>CM060931.1:503160422-508160422 GCA_030765085.1 Allium cepa
AATCAATATTACACATTTTAAAATAATTATTAATGGAAATATTAAATAAATATTGCCTAAATTTCCGGGATATCACAAATCCTGTTGTGTATAGAAAAGATTTCAAATGACTTCTGAAAAAGGCAAAAATATTATTACTTGAAAATATTTTTAAGCATAAATGTTTCAAAGAAAATTTTAAGTAAAGTACATTTTCTTTGGATAGTTTGAGGAAAGAGTCTCGATTTGTTTTGTGGTAATTTAAATAATCTTTTAAGTGTCAATCATAAGTTTTCTTAGGCGAACATTGTAATGCACTTAGTAAATTGCTCCATTTGTCATTTTATGATCGAGATGAGTTAAAAAATGAACAAATCTATAGAAAATGGTAATAGATATTTTGATAAAACTATTTATATTGAAATATATAGTCTAGATTCAAAATAGGATTCGAAAAGAAGAAGTATTTTTATGTTAACTATTTCAAATGGCTCGAAAATGAATAAAAATGGGCAAGAGATGTGTTCGAATGTTAAGAACTTCTTTATTATTAGCCTTCTTCGTAACGGGATATGTAACAATTTCGGCTATTTGAATAAGTATTTGTGTATAAACACTACTATAATATCAAAGGATTTAATAAGAAATGTTTTGGTTATCGTAAGGTAAAAACCCGATATGTTTATTCGTGGCGTGGTTTTACGAGATATCTTTGATTTTAAAGGATTCTGAGAACTTTAATAATCCGATTGAGTGTGTTTTCTCATGCAGTTTTCTAGAATGACTCGGGTATTGTTTTATTATATTGCTCGAGCAGACCGAGTATTATAGAGTATAGATTATGGATGGACTGCTGTAGAGCTCAAAAGACGAGCTGGATGACGAGGCGTATTTCGGTAGACTTATATTCCCCTGTGCAGTAAAAGCTGTATAGTCAACTATTGTGAGGGCAGGTTAATATAACTGTCCAGTAATTGTTTAGATTTTGATGTACTCTGATGATGTAATGTATAAAACAGATATAGTTTCATTTGTGTAAAGATCAGTTATTATCTATTATATTTTATTCCCCTGCGATGGTAAGATTCTATTGTTTTGTTTTGTTTCCACTTCTTACACCTCCTTTTTCTTTCCCTTAGCAATCTGTCTTTTCCCGTCACTCGATCGTCGGAATATAATACAATGGTGTATTTGTGTCCATTTTCGAGGGTCGAGAAGGGCGTTCGTCACAGGATATATGATACTATTTGGTAGGACCCAGTTCCTTGGTATCATTTTAGTATTTCTCAATCTATACATATATTCACTATGAATTCAAATATAAAGTAGAATTTCAAAAGAGGGTTTGAAATAAAAACAGGGTATTTATTTCTTAGGTTTCCTCAAAGAAAATGGATTCGAATAAAAAGGTAGTTTTATAAAAGAGTGTGCTGATAAATGAAATGATTTCATAAATAATTTTAAAAGTAAGAAGAAATTGGTATAATTAAGAACTAATTAGAATAGGTATGTAAGTTGTAGATCATTTCTTTGCACAATTCATGATTCAAGATTCGAGTACATTACTTTGAGGCAATTCACACCGATTCGGATAAGGATTTATTAATCACTTCTCGACGGCAAACACTTGGTTAGGGTTCCTGATATGGTGTCAAATTTTTCTATCATAGTATATGGCTATATAAGAAGAACGAAGGTTCTAATCAAGGATTCAGACCGGAGTCCACACTAAGGAAGTCGAGTGAGCAGTACTGTTTTGAAAGAGAAGCCTGTGTATTAGATTAAGTTATCAAATCAGATATTGCATATGGATGATCTAGATACATCGTATATGCTTATGAATAAGGGTTCAGGCTTCATGTTGGCATCTTCTTTCTTTTTTTGATTGAGATAAAATATTGGGGTCAAAACTCTTATAAGGGAGGAGGATGTAACCACTTTGAATTTGATCACTTTGATTTGTGAATACTTAATTAATGTTTTTCATGAACAAATAACCCTCTTTTAATTAATATCTAATGTTAAGAAACTCGAAGTTGAAATTTTTGTACGAAAATAAGTAGTTCGATGAAAAATAAAAAATGTAATGGAAAATTAGTTTTTGGATTTTTGTCTTTTTATCGAACGAAGGTGGTTGTAACTTTTGCACATACTATTTTAGAGGTTCTACAAAAGAACCTCCTTACTTAATTTTCTCATCTTCATTTCCCATTCTTCTTCACTACGCTTCCCAATCTACTTCACCACACTTCGCTTTTTACATAAAAGTGCAAGCTTGGCTCCCATTTTCACTTTGCAATTTTCATTGCACAAAAGAAATCTCATTTTATTTCTCTTCCATCAAATTTCTTGAGTCCAAAATATAGCAAATCTCTTCTTATTTCCCATCTTACTTCTTACGTAAGCTTGTATACACTAATATAACATTACCACCATCCCAAGAGCATGAAGCTTTGAAGGCAAGCACCCCTAAGTAACTTATGCCCATACATAAACAAGAAGGAATGGGAGTAATTAGCCATGAACTTTTAAGGAAGGGGAGGAGCTTTGAACGCAAGGAGAAGGAGGAAAGGTGGGAGCTTGACTAGCTTGGAGGGGGTAGGAAGTTGGAAGCTTGGATTTGGCTTTGTACTTGGTTAAGAGTGATATTTCTCACTTTGAATAACACTTTAAAATGGTTTTAAAAATTGAAAATATAAATTATTATTTACATTGTTTATACGTGTACATATTGCTTGTTTGGAATTGATTTTGCTTGGAAGCAGATGTCATAAGTAACCATTGTTTTGTAGAGGATAGAAAGTGGAAGTCAAAGTGTCTTCGTAGCTAATAAGTAAATTCATATATATATATATGAGACTTTCGTGAAACTTTTGGTAGAGGAACTCTAAGAAGTTCCTCGCATTGTTGATTTTTATTTACATATATTCTTGATTATATAAATGCTTGTTAAATAACTTGAAAGTTGACTTCTTTTGATGAAGAAGTAACTTGCACATGATGATGTGCTAGAGTAGTCGCTAAGCCTCTTTTCGTTATTACTTTTGGATATTTTGTAGCAAATGTTTTAATACTTATAGTCATATAAAATATATAAAGAAATGGAGTTTTAAAGCTATTTGGTTTATAAAATAATGTTTGAAAAGTTATGATCCATATAGTGATAGTTACTGTCGATGCACTTTGGAAGTCTATGTTCTTAGTAAAGTATAAAAGGTTATCTACTTAAGATATTTTTTAATTCTTCCATATGTGTTTTACAAAAGTTGTATAAGTATTAAAAAGAGGGTTTGAAGTTTCAAGTATGTTTTTAAGAATTTATTTTACTTATTTAAATAAGAGATTTAAATTTTATAAAGGGAAAATTTTATATTTTCAAACCAAAATTGGGTTTTATTTAAAGATCCTCGATTAATATTTTTGTGATAACCTGGATTTTTGGGCATTAGGTAATTGGGTAATTTTCTGATTTTAACTATTGAAAACACTGATTTATAAGTTGAACAAATAAATCTGATAATAAATATTCATATCTAGATGAATATCTATTTGATAATCTCCGAATATAATTATTTAAAATGGGCAAAAATATTATTTTCAAACAAATTAAATATGTGTTGTTTATATATATATATATATGAGTTGATTTTAAATTAAATTTGAAATTTAGGATTGAAATTCAAAAGACAAATATCTTAAAATAAATTGGGTTTAAAAATAATATATATATGATTTTTATTAGTATATAATTAGTTTTATGTTATTTTCTTTAAATGATTTTATAAACATAAAAAGAATGTAATAAAACTAAATTGAAAAAATATAATATAAAATGATGTTAAAAACAAAAATACATGAAAATTACAAGTGTAATCATCTTAGCAAAAGATTAAACAAGTGTAGGCTTATAACGATATAAATTAACAAGTGTAACTAAGATTAGCATGCAAATTTCACCTAAGTTCTCATTCGAAAAAAAGGAAATCAAAGTTATAAATGTCACTAACTTCTTTTTTTTCTTTTCATTTTGTTCAAAACTAAATGGAATACAAAGTAAACTAAAATCTAGAAACAAAACCAGATAGAAGAAATAACAACAAAAAGTTAACATCTCAAATCAAAAGCAAAGATCCACTTCCAGATTTTCATAAATCAAAGTAAAGATCTAAGTTTTTCAAACTGGAATCAAGCAAAGATAAAAGGCTATAGTTTCAACCTAAAGCAAAAAATTCAACATCATCTCAAAACGATTTCAAAGCCTAAAGTAAAATCAAATAATCAAATATCATATCATTTCAACTGAGCTAAAGATCAAGCAACTAATCAAAATCATTTCCAAATTTTCAAAAATTCAAGCCTACTTCTCTGTTTCCTTAAACAGATGAGTAAACTACTCTTTAACATCTCAAATCTATCTGTACCTTGATCTGTATGTAATGGTCATCGAAGTTTGGATGTAAAAATTTGCTTGCACGTATAGGCTGGGGTATTGCTCAAGAACTTTGGAGTTTGGCTCGGGTATGTTTGGTTATGGGCTTGGGTTTTCTTGACCTAGTGATTTAGCAAATTTCAGGCAATTTATTTATTTAAACATGTTCTTCTTAAGTTTATTTAAATAAATAAGTTTTCAAAAGATTGTAAACTCGATTTTCCAAAGTGAGATTGTTATATAAGATCTTAAACCAGTTTCAAAGTTTAAATGTTAAATTAAATGTTTTTTAGGATAAATTATTTCAAAGATTTATTAAGTGTTTAAGAGATAATTAAGTAATTAATTAAGGTAATGATTTATCTTTAAAAGTCTTGGGTAATTAAAGATTGATTGATTACTTAATATTTAAAGGTTAATTAATTAATTAAAAGATAATTAGTTAATTAAAGGATTAATTTCTTAATTACTTAAAGAATAATTAATTAATGTGATTAATCAATTAATGTGATTAATTAAAAGTTTACTTAATTACTTCAGGAGTAATTTATCAAGTGATTAAGGATAATTACTTAATAGGATTAACTAAAGCAATAACTTATTTTAATTGATTAACGATGATAAATTAATATAAAGGCAATTAATGATAATTATTTATTAAGATAATTAATTAATTAAATGATAAATTAATTAAGGGTTAATCCGTTAATGAAATTAATTAAGGACAAATTAATATATGTAAGTAATTAAAGGTTAATTTTTATGTGAAGGATTAAACGATTAATGAATAATTAATTGATTTCAATAATTAATTAAATGGTTAAATTGATGATAATTAAGCAAGATTTAGGGGTAATTGATTTAATTTGTGTTAATTAAAATAATTAGATTGTGTGACAAGTTAATCTTGCTTATGGATGATTAAATTGTATTGAATGTCTGGATTAATGTCTCTAGTCTGATATATCACGATGATATGTGGCATGATATGTTTAGGGTGAACTATGTTATTGTGAGTTATCTATTGATAACGAATTACTGTGTAAATGTGACTTCTTGTGTTTAAAAATCGAATTATGTTCACTTAATCAACTAGGATTAATAATGACATTGGATTCGAAGAGACCGGGGTCGGGTATCAGCAAATACTCGAAACCACTTCGATCTTTTATAGATTTGAGATTAGAGTCAGATAGGTTGTAATGGAATAAATTAAATAACATGGCCATTTAAACTGAGTAACTGTTTAAATTTTGTTCGGTAATTGGTGAGTGACTATAACAAGTTAAGAATTCGTAGTAAGGTACGTGTTACCCCGGGTTTTCAAATAAATTTTAATGTAGTATTTTCAAATCATATGGGTTTACTCACGCTGGTTTCCAGCCTGACCCCGGTGTTACTTAATTGTAATGCTCAGGTCAGAACAAGTATTGTAGATTTTCAGGATTGGGACGTTCTGGAGCTCAGGAGGCAAGCTGGATGGCACGAACGTATGGAGTATTTTTCCGTTGTGTAATAGAATTTGTTTTTTTAGTTGTTTGGGACAAGTAGTTACAACAGTCCAGTTTATTTGAGCATTGTTGTACTCTAATATATTGTATGTAAAGTAACAATTACAGCTTTCTTGTATAAATGCTATTATTTGATATTATATTTTGATCCACTGCAAATGTGAGATTCTGTGTTTTGTTTTCTGTTTCTTCTTCTACCTCTTTTCTTCTTTACCCTAACAATTTAGGATTTTCGAAGTTCGATTGCTCGGCACTTCTACAGTGAACGTATTAGTGTCAAATTTTTGAGGTCGAAATTTTGGGTCGTTACATTTTGGTATCGGAGCGGAAGACTGAGCGAGAACCTTGGCTCTGGTGGGTTTACTCATTAAGGAAAGGGTCAATAGTACCCTAGAATGAGTTGAGTATATATATATGAGAGCATACTTGTTATTTTGTTATATAATGATTTTAAAAATGGTTTTAAAAATGACTTTTATATGAATTTATATTTTGATATACAAGGAAATAATTTTTCTAATTATTATAAATATTAAGTTAATTGGTTGTTGAATCACTGGAATTAATAAGAATTAAGTGGTAATAGAAATACAACCAAATAATAGTTGGATAATATGAACTATACAAATAAGATAAGAAAAATGGATTTCAACCCGAGAATAAAATCCTGAAATTTGTAAGAGTGTTTTCAGAATGCTGAATTAAGTTACCCTGATTTATTATCCAATAAATTATGAGATAATATATAGTGAATTGGTTTCCAATTATGATAACCTTGGTTATTATCATAAACTATTTGTTGTATCTTGATAATGGAATGTTTGCAGAATGAAATGTTTTAAGGAAATAATAATTTAGGTAAGTATGACTTATAAATTTGAATTGAAGATAATTAAAATTGATAAATTTTAAATCTTAGTTCAGAAAATTTTAAATTGTTTCAACGTATTAAAAAGATATAATGAATAACATTTTTAAATGTAGGAATCTTATTTTATAACAAGAGTTTTTTAAAATTTTAAAGGGAATTTGTTTTGAAATTAAAAACCAGGAATGGTTTAAAATCTAAAGTATGACTTGGTGTGTAAAGGAAATAAAATATGTATATATGTGGGATATACATAATATCAAAGGTGATTTAAAAGGAACTCAAGTGTTGATGTTTTCCTTGGAATGTGATGTGAAAACCCAAAGTAAAATAAGTTTTGAACTTATAAGTGGAAAGATTTTATAGTTTAAAATTTGAAATGGGAATTAAAATTGGGTAAAGTTGACGGGATTAAAAGAATTGAATTTAGCTTACGGGAAATTAATTGAGTTTAGAATGAACAACCTGAATTGGAAATTTCAAAATGAAATTGAGATGCAACTTAGGAAGTTAAATGGGAGTTATGTGTGATCTCAAAGCAAGTTTGAGATCTGGAAATGGGTAATGGATGCCATGGATGGATGTTTTAAATAATTTGGATGTTTATTTATTTTGACTTGTCCCGATATCATCCTGTTATTATTAATAATCTATGAAACTGAGAATTGGATTATTTTAAATGAATTAAGAAACGAATTGAGGTAATATACATCCATTACTGAAATAAAATGGAAATAAAACTTTATTTTAGAACTATTTTGATTTTGAAGTGAAATTGTAATTATGAAAAGGGAATCACTTTGAACTTACGGCTTAAAAGTTTAAAGGAACTTATAAACTGAAATTGTTAAGAAACTATTTCAAAGTTAAAACTGGGTACTAAGTTTGATTCTGAATATTAAATTGTTTAAAAAGTTTTTGAACTCTTACTTGAACCTTGAAATAAGTTAAATAAAGGTAATTTAAATTGGCATTTTGAAATTTGGACTCATAATTAAATGGTTTAAAGATTTAAGTTGTTAATTTAAAAATAAAGGTTAACTTGATTTAAAGAATTAAATCAACATTTTAAAAAAAATTAACTCGAATTTATATAATTCGAGACGGTTTAAAGTTGAGATTTTGAATTAAATGGGAACTATGATTGAAGTTGAATAAGTTTAAATTAAAATTGGAATTGATTTGAATTTGGGATAGGAATTGGAATTAATTCAAGTTAAATTGAAACTGAATCAATTTAGATGGAAATGGAAATTGGAAATTGATTGGAAATGGAGATTGGGGAATTGAGCAGTTTGGCTCTGAACTATTTTTTTCAAATAAATTATTTTAATATAAACTATTTTAAATCTATTTTCCTAGCTATTTAATATACAATCCTTCTTTTTAAAACCAAACTATCTGGTACATATTTTACAATTATTTTGAAAACTAATTACTACTTTACATCTGTTTTACAAACTAACCACTATTTTACAACTGCTTATAAACTAATTACTATTTTACAACTATTTTGCAACTATCTAACTGATCTACATCTATTTGACTATTTTACAACTATTTTATAACCCCTTAACTATTTTACAGCTTTTTTACAACTAATTATTATTATACAACCACTTAACTATTTTAGACTTTTTCAAGCTATTTTCAAAATTCAAGTTGGTCAGAGTGCAAACTGTTTAGAATTGAAGTAATAACTCAAATAGGAATTGAGCAATTGTGAATAAGTGAATAGAAATCTAAATGAGTGTGAAGTAAAGAAAATTGATTTAACTGATAATCAATATAGATAAATACGTAGGATGTACGTATATTATTCTATTCGCATAATGATTTGATCCAGATTCGAGCACAGAATTTCGATATATTTTATCGATCTGAGTTGGGATTTTTCACTCGAATTTCGACGGTGAACCCTGGATATGGATTTTTGATTGATTCTGGAAATTCTCTATCATAGTTAGACTATGTAATGAGAATGATGGTTTCTGATGAAGAAACCAGATCTGAGTCCGCACTAGGAAGTCGGGTGGACGATACTAGTTCAGATGTGAAATTGTGCGATCGAGTGAGCGATCGGATTTGATATTGCGTAGGGATGGTATACGTACATCGTACATGCTTAAATGTAATAGTTATTGAAATTTTGAAAGAAATGAAAAATGAGTCTTGAAAAGAAAAGTATATTTTGAAAAAACATATATGAATAAAGGTAGAAGTTGGATATCTTTTGTAATTCACTTTACGAAAAGTAAGTGATATGGTAAGTAACTTTATAAAAGAAAATAAAATTTGAATGTTGATTTGGTAATATAAAGTGTTATATATATATATATATATATATATATATTTGTTATATATGATAAACTCCCCTATATTGAATATAAAACCAGAAGAAAAGGTTTTTGACAAATATTTGAAGTATAAAACGGGAATCTATATAAATGATCCAAAGATTATTTTCAAGTTGGAAAGGATAAGTTATATATATATATATATATATATATATATATATAAATGATTTTATGAGAATGATTTTTGAAAAGGATTGGAACCTATGGATTTTGGAAAGGTTTTTGATTTTTTTTTAAAAATCAATTTTGGAGATATGGAAAGCCAAGTTTGGAACTATCAATTTGGGATACGATTTTGTGTAAAGGGTTTTTTTTTTATGAAATTATAAAGGGTAGGATTTGAAGATACTATATGTGTATAGTATAAAATATTTTTGATATTGGCTCTGGAAAAAAAGGCACTCCCCTGAAATGAACTTCTTAGGAGATCCACCGGGTGGGTCTGCCTTGAGCCCTAAGGGGGAGGCTCTAAATTGGATCCTGGGAGGAAGTCCGGACAAATTGAAGTTCCTGATGATTTTGTGTTGTGGGTAGCGAAAGTCGAGGGCGCATATGCCTACAGAGACATTTGGGTTAAGCTGTGACGACAATGTAACTCGATATCACTGCGATCTACTACGAACCATAGCGGAAGTCGTGCGGCCTTGAGAGCCAATGGTCTACGTTTGATTTTTCCATGATGGCAACGTAACATCGGTAGACTATGATCTATGAAGACATAGCGGAAGTCGTAAGGCAGTGAGCATACATTGGAACTCGTCTGATATAATCTGCGATCTATGTAGGAGTGGTGAAGTTTCATTTGGTAGCGAAATTCGAGGGTGTTGATGCCTACAGTTTCATGGATTTTTGTCGTGATGGCGATGTAACCCTGGGTATAGCTGTGATCTGTGGCAGATTCCATGGCGTAATCGAGGGGAGTGGAGTGCCTAAAGTTATCTATGGATTTTTTCTGGGCTGACAATGTAACCATCGGGTTAACTGCGACCATGGAGGGGGTGATGATTTCTAGAGCGTTCTCACCAAAGATGTTTCCTCTATTTTCAAAATTGTTTTCTATATTTTCAACAAAATATTTTCCTGAGTACTCTCACTGGGTGTTCAAATGGGTTTACCAAGTACTTATAGATTTTCAGTCCTACGTCTGATCAACGTATGAACGAATTTCTTTGAGAATGAGGATGGACTTGTTGAGACATCGAGTTATAAAAAGTATTTTTATAAAGCTATTTTGGCAATATTATGTAGATTTTAAAAGGTGTTTCAAAAATTTTAAATAATGGGAATTGAGATTTCAAAATGCTTAAAGGATAATTTAACTGATAATTAGCAATATAATTAAAATTCTGGTTTTGTTCCTTTTCGGGGTCGAAAAGATTCAAAGGGGCGAGGAATGTGATAACCCGGATTTTCGAGCATCATGTAATTGGATAATTTTCTGATTTTAACTATTGAAAACACTGATTTATAAGTTGATCAAATAAATCTGATAATAAGTATTTATATCTGGATAAATATTTATTTGATAATCTCCTAATATAATTATTTAAAATGGGCAAAATTATTATTTTCAAACAAATTAAATATGTGTTGTTTAAATATATATTTATATGAGCTGATTTTAAATTGAATTTGAATTTTGGTATTGAAATTCAAAAGACAAATATCTTAAAATAAATTGGATTTAAAAATAATGTATATATGATTTTTTATTAGTATATAATTAGTTTTATATTATTTTCTTTAAAAGATTTTATAAATATAAAAAGAATCTAATAAAACTAAATTGAAAAAAATATAATATATAATGATATTAAAAACAAAAATACATGAAAATTACAAGTGTAATCATCTTAACAAAAGATTAAACAAATGTAGGCTTATAAAGATATAAACTAGCAAGTGTAACTAAGATTAGCATGCAAAATAGCAAATGTCACCTAAGTTCTCATTTAAAAAAATAATAATAAAAGGAAATCAAAGTTATAAATATCACTAATTTTTTTTTCATTTTGTTCAAAACTAAATGGAATACAAAGCAAACTAAAATCTAGAAACAAAACTAAATAAAAGAAATAAAAACAAACTATTACAAACTTAAATCAAAAGCAAAGATCCACTTCCAGATTTTCATAAATCAAAGTAAAGATCTAGGTTTTTCAAACTGGAATCAAGCAAAGATAAAAAGCTACAGTTTTAACCTGAAGCAAAAAATTCAACATCATCTCAAAATGATTTCAAAGCCTAAAGAAAAATCAATTAATCAAAGATCAGATCATTTCAATTGAGCTAAAGATCAATCAACTAATCAAAATCATTTCTAGATTTTTAAAAATTCAAGCCTGCTTTTGTATTTCCTTAAACAGGTGAGTAAACTACTCTTTAACATCTCAAATCTATCTATATCTTGATATGTACGTAATGATCATTGAAGTTTGGATGTAAAAATTTGCTTGCATATATATATATATATATATATATGTATGTATGTATGTATGTATGTATGAAAATGATGTATGCATGTTTGGAAACAAGAACATTTGCTCTGTTCTAGGTTTACAGTGTTTAAACCAAATTCAAAACCCAAAATCATTTTACCCATTCTTTTATAGGCTTTAATTTTTAAACAAAACATGTTTTGATTAACATGATTTAAGTTTAGAAAATATTTTTCAAGCGAAATTAGTTAAAACATTTTTTGGAAATTATAAAATATCGGAAAATTCAATGCATGTTGGAAATTCAAGCATCATGGTTTCTTGTTTAAATTATATCATCTTGTTTGTTTTCAAAAACAATGATTTTTAAAAGTGGAATCATGATTTTTAAGTTTGTATTCATGGTGAAATTGCGAGATGAACAGGAATTAGTTTTTCTTCGAATTCTGGTGATCGATGAAGGTATTATCCTCGGGTTCATGGCTGGAGGTAGCGGTGAGGTTGACGTACATGGCAAAAATGGGCTGAAATTTTCCTGACCACCGTGATGGCCGAGCGAGGACGATTTAGGGTTCAAGCCCTAGTTTTGATCAATGCCAGATTTTGGGCTACTGTTTCATCGTCGAGGCATCGGAGGAAATTGGAATGGGAGGATTAGGAGCATCGTGACGTGGCGCATCTTAGGACGTGATCGTGTGGTCTACGATGGTCGGAGGAGATGGCACATGGTGTTTTCTGGTGACTGGGTTTTGTTCTAGTGGTGCCGGGTATACTCGATTTTGATTTGAGGCGAGTTCAACGTATATGGGTGTTTAGGTTGATCAGTGTAGTCGTTGACGATTTGAGGAGGGTCACGGCGTTGATCGGAGGCGCTTCGACCATGTGTACACGTGTGTGTGTATATATGTCTAGGTTCGTTTGAGTTTTGAGAAGAAGGGGAGAACTCGAAGTTGATTTCGAGAAAGCAATGTGATGGCTCGAAGTTATTCGCATATGTTTTTAGAAATTTTAACAGTTTTTAAATTGAATGAAAATTTATGTTCAAAGGAAGAAGATGATGGCCACAAGGATCAGCTCATGAAAGTAAGATGGATGCTCAGGTTTGCCTTCGGGTAGTTCAAAAGTATAGTAACAGTTCTATAATTTACGCAAACAAATTTTAAAGAAAGAGAAAAAGAAGGAGGGTAGGTTGGGGTTTTGCTCAAGAACTTTGGAGTTTGGCTCGGGTTTTCTTGACCTAGTGATTTAGCAAGTTTCGAGTAATTTTTTTGTTTAAAGCAAGTTCGTTTTACGTTTATTTAAATAAATAAGATGTCAAAAGATTGTAAACTCGATTTTCCAATGTAAGCTTACTATATAAGATCTTAAACAAGTTTCAAAGTCTAAATGTTAAATTAAATGTATTTTTAGGATAAATTATTTCAAAGGTTTATTAAGTGTTTAAAAGATAATTAAGTAATTAATTAAGGTAATGATTTATCTTTAAAAGTCTTGGGAAATTAAAGATTGATTAATTACTTAATAGTTAAAGGTTAATTAATTAATTAAAAGATAATTAGTTAATCTAATTACTTAATTACTTAAAGAATAATTAATTAATGTGATTAATTAAAGGTTTACTTACTTAATTACTTTAAGAATAATTTATCAAGTGATTAAGGATAATTACTTAATAGGATTAACTAAAGATAATCACTTATTTTAATTGATTAAGGATGATAAATTAATATAAAGGTAATTAATGATAATTATTTATAAGGATAATTAATTAATTAAATGATAGATTAATTAAGGGTTTATTTTGTTAATGAAATTAATTAAGGACAGATTAATTTATGTAAGTAATTAAAGGTTAATTAATTATGTGAATGATTAAATGATTAATGAATAATTAATTGATTTCAATAATTAATTAAATGGTTAAATTGGTGTTGATTAAGCAAGACTTAAGGGTAATTAATTTAATTTGTGTTAATTGAAATAATTAGATTGGGTGACAAGTTAATCTTGCTTATGGATGATTAAATTGTATTGAATGTATATATTAACGTCTTTAGTCTGACATATTGTGATGATCTATGATACGATATGTTTATGGTGAACTGTGTTATTGTAAGTTATCTATTGATAATGAATTACTGTGTAAATGTGACAACTTATATTTAAAAATCAAATTGTGTTCACTTAATCAACGCGGATTAATAATGTCATTGGATTCGAAGAGACCAGGGTCGGGCATCAGCAAATACCCGAAACCACTTCGATTTTTTATAGATTAGAGATTAGAGCCAAATATGCTGGAATCGAATAAATTAAATAACATAGCCATTTAAATTGAGTATCTTTTTAAAATGTTGTTCGGTAATACTGAATGACTATAACAAGTTAAGAACACATAGTAAGGTACGTGTTGCCTCGGGTTTTCAAATAAGGTCTAATGTAGTATTTTCAAATCATATGGGTTTACTCATGCAGGTTTCCAGCCTAATCCTGGTGTTACTTGATTGTAATGCTCGCGTCAGACCGAGTATTACAGATTTTCAGGGCTGGGTCGTTCTGGAGCTCAGGAGGCGAGCTGGATGGTAGGAACGTATGGAGTATTTTTCTTCTTTGTAACAGAGTTCGTATTGATAGTAGTTTGGGACAAGTTGTTACAACTGTCCTATTTATTTGAGCATTTTTGTACTCTGATATATTGTATGTAAAGTAACAATTACAGCTTTCTTGTATAAATGCTATTATTTGATATCATATTTTTATCCACTGCGATTGTGAGGTTCCGTGTTTTGTTTTCTGTTTCTTCTTCTACCTCTTTTCTTCTTTACCATAACAATCTGGGATTTCCAACGTTTGATTGTTCGGCACTTCTACAGTGAACGTATTAATGTCGAATTTTTGAGGTTGAAATTTCGGTTCGTTACAATTTTATATAAGAGTTTTGGATTATAATTTAAGTATTTTAAGAATTTTACTTTTGTAAAGTACAAAAGTTTTTAGCAGAATTATCTGGGGATATTTAAACAACTGACTTATCTGAAGAAAATCCTTTTACTTTTCAAAGTTTTATTCTTTTTTAAGGTGATGGTTTTAAGTTATGATTTGAATGGGAGTTTAAACTTCGTTTTAAAGTGTTTTAAAGGAGATTAAATATATATATATATATATATATATATATATTTAAATATATATATATATAAGTGATTTAAAGGATTATTTGATATAATAAAGCAAGTGTACTTTTATGGAAAGGAGTTTGCTTATAATATTTTTTAAGTATAAATAGTATACGGGATTATGAGTTCTTCTATTTGACATTAAACTTTAAGTTAGGTAAATTTCTACCTATTCTGAATGATAAGAAAGTTGTGGAGTCAATGTTTATGTTATGCCCCACCTCTATATCTGTATTAACAAAGAGTATTAATATTTTCTACTAATATGGAGAATAAGGCTGGTTTGGAGCGATCAACCGTGAATATCCCTTATGCTAATATCGACAAGTTTTACAACACCTAAAAATCATATATGGCATGTATGGTATGGGCACAAAGCAATAAGCATAATGGCTAAATAGAAGTTCAGAACAATATATAATGTCATGGAGAATGCGCAATCATAGAACACAACAGATTTATAATATTGACATTAGTCTACGAAACAGAAATACTAGACTCATGTAATATAATTACACATGGACTAAAACATGACCCAAAAATATACATGATATAAAAAATTATTTCCCTATGCAAAGTATACAACATGCACAAAGGTCTAGGACCTAACGACACACATAATATATATATATATATATATATATATATATATATATATATATATATATATATATATATATAAAAGCTAGCTCAACATCTACGACCAATAAGTCATAGTACCTAGAATGTCTCGGCCTGACCCAAGTATTAATAAATAATAAATGGGTCAGACTATCTCTAATTCAGTAAATGTGAGATCAAAGGTGTAAAATTAGTAAATTTCAATAATATAGTTATACATATATAATATGTAAACATCAAAATAATAAATGATATAATCATAATAAATCACCATGTCATAAAACATATTAGGGTTATTACAAGTGATCATCTCAAATATAGTGAATAAAAATATCCCACATATCAAAATCAAAAGAGGGGCGTGAAAGCTAGTCAAAATTAAAAGATAAGCGTGAAGCGAGTCCGAGCCAAATAACGAGTATGAAAATAAGTCAAAACCTAAAGACAGCACGAAAGCAAGTCGAAAATCAATAGACAAGCCTATAGAAAGTGAGGCATACCTGAAATTATGTCGAAAGTAAAAAAAATGCATGAAAGCAAGTCGAATCAAAATCTCACAAATAAATTTATAAATCAAAGTACATACATGAAAGCGGGTCATCTTAGGACAAGCCGATATCTATCGATCAAGCTTGGATGCATGCCATAATAAGACTAGTTGGTACTTGCTGTATATGCCTAGATGCATGCAATATAAAACAAGTCGATACTTGCCAAACACGTCTGAAAATTTATTATCTAAAAGATGAGCCAATACCAAATGATCAACACTAGATGCATTGCATAATAAGACAAGCTGATACTTGTCGTACATGGCTAGATGTCTATAATCTCAAAGATCATTTTTGATCTAAAGTGTTATATACTTTCTTATGTTAAATACTCAAGTTTCCCCTATTGTTCTACTACCACTAAGTGATACTTGAATATTTACTAAAAGATTGAATATTTCACATATTTCTCTATTTAATAAGTTATAAATACAAACATAATAGATTTAAAGAACATCCCATACCCTCGCTAATTTTAATTCATTTATTAATATTTCCTATTGTTACCCTGCCTTTTGGTTAAGGCCGGAATATAAACAAATTAGCTAAAAAGGATGGATATTAGGATTGAAGATCGATTGGAAACAAGGCTATGATCGATACCATAAAAATTTAACCAAGCTCCAACCAACGTGGGATCGATCAGGGATGATAAACAAGCTTCGATGAGGCTACATTTCAAATTTTAGGTCAACTGAAGTTCATATGCTCAAGTTATGAATCGATCAAGGTCCATGTGGAACATATCCACTTCGTATCCATCAACCCATGTCCATCGTTTCATATCCATCTAGATCGATACAAAGTGAGTACAAATCCATCCCTTTTGTATCCATCAAGATTTCAATGGACCTTAGCAATCCTGGATCGATCATATTTCACTTGTTCAACAACTACACATTTCATATCAATCACATCAATAAACGGCTACATATTTTGTATCGATAAGCTACTCGATCGATATAAAAAGAGGGGCCAGAGTTCGATACAAAGAAACAAGTTCAACATCGATATGAAAGCAAAGATATGGCATTGATACGATGAGCAATGTACAATGGATACAAGAGAAGAAGTGAACTTGAAGGAAGCGGTCTCTAAGCAGGAAATACGGATCCACGCAAACACTTGTGCCACATCATCGATACGAAGAGTATCGATATGAATCCATCAATATAAAGGCTTCAACTTCACTAGCAATCTCAATCTTGGATTGATCATATCTCTCAATATACAAGTCCAAATGCCACGAAATTTTCACAGAAGCTTTCATATCAACTCGAGGGCAACCATGATCGATCGTAGCTCTATCGAAATATTCTTGATCGATACGAAGTATGCATGGATCAATCACGATTGATCCCAAACTACTCTAGATCGATCATCTAGGCCCACCGACGTATGAGAAAGGGTATTCCAAGGTTTGAGGCAGATATTTCCAGCTCTATGCCTATAAATAGTACCTCTACATCAACTAGAGAGGGACTTTTGGGACATTTATATTGCTGCTTGGGTTATACTCTATTATAACTCGTGTGTTAGTCATTGTACAATGTAATTTCATTTATAACCAGTGATAAACATCAGATCCACCATAGTGGATGTAGGCTGCAATACCATACCACTATAAGATCTTGTGTCTTCTCTTACTTTCTTTCATTTTAATTTTGTTATTCCTTCATTTTTACCCTCTACATCATTTGGATCAAAGATCTGTAAATGGATACTAAGGATTTGTATGCAAACACTAGTGCTTTCATTACATTCTGGGTTTGTGACCAATTTTGGTGCAAACACTTTGGTGCTTTCGCTTCGGAGGACTAACACCCACTATATCCAATTTGGAGTTTCGATTTGGAAAGCTAAAGGATAAATCTAAGAGGAACCATAGTTAGGCAATTAGCTAGAAAGACATTACCAGAAAGAAGCCAACAAGAGGGAAGTCAAGATGCTTCCTTTGGAGTTGGAGCAAATAAGGCATCCATCTACATCATAAGGGATGAGATGTAGGCAATGATGGATTCCAGGCAGGAAAGATTAGTGAAGAGCCAAAAGAAGATGATGTAAAATATCTTTGGGCAAATGGGCATGGCTAGAACCCAGAACCTAGGAAATGGAACAACCCCAGCTGCCGGTAATGTAGAACAGAGAGTTGGAGCTGTAGAAATCTCTGGAGGTTAGATCCAGAACCAAAATGGAGGACGTGAAGGGAATTAACAAAGGTCTAGGGGCAGAGCCTCGGGATTGGATATTGAAAGGCCTGTGAATGAACTTAACAAGCTGGGGTGAACGCAAAAGTGAATGAGCAACATGTGGAGTACTACCCAGAATACCCTCCAAGACATGGGGGCAGGATGGAAACGCATATAGGAGGCCGACCCCAGACGGAGACGAGTGGATGGCTGGATTAATAAGAAGGATTATGAGAGAAGGGATACCGAGCGGAGGCTTGGAGGAAGTTAGTTGGAGTCTGTTCACCCTGAATATCAGAAACGCAAGTTACCCTTCAGATTTAAAACTACCAACGATGGATGCCTATGATGGAAAGTCATACCCAACTAATCATGTGACCAGATACATCAGGCATATGAAAGTGCTAGGGGGCAACTGAGGAGGTTATGGCAAGATGCGTTCCTTTATACTTGATGGATTTGGCTAAGCTTTGGTTCAGGAAGCTAGAGAATGTATCGATTAGAACATGGGGCGAACTAGTGGAACGCTTCATGAGATAGTTCAAGGACCATGTTATGTGACCCAAGAGAACAATGAGATTGGCATCAATAAATCATAGGACATGATGGTCCATAAGGAATTTTATAATGCAGTTAAATGCAGCCATAGCTTCGGTGGATCGCCCGGATCCATCAATGATTTTCATGGAGGCGGTAGCAGGAATTGCAGAAGGAATTGAGTTGAAGGACTCATTGGCATGTGATCCACCACAGGATCTTAGGGAGTTCTATAATAAGGTAGAAAGTTTTATACGATTAGAGGATTGATGCACCGCAAGGTAGGAGTTGAACGCTGCACAAGGCGAAGGAATGTCTAGAGAAGGACATGGGATTGATAAAGGAAAGCGAAAGAAGGATGATGGATACGTTGGTTCTAACAAACGGAGGAGAGACTGGGAATCCAAATTCACCACTTACACGGCTTGATGGAGAATCTGGAATGAATTTACTTGGAAACATAGGAGATCGGTCTAAAAGGACTATGACATCGCTATATGCCCCTGATGGGGCTGGAGTGCAAGGGATAGGTTGCTTTGTTGGAGCGCGACATAATCTGCCTATTCAATCGTTAAGTTTGGATCGAGCTTTGCAAATTTCCAAAGTGCTGTCAATGGTCTAGAGAGGTCATAGAATTTAGCAACTGGCTTCCAAGATGTGAAATGGATATTGATTCAGCTTTGAACAGCTAAGGATTCGATTAAAGACCTGGAGCGGTCCCGGATTCAAATATCGACTCGAAATAGCCATAGATTTGGCTATTGGACTTAGTTGGAATTGCTTGGTAATGGATAGAATTTTGGATTGGATGATATGGCTATCAATGGAGCATGGAATTTGGGTATTAGATTTAATGTGATTCAAAACATGCCTTCCTACTGCAAGGCATGTTTGGGGAAGCAAATGTTAGCTCGTTTTTTGGTCAAGACCGGGATATCAACAAATTGGCTTAAAAGGTTGGATATCAAGATTGGAGATCGATTGGAAACAAGGCTATGATCGATACCATCAAAATTTGACCAAGCTCCAATTAAGATAGGATCAATCGGGGATGATAAACATGCCACGGTGAGGCTACATTTCAAATTTTCAGGTCAGTCAAATTTTGTGTGCTCAAGTTATGAATCGATCAAGGTCTGTGTGGTAAATATCCATTTCGTATCCATCAGTTTATGTCCATCGTTTCGTATCCATCCCGATGATATGAAGTGAGCACAAATCCATCCCTTTCGTATTCATCAAGATTTAAACGGACCTTAGTAATCCCGAGTCGATCATATTTCACTTGTTCAAAAACTACACATTTTGTATCGATCACATCATTCAATAGCTACATATTTCATATCGATCAGCTACTTGATTGATACAAAGAGAGGGGCCAGAGATCGATATGAAGAAATGAGTTCGATATCGATGCGAAAGAAAAGAAATGGCATCGATACTTGGAGAAATGCATAGGATGGATACAAAGGAAGAGGTCAACTCGAAGGAAGCTGTCTCTAAGCATGAAATACGGATCTCCACAAAACACTCATGCCACATCATCGATACGAAGGCATCAGCTTCACTAGCAAGCTCAATATTAGATCGATCATATCTCTCAAACTTCAAGTCCAAATGCCATGTAAATTTCATCGAAGCTTGCATATCAACTCGAGAATAGCCATGATCTATCGCAGCTCAATCAGACCATTTCTTGATCGATACAAAGCATGCATGGATCGATTCCAAACCACTCTAGATCGATCATGTAGATCCATCTACGCATGAGAAAGGGTATTTCGAGGTTTGAAGCAGATATTTCCATCTCTACGCCTATAAATAGCACCTCTATGTCAACTAGAGGGGGACTTTCGGGACTTTTATGCTGTAGCTCGGTTTATACTCCATTATAATTCGAGTGTTAGTCGTTATACTATTGTAATTTCATTTATAACTAGCAATAAACGTCAAATCCATCAAATTGGACGCAGGCAACAACGCCGAACCACTATAAGATCTTGTGTCGTCTCTTACTTACTTTCAATTTAACCTTGTTATTTCTTCAGTTTTACTCCCTACATCATCTGGATCTGAGATCTGTAACTGGATATTAAGGATTTGTGTGCAAACACTGGTTCTTTCATTACACTCGATTTGTGACCATTTTGGCCCAAACACCTATCTCATAGAAATAAATCACATACTCCATTTCCATGTAACACCATGCAAAAATCAACCATAAATAAATTGGATAAAGTAAATTAAATAAGATATGAAAAAATACGAAAATTTGCAAAAGTTAGAATTTAACCACGAAAAATATGCCATTGCATTTATAGCAAAATTCGGATCAACTTATATATAATATGCTAAATACGGAGCATAAAAAAAGTTACAGACATTTGAAGTTTTCGAGTTTGAAATAATTTAAATAGAATTCAAATTCAAATGAATAATTAATTTTTAAAACTGAAATTCAAAAGTCAACAGTAATTAAAATTGCGGGTTAAGTCAACTTTAAAATTAATGTTAATGTTAAAGTAAAAATGAGGAGTATAACAAATAAATAATAAAATAATGGCAATAAATCCTTCCCAAAATAAACGTCATGTCGACTGGTGGGGGGGTTGGTCGACCATTGACTATCATGTGGTGGCTAGGGTTTGCAAATTAAACATTCCAGATTTATAATTTCCAACCAACCTTCATCCAATGGTTGTGGTGCTTTCCAACCACTATAAATAAGTCCCTATACCTCTCACTTTTATTCACAAATATTTTAGGAACATTAGAGAAGCTCTGTCAATTCGTTTGTTCATAGATTCAGAAAATTCCATTATGGTTTCAGGAAAAAAATCATATACATCGATTTTCATTTATTGTATATTTTCTCAATCTAGTCTCCTCCAGTCCCTCAATTTTTGAATCTAATCTACATGAACAATTGCCTTATATATACATATATACATACATACATATATATATATATACACACATATATCAAAAAGAAGAGTTCAAATAAAGATTGTTAAAGACGTATCAAATCCAAAGGAGGCAAAGCTAAGGATAAACTGTGAGTGGAAATCTTAGCTTTTCTATTTTAGTAATTGATTAGTATAGTTTGGGTTTGAATATGCCTTGCGAGTTTAGATTTGTGAAAACATCATATTATATACCCCAAAAACTCTTTCGATGTAAAATGTTAATTCTATGTTGGAATCTTATTTTTTTTATGCCAAAATAACAAAAATAGTGTAGATGAAAGTATTGATAATTTTACCTTCTATTCCACTCTTGATTCTTTTCTTTGAATTTAGTAATAGGATTTTGATTAAGGAGCAGTGTGTAAGGCATGAATTATTTGTAGTTTTTATTGCTTATTCCTATAACTTAAATAGAAAATCATTTGTTTATTATTATGTGAAAAAGGAGTTGATGGAGCATAAAAATTGGAATTGTAAGTTTCTAGTATCAATGGATTGCATTATTATGATGTAATAAGTTGAATTCAAATTTTTATTGCATATAGGTCTATTGATAATAATTTTTTGATATGGATACCTAAAATTTGTTATTGTTAGTAATATGGAAAGGGACTTGTATAATTGTTTAATGAGTTGACATTTGAACGCTAGTTTATGGCATATATTTTGCATGCTTAGAAATTGCTAGGTGCATATGTATATGTGTGTTATAGCATAAATGTCATACAATTATAGCGTATTAATGGCATAGTTAATTAAGTTAATAATTATCACTAAATCCCCTTTAGGCTGGTAATTAATCTTAAAGGCGAAATAAGTAGATTTCTTATATGGCCTTGATTATGTGAATGGTGAGATGTGCGATAATATATATAGAGAGATATAGATTATGACTGTCATAGGGATGCGAGGTCAGTTAAAAGCACACGGAAGTTTGACAGCTAATCTGGCTACCAACAATGTGACGTTGGGGTTAATGTGAGACATCACCTATACTAAATAACTACGATGATGTGATGTTAGTCCCAAATTTTGCAAGGTAAAATGCTCGGCCAATTTGGCTACGGGTACTTACGAATAATCCTGCTAGTGTGAGATGTAACCATATGGTAATAAATGGTTATGTGAAGGCCTACCTCTTCTTTAAATAGGAAGTGGAAAATGGTCAAGATTATGAATTAGGCACGCTAGAGGATATCTTAGGAAAGATTCCACATCAATAGAAAGTATTAAGTGGTTGAAGAGTGTGCAATGTCAGCTAGATTGTTACTAGTGAGAAGTTCGCCTTGGTCAGGGTTTACCCAAATCATATTAAAAGGTATCAAGTGACTTGAGTACTATCTTTAACATTGATAATACATTCCGGATGATAGATACGGGTCATTAGGTTGATAGCAAGTTGGTTATGGGCTTATATTTGGAAATCTTTTTTGTTTATGTTTGAGAAAAGTCTTTAGGCTTATATTTTAAAAGATTTATGATGTAGGTAGAAATCGTATGATATATTCCTATTTGAATTATACTACCCTAGTACTAATATAGTAAGGCTCGAGATTTTTATTCACCACACATATGTTGTTCTGACTCCCTCCTTATTAAAATGCAGGTTATGAAGGGTGACGATAAAGGCGAAGATGATGATGAGTCTTGTGGCTGCAGTTTATTTATTTACTTGTCATTTTTGACAATCTTTGGTGTACTCATGAAATGAAAACAATGTTGTAATGTTGGAATACTGTATCACGAATATGTTATGACTATTGTTGGATTTCGATATTATGGATATTTTATGAAGATTTTGAATGACATATTGAAATATGAATAAATTAGTACTATGGTTATTATTATATTTTATCCTTTTGCTGTAAGATTCTAAGTGTGTTGATAAATAGCTCAACATTGTTCGTTTTACCAACCAACTCCCAGCTTTGAGATGGTTCTATGTTTCAATGTGCTTTTATTTTGGTTGGAATATGTTATCCCACTTTTTGGTCAAAACTGGAATATCAACAAATTGGCAAGGGATGATGGATATTGGGATTGGAGATCGATTGAAAGCAAGGTGGCGATCGATGTCGTCAAAATTTGGTTGAACTCCGATCGGGACGAAATTGATTGGATATGATGATAAGGATTAGGAAAGGCTATGTTTCAAATTTCAGGTTAATCGGAGTTCATATGAAGGAGTTATGATCGATGCAAGGTAGGAAAGTCATGCTGTTCGAATCCATCAACGGGTCAAGGTGGTGCTCGTTTCGAATCCATCGGATTCGAACCCATCAGGTTCGCATCGATCGAAGGCACGGCGCAAGGATGGTTTGAATCGATACACCTTGTATCGATCAGGAAGTGATGGCTTCGAATCGATACCTTTCGTATCGATCAGCTTGCACACGGCACGATGGTCTTCGTATCGATCAGATGGGAAGGACAGGTGGATTTCGACTCGATGACGGCATGGATCTCCTTCGTATCCATAAGGTGTACACAGGTTAGTTCGTAACAATGGTGGTTCGAATCGATAGGATTCTGCATTCGTACCTATCGATACGAAGAGAGCGTTCGAGAAGGATACGCAGGGAGTCGACTTCATGGATTCGAAGGACTTAGGGACAATTTCGAAGCGATCGATACGAACCAGGGAAGAAACGTTCAACGCGGCAACAAAGGTGGATCGACCCAGAGAATTCGTGACATGTCATCGATGTGCACGCGCTTTGGATAGATTCGAAGCATGGATTTGAAGCATGGATTCGAACCAGGCGGAACAAGCGGAGCTTTGATCTCAAATCGATCATATCTTCCAAACGGTTGACCCAAATGCATTCAAATTTTTACAGGAGCTTACATGCATGTCGAAGAATGTTCTCACCAAATTTCAGCTCAATTGGATGATTTCTTTATCGATTCGAATGGAGTTCGAATCGATCCCGATGTGGGCCCGGATCTCTAGAATTCGGCCGTATGGGCCCCCTCACGTGCTAGAAGCGGTCTACCGGACTTTTAGGAGAAATATCAGCCTCCTACACCCATAAATAGAGCCCCTGGTCATTCAGAAAGGGGATCGGAGAATTGAGAGAGAACAAGCACGCCCGGACGCTGCCAGAATCATTCCATATCATCATTTCTACCATTGATTTCGAATTTGGACTTTGTAACTGCTGTAATCACTTGTAACCAGCAAGGATAATTAATAAAAAGGATAAAACTTTGGAGTGGACGTAGGCCGGAGATAGACGAACCACTATAAAACTTGTGTCATTGCTCGTTATTTTGGATTTACTACTTATTATTTGCTGAGATCTGTTATTTATGTTTGAATATTGTTGATTTGTATTCATACACTGGTGCTTTCACGACTATTGGGTGTTTGTGGTCAATTTTGACGCAAACACTTTGGTGCTTTCACTGAGAAGGACTAGCACCTGCTACATCGGATTTGAAGTTTGGATTTGAAGAAGTTTGAGGAGTTTCGATTTGAAGACAATGACTAGGCAAAATAGTAGAAGGCAAAGGTCTGAGCGAAGCCAATAGGAAGGAAGTCAACAAGCATCCTCCGGAGCTGGGGAAGGACAGGCTTCAATCTACATAACTCGGGATGAAATGGAAGCTATGACGAATTCTTTGCAGGAGAGATTGTTGAGGAGCCAACAGGAAATGATGCAGACTTTCTTCGAGAGAGCTGCAGGGATGCAGAACTTAGGAACAGCTACAGCCGCTGTGGATGCAGGACAGGGAACTAGGATCGTGGAACCCAATGGAGGATGAGATACGGAGCTAGAAGGCAATCAACAAGGGCTTGGGGGCAGGCCCAAGGGATCCAACACAGGAGGACCTCTGGAAGGAGTTCAACAAGATAGAGCTAACATTGCTGCTAGTGAACCACACGAGGAATATGTACCAGAGTTCCCTCGGGGGCATGGAGGCAACCCCCAACAGACAATACCGGGTTAGTAGAAATCATCATAAGAACTATGCGAGGTAGTTTGACCAATGGGGACTTGGAAGGAGTGAATAGGAGTCCGTTTGCTCGGGAAATAAGGATGGTTCAGAATCCACCTAAGTTTAAGCTACCTAGCGTGGAGGTATATGATGGTAAGGCAGACCCAACTGATCACTTGATGAGGTACACCAGATACATGGAGGTGCTGGGAGCATCGGAGGAAGTGATGGCCCGATGCTTCCCTTTGTATCTGATGGACTTAGCTGCAATGTGGTTTAGGAAGCTGGGAGAAGGATCTATCAGGACTTGGAGAGAATTGGTGGAAAAGTTTTTGGGATAGTTTCGGGTTCACGTCAAGAGGCCGAAGAATGTGATGACATTGACATCGGTGAAGCAAAGGATGGATGAATCGCTTAGAGCTTTTCTAACTCGATTCAGTGCGGCAGTCGCTTCGGTGGATCGGCCTGATCCATCAATGGTTTTAATGGCAGCAGTATCAGGAGTCAGGGTGGACTTGGATTTCAAGGTATCTCTGATACGAGATCCCCCACAGGATCTTGACCAATTCTTTCACGAGGCAGAAAGGTTCCTTCGGCAGGAAGATGCGAGTACGGATTTAAAGGTGAAAATGGTTAATGCAACTCAGGATGTAGGACCATCTAGCAAAGGTTTGGATAAAGACAAAGGGAAAAGGAAGTTGGACGATAATTCTGGAAGCGCTAGGAAGCGATGGAAGGATCCAAAGTTTTCCACATACACAGGATTGAACGAGACGCTAGAGCGGATATACCTGGATACTCAGAACCGCCTTCCTTACCGGAGGCCGGCTAGGAGAGAACCATCAGAACGAGAAAGGATATCAGGAAGGCACTACCTCTTCCATGATTTAGAAGGACATGATACCAACAGCTGCAGGCACTTAAAGGATATAATCGAGGAGCATGTAAGGAATGGACAGTTACAGCAATATGTCGGAACTCGGAATGCAACGGCAGAGCAGGAGCAACTACCGACTACCTCACATCGTGATGATGTGAGGCCCAGGGATGATGGTCGATTGATCATCCACTGATCAGGATAATGTGAAATAAGTAGCGAACTACTGGCAAGCAACCAAGTCATTTACACATGAATGGGGACGGAGATAGCCCCTAGGCATGCTTTGAATGATGATAAACTGCGATGCTGTGGTTTGTGAAATTTATCTTTTGCTTTTTGATTGGACACTGTTTTCTTTTTGGATCTGGTTTTGGAGTTCGGATTGAACTCCTGGTTTTGCTTGCTTTTTGATTTGGGTTTTTCTTTGGATGGTTGTTTTTGGTTTTGAATGCTTCTTTGGATTTCTGGTTTTTTGGTTTGGATTTGGATTTTGGGTTGGATTTTGATTGGATTTTCATCTGGTTTTTGATAAATGGTCGTAGGGTATGGATTATGCCTGGCAAGGGGTGAGTCACTTTGCCCGAACGTGGTAAATTGACTCATTCAGGTCGTCGAGTATGGACTATGCTCGGCAAGGGTCCGGAGTGACCAGGATTCGGCCTAGGACTTAGTCCCCATATTATCGATTATTGTATCAGGTCGTTGAGTATGGACTATGCTCAACAAGGGTCCGGAGAGACCAGGATTCGGCTTAGGACTTAAGCCACGGCATTGCTCAACGTCTAGGGACACTGGACCACGGTCGTCAGGTGTGGATTACGCTTGGAAAGAACCCGGAGAGGTTATGGATTCAGATATCGACCTGGAGAGGTCCTGGATCTGGTTATTGGCTATTGGATAAGGATGGATTAGAACTCGGCTGTCGAGTTCGAATGGATATGGAATTGGCTAAGGCTTTGGTTATGGGATTTGGAATTGGGCATCGACTCGAAGCAGTCAAGGATAACATACTCTGGCAATATGGCTATGGACTTTGGATATTGGAATCGGAACTATCCAAAACACGCCTTCTTATCAAAAGGCATGTTTTGGGGGGCAAAGTGTTATCCCACTTTTTGGTCAAAACTGGAATATCAACAAATTGGTAAGGGATGATGGATACTGGGATTGGAGATCGATTGAAAGCAAGGCGGCGATCGTTGAACTCCGATCGGGACGAAATTGATTGGAGATGATGATAAGTATTAGGAAAGGCTATGTTTCAAATTTCAGGTTAATTGGGGTTCATATGAAGGAGTTATGATCGATGCAAGGTAGGAAAGTCATGTTGTTCGAATCCATCAAGGGGTCGAGGTGGTGCTCGTTTCGAATCCATCGGATTCGAACCTATCAGGTTCGCATCGATCGAAGGCACGGCGCAAGGATGGTTCGAATCGATACACCTTGTATCGATCAGGAAGTGATGGCTTTGAATCGATACCTTTCGTATCGATCGGCTTGCACACGGCACAATGGTCTTTGTATCGATCAGATGGGAAGGACAGGTGGACTTCGACTCGATGACGGCATGGATCCCCTTCGTATCCATAAGGTGTACACAGGTTAGTTCGTATCGATGGTGGTTCGAATCGATAGGATTCTGGATTCGTACCTATCGATACGAAGAGAGCGTTCGAGAAGGATACGCAGGGAGTCGACTTCATGGATTCGAAGGACTTAGGGACAATTTTGAAGCGATCGATATGAACCAGGGAAGAAACGGTCAATGCAATGACAAAGGTGGATCGACCCGGAGAATTCGTGACACGTCATCGATGCGCACGCGCTTTGGATAGATTCGAAGCATGGATTCGAAGCATGGATTCGAACCGGGCAGAACATACGGAGCTTTGATCTCGAATCGATCATATCTTCCAAACGGTTGATCCAAATGCAATGAAATTTTTACAGGAGCTTACATGCATGTTGAAGAATGTTCTCACCAAATTTCAGCTCAATTGGTTAATTTCTTTATCGATTCGAATGGAGTTCGAATCGATCCAGATGTGGGCCCGGATCTCCAGAATTCGGCCGTATGGGCCCCCTCACGTGCTAGAAGCGGTCTACCGGACTTTTAGGAGAAATATCAGCCTCCTACACCAATAAATAGAGACCCTGGTCATTCAGAAAGGGGGTCGGAGAATTGAGAGAGAACAAGCACGCCCAGACGCTGCCAGAATCATTCCATATCATCATTTCTACCATTGATTTCGAATTTGGACTTTGTAACTGCTGTAATCACTTGTAACCAGCAAGGATAATTAATAAAAAGGATAAAACTTTAGAGTGGACGTAGGCCGGAGATAGCCGAACCACTATAAAACTTTTGTCATTGCTCGTTATTTTGGATTTGCTGCTTATTATTTGCTGAGATCTGTTATTTGTGTTTGAATATTGTTGATTTGTATTCATACACTGGTGCTTTCACGACTATTGGGTGTTTGTGGTCAATGTTGACGCAAACATAATTAGGTCCATTTCAGGGTGGGTTGTTTAATTAAGTATTAGAGCCTAGATTCCCCGATCAACAGGAAAAAGTATGCATATGAAGGACACATTTTTTATTTTTAAAAAGTATTTTTCAAAAACTCTACTATATATAAATATGTATACTTAATTTTTTAGATACGCTTAGCTCTATAAATTGCAACTATAAAGGTAGTTGTGACCATATTCCGAAAGGTTGGATGAAGCATTATGGGTTGGAAAAATAAATAGAGTAAATTTATACTCCTACCCCAGTTACCCACGGGGCAGAGGTCGCATCGTAAAGAGTGGACTAAGAAGAGCATGAGTGCAACATATGGAAACATCTCAAAAGCTGAATGGTATTTTATCCCTTTGTTGACCCAGATTTCCTTATTATTGCGAACTCTATAGGCATACAACAATTTTCACATTAGATATAATTAGAATATTAACATAAATCACTTAATGAATAATAGGGATAGAAAGTGTAAATGGAAAAGATTGTAACCCCAAGGATAAATAAGGCAATAAATGTGAATTAAATAGGAGGTTACAAGAATTTAGTAAGGATACAAATGGACTAATTAAAGATATTATTAGAGAGTGGAGAGATAAGGAAGTCATAATAGGTAAATTTAGAATGAATAAATAAATGTCTATAATAGTTGTCCGTTCGAATTATAACCATTAATTACAGACAATTGACATTTATAGAAATAACAAATAACATGTTAGGTAGAAATTAACTATTATAAGGAAAAATTCTTAAAAAAAATCTAGTAGCATGATGTAAAGGTTTAAATTAATTACCATAAGAAGATAACGGGATTTCTTTAAAGGATGAGTAGGAAAGTTCAAAAGAAGGAACAATTAGAGTTAATTTCTAGATCCATTCTTATGAGAAAGAATGTAGTAAAAGATTTTTAAAAATTCATTGAAATATTTTAATGGGTTTTTCAAAGGATTAATAATGAAGATCTTATTTATCATAAGTTGAAATTTGTTTTCGTTTAAATGTAATTTTAGCCAGTTTTAGGAATATGCTATCAATTGTTTTAGGAAAAGGATGTAACTTTAAAGAGTGGTGGAAGAAGGGTTTTCATTTGTGAAAAATTTAGTTTAAAAATTGTTGAGCTAAAAAATTTTCAAATTTTGGATTCTTCATTTTGGCAATAAATAGGATATATAATGGGCTCAATGATTTTTCTTACTTTATAAATTTGGAGCTTGGTATTTTTAAAGAGCAAGAAAATTTGGAAATTCATAATTTATAAATTTGTTTAGTTAAAAAGTTCTAGTTGAAAAGGATTTTGCATTCTTGGAATTCTTATTTTAAAATTTATTAAGACAAAAAGTATTCGGTTTTAATATTTTTTACAATAAAGAGATTTTTTTGTTTTTGAATTAAATGTAAAGTAGAATATAGGTTAGACTTGTTAATTTTTCCTACTTTATAAAATTGGAATTTCTTTTTCTTAGTTCTTTTAAAAGGGCTGTGTAAATGAAAATGATACTTGATTAAAATAAGATAGAAAAAAAAGAAGGTTAAATATGCTAAATAAGGTAGGTAGGAGGAACATTCCCGTCTAAGGAAATGAGGAAAATGATAGTTGAGATAGATAGTAATGACCTTATGAATTTATATAAAGAATTAATAATAATCTAGTTAGAAATAATATGAGAGGAAAATAATAGGGTGGAAGTTATCACTATTTACTCCACTTTTCATTATATGTTATATAAGATGTTTTTTAAAGAAGAAAATTTGAATGATTACCCAGTATAGTGATTTAGTTTTTGAATGTTTTGGGTTAAAAATCCTGCTTCCAAAAGAAGAAAGTCGTTATTATAGGAAGAAGTTAAAAGGGAAGCTTTTCATAGCTCCTTTGGAAAACCACGAATTTTTTGAATGTTATGAATGAAAATCCCAACTTTTGAAAGAATAGACTTTGATGAAGAAAGTATTTGAGTGGGAAAATTATTCCAACCCATTTTGCAATTTTTAAAATTGACAAAAAGGGTTTCCAACCTTCAATTTCTAAAGATAAACTTTTCAAACAAGGTACTTTATAATTGTGAAATTTTAATTTGAATGAATGGTAAGAACCGAACCGAACCAAATTTATATTTGGATTAGATAGGGATCATTACCTATGTAAGGTAGTGTAATGGTTTTAAGATATGAATAAAATAGGAATATTATGTATGACCTGGCATGAAAATCCAAATATTTAATTGTAGAATATTGGTAAAATTTGTGAAGATATCCAAGATTTAAAAGTGGGTTTTAAGTTAGGTTGCCCTAGTTGACTGGAAATGCGAGTTTCTAGATTTTGATATATTTGGAGTAGTTTCCATGTAATTTCCCTAGATTATCAAATTACAAATTATGTGCATAAAAGCTTTGTTTGAATTAACAAGGGTTTTACTAAAAAGTGAAATACATGTGTAAGATATGATGTTCTTTCCCGTAGTTTACACTATCTATTTCAATAAGTGATGGAAATAATCCCTTGTAATCTCAAACAAAGAAAAGAAATCTCATTTATGGAAAATAATAGTAATCCTTTTAAGTAGTATAGCTCTAATAAATTAAAAATGTGGAATTAAGTGTTCTAGTTTAGAAATTAGTATACGCGTATTACCGTGCTTAACAGCTAAAAATTATGGGAGGCCATGCAAATAGCGAAATTGTTGGTGGGAAACCATCTATAAAATCCTCCTAAAGCCAGATTTAACTAGTAAGACTTTGGAAAGATATAGTTAATTAGGCAGCGTTTGAAGGTCATAAGATTTGAGAAGTCAGTAAAGTAGGCACTAAGTTTTGTTGGGCCTTTCCCAGTTTTGGGAAAAATAGGAAACTCGCATATTGTGTGGAGTTACCGGATAAGTTTGATGGAGTCCATAACTTTTTTCCCATTCCACGTTTGAGGAAATACCTCTATAACATGAGTACTGTAGTAGACCTAATCAATTGGAGGATATTGAAACGGTGCCAATATATCTAGTACCACTGCACTCATTGTGGACCACTGACCTAGGAAGCTCTGCAATAAAGAAATTAAGTTGGTTTGGGCATAACGGGGAGGAAATCTGATGGAAATCATAAGGACTTCTCATTTTAAGATTTTCTTTGGTAAAATTTCCTCTCCAAAATCTAATTTTGGTTGCATTATGGTTCCTAGATTGGATGGTAGGAGATGGTTGCTATACTTTTCACTGTCACTTTGCACTTGTGTAGAAATTTTCATGCATGGTTAGGGTGTTTAGCATACATATTTATATGTCATGGTCAAACACTCGCACTAGGATTGAGCTCACTTATGGTATGTCTGCAAAACATAATCGCATTGCACTTTTGGATGGGTAAATGGATGTGTTGATGACTTGGTCGTGTAACATGGATGTTTAGTGTATGTTACGTCATTCTCCCTTTGAAAAAGATTTTCAAGGATGAAATCATTTTTAAGGCAAGGAAGAATGTAACACCCTGTAAAATGAACCATAAATTTTTTTTATATTTAATAAGATATGGGTTCGTGGTGGAATCATAATCAATTTCCATTTATAATATATTAAAACGGAGCTTAAACGGAAAAAATATGAAAGTTTGAAGTTTTTGGTTTTAGTATAATTAAATAGAATTTAAATTCAAATGGATAATTTATTTTAAAATTTCAAATTTATAAGTTGATAGTTTTATACTTGGGGGTTAAGTTAATATTAACTTAACATTAAAATATAATTAAGGAATATAATAAGTAAATAAAAACAATGGCATAAAAATCTTCCCAAAACAAACGTCGCAGTAGACCGCTCCCTAGGACCGGTTGACCAGTAAAGTAGGGTTGTCAACCATTGATTGTCAAGTGGTGACTAGGTTTCGTGAATTTGAACGTTTTGGAATTTATAATTTCCAACCGACCTTCATCCAGAGGTTTCTGTGCATTCTAACCACTATAAATCAGACCTTTGACCCCTTAATTCACAAATATTTTGGAAACATAAGCGAAGCTCTATCAGTTTGTCTCTTTATACTTTCAAAAAAATCCATTAGGGTTTAATGTATGAAATCCTATACATCTATTTTTGTTTATCGTATATTTTCTTAATCTATTCTCCTTTAATCTCTTAATTTCTGAATCTAATCTCTATGTACAAATCACTTGCTATATCGTATACATACATACATATATATGTGTGTGTGTGTGTGTGTGTGTATATATATATATATCGAAAAGAAGAGATCCGATAAAGATTGTCTAGGCGAGTTGTTAATAAGATTTCTTGTCTACACCACCAAAATAATGTTAAGAAGGATGGATTTCTTCTCTAGAGAACAAAGGGAGTGATTCCTTTTAAATTGCCTTTCAATTTAATCTTATTAATTGATAAACCCTGTGTCAGACCTTTTGTCAGCTTCGAAAGGTTTAGGACTTGAGCTAAGTGACTTTACGGTTTTGTTGAGTTTGCTTGAAGTATTTCACAAAGGCTATCTTTTTGGTTAGGTTAACTTTTCTTTTGAATTGAGTCCTCGAGAGGTAGATTTCAATCTTATCGAAAGGTTAGGGAGACAGACTTTTTGAAAGGTTTATTCTAATGATGTCGGGAGGTTTCAGTCAACGTTGATCAGAATAAGTTATCAAACTTGTCGAAGGGTTTAGATTGTAGAGTTGAAGGCTTCGAAAGGTTACAGTGACTGTTTGAAGCGTTATCGACCTTGTCAACAAGAACCTTCTGATAGGGTTAAACCTGAAAATATGAGTTAAAATAACAATGATTTAAGCAAACATTGAAGTAATTAACAAAGCCAAGGACTTCACTATGTATTCAAGATAGAGCTTTATTTTCTTAAATTTCCCCAAATCATACTCAATTAGGGTTACAATACTTTGATTAAGGATTTACAAGATTAGAATGAGAGAAATCCTCTCCCCAAAACATGACCCTTGGGTCATATTTACAGATGCAGGCAGCCCCTCCTTCGACTCCATGCTCTCGACTGGGTCGGAAGGTCCCACTTTTATATGCAGTATGAACCTTTCGACATTGTCAAAAGGTTTTCTTTTCTTCTGCTGTTACGGACCTTTCGATATTGTCGAAAATTTATCTTGTCTTTATGCCTTCATGAACGTAAGACTTTTTCGAAAGGGACTCCTTTTATGTACTATTGTGAACCTTTCATCCTTATCGAAAGGTTTATCTCCTCTTGATTATTGTGAACCCTTGGATCTTTGTCGGAAGGTTTCTCATCACTTGATTGTTTGAACCTTTTGACCTTGTTGGAAGATAGCTCTTCACTTGATTGTTGTCGAGAGTTATGCTTCCCTTCAATGTTGTCGAAAGGTTGTCTTCCATTCTTTGTTGACTTATGAATGTTACTTTTATCATAAACCTTTCAACATTGACGAAAGGTATCCTGGATGTGTTTCAACCGATTAAAAAGGCTTCATATGCTTTCGAAAAAGGTCACTATGGAGCTTCTCACACTTGCTTTGATTTCTTCATCCTCTTCGAAAGGTAAGAACTCCTTGTATACTAAGAGATGGAACCTTTCGACTCCTTCAAAAGGTATGGGACTGTTAAATTCTGATGACTGCATCCTTTTGATTTCTTTAAAAGGTTTGAGAGTGTGCTATTTTTTTGTTGAAAGACCTTTCGAGTTAGTTGAAAGGTAGATTTTTGGAGTAACATCCTGCATATAGACTCTGAAAGATAGCCTTCGACAAAGTCAAAAGCTCATCTTGGAAGGTATGGTTAACCAGACTATCTTAATGCTTTCTGATCTTTCTTAATGCTCTTATGATCCTTTTTCATACTTTTATTCTTGAGAATATTTTATGGATAACATTTAGCCACCCATATATGAAAGAAGCTTTTGTTCTTTAGGACAAAACTCCAATGAACTTTATTTTTTGCTTCTAGCAAAACAGATTATAACTTCTATCAAGTTTGGAGCTTTGTTATGAAATCTGTGATAACCCGAATATTTGGACATCCGATAATTGGTAATTAACTAGATTAATTATTAAAAATACTGATTTGTAAGTTGAACAATAAATTTGGATAATTAAGAAATGTCTAGATATAAAAATTTATTTGATAATCTTCTTTTATAATTATTTAAATTTGCAAAATTATTCTTTTCAAACAGATAAAAATATGTTTCTAATTATAATATATACATATATTGTGTTTAGCAGCTATGGTCTGAATTCAATATAATAAATTTTCAATGGATAGTTAAATTCTATATTTTTTTAAAACACTAAAGATAAATATTTATTAACTGAAAATATAATATCAAGTTAAAATAGAATTTAATAAAAGGTTAATATACTTTCTTTTGAAACTATACATGAAATAGATATAGTTTTTATATATATAAATAAATAAATGATGATAATAAAAGCATAAAACATATATTATTATAAAATAAAGATTTTGACATTTGTAAATTAGAGTGTCATGCAAAATGACAAGTGGCAATTGTTTTTTTCTTTCTTTTAAATTGAGGAATGATAATAAAGTAAAATAAGAACCAGGCTGTTTACAATTTACCATCTCTTTGCTTTCTTTCTTTCATCTTTCATCTTTGGGTTATAATCATTTAAGGAAATTAGTTTGTAAATAAGAAATCTCATCTTTAAAAATGTTTTTACGTGAAGATTAGTAAGTACTGCACTGAGAGGAAGGAAATTTCAATGGAAATGAAGCATCACTAAAAATCAATCATTTTAATCTCCTGTTTCACTTATATAAATCAATTCGTTTTTTAATTGATGACTTTTGATAGAAATTTTGAAATTTTTAAGTTTGTATATGAAGGGAAACTGAGGGATGATCGAAAATTGGTCATGGGTCAAATCTCGGCAAACCGCTTGATTTGGTGGTTTGCCTTTAGGCATGAAGGAGTGTCGGAAAATGGCGAATCTGAGAAAAATGGTAATGAAATTTTTGTATGGAGGGATGGAGTGTAGCGAGATCGTTTAGGGTTTGAGGAGTGTTTCCGTTGGCTTCTGTTCTTGGCTGAACTGCGGAAAGGAAGAGAGAGAAGGGCGTGCAGTCCTGGTAGAGATCGACGAGGATAGGATGGTGCACTTCCCCGTGAAGTTTGGGTGATGATCAACGTTGAGTATGGTGGCAAACGAGGAAATTGGGTGATTGGAGCTTTGTTCCAGGTTCTTTTTTTATTGTACGTGTTTGATTTTCGACTAGGGCTTTTCATCGTAGTTCCAATTGATGATCGGTAGCTCGGGGACGTGGGTGACTGGGGTGGATGGTCGTCGGTGAGAGCTTGTGGCCTAGGACGTCATGCATGTGCACATGAATTTGCACAGGTTCTCTGTGTTTAAGTGTAGGTAGGAAATCTAGGAGGAGAAGGAGGAGTAGTAGGTTGGGTCGGGTAAGATTTTGGGCCGAGAGAGTAGGATCTAAGTAAATGGAAATTAAGGGAATAAATAAAGAAAGAAATTAAATGGGAAGGGAGTAAGAATAAGTAGAAGATAAGAGAAAATTAAAAAGGAAATAGGAATGATTTTGGACTCGTGATTTTGGGTTGGGCTCGAGTTCTTTTGGATGATAACAAAGTTCAAAAATAAAATAAATATGAAACAAGTTTTTAAAAGCAATAGAAAATGAAAGCAAATTTAGTTAACAAAGTTTGTAAGCAAATAAACTAAACAAGTTTTCAAAGCAAAATGATAAACTGTTTTCAAAAGCAAAGGAGAGATCAATTATCAAACAAGTTTCTTAGATTTAATTTTTAATTTAAATGTTTTTAAGATTACTTATTTTGATTTGAATAATTTTATATTAGGCTAATTATTTAATTTAATCTCTAAGTGCTTTAAAATGTAATATTTACTGAATGAGAATAATTGAATGATGATTAATTAATTTAATAAATAAATTAAAATAATAATGGGTTGTAATTAATGTTAAGTAATCAAGGGTTAAAAGTAATTAAAGAAACTAAACTAATTAATTTAATTTATTTGGAGATTAAATTAAATTAATTAGGAATCGTGTGACTATAAATCTTGCTTATGAATGATAAAGCTAAATTGAATGCCTTGGTTTGTTTGATATCTCTGATATGTAATTGGTGATGTACTGTGATATGAAATGGTTGGATTGATATGTTAATAAATGTGAATCATTTATTTAGTTAGATACCTATGATAGATTTCTATGTGCGTATGTTATTCTGAATTTATTTAAATTGTTTACTTAAACAACTGGGCTTAAAGATGACATTGGATTCGAAGAGACCGGGATCGGCTATAAGCAAGTACCCGAATCCACTTCGATTTGTAATCTACAATAATTCTTTACAGATTTTAGCTTAGAATCAAGTAGGCTGGAACGGAATAAATTAAGTGACTGGACCATTTAAACTAAGTTATGGTACTTACATATCGATTTGTGTAATAAGTGTTGGCTTAACAAGATAAGAACACCTATTGAGGTACAAGTTACCCTGGTTTTCAAAGAAGTTTTAAAACTTAGTACTTCAATTTATATGGGTTTACTCACGCTGGTTTTCAGCCTGACTCGGATGTAACTTTAGTGTAATGTTCTAGTCAGACCAAGTATTATAGATTTTTAGGTTAGGACGTTATGGAGCTCGGGGGCGAGATGGATGGCAGGAACTTATGGAGTATTTTCTGCTGTGTATTTGAGATTGTATTGACAGTAGTCAGGGACATGTTGTTACATCTGTCCAGTTTATTTGTGAATGATTGTACTCTGATATTGTATAAATATTGACTTTTACAGCTTTCTTTGTATAAATGCTATTATTTAATATTATATTTTAATCCGCTGCAAATGTGAGATGTTGTTTTCTGTTTCTTCTTCTTCCTCTTTTCTTCTTTCCCTAACAATCTGGGATTTCCGACGTTTGATTGCTCGGCACTTCTACAGTGAACGTATTAATGTTGAATATTCGAGGTCGAAAATTTTAGGTCATTACATTTTGGTATCAAAGCAGAAGGTTAAGCAAGAACCTTGGCTCTAGTGAGGGTTACTCATTTGAATAAGGGTCAATAGTACCCTAGAATGAGTTGAGTGTAATATATATATGAGGGAGTACTTGTTATTTTCTTATACAAAGATTTTAAAATGATTTTAAAAATGAATGATTTTTTTATATAAGCTTATATTTTGATATATATAGCAATAATTTTTCTAATTATTATATATATTGAGTAATTGGTTGTTGATTATTGGAATTAAATGTAATAATAAGAATTAAGTGGTAATATGTATACAACCAAATAGAAATTTGGGTAAGAAATGAACTATACAAATAAGATAAGCTAGAAATGGATTCAAACCAGAAATTAAAATCCTGAAATTTGTGGAAATGTTTTCAGGTTATTGATTTTATTTTTTCCAACAAATCATGAGATAATATATAATAGGTTTCCAGATATGATAATCTTAAAATGGTTGTTGTGTCTAATAATGGGAAGTTTGTTTTCTAATAATAATAAATATTGATAAAACAGAATGAAATGTTTTAAGGAAGTAATAATTTAGATAAATATGACTTACAAAAGAATTTAAATTGTGAAGTTTTAAAATCTAAGTCCAGAAAATTTGAAATTGTTTCAAAGTGTTAAAAGAAATAATAAATAATATTATTCTGAATATTTTTGAATGCAATCATAATTTAAAACAAGAGATGTTTTAATTTTTTTAAAGGAATTTGTTTGAATTAAAAACCAAGGATGGTTAAAAATTAAAAGTATGACTTGTAGTGCAAATAAATAAATATGTATATGTATACATGTGGGATATACATAATAGCAACAATGATTTGAAATAAACTCTAAGTGTTGAGTTCTGAATTTTTCCCTTGAAAAGTATTGTAAACCCAAAGTAAAACAAGTTTTTGAACTTATAAGTAGGAAATGATATTGATAAGAAGTTTAAAATTTTTAAATGGAGAATTCAAATTGAGTAAGCTTGATTGGATTAAATTAATTGAGATTTAACTTGGGAAAGTTAAATGGGTTGAATTGAAATAGGAGTTATATGTTATCTCAAAACAAGTTTGAGTTCTAAAAATTGGTAATGGATACTATTGATGGATGTTGTTGATGAATATTTTAATTAATTTGGATGCTTATTTACCTTGACTTATCCTGCTACTATCCTGTTGTTATTAATAATTCATGAAACTGAGAATTAGATTATTTTAGTTTAATTAAGAAGTAGATTGAGATAATATATATCCATTCTTGAAATTAAATAGAAATAAAGCCTTATTTTAAAACTATCTACAAGATTTTGATTTTTGAAGCGAAATTGTAATTATGAAATGGAATCACTTTGAACTTATGATTTAAATGTTAAAAAAGGGACTTTTATACTGAAATTGTATAAGAATTGGTTTCAAAGTTAGAAGTTAAAATTGGGAAATAAATTGGATTCTGAAGATTAAAATTATTTAAAAAGTTTTGAACTCCTACTCGAAACTTGAAATAAGTTAAGTAAAGGTAATTTAAAATGAATATTTGAAATTTGGAATCAAAATTAATTGTTTAAAAACCTAGGTTATCGAATTAAAGTAAAAGTTAATTTGATTTACGTAATCAAATCAACATTTGAAAATTTAACTCGAATTTGTATAATTCGAGATGGTTTAAAGTTGAGAATGGAGTTAGAATTAGTTCAAATTGAATTTGATTTGAATTTGGAATGGGAATTGAAGCTAATACAAATTTAATTGGAATTGAATCAATTTAAATGGAAGTGGAAATTGCAAAAGGAGATTGGAAAATTGAACAGTTTGACTCTGAAACTATTTTCAAATAAATTGTTTTAATATAAACTATTTTAAATCTATTTTCCTAGCTATTTACTATACAACCTTTCGTTTTAATACCCAAACTATCTCATACTTATTTTCAACTGTTTGAAAACTAATTACTATTTTACATCTGTTTTACAAAGTAATTACTATTTTACAACTATTTTGCAACTATCTAACTATTCTACAACTATTTTATAACTATTTTATAACTACTTAACTATTTACAACTATTTTACAACTAATAACTATTTTACAAGGACTTATCTATTTTTCTACTTTTCAAGCTATTTTCTAAATTCAAGTTGGTCAGAGTGCAAACTGTTTATAATTGAAATGATAACCAAAATGGAAATGGAAGCAATTATGAATAAGTGAATAGAAATCAAAATGAAGGTGATTGATTTAGCTTATAATCAATGAAGATAAATACGTAGGATGTACGTATATAGTTCTGTTCGCATAACGATTTGATCCATATTCGAACACAAAATTTCGAGATAGTATATCGATCTGAGTTAGGATTTTCCATTCGATTTTCGACTGCGAACCCTAGATACGGATTTTGATTGATTTTGGAAATTTTCTATCATAGTTATGGCTACGAAAGGAGAATGAAGGTTTTTGATCAAGAAACCAGATATGAGTCCGCACTAGGAAGTTGGGTAGACGATACTTGTTCGGAAGTGAAATTGTGTAATTGAGGAGCGATCGAATTTGATATGACATACGGATGATATATTTACATCGTACGTGCTTGAATGAAATAGATATTGAAGATTTTGTAAAAGAAATGTAGAAATAATTTTTGGAATTGAAAAGTATATTTTGAGAAATATATAAGAGTGGAAATTGGATATCACTATAACTGAATCTCATTTTATAAAAGGTAAGATATGTGGCAAGTAACTTTATAAAAGAAATCACACTTGAATATTTGATTTGGCATAATAAAAGTTATATATATTTGTTTTAAATGATAAACTCTCCTTGATGAATCTATAACCAGAAGAAAAGATTTTTGAAAATATTTAAAGTATAAAAAGGGAATTTATATAAGCATGAAGTGATCCCAAGATTTTTCAAGATTACATATATATATATATACATATATATATATATATATATTATGAGAATAATGAAAAAGGGTTTTTGGAACCCACTGATTTTGAAAGGCTCTTGATTTTGGGAAAAAACAATTTTGAAAATTTGGAAAGTCAAGTTTGGAACTATCGATTTGAAATATCGATTTTGTGCAAAGGAGATTTATGAAATCATAAAGTGTGCGATTTGAAAGATACTATAACTGTATAGTTTAAAATGTTTTAAGGTTGGCTTTGGGAAAAAAGGCACTCCCATTGAAATGCCTTGAGCCCTAAGGGGGTTCTAAATTTGATCTTGGGAGGAGGTCCGGACTAACTGAAGTTCTTGAGGATTGTGGTTGGGTAGCGAAAGTCGAGGGCGCTGATGCCTACAGGGACATTTGGGTTATGCTGTGACGACAGTGTAACTCGATGTCACTGCAATCTACTACGCACCATAGCGGAAGTCGAGGTGCAACGATTGCCTACGGTCTACGTTTGATTTCGCTAGGAGGGAGACGTAACATCGGTAGACTGCGATCTATGAAGACATAGCGAAAGTCATGTGGCAGTGAGTGCCTATAGGTTACATTGGGACTCAACTGATGTAGTATGTGATCTATGTGGTCTGTGTGGAGAAGTTTCATTTAGCAGCGAAATTCGAGTGCGTTGATGCCTATAGTTACATGGGTTTTTGCCATGATGGCGACGTAAAACCTAGGTGCAGCTGTGATCTGTAGCGGGTTCCATGGTCTAATCGAGGGGCACGGAGTGCCTACAGTTTTCTATGGTTTTTGCCGGGATGGCAATGTAACCATCGGGTTAACTACGACCATGGAGGGGGTGATTTTCCAAAGCATTCTCACCAAAAATGTTTTCTATATATTTTTTTAATTTTTTTTCTATATTTTCACCAAAATATTTTCCAAGTATTTTCACTGGGCGTTGATAATGGGTTTACCAAGAACTTATAGATTTTCAGTCCTACGCATGATCAACGTATGACCGAATCTCTATGAGAACAAGGATGGACTTGTTGAGACATCGAGTTATAAAAAGTATGTTTATAAAGCTATTTTTGTAATATTATGTAGATTTTTAAAGTGTTTTCAAAATTTGAATAAAAGGTGTTAAGAGTTAAAAATACTCAAAGAGTAATTTAACAGATAATAAGTGTTTTAATAAATTTTGGATTCGTTCCTTTTCGGGGACGAAAAGTTCTAAAAAGGGGAGGAATTTGATAACTTGGATTTTTGGACATCCGATATTTGGTAATTAACTAGATTAATTATTAAAAATCTCGATTTGTAAGTTGAACAATAAATTTTGATAATTAAGAAATATCTGGATATAAAAATTTATTTGATAATCTTCTTTCATAATTATTTAAATTTGCAAAATTATTCTTTTCAAACAAATAAAAATATGTTTCTAATTATAATATATATATATATATATATATATATTGGGTTTAGAAGCTATGGTTTGAATTCAGTATAATAAATTTTCAAAGGATAGTTAAATTCTATATTTTTTAAAAACACTAAAGATAAATATTTATTAACTTAAAATATAATAGCTTAAGTTAAAATAGGATTTAATAAAAGGTTAATATACTTTCTTTTAAACTATACATGAAATAGGTATAGTTTGTACATATATATATAAATAAATAAATGATAATAATAAAAGCATAAAACATATATTAATATAACATAAAGATTTGGACATTTGTAAATTAGAGTGTCATGCAAAATGACAAGTGGCAATTGTTTTTTTTCTTCTTTCTTTTAAATTGAGGAATGATAATAAAGTAAAGAAGAACCAGGCTGTTTGCAATTTACTACCACTTTGCTTTCTTTCTTTCATCTTCTCTCAAACCAAAACTAAACTAATAAAAAAAGTCAAACTTCTTACAAATTTCAACCGAGCTTAAGCTTAAAAGTAGATTCAGATTCAACTCAAACATACAGTAGATTCAAATCAAATTCAAGTCTCCAGATCAATTCAAAGCAGATCAAAATCAAGAGCATATCCAGCTTTGCTCTGTTCAAACCAAATACAGTGAGTAAACTTATCTTTTGACAAACTAAACCTTCTTATATATGTGTGCATGTAAGATTTGATAGTGGAATGCCTTGATTTCTGCTTGCATGGATGAATTAAATTGTCTGGTATATATGATTGAATTTTTATGTATATACATATATGAATGTCTGTACTGGCCTATGTTTTTGTTTAACAGATCCTAAATTTTATTTAAAATTAAAAAATCTTCAATCAATCATCTTTGGGTTGTGATCATTAAAGGAAATTAGTTTGTAAATAAGAAATCTAATATTTAGAAATGTTTTTATGTGAAGATTAGTAACTACCGTACTGAGAGGAAGGAAATTTCAATGGAAATAAAGCATCACTAAAAATCAATCATTTTAATCTCTCGTTTCACTTATATAAATCGGTTCGTTTTTTAAGTTGATATTTTTTGTAACATTCCCGAATTTTGGCCAAGTTTAATTTGGTAATTAATTTAATTTTGGAATTAAATTGTGAAATTATTTGTCAATTTATTAGAAAATTTCTAGAATAAATAAATTTTTTGAATTATAAATAGAATTTTGGTTTGAAGTTTAAGGATAAGTATTTTATAAATAAAAATTGGATTTAAAAATAAATATATTGGAAATAAATTGGATTAGAAATTTTATTTTTAAGTTAATAAGAATTTGTTTCTAATTTTATTAAATATGCATTACAATTTAAAGATGAAGTATTGAATTCGATATAATAGATTTTTCAAAGGCCAATTAATAATAAAATTAATTATTCGTGTGCAATTAAATTGTGAAACCATCTTTTTCTTTAAAAGTTTATACAAATGAATTATAAAGAAAATGTTTTTGTTTAAATAAGAAATATGATGTAAAGTTATATTAAAATATTATTTGTAGTGTTTAATATATAGTAAAAGTTTGAATGTTGTTTAAAAGCTAAATTATATAATGTACACCTGTGTGTTATTTATTAAAGCATAATTTGTTTTAAAATTCAATTTTTCTTAAGATTTTGTAAAGGAGAATGTATGTATTGAATAATAGAAATTATATTTATGAAAACATTTATTATAACAAGTGTAAACAAAATAAAATACATAGGATATGAAAATATATATGCTCAAAGGGTTAAAAACAAAATTTACAAAATAATTTAGATTAGGGATTTAAACATAAAATTGATATAAGTGAACATTTGTAAGAAGATTAAACTATGCATAGACAAGTGTTAGCATAAGTTAAACAAGTGGCATTAATTTTGTTTCAAATGAATTAAACTTTATATTGAAAAATAAAAACTAAATTACATCTCTTTTCTCATATCTTCCATATTCAGAATTTGAAATCAGTAAAAAAAAAAGAGAAAAGAAAACAAAAAAATCATCTCAATAGTAAAACAAAACACAGATCAAAACTTCAACAAACAAAGGCCTGAAAAATTAAGTTTTCAAACATGAAATCAAATACCTTCAGTTCATTCTTGATCAAAGATCAAAGCCAGGCTTCAAAACAAAAACAACAATTTCAAGTCAAGCAAATTCAAATCTAAATCTGGAAATCGGATCAAAGCCAGAGATTAAACGTAAAGCAATCAAAGCATGGAAATGTAGCCTGTAATCAAGCAAACTTGGAACAAAATTAAACTACAGATCAAATTTTCAAGCCTGCGGTTAATCAAAGCAACTTCTGTTTTGAAAGCAAGCTCGGAAAAAATAAGAAACAACAAACAAAGCTTGGAAAAATTCAATCTCTTACAATTCGAAAAGCCTGAAGCAAGTCTGGGTCAAAAAGATTCAAGTTACAGGCTTAAAATAATTCAGTTCTCTGCTTTCAAAATTGGACTAGGTGAGCAAACTTACTTTTTGATCCGATTTATGACTTGATACCGTGATTAATGCTTAAAGTAAGCTGAAAATTTTGTTTGCATATGAATGAATCCATGTACGTATATGCAGATATAACTGTGCATTTTTAGTAATAGGCGTTTTCCCTCTATTTGGAAACAGGTTTCAAAACCTATTTGAAAATTAAAATCCTTCCTTTCTGATTCTTGTTTAATTTTAGGATTCAAACAAAAATTGTTTGTCTGAACATGTTTTAAGCATCAAAAATAAATTTAAGCACAATTTTTAAAGATTCTTCTAAGAATTGGAAAAATACAATGAAAACTTAAATTATGGCAAATTCATGTATCACGATTTTGAATTTCATAAACATCCTCCAAATCCATTTCGAAAAATATGATTTTTTAAAACAAAAATAAGAGTTTTTAGTTTAGAATTGAGGCGGCATTTGCGAGATGAACGAAATATGGGTTTTGGGGAAAATCTGATAATCGCGTAATCAATTTGCTTCGGGATCGTGGCAGTGGGTGCTGGAATGAACGCTGATCATAAGAAAAATACGAAATGAATTTTTAATTCATTGTGGATGATGGTTTGGATCGAACTACGGTTTAACCCATGTTCATGTAATGGTCAGAAATCGACCAATTTCATTGCCTACGTTGCATCAGACTGGACAAGGTTGTTTGGTGGCGATGCGTGGTTGATAGGGGAAACTCGTGACGGAAGCCCGTGGCCTCTGGCGGCTTTGGTAGCGGAGCGAGGTGATTTAAGTGATCGGAATTTTTCCAGTTTTGTGCTGAACAACTCAAAATTTGTGTTCACCATCGTCGTGTTGATCTGGAGGGTCAGGAGGTTAAACTGGAGGTCTGTAACTTGGGGAGGGAGGCGAAGTTGACCGAAGCGCGTCAGAACTTCGGTGCATGTGCACACCACCACGTTGGTGTCAATGGAGAAAATTGAGAAAGGAGCAGGTGTGACTCGAAGAAACTTTCATGAGAATCATGTGGCAACTCGAAGTTAGGCTCGAGTAAATGTTTCGTTGCGTAGGGTTAACACTTGGAAAAGTTTAAGTTGAAAACAAATCATGCACACGGGTCGATTTTGAAAAACTCGAAGCAGTGAAGCAATTTGATCGGGTATAACTCAAAGTGGGTCTCGGGTCCAATATGTAAACACGGTTTTATTTTAAAAACAAAATTCGAACTTTTAAACAATTTTAAAACCATGTTTTAAAAGAGGATTTTGATTTAAGTTCAAACTAGTTAAGGTTTTAAGTAAAATATTTTGTAATTAGATTCAATTTAAAATTTGTTGCATTATTTTATAAAATTATTTATATAATGTAAATAAAAAGGGTAATTAAGACAAACTGTTGCTTGAACTACCTTAACCTTTTAAAGCAACTAATATATAAGAATGATGGTTAAACAAGGTTTATAAAATAACCTAAGTGATTAATAAAGATAAAAAGATTTATTTTTTAAATTATTAAGTAATTAATGATTTGTTAATAAAATAATTTAAAAAAATAATTACTTAATTAAGATTTATTTAATAAATAATTAAGGTTAATTAATTTAAGATTTTTGATAATGATTTAATAATAAATCAAGATAGATGATTTATAATTACTTGAATAATTAATTAATAGTTAATTAAAGGTTAGTTAATTATTAATTTAAGACAATAAATTTATAACTAAGGATTAATTAACTAAGGTAAGTAATTAAGGAATAATTAACTAATGAATTTGATTAAGATTTAATTAATTAATAATTAAGGATTTAATTAATTAATAATTAAGGATTTAATTAATTAAAAATTAAGGATTAATTAATTTATTAATTAAGAATAATTAATCATTAATTAAGGATAATTAATGAAAATAATTATGTGATTAATTGATTATAATCACACGATTAATCCATCTTAATTGTAGATGATTGATTTTTTTAATGCTTTGTACTGTTTGATATTCCTGATGTGTGATGCTGTGTGATGCTGTGTGATATGAATTATTTTGATTTGAGCTGTGATGAATATGATTCATTTCGCTGTGATGAATTTATATTGTTATATGTGAATCTGTGTATGGAAGATAAGCTTTATAAGATTATACCGCTTGTCGATATTGATTGAATCTGATTGATGATGTTGCACTATTGTCGAAAACCCCTGGACTACACCATACACACACAAATATGGATTGCATGAGGAAATTGGTTAAGTCATAGATTTTTGAAATTGTTTTTAAAAGTTGAATTTTGTATTCAAATGGTTTTGGAAATGGATTGGGTTAAAAGTGAAAAGCTTTTGAAAAAGATTTTGAAGATAAAAGTTATTTTTGAATAACCTGATAAAGTTTTGAAATTTAAATAATTTGAATTCAAAATTTTGAAATTGAATTCTATGTTGGAAATTATGGTTTAAAAATGTTATACAAGTTATAAATGTGTTTATATGTTTTTTTTAAAACCATTTTTAAAATATTGTTTTGGGAATTTGAATTTAACCCAAAGGCTTTACCTTGTATAAATGAAATCGGATTTTTTCGAAACAAAAACCATTTGTTTTAAAATAATAATAGCTTTCGTATAAAGAAAGGATTTCCAATTTGTGTTTGAAATGGAATTGAGAATTGTTTTGAAAGCTATGAATGAATCTTTGTGAAAGATGATTGAACCTCGTTTGAAATTGAAGAGGATTTTAAATAGTGTATCTTTTATGTAAAAGGTTTGAAACGGGAATTGTTTTGAAATCTGTGAATGAGTCTTTGTGAAAGAATTGTGAACTTTGTTTCCAAATTGAAGAAAATCTTGAGGGTGTATCTTTTATATAAAAAGATATGGAATTTTAAATAGTTTTGAAAACTATGAATTAACCTTTGTGGAAGATTGGTGAACTTTGTGAAGTGAATCTTTTTGTTTAAAAGATTAAAATGGTAATTTGTTTAACCATTTGAAAGAAAAGATTTGGGTAACAAGCTGTGACTTAACTGAGAACCTAATATCCATATGCTTTTAATTATTGCGCTCACCATTCGGTTTAACTGGAAGAGGACCTTTGTGTCATATAACCCATTCCGAATAGTGATACGATGAAATGGATAGCACTTGAAGATGGTGGTGAAGACCGGGTGTCTTCGAGAACGATAGGTGTAACGAACGTGATTTTTCGACGCTCGAAAACTGACATCAATACGTCCACTGTATCAACTTCCGAGCAATCGAATGCCGGAAAACCGTACCGTTATGGTTAAAGAAGAAGAAAAAGATAGAGAGAGAAAAAGATAGAACAAAACAGAAAGAAAACAACAAAACAATATCAGGATCTCACAATCGCAGCGGAACAACATATAATAGATAAATGAATAATCTTTATACAAAGAACTATATCAGTTATTACATTATATTACATCATCAGAGTGTACAACAACAAACAACAACAAACAGCGGAAAAGAAATACTATATACTAGTGAATACGCTATGCCATCCAACTTGCCTCCAGCAACTCCTGAATTCCAGAATATCCTGATAAACCTAACTCTAGACTGCCCGCGTGGAAATTGGTGGGCACCCAGAGTTTAGAAAGAAAAACAATAAACTCCGAGTCAGTCATGGGACTGGTGTGAGAACTTAAAACAGTTTATCTTTAAAACAAAGAACAGGATAATTTTAAAATAGATTCGCAATGCTTTTTAGAAAATGAGACTACCATAAGGCCTCCCGCACACACACACAATGCAAACGCAAAATCGGAGGAGATTTCTCCTTATGATAGTCAAAGATGCTTGATACGCATTAAAAAGAAACATTTGATATTTTTACTAGTGCATAGTGTAGGAAAAATTATTTCGAAAGTAAAGATATAAATCTTAGCCAGCATAGGCATTTCGCACTTATGCCTACTATAGTATTCACCTTTACCACTTTTGAAAACAAATTTCAATCATTTTCCTTACGCGGAAATACTTTCATTTCAAAATTGTTCATTTAAACCAATTAAATAAATCCTTACCGATTTACTTTATATTTACGTTCCAAATCCGTAAATTCATTCCCACACTTTAAAAATAAATCAACGTTTATTTTTAAACAAATTTCCCTTTCTTTTATAAATTCCATAGTGAATTTACAACTCCAAAATATCTATGAATATACGATTTCCAGATCGATTTCTAATATTCATTTTCAATTTATCTTTAAAAGATAAAATCTCAAAACATTCACTTCATATTGGAAAACATTTCCATACTTATTTAATAATAAGTAATTCACAAATCCATTTATTTTCAACACTTGGAAAATATTCAGTGTACTTAAATCGAAATTAAGTATATATTTCATTCTTTAAGGAAAATGTGCGCTTAACACATTTGTTTGGGCCAAAACGAATGTTACGTAAAACATCGTTACGACGACCGAAAATCACTAGTATAGGGATTCGTAATTAAGAGAAATATATAAATCCCAATACTATATAAAACATTTCCTTCCGGAAATCATCTACTATAACAACACTGTTATAGTCTACCACTTCCTTCTATTTCTCGAAAACGTCTATTTCAACAATGAATGTTGAATTCTATGTATTCGATTCATAATACATTTTAAAACATCTTTTTAAAATAATTAACTTCATTTTATAATATCGCTTTCCCAAAACATAACCATTTTATTTAATAATAATTCATTGTCCAAAATCACGAATATAACTCTTTTAATAAATTTCTATATTCAATTTATCAAATTCCATTGTTTTCGAATTTATAAACAATGTCCATGAATTCCATTTCTATTTATAAACTTCGATTTATAAATCTCCTTTATTAATCCAATTCAATTTATATAACTCAATTATATACCAAAAGTCCATATTATAAGTTAAATACTTATAATTCATTTTTTTACAAAATCGTTCTTTAAAAACTTCACACATTGTAATCTTATTACTTTTACGATTCTATTATATTTTATAACAACTTTAACTTATAAAATCCCTTTATTAACAATTTCTATTTATATCCCATTTAAATGCCAAAGTCTGATTTATAAGTTAGTTACTTATAAATCTTTTATTTTACAACATCTATTCATTTCATAACTTCATAATTTATAAATCTATAAATTTTATTCACTTGTGAAATCCATTTATGCTTCATTTTAACACTTAATAAACTCGTTTTATAATTCCAATATTATATATATATATATATTATAAATATCAATGTTAAAAATCTTTTATATACATCCTTTATAATAATTCAAAAATCTAAATTTAAACTATTTTATAAATCTATTTATTTTAAAAATCACCTTTTGGTTATATTTCACAAAAATCTTAATTTTTATAACATAAAAATTTATAACGTTTTAATTATTTAAAATGAATCAATTCAAAAATTTAATAAAACGTATACTTTGAAAAATCATTTTAAAAATCCTTTTAAAATCAAAATCGTTATTTTTAAATTTTAAAAATGGATCCGATGATGCAACAACACCCAATAGCCAATCACGACAACAAACATCATATATCATCATATGATAATCAACAAACATCAAAATATCTGTAATCAAATAAATACTGGTAAGGAATCCAGTTGGATCCCTCCAACCCGTTTCCCTACATCCAAAGATGTTAGCACAATACCAATTCCGTTCAAAGCGAAATATCGCGGTATATGGGATTTATAAAATATTATCCGCTTAATAGACGACGCAATAGGGTCTCATCCGCTATATAATGCGGGAAATCAACTCCAAGTACATAAATAATACCAATTTCACTGTACTGTGAAATATTCGCGGTATATGCTTTTAATAAATAACATCCGCTTACTAACGGCGCATAATGTCTATTTTAACAATCAATAGATAACAATCATCATTCAAACATATAATCAAGCAATTTAAAATATAACTATTTAAAATTTAAATCGAAACTATTCGATTGAGTGAGAAGTTCACACCTTGGTTTCAATTCCGTTTCAGCGATTTATTTCGAATAAAATTAAACGAATGTTTCAATATTTCAATATTTCAATATTTCAATATTTCAAAATTAAACGAATGTTTCAATATTTCAATATTTCAATTTTTATTTGTCACGGCCTAGGGATGTTGTTTGGCTCTGGTTTGCACAAGTTTGGCTCAGGTTTAGTCATGTGAATGCACGACCAAAGTGGTGAAACATGGAGGGGAAGTTGCATAGTGAAAAGGTGAAGCGTTTTAAGGCAAAATATGGTTTTTGTTCACCCAAATGGGCTCGGCCATAGGCGGTGTGGGCTCGACCAGAGGTGCATAGGTCAGGGCTAGAGGGGTGTGTGGTGGTCTGGTCAGAGGTGGTGGACGCGGCCTAAGGTGGTGGTGGTGTTAGAAAGTGAAGTGGTGAACAAGTAGTGGTCAAACTAGCATGCTTTTATGGCTTAGGTTGGATTTTTGAGGGGTTTGGTCACCATGTGGGCTCGGCCATGGTCATGGCCTGGTGTATAGGTAGTGGTGAGGGCAGGGAAGAAGTGTAGAGAGTGGTGGCCATGGATATGAGGGAGAGGCCAAGCAAATGATTGGAGAAAACAAAGCAAAATTCATAAGAAAAGAGAAGAAAAAGAAGAAATAAAAGTGGCCATTACCCAAAATTTTGTGTTAGCCGTGAATGGAGATAGAGATGAAATTTTTTGTGCGTGAATTGAATATGGAATTCATGGCTAAACAAAGTAAAAGTACGGCCAAAAGAAGTAAATGAGGAGTTGTGGCAAGTGAAGAGTTTTTGGAATTGAAAAGGCATAGGTTATAAAGCTTTTTAAGACACTTCATATTTCTTTTTCTTATATTCAATTAAAAAAAAATATAATTTAGCAAATACTTTTAAAAAATGAAAAAAAGTGAAATAAAATGAAAATAAATAATAAAATTTAAAGAAAATAGAAAAAGAATAAAAGAAATTGCTTAAAAATTCAAAACAGGGTTCAAAAATTAAAATTAAAACATCACTGGCTTTGGAAAATATCTACTTCATTTTAAAATTATTCTAAAGCAAAATTTTGAAATAAAATAATTTATTTATCATTTATAAAATGAAATAAATAATTAAATTTACAGAAAATAGAAAAAGAATAAAGAAATAGTTTATTTAATTAAAAATAAGGCTTAAAATTACAAATAAAGCATCACTAGCTTTATAAAATTTCTATTTCACTTTAAAATAAATAAAAGTAAAATAAATAAATAAATGAGGAATTAAATAAAGTTAGAATGAGAATAAAATAATATCTTCAGAAAATAGAAAAATAAATAAAGAATTTCTTTAATTAATTGAAGCTGAAAATTAGAAATTTTAAACAAAATACAACTGACGCTGGAAAATGTCAATTATACTTTTAAAAATGTTTTTTTAAAACCAAAATATATAAAATACATGTTATTTACTCATATAAACATAAATTAGAACATTGCATGACCAAATAAAATATTATTTATAAAATGTAAATAAACAATTTTGTTAAATACAACAAATTTCACACAATAGTTAAAAAGGCATAACTTTCACATTATAAATCAGATTTCAACGAAACGAAAAGAAGTTTTCTTAAAATTTTATTTACTTTCATAATAAAAGATAAAATTCAAAATTTTAAATTTTAAATTTAAAAGTCAAAGTTTGACCATATTGACCAAAATTCTCTTTTTGGAAAATATTCTTTTTAATAATATTTGGAATGATAATTCATATCAAAATCAAAGTTTATATTTAAAATAACAAAATTATCTAAATTAAATAAATAAACTAATGTTAAATCAAAATTCAATTAAAAATAGTTATAAAATATAGGGTTGTTACACTCTCCCCCACTCAATACTTTTCGTCCCCGAAAAGGAATGAGGTACGGGAAAGCACAGAGAAGATAGAAATGAAATAAGATTGAGAAAATGTGACAAAAAGATTGAGATTTATACCTGATAACTATTGTTATAGGTAAGTTTAACAAGGTGGATATGATCTTTCCAAGATCCTCCAAGAACATAAGCACGAAAAAGATGGATTCAAAATTGAGTACCAAAGATTATAGAAAGATTTCTAAATAGAAAGATTATAGTAAGATGTCTATACCAGTCTGTAACAAGATAAGGATAATAAGGACAAGCAAAAGATAATTTGAAGAACAAAATAAGGAAATAAATTTGAAATCATGGAAATTTCAACTTAAATAGAAAATAAATTTTTACAGAAGTTAAATAAATCTTAACTATCTCTAAGTTATTATTTTATCATCCAATTATCTTAAATTAACAATTTCAAAAATCATTGAAGAAAATCATTTATTATACTAAAATGTACTCAATACAGTTAATTCTTATCTATTCCTAATTAAAATTAAATTCAATATATTTATCACTTATGTTAAATATACTTACACTTATTATAACTACTTTAATTTATTCTTAGTTCCTTTAACATCCTTTTAGTGTAAGTTATTCAATTAACCTTCTTCTCTATTTACCTCTTTTAATCTTTTTATAACTAAAATTTAAGTGTATAACATTTATTATAACCACTCAAATTTTATCTATAAAAACTTTTTATATTGTATATTACCTAATTACATTGTTAACTTCTGAAATTAAGGCAAGTTATATTTGAATGCAATTGTATTATACAAATAAAACTTTCCAATTAAATCATTTAAACTTTCCAATTAAATCATTTCACGCTTGAATATTCATCCAAAATTATGATTTTCTTTTTATAATTGAAATTATTCTTTAAAATAAAATTTAAGAACTAAATTTTCGATTTCTTTAAACCATTTAGAGATAAATAAATATATGTACATAATTTATCAAATAAAATTTATATCATATATCTATATATATTATAAATCAAGTCATATTTTAGAAATTCAAATCAATTTGATTTCCTAAAACAAAGCTGTAGCAAAACTGCAGAGCGGTCTCTTCACCTCGAAACTCGACAATGAATGTCGATGGTGCTGCAGTCATCACCGAGATTATTTTCCAGCGAAAAAGAGAAGATTACTAATTTTTAAAGTTTAAAATTCTTTGGAAACATATTCTTCAAAAATACTTTAAATAATATACTTTAAAACTTAAACACAAGGTTTGAAACCATCGGAAATTAAATTCTCAAATTTCTTTTTTTAAATTCATTTAGTTCCCAAATCAATTTATAAACAACTATTTATAAATTTACTTATAGAACAATAAATGATAAATCAAGTATTATCATTTCAAATAATCAATTTAAATCAATTTATTAAGTTCCATAAAATTTACTTATATATCAAAATTTATTTCATTAACCAAATTTTAAAATAATATTGTGTCAGTTTGTTCTGTCAAAGTGTTTTAGAAATCATATCGACAGCGTTGATCAAACGAATCGATCCAATACCCAAATCAACATCAACAACTCAAACAACACAATATATAAAACAAAATATGGATTTACAAGTACAATTCAAAATGTTTGGAATAATGGATTGGGAAGAAAAGACAAGATGATTAATTAACAAAATAGGGAGATGGTTAAGCTTAAGTAAATCGCGAGTAACCTTAACCGGGTCAACCATGACTTAAAGAATAAGACCAATGTGGATTTTTCTAGGGTAAATCTACCTTCGATCTCATGAGATAGAGTTCGGGATAACAAAAGATATTAGCATCTAAACCAAGGATGGATATAAATCTTTGGTGAATCGACGCTAATTGTAAAGGAGTTTCCCCTTTTACAATTCAATTTGGAATTGGCGAGACCGCCGACTCACTAAAAAGATCATTCGAAGTGGAGTTATGGGATACTCCAGAATCAAAAGAAGATGAATAGTGATGGACACGAATGGATTTTGGAACTGTAAGGAACGTTCCAAAATTCAAAGGAAATTCGAATCAAAGACGAAAGGTTCAAACTCGAATGAAAGTGATTCTGTAAATAATTTACCTTATATTCTAAGTTTTGCCTCAAAGCCAAAGCTCTGATACCAAATGTAACACCCGGATATTTTCAGCCATTCACATCCACACATGTCAGACTTAAATTGTTCAAAATACCATGTTGTAAATAAAATTTGGAAAATGTCAGAATATACAGCAAATAAAAATCAAAGATCACAGACATAGAGTAATAATAGTGCAGCGGAAGTAAAAAAATAATAGAAGTTCATGAAGCTACTATGTAAATATATCAGAGTTACATAAGATACAACAGAAGAAATAAAGTAAAAAATGAAGTCTCAAGATGATAACCAAATACAAAATGAATACAACACTGGGATCAACAGGATAACTGGAAGTGAAGCAGATAAAACTAGACAAGCAGATAATCTCCAGCAATTCCAAATCTCCGGAAAGTGGAATCCCAATCTGTGAATACTCAGGCTAACCCGAGCCTAAATAAAAAATACAAACACTCGAGTCAGGACATACATACTTATAGAATGTAAACCAAATCAAGTGAACTATAGTAAAAGTACAAGTAACTTAAAGGATGCTTGGAACCGCCCATCCTCTAAGGATCCGTTAAATTATTTACTATGTATTAATATTGCGCTATTATAATAATGCCTATTAGTAAAATAAACTTACTTTAAAATAGCGTTAAGAAGTGACCCAATATTCCCCTTAACACAAATAATGCCAGTAGTCTATACAATACCTGCATATCTCCTAATTGGGAGACTATGAGAAGATACTGCATAGGTACGACACAAATAGAAGCTCATAGTAAAGGCTCGATATGGTAGGTGAAACGGCACACAAGGCAATGCCAAGGAAGATATACCAATTACGACACTCGGGCTGGTGGTAACGCAGCAGCCACATACGCCCACCTCGATGCACATTCCTAAAAATCGGAGGGGCACCCAAACAATCATAAAAGCAATAGAATGGTGTCGAAGAAATGCGTCCGGCCAGAGGAGCTCCCCTTTTGGCCCGAGACCGCTCCTATTTCTGCCACCTTATGCCAACTCACAGGAGTTCGGTCCACGTAATATAACTCAAGAATGTCGCCACCATCCTACTTCATTCTGGAATCTCCACTGCGTACACAGTTGTCAAAGTGGTTTCGATATCGACAGAGAGTATGCCCATATCCGATCCCGGTCTCTTTGCCAACCAATCGTTATTATAACCAGTGGTTATAACATAAAAATAATATTTTATACTTCAAAATAAAATATCATTTCAATCCAAATCTTTATCAAAAATAAAGATTAAATCATTTCCAAAACATTTCAATATATCAACATACCATATCTTTCAAATTCAAATATTTATCAAAATAAATATCAAGTTAATTCCAACCATTTCAATATATTAAATTATCATATCCTTTCAAAACATCCATTCAAATCATTTTAATACATTGAAATATCATATCGTTCAGAACTTCATTTTTCAAATCATTTTAATATCAAAATATCATATCTTTCAGAACTTCATTTTCAAATCATTTTAATATCAAAATATCATATCTTTCGGAACTTCTTTTTCAAATCATTTTAATATCAAAATATCATATCTTTCAAAACTTTATTTTCAAATCATTTTAATATCAAAATATCATATCTTTCAGAACTTCCCTTCTCAAATCATTTTAATATCAAAATATCATATCTTTCAGAACTTCATTTTAAAATCATTTTAATATCAAAATATCATATCTTTCAGAACTTCCCTTCTCAAATCATTTTAATATCAAAATATCATATCTTTCAAAAATTTATTTTCAAATCATTTTATGAGTCCAAATCCAAATATTCAATTTTAAATACCTTCTAAATTCAAGACAACACTCATATATTATCCTTTCAAATCACCTTTAAATAGTTTATATTCCAATTAAATTAACTCATTTATACCATTTAAAAGTGGAGTTATTATACTTTCAAATTAAGTATTCAATTTTCAAAAATAATAAACTTCAATTTAAACCATTTAAACATTATAAAAATCATATTTTAACATTCAAAAATGTTTATTAACATACCTTTAACATATGATTTTTATAAAGTAACCTTTACCCAAAAATCCAATTTTTTTAAATAATTTCACTTAACAAATTCAAGTGTATAATTTCCTTCTCTTCACTTTTCAACAAATAAACTTAACACTTAAACTTTAAATTACCATTTCACAAATTTAACTAAATTTCCAATTTATTTAATTAACTTAAATCTTTAATTAAAACCCAAATTTCACATTTTCAAGTCAAGATATATTTTAAAATTTTACCCTTAAGCATTCATTTATTTAACCATTTTAATTCATAGAAAAAAATCAATAATACTTAATTAAATCATTTAAATTCAATTTTAAATCAAATTATCATATTTACCATTTCCAAATATAATTAAATTTCTATTTTATTTATATAACTTAAATACCATTTTTAACCAAAATTCCAAATTTCTAAACTTAAGTTATATTTCAATAATCCAGTTTAACCATTTATTTATTTAACATTTTTCACTTATAGAAAAATCATAAATCCTTTATTTAAAACACTTTAAAATCTATTTAAATCAAATGATCATAAATTTACATTTTAAACCACTTAAAATTTTATTTGTATAACTTAAAGGTCATTTTTGAAGCCAAAGTCCAAATTTTCAGATTTAAGTTATATTTCAAAAATTCAATTTAACCATTCATTAATTACATTTTTAACTCATATAAAAATCATAATTTCTTTATTTTAAAACAATTCAAAAATCTATTTAAATTTATATTTTAAAATACTTAAAAATATCCCAAAACACTTTATAAAATAACCATGGGCCTGTATATAGTTTTCTAGGCTAGGTCAAGTGATACAGATATTCATCATTTCAATTCACAGTTTAAAAAGAAAGATCCGAGTTCTATCATTTCAAACCCGCAGTCCCAAGTCAAAATAAATAATTAAAAATCGTTCAGGCCTATCATTTCACCCCGTAATGATTTTTCCCTATTCTAAAGTCCGTTCGGGTATGTATCATTTCAACCAATAGTGATTTCTAATCTACAGGGAAATTGCAGTGTGATAAACAGATATAATTGAACAGTCAACAACATATAACATTAATAGATGAGATGACATGTAAAAAGTAGGTTTAACGTCATATATTAATAATCACAGGCAGTTATAACATATCATAATATTCCACACATTCAATTGTTGTCAATTCACATAATTGCATAAGTATGAATGTCAGGTGAGATTTACTCACCTCTAATTGCTGGAGATAACAAAATCAATGACACAATGGAATCCAAAGCACGATGACAAGACTACGGACTTGAGTGGAGAGCGAATCCAATGCTAAAGAGCTTGTGTTACAACCCAAAACAAAATCAAACAAACTATAAATTTCAATGCAACTTGAAATGGAATAACTTTAAATTAAAAAGAGATTTGAATGCAATGTCTTTTTCCCTGCTTTCTCCACTATTTGTCATGGCCTAGGAATGTTTTTTGGCTCTGGTTTGCACAAGTTTGGCTCAGGTTTGGTCATGTGAATGCATGGCCAAAGTGGTGAAACATTGAGGTGAAGTTACATAGTGAAAAGGTGAAGGGTTTTAAGGCAAAACATGGTTTTTGTTCACCCAAATGGCCTCGGCCATAGGTGGTGTGGGCTCGGCCAGAGGTGCATGGGTCAGGTCACGGCTGAAGGGGTGTATGGTGGTCTGGCCAAAGGAGGTGGAGGCGGCCTAAGTTGGTGGTGGTGTTAGAAAGTGAAGTGGTGAACAAGTAGTGGTCAAACTAGCATGCTTTTATGGCTTAAGTTGGAATTTTGAGGGGTTTGGTCACCATGTGGGCTCGGCCATGGTCATGGCCTGGTGTATAGGTGGTGGTAATGGCAGGGAAGAAGTGTAGAGAGTTTTGGAAAAGTGAAATAAAAGTTCATAAGAAAAGAAGGCCATGCATATGAGGGAGAGGCCAAGCAAAAGATTGGAGAAAACAAGGCAAAGTTCATAGAAAAGAGAAAAAAAGAAAGAAATAAAAGTGGTCATTACCCAAAATTTTGTGCTAGCCGTGAATGGAGATAGAGATGAAAATTTTTGTGCGTGAAATGAGGATGGAATTCATGGATGAACAAAGTAAAAGCACAGCCAAAAGAAATAAATGAGGAGTTATGGCAAGTGAAGAGTTTTTGGAATTGAAAAGGCTTAGGTTATAAAAGCTTTTTAAAACTCTTCATATTTCTTTTTCTTATATTCAATTAAAACAAAATATAATTCAGAAAATACTTTTAAAAACCGAAAAAAGTGAAATAAAATGAAAATAAACAGTAAATTTTAAAGCAAATAGAAAAAGAATAAAAGAAATTGCTTAAAAATTCAAATCAGGGTTTAAAAATTAAAATTAAAACATCACTGGCTTTGGAAAAATATCTAATTCATTTTAAAAATATTCTAAAGCAAAATTTTGAAATAAAATAATTTATTTATCATTTCTAAAATAAATAAATAATTTAATTTAGAGAAAATAGAAAAATAATAAATAAATAATTTATTTAATTAAAAACAAGGCTTAAAATTACAAATAAAGCATCACTAGCTTTATAAAATTTCTACTTCACTTTAAAATAAATAAAAGTCAAATAAATAAATAAATGAGGAAAAAAATAAAGTGGGAATGAGAATAAAATAATATCTTAAGAAAATAGAAAAATAAATAAAGAATTTCTTTAATTAATTGAAGCTGGAAATTAGAAATTTTAAACAAAATACAAATGACACTGGAAAATGTCAATTATACTTTTAATTTTTTTTTTAAAACCAAAATATATAAAATACATGTTATTTACCCATATAAGCATAAATTAGAACATTGCATTAGCAAATAAAATATTATTTATAAAATTTAAAATAAACAATTTTGTTAAATACAACAAATTTCACACAATAGTTAAAAAGACATTACTTTCACATTATAAATCCGATTTCAACGAAACGAAAAGCAGTGTTCTTAAAATTTTATATAATTTCATAATAAAAGATAAAATTCAAATTTTCAAACTTTCAAATTTCAAATTTAAAATTCAAAGTTTGATCATGTTGACCAAAATTCACGTTTTGGAAAAAATTCTTTTTAATCATGTTTGGAATGATAATTCATATTAAAATCAAAGTTCATATTTAAAATAACAAAATTATCTAAATTAAATAAATAAACTAAGTTAAATCAAAATTCAATTAAAAATAATTACAAAATACAGGGTTGTTACAAAAGCAATTAAAACCTGGAAATGTAGCCTGTAATCAAGCAAACCTGGAACAAAATTAAACTGCAGATCAAATTTTCAAGCCTGGGGTTAATCAAAGCAACTTCTGTTTTGAAAACAAGCTCAGAAAAAATCTCAAACAACAAACAAAGTTTGGAAAAATTCAATCTCTTACAATTCCAAAAGCCTAAAGCAAGTCTGGGTCAAAAAGATTCAAGTTACACGCTTAAAACAATTCCAGTTCTCTACTTCCAAAATTGGACCAGGTGAGCAAACTTACTTTTTGATCTGATTTATGACTTGATGCAGTGATTAATGCTTAAAGTAAGCTGAAATATTTGTTTGCATATGAATGAATCCATGTATGTATATGCAGATATAACTGTGCATGTTTAGTAACAAGCATTTTGCCTCTGTCTGGAAACAGGTTTCAAAACCTGTTTGAAAATTAAAATCCTTCCTTCTTGATTCTTGTTTAGCTTTAGGATTCAGAAAAAAATTGTTTGCCTGAACATGTTTTTAGCATCAAAAATAAATTTAAGCAAAATATATTAAAGTTTCTTCTGAGAATTGGAAAAATACAGTGAAAACATAAAATTATGGCAAATTCATGTATGACGATTTTGAATTTCATTAACATCCTCCAAATCCATTTCGAAAAATATGATTTTTAAAACAAAAATCAGAGTTCTTAGTTTAGAATTGAGGCGGCATTTGCGAGATGAATGAAATATTGGTTTTGGGGAAAATCTGATGTTCGTGTAATCAATTTGCTTTGGGATCGTGGTTGTGGGTGGTGGAATGATCATTAATCATAAGAAAAATACGAAATGAATTTTTAGTTCATTGTGTATGATGGTTTGGATCGAACTAGGGTTTTATCCCATGTTCCTGTAATGGTCATAAATCGACCAATTTCATTGCCTACGTCGCATCGGACTGGACAAGGTAGTTTGGTGGCGGTGCATGGTTGACAGGGGAAGCTAGTGATGGAAGCGCGTGGCCTCTGGTGGTTTTGGTAGTCGGAGCGAGGTGATTTAAGTGATCGGAGTTGTTCCAGTTTTGTGCTGAACAACTCAAAATTTGCATTCACCATCGTCGCGTTGATCTGGAGGGTCAGGTGGTTAAAGGCGATGGTCAGTAACTTGGAGAGGGCGGCGAAGTTGATCGAAGCTCATCAGAGCTCCGGTGCATGTGCACACCACCACGTTGGTGTCAGTGGAGAAAATTGAGAAAGGAGAAGGAGTGACTCGAAGAAACTTTCATGAGTATCGTGTGGCAACTCGAAGTTAGGCTCGAGTAAATGTTTCGTTGCGTAGGGTTAACACTTAGAAAAATTTTATGTAACATCCCTCCTTTTCGCACACTTTAAACCGACACACGTGCCAATTCAAAGCATACGCAAGGGCGGATTGTTATGGGGTAAATAAGAAAAAAACAGAGAAGAAATAAAACAAAATAGAATCTCACAGCGGAAGGATAAAATATAATAATCAATATACAGTTCATGATAACTGTTTACAAAATATTTATTTTACTTATACAATGAATATCAGAGTTACACATACCAATACAATCAATGCAGCGGAAATTTAGAGTGTGGTGCAATACTATAAATAATATAATACGGATTCTTCGTCTTCGTCCTCCAAAGCTAAAATCTTCGATCCTGAAACGCTCGGACTGACCCGAGCGAATTTGAAAAGACAAAAACACTCGAGTCAGACTAAAAGATCTTATGTGAGTTAAATTAACAGAAATAAATATGAGTACAGTAACTCAAGAGATGTTCGGGATTTACATCTCCTAAGGATCCGTTAAACTATTTACTATGTAGTATATTGCGATATTATAATAGTGTCTATTTATAAAATAAACTTACTTTTTAATAGCGTTAAGGGGTTACCCATATACCCCTTAACACAAATAATGCCAATAGTCTATACAGTACCATAATACCTCCTGATCGGGAAGCTACCAGAGGATATTCCATAGGTACGACACAAATAGAAACTCGTAGTAAAGGCTCGGTATGGTAGGTGACACGGCACAACTAGGCAATGCCAGGGTAGATATACCAATTGCTATCCAGGCTGGTGGAAACGCGTAGCCGCAGTTACCGCCCACCTCGGACTAACTCCCCAAAATCAAAATATAGAAGTGGCCACTGAATCTATCCAAAATCAAAGTATAATATCGAAGAGGAGGGTCCGATCAGAGGAATGACCTCATTGGCCTGAGAATCGCTCCTGTTTTAGCCACCTTATGCCAACTCACGGGAGTCGGGTCCACGTATTTACCTTACAGGAAACGTCGCCACCACCTACTTCATTCTGGAATCTCCACCGCGTACACGGTTAGTCAAAGTGGTTTTCGGTATCGACAGAGAGTATGTCCATATCCGATCCCGGTCTCTTTGCCAACCCATCGTTATTATAACACCGCGGTCATTTAAAAATAGGTTATACTTTAAAAATCAGAATAAACATTCCATTTCATAACCATGAATACGATATCATTTCAAAACCCAAAACCATATTTTATCACTTATCCCAAATATAATTCTATTCCAAAATCAAAATGCTTTAACTTCATAACGTCTGAAAATCAAATATTTTCAAAGCATAGTTTTTTGAAAATCATAATTTAAAACCATAACTTCTAAAAACTTGAATGGTTTGGACATTCAACGGTATATGAATTAAATGGTTTAACTTAAATGTTACTTTGTAAAGAAAATATTTCTCATGGCTTTACAAATACATTTCTTTGTTAAAGTCTAAACCAAAATTTATATTATCTCTCTCAAGTTCCAAAACCACTTCAATTTATTTATATATACGTATATCCATTTTGAGTATCAATATTTCAAACTAAAGTTGGATTTTATGCTTTCAACAAATCAATTGTTCTATTAATTAGTCTTGAATATTCATATAAAATCCATAAATAATAAGACTTCAATTTCTAGTAATAAAATATATATATTTTTCCCAATTCAAATTATACTAGAATATTCATTTCAATTTATTTTGGGAAAAATCCAATTATAAATATCATATCTTAAAATTTCCAAACTTAACATTTAAACATATGATATAAATTATTAAACTCCATTTTCTTAATTTTCTTCCATTTTTAATAAAGATTTTTATACACCTTTTAATTTCAAAATTTTCAACTTCATATGTATATATATATGGAAGAAAAATATTTGTACAATATAAAATTTAAGATTATTATAAACCGTATTCCATCCAAACCATAGAAATCACATTTAAATAGTTATATATATACCGCGGTGCCTGTATATAATTTTCTATCCTATGGTCAAGTGATACGGATATTTGTCATTTCAATCCGCAATTTAAAAGATATAAAATTTTGCGGTTATATATCATTTCAAACCACAATTTAAAAGATATAAAATTTTGCGGTTATATATCATTTCAAACCACAATCCCGAATGAAATGAAATATGCATGATAATTTGCAATTTAATGATATACAATAAACATCCATTCATCAACATCATCCATCATCCAAATCGCAATCATCAATCAATATCAATCAATAACAATATTATTTTTGGTACTACATAACAGGTAATACTGGCAATTTTATTCAAATTAAATTTAACAGCTATTAATCTACAGTCTATATTCAGTAATAAATTATATAACTGTTAACTAGCAGTTCATATACAAACAAATAAATTTTAACTGTAAATTTATACGCAATAAATTAATTAAATTAACAGTTAAATTAAATAAATGCAATTCAACAGATATGAATAAAATAAACATGCCAAATACTCATAAATAAATTTCTATTCATTTCTAAAATTAATTTAAACAAACATAAAAGCTTTTAGTAGTTGTGAGTGGGTTAAAACACTCACCTTTGGAATTTAAATCGAATTTAAATTCGATTTAAATCCAAAAATTCGTCCGTCTCGGAATTCGTCCAAACCAGCGTCATCAGATCTGGAATTTAATTACGATCCTAACGAAAAAAATTCATGAGAAACGGATATCTATAAAGAAATCACAGCGATAAATGGGATTACAAATCAAATTATTTAAAACAAAACAAAAAATAATAAGCAAGACTCACCCTAAACATAGCCACGTAAGCAACTACCACTCACGTACAGGCAAAGAACATTATGCACTGAAGGAAACGAACCCTCGCGCACGTACAGGCAACGAACATCAGAAACGCACGCCTTGACCAAACTTTGACTAACGATCCACGCCTCTACGCGCCGCCATAGCCCTGGCGCCTCCACCTACGGCCTCCCCACTCCAGGCCGACCGCCATGAGCCACCACCGGCGCCCCCAAGCTCCAGCCGCCGCCACTTAATTTTAACCCTAATCGATACTTCCACGAAGATCTAGCCGTTCATTCGCTGCAATAATCACATAGATCTAACCCCCTCAGTCCCCTCTCCAATACCCAGAAATCGTTTGACGATCTGACGAAGTTTGTTACGGCGCTGATGAATGGCCACGAACTGTTTGAATTTATTCTGGGTAAATGGAGCATCGATTCGAAAAACGAATCACACCATCAGATTAAGTATCTCGAGAACATCGACATATATTTTTGTGGAATTTTTCTAGAGATTTTGAATTTTCATTTTGTTTTTGAACTGACTGGATCTAGGGTTAGCCCCCATTGAAGAAGAAGAGAAGCTTGAAGAAAACACGCGCAGATAAATGAAATTAGGCGGAGGCTAGGGCTGAATAGCTGGGTTTATATAGAGGGTTAGAGGTAGCGTAGATAGACCGTAGAATGAACGTACGAAACAAACTAAGGCCCAAAAAGCCCGTTCTGACCCCGGAACGAAATTTGTCAAACCCATATATACAGATAGGTATTTTAAGATATTCTGAACGCGATGGAAAAAGTTTCACGTCCAAATTTGATCGTATGAAGAAGTTATGCTGAAAACAAAATTTCCGAATTGATTTCAAATTGATTTTATTAAAATTGATTTCAAGGCGTTTCACGCCCGTACGATCAAACGACAAGTCCGATCGACACGAAACTTGAAACCCTATAATAATTCACCGATACGGATCCGATGAAACTGGTTTCGTCGAAATCCGAGTCCGTGGCCAAAATGGCTATTTTTAATATTCATTAAATAAATTAAATAAATTATAAAAACCCAAATTTTTATATTATATTCTAAAATTGTCCAAATTTTATTAATTATATAATTTAATCAATTTCAAATGATTTAAAAGCTTGGATGTGAATTAAAATTATAAGTATATCAATTTGCAGTGTAAATTTCTGCACTTTCCTATATTTAAGAATTATAAAATTAAATGCTCAAAACCCCATATATTAGATTTTAACTTTTATATACTCATTCTTTATCCAAATAGGGATGCCACTTACTTTGGTTCATGATTCAAAATATTATTCTTAAAGTCCATTTTGAATTTCAGTAACGTAGTATTCAGCGTTAAATTTAATAAATCCTGTTATTTAATAATTATTGCTTAGAACCTGATTTTAATCTTCCCATTATCTATTTAATTCCTTCTAGAATCATAGCTAATATTTGTCATCCCTTCATTACCCAAATGTTCTTATCCCATCAAATTTTAAGTTATCAAAATATTAAATGTCAATCTCTTTAATTGCATTAAATTTATCTATTAAAGGTTGCACTTAACCCAAATACATAAAACTTGCCCAATTTCTCCTTAAATCAATAACCTTCATACACAAATATGTTTATCATAAATTTTATCTACTCTTCCTTTTTAGGTAATGTCCTATATATTAGATTTGCATGTAATTTGTAATAAATCATACTCGTAGTTATATCACATTAAATGAATAAATAAGTGTTGACTCTATTCTTTTGATTCAACATTGGTTTACGTTATATTTCATTAATATCTCTACATACATCAGGATTTTTTTTTTAAATGGTTGTAACGTGAAATCTCGTTTACTTCCCATTTTATATTTAAGGCTTCAAAAACCGATTCATATCATTTCTCTAGTCCAATTGCAACCTACGTAGAATGTTTATTTATTTACAATCCTACTGTTTAAATGAATTGATCCTTTACGGTATAATTCACATTTGACTTGATTTCTCATTTATTTTGCAAAACAGTAAACTTCAATTGCTACCAACATTATATTTAATATTAGATTTCCAATTAATTCTATTGGAATCAATATATCTTTATATATATATATACTTGACGTATAAATATCTAAATTACCAAATCAAGTACATTTATTAGAGACAACATTCAATAAAATTACTTATCACACTTATTGCATTGATTTATTCCAACGGACACTTTTATTTAGTCACTATTTATTATTACAACAAAATGTACAATCTCCACTATTTATTTTATATTAAATGAATTCCATTCTAGTAAATATTTTTATTAATATTCACTGATTCACATTTATATTGGTTTCTTATATTTAACTTATAACAAGGTGTGCAAATTTACATAGTTCAAATCTATTTCCATGTAACTATTAAATTGTTACATTAAATTCCAATTACTATAACAAATTACTACATTTTCTCAAATAAAATCTTAAGACCTTTATTTTATTCTAAATTAGATTAGAAACATATTAATTTAACTCATTTAACATTATCAAATTCAACGGGTCGTTACAATCTCCCCCACTCAAAACTTTTCATCCCCGAAAAGGAAAAAGAAGGGAGAAGGAAGAATAAAACAGTACATCTTATTTCAAATATGATTTATAAACAATAATTTACTAAATTTATTTTCTTAAATAAAATATACCTGTTTATAATCATTATATTCTTTTATACTTAGATTATTAAAGCTGGAAAACATTTTCACAAAATTCTAAGTCCAAAATTTACGGAAAATTTTGGCAGAGTCTCCTTTGTACGGAGAGACTCTGGAGAAAATATAATATCAAAATATACAAATATATTACATATATTATCAAAATATTATCCCAACACGGGAAAAATTATATAAAATAGCGCTAAAACGTAATCTGGAAACGTACCTATTTGTCGGGCAATTACGCTAATTATTGTGGAACCTAAAGCAGTAGCAGTTGCTTCCATCACCTGTATTCACTTATATAATCTAAAAAGGTTAAATATTTATATTAAAGTGAAATGTTTAGGTGGTTTCAACCATTAATCAATCAATCAAATCAACCATCAGCCTTACAAACAACATACATACACAAAGCAAAGCAACCATTTAATCCATCAAACAAATAGTTGTTTGGGTTCAAACTTGAAATTTGTATGAGATGAAATTAACTATCAAGTGCATCTTTTACTCAACAGTCTTGGATGGAACAAAGATAGATTATTTATTCACCCAACAACTTCAAATTTCTTACCCAACAAACATAAATCAAACAACACAATTCAAACCAACACCCAAATTTATTTATTATACATTTATCTCATGCTTTAATGGTTTGATTTTCTTTCTTTCATTTATGGAGTGATTTCTTTATTTCTTACAAATTTTCATTTTCCATTTATCACAAAATTCATTATATTTGTATTCCAGTTTATTGACTAAAGTTTATATCATCTATTTATACTACTTACCTTTACTTATATAGTAAAATTTCCAATTTAACTTAAGTTTATACAATTAATTTTCATTAATAACATTGCAAATTAATAGAATACCTTTATTACCTTACTCTTCACTTGTAATATTTCCCCTTACATTTTCCTACTAACATTGCAACTTTTTATTATATGGTAAGTTATGTATGTTTTAAGAATGTAAGTGAAAATTTACAAGTTTCTTCTCAATTCCTTTTTATTAATCTATGGTTCAACAAATATATATTCTTTTTATAAATTACAATTTCAACTTACCCTTAATTTCATTCCTTTATTTAATGTTTACGTTTCTATTATTTAATTACAGTAACCCTCTACTTACACTTAATTTATTAACCTTATAACCTGCATTCCTATAAGTGAAAGATTTTACTTTGTTCATTAACTATGGATTGCAGTCATTTAATTTTTTTTTTCTACTTTCCATTATATTAGAATAGTGGAAATTAAAACATACTTAAGTTAATAATCCTACAATCAATTTTTGTTTAGAATTTCACTTTATATACTTAAGTTTATACCATTAAATTCTTATTTATAACAGTAATTTATTGAGTACTTCATTATTTCCAAAAATTTACTTGTATAATATTCAATTTCTATCCCTTATTTAACATTTCAACTTTTTATATTTGGTAAGTTATTTATGTTAAAGAAAAATGCAATTGAACTTATACAAGTTTTATCTTAATTCTTCTAATTCATTGATTGTTCAATAAATCTTTACCATTACTTATAAGTTAAAATTTTAACTTCCTTTATACTTAGCATTAATTCTCTTACCTAAAATTAGAGGTTTCAATCCATTTATTTCTTACTTTTTATTTCACTAAAATTTAACAATTAATTAATGGAAAATTTTAGAATTAAATTCCGGGTCAAATTTCAATTTATTTTGAAATAATAGATAATTAGTTTCCTACAACCGTTATATCTCAACTATATTTAAAACAATTAAATTTTTTAGATAATTTCAAAATAGATCTGCAGTAGAATTTTACTACAGTGGCCTTTCCCCTTCGAAACTCGAAAATGAAAGTCGATGATGCGGCCGCCATCATCGAAATTATTTTCTAGCGACAGAGAGGAAAGTACAAAATCTATTTTCTCCAAAATCTTCTTTTAAAACAATTCTTCCGAATTATACTAAATATTTATATAAGAAAATATTCATAAACCAAATCATTATATTTCATAAATCCTTTGAAAGCAGAATTTTTTTCAAAATCCCGGACTTAGGTTCTAAAATCTCCAATTTGATTTATTATAATTTCAACTTAGCTTCAATTGTTATAAATATTTTTATTTCCTAACACCTAATCTATAGCAACCAAATATATATATATATATATATATATATATATATATATATCTTTATAAAAATATTTTTATATATAGAAAATATAATAGGCAAAATTATTTCATTCACCCATGTTAAAACAAATATTATGTCGGTCTGTCCTATTAAGTGTTTAGAAATCCCTATTGATGTCATAACGTCCCATGCATCAACCAGAATTTATAAATACAAAGCGGAACAGATTAACACAATATCAAAATCTTTATTAACACTAACAAATACGCTCTCTCATATATATACACTCAGCGACTCCCATAGGGTATTACTACCCTATTAACAAAGAGTCAAACCCCACAAAACCAAGGTTTATCGCTAAACCAAAGCTCCGATACCAACTGTAACATCCCGCCTTTTCGCACACTTTAAACCGACACACGTGCCAATTCAAAGCATACGCAAGGGCGGATTGTTATGGGGTAAATAAGAAAAAAATAGAGAAGAAATAAAACAAAATAGAATCTCACAGCGGAAGGATAAAATATAATAATCAATATACAGTTCATGATAACTGTTTACAAAATATTTATTTTACTTATACAATGAATATCAGAGTTACACATACTAATACAATCAATGCAGCGAAAATTTAGAGTGTGGTGCAATACTATAAATAATATAATACGGATTCTTCGTCTTCGTCCTCCAAAGCTAAAATCTTCGATCCTGAAACGCTCGGACTGACCCGAGCGAATTTGAAAAGACAAAAACACTCGAGTCAGACTAAAAGATCTTATGTGAGTTAAATTAACAGAAATAAATATGAGTACAGTAACTCAAGAGATGTTCGGGATTTACATCTCCTAAGGATCCGTTAAACTATTTACTATGTAGTATATTGCGCTATTATAATAGTGTCTATTTATAAAATAAACTTACTTTTTAATAGCGTTAAGGGGTTACCCATATAGCCCTTAACACAAATAATGCCAATAGTCTATACAGTACCGTAATACCTCCTGATCGGGAAGCTACCAGAGAATACTCCATAGGTACGACACAAATAGAAACTCGTAGTAAAGGCTCGGTATGGTAGGTGACACGGCACAACTAGGCAATGCCAGGGTAGATATACCAATTGCTATCCAGGCTGGTGGAAACGCGTAGCCGCAGTTACCGCCCACCTCGGACTAACTCCCCAAAATCAAAATATAGAAGTGGCCACTGAATCAATCCAAAATCAAAGTATAATATCGAAGAGGAGGGTCCGATCAGAGGAATGACCTCATTGGCCTGAGAATCGCTCCTGTTTTAGCCACCTTATGCCAACTCATGGGAGTCGAGTCCACGTATTTACCTTACAGGAAACGTCGCCACCACCTACTTCATTCTGGAATCTCCACCGCGTACACGGTTAGTCAAAGTGGTTTTCGGTATCGACAGAGAGTATGTCCATATCCGATCCCGGTCTCTTTGCCAACCCATCGTTATTATAACACCGCGGTCATTTAAAAATAGGTTATACTTTAAAAATCAGAATAAACATTCCATTTCATAACCATGAATACGATATCATTTCAAAACCCAAAACCATATTTTATCACTTATCCCAAATATAATTCTTTTCCAAAATCAAAATGCTTTAACTTCATAACGTCTGAAAATCAAATATTTTCAAAGCATAGTATTTTGAAAATCATAATTTAAAACCATAACTTCTAAAAACTTGAATGGTTTGGACATTCAACGGTATATGAATTAAATGGTTTAACTTAAATGTTACTTTGTAAAGAAAATAGTTCTCATGACTTTACAAATACATTTCTTTATTAAAGTCTAAACCAAAATTTATATTATCTCTCTCAAGTTTCAAAACCACTTCAATTTATTTATATATACGTATATCCATTTTGAGTATCAATATTTCAAACTAAAGTTGGATTTTATGCTTTCAACAAATCAATTGTTCTATTAATTAGTCTTGAATATTCATATAAAATCCATAAATAATAAGACTTCAATTTCTAGTAATAAAATATATATATTTTTCCCAATTCAAATTATATTAGAATATTCATTTCAATTTATTTTGGGAAAAATCCAATTATAAATATCATATCTTAAAATTTCCAAACTTAACATTTAAACATATGATATAAATTATTAAACTCCATTTTCTTAATTTTCTTCCATTTTTAATAAAGATTTTTATAAACCTTTTAATTTCAAAATTTTCAACTTCATATGTATATATATATGGAAGAAAAATATTTATACAATATAAAATTTAAGATTATTACAAACCGTATTCCATCCAAACCATAGAAATCACATTTAAAAAGTTATATATATACCGTGGTGCCTGTATATAATTTTCTATCCTATGGTCAAGTGATACGGATATTTATCATTTCAAACCCGCAGTCCCAAGTCAAAATAAATAATTAAAAATCGTTCAGGCCTATCATTTCACCCCGTAATGATTTTTCCCTATTCTAAAGTCCGTTCGGGTATGTATCATTTCAACCAATAGTGATTTCTAATCTACAGGGAAATTGCAGTGTGATAAACAGATATAATTGAACAGTCAACAACATATAACAGTAATAGATGAGATGACATGTAAAAAGTAGGTTTAACGTCATATATTAATAATCACAGGCAGTTATAACATATCATAATATTCCACACATTCAATTGTTGTCAATTCACATAATTGCATAAGTATGAATGTCAGGTGAGATTTACTCACCTCTAAATGCTGGAGATAACAAAATCAATGACACAATGGAATCCAAAGCACGATGACAAGACTACGGACTTGAGTGGAGAGCGAATCCAATGCTAAAGAGCTTGTGTTACAACCCAAAACAAAATCAAACAAACTATAAATTTCAATGCAACTTGAAATGCAATAACTTTGAATTAAAAAGAGATATGAATGCAATGTCTTTTGCCCTGCTTTCTCTACTATTTGTCATGGCCTAGAATGTTTTTTGGCTCTGGTTTGCACAAGTTTGGCTCAGGTTTGGTCATGTGAATGCATGGCCAAAGTGGTGAAACATTGAGGTGAAGTTACGTAGTGAAAAGGTGAAGGGTTTTAAGGCAAAACATAGTTTTTGTTCACCCAAATGGCCTCGGCCATAGGTGGTGTGGGCTCGGCCAGAGGTGCATGGGTCAGGTCATGGCTGAAAGGGTGTATGGTGGTCTGGCCAAAGGAGGTGGAGGCGGCCTAAGTTGGTGGTGGTGTTAGAAAGTGAAGTGGTGAACAAGTAGTGGTCAAACTAGCATGCTTTTATGGCTTAAGTTGGAATTTTGAGGGGTTTGGTCACCATGTGGGCTCGGCCATGGTCATGGCCTGGTGTATAGATGGTGGTAATGGCAGGGAAGAAGTGTAGAGAGTTTTGGAAAAGTGAAATAAAAGTTCATAAGAAAAGAAGGCCATGCATATGAGGGAGAGGCCAAGCAAAAGATTGGAGAAAACAAGGCAAAGTTCATAAGAAAAGAGAAAAAAAGAAAGAAATAAAAGTGGTCATTACCAAAAATTTTGTGCTAGCCGTGAATGGAGATAGAGATGAAAATTTTTGTGCGTGAAATGAGGATGGAATTCATGGATGAACAAAGTAAAAGCACAGCCAAAAGAAATAAATGAGGAGTTGTGGCAAGTGAAGAGTTTTTGGAATTGAAAAGGCTTAGGTTATAAAAGCTTTTTAAAACTCTTCATATTTCTTTTTCTTATATTCAATTAAAACAAAATATAATTCAGAAAATACTTTTAAAAACCGAAAAAAGTGAAATAAAATGAAAATAAACAGTAAATTTTAAAGAAAATAGAAAAAGAATAAAAGAAATTGCTTAAAAATTCAAATCAGGGTTCAAAAATTAAAATTAAAACATCACTGGCTTTGGAAAAATATCTACTTCATTTTAAAAATATTCTAAAGCAAAATTTTGAAATAAAATAATTTATTTATCATTTCTAAAATAAATAAATAATTTAATTTAGAGAAAATAGAAAAATAATAAATAAATAATTTATTTAATTAAAAACAAGGCTTAAAATTACAAATAAAGCATCACTAGCTTTATAAAATTTCTACTTCACTTTAAAATAAATAAAAGTCAAATAAATAAATAAATGAGGAAAAAAATAAAGTGGGAATGAGAATAAAATAATATCTTAAGAAAATAGAAAAATAAATAAAGAATTTCTTTAATTAATTGAAGCTGGAAATTAGAAATTTTAAACAAAATACAAATGACACTGGAAAATGTCGATTATACTTTTAATTTTTTTTTTAAAACCAAAATATATAAAATACATGTTATTTACCCATATAAGCATAAATTAGAACATTGCATTAGCAAATAAAATATTATTTATAAAATTTAAAATAAACAATTTTGTTAAATACAACAAATTTCACACAATAGTTAAAAAGACATTACTTTCACATTATAAATCCGATTTCAACGAAACGAAAAGCAGTGTTCTTAAAATTTTATATAATTTCATAATAAAAGATAAAATTAAAATTTTCAAACTTTCAAATTTCAAATTTAAAATTCAAAGTTTGATCATGTTGACCAAAATTCACGTTTTGGAAAATATTCTTTTTAATCATATTTGGAATGATAATTCATATTAAAATCAAAGTTCATATTTAAAATAACAAAATTATCTAAATTAAATAAATAAACTAAGTTAAATCAAAATTCAATTAAAAATAATTACAAAATACAGGGTTGTTACAAAAGCAATTAAAACCTGGAAATGTAGCCTGTAATCAAGCAAACCTGGAACAAAATTAAACTGCAGATCAAATTTTCAAGCCTGGGGTTAATCAAAGCAACTTCTGTTTTGAAAACAAGCTCAGAAAAAATCTCAAACAACAAACAAAGTTTGGAAAAATTCAATCTCTTACAATTCCAAAAGCCTAAAGCAAGTCTGGGTCAAAAAGATTCAAGTTACACGCTTAAAACAATTCCAGTTCTCTACTTCCAAAATTGGACCAGGTGAGCAAACTTACGTTTTGATCTGATTTATGACTTGATGCAGTGATTAATGCTTAAAGTAAGCTGAAATATTTGTTTGCATATGAATGAATCCATGTATGTATATGCAGATATAACTGTGCATGTTTAGTAACAAGCATTTTGCCTCTGTCTGGAAACAGGTTTCAAAACCTGTTTGAAAATTAAAATCCTTCCTTCTTGATTCTTGTTTAGCTTTAGGATTCAGAAAAAAATTGTTTGCCTGAACATGTTTTTAGCATCAAAAATAAATTTAAGCAAAATATATTAAAGTTTCTTCTGAGAATTGGAAAAATACAGTGAAAACATAAAATTATGGCAAATTCATGTATGACGATTTTGAATTTCATTAACATCCTCCAAATCCATTTCGAAAAATATGATTTTTAAAACAAAAATCAGAGTTCTTAGTTTAGAATTGAGGCGGCATTTGCGAGATGAATGAAATATTGGTTTTGGGGAAAATCTGATGATCGTGTAATCAATTTGCTTTGGGATCGTGGTTGTGGGTGGTGGAATGATCATTGATCATAAGAAAAATACGAAATGAATTTTTAGTTCATTGTGTATGATGGTTTGGATCGAACTAGGGTTTTATCCCATGTTCCTGTAATGGTCATAAATCGACCAATTTCATTGCCTACGTCGCATCGGACTGGATAAGGTAGTTTGGTGGCGGTGCATGGTTGATAGGGGAAGCTAGTGATGGAAGCGCGTGGCCTCTGGTGGTTTTGGTAGTCGGAGCGAGGTGATTTAAGTGATCGGAGTTGTTCCAGTTTTGTGCTGAACAACTCAAAATTTGCATTCACCATCGTCGCGTTGATCTGGAGGGTCAGGTGGTTAAAGGCGATGGTCAGTAACTTGGAGAGGGCGGCGAAGTTGATCGAAGCTCATCAGAGCTCCGGTGCATGTGCACACCACCACGTTGGTGTCAGTGGAGAAAATTGAGAAAGGAGAAGGAGTGACTCGAAGAAACTTTCATGAGTATCGTGTGGCAACTCGAAGTTAGGCTCGAGTAAATGTTTCGTTGCGTAGGGTTAACACTTAGAAAAGTTTTATGTAACATCCCGTCTTTTCGCACACTTTAAACCGACACACGTGCCAATTCAAAGCATACGCAAGGGCTGATTGTTATGGGGTAAATAAGAAAAAAACAGAGAAGAAATAAAACAAAATAGAATCTCACAGCGGAAGGATAAAATATAATAATCAATATACAGTTCATGATAACTGTTTACAAAATATTTATTTTACTTATACAATGAATATCAGAGTTACACATACCAATACAATCAATGCAGCGGAAATTTAGAGTGTGGTGCAATACTATAAATAATATAATACGGATTCTTCGTCTTCGTCCTCCAAAGCTAAAATCTTCGATCCTGAAACGCTCGGACTGACCCGAGCGAATTTGAAAAGACAAAAACACTCGAGTCAGACTAAAAGATCTTATGTGAGTTAAATTAACAGAAATAAATATGAGTACAGTAACTCAAGAGATGTTCGGGATTTACATCTTCTAAGGATCCGTTAAACTATTTACTATGTAGTATATTGCGATATTATAATAGTGTCTATTTATAAAATAAACTTACTTTTTAATAGCGTTAAGGGGTTACCCATATAGCCCTTAACACAAATAATGCCAATAGTCTATACAGTACCGTAATACCTCCTGATCGGGAAGCTACCAGAGGATACTCCATAGGTACGACACAAATAGAAACTCGTAGTAAAGGCTCGGTATGGTAGGTGACACGGCACAACTAGGCAATGCCAGGGTAGATATACCAATTGCTATCCAGGCTGGTGGAAACGCGTAGCCGCAGTTACCGCCCACCTCGGACTAACTCCCCAAAATCAAAATATAGAAGTGGCCACTGAATCAATCCAAAATCAAAGTATAATATCGAAGAGGAGGGTCCGATCAGAGGAATGACCTCATTGGCCTGAGAATCGCTCCTGTTTTAGCCACCTTATGCCAACTCACGGGAGTCGGGTCCACGTATTTACCTTACAGGAAACGTCGCCACCACCTACTTCATTCTGGAATCTCCACCGCGTACACGGTTAGTCAAAGTGGTTTTCGGTATCGACAGAGAGTATGTTCATATCCGATCCCGGTCTCTTTGCCAACCCATCGTTATTATAACACCGCGGTCATTTAAAAGTAGGTTATACTTTAAAAATTAGAATAAACATTCCATTTCATAACCATGAATACGATATCATTTCAAAACCCAAAACCATATTTTATCACTTATCCCAAATATAATTCTTTTCCAAAATCAAAATGCTTTAACTTCATAACGTCTAAAAATCAAATATTTACAAAGCATAGTATTTTGAAAATCATAATTTAAAACCATAACTTCTAAAAACTTGAATGGTTTGGACATTCAACGGTATATGAATTAAATGGTTTAACTTAAATGTTACTTTGTAAAGAAAATAGTTCTCATGGCTTTACAAATACATTTCTTTATTAAAGTCTAAACCAAAATTTATATTATCTCTCTCAAGTTCCAAAACCACTTCATTTTATTTATATATACGTATATCCATTTTGAGTATCAATATTTCAAACTAAAGTTGGATTTTATGCTTTCAACAAATCAATTGTTCTATTAATTAGTCTTGAATATTCATATAAAATCCATAAATAATAAGACTTCAATTTCTAGTAATAATATATATTTTTTTCCCAATTCAAATTATACTAGAATATTAATTTCAATTTATTTTGGGAAAAATCCAATTATAAATATCATATCTTAAAATTTCCAAACTTAACATTTAAACATATGATATAAATTATTAAACTCCATTTTCTTAATTTTCTTCCATTTTTAATAAAGATTTTTATACACCTTTTAATTTCAAAATTTTCAACTTCATATGTATATATATATGGAAGAAAAATATTTATACAATATAAAATTTAAGATTATTATAAACCGTATTCCATCCAAACCATAGAAATCACATTTAAATAGTTATATATATACCGCGGTGCCTGTATATAATTTTCTATCCTATGGTCAAGTGATACGGATATTTATCATTTCAATCCGCAATTTAAAAGATATAAAATTTTGCGGTTATATATCATTTCAAACCACAATTTAAAAGATATAAAATTTTGCGGTTATATATCATTTCAAACCACAATCCCGAATGAAATGAAATATGCATGATAATTTGCAATTTAATGATATACAATAAACATCCATTCATCAACATCATCCATCATCCAAATCGCAATCATCAATCAATATCAATCAATAACAATATTATTTTTGGTACTACATAACAGGTAATACTGGCAATTTTATTCAAATTAAATTTAACAGCTATTAATCTACAGTCTATATTCAGTAATAAATTATATAACTGTTAACTAGAAGTTCATATACAAACAAATAAATTTTAACTGTAAATTTATACGCAATAAATTAATTAAATTAACAGTTAAATTAAATAAATGCAATTCAACAGATATGAATAAAATAAACATGCCAAATACTCATAAATAAATTTCTATTCATTTCTAAAATTAATTTAAACAAACATAAAAGCTTTTAGTAGTTGTGAGTGGGTTAAAACACTCACCTTTGGAATTTAAATCGAATTTAAATTCGATTTAAATCCAAAAATTCGTCCGTCTCGGAATTCGTCCAAACCAGCGTCATCAGATCTGGAATTTAATTACGATCCTAACGAAAAAAATTCATGAGAAACGGATATCTATGAAGAAATCACAGCGATAAATGGGATTACAAATCAAATTATTTAAAACAAAACAAAAAATAATAAGCAAGACTCACCCTAAACATAGCCACGTAAGCAACTACCACTCACGTACAGGCAAAGAACATTATGCACTGAAGGAAACGAACCCTCGCGCACGTACAGGCAACGAACATCAGAAACGCACGCCTTGACCAAACTTTGACTAACGATCCACGCCTCTACGCGCCGCCATAGCCCTGGCGCCTCCACCTACGGCCTCCCCACTCCAGGCCGACCGCCATGAGCCACCACCGGCGCCCCCAAGCTCCAGCCGCCGCCACTTAATTTTAACCCTAATCGATACTTCCACGAAGATCTAGCCGTTCATTCGCTGCAATAATCACATAGATCTAACCCCCTTAGTCCCCTCTCCAATACCCAGAAATCGTTTGACGATCTGACGAAGTTTGTTACGGCGCTGATGAATGGCCACGAACTGTTTGAATTTATTCTGGGTAAATGGAGCATCGATTCGAAAAACGAATCACACCATCAGATTAAGTATCTCGAGAACATCGACATATATTTTTGTGGAATTTTTCTGGAGATTTTGAATTTTCATTTTGTTTTTGAACTGACTGGATCTAGGGTTAGCCCCCATTGAAGAAGAAGAGAAGCTTGAAGAAAACACGCGCAGATAAATGAAATTAGGCGGAGGCTAGGGCTGAATAGCTGGGTTTATATAGAGGGTTAGAGGTAGCGTAGATAGACCGTAGAATGAACGTACGAAACAAACTAAGGCCCAAAAAGCCCGTTCTGACCCCGGAACGAAATTTGTCAAACCCATATATCCAGATAGGTATTTTAAGATATTCTGAACGCGATGGAAAAAGTTTCACGTCCAAATTTGATCGTATGAAGAAGTTATGCTGAAAACAAAATTTCCAAATTGATTTTATTAAAATTGATTTCAAGGCGTTTCACGCCCGTACGATCAAACGACAAGTCCGATCGATACGAAACTTGAAACCCTATAATAATTCACCGATACGGATCCGATGAAACTGGTTTCGTCGAAATCCGAGTCCGTGGCCAAAATGGCTATTTTTAATATTCATTAAATAAATTAAATAAATTATAAAAATCCAAATTTTTATATTATATTCTAAAATTGTCCAAATTTTATTACTTATATAATTTAATCAATTTCAAATGATTTAACAAGCTTGGATGTGAATTAAAATTATAAGTATATCAATTTGCAGTGTAAATTTCTGCACTTTCCTATATTTAAGAATTATAAAATTAAATGCTTAAAACCCCATATATTAGATTTTAACTTTTATATACTCATTCTTTATCCAAATAGGGTTGCCACATACTTTGGTTCATGATTCAAAATATTATTCTTAAAGTCCATTTTGAATTTCAGTAACGTAGTATTCAACGTTAAATTTAATAAATCCTGTTATTTAATAATTATTGCTTAGAACCTGATTTTAATCTTCCCATTATCTATTTAATTCCTTCTAGAATCATAGATAATATTTGTCATCCCTTCATTACCCAAATGTTCTTATCCCATCAAATTTTAAGTTATCAAAATATTAAATGTCAATCTCTTTAATTGCACTAAATTTATCTATTAAAGGTTGCACTTAACCCAAATACATAAAACTTGCCCAATTTCTCCTTAAATCAATAACCTTCATATACAAATATGTTTATCATAAATTTTATCTACTCTTCCATTTTAGATAATGTCCTATATATTAGATTTCCATGTAATTTGCAATAAATCATACTCGTAGTTATATCACATTAAATGAATAAATAAGTGTTGACTCTATTCTTTTGATTCAACATTGGTTTACGTTATATTTCATTAATATCTCTACATACATCAGGATTTTTTTTTTTTAAATGGTTGTAACGTGAAGTCTCGTCTACTTCCCATTTTATATTTAAGGCTTCAAAAACCGATTCATATCATTTCTCTAGTCCAATTGCAACCTACGTAGAATGTTTATTTATTTACAATCCTACTGTTTAAATGAATTGATCCTTTACGGTATAATTCACATTTGACTTGATTTCTCATTTATTTTGCAAAACAGTAAACTTCAATTGCTACCAACATTATATTTAATATTAGATTTCCAATTAATTCTATTGGAATCAATATGTCTTTATATATATATACTTTACGTATAATTATCTAAATTACCAAATCAAGTACATTTATTAGAGACAACATTCAATAAAATTACTTATCACACTTATTGCATTGATTTATTCCAACGGACACTTTTATTTAGTCACTATTTATTATTACAACCAAATGTACAATCTCCACTATTTATTTTATATTAAATGAATTCCATTGTAGTAAATATTTTTATTATATTCACTGATTCACATTTATATTGGTTTCTTATATTTAACTTATAACAAGGTGTGCAAATTTACATAGTTCAAATCTATTTCCATGTAACTACTAAATTGTTACATTAAATTCCAATTACTATAACAAATTACTACATTTTCTCAAATAAAATCTTAAGACCTTTATTTTATTCTAAATTAGATTAGAAACATATTAATTTAATTCATTTAACATTATCAAATTCAATGGGTCGTTACATTTTAAGTTGAAAACTAAGCATGCACACAGGTCGATTTTTGAAAAACTCGAAGCAGTGAAGCAATTTGATCGGGTATAACTCGAAGGGGGTCTCGGGTCCAATACATAAACATAGTTTTATTTTTGAAAACAAAATTCGAACTTTTAAACAATTTTAAAACCATGTTTTAAAAGAGGATTTTGATTTAAGTTTAAACTAATTAAGGTTTTAAGTAAAATATTTTGTAATTAAATTTAAATTAAAATTTGTTACATTATTTTATAAAATTATTTATATAATGTAAATAAAAGGGTAATTAAGATAAAATGTTGCGTGAACTACCTTAACCTTTTAAAGCAACTAATGTATAAGAATGAGGGCTAAACAAGGTTTATAAAATAACCAAAGTGATTAATAATGATAAAAAGATTTATTTTTTAAATTATTAATTAATTAATGATTTGTGAATAAAATTATTTAAAAAAATAATTACTTAATTAATTACTTAATATTAAATATTTATTTAATAAATAATTAAGGTTATTTAATTGAAGATTTTGATAATGATTTAATAATAAATCAAGATAGATGATTTATAATTACTTGAATAATTAATTAATAGTTAATTAAATGTTAATTAATTATTAATTTAAGATAATTAATTTATAATTAGGGATTAATTAACTAAGGTAATTAATTAAGGAATAATTAATTAATGAAGGTGATTAAGATTTAATTAATTTATAATTAAGGATTTAATTAATTAAAAATTACGGATTAATCAATTTATTAATTAAGAATAATTAATCATTAATTAAGGATAATTAAAGAAAATAATTATGTGATTAATTGATTATAATCACACGATTAATCCATCTTAATTATAGATGATTGATTTTTTTTGAATGCTTTGTATTGTTTGATATTCCTGATGTGTGATGGTGTGTGATATGAATTATTTTGATTTGAGCTGTAATGAATATAATTTATTTCTCTGTGATAAATTTACATTGTTATCTGTAAATCTGTGTATGGAAGATAAGCGTTATAAGATTACACCATTTATCGATATTGATTGAATCTTATTAATGATGTTGCACTATTATGTAAAACACCTGGACTACACCATACACACAAATATGGATTGCACGAGGAAATTGGTTAAGTCACAGATTTTTGAAATGGACTTTAAAAGTTGAATTTTGAATTCAAATGGTTTTGAAATGGACTGGGTTAAAAGTGAAAAGCTTTTGAAATAGATTTTGAAGATAAATGTTATTTTTGAATAACTTGATAAAGTTTTGAAATTTAAATAATTTGAGTTCAAAAATTTGAAATTGAATTCTATGTTGGAAATTATGGTTTAAAAATGTTATACAAGTTATAAATGTGTTTATATGTTTTTTTAAAAAAAAACCATTTTAAAAATATTGTTTTGGGAATTTGAATTTAACCAAAGGGCTTTAACTTGTCGGATTTTTCCGAAACAAAAACCATTTTTTTTCAAATAATAATAGCTTTTGTATAAAGAAAGGATTTTCAATTTGTGTTTGAAATGGAATTGAGAATTGTTTTGAAAGCTATGAATGAATCTTTGAGAAAGATGATTGAACCTCATTTGAAATTGAAGAGGATTTTAAATAGTTTATCTTTTGTGTAAAAGATTTGAAACGAGAATTGTTTTGAAATCTGTGAATGAATCTGTGAAAGAATTGTGAACTTTGTTTCCAAATTGAAGAAAATCTTGAGGGTGTGTCTTTTGTATAAAAAGATATGGAATTGTAAATAGTTTTGAAAACTATGAATTAACCTTTGTGGAAGATTGGTGAACTTTGTGAAGTGAATCTTTTTGTTTAAAAGATTAAAATGGTAATTTGTTTAACCATTTGAAAGAAAAGTTTTGGGTAACAAGTTGTGACTTAACTGAGATCCCAATATCCATACGCTTTTAAATATTGCGCTCACTATTCGGTTTAGCCAGGAGAGGACCTTTGTGTCGTATAACCCATTCCGAATAGTGATACGATGAAATGGATTGCATTTGAAGATGCTGGTGAAGACCAGGTGTCTTCGAGAACAATAGGATAACCTGTGAATGACTCTGCACTAAGTAGCTATGGTATAGAGATCTCCATATGTGATGGGTAGTCTGATCAGGATTGGGGATACCAGGATTTGCAAGGGCTTTTTTGGAAGTGCCTCAAGTTCAGTTCGGACCCGGAACAGACTTGTATGGATGTGTGTCTGACATTACACTTTGAGATGTAAACTGGTTTCTATCAAATACATTTCTGTTTGGTGGTGGAGATTTATTCTCTTAGCTTAACACCCTTCTCTGAGACGTACGAGCTCAGAGGTTATGTGGTTGATGGTTACTAGTGATACATTCCCAATTTGGTAATGTGGCATACGAAGTGTTGCTGATCATTTGTTGATCAAAGCATGGCTTTTTTGAAAATCGTAGCTTTGTGGACGTGACTTCATCGAGCCTTATAACCCAATAATGGGCAAAACAGGAATCGTGCCAGCAAGGTTATTTGGGGGTAGCGCCCCTGAGAGTATGACCATTTCCTTTCGAATAAAAAGTAGTATCATGGTATGGAGCCTAGATATTTATTTATATTGATTTTGAAAGTGGTATCATGGTATGGAGCCCGGATACTTTATTTTGTGGATGTTGGTGTTGATGCCTCGGTTGAAGGTCGGTAACGATCGGGGAATGACATATTCGTGTCAGTAGTTACTTCCGGGAAGGGGTAACACGGCCTTGTGTAGCAAAGATCCGTTTAGGTTCTCGGGGACGTCCCTCCAAAGGCGTTCCATTTTGTGTGGGAAGTTCCTTTGCCTGACCATTTGTTGGAAATCCAATCAGCCAGTACGCTCCCCTTACGATTGCAGTTGTATAACCTGCCACCTCGGGTGTTAGCTATAGTGGGCATAGTATAATGGTACCTATGCTGGCTAAGATTAATATTATACTTGCGAAATGTTTTCCACCATGCACTAATAATAATATCAAAAAGAATTTTGCATAGTAAGCATGTTTGACTATCATAAGGAGAAATCTCCTCCCAGTGCGCGCTTGCATTGTGTGTGTGGCGGGAGGCCTTATGGTAGTTTCATTTTCCAAAAAGCATTGCGGATTTCATTTCTAAATTTCTTTTGTTCAAACCAATGTTTTTGTTTGCTCATACCAGTCCCACGACTGACCCGGATTTTATTGTTCCCTTCCTAAACTCTAGGTTCCCACAATTTTCCACACGGGCAGTTTAGAGTTGGGTTTTTCAGATAAAAACTAGTAGGTGTAGATTCGATAGCCTTCTAAGTCTTTTGGTTTGGTAGCATTTGGAGATCTTCTTCAATCTTTGGATCTCTGAAGTTCTTGGTTTGGCAATCGCACTTGGATCGCATTTGCTACAAGTTCAGATTGATGGTGGTTCTCGCTTGAAGTTTAGAGCTTTGGCTTTGGAGTTTGGTTCGGAGTTGCAGTTTTGGATTCTCTCGAAGGCTTTGTTCATGTTGTTATGTTTCCGTTGTAGTGTTGTAAACATTCTCTGATGGTGTTGGATGTGTTGTATCATGATGTATATCATATTGTACCTCTATTGTATATTAATGTTATCATCTTTTGTTTCCGCTGTGTTGCCTATCATCTAATGTTGTTGCAAGCTTCGGCGATATGGATTTCGATGTTGTTTGTCAGGCATCGAGTTCGGGTCGTCACTTTTTTGATAGAAGTTTTGAAATTTTTTAGTTTGTATATGAAGAGAAATTGAGGGATGATCAGAAATTGGTCATGAGTCAAATCTTGGCAAACTGGTTGATTTGGTGGTTCGCCATTAGGCATGAAGGAGGGTGGGAAGATGGCGAATCTGAGAAAAATGGTAAGGAAATTTTTGTACGGAGGGATGGAGTGCGGCGAGATCGTTTAGGGTTTGAGGAGTTGTTGGCTTCTGTTCTTAGCCGAACTACGACCAAGGAAGAGAGAGAAGGGCATGCGGTCCTAGTAGAGAACGAAGAGAATGGGGTGCTGCCCTTCTCGGTGAAGTTTGGGTGATGATCAGCGTTGGGTATGGTGGCAAACGAGGAAATTGGGTGATTGGAGTTTTGTTACAGGTATTTCTTTTGTTGTACGTGTTCGATTTTCAACGAGGGCTTTTCGTCATAGTTCCAAGTGATGATCGGTAGCTCAGGGACGTGGGTCACTCGGGTGGATGGTTGTCGGCGAGAGCTTGTGGCCTAGGACGTCGTGCACATGCACATGAATGTGCACGGGTTCTCTGTGTTTAAGTGTAGGTAGTAAATCTGGAAGGAGAAGAAGGAGTGGTAGGTTGGGTCGGGTAAGATTTCGCCGAGAGATTAGGATCTAAGTAAATAGAAATTAAGGGAATAAATAAAGAAAGAAAGCAAATTGGAAGGGAGTAAGAATAAGTAGAAGATAAGAGAAAAGTAAAGGAAATAAGAAAGATTTTGGACTCGGGATTTTGGTTTGGGCTCGGGTTCTTTTGGAATGATAACAAAGTTTCAAAATAAAAGAAATATGAAACAAGTTTTTAAAAGAAATAGAAAATGAAATCAAAATTAGTTAACAAAGTTTGCAAGCAAATAAACTAAAGAAGTTTTCAAAGCAAAATGTTAAATTATTTTCAAAAGAAAAGGAGCGATCAATTATCAAACAAGTTTCGAGATTTAAATTTTTAAGTTAAATTTTTTTAAGATTAATTATTTTGATTTGAATAATTTTTTATTAGGATAATTATTTAATTAAATCTCTAAGTGTTTTAAAATGTAATATTTACTTAATGTGAATAATTAAAGGATGATTAATTAATTTCTTTAATAGATTAAAATAATTAATGGTTTGTAATTAGTATTAAGTAAGTAGGGATTAAAAGTAATTAAAGAAATTAAACTAATTAATTTAATTTATTTGGAGATTAAATTAAATTAATTATGAATCGTGTGACTATTAATCTTGCTTATGAATGATAGCTGCATTGAATGCCTTAATTTGTTTTATACCTCTAATATGTAATTGGTGATGTACGGTGATATGAAATGGTTGGATTGTTCTGTTAATAAATGTGAATCATTTATTTAATTAGATATCTGTGATAGATTTCTGTATGCGTATGTTATTTTGAATTTACTTAAATTGTTTACTTAAACAACTTGGCTTACAGATGACATTGGATTCGAAGAGACCGGCTTCGGGTATCAGCAAATACCCGAAACTACATCGATTTGTAATCTACAATAATTCTTTATAGATTTGAGCTTAGAATCAAATAGGCTGGATGGAATAAATTAAGTAACTGGACCATTTAAACTAAGTTACGGTACTTAGATATCGATTTGTGAAATAAATGTTGGCTTAACACGATAAGAACTCGTATTGAGGTGCGAGTTACCCTGGTTTTCAAAGAAGTTTTAAAACGTAGTATTTCGATTTATATGGGTTTACTCATGCTGGTTTCCAGCACGACTCGGGTGTTATTTTAATGTAATGCTCGGGTCAGACCGAGTATTATAGATTTTCAGGTTAGGACGTTCTGGAGCTTAGTGGGCGAGCTGGATGGCTGGAACGTATGGAGTATTTTCCGCGGTGTATTCGAGATCGTTTTGACAGTAGTCAGGGACATGTTGTTACAACTGCCCAGTTTATTTGTGAATGATTGTACTATGATATTGTATAAATATGGACATTAACAGCTTTCTTTGTATAAATGCTATTATTTGATATTATATTTTAATCTGCTGCGAATGTGAGATGCTTTTTTCTGTTTCTTCTTATTCCTCTTTTCTTCTTTCCCTAATAATTCGGGATTTCCGACGTTCGATTGCTCGGCACTTTTACAGTGAACGTATTAGTGTCGAATATTCGAGGTCAAAAATTTCGGGTCGTTACAAAATCTTAACAAGCAATCTTAATTTTATGAAGCTAATATTCAAGATGTCACTAGGGTAATGTTTTCAGATATGTTGCTTTGTAATGACCATAATTAAACTTCCTTAGGAATGTGGAATAATATCACCTGATTTCAAATATCGATTCAAGTAAATGAACCTTTGGAGAAAGTCTTTTACATACTCCTGATATTTATGTCTTGAGTTAAACGTTTCAACTAAGTAAAGAGGTAGGAAATGGTTTAGTATTAATTCCATTTGGTGTTAAGAAGGACTCGTATTCGAATCAAATTTTAAATTCAATGAAAAATTCACAAATCATCATAAAATTCAGTAGCAGAATATAAAATTTATAAAGTTAGGAGTTCAGTAAATGTCCCATAAAGAAATCAAAGGTGTGAAATTCCTAAATTGTCATTAAAATCCACAAGGAATTTTAAAGTCCATGAAGTTGGTCAATTGACAAAAGATCATTCAAAATTCAATTGCAAAATCAAGTATAGAAAATCCAAAAATAATTAGGGAAACCCACAAGGAAATTTCAGAATTCTTCGATCATAAATCCAAATAGCTATCGTCAAAAATCTCAATAAGGACAATAGAAACATGAAATTCTTCGATCATAAATCCAAATAGCGATCGTCAAAAATCTCAATAAGGACAATAGAAATATGAAATTCACTAATCATGATGAAAATGATTAAGGAAACACACGATTTTTAAAATCAACGACCTGAAAGCGTGAGTCTCAACAAATTAGAAAGCAGGCAAAAACCATCCAAATTCTAACTGGGAGGTATAGAGAACCAAATTTGTGAGTTATTATGAAGAGCAGCATGGAAATTCAAAATTCACTGTATCTAAAATCCAATAAGAAATTATTCTAAATCCATTGAGAATGCAAAATTCACAAATCACCATAAATATTCATAAGGAAATCTCGAAATTCATTGAATCAAAAATCTTTTAAAGGATTATTAAACATCCAGTGAGGAAATTAGAAATTCATAAATCATCGTGAAAATCATCATGAAAATCATCGAGTAATTTCAGAATCCATCAATTCAAAACCTCTATAAAAATCATCAAAAAATTCCAATAGGTAAACTAGAAATACGAAATTCATCAATCATCACAAAAATTAGTAAGGAAGATTAAATTTCATTAAATTTGGGAATTAGAAATCCAAGAATAAAAAATTTGATCTGAAACCCGCCCTGTGATATCCCGGAATTTTTGGGCAATATAAATTTAATAATCTATATGAAAATGCAAATTGATTTGATAATCTTTGTTAATAAAATTTGAATTGATTAAATAATCTAATTAAATAAATATTTAATTAGGGAATATTATCTTTTTAAAGCTAAATAAATGTTTTCTATTTAGAATGTGTGTGTGTGTGTGTGTGTGTGTATTTGTATATATTGTAAATAGATAAGATTTGGTTTGAGTATTACAAATGAAATTTTGTTTTCAAATTTTAGTATATATATTTAATAATTTGGAAATTATGATTTAAATTAATATTAAGCTTTTCAAAGATATCTAAATTAATAACTATATGGTTTGTAATAAATAAAGAAACTGTTAATTGTTTAAGATTATATCTTAGCTTAATTTTAAATTTAAATAAAAGGTTTGTTTTATTTATTTTTAAATATTACTTGGTAAATATGAATTGAAAATAGAAGTTTAAAATACAATTTACATATGGTATTAATTCATTTAATAATAGAAGTAATTTATAATCTATTTTATAAATTATTTAAAATTGTCAAATTTGTTATTTTCAAATAATAATTATAATACTTAATTTTTATAACCATAAATAGTTTTTAATGAATATAGAATTGTTATTTTCAAATTTAATAGGTAGTTATATATGTATATATATAACTTGATATTTTAAATTGGATTTCATAATTTAATTTGAATTTGAATTAGTTTTGAAATTCAAAAGATAGATATTTAGGATATTTTGGATTTTAAAATACATGTAAAAGTTTTAAACTATATTTAATTGGTTTTATTTCTTTAAAAAAAATTCTATATATTTATATAAGTATTTATAAACTAATAAAGTAATATAAGTGCTTTCATGTAAACATTTAAAATAAAAAGAAAATACTTAAAAGACATGTGTTAATTCCATAAGTAATCTAAACAACATGTGTTAAGTAATGGATTAAACAATATGACAAGTGTCATTTAATTTCCATTTTCTTTTCTTTTATTTCATTAAATTATTTTCAGCCTATATAAACATTGTTCTTATCTTCCATTTTTTTTATCTTCATAGCTCAAAAGCTAAGTTATTAAAACCTGAAACATCATTCTTCAAATTTGAGATTAATTTCCCACAAACCAGAAAATTTATCAAACATCAAAACTTGAATATCATTTCTCTGATCTGAAACCAAAATCTGCAACTCAATCAAGATTTGTAATTCAAAATCAATTTATTTGTTAATCAAAAATCTGTAATTCACTCCTCAAAAGAAAAACCACAATCAAAAGCCTGTTCATCCTTTTTTTTTCAAAAAGCAAACCTGTAACCAAGTTTGCAAAGATCAAAATTAATTCTGGAATCAACAAAGCTTGAGCATTTCTTTTCAAATCTAGAAGCCTGCATGCAACTGCAAGTTGTAAATTAAAGCATTTCAGTTTCAAAAACGTCTCAGCTCTCAAGTTTTTTTTAACATCTCTATTACCAGATTCTTAAGTTAAAGACTTCTTCAAAAATCACTTCCTCTTGATTCAATCTATATTTGGATATTATTATTAAACAGAACATGTTTGTTAGATCATAGAATAGGCCTAATTTTTTTAATTAAATTAAAATAAACTTGCATGTCTCTGGAAAGCCAAATAGAACAGATAAATGTTAGTTTGGTCAAAAATTAAACATTCAAATTTATCAATTCAAGAATGTAAAATGAATCATCGACCAGAAACATGATTTTTAAAACTAAAACCATAATTTTTAGATTAAGGATGGAAGAGCAGTTCTTGTTGATCTGAGTATGGTGTTTGGGGTGTTTTCTGGCGAACAAGGTGATCTAGATGGTTGCTGTCATCACTGGAGGTAGATGGGTGAACGGTGAGGTCGGGAAAAATATCATGAAGGTGGTTAGTGGTCGGTGGCGGTGGTGGTTGATCTGGGAAGTTTGTAAACCTAGTTTGAATAGGTTGTACAATCTGGATCGAAGAAATTGCTCTAGTTGATCGGGTGCAATAGGATTTTGGGTGATGGAAGTTAGTGAGCTATCGAAGCATTGGCCGGAGTTTCAGATGACACGACGGTCGGAGTTGTGAAGATGAGGTGTTTCCAGGTTTTAGTTCTGGTTCCAGTTTGGGTTTATTTGCTCGATTTTGAGTTCAAGAGGATGGTGAAGATCTGATGGTCAGATGAGGATGTTTGGGTGATCGTTGACGTGCTCGATGGTCTGGTGATGACCGGAGGTGGACGGAGCCACCGTGCATATGCACAATGCATTTGTTACCGGTGATCTGAGTTTCGTTAGTCTGGGTAGATTCTGGGTTGTACTCGAGTTTGTCTCGAGTAATTCAAGTATTTTACTCGAAGGTTTTAGGTTTTGACTCGAAGCAATTATAGTCTGGCTCGAGTCATTTTAAATTACGGTTTTCTATTGAAACCTGTCAATGTTTTGAGTTTTTAAATTTAAACTAAATTTCAAAATGAAAAGCAGGTTATAATCAAAGTTTTAAAGCAGATTTAAAGTATGGATTAAAAATGAATTTGAATCCTAGTTTTAAAATAAATAAGTTTTATAAAAAATTAAATGTTTTTAACAACTTAAAATTGTTAAAGTATTTTATAAAATGGTTTTAAATCTGAAAATAAAGATTTAAACAGGGTTTTAAATCTAAGTTTAAAATCTGGATTCAAAAATGAATTTGAATCCTAGTTTTGAAATAAAATAAAGTTTTTGAATTTAAAATGTTTTAAAACAACTTTGAATGTTTTAAATATGGTTTGAGTTTAAAAATGAATTGGTTTTAAAAAAAATTTATAAGACAAATAATTACTTTAACATGTAATACTAAAGTTTTTTGAATTATTTTAAAACTTTGGTAAAGTTAAAATTGTATTCATTTTAAATCTTAAATTTAAAATGGAATTTGAATGTAAACTTAAGTAAATTGTTTTTAAATACTTTTGATAATGATAATTTAATCATTAATAAGAATAAAGTTTTATCTTAAAGATAATTAAAATTTAATGATTTATAATTCACTAAAATTATTAAGGCAATTAAGATTTGTAATTAATTAATTAATTAATTTAATTAATCAATTGGATTAATTAATTAAGTAATTAAAGGTTTAATTTAATTAATTAAAGGGTTAAGTAAATTAATTAAGAATTAGTTAATTTGTAATTAAGAAATCATTAATTAGATTAGATTAGATTTTTAAATTAATGACTCGAATTTGATTAATCAAGTGATTAAGATTAAATAAGTTACAGTTAGGCACTTAATTAATTAAATAATTAGAGACTAATTAATTGGCTATTAAAGATAAATTAATTTGTAATTAATGATGATTAATTTTAGTTTAATTACTTAGGAGAAGTAATTAAAGATTTTACTAGTTAATGAAGATAATTAACTAGGGATTATTAAATAATTAATTAATGTGATTAATTTCAATAATTAATTATATTAATTAATTAAAGATAATCATTTATGGAGATTTTTTTAGTATAATTACTTAATGAAAGTAATTAGAGTAATTAATTAATCAGTGTGATTAATTAATAGGATTAGTTTAAGTTAATTAATTAAGTTTAATTAATTTAAATAATCACTGGATGATGGGTTAAGTATAATTACTTAATGTAATTAATGAAGAATAATTACTTAGTGAAGTAATTAGTGATGGTAATTACTGAACGTAATTAATTGAAGATTGAAAGTGATTTGGGTTTAATTACTTTGTGTAATTGATATGAAGGATAATTACTTAATGAAAGTAATTAATAATTAATTACTTAGTGTGATTAATTTAAGAATTTATTAGTAAAGTTATTTAAAGATAACTAGGTGATGTAATTAATTAAGGTTAATTAATTACTAAATGGCATTAATCAATGGTGATTAATAAATTTAATTAATTAAAGATTAATTATTAAATGTAATTAATTAAGGAGTAATTCATTTATTTAATAAAGTAATTAAGGTAGTTAATTACTGTTTGTGATTAATCAAGAGTGGTTAATAATTATGGTTAATAATTAATTAAGAAGTAATTAAGGGATCATTAATTAAGGTAATTAATGATGTAATTAAGGGTAGATTAATTAAAATTAGTTAATCAATAATAGGTGATTATGAAGTAATTAATTAATTGTAATTAATTAATGTAATTGATTATAATTAATTAATTAACGAAAGTAATTAAAAGTCAATTACTATAAATGGTTAAGGCTAATTACTTAAAGTAATTAGAGGATAATTAATCAAGGGTGATTAATTAAGAAGGATAATGAAAGGATGATTAATTAATTGATTGGTAATTAATTAATGGTTAAGTAAGCAAGATTTATGTGATGAAGTAATTAATTTAATTTATTTTAAATTAATTAGAGATGAAGTAATTAATTTAATTCAATTTAAATTAATTATAGATGGTGATTAATAAATCTTTGCTTATGGATGTTGAATAATATTGTTTGCCTTGAATGGTTTGAGATATCAGTTTTGTGATAAGTGATGATGTGTGATATGGATGCTTTGGTTGAATTGTGATGATAATGTGAATTATCTATTTGTGATGATAATGAAGATTATCTATAATGACCTGCCATCCGTCCACAGAATGACGCATCATTAATAAGAAAGAAAGGGATAGAAGAGAAAGAAAGAGAAGAAAGAAGAAACAACACATCAGAATCTCAACAGCGGAACGAATAAATTATATTAATAACATAAAATATTACATAGTTTACAACCACTATCAGAGTACACAGGTAATACAACACATACCAGACAGTTATAAACACCTGTCTAGTATTTACAACATAATACCACTCAGAAACAACACAGAACACACAGCGGAATACTATATATTTAACGCAGAAGCCTCCTGCTCCATTTGCTCCTCCATAACTCGTCAAAGCTAAACCTAAATCCCTTGGCTACTCGTAAAAATTTGAGTACCCAAGAGTTTATGAAAACAAAAATAAACTCCGGGTCAAACATGGGTCTGGTGTGAGTAACAGGTTAAAGTTGCTTAACTTTTGAAATCCTTTTGAATATAAAGGTATCACGTAAGACTTCCCACACATAAACATGGAAATGTTTTTACCTTACGCTAACCAAAACATTTGATAGGAAATCCAGTGATATTATAATAGTGTCTAGGGTTTTCAAGTAAATATGAAATAGCAGAAATTGTAACATGATTAAATTCCAGCTACTAGCCACAAAAGTGGGTAATACAATCAAAACCGTTGGCACTTATTGGATTTTGGATTCCATACAATGCAGGGCTACTGGGGTGCCGCCCGTCACAGTACGTGGCCAAGATCACCGTACCGAGGAGTTCGCCCGCTCCACTACAACACAAGGCCGGAACCATTCCTTACTGGATAGTCCCGAACAAGACAACCCCGGCAGTTGTCGCGACCAACCGCCCACACAGCCTAATAAAAAGGGACCTCTAGACAGGGGTAAATCTTGCTCTCCAGTGGGAGCTACCCACGAAGCCTTGCTGCACCTCCCCTGTTTTAGCCATTCCCAGTTGATGAGGCTTGAGGCTACGATTACCTTTAGTGAACACATCTCTTAGAATGCTCATCGTCCACCTGACGATGTTCTGAAAGTATTCAATCCATATGTAACAACCCGCATATTTATCGATTTTATATTTAAATATTTTATTTAAATATTTCATCATTAGTCGGATTTTAGTCCGAAAAGCTACTTTTTGCATACGGTCGAATCAGGACTCGGGACCACTCCCATTGAGTTTAAAATGCCGTTTGCGACCTTTTTGAGTATAAGCTTCGATATGTTTGGAGAAAGTTGATTTTTGCTACTTTTCACTTTGGGTTTGGTTTAGGCTTAGCCCTATGTTAACTTATGCTCAAATCTGAGCCACTCTTCCCCACTCACCCTCATTCTCTTCTCATTTCAGTTTTTAGAGTATTAATGGTGGGAGAGATTGGAAATTAAAACTCCAAAACCCTAGTTCCTCTTGCAAATCCAATTCCTAGCTCCAAACTCAAGAAGAACCCATTGGTAAGCTTCTCTCCTTCTTCTCCAACTTATTCTCTTACCAATTTCAGAAATTCCTAAACCTAATTTCGGGAATGTTCTTGTTTTGAGCTTAGATTCAAGCTCATTTGGGTTGTGTTGAAGAGAGGTTGATTCTCCATTTGCTTTCAAGCTTCTTCTTGTTCGATTTTGTAAAAAGGTGAGATTTTTATCTCACATCTTTGTCTATAATTATCTTCAATTGTTAGGTATGAATTCCTAACGTTTATTCTTGTGCAATTGATTTTGGTTTGGATTGATTTTATGTAAATTCCAATTTTTGGTGTTTTGGTCTAATTTATGAAAATCCTATTATGGATATTTGGACAATGATATTTGAGGCGTATCGAAGAGCCGTTTAGGCTGGGTTGTCGTTCGACGTAATTCCTTAGTCATCGCCATTTGCTCGTTCGATCGTTTCCGATATTCGTTTGGCCATTTTTGGCCTATGTTCAGGGAATGCCCTGAACCCTTCATTCAGACGTCTGAAACGTGATATTCAGACGTCTGAATATTATTCTGGGAAGTTTTCTATTCCCAGATTCAGACGTCTGAATATATGGTTTCAGACGTCTGAATTGGTTCATTTGGAGCCAGAAAGGAAATAGGCTAAAATATGCCTATTTCAGACGTCTGAAACACTTGATTCAGACATCTGAATTGTGTTCTGGAAATTTTTATATTTCCAGATTCAGACGTCTGAACCACTTGTTTCAGACGTCTGAATCAGCAGTGTTTTGCCTGCTTGCCTTTTCGCTTGAGAATTCCAATTTAAATCGACTCGTGATGATCCTATTTGTTGTTATCATTTATTATGCCTTTGATGACTCCTATTTAAGGATTTTTGAATATCCATTTCGATGGATTCTTTATCGGTTTCTTTGGATTCTATTCACGTCTTCGAATGTGAATTTTTCTGATTGATTGTTCCTACAATCTTCTTTGTGATTTGTCACTTTAAAAATATAAAGGTTTTCTATACTAGTAGTAGATATCAAAACACTCTTTCCTCAAGCGATTTCAACACTATTTTATCACAAAGCTCGTTTCTTAAACCGTTTTCCAATCTATTAGTATATACAAACCTTTACCTCACTCGTATGAGAAATCTAATTAAACGACTTAGTAAAACAAGTGGTATGAAACGCTTGCGTTTACTTCGTCGGTTAATTCTTGGACTTGTTCGATTGAATCTCTTGTGATAATTTTCTAGTGGAGATCTACAATTTGTTCGTAAATATTTAAGTTAAGCAAGTGGTTATGGGACATGAAGCTAAACTCATATATTTACTAGCTTAGTGTAATTGACACTTCTCGTTGATCATGACGATCATCTTTGTGATTTAGACTAGCAATGTGCGATGTCTCTTTGTCTGCGAGGGAGACTAAACCCCGTTTTGTGGAGTTTCGACTCAATTTGGTGGGGTAGCAACCCATGGTTTTCGGGCCGTTTGTGGAGCTTCGGCTCAATTTGTGATGGTTAGCAACCATGGAATTAGCGTTCCGTTTGTGATACACGTGTTGGTGGGCTTTATGCTCCCGTTTGTGATAGGCCTCCCCCCCTTTTTGATTTCTGGATTTCTTGAGATGATTTCTAGAATTTGTGTTTCACCAATTTTTCGTGATTTCCATTGATAAGCCTTATCGATATTTGTGAATTGGTGAATTTGTGTGTCATTGACTTTAGTGATTTCTGGATTTCTTGTGTAGTCTTCTGGAATTCGTGCGTCATTGACTTTTGTGATTGACATTGATATTATCGTCAATATTTGTGGTTTGATGAACGAAATAAAGAGTATGACACTTCTTTGATTCTTGTGTATATTTTGTGATATTGATTAATCTCTTGTTGATTATCAACTACTTAAATATCACAGCTTGGCCTTGTGATTATTATGTGTTTAGTCATAACTCTGATTCTATATCGTTTCATCTAATATTTATAGTTAGACTGATTCGTTTATTATTTTCTTATTAAATAATACTCGGGTCAGACCGAGATGTTACAGGTGCTTCAGCTTGACTTCTCTCTTAGGATTGATTTCTCTGACTTTTAGTTGACTACTTAGATTAGTAGTTTTTTGTTGTTGTATACCTTAGAGATATAGACTCCATAATGTATACTTATTCTTTTGTGTAGATCGTGTAACTATTCTTTTGTGATATTGTGGATCTTTCTGACCACTACTCTGATGTACACTTTTATGTGTAGTATTCATATCTTATTCCGCCTTTGTGATATGAATTGTCTGTGACTGATTTATGTTATGTTTGTTTCTATATTTGTTTCCGAAGATATTATAGCCACTGTGTAGTAGCTTTGAGTTTGTGTCGGCATGTCGGATTTCCTCTGGATAAAGATTTGCATGTTATACTATCTGACATATCGATGCTCGCACAAAGCAATTACACGGATGGTTGCTCCTCAACAGCCTTATTCTCCGTGCTAGTTGACAGCATTCACCGTAATGTTCTTGTCTAGCGTGGGTATAGAGGTGGGGCGTCACACCATACAAGTTCGTTTCGGGTTCGAAGGAAACCGAAGGCATTATCTCGTTACACTCATTTTGGAATCACCCTCAGAGTTAACAACGATAACCCTTGAACTCTGAATCTTCATCTTCACTTGAGATTCACGACCTATCGTTAATTTGGATCGATGTGGTTTTCGGATATCCAAATATGAAAACCCGATCCCGGTCTCATCGAAATCCAAAGCGTGTCTTTTAGGTCCAAGTTGTTTTAAGTTTAAAACAATTCAATTAAAACTATCTATATACACACAGGCAGATAATTCACATCATCACAATAGATAATCATCATTATCATCATAAACAGGTAATCCATATTATCATCACAACTTGATAATCTACAATATCATCATCAGTAGATAACTTATATCATCAACACAATGCAACCAATGCATCCATATCACACAATACTAATCTCATATCCGAGATTCAAAACATTCAAGGTAAACCATATCATTCATACGTAAGCAATGATTTTATAATCACCATCTATAATGAATGAATTAAATTAATTACTTCTATCTCTAATTAATTTAAAGTGAATTAAATTAATTTCTTTATCTTTAATTAATTTAAAATGAATTAAATTAATTACTTCCTCATTTTAAATCCTGCTTACTTAACCCTTAATTGATCACAAATCAATTAATCAATTATCCTCAAATTAAGTACCTTAACTAATCACCCTTGATTAATTATCTTTAATTACATTCAAGTAATTATTCTTTAAATTAATTTTACAAATTACTTATCCTTCACCAAAATCAGTAATTATTCTTTAATTACTTCGTTAATTAATTGATTATAATTAATTACATTAATCCTTAATTAATTATATTAATTAATTACTTCATTAATCATTTATCATTAATTAATTAATCTTAATTAATAAATACTTAATTACATCATTAATCGTATTAATTAATGATCCTTAATTAAATTTAAATCAATTACTTATTTAAATTAATTACATTAAATAATTAACCTTAATTAAACCACAATTATTAATCATTCTTGATTAACTACATTTAGTAATTAACTACCCTTAAGTACGTCCTTAAATACTTCTAAATTAATTATATTTAATAACTAATTATATTTATTAATCACCCCGGGTTAATTCATTACTAATTAATTCCCTTAATTAATTACATCACTTAATTATTTCAAATGACTAAATCAATTAATGCTTAAATTAATTACACTAAGTAATTAATTATTAATCACTTTCAAAAAGTAATTATGCTCATTATTAATTACACAAAGTAATTAATCCCAAAATAACATACTTCAATTAATTACCTCCAGTAATTTACCTAACTTAATTACTTCTCTAAGTAATTATTCCTCATTGATTACTTATCAACCCATACAATGATTATTCCAAATTAATTAATTAATTTAAACTAATCTAATTAATTAATTAATTACAATGAGTAATATCTTTAATTATTTCCATAAAGTAATCATACTTAACCAAATACCATAATTGATTATCTAAATTAATTGATCCAATTAATTATCAAAATTAATTACATTAATTAATCAATAGATAATCACAAGTAAATGACCTTTATTAACTCATGATCAATTCTTTAATTACCTTTTTCTAAGTAATTAACTTAAATTAATTAATATTAATTACAAATTTAATTAACCTTAATTAATTTATTTCAAAATTTTAATTAATTAAACAAATTAATTAATTAAATTATTTAAATTATCTTACTAATTTTAATGAAACAAAGATCATTAAATCTTTAATTTACTTTAAAATGAAAGATTTCTTATTAATGATTACTTTATCATTAACAAAGTAAATTAAAACATTTTAACTTAAATTTGTTTTTAAATTACATTTTAAATTTTAAATTTAAAAAGAAATCAACTTAACTTAAACAAAGTTTTAAAAACATTTTAAAACCCTTTAAAAACTTATGCTAAAGATTTTCTTATTTTATAAAGAAGTTTTAAAGGAAATTTAAACCAATATCATTTTTAAAATACAGACCATATTCTAAATATTTTCAACATCCAAAGTTGTTTAACAATTAAAATTGTAAATCTTCCTTCATTTTCAAAATTATGATTCAAATTGGACTTTGATTCCAGTTTAAAACTTATATTTAAACCTCTACTTAAATTTAAAAACTTTATCTTTAATTTCAGATTATTTAAACCCTTTTAAAGTTGTTGAAAACATTTTGATTTAAAAAGTTTAAATTAAATTTTCAAACCTGGATTCAAACTCAGTTTGAAATCCATAATTTAAATTTAAGTTAAAATTCTGTTTTATAACCCTGTTCCAGATTTTAAACAAATTGAATTGGAAATATACAGGTTTTTCTGAAACCTGAAACCTGAAACCAACAGAAGTATACCCAAGACCTTCCCCTGATTTACTTCGAGTGAAATCCTCTAAAACTTCGAGCAAAACTCGAATTTACTCGAGTATAACCCGAGTCAAAAAAAACACAGCAACCCCTAAATCTTCCACCTGATACACCACCCCACCGTGCATATGCACGGTGGTTGTAGCCACCTCCGACCACTACCAAAACTTCGAGCAAGACGTCATTCATCTCTGGACCCATCACGACCATCATAAACCCTTCATCCATTCGAAATTGCATTCTAGTTTCCCCTTCCCAATTCAAACCTGGCAACAGTAGCGACCATACACCCAAACCTGGAAACTTGCTCGTTTCCTCAACTCCGACCACCGTGTCAATTGCAACTCCGGCCACATCAACATCAATGCTCCAGCTACCAATTCCTTGAATCCCAATACGCTCGGTCCACTAGGAAGAACGAGATTATCAAAACTTCGAACCAATGCAAAACTAGGTTAACAGATTACATCAACCTCCCATCACCTCCACCGAATACTATTCATTCTCCTGGCATTTTTGGCACACCCCATGATCACTCCACTACCACCACCAAAAACCCCAAACACTCAAATCAACTCGATCATCATAGATTGACTAAAACCCAATTTCTGTTCAAATGAGGACTGCAATCCCAATTCCTAACTAAACAATATGATTTTAGTTTTAAAAATCATTATTTTGTTTAAGTTTTCAGTTTACAATACTAAATTTATAATTTATAATGTTTGAGTTTTCAACTTTATTTAACATACTCTGATGTTTTACAATTTTACAGAGACATCACCCAATTTGAATTTTACTTAATAAGTTTTCTAAACTAAACTATGGTCTAATTATCATAGTTATTACAGAATCTAAGCCTTAACAAAATATTTAACTAAAACAAGAGGATTCTTTTTTTTTATAGAAACTGGTAACAGAAGGTTTTCAGTCATCACATACATGAATATCCAAATTTGCACAGAACTTTCATCAATAAATATTCACACAAACTTACTTATTTCAAGGAAAAAAAAACATGCAACAGATAATACTTGTTATTTTTAATTTAGTGAAGTTACTCACTTGTCTTGAGCATGAAGAACAGAGCCCAAATTTTTGAAAAGCTTTTGAACTTTAAAACTGAAAGGCCCTTTGCTTCTTGAAAACTTTAAACTTGTGATGCTTACTGTTAAAAACTTGCATGCAGATCCAAGATTCCAGATGCATTTGAATCTTTAAATTTGAAAAGCTTTAATTTGCAGTTATATGCTGTGGTGGCTTGAACAGGTTGAAGGAGAAGAAAATGCAGGCTTTTCTTTATGCTTGATTCCCAAATTTTAAAGAAATGCAGAGGCTTTTTATTTTGCTTTTGAATGAATTTCAGGTGTAGATTTTTGCAAATGGATTTTACAGTTTGCATGCTTGAACAGATTTTACATATGAAAATTTGTAAAATGATTTGAAGAATTTGAGAAGAGATTTGCAGATTACTTTCTAATTTGAGGATGGAACTTTTTAGATTTGATTTCAAACATGATTTTGGGTTTTTGGGGAGTTTGAAAACAAATTTGTTTTCAGCTGAAAACTTTTCTTCTTAACTTGAGAAATGAAAATTAGAAAAGAATAGAGATGAAGGAAACATGTTTATATAAGAGTGGTTGATTTATTTAAAAAAAATTAAAAGAAAATTAAAAATAGAATAGGACACTTGTCCTAAATTACTACATTTGTCAAATAGGTTGAATTATTAGTTTACAATTGTCTCTTTAGTTGCTTAAAATGTTAACAATTGTTTTATACTACTTAATGTGTTTTATAAATGAATTTTATTTGTTTTAATTTAATTTAAAGGTAATTGAAATCCTCTTTATTTATTAAATACATATAAAGTAGTTTACATAAATGAATGGATATGTATTTCTTTTTAATGAATTAAAACAATTTACATAAAAGTGAAAACTTATTTACAAGATTCATATATGTTTATTCATTTGAATTTCAAAATGAATTCAAATTCAAATGCTATTTATACCTTAAAACAAAATTCCAATTTAAAAACTAATTTATATTAACATATTTAAATTTAAAAATAAAAATATTGTCTTTTAAGACATATCTATATTCATACATTTATTATTCTTATTTGAAAATAACACATTTATCCAATTTAAATAATTATAAAAGAAATTATAAATTACTTATCTTATTTAACTTATTTAAATGCATTAATGTTTTAATATAAAAATGGTATTTTAAATTTTTAAATAATTCCAAATTATAATTATTAAGCTATATTCAAAAAGAAATAAAATAAACTTTTGTTTATCTTATTAAAATTTAAACTGTGTTTAAAATACAATTATACAATTTAAAACAATTTCTTTAAGTATTTTAAACCAATTAGTTATTTATTAAATAAAATAAAAATCTTCAAATTATTAAAATGAATATTAGAATTTAAAAACAAGATTTTATTTGTTTACTAATTTACAAATCAAAACCTATCTGTCTACAATATATATACATTATAAATAGAAAGTAATTTATTAGTTTTTAAAAGATAAAATTCATCAGTTAAACATTTATTTAATTGGATTATTAATCAAGTAAATTTGATTAACAAAATTTTATCAAATCGATTTAATTTTAAATACAGATTATTAAATTGATATTGCTAAAATTTCCGGGATATCACATTATCTATCTATTTGAATTATCTATTTGTGTGTATATAGATAATAGAATTGAATTGTTTTAACTTTAAAACAACTTGGACCTAAAAGACGGCGTTTTAGATTTCAATGAGACCGGGATCAGGTTTTCAGATTTGGATACCCGAAAACCACATCGATCCAAATTAACGATAGGTCGTGAATCTCAAGTAAAGATGAAGATTAAGAGTGCAAGGGTTATCGTCGTTAACTCTGAGGGTGATTCCAAAATGAATGTAACGAGATAATGCCTTCGATTTCGTTCGAACCCGGAACGAACTTGTATGGATTGAATGCTTTCAGAACATCGTCAGGTGGACGATGAGCATTCTAAGAGATGTGTTCTCTAAAGGTAATCGTAGCCTCAAGCCTCATCAACCGGAAATGGCTAAAACAGGGGAGGGGCAGCAAGGCTATGTGGGTCACGCCCAATAGGATCAGATTTACCCCTGTCTAGAAGTCCCTTTATATTCGGCTGTGTGGGGCAGTTGACTGCAACAACTACCGGGGTTGTCTTGTTCGGGACTATCCAGTAAGGGATGGTTCCGGCTTTGTGTTGTAGGGTATTTAGGATGGATCCTCGATACGGTGATCTAGGCCATGTACTGTGACGGGCGGTACCCCAGTAGCCCTGCCATTGTATGGAATCCAATCTCCAATAAGCGCCGTACATTTTGATTATGCCCAACTATGTTGGAACGTGAGATGTAAGCATTCCGACTATTTCTGTATTTTATTTGAAAACCCTAGACACTATTATAATATCACTTACCAATTTTGGTTAGCGTAAAGTAAAAACTTACCCATGTTTATTTGTGGGAAGTCTTACGTGATACCTTTCGTTTTCAAAGGTTTCCAAAAGTTAAGCAACCTTAACCTGTTACTCACACCAGATCCATGTCTGACCTGGAGTTTATCTTCTGTTTTCTTAAACTCTGGGGTAATCGAATCTTTACGAGTAGCCAAGGGATTCCGGTTAGCTTTGACGAATTGTGGAGGAGTAATGGAGCAGAAGGCTTAGGCGTTAGATATATAGTTTCCGATGTGTGTTCCCTGTGTCGATTTATTGAGTTGTATAACTAGATAGTTGTTTATAATTGTCAAGTATGTGATGTATAATCTATGTAACTCTGATTGATGTTGTATATTATGTAATACTTATGTTATTAATATAATTTATTCGTTCCGCTGTTGAGATTCTGGTGTTGTTTCTTCTTTCTCTTCTTTTTTTCTCTTTTCTATCCCTTTCTTTCTTAAAGATGATACAACTTTTTGTGGAGAAAAAGGTCGGGCCATCACATGTCCGTTCTTATTCAAATTCAGAAGGTCAATTGTAACGACCCGTAAATTTTTAATAATTTTTATTTGTTTTATTAATATAATTAATTGAAATTTTGTGAAATTTTAAATGATTAAGTTTTGAAATAAAAATTTGAAATTTGGAATACGTCTACTTAAATGTAGCAAATGTAAATTTTCATTAGATAATATAGAAGTCTATTTTCTAGTGTAATTTTATTTCAATTCAAATCAGTTAAAACTGATGATAATAAAATGTTTACCTAAACCTGAATATTTTTATACAATAAATTTGTAAATGATCTTCTGAGTGAAATTTCATATTCCGTTTCTTCAAATTTGGACTGTTATTGCTCTGTTTATCTTATTTTCGGTAGAATTGCAGCGTTTTCAGTACCGATTATCAACTTTTGTTAGGATGATTGTACCAATGATATCCGTGTACTGTTTTGATTGTCACGTCGTGCTGATCTCGATGTTATATTCATTTGTATGCTTCGGAGCCCGGTACACGACAAAATCCATGAGGTTATCCATATCGGTTCTGCATTTGAGCCTTTGGATTTTTGTGTCTATTCGTATGTTTCTAGATAAATCAGATGGCACTACCATTGTTATTTCCATAAATTTAAATTGGACTATTGACATTCCCATTGTTGAAATATATTTTCGGTTCCTATATATTTTGGGTGTAGATTTGCTTGCATACCTTTTCTCTCTTTCCAACTCAGACAGTTTTAGACTCCAACCCATCCTTTTGTTCTCTTGAGAAAAATTAAATATATACGTTTTATATAATACGTTTTGCTCGTACTTCAGTGGCCTGCTCGTCTCCTATCGAAACTGTTCACTTTTCGATATTATAAAAAAAAAATGTATATATATCATGCACTGTTCATCTACCCTTGGCTTTGAGAAGTGAAAGCTGCTCCTCCTTTTGGTCTTCACCGTACCCGCCTTCTTTCTTCTTCCCCCTTGCTCCAAGCCAAACCACCCCACAACAGCGGCCCGAGCCGCCAATCATATACCCCTTCAACGAGTAGTAAACCATCGGCTAAGTGGAAAAAAACAGCCGAACCCCATGAACTCACATCACAACCACGTCTTCTCACAACCGTGCTCATTCATTTTCGCCTTATCACCGTGGTTTTGATTCCATCATCTCGGCCTACTCGACATTCGATGCAGTCACGATGTGATGACCCAGAATTTTGAACATGTGAAATTGAGATATTTGATTGATTTTAAATATCTAAAAGTTATTTTAAACATGAATTTCAATTTTAACTATAGATTTGAACATTTCATTATCGAATTTAATTTATTGAAGTTCGATAAAAATTTGAATCTTCAGTTTTAAGCTGATTAAAAATATTTTAAAGGCTTAGAAAATTTATATTGATAATACTGAAGATAATGGAAGCTTCAGAATTGAATTTGAAAGCGATTTAATCAGTTTTGAAATTATATTGTTTAAATCACAGTCTTGGAATTCGACGAAACCAGTTCCATTGGATCCGTAATATTGTATTATTATCGAATTTCAAATTTCATAGCTTTTGGATTCACCGTTTGGTCGTTCGATCTGGAAAGGTCTAGAAATAATTTAGTTGAATTTAATTTAAATAGTCGATTTAAATAGCTATCTTCCACAAACAATCAAATTGGAGCCCGAGATTTGTTCCATTGCATTCAGGATATGGGTTTAACATTTTGAATGTTAGGTGGCACTAGTCATTTGGAGTTTGGAATATTTGGTGGGCTGTTGGTTAGAAATTTTCTAATATGATGATTGTTGCTTTTCCTTATTCCGACAATACATACAACCAGCCACCAATTTGTCTCCTTCGTACCCCTTTCTCTTCTATCCCCCTCTTCTCAAATCATTCTGTTCAATTTCAATAAAAAACAAAAAAAATGGCGGAATGAAGCACGAATAAAAATCGATCTCTCATTTAAACAATTCATGGCCGCTTCCTATTTTTAAATTCGTTCGATCTAAAATATTTTCATAGCCGAAGCCTAGGAAATCAAATTCAAGAAATATGGCGAACGGGCTTGGGTTCGAATTCGATGGTGTTGCGATGGCGAATTCAAGCATAGGAAGGCCGCGTACATGCGTGCGAACGCGTGGTGCGTGCGATGGAAGCTCGACAGGAGGCATAAGTTCTCGAGCAAGCAAGGGGAGGCGACGAAGGCTAGGGCGGCATATCGTCGGTAGTAGGCTGGGTCGCATAGTCCAACATGAGGCGTGAGAGCAGCAAAGGCGGCTAGGGTTTCGAGCAGTGTTCATCGTGATCTGGTGGAGGCACGTGAAGCAAGGGCAGGGCACGGTGGCGCGACAGTGGGGTCGCGAATCAGGCCGTGGGATTGGGGTTTGTCTTCATACAGTGAAGGTATTTCTTTTTCTGGTTTAATTTAAGTTTATCAAAAAATTTAGAGTAATTAATTTTATTTCACAGAGATGCTTAGGCAGCGAAGAAGAAAGTTTTCTTTACAGTAATGGAAAATTTCCACTTTTGGTAATTTTAAAAAAAAATTGTATATTTATATTGACAGTAAGGCAATTTTTATAATATATGAAAAAAGAAAAAAACAGTTAACTTTATTTGTTAATGAGTACATTTTTATTCAGATTTATATTGTATACAACTTAAACATAAAATAATATATTCAAAGATAAGATTTTAAAAAAATAGAAAATTTATGTTACGTAAAAGTTTAATTTGACTTACTGTTCATTCAGAATATTAGAAATATACAGTATGGAAAGGTTTTGCAGTAAGGAGGAGTGGAAAATAAGAATACAATTTACTAATTCCTTTTAGTGATTAAGTTGTTTAGATAACTTATGTAGTTATTTCGATGATTAGAAAATATTTTATTTAAAAAGGAGTTATCTTAAAGGTAATTATTAGTTAAATTAAAGAAATAAATTGTTGATTAATTCAAAGATTAATAAACCATATAAATGTTTATTCAAGGTCTAAAATGGAGAAACAAGACGGAATGGAAATGGATTGCAAAATAAAAGCAAAGGTGAGATATTCTCACTCAATCAATATTGTTCTGATTGAAATTTTGAATAGTTATATTTAAAATTGATTGACTGTGTGCTTGGATGATTGATTTATAATAATTATTCACTGGATAATATTATATATGTAGTAGTATATAGTATATATTGGGTGATTGATTTCCCGCATTATATAGCGGATGAGACCTATGCGCCCATAATAGCGGGCGATATTTTATAAATCCCATATACCGCGATATTCCACCTCGAAGTGGAATTGGTATTTAATTGTTATGCTAACGTCTATGGATGCAGGGAAACAGGTTGGAGGGATCCAACTAGATTCCTCAAATAATTGTATTTGTTTCAATATTGTATGTTGATTATTTAGAATCTGTGTGTGATTATATTGTGATTGAAATCGTTGAAGGCTAAAGTTTAGCCGAATAATATTTTAGGTATCATAGGATACCAGAAATAAATAAAATTGGATTTTTAAATTTAAGTAGAAAATCTTTAGTGAAATTCTATTGTATAAAATTCCAAAATATGGGAAAAAGTTTAATAAATGGATTTCAAGTAATAATATTTAAAAGTTGAAGAATTTTGTTTTAAAAACATGATTTTTAAATAATTTGGAAAGGATAAAGGTATTTATTTTAAAGATAAATTCAAAAATTGATTTGGTGTTAAAAGAATAAATCTTTGGGGAATCGATATGAAAATAGATTTGGTGTTTGAATAAAAATCGATTTGGTGTTGAAATAAATTTAGAAATCAAACTGGAAATTGATTTGGTGTTTGTATACAAATTTTGAAATCGATTTAAAAATCATATATCAGTTGATATTTGGGAATTTGAATTCACAATGGGAACTTTATAAAAGAAAGGGAAATTTGTCTTAAAAATAAATATTTTTTTATTTTTAAAAGTGTGGAAAGGAATTTACGAATTCAGAACGTAAATTTAAAATAAATCAAGAAAGATTTATTAATTGATTTGAATGAACCATTTTGAAATGAAAAATTTCTTTTCCCTAGAAAGCTGAGTATGATTTCGAAGTAGCCTATAAATATAAACTGAAAATTTTTAAGGATGGTTTTAGAAAGTATACTTTGAATAAATTATTTTCTTAACTAGTTTCAAATCTTTAAAGTATGGATTTATTTAATTACTTATAGAAGGGATTATTTTAAAGATTAAAATTGATATTTGTTTAGGAAACGATTATTTAAATAGTTATACCTTATCTACTAATTTTATTTTAAAAATTAGTTGGGACTTAAAATCTTATATGTGATAATTAGTATAATGTTTTCCTGACCAATATTTTAAGTAAGTATTTTAAAATAATTTTATTTTAAATGTTTCCAAGTATATTTTGGATAATTATTTTATATTATTTTAAAATATTTGAACTCGGCGTATTTTCAGTGGAAATGAATAAATATTTGGAAATATATTTCATGCAAGGAAAATGCTTTGAAAATTTGTTTCCAAAAGATTGAAATGATAATAGTGATTTGAAATTTGTTTTCAATATATTAAAGTGATAAAAGTATATCTTGCGAAGATATTTTGGAAATAAATGATTTGGGAAAATTATTTGAAATCTAGTAATTGTTGTGAATGTTGATTGATAGTTAAATAACCGACTATCAATATTTGCCTTTAAACGACATTTGAATTTTGATGCAACCGGGGGTCGGATTCCAAATGGATATTCGAAAACCACATCGAACCTTTGTGATTGTGATGGATCTTTATTTTAAAGATCAAAGAGAAATTATTGTGATTTGTTTGAAATCTGAATGTAACACTTACTTTTAAAAATCGGCGCTCGTTATTCATATTAGCCGGGAAAGGACCTTGTGTCAGAAAACTCATTCCGAATAACGATACGACAAAATTGGATTTTATGTGAAGACGGTGTTGAAGATCGGGTATTTTCGAAAGCGAAAGGATTACCTGTCGAATGTCTCTGCGCTAGGTTGCTCCAGTATAGAGATTTTACCACCCTTTGTGATGGGGATTCCAGACGTGATTTGTGAATATCCGGATTTGCAAGGGCTTCTTTTGAAGTGCCTTCGGTTCCTTTTGACCTCGGAACGGACTTGTATGGATGTGTGTATGACAATACACTTTGAGATATAAAGCTGATTTCTATCAAATACATTTCTGTTGGTGGCGGAGAATTTATTATCTTAGCTTAACACTCTTCTCTGAGACGTACGAGCTTAGAGGTTATGTAGTTGATGGTTATCAATGATATATTCCCAAAATTGGTAATGTGGCATATGAAGTGATGCTGATCATTTGTCGATCAAAGCATGACTTTGTGAAAAGTGTAGCTTTGTGGACGAGACCTCGTCGGACCTCACAACCCGGAAATGGTCGAAACAGGAAAGATGTGGCAAGGTTATTTGGGGATAGCTCCTGTTGAGGGTATGTCATTTCCTTCTGGAAAAAGGTAGTATCATGGTATGGAGCCCAGATATTTTACTTATGTTGATGCGGCAGATTTATTACTTTGTGGTTGTTGGTGTTGAGGATCCTAGGTTAAAGGTCGCAAACGACCGGGAGATGGCATACTCGTGTAGTATTTACCTAGTTACAGAGGTAACCTGGCCTTGTGTTGGCAAAGATCCGGTTAGGTTCTCGGGGCGTCCCTCCAGAGGTGTACCCATGTGGCAATAGGAAGTTCCTTAGCCTGACCATTTGTTGGAAATCCAAAGAAACAATACGAGCCCTTTATGATTGCAATTGTATAACCTGCCTCCTCAGGAGGTAGCTATAGCAGGCATAATATAATGGTACCTATTCTGGCTAAGATTAATATTATACTTTCGGAATGTTTTCCCCACTATGCACTACTAATAATATTAAAAAGGATTTTGCGTATCAAGCATGTTTGACTATCATAAGGAGAAATCTCCCCCAAGTCTACGATTGCATTGTGTGTGTGCCGGGAGGCCTTATGGTAGTTTCATTTTCCAAAAAGCATAGCGGATTTCTTTTCCTTTCTTTGTGGAAATAGCTTTTTTTAAAGATCTTACACCAGTCCCACGAGTGACCTGGAGTTTATTGTTCCCTTTCTAAACTCTGCGTGCCCATAATTTTCCACACAGGCAGGCTAGAGTCAGATTTTCAATTATTTTGAAGCGAAGTCAAGAAGTTGCTGTGGAGATCAGGAGTTGAAGCTGGATATCGAAGCATATCACTAGTATATGTTATATTCTTTTCCTTTTTTTGTTGTTGTAAACTCTGGTAATGTAATGTGATGTAATGTAACAGCTGATATAGTTCTTTGTTTTAGAGATATTCATTTATCTATTATATTTGTTCCGCCGCGAAATGTGAGATTCTATTATTGTTTTCTTTTCTTCTTCTTCTACCTCTTTCTTCTTTAAAACCGAAGACTCGTACATTTGTTCCACTTAAGCTGAATTGTTGTGGGATTTTTCCAGCTCAAAAGGGGTACAGATTTGCGGGCCTTCACAGGTGGTATCAGAGCATTTGGTTAAGCGACAACCTTGGCTCTGTTGGGTGTTACTCATTAGAGATGGAGTCAGCAATACTCTAGAATGAGTTTGAGTGCATTAATAGATATGAGCGCGTGTTTGTTAGTGAATACAAAATTGTTTTATATTGTGATGACTGGTTTGTTGAGTGGTATATGGATGTTGGTCGGTATAGTCTATACAACTCTATCGATAGGGATCTCTAAACACTCGTACAGAATAATTCGACATGATATTGTTTTAAAATAGGGTAAATGAATTAATTTTTCCCAAAACTATTTTGTATATAAAAGGAAATAATTTTTGTAAATTATTATAATATATGGTTGCTAGGTTGTTAGGAAGTGATAATATTAAATTATTATCATTGAAATTGAACAAGAAATTGAAATCATAACTTAAAGCTAAGGAAATAAATTCACATACAAATGGAATTTGAGAATATAAATTGTAAATGTGATTTGTAGTTTGAAACAGAATTCTAGAGAAGTGTTTTGAAAGGATTTGAAATTTGGAAATTTTTTGGAAATTAAATCCCTTTTGATTTTGAAGATGATTTTCAAAGGTTTTGGAAAAGTGATTTGAAGGGATGAAAGCTCTAAACTCTTTTAGGTCACTGGAAAATAACTTCGGTGATGACTGTAGCATCATGGATGTTCATTTTCGAGTTTCCAAGAGGGGAATTGCTGCCAAATTATGTTAAATGGAAGTTGTTTGCAAACTGGGTTTGGTTTTAGAAATTTAAAGAGATAATTTGAATTGATTTCAAAAATGATTTTTGAAAGGTTGAAAAACGCTGGAATACTATATAAAAGTATTTGTGGAATATCATTACGTTTGATAACTTGTAAGTTTGAAGTTGTTAAAATAAAAATCTAACTTAAAGAGAAGTTAGATAAAATTAAATATGGAAAATAAAATTGTGAATGAATGAATAAATTTACAATTGCAATTAAATGAAGTGAAATTGAATGTTGAAATTCATTTTGAATTTGTAAGTAAATAGAAATGGAAATGTAATTGAATTTGATTTGTGATAAACAAAACGAAACATTCAAATAAAATCAGTAAGTGAAAGCAATTGAAGAAATGACCAAATAAATATGGTTTGGAATGAATTGAATTCGATAATTATAAATGAAAGATAAATTAAATTCATATGGAATTGGAAATCCAGTTTAATATAATTAAATATAAACCAAAGTGATGAATTAAAAAAATATAAGAAGTATATAAAATATTTGCATTGAACTTAAGAAATGAAGTGTGAAATTCTCAAGTAAATTTTGTATTGGGAATATACCAGGTTAATAATTCAGTGGAGGTTAAATTGAAATTCGTGAAATGGTAATTATGAATAAGAGAATGAACAAAAGAATAAAACTGGGAATTGAAACTTCATATTGAAAACCATTTTGAATTGTGTTTGAAGTGAACTAAAGATAATAAAGGTGGAAATATAAAAAAATGGTTTGAGACAAAATGAATTGGAATTTGTAATGAATTAGTAAATGAAACTAATTTGAAATAATGATATGAATCAGTTGTAAATAAAAGATAGTTGATAAAATTCAATATTCAGAAGGTAAATTGAATCCAAATGGAATTGAAGCATAAATTAAATTCAAATGAAATTGAAAATGTAAGATTGAAATAAAATGGATGTATAACTTCAATAGTGAAATAAAGATGGTATAAGAAGTATATATTGAAAATTTTGTAATGGAATGTGCAAAATGAAATTTGAATGTTGTAATTGGATATTATGGCTAGCAGGACATACATGTGTATTACAGGGAAATGGAATTGGGATTTGATTTTCGAAGATAAATTTTAAATTGCTCGACATAAAGGTATGTATTTAAATTTCAGTATGAAATTTGATGATTTTCTTGTCTAGCCACTTGGCTTTTCGTTTTCTTTTTGAAATCTGGGGGCCTGTGGTGCCATTTTGTAGTCGTACCGTGCTAGCCGCGCAAAGGAGACATTGGCGAAATTTTTCAGAAATTTAGGCAGTAAGAAAAATTTTGGGAAAATTTTGAAAGTTTAAAATTTGAATTTAAACTTAAATTTAAATTGTTAAAGAAAACAATGTTATTTGGAACTTATAATTGAAGTTGGAAAGTAGTTGAATCAATAATGGATTTTAAATAAAAGCATTTGTTTTGGCAAGTTGATATGAACTATTTGGGTTTGGCTAAATATTAAACGGGTCGAGGATCATTCTTCTTAACTAGAAATTTCGGGATGAAATTCTTTTAAGGGGGAAGAATGTGACGACCCAGAATTTTGAACATATGAAATTGAGATATTTGATTGATTTTAAATATTTGAAAGTTATTTTAGACTTGAATTTCAATTTTAACTATAGATTTGAACATTTAATTATCGAATTTAATTTATTGAAGTTGGATAAAAATTTGAATCTTTAGTTTTAAGCCGATTAAAAATATTTTAAAGGCTTGGAAAATTTATATTGATAATACTGAAGATAATGGAAGCTTCAGAACTGAATTTGAAAGTGATCTAATCAGTTATGAACTTATATTGTTTAAACCGATATTTCAAAATAGCCTTCCGAGGCACAATCTCAGGATTTCGATGAAACCAGTTCCATTGGATCCGTAATATTGTATTATTATCAGATTTCAAATTTCGTAGGGTTTGGATTCACCGTTTGGTCGTTCGATCTGGAAACGTCTAGAAATAATTTAGTTGAATTTAATTTAAATAGTCGATTTAAATAGCTATCATCCAAATACGATCAAATTGGAGCCCGAGATTTGTTCCATTGCGTTCGGGATATGGGTTTAACATTTTGAACATTAGGCGACACGAGTCATTTGGAGTTCGGAATATTTGGTGGGTTGTTGGTTAGATATTTTCTAATATGATGATTATTGCTTTTCCTCATTCCGACAATACGTACAACCAGCCACCAATTTGTCTCCTTCGTACCCCTTTCTCTTCTTTCCCCCTCTTCTCAAATCATTCTGTTCGATTTCAATAAAAAACAAAAAAATGGCGGAATGAAGTACGAATAAAAATCGATCTCTCCTTTAAACAATTCATGGCCGCCACCTATATTCAAATTCGTTCGATCTAAAATATTTTCATAGCCGAAGCCTGGGAAATCAAATTCACGAAAAATGGCGAACGGGCTTGGGTTCGAATTTGATGGTGTCGCGATGGCGAATTCAGGCAGAGGCAGGCCGCGTACATGCGTGCGAACGCGTGGTGCGTGCGATGGAAGCTCGGTAGGGGGCATAGGTTTTCGAGCAAGTAAGGGGAGGCGACGAAGGTTAGGGCAGCGTATCGTCGGTAGTTGGCTGGGCCGCGTAGTACAATGCGAGGCGCGAGAGCAGCAAGGGCGGGTAGGGTTTCGAGCAGTGTTCATCGCGATCTGTAGAGGCACGTGAAGCTAGGGCAGGGCACGGTGGCGCGACAGTGGGGTCGCGAATCAGGCCGTGGGATTGGGGTTTGTCTTCGTATAGTGAAGGTATTTCTTTTTTTGATTTAATTTAAGTTTATCTAAAAATTTAGAGTAATTAATTTTATTTCACAAAGATGCTTAGGCAGTGAAGAAGAAAGTTTTCTTGACAGTAATGGAAAATTTCCACTTTTGGTAATTTTAAAAAAAAAATTGTATATTTATATTGACAGTAGGTGAATTTTTATAATATATGAAAAAAGAAAAAACAGTTAACTTTATTTGTTAATGAGTACATTTTTATTCAGATTTATATTATATATAGCTTAAACAGAAAATATTATATTCAAAGATAAGATTTAAAAAAAATAGAAAAGTTATGTTAAGTAAAAGTTTAATTTGACTTACTGTTTATTCAGAATATTACAAATTTACAGTAAGGAAAGGTTTACATTAAGGAGGAGTGGAAAATAAGAATACAATTTACTAATTCCTTTTAGTGATTAATTTGTTTAGATAACTTATGTAGTTATTTCGATGATCAGAAAATATTTTATTTAAAATGGAGTTAGCTTAAAGCTAATTATTAGTTAAATTAAAGAAATAAATTGTTGATTAATTCAAAGATTAATAAACCATATAAATGTTTATTCAAGGTCTAAAATGGAGAAACAAGACAGAATGGAAATGGATTGCAAAATAAAAGCAAAGGTGAGATCTTCTCACTCAATCAATATTGTTCTGATTTAAATTTTGAATAGTTAGATTTAAAATTGATTGACCGTGTGCTTGGGTGATTGATTTATAATAATTATTCACTGGATGATACTATATATATAGTAGTATATAGTATATATTGGGTGATTGATTTCCCGCATTATATAGCGGATGAGACCTATGCGCCCATAATAGCGGGCGATATTTTATAAATCCCATATACCGCGATATTCCACCTCGAAGTGGAATTGGTATTTAATTGTTGTGCTAACGTCTATGGATGTAGGAAAACAGGTTGGAGGGATCCAACTGGATTCCTCAAATAATTGAATTTGTTTCAATATTGTATGTTGATTATTTAGAATCCGTGTGTGATTATATTGTGATTGGTTGAAGGTTAAAGTTTAGCCGAATAATATTTTTGGTATCATAGGATACCAAAAATAAATAAAATTAGATTTTTAAATTTAAGTAGAAAATCTATAGTGAAATCCTATTGAATAAAATTCCAAAATATGGGAAAAAGTTTAATAAATGGATTTCAAGTAACAATATTTAAAAGGTGAAGAATTTATTTTAAAAACATGATTTTTAAATAATTTGGAAAGGATAAAGGAATTTATTTTAAAAATAAATTCGAAAATTGATTTGGTGTTAAAAGAATAAATCTTTGATGAATCGATATGAAAATTGATTTGGTGTTTGAATGAAAACCGATTTGGTGTTGAAATAAATTTAGAAATCAAATTGGAAATTGATTTGGTGTTTGTATATGATTTTTGAAATCGATTAAAAAATCATATATCAGTTGATATTTGGGAATTTAAATTCGCAATGGGAATTTTATAAAAGAAAAGGAAATTTGTTTTAAATAAATATTGTTTTATTATTAAAAGTGTGGAATGGAATTAACGGATTCGGAACGTAAATTTAAAATATATCAAGAAAGATTTATTAATTGATTTAAATGAACCATTTTGAAATGAAAATTGTATTTTCCCTAGAAAGCTGAGTATGATTTCGTAGTAGCCTATAAATATAAACTGAAAATTTTGAAGGATGGTTTTAGAAAGGATACTTTGGATAAATTATTTTCTTAACTGGTTTCAAATCTTTAAAGTATGGATTTATTTAATTACTTATAGAAGGGATTATTTTAAAGATTAAAATTGATATTTGTTTAGGAAACGATTATTTAAATAGTTATACATTATCTACTAATTTTATTTTAAAAATTAGGACTTAAAATCTTATATGTGATAATTACTATAATGTTTTCATAACCAATATTTTAAGTAAGTATTTTAAAATAGTTTTATTTTAAATGTTTCCAATTATATTTTGGATAAGTATTTTATATTATTTTAGAATATTTGAACTCGGCAGATTTTCAGTGGAAATGAATAAATATTTGGAAATATATTCCATGCAAGGAAAATGCTTTGAAAATTTGTTTCCAAAGGATTGAAATGTGAATAGTGATTTGAAATTTGTTTTCAAAATATTAAAGTGATAAAAGTATATCTTGCGAAGATATTTTGGAAATAAATGATTTGGGAAAATTATTTGAAATCTAGTAATTGTTGTGAATGTTGATTGATAGTTAAATAACTGACTATCAATATTTTCCTTTAAACGACATTTGAATATCGATGCGATCGGGGTTCGGATTCCAAATGGATATTCGAAAACCACATCAAACCTTTGTGATTGTGATGGATCTTTTATTTTAAAGATCAAAGTGAAATTATTGTGATTTGTTTGAAATCTGAATGTAACACTTATTTTTAAAAATAAGCGCTCGTTATTCGGATTAGCCATGAGAGGAGCTTGTGTCATAAAACCCATTCCGAATAACGATACGACGAAAATGGGATTGCATGTGAAGACGGTGTTGAAGACCGGGTATTTTCGAAAGCGAAAGGATTACCTGTCGAATGTCTCTGCACCGGGTTGCTTCGGTGTAGAGATTTTATCGCCCTTTGTGATGGGGATTCTGGACGTGATTTGTAAATATCCAGATTTGCAAGGGCTTCTTTTGAAGTGCCTTCGGTTCCGTTCGATCCCGGAATGGACTTGTATGGATGTGTGTCTGACATTACACTTTGAGATATAAAGCTGATTTCTATCAAATACATTTCTGTTGGTGGCGGAGAATTTATTCTCTCAGCTTAACACCCTTCTCTAAGACGTACGAGCTCAGAGGTTATGTAGTTGATGGTTATTAGTGATACATTCCCAAAATTGGTGATGTGGAATGCGAAGTGCTGGTGATCATTTGTCGATCAAAGCATGACTTTGTGAAAAGTGTAACTTTGTGGACGAGACCTCGTCGGACCTCACAACCCGGAAATGGTCAAAACAAGAAAGATGCGGCAGGGTAATTTTGGGGTAGCTCCCCCTGAGGGTATGTCATTCCTCCTGGAAAAAGGTAGACCATGGTATGGAGCCCGGATATTTTACCTATGTTGATGCTGCAAATTTATTACTTTGTGGTTGTTGGTGTTGAGGATCCTCGGTTAAAGGTCGCAAAGGACCGGGGGATGGCATACTCGTGTAGTAGTTACCTACTTACAGAGGTAACCTGGCCTTGTGTTGGCGGAGATCCGATTAGGTTCTCGGGGCGTCCCTCCGGAAGCGTGCCCATGTGGCAATAAGAAGTTTCTTAACCTGACCATTTGTTGGAAATCCAAAGAAACAAAACGAGCCCTTTACGATTGCAATTGTATAACCTGCCTCCTCGGGAGGTGGCTATAGCAGGCATAATATAATGGTACCTATGCTAGCTAAGATTAATATTATACTTTCGAAATGTTTTCCACACTATGCACTAATAATAATGTTAAAAAGTATTTTGCGTATCAAGCATGTTTGACTATCATAAGGAGAAATCTCCCCCAAGTCTGCGATTGCATTGTGTGTGTGCCGGGAGGCCTTATGGTAGTTTCATTTTCCAAAAAGCATAGCGGATTTCTTTTCCTTTCTTTGTCGAAATAACTGTTTTTTTTAAGATCTCACACCAATCCCACGACTAACCTGGAGTTTATTGTTCCCTTTCTAAACTCTGGGTGCCCATAATTTTCCACACGGCCAGCCTAGAGTCAGGTTGTCAATTATTCTGAAGCGAAGTCAAGAAGTTGCTGTGTAGATCAGGAGTTGAAGTTGGATGGCGAAGCGTATCACTAGTAGATGTTATATTCTTTTCCGCTGTTTGTTGTTGTAAACTCTGATAATGTAATGTGATGTAATGTAACAACTGATATAGTTCTTTGTTTTCAAGATATTCATTTATCTATTATATTTGTTCTGCTGCGAAATGTGAGATTCCATTATTGTTTTCTTTTCTTCTTCTTCTACCTCTTTTTTCTTTAAACCCGAATACTCGTACATTTGTTCCACTTTGGGCTGAATTGTTATGGGATATTGCCAGCTCAAAAGGGCTACGGATTTGCGGGCCTTCACACGCCACCTGCCGCGACTTCTCCTCTTCATCGCCACTTCTTCACGACCAGCAACCGAATCACCACCATGTGCCGCCTAACCAGCTTTTCCCTCATGGCTTGACCTTTCGCCTCACCTCCTACAGGAGCCTACTCCTCCTCTTCTTTGGCACGTGTATAGGTATATTTATATATCTTTAAAGTAAATAAAAATTTGTAGATGTATGTGTCAGTTTACATCATGTATATACTAGCATCTACAGATTTCGAAATATTATGGTATTATATATATTAGTATGGGTTGCTGCATATTGTACTTACAATATGATATTAAAATATATTTAGATTTTTAAGAATAAATGTGTGTTATAGTATACTGGTTTGAATGAAGTATACTATGAGTTTATAGAAGTTATATATAGTAGATATATCTTATCCAGTTTTACTTTTTTTTCCGTAAGAATATACATATGTTCATTGATATGTATAAGGTCATATAGGTGTTTTGATTTTTGATTTAAGAAGTATATATATAATATAATTTACTGATATACTGATTCAATACATACATACATATACATACATACATACATACATACATACATATATATATATATATATTTATATATAAAGCAGATTTTTTTGTATATAAGCTTTTATTTGTTATATATTTTGAAGGTAAGTTTATATAATAATATATATGTTACAGATTTACTATTGTAGTAGTATTATATATATATATATATATATATATATATATATGGATTGATGTGTTTTATTTTATATGCAGATTGAGGTTTTGATCTTTAATTTTTGGGCTTATATATATTTTACAGTCTATGGTTACTGTATATTTAACAGTGGATATATAGTTACAGTATAGATATTTCTTTTTTTATTTATATGATGATCTTTTGATTCTTATAATGTATATATGTTTTAGTATGGTATGTTAGTTATACATATTTTATATCTATATATTGTTACCTATGGTTATTTTCGTATAAGTATATATTAGTGTATGTGTGTGTGTGTGTGTATATATATATAAGTTGATATTCATCAGTTTATAATTATTATATATATATATATATTGATTAAACGTATATACATATAAGTATAATTTAGTTTTGGTTTATATATCTATATCTATTAAGGTATGTGTACCTTAGTCAAATAATAAGCTTGCAAAAATGAGTTTGTATACCCAGTTTTATACCTTATAATAGAAAAGCGGTTGTTGGTGAAGCTTTTAATTTTCTTTGAGTACTAAAGTGTTTTATATATATAATATATAAGTGGATATTATATGTTGGATATATTAGATTATTAAGTATATTGATTTTATGGTTATTGATTCTAAATATAATTAGTATGTAAGCTATATATATGTTTATATATTAGTGTGTGTATATATATCTGTTTATATATATAATGATTTTTAATATATTATGTATGTATGTCCAGTTTAATATATGTTTTACATTGAAATAATAATTTTGAACTATATATATATATATTTAATTTAATATATGTGTGAATTTAAAATATGATTTTCTATATATTGTTTTACATAAGCGTTCACTTATACCAATTATCTTCATCGATCTCGTTTTGATGAGTTCCATCGATTTCTGTTATTAACTTTGATCGTCGAATTCGTTTCGATTTACTTTGCTTGGATTTGTAAATCAATTTCAGGGTCCGTATCGGTGTTCGTATCTATGTCATTTTCTAATCTCTCTAGCCTCGAAAGGTGAGAAATCCCTAACGATTAACGTTCTTTTATTTATTAATTTTGATTTCAATTGAAGCGACAATTGAAATATGCTGCTGTTAGTTACTTAAATTTCTATATATATGCTATTTGTTCACTTATGACATTTGACACCATTATATGTTATTGATATATGCCTGTTATATTATTATCATATCTGTTATCACTCTGCAAGTTCCCTGTTAGTATAGAATTCACTATGGGTTGAAATGATACATACCCGAATGATATGTAGAATAGGAGAAAATCATTATGGGTTGAAATGATAGACCCAAGCGATTTTCATAGAATTGAATTTTGGATTGCGGGTTGAAATGATATATACCCATATATATTTAAATTGTGGATTGAAATGATAAATATCTATATCACATGACCATAGAATAGAAAATTATATACAAACACCGTTGGTCTACATATAAAAATATTTTGAAAATGATTTCTATGGTTTTGGAAAGAAATATATGGTTTTATATGAATATCAATTTTTGGATATTATATAAATATCATTTTATATATAGTAATATTCTTGATTTTAAGTCATGCATAAATTTTTTTTAATATAAAATAAGTTAATAATAAAAGTTGACTTTTATTAAAATAAAATATGGTTAAGTATTTATTTAAATTATATTTAATACAGAGTTTATAATGATTTTTATAAATTAAGGTTAAGAAGATGGATTTGAAATTTATTTGAAATTGTATCTAATTAAGAATTATATTTAATAAAAATCGATTTGGAACTTATTGAATTTGAGATTTAAAAGAATATGATTTTATAACTTGATGTTGGTTTAAGGTGATTGATAAATATTTCAAGTTTGATTTTTATTTAAATGATATTGAATTTACTTAGTAAATATTTCAAAACTAATAATAACAAATTGAATTAAGATATATATGAACTTATCAAATTTAGTTTTGGAATTATACAATAGTTAAAGCTTTGAAATATATAATTTGAAATGGTTTAATTGTGGTTCAAATCTGTATTTGAAATCGATACAATTATTAATGGTTTATTGTGAAACTAAATTGAAATTGATGATATGAGATTCAATTAATTTTGAATTTTGGAATTTGAGTTGATTTGGAATCGATTTGTGAAATTTGAGGAAACTATTTATTAGGTGGGAAGTATTATGATTTCAAAGTATTATGATTTCAAAGTATTATGCTTTAAAAGTTTTATAATTTCAAGTGTTGGTTTCGAAAGTGTATATCTTTGGAAGTGCTATTATTTTGGAAAAGGATATGTTTGAAATGGAAATGATATCGTATTGATATTAGTTTTGAAATGGTAATGATATTTTGGTTTTGAAGTATAAACTATTTTGAAATGACCGTGGTGTAATAATTACGTTTGGTTGTTAAAGAGATCGGGATTGGAAGTTGTCATACTCTCCGCCAATTCCGAAAACCACTTTAACAACCGTATACGTGGTGGAGATTCCAGAATGAAGTAGGATGGTGACGACATTCTATTAAAGTATATACATGGACCCGACTCCCTTGAGTTGGCATAAGGTGGCTAAAACAGGAGCAATTGACGGGCTAATGAGGTAGCTCCTCTAATTGGACACACTCCTTCGATACCATTCTATTACTTTGTGATTGATTGGGTGCACCTTTGATTTTGGGTGTGTGGCTAGAGGTAGGCGGTAGCTGCGGCTATGCGTTACCACATGTCCGGTTGTGTAATTATATATCTACCATGGCATTGCCTAGTTGTGCCGTGTAACCTACCCTAGCGTGCTTCCTATGAGTTTGATTTGTGTCGTACCTATGGAGTATCCTCTGGTAGCCTCCCGATTTGGAGGTATTACGGTATTGTATAGACTATTGGCACTATATATGTTTTAAGATGGAAAAATGTAAAGCCTTAATGTTATTTTTAAGTAAGTTTATTTTACTTTAGACATTATTATAATAGCGTATCTTACTACATAGTAGATAGTTTAACGGATCCTTAAAGGATGGTTATCCCAAACATCCTTTGAGTTACTTGTATTTCAGTTCTTATTTCACTTGAGTTGGATTTATTGATATGAGAATGTTAATCCCGACTCGAGTGTTTTGTGTTTTTCTTTACGCTCTGGTCAGACCGAGTGGTTCAGCTTTTGAGACTCATCTTTGGAGTTGGAGCTTCGCTTCGAGATCCAGCTATCTATCCGGCTTTCAGATATTTAGTTTATTCTAATGATGTATTCTGATCTTGTATTTGACAATTGTATTTAACACTTCTATTATATCTTATTTAACTCTGATATGTATATAGTAGCTTCATGAACTACTATCTTTTGTTTCCACTGCATACTATATATTACTATGTGTCTATGACTCTGTAATTTATTTACCGTATATCCTGAGTTTTGCCAAATATAAATAACAATCTGGTATTTTGAGCAATTCAAATCCGGCATGTGTGGATGCGAATGGTTGAAAATATCGGGTCATTACATCCATGGAAAATTCATAAATTATCATGGAAAATCAATAAAGGGAACCGAGAAATCATGAACTCATGAAACAAGTGATAAATAGGAAATCGTCGTGGAAATTTAATAGGAAATTGTGACATGTAAAATTCGTGAATAATCAGGGAAATCAGTAGCGAAATTCATTAAGCCAATAATTCAGCATGAAATCAAAACCGTGATTTAATAAAGAAATCATGCATACAAAATTAGCAAATCATCACAAAAATCTGTGGGAAATCCATAAATTATCAATAGTTCTTCGCAAATGAGTTATAGGAACTCAATAAACAAAGACTGATGGGAAATCATCATGAAATTTCATGTATGTAAAATTCAAAATCATTTTTGAAAGTTAATGAAGCAATTGGGAAACCTTGAAACTAGGAATTCAATATGAAGCCTTTATAGAAATTCTCTAACAAAATTGATAAATGATCATGAAGTCAATGAAATCAATAAATCATTATAAACAAAATCTTCACAAAAATGAATTGAAAGTCCATAAGTCAGGAACCTAACCAAAATCTCGCCAGGGTCCAAACTGACAAATAGATTATTTGAAATTCATCCAATATTGAATTAGAAATCTACCTGGCCAAACAACACTCTCCTAGACCTAGGAATTATTAAAGTTGTGATATATTGGAGTTGGGTTGCATCTGCAAAACCTTATGATTAAATGGAATATTAGTTCCTTATATACTTATAGAGTTTCTTTTGTTCTATGGGATCATCCTATTTCCAAGGACTCATTTTCGGTTTACTCAATCCATTATGGGAGTGTGGTCTCTATTATCTTTAGCGGTAACTTTTTTAATTTCATTCTTTTGACTTTCGTTTATATTTTGGCCTTTGATACCATATTAGGGATCCTTTTTATCCCTTTTCTTGTCTCATATCATCTCTTGGGATGCAGATTCCCTAGTCCTTTAACATAGTAATTATTTCCCAAGCAATAGATAATATAAGGTTTGTTAATTCATATCTTATCTCTCTTGGATACAATTCTAGACTCTTTGTCTGCTTTCTATTGTAGCGTTTGACATCTTTGTCTCTATATGCATCCGTCTTTAAGATTTCAACTTTCTCCCAGTCGATAGATAGATTTCTCTCCGTAACCGTTTATTCAATTGGGGTTTAATTTTTGCCTTGAGTTTTAATCATCTTCGACTTTACTCTTTTATTTAGAGGCTCTACTTGGCTTGGACATCTCAGTCAACTCTTTGATGAGCCTTTCTTTGAGCTCGAACATCTTAGTGATTGTTTGATGAGTCTCTCTTTGGGCTTCCCTTGTCTTTAAGGGATGTATACTTAGCCAACCTTCCTCCAGAACGTTGTTGATGGGTGAGACCCTGACCCATCCCCTAAGAGGTGGTTTTGACGTTAGGGTTCTATCTCTTCCTCAACCCTTTCTTCCTCTAGCGTTCAATCATTCGAAAATAACCTATAGAGCCGCCCCTTTCCACCATTTCTCGCAACCACCACAGGCCACTTGAAGACGATCGGACCACCTCATGTCGAAGCCTTATACGCGTGCCACCAGTGGCGAAGGACCAGTCACGCTCAGTCGTCCCATCATCATGAAACCGTGCTCGAATGTCACGCATTCAAACATAGATCGCCGTCGATCGGCTTATTATTTTTCGATCATAACCGTTGATCGTGTTGAGCTCTAGGTTCTCTACAATGTTATAGTCGAAAGATTTTCATATAGGTTGACGGATTGGGAGAAATCGAAGTTGAAAGATTTGAAGTTTTCAGCCATTGATTTTATTAGAGGTGGCCGTAAACCCTAGCTGGGTTTTGAGTGTAAAATAGAAAATCGTAGGTCCTTTTATAGAAAATTTGAAAACATTATTCACCAGAAATTTTCCCGAACTCCAAACATAGCGTGTCGCCTGGCATTTACAACGTTTTACCCTTATTTCGAATACAATGGAATATATATTGAGAGCCAATTCTATCATATTTGAAAGATAGGATTTCAAACCAACTACTTAGATTTAAAATTCACCTAAACAGATTTCTACACGTTTTAGCTTGCCCCGGATAAACTGTAAATCCGATTGACACAAAATTTGAAATCTTACAATAGTATAACATTATGGATCCAATGAAATTAGTTTCGTCGAAATCTGAGACATTTTGAAAAATGGATGTTTTCACTCGTCAATTAAATATTAAAATATTCAATTCCTACAATTTAACTTTTAATTCAATTTCAAAAGTTTACTAACATCATTCAAATTCAAATATATTTTAATTCAAATTTATTAATCATTTTTATTCACATTAAATCTAAATTCTAGTTGTTTCTATAATTTCGAATATTAAATTAACAATTTAAATATCCAATTAAATCCCGATATTCGAAATATAAGTTATTCAGCTTATGAAATTGACTTGTGAATATTTAAAATCAATTAAATATACGAATTTCAAATGACTGAAATTCTGGGTCGTTACATCCAACTTCATACCTTCCTAATAGAAGCTTCTCTTTATATCTTGATACATCTTGGTCCTTCCAGAATGAATCGTAAACTTGGATCGATGACATTCTCCAAGAACTTCTCTTCTTTAGTCCTCTGCATCCAGAACACACAATCGTCCCAAAACCATCCCTTCTGGTCAAGACTAAAATCCTTTAGATTATCGATCTCAGTTCCTACTTCAAACTTTTTAATCTTCTCAACTAATACCGGATCCACCTTTTTCTTAGAAAAAATTCTTTTGATCAATATCGGGTGGAACTTCTAAATAGGATAACATAGTAGTTCTCTGACTAGTACTATCAGTCGATCTTAACTACACACTACAGGTAGTAAAGCTTCTAAATCCTTCAATTCTGCCAACATAGCTAACACCGCATTCTGATGTTTTCTGTTGGGAGCATCCGCTACTTTATTTCCTTTCCCAGGAGTATACTCTACACTCAAATAATAAGCAACCAAAAATTCCAATCACCTCGGTTGCCTTATATTCATCTCCTTCTGAGAGAATTAGTACCTTAATGACGTATGATCTGTGTATAGCTCAAATATCTCTATTAAGAGATAATTGTAACATCCCCTTACTTAGAGTCTAACGGCTATGAATGTTGCAGTCATCCATAGTTATTAATCCTTATTGACCAAATACGGTGGTTTTCGGTATATTAATACAAAGAAACACATGAATATGGAAAAAAATTCAAACATCGAACGAAATAACATTCCATTTCAAAGCATTTCCAATTCATTGAATAATCTCTCAATCATTAGCCATGTTCGAAGAAAATATATTTATTACAACATACGCCAAGAGAGACATATGAAAATGCCCCCTTGGATGAACAAAGTATATACAGGCAATATAACAACTTTTCCACTACAACCAACACAACGGAATCAAATAAAGGAGAATTCTAGATATCTATTATGCCTCCTACATGTCTCCAGAAGCATTATTTGTCTAATGATGTACCTAAAACCTAAACCCTCAAACTACTCAAAATCAATTGAGTACCCGAGAGTTTAAGAGGAAAACGAAAACTTCGAGTCGGACATAAAGCCTGGTATGAATAATAATCTACCATCCCAACTATAGATATCTAGTGAGACCACATCATTTAGAGAAACGGGTTTTCCTCTTATTAGTGTCTTAAAGTCTCTATAAAACCATGTACCGTGCTCCTGCATCCATAATGTTTAAAACAATTCAAAAAAGTATAAAATGATGACATGCAAAATAAGTGAATCAATTTTGGAACCCATCCCCATTCATTTTGAATCTCTGTCCCAATTATAGTTTCTAGGATTACTATTAACCTAGTAGTTTTCAAGGGTAGACTAATAATTGATAAAATATTTAAGGACTCACTGTCTACTTACATTGCTTTCATAGAATCACTATGAGCATGTTGGTAACTCTAATATCTTTACTCTTATATCCTAGTTTTCATGGGTTAACTGGGAACCTGTTGGAAAATCCAATAACTTTACTTCTTATCCTAGTTTTCATGGGTATACTAGGACCCTATTGACACCTGTCAATATCTTAATCGGGATATAGTTTTCATTGGCTAACTATAAACATAGTGGCGCCTACCAATATCAAATCATAGTTTTCATAGGCTTACTATGAACCTGTCTTTCTGACATCTTTATTTGTACATAGTTTTCATGGGCTAACTATAAACCTATTAGCCCATGCCAATATCTTTTCCTATACATGGTTTTCTTGGGCTTACCGAGAACCTATTGGGCACTGCCAATTTCTTTTCGTTCAATATTTTAGCATCCAATATTTTGGTCTTTCTGACCTCTTGGATGCAATTCTACTCATTTATGAGTTATTTCAATTTATATTCACTACTAGCAACCTTGCGGTTATTCTACCCTTCCCCAAAATATAGTTATAGGTTGAATACAATGTTAATATATACATATATGAAGAAGAAAACACAATACCTTGGTTAATCCCTTTAACCTTTTAATCAAAGAAAACTTTGTCAAAAATTCCTTTTCAAAACACATTTTTAATTATGCCATTGTTTTCATTAAAAACGAGGTTGGGTGATTTTCTTTGAAAACTAAGGTTGTCGAAGCCTTCAAAACATTGCTTTTGACTTCACTAGATAACCTCCTTAAAAAGGATATAAATCTCTCTATAAAACATTAGGCCCCTAACTTTCAAAACACTTTGAAACATCTCTTTCGAAAATTTTCGAAAGTAAAAAGTTATTAATTGTAATGTTTTAGAAGCATAGCTTCGAAGCCAGTAAAACTACCCCTTTCAAAATCTTTGGAAGTATCCCTTTAGAAACCATTGAAAGTCCTACTTTTGAAACCATTGGAAGTATCCCTTTTGTAACCAATGAAAGTTAGCCTTTCGAAACCATTGGATTTATACTTAATATATCATTTGGGTCAAAGTGAATATAAATGAAAGTACTTCTTCTAAAACTATAAAAATATTGAGGAAAACTTGATGGTGTCGGCACCATCCCTTTCGAAAGCTTTAGACCATTTAAACAAAGTACCGAAGGATAGCATCGAAACCTCCTTTCAAAGCCATTTCCTTCGAAACCCTTGGACCCTTTTGATAGCATTTAGGAAGTGGCTTAAAACATCCTTAAATCAAGTACTACCTTTCAAAAGCACTGATGACTTCAGTACATTCGAAAGGCTAAAAAACGGCAGTAAGGCTTCGACTAGGTCGGAACCACTTCTTTCGAAAGCAATATTTTATAAGTAAAGAAACCCATTCGAAAGCTTACTCCTTAAAACATAAGTTAATGGAAGCCCCTTTGAAAGAATTTAAAAAATATCTTTTGAAAACGTATGCTTTGACTTCTTTGAAGGCTTAAATAAAACAAAGGAAGGCGCTTCTCTTTTTAAAATGAACAAAAATGTATCGACCCAATCAGAAGCCATGCTTTCGACACTAAGCCTTCCACCTTTCTCCAATCCACTATGTACCATGCAAGTAATACCTTGTTCATTGGTTTCGGCTTAATGGGTTTCGATTTGATTAAAGGTGGAAGCTTTGAGTCAAAAGATACTTCTGAAGAAGGCGGAACCAACTTTTCTGCGTTAACCTTATTTAATACTAATTAAAGCGAACACTTTCTAACTAAACTTCTACGTGTACATATAACATTAGTTTCTTTAACTTTTCAAATTCTTTATTAAAATAACTGCCACTAATTTCATAGCTAAACCATGGTCAAGTTAGCAAATAAGCTTTTCCATTAAGTAAAACCAATATTGCAACGAAGTCCCCCTTTCTAAATAATTTAATTTGCATAGCAAATCACTTAGGAAAATTCCCCAAAAATTCACTTTAGCCATGCTATCTAACATATCAAAATTTCAGACCCAAATTCTGCACATATTTTCCAAAATAAATGTATAAACCCAATTAACCATATTTTCCTTTGAAAATTCATAGTAATCTTTCCATAGCTTGGAAAATTATCAAAATTAAAACCCAACACCAAAATCATGTTTTATCTAACGTAAAAAAATTTCGTGGCATTTAAACATTAATATAAATTGGTTTTTCCTTAAAACCGCATATAATATTATTAAAACATTCTTGTTTAAATTAAACAACTTATGATTCAAGCATATCATCATCCAAACCACCATAAAAACGAATTTACCTTTAAATTCAGAAACATAAGATTACAAAATAAAATGGAGATGGAATTATTATTCACCTTTATTAATATAACGAGATTGGATTGAGATTAATTTCCCCTAAGTTTGAATCCCTAGCTTTGCTATGATTTCTTTTCCTTTAATTATGGTTGGCTTCTCTTCTTACGTTGTTAGTTTTGTTTTCAAAATGACGTGAACGGGAAATGAAATGGTGGGAATGAGAATATATAAGCGTAAGGGTTGTGTGCGGCAAATTCCCGTTATACCCTTATGTAAATTAATTAGCCTAAAACCATTCTTAAACCCATTTATGTGACAACCCGCCCTTCTATCACCAGAAAGACGTATCATCAATAAGAAAGAAAGGGATAGAAATAGAAAAGAAAGAGAAAGAAAGAACAACAAACACGAAATCTCACAGCGGAATGGAATAAAATATAATACATCACATAACAATCTCATAATTTACATATATCAGAGTTATACAATATTTTACATTTGACAATGTTATATATACATCAGTCACTACATACATCTCAAATACAACATACTCTAACTAACACAGCGGAACTAGATAGATATCTACAACGCCGAAGCCTCCTGCTCCATTGCTCCTCCGGCATTCGTCAAAGCTAACCTGAATCTCTTGACTACCCGTAAAAATTTGGGTACCAGAGAGTTTATGAAAAACAAAAATAAACTCCGAGTCAGACATGGGTCTGGTATGAGTAAACAGTTTAAATTGTTTAACTTTGCAAAACTTTTGAAAATAAAGGTATCACGTAAGACTTCCCACAAATAAATACGGGTAAGTTTTTACCTTACGCTAACCAAAACATTTCATAGGAAATTCTGTGATATTATAATAGTGTCTAGGGTTTTCAAGTAAATAGAAAATAGCCGAAATTGTTACATGATTAAATTCCAGCTACTAGCCACAAAAGTGGGTAATACAATCAAAACCGTAGGCACTTATTGGAAAATGGATTCCATACAATGGCAGGGCTACTGGGGTACCGCCCGTCACAGTACGGGGCCTAGATCACCGTACCGAGGATTACTCCCTTCATCCCCTGCAACACAAGGCCGGAACCATTCCTTACTGAACAGTCCCGAACAAGATAAACCCCGTGGTTGGCGCGCCCAACCACCCACTAAGCCGAATAAAAAGGGACATCTAGACAGGGGAAATATCTTGTCCTGCTTGAGCATGACCCACCTAACCTTGCTGCATCTCCCCTGTTTTAGCCATTCCCGGTTGATGAGGCTTGAGGCTACGATTACCTTTAGAGAACAAATTTCTTAGAATGCTCATCGCCCGCCTGACGATGTGTTGAAAGCATTCAATCCATACAAGTTCGTTCCGGGTTCGAACGAAACCGAAGGCATTATCTCGTTACACTCATTTTGGAATCACCCTCAGAGTTAACGACAACAACCCTTGCATTCTAAACCTTCATCTTCATATCAGATTAACGACCTAACGTTAATTTGGATCGATGTGGTTTTCGGATGTCCCAAATGTGGAAACCCGATCCCGGTCTCATCGAAATCCAAAACGTGTCTTTTAGGGCCAAGTTGTTTTAAAGTTTAAAACAATTCAATCTCAATTATCCATATACACACAGATAGATAATTCATAGTATCACAATAGATAATCAACATTATCACCATAACAGATAAGCAATCATATCAGATAATCCATATTATTATCATGCTACAATCAAGCATACATTTTACAGAGCATTATTTATCTCATGCTAGGAATTTCAAACCATTCAGAGTAAACAATATCATCTATCCATATATAAGCAATCATATCAGCTATAATTAATTTAAAATGAATTAAATTAATTACTTGCATCTCTAATTAATTTAAAGTAAATTAAATTAATTACTTAACCATTATAATTCTTGCTTATATAACTATTAACCAATTATCAATCAATTTATAAATCCATTTCACTTAATCATACTTTGATTAATTAACATTAAATTCAAGTAATCATTCTTAATTATTTCCAAATTATTTATCTTATCCAAATTTAGAAATTAATCTTTAATTACATACATTACATTACTTCTTAATTTCACCAATTAATTTCTCTTTAATCTTTCATTATTAATTTCATTATTTAATGATTGCTAATTACATTTCATTTCATTATCCTATATTAAATTAATTACCTTAAGTAATTAAATCTTCAATTAAACTATATTTATTAATCACCCCTGATTAATACTATCCAGTAATCAATCACCTTTAATTACTCTTATCACATCACTTATTTACTTCTCATCTGATTTCCTTTAATCAATCCCTTGATTAAATTTGCACAAAGTAATTATACTCACATTACTTCCATTATCAAATCATTCTCATTCAATTATATCCATTCATTAATTTACTTCTCCAAGTAATTTACTTATCACATCATCAATTAATTATTTAAATTAATTAACTTGATTAATTAACTTAAACAATTCACATTAAACTTCATTAATTACAATAAATAATTAATTCCTTAATTACTTAAATACTTAATTAGCTTTTCCTTAATCACTCAATTACTTAATCAATTTGTTTCACTTAATTTCTTAATTAACTATTCTTTAATCATTGATTAATGATCTTAATAAAACTTAATTATTTATTTATTAAATTGCATTCTTTCATTCATTAATTATCTTACGTAGACAATTATACTGTATTAATTTCTTAATAAATCAGTTGATCCATCACCAGTTACAATTAAAAAGTAATTATTTTATTTACTTCTGAAATTATCAACTAAGATTAGATTTCAACATAATTAACATTTCAACATTTGAGATCCTTGTTAGTTTTAAAAAAAATCAATTACAATGGCTGACTATACTCAATTGTTAATTAACTTTGTACTAAATTAAAATAAATTCTGGATTAAAATAATAATTAAGAATTTAAACACTTTAAAGCATTGATTAAATAATTTACTTGAATTAAGACTTTTGGGCTTTAAATTGTCAAACTCATGAAAACAGTGTTTGCAGACAAAAAACTATTTGATAACACTTACTTTTACAACAGAAACTAAACTGCATGAATGAAGGAAACCCGAGTTCCCCCTTGAGTTTACACGGTACTTCACCGAGTTCCACTGCTTCTTCCCCTGTTTTACCCTGAACCTCTTCTTCTTCCTCTACTTTTTTTTTTTTTTTTTTCAAAGCATCAGTTTTAAATTTTTTTTTTTTTGTTAGAACTTAGAATTAAATTAACATATCAGGCTCAACCACGATCGAACTCGAACTCAACCCGAAGCCCCAATCCCAAAAACTCGCGCGCAACTCGAGACCATGACTGACACGACGCCATCCCCTCCTCCCCTCCGTGCACGTGCACGGCGACACCAAGAACCACCAGCGAACACCTATGATGCAGACACACCACAAATCACTCGCTTATCTAAAATCCAAAGTCAAAATGCCTTCTGAAAAGCTGAAACGAAAAACAACAGAACAACCCATAACCCAACTCGAACCTCTCCAACAATATCACCTCGACACCGCCGCCGTGACCCCCGGAAGCCCCTAAATTTTGACCGAACCTCGACAACACTCCACCCTTCCTTTCCCCGAAGGTACGACCAACTCGAACTTCAATGAATGTCGAACTTGGCACATTTACAGACGGAACAAAATTTTGGGCTAAAACCCTAAATCAATCCCAATTCCTTAATTCACGTGATATAAAAATTATCTAATAATTTTTACGTGATCCTAAATGCTTAAGCTTGCTTCAACTAGAATTTTAAAAATAAAAATTGATTGAATCAACAGTTATTGACAAAACATCAAATTCAGTTCCTTTTAAAACTGCACTTTAAATTCTTATTTAAAAATCATTATTTTTATGCTAAAAATCCTAACTTTGTTTGCTGAATCAAGATATGAAATCAGATTAACAAAATTAAATATTTGAATTTTGAACATATTGGTTTCTATTTACTATTACTTGAGTATGTAGTGTCTACGTTTCACTATCCACCTTCATCAATTCTTCCAGGTCGTAATTACAGTTTAATAAGTGTGTTAACTTAAATTCTTAAGTATAATATATTTGTATGAAAAAGTATTTAAATTTGTCTCTGCTTTTACTTTGTTCTGAAGCTTAAAACACTGAAGCACAAGCCATATAAATTTCCAGTGCAACAGAAATATTCACAGAGAAATTTGTTTAAACTATAACAAGCACATAACATCAAAAAGAAAACTCACAAATTAAATTTTGAGAATAGTTTGTTTACTCACATCAATAAAATCAGAGAACATTCCTTGTTTAAAGACTTGTTGTTGAAAACCTGCCTGTAAATTGTTCCTGCTCTTATGATTTTACTTGAGCTTTGATTGCTTCTTTATTTATTTTTTTATTTTTTTTCTTCCTCTTCCAGTTATACTTATACTATAAACTAAATAAAAGATGGATACCTATATATAGAAGATAAGAAGTTAAGTATGAATGGGAAAAGAAAGAGTTTTAACCTGGTAAGGTGTTATCTGCTACTGTTCCATTCTTGTTTTTATCAGGCAAGCTTCTCTTTTTTTTTATTTTATAAATACTGATATGATTCTTGAATTCGGCTGAGATGCTAAAACATTAATTGCTAATGTACTTATTGTCTATACATACCTTATTAGTACATAAATATCTTATTAACTTGTCTGCATAATCTCCTACAGGTCATAAATTATCAAGCCTGTTGTATATTTTTTTTTTTACACACTTAACTCACTGCTATACCATTATGTTGATTAGATTTCATTGCAAAATAAAGATTTGCATATTATAATTAGACACAAAGGTGTGCTTCTAACAGGAGAGCATTAAATGGCAAGTAGTTTGCATAAAAAGATAAGTTATTAAATGTTTATATTTCAATCTGCCTGAATTTGTCAGGTTTTTTTTTTCCATGTTTACATATGTTTATGTCAAAGCAATATGTGTCAGGTTCCTTGATTAGTGCATATATCATAATTATGTTTGGCTATGTCGATAGAAATTTACGTTCTGCTTGCTTAATATGTCTGCATATTAAAATCAAGATTTGTTGTAGGTGTATATATATATATATATATATATATATATATATATATATATATGAAAGTATGTATTTTACAGGCTACACTTGATTTTGTAAATATGCAGTTAGCTACCTTATGATATTTGCCTTGTTTTTATTTTTCAAATTGAATATTTCACATGTCAGGTTTGTGTTTATACTTTTGGTTTGCTTTGAAAACATTTGTTTCCTTATTTCTAACTTGAATAATTTATATACATATAGTTGTTGATTGATTTGATTTGTGTATGAAAATATTTGTTTAGTTAACTTCTAATTTATATAAGTTATACATAGATGTTTTAGTTTGGTTTTAGATTTGATTTTGTCTTACTTTATACTGTGTTTTATACTTTGTTCTTATATTAAATTGTTAAGTTATGTTGTATAAAATCTCAATTAATTCTTATTTTAAATTTTACAGTAGTACGTTATATTTAACTATCAATGTTCAAGTCATATTCAAAATGATTCTCACTTATATTTGTATTCATTTTCATTTGTACTTAATTATTACTTATATAAATCAAGTTATATACATATATTTGATTTATGTTTTACATTTATATTTTACATTTATATTTTATTTTGTTAGAATTAGATTTAATTTAAACATTAACATCCCTATGTATATTACCAAATGTAAACAAAACATAGTATTTTAATTTGGTTATATAAGGTCAATATTATTAAAAGGTTCTATTTAAATATCCAAGATCAAATTCCCTTTTTAAAATATGAATTTACATAAACAATTGGCAATGATCCAAAATCATATTCATTTGAAAATAATTAGTTCATATTTTATTTAATCATATTAAATATTTATTAAAATAAACAAGGCCAAAATTCAGGGTCGTTATATTCTTCCCCCCTTAAAAGAATTTCGTCCCCGAAATTTAAAATAAAGATAGTTTAAAAGCTGTTATACTAACCATTCACACATACATATCATTCATACATTAGCAAACAATCAAACTGTTTATCCTAACAAGCAACACTAGCTATCCGAATACAAATCCGGATAAACTTTCCTAGAACTATCCAGAGTCTCCCAGATGTAATCACTGAGATTCTTGCTCCACTGCACTCGACATGTTTCACTACTTACTTCGAGTTGCCTCCCATCCTGATCAACAATCTGAACAGGATTCCTGACTACAGTCAAACTCCGCTTGACTTCCCAAATCTCCTTGAACTACTAGTTCTACCACTAATGATGGATCTTTAACAAAATTCCAAGTTGAGATGCATGGAATATATTATGAATTCCAGACATCCATTTTGGCAATTCAATCCTATAAGATACAACTCCAATTTAAGTTGAATTTTATATTTATACATAACTCAAGGTCTCAGCCTCCCATTCATTTTAAATGTACAATCAAATTCATTAATTTACCATCCAACTTTATTTGACCAATTCCAATTTCATTTACATATTTTGTTTACTAATTTATTTCAAATTAGTTTATTACTATTTCCAATTCAATAATTGATTTCACCACAGAATCACTTCATTATAGTTCTTGAGTTTAGTTCTAGTTTGTAATCCTGGTTTGGATACCTATTTCATTTCCCAAGTTAAAAATAATTGTATTTTAGCTTATAATTCCACTTTTTAAATTTTAAACTTTATGAGCCCCAAATTTATTTATTCTCCACATTTACATTCATTCATTTTCACTTTAAATTTTAGATCTTACCTGTATCAAACAAGCATACTTTGTATTTCAAATATTTAAATTCTTTTGATAGGCCATCAGGGTTTATTTATACAAATTTAATTTTTTATCCAACTATTCTATTTGAATAAAGATTTTATTTCATTCAACTTAAATCATCATTCAAGCTTTTACTAAATAAACTCTCACTCTCCTTGAAGCTATGCTTCTATAAAGTTTAATCTTTGGTTAATTTATTTGTTTTAATTTCATACTTAAATTTATTTTCAATTCATTTGATACTCACCTAGATCAATCCCATTATTATCTCATAATCAAACTTCTATTTAACTAATTTAAATCTCATTAACCTATTCAATCAACCAATTTATTCCAAATTAGTTCACTTCCATTTATTTTATTTTGATTTATTCCAAGGCCATATTTATTCCATCCATACTTGAATTGGATTTTGTCTTCCAAAAATCATCTTATTATTTTATCAGTGTTCAATTTTATTTTATAATTCAAATTTTGGATTTTTTTTTTTCAAAACAATTTTGTTCACATTCATATTTTCACATTTTACCCAATATAAGCTTGAATATATTCATATTTCATTTTAACTCAAGATTGAACACTTATCTACAGTCAAAATATTCCTAATCAATGTGTTACCAATTTCCTTTACAAGTTATCGGAATATATTTAGTCCAATTCAATTTCACATCAACTTACTTTTATCTATTTAAGTAAGGATTTAATTTATTTACCACCATCTATATCTCAACTGAATTCTATTCCAATTCAATTTGTTTATTTTAACTTCCATTAAATTAAGCACCACACCATTCTCTTTAATCTACCAATTTACTTGGAATCTATTAAATAAGAACTTAATTTCATTTTAATATCATCCATATCTCACTTCATTTTATTCAATTCTTAAATAAAATTCCAACTATTAAGCTTAAGTAAATTTCAACCAAAATTTTTATTTCTATTAGATTCTCACATCAAATTCATTTACATTATATACTTGATGTACTTCATTAATTTATTTACATCCTTATTATTATTATGTTTTTAATCTTTAGTTTAATTCCAAAATTAAATTAAACTCCTAACTTAATTCAAAATAAGTCCTCATTTTCAACTTCATTTTTAAATTATAATTCCAATTTAAATTTCTTATTTCCTTGGTTATATAAGCCATTGTAAATCTTTATAATCCTTATTTGCCTATTAACACTATCATCCCAATGCTATAATTATATATATATAATAATTACAGAAACATTTTTTTATATATATATATATCAAAATAGATTTTGGATGAAATTATTTAATTCACCCACTTTTGAAAACAATATCATGTCGAATTGATCTATTCAAGTGTTTAGAAACCCCTTCGGTACAGTTGTACAGACTATACTGACGAAGGTTCATATACCACTCAATAAATCAATCAACATAATATAAAACCATTTTATATTCACTAACAAGTACGCACTCATATCTACTATTACGCTCAGACTCATTCTAGAGTACTGCCGACTCTATCTCTAATGAGTAATCTCCACCAGAGCCAAGGTTCTCACTTAACCTTTCAGCTCTGATACCAACTGTGACAACCCGCCCTTCTATCACCAGAAAGACGTATCATCAATAAGAAAGAAAGGGATAGAAATAGAAAAGAAAGAGAAAGAAAGAACAACAAACACGAAATCTCACAGCGGAATGGAATAAAATATAATACATCACATAACAATCTCATAATTTACATATATCAGAGTTATACAATATTTTACATTTGACAATGTTATATATACATCAGTCACTACATACATCTCAAATACAACATACTCTAACTAACACAGCGGAACTAGATAGATATCTACAACGCCGAAGCCTCCTGCTCCATTGCTCATCCGGCATTCGTCAAAGCTAACCTGAATCTCTTGACTACCCGTAAAAATTTGGGTACCCGAGAGTTTATGAAAAACAAAAATAAACTCCGGGTCAGACATGGGTCTGGTATGAGTAAACAGTTTAAATTGTTTAACTTTGCAAAACTTTTGAAAATAAAGGTATCACGTAAGACTTCCCACAAATAAATACGGGTAAGTTTTTACCTTACGCTAACCAAAACATTTCATAGGAAATTCTGTGATATTATAATAGTGTCTAGGGTTTTCAAGTAAATAGAAAATAGCCGAAATTGTTACATGATTAAATTCCAGCTACTAGCCACAAAAGTGGGTAATACAATCAAAACCGTGGGCACTTATTGGAAAATGGATTCCATACAATGGCAGGGCTACTGGGGTACCGCCCGTCACAGTACGGGGCCTAGATCACCGTACCGAGGATTACTCCCTTCATCCCCTGCAACACAAGGCCGGAACCATTCCTTACTGAACAGTCCCGAACAAGATAAACCCCATGGTTGGCGCGCCCAACCACCCACTAAGCCGAATAAAAAGGGACATCTAGACAGGGGAAATATCTTGTCCTGCTTGGGCATGACCCACCTAACCTTGCTGCATCTCCCCTGTTTTAGCCATTCCCGGTTGATGAGGCTTGAGGCTACGATTACCTTTAGAGAACAAATTTCTTAGAATGCTCATCGCCCGCCTGACGATGTGTTGAAAGCATTCAATCCATACAAGTTCGTTCCGGGTTCGAACGAAACCGAAGGCATTATCTCGTTACACTCATTTTGGAATCACCCTCAGAGTTAACGACGACAACCCATGCATTCTAAACCTTCATCTTCATATCAGATTAACGACCTAACGTTAATTTGGATCGATGTGGTTTTCGGATGTCCCAAATGTGGAAACCCGATCCCGGTCTCATCGAAATCCAAAACGTGTCTTTTAGGGCCAAGTTGTTTTAAAGTTTAAAACAATTCAATCTCAATTATCCATATACACACAGATAGATAATTCATAGTGTCACAATAGATAATCAACATTATCACCATAACAGATAAGCAATCATATCAGATAATCCATATTATTATCATGCTACAATCAAGCATACATTTTACAGAGCATCATTTATCTCATGCTAGGAATTTCAAACCATTCAGAGTAAACAATATCATCTATCCATATATAAGCAATCATATCAGCTATAATTAATTTAAAATGAATTAAATTAATTACTTGCATCTCTAATTAATTTAAAGTAAATTAAATTAATTACTTAACCATTATAATTCTTGCTTATATAACTATTAACCAATTATCAATCAATTTATAAATCCATTTCACTTAATCATACTTTGATTAATTAACATTAAATTCAAGTAATCATTCTTAATTATTTCCAAATTATTTATCTTATCCAAATTTAGAAATTAATCTTTAATTACATACATTACATTACTTCTTAATTTCACCAATTAATTTCTCTTTAATCTTTCATTATTAATTTCATTATTTAATGATTGCTAATTACATTTCATTTCATTATCCTATATTAAATTAATTACCTTAAGTAATTAAATCTTCAATTAAACTATATTTATTAATCACCCCTGATTAATACTATCCAGTAATTAATCACCTTTAATTACTCTTATCACATCACTTATTTACTTCTCATCTGATTTCCTTTAATCAATCCCTTGATTAAATTTGCACAAAGTAATTATACTCACATTACTTCCATTATCAAATCATTCTCATTCAATTATATCCAGTCATTAATTTACTTCTCCAAGTAATTTACTTATAACATCATCAATTAATTATTTAAATTAATTAACTTGATTAATTAACTTAAACAATTCACATTAAACTTCATTAATTACAATAAATAATTAATTCCTTAATTACTTAAATACTTAATTAGCTTTTCCTTAATCACTCAATTACTTAATCAATTTGTTTCACTTAATTTCTTAATTAACTATTCTTTAATCATTGATTAATGATCTTAATAAAACTTAATTATTTATTTATTAAATTGCATTCTTTCATTCATTAATTATCTTACGTAGACAATTATACTGTATTAATTTCTTAATAAATCAGTTGATCCATCACCAGTTACAATTAAAAAGTAATTATTTTATTTACTTCTGAAATTATCAACTAAGATTAGATTTCAACATAATTAACATTTCAACATTTGAGATCCTTATTAGTTTTAAAAAAAATCAATTACAATGGCTGACTATACTCAATTGTTAATTAACTTTGTACTAAATTAAAATAAATTCTGGATTAAAATAATAATTAAGAATTTAAACACTTTAAAGCATTGATTAAATAATTTACATGAATTAAGACTTTTGGGCTTTAAATTGTCAAACTCATGAAAACAGTGTTTGCAGACAAAAAAACTATTTGATAACACTTACTTTTACAACAGAAACTAAACTGCATGAATGAAGGAAACCCGAGTTCCCCCTTGAGTTTACACGGTACTTCACCGAGTTCCACTGCTTCTTCCCCTGTTTTACCCTGAACCTCTTCTTCTTCCTCTACTTTTTTTTTTAATTTTTTTTTTTCAAAGCATCAGTTTTAAATTTTTGTTTTTGTTAGAACTTAGAATTAAATTAACATATCAGGCTCAACCACGATCGAACTCGAACTCAACCCGAAGCCCCAATCCCAAAAACTCGCGCGCAACTCGAGACCATGACTGACACGACGCCATCCCCTCCTCCCCTCCGTGCACGTGCACGGCGACACCAAGAACCACCAGCGAACACCTATGATGCAGACACACCACAAATCACTCGCTTATCTAAAATCCAAAGTCAAAATGCCTTCTGAAAAGCTGAAACGAAAAACAACAGAACAACCCATAACCCAACTCGAACCTCTCCAACAATATCACCTCGACACCGCCGCCGTGACCCCCGGAAGCCCCTAAATTTTGACCGAACCTCGACAACACTCCACCCTTCCTTTCCCCGAAGGTACGACCAACTCGAACTTCAATGAATGTCGAACTTGGCACATTTACAGACGGAACAAAATTTTGGCCTAAAACCCTAAATCAATCCCAATTCCTTAATTCACGTGATATAAAAATTATCTGATAATTTTTACGTGATCCTAAATGCTTAAGCTTGCTTCAACTAGAATTTTAAAAATAAAAATTGATTGAATCAACAGTTATTGACAAAACATCAAATTCAGTTCCTTTTAAAACTGCACTTTAAATTCTTATTTAAAAATCATTATTTTTATGCTAAAAATCCTAACTTTGTTTGCTGAATCAAGATATGAAATCAGATTAACAAAATTAAATATTTGAATTTTGAACATATTGGTTTCTATTTACTATAACTTGAGTATGCAGTGTCTAAGTTTCACTATCCACCTTCATCAATTCTTCCAGGTCGTAATTACAGTTTAATAAGTGTGTTAACTTAAATTCTTAAGTATAATATATTTGTATGAAAAAGTATTTAAATTTGTATCTGCTTTTACTTTGTTCTGAAGCTTAAAACACTGAAGCACAAGCCATATAAATTTCCAGTGCAACAGAAATATTCACAGAGAAATTTGTTTAAACTATAACAAGCACATAACATCAAAAAGAAAGCTCACAAATTAAATTTTGAGAATAGTTTGTTTACTCACATCAATAAAATCAGAGAACATTCCTTGTTTAAAGACTTGTTGTTGAAAACCTGCCTGTAAATTGTTCTTGCTCTTATGATTTTACTTGAGCTTTGATTGCTTCTTTATTTATTTATTTATTTATTTTTTCTCTTCGTCTTCCAGTTATACTTATACTATAAACTAAATAAAAGATGGATACCTACATATAGAAGATAAGAAGTTAAGTATGAATGGGAAAAGAAAGAGTTTTAACCTGGTAAGGTGTTATCTGCTACTGTTCCATTCTTGTTTTTATCAGGCAAGCTTCTCTTTTTTTATTTATTTATAAATACTGATATGATTCTTGAATTCGGCTGAGATGCTAAAACATTAATTGCTAATGTACTTATTGTCTATACATACCTTATTAGTACATAAATATCTTATTAACTTGTCTGCATAATCTCCTACAGGTCATAAATTATCAAGCCTGTTGTATATTATTTTTTACACACTTAACTCACTGCTATACCATTATGTTGATTAGATTTCATTGCAAAATAAAGATTTGCATATTATAATTAGACACAAAGGTGTGCTTCTAACAGGAGAGCATTAAATGGCAAGTAGTTTGCATAAAAAGATAAGTTATTAAATGTTTATATTTCAATCTGCCTGAATTTGTCAGGTTTTTTTTTCCATGTTTACATATGTTTATATCAAAGCAATATGTGTCAGGTTCCTTGATTAGTGCATATATCATAATTATGTTTGGCTATGTCGATAGAAATTTACGTTCTGCTTGCTTAATATGTCTGCATATTAAAATCAAGATTTGTTGTAGGTGTGTGTGTGTGTATATATATATATATATATATATATATATATATATATATATATATGAAAGTATGTATTTTACAGGCTATACTTGATTTTGTAAATATGCAGTTAGCTACCTTATGATATTTGCCTTGTTTTTATTTTTCAAATTGAATATTTCACATGTCAGGTTTGTGTTTATACTTTTGGTTTGCTTTGAAAACATTTGTTTCCTTATTTCTAACTTGAATAATTTATATACATATAGTTGTTGATTGATTTGATTTGTGTATGAAAATATTTGTTTAGTTAACTTCTAATTTATATAAGTTATACATAGATGTTTTAGTTTGGTTTTAGATTTGATTTTGTCTTACTTTATACTGTGTTTTATACTTTGTTCTTATATTAAATTGTTAAGTTATGTTGTATAAAATCTCAATTAATTCTTATTTTAAATTTTACAGTAGTACGTTATATTTAACTATCAATGTTCAAGTCATATTCAAAATGATTCTCACTTATATTTGTATTCATTTTCATTTGTACTTAATTATTACTTATATAAATCAAGTTATATACATATATTTGATTTATGTTTTACATTTATATTTTACATTTATATTTTATTTTGTTAGAATTAGATTTAATTTAAACATTAACATCCCTATGTATATTACCAAATGTAAACAAAACATAGTATTTTAATTTGGTTATATAAGGTCAATATTATTAAAAGGTTCTATTTAAATATCCAAGATCAAATTCCCTTTTTAAAATACGAATTTACATAAACAATTGGCAATGATCCAAAATCATATTCATTTGAAATAATTAGTTCATATTTTATTTAATCATATTAAATATTTATTAAAATAAACAAGGCCAAAATTCAGGGTCGTTACAATTTAGTCAAATAATTGAGCACGGCCTAAGCTTATATTTAGTCAAATTTCAACCCCCTTAACACTTAAAATTTAAATTATTCTATTTAATTTATATAGTTAAATCTCTTGAATAATGTTATCTAATATTAGGGGTGTTACAATAATGTATCCAAATCTTTAATGTGGAGATAACTGCCGCCAACTCCAAATCATGTGTAGGATACTTCACCTCATGTGATCAAAGCTGTCGTGAAACGTGGGCAATAGCATTACCCTTTTGCATCAACACAGCTCCCAATTTAGTCCTACATGCATCGGTGTACACTACCAAGCCTTAGTTTCCGTTTGGAACTGTTGATACTGGTGCGTTGGGTCAGCAAATGGTTTAACTTAAAGAATGCTTCCTCACACTTTTCGGACCAAATAAACTTCACATTCTTCATGGTCAACTAAGTCAAAGGTGCTGCTATCTACGTGAAATCCTTAATGAGTCTCCAGTAATATCCAGTTAATCCAAGAAAACTTCTGATCTCAGTCATCGTCTTTGGTCTCTTCCAATAATAAAAGCTTCGATCTTATTTGGACAGACTGATAAGCCCTTTTCTGAAACTACGTGACCAAGAAACTTAACCTGTTTCTTCCAAAAATGACACATGGAAAACTTCTCTTATAGCTGATGTTAACTCAGCGTCTCAAGCACCACTCTAAGATTAACCTCATGCTCTCTTTCATTCTTAGAGCATACTAAAATGTCATCTATAAACACCAACATGAAACTATCCAAATAGTCCTGAAAGACTTGGTTAATCAAATCCACGAAGAAAGCAGGTGCTTTTATTAATCCAAATGGCATTAATAACCACTCATACGAACCATACCTAGTTTGAAATGCTTCGTAGGAATACTGTCATCTGCCACTCTTAACTAATGGAAACCAGTAGCCAAATCGAACTTGGAAAACACTCTGGCTCCACACTATATATCAAATAGTTCATATATTCTCAGTAAAGGATACTTATTATTAACCATCTTCTCATTTTACTTACGATAGTCGATGCACATCCTCAACAACCCATTTGGTTTCTTCACAAACACTGCGGCCGCTCCCCTAGGCGAACTACAAGGTCAAATAAGGTTCCTTCATTCTAGATCGACTAGCCACACCTTTAATTCCTTTATCTCAGTCGGTGTCATTCTACTAGGTGGTCTACTGATAAGTTCACCTCCTGGCACAAGATCTATCCGAAACTCAACAGCTCGTTTCGGTAGTAGACCTATTACCAGCTCAAAGATATCTGTGAATTCTCTTGCTACTCAAACTTGACTAAACTCTTCTTCCATTTCCATGGCACTCAACAGTGCACAAAGACTCCAGTCAGAATTCTCCGTTGAGAATATCATTCAGTTATAACATGGGAAAAATATCCTAGCCTCGTACTTACTCAACCAATCCATACCAAAAACGATTCTAAAATCTACGAAATCGAAAACATACAAATTGCATGTAAACTTATGACCGAATAAATCAAGTTTTAACCGGTCATATCTCATCCCTAGAGTTGCATATCCTCTAATTGGTTTCATAACTCTTAAGGAAGTAATAAGGTATGTGGGTTCTAAGCATAATCTATTAACCAAATTTTGCGACATAAATGAATGTGAATCACTGGTATTAAATATTATCCTAACTGATATACTCTGAATCAAAAACGTATCTTCCATCATAGTCTTCCCTTTATCAGTTTCAGTTTGCCTAGTTGATGACGATCCAATTGTAAAGACCTTTCCGTATCTGACCTGAATTACTCTGGGCATTCATTCTTATAATGCCCAACTTGGTCACAGTTGAAGCACTTTACATTCCTCTTGTCCGCAGCTTTCTTCCCCTTACCTAAGCAGCACTCACGAGCATAATGACCTTTCTTATCACACTTAAAGTAAACTAATTCAGCCTTTGCCATCTTGAAAGCATCCCTCTTCTGCGCTCCTTTCTTCTTAAAGAATCCTCTCTTCTTTCCATAAGTACCTTGGTTCTCCATCGGCTTTTCTCTAGCACAAATAACAAGCATCTCCTCATGCGGATTGCCATCTCCACAACTACATTACAAGGATCATGGAGATGAGGTAGGGATGCCCTAGCAATGTCGGGCTTCAATCTTCGAATGAACATTTCATTCCTAATGACGGTGTCTATAGTGGCATACCTATATTGGGACAACTCATCAAACTTAGTAGCATACTCAATGTAACATCCCTAATTTGTGATAACATTATTAAGGAGATTTACTTAGATAATTCAAATAGAATAATGTAAATAATTAGAGTGATAAGGAGATTGATATTGGAAAACAAATTAGATGGCCATGCTTACTTATTTAAATGGGCTTAAGAATGGCTTATAGTCCAATTAATTTACACAAAGTCTTATTAGGAAAATTACCGCTCCTCTTATATTCACGTTTCATGCTCCTATTCATGTTCACTTTCTCACTTCACAAAACGTAAATACAAAACTTAGAGGAGACTGCCATTTCTTTGAGGAAGAAGAAGGGAAAATCAATCTAAAAGCTAAGGATTCAAGCTAAAGGAGATTAATCATAATCTAATCTCCAAATCCTTGCCATATGAATAGTAATTTATACCATCTCTATTTTGTTCTATAAATATTTTTTTCAAGTTTAAGATTAAATCTATTTTAAAAATGATTTGGATGATTATATGCTTGGATTAGAGCATGTTTGATTTAAATAAATTTATTTAAATACGATTTTACACAGTTTTAAGGGTAAAACCGAATATTCATTATTTTGAATGCGGTGGAAAAATTATATGTTATGTAAAATATGATTTTGGAGATTAGTATCAATTTTCGTAATTTTCCATGATATAGAAATATATTTATGAATTTTCAAAGCAAAATATGTACAATTGGGTTTGCAATTTTATTTTGGTGATTTATGGAAGAAATTAGGTCTGAAATATTTATATGTTAGATAACATGATGAAAGTGATTTTTCAGTAATTTTTGGATAATTTTCCTAAGTAGATTTACTTTGGAAATTAAAATTTTCTGGAAGAAAGATTTAATTGCATTATCGGTTTTACTTAATAGGACTTAATTGTTATATTTTCTTTGATTTAGATCTGGAAATGTGCGGTAGTTATTTTTGTAAAGGCTTTGAAAATTTTTAAGGCAACCGACTAAAGGATACAAATAGGCCGGTTAGTTATAAAGTAATTACTAAAAGTAGCTAAATTTTAGCCTTTGACCAAAAAAGTGGATTCCGCCTCCCTTAGAAACACCTTTCGACGATGTATCCACCTTTAGTCAAGCGAAACCTGCCAGGATGAAACCAACCAGTGCCGAAACCAATACACAAGGTATCAATATGATTGGTTCGTAGTGGATTAAAAAAGGCGGAAGGCATGGGATCGAAACTAATGCTTTTGATGGGGATGAAACCTTTGCTTGTTTTTGAATGATAAGCGCTTTCCTTGTTTTTAGAAGGGTGCTTTCAACCAAGTTGATACCATGTTGCTTTCAAATTGATTTTTCCCCTTCTTTATTTAAATAGAAATTTCGAATGAGTTCTTTTATTTATAAAACAATACTTTCAAAAGTAGTGGTTTCGACCTAGTCAAAACCCTACTGCCATTCTTTTACCTTTCAAGTGTATTGAAGTCATCAATGCTTTAGATGGGTAGCCTTTGTTTCAAATTTATATAATGCCACTTCCTAAATACTTTCAAATGGGTTCAAGGGTCTCGAAGGCGATGGTGTCGAAAGCGGGTTTCGACGCTAACCTTCAATGTTTAACTTAAGTGTTTTGATGCTTTCGAACTGATGGTGCTAATGCCATCAAACTTTCCCCAAACAATTTTATATAAACATTAAAGGTTTCGAAAGAGATACTTTCATACATATTCAGTTTGTAATAAAAAGATATTTCAAAGGTAAACCCAATGGTTTCAAAGGGGGTACTTTCATTGGTTACGAAGTTATGTTTCTATGCAATGCTTTAATAATTTCAAAAGGTATATTTTGGTTCTGAAAGAGATAATTTGAAGAGCTTCGAAAAGTATATATTTAAGGTTTTGAAAAGAAGTTTTCTTTGCTTCGGAGGGAAGTTATCCAAGGGTTTCAAAAGTAATGTTTTAAGGTTTTGAAAGCCTTGGTTTTCCAAAGCAAATAACCCAATGTCAATTTTTAAAGGAAAATCATGGCATCAATAAAGGAGTTTTGAAATGTTTCTTAGTATAAGGTTTTTAAAGAAGCCTTCCCTAATAAAATAATGGGTTAAAGGTATTAACCATGTTTTATATGAAAATGGTTCCAAGGATATTAAACCACATATATTGGTACTATTATGTTATTATTATGATTGCTTCTTCACATAGTATTCGCTTTAAAATGGACCTATAACTATATTTTGGGGAGAAAGGGTAGAATAACCAGTTAGGATGGCCCAGCAATAAATATAATTTGATTAACTCCTGAATGAGGGGAATTGCATCCAAGAGGTTAAATAGAACAGAATATAGGATGCCCTAAATACTAATTAAAGAAGTTATCAAATAGAAAAGTTCATAATGCGCCTATGACAACTATGCTTCGGGAAAGTTACTTTCAGGGGCCAGTAGGTTTATATTAAACCAATGAAAACTACGTATAGATAGAGTTATTAGTAAGGGCGAATAGGTTCGTAGTAGATACTTGAAAATTATGAATAGAAAATGTTTGGTAGGGGCCAATTGGTATGTAGTGAACCCATGAAAACTATATCCATATTAAGTTATTGATAGAAGTCAATAGGTCCTAGTCAACCCATGAAAACTAGGATAAGAGGGAAGTTATTGGAGTTACCAATAGGTTCAAGGAGAAACTATGAAATAATGAAGTTATTGGCATGGGCCAATAGGTTCTTAGTGGTCTCGTGAAAACTATGATAGGGTAAAGAGTAAATAAACTTAAATCAGGTTCTTAGTAATCCCATGAAAATTGTGAAATCGGACAGGGAGTCCACAAATATTAAACAGGTTATTAGCCAACCCATGAAAACTAAAAAGTTAATAGTAACCGTAGAAATTATAAATATGACAAATAGTCAATTAAGCAGGGGATGTGAAATCAAGAATTGATTTGCTTATTGCATATCATCATATTGTTTTAACCATTGGATGCAAGATCAAAGTATATGGTTTCAAAAAGTTTTTGGGATGCTAGTAAGGGGAAAACTCGTTCCGCTAAGCGGTGTAGTCTCACTGGATACCTAAATGGTTCAAGATGGTAGATTCTTATTCATACCAGGCTTTATGTCTGACTCAAAGTTTATGTTTTCCCCTTAAACTCTGGGATGCGCAATTGATTTTGAGTAGTTTGAGGTATAAGGTTTTCACATTCTCTTTTAGACGAATAAAGCATTCAGAGACATGCAGGAGCAAGCTAGTTAACAAGAGATCATTCTATTCTGCTATGTTTTGGTTGTAAAGGAAAAGTTGTTTATTTTACTAATTATAAACTTTGATAATCCAATGGGGCATCTTCATATGTCGCTCCTAGTGTATATGTAATAATTATATTTTTCCGAACATGGATAATTTGTTAGATTGTGTAACAAATCAGGAATATGGATTTGAAATGTAATGAAAAAGTTATTTTGAAATTTGTGTTTTATTTCATATTCCCATGTTTCTACTATATAAATGAATATAGCATTATAGTATTTTGTCACCAGAAGTTAATATTATAGATGAATGCAGTATCTATAGCCTTTTGCTTGCCACAAGATAGAGAATGTTTCAAGTTGGTATTAGATCATAGGTTTATGAAACTTAAAAGAAAATTTGAACCTAAAAGGTTTTTCAAAAACATAATCCAATAAATCAGAAAATAATATTAAGGTTTGGGTTAACGCTATAATAACATACTTGTATATGATATATATATACACACACAAGCACACACACACACACATACACACACACACGTATTCCCTACTCACTTAGACCGTTCTTTTGTATCTTACTAAAGCTCGTATGTTGATTTACAAGAAAGACGTTGTGGAGGCAAGAAACGGAAGAGGAAATCTCGGTGGAGGAAGCATCGTAACTAATAGAATTGCTCGGCCTAATACCAGGAGGAATCGAGGCCAACAGGCTAATGCTAAACAAAATGCAGATGCAACTGTAGGTACTAGAAATCCAACATATGATATGGGGGCGATATATCAGTTTTTCGTCAACATGATTCAAATAAAAGCAGCTACTGGATTTGTTGGAAATGTAGCAGGAGCTAATCCTACGGCTTCAGTTGGGAATAATTATGCTAGGATGAGATGAAATTACACCATTCTTGGTAGGAAGCCATTCGTGGGGATAGAGGATGCCATAGAGGTGGAGAATTGGCTATTGCGTTGTGAACATATCTTTGCTGATTTTGGTTTGGTTGATGAGCAGAAGAAAAGGTTTTCCTCTAAGCAGTTGCAAGGGTCAACGCTTCATAGATAGAACAGTGTTACTACCGTAGTTCTGAAGGAGGAAATTACTTGGGCTGATTTGAGAAGGAGATTTGGGCAAAGGTTTATGTTTGATTGCTAAGTCGGCTTCGTTGGGATGTTTTTAGATCTGGAACAGGGAGAGATGTCGGCTATTGAGTATGCCACTAAGTTTATGAGTTGTCCCATTATGGATATAATACTATAGACACCGCCATCAAGAGGAATGAGAGGTTTATTAGAGGATTGAGGCCTAATATTGCTAGGGCAACCCTGCCACATCTCCATGATCCTATTAATGTAGTGGTGGAGATGGCAATTCGCCATGAGGAGATGCTTGGTATTTGTGCTAGAGAGAAGCCATTTGAAATCCAATGTTCTCAAAGAAAGGAAAGAAAGTTATGTAAGAAGAAAGGAGCCCATAAGGGAAATACTGCCAAGAAGGAAAAGGCCGATTTAGTTTGCTTTAAGTGTGAGAAGAAGGGCCATTATGTGCATGAGTGTTGGTTAAGCAAGGGGAAGAAGTCTGCAGACAAGAAGAGCGCGAAGTGCTTCAACTACGATCAAGTAATGCATTATAAGAATCACCGTCCAAAGCTTGTTAGGGTGGATAAAGAAAGGGTTTTGCTATTGGACCAATATCAGCTAGGCCTACTATGGTTGATAATGGAAAGACTGTGATGGAAGGTAAGCTTTTGATTCAAAGTACACCAGTTAGGAAAATATTTGATACCGGTGCATCATATTCATTTATATCATAGAATTTGGTTGATAGGTTATGCTTAAAACCCACATACCTTGTTACTTCCTTAAGGGCTGCGAATCTAATAAGAGGATACACACCTCTAGGGTTGAGATGTGACCAGTTAAAACTTAATTTATTTAGATCATATTTTGTGCAGTCTTTATGTTTTCAATTTCGTAAATTTTGGAATCATATTGGGTATGGATTTGTCGAGTAAGTATGAGGCTTAGATATTTTTCCAAGATGGAGAGATACCATTGAGACATCCTGATAGTTATAACGGAATCAAATTCTTATTAGAAAATTCTGATCGGAGGTTGGTGCATTGTTGAGTGCCATGAGAATGGAAGAAGAGTTATGTCAAATTCATGTTGCAAGAGAGTTTGCAGACATCTTTGAACCGATACAGGTCTACCACTGAAACAAGCTACTGAATTTCGTATAGGTCTTGTGCTAGGAGTTGAACCTGTAAGTAAACCAACTAGCAGTATGGCACCAACCGAGATGAAGGAATTGAAGGTGAAGCTAGTGGATCATGAAGGAAGAAATTTTATTAGACCAAGTAGTTTGCCTTGTGGAGCGGCCGTAGTGTTCGTGAAGAAACCAGATGGGTCATTTAGGATGTGTATAGACTATCATAAGTTGAACAAGAGGGTATTAAGAATAAGCATCCTTTGCCGAGAATAGATGTTCTATTTGATCAGTTATGTGGAGCCAGAGTGTATTCTTAGTTGAATTTGGCAATAGGTTTTCATCAGTTAAGAGTGGTAGAGGACAATATTCCTTTGACGGCATTTTGAACTAGATTTGGTTCGTACGAGTGGTTTGCAATGCCATTCGAGTTAATGAATACACCTGCTTTCTTCGTGGATTTGACGAACCGAGTTTTCCAGAAGTACGTGGATAGGTTCATATTGGTATTTATAGATGAAATTTTAGTATACTCTAAGAATGAAAGAGAGCATGAGGATCACCTTAGAGAGGTGCTTGAGACGCTGAGGTACCATCAGCTGAAGGCGAAGTTTTCCAAGTGTCATTTTTGAAAAAAAGAGGTTCAGTTTCTTAGTCATGTAGTTACAGAGAAGGGATTGTTAGTCAATCCAAATAAGATCAAAGCTGTTAATAATTGAAAGAGACCGAGGACGGTGACCAAGAATAGAATTTTTCTTGCACTAACTGGCGATTACCAGAGGTTCATTAAGGATTTCCAGCGGATAATAACACCTTTGACTTAGTTGACCAGGAAGGATTTGAAGTTCATTTGGTCCGACAAATATGAGGATGCATTCCTTAAGTTAAAGCATTTGTTGACCAATTCACCTATTTGCATGAAAAATGGGCAAACATCTTCAACATGTTGTAGTAGGGCTATGAATACTTTTTAGAGGATACAACTATTGTTTGATGGATTTTAGTTGTAGGTATATGAGGTAGAAAATCAATAGTTTGCAATAAAGAATAAACGAAGGACTGAAATGTAGAAAGACATGGAATTTATAGTGGTTCGGCCTGAATGTGCCAACATCCATTGTTCCTCTTTTATTATCTCTTTCATTTCTGATTACAAGTACAAGCTTTATATATGATTAAACTTATTGTATGAACTAATGGTTTTTGCTCCCAAAGTTGTATGCCATTGTTGGTTGAAGCTTAACTCCTTTTAAACCATCCCTTTTTATGTCGTTTTATGCCTAGTATTTATAGAGTGAGGTTGTGAGGAGAGGCAGATGAGAACATGGCTTCTAGGTTTTGGTTCAACCTCTCTTCCTCTAGTCTTTGGTTCAATCAATCAACTATTTTACTGCTCTTGGATGCCAATCTAATACTACCCTGGTAGCTCCCTTTAGTCGTCCACCCAGACTTTAGAATCCTAAGTGTCGGATTAGGTACGTCCAGCTTTTGAAGTGCAGAAACCGGTGGGTCTAGACTTACAAGGGCTGGACCAGGTAAGTCCAGTAGGTCCAGCCCAAGAAGGGCTGGACCAGGAAGCTGGTCCGGTAATTGCTGGACTAGGTGTGATCCGACACTGTGTCGGACTAGGTTCTAGTCCGACACTATGTTGGACCAGGAATCTGGTTCGGTACTGTGCCGGACCAAGAATCTAGTCCGGCATTGCACCAGAACAGTGGTTCCACCATGTCCTGGTCTAAGAATATGGTTTGGCAAATGCCAGACTAGGTGCTGGTCCGGCACTATGTCAGACCAGGAATCTGGTCCGGCATTGTGTCGAACTAGGTGGGTCCGACCTAGGTCCGGACCAGTTGTCTAGTCCCAGAGGGCCAGAACTATGTGGACCTATCTTTGTAGGGCAGATTCTTTGCTAGTCTAGGCGAGGCCGGGTCTTGGCAGGAAGCGGTCTTGGAGGTTTTGCTGTCGGACAATGTTAGACAAATCTTAAAATGATCTTAACTTTCAAACCGTTGTTCGGATTGAGTGGTAGTTCGAGCATATTCTCACATTTTGACCTTACAAACATTTTTATGCGGCTTCAAGTCTTTCCAAAGACTGACAACTTTTCCTCTATCTTGTCATATCCATTATGCAGTGGGCAAGAATGCCCACAACATTTACCCCCTAAAGTATACTTTCATGAATGCAAAGTATGCTTTATTTAATCTAAGGTGCCTCAATAGTATTGTAGATGCCATACTAGTGTTTGACTATCCACATCTCATGGGAACATCCAGGACATCTGCTCGGTTGCTACTACTGACCTTGGCTTCTAATCTATTGGTATTGGCCGTGTTGGTTTGCATTCCACTTTCGACTGAATCACTCATCACTCATTTCAACTATTGGTAAAAATGTGATTCATTAACAACTACTTAAATGATAGTAAACAAAACTGGAACAATAAATAGGTGTGCATAGATGCGTTAATTCCTTATATATCTAACAGAAGTATACAATTATGCTCTTTCAATATGTTCTTATTCCTATAATCTGTGCTCCGATACCAAATGTAACAGCTCGCCATTCCAATTCTTGAATCCAATGCCTAAACCGATGCTGACATTTGAAAACTACAAGATAAGTCGTTAGTGTAATATATATATATATATATGCACCCGCACATATGTACACACACAGAGATATATATATACATATATAAAGTGTAACACCCTGGATAATTAATCAAATTTAACAAGATAATTTAATTATGGTAAAAATAAGCACTTAAAATTTTCATCGACTTTTGAATTTGCTTATGAAACATGCACCATCGTGTTTATAGCAATTTTCTAGACGATTTTGATATATAACTTATCGAAATCCAATTTAGTATATATGACTTACGAGCATCGGAACAAAAACTGGAATTTAAAATTAAGTTTAAAAATTTACATAGTTTAGTTGGGCTGAAGTATAACCAAGATCTATCATAATAGTTGACCTGACACTAGGTAAATAGTGTTATTACCGCCTTGTAGTGACATGTTTAAACACCCTTGATTGATTTCTTTCATCCGAAGTACTTAATGGGTGGTTAATATGATAGGCAAGGTTGATCCAATGGTCCTAAATGTTAGCCTAACCCTATAAATAAGTTTGTAAACTAATCCTAATTCCTTTTTGATTGAAAATAAAGTAACTAAGTTTTGTCAAATTTTCTTATTAAAACTCAAATTTTCTTGAAACCAAAACCAAAAATGAAACCATAATCAATCTAAGAGGCAAAATTAAGAAATCAAGGAGAAACTAGGATGACCTAAGGAAGGAGCTGTCGTTGGAGGCTAATTACCCAAGATTTAAGAGTTAAGGCTAAAAGATAAGTGCGCATGGATCAATAATTTGATTAATGGAATTGATTTTCGATAATTTTAGATGATAAGAATTGTAGAAACCATATAATTAACTTATTAGATTGAAATCGGATTTGCTAAACCGTGAGCACTAGAATTTAATTTGAAATTGAATTATGAAATTGGTAATTTGACACGTGTTAATGTTAACTTGTAACCGTAAATGACAAACCCTATAATTAATTAAAATTGAAAAATTAATTAATTTGAAATTAGGGTTAACTGGAGTCCTTAATTGCTGTGATTACAGAAAATTAAATAAAATTCAGTTGACATTTAAAGATGAACAAACCCTAAAATTTATACGTGAACGGTTGACTTGGGATTGTCTGGGTCTATCGATGGCAGTCGACTAAGGCAAGGTCACGATCGACTTTTAAGTGAAAACTTTGAAAATTGAACCTTGGCACAAGGCCCAAACTAAGTGGAATGAATTTATATAATTTTTCTAGAAATTACGTAATTAGTGAACGAATTAATTTGACTAATTTGGGCTAAGTTACATACGAGAAAGGATAGGTAAATTCGGTTCTCCATTAGGGCTATTAGGGAGAATTTCACTTCGAAATAGTGGGTACTAAATTTGGGCAAACTTCATATCGCAATAGTTGTATTAGATTGAGGTGAACTTAGCTTCGCAATAGTTGGTATTGGATTGAGGCGAATTTTAGTTTGCATTACAGAGTTAATAGGGGCAATCTACTTCGCAGGAGGCTTAGAAGTGCGATGTACGGATGGGCGGAATATTGGTGGGAACAATATCTGAGAGATCCTGGTACTATTGGGAGATCTAACTACACATTATCCTACATTGTGGAGCATGGTATGTGTGCATGCCGGTGTAATATAATAAGTGGTTATAAGTATTATGTAAATTGGGCCCGGTACTAATAGGAATTCACATATGGTGGACGTCAAAGCGGCACGATAAGAGGCGCTTCGCCACTATGATCGAGATATAGATATTGGTGCATACGATGAGACATGTTGTGAGATTGCATTAGGGTTTTTTCCCTCTTCAATCATGGTGTTGATAGTAAATATAATGACAAAGTAGCTCACGTTTTGGCTGATCATTGGTATAAGGTTTGATTAGTACGTTTGAACCATTGAGTTATACAAGAATCTTTAGTTATTGGACTTTAGGAGTTCACGGACACTGGATTACAAACTATATCTCTTAGATAGATTTTAAAGTCAGTTGCACTTTATCATCTTGTTAAACTTGTTCTCATTCACCAAACTTTTTTCTAACCCATTCCTTTACATCTTTACCCAGCTATAGGTGGATAGGGACAGTAGGTGATTAACCTATTTCAGATACTTGAAGAGAGTCATACTTCCCTTAGAGTCAGCTTGTCTACATCTTCTCTTCATGTATTACATTCTTATTCCACTACAGTAATATCCATATATTTATTTTTGAGTGATAATTTACTATATATTGTGCTCTGATTTGGCTTTTGTACTGATATTTTTCTTAGACTATGATATGATATTTTCCACGACGTTTTTTTCTTTGATTTTATACATTTTTATACATCTATTGTGGTATGCTTGGGCAGTTAGTTTATTTTGATCATATTAGTATCATATTTTCTGAGTTGCTAATTAATTTAACCTAATGATTTGCATTTCTCAATGTGATGCTTTTTGAAACATGTTAGGAGGTGCAAGTTGTCAAAGTTGGTAATAGGGCTTAAGTTTGATACCCCTTAGGGATAGAACCATATCGAGAGATGTATTTTTTGAAAAACATAGTTTTTAGAATGGATTTTTAAAATGATTCACAAAGGGTTTGTAAAAGTGGACTTTAAAAGGAAAAAGGTATGTCTTTATATATATATATATATATATATATTTATATGTTGTCTTGCCTTTTGGCAACGCCGTGATACCAAGAACTTAACTGGACACCAAAGATAGTTCATCCCGAAGATCGAAAATATGTAGGATCACTATGGATGTCGGTAAATTTCATCCGAGTGAAGATCAAACTACAATTGATGTGATGGGACAAGCAAAGCTATAAAAACATACGTTCTAAATTTCAAGTCAATCTGAGGTCATATGCTCAAGATATGATCAATGCAAGCCAAGGGAATCAATTCGTTCGCCTCCATCTGTTCGCATCCATCAAGCTTCTTCTGTTCGTCTCCATCTACTCGCCTCCATCTGTTCGTAGCCATCTATTCGCATCCGTCAAGCTTCATTTGTTCTTATCTATCAGTTGTTTTTGTTCATATCCATCACGTACACCCAACTTTGAATCCATCAATTGGAATCAATTTGTAGCGATCCTAATTGCACAGCTCATCTCGATCGATCAATGATCGATATGAGTAAAACATCAAACGATCGATACGAAATGGCCCCATCTATTGATACTAAGTAAGCCATTAAGCAATCTATACGAACAAAATGATGACAATCGATACGAACTAGGCAGAGCTGATCGATATGAGCAAGGCCGAAATGCATCGATACGAACAAGATACACTCCAATGAAATAATTAGTCATTCGGCATGAAAAGTGGATCGATCCGAGGAGTTAGCACCACATCAACTTGTGAGCACGTGCACAAAAAGCGATATGAACAGAGGGATGCAAACGACATCGATATGAAGAAAACAGCCTTTGATAAATTCGAGCTTGCATCGATCATAACTCGCAATCTACAAGTCCAAATGCTGTGAAATTTTCACAGGAGCTTACGTACAACCTGAAGAATTTTCATGCCCAATTTCGACTCGATTGGATCAAATCTCGATCGATACAAAATTTGTTTGTATCGGTCACGGACCAAGTGCAAAACACGTGGGATAGATCGCGTGGGCCTACCCACGTGCCAGAAGAGGTCTCCCGAGATCTGAGCAAGATATTTGCAGCCTACGCTTATAAATAGCATCCTAGAGCCAATAGAAAGGGGACTTTTTAGCTTTCCTACGTCCAAACTCTACTGAAACCATTTTCGCACTCCAATATCACTGTTTTTCTCGAAATTTACTAATGTAATCTACTGTAATTAGTTGTATTCAGCAAGCAAACATCAATAAAATCATCAACTTCATAGTGGACATAGGCCATATGCCGAACCACTCTAAACTCTGTGTTTATGCATGTTTTCCTTATCTGTTTCTGAAGTGTTTGTTAGATAATCCTCTTTTTACATTTACTTTCTTCGTTTTATCTCTTCGAATACTTCTGAAGGGCGTTGTGCCCAATTTTGGTACAAAACTTTGGCGCTTTAACCCAGAACATGTAGTTTTTCTCCTGCTCATTGGATCTACTATCGATACTGGATTGCATAAATATAATAAGAAGATCCTGATCTCAAGTTTAGAGTTCTTCCATCCTATTCATTTTTGCATGAGATCTAGGAATGAACTTTGGTATTCGTCATGGTAAACACAAGGACCACCTCTACTACTGCAGATCCAGAAGGACAGGATCGACAGAATCTCGTACAACTACCTCCGAATGATAAGAATGCTACCGGACCATCAGATTCGCAAAGCGCTATCACCAGGGAAGAGTTTCAAATGCTAATGCAAGAGCTGGCACAGAGCCGTCAGCAACTTACTCAACAGCTGTGTGCCAATGCAGAATTAACCAATCAACTGAATTGCCAAAGCGTAGGAGATTCAGGAGGGATCATGCTTCTTATTTATCCACTAAGAGTTCATCTTCTTCAGACTATCATCAAAGATCCACGTGCCCAAGGCTAGATGGGAGTTACACTCAAGCTACTGGGCATCAGCATGCATTGAGCCTTGGGCAACCAAGAGTTTGCCCATCTAGCAGCCATCATACCGGATCCTCCTCTCGAGGAGGTACTATTCCATATCAAGTTATAGACAATAGAGCTACCACCACTATTGCTGAGCTGGGAGTTGATGCCGAAAACCGGGCAGTTCCGACCCTACATCAAAATACTCCGAACCTTGTATCCCTAAAGATTTAGAACCAAGGAGGCGAGACCTGGAACGTCGACCGCGTTTGGTCTAGCCTCGCTTTGTGGAACCCGACCCATCTTAGCCCAGCATGCTCAAAATGTCCAACTGCCAGATGTACCTATGATGATACATCAAATGATCCGTGAATGTTAGGGTCATACTAACGATGACTGGGGAATCTCTGGCAGTCATACCCCTTTCACTGATGACATACTTTATGTTGAACCACTTCTGTGATTCAGGATGCCAACTCTACCCATCTATGAAGGAAGCTCAGATCCCAATCAACATATTTTGAAGTACGAATGGTTAATGAATGTTGCATGAGCTGATGATGCAGTTAAGTGCTGAAGCTTCTCGATCTCTCTAGGTAGCATAACAACTATATGGTTCACTCGTTTGCCACCTCGGTCTATCTCCTATTTTTATCAGCCGGCGACCAAGCTTGTTGAGTAGTTTCGGATGCACGTTGCGAGACCGAAGGATGTTAACACTTTGTCCAGTGTCACTCAAGCTCCTGGAGAGACACTCCAACATTATTTAGAATGATTTCATGCTGCATGCGCTGAGATCAGTAACCCTAATGACAACTCTATTCGGATGGCACTAACTAAAGGGATTGATCCTGATTCTGAATTCGACAACTGGTTGGCCGGAAGGTCTCTTGCATCGTTGGACCATTTCTATTCCAAGGTAGTCCAAATCTTAAGAAGGGAGGATGTGAAACAGTCTAGGAAAAAAGATGACGCAGGGCCCAGTATGGAAGGAATCCAGAGTAACGTTACTGTTAAACAATCCGGGGGGTGTTCCGTAAAAGTGCAATTGAATATTCAAAATAAACAGAATCAACAGAGAGGTAATGGAAATTGAAATAAGAAACGAGATCAGAATCATGGTCCATGATGTAGGGCTCCCATGTTTGATAATTATACTCTTTGGAATACGTCGCAAGAGAATGTGTACTTACAGATTTGTAATGCCATTCATTATAAGAAACCTGCCCCAAGACCATCATTAGAGAAGCAAATCCTAATGGGAAAGTTTTGCAGATTCCACGATAGATATGCCCATAACACGCATGAGTGCCGTCACTTGTAAGATCTCATTGAAAATTGATAAGAAATAGGAAGTTAGAGCAGTTTGTGCGGGCGCCATAGTTTGGAGGTGCGGGCCCATTAAATCAAAATTAAGTACCTAATCAGGCGAGACAGGAGGAACCCTCTCGTACCGGCGGGAGGCTAGTGCTAAATATTATTAGTTGTGGTCCTCATCCAAAAGACTGAAGCTGGAAGGAAATGGAGTCGTATGCCTGTCCTATTAGGCATATAGACTTCTGGTGTTGTAATAGTTTTGATGAAGAAGCCTCCGCCAAGCAGCAGAAGACGATGACTGATGACATCGTGTTCCAAGATAGAGATGCTGACAAGGTCGTAGCCCCCACTATTGATCCACTTGTCATATTAGCTCAAGTTGGTCCTGTTTGGATGAAGAGGATCCTTATTGACAGTGGAAGTTCTGTTAATATACTGTTCAAGCGAGCCTATGAGCGGATGAAGATGGAGGTTAAAGATTTGAAGCATTGCCAGTCATGTATTCATGGCTTCAATGTGAGTGCAACCATACCCACAGGAGTGGTGGAATTTCCAAAGGAGCTTGGAACCAGTGAACCCCGAAGAGTCCAGTTATTGCAATTTGTTCTATTGGACATAAACTCGCCATACAATGCTTTCTTAGGCCGACCGGCCCTAGCTGAGCTCAGGGCTGCTATTGCCCTATGGTGTTTGACTTTAAAGTTCCCCATCGATCATGGAGTTGGAGTTGTTCAAGGAGATCAGGCTATGAGGAGAGCCTATTATGTTGCTGAGCTACGCGAGGCGTAGCGAAAAGAGAAAGGAAAGGATGTAGAGGAATCTCTCTGCATCTGTTTTGTTAAAAATTGACAATTGATGCCTGGACCCAGGCCCGGGAACCCTAACCAGTTCCAAAGAGACCTTGACCTGAGAGATAATGAAAGTGAAGATGAAATAAAGACAGTCAAGTTTCTCCGGCTGAACTGATGACCGATGTTCCGATTGACGATAGCGACGATTATAGAATAATAAAGATTGGATCTCAGTTAAGCCAACAAATGCAAGAGGAATTTTTTGAATTTCCCCGGGAAAACCTTGACGTGTTTGCTTGGACATATTCTGACATGTGTGGAATCTCCCTAGACATCGTGAGCCACACATTGAACATTGACCCGCGGTACATTCCGATCAAGCAAAAAAGACATGATATGGATCCAAAGAGATCTGTCGCCCTTAAGGATAAGGTATATAAGCTTAAATCGAATGGATTTATTCGGGATGTGTTATAGTCGAAATGGGTATCCAACACTGTACTCGTCCGAAAGCCAAATGGGAAATGGAGATCGTACTTAGACTATTCAGACTTTAATGAAGCTTGGCCCAAAGACAATTTTCCACTTCCTCGAATCGATAGCTTGTAGATTCAACAGCTAGACATGGACTCCTATCCTTCATGGACGTATATCCAGGCTATAACCAGATACCGTGCACTTGCCCGACCAAGAGCATACCAGCTTCGTGACCGATCTGGGACTCTATTGCTACAAAGTCATGCATTTTGGACTCAATAACGCTGGTGCAACTTACCAACGATAGGTTAATCGGATGTTCGCCAACCAGATTTGGAAAACTATGGAGGTATAGGTGGACGACATGCTAGTGAAGTCACGATTCTCTATTGATCACATTAAAGACCTGGAGTCAATGTTTAATATCCTATGAGAATACAGAATAAAGCTCAATCCTTGTAATGTCATTTTTGGGGTCGTATCTGGAAAATTCCTTGGGTTTATCATCAATGCTCGAGGAATTGAAGCCAATCTCGAAAAAATCTGGGCAATCAGAAATCTTGAGACTTTGAAAACCATAAAGCAAGTCCAGAGCCTCAACGGGAAAGTAGCAGCACTGAGCAGGTTCATTTCAAAATCCACCGACAATTGCATTCCCTTCTTCGATTTGATCCGAAAAGGGAAACGGAATGTGAGTGCGCATTTCGAGCACTAATTCAGCATCTCTCCACACCGCCTATTTTTTCAAAGCCTATCGATCACGAGAAATTGTACCTTTACTTAGTGATATTTAAGAACGCAAACAGTGCTGTCCTAATTCGGGAGGAAGACCAAGTACAAAAACCGGTCTACTTTATTAGGAAATGACTAACCGGAGCTGAGAGAAATTATCCAAAGCTAGAGAACTTGGCTTATTGTCTTGTTATTGCCTCGAGGAAGCTCCGTCCGTATTTCCAGGCTGATCCTATCACTGTTTACATTGATCTGTCATTATGACAGATCCTTGTGCAGCCTAAGACGTTTGGTAGGTTACTCAAGTGGAATATCGAGCTAGGTCAGTTTGATATTGCCTACACTCCAAGGCGAGGCATTCAACGGCAATTCCTAACTGATTTCATAGCTGAATTTTTCATCCCAAAGGACTTTCCTGAAATCAGTGAATCTCCCAAATATATCTGCAAGCTGCATACTGATGGTGCATCAAATGACCGTTGTTCAGGTGCCAGGGTAGTACTTGAAACTCCCAAAGGTCGATTAATAAGCTATGCTTTGAAGTTCGATTTTTGTGCGACCCACAATGTAGCTAAGTATGAAGACCTACTTGTCGGATTGAGGCTTGTCCGAGATTTGAAAGTCAATGCTGTGGGGATTTATTGTGATTCGCAACTGGTTGTATGTCAAGTTCAGGGGGAGTACCGGGACAAAGATCTAAAATTGGCTGTTTACCTATCTCGGGTCTAGGAGATACTGAATCAGTTCGATTATTACGCTATCTACTGCATTCCTCGGGAGCACAATCAGAAAGTTGATACATTGGCAAAACTAGCCAGCACAGGCGAAGCTCAACAAATGGGACGCGTTCCTATGGAAACATTGTCATCCCTAAGCATCGATCAAATGGTGATAGATGGGATATTGGGAGTCATTCTCGTTAAGGAGTCATGGATGACTCTGTTTAGAAATTATCTCGAGCATGGAACACTGCCAGAGTGAAGAAGTGAAAAAAGGTAGATTCTTCGAAAACCCTCACGGTTCACTATTTAGAATGGAGTCATGTATAAAAGAGGACACTCTGTTCCTCTACTCCGGTGTATTGCGTACGATGAAATCAAACGAATGTTGCATGACGTAAATGAAGGAGAACATGGCGATCAAACCGGGGGAGAGCTCTTGCTAAGAAAGTACTCCGATATGGATAGTATTGGCTGACCATGAATCGTGATGCGTTGGACTATGCTAGAAAATGTGATATATGTCAAAAATGCGCTCGGATTCCTAGATACTCTCCTACCGAAATAACCCAGATGGCCAGTCCATGGCCATTTGCAGTCTAGGGCATTAATATTAATTGCTCTCTACCACTGGTCAAAGGTGGTGCGAAGTACGCCATCTTTGCATTTGATTACTTTACCAAGTAGGCCGAAGCTAAACCCCTTGCTAGAATCATGACAAAGAAGGTGATCAACTTTGTAGTCTGCAACATCATCTGCCGATTTGGTCTCCCACATACCATCAACACTGATAACAGAAACCAATTCGACAGTGTTGATTTCAAGGATTTCTGTCAAAGATTCCACATTCAGAAGAAATTCTCTGCAATTGCACACCCTCAAGCGAATGGACAGGTTGAAGCTATTAATAAAGTTATCAACTCCATTCTAAAGAAACGACTGGAAAAGGCCGGGGTTCAAGTGGATCGATGAACTTCCTGTGGCTCCATAGGCTTGCTAAACAAACCAAAAGTCCTCTACCGAACACACTCCATTCTCACTTTCCTACGGTTCAGCAGCCGTTATTCTAGTCGAGATGGAAGTACCTTCTTATCGTGTGACTTATTATGATCCAAAGACAAATGTCATACTACTTGCAGAATGCTTGGATTTGTTGGATGGGAATCACAAAGAGGCTGATTTGAGGGCATCCGCATGCTGAAGTCGATTCGCCCGATTATACAATGCTAAGGTCCGACCCCGAACCTTCGAACTCGGCGATCTCATCCTCAAAAGAATCTACCCGGTTCCTTCGCACATGAAACCAACATGGGAAGTGTCGTGTGTGATTGAACGAAAGCATGAAGATGGCACATTTAAGTTGTCAACTGTTGATGGTCTAACTCTGCCAAGAGCTTGGAACAACGAGAGTCTTCGTTGCTAGTACACATGATAGGCTTTATTTATTTAGTGTATTTTTCATCTGCAATTGTTTCTGCATTTCGAAATGTGAATTTATAATAAGGCAACTGACTTTGCCGTATTTTCTTATTTCATCAATAAAATGCAATCTCTTCGAGCTAGAGCTGTGATTTATTGAATGCTTCATACAACAATCCCCACGCACGAAGAGCTAAGTTCCATCATATGGTGGGAATTATTCAAATAAGGAGTGACTGTGATATGACCAATGACTCATCAAGTGAAACCCAAGCTCGAGGGCAAGTCACCATACTGAAGCCAAAAAAGAATTGATACAGAATGATCCTTTAACTAACTCCAGTCTCTCGGAGTGTGAGCTGGAGTATAAACTTACAAATGCGATTTCGAAGAGGGTGGATCCATCCACCTAACGACTTCGCCCATATCTTGACCAAGTTTGAGGAGGATGGACCCATCCATCTAACGACCTCGCTTGCTAAATTAGGGTGGATGTGAATCAACCATCCACGATCCTAATAAATCCATCGTCCCCGGAGTGCAAACGAAATCCTAAAGCCTGAACAGACATGACTGACCATCTATCGGCCAACTCTGAATTCCCAGAGTGCGAACCGAAGTACAAACATCAACTCCGAATTTCCAGAGTGCGAAATGGAGTATGAACGTCAACTCGAAGTTCCCAGAGTGTGAACTAGAGTAAATACATCAACTACAAATTCCCAGAGTGTGGATTGGAGTATAAACGTCAATTCCAAGTTTCCAGAGTGTGAACTAGAGTATAAACATCAATTATATCCAGATTCCCAGAGTGTGAACCAAAGTGTCAGCATCAATCAACTTTAGGTTCTTGGAGTGCAAATCGAAATATCAACCGCAATTAACTCCAAGTCCCCAGAGCGTGGGTTGAAGAATAAACATTGACTAATTCTAAATCCCCAAAGAGTGGATTAGAGTTTAAACACAAACCGGATACGAATTGATCATCCGTAATACAACTCTGAGTCCATAGAGTATGGTCGGAGTACAAACATAATTCCGGTGTGAATGACTGCTCGTAAACTAACATGAATCCCCACAGCGTGGGCATATACTTAAAACTGAAACAGGCTTGACCGACTGCCGACGTACAAATACAAATCCCCAGAGTACATATGTATCATTCATAAGTGAGCGAGTGTGATTCAACTACTCGACCCTCACTTGTTGCAACTGCAATTCAATGACGTTAAGCTGGATGAATTAGAGGCGAAATGCAATTGCTAGCCAATCTTTACAACTCATCCCCGAAATCGGGGGTAGAACTTAAATGTAGATTACTGACTGAAGCAGTGCAGCATCAGAGTTCAGCTTATTGTCTAGTCACAACGCATAGCCGTGATTTCTGGACTTAATTCAAAACCCGATCCAAAGGTCGAAACTTCACAAGTTTACTGAAAAAGAATTCAAATGCTGGAACACTTAAGAAAATAAATGATAATTGAGTTGAAGGAAAAATAGAATTTCATTTCAACTATTTGTGGAAGGAATTTATGTACAAATTATTTTCAAAAATCCAACTAATAGGGGCCAAACCCGCATCTATACATGGCCAACAAAAGCTAAAGAAATTCATATCTACTCAAAAATGAGCCGAAGAAGCATATATACTCTTTCTTCTTTCTTGGTTTCTTCTTCGGCGTAGACCTGCAAATGAATTTTCTCTTCGAGCCCTTGCCTTTCGGTGGACGATGTTCAGTCGGGGGCATTATTTCTACCTCCTCCGTACTCACATGGATAGGTATTGTGATATCCCGGAAATTTTAGCAATATCAATTTAATAATCTGTGATTAAAATTAAATTGATTTGATAAAATTTTGTTAATAAAATTTACTTGATTTAATAATCCAATTAAATAAATGTTTAATTGGTAAATCTTATCTTTTAAAAACTAATAATTGTTTTTCCTATTTATAATATATGTATATATATTTATATATATATATATATTGTGAATGGATAAGTTTGGTTTGAAATTAAATGAACAAATAAAATATTGTTTTCAAATTTTAATATTCATTTGATAATTTGAAGATTATTATTTTATTTAATAAATAACAAATTGTTTAAAATACTTAAAGTAATTATTTTAAATTGTATAATTGTATAATTGTATTTTCATAAGATAAACAAAAGTTTATTTTTTTTTTTTTTTTTAAATATAGCTTAATAATTATAAACTGGAATTATTTGAAATTTAAAATATAAATTGTTTACTAAAACATTAATGGAATTAAATATGTTCAATAAGACATGTAATTTATAATTTCTTTTATAAATTATTTAAATTTGATAATTGTGTTTTATTTATTTTAATAAATATAGATATGTTTTAAAAAGACAATGTTATTATTTTAGAATTTCAAACATGTTAATATAAACTAGTTTTAAATTGGTTTTAAAATTGGATTTTTAAAATGTATAAATAGCATTTGAATTTGAATTCATTTTGAAATTCAAATGAATAAACATACTTGAATAACCATATTTAAATTTTGCAAGTGAGCTTTCCTATTTTGTAAATTGTTTTATTTCACTAAAAAGAAATACATATACATTTATTAATGAAACTACTATACATGTATTTAATATAGAAAAGAGGATTTTTATTTATCTTTAAATTGAAAATTTAAAGTAATATATGTATTAAAACATGTGTTAGCATCTTAAGTGATTAATAAGACAAGTGTAATTGAATTAAAAAGCTAGTATGACAAGTGTCTTTTATTTGATTTTCTTTTAATTTTAAAATAAATCATTCATACACTTATATAAAACATTTTTTTTCTCCATCCTCAATTTTCTTCTAATGTTCATTTTTTTTTCTAAGATAAGAAAAACTTCTCAGCTGAAAACAAGTTTGCTTTCAAACTCTCAAAACAAAATTTAAATCATGTTCAAAACCAGATTTTTCATATAACCTTCTCTGAAAATCAAATCTATAACCTTTCCAAATGCAAAGAAATGGCCTGCACCTGAATTTCTCTCCTCTGTAAATCTTGTTTTAAAATGCAAGTCAGTTTAAACAGCAAGCAAATCCTCAAATTCAAATTGCAAAAGCATTTTTTTTTCCAACCTGCAAATTCCATCAACCTGAAATCTTTTCAATAACAAATGAAGGCCTGCATTTCATTCTCCTTCAACCTGTTCAAAACCATCACAGTTTTCCACCCGCAGAAGCAATAAGTAGCCTCTGCATCTCTTTTAAAATATGGATATAAAGTGAAAATCTGCATGCAAGTTTTAACAGAGAAAAACTCATACTTCTTTAACCTGCATGCAAGTATTGAGCAACAGCAAAACATGCAAGTTGAATTTAAAAGTAAAGAGTAGTCTGAATTTATTCAAGCCTGCAACATTCAAATTTCTTCAAGCCTGCATTGAAAATTCATTCAAAAGCAAATGGAAAGTTTCTGCATTTTTTTATGATCTGGAAATCAAGCATATAAAGCCTGCATACAAGCTTTTAAACAAGTTTCAGCAACTTAAAATTTTGAGCTCTGTTTCATCTTCAAATCTCAGGTGAGTAACACTTTTTAAAATTTAAATAAATTGGTTGCTTAAATAAATATGTTGTATATGTTATTTGGACTGCATGTTGATTTGTTTGCCTGTGCTAATGATTTAAAATATATTACTGAATACATGCATATATAAGTTTGAATATATGTGACTGTGCTTCTTTTGATTTTAGTTCCAGAATTCTGTTTCTAAATAAAGCTTAAAGGAAAATTTCTTTTGCTTTAGTTGAATACTTTGTTAAAACCAGAAATTATTATGTTAAAGATGTTACAGTTTAGTTTTAAACTTATCAAGTCAAAACACAAAATGTGTAATCTACTCTGTAAAATGTTGAAACATCAGAGTATAATTAATAAACTTGAAAATTCAAACCTTATAGATGTTAAATGCAGTATTGAAAACTGATAACCTAAACAAAATAATGATTTTTAGAACTAAAATCATATTGATTAGCTAGAAGTTGAGACTGCAGTTCTTAGTGGAACAGAAATTGGGATTTTAGCTAACTCTGGTGATTAAGATAATTTGAGTATTTGGAATTCTTGGGGATGGTAGAGCAGTGATCAGGGAATGTGGCAAAAATGTCAGAGGGATGAATAGGTCATGGTGGAGGAGATGGGAAGTGGATGAAGTCTCTAAACCTAGTTTTGAGCAGTTTTATAATTTTGAATCATTACGGTCCTCTGGTAGATCGAGTTCGATGAAACTCTGGGGGAAAGAAGCTAGGGCATGGAAGAGGGTATGGCCAGAGCCGCCGGTGATCTGGTGGTCAGTGGTGGTAGTACGAGACGATTTCAGGTTTTGGGGTTTGAAGTTTATGCTGTTACCAGGTTTGTATTTGGAAGGAGGAACTCGATTTCGATTTCGAAGGGGAGGTGAGTTTGTGATGATCGTATTGGGTTCCAGGGATGGATGTTGACTTGCTGGAAGATTTGGTGATGGTCAGAGGTGGCTACAGCCACCGTGCATATGCACGGTGAAGAAGAAGTATCAGTGGGGGGGATTTGGGTTTGCTGTGTTAGTTTGTACTCGAGTTATACTCGGGTGAAAACGAATTTTGCTCGAAGTAGAAGAAGATTTTACTCGAAGTAAAATGGTGGGGTACTCGGGTATCCCCTGTTATTACAGGTTTCACTGAAACCTGTAAATATTTCCAATTCAGTTTGTTTTAAAACTAAATACAGGGTTTTGAAACAGAATTTAAGTCAAAATTAAATTTGAATTTCAAATGAGACTTGAATCCAGTTTGAAAATTTTAAATTTAAACTTTAAAACAAAATGTTTAGAACAACTTCAAAGAGTTTAAATATTTTGATTTTGAATAAAGCTTTAAATATAAGTAGAGATTCAAACATGGTTTAAATCTGAAAAGCAAACTCAATTTTGAAACAATGTTTGAGAATTAAGAAAGTTTTAAAAGAAGTTTAAATGTTTAAACAAATTTGTTGTTCAAACATATTTAAATATGATTTGTAATTTTAAATGAGTTTGGAGTTTAAATTTCTTATAATTTCTTTTATAAAATAAGAATAAAGCTTTAAAAGATTTTAGAATGTTTTATAAACTTTGTTTGAGTTAAATTTGTTTTCTTTTTAAATTTTTAAATTTAAAAATATAATTTGAAAATAATTTTGAGTTAATTGTTTTAAGTTACTTTATGTATGATAAAGTAACTATGAATAAGTAATGTTTTATTTTAAAATGTAAATTTAATGATATTTGTTTCATTAAATTAGCAAGATAATTTAAATAATGTAATTAATTAATTTGTTTAATTAATTAAAGATTTGAAATAAATTAATTAAGGTTAATTAAATTGGTAATTAATTTAAGTTAATTACTTAAGAAAAGTAATTAAGAATTTAATGATAAGTTAATGAAGGTCATTAACTTGTGATTATTTATTTATTAATGTAATTAATTTTGATAATTAATGTGATTAATTAATTTAAATAATCAATTAGGAATTTAATTAAGTATGATTACTTTTTGGAAATAATTAATGATATTAATTACTCTTTGTAATTAATTTATTAATTGGATTAATTTAAATTAATTAATTAAGTTTAATTAATTTAGAATAATCATTAAATAAGTTGATAAGTAATCATTGAGAAATAATTACTTAGAGAAGTAATTAAGATAAGAAATTACCTGAGATAATTAATTGAAGTATGGTATTTTGGGATTAATTACTTTGTGTAATTAATGTAAAGATAATTTCTTAATGTAGTGATTAATAATTAATTACTTTGTGCAATTAATTTAAGCTTTAATTGATTAAATCATTTTTGAAATGATTAAGTGATGTAATTAATTAAAGGTAATTAATTACAAATGAGATTAATCAAGGATGATTAATAAATATAATTAATCTAGGGGTGATTAAGAAAGTAATTAAGGTTAGTTAATTACTAAATGTAATTAATCAAGAATGATTAATAATTGTGGCTTAATTAAGATTAATTACTTAATGTAATTAATTTAAATAAGTAATTAATTTAAATTTAATTAAGGATCATTAATTAATATAATTAATGATGTAATTAAGGATTAATTAATTGGGATTAATTAATCTAATGGCAAGTGATTAAGGAAGTAATTAATTAATGTAATTAATTAATAAATGAAGTAATTAAAGGTTAATTACTGATTGTGGTTAAGGATAATTAATTTGTAAAATTAATTAAAGATAATTACTTGAATGTAATTAAGAAATAATTAATCAAGGGTGATTAATTAAAGTGATTAATTTGAGGATAATTATTTAATTGATTGATAATCAATTAAGGGTTAAGTAAGCAAGATTTAAATGGTGAAGTAATTAATTTAATTCATTTTAAATTAATTAAAGATAGGTAATTAATTTAATTCATTTTAAATTAATTAGAAATAGAAGTAATTAATTTAATTTATTTTTAAATTAATTATGGATGGTGTGATTGAGGATTCTTGCTTATGAATAGATGTTATGGTTTGACTTGGATGATTTGAATCTCAAATATGAGATTAGTATTGTGTGATATGGATGCATTGGTATATTGTGATGGTGATATGAATTATCTATGGATGATGATAATGTAGATTATCAAGTTATGATGATAATATAGATTACCTGTTTATGATAATATGGTTGATTATCTCTTATGATGATGTGAATTATCTAGCTGTGTATATAGATAGTTTAAGTTGAATTGTTTTAAACTTAAAACAACTTGGACCTAAAAGACACGCTTTGGATTTCGATGAGACCGGGATCGGGTTTCCATATTTGGATATCCGAAAACCACATCGATTCCAATTAACGTTAGGTCGTGAATCTAAGTGGAGCAAGTGAAGACTCGAGGTGTAAGGGCTATACGTCAGTATAACTCTGTGGGTGATTCCGTAATGAGTTTGACGGAATAGTGCTTATAGATTCGAGATGGTGAATCAGAGTGCAAGGGCTATGGTCGTTGACTCTGAGGGTGATTCCAATAATGAGTGCAACGAGATAGTGCCTTCGGTTTCGTTCGAACCCGGAACGAACTTGTATGGATTGAATGCTTTCAGCACATCGTCAGGCGGACGATGAGCATTCTAAGATTTGATGTCCTATAAAGGTAATCGTAACCTCAAGCCTCATCAACCGGGAATGGCTAAAACAGGGGAGGTGCAGCAAGGCTTCGTGGGTAGCCCCCACTTGAGAGCAAGATTTACCCCTGTCTAGAGGTCCCTTTTATTTCGGCTGTGTGGGGCGGTTGAATCGCGACAACTGCCGGGGTTGTCTTGTTCGGAACTGTTCAGTAAGGAACGGGTCCGGCCTTGTGTTGCAGGGGAGTTAGGGTGGCTCCTCGGTACGGTGATCTAGGCCACGTACTGTGACGGGCGGTACCCCAGTAGCCCTGCCATTGTATGGAATCCAAAATCCAATAAGTGCCAACGGTTTTGATTGTATTACCCACTTTTGTGGCTAGTAGCTGGAATTTAATAGATGTAACAATTTCGGCTAATTCATATTTACTTGAAAACCCTAGACACTATTATAATATCACAGAATTTCCTATCAAATGTTTTGGTTAGCGTAAGGTAAAAACTTTTCCATGTTTATGTGTGGGAAGTCTTACGTGATACCTTTCTTTTTAAAGGATTTTGAAAGTTAAGCAACTTTAACCTGTTACTCACACCAGACCCATGTCTGACCCGGAGTTTATTTTTGTTTTTCATAAACTCTTGGGTACTCAAATTTTTACGAGTAGCCAAGGGATTCAGGTTAGGATTCAGGATTAACTTTGACGAATAATGGAGGAGCAATGGAGCAGGAGGCTTCCGCGTTGTAGATATTTAGTCCGCTGTGTTTTGTATCTCTGAGTTAATTGTGATGTTGTATTGAGTTGTAAATACTAGACAGGTGTTTATAACTGTCTAGTATATGTGATGTGTATGCTGTGTATCTCTGATAGATATTGTATATTATGTAAATACTTTTGATTATTAATATAATTTATTCGTTCCGCTGTTTAGATTCTGACGTGTTGTTTCTTCTTTCTTCTCTTTCTTTCTATTCTCTATCCCTTTCTTTCTTTTTAACGATGCGACTTCCTGGAGTTAGGGAGTTGGGTCGTTACAGTGGTATCAGAGCGTTAGGTTGAGTGAATACCTAGGCTCTGTAATGGTGTCTATCTTGAGAGAGCGTATTTTTAGTTTTGATATATATCTATATATATTTATTATTTCTACCTATCTGTTGGGTTACCTGTTCAGGTATTCCAATATAGGTTATAAAGGTAGATAAGGTAGTGGTGTGTGTAACACGATGACTACCATTGGTTGGAGTTTGAATGTTTGAGGTTGGAAGTGTATTTGTTGAGACTGTAGACCTAATACCGTCTCGAGTAAGTTGTGCAGTGTGTAGAGATTTCATCGATCCCTGAAGGTAACCTGTTGAGGTTCAGAGTTCATCTTTGAAGATGGATGAGTAGAGTTTGGATCGATTTGTTGGCAGAAGTGTGTGATGGTATTTTGATAACTCAGGAAGTGGTAGCTGCGTGATGAGATGCAGTGACATTGGATTGTATCCGAAGATGTTTTCTTTGGAACAAGTTAAGAAGGTGTGTCTGCTTTGGTGATGTGGCTGAGTTCAGCTAGATGTTTGTGTTTGGCTTTGAGGCCTGAGTTTCTTGAAGAACTTTGGATCAGGAAGTTGACTGGCTGAGTAGTTTCTGAAGCTGGAGTTCAGAGGCAGTAGAGTGGATCTGTTTCTGCGATGGATTGACTAGTTAAGAGTGAGCTGTTCTGTTTGGTAAAGAGAGAACAGTTTTCTTTGGAATTGGTCTAGATTGATCGCAAAAGTGACTTGCGATAGGTTGAGTATTCTTTTGAGGCATTGAAGGATTTCTTGTGATAGTGTTTGGTGAATCAACTCAGGATAGATCAGAGTTGTGCAGCGGAAGCAGTTTGAGAATGTTTCTGTTTGTCTTTTCCTAGAAGAAGTGAGTTTGTTCTTCTGATGTTTGAAGAGTAGAGTTGGTGATCTTAGTCTTGGTTGATCTTGAGGAGATCGTTGTGTTGGGATGTTTTTGGTTTAGATTGTTTTTAGGGTATCAGCAAGAGTTAAGCTGATCAATTTGGATGTAGACAGCCCAGGATCAACAAGAAGAATTTTATGGATAAGAGATAAATGAATTTGGATTCTGGAGACGGAGATTTGATTTGGATAAGTTTTCTCCGATCGAGGGAGCTATAAGTTTTGAGTAAGTCTGAGAAGCTAGCTCCGTGATGTTATGGATATCTTCTGTGTTTTGGTGTTTAGTTTTCAAGAATTGAATTGACAGTTGGATAATTGGATTTGGTGAGATTCACGTATCTCTGAGGGAGTACGTGTATGAGTTAGCTCTGGTTGTGGAACCAGCTGTTCAGGAGGGTTTGGTTGTTGGGTCAGACTCGTTCGTAGTCTGATATCTTGTCTAGTTTTGTAGATCTAGATGAGTTGAAACTCTATAGCTTCGTAGTTTTGATTGTTTAGATTCTGTAGGGCGAGTATCCCGGTATATATATATACTTGGGGAAACTCGAGAAAAATTTATCCAGAATTTTATCTGGATAATTAAATTTGTTTGATTAGATAAATTGGTTGCTATGGTTGTTAGCATATGATTGATGTATGCTTGTGATTTAAAATTTTAAATTTTAAATGGGTTATTAAATTACTTTTGCTTTTAAATTTCGGGGACGAAATTCTTTTAAGGGGGGAGGAATGTGATATCCCGGAAATTTTAGCAATATCAATTTAATAATCTGTGATTAAAATTAAATTGATTTGATAAAATTTTGTTAATAAAATTTACTTGATTTAATAATCCAATTAAATAAATGTTTAATTGGTAAATCTTATCTTTTAAAAACTAATAATTGTTTTTCCTATTTATAATATATGTATATATATTTATATATATATATATTGTGAATGGATAAGTTTGGTTTGAAATTAAATGAACAAATAAAATATTGTTTTCAAATTTTAATATTCATTTGATAATTTGAAGATTATTATTTTATTTAATAAATAACAAATTGTTTAAAATACTTAAAGTAATTATTTTAAATTGTATAATTGTATAATTGTATTTTCATAAGATAAACAAAAGTTTATTTTTTTTTTTTTTAAATATAGCTTAATAATTATAAACTGGAATTATTTGAAATTTAAAATATAAATTGTTTACTAAAACATTAATGGAATTAAATATGTTCAATAAGACATGTAATTTATAATTTCTTTTATAAATTATTTAAATTTGATAATTGTGTTTTATTTATTTTAATAAATATAGATATGTTTTAAAAAGACAATGTTATTATTTTAGAATTTCAAACATGTTAATATAAACTAGTTTTAAATTGGTTTTAAAATTGGATTTTTAAAATGTATAAATAGCATTTGAATTTGAATTCATTTTGAAATTCAAATGAATAAACATACTTGAATAACCATATTTAAATTTTGCAAGTGAGCTTTCCTATTTTGTAAATTGTTTTATTTCACTAAAAAGAAATACATATACATTTATTAATGAAACTACTATACATGTATTTAATATAGAAAAGAGGATTTTTATTTATCTTTAAATTGAAAATTTAAAGTAATATATGTATTAAAACATGTGTTAGCATCTTAAGTGATTAATAAGACAAGTGTAATTGAATTAAAAAGCTAGTATGACAAGTGTCTTTTATTTGATTTTCTTTTAATTTTAAAATAAATCATTCATACACTTATATAAAACATTTTTTTTCTCCATCCTCAATTTTCTTCTAATGTTCATTTTTTTTTCTAAGATAAGAAAAACTTCTCAGCTGAAAACAAGTTTGCTTTCAAACTCTCAAAACAAAATTTAAATCATGTTCAAAACCAGATTTTTCATATAACCTTCTCTGAAAATCAAATCTATAACCTTTCCAAATGCAAAGAAATGGCCTGCACCTGAATTTCTCTCCTCTGTAAATCTTGTTTTAAAATGCAAGTCAGTTTAAACAGCAAGCAAATCCTCAAATTCAAATTGCAAAAGCATTTTTTTTTCCAACCTGCAAATTCCATCAACCTGAAATCTTTTCAATAACAAATGAAGGCCTGCATTTCATTCTCCTTCAACCTGTTCAAAACCATCACAGTTTTCCACCCGCAGAAGCAATAAGTAGCCTCTGCATCTCTTTTAAAATATGGATATAAAGTGAAAATCTGCATGCAAGTTTTAACAGAGAAAAACTCATACTTCTTTAACCTGCATGCAAGTATTGAGCAACAGCAAAACATGCAAGTTGAATTTAAAAGTAAAGAGTAGTCTGAATTTATTCAAGCCTGCAACATTCAAATTTCTTCAAGCCTGCATTGAAAATTCATTCAAAAGCAAATGGAAAGTTTCTGCATTTTTTTATGATCTGGAAATCAAGCATATAAAGCCTGCATACAAGCTTTTAAACAAGTTTCAGCAACTTAAAATTTTGAGCTCTGTTTCATCTTCAAATCTCAGGTGAGTAACACTTTTTAAAATTTAAATAAATTGGTTGCTTAAATAAATATGTTGTATATGTTATTTGGACTGCATGTTGATTTGTTTGCCTGTGCTTATGATTTAAAATATATTACTGAATACATGCATATATAAGTTTGAATATATGTGACTGTGCTTCTTTTGATTTTAGTTCCAGAATTCTGTTTCTAAATAAAGCTTAAAGGAAAATTTCTTTTGCTTTAGTTGAATACTTTGTTAAAACCAGAAATTATTATGTTAAAGATGTTACAGTTTAGTTTTAAACTTATCAAGTCAAAACACAAAATGTGTAATCTACTCTGTAAAATGTTGAAACATCAGAGTATAATTAATAAACTTGAAAATTCAAACCTTATAGATGTTAAATGCAGTATTGAAAACTGATAACCTAAACAAAATAATGATTTTTAGAACTAAAATCATATTGATTAGCTAGAAGTTGAGACTGCAGTTCTTAGTGGAACAGAAATTGGGATTTTAGCTAACTCTGGTGATTAAGATAATTTGAGTATTTGGAATTCTTGGGGATGGTAGAGCAGTGATCAGGGAATGTGGCAAAAATGTCAGAGGGATGAATAGGTCATGGTGGAGGAGATGGGAAGTGGATGAAGTCTCTAAACCTAGTTTTGAGCAGTTTTATAATTTTGAATCATTACGGTCCTCTGGTAGATCGAGTTCGATGAAACTCTGGGGGAAAGAAGCTAGGGCATGGAAGAGGGTATGGCCAGAGCCGCCGGTGATCTGGTGGTCAGTGGTGGTAGTACGAGACGATTTCAGGTTTTGGGGTTTGAAGTTTATGCTGTTACCAGGTTTGTATTTGGAAGGAGGAACTCGATTTCGATTTCGAAGGGGAGGTGAGTTTGTGATGATCGTATTGGGTTCCAGGGATGGATGTTGACTTGCTGGAAGATTTGGTGATGGTCAGAGGTGGTTACAGCCACCGTGCATATGCACGGTGAAGAAGAAGTATCAGTGGGGGGGATTTGGGTTTGCTGTGTTAGTTTGTACTCGAGTTATACTCGGGTGAAAACGAATTTTGCTCGAAGTAGAAGAAGATTTTACTCGAAGTAAAATGGTGGGGTACTCGGGTATCCCCTGTTATTACAGGTTTCACTGAAACCTGTAAATATTTCCAATTCAGTTTGTTTTAAAACTAAATACAGGGTTTTGAAACAGAATTTAAGTCAAAATTAAATTTGAATTTCAAATGAGACTTGAATCCAGTTTGAAAATTTTAAATTTAAACTTTAAAACAAAATGTTTAGAACAACTTCAAAGAGTTTAAATATTTTGATTTTGAATAAAGCTTTAAATATAAGTAGAGATTCAAACATGGTTTAAATCTGAAAAGCAAACTCAATTTTGAAACAATGTTTGAGAATTAAGAAAGTTTTAAAAGAAGTTTAAATGTTTAAACAAATTTGTTGTTCAAACATATTTAAATATGATTTGTAATTTTAAATGAGTTTGGAGTTTAAATTTCTTATAATTTCTTTTATAAAATAAGAATAAAGCTTTAAAAGATTTTAGAATGTTTTATAAACTTTGTTTGAGTTAAATTTGTTTTCTTTTTAAATTTTTAAATTTAAAAATATAATTTGAAAATAATTTTGAGTTAATTGTTTTAAGTTACTTTATGTATGATAAAGTAACTATGAATAAGTAATGTTTTATTTTAAAATGTAAATTTAATGATATTTGTTTCATTAAATTAGCAAGATAATTTAAATAATGTAATTAATTAATTTGTTTAATTAATTAAAGATTTGAAATAAATTAATTAAGGTTAATTAAATTGGTAATTAATTTAAGTTAATTACTTAAGAAAAGTAATTAAGAATTTAATGATAAGTTAATGAAGGTCATTAACTTGTGATTATTTATTTATTAATGTAATTAATTTTGATAATTAATGTGATTAATTAATTTAAATAATCAATTAGGAATTTAATTAAGTATGATTACTTTTTGGAAATAATTAATGATATTAATTACTCTTTGTAATTAATTTATTAATTGGATTAATTTAAATTAATTAATTAAGTTTAATTAATTTAGAATAATCATTAAATAAGTTGATAAGTAATCATTGAGAAATAATTACTTAGAGAAGTAATTAAGATAAGAAATTACCTGAGATAATTAATTGAAGTATGGTATTTTGGGATTAATTACTTTGTGTAATTAATGTAAAGATAATTTCTTAATGTAGTGATTAATAATTAATTACTTTGTGTAATTAATGTAAAGATAATTTCTTAATGTAGTGATTAATAATTAATTACTTTGTGCAATTAATTTAAGCTTTAATTGATTAAATCATTTTTGAAATGATTAAGTGATGTAATTAATTAAAGGTAATTAATTACAAATGAGATTAATCAAGGATGATTAATAAATATAATTAATCTAGGGGTGATTAAGAAAGTAATTAAGGTTAGTTAATTACTAAATGTAATTAATCAAGAATGATTAATAATTGTGGCTTAATTAAGATTAATTACTTAATGTAATTAATTTAAATAAGTAATTAATTTAAATTTAATTAAGGATCATTAATTAATATAATTAATGATGTAATTAAGGATTAATTAATTGGGATTAATTAATCTAATGGCAAGTGATTAAGGAAGTAATTAATTAATGTAATTAATTAATAAATGAAGTAATTAAAGGTTAATTACTGATTGTGGTTAAGGATAATTAATTTGTAAAATTAATTAAAGATAATTACTTGAATGTAATTAAGAAATAATTAATCAAGGGTGATTAATTAAAGTGATTAATTTGAGGATAATTATTTAATTGATTGATAATCAATTAAGGGTTAAGTAAGCAAGATTTAAATGGTGAAGTAATTAATTTAATTCATTTTAAATTAATTAAAGATAGGTAATTAATTTAATTCATTTTAAATTAATTAGAAATAGAAGTAATTAATTTAATTTATTTTTAAATTAATTATGGATGGTGTGATTGAGGATTCTTGCTTATGAATAGATGTTATGGTTTGACTTGGATGATTTGAATCTCAAATATGAGATTAGTATTGTGTGATATGGATGCATTGGTATATTGTGATGGTGATATGAATTATCTATGGATGATGATAATGTAGATTATCAAGTTATGATGATAATATAGATTACCTGTTTATGATAATATGGTTGATTATCTCTTATGATGATGTGAATTATCTAGCTGTGTATATAGATAGTTTAAGTTGAATTGTTTTAAACTTAAAACAACTTGGACCTAAAAGACACGCTTTGGATTTCGATGAGACCGGGATCGGGTTTCCATATTTGGATATCCGAAAACCACATCGATTCCAATTAACGTTAGGTCGTGAATCTAAGTGGAGCAAGTGAAGACTCGAGGTGTAAGGGCTATACGTCAGTATAACTCTGTGGGTGATTCCGTAATGAGTTTGACGGAATAGTGCTTATAGATTCGAGATGGTGAATCAGAGTGCAAGGGCTATGGTCGTTGACTCTGAGGGTGATTCCAATAATGAGTGCAACGAGATAGTGCCTTCGGTTTCGTTCGAACCCGGAACGAACTTGTATGGATTGAATGCTTTCAGCACATCGTCAGGCGGACGATGAGCATTCTAAGATTTGATGTCCTATAAAGGTAATCGTAACCTCAAGCCTCATCAACCGGGAATGGCTAAAACAGGGGAGGTGCAGCAAGGCTTCGTGGGTAGCCCCCACTTGAGAGCAAGATTTACCCCTGTCTAGAGGTCCCTTTTATTTCGGCTGTGTGGGGCGGTTGAATCGCGACAACTGCCGGGGTTGTCTTGTTCGGAACTGTTCAGTAAGGAACGGGTCCGGCCTTGTGTTGCAGGGGAGTTAGGGTGGCTCCTCGGTACGGTGATCTAGGCCACGTACTGTGACGGGCGGTACCCCAGTAGCCCTGCCATTGTATGGAATCCAAAATCCAATAAGTGCCAACGGTTTTGATTGTATTACCCACTTTTGTGGCTAGTAGCTGGAATTTAATAGATGTAACAATTTCGGCTAATTCATATTTACTTGAAAACCCTAGACACTATTATAATATCACAGAATTTCCTATCAAATGTTTTGGTTAGCGTAAGGTAAAAACTTTTCCATGTTTATGTGTGGGAAGTCTTACGTGATACCTTTCTTTTTAAAGGATTTTGAAAGTTAAGCAACTTTAACCTGTTACTCACACCAGACCCATGTCTGACCCGGAGTTTATTTTTGTTTTTCATAAACTCTTGGGTACTCAAATTTTTACGAGTAGCCAAGGGATTCAGGTTAGGATTCAGGATTAACTTTGACGAATAATGGAGGAGCAATGGAGCAGGAGGCTTCCGCGTTGTAGATATTTAGTCCGCTGTGTTTTGTATCTCTGAGTTAATTGTGATGTTGTATTGAGTTGTAAATACTAGACAGGTGTTTATAACTGTCTAGTATATGTGATGTGTATGCTGTGTATCTCTGATAGATATTGTATATTATGTAAATACTTTTGATTATTAATATAATTTATTCGTTCCGCTGTTTAGATTCTGACGTGTTGTTTCTTCTTTCTTCTCTTTCTTTCTATTCTCTATCCCTTTCTTTCTTTTTAACGATGCGACTTCCTGGAGTTAGGGAGTTGGGTCGTTACAGGTATGCTCCCTGAAGGCGGAGTCGGAGGGATCAGATCAACTATAGGAGATGGGGTAGACACACTGGTGTCAAAACCCGCATCACCAGGAGATATCATCCTTAACAGAGCCAGGCCGAGTCCCGCCATTCCACCTCCAAAGCTGCTGGTCCGTGCTGCAACTTCCATTTCAGCATTTATCTTGTCTATAATCTTCTCCTCGTGAAGTGTTTGCGTATCGCCAGGAATGCCTATAGCTGGATCTGAGGAACTAGTCGTCGGTGTGTTTCCTCTCAAGACAAATGGCAGATCCGCAAAGGGGTCACTGTGATGACCGAGAAGTTCCTCCGTCATCTGTTCATAAAAAGAAAGTTTACACCCCTACGTTCCGTCAATAGGCGTGGTAGTTGTCGTAGCGACCGCTTGGGTTACGATAGCCTCCAGCACATGATGCGATTCTTGAGTGGCAGGAGGCGCGACTGATGCGGCTCCAATCATTGGAAAGAAATAAAGGAAACTATCATTAAATATTTTGAGTAAAGCTCCTGATCATAAACAAGCAAATGAAATGTTCAAAGTACCTTCCTCGGTTTGACTTGTTGATGGATGAATAACCTCGGAAATTTGCTCGTTAACTTGAGATTTCGACGGTCGATCCAGGTTGTAAGTAGGAACAGATTGAGAACCAACTGCAGAAGTCGGTTCGGGCTGAGTTGGAACAAGTGTTTCGGGACTTGTGTCACGATGCTCGACCCTAGAACCTTCTCCAACCTCCGAGTGCTGAGTGCCAAGCTTCTCCTTCTCATAAGAAATCATAGCATCATGAAGAACTTTCCATTTATCTTCATTCAACACTCGGTTCTCAAGCTCAAATTCATCGACCGATTCACCCTAATAGGTAGCCTTCTCATCACCTATTAATCAGCCCCTGGCATTGTATAAGTGTGTCGGATAGTTATCGAGCTAGACTAGGTTCTTATGCCTCAAGACATTGGAATTATAGGTAATGAGGAGATCTTCAATGTCAGCCTCTAGCCTAGACTCCGCCATTTGGACCTTCTCCTCGACCTCAGTCTCCATCTCTCGGACCTTAGTCATTGCCACATCCTGTTCGCCTCGAAGAACTACGACCTGTTCACATGCCTCCTGGGCTGTGCTATTTACATCATCCCTTTCCTTGATGATTTCGAAAAATTTGGCTTTGAGCTCGTTAAGTTCTTTAAGAGTCGTATCCTATTCGGCTGTTACAGTTGTGCTTCTGTGGCCCATCTCCTCCATCAGGGCAAAATGTGCCCACCGCATCCTCTCAATTGCTAAGTTCTCCTCATTGGCCTTTTGGGTGGCCTCTATTTTTGATTTCCAAGAGGATTCGGCCTCATCATTAAGCACTCGAATAATCTAGTCCTTTTGAGCGAGCTTGGCTTCTAATTTCTCAGTGGTATTCGCCCGCTAAAAGGCCACCTTCAAAGATTTCTCTACGACTTTCCCCCACTCCTTGTTGAGTATAGATGTCATGAATAGAATCGTGCATTGTGTTCTCTACTTCCGTTGGAATTCTCTTTAAGTGAGGGGGAGGATGCAGCCATCGAAACGAATATTTGAAAAATCCTTCTTCAATTGGGCGATCCTAATAGCCCCTTGCTTAGTGGGATCAGTGATGCCTATTCAGCGACAATGGGGGTTTCGGCCTTATGTCTGCGGCGTTGTGATTCAGGCCTAGTGGTTTGAGAAAATGATTTTTTACGAGGAGGCTCTACTGGATGTTTTCCATGGGTAGAAGGTTGTGTAGGGATTTGAGGAGGTAGAGAAAGCGATCGGGATCGGTACCTTTGTTTTCTGTCCCTATCTCTCTCATGATATTCTTGGCTAGAGTACACGCGACCGCGGTCTCTTTCCGTATCCCTCCAATGGGACTCATAGTACGAAGAGGATCAACGAGCTGAATGAATGCACCTCAATATCGACCCACGTTTGAACATTATATCTGCAAAGTAAAAGAAACAGAGTTAGTAATCTCCTAAAGTAAACGGCTTCTGATCGGAAATCGTGTAGTGCCGTGAAGTGTATATGTATGTGTAACCCCCCGATTAACCGAAAATGTCGGCCATGCTAGTGGGAAGAGACTTGCTTAAGTCTAAAGGACTCTAAAGCTCCTCCAATCCGGCGTCATGTTGAAGTGACACATAATCCGAGATTGGGATATTGGCAAGCCTTTCGAAAAGGTTTCTCCACTTGCGAAGGAGGAGCCTCTGAAATTCCAATACCTGGAATAGGCAAGGACACTATTACGGATTTTCATCTCAAAGATTTGTGGAGCTTATGCGTTGCAGCCTTGTTTTTTCTCCTTCCCTCAAGAGTTTGAAAGCTGCTAGAAGTCCCAGCTCCGGGTTTATCATCGGTGGGTGTATTTTCTTCCTCTCCCTTTTTAGTTAGTATGATTCTGGGCACTATACATTTATCCCATGTCATTGAAACCGTCCTCAGCGCTCCTTCAAGTCTTATGCTCTGATTCCGCTCGATTAGGCCGACGGTTCACAAATTCATGTCACTTAGCATCGAGTCTGTCTCCCTCATTTCATTCGACACTTCTTGAAGGACATGTACTATTTCTTTAAAATGTGCGCCCTTGGGTAGTGGGATTATGGCTGTAAAAGGAAAGAAGATATGAGATTTAGCTTCGATTACAACAAATTCGTGAATTACCGAAGAAAATCGTGTCACTTACGTCTGGCTATCCAACGATTGGCGACTCCTGGAGGGCGTCGGACATAGAACCATTCTGTCTTAAAATAGCTAAACCTGGTCCAAGAACCCATCACCACTTGACAGTTCCTAATTGCCTCTAGGAATGTGAATAAAGGGTTGTATCCCTGACTCTTAACATTAAATAGGTATTTGATTTCGATCGGAGTAGGGGGTCGAAAAAGATGCTCCATGAATACAATAAATAGGCTATTCTGCAGCGTGTATCCTTTAAGGTGTAGTTGTGAGGGGGAATTCCGAAAAAATCAACACTTCTCGAATGTATTGGTTGAATGGGGGAAGCGTCCCAACGGTGCACGAATGTTAATTGAAAGCAGTAAACCCCTTCGGGGGAGCATGTGCTCTATCACTTGGCCCGGGTAACAAGACATCATCCAACGACAAACCGTGTCTTAAACATATTCGTCCCAACATATCTTCAAAGACATTGAACAACATAAAGTCTTGTGGATTCATAATAAAAGTCGCTCCTCGCAGCTCGTCTGAAGCTGGATCGATAACCTCGGCTACGGTGGCCGACAACTCTATTATTGAGGAAGACGGACTTTGAATTTCCTGCTGTTGAGAACTTGTGGATTCCAAAGCTATTCAACTTATCAAAAACCATCATTAGATGATAATAAGCCCGTGTGTTCCCCAATGTGACGTGTGTGAATGTGTTGTGCAGTGCTACATATTTCTTGAGAAATTCTAGAGAGTATAAATAAATGTAAAAACGACAAGACTTCGAGATTCAACCAGAGTGACTGTCATCGTTGACCGTCATGACCGTGCCAACCAAACTTCAACGAACAATCCAGTTAAAGATCGTTAAGTTTCATCAAGTTATAGTTCCATCGACGAGCTTCGAAAGGCAGTTAGATATGTAATAAAGCAGTTAAATCAAATTATGCAAGGCAGAAGCTCGTCGAAGTCAAATGATCAATTGTACACAAGATTTGATATCCATCAAGGGTGGAATTTGGATCGATCATAAGATACCCTATTCGTTTCGATCACTAAGGACGATACTTCGTACCGATCGCCATAGCGCAAGTACGTATCGATCCCAAGCACTTCATCTTGTATCGATCATCGGCTGCGTCTTTGTATTGACTGGTAGAACTGGCGCTTCATATTGATTGCACAGTTAGGTTTTCGTATCGATCGTTCTGAATCGATGCGAACTCCTCCCATCTCTGATCGATACGAGGCCACTCCTTCCATAGATATGATGCTCTATCAACATCCATCGATACGAACTGGAATGGCTTTTTGAACGATACGAATCATTCTTCCTCAATCGATGTGAATGATCCCTCAATGTCCATTGTCCCTTCTCCTTCTCCAACAGATTCGATTGCCATTTCCTCCCTCCACCATGCTCCAAACCAACTTCGACTCAACTTCGCCAGAAATCGACCATGTATGTGAATGAATTAGCAATAGGACTCGAGTCTCATCGTTCTTAACATGAATTCTTCAATTAATTACCTGATTTCAAAAATTAGTTCAAGGGATTGGAGGTTTGGTTCGATTCAAAGGCGAAAGCAGTTTTTTCTTTTTCTTGGTCTCTCTATCAGTATGAAGGCAGTGTGTGAAAATGAACGCAAGTGAGAAATTTGGCTAAGTCCAAATCGTATTTATATGGACACGATACCAAGAAGTAAAAAAAAAATTCGTCTCTCGGTCATTTCGACCGGATTTAACAGGGTTCTCCTCTAATAGATACGAAGAGGGATATTCATATCCATCAATTCAAGTTCATCTGAAATGCACGATACGAACTACTTTAATCGTATCCATCAAAGTATAGCCCGTGAAGACTCGTATCCATCGATGCGAATAATACCCGGAGGACTAGCTAGACTATTTGTATCCATTATAAGTCCCTCGATACGAAGATCACTACAAAATAATATCTAGACCATTCAACTTTATCGACACGAAATCTACATTCGTTCATCCCAAATCGATCCAAGAGAGGTTCGATATGAAGGGACACTCCAAAAAAACCATCAAGCGCTGTTACGAATCGAATTTTGCATTGACTCAAGAGAGGGTCAATACGAAATTCGATGCGCACAATTATTAAATGAAAATGAATCTCTAAAAAATCAAGTCCACCAATTGTCTGTGATTTTAGGAAAATTTTCCAAAAGTGAAAGATGATTGAATATTCTATTAGGGAAACAAACTGTTAATAAAGATAGACAAGGACTTGGATATAATCAATCTGAAAATGTTAGAAACAAAATTAATCAAGTCAATTCCATATGCACAATTTGTAGAAAATTTGGATGCTATCAAAATAATTGTTGGTATAGACCCAAACACGTAAAAACTATTCCAATTTAGGTTCCAAAAGGCACGAATATAAAATCCCTCAAAGTCAAATAAATCTGGGTGCCAAAAGGAACGTATATAAATAGTTTAGGGCCTCCGTAAAATTACTTTTCAAAATCTGCTGCCACTAACAACAATGGACCTTTAAAAAAAATAGGTCATAAAAATTTTCTCTCGTGTAGGTGTGGTGGCAGGCTAAGGAGCAACAACAGTGTTATCTGGATTCTGGCTGTTCCAGACATATAATAAGGGACTAATCAAAGTTCCTTAGCCTATTATAAAGGTGGCAGAATCATAATGGGCAACAATGAAAAATTACCGTAAAGGTAAAATAGGTATTGGTATATTCATCTTGAATGATTTATTCAATGTGATAATCTGCACCATAATTAGAATTTAATTCAGCCAGTTATGTGATGAAAAAATAAATGTTGATTTTAATTCCGACTCATTCTTAATGTCTACGATCTTACATGACTTGTTCTTATTTTTGACTCTGATTTGTGCAAAAATATTGACCAATCATCTTTTCAACTTTGAACTAATTCATATAAATTTGTTTGGTCAAATGATGGTGTTTTATTTGTTGATGATTACTCATGATACAAGTGGATATATTTATTTCCTGAATCTGACACTATGTTCATTATTTACACGGCTTCAATTCTAGTTCAAGAGAACTTCATTTAAAAGCTGTTAAAAATGATTTTATGGTATTTTGTTGCAACTTCATGATCTGTTTATAACATTCAATTAATGATAATCTTGAGTGGAAGAAAAATTCAGATGCAGATTACACTGGCCTAGTTGGCAGAAAAATTACTAGTGGAACGTGATTTATCTTGAGACATTTCAGTAGCTGCATCATTTTTCAAAGAAAATATCTGCATATTTTTCATTTCAAATATTTTTAAATGGCAGACATTTTTCTTACAAAAACGTCTTCCAGAAAATCATTTTGTTGACCTTGTTTCAGATTAGTCATTTTAGAAAATTTAATTTGACAATTATTTTTGGAATTGATTTTAAATGACTACATTAACTACTCTGACTCTGTACCGATTATCGAAAAGTTAAATATTGATTGAAAAAGTGATGAGTGCTGATATTAATCATATATTATAACTTAAGACGGTATAATTAGTAAATTTCTTTAGAAATTTGAACAAGAGTTATATAAACTTTTTGCTGGTAAAAATTCCATGACCATCTCTATTTCTATCATATTTCTAATGACCATCACTCATCAAAATTCAATATAGTTTATCAATATGTGGCATTTTAAATAAGAAATCATTCGTTTTTAATTTTATATATTTTTTAAAAAGGATCCAAAGTATTCACTCTCATTAAAAGTCCTTACGGTTATGCATGGGTGAATTACTTGGAATTTTTGATTATGTGCTTCATGCTCATTTAATAGTCCTCACGGTTATGCATGTATGGAACACATATCAAAATTGATTAATTAAATAGATAAGTTGATTCTAATCCCATTTAAAAGTCCTCAGGGTTATGCGTGGTTAGAAGATACTTCAATTCATTTTTTAACAAATTTTTTGGATACTACTAATCTCATTTAAAAGTCCTAACGGTTATGCATGGTTAGTAGATATTCAAATTCCAGATATAAATATACCACAAATAGACACAACTATATGGTTTTATTTGATGACATTATCCCTATCATTCTAAAGTGGAATATGCATCAAACAGAGCATTTATGATTTTTGTTTGATTTTTTATTGAAATTTAATATTTAACTCCAAGAATTTCCTTTTTATTGCTGTAATTATCGATTACAGTTACAATCCGAAATTTAATAAGGGCTGAGTGCCTTAGCCTTAGAGAAGAGAAAGTCAGAGAGCAGAAAGAAGTTCCCCCAAATTTGAGACCCACATGCTGTATTTATAGGAAAATCTAGGTAGTTGGGCTTCCTAAGTAACCCGAGCCCATCAAGGCCATAGCCGATCCCAAATTCACCAACATGCCGACCCACTCCTTTGTGTCGACCCACTTCATCGAGCGGAGCCTGTCGACCCACTTAGGCCGATCCATGCACGAACTACCGAGTGACACCCCGTAGCGCTTGCCTTGGGACTCGAAGCAATCGACCCCCCTTCCCTACCGAGCCAGTTCCTTCCATTCCTGCCGAGCCACAATGCTTAGCGACCTTGCCGAGCCACCATGTTGAGCCACCTTGCCGGGCCACCATGACCGAGCCATAATGCCGAGCGACCTACAACCTTATGCCGAGCGGCATCTGCCAAACCACTACCCTATGCTGAGCGGCATCTACCGAACCACTACCTTATGCAGGTCCGTCAATGCCGAACGAGGATGCCGAACCCATGACTCTCTTATTGACCGACTCTTTCCAATGCCGAATTGCTCAAATGCTGATCCACGTATGTCCCTCGTCATTGGTCGAACCACCTCATCTAGGCCGAACCTCTTTACCGAAGCCGAGCCTTTGACGTCGAATGACCCAGAACTTCCAGACCGAGCCATGTATCTTATCCACTTCTCGATCGAACAAAATATCCAAGCGAACTTCATCCTTTTAAATCGAATCCATCATATTCCAGCCTCGATAATCATGAAGCTAGTTAGGTTGAATCCGCCTATTTATGGCCTTGATAAAAGGTTGGTTAACATTTGCCTCCCAAAACATGCCTTACTGTTGGAAGGGTTTTTTTTGAATAGCCCCAAGTCTGATATCTGAAGTATATATGTTATCCACATACATGCTTTCCGATTCATAATCCAATCTATTTTATCCAAGTGCCATCGCCGTATCCTTATCCGAATCTACGACTACTCTGAGTTGATATCCAATTCTTAATTCAGTAACCAAATCCTTAGCCAAATCCATATCCATATGAACTTGACAACCGAGTTCTAATCCATCCATATCCAACAACCAATAACCACGTCCATGACCTCTCGAGGTCGATGTCCAAATCTGGGACCGTTTCGGGTCCATGTCCAAATCCTTAGCTGTTTATAGCCAATATCCAAATCTCTAACCTCTCCGGGTTTTTGCTAAGCGTAATCCACACTTCAAAACATGTGTTAAGTAATTCTATGGTGTTCCTGGTTCAGTGTCCCTAAACGTCGACTAATGCCGTGGCTTAAGTCCTAAGCCGAGTCCCGGTCGCTCTGGACTCTAGCCGAGCATAGTCCATACTCGATGACCTGTATAGTAGACAATATGGGGCTTAAGTCTTTGGTCGAATTTTTGTCTCTCCTGACCCTTGCCAAGCAAAGTCCATACTTGATGACCTTCTATCCAAAATCTGGAGAAAATCCAATCGAAATCCAAATCGAAATCCAAATCCAACCAAAAAACCCAAAATCCATATCAAAAATCCAAATCAAAATTCAAATCAAAAATCAAGCATCCAAACAAGAATCCAAACCAAAAAACCAAAAAAACTGGGAGTTCAAACCGAACTCCAAAACCAAAACAGTAAAAGCAAATGTCCAAGCCAGAAGGAAATAAAACAGATTTCACAAACCACGACATCACGGTTTATCATCGTCTCAGAGCATGCCTACGGGTTATCTCCGACCACATACATGAGTAAATGACTTAGCCGTCTATCCAGAGTTTGCTACTCATTCCAAACCATCGCCATCAGTTGATGACCAACTGACCACCATTCCTGGTCCTCATGCCATCGTCGTTCAGGGTAGGCGGTGGCTACTCCTGTTCCACCGCCGCATCTCGAGTTTCGACATATTTTCGCAACCGACCATTCTGTACATGCTCTTCAATTATATCCCTTAGACGTCGATAGCTGCTAGTATCATGCCCATCCAGGTCATGAAAGAGACAGTGCCTTCCTGATGCCTTTTCGCATTCTGAGGGCTCCCTCCTTGCCGGCCTTCGATAAGGAAGGCGATCTCGAGTATCCAAGTACATCCGTTCTGGTGTTGCATTCAATCCTATGTAAGTGGAGAATTTTGGTTCTCCCCAGCACTTCCTTTTCCCTTTATCCTTGTCTTTACCCGAACTTTCACATGGCGGTCCTCCATCCTTAACCATGTTCACTTCCTTTGATTTCATATCCAAACATGCATCCTCTTGTCGAAGAAACCTTTCAGCTTCATGAAAGAATTCCTTGAGATCCAGTGGTGGATCCCGTATCAATGATACTTTGAAATCCGAATTATCCTTGACTCCTGATACTGCAGCCATTAAAACCATTGATGGATCTGGTCAATCCACCGAAGCGACTGCTGCATTAAACCGGGTTAAGAAAGTCCTGAGTGATTCATCTGCCCTCTTCTTGATTGAAGCTAGTGTCATCACATTCTTTGGCCTTTTTATGTGAACTCGAAACTATCCCAAGAACTTATCCACCAGTTCTATCCACGTCCGAATAAATCCATCCTCTAGCTATCTAAACCACATAGCAGCTATATCGGTCAAGTACAAGGGGAAACACCGAGCCATGACCTCCTCCGTTGCACCTAGTACTTCCATATTCCTCGTGTACCTAATCAAGTGGTCATTGGGATCCGTCTTTCCATTGTATACTTCCAAAGTGGGTAGCTTGAAATCGGGTGGATTCCTAGCTGACCTGATGTTCTAGGTGAACGGACTTATGTTGACTCCCTCCAAATCTCTATTTGTCAGACCTCCATGAATGGTTTGCCTGATGATGTCATCCAGTCCATTGTTACCTACTAGGGTTTGCCTCCTATCCATGTTTCCTAACTGCCCTTCTAATCCACGAGGAAATTCTGGCACATACTCCTCATCACATACTTCTGTATTGCTATTGGCGTCGGGCTGCATAACATCATTCGGTATCCCTCCATGAACTGGTCCAGCACTACCCGGTGGTGTGCCCTCGAATCTAGGTCTATTTAGATTGTTAGTTGCTTGCTGATATGGAGTTGCCCTACTGAATCACTCAATCTGCCTACTGGTTGAGTTCCTCTAGTACAGTTCTAAGAACTTGAGCACCTACAGTTCCTAGTTGTCAAAATTACCTAAGAAGAGCCTACATCATCTCCTCTTGCCATTTCATCATCTGCTCCTACATAGAATTCATCACAACCTGCATCTTGTCCCGAGTTATGTAGATGGATGCATGATCCTCTCCAGCTCCAGAAGAGGCCGCTTGACTTCCTTCCCGATTGCTCCCTTCCACTGCTTGCTTCCTTGTTGATGGTCTAGCCATTGCTTTCTAAAATCCAAGTTCCTTGCTTCAAAATCCATGAGTGCTTGCCCTCTCAGGGAAAGCATCAAAATGTTAGCGCCAAAATTGGTCAATAAAATACAAATCCAAGTGGAAGCACCAAACAATAGTCACAGATCATAGACAGAATATATGTGGAGGATATTAATATGAAGAGCAACAAAAGGTAAAAGGAAAGCAGTAAAGAACAACAGATTTTATGGTGGTTTGACTAACTACGGCCTACGTCCACTTCAGTAATTTCCTTTTTATTACTGTAATTGTTGATTACAGTTACAATCTGAAGTTTAACAAGGGCTGTGTGTCTTAGCCTTAGAGAAGAGAAAGTTAGAGAGCAGAAAGAAGATCCCCTAAACTTGAGACCCACATGCTATATTTATAGGCAAATCAGGTAGTTGGGCTTCCTAAGAAACCGGGGCCCATCAAGGCCATAGCCGATCCCAAATTCACCAACATGCCGACCCACTCCTTCGCCCCGACCACTTCATTGAGCGGTGCCTACCGACCCACCTTTACTGATCCTGCACGAACTACCGAGCGACACCCCGAAGCGCTAGCCTTAGGACTCGAAGCAATCAAGCCCCATTCCATACCGTGTCGGTTCCTTCCATTCCTGCCGAGCCACAATGCCGAGCGACCTTGCCGAGCGACAATTCTGAGCCACCTTACCAGGCTACCATGACCGAGCCACAATGCCGAGCGACCTACTACCTTGTGTCGAGCGGCATCTGCCGAACCACTACTCTGTGTCGAGCGGCATTTGTCGAACCACTACTTTATGCCGAGGGGCATCTGCCGAGCCGCTACCTTGTGCCGGTTTATCAATGCCGAACAAGGATGCCGAACCCATGAGTCACTTGTTGACCGACTCCTACCAGTACCGAACGTCTCAAATGTTGATCCACATATGTCCCTCTTCACTGAACGAACCACATCATCTAGGCCGAACCTCTTCACTGAAGCCGAGCCTTTAACGCCGAACGACCCAGAACTTCCAGACCGAGCCATGTATCTTCTCCACTTCTCGACCGAACAACATATCTAAGCGAACTTCTTCCTTTTAAATCGAATCCATCATATTCCAGCCTCGATAATCGTGAAGTTAGCTAGGTTGAATCTGCCTGTTTATAGCCTTGACAAAAAGCGGGTAACATCTACCTTCATTCCAGTCCTTTCGACCCAGTCGAAGGGATCTCTGTGACAACCTTTTGCTATCATTAAAGTTTGAGTACATCTTCGGCTTTTCTTTTTACTGGACAACTTTCGATTTTGTCGAAAGAGGAACAGAAGCGCTCTTTGCTTTGTGTTGCCACACTATTTGAAAGTAAGTGATGAGTTGAGTCATCGCATTGCGTTGAAAGGGATGGAGAATGATAATTGGGTCTTAGTGAAAGGACTCTTGGACTTCATGCATGATTTTTATCATTCCTTTGAAGTGTCCTAACCATTTCGAAAGGCTTATTTTTGCTTTTGAAAAGTGTATTGGAATCGTTTCTTCAAATAGTGAACTGACAACATCGAAACCTCCTACCTTTCTTATATATGCGAATCTAACTGTGTACAAAGGTCTAGATGTGGTGGAAGGGTAAACTTGCCTTATTTTCTTCCTCTTTCAAAAGCTTTTGTCTTGTTTATCATTTGTAATGGAACTTGGTGCTTGCGACTCCTTGAAAAGCCATCTCAATACCTTTGAAACACACCTTTTTTGAACTTGGTTAAACCCACCTCTCTAATTTTGTAGAGCCTATTGCTTTTATAAGCCTTCTTTCATAACCCTATTCTTAAGTAGATTTTATGGTTAACATAACGCTTCATGTTAACTCCAAACCCCTACAAATATAGACCTAGACTCTCAAATCTAAACTCATATTTTTGGAATGATACCAAAGCTTTGTTGTTTTCTAATCTCCTCCAAATTATAAATTCTTAAATATTTATAGATTATATGTATATACAATTGGAGAATCAATGAAGGTGAATGAGAATATGAATAGGGTCAAATCATCAAAACCAAGGTAAATTGTAAATCCAGATCTAAAATATAAATCAAATACCAAATCTCTTTTCTAATATAAATCCTTAATAAAGCTGTATATGCTTCAAATGTATAAACCCGAATAGGGAGAAAATGAGTCAAACTGGAATAACAAGATTTGGTTTGGAGATTTGGAAAGCTAAAAAGGTGAGTGCGAAATTATTTATTTTTATATAATGTTATATTTATATCTTTGAAGATCTATTTCGTATGCCTGAATATGTAAATTGGAGTTAGAGGCTAAAAATTGTATATGTGAGGTAAAATTATAATCCTGCCCCACACACTCTATCATTGATAATATGAAATTTTATATTTCACGTTTTTGGAAAATATTAGGTATTAAATGTCCATGAATTTAGCCTCTAAAATTTATAAATATATGCTAGTTCCAGATTTTTAAGTTTAAAATGGCTTGTGCAAATAAAATGGTAAATCGAGATATCACAGTAAAATGTAGGAATTTAAGTAGTATTTTAATATATTGGATTACAGCGCATTGCAATGTGGCTTTTTGTAAATTATCAAGTTTTAGATTTATAAATAAAAGTGTAACTATTGAAATAATAAGGAATAACTTATAAAGAAAGAGATGTATAAAATCAAGATATTTACCATATTTTGTACATTCTATTTCAATAACTATGAAAAGATAATTCCTCAAACTTCCAACCATAACACAAATTTCCATTTTGGATAAAAATAAAAATTTCTTTGTTAACTATTCCTTTTGGGAGAAGAGTAATTCCAATGCATTAAAATATAGAAATACCTAAGGATAAATTAAAAGAATTATAATACGATAAAAATGGTCTAAGAGATGAATATGTGCAAAATAAGTAAAACGGAAATGAAATAAAAAAATGTACATATAGACAAGTCGTAATTAAAAATAAAAGGGTATAAATAGTCTCTAAAACACGGTAATAGATTAGAGGTTACAAAGGAATAGAAATAGGAGGTTAAACAATGAGGGTAAGGGAAAGTAAACGAGGAAGAATATTTAAACAAAATTGGTAAATGACCTTCAATTAAATAAAATGTAAATGCATAGAAAAGTAAAGAAATATGGTAAATAGTGAACAATAGAGGCACGTTAATTAAACATGAATGAATAAAGATGTGTATAAAATCACGCACACACACACACACACGCACATATATATATATATATATATATATATATATATATATATATACACACACACACACACATACATACACAGAAGTTGCCTTGAGTATGCATTTATGATGGGTATGAATTTTGTAAGTATTTAAATAACTTAAATGGATAAGAATGACATAGAAATTAGTATGGTTGGAACGCAAAGTCAGTTGTGTTACAATAGAAGTCTGCCCACCGTATGGGGTCACTAGCAGTTGTGTATACATTATACCGATGTTAGACATATCCAATTGTAGGACACATGAAGTGTATACGTTTATATATAGGTGAAGGATTACCTTTAGTAGAGTCTACTTCAATGAATTAAGGGGAGGTTGTTGCATAGGCAATCTAAACAGGATGGTGATTGGCTCAACACTACGTCAATATGTGTTGGTACGAAATTAGGAGTAGGAGCTATACAAAGGTTGGGTGCATCATCGGTCATGCATGGTTAATGGAAAAGACATGATTACGCCTAGCAGACTACGCCTAAGGTAGGCCCCATTAGATAATGCACCATCACAGTTATTTGCTAGTTTGTTTGTTAGGGCAAGGCTAGTTAGCATATAAAAGATTTCTTTTAAAAACAAATGGAATTACTTAAGGAGTTGAGTCATCTATAATTAAAAGGAAGTAGACAAGTAGTAAATTCGCAAGGTAGGATTGAATAGGCTAAGCTATTGCGACGCCGTATTATGCACTACAAGATGCGTGATGCGGCGTAAATAACCATTGAGAAGTGGATAGGGATGAAGACGATGAGACACGCCAACGATTCAACATTTGGGTTTTCCCTCCCTAATACGTAGTTATAAGAGTAGTCTAAATACGAGATGCAGTTCCGTACGGATGTGATATCGCATTGATGATGTATTCCACATACGTCGAGTCGAAACAAAGGGGGACTGTGGTACTTATATATATAGTTATGGTCTACTTCGGGAAGATAGGGTGTATCATACACATACGTCGAGTCGAAACAACTAAGTAAGATTTAAAGACATAAATTATAATGGAAGACAATCAGCATAAACCAATGCTATGTGCAAAAAGGTATAAATCAACAGTCACCAGAACGTTGTTCTAATCTCCTTCTTATCACAATCCGTAGGATACATTTAGAGGTACATGTATTGATGCAAGGCGGTAACATTGGAGGACATGTTTCTTAAGCATGCCTGCCAAGGAGGCTAGATATTAGAAGTGTCAATCTTGGCCGGTAACTATATGATTTATTATACATTACTTTTATGTCGTAATTATATATGTAGTGTTATGATACACATTTAATTGTTTATTTTCAAGATACCAAACCAACGACCCATATCTTGGTGGACTTTGGTTTTCGATTTAGAAAAAATTTGGGCCCACAAGGGTGTTGGTTGTTACAATCCATATGGATCGATACCAACCTATTTCATAGCTCCTCCAAATCTCCTCTCACATGCATGGAAATTTTCTATCATATTTTTCCCTATTTGTACTAAATTTTCCACAACAACTTCAACACACAACATGATCAAACTTAATTGGAATATATCCATTAAACCTTCAGTCTAATCCTTATGTGATTGATTATATAGTACCATTAGAGCTAACGAACTCAGCATATCGATGACATGTTTTTGGAATAATTTGGATCGATCGATACTGACCCATGGGTCGGTCGGTGTCGATAAAAACATCCATTCATTTTTCTACACATCACTCTTCGATCCTTCTCTGATCTAAGTGCCTTTATGATTCTATAGCTCATTTGGTAGTACTCTGGCACCAAACTCTCTAGATATGATCTAAACTCCAAAGGTACCAATCGATGCACCAAAAACATAAATTGAGAAATCGCTATATGTTCTTAACAATCAAACACACAAAAACTAAAAAATAATCGTCATATCACAATTATATAATCAATACAGTCATTCCACCATCAACATCAAATAAAATACAAAATAACATATTGATATAAACATATATGTAATCTTGAGATCTATATACACTTTCAATAAATTCATTTTGAAAATGTAGGTAATTTTAGCCTAGTAAAAATCAAGTTTTTACTTTCAAAATCATTTCAAAAACAATGTTTATTCCTATATTAATAACCTACTATATTACAAGACATAAATAACTCATATAACTATCAGTTTGCACCAAAAGCGAGGTAGAAGAATCCAAACAGCAAGAACACGTATCCCATTATAGAAAATCTTAGAATCCCACGGTCTTATATGTAGTTACTCTGTAAACTTTTAATCTACTATTTTTATTAAGTGATTTGATAGATTTTTGGCTTGACGAAGTTTCATAGAGGTAAGGGGAAGTTTTTATGAGAAGTAAAGTGATTAGGGTATCTATTTTTAGTTGCATTAGGAACAAATCTCAAGATCGATTAATAAATCTAATTCGAGTTAAGTCTAATTGCCCACTAATTAACCTAAAATCTTTCCACACTTTAAATAACCATCTCCTAAGCAGTAAGCTCAAAATCTATTATGACCACCCTATGGAAAGAGAAATAATCTATTCTTTCATTTAGAAGTGGTTTTAAGATCCATTTCGGCTATTACCAGAACTTATAGTTCCTACAAGATTTTTGGGATCAGAACCATCAAATGTTTATTTAAAGGGTAAAAATGTCAAAATTACCCACTTCCAAATTTATAACCTAATATAAATTAATTTTTTTTTGAAAATAATGCATTTACTATATGACAAGATGTAAAAATGTGGCTTGTTACGATCATCTAATGATTTTCACTTGGATTTGACTGATATTGAATTATAATAGCAAGTGGAAAAGAGCTATTTGTCCTTGTACATAGCATAGAGTATATGATCTATTTTGTTATCGAAACATATGATCTAACTTGTGCACTGCCTTTCCTCATTCATAATAGGGAGTCCTTAAAAAGGAAAATTTCATGTCGCAGAAGAATATTTCCACACTTAGAATTTTCTGTACTAAACCATCTTACTATGGTATCTACGTACACAGAGTGAGATAGTCTCAGTATTCACTTAGATCTACCTCTATAGATCCTTTTACCTAGTATAGAGGATCCCCATTCGATTCTATCATTGAGAAATTATTAGATAGCTAAGCTTTCACTTTCTGTGACATTGATACATCATTTTCAATCATTAGCAAGTCACTGACATATGGAACTAAGAATACTACAACACCATTTTTCTATATCTTGTACATGAATGCTCCCTTTGTGTATTGAAAGGAACCAAACTATTAGCATATCAAAACATTTGTCCAACTTCTAGTTGCTTTCTTAAGATCATAAATTGATTTTAAGTGTCTACAAGCTTTATCGCCACTCCCACTAGCTTTAAAATACTATGGCTATGAAATAATCGTCTCCTCTTGTAACGATGCATAAATTTCCATAATTAAAATTTGTTAATTTAAATTGAATTTAATGTTGAAAGAAATAAAAATTTGTAATTTAATAATGAAATAATAACTAAATACAAAAATTTATAATTTAATAATGAAATAATAGCTAAATATAATAATGGTCGATTCTTGTACGTTTTCTAGCGATATTATATTATTTTCCCATGTTGGGATATGTTATTTTGGAATATACGGTGTATATTGTTATATTTTGATATTATTATTCCTCCCGAGCCTTTCCATACAAATGAGACTCTGCCGAAATTTTTAGTGAATTTGGGACTTATAAAAATTTTATGAAATGTTTCCCAAACTTTTGTAACTTGAATATTAAAGGATGTAATTGTTATAAATTGATATATTTTATTTAAATTATTTAATTGTGTAAATTAATTGTTTATAAATATTTTTAATAAGATATCGATTTGCTAATTTCTTCTTTTCCTTTATTTTTCTTTTTCGGGGACAAAAATTTTGAGTGGGGGAAAATGTACCGACCCATAAATTTCAATAAATAAAATTTGTTAATTTAAAAATATTTTGTTAATTTAATATTGAAAAAAAATAAAAATTTGTAATTTAATAATCAAATAATAACTAAAATAAAATGTAGCAATGTTAATTTAAGTTAATCACTAACAATTTGAATAAAATTTCAATCAATTGAAGTGATTTAGATGTTATGCTTGGTTATAAATCGAATATAAGAATACAAATGTAAATATTGAACTATTTTGTGAAATCGTATAGAGTTAATGGTAATTGAATAAAAACAGTGTTATATAACCATTGGTAACATTTGTTCGTAAATAATAAACTTAAAAGTGTGATTAAAATTTAATGGTAACAATTATTATATATTACCTATTTATTTAGCCTGTTAAATTAAAATTGAAAATCAATTGCAATTAGTTCACTTAATTAGTGCATTTAATATAGGTTAAATAGATAATTATAGAATGTTAAATCAATAAGATGTTACCAATGAAAATTTTATGCATAATATAACAATTGATTAAATAAAAAGAATTGGAATAAAATTGGCTCAAATTTATTGGAATTTAAATTATAATAAGTGGATTTATTACGATTAAATGTAATTAAAAATTATGTTAATGAAAAATAAGATGAAAATGGTAAAGTTTAATGTAATAAAATATGTAACAATGTTAACTATGTTATTTGAGTAACGAATGATGAAATAAAAAGATTGAAACCAAAATTTAATCAAATTATCAGAATTAAATTACAATTTATTGGATTTAATTACAGTGGAAATCGAACACTGTAATTTGTGTAATAACCAACACTGAATTGTTATATAAACTTGTTTAAGGTCATTGTAAAGGCTGTGATTAAATATGATGAAATTTGGTAACAATCAAAATTGAACGAACAAAAAAGTGATTTAATTAATAAATTATTAATTTATTTAATTAACGTGAAAATAGCCATTTTTGCCACTGACTCCGATTTCGATGAAACTAGTTTCATTGGATCCATAACAGTGAATTGTTGTATGATTTCAAGTTTTGTAGTGATCAGACGTGTTTTTTGATCGTAGGGGCTTGAAACACCTAGAAATCAATTTAATTAAATTCAATTGAAATCAATTTAAAATATGCTGATTTTAGCATAATTTCTTCGTACGATGGAATTTGAACTTGAAATATGTTCCATTAGATTTAAAAATATCGAAAACGTCTATTTGATATATCGGATGATCCATTTTCATTTCGAAGACAGAACGAGCTTTTCGGATCATTTATCATTCAATCCAAATCAACCTAGTCCATTCTTTCTTTTATCAGCTTTGCCTATAAATAACCGTTATAAACCCTAGCTACTTCTTATTTTCATTTGTTTGTACACACAAAATTTCATCTTTCCACTTCTTCTTCTCAATGGCAGACAAACCAAACAAATTCCAAACTCAATTGCAAATCAAAATCAAATCAAAAATTTAGACTCCGCCAACCCAAATTAATTATATACCATTTTGAAGCTCTCGACGACTGCAATTCACTGGGGGTATTCATTTTTCGATTCAAATCATTGTTTGTCTAGAAATCAAAGAAGAAAGTCACCCGTCCATTCTAGGTTTTGGACGATCCAATGGTGGATCATTGTCCAATCGACGATCAGGAGGCGGCGTTGGGTAGATGGCACGATGCAGGTTCTAGATCAGGTGGCCGTTCGTCCCTAGGTGGCCGTGGATCTTTGAAATCACCTTTAAAGTGGCAGCGGCAGCAGGGAAAACGAGGGAAGCGGAAGGTCGCGCTACCGATCAGGTAGGGGCCGCTCGGGGAGGGGCTTCCAATGGCGACGCCTGATCGTATCGAAGTTGATCTGGGTGACAGCAAAGAAATGAGAAATATGATCAAAGTGGCGGCTCACGTACAATGGTTAGTGGTAGGGTTTAGTGAAGGAGCGAGGTAATGACATGGTAATAATAATATTTATTTGTTTGTTTATAATTTGAAATTCAAATAGTTCTAATTTGCATAACTTTTTCATACGAGGTCTGATTCATGCGCAGTTTGTTTTGCTAGGATCATATCGACATTTTGATGTAGGTTTGGACGAATTCTGAGAATGTTTGAATTTAAGCTCTATATTGGATTTTTATTCGATTTAAAATCTAAGGTGAGTGATTTGACCCACTCATAACTTCTAAAAATTTCTTATGTTTGTTAAATCAATTTTACATTGTGATTAGAAATTTATTTATGGCTGTTTAATATATTAAATTGTTAATTTGAATTTATTTGAATTAAATTGTTATCTAATTGAATTGAAATTTGCCAGTTAAATACCTATTGTTGATAATTAGTTAATTACTGATATTTATTGGTTGAATTGAATAATAATTATGATGGATGTTTGATTGTTGGTATTAGAAAATTGGATGTTATGTTTGATTTATATATATTCTTATCACTCTGCATGTTCCCTTAGTTATTATTAGGAAAATCACTATGGGTTGAAATGAGATATATCCGAATGATCTGTAGATTAGGGAAAAATCGTTATGGATTAAAATGATAGACTCAAGCAACTTTTTGGATTTTATATTAATTTGGGATTACGGTTTGAAATGATATGTTACCGTAAAATTTTTAAATTATGGATTGAAATGATAAATATTCGTATCACTTGACCCTAGGGTAGAGCATTATATACGGACACTAGATTGGTTAAATTAAATGAGTTTAAATCCTTAATTTTTGAATCCGGTTAAATGATATTTTGAGGTAAAATTTGATTTATATAAATTGAATTATTATCGAAATTCAAGTTTTATGTTAAATTTCGGATTGGTTTAAAGAAATTGTTAAAAGAATTTAATTGAAATTTTCAAAGTTGAATTTGGATCATAAGTGAAATTTATCAGAATTGAGTTATTTGAATTGTATGAAATATAGCTTTGTAATGTAATGAAATTGGAATAATTTAAATTGATATTTCAAATACGGATTGAAATCAATATAAAATTTAATAATTTTATTGAGAGCTTGAATTGAAAGATTTGAATTGGGTTTTGTGATTTGGAAATGTGAAATGGTCCAGATATGTTGAATAAAACAAATAGTTAAATTTATATGAATTCCAAATTCATAATTAATATAAACTGTTTTTAAAAGTATTTATTTTAGATTTTCTAATTACTAAAATTTCAAAATTATTAAACTAGTTTAACATATATTAACTATATGAATTATTTTAACCTATTTTAAACCAATTTAAATTATTTTAAACTAATTCAACCATTTGATTCAATATGAATCTAATTAACCTGTATTAAAGCTATTTAATCTATTTTAATTGTATTCAAACTATTTTAAATCTATTCAACTATCTTATATCAAGTTAAAATTATTTTTTTATCTATTTTAAATTATTTTAGAGTTTTTAAACTATCTATAACTATTTAAAGCTATTTATAACTATCTAAACTATCTTTCAAAATTTCAAACTAAATAAAGTAGATGTGTTTATATTCTCGATTTTCAAGTGAATATGGTTACATGATATTATAACCTAAGTTAGGATTTAAATTACATATTTGATTTGAATATGAAGTTTTGAAATGTGAGTTTAAACTATTTTGAAATATGATTTTAGAAGTGAATATAATTTTGAAAGTGATATGGTTTGAATTGAATATGATATTTTGATATCAATTATGAAGTGGTTTTGAAATTATAAAAACCATGCGGTGTGTAATAATTGTTTGGTTGTTAAAGAGACTGGGATCAGATATTGTCATACTCTCTGTTAATACCGAATACCACTTTAACAACTGTGTACGTGGTAGAGATTCCAAAAATGAAGTATGATGGTTTGGCGAACGATTTCTGTATAAGGTATGACGTGACCCTCACTCTTGTGAGTCGGCTTAGATGTGACTAAAATAGAAGATATACCTGGGCAAGTGAGGTCATTCCTCCGATCGGACATGCTTCTTAGATATTGTATTATGACATTTGTGATGATTTGGTGGCCGCCCCTTGATTTTGATCATGGGAGTGTGTTTCGAGGTAGGCGGTAGTAGCTGTTATGTGTTACCACCAATCCGGTTCTACAATTGGTAAATCTACCCTGGCGTTGCCTCGAGTGCCTTGTTCACATTCCCTAGCGCACCTTCTACGAATTTGTTTTGTATTGTACCTATGTGATGTCCACTTGGTAAACCACCTGTTTGGTGGAGCGTACGGCATTGTATAGACTACGGGAATATAAAAAATGTGTTAAGGTGGATATGGGTAACGCCTTAACGCTATTTTAATACTTTACTGTAGACATATTATAATAGCGTATTGTACTACATAGTAGATAGTTAAATGGATCTTTAGAAGATGGAAATCCCGAACATCTCCTAAGTTATTGCATCCACGTTGACACTGAATAGGAGTGGTCAAACCACGTAAACATCTCTAAAGCCGTTACACTCATATTTATTTGTTGTTGATTTAACTTACATAAGATCTTTTAGTTCTGACTCGAGTGTTTTGTCTTTTCAATTCGCTTGGGTCAGCTTGAGAATTTCAGGGCTGAAGACCTTATTTCTGGAGGATGAAGAAGATGAATTTGTACTACTATTATTTATAATATGTATTCCACTTCATCATATTGTTCCGCTGCATTTATTTATTTCTTCTTGTTGTCTGTAACTCTGATTTTGTATTGTGTTAATATAATCAAATTTTTTGTAAACAGCTTCATTAACTGCTATTTGATTATTATATTTTATCATTCCGCTGCGAGATTCTGTTTTTATTATTTCCTTCCATTTTTTATTTACCCCATAACAATCCGCCCTTCTGAATGGTTTGAGTCTGACATATATGTCTGCTTAAAACTTCCAAAAAGGATGATCGTAACACTTCTGCGTCAACATTTGGAAATGCCATTTTAACGTCCATTTTGATTATTTTGCAGTAATAATATGTGACAATTACAAGAAGTGATGGAATGCATTTTAGCATGGCGACTGGAAAAAATGTTTCGACATAATCAACATCATGAATTTGATGAAAACTTCTTACAGCTATCCTTGCTTTATAGGTCCTGAGCTTCCATTGTAGTGATAGTTTTCCTAAAGGTCCACTTAGAACATATAGTTTCGCCACTTTGGATACATTCTCCAAATTCCATACTTTGTTCTTTTACATGGAATCCATTTTAATTTTCATCACATCAACCCACAAGACCGAGTCTTTAATCTTCAATGCATATCGGAAAATGAGGGGATCGTTATCATGAGTGGCACAATCCATTCCCTCACCGTCAATGAGAAACCTATAATATCTCTCTAGTATATGAGATTCCATATTAGACCTTCTAATAGGTTGTTTATTTTTAATGAATAATGAATTATTCATGATATATTCATTCTCTATGGAAGTTCCTTAATCTCATCCAAATATGTCTTACCGCTGCTAATTTCTTATGCGAGAATTCCCTTTCCAAAAAGGTGGCATTTATAGAAACCAAAACATTTTGTTCCTCGGTATGATAGAATATGTATCAATGGGAATTATTTGATACCCTGTGATTTTACATTATATTGAACATGCCTTAAGTCTACTAGGAATTACATACTTAATGCAAGCCAGACAACACCAAACCTTAAGAAAAATATGGTGGGGTTTCTTTGTAGTCCATAACTCACATTGAGTCTTAGGAAAACATTTAGACGATGCTCTATTCAACATGAAAGATTTAGGTGATGCTTTATTCTGCATGCCTATTATGGTTTCCAATGCATGTCCCTAAAACTAAAGTGGTAACTTAGTTTCATTCATCATTGATCGAACCATATTCAACAAGGTTCAATTTTTCCTCTCTGAAACACCATGGTGTTGTGAATTATATGGAGGAGTTAACTGAGAGAGAATCTCGTTCACTTTATGTACTTTGGTGTTCAGATCCAATGCACTTACTAACTCGATCAAATCAAAGTATTTTTATTTTCTTTTTATTATGTTTTTCTATCGCGTTCTTATATTCAACGAATTTATCATAGACTTCTGATTATATTTCCCAAGATACGTATTTCCATACCTTGATAAATCGTTTATGAATGTTGCAAAGCACCAAGTTCCACTTTTGGTACCTGTAGACATCAGACCACATGCATCTATATGTACTAGTTCTAATATATCATAAACTTTTTCATTGCCTCCACTAAATGGGAGTTTAGCCATTTTACCTTTAAGATGTGATGCATATGTATTGAACAATTTGGAATCAAACGATGGTAGAATTCCTCGGTTTCTTAAATCTTTTATTTGTTTCTTATTAATATGGCCTAGTCTATAATGCCAAAGGTATCTGCCATTTACTTTAGATGCATTATTATTTTCAATAACAAAAATACATGATTCAAATTAATAACATAAATAACATTATCTAAAGCACCAAAACAAACTTTTTCATGTTCACGACAACTTTTCATTATACTTTCATCTCAAATAAAACTATATCCATTCTATGTCAAACGTGAGATGAAAATTATTCCTGTAATAGAGTTTGGCACATAATAGAAATTGTTCAAAACTAAATCTTATACACTCGAAAGATTCACAAGGTATTCTCCCATCATCACTGTAACTATATTAGCTTCATTTAAAATTTGAAGTTCCATGCTCCTTCTTACGATGAGCTTCTTGCTCCTGTGTGCTTATACCGAATTGACGGTATGGGTTCCACGTTCAGTATCTAAATCCTAACTAGCAGGATAAATTGATAAAGATATTTCTATATGAAAAAGTGCCTTTAGGAACTGAATCTAACTCCATCCTTTGAGCTTCTTTAAGTGGTCTAGAAATTCTTTTTTCAATGTCCCTTCTACGAGCAGAAGATACATTCTCCTTCCTCTTATGCCTTTATCTAACCTTTACAACCCTTAGACGTACTTTTCTCTACATTAAGCTATTTATAGAAGATCTACCCTTTATGTTGAGCATCGCACTTGTTTCCTTTATGCATATTATTGGTTTTCCTTAACATATTAAGGAGGTCTACGATAGTACATTTTAGTGAGTTCATATTGAAGTTCAATATGAACGAATCAATTATGGAGTTAATGGTCCAGGAATCAAGTTTGTTGGTTCAAGTTAAGTACCAAACACAACCAACTTTTTAACGTACGTAATCATATTGAGTACAGGCTCTTGGGATGAGGTGCCCATGCTAGTGTAATGACCCGTAATTTTCAATAATTAAAATTTGCTGATTTAATAAAGTTTTGTGATTTAATGTTGGAAGAATTAAAAATTTGTGATTAATAATAAGAATATGACTGAAATAAAATGAAATGGTATTAATTTAAGGAAATTGATACCTACCTTAAAGGTAATTCCTGTTAATTGAAATGATTAAAAAGTTATATTTTGATATAGATTGTAAATTTATTTGTAGTAAGTGTTTATTAATTGATGATTGGATTAAAAGAGCAATTGATGATTTAAATGTTGATTAATTAACAAATTATTGTGTAATAAATGGAAATTGAATAAATTAGTGTAGTGAGGATTGTTATAACCATTGCTTGTAAATAGTAAACTCACTAATGTTACTAAGTGTAGAAATGATGACAATTGTTATTTATTATTTATTTGTTTAACTTGTTGAAATCAAATTAGAAATAAATTGCAACGAATGAAACCAATACCATCAATGTTAAATGTATACATAGAACAACGAATGATTGGATTTTAAAGCTTTTAAATCAAGTTAATCAAATTATTAGAATTGCAACGAATGAAACCAATACCATCAATGATAGAATATAAAGCTTTTAAATCAAGTTGATCAAATTATTAGAATTTAAATTATAATGATTGGATTTATTGCAATTAAATGTAATTAAATATGACGTTAATGAAAATTAAGATGATAACTGTAGATTACTAGTATAATAAGGTATATACAAATGTTAATTATAGCTATGAGATAATAATCGATTGAATAACAAGATGAAAAGGACAAACAAATGGATTTATTGAAATTTATTGTAATAATTACCATATTTATACCAATTGGAATTAAATACTGTAATTAGTAAAATAATTAACATTGAATTGACATGAGAACTTTTTTTAAAATATTGTAAATGTCTAAGTAATCAAAAATGGTGAAAATTTGTTAGTTTATAAATATTGAATTAAAAGTGATTTATTAATTTAATATTAATTTATTTAATTAACGTGAAAATAGCCATTTTGGCAACTGTCTTGGGTTTCAACGAAGCCAGTTTCATCGAATCCGTAACACTAAATTATTGTAAGGTTTTCAGTTTCGTAGCAATCGGACATGTCGATTGATCGTACGGACTCGGAACGCGTAGAAATCAATTTAATTAAATTTAATTGAAATTAGTTTGAAATAAGATGATTTTTAAGCTAACTTCTTCATACGATGGGATTAGCACTTGAAACCAGTTCCATTGAGTTTAAAATTATCAAAAACATCTATATTGATACATGGGATGACCCACTTTCGTTTTGGAAGCAGAACAGGCTTTTCGCATCGTTATCGTCAATTCAAATCTATTCGGGTATTATTCATTTCTTATCGGGCTTCATTAGTATGTATATTGTTTTGTTCTAAACCCTAACATCCTTTTATTCCTCAATATTGTATGTACAATTTTCATCTGTCTACTTCTCCTTCTCAATGGCAGAAATCCAATTCCTAAATTCAATTTCAATTCAAAATCAAATCGAAATTAAAACTTATCAAACTATATCGAATTATATATCATTCTGAAGCTCTCAATGATGTGAATCTGCATCAACTTTTCATTTTTGGAAATGATGCTCGAGTCCATCTAGAATCATGGTCAAAGCCTCGAATTTCAAAACCCAAAGTCAATTTGGGGCCTTTTGATTTGGGCTTTAATCAATGAAAATGATTTGTGGGCTTGGTAGAGTTCGTCGCAAGGATTCGTTAGGTGGTGGTCGCAACGTTTATTGTCGAAGGAGGCGGTTGAATTGGCTGATTTATGGTTCAAACCCTGAATAGGTTGGTGGAGGCCCAACTACGTAGGCGGCAGCGGAGGCTTGGGGTATATGCCGATGGTAGCGGCGATCGATGCGAAGGTGTTGAAGGTGGTCTCGCGGTCAACGGCAACGCGTGGGAGGAGCAATGGCCGGTTAAAGGCTCGGTTTGGGAGTCGATGTCAAGCGAGAACGATTCGAAGGGAGAGGCGCATGAACGTGGTAACTTTCTATTGGCTCATTTATTTATTTATTTTATTTTTATTTAAACTTTGAATTTTATCTTCTAATTAACATATATTTTTCATGTGAACTTCGATTCAAGCGCGGTTTGTTCCGTTACGATCGTATCGAAATTTCGGATGACATGGAACTAGTTTGGTCAAATTCTGAGACTGTTTGAATTTTGGGCCTAAATTGGATTTTAAATCGATTTAATATCAAAGGTAAGTGTTTTAACCACTCATAACTTCTGAATTATCTTATGTCAGTTAAATTAAATTTATGATGTGAATGGGAATTAATTGATTGATGTTTTATATGTTTAAATTTTCATTCTTGTTAAATTTGACTTTATTGCATTTAATCATCATCTAATTTAATATTGAATTTAATTGTCAATTTAATGCCTTTTAATGATAATCAGTTATTTATTGATGTTTATCGGTAAATTTGGATGAGGATTGTGTTGTATGTTTGATTGTTGATTTTGGATGACTGGATGTTGTATTTTATATATTGTTGCACTACAAGTTCCTTATGGGTTGAATTGATACATACCCGAACGATCTATAGATTAGTAAAAATAGTTATGGGTTGAAATGATAGACTAGAGTGATTTAGTAGATTTTTGTTTAATTCGAGATTGTGGTTTGAAATGATACATAACTGTAAAATTGTAAATTGCGAATTGAAATGATAAATATCCTTATTTCTTGAACATAGGGTAGAAAATTATATATGGACTCCGGTTTGATTAAATTAAATAATTTGTAAATCTTTAAATTTTGAATTTAGTTAACTAGTATTTTGAAATAGAATGCTATCATGACTATCATGACTAAAGACAGGATATCTGGGTTTGTGAGTGTTTCTGATCTCATGTGTGTGCTCTGCAAAAGTGAAATTGTGAGTGGAAAGCACCTCTTCTTCGAATGCAGTTATCCGCATCATATTTGGGAGAGGTTGATGGATATTCTCGAAAGAACTTGTGTGCCTATTCAGTCATCATTCGAGGGGGACCTGATTATTAAGTCCACAAGAAGGAGGGATGATGCGGACGATTTACTTTGCATTTGTCTAAAAAATATATCCAACTTATTTGGAGGGAAAGAAATCTGAGAAGTTTTAACAATGCGGAACGATCCCATTTGCAGCTGTGGATTGTGTTGAAACAAGCCATCATGAACGAGCTACAGGTTCGCAAGTCCTCTCTAATCCCCTTACTTCGGGATTGGTAGGTCTTCTTATTGGCTTCGGGGTTCAGTTCGGGCTGTCTCTCCTTTTTCTTCGAGTCATCGCCCTTATCTTCCCTATTTCGTGCCTCGGGTTGATCTTGATTTTTCTTGCCTCGTGCTTGTAGTCAACTCCGCGCTTTTTCATTTTCCCTTGTGTATTTGTTCTTATTTTTTTTGTTTTCTTATGACCTGCTCTTTGTTTCCCTATTGTTTTCTCCTACTCAAAGCAAGTTTAGAGTAGTTTTCCTTTTCTACGAAATAATATCTGGTAGGGGACCAGCCAACCTCGCTAGCTTTTCAAAAAAACAGAAATTGATTTATATTAATGGAATTATTTTGATAATCCAAGCATTAATGTTGAAATTGGAATTGATTGACGAATTGTTCAAAGGATTTAAATTGAAGTTGAAGTGTCAAACATAAATGAATCTACTAGAATTGAGTTATTGAATTTTTTTGGATATAACTTTGAAATCTATTTTAAATTAATTTAAACTATTTTAATCAATTAAAATGAATTTAATCTACTTTAATCTATTATAACTTATTTAATCCAAATTTAATCTATTTTACCTATTTTAAACTAATTAAATTTATTTAATCTATTTTATATCTTTTTAATCTATTTAAATTTGTTTAATCTATTTTCAATTTATTTAATCTATTTAAAAATCTACTTAATATAATTTAAATATATTTAATCTATTTTAAATCTATTTAATCATTCTAAATCAAATTAAATCAAATTTAAATCTATTTAAACTATTTTTACTATTTAAACTATTTTAATGTATTTTAAACTATTTTTAAAACCATTTAAACTATTTATGACTATCTAAACTATTTCTAAAATTTTAGATTATGTAAAGTTGAAGTATTTATATTTAAATCTTTGACGATGATACAACCTAAGTTGTAATTTAAAATTAATATCTTTTTGAAAAATGAAGTATTTGAGTAAATATGATGATTTTTGAACAAGGATTTAATTAACCAATCTTATCGATAAATTCAAAAATGAATATGAGTTTGAGTGTAAATACGATTTTTGAAAGCAATATGATTTGAAACGTGATATGATTTTGAAAGTGATTTTAAAAATATGATATTTTGATAATCAAATTTTGAATTGACTTTTGAAATGTAAAAGAACCATCTGGTATAAATAAGCGTTTGGTCGTTAAAGAAACCGGGATCAGATATTGTCATACTCTCTGCCAATATCGAAAACCACTTTAACAACTGTGTATGTGGGGGAGATTCCATAAATGAAGTAGGATGGTTTGGCGAACGATTCCTTATGAGGTATTGACGTGACCTTGACTCTCGTGCATTGTGACGCCCCACCTCTATGCGCACGCTAGCCAAGAACACTACGGTGTAATGTTGTCAACTAGCACGGAGAATAAGGCTGTTGAGGAGCGGCCATCCGTAGTTAGGCCTTACACTAGTATTGGTTATCTCGATAGGAGTGGTATATATATTCTTTCATTTTTAATCTCTGATTTATTTACTCCCATCGACATACCCCAAGTCCAGTATAAAACGAACTACGATGTTTCATAATAGTTTAGGACAGTAGATATAATAATAACACGGATAATATCAATAAATGCGGAACACTGATAAAACAGAAAAGTCTCATATATATAACTGATGTCAGTTACAAAACATTTGACATAGAACATATGATACAACTACAACTATCGACTCAGGAAGTTACATATACAAGTACATTATCGACAAATATACATGAATACATATCAACCTATACTATGACACGACAACTCCCAAAAGATAAGAAAAGTCTTCATAGCTCAAACAGCTACCCAAAGCAAGATATCTACAACCTGAAATAACTCGAGTCTGACCCGAGTATTAACTTCAAAAGAAAATAATACACGGGTCAGTCTAATTCAAACTCAGTTATTAGTGCACAGAAGCAATAATAATTAAATAACAATTAGACGACAGTCAAAATGTTTAAAATTAAACCAAATAAAAATGCAACTTCAAAATATTGAATTTGAATACGTAAAACAATTCAAGCAATTGAGATGTCCATTTAAAATGCCAACTCGGGTAGGGCTGCAGTACACGCACGCGTGTACTGCCTTGCCACTACAGCCTCGGGAATACGCAAAGGATTAATAAATCAAAAAGCAAATAGAATATTAATAAAAGCAATATCGTGTGGCTGCAGTTCACGCTTGCGTGCACTGCCTTGCCACTTCAGCGATGATGTACACAAAAGATCAATGAACCAAAATCAATGAAGGTTCAAATATCAATGCCACGACCTTATTAAAATGTTAAAACTGTGTAGCTGCGGTACACGAACGCGTGTACTGCCTTGCCACCATAGTATATAAAATCATCACAACACCAAATGTAACTTAGAAAAACAAAACTACAGAGGTCAAGTCACGGCTAGCATGACTCAATGTAACTGCACAAAAGCAAACCAGTATGCACTTGACAAATTCCAGAACAGGCAAGCCCAAATAAATGCATAAATTCAAGTCAAACCATATACAACTGCCTCAATGAATCGAAAGCAAATGGCACCAACATAATTCAAAATGAAAAGTGACATGCACCAGAATGTACACATCAATGCTACATATGAACCCGGTTCATATATACAACAAACCCAAAGTCAACAGACTGGAAATAAAACAATGTCAATGACTGCAACGCTACGACACTACAAATGATCAAGCATCGGGTCAAAAGCAATGTCGAAGTCGCAGTAGTTCCAAGCAAAGAATCGAACAAGTCAAAACATCAAAGCCGAGGCCAACAAATAAAAATGCACTCTGCCTCAAAGAGTGATACAGAAACTAGTTGCAAATATAACAACCACCCCAGCCTCAATAACGAAGAACAGATTTCAAAGGCAGTGACACCACTTACTCAAGTGCACATTGCAAATGAATTCAACGAAGTATTTCACAAGCCAAAGGCAACTGCGGTTCCGAGAAAATGTTGAAACTGCAACAAATACAAACTACAGGAAGACAGTGTATAAACATGTATATACACATGTATGACATCAAAAACTCCAACCAAATGAACTAATTGTAACTGCAACAGCCGGAATGGCAACATACAGTATGCAGGTGTGATATTGGATAGTGCAAGTAATGACACAGACTCGGGTGGCACGGTGAGGCAAATGAATACAAGAAAAACAATGTGAAACTGGACAGTGTAAGTGCAGAACATCGATAGGTCAGCCTCAACATGGGAAAGTCATGTTCACAACTCGATACGAGGGACTGTATGATGGACAAGTATGTAACAGAGACTTAAAACATATGCAGTGAAAACAGAGGCAATGCCCAAGTCAATATCGGATTCATGTATACAAATGAAGGCACCAATAAATGCACGTATGTATATGTTAGGAGTAACAACAAATGTAACAGCCGTGTAAGTGTCGACATGAATCAAGACTACGAATTAAAATAGTAGACATATATATAGAACAATGAATCCAAAAATGCAACAAGCCACAAGTGTCAAACTAATGATCCTTGCACTCAAGGTCAAGACCGTACAAGCATCACCCTCAAGAACAAGGCATAGTGCCGAAACAAAAAGGAAAAAAGCCAGCAACATTGAAATGAATCAAGCAAGTGCATCGATTAAAATATATTGCTTTTTCAAAACAAAATCTTTGGATTCAACAACTGCCATTCGAATTTATAATGACCAGTAAACAAAATCAGTGCCATGGTGGTGGCCGAAGCTAATATAGAGTCATGGACTCTCATACTCAAAACCATACGACCGAAGTCAAAAGCATGTAAACCCGTGGTGGTCACGAGTTACCACAGTGCCGTGATAACACAAAAAAAAAACAGATGAAATCATCAACATCTCAACAAAAATAGTGCCGAGGCAACCAAGCCAAAATCGTCCCCCATATTAAAACAAAATCGAATGGCCAAGTTAAATCATCCACCTCAAAATACACTCGAATGGCCGAGACAAAAAAATCAAGCAGCAAATTCAAACATACATATACGAACCAAATAAAGGAGAGCGAACTGAAATAAACGAAAACTCAAGAATTCAAAGCCGTGGAATCACAAATCACATATATACGGGGTTGAATTAGATGTAAGCAATAAAATTACTCACCTTTGTTTTTGAAGAGCATGAATTCACAAGTTCCGAATCGAAGCCGTGGGAATCGAAGGACCAATCGACAAAAACCCGAAACCCTAATTTGAAGAACAGGGGAACGAGCACGCCATTTCTTTTCTCGTTTTATTTTGTTTTAGGGTTGCGAAAATAATGAAATGAGGGGGAAAAAGGAACGGGCCGAAGTAAAAAAAAGAGGGATGAATTTGTTTAGGGTTTAAAAATTGAAAATGATGGAGAGAGAGTGGAACAGTATTGAATGTTATCACCCTCCAACAACAACCATGGGTCAAGATATTTTAAAACCCACACCCTTAACGAATATTCAAAAGGATTTAAACTCGATTTAAAAACTTTAATCATTTAACAATGATTATAAATTGGTGAAAATAAAATCTCGGGTTGTTACAGACTCCCCTCCTTAAAGAAATTGCGTCCCCGCAATTTTCATAATTAAGGTCGTCTTTAACAATTATTTTTCTAACATAAACTAGTTAAGCTAGGAAAATAATGGTTGAGAGTACAAACGCCAAAGAAGCCCTTTAATTCAATTAAAAGAAATTCACAATTTCTCAACAAAACCTAATTATTAAATAGATAATTAGAAAACAACAAAACTGAATAAATGCAATTATCAGCAATATTCAATTATCAATTAGATAATTAGAATACAGAAATCACAAAACAGTAATATCTAATTATCGATACGATAATTAGAAAACAACAAAATCTAATTATCAACAAAGATAATTAGAAAACACAAATCACAATTCGCAAAATTGCAAATATCTAATTACCAAAAACGATAATTAAATCTGAAATCACAAATATTTAATTATCTCAAACGATAATCAAATCACAAATATATAATTAACTCAAACGATAATCAAATCTATAAATATTTAATTATCACAAACGATAATCAAATCACAAATATCTGATTATCACAAGCGATAAATCAGAAACAAGAAATATCTAATTATCAAAAACGATAATCAGGAATTGCCACAACGGTAATCAAATTTCAAATCAACAAATATTCAATTAACGAGTCCGGAATTAACCGAAATAGCAAACGCACATGTCCCATAACCACTAGTTTTACTAAATCGTTTAATTCACTTCATCGTTTCCTTGAAAGTGCAAAATTGTGTATTTTAAAAATAACATTTCACATTCTCAAACGGACAAGTCCGGAATTAAGCGAATCAGTAAAAGAAAGGGGTCATAGTCCTCGATTTTGCTAAAACGTTTAAATCGCTTCCTCATTCTTTTGAAAACGTAAAATGTAAAAATTTTGAAAACAATTTTAATTTATATTTTGAATCAATTTTAAAGATAGCAAATTTTTTAAAACACGTGATTAAAACAGCAATATCAGTAGGAACTACGACAAGGAAATTGCACTTCTTAAAATACCGTAAAAACGGACAACAAAATCAGTATTGTGGGATAACCGCTTGAAAAATCCATTTTAAAATTGACGGTTACTGAAGTTAATACGTCAAAATCTCATCGAAATAATTGGCATTAAAATATAATACCAATGAATTTTCATTCATCAAAAATGTCACAAGAATCTTCTCAAAGATAGAAAGGGACATCATAACCTAAACTTGTATTCATAACAAGTCAATGACTCAAGAATTCACCAATGCACAAAAATTGATAAAACTTATCAATAGAAATCACGAAAATTGGTGAAGCACAAATTCCAGAAGACTACACAAGAAATCCAGATATCATAATATGAGAGTATGAAAACTCAAATGGGAGTATGAAAACTCAAATGGAAGTACGGAAACTCAAATGGGAGTACGGAAACTCAAATGGTAGTACGGAAACTCAAATGGGAACTCAAATGGGAGTACGGAAACTCAAATGGGAGTACGGAAACTCAAATGGGAGTATGAAAAATCAAATGGGAGTATGAAAACTCAAATGGGAATATGAAAACTCACCTACACGTGAGCATGAAAAATAACCAACACGTGTAACGCAAAACGAGAACGGGAGCATGGAAACTCACCTACACGTGAGCATTTAAAATCACCAACACGTGTAACGCAAAGTGAGAACGGGAGCATGAAAACTCGCCTACACGTGAGCATGAAAAATCACGAACACGTGTAACGCAAAGCGAGAACGGGAGCATGGAAACTCACCTACACGTGAGCATGAAAAATCACCAACACGTGTAACGCAAAGCGAGAACGGGAGCATGGAAACTCACCTACACGTGAGCATGAAAAATCACCAACACGTGTAACGCAAAACGAGAACAGGAGCATGAAAACTCACCTACACGTGAGCATGAAAATTCAACAACACGTGTAACGCAAAGAGAGAACGGGAGCATGGAAACTCACCTACACGTGAGCATGAAAACTCACCAACACGTGTAACACAAAGCGAGAACGGGAGCATGGAAACTCACCTACACGTGAGCATGAAAACTCACCAACACGTGTAATGCAAAGCGAGAACGGGAGCATGGAAACTCACCTACACGTGAGCATGAAAAATCACCAAAACGTGTAACGCAAAATGAAACGCTATCTCATGGTGGCCAACCATTAAATTTTGAGACACGAATGGTCCGAAGACCAATGGGAGCTACCCCATATGGATGAGTCAGAATCACCCAGATGAAGTCTAGGCTAACCAAAAAGCAAAAAGATATGTGTGAGTGGAATCACACAAATGGTGTCTAGGCTAACCAGAAAGCAAAAAAGGTATGTGTGAGGGGAATCACACAAATGGTGTCTAGCCTAACCAGAAAGCAAAAAGATATGTGTGAATGGAATCACACAAATGGTGTCTAGGCTAACGAAAAAGCAAAAAAAGGTATGTGTGAGAGGAATCACACAAATGGTGTCTAGCCTAACCAGAAAGCCAACAAAGAGACATCGCACAATTGCTAGTCTAAATCATAAAATGATCGTCATGATCAACGAGAAGTGTCAATTACACTAAGCTAGTAAATGTAAAAGTTTAGCTTCATGTCCCATAACCACTTGCTTAACTTAAATATTTACGAACAAACTGTAAATCTTCACTAGAAAATTGTCACAAAAGATTCAATCGAACAAGTCCAAGAATTAACCGGCGAAGTAAACGCAAGCGTTTCATACCACTCGTTTTACTAAGCCGTTTAATTGGATTTCTCATCCGAGTGAGGTAAAGGCTTGTATATACTAATAGATTGGAAAACGGTTTAGGTGAAAGAGCTTTGTAATAAAATAATTTTGAAATCATTTGGAGAAAAGGGTTTTTATATTTACTACTAGTATAGAAAACCTTTATATTATTAAAGTGACAAATCACAGAAATGATTGTAGAAACAATCAATCGCAAGAATTCACATACGAAGACGTGAATAGAATCCAAAGAAATCGATACCGAATTCATCAAAAGGTATGTTCACAAAAGTCCCGAAGAAAATGTCATCAAAGTTGCTAATAAATGATAGCAACAAATCGGGGAAATAATCAAGAATCGATTAAATTTGGAAACCAAATCAATTCACTAAAATTCACATTTGAAGACGTGAATAAAATCCAAAGAATTCGATTCCAAATCCATCAAAGTAGAAATACCCAAAAATTCCAGAAATAGAAGTTATCAAAGTCGACAAAGATGACAACAACTAATCGGAAAAGAAGAATCGATTAACAATTGGAATAACGAAGCAAAACGAGCATAAATGCATAAATGACTTCAACAAAAATAAAAATCAAGTCAATGTCGAAGTCAAAAAGTAATGGCCACAACAGCATATAAAGAAATAACAACAAGGCACAAAGGCCAATGCTCAAGAATTCACAGTGCAAACAAATGCAATAAGCAAGTGACAGTAGTGAAAAGCTTCCACCAAGTGAATGTGAAAGATGTACACTGCAAATTCAAGAAGGTAGCGGACTACCACAAAATGCAAGCAGATCAAAATAGCTTTAATTGGCCAAATTCAAACAAAATCAACGTCGGCTAAATCAATTCAAAGCCGAAAACACAAGACCAAAATCCTCATCATCAAAAATCCAACTTGAGTTCGTAAAGCAAACGGAGGCCGAAGCCAAAATACTTTCACGAAATCAAAATCAAAGGCACATGAATAAGCGTTAGGAATTCATACCTAACAATCAAAGATAATCATATGCAAAGATGAGACAAATAGTCGTAACACATGTTCCATCTAAGTTATGTTTTATATTAAGTCCATAAACTCCAAGCTCCGATACCAAACTGTGACGCCCCACCTCTATGCCCACGCTAGCCAAGAACACTACGGTGTAATGCTATCAACTAGCATGGAGAATAAGGCTGTTGAGGAGCGGCCATCCGTAGTTAGGCCTTACACTAGTATTGGTTATCTCGATAGGAGTGGTATATATATTCTTTCATTTTTAATCTCTGATTTATTTACTCCCATCGACATACCCCAATTCCAGTATAAAACGAACTACGATGGCTCATAATAGTTTAGGACAATAGATATAATAATAACACGGATAATATCAATAAATGCGGAACACAGATAAAACAGAAAAGTCTCATATATATAACTGATGTCAGTTACAATACATTTGACATAGAACATTTGATACAACTACAACTGTCGACTCAGGAAGTTACATATACAAGTACATTATCGACTAATATACATGAATACATATCAACCTATACTATGACACGACAACTCCCAAAAGATAAGAAAAGTCTTCATAGCTCAAACAGCTACCCAAAGCAAGATATCTACAACCTGAAATAACTCGAGTCTGACCCGAGTATTAAATTCAAAATAAAATAATACACGGGTCAGTCTAATTCAAACTCAGTTATTAGTGCACAGAAGCAATAATAATTAAATAACAATTAGACGAAAGTCAAAATGTTTAAAATTAAACCAAATAAAAATGCAACTTCAAAAATATTGAATTTGAATACGTAAAACAATTCAAGCAATTGAGATGTCCATTTAAAATGCCAACTCAGGTAGGGTTGCAGTACACGCACGTGTGTACTGCCTCGCCACAACAGCCTCGGGAATACGCAAAGGATTAATAAATCAAAAAGCAAATAGAATATTAAAAAAAGCAATATCGTGTGGCTGCAGTTCACGCTTGCGTGCACTGCCTTGCCACTTCAGTAATGATGTACACAAAAGATCAACGAACCAAAATCAATGAAGGTTCAAATATCAATGCCACGGCCTTATTAAAATGTTAAAACTGTGTGGCTGCGGTACACGCACGCGTGTACTGCCTTGCTACCACAGTATATAAAATCATCACAGCACCAAATGTAACTCAGCAAAACAAAACTACAGAGGTCAAGTCACGGCTAGCATGACTCAATATAACTGCACAAAAGCAAACCAGTATGCACTTGACAAATTCCAGAACAGGCAAGCCCAAATAAATGCATAAATTCAAGTCAAACCATATACAACTGCCTCAATGAATCGAAAGAAAATGGGGCCAACATAATTCAAAATGAAAAGTGACATGCACCAGAATGTACACATCAATGCTACATATGAACTAGGTTCATATATACAACAAACCCAAAGTCAACAGAGTGGAAATAAAATAATGTCAATGACTGCAATGCTATGACACTACAAATGATCAAGCATCGGGTTAAAAGCAATGTCGAAGTCACAGTAGTTCCAAGCAAAGAATCGAACAAGTCAAAACATCGAAGTCGAGGCCAAAAAATAAAAATGCACTCTACCTCAAGGAGTTATACAGAAACCAGTTGCAAATATAACAACCACGCCAGCCTCAATAACGAAGAACAGATTTCAAAGGCAGTGACACCACTTACTCAAGTGCACATTGCAAATGAATTCAATGAAGTATTTCACAAGCCAAAGACAGCTGCGGTTCCGAGAAAATGTCAAAACTGCAACAAATACAAACTACAGGAAGACAGTGTATAAACATGTATATACACATGTATGACATCAAAAACTCCAACCAAATGAACTAAATGTAACTACAACAGCCGGAATGGCTACATACAGTATGCAGGTGTGATATTGGATAGTGCAAGTAATGACACAGACTCGGGTGGTACGGTGAGGCAAATGAATACAAGAAAAACAATGTGAAACTGGACAGTGTAAGTGCAGAACATCGATAGGTCAGCCTCAACCATGGGAAAGTCATGTTCACGACTCGATACGAGGGACTGTATGATGGACAAGTATGTAACAGAGACTTAAAACATATGCAGTGAAAACAGAGGCAATGCCCAAGTCAATATCGGATTCATGTATACAAATGAAGGCACCAATAAATGCACGTATGTATATGTTAGGAGTAACAACAAATGTAACAGCCGTGTAAGTATCGACATGAATCAAGACTACGAATCAAATAAGTAGACATATATATAGAACAATGAATCCAAAAATGCAACAAGCCACAAGTGTCAAACTAATGATCCTTGTACTCGAGGTCAAGACCGTACAAGCATCACCCTCAAGAACAAGGCATAGTGCCGAAGCAAAAATGAAAAAAGCCAGCAACATTGAAATGAATCAAGCAAGTGCAGCGATTAAAATATATTGCTTTTTCAAAACAAAATCTTTGGATTCAACAACTGCCGTTCGAATTTATAATGACCAGTAAACAAAATCAGTGCCATGGTGGTGGCCGAAGCTAATATAGAGTCATGGACTCTCATACTCAAAACCATACGACCGAAGTCAAAAGCAGATAAACCCGTGGTGGTCACGAGTTACCACAGTGCCGTGATAACATAAAAAAAATCAGATGAAATCATCAACATCTCAACAAAAACAGTGCCGAGGCAACCAAGCCAAAATCGTCCCCCATATTAAAACAAAATCGAATGGCCAAGATAAATCATCCACCTCAAAATACACTCGAATGGCCGAGACAAAAAAATCAAGCAGCAAATTCAAACATACATATACGAACCAAATAAAGGAGAGCGAACTGAAATAAACGATAACTCAAGAATTCAAAGCCGTGGAATCACAAATCACATATATACAGGGTTGAATTAGATGTGAGCAATAAAATTACTCACCTTTGTTTTTTAAGAGCACGAATTCACAAGTTTCGAATCGAAGCCGTAGGAATCGAAGGACCAATCGACAAAAACCCGAAACCCTAATTTGAAGAAAAGGGGAACGAGCACGCCATTTCTTTTCTCGTTTTATTTTGTTTTAGGGTTGCGAAAATAATGAAATGAGGGGGAAAAAGGAATGGGCCGAAGTAAAAAAAAGAGGGATAAATTTGTTTAGGGTTTAAAAATTGAAAATGATGGAGAGAGAGTGGAACAGTATTGAATGTTATCACTCTCCAACAACAACCATGGGTCAAGATATTTTAAAACCCACACCCTTAATGAATATTCAAAAGGATTTAAACTCGATTTAAAAACTTCAATTAGCAATTAGCAACAATATTAATCATCGTTAATCATTTAACAATGATTATAAATTGGTGAAAAAAAATCTCGGGTTGTTACATGCGTCAGCTTAGATGTGATTAAAACAAGAGCCATACTTGGGCCAAGTGGGGTAATTCCTCCGATCGGACATGCTTCTTCGATTCCATATTATGATTTTGTGATGATTTGATGGCCACCCATTAATTTTTATTTTTGATTATGTTTCGAGGTGGGCGGTAGTAGCTACTGTGCATTAGTTCTGTAATTGTACATCTACCCTATCATTGCCTCTAGTGCCATGTTCACATGCCCTAGAGCACCTTCTACTAGTTTGTACCATACATATTGGGTGTCCTCTGGGTAAACCATCGGTTTAGTGGAGCTTACGGCATTGTATAGACTACGGGAATTTATAAAATGTGTCACGGGGGATATGGGTAACGCCTTAATGCTATTTTAATACTTTACTTTATTGTAGACACTATTATACTTTATTGTAGACACTATTATAATGGCGTATTGTACTACATAGTAGATAGTTTAACGGATCCTTAGGAGATGGAAATCTTGAACATCTCTTGAGTTATTGCACTCACATTAGACACTGGATAGGAGATGTCAATCCTCATAAACATCTCTTATGCCGTTACCCTCATATTTATTTACTGTTGATTTAACTTACATAAAATACTTTAATCCTGGCTCGAGTGTTTTGTCTTTTCAATTCGCTCGGGTCAGTCGGAGCTTTTTAGTTTATTGAAGGCTGCTTTCTGGAGGTTGAAGATGAAGATTATGTACTATTATTACTTATTTTATGTATTCCACTGAATCATGTTGTTCCACTACATTTATTTATTTATTCCTATTTTCTGTAACTCTGATATTGTGTTCTAAAAGAATAATCAAATGTATTATAAAACCGCTTCATGAACTATTACTTGATTATTGTATTTTGTCATTTCGCTACAAGATTCTATATTTTTTTTACTTCTTTCTCTTCTTTTTCTTATTTACCCCATAACAATCTGCCCTTTAGAATGGTTTGAGTCTGACGTGTGTGATTTATCATCAATTTAAACCATACAAAAAGGTAGATCGTTATAGTTTGTATCAGAGCTTTGATTTAGCGATAACCTTAGCTTTGTATGGTATGACTCGTATTAAATAGGGTAGTAATGCCCTAGAATGAGTCATTGAGTGTGTATATGAGCGAGCGTATTTGTTAGTGTTATAAAAGGATTTTGAATTGTGTTAAAAAAATTTCATTTTGTATTTATAAATTCTGGTCGGTGCATAGGACAATGTGACATCGATAGTGATTTCTAAACACTCAATAGGGTAGACCGACACAATATTTGTTTTGAAATATAAGTAAATGAAATAATTTTACCTATTACATATTTTGTGTGCAAAATAATAAATTTTATAAATGATATAGTTCGATGTAATACGTTGTTTGTTAGGTAGAGAAATTTTATAAATATTGATTGTAAACTAGGATTTAGAAGTAAAGCAAAAAACAATTGGGATTTGAGAACTTAAGTTCCGAGATTTTGAAAATTTTATTCGAAAGATTTTGGAATATAAATTAGTATTATTTGGAAGTATTTTCTGATATAAATATTTTAATGCGATTAGGAGGGAAGTTTAAAAGAACTTTTAAAGGAATTAAGTTCTGTACTCCCTTATCAGTCGTTGGAAAATAATTTCGGTGATGATTGCACGCATCATCGACGTTCATTTTCGAGTTTCAAAGTGGGAAGACTAGTAGTTTTACTGCACACCTGTTTTGATAAACGAATCTTAAATTTAATTTCTAAAGTTTGATTTGATATATATATATATATATATATATATATATATATGTATGTATGTATAAATTATTAGTGTGTGTATATTTATATATATAATTTTAAATGATTGTAATGGAACCCGGTTGTTTAGTTCTTAAGTTCCGTAAATTAGAAATTGAAATTATTGTAATGAATGGAATCTTGACTACATTAATAATTGGAAACTTCAAAAATGAAAATGAAAAAATTTGATGTTAAAATGATTAATGAAATAGATAAGAAACTAAAATTTTGTAAACCATAAATAAAATGGAAATGAAAATAAGAATTGGTGACTATTGAACATTTTGTTAACTAAAGTATAATAGAAACTTGGGTAAGATTCAATTGCATCCTTAGAACAATATATAACTTACCAAAATATTAAAAGTTGAAATGTTGATAAGAATATGTAATAGAATACTATATAAGTGAAGCCTGAGTATAATGAAAGTGTTCGATGGAATATCTTCCATAAATAAGAATTCTATTGTTATAAATTGTTATAAACTAAAAGCTAATAGTTTCAAAGGCTAATAATTAAATGTCAAAAACGTATATAATGTAAGAAATTGATTATAAGCTTAAGTTAACATTTAAGATATCTATAATCAGATTGAATAGTAAAGGATGAACACAGTAAGTAAATAAGTATAAACTTAAACTAATATTGAAGCTATAATAAAATGAAAAGTGTATATATTGAATGAGTATAACTTCAGAGAACATTGGAAATGATTTAGAAGTAGATTTATATTCAATGATACTTTATATGGAAGAATGAATGTGAAAAAGAAATAATATATAAATGGTGAATAGAGTTGTAAAGAAACTTACCTAATAATGTATAATCAAATGATGGAAATGAAAATAACTTATTAAGCAATGAATGTAAAGTAATAAAATGAAAGAAAATGACACTGTATGAATAAAGGAGAAATGAACTTTTGTAAGTACTAACGAATATAAATTTATGATAATAAACATTATATGAATAAAAAAGAAAAGTAAATGATGTAAGTAAAGAAAAGAAAAGGAAATTCGAACTAAATTGTAAATGTGAAGTAAAATGAAATAAAATGTATACAATACTTCAATAATGATTTCATTTATGATCCAAATGATTGAAATGGATACAACTTACGTAAGTAAAGAATGCAAATTAATGAAATAAGCCTTACATGAATGACTGAAGATAAAAAATTTGTAAGTAATGAACGTGAATTAAAGAAAATCATTGTATGAAAAAAACAATAAATGATGTGTAAAATTAAATGGAGAAAATTCAAAATGTGTTGAATTCTTTGTTTGTTGGACTTAGAAACTAGTGGGAAAAGGATACTTCTATTTTATATAGAGATGTATAAATAATCTATAAAGTTATCTACGACTGGTGAGTGCATGGTTTACTTCATAGTTTATTTATCATTTTATATGATTAGACGTCCTGAACCTGAATAAACCATTTGTTTTTGGTTGCTATGGATGTAAAAATTGATAGTTTAACTGTATGTGATGATTGTATATTTGTTTATATGAAATTGTTGTTATATTGTGATGTTTTGTTTGTTACTAACAGAAACTACTTAAATATTTTCTCCTTTACTTAATTATTAACATCTTCGGATTATATGAGTGAAATACAAGTTATGGAAACAATAGCTATTGCTTTTGGTTTCATAAAATAAGCGTTATTTACCCGACATGGTACGTTCTCAAGCTACGATTTTCTAGCGATATTATATTGTTTTTCCTTCATTTAGGATATTTTATTTTGAAAAATATGATATATATTGTTATTATTTATATTACTATTTCTCACAGACCTCTCCGTACAAAGGAGTCGCTGTTGAAATTTTCCACGAATTTTGGACATAGAAAAATTTTGGGACTTGTTTTCAAAATTTTATTAACTTGAATATAAAAGGATTTAATTGTTATAAGTTGATATATTTTATTTAAGTTATTTAATTATGTAAATTAATGGTATATAAAATTAATAATTTGAATAAGATATACTAGTTTCTTAATTTCTTCTTTTCCTATTCGAGGAGGAAAAGTTTTAAGTGGAGGAGAGGGTAACGACCCACAATTTCCGATAATTACAATTTGTTAATTTAATAAAGTTTTGTGATTTAATGTCGGAAGAAATAAAAATTTATGATTAATAATATAACTGAAATAAAATAAAACAGTATTAATTTAAGGAAATTGATAACTGCCTTAAAGGTAATTCCAATTAATTGAAATGACTAAAAAGTTATAATTGGACATAGATTGTAAGTTTATTTGTGATAAGGTGTGTATTAATGGATAATTAGATTAAAAGAGCAACTGATGATTTAAATGTTGATTAATTTACCAAATATTGTGTAATAAATGGAAATTGAATAGATTAGTGTAATTAGAATTGTTATAACGTTTCCTTGTAAATAATAAACTCACAAATGTTACTAAGTGTAGAAATGATGAAAATTGTTATTTATTACTTATTTGTTTAACTTGTTGAAATCAATTGCAATGAATGAAATTAAATATAGCGTTAAAATGGATTAAGATAATGACCGTAGAATATAATGTAATTAAATAGAAACCAATGTTAAGCGTATACATAGAACAATGAATGATTTAATATAAAGCTTTGAAATCAAGTTGATCAAATTATTGGAATTTGAATTATAATAATTGGATTTATTGCAAATAAATATAATTAAATATTATTTTATTGAAAATTAAGATGATAATTATAGATTATTAGTGTTATAAGATATAGACAAATGTTAATTATAACTATGAGATGACAATTGTTTGAATAACAAGATGAAAAGGACAAACAAATGGATTTATTGAAATTTCAGTAATAATTATCGAATTTATTTCAATTTGAATTAAACACTATAATTAGTAAAATAATTGACATTGAATTCACATGAGAACTTGTTTTAAATTATTGTGAATGTCTAACTAATCAAAAATGATGAAAATTTGTTAGTTTATAAATACTGAATTAAAAACTGATTTATTAATTTAATATTAATTTATTTATTTAATGTGAAATAGCCATTTTGGCAACTTTCTCGGATTTCGACGAAACTTATTTCATCGGATCCATAACAGTAAATTATTTTAAGGTTTCAAGTTTCGTAGCAATCGGACTTGTCTTTTGATCGTACGGACTCGCAACGCGTAGAAACCAATTTAACTAAATTTATTTGAAATCAATTTGAAATAAGCTGATATTTAAGTTAACTTCTTCATACAATGGAATTAAGACTTGAAACCGATTCCATTGAATTTAAAATTATCAAATACATCTATTTTGATATATGGAATGACCCACTTTCATTTCGGAAGAGAAACAGGCTTTTCGGGTCGTTATCGTCAATTCAAATCTATTCGGGTATTGTTCATTTCTTATCGAGCTTTAAGTATATATATTGTTTTATTCTAAACCTTAGCAGCCTTTCATTGCTCAACGTTGTACGTACAATTTTCATCTGTCTACTTCTCTTTCTCAATGGCAGAAATCCAAATTCCTAAATTCAATTGCAATTCAAAATAAAATTGAAAATTAAAACTCCTCAAACTATATCGAATTATATATCGTTCTGAAAATCTCGACGATGCAAATCTGCGTCAGCTGTTCATTTTTGGAAATGATGCCCGAGTCGATCTAGAATCGCGGTCAAAGCCTCGAATTTTCGAAACCATATGCCGATTTAGGGCTTTTTTATTTGTGCTTTAATTGATGAAATTGATTTGTGGGATTGGTAGAGTTCGTCGCAAGGAGTCATTGGGTGGTGGTTGCATCGTTTATTGTTGAGGGAGGTGGTCGAATTGGCTGATTTATGGTTCGAAACCCTAAATAAGGTAGTGGTGGTGCAACTGTGTAGGCAGCGGCGGAGGCTAGGGGTGCTGGCCGATGGTAGCGGCGATCGATGCGAAGGTGTTGGAGGCGGTCTCTTAGTCAATGGTGACATGGAGGGGGAGCTATGGTCGGTCAAAGGTTCGGTTTGGTAGTCGATGTCGAGCGGGAATGATTCGAAATAAGAGATCAGTAAATGTGGTAACTTTTTATTGGCTCTTTTTTTCCTTTTATTTATTTTTATTAAAAATTTGAATTTTATCTTCTAATTGATATATATTTGCATATGAACTCCGGTTCATGTGCGGTATGTTCCGTTACGATCGTATCGAAATTTCAAACGACGTGGAGCTAGTTTGGTCGAATTCTGAGACGGTTTGAATTTTGGACCTACATTGTATTTTAAATCGATTTAAAATCAAAGATGAGTGATTTAACCCACTCATAACTTCTAAATTATCTTATGTTAGTTAAATTAAATTTATGATGTGAGTAGGAATAAATTTTTCGATGTTTGGTATGTTTGAATTGCCATTCTAGTTAAATTTGACTTTATTGCATTTAATCATCGTTTTATTTAATATCGAATTTAATTGTCAATTTAATGCCTTTTAATGATAATCAGTTATTTATTGATGTTTATTGGTTGATTCAGACGAGGGTTATGATGTATGTTTGATTGTTGATATTGGATGACTGGATGTTGTATTTTATATGTTACAACACTGCAAGTTGATTATGGGTTGAAATGTTACATGCCCAAACGATCTATAGATTAGGGAAAAAGCGTTATGGGTTGAAATGATAAACTCATGCAATTTTATGGATTTTCATTTAATTCGAGATTGCTGTTTGAAATGATATGTAACCGTAAATTTGTAAATTTGGATTGAAATGATAAATATCTGTATTACTTGACCCTAAGGTAGAAAATTATATATGGACTCCGCTTTGGTTAAACTAAATGATTTGTAAATCTTTAAATTTGGAATTCAATTAACTAGTATATTGAAATAGAAATTCATTTATATAAACGGAATTATTTTGATAATCCAAGCATTAATGTTGAAATTGGAATTGATTAATGAATTATTCAAAGGATTTAAATTGAAATTTCAAAGTTTAAGTGTCAAATATAAATGAATCTATCGAAATTGAATTATTGAAAATGTTTGGATATAACTTTGAAATCTATTTTAAATTAATTTAAACTATTTTAATCAATTAAAACTATTTTAGTCTATTATAACTTATTTAATCCAAATTTAATCTATCTTACCTATTTTAAACTAGTTAAATTTATTCAATCTATTTTATCTATTTAACCTATTTTAAATTTATTTAATCTATTTAAAAAATCTACTTAATATAATTTAAATCAATTTAATCTATTTTAAATCTATTCAAATCATTTTAAATCTATTTAAACTATTTTTACTATTTAAACTATTTTTAAAACTATTTAAACTATTTATGACTATCTAACTATTTTATAAAACTTAAGACTGTGTAAAGTTGAAGTATTTTTGTTTAAATCCTTGATGATGATACAACCCAACTTGTAATTTGGAATCGATGCCTTTTTGAAAAATGACATATCTGATAAATATGATGATTTTGGAACAAGGATTTAATTAACCTATCCTATCGATAAATTCAAAAATGAATATGAATTTGAAAGTAAATTTGATTTTTGAAAGTGATATGATTTCAAATATGATATGATTTTGAATGTGATTTTGAGAATATGATATTTTGATAATCAAATTTTGAATTGACTTTTAAAATGTAAAAGAACCATCTGGTGTGAAATAAGCATTTGGTTATTAAAGAGACCGGGATCGAATATTATCATACTCTCTGCCAATACCGAAAACCACTTTAACAACTGTGTACATGGTGGAGATTCCAGAAATGAAGTAGGATGGTTTGGCGAACGATTCTATATGAGTATTGACGTGACCCTAACTCCCGTGAGTCAGCTTAGACGTGACTAAACCAGGAGCTATACCTGGGCTAAGTGAGGTCATTCCTCCGCATGGAAACGCTTCTTTAATAACATATTATGATTTTATGAGGATTTGGTGGCCACCGCTTGATTTTTATTTGGGAGTGTGTTTCGAGGTGGGCGGTAGTAGCTGATATGCGTTACCACCAGCCCAGTTCTGCATTTTATATATCTACCCTGGCATTGCCTCGAGTGCTGTATTCACATGCCCTAGAGCGCCTTCTCTGAGTTTGTTTTGTACCGTACCTATAGGGTGTCCTCTGGGTTAACCACCAGTTTGGTGGAGCTTACGGCATTGTATAGACTACGGGAATATATAAAATGTGTTAAAGGGTATATGGGTGATGCCTTAACGCTATTTTAATACTTTACTTTATTGTAAACACTATTATAATAACATATTGTACTACATAGTAGATAGTTTAACGGATCCTTTGGAGATAAAAATCCCGAACATCTCTTAAGTTATTGCACTCACATTTGACATTGGATAGGAGATGTTAAACCCCGTAAACATCTTCGATGCCAATACACTCGTATTTATTAACTGTTGATTTAACTTACATAAAATCCTTCAGTTTTGACTCGAGCGCTTTGCCTTTTCAATTCGATCGGGTCAGTCTGAGTTTTTTAATTTATTGAAGACTGCTTTCTGGAGGATGAAGATGAAAATTCTGTACTATTATTACTCATTATATGTATTCCACCACATCTTGTTGTTCCGCTGCATTTATTTATTTATTCATGTTTTCTATAACTCTAATTTTGTGTTGTAAAAGAAAAATAAAATGTATTATAAAACAGCTTTATGAAATTTTATTCTATTATTATATTCTGTCATTCCATTGTAAGATTCTGTATTTGTTTTACTTCTTTCTCTTCTTTTTCTTATTTACCCCATAACAATCTGCTCCTTTGAATGGTTTAAGTCTGACGTGTGTGATTTATCGTCGATTTAAGCCGTCCAAAAAGGTGGGTCGTTGCAGCTAATTTTCATATAAAAATGTTTCTATGAAATCTCGCATCTCGATGTATGAGACTGCCCACAATATTTCTTTTGTAGCTGCTTGAATGTTTCAAAATTATTCATATTCTTATGTTATCTTTAGAGCTTAATGCTTATAGTCTACAACACGTAGCAGTGAGGTAGTTTGGAATCCATTAGCTAATCTTCGTAAGCCTTAATTATTTCGGGCGTGGCATCCTTATCAGGTTTGGTAGATGGCTCATTGGTAACAAAATACTAGAGCTTTTCATAAATAAGTGTTGTCTTAATGTTTCTTAGTATGTCTTGAGATTGTCAGTGTGTTCTTTTCAAAAAATAACTTCATTATTGTGATCTATGAAATTTCATTAGAGTACATAAAATAACTTTACATATATTCTTATATTTATTAGAATGGTTTACAATATTTATCTACTAAGGTACCAATTGAATTCTACATCTCTCAAAAAGAAAAAACGAAATACAAAATTTTCATAAATTCCTTCGGTAGGTGTTAGGATCTATTTGCCATGTTACTAAAACGATAAGTTTTCTCAAGATTGTTTTTTCCATAAATGGTAAGTTACACTTTACTAGTTATATCATGCATATAACCTCTAACATACTTTTTAACTACGCTCCTAATCATCTTCATGATCTTGATTTTGCTCAATAAATCATGGAATACATTAGATAACCTATACTCACAATTTTCCAATATCTTAAATAAAGTTATGTAACCCTTGAGTTTCCTCAACAAAGTTACATAACATTCCTGCTTATCTAAGGTTAATATAAGCATTGCCTTAGATATTCTATGGCTTGGATTTTCTCAATAACCATACACAGTATATAAGGTGCTCCATTTATATTATAAGTGATGAAGGGCATTATTATTTTAAATTCATAATTAAAAAATCATTTTGTAGAATACTATCGACCTTCTAAGGAAGGTCAGTATAACTCAAGATATCATATATTTTTTATATACATCCAATGTATTCTCCCTTAAGTCTCATGGGTTCTATTTATTTTAACCTTCTGTTTTCTATATACATGTATATATGTGCAATTTATTATTTAACATTTATAATCTATTAAGTTATATATATATATATATTTATATGTAGTTATTTTATTAATTATCAATTTATAAATATAACATTTATATTTTAAAATTAAAAAATAATTTTAAATTTTGCATTTTATAACTCTTTATAAAATAATTCAATTATCCAATTTTAAAAAGTATTTAAATTAATTTTATAATATTCAAATACGCTTATTTGAATTAAAATAAAACTCAAAATAGTTATGTATCTCCAACAACAGCATACCCTAGCAATATTTAGATGATCCACGTAAATATCAAGAGATCGGGAGGTTTGCCACTCAAGAGTGATCCTTAATTCGAGTTACATTCTCCATAATTTAAGCACAGTTTCCTTAGACACCCATCTATTTTGACTTTTCTAAAAATAGTTCCATGCTTGTTGTTTAGTCAATTACATAACTACAATGCTAGCTCTGATACCATTGTTGTATCGGTTACATTGACAACAAGGTCTTTTATTAAATTGCACAAGATCTTCTTCTATGTTTATGTGAATAATATTATTTATATACTAATTCAAATCTTGTATTCAATTAACAAAAGTGTTTGAATAATATTTAAGTTTTATAATTTTCTAAAAATACTTATTTGTTAGTTAGCGTTTAAAATAATGTTTATTCATAATTTGATATATTTATTAGTTTTTATTCGTTTTATATTTTCTTGTTTATTAATATATATATATCCAAAATATAAAAATCACAATAATACAAAATGTATAAACTATTCTAAGGTATAATGGAAAAATTGATCACTATCCTACGTTCAATAAAGCATCCTATATCCAAATAATGTCATAAGGGAACTATAATTATGTTTTTTGGCAAGGCTACTATAATTATGTTACACTAATATAAACATACAATATCCTATACCTTTTTATTTAGCCATTATAATTTTTAAATAAATTTATGATGCACACATACATACTTACACTTATATATAAGAATAATTCGAAATTAATTGTGTGTATATATATATATATATATATATGTATATGTATGCATTATAAGGAAGTTATTTTTAATTAATGTTTATTTATTTAGAACACGGTCTTATTTTAAATTCAAAATTTAATTTCAAAATTGACTTTTTCAGATTTAAAGCAAAGAATAATTCAAAATAAAATATAGTATCATATATTTATATATTTCCTTTCTATTTGAAAGATATAAATAATTTTCATTAAAATTAAAAATTCTCTATGAAAATAAAATGATTTTAAATTTCAAAATATTTCGGTTTTTCTTATTCAAGGAGGCAAGCGAAAAGGTGTTTCTAGACGAACAAAACTCAAACGCAGGTAAAGATTAAGGTGAGGATGGGTCGTAAATGTGATGATTGATGGTGGCAGCATGGTCGACAGGCATAGGCTAGTAGCGGCGATGATGACGCATGGTGATAATGTTTAGATCTAGGGTTTTCATTTATGATAACGAGTCCTCGTTTCCTAGGAGATGCAGTAGGAAGTTGTGGGGGTGCACCTGTGGAGTCTATTGGAGGTAGGACATCAATGGTGGTGGTGATTTCGACGCCGTCGTTCTAATTTCTGTGAAGTGGTAGGTAAAAAATGCTAAATTAAATTAGCAATACTACGAACTGTTAAAGTGAATATAACATTAAATATATATAATTGTAATTTGATTTGGCATTTCTTAAACTATTGAAATGAATACTATTTTAGCTCAACTAGTGATCTTTAATTCAGTATTATTTGAACTATAAAAGTGAATATGTCATTCTGCATATTAAATGATTGTTTAACATAACATTTCTTAAACTATTAAAATGAATGTTATTTTTGTTTATCCAACGCTAGTTTAATTAGGATTCTGTTCATCCGATGCTAGATTAACGTATCTACTAATCAAACTTGAACAAAGCTAGCCCGAAGGATTACTTCCTTTTGTTATGGACTAACTAACTGGTGGATGGAACTATAGACCATGAACTTTTGTCTTTTATTGTTGTGCATTCTTGCTAGAACCAGATTGCGAGGTACATTATGTGTAACGACCCATATTTTACATATCAAAAGAACGTAAAACAATTCTATTTAACTCAATTGAGGTCATTTCATTCTAATATTTCAAAGTATGATTCTTAGGGATGTTTTACATGTCCATGATTTTTCCCAAATTTATATGTGACCATTTTGCCACTTGGAGATCTTATTTCGACACAACTTTTGATAGGAGCCGAATAAGATGTTCTAACCTGGCTCATTTCATTGGTTTGGTGGTTTCCTATTCCGTGAAGTAGTCATGTAGGAAAATAGTGTAAGTGGTTAGGAATATGTAGCAGCTTTAAGTTTAATAAATTGCTGGCCAGAATTAGAAATGGGATTAATGGGCCGATAAGGAAGTACATAGTGTAATCAAGTTTGGTAATAAATGTGAGGCGAGAGTGAACATTTGTAACCTTTATCTCTCATTTCATATCAGCCTCTAAACAAACCGCCGGTCTAATTCTCCATTCTTTGCATCCATTTCATCTCAGATTGTCTCTAAGCTTGAATTAGAGGCTAAATCATCATCACGGGGATTGATCTCGTCGATTGGATCACATCCACATCCATCTTGCTACTGTCCGGATCAGATATCCTCTCATTTTCATAGGTCTGATTCATTTGGTGAGTGGTTATGATCTCTCACTAGTCTATGATGGATAATCTATTGCAATTAGGTGATTATAAGTTAGGATTGTCAAGTTTGATCAGACATAGGAAATTTTAGATTTAGAAACCCTAGATCAACCAAGTTAAAACATGTAATGTGGGTTAAATCATTGGCAAGTGTCATTTATGCATATATGGCTATGTACTACTATGATTTAGATTTGATCTATGCTTGTTTATGATCATTGATTGAACTGGATGCCTTGAATGTTTATGATTGAATATAAAATGAATGGTTTTATATCTATCATTCATTGTTGGGATTGAATTGCTTGCTATGCTTGATTAGTTTGCTAGTGTTGTGCATGTATAGGACCTAGATTAGTGATTGGAGCATATTAGGAGCAAAGTTCGTCAGATTCACACAAAACATAGAGCATAGGCTCTAGAGCATGCAAGGAATCATGAAGATTAGAGAAAAGAATTTTGGATCGTTACTAACCTGAACCAGTTGGATTGGTACCGATCCGAGTTCTGTGCATCAATCAATGTGAGATCCAATGGATTGTAGAGCATGGGTTCTGGCGATGCTCTATTAAGCCGAATCGAAGGATATGCCAAGTATTGAGGATTTGATGGATCATCTATGTTGGATCGACTATGGAGTATTGATGGAAGGACCAAGTGGCTAAGAGTTAAAGCTTGGGGCCCATACCATCTATAGGAAGTGTACTAGAGGATGCAAGAGAAATAAAGCCAAAATTTGCTAATTATTCAGATCGATACCGATCTGATCCAATTAGATCGGTACCGATCCATATTGTTGGCTACAAAGTTAATGAGATCTGGAGGGAAGACTCAAAGATAGTTATGTACTATGTTGGAAGTTGTGGCTTGCCGATTGCTTTTACGGTTTGGAGGTTATTGTAGGATCGATTTCACCCTAGAGGCGGGGTGAATAGGGTGATAGTGTAAATTATAAAACTTAATTGCAGAAGCTAATAAATTAATATTAACACAGATCACAGAATAGCAGCACAGATATCGCAGAATATAAATAACAGAATAAAACAGAACAACACAGAATTTACCCAGCTTCGGCAAAACCCTGCCTACGTGCTGCCCCCAAGGTTTCTACTAGAAATTAGACAGTCCCTCGCTTACACACGTAAACTCGCTATACCCGCTATTGACTAATCTAACTCTACGCTCAAAACCCTGACCACAACTCAACCACCGAGTTGCAAATTCCCAAACTACACACCGTAGTTTGTCCCCTAGTCACACGACTAGAAAATTAAAAACGGTTTAAAAGAAAATACAAATTAAAAACAAATTAAAATAACAAAACCCTATTTAAATTTAAACCCTTCTAATAATTTTTTAAAACCCCTTTTAACATAAACTAGGCCGGCCCTTTATTCACTTCTTCAACCCGTTCCTTTTATTATTGTTTTTTTTCTTCGTGAAAGAAAATGGCCGCTCCTCAGATTTTAAGGCTTCGTCCCTGATTTCAAAATTAGGGTTTGTTCAAATTGAAGTCGCCGCTTTCGTTGATCGTTCAGGTGGTTATTGTCGTGATTGCTTTGACGATCCTTTATTTCTTCGATTTGCACGAGGCTCCTTCTCGAGTTCACTTGACTTGGTATGTGATTTCCCTTTTTGCTTTTTCTGATTGATTTGTTTTGAACTCGATTTGATTCGAGTTATTGATTTGATTCCTTGCTGGCGGTTATTGCTTAAACTCGAATTCCACCTTTTTGCCGATGATGATATAGGGTTTTATATAGGATTCGAAATCCTATTTTTGCGTTCGTATATGTTGATTTGAATTTGTCATATGACGTTCGATCTGGTATTGATGCTTTAGATTTGTTCTGACTTTGTCACTATCGTATTCTTGGTATTACTTGGTTGACACGGTGTTGATTCATTGCTTGGTCAATACGGTTTTGAATTGTGATGATCACGGCTTGATTTTAAACTTGGTCAATTACCTTTGCTACCTCGATTTTGGACTTGTTCATTATATGACTTCGACTTCGGTCATTTTTAATTTTTTTTTTAAACTGCACTTCATGATATTGATTGAACCTGTACACATGCTTGCTTCGGCTTCAGCTCGATCATTTTACTGTTGACTTATTCAACATTGAATTGGCGATTTCACTGTCACTTCGGCCTTTTGATTTTATAAACTTCGGTCTTGTATCACTGATTGACTTTTAACTTGTTGCGTGAATTTCATTTCTTTATCAATAAGGCATTTTGATCGAGCTCTGTCTTCATGTAGCTTGCTATGTTGTTGGTTCATTTGAAGTTGTAGCATTCATGTTTGACGTATATGCGCTGTGTGGTCTTGAGCATTTTCACATTTGTTCACCTGCACTTGTTACTTCTGTTCACCATTGGTCGCTGTTGCATTCATGAGCTTGACACTGTAAAAGTTATTTATCATTTGCTTTGACACTGCTTTGGCCCATCTTTGTTCTGTTGATGTTGTCTTAGTTGTTGCCTCTGTTTGACTTCACTGTATCACTTGTTTATATTCTTGCAGTTGCTATACTTTTGACATAAATGCTTCACTTGATTCTGTTGTATTTGTGCATTGCCTTAATGTTGCTGTGCACTTCTGTTTGCTGTCATGTTCTTGTGCTCGAGCTTGCATACTGTTTTCATTTGTTATGTTGTTTGCAACAGTGTTTCATTTGCTGCCTTGTATCACTGTGTTACAATGAGTAGCTATCGTCTGCACTTGCATTCGTGTTGTTCCCTGTACTTGTGCACTGTTGTGTCTGGTTCTTTTCATTCATTCTGGCCTTGAACCTGTACTTGTAGTTTGCATTCATGTACTTGCTGTCGTAGATGTTGCACTGCTTCATTCTGATTCACTTGCACCTGTCTCATTTCAGTTGTGTCTGCATTTGTCACTGTTGTCGATGTTGTGAGTAATTTTGTTCTTTAGTTGGCTGCTGTGTTGATCTTGCTTGCATTGTCACTTGGTCGACACTTGCAGTTGCACATTGAGTTGAATATGTTGGCACTGGAACTAGCTTGTATCTGTTCTCATTACTGTGTTGCATTCTTTGATGGTTCACTGTAGTATGTTGGTCTATCTTGTTTTTGGCCAGGTTTTGTTGGTTCATTGGTGTTTGTACACTTATGCAGTTTGGTCTTATTTTTTGCTGTGCATTCACTTGGTGGTGTGTTGCTGCCTTCACTGTCCACCTGTATCTTGCTTGGTTTTGTTGCAAATTGCATTTGGTCTGACTTGAACTCGATTCACTTGTGTTGAATCCAGTTTCAAAACTCGGATTTGACCTTGTGCTCGTGTCGTATTTTTGAATTTATTGCACCTGAGTTGAACCTGTCCATATATTTGGGTTCGACCTTGTGCTCACCTGTCCCTGTAGCATTATCAAGTGTATATATCGGCGTGCACGGCCTTGTGGCATATACAGTAATACACTGTGTATGTCACAAGTTGTTCGTGTATGATGAATCCAAATTTAAATTATGACGAACAACCCAAATAACTGAGGCAAATCATATATTCAAAAATTATCTTTTATTTTTGAATTGCAAATTCATTTTTCTTTTTCAATTTTACTGCGTTAGTTTATATTTTTGCAGATTGCTCAGATGCTGGATTCAAACTGGTATGCAGTTGAAGATAAATACGAGTGTGAGTGATATGTAGTGAGGTGCTGATGTAAAATAGTGATGTAATTGAACTTGTATCAAAGTTGTATAGTGAATAGTGAGAGCTTGAATTTGTATACTATTCAAAATTGTAATAAATATTTGTTTGAATAAAATATTCGTTTGAATTCAAATTCCGTGTTATTTATTTTATTCAACAAATATTTATTTAATCTGTGAAAAATAAAATAGTATATTATCAAATACATTTAAACGAATGTATATATGTTTATTATCATCAAACAAAAATCATATAAGCGCATATTCAACAATCTCCCCCTTTTGATGATAACAAACATATATTTAAGATTTTGAATATGTTAAATGTATTTGATCATTGATATATCCTAATTGCTCCCCCTTTTTAAATGCTTCCTCTCTACATGATGCTCCCCCTACATATATGCATACAAATAAAAATATGTAAATGAGCCTATATGCAAATGGAAAATTTTTTGACCTTTGCTTGATTCTATTTGACAAAATCTTAACTTTTCTCTCCCCCTTTTGTTATCAGCAAAAAAATAATAGTGTTAGAGAAAATAGAGAAAAAAAAGTAATCGATATCAATCCAACATTAAAACTCAATTGAATATAAATATTAAATTTCAATAAAAAAAATCAAACAAAAATCATAAATATTTTGTTAGGCGCATATTCCACTTTTAGAATGATGGAAATGATGTCATCATATAAAACCATACAGTTGTGTCTATTAGTGGTATATTTATATCAGGAATTTGAATATCTACTAACCATGCATAACCGTTAGGACTTTTAAATGAGATTAGTAGTATTCCAATTTTATTTTAAAGAAAAATGAATTCAAGTATCTTCTAACCACGCATAACCGTAAGGACTTTTAAATGGGATTAGAATCAACTTGTTTATTTTACAAATCAACTTTTGATATGCGTTCCATATATGCATAACCGCGAGGACTTTTAAATGAGCATGGAAGCACATAACAAATTCCAAGTAATTCACCCATGCATAACCGTGAGGACTTTTAAATGAGAGTGAATACTTTGGTATTTATTTATTTATTTAATTTTTTTTATTTTAAAAAATGAAAAACGAACGATTCCTGCTTAAAGTACCACATATTGACAAACTATATAGAATTTTGATGAGTGATGGTTGATAGAAAACATGATAGACATAGAGATGGTCATGGAATTTTTTACCAACAAATTTTTTTATAACTCTTGTTTAAATTTCTAAAGAAATTTATTAGTTATACCGTCTCGAGTCATAATATTTGATCAATATTAACACTCATCACTTTTTCAATCACTATTTTTCTTTTTGATAAACAATAGGAAGTCAGATTAGTCAAAATAGTCATTTAAAATCAATTCAAAAATAATTATGAAATTAATTTTTCAAAATGACTAATCTGAAAATATGGTCAAAAATGATTTTCTCCAGGGGGTTTTAAAAGAAAATTTTCTGCTATTTGAAAATTATTTGAAATGAAGAATATGCAGATATTTTCTTTGAAAAAAAACGATGTAGTTATTAAATGTCTCAACAAAAATCACGTTTCACTAGTAATTTTTCTATCAACTAGATTACCAGTGTAATCTGCATCTGAATTTCTCTTTCACTCAAAATAATCATCAATTGAATTTTACAGACCAAAACATGAAGTGCGCACCAAAAATTTCAAATTCAATTTTAACAACAATTTAAATGACATTCTTTTGAATTTGAAATGAAGCCGTGTAAATAATCAAAAAACCGTGAATATAGAGTTAGCCGAATTATAAACAATTGTATAATTATTCAACAAAACACTATTTTTAATCCAAAATGATATATATGAAGTAATTCAAAGAATCTAGAGATTTTTATAGTGTTTTTGGCATAAGAATATAATTGGCCAACAATTTTGAATAAATCAGAATAAAAAATCATCATCTTTTCATCAATCTCAATATTGGCTGAATTAATTTAAAATACGGTGCAGATTATCACATTTAATATATCGTTTAAAACATACCATACCTGTTTTACCTTTACGATATTTGTCGTTGTTGTCCGTTGTGATTCTGTCACCTTTATACTAGGCTAAGGAACTTAGCTTTATCGCCTGTTGTGTTTCTGGAACAGCCAAAATCCAGAGAACACTATTGTTGTTCCTTAGCCTGCCACCACACCTACACGGGAAAAGATTTATGTGACCTATTTGATTTTATAGGTCCATGGTTGTTAGTGGCAGAAAATTTTGAAAAATAATTTTGTGTAGACCCAAAACTGTTTATAATTGTTCCCTTCGGCACCCAAATTTGTTTAACTTTGAGAGATTTTATATTTGTGCCTTTTGGAATCCAAATTGGTATAGTTTTCACATGTTTGGGTCTATACCAACAATTATTGTGATTGTGTCCATATTTTCTACAAATCGTGCACATTGAATTTTCTTGATTAATCTTGTTTTCAACAATTTTCGAACTATTATATCCAAGTCCTAGTTTAACCGTATTAACAGTTTGCTTTCCTAATAGCATATTCAACGATTTTTCACTTTTTGAAAATTTATCTAAAGTCGTTGACAATTGTTGGACTTGTAATTTGAGAGATTCATTTTCGTTTAACAACTGTGTGCACTTTTTAATAGAATTCTCTCTCCTAGTATTTTCATTCTCCTTTAAAATCAGAATTTCATTTTCAAGCGATTTTATTTTAATTTCTAATTTTTTAATTTCTTCATCAAATGTTGGACACTTATCACACTTAGGGATCCTACTTTGATAGGTTTTAACTAATTGATCAAGTTGTTTATTACATTCTATCAAAGTATCTTTTTGAGATTCAAGTTTGGCGTATTTTTCCCTAAGTCGTTCAAAACAACCGTTTACTTCATGAAAATATATAAGCAACTCAGAATGGGTAAGTTTTGATACCTCACTTGGCTCGTCATCGTCACTGTCAGTTGTATCTCCTCGAAGACACAATTCTGCCTTTTCGCTTTCACTGCCAGTGCTTTGATCATTCTCGTCTATTTCATCCCAAGTGGCTGCAAAACTTTTCTTTTTCTGTTTCTTTCCGTGGCTGGATTTAATTTGTGGACAATCGGGCTTGATATGGCCGGGTTTGTTGCAATTATAACAAATAAACTTTTGTTCTTCCGAGTAGTCTAGTGCTTTGGCTATTCTGCTTTTTGCTTTTTGAATTCGAGCTGAGTTACCATGTTTTTGATTCCAATTTTTGAATTTCTTTATCAACAGCTCCAATTCAGCTGCTCCATCATCTTCATCGTTATCATCATCACTTTTGGTTGTTCCTTTGAGAGCTATTGATTTCTTTTGAGTGTCACCTCCTTCACGCTCTTCTTTGAATTTCATTTCTAGCTCATAAGTGGTGAGATTTTCGATGAGTTCTTCAACTTTAAGTTGTTTTAAATCTTTTGATTCTTGTATGGCAGTTACTTTTGCTTCAAAGCTTCGTGGAAGGACTCTGAGGATTTTCCGGACTATTTCTAATTCGGTGTATGTTTTTTCGAGAGCTTTTGATTTGTATACGATATTGGAGAGTCGTCCGTACATCTCTTTGACATTTTCTTCCTTCGCCATTTTAAAGTTCTCGTATTCGCTGCTTAGCATTGCAAGGCGAGATTCTTTGACTTGAGATGTTCCTTCGTGAGTCACTTCTAGTATGTGCCATATTTCCTGCGCAGTTAGACAATGTGAGACACGATTAAATTCAAATTGATCCAATGAACAGATAATAGAATTCATAGCTTTGGCATTAGTATTCTGTAATTTATTTTCTAGTTCTGTCCATTGTTCCTTTGGTTTCTCTATTTCCTGATTATCTACAGTTATAGTTGGTATACTATAACCTGTCTCAACAGTATTCCAAGCGTCAATGGTTTTCAGAAAAATTTGCATTCTATTTTTCTAGTAAGCATATTCACCATTGAACATTGGTGGTCTAACTATGGATTGCCCTTCTGCAAAAGCATTATTAAAAGAATCCATTTTAATAATTCAAAATTTTAAAACAAAAATCGATTTTTGAAACACGAATTTTTAAAACAAAAATTGGTTTTTGTAAAATCAAAATTTTAAAACAAAAATGGCTTTTGTTCCTAGCTCTGATACCACTTGTAGGATCGATTTCACCCTAGAGGGGGGGGGTGAATAGGGTGATAGTGTAAATTATAAAACTTAATTGCAGAAGCTAATAAATTAATATTAACACAGATCACAGAATAGCAGCACAGATATCGCAGAATATAAATAACAGAATAAAACAGAACAACACAGAATTTACCCAGCTTCGGCAAAACCCTGCCTACGTGCTGCCCCCAAGGTTTCTACTAGAAATTAGACAGTCCCTCGCTTACACACGTAAACTCGCTATACCCGCTATTGACTAATCTAACTCTACGCTCAAAACCCTGACCACAACTCAACCACCGAGTTGCAAATTCCCAAACTACACACCGTAGTTTGTCCCCTAGTCACACGACTAGAAAATTAAAAACGGTTTAAAAGAAAATACAAATTAAAAACAAATTAAAATAACAAAACCCTATTTAAATTTAAACCCTTCTAATAATTTTTTAAAACCCCTTTTAACATAAACTAGGCCGGCCCTTTATTCACTTCTTCAACCCGTTCCTTTTATTATTGTTTTTTTTCTTCGTGAAAGAAAATGGCCGCTCCTCAGATTTTAAGGCTTCGTCCCTGATTTCAAAATTAGGGTTTGTTCAAATTGAAGTCGCCGCTTTCGTTGATCGTTCAGGTGGTTATTGTCGTGATTGCTTTGACGATCCTTTATTTCTTCGATTTGCACGAGGCTCCTTCTCGAGTTCACTTGACTTGGTATGTGATTTCCCTTTTTGCTTTTTCTGATTGATTTGTTTTGAACTCGATTTGATTCGAGTTATTGATTTGATTCCTTGCTGGCGGTTATTGCTTAAACTCGAATTCCACCTTTTTGCCGATGATGATATAGGGTTTTATATAGGATTCGAAATCCTATTTTTGCGTTCGTATATGTTGATTTGAATTTTTCATATGACGTTCGATCTGGTATTGATGCTTGAGATTTGTTCTGACTTTGTCACTATCGTATTCTTGGTATTACTTGGTTGACACGGTGTTGATTCATTGCTTGGTCAATACGGTTTTGAATTGTGATGATCACGGCTTGATTTTAAACTTGGTCAATTACCTTTGCTACCTCGATTTTGGACTTGTTCATTATATGACTTCGACTTCGGTCATTTTTTTTTTTAAACTGCACTTCATGATATTGATTGAACCTGTACACATGCTTGCTTCGGCTTCGGCTCGATCATTTTACTGTTGACTTATTCAACATTGAATTGGCGATTTCACTGTCACTTCGGCCTTTTGATTTTATAAACTTCGGTCTTGTATCACTGATTGACTTTTAACTTGTTGCGTGAATTTCATTTCTTTATCAATAAGGCATTTTGATCGAGCTCTGTCTTCATGTAGCTTGCTATGTTGTTGGTTCATTTGAAGTTGTAGCATTCATGTTTGACGTATATGCGCTGTGTGGTCTTGAGCATTTGCACATTTGTTCACCTGCACTTGTTACTTCTGTTCACCATTGGTCTCTGTTGCATTCATGAGCTTGACACTGTAAAAGTTATTTATCATTTGCTTTGACACTGCTTTGGCCCATCTTTGTGCTGTTGATGTTGTCTTAGTTGTTGCCTCTGTTTGACTTCACTGTATCACTTGTTTATATTCTTGCAGTTGCTATACTTTTGACAGAAATGCTTCACTTGATTCTGTTGTATTTGTGCATTGCCTTACTGTTGCTGTGCACTTCTGTTTGCTGTCATGTTCTTGTGCTCGAGCTTGCATACTGTTTTCATTTGTTATGTTGTTTGCAACAGTGTTTCATTTGCTGCCTTGTATCACTGTGTTACAATGAGTAGCTATCGTCTGCACTTGCATTCGTGTTGTTCCCTGTACTTGTGCACTGTTGTGTCTGGTTCTTTTCATTAATTCTGGCCTTGAACCTGTACTTGTAGTTTGCATTCATGTACTTGCTGTCGTAGATGTTGCACTGCTTCATTCTGATTCACTTGCACCTGTCTCATTTCAGTTGTGTCTGCATTTGTCACTGTTGTCGATGTTGTGAGTAATTTTGTTCTTTAGTTGGCTGCTGTGTTGATCTTGCTTGCATTGTCACTTGGTCGACACTTGCAGTTGCACATTGAGTTGAATATGTTGGCACTGGAACTAGCTTGTATCTGTTCTCATTACTGTGTTGCATTCTTTGATGGTTCACTGTAGTATGTTGGTCTGTCTTGTTTTTGGCCAGGTTTTGTTGGTTCATTGGTGTTTGTACACTTATGCAGTTTGGTCTTATTTTTTGCTGTGCATTCACTTGGTGGTGTGTTGCTGCCTTCACTGTCCACCTGTATCTTGCTTGGTTTTGTTGCAAATTGCATTTGGTCTGACTTGAACTCGATTCACTTGTGTTGAATCCAGTTTCAAAACTCGGATTTGACCTTGTGCTTGTGTCGTATTTTTGAATTTATTGCACCTGAGTTGAACCTGTCCATATATTTGGGTTTGACCTTGTGCTCACCTGTCCCTGTAGCATTATCAAGTGTATATATCGGCGTGCACGGCCTTGTGGCATATACAGTAATACACTGTGTATGTCACAAGTTGTTCGTGTATGATGAATCCAAATTTAAATTATGACGAACAACCCAAATAACTGAGGCAAATCATATATTCAAAAATTATCTTTTATTTTTGAATTGCAAATTCATTTTTCTTTTTCAATTTTACAGCGTTAGTTTATATTTTTGCAGATTGCTCAGATGCTGGATTCAAACTGGTATGCAGTTGAAGATAAATACGAGTGTGAGTGATATGTAGTGAGGTGCTGATGTAAAATAGTGATGTAATTGAATTTGTATCAAAGTTGTATAGTGAATAGTGAGAGCTTGAATTTGTATACTATTCAAAATTGTAATAAATATTTGTTTGAATAAAATATTCGTTTGAATTCAAATTCCGTGTTATTTATTTTATTCAGCAAATATTTATTTAATCTGTGAAAAATAAAATAGTATATTATCAAATACATTTAAACGAATGTATATATGTTTATTATCATCAAACAAAAATCATATAAGCGCATATTCAATAGTTATAGCACGATGAAGTTTCGGCTTTTCGGTTGGGGGCTTAGATAAAGAGTATGATCTAAGGAGTTGATAGACAACTCGAGATGGAATGGGGCATTAGTATAATGGAATGGATTGAGTGGTAGGAATCATGCCCGAAAATGGATTGGAATTTTGAAAGCTCGAAAGATTTTGGAGTGACAAGGAATCATTGATAATTCGGAGTGCTCTGGTTGTGTTCAAGTGAGGGTACTATTTGCGGGGGCCCGAAAGTGTTTGTCGCGCTAATCGTGTACCTTGGACCGCTCCAAGAAGGTCTAGATCAGATGTTACAAAGATATCATAAAAGACAACCGTGTGGGTTTTTGTAGATGAAAGTACATTGGAACACGATCGAGAGCCAAGATTTCCATTAGTCTTTGGCAAAGCGAGGACAAGGCTATGCAAGTTATCATATGTTCAAGGCTTTAGAAAATGATAGCTGTGTTTTGGTTAATGGATGCTATGGTTACTATAGTTTTTATGTTTGTTGTTTTCTTTTAGGTAGGCTATCATCTATAGGAATGCTGGAGAAGGGATTGGGAATAGGGTTAAAGGATGAGCTTACTTAGATTCTTATATCCTATTCTGTTACAATATCATATTGTCGTTTATTTTGAGTGGCATATTATATCTTACTTATGTGCTAACACTTTGACTGTAGAGACAGGTCAGTTATGTTTTTGTTCACCTGTCTAGTATTATATTTTTTAGTACAGCTTTTTATGGTCATTTACCACTCATACCAGACCGTTGTTTGGCCCAATGTTTTATTTTTTCCCTTATCATCTTGGGTACTCTTAAATGTGTAGACTAGATGATAGGTTTAGAGTCGTAGTTGTTGTACTAAGATGAGCCTGAAGAGCTATGGCGTATTACTCAAAATTTCTACTTTTCGTCGTTTGTTGTTATATACTATGGGGGATGCGGTGAGGAAATGTTGTACCAAGATATTATGACACTTGTACCATTACTCACGATATTATAGTAGAGATGTTATCTTTCATTTGTTATGGATCACTATATTCTGTTGTATATTTTCTATATTATATTTTATCCATGCGTTGTGAGATATGGAACAGATTTTCTACTTTACATTTCAACCTTGATGATCGTCCAATATCAGTCTGGCAAATTTACAACGCTCTTTTAGGTCTTTTGGTGCGGGTGGCAAAGGGTGGACGTCACATTTAGTACCAGACCTTTGGTTATGAGTTAAACGAAGAAATTTGAGAGTATGCGCTAAAGGAAGGAGCGTCCTTGTTAATAAAGATATTAGGCTATATAATGTTATTATATTGTATGGTATGCACTTGGGTACCGTTATATCTTTTCTTGGAAAGAGGCTAATCATTCTTATTACATATAAGGATAAGTTGGAGTGCAAGAAATGCTGTTTGGAATAAATTTGCTTCAGGAGTGGAAGAGGAGCATGATCGGTAGGTTATACACTCAATTTTCAAGCCATGTTTGATGCAATGATGGCTTCGCTGATGAGAAGAGCCCAAATTACTCCAAGTGTGGCTTTGGATGGTAGTGTTCCTATGCAAGTACCCAGAGTCAACTTCACCAACGTTTGCAAGGATTATTCAACTCTAGCAGGGAGGCCATTCTTGAGGACAGAATCAGATATTGAAGTGCAAGATTGGATGGATACTTGTGAGTGCATTTTCAAAGATACGGAGATGGAAGATGCTATAAAAATGAAGTTTGCTTCAAGACAACTATAGGGCCGAGCAATGAATTGGTGGAATGATATTACCATTACTACTCCGGGAGATCAGATTTCTTGGGATCAATTCAAAGCTAGATTTTAAGAGAAGTTTATTTCTACGGCTCAGAAGTCGGTGCTTTTCAATAAATTTGCTAAGTTGAAGCAAGGAGAGATGTCTATTTCTATGTATATGGCAGAGTTTGATGCTTTGTCAAGATATAAGATGTCTTTTATTGATATAGCTTTGAAGAAGAATGAGAAGTTTGTTATTGAATTGGTTGACCACTTGGGAGAGAAGCTAGTGGACCACATCGAGGTGTATTTTGAGAAGCTTTTTGAGAAAGCCCTTAGACATGATAGTTTCTACCCGAAGAATAACGCTACTATCGTGGATGTTGCTGAAAAGGAGGAATCAAAGCCATAGCAGGGTGCTGGAGGTATGAAGAAATGGGATGGGAAAAGAAAGCAACAACAACAGGTAAAAGGAGGCTAGAAAAAGAATAGGAGTGAAATTGTTTTCCACGGTTACAAGGATAAGGGCCACTATATTAAGGAGTGTAAGGCAGCTAAAAAGTTCTTCAGCTGTGATAAACCTAGGCATATGAAGAGGAATTACCCAAAACCGCGAAGGATAATAAGATTGTGCTGCCCGACTTCATCTTGCACTCCTATTGATAAGGATAAGGGGAAAGGAGTCACGGTGCAAGGTATACTTTCCATCCGAGATGTTTCTACTAGAGTCCCTTTTTATACTGGAGCTTTGCATTCCTTCATTTGTGGTGACTTTCCTTCATCTGTGGTGACTTAGTATGCAAACTAGGTATAGAACCTGAGAAGTAGACCGACCTTTGATTTTGATGAACATTGTTGGAGGACCTACTAGTCTTTGTATGTTTTATCTTGGTTTAGTGTTACCGGGTCATGGATGTTCTTTTGTTGATTGCTTTGTTCTTAATTTTGCTAGGCTCGAAATTATTTTTGCAATGGACGGGGTTAAGAGGTATGTGGCTTCAGTGAATTGCGGGAAGCTAAAGGTGATAACTGAGAATGTGGAAGGGCAAACGGTAGTGATACGCTGCTTACTTGAGGATGTGGTATTAGTCAGCTTTCATTTTTTGCTTAAGATTCCATAGGAAGGATTTTCATCTGCGCCTATTGCTTGAGAGTATCTTGATGTCTTCAAGGAAATGATAGGATTGCTACCGCATATGGAGATAGAGTTTCGAATCGACTTAGTGGATGGAGCCGGACCTATGTTAGGCGTTTGAGGCATATGGAACCTAGTGAATGGAAAGAGTTAAAGGTGCAAGTGGATGATCTGTTGAAGAAAGGATTCATTCGGGGAAGCATATCCGAATGGGGTGCACTTGTTGTATTTGCAATGAAGGCGGATTGTTCTATAAGACGTTGTGTGGATTATCTCAAGCTGAACAAGGTTACGAAGAAGAATAAGTATATGCTTCCATGTATTCGATGAATTGTTTGAACAGCTACATGGGGCAAAGGTGTTTTCTCCAATGTATTTGGCAATAAGATTTCACTTATTTAGAGTGGCTAAAGAAACTGTTCCTCTTACTATATTTTTGGACACCGTCAGGTTTCTATGAGTGGTTGGTGATGCCTTATGTGTTGACCAACGCTCTGACATACTTTGTGGATCTTATTATTAGAGTCTTCAAAGATCAGTTAAATAAGTTCATGCTTGTGTTTGTGGATGATATTCCGATTTATTCCAGAACCAAGAAAGAGCACAAGACGTACTGAGGCGATGTGCTTGAGATTTTGAGGAAGCACAAGTTGAGAGCTAAGTTCTCTAAATGTTACTTCTACAAGGAAAAAGTGAGGTTCTAGGGACATGTTGTGTCAAGATAAGGAGTTACGGTGGATCCTGCAAAAGGTAGTAGCGATCCAGGATTAGATCAACCAATAAATGTTATGGATTCGAGAAGTTTCCTTGGAATGGCATGATATAATAGGCGCAACGTAAAGGACTTCTCAAATATTGCAGCACCATTGACCAACTTGACTAAGAAGAATCGGACTTTTACTTAGGATGAAAAATGTGAGCATGCATTTGTAACCTTGAAGGAAAGGTTGATTAGTGCACCTATGTTGGTTATTCAGGGTTGGAATGAAAAGATGACAGCATACATTGATGCTTATGGATTGATATTGGAGCTGTGTTGATGCAAAAAGGGAGAGTTGTCGCTTATGTTATTCGACAGTTGAAACCGTATGAAAGCAATTATCCAACTCATGACTTGGAGCTAGCGACATTCTTTTTGCTTTGGAAATGTGGAGGCACTATTTTTTAGGAGAAAGATTTGAGCTATTCACAGACCATAAATCCTTGACATATCTTTTCACTCAAAAGGATCTTAACCTTCAGGAGCAACGATGGTGGGCGTTCCTAGCTTCTTATGACTTTAGTATTTCCTACACCCTAGGAAAAGGTAATGCAGTGGCAGATGCATTAAGTAGAAGACATTCTAAATTGAGAGCTATGTTTTTGGAATGGAAACATAATAGCTGGATCTGATTTCAGGCCATGTTGTGAGATAGACCTTGAGATGCTTGCAAGTTTATATATCACACCTACTCTCATAGAAAGGATTGGTACAAGTCAAAGGCAAGATGCTAAGCTAGTACAAATCATGGAAAAGATTGAAATGGGAGTAGAATCTGATGATTCGAGAAATTATGAGATTGACCAAGATGGTTGGCTTCGTAAGGATAGAAGACTAGTTATTCCAAATGTTGATGGATTACGAGATGAAGTACTAAGGGGATGACATCCGTCCAGATCAACCATTCATCCTAGTGGTAACGAAATGTAAAGGGATATGAAGAGGACTTACTATTGGAAAGGAATAAAAAAGGATGTGGGAAGGTTCATCTCAAAGTGTATGAATTGCCAGTTAGTGAAGGCTGAGTAGAAGAAGCCTAGTGGATTGCTACACCCTTCAGATATTCTCAAATGGAAATGGAAACAAATATCTATGGATTTTATAGATGGATTGCCAAGGACTAGAGCAAGATATGATAGTATTTGGGTAGTGGTAGGTCATCTGATCAAAAATGCAAGATTCATACCTACTAAGTCTACCAGAATGACATCCAAGTTGGCGGAATTATATGTTAAGTGGATTGTTCGATTCCATGGTGTACCAAAGAGTATTGTAAGAGATAGAGTTCCATTGTTTAGTAGTGAATTCTAGAAGAGCATAGATGAATTTTGGAAACCGAGCTACACTTTAGTATAGCTTCTCGCCCATAAATGGATGGCCAGACTAAGAGAGTGAATCAGACGGATTATACATAATATTTTTTTCACCTTGCTCGTAAAAGTGAGATGACTGATTGGAAGATCTTCTTCGAGCATGCATTATAGATTTTGGAGGGTCTTGGGATGATCATTTGCATCTAGTGGCCAATAATAACAGTTATCAGTCAAGTATTGGCATGGCACTACATGAAGTATTGTATGGTCGACCTTGTAATTCACCTTTATTCTGGTGGGTAATAGGTGAGAAGTCAATACTTGGACCAGAGATGTTTAGAGAAACTACGAAAAAGATAGAGATTATTCAACAACAAATGAAGACTATTCAAGATCGTCAAAAGAGCTATGTAGATAAGGAAAGAAGGATTTGGAATTCTTAGTTGGTGGCATAGTATTTGTTAAGATTCCTCCTCTGAGAAATGTTGTTCGATTTGGTAGGAAATGAAAATTGGCACCTAGATTTGTTGGACCTTTTCAAATTATCGAGAGAATTGAGAAATTAGCTTATAGGGTAGATTTACCTTTGAAGATCATGGGTGTGCACATTGTTTTTCATGTCTCATATCCGTGGAAGGTTGCGCCAGTGCAAGAACTCGTAAGCCGCTCTGAATCATTGGAAATGGCACAAAAAAGCTTAAGAGGAAGATAGTTAAGCTAGTTAAGGTGCAACAGAGTGAGGACGATAGCAATTGTACATGGGAGACCGAAGAGAGTATGATGATGGCCTATCCAGAACTCTTTGTGTGGTAGGACCCATAGGTCGTATCTACTTGCACCGTTGTATCTCATAGTATTAGAATCCCACATGCTAGGATAGGTTTTTCTTGCTATTGTAGATTTGGCTGCTTAGTTGGACTGTTAGATGGTTGCTAATGGATGGTGGGCATGTTGGATAACCTTGGTTGCTTATGTTTGTTTAGTTATTTCAGGGGCAAAATTTCTGAAGTGGGGGAGAATGTAACGACCTATATTTTATATAGTAAAGGATCATAAAATAATTCTATTTAATTCATTTGAGGTCGTATCTTCTAATATTTTGAAATATGATTCTTAGGGATGTTTTTCGCGTCCATGATTTTTCCCGTATTTCTATGTAACCATTTTACCCCATGGGGATCTTATTTCAACCATAACTTTTGATAGGAGCAGAATTAAGTTGATTGCTTGGAGATGGTGGTTTCATATTTCGTTGAGTGATCATATAGGAAAATCGGATAAGTAGTTAGGAAGTTATAGTAGTTTTAAGTTTTATAAATTGTTGGCCAGAGTTAGAAATGGGATTAATGGACCAATTAGGAAGTCCATTAGTCTAATCAGGTTTGGCTAGAAATACGAAGTGAGAGTGTGACGCCCCACCTCTATACCTACGCTAGCCAAGAACACTACGGTGTAATGCTGTCAACTAGCACGGAGAATAAGGCCGTTGAGGAGCGACCATCCGTGTAATTGCTTTGCACGAGCACCGATATGTCAGATAGTATAACGTGCATTTTATTTCAAGAGGAAATCCGACATACCGATACAAACACAAAGCTACTACACAGTGGCTATAATAATCTTCGGAAACAAATATAGAAATAAGCATAACACAAATCAGTCACAGATAATTCATATCACAAAGGCGGAAGAAGATATGAATATATAACTAACACATGAAAGTGTATATCAGAGCAGTGGTCAAAAATATCCACAATAATACAAAAGAATAGCAACACGTGCTATACAAAAGAATACATCTATGAGTCTATATCTCAAGTGTATACAACAAAAACTGCTAATCTAAATAGTTAGCCAAAAGTCAGAGTAATGAATCCCTGGGGAGAAGTCAAGCAGAAGCACCTGTAACATCTCGGTCTGACCCGAGTATTATTTAATAAGAAAATAATAAACGGATCAGTCTAGCTATAAATATCAGATAACATGATATAGAATAAAAGATATGGCATAAACATATAATATCCATAATGGCGTACTACTATAAGTATGCAATTGAAACTCAACATGAGATTAATCAATATCACAAAAATCTTCACAAAGATCCAAATAGGGTTTCATACCCAAAACTTGTATTCACAACAAGTCAATGACACACGAATTCACCAATGCACAAAAATTGACAAATCATATCAATGAAAATCACTAAAATTGGTGAAGCATAAATTCCAGAATTCAACACACGAAATCCAGAAATCACAAAAGGGGGAAGGCCTATCACACGAACGGGAGCATAAAAACTCACCAACATATGTATCACACGAACGAGACGCTATCTCATGGTAGCTAGCCATTAATTTTTGACACACGAATGGCTCGAAGACCATGGGGAGCTACCCCACAAAGAAATGAGACGAAGCTCAATAGAATGAGTTACAGTCCTCCACGTGGACAAAGGGACATCGCACAATTGCTAGTCTTAATCACAAAAATGATCGCCATGATCATCAAGAAGTGTCAATTACAGTAAGCTAGTAAATATATGAGCTTAGCTTCATGTCCCATAACCACTAGCTTAACTTAAATATTTACGAACAAATTGTAGATCTCCACTAGAAAATTGTCACAAGAGTTTCAATCGAGCAAGTCCAAGAATTAACCGACGAAGTAAACGCAAGCGTTTCATACCACTCGTTTTACTAGGTCGTTTAATTAGATTTCTCATACGAGTGAGGTAAAGGCTTGTATATACTAATAGGTTGGAAAACGGTTTAAGAGACGAGCTTTGTAATAAAATAGTGTTGAAATCGTTTTGATGAAAGAATTTTGATATTTACTACTAGTATTGAAACCTTTATATTTTTAAAGTGACAAATCACAAAGAAGATTGTAGGAACAATCAATCATTAAAATTCACATTCGAAGACGTGAATAAAATAAAAAGAAACCGATAAAGAATCCATCGAAATGGATATTCAAAAATCCCTAAAAAGGAGTCATCAAAGTCTTAATAAATGATAACAACAAATAGGATCATCACGAATCGATTTAAATTGGAATTCTTAAACAAAAAGGAAAGCAGGCAAAACACTACAGTTTCAGACGTCTGAAACAAGTGGTTCAGACGTCTGAATCTGGAAAAAGTAAAAATTTCCAGAACGTGATTCAGACGTCTGAACCAAATGTTTCAGACGTCTGAAATAGGCGTTTTTAGCCTATTTTCTTTCTGTTTGAAAATGAGCCAATTCAGACGTCTGAAATCCCAGATTCAGACGTCTGAAACTGGAATTTTGAGGATTTCCTGAACCTTGACCAAAAATGGCCAAACGAATATCGGAAACGATTGAACGAGCAAATGACGACTAAGGATTTACGCCATGCGACAACCCAGCCTTAACGGCTCTTTGATATGCCTCAAATATCAATGTCCAAATATCCATAATAGGATTTTCATAGATTTTGATTTCAAACACCAAAATTTGGAATATACACCAAATTAATCCAAACCAAAATCAATTGCACAAGAATAAGTGTTAGGAATTCATACCTAACAATCGAAGATAATTATAGACAAAGATATGAGATAAAAATCTTACCTTTGAACCCAAACAAATGATGAAGAAGCTTGAAAGCAAGGAAGAATCAACCACTCTTCAAATCCAACTCAAGAAGCTTGATTCTAAGCTTAAAAGAAGAACATTCCCAAAATTAGGTTTAGGAATTTCTGAAATTGATTAAGAGAATGAGTTGGAGAAGATGAAGAGAAACTTACCAATGGGTTCTCTTGAATTTGGAGCTAGAAGTTGGATTTGCTAAGGAAGACTAGGGTTTTGGAGTTTTAATTTCCCATCTCTACCACCATTGAGGCTTTAGAACTGAAAAGAGGAGGAAGTGAGAGTGAATGGGGGGAGTGGTTCAGATTTGAGTATAAGTTAAACATAGGGATGAACCCAAACCCAAACCCAAAGTGAAAAAGTAGCAAAACTTGACTAACTCCAAACATATCAAAGTTTACACTTAAAAAGATCGCAAACGTCGTTTTAAACTCAATGGGAGTGGTCCCGAGTCCTAATTCGACCATATGCAAAAAGTAGCTTTTCGGACTAAATTCCGAGTACCGATAAAATATTTAAATATAAAAATCGATAAATATGCGGGTTGTTACAGAGAGAGACCATTTGAACCTTTGTCTCTCATTTCATATCAGCCTCCAAACCTGCCTCCTCTTTAATTCTTCATTCTTTGCATACATTTCATCTCAAATTGTCTCTAAGCTCGAATTAGAGGCTAGATCTTCATTAAGAGGCTTGATCTCGTTGATTGGATCACATCCACATCTGATATGCTACTGTCCCCATCGGCTCTCCTATCATTTTCATAGGTTTGATTGGTTTGGTGAATGGTTATGATCTCTCGCCAGTCTATGATGGATATTATGTTGCAATTGGGTGGTTATATGTTTGGATTGTCAAATTAAACTATAAATTTATTAGAGATAGATAATTTCAGATTTAGAAACCCTAGCCCAACCTAGTTAAAACATGTACTGTGGGTTAAATCATTGGCTAGTGTCGTTTACGTATATATGGCAATGTATTTCTATGATTTAGATTTGATCTATGCTTGTTTATGATCATTGGTTGAATTGAATGACGTGAACATTTCTGATTGAATCTAAAATGAATGGTTTTCTATCTATCATTCATTGTTGTGATTGAATTGCTTGATTTGTTTGCTAGTGTTGTGCATGTTTAGGGCCTAGATTAGTGATTGGAGCATATTAGGAGCAAAGTTCATCAGAATCACACAAAAATTAGAGCATAGGCTTTAGAGCATGCAAGGAATCATGAAGATTAGAGAAAAGTATTTGGATCGGTACCGATCTGACCTAGTTGGATTGGTGTCGATCCGAATTCTATGCACCAATCAATGTAAGATCCAAGGGATTTTAGAGCATGGGTTCCGGCGATGCTCTATTAAGTTGGATCGAAGGATTGGCCAAGTATTGAGGATTTGATGGATCATCTATGTTGGATCGATTATGGAGTATTGATGGAAGGACCAAGTGGCTAAGAGTTAAAGCTTGGAGCCTATACCATCTAGAGGAAGTGTACTAGAGGATGCAAGAGAAACAGAGCCAAACCAAAATTGGCTAATTATTCAGATCGATATGATCCAATTAGATCGGTACCGATCCATATTGTGGGCTCCAAAGTTGATGAGATCTGGAGGGATGACTCAAGGATGGTTATGTACCATGTTGGAAGTTATGGCTCGCTGATTGCTTCTACGGTTTGGAAGTTATAGCATGATGAAGTTTCGGCTTTTCGGTTGTGGCTCAGATAAAGAGTAAGTTCGAAGGAGTTGATAGACAACTCGAGATGGAATGAGGCATTGGTATAATGGAACGGATTGAGTGGTAGGAATCATGCCTGGAAATGGATTGGAATTTTGAAAGCTCGAAAGATTTGGGAGTGACAAGGAATCATTGATAACTCGGAGTGTTCTGGTTGTGTACAAGTAAGGGTACTATATGAGGGGCACAAGAGGATTTGTAGCGCTAGTCGTGTACCTTGGACCGCTCCAAGAAGGTCTAGATCAGGTGGTACAGAGGTATTATAGAAGATAATCGTATGGGGTTTTGTAGATGAAAGTACGTTGGAACACAATCGAGAGCCAAAATTTCCATTAGTCTCTGTCAAAGCGAGGATGAGGCTGTACGAGTTATCATATGTTCAAGGCTTTAGAAAATGATAGTTGTGTTTTGGTTAATGGATGTTATGGTTACTATACTTGTTATGTTTGTTGTTTGCTTTTGGGTAGGCTATCGTCTATAGAAATGCTAGAAAAGGGATTGGAAATAGGGCTAAAGGATGAGGCTGCTTAGATTCTTCTATCCTATTCTATTACAATATCATATTTTCGTTTATTTTGAGTGGCATATTATATCTTACTATTACGTGCTAACACTTTGGTTATAGGGACAGGTTAATTTTGTTTTTGTTCACCTGTCTAGTATTATATTTTTTAGTTTAGCTTTTGATAGTCATTTACCCCTCCTACCAGACCGTTGTCTGACCCAACGTTTTATGTTTCCCATTACCATCTTGGGTACTCTTAAATGAGTAGACTATATGACAGGTTTAGAGTCATAGTTGTTGTACTAAGATGAGCCTTGAGGAGCTATGGCGTAATTACTTTAGATTTCTAGTTTCGTCGTTTGTTGTTATATACTATAGGGGATGCAGTGAGGAAATGTGCCGAGATATTATGACATTTGAACCGTAACTCATGGTATTATAGTGGAGATGTTAACTTTCATTTGTTATGGCTCACTATATTCTGTTGTATGTTTTCTATATTATATTTTATCCATGCGTTGTGGGATATGAAATAGATTTTCTACTTTAAATTTCAACCATAATGATCATCCCATATCGGCCTGGCAAATTTACAGCGCTCTTTTAGATCATTTAGTGCGGGTGGTAAGGGCAGGTCGTCACATTTGGTACCAGACCTTTGGTTACGAGTTAACCGAAGCAATTTGAGAGTATACGCTAAAGGAGGGAGCGTACTTATTATTATGATTGAATTGGATGATTTGAATATATGATTTGAATTGGATGATTTGAATGTTTATTATTGAATGTAAAATGAATGATTTGCTATGTTTAACTCACTGTTGTGATTGAATCGTTTGTTATGTTGATTCTTTTGCTAGTGTTGCGCATGTTTAGGACTTTGATTGGAGATTGTAGCATATCGAGCGCAAAATTCATCAAAATCAAACGAAACTTAGAGGATAGGCTATGGAGCATGCAAGAAGGAGCCTTGAAAATTTCACGATGATTAGAGCAAAGTATTTGGATCGGTACTGATCCGATCCAATTTGCTCGGTACTGATGTGATTCAATGCACTAATAAATGTGAGATCGAAGGGGATCGTAGAGCATGGGTTCTGGTGATGCTCTATGTAATTGGTGTAACATCCCAAAAATTATCAATTAAAATAAATAATATATTTAAACTCTTGGGGTTTGATTTGAGAATAAATTTGAAGAAAAATCTAAAACAAATAAAATAAGTGAAAATATATGAAATAAATTCCTAATTTATTTTGGGTTTAAAATATTGAGATGATAAATGTTTTTAAAAGTCATTTGGATTTAGAATGTTTATATTTCAAGTTTAAGATTTAAGTTTGAATTTAAATTTGGAATAAATGTTTTAAAATGAAGTAGCATTGAAAATCATTGAGAAGTAAAGTACACAATGGTCAAAACAACTTTTCTTTTAACATTGTACATATGCATATATACATACAAAAGAATAAAAATATATATATTGGTTTAAAAAAGTATGTATATAATATAGGAAATGAAATCTATAAAGTTTCTTTTGCTTTGTAACATCAAGGGCTGAAAACTTACATTCACAATAAAATTTAATAATTAACAAAATCTATGTTTTAAGATATCTTCTTACAAATGGCACAAACCATCATCTCCTCAATAAAATAATCAAATAAAAAATATTCAGAAAACTCTTCACCATCTAAAATTCGAATCTTTAAATCCCCAACACCTGATACTCAGTAATCAAAAGATATTCGCAAGTTTTACTTCAACCCTCAAAGAAAAAAAGAGAAAGTTCAAAAGAAAACCAAATTGCCTTCTACCATTCAAGCTAAAAAAAAATTTGAAAATACTTTCTCATGCTTCATGACAGTAGTGTGATACTTTCAGGTAAGCTTTGTTTAAAAAATTTATAGTTATGAAATTTTGATTTTTGAATCAAGTGTTGACAATCAATTCAAAACGAAAATTCAGATTTGTGAAGGAAAGAAGTTTCTGGTTTCAAAGGCAGTGCATAGTTTTCTTTTCTGGAAATAAGTTTAAAAGGCAAGTGACTTTTCTTTTTAAAGTTTGAACTTGAAGTTATAACTTCTTATAAAGAAAGAGTTTAATCCAGTAATCTTTAATCAAATTATTTGCAGGGAGGTCAAGGATTAAAAGCTACCTTTTTGGTTTTGGTTTTCAAGTTCTGTTTTTTTAGAAAAGTGCAGAGAAAAGAAGCTTCTCTGATTTTGTTTCAAAACTGTAAGTAATCTGGGGAAATTTGTTATTTTTAATGATTTAAATAAATGAATACAACATGGGGTTAATACAATAATGTTCAACTATTTGTAGAAAAATAAACTCAAGAATTTGAAGCTGTTACTAGCTTTCAAGTAGCAGGAAGGAGGGAGCTTTCTGTTATATTCAAAAATACCTTACTGTAAGTCAATATATATATATATATAAAAGAAGTTCTGTTGTTATTGATTAACAAAATGCATGGATACAACTACAAATAATCACAGATTTGTACACATCAATTTCAGATCTAAGACCCCCAAGAGAATTAAAGAAAAAAAAAGTAGCAGGCTCATCTCTCTGTTTGGTAGAACTGTCAACAACTTCTAGAATCATGTGAGTAAACCTTGTTTTATTTTTATCCTAGCTTCTATTGTATGTTTGGGTGATGTAGGAAATCTAAACTTTGTTTGCATTTGAATGTATGATTGAATGCTTGGCTTGTCATGTTGATTTTATAAAAAAAATAAAAAATTGTCACTGTATTAGCTCCAGGAAACAAAACAAAAAAAATTTGTCAAACCCCTTCCTTCCTCTCTATTTCTATTCTCTGTTGCTTTGGAAGAATAAAATAAACATGTTGGAGTTCCAATTTCTCCTGTGTCTGAATGCCTATAGGAGTAGAAATGAGTTGCATACGAATGAAGTGTATGCTTATGCTTTGAATTTCCTGGAAACCTTTGCTCCCTGTTCCTATTTCCTGTAACATTTAGTTACAGGGAAATTATAAATTACTAAATAAGCCTATATGTAGTTCAAAACCTGCACTTGTGTTCAGGATTAAATCAAAGACACATGCATGATTTAAACCTCTGGTTCATGAAGTAAACCATAACCAAAAAATTCAATATCTTTCTTCTCCCTTCTCTTTGCTTCTGAAAATAATGGTAAGTAAGTTAAGGTATTGTTTTAACCTGTATTCCATCTCAGTAATAAATCAAAAACAAGTCTTTGTAAATTGTTTTACTGGAAAACAGTATATCTGAACTTGGTTTTATAGGGTAATCAACATTAAAGGAAATTCAAAAAAAAAAACCTTCCTCTTTTTACTTCTGGAAAAAAAAAGGTTGTAACAAGTAAACTTTGGTTGGAAACCTGTTTTACATTTTCAGAAATGAATTAAAATAAGTGTAAGCTTTGGTTTAAAAAAAAAGGAAAAAAACCTGTTAAATTCTGGAAACAATGGAGCACTGTCACAATGCAATTTTTCCAAGAAAAATTCGAACTTCATGCATTTCAGTTTCAATAATACCAGGTGAATCTACTATAACAATGATGATTTTAAAAACAAAAATCATAATTTTTCATTCACTCTTCACTGAGAAATGGGGGTTGGATTGAAAATGAATTTTTCAGTAATTCTAGTGATCTATGGAATATTGGGCGTCGAAATTGTTGTGGCAGCATGATTACATGTTCGCAAGCATCAGAAAAATACTGAATTAATTTATAAGCGTTTAGATTTTTGATTTGAAATCAAACTAGGGTTTAGACCCCACTTTCTGTTCACGTTAGAGACCACATTGCCGCACCACCCATAGGTGATCGGACCGTGTGCCACCGGGGGGAATCGAAGCGTGACACGATGACGAGGCTAGGGACTGAGTTTGGTGGCCGATAATGGCCTGGGGAGGCGGCGCGTGGCAGTTTTCGATGACGTTCCTGATGATGGTTTTTCTGGTGTGATGCTCGATTCGCGATTTCGAAACAAAAAATCGAGATCAGGGTGTTCGTATCGTTTTAGGGGACGATAGGCGGCTCACTCGTGGCCTTGGCTCTGACCATCGGCGGCGGCTCTAGCTGTGCACGTGCACGCGTTTGGGTAGCGTATCAGTGTGAGGATCTGGGTAGAGAAGGGAAGGCCTGGGTAGTTGTATCGTGTAGAAGAGAAAAGAAAAAAAAAACTTTAACAAATTTTTGCAGAGGGATGGCAACACGGGTCAAATCTGGGGATAACTCGAAGTAGGCAAGCGTTTCTCTCGAGTACGACCCGAAGCAAGCCTGAGGTTTGCAAATGAACAGCAAACCCAGGTTTAACAATAAATTGAAAACACAATTTTATTTATTTTCTGGATAAATTAATAATGATAGTTGTTAATGGAATGTGAAACTAATAGTTTTTAAAATTTTATGAAATTCAAAATATTTTAAATTAATAAAAGTTGTTTTAAATGTTTAACTTAATAAAAAAGTTTAAATATAAACTAATATACATATACATATACATATTTCAAACCAAGTTTATAATGATGAAGTAGTAATTAACAAATTGATGTTTTGTAACCATTTTTTTTTAAAGAAATTTAAAAGAAAAATAAATAAATTAAAGAATAGGAAATTTATAAAACTAATTAAACTTAATAAATTAACAATTAAGAAAAATAATAAACTAAAGAATAATTAACTTAGCCAATTAAAATTAAGTAAAACTTTACATTAATTTGAAATGATTAATAAAGACAATTATATGGCTAATTCATTTTAATAACAATCACTTGAATCATCGACAATTGACCATCGTCAAGTACTCTATGCTAGATTGACATTTTTTGGTTGTGATGTTGTGATTGATTTGTGATGAATTGTGATTTGTGATTTGTTCCTATATGTTTGTGAAACCCCTTTTTGCCCGTAAAACGACATTCAACTTCGATGCGACAGGGAGTCGGATTTCAGTTTGTTATCCGAAACCCACATCGAACCCTGAATGTGAACCTTTGTGATTGATACACCCACATGTTTTAAATTTGAGCGCTCACTGTTCGAATTAGCCGGGAGAGGACCTTTGTGTCATATAACCCATTCCGAATGGTGATTCGACGAATGGTTTTCATTTGAAGACCGATGGTGAAGACCGGGTGTCTTCGAAAACGATAGGATAACCTATCGATTGTCTCTGCACCGAGTTGCTCCGGTATAGGGATTCCCAAAGTGATGGGATGTCCGATCGGGATTGTGGACGCCCGGATTTGCAAGGGCTTCTTCCTTTATTGGACGAAGTGCCTTCGGTTCTGTTCGAACCCGGAACAGACTTGTATGGTCGTGTGTCTGACACTACACCTTGAGATATAGAGCCGATTTCTTTCAAATACATATCTGTTGGTGGCGGATAATTTATTCACTTAGCTTAACACCCTTCTCTGAGACGTACGAGTTCATAGGTTATGTAGTTGAAGGTTATCAGCAATATACTCCCAATTTGGTAGTGTGGCATACTAAGTGCTGCTGTATAGTGATGATCATTTGTTGATCATCTGTAATCAAAGCATGGCTTTCGTGTAAAGCGTAGCTTTGAGGACGAGACCTCATCGGACCTCACACCCCGGAAATGGTCGAAACAGGAAAGATGCGGCAAGGTTATGAGGGTCGCGCCCTTTAGTTTAGGTCATTTCCTTCTGGAAAAAGGTAGTGTCATGGTATGGAGCCCAGATGCTTACCTATGTGGTTGCTTCAATCTCATTATTCTATGTGGTTTTTGCTTTGTGATGGAGGGCCCTCGGATAAAGGTCCCAAAGGACCGGGGAGTGGCATATTCGTGTAGTAGTTACCTAGTTACAGAGGTAACCCGGCCTTGTGTTGGCAGAGATCTAACAGTAACGTTAGTTCTCGGGATGTCCCGCCAGAGGCGTACCCATGTGGCATAAGAAGTTCCTTAGCCTGGCCATTTGTTGGAAATCCAATTCCCAATACGAACCCAGTACAGTTTTAGTTGTAGAACCTGCCATTTAACATGGCAGCTATAGTAGGCATAGTATCATGGTACCTATGTCGGCTACGATTAATATTCTACTTTTGAAATGGATTTCTACACTATGCACTAGTAATAATATCAAAGAATTTTCCCGTATCAAGCATATTTGACTATCATAAGAAGAAATCTCCTCCAATTCTGCGATTGCATTGTGTGTGTGGTGGGAGGTCTTATGGTAGTTTCATTTTCCAAAAGCATACCGGTTTTCCTTGTATATATATCTGTTTTATTTGAAAGCAATTATCTTTGTTTACTCATACCAGTTCCATGACTGGCCCGGAGTTTATTGTTTCCTTTCTAAACTCTGGGTGCCCACCATTTCTACACGGGCAGCCTAGTAGCAGGTTTCTATATTTTGGCTCTAGCTACATTTTGGAGTATTTTGGTTTTTGGAGACTCATACCTTAGAGACATTTTGGAAGCTTTTGGATCTCGAGGTGCTTAGCTTGGATGACCACTATCACTTTATCTTTTTGGAGACTTTGGCATATGATATCTAGTTGTACTATTATGTCATTCTATTTGGAGATGTGATTCATGTATTATGTACTCTGATGTTGTAACAGATATTATTATGATGTTGTATCTGTGATGTGATGCATGTTATTCATTTTATTTCCGCTGTTATATATTCATCTAACGTTGTTATAAGCTCCATCCGACTGGAGTTCGATGTTTGAAGCATTGACAGCCGAGTACAAGTGAGGTATTTGATGTCAATTTTCGAACGTTGAATTTTGGGTCGTGACATGTGGTATCAGAGCTAAAGGTTGAGTAAGAACTTTAGCTACGGAGTATAACACATTAGATGGCTCATTAGAGATAGGGTGAAGTATACCCTAGAATGAGTATAATTGATTAACACATCAAATTTTTCTTAGTCTATTTCCTTTAATTGCTGGTATTTCTTAAGATATCTCGTCCAAATATCTAAGCCACGTTTTCTTACTAATTACAGATAGTAAGGATGAGCGGAAGAAGAGGCAGAGTTGGGGGGCGAGGAAATGCCATAGCACCTAGCCAAGTTCCCCCTACAACCGAGGCAGCTTTACCTATTCAGAATCAGCCAAATCTGGCTGACTTATATAAGAACTTCTCAAGGCTTGGGGGTAAGCCATTCACCGGCAAAGAGACGATTATTGAGGCCCAGGCATGGATTAGGTCTTGTGAGAAAATTTTTAAGGGGCTCAAGCTACAAGATGATCAGATGCGTCCCATAGCTACTTGACAACTTCAAGGTGAAGCCTTAGCTTGGTGGGAGACCGCCACTATTGATGAGCCTGAGGATGAGTTCACATGGAGCAGATTCAAAGAAGCATTTGAGAAGCGCTACTTGCCATCATCCGGGATTTCTCGTATGTACCAAGAATTCATGGATTTAAAGCAAGGAAGTCTGTCGTTCGAGGAGTATCTCAATAAGTTCAATGAATTGTCACGCTTTGGTTCAGAATTAGTGAACACACCGTTGAAGAAGAATGAGCGATTCATTCATGGGATGAATAAAAAGTTCCACGAAAGGATGACTGGCCACGTCAAAGAATCCTTCTCAGATTTGGTTGATATGGGATACCGTTATGCTACACTAGACATGCAAGAAGCACCAAGGGAGCAAGGAAACTCAAGAAATCAGAATTGGAAGAAGAGAAAATTTGGAGGCAAGAAACCTTGGCACGGCAAGGAGAAGAAGAAAGGCAATCAAGGGAGCACTACGGAGAATGTCACTTGTTATAATTGCTTGGAGAAGGGCCACTATTCTACCAGCTGCAAGAAGCCCAAGAGAAATCAATCTGCTCAAGGAATGCTCAGAAAGTGCTATTATTGTCAGAAGGTGGGACATGAAGTGAAGGACTGCCCAGTTATGAAGCAAGCCCAGGCAGCTAAAGTATACTCAGTCAAAGATAAGCCTACATCTTCCAAATCAGAAAAGGGAAAGGGCGTTCTGGAAGGTAACCTTACCATTTATGATAGCATTGTTAGAGTTCTTTTTTATACTGGCGCTACACACAGTTTTATCTCTCAACAAGCTATTAATTAATTGAATATTGAACCTGATTTTGTCGATGAGCCTATATGTGTAAGGAATCCAGTGGGAGGTCCTGCAAACCTCTGCCTTCGATGTAGAGATGTTCCTATCTCATATTCTTGCCATCAATTCCCTATAAGTCCTTTTGTTCTAGACTTCAGCGAGTTTGAAGTCTTACTCACGATGGATTGGCTAGCAAAATATGAAGCCAAATTGGATTGCAATAATCGATTAATTTCAATCAAAACCGAATTTGGGGATTTTGTCGAAATTTCTTGTCAGGACCCTAGTCCTAAAAGGGAAGGGTTGATGTATAATTTGGGTTATCCTGAACCCAACTTGGAGTCCATTCTTATTGTTAGAGATTTTCCAGATGTATTTGAAGAAGTGAAATCTCTACCTCCTCACCGAGAAATATAATTCATAATCGACCTTGTACCTAATGCTCGTCCTGTCGTTCATCCAAGTCGCAGGATGACACCTAGAGAAAGGGTTGAATTAGTCGAGCAAACTAGAGATTTACTAGAAAAAGGGTTGATTCGACCCAGTGTTTCTGAATGGGGCTCAGCCGTCGTATTTGTTGCTAAGTCAGACGGATCTTTGAGGTTGTGCGTGGATTACCGCGATCTCAATAAGCAGACTCTCAAGAATAAATTCCCACTGCCCAGAATTGATGATTTATTTGACCAGTTGCACGGCGCTTGTTTCTTTTCGAAGATGGATCTAGCCCAAGGATTCCATCAACTACGAATCGCCGAAGACTGTATCCATTTGATAGCTTTTAGGGGTCCCAACATATTCTATGAATGGTTAGTCATGCCTTTTGGGCTAACCAATGCCCCAGCATACTTTGTGGACCTTATGACTCGTGTGTTTCGAGATGTATTGAATAAATTTGTGCTCGTATTCATTGACGATATTTTGGTCTATTGCAAGACCGAAGAGGAGCATGCCGAACACCTTAGAATTGTCTTGGAAATATTGAGGAGAAATATTCTATATGCTAAATTTTCCTAATGCCACTTTTGGGTCAAAGAAGTTAAATTTCTTGGCCATATTGTAAATGAAGAAGGGATTTCTGTTGATCCTAGCAAAATTTCCGCCATTCTTGATTGGAGAAGACCTACTACCCCAAAGGAAGTTCGAAGCTTTTTGGGCCAAGCAGGTTATTATCGGAAGTTTGTTCAGGACTTTTCGAAGTTAGCTAGTCCATTGACCAAGCTAACAATGAAGAATGCAAAGTTTATTTGGACTCCAAAATGTGAAGAAGCTTTTGAGGAGTTGAAGAAGAGATTAACCACCGCTCCTGTTCTCGCTATTATCAATGGGAATCAGGGATTATCTGTTATACCGATGCTTGCGGTGAAGGCTTGGGTGCAGTATTGATGCAAAATGGGAAGGTGATTGCCTACGCGAGTAGACAATTACGTCCTCATGAAAGAAATTATCCGACCCATGATTTGGAGCTTCTAGCTGTTATCTTAGCTTTAAAAATATGGCGACATTATCTTCTGGGTGAGAATCTCTTCAGTTTCTTAACAATCTACAAATTTAAATTTTACTTAACTTAAAAATATGCTCATCGAATTCTCTTTATTTCTAGGTGAAAAATTCGAATTATTCACCGATCACAAATCATTGAAATACCTCTTCACCCAGAAAGATCTGAATTTGCGACAACAGCGTTGGCTGGAATTTCTGGCATCTTATGACCTAGACATTCTATATACGCCAGGAAAAGCCAATGTGGTTGCGGACGCCTTGAGTAGAAAGCATGCTATTCTTGCTCATCTTGTCATTGCTCCTACTCTTCTTGAGACAATCACCAACAAGCAAAAAGTGGAAAAGTTTGTTAAGGAGATATATGGGAGAATTCGTCGAGGTGAAGATTCTAGTTTTATAATTGATGATAATGGGATTATAAGATTGAAGGGTAGAATATGTGTCCCGGATTTTCCTGATTTGAAACGAGAAGTTCTAGACGAATGTCACAAATCAAAATTCATCATCCATCCAGGAGTTAACAAGATGTATAGAGATATCAAAAGAACTTTCTGGTGGAAGACGATGAAGAGAGATATATCTATTTATATGAGTCGTTGTGCTACTTGCCGACAAGTCAAGAGCGACCAAAGGATGATAGCGGGTCTACTTCAGCCTTTAGAGGTGCCCAAGTGGAAATGGGACCAAGTGTCGATGGATTTCGTCGACGGTTTGCCTCGCTCTCGAAAGGGCAATGAAGCGATTTGGGTCATTGTAGATCGTTTGACTAAGTCAGCCCACTTCTTGCCAGTAAAAGCTACCCGCACGGCTGCAAGTCTAGCTAATTTGTATGTGAAAGAGATTGTCCGTCTCCATGGCATTCCTAGTAGCATAGTGAGTGATCGTGACCCGATATTCACTAGTAGATTTTGGGAGGCGTTTCAAGACGCATTGGGAACCAAGCTGCATTTCAGTACTGCTTATCACCCGCAGTCCGATGGGCAGACAGAAAGGATCAATCGAATTTTGGAGGACTTACTGCGAGCTTGTATACTTGATTTTGGTGGTTCTTGGGAGGACCATTTGCATCTGGTCGAATTCTCTTATAACAACAGCTATCAGGCCAGTATAGAGATGGCTCCTTTTGAGGCTTTATATGACCGACCGTGTCGATCACCGGCATGCTGGATTGAGGCAGGTGATAGACTCATTCTTGGTCCGGATATGATTAAAGAAGCAACCGAGAAAGTTGATTTTATTCGGAAGAAATTAAAGACAGCTCAGAGTCGTCAAAAGAGCTATTACGATCGTAGAAGACGAGATTTGGAATTCCAGGTTGGGGACTCTGTTTTTCTTAAAGTATCTCCTATGAGAGGTGTATTGAGATTTGGGAAGACCGGTAAGCTAGCACCATGATATATTGGTCCTTTTCCTATTCTGGAGAGGATTGGTTCTCTAGCCTACCGTGTGCAGTTGCCTAGCTGGTTGTCGGGTGTGCATGATGTATTTCACATTTCTAGCCTTCGGAAGTATGTGCACGATCCGGACAGTATTTTTGAAGAAGCTGCCCAACAAGATCTTGACATCACTCCCAATCTAACTGTTAAAAGAGAACCGATAAAGATTGTGGATCGTGAGGAGAAGCAATTAAGGAACAAAGTCGTAAAGCTTGTTAAACTTCAGTGGAGTGGCGATCCAAGGGACTACACTTGGGAAACTGAAGATAATATGCAGAAATCCTATCCCAAATGCAGAGTGGATATCTCGGCGTAGCCGGTAAGCCATTTCCTTATTCTTTATGAATTTGTATATTCTTTGTCTATTTTTCTCTCACTTTCAATTTCGAGGATGAAATTTTCTTAAGGAGGGGGTATTTGTAACATCCCAAAAATTATCAATTAAAATAAATAATATATTTAAACTCTTGGGGTTTGATTTGAGAATAAATTTGAAGAAAAATCTAAAACAAATAAAAGAAGTGAAAATACATGAAATAAATTCCTAATTTATTTTGGGTTTAAAATATTGAGATGATAAATGTTTTTAAAAGTCATTTGGATTTAGAATGTTTATATTTCAAGTTTAAGATTTAAGTTTGAATTTAAATTCGGAATAAATGTTCTAAGATGAAGTAGCATTGAAAATCATTGAGAAGTAAAGTACACAATGGTCAAAACTACTTTTCTTTTAACATTGTACATATGCATATATACATACAAATGAATAAAAATATATATATTGGTTTATAAAAGTATGTATATAATATAGGAAATGAAATCTATAAAGTTTCTTTTGCTTTGTAACATCAAGGGCTTAAAACTTACATTCACAATAAAATTTAATAATTAACAAAATCTATGTTTTAAGATATCTTCTTACAAATGGCACAAACCATCATCTCCTCAATAAAATAATCAAATAAAAAATATTCAGAAAACTCTTCACCTTCTAAAATTCGAATCTTTAAATCCCCAACACCTGATACTCAGTAATCAAAAGATATTTGCAAGTTTTACTTCAACATTCAAAGAAAAAAAAGAGAAAGTTCAAAAGAAAACCAAACTGCCTTCTTCCATTCAAGCTAAAAAAAAATCTGAAAATACTTTCTCATGCTTCATGACTGTAGTGTGATACTTTCAGGTAAGATTTGTTTAAAAAATTTATAGTTATGAAATTTTGATTTTTGAATCAAGTGTTGACAATCAATTCAAAACAAAAATTCAGATTTGTGAAGGAAAGAAGTTTCTGGTTTCAAAGGTAGTGCATAGTTTTCTTTTCTGGAAATAAGTTTAAAAGGCAAGTGACTTTTCTTTTTAAAGTTTGAACTTGAAGTTATAACTTCTTATAAAGAAAGAGTTTAATCCAGTAATCTTTAATCAAATTATTTGCAGGGAGGTCAAGGATTAAAAGCTACCTTTTTGGTTTTGGTTTTCAAGTTCTGTTTTTTTAGAAAAGTGCAGAGAAAAGAAGCTTCTCTGATTTTGTTTCAAAACTGTAAGTAATTTGGGGAAATTTGTTATTTTTAATGATTTAAATAAATGAATAAAACATGGGGTTAATACAATAATGTTCAACCATTTGTAGAAAAATAAACTCAAGAATTTGAAGCTGTTACTAGCTTTCAAGTAGCAGGAAGGAGGGAGCTTTCTATTTTATTCAAAAATACCTTACTGTAAGTCAATATATATATATATAAAAGAAGTTCTGTTGTTATTGATTAACAAAATGCATGGATACAACTACAAATAATCACAGATTTGTACACATCAATTTCAGATCTAAGACCCCCAAGAGAATTAAAGAGAAAAAAAGTAGCAGGCTCATCTCTCTGTTTGGTAGAACTGTCAACAACTTCTAGAATCATGTGAGTAAACCTTGTTTTATTTTTATCCTGGCTTCTATTGTATGTTTGGGTGATGTAGGAAATCTAAACTTTGTTTGCATTTGAATGTATGATTGAATGCTTGGCTTGTCATGTTGATTTTATAAATAAAAAAATTGTCACTGTATTAGCTCCAGGAAACAAAAAAATAAAAAAATTTGTCAAACCCCTTCCTTCCTCTCTGTTGCTTTGGAAGAATAAAATAAACATGTTGGAGTTCCAATTTCTCCTGTGTCTGAATGCCTATAGGAGTAGAAATGAGTTGCATATGAATGAAGTGTATGCTTATGCTTTGAATTTCTTGGAAACCTTTGCTCCCTGTTCCTCTTTCCTGTAACATTTAGTTACAGGGAAATTATAAATTACTAAATAAGCCTATATGTAGTTCAAAACCTGCACTTGTGTTCAGGATTAAATCAAAGACACATGCATGATTTAAACCTCTGGTTGATGAAGTAAACCATAACCAAAAAATTCAATATCTTTCTTCTCCCTTCTCTTTGCTTCTGAAAATAATGGTAAGTAAGTTAAGTTATTGTTTTAACCTGTATTCCATCTCAGTAATAAATCAAAAACAAGTCTTTGTAAATTGTTTTACTGGAAAACAGTATATCTGCACTTGGTTTTACAGGGTAATCAACATTAAAGGAAATTCAAAAAAAAACCTTCCTCTTTTTACTTCTGAAAAAAAAGGTTGTAACAAGTAAACTTTGGTTGGAAACCTGTTTTACATTTTTAGAAATGAATTAAAGTAAGTGTAAGCTTTGGTTTAAAAAAAAAACCTGTTAAATTCTGGAAACAATGGAGCATTGTCACAATGCAATTTTTCCAAGAAAAATTCGAACTTCATGCATTTCAGTTTCAATAATACCAGGTGAATCTACTATAACAATGATGATTTTAAAAACAAAAATCATAATTTTTCATTCACTCTTCACTGAGAAAATGGGGGTTGGATTGAAAATGAATTTTTCAGTAATTCTAGTGATCTATGGAATATTGGGCGTCGAAATTGTTGTGGCAGCATGATTACATGTTCGCAAGCATCAGAAAAATACTGAATTAATTTATAAGCGTTTAGATTTTTGATTTGAAATCAAACTAGGGTTTAGACCCCACTTTCTGTTCACGTTAGAGACGACATTGCCGCACCACCCACAGGTGATCGGACCGTGTGCCACCTGGGGGAATCGAAGCGTGACACGATGACGAGGCTAGCGACTGAGTTTGGTGGCTGATAATGGCCTGGGGAGGCGGCGCGTGGTAGTTTTCGATGACGTTCCTGATGATGGTTTTAGGGTGTGATGCTCGATTCGCGATTTCGAAACAAAAAATCGAGATCAGGGTGTTCGTATCGTTTTAGGGGACGATAGGCGACTCGCTCGTGGCCTTGGCTCTGACCATCGGCGGCGGCTCTAGCTGTGCACGTGCACGCGTTTGGGTAGCGTCTCAGTGTGAGGATCTGGGTAGAGAAGGGAAGGCCTGGGTAGTTGTATCGTGTATAAGAGAAAAGAAAAAAGAAAAAAACTTTAACAAATTTTTGCAGAGGGATGGCAACACGGGTCAAATCTGGGGATAACTCGAAGTAGGCAAGCGTTTCTCTCGGGTACGACCCGAAGCAAGCCTGGGGTTTGCAAATGAACAGCAAACCCAGGTTTAACAATAAATTGAAAACACAATTTTATTTATTTTCTGGATAAATTAATAATGATAGTTGTTAATGGAATGTGAAACTAATAGTTTTTAAAATTTTATGAAATTCAAAATATTTTAAATTAATAAAAGTTGTTTTAAATGTTTAACTTAATAAAAAAGTTTAAATATAAACTAATATACATATACATATTTCAAACCAAGTTTATAATGATGAAGTAGTAATTAACAAATTGATGTTTTGTAACAATTTTTTTCAAAAAAAATTAAAAGAAAAATAAATAAATTAAAGAATAGGAAATTTATAAAACTAATTAAACGTAATAAATTAACAATTAAGAAAAATAATAAACTAAAGAATAATTAACTTAGCCAATTAAAATTAAGTAAAATTTAACATTAATTTGAAATGATTAATAAAGACAATTATATGGCTAATTCATTTAAATAACAATCACTTGAATCATCGACAATTGACCATCGTCAAGTACTCTATGCTGGATTGACATTTTTTGGTTGTGATGTTGTGATTGCTTTGTGATGAATTGTGATTTGTGATTTGTTCCTATAAATTTGTGAAACCCCTTTTTGCCCGTAAAACGGCATTCAACTTCGATGCGACAGGGAGTCGGATTTCAGTTTGTTATCCGAAACCCACATCAAACCCTTAATGTGAACCTTCGTGATTGATACACCCACATGTTTTAAATTTGAGCGCTCACTGTTCGGATTAGCCGGGAGAGGACCTTTGTGTCATATAACCCATTCCAAATAGTGATTCGACGAATGGTTTGCATTTGAAAACCGATGGTGAAGACCGGGTGTCTTCGAAAATGATAGGATAACCTATCGATTGTCTCTGCACCGAGTTGCTCCGGTATAGGGATTCCCTAAGTGATGGGAAGTCCGATCTGGATTGTGGACGCCCGGATTTGCAAGGGCTTCTTCCTTTATTGGACGAAGTGCCTTCGGTTCTGTTCGAACCTGGAACAGACTTGTATGGTCGTGTGTCTGACACTACACCTTGAGATATAGAGCCGATTTCTTTCAAATACATATATGTTGGTGGCGGAGAATTTATTCTCTTAGCTTAACACCCTTCTCTGAGACGTACGAGCTCAGAGGTTATGTAGTTGAAGGTTATCAGCAATATACTCCCAATTTGGTAGTGTGGCATACTAAGTGCTGCTGTATAGTGATGATCATTTGTTGATCATCTGTGATCAAAGCATGGCTTTCGTGTAAAGCGTAGCTTTGAGGACGAGACCTCATCGGACCTCACACCCCGGAAATGGTCGAAACAGGAAAGATGCGGCAAGGTTATGAGGGTCGCGCCCTTTAGGATAGGTCATTTCCTCCTGGGAAAAGGTAGTGTCATGGTATGGAGCCCAGATGCTTACCTATGTGGTTGCTTCAATCTCATTATTCTGTGTGGTTGTTGCTTTATGATGGCGGGCCCTCGGATAAAGGTCCCAAAGGACCGGGGAGTGGCATATTCGTGTAGTAGTTACCTAGTTACAGAGGTAACCCGGCCTTGTGTTGGCAGAGATCTAACCGCAACGTTAGTTCTCGGGACGTCCCACCAGAGGCGTACCCATGTGGCATAGGAAGTTCCTTAGCCTGACCATTTGTTGGAAATCCAATTCCCAATACGAACCCAGTACGGTTTTAGTTATAGAACCTGCCATTTAACATGGCAGCTATAGTAGGCATAGTATCATGGTACCTATGTCGGCTACGATTAATGTTCTACTTTTGAAATGGCTTTCTACACTATGCACTAGTAATAATATCAAAGAATTTTCCCGTATCAAGCATATTTGACTATCATAAGAAGAAATATCCTCCAATTCTGCGATTGCATTGTGTGTGCGGAGGGAGGTCTTATGGTAGTTTCATTTTCCAAAAGCATACCGGTTTTCCTTATATATATATATCTGTTTTACTTGAAAGCAATTATCTTTGTTTACTCATACCAGTCCCATGACTGACCCGGTGTTTATTGTTTCCTTTCTAAACTCTGGTGCCCACCATTTCTACACGGGCAGCCTAGTAGCAGGTTTCTATATTTTGGCTCTAGCTACATTTGGAGTATTTTGGTTTTTGGAGACTCATACCTTAGAGACATTTTGGAAGCTTTTGGATCTCGAGGTGCTTAGCTTGGATGACCACTATCACTTTATCTTTTTGGAGACTTTGGCATATGATATCTAGTTGTACTATTATGTCATTCTATTTGGAGATGTGATTCATGTATTATGTACTCTGATGTTGTAACAGATATTATTATGATGTTATATCTGTGATGTGATGCATGTTATTCATTTTATTTCCGCTGTTATATATTCATCTAATGTTGTTATAAGCTCCATCCAACTGGAGTTCGATGTTTGAAGCATTGACAGTCGAGTACAAGTGAGGTATTTGATGTCAATTTTCAAACGTTGAATTTCGGGTCGTGATAGTTGGATTGGTGGATAGGCCAAGTGATGAGGATTTGATGGATCGTCTATATTGGATCTGCTATGGAGCGTAGATGGAAGTACCAAGAGGCTAAGAGGGAAAGCTTGGGGTCCATGGCATTTAGGGGAAGTGCACTTGAGAATGCAAGAGAAACGGAGCCAAAATTGGCTAAATATTTGGATCGGTACAAATCTGATCCAATTGGATGGTGCCGATCCAATTCATGACCTCCAAAGTTAGTGAGATCTTGAGGGAATGCTCTAGGATGGCTATGGATCATGTTGGAAGTTGTGGCTCACTTTTTGCTTCTACGGTTGGGAAGTTATAGCATGATGAATTTTCAGCTCTTCGGTCGGGCGCTCCGATGAACAGTAGGATCGAAGGAGTTGATATACAGCTCGGGATGGAAAGAGGTTGTTGTATAACGGACTGGATTGAGTGGTAGGACTCATGCCCTAAAATGAATTGAAATTTTGAAAGCTAGGAAGATTTTTGAGTGCAAACGAATTATTGATAAGTCGGAGTGTTCTTGATGTGTTCAAGCGGAAGTATTGTATACGGGGGCACCCGTGGACTGATAGTGCCAGTCGTATACCTTGGACCCCTCTAAGAGGGTCTAGGTCAGGTGGTACAGTGGTTTCACAGGAGATGACAGTGTGGATTTACAGACTTGAAAGCACAGTGGAACACAATCAATAACCATGATTTCCATTAGTCTCTAGCAAAGCGAGGATGAGGGCATACTAGTTATCATATTTTCAAGGCTTTAGAAGATGTTGGCTAGGTTTTGGTTGGTGAATCCTATAGTTACTATGGTTGCTGTCCACTTTTGGTTAGGCTAACATCTATAGGAATGTTGGAGAAAGGATTGGGGATAGGGCTAGAGGAGGAGGCCGCTTAGATTCTTCTATCATGTTCTGTTACAGTATCCTATTTTTTTTATTTTGAGTGGCATATTATATCTTATTATTATATGCTAGCTCTTTAGTGCAGGGACAGATCAAGTATGGTTTTGTGCACCTTTCTAGTACAATATTTTTTCATTATAGCTTTTGATAGTCATTTGCCACTCATACCAAACTATTGTCTGACCCAAAGTTTTATATTTCCACTTGTTATCTTGGGTACTCTTAAATGAGTTGACTAGATGACAGGTTTGGGGTTGCGGTGGCTTTATGAAGACCATCATGGAGGAGCTATGACTTATTACTCAATATTTCTAGTTTATGATGTTTGTTGTTATAAACTATAAAAGATGTAGTGAGGAAATGTTGTACTGAATTATTATGACATTTGTACCATAACTCATGATATTCTAGTAGAGATGATATCTTTCATTTGTTATGGCTCACTATATTTCTATTGTATATTTTCTATATTACATTTTATCCATGCACCGTGAGATATGCATTAGGTTTTCTACTTTAAATTTCAACCTTGACGATCGTCCTATATCAGCCTCACACGTTTACAGCGCTCTTTTAGGTCATTTGGTGCCGGTGGTATGGGGCGGTCATCACATTCTGGACCAATAGTATATGAATTTTAACATAAATTTAGGGCTATATATCTATAGAGTCATATTGTTTCGCCTAAATAACATTGGAGCTACTTACCCACATTTAGTCAAAGAATGTTCAAAGAATAGATCGAGTGGACGATGGAAGTATATGTGCACAATATGCTCCTGAAGTCATGGCAATTAATAGATCACATTGGCGCCTTTGGTAAATGTTCAATGTGTATTGAATGTTTGCAATGAGGCTAAATCAACTGAAGTGTTCTTCTTGAGTTGCATCGGGCAGGTTTTTGGGTTTCTATGTAAACTCAAAGGGTATGAAGCTAATCCAAATAAGATTGAAGCTTTGAAGTTCATCATGGCCTTATGGACTAGGAGCAAAATGTAGAGCTTGAATGGTAAAGTCACCATCTTTAGTCAGTTTATCTCAAAAGCGACTGACAAATATATATCATTTTTAATGCCCTCAAAATGGAAGAAGGAATGTTCCAATGGATGTGCAAAGGTCAAGTTGATTTTTTGAATCTACTAGAGCATTTGAGTAAACAACTAGTATTATAAAAGCCCGTGACGACATAGAATTTCACCACTTTAATTTGAGAATATTTAATTCTAAATATTTAAATAATACACTTTTTAATTAAAATAAAACTCTTTTAAATAGAAAATAACGATGGTGGAATAGTTTTAAAAACTAATTTACAAAATTATGTAGTTCGAATAAAAAATAAAAAATGTGGCTAGAATTTGTTTTCTAAATTTTCTACTTTTCATCGGATAAAAGCTGTCGACAATATTGTGTACACAATTGTATAAGTATACACATACGAATATTAATAAGTTAGGGTGTGTATGTTTGTGTGTGTGTGTGTATATATATATATTAGTAGATACACATGCACAATATAAACACACATACACACTCTTAAGAATGTAATAAGGTGATGAGACTTTATTTAAATACAATTAAAAGTATGTGTCATGTCATTAGAAACATTAGCAACAAATAAGTACTTTTTGCATTTATTTCATGTTGGAGCATGGTTAGGATGGGGAGACAAGGGGGTGGCGTGAGTACATGGTGTGGTGGAGGGCAAGGTGATGTGTCATTAGGTTTGTGGAGGGCATGGTACAAGGGCATTTTAGTAATTTACCTTTTCACTAGTATATAAACCCATTTCCTATTATTTTTCTCATTTTATGATTTCATTTTTAATTTAAAAATTCTTCTCTAAGCTTTCATAAACATTTTAATGGCTTACAAAATAGTTCTAAAAGTTTTAAAAAAAGTTTTGTTCATCCACTTTTAAACTTCTAAATCCTTGTCTCAAGCTTTCTTTCCTCCTTTCAATATCTCTCCTCCACAAAGCAGGTCCCAACCCTCCACTCCAAATCATGGTCGAGCCAACCTATGTGTCATGGCCGAACCCCCTTTAGTGCATAGAGCCACCAAAAATCCATTTTTGCTAGGGCAAATACAACTACTAGGTTTAAATCCTCATACGTCTGTAGTAATTAAAACAAGTAACAAACGTTTGAGGATTTTACCACAAATGTCTTTCATGGGCAAAACTATCACATTTGATAAGACACTTTTGTTTTAAATCAAAAGAAAATCACCTTTTAATGTAGAGTTATAACCATTAAAATTGAGAGACTTTGTCAAAGAGTAACAACTCTTCATCTGCAACTTTCTGAATCTATAAATAACACTTTGATTGAGAAGTAGATGTCACCAAACTTAAGTTAATCCATTCTTTACTCACTTGATTTCTAAGCACTCTCTTGAATATACACTGTTTACATACTCTCAATCCATTATAACCAAAATAGAATTTTGGTTAAATCACTTCCTACAACTCAAATCATTCATTTCTTATACTCAAAGGAGATCATAGGATGATTTGTACTATAAGTCAAAAACTGTGTTATTGGAAAATAAGATTGTCAGAGATACTTTCATATTAGCCCATCCCTCTGAGCAAAGTGAGGGTCGTTTGTTTAAAGGAAATACCGAAAGGGTGCTTCGGGGCTGGACATAGGACGGGAGGTCCGAAATAGTATAAAAACTCTGTTCTGCATGCTTTTTATATTTTACTATTTATTTTCTATTACTCAATTGATTTACATTCTTGTATATTATACACAAGTTAGATAGTATATGATCCATAAGATCTTCACAAGTTATTATAATAGCTGTTGGGGATTTGTTCTGCTAAACACATGTCCAAGTTAATATAATAGTAGAATGGGTTTTTATTCTGCTTAGATAGATGTCCATATAATCTACTTGAGAAATAATAGCTGAATTATAAATTATTCCACCAAACAGATGTCTAACATTACTTAATTAGAAGAACAGTGTTTTATTCTGCTAAACAGATGTCATTAGATTTCATATTCACTTGGGGTGACTTATGATAATCGACAAAGAAAATCGCTTGGATTAAAATCTTCATTTTAAAGAGAGTTGGTTTTAAAACAAACCAATCTTTAGAAATAAAGTGGTTTAAAACTTTATTACTATAATTAAAAATTAAAATAACATTCAAATTCTTTAAATAATAAGAATTAACTTTTAATTAATAATTAAATAATAATTAACTATTAAAAAATAATTATATAATAATTAACCATTAAATAAATGTTTGAATAATAGCTAACTTTTAAATAAACAATTAAACCATGGTTAATCATTAATTAATTATAAATATTAATTTAAAACTTTAAAATAATAATTAAATATTAATTTATCTCCATTAATTAATTAAATAATCTTTAGTTAAAACATAATAATAAATCAAACCTTTATTTAAAATAATTAAATCATAATTAAGTCTTTAATTAAATCTTAAAACAATTAGTACCGATTAAATAATTAAACCCTTTTAAAATAAATTGTTAATTAATAACTAATCTTTAATAATTAATTAAAATATTTAATTATTCTTAAATAATCAATTAAATAATAATTAATCTTTTAATTATTAAATTAATTGCAATTAATTTACTTAATTAATAATTAAGTACTAATTTCCTGTTAACTAATGATTAAGTACTAATTACCTTATTTAATTGGTTAATTAAATAATCATTGAATAAATGAATAAATAAATAATAATACTTATTTTTAAATACTTATAATATTATTGCAAACATTTTTCAAAATGATACTTAAGGTGGAAAAATTTTAAATTTACCAATGAGTTCATTTTACGAACTATGTTTATAGGGATAATCGCTAATGACCTAAAATTTCCAAACTTCTTTTTATAGCAATTATCTTTTAAAATGATTATCTTTTATACTTTAACCCACTTTATAATCTTAGAATAAAATTTTGAAAAAAGTTAGGTTTTGGAACTAAATCAAAGTTCAAAACTAGTAAACTTTTTCAAACAGAACCTTAGGTGAAACCATGTTTATCCAAGGATCTCAATGTCACAAAATCACAACTTTAATAGCTATTTATTTTAGCATACATATACATGATCTCGAAAATATACATGTTATAAACTACAACAACAAGGAAAGATCAAACTTTTCCAAGCTTAACTAACTTACTTAACTTTCATTCATTCCAAGTTTTGTACATCACAACCAAGCATATATGGATACATAAAAATCAGCTTCAATATCCAACAAACCAAACAATGATTTAAACAAAAAGTATGCATTGTAATTAAAGTAAAAAAACTTTACATAAACTAGTGAAGTTTACTCACCAACAGCTAATCAAATCTAACCAAACTCCCTTCAAACTAGCAAATGGCCTAAATTCTTGCTCTGATTTTGGGAAAATGGAGTTTTGGTGGCCTTGGGGTGGCAAAGTGGTTCAGCCTAGGGTTGAATAAGTGTGGTAGAGGCTTGTTTTGGAAGGAGGAGTGTCGCAATGGAAATAGAGATGCTTTTAAAAAATGTTTGAAAATATTTAAATGGTAAAAGTTTGATTTTTAAAACTTTTTAAAATTAGAAAAGAAGCCATTAAAAAGGACATAAAGCTTTGAAAAAAAGAAGAAAAAAAAGTTGAAATGAGAATAAAAATGGAAGTGAAAATGGAAGAAAAACAAAAGAAAATTTTATATAAAATGAATATAGGAAATTACTAAATACCCTTGTTCCTTTGCCCTCCACTATATTTTCTCCAACTTACTTAGCTTTCCACATTGCCATGTACCAACGCTCGAACCTTGTCCACCTCTCACCACTTTGAACCAACATGATAATGATGCCTAAGTACAAATGTTTAAACATGTTTTGTACTTATGTTGCCAATATGTCACATGAATGATTAACTTAAATGATTTATTTAAACCTTATTTTATCTTAATTAAGGATGTTTTCAAACATTCAAATATATTTTTCAAATATAAAATAGGATTCACAACATTTCAAACAACTTTTATACCATGAAGCGTCGAAAATTCAGAAAAGGATCTTGGTCACATTTTCGATTTTTCTGCGAACTATATATTTTTGTAAAATTTGGAAAACTATTTCACCATGATTTTTCATTATTTAAAAGAGTTATAATTTTAATTATAAATGTATTGTTTGAATATTTAAAACTAATTGAATGTCTACAAATCAAAGCAGTAAAATTTCTGGTCATTACAATCTTGCTCCTTAAAAAAAATTCGACTTCGAAATTGTAGCATAACCCTGACCTAGTAATACTTAATACTAACCATATGTCTGTATGATGTACATAGATCATCCTTATGCAAAATCTGATTTGATCACTCACTCAAATAGATAACTTTATTTCCAAACTAGTATCGCTCACCTGACTTCCTTGTGCAGACTCTGACCAAGCTTGTTAATTAGAAATTCCGGTTCTCCATACATAGCCATATACTATGGTCGAAAGCTTTTGATTCCATATTAAGAACCATCACCAAGTGTTTGCTGTCAAATATCGAGTGATAAATTCCAATTTGGAATGGTGTGAAACACCACAAGTCATGTACTCAAATTTTTGATCGAGAATTGGGTGGGAAGGAAAAAACAATCTACGTATAGCTTATGTACTTACCCAAAAGTTTCTATTATGCAACTACTTTATACACTTCTAAAATTTATGAAAACATTTCATAAAATATCAACTTAGGTCCACATTTTAAAATGACAGAACTTTATTTAAGTAACCCTTTTCAAAAACTTATTTTAATTTATTAAGTTGTACGGTACTTTCCTACATCCTAAGAGAATATACAAAACATCTGATTTTAGTTTCATTTACTTTCTACTAATTAGATGTAGGCCCAAAATAATCTGGGTCTCAAAAATGAGTCGACCAATCCAACCTCTTTACCCAATCGGTTTGGTAAGTAGCTAAGAAGAGCAAAATACTGGTATCTAAACTCGGCCTTAGAGTCTACTTTTTCTTAGACACCTCTAAGGTAAAAATATTTATTAGCCAGCCCAATAACATCAAATTTCTTCTCACTTCCTAGATATTAAAATCAAAAGACATGCTTTAATAAAACAAAGTTTTTTAATCCTCCTTGTTAAGTTTGAAACTTCGTTCAATAGTCCACTCTTTTATCAAAATACCATATTATTTTAAAACCTTAGGAGCCCAAATTCCCATGTTTTATTTCAGAAACTTTTTTTTTGAAATTATATTCTATATTTTACCTTTAGAAATGCACGTATAGCCCGAGTAACTCCAAGATCATGTTAAGGAATTGGGTACTACTAAATAGTATCATATATCCATTTACTATGAAGGGTAATACTTAAGTGAAATGTTTACCATCCGAACACTTCTCTTATCCATTTTTATTTGATTCTGAGACACGTGATCTAGTTAACTATAAAAATAATTCTTCATTTCCAAATCTCTCTTTGAAACAATATTATTTATATATTTCCAGCTAATTAGTTTTTAACAAAATATTTGTCATTCACTTTCTTTTGGATTCATTCGGATTCGAACTCTTTTCGGTCATACAATGATAAAGAGAATAATTTACTAAGTGCCCCATCACATCTAATTAAGCAAACATCTAATTTCACTTAGAAGATTATACTAATCATCAAAAAATAGATCGAGACTCATTCCCCAAACTATCAAAAGAAAAATAATACTATCAAATTTCCTTTCAAAATCTTTATACCTTAAAGCATTTTTAAGTAAAATTATCACTACTTTTCCAATAATAGTTTAAATGCTTTGTCAAAGCCACCAGGGATTTCAATCCTTTGAAAATCCATCTTATTTTCAAAATATATTTTATAATCCTCATAAAATCAACTTTTATTGAAATCAAATTTTAACCCAACATTATCACAGAACGCCTTTAAGTCAAACTATGAAACTTAATACGTAAGTTGTTTGATGCGACGTTCCCACAAATTATATTTTGCCAATCTATAATAAAAAGGAAAAAATACTAATAGATTAGAAAATAGTCAATGATCAAAATGGAAGAATATGACTAATTAAATCCTATATGATAATAATTAAATATTATCAACTCCTAACAACATCCAAAACATAGATAATTATGCTTATTTTTTGAAAATTTTCTTATATATGTATATATAATATAGTCTTACGTAAAATTATTTCAATTCCAAATTTTAAAACAATATTGTGTCGATTGGAATTGTTTAAGTGTTTACTAAATCCCTATCGACAACATTGGCCAAATGCATTGATCAAAATTCTTAAGCCACTCAACAGATCAAACCTCATAATTTAAAACATTTTTATACACTATGCGCTCTTATATATAATATACTCTCAAACTTATCCTATGGGTCCTACTTTCCCTATCTTAAATGAGTCAACTCCACCAAATCCTAGGTGTACGCTCAACCTATGCTCTGATAAAAAATGTAACGACCTGCCTTTTCGACCATCAAAAGTCGATACTAATACATTCATGATATTCACGTGCCTAGCAGTCAAGTGCCGAAAAGATGGACCATTGGGGTGAAAGAAAGAAGGAAGACAAGAAGAAACTAAACAACACAGAATCTCATAATGCAACAAAACAATATATATTAAATGATATAAAAATTTACATAGCCATTTCCAAAATGATACATCAGAGTCATAATAATACTAATTCTACCCTAGAATAGTTATAACTGCCTGCCATAATTTAACTAATACAAGATAAATAAGACACGGTGGAAATAAGATAAATAACTAGATATCAATGTAGCTACCTATTCCAAGCCCCTCTAAAATTCATTCATGGTAAACCTGAAATACTTGGCTACTTATATAAATTTGAGCAACCAAGAGTTTTAGGGAAACAATATAAAACTCCGGGTCAAACATAGGTATGATGTGAGTAAAACATAAGTTTAACGTTATAAAAACCTTTAAAACCAAAGGTATCTCATAAGACCACTCCACATATAAACACGGATGGGTTTATTCCTCACGACAACTAAAAAAATTTATATAGAAAATCCAGTGATATTATAATAATGTCTAGGGATTTAAACATTTAATAACCGAATAGTTATGATGCGTGTACATGACAACAATAATAGATACAATCAAAAACCGAAGGCACTTATTGGAAAATGGATTTCCATCAAATGGTAATGTAAGGGACTACCTTCTGAAAATCTGTACACCTCTAGATAAAATGTATAGTGACATCAAAAACCTTTTAAGCTCTACCAACACATGGCTTACCCCTGAACTAGGTAATACCAAAGATCATCCCTAAGTTGTGATCAACAACCAAAAATAGGCCCCAAAGCATACATGGAGTTATCTAGACTAGATCTTAGGATGATCATACCCTAACAGGTGCTATCCACATAGCCTTACTACATCTACCCTATTTTATCCATTACTAGGATGTGAGATTTAAGAGGATATGCTGTTAGCATTTAGCAATTAATCTTGGAATGCTAACACTGCCCTCCAGGTAGAAATTCAATGCTTGCATTCATCCATACGTTTTTGGTCTGAACGAAACCAAAGGCTCTTCATAAAGCATCATCTTCAATCATCATTAAGATGTCTTCTACGCAAATGCATGCATTGGTTCGTAGTGGTTTTCGAATAATGTAACTATTCCTGATCTCTCCAAACCAACTACGACAATTTTTGGCTGACTCATTCTCAGATCTTTCGGAATTATGCAACTACTATTCGACTCCTTGCTAGGGAACTCGAATATACAATCATACTTCCAAAGTCCTAACTGGCCAAGATTTGATAGAAGGTTTACTAAATACCAAATACAAAACAGACAAAAATCTGGAGATTTAATTAATTATAACAACCACTAAGCCTCAAAATAAATCTTTCATTTATTTAAATCCCTTTTCAAAATATTCGTCAAAATATTCATATACTTATCTCACTGGCATAAGTATATTTACAAAACAATTTGAAATATTTGTTATTTCAAAATCATATTAAAAAGACGAAAACTTGTATTGTTTAAAATAGAGATAAGGATAACTCCAAACACTATTTCTTCGGTGCTTGGTGTGGAACGAATGTTCTATAAATTAACCCAAAATGGATAAACATCGTGGATTGAGCGTGAAAGCACCCGCCTTGTTTCTCATAGCAAACAATATACAAAATGAATGAAAAAAGAGCCGAAATAGTAAAGAAACACCAAAATTTTATAGTGGTTCGGCTATTAACGAAGCCTACGTGCACATTATATCTTTTCATTAACAACTGTTGGTACAAGATTGATTTGAATTACAATATGATTGAATCACCTAAGTTAGGTATAAATTGCAAGTGTTGGAGGCAGCCGTAGGATCTCAGTTGCTCCTTTGTGGCTATTGTGTGGGGGAAAAGGAGTGAAGAATATTAGTGGTAGAGTTGTAACAACTAATTTAGAGAACCCTTTCAAGTTGCAGATGGGTTGGTATTTATAGGGGTAAGAGAGCACTTAGGCCAGAGCCACTTTGCCAAAAGCCTATAGCCATCATGTAGAGAAAGCCCAAGAAGTTTGGAGTTTATGGAAGCAAACTATTTTAATTGGTACTGTTCCAGTTAGATCAGATCGGTACCGATCCAAATAGTTAAGCATTTTTTATGCTTTGACAACTTAGGTATCTTCCTTGCTTCGATATGATGCTCTCTATGTGATTTTGTAGCTTGATGATTAGTTTTAATGATGATTCACATGTGAGTTAAAGTGAACTGTATTCTGAATCAAATAAACCTTCACTTCTTGAACTTGGATGCTTAAAATGTTACAAAACTTGATGTGTAAGCTTAATGGAGTCATAGGAGTATGATGCAATGGATTTTGAAGGTCAATGACCAACCAATTCGGATTGGTACCAATCCGATTGGAGCGGATCAGTGCCAATTTGAAAAGTTAGGCTATTTTTAGCATATGCTTCTTAGAGACTTTTGTAATTCTCTTTTAGGTATTTCGGTTAAGTTTCGAATCTTTCTAGTTTGATCCAAAATGTTCTAACTCCTTTCAAATTCTGCTGGGTTAAATAATTGGTTAACATTTGTCCCACCCTCCCCAAAAGTATGCTTTTATTGAAGACAAGGTGTGACCTGATATTGGTAATCTTTGGGTTTCTGTTTTGAGGAGTTTGGACGTTCGTGTCGAGCTATTTGAAAAATCATATACAAAATATTGGTTATTTGTTCAATCTTTAGTATGAATCCCCATTGTTCATGGTTATAGAGTGATCTTGACTTGATAATTTCCATAATGCATACAAATGTCATGTAGAATATGTCAAAGGAATTTGGGTCATCTGGAAGCATCATTTTGGGCGGTGTCGAACCAATTGGATCGGATCAACACCGATTTTACCACTTATAATTTTTCAGCGAATTTTTGCTTACTTAACCCTTACTCCGAACCGAGGCATTTCACTTTTGACTAATTATCCATTTTTGTGTTCGATTCTAATTTCAATTCTCAAAATTTAGGATGCAATCTTTGCCTAAAATTTACACGGGGCCTTTAGTTGCATGTAGTTCCAATGTGAGTTAGAGTTGACTATGGTTGAAAATTTTTCAAAGAATTTTTCTTCATTTATACTACTTTTGATCAGTTACTTGGTTGGTTGTTCATTAACCGTTTATTCTAGTTTTAATTATAATTCAGCTCTTCTATACTAGCAAAGCTATCTACACCCGGAGATTATGTAGTGATTTACTTTGGTGTAGAAACTCCTTGAGATGATTTTAGGACGTCAGTAATCTTGAAGGAAGATGGCACAATCTTGGACTGTACTAGGTCGATGGTGAAGTTGAGTTTTGCTTCGGACGAGTGTCCACCATTTCGGAGCCAAATCTTGATTTATGTTTTCAACCGTCTCTTTTAAAGGAATTGGTTAAGTTTTGATCATCGTTTTGAATGCTAGCATGGCAATTTGTTAAAAAAAATGATATAGTGGATGATTCCATCATAATGCTTTTCTTGTTTCTACACTTTTAATGATCCTAAACAGAGAAGCTGTCCACGTCTCATCGGACAACATTTCCATTATTAATTTCCCATCTATAATGGGAAAGTTCTAAGAAAGATAATTTTTTTATACAAAGGATGGTCCGTTCGTGGTGCTTGGTTAACCAGATCCACGTTGTATAGATAACATATGCTTTGCCTTAGTCAATATTCTTCGACTTACTTTGACTTCCCTTGAATTCCGGGAGTTGGTCATACGAGGATTTTATTCAAAGTAAAACATACCTAACGATGTTGAATGCCATATTTTGTATTTGAAGGTGACTTTCTTGTCATCCCATCATTAGGCTGGCATAGGAACTTCCATTCCTCCAGGAGTTGGAACCTCTACAGCTTAGGTTTCGCCTTTTATTCCCATTATGAAATAGCCCACACCCCTTAGTATCCCCAAAAAAGGCACATCAAATGATGTGGTGCATTATAGGTATAGCTAGGGCATCACAGAGACTAAGATTCACAAGACAAATAAGTAAAAACAGTGGAAACATTTAAATAATAACTTACAATTCAAAATTAAACTTCATCTCAAAATAAGTCATAAAAGCATAACATATATCAAAAACATAAAAAGACTCATGTCTCATGAAAATACATCTCTGTCTCATAAAATCAGATAAAAAAATAACAATAATAATAATCCCTCTAACAAATGCCAATCCATCATAAGCCAAATGAAAAAGATGAAAAGCAGAAGAATACATCTGAAATGAGAAAACTCCTAGAATGAATCTCCAAGCAACCTGAATCAACTATCCTAACTATGCTAGCCTATTGGCAAAAAGGTGAAAGATAGAGGAGTGGGTCAGACAATAAGTGTGGTGAGTTAAAGTAATTGCTAGTATTTCTATGCGAGATAAAGACAATAGACTAAGAAATAGTTCTAGCTTGAAAGGAAAATACAAAAAAGATAAACTCAGACCAAAATACTGTTTCTGATTATGTTTGACTGTTTGCTTTGATTATTTGATTTAATTGTCTGCACTTGTCTTAAACTGCTATGATTAGGCTGAAACCATAATCCTATGTAAAACGTTAATCTTGATTAGGCTGAAATCCTAATCCAATCTCAACTGCTAACCTAATTTGGCTGAAATCCTAATCCTACCTGAGAAGACCCGACCTTCTAACACCAGAAAGCCCCATCACTAATGAAGAAAGAAAGGGATAGAAGAAGAAAAGAAAGAGAAAGAAGAAACACAACAACATCAGAGAACTCACAGCGGAACGAATGAAATATAATATATCACATAAAATATTGCATAGTATCATATACATCAGAGTACACAACTTATACAACACATATTAGACAGTTATAAACATCTATCCAACTATACAACTCAAGAACACAAGATACAAATACAATACAAACACAGCGGAACCATAATATATCTACACGTGGAAGCCTCATGCTCCATATCTCCTCCACAATTCATCAAGCTAACTTGAATCACTTGACGACTCATACATAATATGAGTACCCAAGAGTTTAATAAAACAAAAAATAAACACTCGGGTCAGACAGGGGTCTGGTGTGAGTAAACGGGTTAAAATTTCTTAACTTTAGAAAAACCTTTGAAAAGAAAAGGTATCACGTAAGACTTCCCACACATAAACATGGAAAAGTTTTTACCTTACCTAACCAAAACATTTGATAGGAAATCCAGTGATATTATAATAGTTTCTAGGGTTTTCAAATAAATAAGAAATAGCTGAAATTGTTACATTTATTAAATTCCAGCCACTAGCCACAAAAGTGGGTAATACAAACAAAACCATAGGGTCTGGTAGGAAGAATGGGTTTCCATCAATGGCAGGGCTACCGGAGTACCGCCCGTCACAGTACGTGGCCTAGATCAACGTACCGAGGATTACGCCCAATCCCCTGCATCACAAAGCCAGAACCATTCCTTACTGAACAGTCCCGGAAAAGACAACCCCGCGGTTGGCCGTGACCCAACTGCCCACACAGCCGAATAAAAAGGGACTTCTAGATAAGGGAAAATCTTGTCCTGAAATAGGCGCTACCCACCTAGCCTTGCTACACCTCCCCTGTTTTAGCCATTCCCGGGTTGATGAGGCTTGAGGCTGCGATTACCTTTATAGGACACATTTATCATAGAATTCTCATCGTCCACCTGACGATGTTCTGAAAGCATTCAATCCATACAAGTCCGTTCCAGGTTCGAACGGAACCGAAGGCACTATCTCGTTGCACTCATATTGGAATCACCCTCAGAGTCAACGACCATAGCCCTTGCACTGTAAATCTCCATCTCGAATCTATAAGTACTATTTCCGTCAAACTCATCACGGAATCACCCACAGAGTTATACTGACAAATACTTCTTACACCTCGAGTCTTCACTAAGCTCCACTTGGATTCACGACCTAACGTTTAATTGGAATCGATGTGGTTTTCGGATATCCAAATATGGAAACTCGATCCCGGTCTCACCAAAACCAAACGCCATTTTAATGTCCAAGTTGTTTAAGGGTTTAAACAATTAACTTATATCCAGGATGATATAAACAGATAGATGAATCACATTATCACTATAGATAATTCATAACAACATTCATTTCACAAAGCATATCACACATCAGAGATACCCAAATCATCCAGTATCAACCAATCACCAAATATTAATCATCCAATATCAATCATCCAATATAAATCATTCATCCATAAACAGAATTGATTAACTCTTAATCAATTGGATTACCTAAATCCTTCTTCATTAATTTATTCCAAATAAATAAATTAATCATCTTTTAATGATCTTCTTTAATTAATCATCCTTTGATTAATTATACTTTAATTACATTCAAGTAATTATTCTTAATCATATTCAGTAATTAATCCTTCAATTACTATCATTAATTACAATAATTAACGATCCTTCATTTACTTCCATTAATTAATTAACTATGATTAATTGCATTAAACCTCAATTAGTTACAATTAATTAATCACAATTAAATTAATTACTTTATTAATCTACCTTGATTAATATCATTTATTAAGTAATGGTCCTCATTAATTAATAATTACTTTAATAAAATTAAATAATTAACTTGTGATTAATCATCTCATTGATCATAAACAGTAATTAACAACTTGTAATTACTTATCTTAATTAATTAACTTCTAAATTAATTATATTAATCCCGTGATTTATTAATCTAATTAATTAATCTTTAATTACTTCATTAAGTAATCAATTATTTAATTACATCAATTAATAATCCTTAATCAATTACTTAATTAATTAATTACATTTTAATTAATTACACTTAGTAATTAATCCTAAATTAATCTCATTCATTAATTAATCACATTAATTAATTAACTAAATTAATTAAGTAATTAACTCTTAATTACTTAACAAGTAATTATCTTCTAATTACTTCATTAGGTGATTACTCTCTTATTTACTTAACAAGTAATTAATTCCATCATTAAATAATCTTTAACTCTTTAATTAATTAATTACTCCATAATTAATTAACTTCAAACAATATATTAATTAATTCCCTAATTAATAACATCTAGTGATTACCCTTTAATCACTTCAACTAATTACTCCTATGAGTAATTTTCCTCTAATTACTTCCATAAGTATTACCATTCTTAATTACATTCAATAATTAACCATTAATTACTTCATTAAGTATTTACACTTAATTAATTCAAAATTAAATGATTATTTAAAATTAAACAAACAATTAACTAATTATTTAAAATTAATTAAATAATTAATTAGCTAACTTCTTATATTTAACAATCCTCAATTAATTAAGAAAAACATTATTCTTAATTAAAATTTATTTATTAACAAATCTTAATAATTAAGTATTCTTAAGTTCAAAACAATTTAATCTTAATTATCATCACAATTTAATCATTTGCATTAACTAAATTTTAATAACTTTAAAGACAAATTATTTTATTGGTTACAAAATTTTAACCTTACCCTTATTTGAAAATAAAACATTTAGAAATTAAACTAGAAATTTAAAACACTTTAATTATCTAATTTAAACTTATTTATTTTCAAAATAATTCGAAAAACTTCTTTATTACTTCAAAATTTAACTTAAAAACTTTGAGTAAATAATTAAATTCAAAACCCTTTTTTAAATTGAAATTAAAAATTTAATTAATTAATTATTTCAAAAAAAAACAACCATCTTAAAACAATTTAAATTTGAAATATAAATTCAATTACATTTTTTAATGTTTGGTTTACCTTTATTTTAAAATAACAAATTTTAACTTTCAAAATTGTTTTCCTTTTATAAAACTTGTTTACAAATATTGAAGCTTGATCATTCAATTATTCAAACTCGAGTTACTTTTGCAACTTGTCTTCAATTTATTCAACAACAAGTTGAATTAGCACTTCAATAATTATACAGTATTAACCCGAAACCCCCAATAAAAAAACACTCGAGCAAAACACGGCATCATCACGAGCCTGCCCCGAGCTAATCCCCAGCACCATCTGTTCGAGTCGAACGGTATAAAATCGCGAGAGCTACTTCGAGATTCTATCATCCTCTCTAAACAAAACCCCCCAGAACCAAATCCGTGCACTACGTACACGTGTGTACGTGCGCGGTTACCTACGGCCGAGCTTGGTCGTCGCGACCATCTCCGATGATCAAACTAACCCTCGTGAACACAACTACACACCCAGATCGAAACGAAACACATAGAATCAAAATACGAACATTCGAACCAAAAGCTCGAACAATAGCAGAACATCGACCCACAAATCTCCCCATTTCCGACCATCTCGTCGCCGTTGAAACTCCGCCAACTTCACCATCGAACACCATGTCCACAAGCTCCATTCTCCCCAAATACGAACGAACTCAATCCATCCCTCATGTCGAAATTGTTTCGACCGTCAAGCCGAGCATGAACGAAAATAAAACCGCAGTTCGATCTAATACGAACAATTCACTCATTTAAAAATTCCAATTGTATTTTTCCCATCATCCATAACATACAAGCAAGCTTCAATCAAAATTCAAGCTACAATCATCATTTGGATCTTCTGCAAATCAAAAAAAGCCAATTTTCAAACAAACCTCAAATACATACGAAATACCCAACTAAAATTTATGAATTGCATGTCAAAATTCATGATTTTTAATCACAATTACATGCATGTAATTCAATTTTGAATTTAAGATAGTTAATTTCTAACAAATATTCCAGTTTTACTGTTAACCCCTTATTTATAATTATTTGTTTCTTTAAAAATTATGAAACTATTTTTAAAATCACTATCAAGCATTAACATACAATTTTCATTTACATATCAAGATCATATAGGGTATAGATTGGCATATTTGAATTTTCCTAAGGAACAACTTCAAAAAAAGTTTCAAACAGAGAATGAATGTTTACTGTCATTTGAAATCCTGGATATTTTCACACTTACAACATATAACTTATCAATATACATGTCATAATATTCATTATCAAAACAAAATTCATTTGCATGCATCATCATTCAACCATAGATTAATTTAAAACTGTTTTTAAAACAAAATTTACTCACCTAATATTTTTAAGCAGAGCAGTTTTATCTTATTTTCCAGGCTAGAACAAATAATCTGAAGAAACTTGAATGCATGCTTTCAAGTTGTTGATGTTATAAACTTGCTGAGTTGATTATGAATTCTTGCATTACAGGTTGAAGTTTCAGTTGAACTCCTCTTAGAATTTGCAGGTTGAAGGTTGCAGCAGATTTGAAGTTAATGTTGCAGTTTTTAATTTCCAGGTTGATCTTGAACTTGCTGAGTAAATCTTCATTTGAATTTGCAGTTGAACTTCATTAGCTTTTAGATTTAAAATCTCAGGTTTTGATATTTTTCAGATTTTCCATTAATTTGAGTTAAGAAATGAAGCCAAGAAATAAAAATGTTTGAGAAAACAAATTTTCTTCTTAAAAACATTTATTAAAAATTAAAAATTAAAAATAAAATAGTGCCACTTGTCACAAATACTTACATTTCTCATTTAATTAACTTAATTACTTTACATGTGGTATTAAGATGTTTACATGTTTACACATGTCTTTGTATTATAATAAACTTTTATTTAATTTAAATGTAAATATGAACTTACATTTTTAATTTACTTTTTAAAGAAAATATTAGAAAACTAATTATAATACAAATAAATCTTATATTTTGAAAATAATTGAATTAAACTTTAAATTATCTTTTGAAAAATATTAACTCTAAAATAAAGCTTCACATTACAATAGTCATGCATATATAAATTATTAATAGAATAAATTAAATTTCAAAACAATTCCAAATTATAACATATACTTATATATATATATATATTATAATTTGAAAATTCATCTTTAATTTAAAACAAAAGATTTTCCTATTCACAATATATATCAAATATATATATTATAAATAGAGTAAAATTTCATTAGCTTTGAAAAATAAATCTTATCAATTTAAATTGTTAAAAAGATATTGATCAAAATTGCCAGTTTAAATATTTATTAACCTTTAAAGGATTAAATTTACCAATTTAAATAAAAATTATAAAGAAAAATTATCAAACCAAATAAATTATTAATACAGATTATTAAATTGATATTGCTCAAAATTCCGGGTCGTTGCATTCCTTCCCCCTTAAAAGGATTTCGTCCCCGAAATTTTAAAGCAAAGGTAATTTAATAACCCAACAAAGATTTCAATTTCAAACAGCAAAGCGTTCCTATCATCCAATTACTAACAACCATAGCAATCAATCAAACAAACAAACCTAACTAATTATCCTGACACAAATCAGAATAAATCTCTAATACTACCTAGAGTTTCCCAAAGATAAATCACCGGGAGACTCGCTCTACAGAAGCTAAACAAACTACAGCACCAAAATCCAGAGCTCAACTCATCTCTAGATCCATCAATCTGAACTGAACATCAGACTATACCCAAGTCTATCTCAACTTCCAAATCCAACTGAACTGAAGATTCCACAACCAACAATGAATCATACACGTACTCCCTCAGAGATACGTGAAATACAATGAATTCAAGCTATCCAAACTGGCAATTCAACCTTATCCAATTACTGCTCTCTTAACCAGAGAAATTTTAACAACAATGAAGTCTTCAACTTCGAATTCCAAACTCCTTATCTCATATCTGCATAACTCAACAGACAATTCTGGGCTGCCAATCTTCTTCCTGATCAGCTCAACCTATGCTGATGCTTCCAAAAATAACTAGACCAAAGAAAACCAACTTCTGGATCCTATCCAACAGAAAAATCTTTCAAAATCCTTCGAAATCTAGAACACAAGCTCTACTTCCCAAGCAATAGCAAACAGAACTTGCTTCCTTCCTCGTACAGCTGCTATCTCGCTTCCACTGCACAACTCTGATTCTGAAATAGATGAGAGTACTGTTGATGAACACGAGTACAAACTTATCCAATATATCCGATAAACTTTGTTCATCAAATCCATAAAATCTGAGTGACCCATCAGACTCGGTCACACAACCTTACTACAGAATCCAAACTCAAAAACTAGATCTGACCAAATCTAAATTCAAAAAAAAAATCTGAGCTGCTACACCAACTCTTCTTCTCCAAGAACCATCCTACTACCAGTCTAACTACCAGAATCGCTTCTGGAACCAAAACAATATGGAACTCAACTCCAGATACAGACAAACTTCTGATTACCTCAGTAGCTCCTACTTCTACATGAGAACTCTCAGTCTCAAACAAAAGATTGCCCAAGAAAAATTCCCAAACTAATCGCAAGTCACTTTTGCGATCCAACCTAGTTTGGATTCTAAAGAAACTGTCCTCTCTTTACCAATTAGAACAGCCTTAAGCTTTTCCAAACAAGGTTAACCTTTCAAGAAAACTTTCACCATCTGCCGGACTACTGAAAGAAGAACCACAAAGATTCCTGAACCATCGAAGAAACGGCACACTGCTGCTTCCAAACTCTACCTCGATGATCCTGCAAAGCTAAAAGACCTTCTCGAAAACACACCTAACACTTCTAGTTGCACTGCTACCACATCTAACCAAAGACTTCTAATCCAAAGGCTTCTCGAAAACCAAAACCATCAACAAACTACACAGCAGACCTTCGAGATGGCGGACATTCCTTCAAGAAATTCGGGCTCCAAACCAAGCATCAACATCTCGCTCTCCTTAACAAAGACAAATGAGACCATGCCGAAGCGAAACGACTTATAGACCTTAGTCTCATATTCCAAAACAGCCAACCTCCATGCTAAAGATCCTGACAACTTCCATACAGACGAATCTTCCTTACAGCAGGTAAAAACTTCTCCTCAACTGCTTGTAAAACTGCTTCAAGAGAAAACTTCCTCGACAATACCAAGGATACTGCATCTCGTCACGCAGTTATCAAGATATCCTCACTTAGTACTGCACTTCCGACAGATCCAAACTTACCCTTCAAAAATAAACTCCGATCTTTTTAAAAGATTTCCTTCGGATATTAGAGAAATCCTTACTCCAAACTACAAATCTTACTTGAGACAGTATTAGGTCTACAGTCTCGACAAATACTTCCAACCACAAACATATGGACCTCTTCCATCAGTGGTAGTCATGTTACACACACACACCACTACTCCATCTACCTCTAAAACTAATGTTGGAAAATCCGAACAGATAACCCAACAGATCGCGTAGATATAGATATATATAGATATATAGTTAAGTATAAAAATTACAAGTACGCTCTCTCAAGAAAGACACCACTCCAAAGCCTAGGTATTCACTCAACCTAACGCTCCGATACCACCTGAGACGACCCGACCTTCTAACACCAGAAAGCCGCATCACTAATGAAGAATGTAACGACCCGCCGCTCTGACCGCCTCTAGTCGGTAATTAAACCAGCTAGAAACGTTCAAAATGACGGATTGTTAGTCAGTTTATAGAGTTTAAACAGAATCAGCCACAGAATCACAGAATAATCATAATATTGTTCATAAATGAATTTTTCTTTTCTATACAGAGTTTGTACAATGCATTAAATTTTTATACAGCGGAATATATCTTTTATTAATACAAGAAAAATCTCTTTAAAACTTTAGTGAATGCCGAAATCCCCTCTCTCTAACTTCGCGGCCTGAAAATCTTCAAGCTGTAAAAATACTCGGTCTGACCCGAGCGTTAATTGCAAAACACAAAACACTCGAGTCAGGATTAATCTTAACTCAAGTAAATAAATTTGTAATGAACTGAATAAAATGGTGACAGAGATGACGAAACAAATGAATCAATTTAAATCTATTATGGATTTTCATTATTAACAACTTCAAATTTTTAATTTCTGTCAATCCCGTGTGGCTGCAGTACACACGTATATTTATACACATGTGCACTGCCTCGCCAACACGTGTGCAAGCGCAAATCGGACAAATCACTGCAAAGAAATGCTCAAGGCAAAACTAGTGCCAACTTGAACAAAACATGAAACAAACAAACATGCAGCAGCAAGCATGCAACAGCAAAATCAAAACTAGAATCTCAAGTGCAACAGCATGGAATGGAGCTACAAGTGCAACAGAGATGGGAAGGCATATATAGATATGAAGACTGAAACAACATCAAAGACAACACAGTAGCAAGCTACAAGTGATGCAGAACAAGGATGAAGACAACTCAAATTCAGTGCCACAGCAATCATGACAAACAGCAATGCATGTATCATGAAGATAAAATTCACAGTTTTATATATATAAAAACTTGAATTTGTTTATTTATAAGAACTCTGTAAACATGAACAGAGAGCTAAAAAAAATGCAGATCCTATTGCATTTCTTCTTCCATTTGATTCAATCCACAATCTTTAAAATAGGAGCTACATTCAAAATTTTAAAAACTGTAAAATTACAGACTTTTAAAACCTGCAACCAATAAACCCGAGACACCCACTCTTTCACTTCGAGTTCTCATACTTATCTACTTCAGAGGCAAACTTATATGTATGTAACATCATCACAATCTCATAGCAACAGCGAATAACTAATTAAACTTTAGTGAAAAGTTTACTCACATGCAAAGATTTTAAACTTGATCAAAAATCATATGTTTCTGAACTAAGAACAGAGAAGTTAGAAACCATAAATAAGCATTTATCAAATAAACACAGACTTACTCACATGCATACATACATAACAGTTATCATCACAGATTTTAAAATCAACCATATAATTATCTACTTAGCTTTAATTTGTAAGTGTTTACTCACAGTGACATGCATATGCATAAATGCATATTCACATAATGGTTCCAAGAACTTTAGCATGCATCATTTTCATCAAACAATTGGTTTAAACTTGTCAATTTTGTTATTTTCAGATTATAGGATGTTCACACAAAAACATTCATCAACAAACAATCACACAACATACTTATTCCTATATATATTCACATGCACGGCTAACAAACTTAAACATTTTGAGGTTAAACAAAGAACACAGAGCAGTTTCTTATTTTCGTATTAGAACTTGTTGACTGCTGTACTTGTTCAAAGGCTACAGATTTTCTATTTCTATAACAAATCCAAACTGATATCAACTAGTTTATGATGGATTTCTTTTTAAAAACTTAGTTCAAGGCCAAAAACAGATATATAAAATCCTGAATCACATATATATACATTAATATATATACACACAGAATCACAATGTGGTCATATAAACATGATTAACTATATCAATAAGCAATGCAACAGATGGCTCAAGCTTTTGCATATGAGAGGTTAATTACTTAAAAGAAGACAGAGTTTTCTTCTTTTTTTTTTCTTTTTTTTTTAAAAACCAATTTGAATCTCTGTTTTCAAATTATTACAAAATAAGAATTCAAACAATTTTGAATTCATCTTCAGATTTAAATTTCATTCTAAGTTCAATTTCAGATTTAAAATTTGAACTTTACCTTTTAAAAAAAATTTCTTAAAAACAGAACAGTTCTGTTATAATAAATCTGAAACAAAGACACAGAAACCACCCTATTGACTTCGAGTCAAAATTCCTCTTGCTTCGAGTTTTTCCCCAATTAACTCGAGACCCTACACGAGACAAAAACTCTGCAACCCAAACATCAAAACCTGGAGCATTAACTCACTGCAGTGACATATGCAAGCGCAGTATCCATCATAATATAAATAAATTCACATCCATCACATGCAGCAACAACCAAAACAAGCCTCTTTCCTCATCAGTAAAAAGGTAAATCTTAATAGCATCTGTTCTTATCAAATTTAAAAACAAAACCAAATATTGGGTAGAATCTGTTCTTAACAGTTTAAATTTAAACAATAGCATCTACTATCTTCAGTTTAAAACAAAATTATAGTATTTGTTCTTATTAGTTTAAAATTAAAATTTAAATAACATTTGTTCTTAACAGTTTTAAGAAAACAATATCAATTAGCGTCTGTCCTCAACAGTTTAAAAATAAAATCAAATTATCAGCAAGTGAAATCAATAGCATCTATCCTCATCAGTTAAAATTCAAGCAATCGAGCAAGTGACAGCAAATAGCCCCAAATCATAGCATGCAACCCACATTCAATTCCACAAATTTAAACACTTGAAATAAAATTAATCGTGAGCCAAAGACTCACCTTTCACCGAATCGAAATGGAGCGCACAAATTAGAACGAGGCCGGCGCCTCGAAATCGGTTGAAGCCCTGATTTTGTGAAGGCGAACGAGAGACGAATCGAATTGAAGCAGAAATCTTTGAGCAATCAGAGGCGGCGACGAACGCCTTGAAGCCCTAATGGTTGAAGGAAGACGAAGACGCCATTTTTTTCTTTTCTTTTCTTTTTTTCGTATGAACTGATGGAGGAAGGGGTGTCGTGTTTTATGGGGAAGAGAACGTGAATTTGGGTATGGTTTACGGCGTGAATCAAGGCGTGTTTACAGCTGATCTGTGGTAAGGTAGTGTATACTTCATATTTTATTTTATTTATTTTTTTATTTTATTTTTTTATTTTTTTTTTAAATTCAATTAGTTCTTTGTTAATTGTTTGCTTTGTTTTTATTTTGTTAAAATTATGTTGTTAAAAATTTTCCAATGTAGTTACATTATATTTAACAAAATTTATAAATATGTTGTTTGAATTTTTAACTATGCGTATTTCTTTATTTATTTTATTATATATATATTTATATTTTTATTTTTATTTTGAATTCAATTTTGTTTTGTAAATTGTTTTCTTAAATAAACATAGAACGTTTTGAAGTTCTACTATCAACATCTATTTATAAATTTACATAAATATAATTCGTAAATCCAAACTTTTTTTTTTTCTAAGTCATTTGTTTGAATTTAAAATACAATTTCTAATATTCAACTTCAAACTTCAAAGTTAAATTTAAATTTAGTTCAACTTTAAATAGATTAAATTCTAAAATTTAATCGCTAAATTTCATAGTTTTATTGGAATTCAATTTAAAATTATCTCAAATATTTAAAATTAATTAAATATCTTCATTTTTAAATTGTTAAAAATTCAGGATCGTTACAATCTTCCCTCCTTAAAAGAATTTCGTCCCGAAATTATAAGTTAGGAAAAACGATTGCTAAAATCTCACCGATATTTATATCCTACACAATTTTACCAAGTTTCAAGCTCATAAATAAATATAGGATTCATTCCATTTATTTCATTTCACTAGTTTTGTTCATCGATTTCAATAATCAAGACACAAAAGTCTTTTATCAAATTTTTGACTTACAAAACTCAGATTTTTAAACTTGAAATCTTTCATGCTAAACATTTGCATAATATATCTTATCCAAAAGCTGTGGACTTTCAAGATATTTTAAAGATTTTCTTCCTTAATTCATTAAGTTAGAATTATGTAATTCTAATTTCAGATTATTGATTTTCTATTCAAAGTTTTGAAAATACTTGATAACTCGAAGTTTAACAAGTCCATCGTCGTTCTTACAGACTTTAGGCATACGCTGGCCAGACGCAAGACTAAAAATCTCCAAGTACTAAACATACTTTCTTCAACTCCCAGTGAAAATACTTTTTTAAAAATTCTTTTAAAAATGGATATGGAAAGTCCGTTCCCCCATGGATCACAGTTTACCCGGCGGTTTCGCTACTATCTCAGTTGAATCGCTTGTAATCTCAGATTTCTCATCACTCTCGAATTTCGCCATGGTTATCGCCTTAGATCGCGGTCCACACGGCGGTTACGCTACTATCTCAGTAGAATCGCTCGTAGTCTTAGGCATCACGCCCCTCGAATTACGCTTCGGTTTCCAGATCGCAGTTTACTCGGCGGGTGCGCCACTATCTCAGTGGAATCGCTTGTAACTGTAGGCATCACACCCCACGAATTACGCCAGCATCAATCACATAATCCCAAACACGATGATCCATCGTGGGGGATATCATATCAGTCCCATTGGACATTCCACTAATGGAATTCTACGTAGCTACGATTTTCAATGGACACTCCACCGAGTTCCAATCACCTTCACACATAATAATTGGAAGGTACATTTCCATATCCTCAGTTTTTAGAAAACATATGTCATATACATATAGTACTTCATTTCACATTTCGTACATATCATATCTATGTAAACCTACATAGGATTTTCATAATAATGACTTTCCAAACTGATAGTTTTCGATTATATTCACATATATAAGTTACGAAAACTCATTTCACATTCACAACAAATAGAGGATTCCAAATTTTCCATCACGTTTAAAATTTTCCTCTAAATCGATTTGAAAATTTAAGGTTATCTCAAACCTAATTCACATTCATAATCCAATTCATTATCGACTTCACATTCGATTTGGATTTCACGTTACATCGTCAATTCTCAACACATAATTGATGTCTATCGATATATAACCTCTAAGCTCGTACGTCTCAGAGAAGGGTGTTAAGCTAAAAGAATAAATTCTCCGCCACCACAGATATATATTTAATAGAGATCAAATGCTATGTCATCAATTCACAATGCTAGACATACAATCCCAATCGACTATCCAAAATTCAAAGTTGAACTTATATTGTTTTTGGTGTCAAAGTTAAACTCAATTTAACTCAAGATTCAATCTTTGAAAAATTTCCAAGTTGAACTAATTGTTCTAATTTCTCAAAATAATATCTTTACAAGATATAAAATTTTCACCCTTAGCCATTTGAAACCAATTTCAAATATTCATTTTTCAATTTATCTTTAAAAGATAAAGTTTCAAACCTTTCATTTCATATTGGAAAACATTCCCATACTTATTCAATAATAAGTAATTCACAAACCTTTTATTTTCAACACTTTGAAAAATATTCAATATACTTGAATCAAAATTAAGTATATATTCCATTCTTTAAGGAAATCATTCTTTTAAACACATTTATTTGAGTTAAAACGAATGTTGCGTAAAACATCGTTACGACAACTCAAAATCACTAGTATAGGGATTCGAATTTAAGATAGATATATAAATCCCAATACTATAAACAACATTTCCTTCCGGAAACCATTTACTATAACAACAGTGTTATAGTCCAACATTTCCTTATTTTTCTCGAAAACGTCTATTTCAACAATTGAATGTTGAAATCTATGTATTCGATAGTTAATGCATTTTAAAACATCTTTAAAACTATTAACTTTTTCAACTTCAACTTAATTCATAGTTTGAATTCCTCATACTTTTCACAATATCAGTTTTAAACTGATTCCAGCTTTTCAATATTAAGTTTTCCACTTAATTTAATTTTCCACACGTTTAAATTCAAATTCATCATTGAATCTATTAAACCTATTATAGATTATCCTGTTGACAACTTCAAATTTGAAATCTAAATTTCATTTGAACTTTGCATTTACTTTCTATTTCCAAAATAGTCAACTAGTTCTTTAGTAAATTATTCATCAATTTAGTTCCATTAAATTCATATTTCCACGTTAACTATTTTAGGCAATAGTTTTAACTTGAAATATAAACTTTACATCAAACTCGGTTTGATTCATACAGTTAAATCAACAATTAAATTTCATTTCATAATATCACTTCCCTAAAACATAACTGTTTTATTCAATAATATATTCACTGTCCAAAAATCATGAATATGCTTTGTCAACCAATTTCATCATTTCTACAACTTATTTTTATTTTTAAAGGATTACCCACTGTCCAAAATCGGGATATATCTCCTTTAATAAGCTATAACAAATTACTTATCAAATTCAATTGATTTCGAATTTATAAACAATCTTCATAAATTCCTTTTCTATTTATAAAACTTCGATTTATAAATCTTCTTATTGATTCAATTCAATTCAATTTATATAACTCAGTTATATACCAAAAGTCCATTTATAAGTTAAATACTTATAATTCATTTATTTACTAATTCGTTCTTAACAACATTTGAAATCAATTTCAAAAGAATTCAGAATTAAATTCTCAAGTTATAATTCAATAATTCTCTCGGTTATAACCAAATTAACATATCCTTTTATTTCCCAATTATTACTTGAAATATTCAAGTTATTCGATTTAAACCAATTTAAACCAATTCATTAATTCACTTAACTCATATTTCATTTTTCATAAATCTCAATAATTCGATAATGAGCTTCCGAACGATTGAAATTCAAATCTAATGAGACCTCACCGAATATAAACTATCGCAAACTCAAATTTAGAGAAGGGAATTTTCAAAATAATTCTAATTTTCAAAATACCTTATATTTTAAAGAAAACAAATTTTATACTTCTTTAAATTTGAAAAGCACTTTCTTTATAGTGGTTCTAGTAACTATTCATATTAAACATCATAAACTGAGCTTTGAGTAAACCAAAGCTCTGATACCACTTTTGTAACGACCCGCCGCTCTGACCGCCTCTAGTCGGTAATTAAACCAGCTAGAAACGTTCAAAATGACGGATTGTTAGTCAGTTTATAGAGTTTAAACAGAATCAGCCACAGAATCACAGAATAATCATAATATTGTTCATAAATGAATTTTTCTTTTCTATACAGAGTTTGTACAATGCATTAAATTTTTATACAGCGGAATATATCTTTTATTAATACAAGAAAAATCTCTTTAAAACTTTAGTGAATGCCGAAATCCCCTCTCTCTAACTTCGCGGCCTGAAAATCTTCAAGCTGTAAAAATACTCGGTCTGACCCGAGCGTTAATTGCAAAACACAAAACACTCGAGTCAGGATTAATCTTAACTCAAGTAAATAAATTTGTAATGAACTGAATAAAATGGTGACAGAGATGACGAAACAAATGAATCAATTTAAATCTATTATGGATTTTCATTATTAACAACTTCAAATTTTTAATTTCTGTCAATCCCGTGTGGCTGCAGTACACACGTATATTTATACACATGTGCACTGCCTTGCCAATACGTGTGCAAGCGCAAATCGGACAAATCACTGCAAAGAAATGCTCAAGGCAAAACTAGTGCCAACTTGAACAAAACATGAAGCAAACAAACATGCAGCAGCAAGCATGCAACAGCAAAATCAAAACTAGAATCTCAAGTGCAACAGCATGGAATGGAGCTACAAGTGCAACAGAGATGGGAAGGCATATATAGATATGAAGACTGAAACAACATCAAAGACAACACAGTAGCAAGCTACAAGTGATGCAGAACAAGGATGAAGACAACTCAAATTCAGTGCCACAGCAATCATGACAAACAGCAATGCATGTATCATGAAGATAAAATTCACAGTTTTATATATATAAAAACTTGAATTTGTTTATTTATAAGAACTCTGTAAACATGAACAGAGAGCTAAAAAAAATGCAGATCCTATTGCATTTCTTCTTCCATTTGATTCAATCCACAATCTTTAAAATAGGAGCTACATTCAAAATTTTAAAAACTGTAAAATTACAGACTTTTAAAACCTGCAACCAATAAACCCGGGACACCCACTCTTTCACTTCGAGTTCTCATACTTATCTACTTCAGAGGCAAACTTATATGTATGTAACATCATCACAATCACATAGCAACAGCTAATAACTAATTAAACTTTAGTGAAAAGTTTACTCACATGCAAAGATTTTAAACTTGATCAAAAATCATATGTTTCTGAACTAAGAACAGAGAAGTTAGAAACCATAAATAAGCATTTATCAAATAAACACAGACTTACTCACATGCATACATACATAACAGTTATCATCACAGATTTTAAAATCAACCATATAATTATCTACTTAGCTTTAATTTGTAAGTGTTTACTCACAGTGACATGCATATGCATAAATGCATATTCACATAATGGTTCCAAGAACTTTAGCATGCATCATTTTCATCAAACAATTGGTTTAAACTTGTCAATTTTGTTATTTTCAGATTATAGGATGTTCACACAAAAACATTCATCAACAAACAATCACACAACATACTTATTCCTATATATATTCACATGCACAGCTAACAAACTTAAACATTTTGAGGTTAAACAAAGAACACAGAGCAGTTTCTTATTTTCGTATTAGAACTTGTTGACTGCTGTACTTGTTCAAAGGCTACAGATTTTCTATTTCTATAACAAATCCAAACTGATATCAACTAGTTTATGATGGATTTCTTTTTAAAAACTTAGTTCAAGGCCAAAAACAGATATATAAAATCCTGAATCACATATATATACATTAATATATATACACATAGAATCACAATGTGGTCATACAAACATGATTAACTATATCAATAAGCAATGCAACAGATGGCTCAAGCTTTTGCATATGAGAGGTTAATTACTTAAAAGAAGACAGAGTTTTCTTCTTTTTTTTTTCTTTTTTTTTTTAAAACCAATTTGAATCTCTGTTTTCAAATTATTACAAAATAAGAATTCAAACAATTTTGAATTCATCTTCAGATTTAAATTTCATTCTAAGTTCAATTTCAGATTTAAAATTTGAACTTTACCTTTTAAAAAAAATTTCTTAAAAACAGAACAGTTCTGTTATAATAAATCTGAAACAAAGACACAGAAACCACCCTATTGACTTCGAGTCAAAATTCCTCTTGCTTCGAGTTTTTCCCCAATTAACTCGAGACCCTACACGAGACAAAAACTCTGCAACCCAAACATCAAAACCTGGAGCATTAACTCACTGCAGTGACATATGCAAGCGCAGTATCCATCATAATATAAATAAATTCACATCCATCACATGCAGCAACAACCAAAACAAGCCTCTTTCCTCATCAGTAAAAAGGTAAATCTTAATAGCATCTGTTCTTATCAAATTTAAAAACAAAACCAAATATTGGGTAGAATCTGTTCTTAACAGTTTAAATTTAAACAATAGCATCTGCTCTCTTCAGTTTAAAACAAAATTATAGTATCTGTTCTTATTAGTTTAAAATTAAAATTTAAATAACATTTGTTCTTAACAGTTTTAAGAAAACAATATCAATTAGCGTCTGTCCTCAACAGTTTAAAAATAAAATCAAATTATCAGCAAGTGAAATCAATAGCATCTATCCTCATCAGTTAAAATTCAAGCAATCGAGCAAGTGACAGCAAATAGCCCCAAATCATAGCATGCAACCCACATTCAATTCCACAAATTTAAACACTTGAAATAAAATTAATCGTGAGCCAAAGACTCACCTTTCACCGAATCGAAATGGAGCGCACAAATTAGAATGAGGCCGGCGCCTCGAAATCGGTTGAAGCCCTGATTTTGTGAAGGCGAACGAGAGACGAATCGAATTGAAGCAGAAATCTTTGAGCAATCAGAGGCGGCGACGAACGCCTTGAAGCCCTAATGGTTGAAGGAAGACGAAGACGCCATTTTTTTCTTTTCTTTTCTTTTTTTCGTATGAACTGATGGAGGAAGGGGTGTCGTGTTTTATGGGGAAGAGAACGTGAATTTAGGTATGGTTTACGGCGTGAATCAAGGCGTGTTTACAGCTGATCTGTGGTAAGGTAGTGTATACTTCATATTTTATTTTATTTTATTTATTTATTTTATTTATTTATTTTATTTTTTAAATTCAATTAGTTCTTTGTTAATTGTTTGCTTTGTTTTTATTTTGTTAAAATTATGTTGTTAAAAATTTTCCAATGTAGTTACATTATATTTAACAAAATTTATAAATATGTTGTTTGAATTTTTAACTATGCGTATTTCTTTATTTATTTTATTATATATATATTTATATTTTTATTTTTATTTTGAATTCAATTTTGTTTTGTAAATTGTTTTCTTAAATAAACATAGAACGTTTTGAAGTTCTACTATCAACATCTATTTATAAATTTACAGAAATATAATTCGTAAATCCAAACTTATTTTTTTTTTCTAAGTCATTTGTTTGAATTTAAAATACAATTTCTAATATTCAACTTCAAACTTCAAAGTTAAATTTAAATTTAGTTCAACTTTAAATAGATTAAATTCTAAAATTTAATCGCTAAATTTCATAGTTTTATTGGAATTCAATTTAAAATTATCTCAAATATTTAAAATTAATTAAATATCTTCATTTTTAAATTGTTAAAAATTCAGGATCGTTACAAAGAAAGAAAGGAATAGAAGAAGAAAGAAAGAGAAAGAAGAAACACAACAACATCAGAGAACTCACAGCGGAACGATTGAAATATAATATATCACATATAATATTACACAGTATCATATACATCAGAGTACACAACTTATACAACACATATTAGACAGTTATAAACATCTGTCTAACTATACAACTCAAGAACACAAGATACAGATACAATACAAACACAGCGGAACATAATATATCTACACGTGGAAGCCTCCTGCTCCATATCTCCTCCAGAATTCGTCAAGATAACCTGAATCACGTGGCTACTCATACATAATATGAGTACCCAAGAGTTTAATAAAACAGAAAATACACACTCGGGTCAGACAGGGGTCTTGTGTGAGTAAACGGGTTAAAATTGCTTAACTTTAGAAAAACCTTTGAAAAGAAAAGGTATCACGTAAGACTTCCCACACATAAACATGGAAAAGTTTTTACCTTACGCTAACCAAAACATTTGATAGGAAATCCAGTGAATTATAATAGTGTCTAGGGTATTCAAGTAAATAAGAAATAGGCGAAATTGTTACATTTATTAAATTCCAGCTACTATCCACAAAAGTGGGTAATACAAATAAAACCGTAGGGTCTCGTAGGAAGAATGGGTTTCCAACAATGGCAGGGCTACCGGGGTATCGTCCGTCACAGTACGTGGCCTAGATCAACGTACTAAGGATCACACCCAATCCCCTGCATCACAAAGCCGGAACCGTTCCTTACTGAACAGTCCCAAACAAGACAACCCCGCAGTTGGCCGCGACCCAACTGCCCACACAGCCGAATAAAAAGGGACTTCTAGATAGGGGAAAATCTTGTCCTGAAATGGGCGCTACCCACCTAGCCTTGCTGCACCTCCCCTGTTTTAGCCATTCCTGGGTTGATGAGGCTTGAGGCTGCGATTACCTTTATAGGACACATTTATCTTAGAATGCTCATCGTCCACCTGACGATGTTCTGAAAGCATTCAATCCATACAAGTCCTTTCCGGGTTCGAACGGAACCGAAGGCACATCTCGTTGCACTCATATTGGAATCACCCTCAGAGTCAACGACCATAGCCCTTGCACTCTAAATCTCCATCTCGAATCTATAAGTACTATTTCCGTCAAACTCATCACGGAATCACCCACAGAGTTATACTGACGAATAGTTCTTACACCTCGAGTCTTCACTAAGCTCCGCTTGGATTCACGACCTAACGTTTAATTGGAATCGATGTGGTTTTCGGATATCCAAATATGGAAACCCGATCCCGGTCTCACCGAAACCAAACGCCATTTTAATGTCCAAGTTGTTTAAGGGTTTAAACAAATAACTTATATCCAGGATGGTATAAATAGATAGATGAATCACATTATCACTATAGATAATTCATAACAACATTCATTTCACAAAGCATTCACACATCAGAGATATCCAAATCATCCAGTATCAACCAATCACCCAATATTAATCATCCAATATCAATCATCCAATATAAACCGGTCATCCATAAACAGAATTGATTAACTCTTAATCAATTGGATTACCTAAATCCTTCTTCATTAATTTATTCCAAATAAATAAATTAATCATCTCTTAATGATCTTCTTTAATTAATCATCCTTTGATTAATTATACTTTAATTACATTCAAGTAATTATTCTTAATCATATTCAGTAATCAATCCTTCAATTACTATCATTAATTACAATAATTAATGATCCTTCATTTAATTCCATTAATTAATTAACTATGATTAATTGCATTAAACCTCAATTAATTACAATTAATTAATCACACTTAAATTAATTACTTTACTGATCAACCTTGATTAATATCATTTATTAACTAATGATCCTTATTAATTAATAATTACTTTAATAAAATTAAATAATTAACTTGTGATTAATCATCTCATTAATCATAAACAGTAATTAACAACTTGTAATTACTTATCTTAATTAATTAACTTCTTAATTAATTATATTAATCCCTTGATTTATTAATCTAATTAATTAATCTTTAATTACTTCATTAAGTAATCAATTATTTAATTACATCAATTAATAATCCTTACTTAATTACTTAATTAATTAATTACATTTTAATTAATTACACTTAGTAATTAATCCTAAATTAATCTCATTCATTAATTAATCACATTAATTAATTAACAAAATTAATTAAGTAACTAAGTCTTAATTACTTAACAAGTAATTATCTTCTAATTACTTCATTAGATGATTACTCTCTTAATTACTTAACAAGTAATTAATTCCATCATTAAATAATCTTTAACTCTTTAATTAATTAATTACTCCATAATTAATTAACTTCAAACAATATATTAATTAATTCCTTAATTAATAAAATCTAGTGATTACCCTTTAATCACTTCAATTAATTACTCCTATGAGTAATTTTCCTCTAATTACTTCCATAAGTAATTACCATTCTTAATTACATTCAATAATTAACCATTAATTACTTCATTAAGTATTTACACTTAATTAATTCAAAATTAAGTGATTATTTAAAATTAAACAAACAAATAACTAATTATTTAAAATTAATTAAATAGTTAATTAGCTAACTTCTTATATTTAACAATCCTTAATTAATTAGGAAAAACATTATTCTTAATTAAACTTTACTTATTAACAAATCTTAATAATTAAGTATTCTTAAGTTCAAAACAATTTAATCTTAATTATCATCACAATTTAATCATTTGCATTAACTAAATTTTAATAACTTTAAAGACAAATTATTTTATTGGTTACAAAATTTTAACCTTACCCTTATTTGAAAATAAAACATTTAGAAATTAAATTGGAAATTTAAAACCCTTTAATGATCCAATTTAAACTTATTTATTTTCAAAATAATTCGAAAAACTTCTTTATTACTTCAAAATTTAACTTAAAAACTTTGAGTAAATAATTAAATTCAAAACCCTCTTTTAAATTGAAATTAAAAATTTAATTAAATAATTATTTGAAAAAAAAAACAACCATCTTAAAACAATTTAAATTTGAAATATAAATTCAATTACATTTTTAAATGTTTGGTTTACCTTTATTTTAAAATAACAAATTTTAACTTTCAAAATTGTTTTCCTTTTATAAAACTTGTTTACAAATATTGAAGCTTGATCTTTCAATTATTCAAACTCGAGTTACTTTTGCAACTTGTCTTCAATTTATTCAACAACAAGTTGAATTAGCACTTCAATAATTATACAGTATTAACCCGAAGCCCACTATAAAAAAACACTCGAGCAAAACACGGCATCATCACGAGCCTGCCCCGAGCTAAGCCCCAGCACCATCTGTTCGAGTCGAACGGTATAAAATCGCGAGAGCTACTTCGAGATTCTATCATCCTCTCCAAACAAAACCCCCTAGAACCAAAGCCGTGCACCACGTACACGTGTGTACGTGCGCGATTACCTACGGCCGAGCTTGGTCGTCGCGACCATCTCCGATGATCAAACTAACCCTCGCGAACACAACTACACACCCAGATCGAAACGAAACACATAGAATCAAAATACGAACATTCGAACCAAAAGCTCGAACAATAGCAGAACATCGACCCACAAATCTCCCCATTTCCGACCATCTCGTCGCCGTTGAAACTCCGCCAACTTCACCATCGAACACCATGTCCACAAGCTTCATTCTCCCCAAATATGAACGAACTCAATCCATCCCTCATGTCGAAATTGTTTCGACGGTCAAGCCGAGCATGAACGAAAATAAAACCCTAGTTCGATATAATACGAACAATTCACTCATTTAAAAATTCCAATTGTATTTTTCCCATCATCCATAACATAAAAGCAAGCTTCAATCAAAATTCAAGCTACAATCATCATTTGGATCTTCTGCAAATCAATAAAACCCAATTTTCGAACAAACCCCAAATACATACGAAATACCCAACTAAAATTATGAATTGCATGTCAAAATTCATGATTTTTAATCATGATTACATGCATGTAATTCAATTTTGAATTTAAGATAGTTAATTTCTAACAAAAATTCCAGTTTTACTGTTAACCCTTATTTATAATTATTTGTTTCTTTTAAAATTATGAAACTATTTTTAAAATCACTATCAAGCATTAACATACAATTTTCATTTACATATCAAGATCATATAGGGTATAGATTGGCATATTTGAATTTCCTAAGGAACAACTTCAAAAAAAGTTTCAAACAGAGAATGAATGTTTACTGTCATTTGAAATCCTGGAAAATTTCACACTTACAACAAATAAATTATCAATATACATGTAATAATATTCATTATCAAAACAAAATTCATTTGCATGCATCGTCATTCAACCATAAATTAATTTAAAACTGTTTTTAAAACAAAATTTACTCACCTTATATTTTTAAGCAGAGCAGTTTTATCTTATTTTCCAGGCTAGAACAAATAATCTGAAGAAACTTGAATGCATGCTTTCAAGTTGTTGATGTTATAAACTTGCTGAGTTGATTATGAATTCTTGCATTACAGGTTGAAGTTGCAGTTGAACTCCTCTTAGAATTTGCAGATTGAAGGTTGCAGCAGATTTGAAGTTGATGTTGCAGTTTTTAATTTCCAGGTTGATCTTGAACTTGCTGAGTAATTCTTCATTTGAATTTGCAGTTGAACTTCATTAGCTTTTAGTTTTAAAATCTTAGGTTTTGATATTTTTCAGATTTTCCATTAATTTGAGTTAAGAAATGAAGCCAAGAAATTAAAATGTTTGATAAAACAAATTTTCTTCTTAAAAACATTTATTAAAAATTAAAAATAAAATAGTGCCACTTGTCACAAATACTTACATTTCTCATTTAATTAACTTAATTACTTTACATGTGCTATTAAGATGTTTACATGTTTACACATGTCTTTGTATTATAATAAACTTTTATTTAATTTAAATGTAAATATGAACTTACATTTTTAATTTACTTTTTAAAGAAAATATTAGAAAACTAATTATAATGCAAATAAATCTTATATTTTGAAAATAATTGAATTAAACTTTAAATTATCTTTTGAAAAATATTAACTCTAAAACAAAGCTTCACATTACAATAGTCATGCATATATAAATTATTAATAGAATAAATTAAATTTCAAAACAATTCCAAATTATAACATATACTTATATATATATTATAATTTGAAAATTCATCTTTAATTTAAAACAAAAGATTTTCCTATTCACAATATATATCAAATATATATATTATAAATAGAGTAAAATTTCATTAGCTTTGAAAAATAAATCTTATCAATTTAAATTGTTAAAAAGATATTGATCAAAATTGCCAGATTAAATATATATTAACCTTTAAAGGATTAAATTTACCAATTTAAATAAAAATTATAAAGAAAAATTATCAAACCAAATTAATTATTAATACAGATTATTAAATTCATATTGCTCAAAATTCCGGGTCGTTGCATTCCTTCCCCCTTAAAAGGATTTCGTCCTCGAAATTTAAAAGCAAAGGTCATTTAATAACCCAACAAAGATTTCAATTTCAAACAGCAAAGCGTTCCTATCATCCAATTACTAACAACCATAACAATCAATCAAACAAACAAACCTAACTAATTATCCTGACACAAATCAGAATAAATCTCTAATACTATCTAGAGTTTCCCAAAGATAAATCACCGGGAGACTCGCTCTACAGAAGCTAAACAAACTACAACACAAAAATCCAGAGCTCAACTCATCTCTAGATCCATCAATCTGAACTGAACATCAGACTATACCCAAGCCTATCTCAACTTCCAAATCCAACTGAACTGAAGATTCCACAACCAACAATGAATCATACACGTACTCCCTCAGAGATACGTGAAATACAATGAATTCCAGCTATCCAAACTGGCAATTCAACCTTATCCAATTACTGCTCTCTTAACCAGAGAAATTTTAACAACAATGAAGTCTTCAACTTCGAATTCCAAACTCCTTATCTCGTATCTGCATAACTCAACAGACAATTCTGGGCTGCCAATCTTCTTCCTGATCAGCTCAACCTATGCTGATGCTTCCAGAAATAACTAGACCAAAGAAAACCAACTTCTGGATCCTATCCAACAGAAAAATCTTTCGAAATCCTTCGAAATCCAGAACACAAGCTCTACTTCCCAAGCAATAGCAAACAGAACTTGCTTCCTTCCTCGTACAGCTGCTATCTCGCTTCCACTGCACAACTCTGATTCTGAAATAGATGAGAGTACTGTTGATGAACACGAGTACAAACTTGTCCAATATATCCGAAAAACTTTGTTCATCAAATCCATAAAATCTGAGTGACCCATCAGACTCGGTCACACAACCTTACTACAGAATCCAAACTCAAAAACTAGATCTGACCAAATCTAAATTCAAAAAAAAATTCTGAGCTGCTACACCAACTCTTCTTCTCCAAGAACCATCCTACTACCAGGCTAACTACCAGAATCGCTTCTGGAACCAAAACAATATGGAACTCAACTCCAGATGCAGACAAACTTCTGATTACCTCAGTAGCTCCTACTTCTACATGAGAACTCTCAGTCTCAAACAAAAGATTGCCTAAGAAAAATTCCCAAACTAATCGCAAGTCACTTTTGCGATCCAACCTAGTTCGGATTCCAAAGAAACTGTCCTCTCTTTACCAATTAGAACAGCCTTAAGCTTTTCCAAACAAGGTTAACCTTTCAAGAAAACTTTCACCATCTGCCGGACTACTGAAAGAAGAACCACAAAGATTCCTGAACCATCGAAGAAACGGCACACTGCTGCTTCCAAACTCAACCTCGATGATACTGCAAAGCTAAAAGACCTTCTCGAAAACACACCTAACACTTCTAGCTGCACTGCTACCACATCTAACCAAAGACTTCTAATCCAAAGGCTTCTCGAAAACCAAAACCATCAACAAACTACACAACAGACCTTCGAGATGGCGGACATCCCTTCAAGAAATTCGGGCTCTAAACCAAGCATCAACATCTCGCTCTCCTTAACAAAGACAAATGAGACCATGCCGAAGCAAAACGACTTATAGACCTTAGTCTCATATTTCAAAATAGCCAACCTCCATGCTAAAGATCCTGACAACTTCCATACAAACGAATCTTCCCTAAAGCAGGTAAAAACTTCTCCTCAACTACTTGTAAAACTGCTTCAAGAGAAAACTTCCTCGACAATACCAAGGATACTGCATCTCGTCACGCAGTTATCAAGATATCCTCACTTACTACTGCCCTTCCGACAGATCCAAACTTATACTTCAAAAATAAACTCCGAATCTTTTAAAAAGATTTCCTTCGGATACTACAAATCTTACTTGAGGCAGTATTAGGTCTACAGTCTCGACAAATACTTCCAACCACAAACATATGGACCTCTTCCATCAGTGGTAGTCATGTTACACACACACACCACTACTCCATCTACCTCTAAAACTAATGTTGGAAAATCCGAACAGATAACCCTACAGATCACGTAGATATAGATATATATATAGATATATAGTTAAGTATAAAAATTACAAGTACGCTCTCCCAAGAAAGACACCACTCCAGAGCCTAGGTATTCACTCAACGTAACGCTTTGATACCACCTGAGACGACCCGACCTTCTAACACCAGAAAGCCGCATCACTAATGAAGAAAGAAAGGAATAGAAGAAGAAAATAAAGAGAAAGAAAAAACACAAAAACATCAGAGAACTCACAGCGGAATGATTGAAATATAATATATCACATATAATATTACATAGTATCATATACATCAGAGTACACAACTTATACAACACATATTAGACAGTTATAAACATCTGTCTAACTATACAACTCAAGAACACAAGATACAGATACAATACAAACACAGCGGAACCATAATATATCTACACGTGGAAGCCTCCTGCTCCATATCTCCTCCAGAATTCATCAAGCTAACCTGAATCACCTGGCTACTCATACATAATATGAGTACCCAAGAGTTTAATAAAATAGAAAATACACACTCGGGTCAGACAGGGGTCTTGTGTGAGTAAACGGGTTAAAATTGCTTAACTTTAGCACATAAACATGGAAAAGTTTTTACCTTACGCTAACCAAAACATTTGATAGGAAATCCAGTGATATTATAATAGTGTCTAGGGTATTCAAGTAAATAAGAAATAGGCGAAATTGTTGCATTTATTAAATTCCAGCTACTATCCACAAAAGTGGGTAATACAAATAAAACCGTAGGGTCTCGTAGGAAGAATGAGTTTCCAACAATGGCAGGGCTACCGGGGTATCGTCCGTCACAGTACGTGGCCTAGATCAACGTACTAAGGATCACACCCAATCCCCTGCATCACAAAGCCGGAACCGTTCCTTACTGAATAGTCCCAAACAAGACAACCCCGCAGTTGGCCGCGACCCAACTGCCCACACAGCCGAATAAAAAGGGACTTCTAGATAGGGGAAAATCTTGTCCTGAAATGGGCGCTACCCACCTAGCCTTGCTGCACCTCCCCTGTTTTAGCCATTCCCGGGTTGATGAGGCTTGAGGCTGCGATTACCTTTATAGGACATATTTATCTTAGAATGCTCATCGTCCACCTGACGATGTTCTGAAAGCATTCAATCCATACAAGTCCTTTCCGGGTTCGAACGGAACCGAAGGCACATCTCGTTGCACTCATATTGGAATCACCCTCAGAGTCAACGACCATAGCCCTTGCACTCTAAATCTCCATCTCGAATCTATAAGTACTATTTCCGTCAAACTCATCACGGAATCACCCACAGAGTTATACTGACGAATAGTTCTTACACCTCGAGTCTTCACTAAGCTCCGCTTGGATTCACAACCTAACGTTTAATTGGAATCGATGTGGTTTTCGGATATCCAAATATGGAAACCCGATCCCGGTCTCACCGAAACCAAACGCCATTTTAATGTCCAAGTTGTTTAAGGGTTTAAACAAATAACTTATATCCAGGATGATATAAATAGATAGATGAATCACATTATCACTATAGATAATTCATAACAACATTCATTTCACAAAGCATTCACACATCAGAGATATCCAAATCATCCAGTATCAACCAATCACCCAATATTAATCATCCAATATCAATCATCCAATATAAACCGGTCATCCATAAACAGAATTGATTAACTCTTAATCAATTGGATTACCTAATTCCTTCTTCATTAATTTATTCCAAATAAATAAATTAATCATCTCTTAATGATCTTCTTTAATTAATCATCCTTTGATTAATTATACTTTAATTACATTCAAGTAATTATTCTTAATCATATTCAGTAATCAATCCTTCAATTACTATCATTAATTACAATAATTAATGATCCTTCACTTAATTCCATTAATTAATTAACTATGATTAATTGCATTAAACCTCAATTAATTACAATTAATTAATCACACTTAAATTAATTACTTTACTGATCAACCTTGATTAATATCATTTATTAACTAATGATCCTTATTAATTAATAACTACTTTAATAAAATTAAATAATTAACTTGTGATTAATCATCTCATTAATCATAAACAGTAATTAACAACTTGTAATTACTTATCTTAATTAATTAACTTCTTAATTAATTATATTAATCCCTTGATTTATTAATCTAATTAATTAATCTTTAATTACTTCATTAAGTAATCAATTATTTAATTACATCAATTAATAATCCTTACTTAATTACTTAATTAATTAATTACATTTTAATTAATTACACTTAGTAATTAATCCTAAATTAATCTCATTCATTAATTAATCATATTAATTAATTAACTAAATTATTTAAGTAACTAAGTCTTAATTACTTAACAAGTAATTATCTTCTAATTACTTCATTAGATGATTACTCTCTTAATTACTTAACAAGTAATTAATTCCATCATTAAATAATCTTTAACTCTTTAATTAATTAATTACTCCATAATTAATTAACTTCAAACAATATTAATTAATTCCTTAATTAATAAAATCTAGTGATTACCCTTTAATCACTTCAACTAATTACTCCTATGAGTAATTTTCCTCTAATTACTTCCATAAGTAATTACCATTCTTAATTACATTCAATAATTAACCATTAATTACTTCATTAAGTATTTACACTTAATTAATTCAAAATTTAGCGATTATTTAAAATTAAACAAACAATTAAATAATTATTTAAAATTAATTAAATAGTTAATTAGCTAACTTCTTATATTTAGCAATCCTTAATTAATTAAGAAAAACATTATTCTTAATTAAACTTTACTTATTAACAAATCTTAATAATTACGTATTCTTAAGTTCAAAACAATTTAACCTTAATTATCATCACAATTTAATCATTTGCATTAACTAAATTTTAATAACTTTAAAGACAAATTATTTTATTGGTTACAAAATTTTAACCTTACCATTATTTGAAAATAAAACATTTAGAAATTAAATTGGAAATTTAAAACCCTTTAATTATCCAATTTAAACTTATTTATTTTCAAAATAATTTGAAAAACTTCATTATTAGTTCAAAATTTAACTTAAAACTTTGATTAAATAATTAAATTCAAAACCCTCTTTTAAATTGAAACTAAAAATTTGATTAAATAATTATTTCAAAAAAAACATCTTAAAACAATTTAAATTTGAAATATAAATTCAATTACATTTTTAAATGTTTGGTTTACCTTTATTTTAAAATAACAAATTTTAACTTTGAAAATTGTTTTTCTTTTATAAAACTTGTTTACAAATATTGAAGCTTGATCTTTCAATTATTCAAACTAGAGTTACTTTTGCAACTTGTCTTCAGTTTATTCAACAACAAGTTGTAAAAGCACTTCAATAATTATACAGCATTAACCCGAAGCCCACAATAAAAAAAACACTCGAGCAAAACACGGCATCATCACGAGCCTGCCCCGAGCTAATCCCCAGCACCATCTCTTCGAGTCGAACGTTATAAAATCGCGAGAGCTACGTTGAGATTTTATCGTCCTCTCCAAAAAAAAACCCCAGAACCAAAGCCGTGCACCACGTACACGTGTGTACGTGCGCGATCACCTACGGCCGAGCTTGGTCGTCGCGACCATCTCCAATGATCACACTAACCCTCGTGAACACAACTACACACCCAGATCGAAACGAAACACATCGAATCGAAATTCGAACATTCGAACCAAAAGCTCGAACAACAGCAGAACATCGACCCACAAATCTCCCCATTTCTGACCATCTCGTCACCTTTGAAACTCCGCCAACTTCACCATCGAACACCATGTCCACAAGCTTCATTCTCCCTAAATACGAATGAACTCGATCCATCCCTTATGTCGAAATTGTTTCGACAGTCAAGCCGAGCACGAACGAAAATAAAACCCTAGTTCGATCTAATACGAATAATTCACTCACTTAAAAATTCCAATTATATTTTTCCCATCATCCATAACATACAAGCAAGCTTCAATCAAAATTCAATCTACAATCATCATCTAGATCTTCGGCAAATCAACAAAACCCAATTTTCGAACAAACCCCAAATACATACGAAATAACCAACTAAAATTTATGAATTGCATGTCAAAATTCATGATTTTTAATCATGATTACATGCATGTAATTCAATTTTGATTTAAGATAGTTAATTTTAACAAATATTCCAGTTTTACTGTTAACCCCTTATTTATAATTATTTGTTGCTTTAAAAATTATGAAACTATTTTTAAAATCACTATCAAGCATTAACATACAATTTTTATTTACATATCAAGATCATAAAGGGTATAGATTGGCAGATTTGAATTTCCCTAAGGAACAACTTCAAAAAAAGTTTCAAACAGAGAATGAATGTTTACTGTCATTTGAATTCCTAGAAAATTTCACACTTACAACATACTACTTATCAATATACATGTAATAATATTCATTATCAAAACAAAATTCATTTGCATGCTTCATCATTCAACCATAGATTAATTTAAAACTGTTTTTAAAACAAAATTTACTCACTTTATATTTTTAAGCAGTGAAGTTTTATCTTATTTTCTAGGCTAGAACAAATAATCTGAAGAAACTTGAATGCAAGACTTCAAGTTGTTGATGTTATAAACTTGCTGAGTTGATTATGAATTCTTGCATTACAGGTTGAAGTTTCAGTTGAAATCCTCTTAGAATTTGCAGATTGAAGGTTGCAGCATATTTGAAGTTGATGTTGCAGTTTTTAATTTGCAGGTTGATCTTGAACTTGCTGAGTAAATCTTCATTTGAATTTGCAGTTGAACTTCATTAGCTTTTAGTTTTAAAATCTCAGCTTTTGATATTTTTCAGATTTTCCATTAATTTGAGTTAATAAATGAAACCAAGATATAAAAATGTTTGAGAAAACAAATTTTATTCTTAAGAACATTTGTTAAAAATAAAATAGTGCCACTTGTCACAAATACTTACATTTGTCATTTAATTCACTTAATTACTTTACATGTGTTATTAAGATGTTAACATGTTTACACATGTCTTTGTATTTTAATAAACTTTTGTTTAATTTAAATATAAATATGAACTTACATTTTTACTTTACTTTTTAAAGAAAATACTAGAAAACTAATTATAATACAAATAAATCTTACATTTTGAAAATAATTAAATTAAACTTTAAATTATCTTTTGAAAAATATTAACTCTAAAACAAAGCTTCACATTACAATATTCATACACATATAAATTATTAATAGATTAAATTAAATTTCAAAACAATTCCAAATTATAACATATACTTATATATATTACAATTTGAAAATTCATCTTTAATTTAAAACAAAAGATTTTCCTATTCACAATATATATCAAATATATATATTATAAATGGAGTAAAATTTCATTAGCTTTGAAAAATAAAACTTGTCAATTTAAATTATTAAAAAGATATTGATCAAAATTGCCAGATTAAAAATTTATTAACCTTTAAAGGATTAAATTTACCAATTTAAATTAAAATTATAAGGAAAAATTATCAAACCAAATTAATTATTAATACAGATAATTAAATTGATATTTCTCAAAGTTCCGGGTCGTTACACTACCCATTGATCGGCCTTTCTTATCTCTGTTTTGCCACTATGAACAAATCCTGTTGGTCACAACAAAAGAAGACTCTTTAGTAGCGAATTATTTACCCTAATCGGTGTCGCATGCTCGGTCATGGTCGGTACATACAAACTATCGCCCCCATTTGACCCTTAATTTACCCTAATCTGCATAAGCATGCCTAGCCTCACCCACGTATGAGACCATCAGTCCTCGACCTAAAAGGGAATGTTGTCGGTACTAGTCCTAACAAACAAATCTTCTAACTTTGCGCCCTTTGCCCAAATCCCCATATTTGAGCCTCTATCTATTGGCCACTTACCCTAATCAGCATAAGCGTGTCCCAACCTCACCTACGTGTGAAACCATTAGTCCTAAACCTGAAAGGGAATGTTACCAGTACGGGCCACTACTGCTATATTTGCTTATTAACTTAATCAAAGATCTATGTTTTAAAATAAGCCCTTCTGTTATTTCTGTTATATTTGCTTATTAACTTAATTCAAGATCTAAGTTTTAAAATAAGCCCCTTCTGTTATTTCTGCAATATTTTCTTATTAACTTAATCCAAGATCTAAGTTTTAAAATATGCCCCTTCTATTATTTCTTTCTAATTATAACCTATGTTATAATTGTTCTTGCAACTGTTACTCTTATCATTTTTTTAGTAATAACCACTGTTATAATCATGCTTGCAATTATCTTAAATTTGCTTATTTCTTTCCATTTATATTTTTATTTTAGTTTTTCTCATTTTACATCTGATTTCTGTAAATGTAGTGTTTTTCTATTTTTAATCCATATTTGCGAATTCTTTTCTTTTTAATATTTTATTCACGCCAAAAAGGATTAAATCTCTATAAAAAGAAATTAATGTTTATAGGCTAAATTCCAACTCAAAATAGATGTAAATAAGTGTAAAATAACTATACATAACTGAATAAAATAGCTAAATAAAAATAGACTGAAAAGGAGCTTTTAAATTTTACTTGAAAAGTAATGTAAATAAACTTACATAAAAACTATCTCAAAATTGTGGAGAAACTATAATTATTGAGAACCCTATTATTATAAATTGCTTACAAATCTAAAATAATTACAAAACACTCAGCTATGATCCTTAGCTCTAGTCCTGGGCCTTCCCGAATCCATTTCTAGGGCATAGAATATTTTTATCAAAAAGATTTCCTCCCTAGAAATTTTTTCTATTTAGGGTTCAGCCTCAGGCAATGAACCCAATTGGGAGAAAATCTGAGTGAGAAAATTAGCTAGGCCAAAATTTCTATTTATAGTGTGGCTTAGGGATCTCAGACCGTCGGATGTGAAGATTAAATCTAGTGCAACCACGTCATAGACTCACTAGGAACCATTGGATGCAAGCACGAACGCATACGATTTCGCCAAAAATCAAAATTATTCTCTTAGTCTCGTACCTGGACGTTTTCACATCCATGAAGTTTTGCGGTCGACCCAAGCTTATTAGGGGTGGATCTGCCCATAGTATGGGTCAACCCTTAAGGGTCTTATATTTTTATTTTATTTTTCTGTTTATTTAATTCTGATTTCTTGTTCCAATCATAACTTCTACATGTTAGCTCGGATTTCGACAAGTTATATATGGAAATTGATCAGAAAATTACCAAGGACCTAATGGCGCAACTTCCCTGGCTCGATTCTAAAATTTTCACAAACTTATTTTATTGTTTAATTAACTCGTTAATTAATTATTATAGCTCAAATTTTGGATTGATAAATTCTCCCCTCCTTAAAGGATTACGTTCTCAAATTCTCCGAGGACAGAATAATGAAATTAATATTTTCATCCAAATTCCACAACCACGTATTCAACCATCATCCATTACATCCATTATCCTTAATCTTTCTAATGCAACTTATGTTATATGCAATAGTGTAGTCTCAATGTCCCTAACTAATGTAAAAGACTAAGCGGTTTGTTGATTCAGTCGACCTCCTTTTTATGCGTTCATGTCCGTGCCATGTATCCAAATGAATGCAAATTCCTTAATGACAAGTGATAGTTCTATATGCGTACTACAATCATCATCCAAATGCAATAATCATATGATAATCATCCACTCATGGCAACCGTGAAATAAAAATGCAAGTGCACACACATCCATATGCATATGCTTTAGTGACTTAGGCCGATCTCTAAGAGATAAAAGTTCCTAGTGTGTGTATATGCATTCATTAATATCCACTGGCAAACACTTGCAACCACTAGCATCCATCATACATAACATATTCTAGTTACATGTTACCTTCAGTCCTACCATCTGTAGGTTAAATCCTAAGATCTTCCCTCCCAAAGGATACTAAAGGAAAGAACCTATTCAAAGCTATTGATAGAAATAGGAAATTCAAGACGTACTATCAAAGAGATGTAGATAAGAGGTACATATTTTCTCCTCAGCCTTCCATGTAGGGTCCTCGGTACTATCTCCCCACTACACCTTAACCAAAGGGAGTTCCTTATTCCTAAGCTTCTCGATGTCATGTCCAATGATCTTGATAGGAATGCGATGAACCGATGCTTCTCTTTTCACTTCAACTTCCTCAAGTAGGCTAGGTTCCACTACCTTTGCTGAATCATGTAAGCACTTTCGAAAGTGTGAAACATGAAAAACATCAAGAACTCCCTCGAGCCTCTTTGGTAGCTTTATTCGATACGCCATCTTCCCTACCCTTTCCATAATAAGGAACGGTCCTATGAATCAGGGAGCAAGTTTCCCACTTGATCCAAACCATACTACCTTTCATAGCGGAAATACATTAATGAAAATCAAATCACCTGCCTCGAACTTATTATCCCTTCTTCTCTTATTTGCATAGGACTTCGGTCTATCTTGGGCCGTATTTATTCTTCTTCTATTCAAATCAATCTTTTTCGAAGTCTCGCGAATCATGTCGAGACCAAGTAGCAATCTTTCTACAGACTCCAACCAACATGAAGGCGACTTGCAAGGTTTTACATAAAGGGCTCTAAAAGGAGCCATCCCAATGCTGGCCTGAAAACTATTATTATATGCAATTTACACTAAAGCAAGGTGCTCCTCCCAAGTCCCTACAAAATCAAGAATGCACATCCTCAATAAATCCCCAAGAACTCTAATAGCTCTCTCCGTTTGGTCATCCGTTTGTAGGTGATAGGCCGTACTCAAACTAAGCTATGTCCCTAAAGCCTCTTGCAAGCTCCTCCAAACTCGCTAGTAAAGATAGGCTCTTTGTCGCACACTATGCCAGAGGGAACTCCATGAAGTCGAACTATCTTATGAACGTATAACGATGCCAAATAAGGTGTTGCCCTCTTACTCTTGACCGGAATGAAGTGGGCACTCTTAGTCAAACGATCTACAATCACACAAATACTAGCATTCCCTTTCCTAAATCGGGGTAAACCATCTATGAAGTCCATCGAAATATTATCCCACTTCCATTCGGGTACATCCAATGCTTGAAGCAATCCACCAGGCTTCTGTTGCTATGCCTTAACTCTTTCTGACATAAGACACTTAGCTAGAAATTTTACTACATCCTTCTTCATGCCACTCCAATAAAACACCCTCTTCATGTCTATATACTTCTTGCCACCACCCGGATGAATAGACATCCAAGAATTGTACGCTTCTTCTCGAATTGCTTTCATCAAATCACTAGTGAGGGAAACACAAAGTCTTCCATCTCTCCTTAGCCATCCTTTATTGTCGATGGAATAGCATTGGAGATGTCTAGAGACATCTCCTCTGCTAATCCTATCCAAAATATCCACAATTTCTGAATCCTTCCGTTTCCTTGAGCCAATCTGATCTATGAAGGTAGGCTTAACCTCAAATGTTGAAACCTTAGCAAAATCTATGATAAACTTTTCTATAATAACCAGCCAAACCTAAAAAGCTTCTAACTTTGGTAGTGTTCTTGGGGGCCTTCCAATCCTATACTGCTACTATTTTAGTGGGATCCATAGCTAAACCGTCTCTCGAGACTACATGCCCTAAGAAACGCACATCCTTACACCAAAAGTGACACTTCGATTTTTCTTTCAACTGATGAACACGAAGTGTGCAAAGAACCTCCTCAAGATGAATAGCATGCTCTTACATACTCTTGGAAAACTCCAGAATGTCGTCCACAAACATTATTACGAACTTATTTAAGGCATCTCAAAAACACGGATCATTAGATCTAGAAAATAGGATGGGGCATTGGTCAGCCCATACGGCATAACCAATTACTCAAAGAATCCATCGGGTGTCCTAAATGTTATCTTATCGATGCTATCGTCAACGACCCTAAGCTAATGAAATCCAGTGGCTAAGTCAAGCTGAGAAAATTATAAAGAGCCAACTAACTGATCGAAAAGATCGTCTATCCTATGAAGTGGGTAATGGTTCTTCTTCGTGAGCTTATTCAACTCTCTATAGTCTACGCAAAGTCGAAGGGAACCATCTGCCTTTGCAGCAAAGATGAATGGCACCTCCCACTCAGATACGCTCCATCTGATGAAGCCTTTCTCTAGTAGCACACCGATCTTCTTACTTAACTCCTTCCTCTCCCTAGGAGCTATATGTCTCATGGGTAATGCCATTCAAATAGATCCTAAAGTCGATCTCTCTCTTATGGGGTAGCACCCTAACCTACACAAAAACATTTGGGATATCTCTACCAATTGGAACCGAATCTAATTCCCCAAGTGATATATCAAGGGAATAATGGAAGCTTAACATGACTGATCCCTAAGGGTCACAAGAAACCTCGAGAGGCTACCCACTACATGTTCTAGTCTAACAACTCCCTATCACGGGCCAATATCGCACCATAAGTGGAAAACCAGTCCTACTGCAAATCATCCCACATTGTATCGATCCCGGATTTTTACTAAGTTTAAATTGATAATTAATTTAATTTTTGAACAAAAAATGTGAAAATAATTGGTGAATTGATTTGAGTTTCTCCAAATTCAAATATGAAAAAAGAGAAAAAAAATACATATGAATGTACTTCGAGGAAGAATATAAATATCTGCTGATAGAAAATTAAAGAAAGAAATATGTTCAAATATGTAGAAGCAAATAAAGTTCAAATATGTACACTTGCAAAATGAAGAAAAAAAAAATGAAGGCTTGCAAAAGAAGATAAGTGTAAAATTGAGGAAACAAAACAAGAAAAGACAAATGGCAATTAATGCAAGATATCTTAGCACACCATATATATCATTTCAGCCACTAAAGGAAATCGGCTAGTCAACAAACAAACAAAAATCTTTGATCCTTGATTGTACAAAAGAAAAAAAATATAACAACATCCCGTAACTCATTTCTTATATATCAATCCTTCCATTTCAGTTCGTCCATCAAGCTAAGTAAAATTTGAAGTGAACTACAAATCAAACTTAAACAAAACTTCAATTATAACAACAATACAAATCAACTCAAGTAGAGATTAAAGAAGAGGGCTTCAACTTGCATTTTCACAACCTGTTTCAAATAGAACTCCGTTCATTCTTCTGGAATCTAAGGTGAGTAACATTACTTTTTAAAATTTAAAAATATGATTCTGTTGCAAGTATATCTATGACAAGTATGTTTTTATATATGTATGTTTCTCTGAGTATATATGAGTGATGGATGTATGCGTGTGCACAGTTATCTCCTGTGATATCCTGCTCTCTGTTCAAGCAGCAGTTTTGAGTTTAAAAATAAATCCCTTTTGATCTACTGACTTTTTGGACTTAAGACTAAAATAAAGTTTGTTTGTTATGGTATATATTAGAGTTTAAAAATCAATTTAAGTAAATACATCTTGTTAATAACTCTGGAAATCCAAAAATCTGAGCAAATCTCTAAATTAGTCAAAATACAAACATTTTAATTTACGATCTCAGATATATGAATGGAATCCTTATACGTTAACATGTATTTTAAAGTAAAAATCATAATTTTTACATGGGGAACAAAAGAGCAGTTTGAGTTCGTATAAATTTCTTTGTTTTGGTGATTGCTGGCGATCCTTTGAGTGGTAAGGGTCTGGATCTCGTCTGGTGATGGAAGGACGAATGGCAGTTTAGGAAAAAATAGTATGATGGTGTGTAGTTGGTCGTGGCCGCGGCGGCGAGCTTTTGAAACTAGCAAACCTAGTTTTGTCGAGTGTGAATGTTTTGATTTGTTCGTCGTCCACGTTTGATCGAGTGCTACGTGGTTTTGGGTGATGGTAGGGGGAGCGTCGACGAGTAGTTGACCGGAGTTTCAAGTTTTTTGATGATCGGGATGTCGAGAACGACGTGTTTCCAAGTTTGGTTGAAGTTGTTCCAGTTGTTCCAGTTTGCGATTTTGAGCTCGAATTCGATTTCGAGGGGATGGGTGAATTCTGATTAACGGGGATTGGGGCGTGGATGATCGTCGATTTGCTCGACGATGTGGTGTCGTCTGGAGGTGATCTGTGGTGATGTGCACGTGCACGGCGGTGAATTGATATCTGGAATATTTTGGTTCGTGGAGACTCGAAAGGGAATTCGTGTTTTCCTGAAGTTGGCTCGAGTTCTTTTTCCTGGTTTTTTGCGTGAGTATTTTGTATCCCATTGCTCAAATTTTTTTACAAATGTAAATGAGAAGAAGAAACGTATGTGAAGAGGAAGAAGGACGGGGGAAGATACGGGAGAAACTCGAGTTTAACTCAAGTAAACTAGGAATTTTTCTCGGGTTTTTATTTCAACTGGTAGTCTATTAAAAGTTGGGAGTTAATTATCTTAATCAAATTCTAAGTATTGATGATTTAATAGAGGCTTAATAAATTAAGCAAAGATATTATGTCAAATTTAGTTATTTAAGTAAATACTTAACAATGTTTTCTAAAATCTTAATTAATTTTTAATTAAGTAGTTAATATAAGATAAGTTTTAAATTTAATTAAAATTAAAGTTTTCAAGTTAGTAATAAATTTGATTTCAAAGTTATTTAAGAAGATTTTAAAATGTTAATTAAGAAAAATAATTATTATTAATTAATTGTTTAGAAAGGGTTAATTAATTTATAATTGTGATTAATTAAATAATTAGGGGTTTATCAATTTGTAATTAAATATTTGGTTAATTAATAATTAACTGTTTCATTTATTTGTAATTAGGAATTGTTAATTAGATAAATTAGGTTAATTAAAGTATAGTTAGTAGTTAATTAATAAAGGAATAATTAATTCATAGAGTTGATTAAAATTTAATTAATTTATCATTAAGAATAGTTAATCATTGATTTAAATAAATCAATAAAAATAGTTATGTGGTTAATTCTTTTAAATCACCTTTACCTTAAATTGAAGATGGTTGACTCTCATCAAATGTTGATGTGCTGGATTGATATTTCTGTTTGTGATTATGATACTGTGTGATGTGAATTGCCTTATGTTGAACTGTGATTTGTGTTTTGTTTCTGTATGTATATGAAAACCCCTTTGGCCATAAACGACATTTAAACTTCGATGCGACAAGGAGTCGGATCCCAGTTGGTTATCTGAAACCCATATCGAATCGTAATGGTGAATCTTTGTGACTGATAAATTTACTTTATCTGCGAATCTGTGAATGAAGATAAGCGTTATGGATTTTATCGCTTATCGAGATTGATATGATTAAATCTGTTATGATTGATGTTGTGCACTATTGTGTAAAACCCCTTGGACCACACTTATACACACACAAATATGGATTGCACGTGGAAATTTGTTAAGTCACAGATTTTAAAAAATAATTCTTAAATCGAATTTTGGAACTCAAATAGTTTTGGAAATGGAATTGAGTTTAAAATAAAAAGCTTTTGAAAAAGGGATTTCAAAAATAAAAGTTATTCTCAATTACTTGGTAATGTTTTGAAATATGAATAATTTGATTTAAATTGGAATTCAATATTTGAAATCGAATTCTATATTTGGTATTTATGATATAAAAAGGTTATACAAGCTTATATGGGTTTTAAACCATTTTTAAAGTGTTGTTTTGGGAATTTGAATTAACCCAAAGATTTTAACTTGTATAAATGAGATCGGATTTTTCCGAAATAAAACTGTTGTTTCCAAATTATAAAAGCTTTCATATAAGAAATGAATCTGCGATTTGTATTAAAGGAATTTCAAGCTTGAATTGAAAATGGTTCTCCAAGTTATGAATAAATCTTTGGAAACGGGTTTGAAAGCTATAAGTTAAATCTTGATTTAAATATTTAATTGAGTTAATCCAAATGAAATGGAAATTGTTTTGAAATCCGTAAATGGATCTTTGTGAAACTGGGTGAACTTTGTGAAATGAATCTTTTTTTCAAAAGATTTGAAATTGTAATTGGTTTAAACCATTTGAAAAAAAGTTTTGAATTTTAAAAGTTGTGACTTAATTGAAATCCCATATCCATAAGTTTTTAAATTTATGCTCATTATTCGGTTCAGTCGGGAGAGGACCTTGTGTCATATAACCCATTCTGAATAATGATACGTCGTTACGGTTAGCATTTGAAGACCGGTGGTGAAGACCGTGTATTTGCAAGAAAGATAGGATGACCTATCGATTATCTCTACACTGAGTAGCTACGGTATAGAGACTCCCTAAGTGATAGGAAGTCCGATCGGGATTATGGATACCCGGATTGCAAGGGCTTCTTCAAAAGTGCCTTCGGTTCTGTTCGAACCCGAAACAGACTTGTATGGTTGGATGTCTGAAATTGCAGTTTGAGATATAAAGCAGATTTCTTTCAAATACATGTCTGTTGGTGGCGGAGAATTTATTCTCTTAGCTTAACACCCTTCTCTGAGACATACGAGCTTAGAGGTTATGCAGTTGAAGGTTAGTAGCGTTATACTCCTAATTTGGTAGTGTGGCATGCTAAGTGTTGTTGTGTGTTAATGATCATTTGTTGATCATTTGTGATCAAAGCATGGCTTTGTGAAAAAGCGTAGCTTTGTGGACGAGACCTCGTCGAGCCTCACAAACCGGTAATGGTCAAAACAGAAAAGATGCGGCAAGGTTTCAGGGGTAGCTCTCCTAGGGTATGTCCATTCCTTCTGGAAAACGGTGATATCATGGTATGGAGCCTAGATACTTACTCATGTGGGCACTGTAGTATATTTATTACTGTGTGATGTTGTTGGTGTAGAGGATCCTCGTATAAAGGTTGCAAACGACCGAGGGTGGCATATCTTAGGTTTTACTTCTCGGGAAGGGGGTAACCAGCCTTGTGTTGGTAGAGAGTCGGGTAGGTTCTCGGGGCGTCCCTCCAGAGACGTTCCGATTGGCAATAGGAAGTTCCTTAGCCTGACCAGTTGTTGGAAATCCAAAGAAACAATACACGTCCTGTATGGTTTTAGTTGTATAACCTGCCATGGAATGTGGTGGTAACCTGCTATTGAACATGGTAGCTATAGTAGGCATAAGTGCGAAATGCCTATGCTAGCTAAGATTAATATTATACCTTTGAAATGTTTTCCACCATGCACTAATAATAATATCAAAAAAAGAATTTTTGCGTAGTAAGCATGTTTGACTATCATAAGGAGAAATCTCCCCCAAGTGTACGATTGCATGGTGTGTGTGGCGGGAGGCCTTATGGTAGTTTCATTTTCAAAAAAGCATCGCGGATTTCAAATTTAAAATCTTTTGATTGTTTTTATAGAAAAAAACGTTTTTGTTTGCTCACACTAGTCCCATGACTGACCTAGAGTTTATTGTTCCATTCCTAAACTCTAGGTGCCCACAATTTTTCAAACGGGCAGTCTATAGTTTGGTTTTTCAGATAGTCGGGTTTAGTAGATTATATGGATCTAGTTCAGTCCTTGGATGACTGACCTTGCTTGCTTTTCTTTATGCAACCTTGATGGTGGGTCGAGCTTGAAGTTTTGGAGCTCTAGCTTTGGAATTTTGGATTGGAGTTGCAGTATTAGATTCTGTGAAGACTCATCTCATATTTTATCGTGTTCCGCTGTATTTTGTGTTGTATATTCTCTGATGTTGATGATTATCATTGTATCAAATTACTGTATTGGATATTGTATTCATGTTGTATCAATGATATCATCTTTTATTCCGCTTTTTTATTTATCATCTAATGTTGTTGCAATTTTCGACGATACGAATTTGATGTTGTTTGTCAAACATCGAGTTCGGGTCGTCACATTTGGTATCAGAGCTAGAGGTTGAGTAAGAACTTTAGCTACGGAGTGTAACACATTAGATGGCTCATTAGAGATAGGGTGAAGTATACCCTATAATGAGTACAACCAGTGAAACCAAAACCCAAATTTCTCAATCTATTCTCTTTATCTGTTGTTATTCTCTAAGATATTTCGTCCGAATGCCTAAATCGGTCTAATTATTATTTACAGATAGTAAGAATGAGTGGAAGAAATGGACGAGATTGGGGACAGGGAAGTACCACTTCAGCTAGTCAAAGCCCTGCAACGACAGATATTCCCATTCAATCTCAATCAAATATGGCTGATTTATATCGAAGTTTTTCTAGACTTGGTGGAAAGCCATTCACAGGCAAGGAAACCATTGTCGAAGCACAAGCCTGGATCCGATCGTGTGAAAGGATTTTTAAGGGACTAAAATTAGAAGATGATCAGATGCGATTGATAGCTTCCTGGCAACTACAGGAAGAGGCTTTAGTTTGGTGGGAAATAGTTACATTGGATGAGCCGGCGGATGAATTTACTTGGAGTCGTTTCAAGGAAGTATTCAAGCAATGATATATGCCATCTGCTGTTATCTCTATAATGTACCAAGAGTTTATGGATTTGAAGCAAGGAAGTTTATGAGGAATACTTGAACAAATTCAATGAATTATCTCGGTTTGGTCCAGAATTGTTGATAACACCGTTAAAGAAGAATGAAAAGTTTATTCGGGGAATGAACATGGAGTTTCAGGAAAGGATGACAACTCATATAAAGGAATCCTTTTCTGAATTAATTGATATGGGTTATAGGTACGATACTCTGGATAAGCAAAAGGTTCCAGAGGAGGATGTAAATACAAGTAATCTGAATTGGAGAAAAAAGGAAGTTTGGTGGAAAGAAACCGAGGAAAGATAAAGGAAAGAAGATTATGCCGAAGAAAAAGGTGAAAGATGTTACTTGTCTCAATTGCTTGGAGAAAGGCCACTACTCAGACAAATGCAAGAATCCTTGGAAGCCAGGAATAAGAGAGCCATTTATGAGGCCAGATCAGGAATCTACGGGTTGCTATTACTGCCGCAAGCCGGGACATAGGATCATGGACTGTCCAGCAACGAAGCAAGCTCTAGTAGCAAGGGTGTATGAAATCAGAGACGATTCTTCAACCTCAAAAGTTGATTAAGGTAAAGAAATTTTATAAGGTCACCTTCTCGTTTACGATTAAATTGTTTGAATTTTGTTCGACATGATAACTACCCTTGGTTTTATTTCTCAGCAAATCGTAAAAGAGTTAAATCTTGAATCTGAGATCGTAATCGAATCTATTTTTGTCCATTTCATTGGGTTTCGATATAATGTACGAAAGGTTAGTTATCCCTTCGAACTAACCATACCCCTGTATAGTTCGTAGATCAGATAACCCAATCGTTTCATAGTTGATTGAGTTTGTTCTCATATCTATTGTTAATATTCTGATTTGGTAAGCCAAATGCAGAATAAACATATGGTTTGATTTGAAAAGATATTTCTCCATCTTTTATCTATTCTTAATTGTCTCCTTGGCAAATTTCGGGGATGAAATTTCTTAAGGGGGGAATCTGTAACGATCCCGGATTTTTACTAAGTTTAAATTGATAATTAATTTAATTTTTGAATAAAAATTGTGAAATTAATTGGTGAATTGATTTGAGTTTCTCCAAATTCAAATATGAAACAAGAGAAAAAAAATACATATGAATGTACTTCCAAGAAGAATATAAATATCTGCACATAGGAAATTAAAGAAAGAAATATGTTCAAGTATGTAGAAGCAAATGAAGTTTAAATATGTACACTTGCAAAATGAAGAAACAAAAATATATATATGAAGGCTTGCAAAATAAGATAAGTGTAAACTTGAGAAAACAAAACAAGAAAAGACGAATGGCAATTAATGCAAGATATCTTAGCACACCATATGTATCATTTCAGCCACCAAAGGAAATCGGCTAGTCAACAAAAAAAATCTATGATCCTTGATTGTACAGAAGAAAAAAAAATATAACAACGTCCTATAACTCATTTCTTATATACCAATCCATCCATTTCAGTTCGTCCATCAAGCTAAGTAAAATTTGAAGTTAACTACAACTCAAACTTAAACAAAACTTCAATTATAACAACAATACAAATCAACTCAAGTAGAGATTAAAGAAGAGGGCTTGAGCTTGCATTTTCACTACCCGTTTCAAATAGAACTCTGTTCATTCTTCTGGAATCTAAGGTGAGTAACATTACTTTTTAAAATTTAAAAATATGATTCTGTTGCGGGTATATCTGTGATAAGTATGTTTGTGTATATATGTATGTTTCTCTGAGTATATATGAGTGATGGATGCATGCGTGTGCACGGTTACCTCCTGTGATATCCTGCTCTCTGTTCAAGCAGCAGTTTTGAGTTTAAAAATAAATCGCTCTTGATCTACTGACTTTTTGGACTTAAGATTAAAATAAAGTTTGTTTGTTATGGTATATACTAAAGTTGAAAAATCAATTTAAGTTAAAACATCTTGTTAATAACTCGGGAAATCTAGAAATCTGAGCAAATCTCTAAATTAGTCAAAATACAAACATTTTAATTTACGATCTCAGGTACGTGAATGGAATCCTTATACATTAACATGAATTTTAAAGTAAAAATCATAATTTTTAGATGGGGAACGAAAGAGCAGTTTGAGTTTGTATAAATTTCTTTGTTTTGGTGATTGCAGGTGATCCTCTGAGTTGTAAGGATCGGGATCTCGTCTGGTGATGGAAGGACGAATGGTGGTTCAGGAAAAAATAGTGTGATGGTGTGTAGTTGGTCGTGGTGGCGGCGGTGAGCTTTTGAAACCGGTAAACCTAGTTTTGTCGAGTGTGAATGTTTTGGTTTGTTTGTCGTCCACGTTTGATCGAGTGCTACGTGGTTTTGGGTGATGGTAGGGGGAGAATTGACGAGTAGTTGACCGAAGTTTCAAGTATTTTGATGATCGGGATGTCGAGAACGACGCATTTCCAGGTTTGGTTGAAGTTGTTCTAGGTTGCGATTTTGAGCTCGAATTCGATTTCGAGGGGATGGGTGAGTTTCAATGACCGGGGATTGGGGCGTGGATGATCGTCGACTTGCTCGATGATGTGGTGTCGTCTGGAGGTGATCTGCGGCGACGTGCATGTGCACGACAATGAATTGTTATCTAGAAGGTTTTGGTTCGTGGAGACTCGAAGGGGAATTCGTGTTTTCCTGAAGTTGGCCCGAGTTCTTTTTCCTGGTTTTTTGCGTGAGTATTTTGTATCTTGTTACTCAGATTTTTTACAAACGTAAATGAGAAGAAGAAACGTATGTGAAGAGGAAGAAGGACGCGGGGCAGATACAGGAGAAACACGAGTTTTACTCAAGTAAACTGGGAATTTTTCTCGGGTTTTTATTTCAACTGGCAGTTTATTAAAAGTTGGGAGTTAATTATCTTAATCAACTTTTAAGTATTGATGATTTAATAAAGGCTTAATAAATTAAGCTAAGATATTATGACAAGTTTAATTATTTAAGTAAATACTTAACAATGTTTTCTAAAATCTTAATTAATATTTTTAATTAAGTAGTTAATATAAGATAAGTTTTAAATTTAATTAAAATTAAAGTTTTCAAGTTAGTAATAAATTTGATTTTAAAGTTATTTAGGAAGATTTTAAAATGTTAATTAAGAAAAATAATTATTATTAATTAATTGTTTAGAAAACATTAATTAATTTATAATTATGATTAATTAAATAATTGGGGGTTTATCAATTTGTAATTAAAGATTTGGTTAATTAATAATTAACTGTTTCATTTATTTGTAATTAAGAATTGTTAATTAGATAAATTATGGTTAGTAGTTAATTCATAAAGGAATAATTAATTCATAGAGTTAATTAAAATTTAATTAATTTATCATTAAGAATAGTTAATCAATGATTTAAATAAATCAATAAAAATAGTTATGTGGTTAATTCTTTTAAATTACCTTCACCTTAAATTGAAGATGATTGACTCTTATCAAATGTTGTGTACTGGATTGATATTTCTGTTTGTGTTGTGATACTGTGTGATGTGAATTGCCTTATGCTGAATTATGATTTGTGATTTGTTTCTGTATGTATATGAAAACCCCTTTGCCCGTAAACGGCGTTTAAACTTCGATGCGACAGGGATTCGGATCCCAGTTGATTATCCGAAACCCACATTGAACCTAATGGTGAATCCTTGTGACTGATAAATTTACTTTATCTATGAATGAAGATAAGCGTTATGGATTTTATCGCTTATCTAGATTGATATGATTGAATCTGCTATGATTTATGTTGTGCCCTATTGTGTAAAACCCCCTGGACCATACTTACACACACAAGTATGGATTCCACGTGGAAATTGGCTAAGTCACGGATTTTAGAAAATAATTCTTGAATCGAATTTTGAAACTCAAATAGTTTTGGAAATGGAAGTGAGTTTAAAATAAAAAGCTTTTGAAAATGGGAATTCAAAAATAAAAGTTATTCTCAATTACTTGGTAAAGTTTTGAAATTTGAATAATTTGATTTAAATTGGAATTCAATATCTGAAATTGAATTTTATATTTGGTATTTGTGAAATAAAAAGGTTATACAAGCTTATATGGGTTTTAAACCATTTTTAAAGTGTTGTTTTGGGAATTTGAATTAACCCAAAGATTTTAACTTGTATAAATGAGATCGGATTTTTCCAAAATAAAACTGTTGTTTCCAAATGATAAAAGCTTTCATATAAGAAATGAATTTTCAATTTGTATTAAAGGAATATCAAGTTTGAATTGAAAATGGTTCTCCAAGTTATGAATAAATCTTTGGAAATGGGTTTGAAAGCTATAACTTAAATCTTGATTTAAAGATTTAAATGAGTTAATCCATTTGAAATGGAAATTGTTTTGAAATTCGTAAATGGATCTTTGTGAAACTGGGTGAACTTTGTGAAATTAATCTTTTTGTTTAAAAGATTTGAAATGGTAATTGGTTTAAACCATTTGAAAGAATGTTTTGAATTTTAAAAGTTGTGACTTAATTGAAATCCCATGTCCATATGTTTTAAATTTACGCTCATTATTTGGTTCAGCCGGGAGAGGACCATGTGTCATAAAACCCATTCTGAATAATGATACGTCGTTATGGATAGCATTTGAAGACTGGCGGTGAAGACCGGGTATTTGCGAGAACGATAGGATGACCTATCGATTGTCTCTGCACTGAGTAGCTACGGTATAGAGATTCCCTAAAAGGTGGGAAGTCCGATCGGGATTGTGGATACCCGAATGCAAGGGCTTCTTCAGAAGTGCCTTCGGTTCTATTCGAACCCAAAACAGACTTGTATGGTTGTATGTATGACATTACACTTTGAGATATAAAGCAGATTTCTTTCAAATACATATCTATTGGTGGCGGAGAATTCATTCTCTTAGCCTAACACCCTTCTCTGAGACGTACGAGCTCAGAGGTTATGTAGTTGAAGGTTATCAGCGATATACTCCCAATTTGGTAGTGTAGCATGCTAAGTGCTACTGTGTGTTGATGATCATTTGTGATCAAAGCATGGCTTTCTGAAAAAGCGTGGCTTTGTGGACGAGACCTCGTCGAGCCTCATAAACCAGTAATGGTCGAAACAGGAAAGATGCGGCAAGGTTTCAAGCGTATCTCTCCTAGGGTATGTCCATTCCTTCTGGAAAAGGGTAGTATCATGGTATGGAGCCCAGATATATACTCATGTGGGCACTATAGTATATTTATTACTGTGTGATGTTGTTGGTGTAGAGGAACCTCGTATAAAGGTCGCAAACGACCGGGGGTGGCATATCTTAGGTTTTACTTCTCGGGAAGGGGGGTAACCGACCTTGTGTTGGCAGAGAGCCGGGTAGGTTCTCGGGAATCCCTCCAGAGGCGTTCCCATGTGGCAATAGGAAGTTCCTTGGCCTGACCATTTGTTGGAAATCCAAAGAAACAATACGCGCCCTGTACGGTTTTAGTTGTATAACCTGCCATGGAATGTGGCGGTAACCTGCTATTGGACATGGTAACTATAGTAGGCATAAGTGCGAAATGCCTATGCTGGCTAAGATTAATATTATAATTTCGAAATGTTTTCCACTATGCACTAATAATAATATCAAAAAAAGAATTTTTGTGTAGTAAGCATGTTTGACTATCATAAGGAGAAATCTCCCCCAAGTGTGCGATTGAATGGTGTGTGTGGCGGGAGGCCTTTTGCTGGTTTCATTTTCAAAAAAGCATTGCGAATTTCAAATTTAAAATCTTTTGATTTTTTTAAATAAAAACCGTTTGTGTTTGCTCACACCTGTCCTATGACTGACCTGAGTCTATTGTTCCGTTCCTAAACTCTGGGTGCCCACAATTTTTCACACGGGCAGTCTAGAGTTTGGTTTTTTTAGATAGTCAGGTTTAGTAGATTATCTGGAGTTAGTTCAGTACTTGGATGGCTGACCTTGCTTGCTTATCTTTGTGCAACCTTGATGGTGGGTCGAGCTTGAAGTTTTGGAGCTCTAGCTTTGGAGTTTTGGATTGGAGTTGCAGTATTAGATTCTGTGAAGACTCATCTCATATTGTATTGTGTTCCGCTATGTTTTTTGTTGCTTATTCTCGGATGTTGATGATTATCATTGTATCAAATTGATGTATTGGATATTGTATTCATGTTGTATCAATGATATCATCTTTTATTCCACTGTGTTATTTATCGTCAAATGTTGTTGCAAGCTCCGGCGATACGAATTTGATGTTGTTTGTCGGACATCGAGTTCGGGTCGTCACACACATCGTGAAAATCCCAGCACATAGGTGTCACAATCAAACTTTATACCTAGTATAAAAAAATTCAAATCCCTACAAATCATGGACCAATGTTCCGATCCTCCTATGGGTTTTGAAACAATTATAGGGTCTACAACTAGAAAAATATCTAAGTGCAAACAATCAACCAAGGAACTAGAAATGAAAGAATGCAATGCTCTAGGTTCAAAAGAGTCTGAATAGGAAAATCCGAAATAGAGATCAAACCTTCTATAGAGACTTTCCTACCTTGGTCCGGTTGACTACTAGAAGGTGCTTCATCCAAAGCCTATACTTGCATCGTAGGTGCGTCTGCTCTCTACCTAGTCCTTTGAGGACAACCTCTTCTTAGGTGTCGAGGATGCCCACAGCTATTAGATCTCCCCTTCAGCGTGCCCTTCTAATAGTCCTTTCAGTAATGCCCAACCAATTCACAATTATAACATTTCTCGCCCTTCCTGATCTTTCCCTTGTGAGGTCCTCCTCTTTTCTTCTTGTCCTTATCCTTCTTATTCTTCCACTGCTGCTTCTTAGATTTTTCTGATTTAGGAACCCCCTTAACTCCTTCTTAACAACATCTGTCATGAGAGCCATTTCCACAAGTGACTCATATGTCGCTCCCATAGATACATGTGTCAATACTAACCCTTGGAGGGATCGGTTCAAATTTTTAGCAAACTTGGTGGCCTTCTCATGCGAAGTATTAACACACTCCATCTCGAAACCTCAATAACCCATTAAACTTATTTATAACCGAAAGACTCACCTACTTCAGACTAAAGAACTTCTCCAACTGCATGCTTTCCTCGGCTTGCCACAAGAACTTTCTCTAAAATGTTTTCCAAAATCCAACCGAACCAATGTCTCTACCCTCCATCTCTACAATCTCCCACAAGTAATAAGCCTCTCTCTTCAGCTACCAAGAAGTAAGCTGAATTCTCTGTCGGTCCTCCAATCCTAACATCCTAAATATCCACTTTGTATTCCTCAACCAAGTTTGTGCCTCTACGAAATCCATCATGCCAGAAAACCACTTACCGCCTAGATTGGCAAAGTACTTACATAGCTTAGAAAAATTGGCAGCTGTAGGTGGATAAATGGGACCTCCACCCGCCGGTGTAGCATTAGGCGCCTACTCTTGCACTTTTGGTGTCGTAGCTTGGAGGTATATATGGAACCAGCAAGGGACTTGGACACCCTCTGGAAGATCTGGTGTGTCCACCTTACTATGCAAAGAAAAGAAAATTTATGCCCGAAAGAATCAAAAGAAGGTTGAACTGGACTTTGAGGGGATTTTTTATAAAACCTCTCTTATACATTAAAACTATTTCTATAATAAGAGTTTCTTTCTGAAAAATACTTTTAGTTTGAAAATATGTTATCTTTTAAAAATACTTTACTTTTAAACCAAGTTTTTAGGAAGCTTATTACTTTAGGTTCTAATACTAAATGAAACACCCCACACCCCTTAGTATCCCCCAAAAGGGCAAACCAAAGGATGTGGTGTGTTATAGGTATAGCTAGAGCATCATAGAGATTAAGAGTCACGAGACAAATAAGTAAAAATAGCGGAAACTTTTAAATAATAACATATCACTTAAAATTAAACTTCATCTCCAAATAAGTCGTAACAACATAACATATCTCAAAAAACTTAAAATGTCTCATGTCTCATGAAAATACATCTCAGTCTCATTAAATCAGAGTACAAAAATAACAATGATAATAATCCCTCTTACAAGTGCCAATCCATCATAAGCCAAATGAAAAAGATGAAAAGTAGAAGAATACATCGAAAATGAGAAAACTATGAAAATGAATCTCTAAGCAACCTAAATCAACTATGTCAACTCTGTTGGCCTATTGGGGGAAAAGGGGAAAGCTAGAGGAAGGGGTCAGACTTAAGTCTGGTGAGTGAAAGTAATTACTAGCATTTCTAAGCAAGATAAAGATAATAGACTAAGCAATAGTTCTAGTTTGAAATGAAAATACAGAAAAGATATAACTCGGACAAAATATTGTTTCCGATTCTGTTTGATAATTTTCTTTGATTTTTGATTTGATTGTTCGCACTTGTCTTAAACTGTTGTGGTTAGGCCGAAACCGTAATCCTATCTCAACTGCTAATCTTGATTAGGCTAAAATCCTAATCCTATCTCAACAGATACTTGATTAGGCTGAAATCCTAATCATATCCATTTATCAACCTTTCCTATCTCTGTTGTGTCACTGTGAACCAACCTATTGGTTCACAGCAAAAGACACCTCATTAGCGCTTAGGACATAGTAGCAAATTATTTACCCTAATCGATGTTGCATGCTCGATCATTGTCGAAACACACTAACTGTCGCCCCCTATTTGACACTTTATTTAACCTAATCAGCATAAGCATGCCCAACCTCATCCACATCTGAGACCATAAGTCCTTGATATGAAAGGGAATGCTGTCGATATTGGTCCTAACAAACAAATCTTCTAACTTTACGCCCTTGCCCAAATCCCTGAATTTGAGCCTCTATCTATTGGCCACTTATTTACCCTAACCAGCATAAGCGTGTCCATGCCTAACCTACGTGTGAAACCATCAGTCCTAAACCTAAAAGGGAATGCGGTCGGTATGGGCCACTACTGCTATATTTGCTTATTGACTTAATCCAAGATCTATGTTTTAAATTAATCCCCTTCTGTTATTTCTACTATATTTTCTTATTCACACAATCCAACATCTAAGTTTTAAAATAAGCCCCTTCTGCTATTTCTATTTTTATCTTCTTATTAACTTAATCCAAGATCTGAGTTTTAAAATAAGCTAGTTCTGTGATTTTTTTCTTTCTAATTATAACCTATGCTATAATTGTTCTTGAAACTTCTACTCTTATAATTTTTTTGCTTATAACCACTTGTTATATTTGTGCTTGCAAATATCTTAAATTTGCCTATTTCAGTCCATCTCTATTTTTATTTCAGTTTTTCTCATTTTACATCCGATTTTCGTAAATTTAGTGTTTTTCTAATTTTAATGTTACTTGCGAATTCTTTTCTTTCTTATATTTTATTCACACAAAAAAGGATTGAATCTCTATAAAAAGAAACTAACATTTACAGGCTAAATTCCAACTTAAAACGGATGTAAATAACCGTAAAATAACGTAAATAAATAAATAAAATAGCTGAATAAAAATAGACTGAAAAAGAAATTCTAAATTTTACTTAAAACTTACTGTAAATAAACTTACATAAAAACTATCTCCAAATTGTAGAAAAACTACAACTATTGGGAACCCTATTATTTTAAATTGCTTACAAATCTAAAATAATTACAAAACACTCACCTGTGGTCCTTAGCTTTAGTCTTGGGCTTTTCTGGATCCACTTCTAGGGCATAAATACTTTCATCAGAAAGATTTCCTCCCTAGAAATTTTTTCTATTTAGGTTCAGCCTCAGCAATGAACCCAATTAGGAGAAAACCTGAATGAGAAAAATAGCTACGCCCAGGGTTCAATTTATAGTGTTCCTTAAGGATCTCAGACCATCGGATTTGAAGATTAAATCTGGTGCAAGCACGTCATAGGCTCATTAGGAACGGTCGGATGCAAGCATGAATGCACATGATTTGGCCAAAAATAAAATTACTCTCTTCGGCTTGTACTTGGACGTTTTCATGTCCCGAAAGTTTTGCGGGTCGACTCAAGCTCATTAGGGGTCGGCCTATGGGTCAACCTGACCATAGCATAGGTCGAACCCTAAGGGTCTATATATATATATATATATATATGTATATATATATATATATATGTATTCGTTTATTTAATTCTGATTTATTGTATCTTTCGTAACTTCTTCGTATTAGCTCAGGTTTTGACAAGTTATATATGAAAATTGATTAGAGAATTACTATGGACCTAATGGTGCAACTTTCGTGCCTCGATTCTAACAATTTCACAGACTTATTTTATTGTATAATTAATTCGTTATTTATTTATTATAGCTCGAATTTTAGGTTGTTACACGTTGTGTCGGGACGATTGAGTGTGGTCGAATTATAAGGTATTGTTACTCTTATAGAGTTGTCGTTAAAGTTTGTTTAAGCATAGTTTCAGTCTTTGAAAGCTACATCATGATTTAGTCGGTTGCGAATATCCTTCCTTTGTAGTTTTTGGAATTCAACCTGCACACCAGCATCTATCTCCGGGGACTATCAGCTTAATTCCTCGATTTCGATGATTTCTTTTACTAGAACGATCATATAGCTTGTTCTAGCCAGTTCCGTGATTTCATTTTTATGCTTAATCTAGTTCATTCAATAAAGTGTTGGTGTATATGCTCTGGCCCATTGGGCCGATTATTCTGAATACTAAGTCGATATGTTTTCAAGAGACTAGGTCTCTAGAGCGATACGTCTGTTTGCCCCAGTTTGATTGATAAGATAGATCCTATCTTTGGGAACTATAGACTTTGCTACTGATTTCAAGCTTTGCATTTTATAGTGATGTCGGTATGTATTGGAAAGATGCATTTTTTATCTTTTTCTAAAGTAAATTCTTTCGAGTCTAGTGTTGAGATCCTAATCATGTGTTGGTTTCAATCTTTAGAAACTCGTGTACTGATGACTCAACTCTGTGGGTTTTTCCATAATGTTGTGGATCTTTGTATGATGCGAAATTCCAAAAGGTAGAGATGATGTCTTTGATCAAGCTCTTACTTCGGTTTTTGAAAGCCAATGTACCGATTGTTTCATTTTAAGTGTCTCTTCTTAGCATTACCAATCTTTGGGCAACGGCGTTCCCTTTGCGAGTTGGGACCAAGTGATCAAGTCGGACCTTAGTTCATCAACCCTTCTTGTCAATGCCAGGATTTGAGCAATGGTAAAATTTTGAATGTTAAATCCATCATTTCCTTGTTAGTAATTTTGTTACTAGCATGCTCTATATTGTGATAGAAAACCATTATCTAACTAATCTCATAGTTAATCATGCTTGGACTTGGCGACGCTTCTTTTGACCAATTGTTTATGTGTTCAACCTATTTAAGGGACTAACTACTTTAAATGCCTTTATTTGGGCATTTGTGATAGATAGATAGATAGTTGTGGCATAAATGATTCAATTACCCCTAATCTAGATCCAATCCTATATTTGTGTTTGAGGAAGTCTGACGATACCTAATTGTCTAGGAAATTTCTTTGCTTGTCCTTAGTCGTGCTGCCTTGCTCAATAGCCAAAATCATCAGGAAAGTCATGTTCATGTGTCAGCTCCTAACTTCGAGAGCTAGCAAGCTAGAGTGCTTTGTTCCAAGAAAACTTCTCTTGAAGCTGCCTATCTCTGGATGACATCAAATTTCTTCTTAGGTTGAATATTGGAAGTTTGGTCGTTTATTGGCTTCTATTTCCAGAAATTAGCATGTGAGCGGCTCGATACTCAGGATTACCCTTAGGTACCGCCTTATCTTTTAGTAGCAGCTAATTCTAGTGATGTAAGGTTGAACCATCCGATTGACCTTTGGAAGGTTATGCATTCTCATTGTTTCCTATCTTTGGGAAACAGTAGTTTTCTGAAGACAACAATAGTTGGGGACCAACTTCTATCATCGAAAACCGATGCATCGATGGTTCACTATATTGAGTGTTTCTTATTGACACTGCAGCTTATAATTTTCCTAGTGTTGGCTGGGCAACACTTGTATTTTTGAATAACTAATTTCTTGGTATTGCTAGGGCAGTACTTAAAAGCAGAAAGTTTCATAAAAAATAGAAAGTTTCCCAATATTGCCTAGGCAATATCGGTACTTATGGAATAGAAGGTTTCCCGGTGTTACTGACGCAATACCGATACTCAGGAAACAAGATAAGGCCGCGACGTTGCTAAGGCAACGCCGGTGCTAGGAAATGATAGAAGGCCTCAACTTTATCGGGGCAACAACTGCACTATGGCGGTTGTGATCAGTTTTCACATCAGTCTAGTGGTGCCTTTAATCCTGTTAGTTATTAGTTTCAATTTTTCAAAACTAGCACTTTAATGATTGGAATGTATGTATTTTCTTAGTGATGCCTATCCTTGGGCAACGTTAAAGTCATGTTAATTAGGATTGAATTCTTTATTCAATTCTATAAACTTAAGTAGATTCCTTTTAACCCAATTTGGTTGCTTTCTCAACGTTGCTTAACTCCGGGGTATGCTATGTTATGGAAGGATGAGAGTCCCATGCGTGTCTCTTACTTAGCTTTGTTTATAACTATTAAATGCTCCCTTTGGCGATACAGGGTCATTCCTTAACAAATTCCATTGTTAATCTTGTTTGTGCAGGGTCGAATTTCCTCCAATCGATTTTTGTTGCAAACTGACTTAAATTTGCGGAACGATTATTCCAAGTACTAAACTCTTTGCACTCATAAAAGATTAGATATTGTGGGGTAAGTCATTACATTGCTCCGAGTACACTTGCACTCTTCCCATTGTGATCATGGATCGGAAGAATTTGGCAGTGCTTGCCTTGAGTTTATAATAATTAACTTTTCTTGTTTCATGTCATATGTGCTCTACTAGGATGTTAATTTCATCGCAAGTAACCTACTTATTCATTGGTTTTAATCTTTGGGAATCAATTGTTTAGCTTCTTGATTCTATGTGTTCCCTCCTTGTCATTGTCTTTTTTTGGAAATAACTGGTTTTCTGCAAGCAGGAGTCGAGGTATCTGACCGATCCCTTCATGGTTCATTATACCAAGCATAGCTAAAGTCTAGGCAGCGATGAATCTATGACGATCAGGATTTATCTATCCTGAACGTCGCTAGTCTTTGAGAGATTTTAGATTGCTGAGGGATAAGTTATTCCCTCTTGGCATTGCAAATCTTTAGGCAATGCCGGATTCTCGCAAATTAGGGTTGGAGCTCAGTTGAGCACATGCTTTTGTCTTGGGAAACTAGTGCGTCAATGACTTGATTTTGGAATTGTCTTCTGTCGTCGTCTCTACTTAATCGATGATAAGTTCCTCCATTTATCACCTATTTCTGAGCGATGATAAATTTTAAGGAGTTCGATTTTCTTATTGATATGTTGGTCTGGTGTGCTGAGGCAACATCAATGTTTAGCAGGTTGGAGCAATGTCCGTTTAAACTCCAAAGTCGTTTAGCGTAGTATACTTCTCTTGTTGCAATTGTCGAAATTCTTTGTTCAGCGTAACAGAACCATGGAGCGATTATTTTATCCCGACTAAGTGTTAGTGTGTTACGTGTTCCCAAGTCCATGGGGTTGGTTGTTCCGAACACTTGATTTTCTGGGTCGCTAATTGAATGCCCCTAGTCAAAGTTCCATCGCAACTCCTATCTTTGATGGTTTTGGTCACTTGAATGCCCTAACTTTAGATATTTTAGGTATTGAATTTGGTTAGAGATCATATTTTTTTTTGTCGACCTTATGGTTTGGAAGCTTTGTGACACTAACAGAACAATGTCAATCCTTTTAGGTAGTAGGGATCGATTCCCATTAATCATAAAATAAAAAGTTTTTCGGTGTTGTCTGGATAGTACCAGTACTTAAAGAACTTTACATAGTCTATGATGACACTAGAGGAACATAAACTACTTGGGTGACAAGTAGCAGCTGTGGGGCTTACAAGATACACACAGTGGGATTGTGCTTACTTGAATGTAGTTTCACTAATCTGAGAAGTGATGTACGGCTTATGGGATGCATGCAAAATTTTCAGGCCATCCCGATGTTGCCAGAGCGACATAGGTTCTTAAAAGAACATGAGATCGATATGACCCATCGATCCGGAATGGTTAAGACCATCTTGACGTTGCCAGCCTTCAAACAACGTGAGGAGCTTTTGCTTCAAGAACATGGTTCCACGGCTCAAGAAGTGATGCCCGACACATGCGGAAGAGTTTTGATGCTTCCTTGAAAGTGATCCCATTGCCCAAGCAGTGATGCACGAATTACCAAATGCACAGCTTATCTGATGCTTTCTTGGAAGTGGTTTCATTGATTCAAGAAGTGATGCGTTTCTTTTGAAATGTATAGCCTAGGAATCGCATGGCCTATGAGATGCACGGCGTATGAAGTGCAGGGATTATAAGACGCACGGCCTAGGAAGTGAACGGCTTCTAAGATGCATGGCTTAGGAAGTATGCATGGCCTACAAGTGCGCGGCTTCTGAGATGCGCACGGCTTAGGGATTGGGCGGCATATGAGATCGACGGCCTAGGAAGTGTCTAGCTTATGAGATGCGCAACCTAGGAAATACGCGGCTTATGAGAAGTGTGGCTTTTGAAATTTGGGCCTACCCACTGCCACTGGATGACATCGGATTTTAGGAGGCGTGGATCGAATTTTCCCATTGACTCATCGCTTTGACTTCATTGGAACGCGGCTTTCATCGGTTCCAAGAGATAAGTGGTTTTTGAATCAAGTAAACATGGCTTGGATGATCCTTCTATGTTTTGAAACTATGTGCCCAACCAAACAGATCAGGTTGCTATGGTGGAGAGATCTATAGCTGATCATGTGAAAATGGATGTCAAAAAGAGCCAATGGGAGTTCAGGGCAAGACTCTTAGCTTTTGGTTCAAACTGCCTTTAAAGATTGGGTATTAAACTAGGACACGGTCTACGAGGAAGAGGAATTCGTCATTGAGAGTGGAAAAGGAAGATTTGGGAAGGTGTAAGCGAGTATTATGCCTCTATTTCATTTTTTGCGCTAGCCAGGTCATAAAGTCCGCGTTTATCAGAATGCCAGAATTTTTGATCGGGCCTAACAGAACTGCAGTATGATTAGTCTCGACCTTTCTTGTGACTATTCAAGTGTGTGGTGCTCCCCATACCGTTAGGCTATTCACGCACTTGAACTGTTCTAGGGTTTAATCGCAACTTGTCTGGTTGCCACTGGTCGAGTGGATGTAGCTGTGTCTTCTAGATGATTAAAGCATAGGTAAGCCTCTATCTTCGGAGACATATATATTGGGGATCCGAGATACTTAGTTCTTCCAGGTTCTCAATCTTGGATTGATTAAAGTCAGCCTCCGATTAACCACAAGGTCGGCTTAGATTTGGTGCTATTTTTTGAGCAACTTTGAAGCTGTGGAATTCAGTGTTGTTTGTTTCATAAGTAATTGTTACTTCTGTGTAGTGACTGATGTGATTCTCTACTTGAGGCTCGGACCGTGACATTATTGACTTCAGGGAGCTCTAGATCAGACGACTATTGATCTTCTAGTTCGCCTTCATGACATTTTAGTTCGTGAAGGATATTTTGGATAGGATGACCGATAATGTACCGGTTTGCCATCACGACGCTTATGTTCATGAAGAACCTTCTTATTTGCAAAGGATTTTTGTAATAGATGACTGCTAATCTCCCAGTTCTCCATCACAACATTTTAGTCCTTGAAGGACCTTTACGTTCACGATGCATTTTTGGATCAGATGTCCGCCGATCTATTGGTTCGCCTTCAGGACGCTTTAGTTCATATAGGACCTTAACGTCCGCAAAGGGTTCTTGGATCAGATTGTTAGAATTCATGATTTTGATTCATGATAAGGAGCTCAAGAAAGAAAGTGGATTATCAAATATTTGACAAAATTGAGTTTAAGTTTGGTATAGTTTTAGTATCTATTGTTAAATTCTTTCCTCAATTTAAAACCTGCACATTTTTAAAACACACAATTCAGTCGAATAAATCCTTAAGGTCAGTCGATTAATCTGATATAATTTTTTTAATTTGCATGACTTAGTCAACTAAAAGACATGGTTAGTCGACTAAACTTTGCCATATTCGAACTATTATTTTTCTATTTCAACTCAGTCGACTAGATGACTGTATTCAGTGGACTAAATATGTTCAAATGCCATATTTTCAAATATTCTAAAGTGACACTTCTTCCAGAAGAGGAATCTCTTCGAGGAAGAGTTGCAACCATTTCTGTTCATCAGAAATCTTTGCCAACTGTTGTAACTATTTGATCATTATAAATATATGTTTCACATGATCAAAGAACTTCACTTTTCTATTCTTTACTCTCTTGAATATACAATCTTCTTATTGCATTGAGTTTGTGAAATCATGTTTATAATTCTTCATTTATGAAGCAATCTATACTTTCCTCATCTTCACGGACACACAAATATACATATCATACTTGAGGAAAAGGCTATAAAAGGGTGCACTCTGTTTGACAAATTAGTGTTGCAACAAGAACACACAAAGTCCAAAAAACAATTTATTTTATCAAAATCCTATTCAGATGCTCAGGCGGAAAAATCTTTTCCAATTTCTGAGGTGGTTAAAGTTTGGTTCGGTTGCTCAGGCGGTATAAACCTATTCCTCTGGGTCAAGAGAGGGTTACTAGTTTTAATTCCAGAAGGAGTCTGGGATTGGACGTAGAACGGTAGTTCGAAAAGTATAAAAAAATCTCTGGTTTCATTTTATTTAACTACTATTTACTAACTTTATATTCTACACAAGGTAATAAAGCTCCGTCCAAAAGCAAGGCTTTTGCATCAAACCATCACACACTCCATTAATCCTAGTACTGGAGTTACGAGAAAATTTATAAACCAGACTTCCAATCGCTCTAAGCTATATGGGGTCAACAATCCATGAATTGGGCAAAGGTCGTTCTCAATGTATTTCAAACCTTTAACCAAGGCCACATGAAAACCATTCACTATGGAGCTTATATAATGATACTTATTTTTCATTTTCAAATCCCTCTTCCCGACCCGGACTTCACTGCGGCTGGTTCCTTTAACACCCAAACCTTAATTCTTATTGGTCTTCTCAAACACATCCAAATTCATAGAATAATACCTTTAAACATTGGAAAGAATTTGAAGCCGTGGGACAACCTCAACCTTCCTCCCGTCAACATACTACTATTGGAAATAGTTCCTCTTCCCAAGCTCCATGACAAGTACATGAAATTGAATAAATTGGATCGAATACACAAGCATGCCAAACTTACACAATTATCTCCAGAAACTAAAAGATACTAGATAGGCGACTATATCGAGTTGAAACTACCGTTACAAAAATGGATTCCAAACTCGATCCTATCAAAGGATTCTTAAACAACATATGGGATGTGTTAACTTGTGGTCCATCCCTCTATGTCAGTCCTTGTTCCTACAGATCTTAGGAATCGACAGTACCCTCGTTTCACATGGTCATCCTTCAAAAAAGAAGAAGAAGGTGATGAAGAAAAAGAATCGAGAGGTAATGATGGAGAAGTAGAAGAAAGCTCAAGTGGTGTTGGGGAAGAGTAAGCTATTCTGTATCTTTTATTTTAACATTAACTAATGGGGTTTTTGTCTTAAAGCATGTCCTATGTCTATTGGTTGTGCTACTTTGTGTTGTTGTCTGAACTACTTTATGTTAAGTACTTCATTATGTTGTTGGTACAAATGTTTTGTGGTTGTTACATTTATTATTGTTGTTTGTATTGTTTGTTTTTTATTGTTGTATGTGTTGTGTGCTTTGTCTTTGTTGATGTTATAAGTTATCATACGTTGTGTATATACGAATCCAGACATATTTCACTCCTTTTTGTCGATGACAAAGCGGGAGAAGAAATATCGCATTACACTAAAAAAATTTGCATGATTACAAGATATCGGCACAAATTCAGGCGAAGTTGTAGACTATAGATTTTTTTGGTCGAAATATATCCCATACGAAGTTGTCATCAATCAAAAAGGGGGAGAATATTGGACTTCATGATTTTGATTCATGACATGGAGCTCAAGAAAGAAAGTGGATTATCAAATATTCGACAAACTTGAGTTTAACTTTTGTATAGTTTTAATATCTATTGTTAAAATCTTACCTCAAACTAAAACCTACACATTTTGAAAACACACAGTTTACTCGACTAAACCCTTACCGTTAGTTGACTAAACATTGTTATAAATTTTTTAACTTCCATGGCTTAGTCGACAAAAAAATATGGTTCGTCGACTATACTCTGCCATATACGAGCTAATATTTTTCTGTTTCAACTCAGTCGACTAGATGATTATATTCAGTTGACTAAACATGTTCAAACTGCCAATTTTTCAAATATTCTTAAGAGACGCTTCTTCTTCCTGAAGAGGAATCTCTTCCAAGAAGAGTTGCAACCATTTCCGTTCATTAGAAATCTTTGCCAACTATTGTAACTCTTCATTCACTATAAATATATGTTTCACAAGATCAAAGAACTTAACTTTTCTATTCTTTACTCTCTTGAATATTCAATCTTCTTATTGCTTTGAGTTTGTGAAATCATGTTTATAATTCTTCATTTCTGAAGTAATCTATACTTTCCTTATCTTCATGGACACAAAAATATACATATCATACTTGAGGAAAAGAATATAAAAGGTTTTACTTCATTTGACAAATTTGTGTTGCAACAAAAACACACAAAGTCTAGAAAACAATTTATTTATATCAAAATCCTATTCAATTGCTCAGGCGACAAAATTTTGTCCAGTTTCTAAGGTGGTCAAAGTTTGGTTCGGTTGCTCAGGCGGTGTAAACCTATTCCTCCGGGTTAAGCGAGGGTTGCTAGTTTAAATTCCAGAAGGAGTCTGGGATTGGACGTAGAACGGGAGTTCGAACCAGTATAAAAAATCTCTAGTGTCATTTTATTTAACTACTATTCACTTACTATATATTCTACACAAGTAGTTTAGACAATATCCATATTACACAATCCTATAGTCACTTTCCTTTGGATTTTTAGAAGACACAAATTCTAATCTGACAATACCCTTTCCAATATTATCATGACGAAAACGATGACGAATGAATTAATATGTTTTTTTCGTAAATGATTGACAGGGTTTTTAGATAAGTTTATAGCACGTATTATCACAGAAAATAGTTGAATTAGACAAACTAAGAAGAGAATTAGGACTTTTATCTTTAAAAGATTGGTAAATTTAAAAAAAATAAACTTTTTTTAAAAAACGGGGCTACTAGGACTTGATCTCTAGTCTCATGGCTATGAATTTAAAACTTTTCAATTTTTGCTATATGATTAGTTCACTATAAGCTAAATTTAACTTGTCTTCAAGCATTTTTTTAAATATATTTTTTTCCCATGCAATTATTTTTGCAAATTTTTTGGTTCCCTCGGTTTTTCATTGATTTTTAAACTTCCTCACCATGAAACCTTCCATCTGTTTTTGACCATTCATTTCAACTATATAAACCTTGGCATTTACATTCTTTTAGATCACTATCATATAAGTTTATTTTGTAACTACCAAATAATCATTTCTTCTCATGAAATCTCCTAATATTCATTCACTAACTATAGCTCTCCATCCACCAATACTTCAAATCTTTCAACTCCTACTCTAGTATATGAATCTGTTCATATCGTACCACCCTCAAATTATCATACCAGATATACACCGGAAGCTACGCGTGGACAAAAACTAAATATTAGTTCACTTTCCGTCAACGACAAGATCGATGTCGTTCACCATTATCGAAGGGAAATGCTAATCTTGCAATAAGAGATGTACTATGAACAAAAGGTTCATGCTAAGAGACTCGGTTTTCTAGAAAAATGTGCATTAAAGTTTTGTGATGCATCACCATCAAACAATAATGTTCATGTTTCATTAGCTGGGAGGCCTCCATACTCTTTGAATTCTTCGGAATACTTAACAATTCAACCTACTCTAGAATATACTAAAATTGAGCCGGAAGAATGCGAGACTCCTAAGAAATCTACTTCCTCCACTTAGATTTTATTTTTATTTTTTTTGTCACTGTTTTAAATATATAATATATGTATATGAATTCGCAATTATTCTGTCAATAAAATTATCATATATTTTTTTCACAGCTTTAGCCGACTGAACTGTAATATTCAATCAACATCATGCTTTTGGAACATTCAATCGACTACGTACTTTTTACCACAAAATTCCTCATGCATTTCAGTCGAATAAATATATTAAACTCAATCAACTCAATGTTTAGTTGACTGAATACCTTTTATAAAAAAATGTTCATCCAACTTAGTCGACTAAACCACTCCTACAGACGACTAAATCAAACCCAAATTGAACTAAAAAGTTTCTGGATACCTTCAATCGACTGAATCAATATGCTTAATCATCTAAACCAATGTTTTGAGAAACTTTTGGCCTTAAGTCATCATTTAGTCGACTAAATTAGCACCTTAGTCAACTAAATTTGAACAAACAAATTCCTTAAAAACTAAAAGGCAACACCTTTTCATTCCATCTATTCATTTTTACATCCTAACTTTTCACCAAATCTCCGTTACCATTCCCTCCTTATAAATTTTTCTTCAGTATAATCCAAAGCTCTACAAATTTGATAGCTCATACTCTCCAAAACCCTAAAGTATAGTGCCACCCAAAAGACCTTGACCTTCCTCCTCTTAAGCCGATCCTTCAAAATCTCAAATCCAAAATGGGCTATATAATGATATGGCTGTTCAGGGGTTTAATTAAATGAAGAACTCCAAAATCTTTGAAGGTTCATTTATAAAGTTTCCCTGATTTTGCTTCTTTCGGGTTTCAAGATTTAGCAAGACGAAGTGGTCTAGAATCATTGCTAGATTTTAATGTCAATAACCTAAAGATAAATCATCTCTTGATCAAGCTATTCTATGCCAGTCTCAACTTGGATCATCACACAATTCATAATCTCGATGATTTGTATAGACACATGTATGTGGTGTCAAAATGTTTTACCCATCTCTAGAATAGGAATGATCCTACAATGTCATTTAGAAGGTGAGAATTTATACAAGATTGAAGTCGACATGGATCATCATGATAGATTAAGTCATCTTTTTCATTCCAATGATTTAAATGAACACAAGGTAATAAAGCTCCATCCAAAAGCAAGACTTGTGCATCAGGCCCTCACACACTCCATTAATACTAGTACCAGAAGTTACGTGAAAATTTATAAACAAGACTTCCAATGGCTCTAAGCTATATGTGGTCAATGATCCATGAATTGGGCAAAGGTCATTCTCGATTAATTTCAAACCTTTAACCAAGGCCACATGAAGACCATTCACTATGGAGCTTATATAATGATACTTATTTTTCATTTTTGAATCCCTCTTCCCAACCCAGACTTCACTGCGGCTGGTTCCTTTAACACCCACACCTTAAAATCTTATTGGTCATCCAAAAAACTTCCAAAGTCATAGAATAATACCTTTAAACATTGGAAAGAATTTAAAGCCCTGGGACAACCTCAGGCTTCCTCCCGTCAACATACTACTATTGGAAATAGTTCCTCTTCTCAAGCTCCACGACAGGTACATGAAAATTAATAAATTGGAACAAATAAACAAGCATACCAAACTTAGACAATTATCTCCTGAAACCAAAAGATACTATAGGCGACTATATCGAGTTGAAACTACCATTACAAAAATGGATTTCAAACTCGATGCTATCATAAGATTCTTAAACAACATATGGGATGTGTTAACTTGTGGTCCATCGCTCTATGTCAGACCATGTTCCTACAGATCTAGGGAAACGACCGTACCCTCGTTTCACATGGTAATCCTTCAAAAAAGAAGAAGAAGGTGATGAAGAAGAAGAATCAAGAGGTAATGATGGAGAATTAGAAGCAAGCTTTGGTGGTGATGGGGAATAGTAAGCTATTCTATATGTTTTATTTTAACATTAACTAACGGGGTTTTTGTCTTATAGCATGTCCTATGCCTGTTTGTTGTGCTACTTTGTGTTTTTGTCTGAACTACTTTATGTTAAGTACTTCATTATGTTGTTGGTACAAATGTTTTGTGGTTGTTATAATTATTATTATTGTTTATATTGTGTGTTTTTTATTGTTGTATGTGTTGTGCGCTTTGTCTTTGTTGATGTTATAAGTTATCATATGTTGTGTATATATGAACCCATATATATTTCTCTCCTTTTTTGGACGATAAAGGAGGTGAAGAAATATCGCATTGCACTAACAAAATTTGCAAGATTACACGATATCGACACAAATTCAGGTGAAGTTGTAGAGTATAGATTTATTTTTGTAGAAATTTATTCCATACGAAGTTGTCATCAATCAAAAAGGGGGATAATTGTGGACTTCACGATTTTGATTCATGACATGGATCTCAGGAAAGAAAGTGGATTATCAAATATTCAACAAATTTGAGTTTAAGCTTTGTATAGTTTTAGTATCTATTATTAAAATCATTCCTCAAGTTAAAACCTACACATTTTGAAAACATACAGTTTAGTCGACTAAACCCTTACGGTCAGTTGACTAAACATTGTTATAATTTTTTTAACTTTCATGACTTAGTCGACTAAAAAATATGGTTAGTCGACTATGCTCTGCCATATACGAGCTAATATTTTTCTGTTTTAACTCAGTCGACTAGATGATTATATTCAGTTGCCTAAACATGTTCACACTACCAATTTTTCAAATATTCTTAAGAGACACTTCTTCTTCCTGAAGAGGAATCTCTTCCAAGAAGAGTTGCAACTATTTCCGTTCATCAGAACTCTTTGCCAACTATTGTAACTCTTCATTCATTATAAATATATGTTTCACAAGATCAAATAACTTATCTTTTCTATTCTTTACTCTCTTGAACATTCAATCTTCTTATTGCTTTGAGTTTGTGAAATCATGTTTATAATTTTTCATTTTTGAAGTAATCTATACTTTTCTTGTCATCACGGACACACAAATATACATATCATACTTGAGGAAAAGACTATAAAAGGGTGTACTTCATTGACAAATTTGTGTTGCAACAAGAACACACAAAGTCTAGAAAACAATTTATTTGTATCAAAATCCTATTCAGTTGCTCAGGCGGCAAAATCTTGTCCAGATGCTAAGGTGGTCAAAGATTGGTTCAGTTGCTCAGGCGGTGTGAACCTATTCCTCAGGGTTAAGCAAGGCTTGCTAGTTTTAATTCCAGAAGGAGCCATGGATTGGATGTAGAATGAGAGTTCGAACCAGTATAAAAAATCTCTGGTGTCATTTTATTTAACTACTATTTACTTACATTATATTCTACACAAGTAGTTTGGACAATATCTGTATTACATGATCCTATAGTCACTTTCGGTTGGATTTTTAGAAGACACAAATTCTAATCTAACAATACCCTTTTCAGTATTATCTTGAAGAAAACGACGACGAATGAATCAATATGTTTTGTTCGAGGATGATTGACAGGGTTTTTAGATAAGTTTATAGCACGTATTATCACAGAAAATAGTTGAATTAGACAAACTAAAACAAATTTAGTACTTTTCAATTTTTGCTATATGATTAGTTCACAATATGCTAAATTTAACTTTTCTTTATGCATTTTTATAATTATATTTTTTTACCCATACAATTATTTTCCCAAATTGTTTGGTTCCATCAGTTTTTTTTCTGATTTTTAAACTTCCTCACAATGAAACCTTCCATCTATTTTTGACCATTATTTCAACTATATAACCTTGGCATTTACATTCTTTTAAATCAATATCATATAAGTTTATATTATAACTACCAAGTAATCATGTCTTCTCATGAAAGCTCCCAATATTCATCTAGTGACTATAGCTCTCCATCCACCAATACTCCAAATCTTTCAACTCCTACTCTGATATATGAACTATTCATGTCGTACTGCCCTCAAATTATCATACCATATATACACCGAAAGCTAAGCGTCGACAAAAACTAAATATTCAATCACCTTCCGTCAGTGACAAGATTGATGTCGTTCACCATTATCAAAGGGAAACGCTATGCTTGCAATGAGAGATGTACTATGAACAAAAGGTTCATGCTACGAGACTCGGTTTTCTGGAAAAATGTGCACTAAAGTTTTGTGGTGCTTCAACGTCAAACAATAATGTTAATGTTCCATCAGCCGAGAGGCCTCCATGCTCTCCAAATTCTTGGGAATTCTCAACAATTCAACTAGCTCTAGAACATACTAAAATTGAGCTGGAAGAGTGAGACTCCTAAGAAATCTACTTCCTTCTTTTAGATTTTTTTCTTTGTCTCTATCAATGTTTTAAAATATATAATATATGTATATGAATTTGCAATTATTTCTTTCAATAAAATTATCATATTTATTTCATAGTTTCATCTAACTGAACTGGAACATTCAATCGACTTCATACTTTTTACTACAAAATTCCTCGTGCAATTCAGTCGAATAAACAACTATTTCATTCGACTGAATTATATCCAAAATAAAATAAAAAGTTTCTGGATACAAATAGTTTATTGAATAAAAAAGTTTAGTCAACTAAATCAATAACTTGTGAATTTTTTTGCCTCGACTCAATATTTAGTCGACTGTCCTGGTACAATCAGTCGACTGAATACTTTTAGTAAAAAATATTCATCCAACTCAGTTGACTAAACCATTCCTACAGTTGACTCAATCATACCAAAATTGAACCAAAAAGTTTCTAGGTACCATCAATCGATTGAATCAATATGCTTAATCATCTAAAACAATGTTTTGAGAAGTTTTTAGCCTCGAGTCATCATTTAGTTGACTAAATTAGCACCTTTAGTCAACTGAATCTAAATAAACAAATTTTTTAAAAACTAAAAGGCAACACCTTTTCATTCCATCTATTCATTTTACATCTTAACTTTTCACCAAACCTCCATTACCATTCCCTCCTTATAAATTTTTCTTCAGTATAATCCAAAGCTCCACAAATTTCATTGCTCATACTCTCCAAAACCCTAAAGCACAGTGCCACCCAAAAGATCTAGACCTTTCTCCTCTTAAGCCGGTCCTTTCGAATCTCAAATTCGAAGTGGGCTATATAACGATAGGGCTGTTCAGAGGTTTAATAAAATGAAGAACTCAAAAATCTTTGTAGGTTCGTTTATAAAGTTCCCTGATTTTGCTTCTTATAGGTTTCAAGATTTAGCATGACGAAGTGGTCTAGAATCATTGCTTTATTTTAATGCCAATAACCTAAAGATTAATCATATCTTTATCAAGCTATTCTATGCCAATCTCAACTTGGATCATCACATAATTCATAATCCCGATGATTTGTATGGACACATGTATATGGTGTCAAAATGTTCTTACCCATCTCTAGAATAAGAATTATCATACAATGTCAATTAGAAGGCGAGAATTTAGACGTGATCGAAGTCGACATGGATCATCGTGAGAGATTAAGTCATCCTTTTCTTTTCGATGATTTAAAAGAACTCAAGGTAATAAAGCTCCACCTAAAATCAAGATTTATTCATCATGCCCTCACATACTCCATTAATCCTCGTACCGGAAGTTATGAGATAATTTATAAACAAGACTTCCAATCGCTCTAAGCTATATGGGGTCAGCAATCCATGAATTGGCAAATGGTCATTCTCGATGAATTTCAAACCTTTAACGAAGGCCACATGAAGACCATTCACTATGGAGCTTATATAATGGGACTTATTTTCTTTTTCAAATCCATCTTCCCGACTCGGACTTTATCTCGGTTGGTTCCTTTAACACCCAGACCTTAAGTCTTATTGGTCTTCCCAAAAATGTCCAAAGTCATACAATAATAACTTCTGAACATTGGAAAGAATTTAAAGCCATGGGACAACCTCAACCTTCCTCCCATCAACATACTGCAACCGAAACTAGTTCCTCTTCTCAAGCTCGATGACAAGTACATGAAACTGAATAAATTGGATCGATACACAAGCATGCAAAACTTACACAATTATCTCTAGAAACCAAAAGATACTTGATAGGCGACTATATCTAGTTGAAACTACCGTTACAAAAATGGATTCCAAGCTCGATCATATCAAAGGATTCTTAAGCAACATATGGAATGTGTTAACTTGTGGCCCATCCCTCTATGTCAGTCCATTTTCCTACAGGTCTGAGGAAATGATCGCACTCACATGGTCATCCTTTAAAAAAGAAGAAGAAGGTGACGAAGAAGAAGAATCGGGAGGTAATGATAGAGAAGGAGAAGAAAGCTCAAGTGGTGATGGGGAAGAGTAAGCTATTCTGTATCTTTTATTTTAACATCAACTAATGCGGTTTTTGTCTTAAAGTATGTTCTATGTTTGTTGGTTGTGCTACTTTGTGTTGTTGTCTGAACTACTTTATGTTAAGTACTTCATTATGTTGTTGGTACAAATGTTTTGTGGTTGGTATAATTATTACTGTTGTTTGTATTGTGTGTTTGTTATTGTTGTATGTGTTGTGTGCTTTATCTTTGTTGATGTTATAATTTATCAAATGTTGTATATATATGTACCAATATATATTTCTCTCCTTTTTGTCGATGACAAAGGGGGAGAAGAAGTATCGCATTGCACTAACAAAATTTGCAGGATTACATGATATCGGCACAAATTCAGGCGAAGTTATAGATTACATATTTTTTTTGTCGAAATTTATCTTATACGAAGTTGTCATCAATCATAAAGGGGGGGAATGTTGGACTTCATGATTTTGATTCATGACAAGGAGCTCAAGAAAGAAAGTGGATTATCAAATATTCGACAAATTTTGAATTTAAGTTTTGTATAGTTTTAGTATCTATTGTTAAAATCTTTCCTCAAGTTAAAACCTACACATTTTGAAAACACACAGTTTAGTTGACTAAACACTGTTATAATTTTTTTTATTTCCATGACATAGTCGACTAGAACTCATGATTTATCGACTAAACTTTGCCATATTTGAACTAATATTTTCCTATTTCATCTCAATTGACTAGACGATTATATTCATTCGACTAAACATGTACAAACTGCCATATTCTAATTTTTTTTAAAGAGATACACTTCTTCCTAAAGAGGATTCTTTTCCTGGAAGAGTTGCAACCATTTCCGTTCATTAGAACTCTTTCCAACTATTGTAACTCTTAATTCTTTATAAATATATGTTTCATTAAAGATCAAAGAACTTAACTTTTCTATTCTCTACTCTCTTCAATAATCAAAATTCTTCCTGCTTTGTGTTCGTGAAATCAAGTTTATATTTCTTTATTTCTAAAGCAATCCATTATCCTTACCTTCGCAGACACATAAATATACATATCATACTTGATGAAAAGACTATAGAAAGGGTGTACTTTATTTGATGAATCTGTGTTGTAACAAGGACACTAAAGCTAAGAAAACAATTTTTTGTATTAAAGTCCTGTTTGGTTACTTAAGCGGGAAAATCATGTTCAATTGCTCAGGTGGTCAATGTCCTGTTCGTTTGCCAATGCGGTGTAAACCTATTCCTCCGGGTTTAGTAAAGGTTGATATTTTAAATTCCAGAAGCAATCTGAGATTAGATGTAGAACGTGAGTTCAAACCAGCATAAAAATCTTTGATGTCATTTTATTTTACTACGATTAACTTACTTTATATTCTGCACAGGTAGTTTAGATAATATACATATTACACGATCGAATAGTCACTTTCAAAAAAGGCAGCTGATCTACCAAATTTCCTTCACAATGGTTTAGTTCATGAAGGACTTTCAAGTTCGCAAAAGGTTTAGGGTCCGATGACCGCTGATCTATCGATTCACCTTCATGACGCTTATGTTTATGAAGAACTTTAAGGTTTGCGAAGGGTTTTTGCATCAGATGACCACGGATCTACCGGTTCGACTTCACGATGCTTTATTTTATGTAGGAACTTCACGTTCACGAAGGGTTTTTGAATCAGATGACCGCTGATATACGGTTCGCATTCACGACGCTTTAGTTCGTGAAAGATTTTTTGGATCAGATGACTGCTGAACAGACAGCCTTGGAGAGGTAATTCCTCGACTTTAAAAGGAATTCTAGATTGATTTATGGATACTAGACGATCTTGGAGTGATAATTCATCGACTCTAAGAAGGATTTTTGTCAGATATTTGGCGAGCGGATGGCCATTGGGTGACAATTCATGGACTTTAAGAAGGACTTTGGTCATATGTTCGATGACTAGACGGCGTTGAAATGATAATTCATCGAATCCAAGAAGAATTTTCGTTGTATGTCCAATCCGTAGAAGTCCTTGGAGTGATTATTCATCGACTCCAAGAAGGATTTCGATCGGCAGTCCGATGACCAAACGACCTTTGAGTGATAAATCATCCGACTCCAAGAAGGATTTCGGTTAGATGTCCGATGACCAGACGGCCTTGGAGTCATAATTCATCGACTCCGAGAAGTGTTATTGGGTTTAGGCTGATGCTAACACAGTTTTAATGGTTCCCGAACACTAGGAGGTTGCATCTGATGTTCCGTCGTAAGTCGGAATAGTAAACTTTTTAGGGTATTTTTCCTTTAAAATGTCATCAGTAAAGAGTGGATCCTTATTCATTATCTCTCGATCCTTACTTTCTTTGATAAAATGCTTGATCATATTTATGATATATGCACCTGATGTCCGACAGTCCGTAGGTTGTCTGTTAGTGACTATGCCAATTGTTTGATTTTGCAAACTATCTTGATAAGTAGGTTGAAGCTTAAGCACTCCGATCTTCAAGAAAACAACTCCCTTGCAGTTTTGTTGGCTTGCGGTTGGTCTGGTAGGAGCAGTCTAGGCCTCCACACCAGTATTGACTGCATTAGCATTTTCTTCCATCTTATCGTCGTCAAGTTGCTCACCATCTTATGGTCGAAGAGATCCACTCCTACATCTTCTCGTACGGGTTTTTCACCTAGATTCAACTTTGTAGAAGGTTGCTTGGAAGTTAATGGAGTGCCTGTGTTACCTTCTAAGATGATTCATGTAGCTCCACCTACTACTCCTTTTTTCTTATGCCTTCCGTTTCTTCTATTTAGACCTAAAAAAGAAGAGTTTTCTGCTCTACGGCAGCGCGGCTTCTGGCATAATTCTTTGATCAGCTACTAATTGTAAGGTTAGGAGGGCATTTAATTTTTCCATAAGTTCTTTTCTATGTTCTCCGTCTTTTGTTTGATTTCATCAACTACTTTTCCATAAGTGCTGGGTAGAAGATCCCGACACCTGATCACCAATGTATGCTCCAGAATTCACTCTAGTTAGCATATTATTTGTGTTGTTGACTTCTATTTGTAGAGGATTGGTCGCTTCTCCAACTGTGACAGCTCCTATGGATTTTCTAGAAGCAGTTCTCTTTCTATAACATCCTATATTTTTGGTAACATTATTTAGAATATTTAATTATGTAAATTAGGTAAAATAATGGGTTGATTAGGGTTTGAGATTTGATTTAATCAAAGGGTAGTTGTGCCATATAACCTATGAATTAAAATAAGAGTCAAACTGAAATAAAGGAGGGGTAAAATAGGAAATAGGTCATTCCTATGTCTCTAAAATTTGTAGTGTATTCCTATACACGTTCAATTTTTATTTTCATATTTTTTTAAAGTGGTCGGCCACTATTAATAAGTATAAGAGGAAGAAGATTAAGAAAAGCTAAGGAAGAAGCTAATGCAAATCAAATTCATTCACATCCCAATCTCTTTAGCCCCTAAAGCTAAGGCGAATAATGTTTACATATCATTTTTGTTTTATTTTCAGTTTTAAGATGAATTTTGAATATTTTGCAACGATTTGCCATAATTTTGAATGATGGAACGCCTATATATACTTGTTGATGAATTATGGTTGTTCATATTGAATTTATGATATGTTTTAAGGTAAAAACCCGATTAAATGACATCCAAATGCCTTACAAACTTTTATGAAGATTATAAATATTATTTTGGAGATGGGTTTTAATTTTTAAATTTTTCGAATATATGTGGAATTTTTATGAATTTTCTAGTAAATAAAATGTTGATTTGGGTCAACAATTATTTACGGTTATATTATAAAAGTTTTGGGCCTGAAATTTTTATATGTTGGAAAACATATTAAAAGAGATTTTTTTGGAATTTTTGTAGAATTTTCCAAAGTATTTTAATGGGTATATACAATTATTTATATTATGGGACTTAAATGTTTTATATATTTATAAAAGGAGAGGAGGCTGTTTGCAAATAATTCGAAATTATTAGTTCTGAAAATTGTAGTACTTTTTATTGGTAAAGAAAAACGCAACCTATCAAAATTTGACACGTAAAGTAGGTAAGGTGAAAAGAACTATTTACTACATACTAATTACTGTTTTGATGCTTTCGGCACCTACTTCCGCCTTGGTTAGCTTTTGACGGAGTCCCTCTACTTACAATGCCATCGAAACCAATGCGCATGGTATCAATCTATTAGTACTCCGCGAATTGGATAGAAGGCAAAAGGTATGTGGTTGAAAACTGAGGTTCCAAAAGGGTTGAGGCATCACTTTTTTAAAAATAAAAATGCATCTGATTGCCTTTGAACTAGATGGCTTTCGACAGGGTTTAATGGATTTAAAGAAATGGTTTTGATTGGGTTTCACTTTTGTTTGAAACGATTACTTTTGACTAAGAAGCTTTCAACTTAGTTGGATTCGATTATGTCAAATGAATTCGGGTTATACCCATGTTTTTAACCAACAGCTTTTAACTAGGTCGAAACCTTTTTACTACCTCCTTTTTTCCTTTCGACCTAGATGGTTTCGAAGAGGTACATTTTTTCTAAAAATTTGGCCACTTCTCCAATGCTTTCGAAGGGATAGTTTCGACACCATCACTTCTTTATTAGGAAATGGTTTCCAAATAGATGCTTTCAACATAAATGTTTTAAAATCACTTATTAGTATGATTGAAGTGAAATCCAAATGGTTTTGAAAGAGAAAGTTTTAAATGGTTTCAAAACAAATGCATTCGACTTTAATGGGGTTATGATTTTTTCTCTACTTGAAGGCATAATCCAAATAGTTTCGACTAAGATGATTTTCAAGGGTTTCGAAGGAGTAAGTTTTCGAATGGTTTCGAAGGTTTCCACATTTTTTATAAATTGAACCCAAAGTACTTTCAAAAAGATTGAGTTTTAACTCTTTCCAAATGTTTTATCGACTGTTTTTGAAAGGAGTGGTTCCTCAAGATTTCAAAACAGTTGAGAGGAAAGGTTTTTCTTATGTTTTCAAAAGGCAATATTTAATGATTTTAAAGAGAAATTCCTAACGTTTTGAAGCTTTCAAAGGAAAGGCATTTAATTGTTTCAAAAGGGTCACTATCAATTGTTTCGAAGGGGTTACCTTCAAGGTTTTGAAAGGGTTGTTTAAAGGTTTTAAACAAGGGATTCAAATGTATTAAATAGGCAATATAGCCTGTATTTTCAGGTTAAAAGGGGTTTTAACTTATTTTGGAAGGATAGCTAATCCACATTAAAATTCTTCAACCTTATTTTGTGTAAAGTATTCATAACATGGCAAAATAGCATAAAGTAAAGCTAAGAATATATTTTCCACGTATAATTATGATTTAAAAGGTTGAATCATTTTGTAAAGATTTTCAAGGAAAAAGATGATGGGCAGTTAACCCTAAGAAAATGATTCGGATAGATAATCCATTTTGATTTAGACAGTTAGTCTAGTTTGTTGGTAGTCAGCCTAGTTTATGGATAGATGGTCCATTTATTACTTGTGGATAGATAGTTCACTTGTTACCTGATTATAGCTTAATGGACTTAGCTATTATTATCATTGATATATCAGTTTGATTAACCAGTTTGGTTTTAGGAAAGGATTTGCAAAATATATATTTTAAAGAGGACATTAGAGAGGGAAAACCGGTTCCGCTAAGCGGCATAGTCTCACTTAATTTGGTAAACCGAGATGTAACAGTATTATTCACACCAGGCTTCATGCCTGATTCAATGTTTTTGTTTTCTCCTTAAACCCATAGGTACTCAAAATTGATTTGATTAAGCTGAGGGTTAAGGCTTTCAGGCTTATAATTTTGGCAAATAAAGCTTCCGGAGATAAGAAAGTGGCTAATGTATAGCTAATTATGTGTTATAGTTTATTTTGTTTTAATTCCGCTTTATATATTGAGTCAGAGATGACTATACTAACTCTGGTCAACTAAGGGGGCATCATCATATATCGCTCTTGCCATATTTTATAATGAATATATTTATTCCTTACATGGGAAATAATTAAGGGATTATGTAACATGGATATGAATTATTATTTTGAAATGTAATTGAAAAAATATTGTATTGAAATCTTTGATTTGTTCTTATTCATGTGCTTTTGATAATATGAATGACCTTAGCATTATCATATTTTGTCACCAGAAGTTAATACTATGGATGACTACAGTATCTACAGAGCTTAGCTTTTGGCCTCCAGATATGAGATGTTACAACTTGGCATCAGAGCATGCTTTATGAACATTTTAACTAAAAATGGTTTTTAAAATAAAATCCTAAGGAATTAGAGTAAGATTTTTGTATGGGATAGAGCTATAGCAACATGCTTGTATTTGCTATACATAAGTGTACGTTTTATCTATAGTCTCCTATCTTTTTTTAGTTATTCTTCTTTATCTCCTGAGGTTGGAATACAGATATGGATGGTAGAAGAGGAAGATTAAACCCAGGAAGGGTTGCCATTGATGGGAATTCCAAATGTAGTACAAGGAGGACCCAAGGTTAGACATAAGTAGATAATGAAGGTGTTGGAGTCCAGCAAGTGGACATGGGATCTATGTATAATTTTTTCCGAATATGATGCAAGCTAAAGTTACAACTGGAATGGTAGGAGGAGTTGCTATAGGAGCAGGAGTTCCTGAGGTTCCGGTAGTTAACCATTATGGTAAGCTGAGCGAAGATTACGCTAATCTTAGAGGGAAGCCATTTCTAGGAAAAGAGGATGCAATGGAGGTGGAAAATTGGTTGTTGCACTATGAGAGAATCTTTGCAGACTTGGATCTCAATAATGAGTAGAAGACGAGGCTTGCTTCGAGGCAGCTTCGGTGAGCAGCTTTGTTTTGGTGGAGCAGTGTGATGGGTGGTGTAGATGAGGAAATCCTTACATGGGCAGATTTCAAGGTGAGGTAATAGGAGAGGTTTATGTCTACGATGCATCGTTGGCTCTAATCAAAAATTTTGTTGAGTTAGAGCAGGAGGATATGTCTATTTTGGAGTATGGTAGAAATTTTAAGGAGTTAGCCAAATATGGTTATACTTCAGTGGATACAGTAATGAAGAGGGAGGAGAAGTTTATCAGGGGGTAGAAGCCTAAGTTAGCAATGTCTACATTACCTCATATTAGACATCCTTTTGATTTTGTAGTGGAGATGGCCTTAAGACATGAGGAATATCTTAATTCTCTAGAGAATAATAAGGCTAAGGAGGTTCAGGTTGGGTAGAAATAGAAGAGGAAGTTCTTTCCTAAGAAGGGTCCTCAATAGGGTGGAGCAGTTAAGAAAAGGAAGTCTGAGATTGTTTGCTTTAAATGCAATGAGAAGGGGCATTTTGCTAATGATTGTCGTGTTGGAAAGGCAAAGGAGGTAGCCGAGAGGAAGAATGTCAAGTGCTTCAATTATGACCCGATTGGCCTTTGTAAGAACCAATGCAAGGAGCCCGATGAGGATGGAAAGGGCAAGACGTATGCATTGGAGCCTGCTACTCCAAAGCCAACAGCTGAGGTGAAGGGAAAGGATGTTTTAGGAGATACGCTTTAGATCCATGGTATGCCTGTTAGCATCCTACTTAATACTGGTGCATCACATTCTTTTATATCTAGATAACTGATAGATAAGATTAAACTAGAACCCACATATTTAGTTACTTCCTTACAAGTTGCGAATCCAATAGGAGGGTATGCAACTGTAGGGTTGAGATGTTACCATTTAGAGTTCGACTTGATGGGTCATACTTTTATTTGCAGTTTACATGTTTTGATTTTGTGGGATTTAAGATTTTTCTTGGAAAGGATTGGTTATGTCAGTATGATGCTAGGATATCTTGCCAGGATAAGAAAATATCACTTAGACACCTTGATTGTAGCAACCGTATAGTTTGTACCGTAGAAGCTTCTAGCTGTGAGATGTATGCTTTGTTAGGTGTTATGGAATTAGATGATGAGTTAAGTCAATTTTTCATGGTTAGAGAATTTGCAGTTACTTTTAAGCCCGTAGTTGGATTGCCATCGAAACGAGCCATTGAGGTTTAGATAAATTAAGTTTCTAGAGCAGAACCAGTGAGTAGGCAACTGAGTAGGATGACCCCTACACAGCTGAGGGAGTTAAAGGTGCAGTTGGTGGATTTGGAAGGCAAGAGTTTAATCAGGCCGAGTAGTTCACCTTGGGGTGCAGCAGCAGTGTTTACTAAGAAGCCGGACGAATCGTTAAGGCTATGTATCGATTATCGTTTTTCGAATGAGAGGACGATAAAGAATCGATATCCACTGCCCAGAATTGATGATTTGTTCGATCAATTGAATGGAGCCAAGTTATATTCTCAATAACATTTTGCAACAAGTTTCCTTAGCTCGGGGGAGCAGATGAAGGTATACCTTTGATGGCATTTAGGAATGGATATGGATCGTACGAATGATTAGTTATGTCATTCGAACTGACTAATATGCCAGAATTCTTTATGGATTTGATGAACCGGGTTTGTCGAAAGCACTTGGATAAGTTCATATTGGTTTTTATAGATAATATCTTGATATACTCTAAGGATGAGAAGGAGCACAGAGTTCATCTTAGATTGGTGCTTGAGACATTGATATGGCATCGATTGAAGGCAAAGTTTTCAAAGTGTCATTTCTAAAAGAAGGAGGTGAAATTTCTTAGTCATGTAGTCTCGGAGAAAAGGATATCAGTAAATCCGACTAGGGTTGAAGTAGTGAACGGTTAGAAGAGACTCGAGATAGTGACTATGACAAAGAGTTTCCTAGGGTTGGCTTGTTTTTATTGGAGGTTCATTAAGGATTTTTCATGGATAGTGGCATCGATGATCAAGCTAATGAGAAAGGATGTGAAGTTTGTGTGTACTGATCAGTGTGAGGAAGCATTCCAAAGTTTGAAATAGTTACTGAGCCCTACACCTATATTGATTGATCTAGAAGGGAATCAGGATTTGGTGGTTTATACAGATGCATGTGGAATATGGTTGGGAGTTGTGCTAATGAAAGGAGGTAAAGTGGTTGCCTAAGCTTCTAGAAAGCTCCATCAGCATGAGGTCAGATATTCGAAGCATATTTGGAAGTGGCTGCAGTGATTTTTGCTTTTAAGGCATGGAGACATTACCTTATAAGAGAAAGGTTTGAGTTATATACAGATCCTAAGTCACTGAAATATTTGTTCTCTCAGAAATAGTTGAACATGAGACAGCAGAGGTGGTTAGAATTTATTGCCGCTTATGATTTTGGGATTGAGTACACACTAGGGAAAGGCAACAAGGTTGCAGATGCACTTAGCAGGAAACATCAAAATGCAGTGTTAGCGATGATTGCTAAGTGGAAAGATTTGGAACTATTAGTTGATTGCTGAGTGCAGTGGAGATCTGAGGCTGGGTTTAGCGGAGAAACTGTAGTGTTATCTTGTTTGGAAGATCGACTAGTATTGAGTGAAAATATTGCTTCTAAATGAAAAGAAGATTTGGTATTAGAAGAACGGATTAGGAAGTTAAGAGATGGAACCAAGAGAGATGACTTGAAAGATTTTAGTCTTGACCAGAATGGGAGGTTGAGAAAGAAAGGAAGGTTATGTGTTCTAAGTGTAAGAAACATAAGGAAAGAAGTCTTGGATGAATGCCATCGTTCAAAGTTCTCTATTTATCCGGGAGATACTACGTTGTATCGGGATATGAAAAGAAATTTCTTCTAGGAAGGTATGAAGCGGGATAGTGCTTGTGTGTAAAGCGGTGCTTGAATTACCAATAGGCAAAGCCGAACACCAGAATCCAAGTGGGGTGCTTCAGCCATTGGAGATTCTAGTATGAAAGTGGGATTCTTTTTCTATGAACTTTATTGGCGAGTTACCAAGGTAAAATAGAGGAAATAAAGTATATGGATCATAATGGATAGATTTACTAAGAGTTCCCATTTCATTCCAATTAATTCAACTAGGACGACACCTATTTTAGCGAAGTTGTTCATGAAGAATGTGGTTAGACTGCATGGAATTCCTAGTAGTATAGTAAGGAATGGATATCTCTTATTCACTAGCGAGTTCTAGAAGAGTCTGCAAGAAGTTTTGGGAACCAAGCTCAAGATGAGTACCGCTTGTCATCCCCAGACGGATGGGTAAACAGAAAGTGTTAACGATGTCTTGGAAGATTTGTTAAAAGCTTGTATTCCAGATTTCTAGGGATCGTGGGAAGACCATCTGCATTTAGTTGAGCTTTCGTATAACAACAGTAATCAGGTTAGTGTTGGGATGGCACCATTTGAAGCTTTTTACGGAAGGAAATACTAATCTCCCGTATGCTGGTTAGAGAATGAGGATAAGTTGGTTCTTAGTCCAGATTTTGGCCAGGGAAGCTGCATAAAAGATTGAGGTCATTCGCGCTAGAATGTAGGAGGCTTGGTCTAGGCAGAAAAGTTATGCTATTAGAAGACGGAAAGCTTTAGAATTCTTAGTTGGAGATAAAGGTTTTTGTCAAAGTGTCACCTATGAAGGGTGTGATCAAATTCAGGAAATTAGGAAAGTTAGCAACGAGATTCTTTGACCATTTCCTATTATTGGGAGGATTGGTAAACTCACGTATAGAGTTGAGTAACCGAGAAGTTTGGCAGGTACCCACGAAGTTTTCCATGTTTATCATCTCAAAAAGTATGTTAGAGACCCGGAGACTACTATTCCTCCAACTGTACTAGTCGACTTAGTGGTAGAACTGTACTTGACTATCGCGAGAAAGCTAATTCGTATTGTTACGAAAGATGAGAAGAAGCTTAGAACCAAACCGATCAAATAAGTCAAAGTACAGTGGAGCAATGATAACAGGGACTGTACTTGGGAGATTGAGAGTAGGATTAGAGATACTTATCCTGACATATTTGATGGTATGTTTTACCCCTTTGATTGATGTGTTATGTACCTTATGTAATTTCAAGGACGAAATTCACCAAGGAAGGGAGTTTGTAACACCACATATTTTTGGTAACATCATTTAGGATATCTAGTAAGTTAAATAAAATAAAATAATATGTTTATTAGGGGATTGAGATTTGATTTAACCAAAGGGTAGACATGCCCTTTACCCAAAGAATTAAGTTAAGAGTTAAATTGAAATAGAGTAAGGGTAAAATATAAAAGAGGTCATTCCTATATCCCTAAACGGTGGCCATGTAGTCTTATACACATCCACTTTCTATTTTCAAATTTTTTTAAAGAGGTCGGCCACCGTTAACAAGGAAAAGAGGAAGAAGATTAAGAAATGCTAAGGAAGAAGCTAATTCAAATAAAATCCATTCACATATCAATCTCTTTAATCCCTAAAGCTAAGGTGAATAATATTTACGTCTCATTTTTTATTTGTTTTCGGTTTTAAGATCAATTACAAATCGTTTGCACTGATTTGCCATGTTTTTGAATGATAGAATGATTGTATATACTTGTTGATGAATAATAGTTTTTCATATTCAGTTTATGATATGTTTTAAGGTACAAACCCTATTAAATGACATACAAATGTCTTGCGAATTTTTTTTCACAACATAAATATCATTTTAGAGATGGGTTTCAATTTTCAGAATTTGCTGAATATTTGTGAAATTTATATGAATTTTCTAGTAAAGAAAATGTTAATTTGGGTCAATAATTATTTACGATTATATAATAAAAGATTTGGGTCTGAAATTGTTATATGTTGGGAAACATATTAAAAGAGCTTTTCTGGAATTTTTGTAGAATTTTCCTAAGTGTTTTAATGGGTATATATAATAATTTAAAGTATGGGACTTAAATATTTTATATATTTATAAAAGGAGAAAAGGCTGTTTGCAAATAATTCAAAAAGATTAGTTCTAAACATTGCAGTACTTTTCATTGGTAAAGATAGAGGCAACCAATCAAAATTTGACACATAAAGTAGGTTAGGTGAAAAGAACTCGACATACTATAATAGCTTTAATGCTTTCGGCACCTGCTTCCACCTTGGTTAGCTTTCGATTAAGACCCTCCCCTTCTAACACCATCGAAAACAATGTGCATTGTTTCAATCTATTGCTACATAGCGAATTAGATAGAAGGCAAAAGGTCCATCGTCAAAACCAGGGGTTCCGTAGGGGTTGAGGCATCATTTTGTTTTCAAATTAAAAATATGCCTTCTTGCCTTCGGAATAAATGGCTTTTGACTGGGTTTAATGGATTAAAAGAAATGGTTAAAGAAATGCTTTCGATTGGGTTGCACATTTGTTTTAAACGACTACTTTCTACCAAGAAGCTTTCAACTTAGTTGGCTTTTGACTAGGTCAAATAAATTTGGGTTATGCCCTTGTTTTTAAACAACCACTTTCGACTAGGTCGAAACCTTTTTGCTGCCGCCTTTTTTCCTTTTCAACCCAGATGGTTTCGAAGGGGTACTTCATTTTCTAGAAATTTAGCAACTTCTCCAATTCTTTTGAGGGGATAGTTTCGACACCATCACTTCTTTACTTAGGAAACTATTTTGAAATAGATGCTTTCGATTTAAATGTTTTAAAGACACTTTTTCCTATGATTGAAGTAAAATCTAAATAGTTTTGAAAGAGAAAGTTTTAAATGGTTTGGAAGGAGTAAATTTTCGAATGGGTTCGAAAGATTTTCACATGGTTTAAATCAAACCCAAAGTGTTTTCGAAAGGATTGATTTTTAACTGTTTCAAAAGCTTTTAATGAATGGTTTCGAAAGGGGTGGTTCCCTAGGGTTTCGAAAGGGTTGAAAGGAAAGGTTTTTCCTACGTTTTTGAAAGGCAATATTTGATGGTTTTAAAGTGGGATGTCTAAGGTTTTGAAGCTTTCAAATGGAAGGATTTTAATGGTTTCAATTGGGTCACTTTCAATGGCTTCGAAAGGATTACCTTCAAGGGATTCGAAAGGGTTGTTTAAAGGTTTTAAACAAAGGTTTCGAATGTATTAAATATGGAATATAGCCTAAGTATTTTCAAGTTAAAAGGGGTTTGACCTGTTTCGGAAGGATAGCTAATCCACGTTAAAATTCGTCAACCATATTTTGGGTGAAATATGTATAACATGGCAAAGTAGCTTAGAGTAAAGCGAAGAATATATTTTTCTCGTATAAGTATCATTTAAAAGGTTGAATTATTTTGAAATGGTTTTCAAGGAAAAAGGTGAAGGGTAGCTAACCCTAAGAAAATGATCCAAACAGATACTCCATTTTGATTCAAGAAGTTAGTTTTATCTGCGGGCAGTCAGCCTAGTTTTTGGACAGATGGTCCATTTAATACTTGTGGATATATAGTTTACTAGTTACCTGAATATTACTTAACGGACGTAGCTATAATTATCACTATTATACTAGGTTGATTAACACGTTTGGTTGCAGGAAATGATTTGCAAAATATATGTTTTAAAGATGAGATTAGTGAGGGGAGACATGTTTCTCCAAGCGGCGTAGTCTCACTTAATATTAGTAAACTGAGATGTAACGTATTATTCACACCAGGCTTTATGTCTAACTCGAAGTTTTTGTTTTCTCTTTAAACTCTCGGATATTCACAATTAATTTGAGTAGGCTGAGGGTTAAGGTTTTTAGGTTTAGAATTTTGAAGAATAAAGCTCCCAAAGACGAGCAAGTGGCTGACAAATTGCAAGTAGGATTTATAGTTTTTTTGGTTCCGCTGCATATATTAAATCAGAGGTGACTATATTGACTCTGGTCAAGCAAGGAAGCATCGTCGTATGTCGCATTGTAATGGTTAAATTTAATCATTACCTATGAAATAGTTAAGGGATTATGTAACATGGATATGAATTATTGTTTTGAAATATAATCAACAAAATATTGTTTTGAAATCTGTGATTTGTTCATATTCATGTGCTTTTGATATTATGAATAACTTTAGCACTACCGTATTTTGTCATCAGAAGTTGGTACTATAGATGACTGCAGAATTTGTAGAGCTTAGCTTTTGGCCTTTAGATACGTGATGTTACACTTTCTCCCCTCCATTGATCTTCAACTACAAGCTACAAACTTTCTAGAGCTGATTTGATGGATCTAATTTCTATGTCTAGCGGATATAAAGAGGAAACCAGATATATACCCAAATTCGCTGATTTTTTTTAAAGCAACAAAATGTTAATCCATAAATGAATCAACACCTTGGATTGAGTGTGAAAGCACCAAACCCGTATCTCAGAACAAACAATGTAGAAAATGAATGAATAAAGAGCCGAAATAGTAAAAAGCCACAAGAATTTTATAGCGGTTCAGCTGTTGACGAAGCCTACGTCCACTTTATATCTTTTTGTTAACTAATTATTGTTACAAGAAGATTTGAATTACAATATGATTGAATTGCCTAAGTTAGATCTAATTCACAAGTGCTAGGAGACAACTGGAGGATCTCAGTTGCTCCTTTGCGACTATTGTATGAAAGATGAAGAGTGAAGAATGGTAATGGCAGAATTGTAGTAGCCAGTCTAGAGATCCCTTTCATGTTGCAAACGGGATAGTCTTTATAGGGGTTGGAGAGCACTTAGGCCAAAGCCACTTTGTCAAAAAGCTGTAGTTGTCATGCAAAGAAAGCCTAAGAAGTTTGGAGGTTATCGAACCAAATTATTTGGATTAGATCGGTACTGATCCAAATAATTAAGCATTTTTTATGATTCGTACTTGATTGTCTTCCTTTCTTCGATATGATGCTCTCTATGCAATTTCATAGCTTGTTGATTTGTTTTGATGATGGTTCACTTATGAGTTATAGTGACTTATATTATGAATCAGATGAACTTCTTGAAATTAAATGCTTGGAATTTTACCAAACTTGTTGGGTGAGCTTAGTGGAGTCATTGGAGTGAGATGCAAGAGATTTGGAAGACCAATGATCAACTAATCGAATTGTACCAATCTAATTGGATAAGATAGTGCTGATCCAAAAAGTTAGGCTATTTTTAGCCCATACATCAAGAAGACTTTTGTGATGATCTTCTAGGTTTGTCGGTCAAGTTTCAAGTCATTGAACGCTTAATCTAAATATCCTATCTCCTTTCGAATTTTGTTAGGTTGAAAACCAGGTTAACACATACCATCATAATTGAGAAGGGCGGTTAAGGGAAATCGAAATCTCGAATTATTTTATAAACTTCTTCAACAAATCTTTTAATAAATCTCTTTCATTTACGAAATTACTTTTATTTAGATTCCAAAGCATTTATGAAACAATTTTATAATTATTAAAAATCATTTATATAAGTTTATAAATACTCAAAACCCTTTATAAAAACTTCTTTCATAAACTTTCCTTATTTAAAAAAAACTTCTTTAATAAACATAAATCAATAAAGTTCCTTTGATAAATAAACTATTTAGAAAACTTTAAATAAATAAGTTATTATTTAAACCTTCTTCATTAAATAATCTTTAAACCATATTAATAAAATAATGATTTCAAACAATCATTTAAAAAGTATTTAATTACTTCAAAACACCCTTTTATAAAATAATTACTTAACTTCATACCATTATTAAAGGTAAGATTGACTTTACCAATAATTGGAAAAAGGCTTAGTGACCACAATAGATCTCATTTAATTAGGTTTAAATAATCCATGTATAACATGGGTATTTACATAATAAGTAGATATATAAAGGGAATCAACCAACCACAACTAAATCAACATATAGGTTAGATGTCCAGGTTACTATAATAGCAGATGGGGATTTGTTCTACTAAACACATGTCTAAGTTAATATAATAGCAGATTGAGTTTTTATTCTGCTTAAATAGATGTCCACATAATCTACTTGGGAAAATATGGCAAAAGTATAATTTATTCAACCAAACAGATGTCCAATATAACAAAATGAGCAGAACGGTGTTTTATTCAGCTAAACAGATGTCATCGGGTTTCATGTTCAATTAGGGTTACTTAAGTGTAATCAACAAGAAATCCCTTAGAAAAAATCTTCTTTTTAAGGAGAGTTTCTTTTAAAACAAACTAATCTTTAGAAAAAAAAAGTGGGTTGAAATTTTAAAGATTTTATCAAAAATAAAAATAACGTTCAAATTCTTTATGTAATAGTAATTAACCTTTCATTAATAATTAATTATTATACAAATAATCAATAATAATTATCCTTTAACTAAATGTTTAAATAATAGTTAACCTTTAAATAAATAATTAAACCATAATTAATCTTCATTAATTATTAAATAATAATTTAAAATTTAAAATATTAATTAAATATTAATTAATCTCAATAAATTAGTTAATCTTTACTTAAAATTTATTAATAAATAAACATTTATTTAAATAATTAAATCATATTTAAGTTTTTAATTATAACTTAACTTATTTAGCGCTTATTAAATAATAAAACCCTTTTGAAATAAATATCTAATTAATAAATAATATTTAATAATTAATTAAATAATTATTTATTCTTAAATAATTAATTAAATTATAATTCACCTTTTAATTATTTAACTCATTACAATTAACTTAATTTATACTTAAGTATTATTTTCCCAATTAACTAATGATTAAGTACTAATTACCTTATTTAATTGGATTATTAAATAATGATTTAATAGATGTATAAATAAATAAGTAATACTTATAATAAATTCTACAAACATTTTTCAAAATGATACTTAAGGTCAAAACAAATTTTAAATTTGCAAAAGAGTTCGTTTTATGAACTGTGTTTATAGCGATTATTGCTATACGACCTAAAATTTCCAAACTTCATTTTATGACAGTTAACTTTTAAAATCATTATCTTTCATACCTTAGAAAACAATTTTATCCACAAATCTCGATGTCGCAAAACCATAACTTTAACTGCCATTTATTTTATATACAATATCACATACATGATCTCAAACATATACATGTCATAAACCACAACAACAAGTAAAGATCAATTTTTTCCAAACCTAAATAACTAGCTTACTTAACTTTCATTCATTCCAAGTTTGTATAACACTGCAACAAAGCATACATTTATATAAATGAAAATCATTATCAAACAAACCAAACAATGATTTTAACAACAAATTTTGCATCACAATTAAAGTTGGAAATTTCAAATAAATTGATGAGGTTTACTTGCCAACGGCTAACCAAATTTAACAAAACTCCCTTCAAAGTTTCATATGACCTTGATTCCAGCCTTTGCTTTGGGAAAAATGGAGTTTTGGTGGCCTTGAGGTGGCAATGTGGTTCGGCCATGCGTGAAACAGGCTCGGCTTAGGATGGAACAAGGGAGGTGGAGACTTGTTTTGGAAGGAGGAGTGTTGAAATAGAGATGGAGTGCTTTTAAAACAAGTTTAAAAACATTTAAAAGGTAAAATTACGATTTTTGAAACTTTTTAAAATTTGAAAAGAAGCCATTAGCAAGGACTTAAAGCTTTGGAAAAAGAAAACAAAAGTTGAAATGAGAATACAAATGGAAATGAGAATGCAAGAAAAATAAGTGAAAACTTTTAAATAAAATGAATGTCGAAAATTACTAAAATACCCTTGGCCTTTTGCCCTCCACTATATGTTCTCCATGTCACCTAGCCATCCACATCACCATGTACCAACGCCCATACCTTGTCTGCCGCTCACTACTTTGAGCGAACATGGTGCCTAAGGACAAATGTTTAAACACGTTTTGTACTTATGTTGTCAATATGTCACATCAATGGTTAACTTAACTTAAATGATTTATTAAAACCTTATTTTATCTTAAGTAAAGATGTTGTAAAATATTAAAATGTTGGTTTCAAATATAAAAAGGATTCACAACATTTCAAATGACTTTTACAAGATGCAACGTCGAAAATTTGAAAAACAGATTCCAGTCATATTTTCTATTTTTCTTCGAACTTGATTTTTTTAGAAAAATTTAGAAAATATTTCACCGTCATCGTTTATTGTTTAAAAGAGTTTTATATTAATTATAAAACCTATTATTTGAACATTTAAAATTATTATATATCTGCATATCATAATTGTAATGTTTTGGGTTGTTATAGAGAGATTTTAAAAATAAAATGTAATAAGAACCTTAATTCTATAATTTGGGGAAAACTAATAATCGACTTAGTGTTACTGATTGGTTTAAATGCTTTTAACTAATGCTTCGTTGAATATTGTACAACTCATTGAACAGAATGTTTTAGTGGTACTTGTTATCCCACCTTTTGGTCAAGGCTGGAATATCAACAAATTGGCAAGGAAGAATGGATATCAGGATTGGAAATCGATTGGATACAGGGCTGCAATCGATGTCGTTAAAATTTGACCGAGCTTCAATCAGGACGAAATCGATTGGAGATGATGATCAAAGCAAGAAGAAGCTGTATTTTAAATTTCAGGTTAATCGGAGTTCGTATGAAGGAGATACGATCGATGCAAGGTGAAAAGAACATGCTATTCGTATCCATCGGTGGGTTGAGGTGATGGTTTGTTTGAATCCACCATATTCATATCCATCAGTAAATCATGACATTGGCTTGTTCGAATCGATCGGTTTCGTATCCACCGGAGCGACACCGCCTTAGTTTGTTCGAATCCATCAGGTAGCAACGTCGAACCGATCATCTTTGAATCGATCAGAGAAACCTCACCTCGGCTCTGTTCGAACCCATCAGGTTCGAATCGATCCCGGGCCATGCTATTCGTGTCCATTGAGTTCGTATCGACCAACCCCTGATCGAGTCCATCGCATGCCATGTTCGTGTCTACCACACAACTGCTGTTCGTATCGATTTGCAAGCGCCACTAGTTCGTATCGATTTGATCGTTACGAACTGGACCAAGATCGATCGATACGAAAGATGATAAATTACCGGAGCGAATGGAGCTGCATGCGATGGATGTGAAATGGTCTTCATCAATAAATGGCGATGCGAACAAGGCCCACGAATAACTCTGTCAATACGCCACAAAAATTGGATCGATCCAGGAAACTCGCTCCACATCACTCTACGTCACTGTGCGCACGTGCTCCTGATCGATGCGAAAAGGATGGATGCGACGCCATGGATTCGAACCGGATAGCCTTCTGAAGAAAATTGACTTGTATCGATCATATCTCCTTAACCGCTGATCCAAATGCAACGAAATTTTCACAGCAGCTTGCATACAAGGTAAAGAATGTTCCTGCCAAGTTTCATCCCGATTGGATCATTTTTTGATGGATACGAAATCAATTTGTATCAATCAAAGATCGAGTCGAAACTTGGTGGGCTCGCTCGCGTGGGCCCACTCACATGCCAGAAGAAGTCTTCCGAAGTTTGAGCACGATATCAGCCTCCTACGCCTATAAATAGCCCCCTGAAGCCTACAGGAAAAGGATCTTTTGACCATTCAACATCCAGACTCTGTTGGATTCATTTCTACACTTCAATACAACTATTGTACTTGAAATTCTCCATTGCTACTGCTGTAATCATCTGTAACCCTCGAGGATAATCAATACAAGATAAAACTTTGAAGTGGACGTAGGCCGGAGATAGCCGAACCACTATAAAACTCGTGTTTCTGTTCATTATTTCTGGATTGTTGTTTGTTGTTTGCTTAAATCTGTGACCTGTGTTTGGAATATTGTTGATTGATATTCATAGTTCAGTGCTTTCACGACATTCGAGGTTTGTGACCAATTTTGGCGCAAACACTTTGGTGCTTTCACTAAGAAGGACTAGCACCCGTTACATCGGATTGATGTTTGGATTTGAAAAGAGTGAAGAGTTTAGATTTGATAGACAATGACTCGATAGACAACCAGGAGACAAAGAGCTGAGAGAAGCCAACAGGAAGGAAGTCAAGAAGCATCCTCCGGAGCTGGGGAAGGACGAGCTTCGATCTACATAACGAGTGATGAAATGGAGGCTATGGCCAATTCATTACAGGAGAGATTGTTGAAAAGTCAACAGGAAATGATGCAGACTTTCTTCGAACAGATGAGAGCTGCAGGAACGCAAAACCTTGGACCGACTACAGTGACTAGGAATATGGAGCAAGGAACTAGGGTTGCGGAGCCAAATGGAGGACAAAATACAGAACCAGAGGGCAATCAACAAAGGCTTAGGAGCAGGCCTGCAGGATCTGATACTGGAAGGCCTATGGATGGAGCTCAATAGGCTAGAGCTAGCGCTAACGTTAGTGAACCACATGAGGAGTATGTACCGGAATTCCCTCAGGGGCATGGGGCCAACCTTTGATAGATAATGCTGGATTAGCTGAGATTATCAGGAGAACTATGCGCGGAGGTCTGACTAATAGAGATTTGGAAGGTGTGAACAAGAGTCCGTTCACACGGGAAATCAGGATGGCACGAAATCCGTCTGATTCCAAGCTACATACTATGGAAGTATACAATGGCAAGGCTGATCCGACAAATCATCTGATGAGATATACTTGACACATGGAAGTACTGGGGGCATCGGAGGAAGTTATGGCCCGATGTTTTCCCCTGTATTTGACAGATATAGCCGCAATGTGGTTTAGGCAGTTGGAAGAAGCGTCTATCAGAACATGGACGGAGCTGGTGGACAGGTTTCTAAGGCAATTTCAGGTTCATTTTAAGAGGCCCAAGAACGTGATGACACTAACGTCGGTGAAACAAAGGGAGGATGAATCACTTAGAGCTTTTCTAACTCGATTCAATGCGGCAGTTGTGTCAGTGGATCGGCCGTATGCATCAATGGTTTTAATGGCAGCCATGTCAGGAGTCAGGGAGGATTCAGATTTCAAGGTATCTTTAATACGAGACCCGCCAATGGATCTCGTGGAATTCTTTCACGAAGCTGAGAGATTCCTTCGACAAGAGGATGTGTGTGCAGATTTAAAGTTGAAGGATGTGAATGAGACTGAGGTTGGAGGACCATCCAGTAGAGGTTTGGATAAAGATAAAGGAAAAAGGAAGTTGGACGATGATTCTGGAAAAGCTAGGAAGCGATGGAAGGATCCCAAGTTTTCCACATACACAGGGTTGAATGAGACGCTGGAGCGGATATACCTGGATACCCGGAATCGCCTTCCCTATCGAATGCCGGCTAGGAGAGAGCCTTCTGAGCGGGAGAGAGCATCAGGAAGGCACTGCCTCTTTCAAGATTTGGATGGGCACGATACCAATAGCTACAGACACTTAAAGGATATAATCGAGGAACATGCAAGGAATGGACAGTTGCGACAATATGTCAGAACTCGGAATGCAACGGTGGAGCAGGAGCAACCACCGCCTACCTCGAGCAACGATGGTGTGAGGCCCAGGGATGATGGTCGATTGGTTATCCATTGACCAAGATAATATGAAATAAGTAACAAGCTACTGGAAAATGGCAAAGTCATTTACACACGTATGGGGACGGTGATAGCCCCTAGGCATGCTCTGAATGATGGTAAACCGCGATGTTATGGTTTGTGAAATTTGTCTTTTGCTTTCGGGTTGGACACTGATTTTTCTGGTTTGGTTTTGGAGTTTGGATTGAACTCCTGGTTTTGTTTGCTTTCTGATTTGGATTCTCATTTGGATGGTTGTTTTCTGTTTTGGATGTTGGCTTGGATTTCTGATTTTCTGATTTGATTTGGATTTTGGATTGGATTCTGATTGGATTTTTATCTAGTTTTTGGTAAACGGTCGTCAGGTATGGATTATATCTGGCGAGGGGTAAGTCACTTCGTCCGCATGTGGCGAATTGGCTTATTCAGATCGTTAAGTAAGGACTATGCTCAGCAAGGGTCCGGAGTGACCAGGATTCGGCCTAGGACTTAGGCTCTATATTATCGATTATTGTTTCAGGTCGCCGAGTATGGACTATGCTCGGCAAGGGTCCGGAGTGACCAGGATTTGGCTTAGGACTTAAGCCATGGCATTGTACAACGTTCAGGGACACCGGACCACGGTCGTCAAGTGTGGATTGTGATTGGAAAGAACCCAGAGAGGTTAGCTCAATATCCAAGGACACTAGACCACGGTCGTCAAGTGTGGATTGCGCTTGGCAAGAGCCCGGAGAGGTTATGGATTTGGATATCGACCCGGAGAGGTCCTGGATTCGGTTATTGGCTACTGGATGAGGATGGATTAGGACTTCGGATGTCAGATTCGGAACTATTCAAAACACGCCTTATTATCACAAGGCACGTTTTGGGGGGAAAAAGTTATCCCACCTTTTGGTCAAGGCTGGAATATCAACAAGTTGGCAAGGAAGAATGGATATCAGGATTGGAGATCGATTGGAAACAGGGCTGCAATCGATGTCGTTAAAATTTGACCGAGCTCCGATCAGGACGGAATCGATTGGAGATGATGATCAAAGTAAGAAGAAGCTTTATTTCAAATTTCAGGTTAATCGGAGTTCGTATGAAGGAGATATGATCGATGCAAGGTGAAAAGAACATGTTGTTCGTATCCATCAGTGGGTTGAGGTGATGGTTTGTTCGGATCCACCATATTCGTATCCATCAGGAAATCATGACATTGGCTTGTTCGAATCGATCGGTTTCGTATCCATCGAAGTGACGCCGCCTCAGTTTTTTCGAATCCGTCAGGAGCTAGCAAATTCGAATCGATCGTCTTCGAATCGATCAGAGAAACCTCACCTCGGCTCTGTTCGAACTCATCAGGTTCGAATCGATCCCCGGCCGTGCTATTTGTGTCCATTGAGTTCGTATCGACCAACCCCTGATCGAGTCCATCGCATGCCATGTTCGTGTCTACCACACAACTGCTGTTCGTATCAATCTGCAAGCGCCACTAGTTTGTATCGATTTGATCGCTACGAACTGGACCAAGATCGATCGATACGAACGATGATAAATTACCGGAGCAAATGGAGCTGCATGCGATGGATGTGAAATGGTCTTTATCAATAAATGGTGATGCGAACAAGGAGCACGAATAACTCGTTCAATACGCCACAAAAATTGGATCGACCCAGGAAACTCGCTCCACATCACTCCACATCACTGTGTGCACATGCTCCTGATCGATGCGAAAAGGATGGATGCGAAGCCATGGATTCGAACCGGACACCCTTCCGAAGAACATTGACTCGTATCGATCATATCTCCTAAACCACTGATCCAAATGCAATGAAATTTTCACAGCATCTTGCATACAAGGTAAAGAATGTTCCTGCCAAGTTTCATCCCGATTGGATCATTTTTTGATGGATACGAAATCAATTCGTATCGATCATAGATCGAGTCAAAACTTGGTGGGGTCGGTTGCGTGGGCCCACTCACGTGCCACAAGAAGTCTCCCGAAGTTTGAGCGCGATATCAGCCTCCTACGCCTATAAATAGCCCCTGAAGCCTACAGAAAAAGGATCTTCTGGCCATTCAACGTCCAGACTCTACCGGATTCATTTCTACACTTCAATACAATTATTGTACTTGAAATTCTCCATTGCTACTGTTGTAATCATCTATAACCAGCGAGGATAATCAATAAAGGAAAAAACTTTGAAGTGGACGTAGGCCGGAGATAGCCGAACCACTATAAAACTCGTGTTTCTGTTCATTATTTCTGGATTGTTGTTTGTTGTTTGCTTAAATCTATGACCTATGTTTGGAATATTGCTGATTGATATTCATAGTTCAGTGCTTTCACGACATTCGAGGTTTGTGACCAATTTTGGCGCAAACAGTACTTATTAGCCATTACCATATACTCGAATTTCACAGGTAGTATGGGATGCCTTGGTCAAATTGTTGTGATTGCTCTGGGGAAGTAATTAACACTTTAGGTTTGCATTCCCTTTTGATTGCTATAGTTCATGTTTTGTATTGGTATTCGGAATAAGTGAGATTTACCAGCTTCTAGTAACTACTTGGTTTCACCAGGTGGTATGGGACGTTTTGCTTAAGTTCTTGTGATTACTAAGCGTGATAGTATTTAGAACTTTAAAGTTTACTCTCTTTTGTGGTTTGGCTAGAAGCCGATAGATCCTAAAGAAGTTTACTCCAGGATTTTGATATGATCCGATAGATTGGTATGAGTGATATCTTCTTCGGTCTGGTTTTCTTAGGTTTTTGGATTCTGTTTTCACGGTATAGACGATTTGGTATATGACCGGTATGAGTCATAGCACCTTTTGTTTTCCTATGGTATGAGTGCGGTCATTGAGACCATTCTGCATTTGGTTTTCTGGGATTTAGATATATTCTTCTTTGGGTTGGAATTTCTAGGTTTTTGATTTATTCAATATTTAGGGATTGAAATATTTTTTTGTTTATGATGGATTTGATGATTGTGATTTATTTTGTGTTTTATGAATTTGGTATTCTTGTGTCTTAAAATGTAGCTAGAGTTTGACTATTCCATTGACTTGTTATACGTACGTACGTACATATATACATACATATATACATATATACATATATATATACACACACATACACACATATATACATATATACATACATACATACACATATATATATATATATATATATTTTTGTGTGTGACACCTGTTTTGATCTATATGTCGTATATCCTTGTATTTCATTTTGTTCTTATCCTTTTGGATTTTTAGAGATAGTTTGACCGGTTTATTTTATAATACTCGGGTCTAGCTGAGGCTTTTTAGGTTACAGGATGAGTAGATGTAACGACCCAACTTCCAAACTCCAGGAAGTCGCATCGTTAAGAAGAAAGAAAGGGATAGAAAAGAGAAAAGAAAGGAAAGAGAGAACAGACAATATCAGAATCTCATAGTGGAATCGAATAAATTATAATATATCACATAATACTTTACATAGTATCATATACATCAGAGTAATACAGCTAATACAACACAAACTAGACAGTTATAAACATCTGTCTAGCATTTACAATCCAAGTATATCAGAGAAACAGATACAACTCAAACACAGCGGAACCACTACATATATCTACACGCTGAAGCCTCCTACTCCATTATCTCCTCCAGAACTCGTCAAAGCAATCCTGAATCACTTGACTACTCATACGTAATATGAGTACCCAAGAGTTTAATAAAACAGAAAATAAACACTCAGGTCAGACAGGGGTCTGGTGTGAGTAAACGGGGATAAAAGTTGCTTAACTTTAGAAAATCCTTTGAAACAAAAGGTATCACGTAAGACTTCCCACACATAAACATAGAAAAGTTTTTACCTTATGATAACCAAAACATTTGATAGGAAATCCAGTGATATTATAATAGTGTCTAAGGTTTTCATAATAAAATACAGAAATAGCTGGAATGCTTACATCTCACGTTCCAACATAGTTGGGCACAATCAAAACCGCACAGGCACTTATTGGATTTTGGATTCCATCAATGGCAGGGCTACTGGGGTACCGCCCATCACAGTACGTGGCCTAGATCACCGTACCGAGGAGCCACCCTAACTCCCCTACAACACAAAGCCGGACCTGGTCCTTACTAAACAGTTCCGAACAAGACCACCCCGCAGATTGATCGTCACCAACTGCCACACAGCCGAATATAAAGGGACCTCTAGACAGGAGTAAATCTTGCTCTCCAGTGGGGGCTGCCCACAAAGCTTTGCTTCACCTCCCCTATTTTATCCATTCCTGGTTAATGAGGCTTGAGGCTACGATTACCTTTATAGGACATATCAATCTTAGAATGCTCATCGTCCACCTGACGATGTTCTGAAAGCATTCAATCCATAGAAGTTCGTTCCGGGTTCGAACGAAACCGAAGGCATTATCTCGTTACACTCGTTTTGGAATCACCCTCAGAGTCAACGACGATAACCCTTGCACTCTAAATCACCATCTCGAATCTATAAGTACTATTCCGTCAAACTCATTACGGATTCACCCACAGAGTTATACTGACGTATAGCCCTTACACCTTGAGTCTTCACTTGCTCCACTTGGATTAACGACCTAACGTTTAATTGGAATCGATGTGGTTTTCGGAAATCCAAATATGGAAACCCGATCCCGGTCTCACCGAAACCAAATGCCATTTTAATGTCCAAGTTGTACTTAAGGGTTTTAAACAATTAACTTATTTCATTGTTATCTAATTCACACAGATAGATAAACTATATCTCAAAATAGATAATCACATTCATATCATAAACGGATAATCTGTATTATTATCACAAACAGATAATCATCACAACCAAATAATCCATCACAAACCATCATACTTAAACCAAGCATTCATATCATTCAGATACAACTAATCTCATATGGAGATCGCAACCATTCAATCAATAACATCCGTAAGCAATGATTTAATCATCAACTATAATTAATTTAAAATGAATTAAATTAATTACAACCATCTCTAATTAATTTAAAATAAATTAAATTAATTACTCATTTAAATCCTGCTTAACATCCATTAATTAATTAACCCAGTTAATTAATTAATCCTAAGTATTTAACTTGATTAAACATCCTTGATTAATCATTTACTAATTACAATAAGTAATTAATCTTTAATTAAAATTAATTAATCTTAATCATAAGTAATTAACTTTTAATTATTCATTTATTAATTAATTATATTTGTCCTTAATTAATTACAATTAATTAATCACTAAATTTAATTTAAACTTAATCAAACAATCCTTAATTACATCATTAATTATAATAATTAATGATCGCTAATATTTAAATAAACTACTTAATTAAAATTAATTACATTTAAAAATTAATCTAATTATTAATCACCTTGATTAATATCCAATTAAGTAATTAACTATCATTAATTACTCATTTATAAATTAATTAACAAATCACTAATCATTAATTAATTCCTTAATTAATTACAAAAGTAATTATCTAAATTACTAACTACATTCCAGTAATTATCAGTATTACTTCTCTAAGTAATCCTACTCCACTAATTACATTAAGTAATTACATTCTTAAAATCAACAAATGATTTATTTAAATTAATTAAACTAAATTAATTAACTTAATTAAATCACATATCAAAATTAATTACAATAAGTATTTAATTCCTTAATTACTTTAACAATTAATAATACTTAACAAATTACAATTAATTATATTCAATTAATCAATCTAGTTAGTTATCAAAATTAATTACATTGATTAATTACTAAATTATCCTTAGATAATTATCACCATTTATTAATTAACATTTCATTAATTATATACTTAAGAAAATTTGAATTAGATTAATTATTAATAAATCATTTCTAATTAATATTAACCTAAATCATTATTTAAAATCAAATAATTAAGTAAATCCTTAATTATCTTAAATATTTTTCAAAATAATTTAATTACTAATCAAATAACTCATTTACATTCAAAATAAATTAAAACAATGAATTTCTAAATTTAAATTCAAATTCCATTTAAAAATTTAATATTTAAAATGTTTAACTATTTAAACATTAATCTAAATTTAAAATAATTATAAACCTTAAAATAAAAAGAATGTTTAAGAACATTACTTAGATATAAAAGAGAAGTTTAGAACAAAATTACTTGATTAAAATAAATCAAGCTTGAGAATAGATTGATTCCTTAACTTCAGTTTTAAATTAACACTTCATATTTCAAATATTAAAAGAAATAATCTTTCTAAGTTTAAACCTTATTTGAAATCAAATTTCATTTCCAAATTCACTTTTAAAAACATTTGAATATGTTCATCATTTTTTTTTATTTACAAACTGTTTGATTCAAACTGGTTTTTCAACTAAACTTGAAAACAGTTTTTAACTTGATTTCAAACAAATTTAAATCTTGCTTAAACATTTAAATTTGTCAAAAATTTAAAAACTAACAAAAACTTGCTTGAATCAAAAATTTGGTTTTTAAAAAGCAAACCTGAAACTATTTAATCTTGATTTAAAACCAAAATTAAATCTGGTTTAAATTTAAGGTTTTCATTTTTAGAAACATTGAATTTCAAACTTTATTTGAATTCAGTTTCTACTTCCACTTGAATCAAGATCCAACTTTAAAAACATGAATTCATTTAAAAATCTAAAAACTGCAAAACTCTCTAGACTAAAACTAAAAACTTTTTTAATTTTGATTTAAAACTGAATTTAAATTTAAGATTTCATTTTTAAAAAAACTTTGAATTCAAAACTTCATTTGAATTCAGACTTACTTATTTTTGAATCAAATTACAATCTTTAAATTATGAATTTTATTTAAATTTTTTAAAAACTGCAAATCTACAGAATTTACCTCTGCAACTATACTAATCCGAGAACCCAACTATTTTACTTCGAGCTCTCCAACCACTTTCTTCGAGTCAAAACCAAAACTACCCGAAGTCATCTCCGAGTCAAAAAAAACCCTGCACACTACCAATAATGTTCACCTGAGTTTAACACTACAACCAAGACAAAACCTGTCAACACCTAGAAATGCCACCTCCAGCCACCATCATCGACATGACCTTGGATATAGCTTCCTTTACACCCCCTCTACAAATTCCCAAAGCCTCAAATAACTCGATGCAACAGAGAAGATGGGGATAAACTAAGAACTGCACACTTAAAACAAGGTTTTGAAACCTGGAAAAAACTCAATTCCCAACTCCTCTCTTTCTCTGATCATCTATCACCAAATTTACTCCATTCTTACATCCATACTCCACTAACATGAAGCATCATAACACCCTAAATCCACTAGCTTAATAGATTATTTTCAAATTTTCCTATTTCTGTTTTAAAACTGAAATGCCTTTCCCCTAACAGTTTATTTAAAACTGTAATATTAGTTTTTAAAATTACTAATTTCAAACATGTATTCTAATTTATACACTTGTTCTAATAATTTATGATGTTTGATATTTGTTTTATTCTAATGATGACTGATTTTAGTTTACAAAGGCTACAGATTTATTAAACTAACTTAAAATTTATAAATCTAAGTTATACCAAACAAACATATCTTATTTACACAAAAATTACTAACTGGAATCAATTCAAGTGATAAAGAATTTCTGTAAAAGAAAATCTCAATTTACAAAGATATGTAGCTACAGGCAACAGCAACATATAAACACATTCAAATATGTTTACACAGAACAGTTATCAACATACAATCATCACATCGTATTCTTTCTACTGATTCATATGTACAAATATCATAGGTTTTTACATGATTATGTTACTCATTTCATTTTTTTCTTAAAACAGAAAACAGAGCAATTTTATCTATAATAGATTTTGATTTTTTTTATAAATTAGGACCTGAGTTCTGTAGATCATGTTTAGCTTTAGTTTATAAAGAAAAACTGTTTTTAAAACAGACAAGCTTACTTACCTTTATAATTTGAAGAATGCAGAGAACAAATTAGCTGCAGATTTCAGGACCCTGCATATTGAAGTTGCCTTTGAAATCTGGGTTTCCATTAGCTAGTTGAATTTGCTTTAATTTGATGATGTAATTTGTTGAACATGCATGCAGACTCCATTCTTCATTTCTCAGATTTTATATTGAAATTGAGCTTCCAGTTTGATGTTGAAAAAGGGTATGCAGATCCATTTCAAATGCACAAATTTGAAGTTGTTTGTTTTGCAGATTTGAGGTTGTAACTTAGCATGAAGATTTGAAGTTGTTTGTAGAAATGATTTGCAGATTTTAATTTGTTTTTGTTTGAGGTTTTGATTTTACTCAAATCTGATTTTCAGATTTCATTTTTGAAGAGAATGTTTTAACAAATGTATTTGTTATGTTTCTTATCAATATAACTTAAATTTAAGAAAAATAAATTAGCTTGCCACTTGTTATGTTATTATGTTAAATTTTTTACAAGTGTCCATTTAATAGTTTAAGAATTTAACACATATGCAATTCAATATTAAAAGCAATTTATAAATGTACAAATGTATTTAAATTTATCTTAAACCATTTCTAATTTATTTTAGCAAGTTTCAAATGTTTATTAACATCTAGTCTTTAAATAATAACATATACACTTCTTTATAAAACTATACACTTACATTTTAATGTTTACTTAATTATTTTTAAAAATAATATTTTTTATAAAACTAAATTTCAAAAGAAAAGATTTGAAGAAGAAAAGAAGTGTTGAATTCATTTTATTTCAAAAGTTTTCAAACTAAATGTTATACTTTAACAAAATGAACTAAATGTTATTTCAAAAGGAAAACCAATTTTAAAATAAAACAAAACAAACTTTATTATAAAACAAAATTTAAATTATATTTATTCTTATAAACAAAATAAATACTCACTTACATTTCTATAAAAAAATATAAGAAAGATTTTTAAAACAAACTTTAGAAAAGTTTTCAACACTAATTTAAATTAAATCAAATCAAATCAATCAATTTACAAATTATACATTTATATATAATAATTAGAAAATATCCTTTATTTAATATAAATTAAAATTAAAACCAAATCCTCTATTTACAATGTATAAACATTTATACATTATAAACAAAATATTTTTAAATCAGTTTAGAAAGAAAATTTATTATTTAAGTATTTTTAACATTTGAAAAGAATATCAATTAACAAACTAAATAATTATTAATTTTCAAAAGAGAATTTCTGTTTGAATTAAATTATTAAATCAATATTTTATATTTTAAAATAATTATAAATGAAATTATTAAATAATTATTGCCTAAATCTCCGGGACATCACATTCCTCCCCCCTTAAAAGAATTTCGTCCCCGAAATTTAAAAGCAAAGGTAATTTAAAAATCCCATATAGATTTTAAATTTAAAATAGCAAACGTATGCTATCAATCAAATACTAGCAATCATAGCAACCAATTCAAACAAATAATTCTAATTATCCGGACAAAATTCTGGATAGAATTCCCTAGAGTTTCCCAGGTACAAATACCGGGACACTCGCCCTACAAAATCTAAACTAGCCACACCACTCAGATCTAAAGCTCATATATATCTAGATCTACAAATCTAAACAAAATACAGGACTACAGACAAGTCCTGATCAACTCCCAAATCTCACAGAACTACTGATTCTAAAACCAGAGATAAACCATACACGTACTCCCTCAGAGATACGTGAAAAACAAAACAAATTCCAGCTATCCGAACTGGAAATTCAATCCTGTAGACCAAACACTTAACTCTCAAGAGAAAACAGAAAGATCCAATACTCATATCTACAAATCTCTTATATCGATCCTGGGCTGCCTTCAACTTCTAGATCGAACAGATCCACCACACAAACTCTACTACACAAATATCAGAAGTCTTTAGACAAACTACTCTATCTGGAAACAAACAGATACAAAACAATCAAGTCTCCAGATCCAAAATGAATTTCCTGTAGAAATCCTCTGATCCAAGACAAAACTCAAATTCCCAAAGAATCGGGTGTCGCTTCTATTCTGGAATAGCTGCCACCATGCTTCCATTGCGCAACTCTGATTCAATAATGCTGTTGATGAACACAAGTATAAACTTGATCAACTTATCCCGGAATATTTTGTTCATCAAATTCCATAAAATCTCAGTGACCTATCCGATTCGGTCACAGCATCACAAAAAAAATTCAACCAGAAATCTGGAGCCAAAAAATCCTGCCAACTTAAACAGATCTCATTCTAAAAGATCCCTCCTACTAATCTGATCCACCGAAAAAGCTTCAGGAGCCAAGTCGAAACAAAACTCAATCTCTCGATGCGGATGCAAATCTTAACCTCTTCGAAGATATCCAGAAAATCAAATCACTTTGATAACTCAAACATCCTCTAAAGATGCTTCAATCCAAACAAAGATCACTCAGAGAACTTCCGAACCATCGCAAGTCACTTTTGCGATTCTACCTAGTTCAGATTCCAAGAAATCGTTCTCACTTCAACAAACAGAACAGCTAAAACCTTCAAAAGAAGAAACTAGTGGTCCACCTCTTAACCACTAACATCACATTCAGATGGGCTTCCCGGCCTACTGATAGAAGAATCACAGCGGTTTCTGTACCGTCGATGAACAGGCCACTCACGGCTGCAACTGCTGCCAAAACTTCCTTATCCAAAAACTCATCGAACCTCAAAGCTACACCTGCCTCTTCACAATAGAGCCTTCCAGATAGACAGATATCTCTCAGGAAACTCGCTCTCAAACCAAGCACAAAACACTCTGCCAAACCGAGTCTTAACTCAAATACAGACAGAACTCCTCCCTAAGGTTGCCAAAATACCCTTGCTGGCTTCTGCACTTCCAACTAATCCAAACTCAAGAAAAACCACTCACACGAGTGCTACCAAGCTTACAATCCAAAGATAAATTCCGAATCTTAAAAAGATTTCCTTCAAAGATTGTAGAAATCCTTTACCAACTGCTGAACTACTCAAGATGCCCAAAGTGCCCTAGCAGACCACTTCCAACTTCAAACACTCAAACTCCAACCATTGGTAGTTGTGTTACACACACCACTACCCTATCTACTTTAATAACTTATATTGGAAAACCTGAACAGGTAACCCAATAAATAGGCAGAAATAAATAATATATATATTCAAAATTACAAATATGCTCTCTCAAGATGGACACCACTCCAGAGTCTAGGCATTCGCTCAACCTAGAGCTTTGATACCACAATGTAACGACCCAACTTCCAAACACCAGGAAGTCGCATCGTTAAGAATAAAGAAAGGGATAGAAAAGAGAAAAGAATGGAAAGAGAGAACAGACAATATCAGAATCTCACAGCAGAATCGAATAAATTATAATATATCACATAATACTTTACATAGTATCATATACATCAGAGTAATACAGCTAATACAACACAAACTAGATAGTTATAAACATCTGTCTAGCATTTACAATCCAAGTATATCAGAGAAACAGATACAACTCAAACACAGCGGAACCACTACATATATCTACACGCTGAAGCCTCCTGCTCCATTATCTCCTCCAGAACTCATCAAAGCAATCCTGAATCACTTGACTACTCATACGTAATATGAGTACCCAAGAGTTTAATAAAACAGAAAATAAACACTCAGGTCAGACAGGGGTCTGGTGTGAGTAAACGGGGATAAAAGTTGCTTAACTTTAGAAAATCCTTTGAAACAAAAGGTATCACGTAAGACTTCCCACACATAAATATGGAAAAAAATTTACCTTACGCTAACCAAAACATTTGATAGGAAATCCAGTGATATTATAATAGTGTCTAGGGTTTTCAAAATAAAATACAGAAATAGCTGGAATGCTTACATCTCACGTTCCAACATAGTTGGGCACAATCAAAACCGTACAGGCACTTATTGGATTTTGGATTCCATCAATGGCAGGGCTACTGGGGTACCGCCCGTCACAGTACGTGGCCTAGATCACCGTACCGAGGAGCCACCCTAACTCCCCTGCAACACAAAGCCGGACCCGTTCCTTACTAAACAGTTCCGAACAAGACCACCCCGCAGATTGGTCGTCACCAACTGCCATACAGCCGAATATAAAGGGACCTCTAGACATGATTAAATCTTGCTATCCAGTGGGGGCTACCCACGAAGCTTTGCTGCACCTCCCCTGTTTTAGCCATTTCCATTTGATGAGGCTTGAGGCTACGATTACCTTTATAGGACATATCAATCTTAGAATGCTCATCGTCCACCTGACGATGTTCTGAAAGCATTCAATCCATACAAGTTCGTTCCGGGTTCGAACGAAACCGAAGGCATTATCTCGTTACACTCGTTTTGGAATCACCCTCAGAGTTAACGACGATAACCCTTGCACTCTAAATCACCATCTCGAATCTATAAGTACTATTCCGTCAAACTCATTACGGAATCACCCACAGAGTTATACTGACGTATAGCCCTTACACCTCGAGTCTTCACTTGCTCCACTTGGATTAACGACCTAACGTTTAATTGGAATCGATGTGGTTTTCGAAAATCCAAATATGGAAACCCGATCCTGGTCTCACCGAAACCAAATGCCATTTTAATGTCCAAGTTGTACTTAAGGGTTTTAAACAATTAACTTATTTCATTGTTATCTAATTCACACAGATAGATAAACTATATCTCAAAATAGATAATCACATTCATATCATAAACGGATAATCTGTATTATTATCACAAACAGATAATCATCACAACCAAATAATCCATCACAAACCATCATACTTAAACCAAGCATTCATATCATTCAGATACAACTAATCTCATACGGAGATCGCAACCATTCAATCAATAACATCCGTAAGCAATGATTTAATCATCAACTATAATTAATTTAAAATGAATTAAATTAATTACAACCATCTCTAATTAATTTAAAATAAATTAAATTAATTACTCATTTAAATCCTGCTTAACATCCATTAATTAATTAACCCAGTTAATTAATTAATCCTAAGTATTTAACTTGATTAAACATCCTTGATTAATCATTTACTAATTACAATAAGTAATTAATCTTTAATTAAAATTAATTGACCTTAATCATAAGTAATTAACTTTTAATTACTCATTTATTAATTAATTATAATTAATTATATTTTTCCTTAATTAATTACAATTAATTAATCACTTAATTTAATTTAAACTTAATCAAACAATCCTTAATTTCATTAATTATAATAATTAATGATCTCTAATATTTAAATAAACTACTTAATTAAAATTAATTAAATTTAAAAATTAATCTAATTATTAATCACCTTGATTAAGATCCAATTAAGTAATTAACTATCTTTAATTACTCATTTATAAATTAATTAACAAATCACTAATCATTAATTAATTCCTTAATTAATTACAAAAGTAATTATCTAAATTACTAACTACATTCCAGTAATTATCAGTATTACTTCTCTAAGTAATCCTACTCCACTAATTACATTAAGTAATTACATTCTTAAAATCAACAAATGATTTATTTAAATTAATTAAACTAAATTAATTAACTTAATTAAATCACATATCAAAATTAATTACAATAAGTAATTAATTCCTTAATTACTTTAACAATTAATAATACTGAACAAATTACAATTAATTATATTCAATTAATCAATCTAGTTAGTTATCAAAATTAATTACATTGATTAATTACTAAATTATCCTTAGATAATTATCACCATTTATAAATTAACATTTCATTAATTATATACTTAAGAAAATTTGAATTGGATTAATTATTAATAAATCATTTCTAATTAATATTAACCTAAATCATTATTTAAAATCAAATAATTAAGTAAATCCTTAATTATCTTAAATATTTTTCAAAATAATTTAATTACTAATCAAATAACTCATTTACATTCAAAATAAATTAAAACATTGAATTTCTAAATTTAAATTCAAATTCCATTTAAAAATTTAATATTTAAAATGTTTAACTATTTAAACATTAATCTAAATTTAAAATAATTATAAACCTTAAAATAAAAAGAATGTTTAAGAACATTACTTAGATATAAAAGAGAAATTTAGAACAAAATTACTTGATTAAAATAAATCAAGCTTGAGAATAGATTGATTGCTTAACTTCAATTTTAAATTAACACTTCATATTTCAAATATTAAAAGAAATAATCTTTCTAAGTTTAAACCTTATTTGAAATCAAATTTCATTTCCAAATTCACTTTTAAAAACATTTGAATATGTTCATCATTTTTTATTTTATTTACAAACTGTTTGAATCAAACTGGTTTTTCAAGTAAACTTGAATACAGTTTTTAACTTGATTTCAAACAAATTTAAATCTTGCTTAAACATTTAAATTTGTCAAAAATTTAAAAACTAACAAAAACTTGTTTGAATCAAAAATCTGGTTTTTAAAAAGCAAACCTGAAACTGTTTAATCTTGATTTAAAACCAAAATTAAATCTGGTTTAAATTTAAGGTTTTCATTTTTAAAAACATTGAATTTCAAACTTTATTTGAATTCAGTTTCTACTTCCACTTGAATCAAGATCCAACTTTAAAAACATGAATTCATTCAAAAATCTAAGAACTACAAAACTCTTTGGACTAAAACCTGAAAACTGTTTTAATTTTGATTTAAAACTGAATTTAAATTTAAGATTTCATTTTAAAAAAAACTTTGAATTCAAAACTTCATTTGAATTCATACTTACTTATTTTTGAATAAAATTACAATCTTTAAATTATGAATTTTATTTAAATTTTTTAAAAACTGCAAATCTACAGAATTTACCTCTGCAACTATACTAACCCGAGAACCCAACTATTATACTTCGAGTTCTCCAACCCCTTTCTTCGAGTCAAAACCAAAACTACCCGAAGTCATCTCCGAGTCAAAAAAAAAAAAAAAACCCTGCACACTACCAATAATGTTCACCTGAGTTTAACACTACAACCAAAACAAAACCTGTCAACACCCAGAAATACCACCTCTAGCCACCATCATCGACACGACCTTGGATATAGCTTCCTTTACACCCCCTCTACAAATTCCCAAAGCCACAAATAACTCGATGCAACAGACAGGATGGGGATAAACTAAGAACTGCACACTTAAAACAAGGTTTTGAAACCTGGAATAAACTCAATTCCCAACTCCTCTCTTTCTCTGATCATCTATCACCAAATTTACTCCATTCTTACATCCATACTCCACTAACATGAAGCATCATAACACCCTAAATCCACTAGCTTAACAGATTATTTTCAAATTTTCCTATTTCTGTTTTAAAACAGAAATGCCTTTCCCCTAACAGTTTATTTAAAACTGTTATATTAGTTTTTAAAATTACTAATTTCAAACATGTATTCTAATTTATACACTTGTTCTAATAATTTATGATGTTTGATATTTGTTTCATTCTAATGATGACTGATTTTAGTTTACAGAGGCTACAGATTTACTAAACTAACTTAAAATTTCTAAATCTAAGTTATACCAAACAAACATATCTTATTTACACAAAAATTACTAACTGGAATCAATTCAAGTGATAAAGAATTTCTATAAAGAAAATCTTAATTTACAAAGATATGTAGCTACAGGCAACAGCAACATATAAACACACTCAAATATGTTTACACAGAACAGTTATCAACATACAATCATCACATCATATTCTTTCTACTGATTCATATGCACAGATATCATAGGTTTTTACATGGTTATGTTACTCATTTCTTTTTTCTTAAAACAGAAAACAGAGCAATTTTATCTATAACAGATTTTGATTTTTTTTATAAATTAGGATCTGAGTTCTGTAGATCATGTTTAGCTTTAGTTTATAAAGAAAAACTGTTTTTAAAACAGAGAAGCTTACTTACCTTCATAATTTGAAGAATGCAGAGAACAAATTAGCTGCAGATTTCAGGACCCTGCATATTGAAGTTGCCTTTGAAATCTGGGTTTCCATTAGCTAGTTGAATTTGCTTTAACTTGATGATGTAATTTTATAAACATGCATGCAGACTTCATTCTTCATTGCTCAGATTTTATATTGAAATTGAGCTTCCAGTTTGATGTTGAAAAAGGGTACGTAGATCCATTTCAAATGCACAGATTTGAAGTTGTTTGTTTTGCAGATTTGAGGTTGTAACTTAGCATGCAGATTTGAAGTTGTTTGTAGAAATGATTTGTAGATTTTAATTTGTTTTTGTTTGAGGTTTTGATTTTGCTCAAATCTGATTTTCAGGTTTCATTTTTGAAGAGAATGTTTTAACAAATGTATTTGTTATGTTTCTTATCAATATAACTTAAATTTTAAGAAAAATAAATAAGCTTGCCACTTGTTATGTTATTATGTTAAATGTTTTACAAGTGTCCATTTAATAGTTTAAGAATTTAACGCATATACAATTCAATATTAAAAGCAATTTCTAAATGTATAAATGTATTTAAATTTATCTTAAACCATTTCTAATTTATTTTAGCAAGTTTCAAATGTTTATTAACATCTAGTCTTTAAATAATAACATATACACTTCTTCATAAAACTATACACTTACATTTTAATGTTTACTTAATTATTTTTAAAAATAATATTCTTTATAAAACTAAATTTCAAAAGAAAAGATTTTAAGAAGAAAAGAAGTGTTGAATTCATTTTATTTCAAAATTTTTCAAACTAAATGTTATACTTTAACAAAAATGAACTAAATCTTATTTCAAAAGAAAAACAATTTTAAAATAAAACAAAACAAACATTATTATAAAACAAAATTTAAACTATATTTATTCTTATAAACAAAATAAATACTCACTTACATTTCTATAAAAAATATAAGAAAGATTTTTAAAACAAACTTTAGAAAAGTTTTCAACACTAATTTAAATTAAATTAAATCAAATGAATCAATTTACAAATTATACATTTATATATAATAATTAGAAAATATCCTTTATTTAATATAAATTAAAATTAAACCAAATCCTCTATTTACAATGTATAAACATTTATACATTATAAACAAAATATTTTTAAATCAGTTTAGAAAGAAAATTTATCATTTAAGTATTTTTAACATTTGAAAAGAATATCATTTAACAAACTAAATAATTATTAATTTTCAAAAGAGAATTTCTATTTGAATTAAATTATTAAATCAATATTTCACATTTTAAAATAATTATAAATGAAATTATTAAATAATTATTGCCTAAATCTCCGGGACATCACAGTAGACCTTTGGATAGTTGTGCTAGCAGAAGTTTAAACTCTTTTGACTTTTTAGTTTACCTCATTTCGGATTTTTTTATGCATATGAGATGTATATTATGTGAGTCTATTTTTATGTTTTGTTGGCTTACATTTTGTATATGTATATGAGATTTATTGTTCCACTGTGATCTACGATTACTGTTTTATATGATATATTGTTCTGATTTTGAGAAACCATTATGATTACTGCTTTGAACTAGGACTGTGCACATTAAATTTTATTCCAGAGATTAACACTATAAGTATACCATGTCAATCTTAGTTTAAAAAAAATCTTCAAATTCGGTCGCTCTTAACAAGTCGTATTCTTTGTATTATCGGACGACATTATTTAAAATATTCTCTAATGATATGGGTATAACAGTGGGGTTATTACAGAATTCAAAGATTGGAAGATGGAACTGATATAGATGATGTGAAGGATTTTTATCTTGACTACAATGGATTGTTGAGGTAGAAGGGATGATTTTTTGTTCCAGAAGTTGTTGACCTAAGGAAAGAATTACCTAGGGTATGTCATTGATCAAAGTTTATTGTTCATCCTTAAGGAACTAAAATGTATCAGGATATGAAGAGAATTTTCTTCATGGAATTTATGAAACGGGATGTAGACTTATGGGTAAGGAAGTGTTTGAATTGTCAGCAAGTGAAAGCCAAACATCAGAAGCCAAGCGGATTGCTTCAGCCTTTGGATACTCCAGTTTGGAAATGGGATTTGAGATCCATAGATTTTAGTGACAGGTTGCCAAGGTCAAATAGAGGTAATGAAAGTATATGGATAATAGTGCGTAGACTGACCAAGAGTGCCCATTTCAGTCCTGTTAAGTCGATAAGAATGGCAACTGTTTTACCCAAGACATTTATGAAGAATATTGTTAGCCCATATGGAATTCCTACTAGTATAATTAGAAAAGGAGATGCTTCGTTCACTAGTAAATTCTGTAAGAGTCTACAATGATATATTAGGCACCAAGCTTAAGATAGGTACTGCTTAACCTACAGACAGATGGGTAGACAAAGAGAGTCAATAAGGTAGCTAAAGATTTATTGAGGCCTTGTGTACTTGATTTTGGCAGGTCATGAGAAGACTATTTGCACTTGTTTGAATTTTCCTATAATAATAGTTATCAGATTAGTATAGGAATGATGCCTTTTGATGCTTTATATGGAAGGCTATGTAAATCACCCATATGTTTCTTAGAGGCTAGAGATAGATCAGTTCTTGGTTTGGATATGGTAAGAGAAGCTGCTAAATACATTTCGTTATTTTGGTTGGACATTCTTACTCAGGATGAGGTTGATATTATTCTTCAGTAATTCAGGATTACCAATATAGAAGCAAAGGTTGCAGGACCATCTTGAAGGATAGAAATTCGTAATACATTTCCTTCCCAGAATTCCTTGTAAAGTTCTTAGATCATTTTGGAATGGCTCTGATACAAATAACTCCTAAATCCCATACCTATCTGAGCTAGCTAGAAATAATTGCCGTGGAAGCTGACCTCCCCTCAATTGATGCAGAAACTCCTTATCCATTGGTGAATTTGGTTAAAGTAAGGAAGCAGCCAAAGGGTACCTTATATCACCTTCTTCCTCATCCGAAGAGCTTAATCCTTAATTTGATTAATAGAACTAGGGCTAGGAAACTAATTTTTTTTATATGAAGGCACATACCCATAAAATCATGGGGTCCTTTCCTAACTCATGTAAGACTTGTTGCTATTTTCTCTATTGTTCATATTGTATTTTGTTGTTCCCTTTTAATAATTATTCTCTTCCAAAACTACTTCTATGAGGATAAATCCTTCTATTGCTAACACAATCAGTACTCTGAGCTTGGCCTCTCAAACTACTGGGGATAGGCTTAAACTCTTGATTGAAGCCAACCTTTGAAATTATTCTTTGATTCTAGAGAATCACAAAGTGCTTGAGGATCTCCAAATGGTTAAGTGGATGCTCATGGAAATTAAGATCTATTTATTTCTAATCAAAATGCCTTTTCCCCATCTTCTCCCATCCAGCTTGACTCTTCTGGTAAACTCCTAACATGTTTTCACTATGACCTCTTAAACCATTATCTTATGATTCTTTATTTGACTTAGGTTCGACTCTTATCATCCCAGTTGCTAAGCCAAAGGAGGCTAAAGCTCCTATCTCCTTCTTTACTGTGACTACCATAGCTGGCCATGTTGCTGATTCTATCACTAATGGTCTTAAAGCTATTGAGAGTCATAAAAGAAAGAAGGATTCTTCCAATCCACCTAATGCTTCCATTTCGTTACCATGAAAAAAGGCCAAACATAGAGATGATCAAATGCTGACTTCTATTACCAAGGATATGAATGCAGTTATAATCATCATTAATCAAGCTCTAAGTGTTATTGATTTAAGCTTGCCAGATTACAATTCTCAGAAACAAACATACACTGGTCACACTCTAAGCCCTGCTATAGATACCATGAATCCCTTGTCTGCAACTGTTAGTATCAGGAGTTATTCCTAACATCTCCTCCCCCTAAATCACTTCCTTTTGACTCTCTGGCTCAACCCATCCCCTCGGGTTTTAATGATTTTCTTAATTCAGTTGTCCAGTCTCCATCTGTGATTTCTCTAATGCCACTTCAGTCTTCTGCCTTTTCTAAAGACCGTCTCCACATTCTCTTTCAATAGCTTCTTGTGGTGCATATCTTTACTTGTTTGGCTAACATAATTTTTGGCTTAATAGATTTTATTTATCATATATCTTTATATAATTTACGTGGTCAAGCATATGTTTTTTCTATAACAAGCTTCTCATGAATTAGTCGATCGACTTTCAGATTTTAAAGAGCAGATTTCATCGTTGATCGATAAAGTTAGGTCCCTTGAGGGCCAAAATTTTAATGTCACCATAAAGAAGGATGATGTTTCCATCGAAAAAATAAATTTTCCTCTACTTCAGATGACGAAAGAAAAATGAAACCAGCGACGAAAAAAGAGTGAAATTGATAAAAAAAGGAACTTTAGTGGGCCCAAATTTTAAAATACTCGAATGGTTGTACAAGTTACAACCTTGAAGACTGGTCTAGAAATCAAGGAGGCTACTCTTTTCTATACAAATAATATTATTAAAGATGCTAAAAAAAGTTTCTTTCTTTATAGACCAAGCCCTTCCTCAAATAAAAGAGATTGTGCTACGAGGAGGCCCACTTCATCAAGTTTTTTGATAATATAGATCATTATAATGAGTTGGATTACCCTTTAGTACCAATATCAAAAGAAAAATTCAAGACGAAGTTTGACATTGAACTAGGGAGAGTTCCTAGGTCATTGCAAGATGAAATCCCAAAAGAGGAAACCATCAATCCTAGAGATTACTATCTTTTGGTGACACTTTGCTTGATGAAGACAAGGATGATGATGATAGAGGGGGTGTGATAAAGATGAAAATGATGGTGATAAAGATAAGGATGATGACAATGATGATAATGATTCCGAAATGGTTGGGGGTGATGGTAACAAAGACACCAAGGGACCAAGAAGTGGTGGTAATGAGGGAGGCAGCCATGACTTAGGCTCACCTGCTCATGAAGCGGAATTTCATGACCTTCTTAAGTTCCACTATGCTCCTTAGGGAGACATTTCATCAAAGGATTTCCATGCCCTCGGCCATCAAGCCAAGAGAAAATTTAGGCCTCTACCTCACAAGCTCCCACGTTATAGGTATAAACTTTATCCCTTTTTAAATGCTTACAATTAACTTTTATTATTTTTTAATAAATTTGTTGTTTTAGTTAAGGCAAGAAACAAATATCACATTGATATTTTACATGCAAAGAGCGAGAAGGTTTGCTGCGATTAAAATGGGAAATTGAGAAACTGATTGAAGATCATAATAGTTTACCTTAAAAATATTGGCATCTTCTCATTTATGACAAATGATTAAAAGATTTTGAAGAAAAATGGGTAGCCAAACTCTTGGAAAGATCCCGCCTGCATCGGGAGAATGTGGAGCTAATCACACCCTTTTGGATGCTTATTAAAGATGGGGACACTTTAGTGGAATTCCTCTATAAAATCTACACTACGCATCTTTTTACTAAATTTTCCTTCCGAGGGAAGGAAAGCGGGGGTTTACTTAGGCGTCTCCGTAGTAGGTATCTGAGTAATCATAAGACCGATCCTCATCTTGGGGAAAGCTAGAATCTTCCCAAGATCACGACCTTTCCACTTTCTCCCGACATACTTCCCTCTCGAAAGGTGAAGTTTAACAAAGAAAAAATCATTTTTGAATTTTACAAATGGTCCATATTATATGAACCTAAGTGATTTTGTGGTTGTATTATGTAATTCACACAATTTTATAAATTTTAACATTCTATTTCTTTGTGGCTTAGTTTGATTTTCTTAAAACGCATAGGTTATGGAATCATTGAGCACTTCTGTTTCAAATTAACTCTTAACTAAAATTATCAAGTTATAAAGGGATTTTAAGAAGAAAACGATAATTCTCAAAACCTCTCGACTTGCAAAGTGCTACTTTATTAAGGATCTTCAAGAAGTTTAAATGCAACTCCTTACATATGTTTTGACTTCTTAAGTGAAGAAAATGAAAATTTACATAAAGAAACTTGTACTGATTTTGCTAAACTTTTATGCGGGGAAACTAGCCTTCCTAGCAAGAGATGGCACATCACCAGTTTCCTCTAGTCAATAATCCTCATGGGTTTAATGTTCACTTTGACTCTACTTTTCCTCTTCTATGGGTTCACTCGTAAAATCTAAGGCTATTACTTCCAATTGAATGATAAAACTTGACTTTTTGATGTAATTTGAACTTTTTCATTCTTGTAATACTTCATTGCTGTTAGCGAAAGAGTATGATTTCTTTTCATATGTTGATTATTCTTTTACTTATCTTACTAGGAATGTCTACTAATGCTTGCATCCAACAACCTTGACCTCTCTCCTCGACGACATAAACAAAGGTCAGTTTGATGTTAGACATTGGGAGGTGCTCTTCTCAAGATGATTTAGTTATACCATTTGCGGAAAACCTTGAATTTTGCAAATGGTATAACAAATACTATAAGTTGGGGTCAACATTTAGTTGTATGAATGAAATGATTTTAAACTTTAAGGGGAAGTCAAGAGGAAGACAAAGGGATTAAAGAGCTAAAAGAGAACATAATTATAGTTGGTCATTCTAAACACATAGCCAAAAAGATTGAAGTTGATGCAGAAATTTCTCTACCGCACTAGAAAAGTGAGAGACTTAAAGTTGACCTATTTAAAAGTCAAGTAGCATGCCAATCTTTAGAGCATATAGCAAGCGGAGGCAAGTCCAGCCTTCCCATTCCTACACTCACAAGGAATCTCGGTACTAATTCTCAACCGATAAAAGGAAATTTTCTTCCATATAAAACCCGCCTTCAGGCTGGGATGATGAAGAAATTGCTGGATGCCGAGAGTATAAGTAAGAATGTACCCAGTTTTTATAAGAAAAGAGGTATAACAAGCCAAAATTAAACCCATAATAATTAATTCGTTAATTAACTAAATAATAAAATAACTTCGTGAAATTGTTAGAATTGAGCCACGAGAGCTGCACCATTATGTCTGTGGTAATTTTCTGGTCAATTTCCATATATAGATCGTCAGAATCCGAGCTAATATAAACGAGTTACAAAATAATCAAAAATCTAAAGAAATATATATATATATGGGGGTCGACCATCCCACTGCCTAGGTTGACTGACCAGTCAACCTGGCATAGTGGGTGGTCGACCCACCTCAAGTGAATGAATGAAGGATTTGTTCCTTTGTTCCAGTAGCTAGCGAACACATCATTTTCGTTCCTTTAGCTCATTTGGCCCATTCGTGTTTCACTCCGATGGCTCCTATTCAACCTATAACGTGGTTACATCCTATTCAATCTTCAAATCCAACAGTCAGAGATCCATTTCTACTCCTATAAATAAGACCCTAGGCCTAACACTTTTTCTCATTCTAGATTTTTTTTCCACTTGGGTTCACCTTTCCAAGGACCCTAAAAGGAATAATTTTTCAAGGAGAGAATCTTTTTAATAAAAATATTGTTATGCCCTCAAGTGGGTCCGGGAAGACCTAAGGAAGAGTTAAGGGCCAATTGTAACAACCCGCATATTTATCGAGTTTGTATTTAAATATTTTATTTAAATATTAACTCGTTAATCGGATTTTGGTCCGAAAAGCTACTTTTTGCAAACGGTCAAATTAGGACTCGAGACCACTTCCATTGAGTTCGAAATGTCGTTTACAACTTTTTAAGTATAAACATCGATAGGTTTGGAGTTAGTGAAATTTCACTAACTTTTCCCGCTTTGGACTTTGGGTTAGTTTAGCCTATTAAGCCCAAGTTCCAACCCTCTTCTCCTCACTCTTCATAAATTTCCTAACTAATCAAGCTTTGGCATTAATGGTGGAGGGAATGGGAAATTAAAACTCCAGGCACAAATTCAATTGCAAATCCAACATTCAACTCCAAATTCAAGTAGAAGATATTGGATTCAAGCTTTGGATTGCTTCTCCTTGCTTTCAAGCTTCATCTTCATAAACTTTAGTGCAAAGGTGAGATTTTTAACTCACATTCTTGTCTATAACTATCTTGGGCTGTTGGGAATGATTCCCTATCACTTTAGCATGAATATTTGCTTTTGGTTTGGATTGGATTGGCGAAAAAACTCCGATTTTTGGCGTTTTGGCGAAATTTCTGCATGTAGGTCGTTCTGGCCATTTTTAGGTCGTTCGGAGTTAGGTCGAGTGGGACTTAGGTCGTAGGTCGCATACGAGATAGCTCCTAGATCGTTCTGACCACTTTTCGTGTGTTTGGAGTTAGGTCGTTCACGACCTAGTACTTAGGTCGCTCGTGAGTTGGTGGCGTAGGTCGTAGGTCGTTTAACTCTTAGGGCGTTAGGCCTTGTGAGTGGAGTTAGGTCGCCTGCTTTCCTTAGGTCGTAAGTCGCGTGTGTCTTAGCTCGCGCATCGCCTTAAGTCACTCGACCTTCTCTCACCTTAGGTCGCGCCATCCTTTAGGTCGCGTACCATACTTTAGGCCGTTGTCCCTTAGGTCGCTTGCACCTTAGGTCGGCCTCGTTAGCTCGCAGATCCTCTAGGTCGCGTGGCCTTTAGACCATAGGTCGTTAGGTCGTAAGACCTTAGGTCGCCTGACCACCTAGGTCGCTTGGCCTCTTCACTGCTTAGGTCGTTAAACCCTTCCTCTTTTGGGTCGCTCCCCTTTATTTCTTAGGTCGTTGTGGCCTTAGGTCGTGATATTTATAGGTCGCGGCAAAGTTAGGTCGCTCGACCCATGTTTCCGTTAGGTCGCTCGATTCTTGTTGCCAATAGGTCACGTGCTTTCTTAGGTCGCGTACCTTTAGGTCGCGTGTCCCCTCTACCCCGTTAGGTCGCAAAGAACTTTAGGTCGCTCGACCTCCTTACCCACTAGGTCGCGCACTTAGTTAGGTCGCTCAGCCATTGTGTTAGGTCGCGTGCACCCTTAGGTCGTTTGACCTCATTTTGCTTTAGGTTGTAGGCCTCTTGCCTTCACTTAGGTCGTACCGTTTTGTCGGGGCGCTGCCCCGCACCCCGCCGGGGGCGCTGCCCCCTGGACCCCCATGACCTGACCGGGCAGGTCGAACCCCGTAAGCGGTGGCGTTGCCCCGCATCCCCACCTTGGGGGGTTGCCACCCCCCCTGGACCCCCCCTCCGTAGTGGATCTTATCTGAAAAACATTGAGCTGATTTCCTTGGATTTTATTCGCATCTCCGTATGCGATCTTTGTGACTGATTGTTTCTACACTTGCTTATGTGTTTTGTCACTTTATAATATAAAGGTTTCAATACTAGTAGTAAATATCAAAACTCTTTTAACCAACAATTTCAACTCTATTTTTAATAACAAAGCTCTTTTCTTAAACCGTTTTCCAATCTATTAGTATATACAAGCCTTTACCTCACTCGGATGAGAAATCTAATTAAACGACTTAGTAAAACAAGTGGTATGAAACGCTTGCGTTCACTTCGTCGGTTAATTCTTGGACTTGTTCGATTGAACCTCTTGTGACAATTTTATTAGTGAAGATTTACAGTTTGTTCGTAAATATTTAAGTTAAGCAAGTGGTTATGGGACATGAAGCTAAACTTCTATATTTACTAGCTTAGTGTAATTGACACTTCTCGTTGATCTTGATGATCGCTTTATGAATTAGACTAGCAATTGCGCGATGTCTCTTTCATTGCAAGGTTAGACTAGACACCACTTGTGTGATTCCATTCACACATACCTTTCTGCTTTTTGGTTAGTGTTGACCTCAATCTGTGTGATTCCATTCACACATGCGGGGTAGCTCCCCATGGTCTTCGGACCGTCATGTGATAGGCCTCTTTCCCTTTTTATGATTTCTGGATTTCTCGTGTTGATTTCTGGAATTTATGTCATTGACTTGTTATGAGTACAAGTTTAGGGTATGATGCCCTCTTCGAATCTTTGAGAAGATTCTTGTGATATTGATTATCTCTTATTGATTGATCTTCTGTTGATCATTGTTTACATACTTATAGTGGTATGTCGTTATGGATGTTTATGTTTATGCCATATCTTTTATGTTATATCATGTCATCTGATATTTATAGCTAGACTGATCCGTTTATTATTTTCTTAAATAATACTCGGGTCAGACCGAGATGTTACAGGTGCTTCTGCTTGACTTCTTCCCAGGGATTGATCACTCTGACTTTTGGCTAACTGTTTAGATTAGCAGTTTTTGTTGTATACACTTGAGATATAGACTCATAGTTGTATTCTTTTGTATAGCACGTGTTGCTATTCTTTTGTATTATCGTGGATCTTATTGACCACTACTCTGATGTACACTTTCATGTGTTAGTTATATATTCATATCTTCTTCCGCCTTTGTGATATGGATATCTGTGACTGATTTGTGATATGATTATTTCTATGTTTGTTTCCGAAGATTATTTATAGCCACCGTGTGATAAGCAATTACATGGATGGTCGCTCCTCAACAGCCTTATTGTCCGTGCTAGTTGACAGCACTACTCCGGAGTGTTCTTGGCTAGCGTGGGTATAGAGGTGGGGCGTCACAGCTTGGTATCAGAGCCAAACTTCGGAACAATGTAGAATAACTTAACAAGGATCATCGTCCTAAGTCCACCTTAGGAGTCTTGCTTTAGGATTTTGTTCGGGTTTTCAAACCGATTCATCCTATTTCTTTTATGATTCCTTATTTCACCTGTCAAGAATGTTTGATATTCATTTGGTGAATAACTATTTTCTTTCTCTTCTTTCTTTCTTAAGGAAAAGAATGTCTAGACCAGGTCGTCCCAGAGCTGGATCATCTAGTGCTCCACCACCGGATGGAGTTTTTATGACTGCTCAACAGCTTCTTGATTTAGTAAATAATGCTCAAGCAGCTGGAGCTAACCCAGAACCCACTCACCCAAAGTCGGGATTTGCACGCTTGTGCAGCGATTACACCAACTTGGGTGGGAAGCCCTTCAAAGGTTCGGAAAATATCATCGAGGTCCAGGCTTGGTTAAAATCATGTGATCGAATCTTCTCTCGCATGAACCTTATCGATCTCCACCGCGTTCAGGTGGCTTCCAGCATGCTCCAGGAGAGAGCATTGGACTGGTACGAACTCCTTATTTCAGAAATTAATGAAGCAGATCTCACCTGGGAGCAATTTCAGGGACGCTTCGAGTTAAAGTTTGTACCAGAAGCTGGGAAAGTAACCTTGGCTCGACGTTTTATAGACCTTGTTCAAGGTCAATCCTCTGTGACTGATTACGTCGCAGCCTTCGAGTCGCTTTCCAAATATGGGGTTGAATACATCAACACCCCATTGAAGAAGAACCAGAGGTTCGTTTATGGCTTAAATAAGAATCTTAAGAAGCCACTGCTCCTGAAACTAGAAGTCGCATTTGATCAACTCGTCGATATCGCTCTTCGTCTTGAAGAGGCTGAAAGAGAGAGTGATGTTGAAGTGGAAGGCGCTAAACCAAACTTCAACAACAAGAAGAGGCCAAACAAATTCAAGGGTCCTTATCCCAACAAAAAGGGTAAGCAGGCTACCCTTGCGGCAAAGTCTCCTTCTCCTAGTGGTGCGAGTTGCTTCAACTGTGGGTCTGGGGATCATTGTGCGAATAAGTGCTCTAAGCCCAAATCTTGTCGCTATTGTAAGAGCCCAGATCACTTTATACATCAATGCCTCAAACGTAAAAGCAGGAATGAGGGAAAGTTAAATGTGGCTCAAGCCCCTGGCAACACATCTCGTGGCCAAGGTATATCTCATTCCATTCTTGATGGTATTATTTTATTTCATGATCAACCTATTAGAGTTCTCTTTGATACGGGTGCATCCCATTCTTTTATATCAAAGGAACTGGTAGACACTTTTTCCTTAAGTGTTACTGCATTGATGACATCTTTAAAAATTGCGAATCCTGTTGGTGGATCCGCAACTCTTAGTTTGCTTTGTAAAGATGTGGAGATTATTTTTTGCGATTTTTCTTTCCTAGCCGATTTGCATGTCATGCGTTACTTAGGCTTTGGAATAATTTTGGGAATGGATTGGCTTAACCGTTATCAAGCCCATATCCTATGTCCTGAGCGGACTATTCATCTCCGACATCCACAATCTGTTAAACAGATTTCTGTTAATTTTAAAGATTCAGAATCATGTTTGGTGGCATCTTTATATTCTTTAAATCCTCGTGATAACGATGATGATGATGAAGATGATATTATTTCTCGTATTCATGTTGTTCGTGAATTTTCCGACATATTCGAGCCCGTTTTAGGTTTACCACCTAAACGAGCAATTGAGTTCAGAATTAATCTTGTTTCTGGAGCTCAACCTATTACTCGTCCTCCTTATCGCATGTCCAATAAGGAAAATGAGGAGATGCGTAAACAATTATCTGAGTTGGAGACGAGGCAATTTATTCGCTCTAGTTCCTCGCCTTGGGGAGCTTCGGCTATTTTCGTAAAGAAATCCGATGGTACTCTGAGGCTCTGCGTTGCTTATCGCAAGCTTAACGATCTTACTATTAAAAATAAATATCCTTTACCACGGATTGATGATCTATTCGATCAGCTTAGTGGTGCTAAGGTCTTTTCACAATTGGACTTGGCTACCGGTTTCCATCAGCTTCGTATCGCTGAGGATAGCATTCCTTTGACATCATTCCGTACTCGATATGGATCTTATGAATGGCTTGTTATGCCATTTGGGTTAACGAATGCTCCAGCTTATTTCGTTGACCTCATGAATCGAGTTTTCAAAGATTTCCTCGATCGGTTTGTTCTCATATTCATTGATGATATTCTAGTGTATTCAAAAACCGAGGAGGAACATGAGAAACATCTTAGGATTGTATTGGAAACACTTAGGAGTAATCAATTAAAGGCGAAATTTTCTAAATGCCACTTTTGGCAATCTCGTGTGAAGTTTCTCGGTCATATTATTTCCGAATCCGGAATATCCGTGGATCCTTCAAAGATCGAAGCGATTCAAGATTGGAAGAGACCAGAGAGTGTGACAGAGATTCGTAGTTTTCTCGGATTGGCGGGCTATTACCGCCGTTTTATTAAAGACTTTTCTAAGATTGCCATGCCTCTTACTGGCTTGACTAAGAAGGGAGTTAAATACATTTGGTCGGACAAATGTGAAGCCTCTTTTCAGAAATTGAAAGAACTCCTTTCCGATGCTCCTATTCTTGTGATTCCCGAAGGGAATCAAGATTTTGTTGTTTATACCGATGCTAGTCACGTTGGTTTGGGTGCCGTTCTTATGCAAAAAGAACGTGTTGTTGCTTATGCTTCTAGGCAATTGAAGCCGGCCGAGACTAGATATGCCACACATGATCTAGAGCTCGCGGCTATTGTTTTCGCCCTTCGAATGTGGCGTCATTATCTATTGGGAGAGAAATTTATTCTTTACACGGATCATAAGTCTTTGAAATATTTATTTTCTCAAAAAGAACTTAATTTACGTCAACAGCGTTGGCTCGAGTTCCTTGCACCTTATGATCTTGATATTCTTTATACCCCCGGTAAGGGTAATCGTGTCGCCGATGCTCTTAGCCGTAAGCAACAAGCAGTTGTTTCTATGATGATATCCGAATGGAACGATCTCGAGATCTTATCCACTTGTGAGATTCGAGAGCGCGTATCCGATTTATGCTCATCGCTTGTTTTATGTAGCCTTGAGGCTCATCCTTCTCTTTTAGACCGCATTCTTGAAGCTCAAGGGCTAGATTCTGAATTGGCTCTTCTTGGCAAAAATGTTAAGGATAAAATTGATATTGAAGGTTTGAAAGACTTTGATATTGATTCTCGTGGCGGCATTCGAAAATTTGGTAGACTTATCGTACCAAATATTGGAGATCTTCGTAAAGATATTTTAGAAGATTCCCATCGTTCTAAATTCACCATTCATCCTGGTAGTAGTAAAATGTACGCTGATACGAAGCGACTTTATTATTGGGTGGGAATGAAATCTGATATTGCTAACTTTGTTAAGTGTTGCATGACTTGCCAACTTGTCAAGGCCGAACATCAAAGGCCTGGTGGGTTATTGCAACCTTTAGAAATTCCAATTTGGAAGTGGGATCAAATTTCCATGGACTTTATAGATGGCCTTCCCCGTTCTCGTTCGGGTCATGATAGCTTATGGGTGATTGTTGATAGACTTACTAAATCCGCCCATTTTATTCCGGTTCGGTCTAACCGAACCGTTCCTCTTTTGGCCAAACTATTTGTCAAGGAAATTGTAAAATTGCATGGAGTTCCTACTTCTATTGTTAGCGATCGTGATCCATTGTTTACTAGTGGATTTTGGAAGAGTCTTCAAAAATCTTTAGGAACAAAGCTTAATTTTAGCACCGCTTATCACCCCCAGTCCGATGGACAAACCGAGCGTGTGAATCAAACTCTTGAAGATCTTCTTCGTGCTTGTGTGCTTGATTTTGGTGGAAGTTGGGAAGATCATATTTCACTTGTTGAATTTTCCTATAATAATAGCTTCCAATCTAGTATTGGTATGGCACCTTTCGAGGCACTCTACGGAAGGCCATGCCGATCTCCTTCTTGTTGGCTTGAGGCCGGTGAGAAGCTGGTTTTAGGTCCAGACTTTATTCGTGATTCCACGGAAAAGATTGAACTTATTCGACATAGGATGAAAGAAGCCCAGAGTAGACAAAAATCCTATGCCGATAATCGAAGAAGGAAATTAGAATTTTCTGTTGGGGATCCTGTTTTTATTCGTGTTTCACCTATGAAGGGTGTTGTACATTTCAGTCGATCGGGGAAGTTAGCGCCTCGATATATTGGGCCATTTCCTATCACTGAACGTATTGGTTCCATGGCTTATCGCCTTGCATTGCCGGCTTAGTTTTCTGCTATGCATGATGTATTTCACGTTTCTCAATTACGGAAATGCCTTCGGGATTCCGATTCTATTCTTGAGCCTGCTGTTGTGGAAGAAATTGAAGTTTCGCCGAATTTAACTTATGAGCAGCATCCTATTCGAGTTATAGCTTCTGAGGTTAAACGACTTCGAAATAAAGATGTTCCGCTTGTGAAGGTTCAATGGTCCTCAAATCCTAAGGATTGTTCTTGGGAATGCAGAGAATTCATCGAGCGTACACATCCGGACTTGCTTACTCCTTCTCCTAGAGGTGAACTTCTTATTTCAAAATTCCTCTTGTGTTAATATGCTTTTGTGGTTGTTACTTTTTATTTCCATCTTATATATATTGCGAGGACGCAATTTCTTTAAGGAGGGGAGTCTGTAACAACCCGCATATTTATCGAGTTTGTATTTAAATATTTTATTTAAATATTAACTCGTTAATCGGATTTTGGTCCGAAAAGCTACTTTTTGCAAACGGTCAAATTAGGACTCGAGACCACTTCCATTGAGTTCGAAATGTCGTTTACAACTTTTTAAGTATAAACATCGATAGGTTTGGAGTTAGTGAAATTTCACTAACTTTTCCCGCTTTGGACTTTGGGTTAGTTTAGCCTATTAAGCCCAAGTTCCAACCCTCTTCTCCTCACTCTTCATAAATTTCCTAACTAATCAAGCTTTGGCATTAATGGTGGAGGGAATGGGAAACTAAAACTCCAAGCACAAATTCAATTGCAAATCCAACATTCAACTCCAAATTCAAGTAGAATATATTGGATTCAAGCTTTGGATTGCTTCTCCTTGCTTTCAAGCTTCATCTTCATAAACTTTAGTGCAAAGGTGAGATTTTTAACTCACATTCTTGTCTATAACTATCTTGGGCTGTTGGGAATGATTCCCTATCACTTTAGCATGAATATTTGCTTTTGGTTTGGATTGGATTGGCGAAAAAACTCCGATTTTTGGCGTTTTGGCGAAATTTCTGCATGTAGGTCGTTCTGGCCATTTTTAGGTCGTTCGGAGTTAGGTCGAGTGGGACTTAGGTCGTAGGTCGCATACGAGATAGCTCCTAGATCGTTCTGACCACTTTTCGTGTGTTTGGAGTTAGGTCGTTCACGACCTAGTACTTAGGTCGCTCGTGAGTTGGTGGCGTAGGTCGTAGGTCGTTTAACTCTTAGGGCGTTAGGCCTAGTGAGTGGAGTTAGGTCGCCTGCTTTCCTTAGGTCGTAAGTCGCGTGTGTCTTAGGTCGCGCATCGCCTTAAGTCACTCGACCTGCTCTCACCTTAGGTCGCGCCATCCTTTAGGTCGCGTACCATACTTTAGGCCGTTGTCCCTTAGGTCGCTTGCACCTTAGGTCGGCCTCGTTAGCTCGCAGATCCTCTAGGTCGCGTGGCCTTTAGACCATAGGTCGTTAGGTCGTAAGACCTTAGGTCGCCTGACCACCTAGGTCGCTTGGCCTCTTCACTGCTTAGGGCGTTAAACCCTTCCTCTTTTGGGTCTCTCCCCTTTATTTCTTAGGTCGTTGTGGCCTTAGGTCGTGATATTTATAGGTCGCGGCAAAGTTAGGTCGCTCGACCCATGTTTCCGTTAGGTCGCTCGATTCTTGTTGCCGATAGGTCGCGTGCTTTCTTAGGTCGCATACCTTTAGGTCGCGTGTCCCCTCTACCCCGTTAGGTCGCAAAGAACTTTAGGTCGCTCGACCTCCTTACCCACTAGGTCGCGCACTTAGTTAGGTCGCTCAGCCATTGTGTTAGGTCACGTGCACCCTTAGGTCGTTTGACCTCATTTTGCTTTAGGTTGTAGGCCTCTTGCCTTCACTTAGGTCGTACCGTTTTATCGGGGCGCTGCCTCGCACCCCGCCGGGGGCGCTGTCCCCTGGACCCCCGTGACCTGACCGGGCAGGTCGAACCCCGTAAGCGGTGGCGTTGCCCCAGCACCCCCACCTTGGGGGGTTGCCACCCCCCCCGGACCCCCCCTCCGTAGGGGATCTTATCTGAAAAACATTAAGCTGATTTCCTTGGATTTTATTCGCATCTCCGTACGCGATCTTTGTGACTGATTGTTTCTACACTTGCTTATGTGTTTTGTCACTTTATAATATAAAGGTTTCAATACTAGTAGTAAATATCAAAACTCTTTTAACCAACAATTTCAACTCTATTTTTAATAACAAAGCTCTTTTCTTAAACCGTTTTCCAATCTATTAGTATATACAAGCCTTTACCTCACTCGGATGAGAAATCTAATTAAACGACTTAGTAAAACAAGTGGTATGAAACGCTTGCGTTCACTTCGTCGGTTAATTCTTGGACTTGTTCGATTGAACCTCTTGTGACAATTTTATTAGTGAAGATTTACAGTTTGTTCGTAAATATTTAAGTTAAGCAAGTGGTTATGGGACATGAAGCTAAACTTCTATATTTACTAGCTTAGTGTAATTGACACTTCTCGTTGATCTTGATGATCGCTTTATGAATTAGACAAGCAATTGCGCGATGTCTCTTTCATTGCAAGGTTAGACTAGACACTACTTGTGTGATTCCATTCACACATACCTTTCTGCTTTTTGGTTAGTGTTGACCTCAATCTGTGTGATTCCATTCACACATGCGGGGTAGCTCCCCATGGTCTTCGGACTGTCATGTGATAGGCCTCTTTCCCTTTTTATGATTTCTGGATTTCTCATGTTGATTTCTGGAATTTATGTCATTGACTTATTATGAGTACAAGTTTAGGGTATGATGCCCTCTTCGAATCTTTGAGAAGATTCTTGTGATATTGATTATCTCTTATTGATTGATCTTCTGTTGATCATTGTTTACATACTTATAGTGGTATGTCGTTATGGATGTTTATGTTTATGCCATATCTTTTATGTTATATCATGTCATCTGATATTTATAGCTAGACTGATCCGTTTATTATTTTCTTAAATAATACTCGGGTCAGACCGAGATGTTACAGGTGCTTCTGCTTGACTTCTTCCCAGGGATTGATCACTCTGACTTTTGGCTAACTGTTTAGATTAGCAGTTTTTGTTGTATACACTTGAGATATAGACTCATAGTTGTATTCTTTTGTATAGCACGTGTTGCTATTCTTTTGTATTATCGTGGATCTTATTGACCACTACTCTGATGTACACTTTCATGTGTTAGTTATATATTCATATCTTCTTCCGCCTTTGTGATATGGATATCTGTGACTGATTTGTGATATGATTATTTCTATGTTTGTTTCCGAAGATTATTTATAGCCACCGTGTGATAAGCAATTACATGGATGGTCGCTCCTCAACAGCCTTATTCTCCGTGCTAGTTGACAGCACTACTCCAGAGTGTTCTTGGCTAGCGTGGGTATAGAGGTGGGGCGTCACACCAATGGTGAGTGATTGTAATTTTTTAAGATTTCTTTAAGTAATTTAAAATAATAGAGTTTCCAATAGTTGTAGTTTTAGTACGATTTTTGGAATATTCTTTTCAGTAGTTTACTTATAGTTTTTTGAAAACTATTTTCAGCCTATTTCCTTTCAGCTATTCTTTTCAGTAATTTTAGTTTATTTCTGTTAATTATAGCTTTTCCGTTTATTTATACTTTATTTACAATATTTTACTTTATTTACTATTATTTTTACGTTATTTACATCTTCTTTCTACGCTTTGGATTTTCTTCAATTTTCAGTTTTCTTTTATTCCTCCTTCTTTCTTCGCGTATGGATTAGAATAGGATTAATGCGAATATGGATTAAATTCTAAGAAAACTAAAATAGTGGACTATAAGATGTAAATTTCAAAGACTGTAATATAAATGGTATTGGACTGAAATTATGCCTAATTATGATATTAATTGGTCTGAATTAGAAACATTGGCCTAGTTATAACTTAGAATTATAATTAAAAAGAGTAAAAGATGAAAGAAGTTTATTTTCACACTTAGACCTTGGGTTAAGTAATAAGCATGATTTAAGAAAAAATAACAGAATAAGGCTTACTTAAGACATAGGCAAAATTAATAAGCACATATAGTAGAGAAAAATGTAAAGGCTTATTTAAATAATTTACATAAGTTACTAAGCAAAAATTAAAGTAGGATAGCATTCCCTGTTAGACAAAACGGTGGTCTCACATTAGCCAGAAGTGAGACAAGTGAATGTTTACGCTAAAAATGATAGTGGTTGGTTAATTAGAAATCCAAATAACGAGGGATTTGGATAAGAGGCGCAACTATATATTGTTTACATGACGGGTCAGTACCAACAACATTTCCCTATTTTCTATGGACACATAGTGACCTCACGTTAGCTTGAAGTGGAATGAGGGGCACGCTTATGCTAGAGTTTGAGGTAGTAAGAAAATCCAATAGGTGGAGCAAAAGGTAGCATGGGCATGGTGGTCGTTATGCGTGCGACTTCCATTCGGTTACTCAGTAATAGATATGAGTTTCAAGCGCTTAGTATGGGTGTTTTTCATAGACACCATCGCCATCTGTGTAAGGAGCTATATATGTCGTCCGGTCCATAATAACATTCTTTGTAGGAAGTTATATATAGTATCTAGTCCATAGTAAATAAATGCCTTCTGTGTAGGGAGCTATATATGTCGTCTGGTCTACAGTAACATTCTGTGTTGGAAGTTATATAGCATCTGGCTTGCAGAAAGGTACTATAGAGTAGCAGGCCAATCAAAAAGGGTAGGGTTTGGGTTACATCCTAATTACAGGATTAGGAATTCAACATAATCAAAGCGGAATTCAAGGACAAGTGCAAACGATCAAAATTAACCTATCTTATAAATTGAGCTATATTTAATCATGCATATTTCCAATTTATTTCTTTCCTACTTCCTTTGATATCCTTATTCATGCTAGAACTGTTGTAGAATCTATTACTTTTACTTTTCTTAACGATTCTAATAATTACTATCATTCACAAGACTTTTAGTGCGACCCCCTCCTCTATTTCCCCTTCCCTTCATGGACAATCAGGGGCAAGGACAGTAGACCGCACCTTCTTGGAGGCTTATTGGAGATACTATCTTATATTTTTTTCCTTTAGTTCCAGTTTCTAGTTCTTTTACCGAGCTGATATTTTGAGAGGGATGTATTGTACTCTAATATTATTTGAGACTTTTGGTTTTTGGATTTCACGAGACTTGTATGGGTATTTTTTCATATGACGTATTGGGTATTTTTATGGAATTTGATTTTTAGCAATATAATATAATTGTTTCTGCTGTGTTATTATTATTGTTGTTGTTGTTGTTATCATCTAATTTTTGTCTTGTGAATCTTAGTCTCTACTAGTTTTAGTTGTACCTACAATGCACCATGCGTTTTAGTGTGTCCTTTTGGGTATACTAAAGGGTGTAGGGTGTTTCGTTTGGTATCCGAGCCTAAGGTCATAGGATTCCTTAAAAATTGGTTTAAAAATAAGGTATTTTTCCAAAAGCAGCCTATTTATAAGTAGCATATCTTCAAATTGGTAGTATTTTCAGAAAGAAACTCTTATTATAAAAGTAGTTTTTCAAGTATAAAAGAATTTTTATAAATATCCCCTCAAAGTCCAGTTCAACCTTCTTTCGATTCCTTCTAGCTTAAGTTTCCTTCTCTTTTCTTAGTATAGCTGACTAGTTCCATAGAGCTACGGCACCAAAGGTGCATGGGCAAACCACCAATACAACACTGGTAGGTGGAAATCCCTTTAATCCACTTACACTAGCCGATTTTTCTAATTTATGCAAGTACTTCGAGAGTCTAGGAGGCAAAATGATTTCTGACATAGAGGATTTCGTGGAGGCAAGAGCTAGGTTGGAGATTATGGAGCAAAGGTTTAGGATGTTAGATTTGGAGGACATCAAAAGTGAATCAAGAAAAGTGGGAAACATAAGCGTTGTAGAATGACTGGTCATTATGCAAAAGACTGTAATAAGGTAGAAATGAAGGGAATGTGTATCAATAGTGGACAGCTTGGTCAGTTTAGAAAGTTTTGTCCACAGAAGATGGGACAGGGAGTGAGTGCACCTGTAGAGTAGATTCGGGCTTTGGATGTAACACCTTCCAACAGTGGACCGGATCGAGGTAGGAAAATTTGGTTTCTATTTCGGATTTTCCTAATCAGACTCTTTTCAATCCTAGAACATCATACTCTTTCATCTCTTGTTCTTTGGTAGATTATTTACACTTATACGTCTTTTTAGTAGTAAAACCCGTTGTTGTTTCAAACCCTATGGGAGGATGACACTCTTATCTACAATTTGTAGGGGATTGAAAATTTATATCCTAAGTTTAGAATTTGACTATGACGCCTATATTTTGTGATTTTTGGGGTATGGGATGATTTTAGAAATGGATTGGCTATCCACATATGGGCTATAGTAGATTATGAGAGGAGAGTCATTAGACTACAGACATGCGTCAATAGAACTCTCGAGATTCCTTGTGACTCGCAAGGGTCAATTATGACGTTAATTGGACTGAAAGTACGGCTAATTATGACGTTAAGTGGACTAAATTAAAAAGATTGTGCTAGTTATAACTTAGAATTATAATTAAAAAGAGTAAAGGATGAAAAAAATTTATTTTCACATTTAGACCTTGGGTTTAGTGATAAGCATGATTATAACGTAGGTTATAATAAGAAAAAAGAACAAAATAAGGCTTATTTTATGACTTAGGTGAAACTAATAAGCACAGATAGTGGGAAAATTGTAAAGGTTTATTTAAATAATTTACCTAATTTAATAATAAAAAATGAAAGTAGGACTTGTACCAAATACCAATCCCTATTAGACAAAACGATGGCCTCAAATTAGCCTGAAGCGAGAGGAGGGCATGCTTATGCTAAAAATGGTAGTAACTGGTAAATTAGAAGTCCAAATCATGGGGGATTTGGATTCGGGGCGCAACTAGATATTGTTTGGATGAAGGGCCAGTACCAATAGCATTTCCCCTATTTTCAATGGACACACGGTGATCTCACGTAAGCCTGAAGTGGGATGAGGGGCACACTTATGCTGGAGTTTGAGGTAATAAGAAGACCCAATAGGTGGAGATAAAGGTAGCATGGCCATGGTGGTAGTTACATGTGCAACTTCTATTCGGGTGCTCAGTAATAACTATGAGTTCCAAGCGCTTAGTATGGGTGTCTTTCGTAGACACCATTGCCTTCTGTGTAGGGAGCCATATATGTTGTCAAGTCCATAGTAACATTTTGTGTAGGGAGTTATATGTTGTATTTGGTACACAGTAAATCAATGCCTTCTGTGTAGTGAGCTATATATGTCGTCTAGTCTATGGTAACAGTCTGTGTAGGGAGTTATATAGCAATTGGTCCATAGAAAGGTGCTATAGAGCAGCACGCCGATCAAAAAGGGTAGGATTAGAGTAACATCCTAATTATAGAATTAAGAATTCAACCTAATCGAAGCAGAAATCAAGGACAAATGCAAACAATAAAAATTAACCTATCTTATAAAATGAGAAATATTAAATCGTGCCTATTTCCAGTTTATTTCTTTCCTAGGTCCTTTGTTATCCTTATTCATGCTAGAACTGTTGTAGAGTCTATTACTTTTACTTTGCTTAAAGATTTTAAAAATTACTATCATTCACCAGACTTTTATTCTAACCCACTCCGCTATTTCCCCTTCCCCCCATAGGCAATCAGGGGCAAGGATAGTTGACCGCAGTGTCGTGGAGGATTATTGGAGATTCTATCGTGTATTTTTTCCTTCGGTACTAGTTTTTAGTTCTTTTGCTAAGCTGGTATTTTGAGAGGGATGTACTGTACTCTAATATTATTTGAGACTTTGGGTTTTTGGATTTCACGAGACTTGTATGGGTATTTTGTCATATGATGTATTGGGTATTTAGTGACTTATTTTTATCACCTTATGTTATGGAAATTGATTTTTAGCTGCGTTATTATTATTGTTATTGTTCTCTAATTTTTGTCTTGTGAATCTTAGTCTCTGCTAGTTTTAGTTATACCTACAATGCATCATGCCTTTTAGTGTGTCCTTTTTGGGTATACTAAAGGGTATGGGGTGTTTCAAGAGGGATGAATGAGTTTTGAAATATCTCAAGTATTACCAAAGTCAGGTCGAGGAATTGCACATGAGAAATGCACTCTTAAGCAGAAGATTAAAAATTTAAAAGGGTCAATAAAATACTCGAAGATGCATTAAAGATCCAGATTGGCTCTGTTGATAACACAAGTATTATTCAAAAGAAGGAGATGAAAGTTAAATTACTTCTAGATGTGGTGATTCATCATATTACGGAACCTTCCTCAACCGTAGAAGTCTTAAAGGAGATAGTTGTAACATCCCTTACCTAGAAGTCCAAAGCTAAACACAATAGATGCTACAGCCATCCATAGTATTAACTTTCGATGGCTAGATACGGTTACATTAACGGTATCAATAATATCAGAAGCATTTCAATATGAAACAAGACAGGTTTCAAAACAACTTTTGCTTTATTACATTTCAAAACTAATTGTTTCATATACACAACACATTATCCCAAATCATTCCCATGCACATATAATATGTACTTATTACAAAATACGCCAAGAGCGGTATATGAAGATACCCCCTTTGTTGATCAAAGTCATATGGTCATAATAGACCAAATACAACCACAACATAAGTACATCAAAACATAACAAGAACTGCAAATCCTAAATAGCAATCTATATGTCTTCTACATGTCTCCGGTAGCCTTATTCGTCATCCTACTAAAACCTAGAAAAGACCATAATCCCTCAGCCTACTAAAATTAATTTTAAGCACCCGAGAGTTAGGGAAAACATACACTTCGAGTCAGACATAAAGACTGGTATGAATAATACTATACATCCTGGTTAAATATGTTAAGTAAGACCACGCCGCTTAGCGGAACGGGTTTTCCCTCACTAACATCCTTTTAAAACATATCTTTGCAAAACCTTTCATAAAACCATATATTATGCTTCTTCATCCACAATATTTAAATACTGTAAAGCAATATTATGTAAACATACATAAATATCAAGTAATAATGAACTATCTATTCAAACATATAAGTTTTGTTTAGATAACTTATAACCTTTGGCTGACTTGAGCCTGCCAGACAATATAATCAAAATTAACCTAACATCTATTAGGTATTATTTTTCTGGATTATCTATCATTAACTATCTATTAAACATTTCACATCTGGACTGTTTGTCCTTGACTATCTGTTAAATACTTCACTTCTGGAGGTCTATTGATGCAGCTCAGAACAGAGAAGAAATGCAACCAAAATTTCTAACAAGGATGAGTCGTACACGACTCATAGAGAGGTTAAGTCGTACGCGACTTAGGAAGGCAGGGTTAAGTCGTTTCCGACTTAATGGTGCACGGGATAGCAAGTTTCGAGTTAACAACAATTTGAACCGCATAAAAGAGGCATCGGGTTTGAGTCGTGCGAGCTTGAGTCGTATACGGGATAATGGAACAGGGTTACGACTCAAGGGAAACTTGGAGTGTGCATACTTGATGAGTCGTACACGACTTAACAACATATCCATAAGTCGTGACCGAGATAGCATCAAGAAGGAGAAGGATTCAACTGATGGGAGCTTGAGTCGAAGGAAGGATGTTGAGTCGCTGAAGTTATGAGTCGTGAGTCGTAGGTCGTTGCCGACCTAGTATGAGTCGTGAGTCGTTTGTTGTGATGAGTCGTGTACTGTTGTATGTTGTAAGTCGTATGTCGTGAGTTTTAAGTCGGTATGTAGTGGATCGTGTTGCATTTTAGGTCGTTACCGACCTATGGGTTGTGAGTGTTGTATTTTAGGTCGTTACCGACCTAGGGGTAATGTTGAGTCGGTCATGTATATGAAGTGTTGGGTCGCATACGACCTATGGTGAGTCGTCTTAAGGTCATATGATGATGTATGAAGGTCGTGCTTGTTAAGTCGGCCAGGGTTGAGTCGTTCTGGAGTTGAGCTGCCTTGTGTTGAGTCGGCCGCGACCTAAGTTAGGTCGTAAGTCGTCGCCGACCTAAGAGTCAGGTGAGGGTTTGTGTGTGTTGAGTTGTGAAAGCTATAAATAGCGCGTGTGTTGTACATTTTGAGGTTGTTGATTTTGAATAAAATTTCTCTTTTGTTAGCTTTGTGCTTTCATACCAATTGGTAGTTGAGTGTAATCTCCTATCTCCTCTTTCGGTTAATCGAGTGCGCTCGATTCAACGATCGTAGAAGCCGATTCACGGAATCTAGTGCGCTAGATCAACGTGCGAAGAATCGTAGATCTTTAAACACGGTATAGTGCGCTATCAACGTGTTTGAGATAGCTAGAGTTCGGTATCTTTGGATCAACGAACTTGGGCATTTGGTATCTTCAACTCACCGATTGCTACATTTCATCGATTGAAGTTTTGTTTGATTAATCCGCTGCGTCATTATTGGTATCAGAGCCATACTTAGCCAATCATAGCTAAGTTTGATTCTTGGAGCCAAGTTTTTGAAGTTTTTGAAGTTGGAAGGAGTTCATCGTGTTCATATTGAAGTTGCATCAAGTTTGGAGAGTTTGATCCATTTCATTTTGGATCGAGGAGTTGGATTTTGTTTGGATTTTGAATTGGTGATTTGCGCGCCAAAGTTTTGAAGGTTTTGGAGTGAGCCGAGGCAAGTCTTGACCGAGCCAAGCAAAGTTGTGAAGAGTCAAGGCCGAGACAAGCATTGCCGAGACAGTTGAGCCTAGATTGCCTTATCGTGTGAAATTTTGAAGTATTGTGTTCAACTTGTTGAAGTTTGTGAAAATTTTAACCATGCCACCAAGGAGAGCTAATCGTCATCAAAACGTTGAAGCTTTGTATCGTAGAGAAGAAGCCGAGCTTATGGAACAACGTATTAATGGAAAATTTGATGAAGGCATTGGTAAATTGGAGAGATTGATGAATGATTTGAATCAAAGGAGGAGATCACCAAACTCGAACCATGGAGGAAACCGAGTTTCGCCATTGGTTACGGAAGCGAGGAGGGTATCACCACATTCTTGTAGAGATAGAAGAGAAACATCAATTTCATCACGAAGAGATCATCATGACTATGCACATGAAGAAAGAAGAAGTCATCGAGAATTTGACCATGAAGTATATAGAGATGAAGAGAGACATAGTCAAAGAAGCATGCATGAGAGAAGGGATGATGTTAGTCGAGATCGATGTAGGCGTACTTTTGATTTTGTTGAAGAGGGTGATAGAGCAAGTATTCATTATCGAGATAGAGACCAAGTTCGAAATTCTTACCGTGATGTGGAGGATGACCGTCGTTGGGAGTCGGGTATGAAAATGGAGATTCCGGAGTTTAAAGGCGGGATGGTTGCTGAGGAATTCTTAGATTGGTTGTCTAATGTGGAGGAAAACTTTGATTTCAAGGAGGTGCCGGAGAATAGAAGGGTGAAGTTAGTTGCTACAAGGCTGAGGGGAAGAGCATTGGCATGGTGGCAGCAAACTAAACTTACTCGAGAACGAATGGGGAAGTCAAAGATAGAATCTTGGGAGAAGATGAAAAAGTTGATGAGATCTACTTTCTTACCTTACAACTACCAGTCACTTATGTACCAAAGGTTGCAGAATCTGAGGCAGGGGACGAAGTCTGTTAGTGATTATGCTGATGAATTTTACCAACTCATTGCTAGAAACGATATTATGGAGACAGAAGAACAGCTGACAGCTAGATTCGTTGGGGGTTTGAGAATGCAGATCCAGGATATGGTTAATATGTTTGATCCTAGATCCGTTGTAGAGGCACATCAGAAAGCGTTAGCTTGGGAGAAACAAGGAAGGCGTGGAGGTGGTGTGTTTACTAACTCTAATAATCAAGCAAGGGGTGTTGGCGGAAGTTCTAATGTTCCTAAACCTGTTACAAAGCCAGTGGTCAAGGAGGCAGAGAAAGCGAAGGCTAGTAGTGTTTTCAAATGTTATAATTGTCAGGAGTTGGGTCACAAAAGCAACGAATGTCCGAAGCCGAAGAAGAGAACCATGGTTGCAGAGGTTGAAGCAGATGATGGTGAGGAGGCAGAGTATTCAAATGTACCTTATGTTGAGGAGGAAGAAAAAGTGTCGGGTGATGAAGGTTGTAATCTTATGATGAGGAGAAGTTGTTTGACACCTAAGCAAGAGGAGGATTGTAGTTGGCTGAGAAGCAATATTTTCCAATCGACATGTACTATTCTGGGAAAGGTCTGCAAGTTTGTTATTGATGCAGGAAGTTGTGATAATATTATTTCTACAGAAGCAGTGAGAAAGTTGAACTTGAAGACCGAGAAGCATCCTAAACCATATAAGCTAGCATGGTTAAGGAAGGGAGGTGAAGTAAAAGTGTGTCGAAGGGCTTGTGTTAATTTTTCGATTGGGAAGAAGTACAAAGATGAAATCTGGTGTGATGTCGTAGATATGGATGTTTGTCACTTATTGTTGGGCAGACCATGGCAGTTTGATAGAGCAGTTCAGCATGACGGTCGTGCCAACAGTTACAGTTTCATGTTCGAGGGTACTAAAATCACTTTGGTTCCTAAGAAACAACAGCAGAAGGAGAACAAACTGGAGGAGATTGAAGAATTGAAAACTCTGTTGACTTTGAAGGAGTTTGTTAAAGAAGTGGAGGAAGAACCGGAAGTGTTTTTGTTGATTGGGAGAGAGAGTAGTGAAGAAGTTGAGATTCCCGAAGAAGCAAAGCCAGTTTTGGAAGAGTTTGAAGATGTCTTTCCAGAGGAGTTGCCAAAGGAGTTACCACCACTTAGAGACATTCAACATCAGATTGATCTTGTTCCCGGAGCAGTGTTACCACACCGACCACATTACAGAATGAGTCCGAAGGAACATGAGGAGTTACGAAGGCAGGTGGAAGAATTACTTGAACAGGGTCGTATTCAGGAAAGTTTGAGTCCGTGTGCTGTACCTGCATTGTTAGTACCAAAGAAGGACGGAACTTGGAGAATGTGCACTGATAGTAGAGCTTTGAATAAGATCACTGTTCGTTACAGATTTCCTATGCCGAGGTTGGATGATTTGTTGGATCAGTTGAGTGGGGCAACTATATTCTCGAAAATTGATTTGAAGAGTGGTTATCATCAAATTCGTATCAGACCTGGAGATGAATGGAAGACAGCTTTCAAAACTAGAGAGGGGTTGTACGAATGGTTGGTTATGCCATTTGGTTTGTCTAATGCACCTAGTACATTCATGCGGGTGATGAATCAAATTTTTAGACCATTCATTGGAAAGTTCGTCGTGGTGTATTTCGATGATATTTTGATTTATAGCAGGAGTACGGAGGAGCATGTTCTACATCTGAGGGAAGTGTTGCTTATTCTTCGTGAAGAACAATTTTATGCTGCTACAAAGAAATGTGTGTTTATGACACCTACTGTTTTATTCCTGGGTTATGTTGTTTCAGGGAAAGGTATTCAAGTTGACCAGAGCAAAGTTGAAGCAGTCAAGAATTGGCCACAGCCAAAGGCAATTACAGAAGTGAGAAGTTTTCATGGGCTAGCGTCATTCTACCGAAGGTTCATACCACACTTCAGTAGCGTGATGGCTCCAGTGACTGATTGCATGAAGGGTAAACAGTTTGTGTGGTCAGAGGAAGCGGGGGTTGCCTTTGAGAAGATTAAGGAATTGTTAACGTCTGCACCAATTCTTGTTCTACCTAATTTTCAGTTATTGTTTGAATTGCATACTGATGCTTCGAAGGTTGGTATTGGAGGAGTTCTGAGCCAGAATGGAAAGCCAGTTGCTTATTTTAGTGAGAAACTATCAGGGGCAAAGATGAGATACAGTACATATGACGTTGAATTTTATGCTGTTGTTCAGGCTGTTAAGCATTGGAGACATTACTTATTTCAGAAGGAATTTGTTCTGTACACTGATCACGAAGCTTTGAAACATTTACAGGGACAGGATAAAATTTCAGCGAGACATGCATCATGGATTTCATATTTACAGCAGTTTACTTTTGTCGTAAAACACAAATCAGGGGTGACGAATCGAGTAGCTGATGCTTTAAGTAGGAGGAGTCATTTGTTAACGACAATGAAGGTTGAAGTGACCGGGTTTGAAATGTTGCCAGAAATTATTGAAGAAGATCCTTACTTTGTGAAATATGTGGAGAAAGTGAAGGATGGGAGTACCGATGAATTCATGTTGGTTGATGGTTTTCTGTTTAAAGGGAATCGTTTATGCATACCGGACTGTAGTTTGAGGATGAAGATTGTGAAGGAATTACATGAAGAAGGGCATGTGGGCCGTGATCGTACTTTGCAGTTGATTTCGCAGTCTTACTTTTGGCCGTCGATGAGAAAAGAGGTTGAAAGGTTCGTGGAGCGATGTCATATTTGCCAAGTTTCAAAGGGGACAGCAACGAATGCAGGGTTGTATATGCCATTACCAGTACCATCTAAGCCATGGGTTGATATCAGCATGGATTTCGTTTTGGGTTTGCCGAGAACTCAAAGGGGAAATGATTCGATATTTGTTGTGGTGGACAGGTTTTCGAAGATGGCACATTTTGTTGCTTGCAAGAAGACAGCAGATGCAGTTCGAGTAGCGCAGTTATTTTTCAAGGAGATTTATCGACTTCATGGTTTACCAGAATCTATTGTTTCTGATCGAGATACTCGTTTTCTGAGTCACTTTTGGCTGAGTTTGTGGAAGATGGTGGGAACGAAACTGAAGTTTAGCAGTGCTTATCATCCACAAACTGATGGACAGACAGAAGTTGTTAACAGGTCATTGGGGAATTTGTTGCGTTGTCTTGTACAGGATAATTTGAGAAGTTGGGACATGAAGCTATGCCAGGCAGAATTTGCTCATAATCATGCAGTAAATCGTAGCACAGGATTCAGTCCGTTTCAGATTGTTTATTCAAGTTTACCTAGGGGGCCGTTGGATTTAGCAGTTGTACCACAGTCAAAGAGAACAGTTAAACGAGCTGCTGATTTTGTTGATGAGCTGACTGAATGTCATAAAATCGTTCAGGAACGATTGGAGAAATCGAATGAGAAGTATAAGAAGTCTGCAGATTTGAAACGTCGAAATGTTGAATTTAAAGAAGGTGATTTGGTTTATGCCGTATTAACAAAGGATCGTTTTCCGGTGGGTGCTTATAACAAGTTGAAGGCACGAAAAATTGGTCCAATTGAAGTTTTGAAGAAAATCAATGAGAATGCTTATCGATTAAAGTTACCAGATGATGTTTATACTTCTGATGTTTTTAACGTCAAACATTTAATTCCATATCATGGAGGTGAGATGGTTGAGGAAGAATTTACAAATTCGAGGTCGAATTTTTCTCAACCAGGGGAGGATGATGCAGCTCAGAACAGAGAAGAAATGCAACCAAAATTTCTAACAAGGATGAGTCGTACACGACTCATAGAGAGGTTAAGTCGTACGCGACTTAGGAAGGCAGGGTTAAGTCGTTTCCGACTTAATGGTGCACGGGATAGCAAGTTTCGAGTTAACAACAATTTGAACCGCATAAAAGAGGCATCGGGTTTGAGTCGTGCGAGCTTGAGTCGTATACGGGATAATGGAACAGGGTTACGACTCAAGGGAAACTTGGAGTGTGCATACTTGATGAGTCGTACACGACTTAACAACATATCCATAAGTCGTGACCGAGATAGCATCAAGAAGGAGAAGGATTCAACTGATGGGAGCTTGAGTCGAAGGAAGGATGTTGAGTCGCTGAAGTTATGAGTCGTGAGTCGTAGGTCGTTGCCGACCTAGTATGAGTCGTGAGTCGTTTGTTGTGATGAGTCGTGTACTGTTGTATGTTGTAAGTCGTATGTCGTGAGTTTTAAGTCGGTATGTAGTGGATCGTGTTGCATTTTAGGTCGTTACCGACCTATGGGTTGTGAGTGTTGTATTTTAGGTCGTTACCGACCTAGGGGTAATGTTGAGTCGGTCATGTATATGAAGTGTTGGGTCGCATACGACCTATGGTGAGTCGTCTTAAGGTCATATGATGATGTATGAAGGTCGTGCTTGTTAAGTCGGCCAGGGTTGAGTCGTTCTGGAGTTGAGCTGCCTTGTGTTGAGTCGGCCGCGACCTAAGTTAGGTCGTAAGTCGTCGCCGACCTAAGAGTCAGGTGAGGGTTTGTGTGTGTTGAGTTGTGAAAGCTATAAATAGCGCGTGTGTTGTACATTTTGAGGTTGTTGATTTTGAATAAAATTTCTCTTTTGTTAGCTTTGTGCTTTCATACCAATTGGTAGTTGAGTGTAATCTCCTATCTCCTCTTTCGGTTAATCGAGTGCGCTCGATTCAACAATCGTAGAAGCCGATTCACGGAATCTAGTGCGCTAGATCAACGTGCGAAGAATCGTAGATCTTTAAACACGGTATAGTGCGCTATCAACGTGTTTGAGATAGCTAGAGTTCGGTATCTTTGGATCAACGAACTTGGGCATTTGGTATCTTCAACTCACCGATTGCTACATTTCATCGATTGAAGTTTTGTTTGATTAATCCGCTGCGTCATCTATCCATAACTTAATCACTCCTATGGCTTCCAAATCCCAATGGTTTTCCAGGCTTATCAATAACCTATCTGTATACAAACCTATATTCCTTTCTGCGGGTAACCAAAATTTTAGTCTACCTGTGAAAAAGCCCTGCACATTGTAATTTTGGACAACATTTAGTTGTGGCTGTTAGCTAATGTATAGGGCGCGACCCAATACTAGTCCCATCTGGTATTTGAATATCTGAGTCATTTTCACCTAAGGATCCCCTCTCAAAATTTTCCTTGAAAACATTTCTAAGACGATTTAATGAAATTTAAACAAGGAAAAGTATATAATCCTTACACTTTACTCAAAATCATATTACCATGTTATCTTCTTTACTCAAAATTTAGTTGATGAAAATGTTTCACCATTAGAAAGAACCTCTTTCCGTACTTTTGAAATCATCTATTTCAAATCCAAACATCAAACCTTTCGAAAACAATACAATTTTAGACATACTTCTTTAAAATCTCTTTAAAACATTGCCTTAGAAAAACCTTGGAAAATCTTCCATCTCAAACCTTTCGAAAACAATCACTTAAAACTTTCAAAGTCAATCATCGAACCTTTCAAAATCAATCTCTTAAACCTTTCGAAATCGTTTACTTAAACCTTTCAAAATCATTCACTTAAACCTTCCGTAATCATTCATGAAACCATTCGATATCAGTTAATTAAAACCTTTTGAAGCCATTGAATTAAACCTTTCGAAATCAATCGTCAAACCTTTCGAAACCATTCAACTTAACATTTTGAAACTATTGAATTAAACCTTTCAAAATCGATCTTCAAACCTTTCAAAACCATTCAACTTAAACCTTTCGAAACCATTGAATTAAACCTTTCGAATTCAATCTTCAAACCTTTCGAAGTCATTAGAAGCAACCTTTCAACTTACTCGAAAGCTCTACTTCGAAATCTTGGTTATACTTCAATTAAGTACAAGGGTAAATAACATAAGTGAAAAGCTACTTGTCAAAAGCAATGGAAGAAGGCGCTGATTTTAAAACAAGTAAACCTTTCGTCTTTATCGAAAGGTTTAGAACAAAAATAAAGCAGCAGTAATCCTTCAACTATGTCGAAAGGTTTCAAAATAGAATAATGTTAAAACAGCAGTAACGTTTTAACTATGTCGAAAGGTTTAAAACCTTTATTTTAAATATTTGACCTAGTCGAAAGCAACAAAATTGAAAGCTCTTTTTCAAAAGAAAAGCAGGCGAAAGCTTTAGTTTATAAAACAAACATACCCCAACCTCTTTGGCCATTAACCTTTCGACTAAGAATCTTTCGACCTTATCTAATTCATTACGTGCCAAGTAACTTGATACCATGTGCATTGGTTTTCCCTAGTCGAAGGCTTGGAACCTCTCGACCTTGTCGGGAGGTCCGGATCGGAAGATTTGTTGCCATAAAGGCTGAAACATGCTAAAAGTATGTTTTCTTTGTTTTTAACTTAAAAGGATAACCTTTCAACTAACCTTTCTTTTTTTGTCAATTTTCATTGGTTAACAAATTCTTTTCAGAAATATGTTTCCACTATTTTCAGAATTAAATAATAATTTCATTTTATAAAATGCCCCTTCTCCTTAATTAAATGTATAATACATTTAATTCTCATATTGTAAATAATTTAATATATTCATCAAATAATTGAGGAAAAATCTAGAAAAATCCAAGAATCTATTTTACTATGTTTCCTAACATATATAAAAATTCAACGCCAAATAATTATTATTTTAACCGAAAATAATTTATAACCAAATAAACAATTTCCTTCACTAGAAAATAAATATAAAATCCATATTAATTCAGAAAATTATGAAATTGAAACCCTTCTCTAAATTATCATTTCTAACCCGCACTTAGATTTTCAAGGCATTTGGATGTCATTAAATAGGGTTTTCATGTCAAACATATCATAAAACTAACACACACATATATAATCAGTCAATAACGTATGCGTGTGTGTGTGTATAATTTTAATCATCAAAACATGGCATATACTTGCAAAAACATTTGAGATCTTGTCTTAAAACCAAAAACTAAAAGAAATTGGGATGTAGTGATTATTCACCTTAGCTTTGAGATTATAGACGTGAGATTTGATGTTGATTTACTTAATTGTTTCCTTTTCCTTAAATCCTAGCTTTAATCTTCTTCTTGAGAATGATAATGGTGGTCCGCGTTAGTATTTTTAGTTTGAGTAAAATGAAATGAACGTACGCATTCTATCTCCCTAGGGTTTAGGGTATAAGCTCCATATATTTCCCATGTTGTCCTTCTTATATCCTAACACATTAGCTTAGGTTATTTTATTTTAATTTGCACCTTAACAAGCCACGACTACCCTTAGCTAATCAATTATCAACTTATCTCCACGTAGTTTATTTAATTTACCTAATTAGTTATTCTAAATAATGTTATAAAGATATGGAGTGTTACAGACTCCTACCTTAAAGAATTTCGTCCTCAAAATTACGATAAGGTACACTATCAAAATAGCAAAGGTAAAACATACTACCAAATAAATCAGGGTAAGAGTCAATAATCCTACTCTCCGTCTCCCAAGTACACTCTCTAGCATTGTCACTCCACCTTTACTAACCTGACTATCATTTTCCTCAACTTCTTCTCATCACTGGCCACAATCTGAATCGGCTTTCAAACTGTGGTCAAATTTGGTTTTACTACTAAATATTCTAACACTGTAGGTGCTATGGTAGTCTTCGGGCCTCTAACACATTTCCTAAGATGAGAAACATGGAAAACATCATGGATTCTAGCCAAACTACTTGGTAACTCTACTCTATAAGCGAGTTTCCCGTTCCTCTCTAAAATACCAGAAGGACCAATGAATCTAGGTGCTAACTTTCCTTATTAACCAAATCTGATCACACCTTTCGTCAGAAAACCTTAAAAAACACGTAGTCTCCTACAGAAAATTCCAAATCCTTCCTTCTTCTATCAGCATAACTTTTCTGCCTAGATTAAGCTTCCTTCATCCTAGTTCAAATCAACTCAATCTTCTCAGTGGCTTCCTTTACCAAATCCGGACTAAGAAGCAACCTAGCCCCAGTCTCTAACGAACATACGGAAGATTTTCATGGTCTCTCATACAAAGCTTCAAATGGGGCCATCCGAATACTAGTCCGATAACTATTGTAATATGAGAATTAGACTAGACGAAGATGGTCCTCCCATGATCCCTCGAAATCCAATACACAAGCTCTTAACAGATCCTCCAAGATTTTGTTCAAGCTTTCCATTTTCTCATCAATCTATGGATGGTAAGGCATACTCATGTTGAGTTTGGTTCCTAATGCTTCCTTTAGACTTTTCCAGAAGTCATTAGTAAATAAAGAATCTATATCACTATCACCAACAATACAACTAGGAATCACGTGTAGTCATACCACATTCTTCATATATAACTTCGCAAAAATAGGTGCCGTCCTAGTTGACTTTACTAGAATGAAATGAGCACTCTTAGTCAGTCTATCTACTATGATCCATATGCTTTCATTTCTTGTACTAGATCTTGACAAATAATCAATAAAATCCATGGAGATAAAATCACATTTCCACAACGAGATTTCTAACGGTTGGAGCAATCCACTGGCTTCTGGTGTTAAGCCTTCTTGTTGGCAATTCAAGCACTACTTAACACACAAACCAATGTCCCATTTCACATTATCCTAGAAGAAACTTCTCTTCGTATCTTAATATATCTTCGTTCCTCCTGGTGGGATAGTGAACTTCAAATGATGGCACTCATCCAAAACTTCCTTCCTCATGTCTACTACATTGGAAACACACAGCCTTGCTTTCTTCCTCAACCACCCATTTTGGTCAAGACTGAATTCTTTTAGGTCATCGCTCTCTGTTCCTTCCCTCAATCATCTGATCCGTTCAGTCAAAATTGGATCCTCCTCCTATTTAGAAGCTATCTCCTCAATCATTACTGGTCAAACTTCTAAACAAGACAACGTAGCACTTATTGCACTTGGACTACTTCGGATCTAACCTACACACTATAAGCTGATAATTCTTCCAAATCATTCCACTCACCAATCATAGCCAATACTACATTATGATGTTTCCGGCTGAGTGCATCAGGCACTTTATTTCCTTTTTCGCGTGTGTATTCAATTCCAATGTCATAAGCAACAATAAACACCAGCCATCTTTGCTGTCTCATGTTAAACTCCTTTTGAGAGAACAAGAACTTCAACGATTCATGATCAGTATAATGCTCAAATCGCTCTCCTAAATGACAATGCCTCCAAACCATCAAAGAAAATATAACAGCAGCTAACTCCAGATCATGCATAGGATACCTAACTTCATGTGGCCTGTGTTGTCTAGAAGCGTAAACAATCACTTTACCTCTTTGCATCAACACAGCTCCCAATCCAGTTCCACACGCATCGTTATAAACAACTAAATCTTGATTACCCTCCGGAACCACTAACAGCGGCGCAAGGGTCAATAGGTGTTTCAATTTCTGAAATGCTTTCTCACACTTAACAGTCTATACGAACTTCATATCTTTTCACATAAGCTTAGTAATCGGTGCAGCTATCTGCAAAAAATCTTTTATAAACCTCTTATAATATCCATCCAATCCAAGAAAGCTCTTTATCTCGGTCATCGTCTTGGGTCTCTTCCAATTATTCAACGCCTCAATCTTAGTCGTATCTATAGACAACCTTTCTCTAAGACAACATGACCAAGGAACTTCACTTCCTTCTTCCAAAAATGTAACTTCGAAAATTTAGCCTTCGACTGATGCTCTCTTATCGTCTCGAGCACAACCGTAAGGTGAACTTCATGCTCCTTCTCATTCTTTGAGTATATCAAAATGTCATCTATGAAGACCAAGGCAAATCTATCTACGTGCTCTCAGAAAACTCTATTCATCGGATCCAAAAGAATGCTGGCGCATTAGGTAGTTCGAACGGCAGCCATTTATAAGATTTATATCTTGTCCTAAACCCCGTCAAAGGAATACAGTCCTCCACCGTTCTAAGCTGATGAAATCCCATCGCCAAATCCAACTAAGATAATTCCTTGGTTCCACTTAACTGATCGAACAAATCATCAATTCTCGGCTATGGATATAGGTTATTTATCATCATCTTTAACTTACGATAATTGATATATAGATTCAACGAATCATCCAGCTTTTTCGCAAACACTACGGCAGCCCCTATGGTGAACTACTTGGTTGGATAAAACCCTTGCCTTCAAATCCACTAACAGCACCTTCAACTCTCTTATCTCAGTCAGTGTCATCCTGCTTGGCGGTCTACTCAGTGGCTCTGTTCTAGGCACCAAATCAACCCGAAACTTTATGGCTCATTTCGATGGCAGTCCAACTACCAGCTAAAATGCATCAGCAAATTCTCTAACTACAAAGACTCGATGCAACTAATCTTCTAACATCATGATACCCAAAAAAGCATTCACCTCACAACTAGGGTTCTCTATGGTATTAACTATCTGATCACTACAATCTGGGTTACTAAGTGATATCTTCCTATCGTGGCAAAATATTCTAGCATCATATTTACTTAACCAATCCATCCCAAGGATAATCCCAAATCCCATAAGGTCAACCACATGCAAACAACAATCAAAAGTATGGCCTAGCAGATCAAACTCTAAACGGTCATACCTCATCCCAAGTGTTGCATACCCTCCTATCGATTTGCAATCCCTAAGGAAGCAACTAAGTATACCTAACATTGAGAAATAAAAGAATGATATGCTTCAGTATCAAACAGAATGCTAACAGATATACTGTAAATATATAGGGAGCCTCCCAAAATAGCCTTCCTTTTTCATGCACAGCTATTGCGGGCTCTAACGAATACATATGTCCCTTTCCATCTCTTGCAGGCTCAGGGCACTTGTTCTTGTAATGACCGATTTAATCGCAATTAAAACATCTAACATTCTTCTTTCCACCAGCCTCCTTTTCTTTTCCTTTACCGGTTCGACACTCATTAGCATATTGTCCCTTCTTGTCGCATTTGTAGCAAACCACTTCAGCCTTTCATTTCTTCTATGATTCTCCCTTCTGAGCATTCTTTTTCTAGAAAAACTTTCTTTTCTTACCCTACCCCATCTGGGCCTCCTTCATCTTCTTCCTTAGACAAGCTAATGCCTCTTCCTACCTTAATGCCATTTCAACCACTACATCACTGGGATCTCTCAATTGCAGCAAAGTCGCACTTATCAACTCCGGCCTCAATCCCCTTATAAACTTCTTGCTCCTCTTGATCACGGTGTCAACGATAGCATACCGATATCGGACCAACTCCTTAAACCTCCTAGCGTACTCCAAAACGGACATCTCCCCTTATTCCACCTCAGCAAACTTCCTCATCAACGTCGACTGTGCCATTACAGACATAAATCTTTGTGAAAACCTTCTCCTAAACATGTGATGACCCAAACTCAATATCCGACAAACAACATCGAATCTGTATCGTCGGAGGTTGCAACAACATTAGATGATAAACAACACAACGGAAACAAAAGATGATATCATTGATACAACATGATTACACTATTCAATACATCAATTTGATACAATGACAATCATCAACATCAGAGAATATATACAACACAAAATACAGCGGAACATGACCCAATATGAGATGAATCTTCAACAGAATCTAATACTGCAACCTCAAACCAAAACTCCAAAGCCAAAGCTCTAAACCTCCAAGCTCGAATCTCCATCAAGGTTTCACAAAGCTAAGAAAGTGCAGCCCATGCACTCCAAAGACTCTAAAGAATACCAAACAGAAAGCTGAACGCTACCAAATCGAAATCTACTATCTGACTATCTGAAAAACCAAACTCTAGACTGCCCGTGTGGAAATTTGAGGGCACCCAGAGTTTAGGAAGGGAACAATAAACTCCGGGTCAGTCGTGGGACTGGTGTGAGCAAAAAAAAAACATTTTGTCTTTAAAACAAGCAAAAGATTTTAAAACATGGAAATCCGTAATGCTTTTTGGAAAATGAAACTACCATAAGGCCTCCCGCTATACACACCATGCAAACGCAGAATTGGAGGAGATTTCTCCTTATGATAGTTAAAAATGCTTGATACGCGAAAACCATTTTGATATTATTATTAGTGCATAGTGCAGAAAACCTCTCTGGAGTATAATATTAATCTTAGCCAGCATAGACATTTCGAACTATGCCTACAATAGCTACCATCCAAACGGTGGGGCGCCGCCATAAGCCGATGGAAGGTTATACAACTAAAACCGTACATGGCGCTTATTGGAGATTGGATTTTCCAACAAATGGTCAGGCCAAGAAACTTTCCATTGCCACATGGGTACGCCTCTAGAGGGACGCCCCAAGAACCTACCCGGCTCTAAGCCAACAAAAGGCCGGTTGCCCTCTTCCCGGGAAGTAAAACCTAAGATATGCCACCCTCGGTCATTTGCGACCTTTATCCGAGGATCCTCTACACCAACAACATCACACAGTAATAAATTTACAGTATCCACATGAGCTAAGTATCAGGGCTCCATACCATAATACCACCCTTTTCCAGAAGGAATGGACACACCCTAGGGGCGCTACCACTGCAACCTTGTCGCATCTTTCCAGTTTCGACCATTACCGGGTTGTGAGGTCCTAAGGCAGTCTCGTCCACAAAGCTACGCTTTTTCACAAAGCCATGCTTTGATCAACAAATGATCAGCAGCACTTCGTATGCCACAATATCAAATTGGGAATGTATCACTAGTAACCATCAACTACATAACATCTAAGCTCGTACGTCTCAAAGAAGGGTGTTAAGCTAAGAGAATAGATCTCCGCCACCAAACAGAAATGTAGTTGATAGAAACCAGCTTTACATCTCAAAGTGTAACGTTAGACACACAACCATACAAGTCTATTATGGGTTCGAAGAGAACCGAAGGCACTTCCTAAGAAGCCCTTGCAATCCGGATATTCACAATCCCGATCGGACTCCCTATCACATAAGGAGAACTCTATACCGTAGCTACTCAGTGCAGAGTCATTCGATAGGTTATCCTATCGTTCTTGCAAACACCCGGTCTTCACCATCGGGCTTCAAATGCTATCCATAAGGTCGTATCATTATTCAGAATGGGTTATATGACACAAAGGTCCTCTCCCGGCTAAACCGAATAATGAGTGCTATATTTAAAAACATATGGATAATGGGTCCTCAATTAAGTCACGACTTTAAAACCCAAAACCTTTCTTTTCAAATGGTTTAAACAAATTACCATTTTAAATATTTTAAACAAAAAGATTCATTTCACAAAGTTCACCCAGTTTCACAAAGATTCATTCACAGATTTCAAAATAATTTCCATTTCAATTGGATTAACTCATTCAATCTTTAAATCAAAGATTTAACTCATAGCTTTCAAAACCCGTTTCCAAAGATTCATTCATAACTTAGAAAACCAGCTTGAAATCACAAATTGGAAATTCTTTTTCTTATCTGAAAGCTTTTATCATTTGAAAACAAATAGTTTTCATTTCGAAAAAATCTGATTTCATTTATACAAGTTAAAATCTTTGGGTTAAATTCAAATTCCCAAACAACACTTTAAAAATGGTTTAAAACCCACATAAACTTGTATAACCTTTTTAAATTATAAATTCTCAACATAGAATTCAATTTCAAATTTAGAATTCAAATTTAAATCAAATTTCAAAACTTAATCAAGATATTCAAAAATATAACTTTTATCTTTGAAATTCCTTTTCAAAATCTTTCACTTTAAACCCAATCCATTTCCAAAATCATTTGGATTCAAAAATTCAATTTTTAAACTATTTCAAAAATCTGTGACTTAACCAATTTCCACGTGCAATTCATATTTGTGTGTGTATAGCATGGTTCAGGGGTTTAACACAATAGTGCAACATCATCAGTCATTACAGATACAATCACAGCAATATTGATAAGCGGTATAATCCTATAACGCTTATCTATATACACAACATCCCAGATAGATAATATAAATGCATTATAAATAAATAAATTACATTCATCGCAGCTTGAATTAAAACAATTTACATCACAAAGTATCACACAGCAGAGACGACAAAACAATTCACACAATTCAATAGAATATAGTCATTAATAAGTGGAACCAATTAAGATATCTGATTAATCTAAACCAGAATCGTTTGCCTTTAAATAAATTTTTTAATCATGGTTAATTAATAATCGATTAATTACAAAATATTTAATTAATTAATTATCCTTTAATTAATCATTAATTAACCTTTAATTAATAATTAATCCTTAATTAATTATTCTTAATTAATTACAATAATTAATTAATTACTCCTCAATCAATAATTATTTCTTAATCACTTTCATTGATTAATTAACCTTTAATTAATAATTATCCTTAAATTAATTACCTTAATTAATTAACCACATTAATTAATTATTCCTTTGATTAATTAACCTATAAATACTTGATTAATTAATCTTTAATCATTAATTATCCATTCTTAATTACTTCCATTTAAGTAATTATTTTTTATTAATCAATCATTAATTAGTTGATAAATTAACTTGAATTAATTTACTTTAATTACTTTCATTAAGTAATTAACTTCAAGTAATTAATTTCTTTTTAACAAATATGTTAACTTAAACTTTGAAAGTTAATTAACCATTTTAAAACATCCTTTACAATAATTAACTCCTTTAAATATTATTAAGAAAATAACTCCTCAAATTAAAGTTAAATTTATTTTAAACCATTTAAAACTAGGTTAATTAAAAAAAATTATTTAAAACTTTCTTAACCAATTTAAAACTGGGTTAACATTTATTATTTACAAAAATAAATCTGTTTTAACAAAATTATTTCAAAGTAAACTTGATTTTCTTTTAAAATTTGTAACTTTTTTTGTCCCAGACCAAATAACCCGAGTTAAACCCCGTTTCACTCGAGCTTGACTCCGAGCAAAACCACTTTCCCACCTACTTCGAGTTTCTCGGCCATTTCCACGCATTTGAACCTGAGACTCCCTTTCTTCCCAAATCTCCTAAACACCATCAGACATGCATGTAAACTTGTGCACATGCACAATCAACTCGATCGCCTCGGACCGGCGTCAAGATCACCAACCCATCATCGATGACACCTACAGGCATCATGACCACTCAGAAGTACAATTTCGACCAAGATTCGAATTTTGACGATTCGATTGAAACACTAGAACCTGAACCAACCACCTACAAATGCCTCATTCCGATCATCACGGCCTACTGACGCCACGCGACTTTGACCCAAACTTCGCAACATCCCGACGCTTCGTTCCCCCCCAGTACGATGCATTCCAGATCGACGATCATTGCGCCATTGCTCTTAAAAGACGATCGACCCAAAACTGGGTTAAAAGCCTAAATTGCTTTCGATCAACCACCTCGGCTACTTATAATTGCTTCCAACATTTTTCCTATAATTCTCACATACTCAGCCTCCTTCACCATTTATCACGATGCTCAATTCACCGTGGGTCAACTAGAATTGACGAAAACCCATTTTTCATTCAAACTCAAAATCCCACTCTAAATTGAAACTAAAATTTTTGATTCAGTCATTAAAATTTATGATTTCTGAAGTCGAACCAAATAATGTAAGTGAATCAAGAAAATATAAAAATTCAAATTCGACACATTTTTAAGTTTTACTGTTTTATCTTCTTTTTTCCAGATGATATTCAAAACCATCATTCTCAAATATATTTTAAATTCTTAGTTTAGACTTAAACACAAACATTATTTGAATTCCTAAACCTATAAGAGATGTGATGAGGAGATTTCGAATTTTCTATATTTTTTTTAAACTCTGTTATGTATAAATAGAGGCAAGTTTTGCCTGAAAACAGACATGCACATTTTAATTCACCCATATAAACACATATATACTTGCAAATATGTACACTTTCATACCATATTTTCAATCATCGCCATCACAAACATAAAAGATCAAAAGAAGCTGGTTCAAAAATTAAAGTTTGCTCACCTTCCATCGAAGTTTGAACAGAGAACCTGGAATGTTTTCAGGTTTGAAAAGCTAGAATTGATCTGATCTTAGACATTGATCTGTTGATTTGAAACCGAGGCAATTGAATCTGATTCTTTATTATGCTTCAGTTTGATTGCTTTGGGTTGAAGACTTTGAATTGCAACTTGAATTTTTTTTTTATCTGAATTTGGTTGTTGAAATCCTTGCTTTAGAATGCTTCAAATTATTTTTTTGATTCCAGGTTGAACTTGCATGCTTGCGTACTTCAGATTTGATTTTTTGTTTTAGGCTTGAAACCTTGCTTTGCTTAGATTTTTCTAGGTTTTCAAACTTGTGTTTCCAGCTTTCCAATTTCCCATTTTTGTTTTGCCAAAATCTGCTTCTTAAGTTTGAGATTTAAGTTTGCTTTGGTTTCAGATTTCTAGGCTTTGAAAATTTGATCATGGGCTTTGATCTTTGTTTCAGGAATTTAGTTTGGAAGAATATTTTGAATTTTGTTTTAGATTTTTGAAGAGGAGAGATTTCGAATTTTCAAACTTGAGAGATTTTTTTAGAAAGATGAAAACAATCTGACTTATTTTCCTTTGCATTTCTTTGTTCTCTAAATTTTTTATTCAAAAGAAAATAGTTTTCTTTTGCCACTTGTCCCATTTCATTACACTTGTGATTTACATATCTAAATTTTATTACAAATGCCCTAAGTAAACTAAATTGTGTTTATACCCTTCATTCAAATTATTTTTGTCAATTTGTTTTTAACCCTTAATGTAAATATATTTCATATACAACCTATGTTTTTATTTTAAAATGTTTATGTTTTCTTTTACACAAATAAAATCTCTATCTCCATTGTTTTTTAACATTCAATCTTTAATTTAGTTCAATATATTTATATACATATATTTTATACATTTTACATTCATACATTCCTTACCATTTATTTTTGTAAAACTTTAAAAAAAATAAAAGAATGATTTAAAAATTTTGATTACATATTAACAAATGACCACTTTTATTCATATATGTATATATATAAGAGAATTAAATCTTAAAAATAAATCTTTTGAAAATTAATACATCTTCCAAATATTAATATATTTAAAAATTTAGAAAACAAACTATCATTAACTTTTTATTAATCTCAAAGCTTTTAATTTCTATTTATCTTTAAATCTAATATTTATTTATAAAATACTTATCCTCAAATTTCAAATCAAAGTGCTACTTATAATCTAAAATTTTAAGTTTATTCTGGAAATCTTCTAATTAATTCACAAATAATTTCACAATTTAATTCAAAATTAAATTAATTGCCAAATTAAACTTGGTTAATTTTCAGGAATGTTACAGATCCCCTTCCTTAAGAAAATTTCGTCCTTGAAATTTGCCATGGGGACAACCAAGGACAGATAAAAGATAGAGAAATATCTTTTCGGATCAAACTGGATATTTATTCTGCATTTGGCTTACCAAATTAAAATATCAGCAATAGATATAAGAACAAACTCAATCAGCTACAAAACAATTGGGTTATCTGATCTACGAAATATGCAGGGGCACTGGTTAGTTCGAAGGGATAACTGACCGTTCATGGATTTTATCGAAACCCAATGAAATAGACAAAAATAGGTTCGACTATGATCTCAGATTCAAGTTTTAACTTATTTATGATTTGCTAAGAAATAAAACTATGTATAGCTCCTGTGTCGAACAAAATTCGAACAATTTTTATCGTATCGAGAAGGTTACCTTTTAAAATCTCTTTTCCTTTATCAGCCTTTGAGGTTGAAGAATCATCTCTGATTGCATACACCCTCGCTACTAGAGCTTGCTTCTTTGCTGGACAGTCCTTAATCCTATGTCCCAGCTTGTGGCAATAATAGCATTCCCTAGATTCCTGATCTGGCCTCATAAATGGCTCTCCCATTCCTTGCTTCCATGGGTTCTTACATTTGTCCGAGTAATGACCTTTCTCCAAGCAATTGAGACAAATAACATCTTTCACCCCTTTCTTCTTTCCTTTTCCTCTCCTCGGTTTCTTTCCGCCGAACATCATTTTTCTCCAATTTAGATTACTTGTATCCCTTTTTTCCTCTGGAACTCCTTGCTTATCTAGTGTATCGTATCGATAGCCTATATCGATCAATTTAGAAAACGATTCCTTTACGTGTGTAGTCATTCTCTCCTGAAACTTCTTATTCATTCCCCGAATAAACTTTTCATTCTTCTTTAATGGTGTATTCACCAATTCTGGACCAAACCGAGATAATCTGTTAAATCTGTTTAAGTATTCCTCAAATGATAAGCTTCCCTGCTTCAAATCCGTGAACTCCTGGTACATTATAGAGATACCAGGAGATGGCATATATTGCTGCTCGAACACTTTCTTGAAACGACTCCAAGTAAACTCATCCGCGGCTCATCCACAGTAATAGTTTCCCACCATACTAAAGCCTCTTCCTGGAGTTGCCAGGAAGCTATCAATCGCTTCTGATCATCTTCCAACTTCAGTCCTTTGAAAATTCTTTCGCACGATCGAATCCAGGCTTGTGCTTCGATAATGGTTTCCTTGCATGTGAATAGCTTTCCACTAAGTTTAGAAAAGCTTTGATATAAATCAGGCAGATTTGGTTAAGATTGAGTGGGAATAGCTGCTGTTGTAGGGACTTGACCAGCTGATGTGGTACTTCCTTGTCCCATATCTCGTCCGCTTCTTCCACTCATTCTTACTATCTGTAAATAGTAAGAAAAACGATTTAGGCTTTCGGACGAGATATCTTAGGGAAAAACAACGGTTAAAGAAAATAGGACAGAGAAATTTGGGTTTCCGGTTTCACTGGTTGTACTCATTCTAGGGTATACTTCACCCTATCTCTAATGAGCCATCTAATTTGTTACACTCCGTAGCTAAAGTCCTTACTCAACCTTTAGCTCTGATGCCAAATGTGACGACACGAACTCGATATCCGACAAACAACGTCGAATCCGTGTTGCCGGAGCTTGCAACAACATTAGATGATAAACAACACAACGGAAATAAAAGATGATATCATTGATACAACATGAATACAATATCTGATACATCAATTTGTTACAATAATAATCATCAACATCAGAGAATATATACAACAAAAAATAAAGCCGAACACGGCACAATATGAGATGAGTCTTCAACAGAATCTAATACTGCAACCTCAAACCAAAACTCCAAAGCCAAAGCTCTAAAACTCCAAGCTCGAATCTCCATCAAGGTTGCACAAAGCTAAGAAAGTGCAGCACATGCACTCCAAAGACTCCAAAGAATACCAAACAGAAAGCTGAAGGCTACCAAATCGATGTCTACTATCTGACTATCTGAAAAACCAAACTCTAGACTGCCCGTGTGGAAAATTGTGGGCACCCAGAGTTTAGGAAGGGAGCAATAAACTCCAGGTCAGTCGTGAGACTGGTGTGAGCAAACAAAAACATTTTGTCTTTAAAACAAGTAAAAGATTAAAACATTGAAATCCGTAATGCTTTTTGGAAAATGAAACTACCATAAGGCCTCCCGCCACACACACCATGCAAACGCAGAATTGGAGGAGATTTCTCCTTATGATTGTCAAAAATGCTTGATACGTGAAAACCATTTTGATATTATTAGTGCATAGTGCAGAAAACCTTTCGAAAGTACAATATTAATCTTAGCCAGCATAGACATTTCGAACTATGCCTACTATAGCTACCATCCAAACAGTGGGGAGCCACCATAAGTAGATGGCAGGTTATACAACTAAAACCGTACAGGGAGCGTATTAGAGATTGGATTTTCCAACAAATGGTCAGGCCAAGGAACTTCCCATTGCCACATGGGTATGCCTCTGGAGGGACGCCCCAAAAACCTACCCGGCTCTCTGCCAACACAAGGCCAGTTACCCCCTTCCCGGGAAGTAAAACTTAAGATATGCCACCCCCGGTCGTTTGCGACCTTTATCCGAGGATCCTCTACACCAACAACATCGCATAGTAATAAATTTACAGTGTCCACATGAGTTAAGTATCAGGTCTCCATACCATAATACTGCCCTTTTCTAGAACGAATGGACATACCCTAGGGGCGCTACCCCTGCAACCTTGCCGCATCTTTCCTGTTTCGACCATTACCGGGTTGTGAGGTCCAAATGCAGTCTCGTCCACAAAGCTATGGTTTTTCACAAAGCAATGCTTTGATCAACAAACGATCAGCAACACTTCGTATGCCACATTACCGAATTGGGAATGTATCACTAGTAACCATCAACTACATAACCTATGAGCTCGTACGTCTCAGAGAAGGGTGTTAAGCTAAGAGAATAGATCTCCGCCACCAAACAGAAATGTATTTGGTAGAAACCAGCTTTACATCTCAAAGTGTAACGTCAGACACACATCCATACAAGTCTGTTCCGGGTTCGAATAGAACCGAAGGCACTTCCTAAGAAGCCCATGCAATCCGAATATTCACAATCCCGATCGAACTCCCTATCACATAAGGAGAACTCTATACCGCAGCTCTTCAGTGCAGAGTTATTCGATAGGTTATCCTATCGTTCTTGCTAACACTCGGTCTTCACCACCGATCGTCAAATGCTATCCATAACGTCGTAACATTATTTGCAATGGGTTATATGACACAAAGGTCCTCTCCCGGCTAAACCGAATAATGAGCGCTATATTTAGTAACATATGGATAATGGGTCCTCAATTAAGTCATAACTTTAAAACCCAAAATCTTTCTTTTCAAATGGTTTAAACAAATTACCATTTTAAATCTTTTAAACAAAAAGATTCTTTTTACAAAGTTCACCCAGTTTCACAAAGATTCATTCACAGATTTCAAAACAATTTTCATTTCAATTAGATTAACTCATTCAATCTTTAAATCAAAGATTTAACTCATAACTTTCAAAACCCGTTTCCAAATATTCATTCATAACTTGGAAAAACATTACAGCTTGAAATCACAAATTGGAAATTCTGTTTCTTATCTGAAAGCTTTTATCATATGAAAAATAACAGTTTTCATTTCGGGAAAATCTGATTTCATTTATACAAATTAAAATCTTTGGGTTAAATTCAAATTCCCAAACAACACTTTAAAAATGGTTTAAAACCCACATAAACTTGTATAACCTTTTTAAATCATAAATTCTCAACATAGAATTCAATTTCAAATTTTGAATTCAAATTTAAATCAAATTTCAAAACTAAATCAAGTTATTCAAAAAATAACTTTTGTCTTTGAAATTCCTTTTCAAAAGCTTTCACTTTAAACCCAATCCATTTCCAAAACCATTTGGATTCAAAAATTCAATTTTTAAAACTATTTCAAAAATCCGTGACTTAACCAATTTCCACGTGCAATCCATATTTGTGTGTGTATAGTGTGGTACAGGGGTTTAACACAACAGTGCAACATCATCAGTCATTACAGATACAACCACTGCAATATCGATAATCGGTATAATCCTATAACGCTTATCTATATACACAGCATCACAGATAGATAATATAAATGCGTTATAAATAAATAAATTACAGTCATTGCGGATTGAATTAAAACAATTTACATCACAAAGCATCACGTAGCAGGGACGACAAAACAATTCACAGCATTCAATAGAATATAGTCATCCATAAGTGAAACCAATTAAGATATCTGATTAATCTAAACCAGAATCATTTGCCTTTAAATATATTTTTAATCATGGTTAATTAATAATCGATTAATTACAAAATATTTAATTAATTATCCTTTAATTAATGATTAATTAACCTTTAATTAATCATTAATTAACCTTTAATTAATAATTAATCATTAATTAATTATTCTTAATTAATTACAATAATTAATTAATTACTCCTTAATTAATAATTATTTCTTAATCACTTTCATTAATTAATTAACCTTTAATTAATAATTATCCTTAAATTAATTACCTTAATTAATTAACCACATTAATTAATTATTCCTTTGATTAATTAACCTTTAAATACTTGATTAATTAATTTTTAATCATTAATTATCCATTCTTACTTACTTCCATTTAAGTAATTATTTTTTATTAATCAATCATTAATTACTTGGTAAATTAACTTGAATTAATTTACTTTAATTACTTTCATTATGTAATTACAACAAGTAATTAATTTCTTTTTAACAAATATGTTAATTTAAACTTTGAAAGTTAATTAACCATTTTAAAACATCCTTTATAATAATTAACTCCTTTAAATATTATTAAGAAAATAACTCCTCAAATTAAAGTTAAATTTATTTTAAACCATTTAAAATTAGGTTAATTAAAACAATTTATCTAAAAACTTTCTTAACCAATTTAAACTGGGTTAACAAGTGTTATTTACAAAAAAAAATCTGTTTTAACAAAATTGTTTCAAAGTAAACTTGATTTTCTTTTAAAATTTGTAACTGTTTTTGTCCCAAACCAAATAATCCGAGTTAAACCCTGTTTCACTCGAGCTTGACTCCAAGCAAAACCACTTTCCCACCTACTTCGAGTTTCTCGACCATTTCCACGCGTTTGAATCCGAGACTCCTTTCTTCCCAAATCTCCCAAACACCATCAGACATGCATGTAAACTTGGGCACATGCATAATCAACTCGATCGCCTCTGACCGGTGTCAAGATCACCAACCCATCATCGATGACACCTGCAGGCATCATGAACACTCAAAAGTACAATTCCGACCAACCACCTACAAACGCCTCGTTCCGATCATCACGGCCTCCTGACGTCATGTGACTTTGACCCAAACTTCGCCACATCCCGACGCTTCGTTCCCCCTCCCAGTGCGATGCGTTCCGAAGCGACGATCATTGCGCCATTGCTCTGAGAAGATGATCGACCCAAAACTGGGTTAAAACCCTAAATTGCTTTCGATCAACCACCCCGGCTACTTATAATTGCTTCCAACATTTTTCCTATGATTCTCACATACTCAGCCTCCTTCACCATTTGTGACGACCCGCCCTTCTACTCCCAGAAAGACGTATCATCATTTAGAAAGAAAGGGATAGAAATAGAAAAGAATAGAAAGAAAGAAATAACAACAACAGAATCTCACAGCGGAATGGAGCAAAATATAATACATCACATAACTATTACATAGTTTTTACATATATCAGAGTTATACAATATCAGTACACATGACAGTCATATATACATCTATCACTACATACATCAGAGATACATCATATATCAACTAACACAGCGGAATTAGATAGATATATAGATACGTCTGGAATTCCTGCTCCAAGCTCCTCCAGAAAACAACAATCAAAACCTATCACTTGGCTACTCATAAAAATTTGAGTACTCAAGAATTTGTGAAAAACAAAATATAAACTTCGGGTCAGACATGGGTCTGGTATGAGTAAACGGTTAAAGTTGTTTAACTTTGGAAAATATTTGAAAAATAAAGGTATCACGTAAGACTTCCCACACATAAACATGGGTAAGTTTTTACCTTACGCTAACCAAAACATTTTATAGGAAATCCAGTGATATTATAATAGTGTCTAGGATTTTCAAGTAAATAGAAAATAGCCGAAATTGTTACATTCATTAAATTCCAGCTACTAGCCACAAAAGTGGGTAATACAAATCAAAACTGTAGGGTCTCGTAGGGAAAATGGATTTCCATCAATAGTAGGGCTACTGGGGTACCGTCAGTCACAGTACGTGGCCTAGATCACCGTACCAAGGAGCCACCCTAACTCCCCTATAATACAAGGTCGGAACCAGTCCTTACCGAAAGTCCCGAAAAAGATAACCCCGGTAGTTGTTGCAATCAACTGCCCCACACAGCCGAAATAAAAAGGGACATCTAGACAGGGGTATATCTCGTCCTGTTTGGGCATGACCCACCTAACCTTGCTGCACATCCCCTGTTTTAGCCATTCCCGGTTGATGAGGCTTGAGGCTGCGATTACCTTTACAAAACATATTTCTTAGAATGCTCATCGTCCGCCTGACGATGTGCTGAAAGCATTCAATCCATGCAAGTTCATTTCGGGTTTGAACGAAACCGAAGGCATTATCTCGTTACACTCATTTTGGAATCACCCTCAGAGTTAACGACGATAACCCTTGCATTCTGAAACACCATCTCGATCTTCACTTGAGAATTCATGACCTATCGTTTAATTTGGATCAATGTGGTTTTCGAAATATCAAATTGACACCCGATCCCGGTCTCATCGAAATCCAAACGCCATTTTAAAGCCCAAGTTGTTTATTAGTTTTAAATAGTTTTATTCAACACCTTGAATTCACATAGCATATATCATAGATAAATCATACACAATCGTCATAGATATATCAAGAGCATATCATAGAAACATCACAGAATATTACCAAGTAAATATCACAAATCAGATATTCTACTTACACAATTGTCCACAAGCAATCATCTTAAATTCTTATTGTAATTAATTCAAATTTAATCAATTACTTGAGAATCTCTTAACCCTGTTTAATTAATGATTAATTAATTAATTACTTATTTCTTTTCAAATTATTTAATTTAATTAATCATTTCTTAATCAATCATTAAATCTTAATTGCTTAATTACTTGCCCTTTATAATTAATTAATAACCTTAATTATTAATTAATAAAACTTAATTATCCATTTATTTACCATTAATTACTCAATTAATCAATTATTAATTCTTAATTCAATTACTTTATTAATTAACTACTATTCATACATTAATTAACTGTAAATAGTTAATTACAAATTTATTGATTACTTAATCATTTATTAACCCAAACTCTAATTACAATTATAATGTAATTATTCTTAATTGCTTCCTAAAAATAATTAATTTATATTACTTACTCATCTTAATTAACATTTTATAAGTCTTCTTTAAATTTTGAAATCCAATTTATTATTAACTACAAACATTAAACGTTAATTAATTTTATACTTACTTAAATTAATTACTTAATTAAAATAATAATTAAGTGTTTGAAACATCGTTAAAGTATTAACAAAAATAATTAAGACTTGTATTAAATTCTTGACTTAAACAATTAAACCTTTATGAAATTGCAGTGCTTAAAACTTGTAGAAAAACAAGTTACTAAATTTTATAATATTGCTGCAGTTTGAAAAAAAAACGAGACTCTCCCTATTAAAACTCGAGTTACACTTCGAGTCTCACCACCTATTTCCCCGAGTCACCTCTCTACGCATCTTCTTCTTCTCCTTTTTTTTTCTTTTCATCATTCCAGTAAGTTAAAGTTTAAACTAAGATTAACTATAGCATCAGTAATTCACTAACTCGAACTCGAATGCTAACCTGAATAAAACACCAGTAAGCTCGAGCAACAACTCGAGACACCCAATATCAACTGCCGTTGAAACATCCTCTCGCCGTACACGTGCACGGCGGCGCGCGAAGCTCCGATGAACTTCCAAGATCTTCGGCATGTCACAAAACCCACGTATACACGAAAACCAAACTCGAATCACTTTCAAAGTTTTCAAATCAAAATTAAGCCTTCGGCTCGAAACTGAAGCTTACCCCAATCAACATAACCGCCTCGCCTCCATCACTCCAACCACCAGAGACACCCACGCTTCGGCCACACCACGACAACGCGACAAGCTTCCACCCTCCATAACCTCGTGACACTCGATCACGCGAAGGCAACGAACACCCCTTGTTACAAACAAGACCAAAAACTCCAACTAAAACCCTAAAATGAATTCGTTCCTTTAATTTATACAATAGAAAAATTCTCTGATAATTTTCTCATGATCCATGATGTAATACTAACTTCAATTCAAGTTTCAACATTTTAAATTGGATCGATAACCAGAAATTTGCAAAAATGTAATCTTTGTTTATATACAAACTACTCTTAAATACAAATCTAAAAAACTTCATTTTCGTTTTAAAAATCATAAAATAATTGAATTTATCAATTTATAGTTTGATTTCCTGTAAAACAGTATTACAGTAGTATTCTTTTCAAAGGTGGTTTAAGCATCTTCTCAAAAGCTTGATTTAGGTTTACCATCTTGTTTCAGTTGAAAACTTTAAGCTTAATAATGATTTGATGAGAATAAATTGAATTTGGAAGAAAATATACAACCTGTATAAATCATCAGAGGAGTACAGAACATCACAAACATATATTCAAACTGAAGCACATATAATCCAAATTATCAATAAAGCTTGAACTATTTTTAAATAAACTTAAAGCTTAAAAATTTCTTGTTTACTCACCTACAAATCTTTGAACAGAGAATACATGATGTTATGAACACCTGTAAACTTGGAACTGCCCTTGAATCTGTTTTGAGTTCTTTTTTTCTGTTTTTGTTTTGAATTTAATTTGAGTTTGCTTCTTCTTTTTCTTTTTCTTATAAGCTACTGAGCGAACTGGAACTAAATAGAATATGGTCACACACATATATAGAAGATAATAGTTGTAATATGGGAAGGTATTAAATAGCCAAGCATTTTCTTCATTTTGTTTTATGTTGATCAGATTTTTCATTACTGAAAAGTAAAAATTTGCAATGTATTTTGAATTGACTAAAATTAGGCTTAGATGATGGCATTAAATGTTTAGGTTTCCTAATTAGTTTACATATTATAATTATGTTTTACTATGTATAAAGATATTTTGTATGTGACTATACACTTGCAGGTAGACTTGGCTTGTATATGATGATTTTATGTTTTAGAGGTGTTTGTTTTATCTGGTATTACTTCTAGCTTGAACTCATGTACATATTTGTCTTATTTTATATTTCATTCTTAAAATTTTCCATTTTATGTTGCAAGCATACACTAATAACTTAATTCTTATTTTTATTTTAACTATCACTATTTAAATTATTATATTCAATATGGTTTACTTACATTTTATACTTATATTTATTTCTATTTGTATTTTAACTATCAATAATTAAGTTATATTCATATGTTTGACTTATATTTTATATTTTATATTTTAACTATCAATATTTAAATTATATTCTTATGGTTTGCTAATTTTTTTTATACTTAAATTTTATATAGATAGAATTTGATGTTATTTCAAACATTATCATCCATAAGTATATTTACCAAATGTAAACAAAGTAAAGTATTTTAATTCAATGATATAAGGTAAATTTTTATTGTAAATATTACTGAGAGATTTATTTTAAATTTTCAAAATCAAAATTCCTTTCAAAAATACAAATCCATACAAATAAATGGCAATTATTCCAAAAGATTTAATCATTTTAAAATGATAAGTTCACTTTTTATTTAATTGGATTAAATATTTATTAAAATAAATAGGGCCAAAATCCAGGGTCGTTACATTCCCCCCCCCCCATAAAAAGAATTTCGTCCCTGAAATTTAAAACAAAGATAATTCAAAAGCTTTTATACCAACCATTCAAACATACCTATCATTCATACGTTAGCAAACAACCAAACAATCTATCCTAACAAACATCACTAGCTATCCGGACACAAATCCGGATAAGCTTTTCTAAAAATATCCAGAGTTTCCCATGTGCAATCTCTGGGATCCTCGCTTCACTACACTTTGACACGCTTCACTACTTTACTCCTGAGTTGCCTCTCATCTTGATCAACAATCCGAACTGGATTCCTGACCACAGTCAAATCCCGCTCGACCTTCAAATCTTCCTGAACTACTAGTTCCACAACTAATGATGGATCATGAACAAATTTCCTTAGATGGGATACATGGAACACATTATGAATTCCAGACATCCGTTCTGGCAATTTAATTCTGTAAGCTACAGCACCAATCCTTTTCAATACCCGAAATGGTCCAATATATCTCGGGACAAGTTTTCCCGTCTTTCCGAATCTAATAGCTCCTTTAATCGGGGAAACTTTAATAAAAACAAAATCACCAATCTCAAATTCCAACTATCTCCTTCGCTTATCTGCGTACATCTTCTGACGGTCCTGAGCAGCTCTCATCCTTTTCTTGATAAGCTCAACTTTAGCAGAAGCTTCATGAATCAAATCTCGTCCAAGCACAAGATGATCATTCGACTCTATCCAACCGGATGGAAATCTACACTGTCTTCCATAAAGAGTTTCATAAGAAGCCATCTTAATACTCGCTTGGTAACTGTTATTATAGGAGAATTCTACCAAATGAAGATGGTCTTCCCAAGATCCACTAAAATCCAAAACACAAGCTTGCAGCATATCCTCAAGAATACGGTTCAATCCCTCTGTCTGTCCATCTGTCTATGGATGATTGGTTATACTCAATCTCAAACTTGTTCCCATAGTTGATTGCCGAGCCTCCCAAAATTTGCTGGTAAAAATAAGATCACGATCACTTACTATGCTAACAGGAACACCATGCAATCTGACTATCTCCCTCAAGAAATCTCTGCAAGAGAAACTGCGGTACGAGTTGCCTTAACCGGTATAAAATAGGAACTCTTAGTTAAACGATCCACAATAACCCATATACTATTGTTTTCATTCTTGGTTCTTGGCAAACCGTCAATAAAATCCATCAAAATCATCTCCCATTTCCATTTTGGGATTTCCAAAGGCTGTAACAAATCGGCTAACTTCTGTTGATCTCCTTAACTTGCTGACAGATAGCACAACTATTAACGAAAGCAGCTACATCCCTCTTCATGCTCGGCCACCAGAAAATTCTTCTCATATCTTTATACATCTTAGAAATTCCTGGGTGAATATTTTGTTTGGAGCGATGACACTCAGCTAAGACTTCTTGCCTCAATCCACCTATATCAGGCACACACAACACCATTAATCCTTAAAACACCTTGATCATCCACCTTGAAATCCGAATGCCGACCATCCTTGGTTCTAAGAATCAGTTCCTCAAAAGATCTATCCTCCATTTGCTTACTAATGATTCTGTTCTGGAGAGATGGAATAACTTCCAAAAGAGACAAAACTGCATTCTTGCTAAGAGCATCAGCCATAACATTTGCCTTTCCTGGGTATACAGAATATCCAAATCATATGATGCTAGAAAATCGACCCACCGCTGCTGCCTCAGATTAAGATCCTTCTGAGAGAAAAGACATTTCAATGGTTTATGATCCATGAATAACTCAAACTTCTCTCCCAAGAGATAATGTCTCCAAATCTTCAAAGCAAAAACAATGACTAACAACTCAAGATCGTGCGTAGCATAATTCCTTTTATGCGGCTTTAATTGCCGACTCGCATATGCAATTACCCTTCCATTCTGCATCAAAACTGGCCCCAAACCAAATATACAGGCCTCTGTATAAACTTCAAATTTTCTTTTCCCATTCGGAATGACTAGCACTGGTGCACTGGTTAGCCTCGTCTTCAACTCTTGGAAAGCTACTTCACACCGGGGTGTCCATTTAAACTTAGCTCCTTTCTTTGTCAACTTGGTCAGATGCGTAGAAATCTTGGAATAGTCCTCGATAAACTTCATGTAGTAGCCAGCTAATCCTAGAGAATTGCGAACTTCCGTCGATGACTTCGGTTGCTTCCATTCCAGAATAGTCTCCACCTTCGCTGGATCTACAGAGATACCACCACCAGAAACAATGTGCCCCAAAAATTTAACTTCCGATTTTGAAAAATGGCACTTAGAGAACTTCGCCTTTAAAACATGTCTCCTCAGTGTCTCCAACACTATCCTTAAATGTTGCTTGTTCTCTTCTTCCAACTTAGAATAGACCAGAATATCATCGATGAATACCAGAACAAACTTATTCAATACATCCCGAAAGACTCGATTCATCAGATCAACACAGAACCCTAGCGATTCATCTGATTTCGTGACAAACACCGCAGCAGAACCCCAACAAGAAAAACTGGGCCTAATCAACCCCTTCTCTAAAAGATCCTGAGTCTGCTCAACTAATTTCTCTCTTCCTCTAGGAGCCATCCTCCTACTAGGTTGAATCACTGACACTGCTCTTGGAATCCAATCAATGTGAAACTCAATCTCTCGGTGCGGAGGCGGACACTTAACTTCCTCGAATATATCAGGGAAATCTTGGACAACATCGATATCTTCAACCTTCTCCTGAGAAGTCTCAACTCCATGTAAAAGACTACTCAAGTGAATTCCAGAATTTTCACACGACACTTTGGCAATTCTACTCAAATCGGTTTCCAACGAAACTGTCTCTCATCACAATTCAGAACAGCCTTATACTTATCGAGCCAATCCATCGAAGAAATGGATCCACTTTGCTGCTTCTGAAATTACCACAAGAAAACTGCTAAGCCGGAAGATCTCCTCGATGGCACACAGAATACTTCGAGCTACATTGCTGACCCAGATGCCCAAAGACATCCTATCTAAAGCTCTTCGAGAAACTCGGACCTCGAACCAAACAGAAATACCCTACTGAACTTAGCCACAATGCCAAAGTAGACATACTTCCTTAACTTGTCCTAAAGAAACATCTTCAGAGACATCCATAGTCACTGTGTCTCATCACACAACTACTACATCCTGAGGTATCAAGATATCATGACTTGCTTCTGCCCAACCAACAGATCCAAACTCTAGCTCATCCAAATTCACCCTTCAAAGATGAACTCCGAACCTTATCTGGTTTCCTTCAGAGATCGATAAAATCCTTACACCACCCAAAGCTCACTCGAGACGGTAATAGGTCTACAGTCTCGAGAGATGCACTTCCAACCTCAAACATTCAAATTCCAACCATTGGTAGTCGTGTTACACACACCACCACCCTATCTACCTTTATAACTTATATTGGAAAACCAGAACAGGTAATCCAACAAATAGGTAGAATTATATATATATATATATATATATATATATATATCAAAATTAAAAATACGCTCTATCAAGAAAGAAATCACTCAAGAGCCTAGGTATTCGCTCAACCTAGCACTCTGATACCAACTGTGACGACCCGCCCTTCTACTCGTAGAAAGATGTATCATCATTAAGAAAGGAAGGGATAGAAATAGAAAAGAATAGAAAGAAAGAAATAACAACAACAGAATCTCACAGCGGAATAGAGCAAAATATAATACATCACATAACTATTACATAGTTTTTACATATATCAGAGTTATACAATATCAGTACACATGACAGTCATATATACATCTATCACTACATACATCAGAGATGCAACATACATCAACTAACACAGCGGAACTGATAGATATATAGATACCTTTGGAACTCCTGCTCCAAGCTCCTCTAGAAATAAACAATCAAAACCTATCACTTGGCTACTCATAATAATTTGAGTACCCAAGAGTTTATGAAAAACAAAATATAAACTCCGGGTCAGACATGGGTCTGGTATGAGTAAACGGTTAAAGTTGTTTAATTTTGGAAAACATTTGAAAAATAAAGGTATCACGTAAGACTTCCCACACATAAACATGGGTAAGTTTTTACCTTACGCTAACCAAAACATTTTATAGGAAATCCAGTGATATTATAATAGTGTCTAGGATTTTCAAGTAAATATAAAATAGCCAAAATTGTTACATTCATTAAATTCCAGCTACTAGCCACAAAAGTGGGTAATACAAATCAAAACCGTAGGGTCTCGTAGGGAAAATGGATTTCCATCAATGGTAGGGCTACTGGGGTACCGTCAGTCACAGTACGTGGCCTAGATCACCGTACCAAGGAGCCACCCTAACTCCCCTGTAATACAAGGTCGGAACCAGTCCTTACCGAAAGTCCCGAAAAAGATAACCCCGGTAGTTGTTGCAATCAACTGCCCCACACAGCCGAAATAAAAAGGGACATCTAGACAGGGGTATATCTCGTCCTGTTTGGGCATGACCCACCTAACCGTCTGCACATCCCCTGTTTTACCCATTCCCGGTTGATGAGGCTTGAGGCTGCGATTACCTTTACAAAACATATTTCTTAGAATGCTCATCGTCCGCCTGACGATGTTCTGAAAGCATTCAATCCATACAAGTTCGTTCCGAGTTCGAACGAAACCGAAGGCATTATCTCGTTACACTCATTTTGGAATCACCCTCAGAGTAACGACAATAACCCTTGCATTCTGAAACACCATCTCGATCTTCACTTGAGAATTCACGACCTATCGTTTAATTTGGATCGATGTGGTTTTCGAAATATCAAATTGACACACGATCCCGGTCTCATCGAAATCCAAACGCCATTTTAAAGACCAAGTTCTTTATTAGTTTTAAACAGTTTTATTCAACACCTTGAATTCACATAGCATATATCACAGATAAATCATACAAAATCGTCATAGATTATTAAGAGCATATCATAGATACATCATAGAATATTACCAAGTAAATATCACAAATCAAATATTCTACTTACATAATTGTCCATAAGCAATCATCTTAAATTCTTATTGTAATTAATTCAAATTTAATCAATTACTTGAGAATCTCTTAACCCTGTTTAATTAATGATTAATTAATTAATTACTTATTTCTTTTCAAATTATTTAATTTAGTTAATCATTTCTTAATCAATTATTAAATCTTAATTACTTAATTACTTGTCATTTATCATTAATTAATAACCTTAATTATTAATTAATAAAACTTAATTATCCATTTATTTACCATTAATTACTCAATTAATCAATTATTAATTCTTAATTCAATTACTTTATTAATTAACTACTATTCATACATTAATTAACTACAAATAGTTAATTACAAATTTGTTATTACTTAATCATTTATTAACCCAAACTCTAATTACAATTATAATGTAATTATTCTTAATTGCTTCCCAACAATAATTAATTTATATTAAATACTCATCTTAATTAACATTTTATAAGTCTTCTTTAAATTTTGAAATTCGATTTATTATTAACTACAAACTTTAAACGTTAATTAATTTTATACATACTTAAATTAATTACTTAATTAAAATAATAATTAAGTGTTTGAAATATCGTTAAAGTATTAACAAAAATAATTAAGATTGTATTAAATTCTTGACTTAAACAATTAAACCTTTATCAAAATGCAGTGCTTAAAACTTGTAGAAAAAAAGTTACTAAATTTTATAATATTGCCGCAGTTTGAAAAATAAAACCGAGACTCTCCCTATTAAAACTCGAGTTACACTTCGAGTCACACCACCTATTTCCCCGAGTCACCTCTCTAAGCATCTTCTTCTTCTCCTTTTCTTTCTTTTCATCATTCCAGTAAGTTAAAATTTAAACTAAGATTAACTATAGAATCAGTAATTCACTCACTCGAACTCGATTGCTAACCCGAATAAATCACCAGTAAGCTCGAGCAACAACTCGAGACACCCAATATCAAACGCCGTTGACACATCCTATCGCCGTACACGTGCACGGCGGCGCGGGAAGCTCCGGTGAACTTCCAAGATCATCGGCATGTCACAAAACCCACGTATACACGAAAACCAAACTCAAATCACTTTCAAAGTTTTCAAATCGAAATTAAGCCTTCGGCTCGAAACTGAAGCTTACCCCAATCAACATAACCGCCTCGCCTCCATCACTCCGACCACTAGAGACACCCACGCTTCGGCCACACCACGACAACGCGACAAGCTTCCACCATCCAGAACCTCGTCACACTCGATCACGTGAAGGCGACGAACACCCCTTGTTACAGACAAGACCAAAAACTCCGAATAAAACCCTAAAATAAATTTGTTCCTTTAATTTATACAATAGAAAAATTCTCTGATAATTTTCTCATAATCCATGATGTTAATACTAGCTTCAATTCAAGTTTCAACATTTTAAATTGGATCGATAACCAGAAATTTGCAAAAATGTAATCTTTGTTTATATACAAATTGCTCTTTAAATACAAATCTAAAAATCTTCATTTTCATTTTAAAAATCATAAATTTCAGTAAGCATTCAAGTTATAAACTTGAATTAGCTTTTTATAATAATTGAATTTATCGATTTATTGTTTGATTTCCTGTAAAACAGTATTACGGTAGTATTCTTTTCAAAGGTGGTTAAACATCTTCTAAAAAGCTTGATTTAGGTTTACCATCTTGTTTCAGTTGAAAACTTTAAGCTTGATAATGATTTGATGAGAATAAATTGAATTTGGAAGAAAATATACAACCTGTATAAATCATCAGAGAAGTACAGAGCATCACAAACATATATTCAAACTGACGCACATATAATCCAAATTATCAATAAATCATGAACTACTTTTAAATAAACTTAAAGCTTAAAAATTTCTTGTTTACTCATCTACACAATCTTTGAACAGAGAATACTTGATGTTATGAACACCTATAACTTGAAACTGCCCTTGAATCTGTCTTGAGTTCTTTTTTTTCTGTTTTCGTTTTGAATTTATTTTGAGTTTGCTTCTTCTTTTCTTTTTCTTATGAGCTACTGAACGAACTGGAACTAAATAGAAGATGGTCACACATATATATAGAAGATAATAGTTGTAATATGGGAAGGTATTAACTAGCCAAGCATTTTCTTCATTTTGTTTTATGTTGATCAGATTTTTCCTTACTGAAAAGTAAAGATTTGCAATGTATTTTGAATTGACTAAAATTAGGCTGAGATGATGGAATTAAATGTTTACGTTTCCTAATTAGTTTACATATTATAATTATGTTTTACTATGTGTAAAGATATTTTGTTTGTGACTATACACTTGCAGGTAGAGTTGGCTTGTATATGAAGATTTTATGTTTTAGAGATGTTTGTTTTATCTAGTATTACTTCTAGCTTGAACTCATGTACATATTTGTCTTATTTTATTTTATATTTTATTCTTACAATTTTCCAGTTTATGTTGCAAGCATACACTAATAACTTAATTCTTATTTTTAGTTTAACTATCACTATTTAAATTATTATATTCAATATGGTTTACTTACATTTTATACTTATATTTATTTCAATTTGTATTTTAGCTATCAATAATTAAGTTATATTCATATGTTTGGCTTATATTTTACATTTATATTTTATATTTTATATTTTAACTATCAATATTTAAATATATACTTATGGTTTACTTTTTCTTATACTTAAATTTTATATTGATAGAATTTGATGTTATTTCAAACATTATCATCCATAAGTATATTTACCAAATGTAAACAAAGTAAAGTATTTTAATTCAATGATATAAGATAAATTTTTATTGTAAATATTACTGAGAGATTTATTTTAAATTTTCAAAATCAAAATTCCTTTTAAAAATACAAATCCATACAAATAAATTGCAATTATTCCAAAAGATTTAATCATTTTAAAATGATAAGTTCACTTTTTATTTAATTGGATTTAATATTTATTAAAATAAATAGGGCTAAAATCCAGGGTCGTTATACCATTTATCACGATGCTCAATTCGTCATGGGTCGACTAGAATTGACGAAAACCTATTTTTCATTCAAACTCAAAATCCCACTCTAAATTGAAACTAAATTTTTTGATTCAGTCATTAAAATTCATGATTTCTGAAGTCGAACCAAATAATATAAGTGAATCAAGAAAATATAAAAATTCAAATTCGACGCTCAATTCCTAAACCAATAAGAGATGTGATGAGGAGATTTTGAATTTTCTATATATATTTTTTAACTCTATTATGTATAAATAGAGGCAAGTTTTGCATGAAAACAGACATGCACATTTTAATTCACCCATATAAACATGTATATACTTGCAATATGTACACATTCATACCATATTTTCAATCATCACCATCACAGACATAAAAGATCAAAAGAAGCTAGTTTAAAAATTAAAGTTTGCTCACCTTCCATTGAAGTTTGAACAGAGAGCCTGGAATGTTTTCAGGTTTGAAAAGCTAGAATTGATCTTATCTTAGACTTTTATCTGTTGATTTGAAGCTGAGGCTGTTGAATCTGATTCTCTATTATGCTTCAGTTTGATTGCTTCGGGTTGAAGACTTTGAGTTGCAACTTGAAATATATTTTTTATCTGAATTTGGTTGTTGAAATCCTTGCTTTGGAATGCTTTAGAATTTTTTTTGATTCCAGGTTGAACTTGCATGCTTGCATACTTCAGATTTGAATTTTTGTTTTAGGCTTGAAACCATGCTTTTCTTAGATTTTTCAAGGTTTTCAAACTTGTCCTTCCAGCTTTCCAATTTCCATTTTTGTTTTGCCAAATCTGCTTCTCAAGTTTGAGATTTAAGTTTGCTTTGGTTTCAGATTTCTACGCTTTGAAAACTTGATCACAGGCTTTGATCTTTACTTCGGGAATTTAGTTGGAAGAATATTTTGAATTTTTGTTTCATATTTTTGAAGAGGAGGGATTTCGAATTTTCAAACTTGAGAATTTTTTTTAGAAAGATGAAAACAATCTGACTTGTTTTCCTTTGCATTTCTTTGTTCTCTAAATTTTTTTAATCAAAAGAAAATAGTTTTCTTTTGCCACTTGTCCCATTTCATTACACTTGTGATTTACATTTCCAAATTTTCTTACAAATGTCCCAAGTAAGCTAAATTGTGTTTATACCCTTCATTCAAATTATTTTTGTCAATTTGTTTTTAACCCTTAATGTAAATATATTTCATATACAACCTATGTTTTTATTTTAAAATTTTTGTGTTTTCTTTTACACAAATAAAATCTCTATCTCCATTGTTTTTCACATTCAATCTTTAATTTAGTTCAATATATTTATATACATATATTTTATACATTTTACATTCATACATTCCTTACCATTTATTTTTGTACAACTTTTAAAAAAAGAAAAGAATGATTTAAAAATTTTGATTACATATTAACAAATGATCACTTTTATTCATATATGATCACTTTTATTCATATATGTATATATATATAAGAGAATTAAATCTTCAAAATAAATATTTTGAAAATTAATACATCTTCCAAATATTAATATATTTAAAAATTTAGAAAACAAACTATCATTAACTTTTTATTGATCTCAAAGCTTTTAATTACTATTTATCTTTAAATCCAATATTTATTTATAAAATACTTATCCTCAAATTTCAAATCAAATCTAAAATTTTAAGTTTATTATGGAAATCTTCTAATTAATTCGCAAATAATTTCACAATTTAATTCAAAATTAAATTAATTGCCAAATTAAACTTGGTTAATTTTCAGGAATGTTACAAAACACCTCCCAAGTTATGGTTTCCAGATCATCTCCAGTAGTAATAGTATTCCACCAGAATAGAGCAGCTCTATGCAGCTATCTCGAAGCTAATCTCCTCTTCTATGAATCATTCAATCCTAAGTCAACAAAAACTTCCTTGCAATGCAGTTGCCAATTTTCCACCTCGAGCACATCTTCATTACTAATAAACAACTTTCCTCCAAGCCTAATGTAGTCTCTCCTCAAGTTAGCATACTGATTGACCATCGAAACTTCTTGAGCTCCACCTCAGCAGCATTACCTCCGACAACTCCAGCTGCTATTCCAGCTTGCATCATGTTTACAAAGAACTGATACACTGCTCCCATTCCATCTGGGGAACTCCTGTGCTAACAGTTTCAACTTGTGCCTGATTGGGACCTCTCCTAGCATTTGGTTGGGTATTTCCATATGTTGTGGTGCTATCTCCTCCAAGATTAACTTTGCCTCTTCTTCCTTCCATATCTGTATTCAAACCTTGTGAGATACAGATGAGTTGCCTAACTACGACAGGAGTCTAGAGATATAGCGTATACTTATATATATAAAGCAAATACAAGTACGTTACTATAGCGTTATCTAATACCCCGATCTTAAATCTAATTTCTAAGGATTATGTTTTCAAAAATAATTTTTAGTTAAAGTATTTCATAAACCATGCTCTGGTACCAAGCTATAACCTTCCCTATCTAGAGGCCCAAAGCTAATCGCTACAGATGCTACAATCATCCATAGTATTAATTTTCGACGACTAAATACGGCTATGTTAATGGTATGAATAATATTAGAAGCACTTGAATATGAAACAAACATAGATTTTAAAACAACTTTTACTACATTACATTTCAAAACCAATTATTTCACATTCACAACACATAATTCCAATTTATTCCCAGGCACAGATAAAATACAGTTATTACAAAATATGCAAAGAGCGATATATGAAGATACTCCCTTGGTTGATCAGAGTCATATTGTCATAATAAACCTTATACAATCACAGCAAAAACACATCAAAACATAACAAGAACTACAAATCCTATATAGCTATCTGTTTGCCTCCTGCATGCATCCTTCGTCATCCTACTAAAACCTAAAAAAACCTTAATCCCTCAGCCTACTCAAATTAACTTTGAGCACCCGAGAGTTTAAAGGGAAAACACAAACTTTGAGTCAGACATAAAGCTTGCTATGAATAATACTATACATCATGGTTAAATATGTTAAGTGAGACCACGCCGCTTAACGGAATGGATTTTCCCTCACTAACATCATTTTAACATATATCTTTGCAAAATCATTCATAAAACCATATATTGTGCTCCTACTTTGTGACACTCCAGCTCTATACTCGCACTAACCAAGGATGCTACTGGGTAATGCCATTAGTTAGTACGAAGTATAAGGTTGTTGAGGAGCGACCATCTGTGTAATTGCTCTATGCCAGTACCGATATGTCAGATAGTATATCATGCATTTCATTCAAAAGGAAATCTTACACATCAATTACAAACTCAAAACTACAACACAATGGCTCTGTGATCTTCGAAAACAAATATAAAATAAGCATAACACAAATCAGTCACAAATATTCATATCACTAAGGTGGAAACATATATGAATATAACACATAAAGGTGTACATCAAAGTAGTGGTCATACAAGATCCACTACACCATAAAAGGATAGGTACAAGTGCTAAACAAAATAATATGTATGCATCAATGAGTATCTATCTCTAATGTATAAAAGCAAAAACTACTAAGCTAAAATAGTCAAGAAAAAAGTCAAAAAATGATCCCAGATAAGAAGTCAAACGGAAGCACCTGAAACACCTCGGTCTGACCCGAGTATTATTTAAGAAGAAAATAATAAACGGATCGGTCTAGCTATAAATATCATATAAAATGAGATAGGGTAAGAGATATGACCAAAACATATGATAACAATAATGTCATACTGTAACAAGTACACATTAAATAACAACAAAAATCATACAATATCTCAAATTTCCTCATACACCAAAAAAATGTCAAATTCTTTATTTTATTAACCATGCCACAAATATTGATAAAGCTTAACAATATAAATCACAAAAATGGGTGAAACACAAATTTCACAAATCATCAATTAAAAATCCAAAAATCACAAAGGGGAGGCCTATCTCAAATGGTAGCATGAAACTCACCAACACGTGTATCACAATTGGAACGCTATTCCATGGTCGCTAACCATCAAATTTGAGCCGAAGGTTCACAAACGGCCCAAAAACCATAGGTCGCTAGACCAACAATTTTGAGTCAAAACTCCATAAAAAGGACAAAGAGACATCACACATCGCTAGTGTAAACCATAAAATGATCATCACTGATTAATATGAAGTGTGAATTACACTAAGCTAGTAAATAAATGAGTTTAGCTTCATGTCCCATAACCACTGGCTTAACTTAAATATTTACGAACAAATTGTAGATTTTCACTAAAAAGTTGTTATAATATTTCAATCGAACAAGTCCAAAAATTAACCGACGAAGTAAATGCAAGTGTTTCACACCACTTATTTTGCTAAGTCGTTTAACAAGATTTCTTATACGAACAAGGTAAAGGTTTGAATATACTAATAGATTGGAAAACGGTTTTAAAAACAAACTTTGTATTAAAAATAATGTTGAAATCATTTTTGTGAAAGAATTTGAGTATTTTGCTACTAGTATAGAAGCCTTTATATTTTAAAGTGACAAATCACAGAAATGATTGTAAAAATAATCAATGGCCAAAAATTCACATACGAAAACGTGAATCAAAACCATAAAAACCGATATTAAATCCATCAAATGGATACTCTAAAAATCCAAAAAAGAAGTCATCAAAGTCAATAAAAGTGATAACAACTAATCAGATCAACCAAAAGTGGATACAAAATGGGAAGCCACATAAAATAGGCAAATTGGCTGAATTTAATGGCTACAGACGTCCGGTGAGCCTCCCAGACGTCTGAGCTGAAAGATTGGAATTTTCATTTCAAATCGTTCAACCGTCTGGGAAGTACGTTCAGACATTTGAGCTGTATATCTAGAATTTTTATTCTGATGGCCCAAACGTCTGAGCTAAAGCTCAGGCAAAAATCAGCCTTGGCCGGTGATTGCCAAATCATGTCAGAAGCGATAAGACGAGCAATGATGGCTAAGGATTTATGCCAAGCGACAACCCAGCCCTATAGACGCAGCAATACACTTCGAACAACATGTCCAAACATCCTATAAGGATTTTTATAGATTTTGACTTCGAAATACCAAAAATTAAAAAAATTCCAAACAATTCAATTCAAAAAATAGGTGTTAGGAATTCATACCTAACAACTATCAAAGGTATAGACGTAGATGTGAGTTCAAAAACGTACCTTTAAACCTAAAACAACAAGTGAGAAGCTTTTAAAACAAAGGAAAGATCAACCACTCTTCAACTTCATCTCAAGAAGTTCCAATCTAAGCTCATAAGCAAATATTTTCTAAGTTAGGGTTTAGGAATTTCTGAAAATTGAAGAGAGATTGAGATGGAGAAGATGAAGAGGATGCTTACCTAAGCTTCTCTTTGATTTTGAAGCTTGAATCTTGAATTTCCTAGTAATCTAGGGTTTAAGAGTTTTAATTTCCTCTTCTTTCCTCCATTTTTCTTTAGCTTGAGAGTGTTAGGAAAATAAAATGAATGAATGAAGAGGGGGTAGAGTTAGGGTATTTTGTTGGGTTAGTGGGCTAGAACCCAAACCTAATGCTCAATAGAAAAATAGAAAAATTCAAATCAACACCAAACATATCGATGTTCATACCCAAACAGGTCGCAAATGCTGTTTCGAACTCAATAGAAGTGGTCTCGAGTCCTAACTCGACTATTTACAAAAAGTAGCATTTCGAATTTTAATTCGACTAACGATGCTATATTTAAATAAATCATTTAAATATACAATCGTAAAATAAGCAGGTTGTTACATGCATCCACAGTGGTAAAATATTGTAAAGCAATCATTATGTAAACATACATAAATATTAGGTAATAATGAACTATCTGTTCAAACACATAAGTTTTGTTTGGAAAACTTTTAACCTTTGGCTGACTCGGGCCTACTAGAAAATATAATCAAAATTAACCTAACACCTGTTAGGCATTCTTTTTATGCATTATCTATCCTTAACTATCTGTTAAACATTTTACTTCTGAACGGTCTGTCCTTAATTATCTGTTAAATACTTCACTTTTGGACGATCTGTCCCTAACTTAATCATCTTCCGTGTCTTTCCAATCCTAATCGTTTTTCAGGCTCACCAATAACATATTTGTATACAAACATATATTTCTTTCGGTGTGTAACCATAATTTTAGTCTACCTGTGACAAAGCACTGCACACTAGAACTTTGGACAACAATTAGCTGGGGCTATTAGCTAATGTATAGGGCACGACCCCAAACAAGTCTTTTTTGGTATTTGAATATCTGATTCATTTTCACTAAAGAATCCCCTTCCATAATTTTCATTGAAAACGTTTACAAAATAATTTAAACCTTCAAATCAAATTTAAACAAGGAAAAGTATATAATCTTTACACTTTACTCGAAATCATATTACCATGTTATATATCTTCTTTACTCAAAATTTAGTTGATGAAAACGTTTAAACAGTACAAGGAACCTCTTTCCATTCTTTTGAAATCATCTATTTCAAGTCCAAATGTCAAACATTTAGAAATCAACCTTTCGAAAACAATAAAATTTTAGACATCTTACTTTAAAATCTCTTTAAACATTGCCTTATAAAAACCTTGGAAAACCTTCCATCTCAGACCTTTCGAAAAAATCGCTTAAACCTTCCGAAGTCAATCATCGAACCTTTCGAAGTGAATCTTCAAACTTTTTGAAATCAATCACTTAAACCTTTAGAAATCGTTCACTTAAAACTTTCCAAATCATTCATCAAACCATTTGAATTCAGTTAACCAAAACCTTTCGAAACCATTGAGTTAAACCTTTCGAATTCAATCTTCAAATCCTTCGAAAACATTCAACTTAAACCTTTCGACCATTGAATTAAACCTTTCAAAATCAATCTTCAAACCTTTCAAAACCATTCAACTTAAACCTTTCAAAACCATTGAATTAAACCTTTCGAATTCGATCTTTAAACCTTTCAACATCAAACCTTTCGAAGTCATTGAAAGCAACCTTTCGACAAAGTCGAAAGCTCTACTTCGAAATCTTAGTCATGCTTCAATTAAATACAATGGTAAATCAATTAAGTCGAAGGCTTCCTTTCAAAAGCATTGGGAGAAGCGGATGGTTTTAAAATAAGTAAACTTTTCGTCTTTGTCAAAATGTTCAAAATAAAAATAAAGCGGCAGTAACCCTTCGACTATATCGAAAGTTTTCAAAACAGAATAGTGTTAGAACCATAGTAACCTTTCGACTATGTCGAAATGTTTAAACCATTACTTTAAACATTTGACCTGATTGAAAGCAACTAAATGGAATGCTCTTATCTGAAAGCAAAGCCAGTGAAAGCTTTAGTTTATAATACAATCATACCCCAACCACTTTTGTCATTAACCTTTCCACTAAGAACCTTTTTATCTTGTCCAATTCATTACATACCAAGTAACTTGATACCATATACATTGGTTTGACCTTGTCGAAGGCTTGGAACCTCTCGACCTGGTCAAAAGGTCTGGATCAAAAGATTTTGTTGCAATAACGGCTAAAACATGCAAAAAGTATGTTTTCTTTGTTTTTAACTTAAAAAAAATAACTTTTCAACTAACCTGCCTTCTTTGTCAAATTTCATTAGTTAAAAAATTCTATTTAGAAATATGCTGCTGCTATTTTCAAAATTAAATAATAATTTCATTTTATAAAATGCCTCTTCTTCTTAATAAATATATAAAACATTTATGTCTCACACTTTAAATAATTTTGTATATTCACCAAATAACTTAGGGAAAATCTAGAAAAATCCCAAAAAATCTATTTTAATATGTTCACTTACATATATAAATTCAACCCCAAATAATAATTATTTTAGCCGAAAATAATTTATCACCCAATAAACAATTTCCATTATTAGAAAATTAATATAAAATGCATACTAATTCACAAAATTATGAGAATTCAAATCCATCTCTAAAATATCATTTCTAACCTATACTTAAAATTTCAAGGCATTTGAATGTTGTTAAATAGGGTTTTCATGTCAAACATATCATAAAGCTAACATGAAGATATATAATCCATCAACAACACACACACACACACATATATATATAAATATATAATTTTAATCATCGAACCATGGCATATACTTGCAAAAACTTTTCGGATCTAGTCTTAAAAGTGAAAAATAATAGAAAACGGGATGTAGTAATTATTCACCTTAGCTTTGAGATTATAGATGTGAGATTTGACGTTGATTTAGGAAATTGTTTCCCTTTCCTTGAATCCTAGCTTTAATCTTCTTCTTGAGAATGATAATGGTGGTCGTCCTTAGTATTTTTAGTTTGAGTAAAATGAAATGAACGTGCGCATTTTATCTCCTACGAGTTTTGGTTATAAGCTCCATATATTTCCCATATTGCCCTTATCATATCCAAACACATTAGCTTAGGTTATTTCATTTTTGTTTGCACCTTAACATGGCACGGCTACCCTTGGCTAATCAGTTATCAACTTATTGATCTCCACATTATTTATTTAATTTACCAAATTAAATATTCTAAATAATGTTACAAAAATATAGGGTGTTACAAAAGTGCATGACCTTGAGTCTCAATTAAAAATATTCGAGGTGATGACATTTAAGAACTACCGATTGGATTCCCTTGTAGTTTACTTACTTGAAACAATAACTGCTTTTGGTTTAAAAATCGACTATTCCTTCTTAGGTCTAGAAATAAACCAAGGATTGAGCAGAGCAATAGAGGTAGGATATAGACATTAGCAACACTTCTTTTTATATGGATGTCCTGACCATCTCAATAATATTGGAGGCCATCCTTCTGGCACCAAAAATGTTAAGAAATTTCTTCGCTAGCCTAATATGCAAGGCATATTAAGGCTTGTTGGAATAAGGGCTTTGGTGGCCTTATGCACATTTAAGAGTATGCAAGTCTAAGCTCAAGCCCACGTCTCAAGATATGTCATAATTTATATGCATGTACATAGTTCAAGATCAATTCCATAGTCAAGTCATAGACGCCATGCATATCTAGAGCCTAATAATAGTCAAGTATCCATATTCGAGAGAAGTGTGCTAGGTAAGTTAATTATTCAAGTCCTTATATGAATAAAGTTCAAGTGTAACAACCCGATTTTTTAAGTAAGATCTAATTAATGCTGATAATGGTAATTTAATTTATTAAATTCATATTTGGAGCTTATAGACAAATCTCCCCCCTCTAGAGCCCAATGCCCTCGTTGGCTCATGGTACCAGAGCCTTACCCAGCCGAAATGCCTAAGAACTTGTGATAGCTGAAACAAAAACATGCAAATGAGAGTAAAGAATTAACAAACAATTTGATTCCGAATTCGAGATTTTTGATGAAATCTATCTAGTATTGGATGGAGATTACCTTCTATTATCTTGTTTTAGTGGATCTCTTCTTCACCAAAGTTTGTTGTTTGCAATCTAAATCGCTGCCAAATCATTAAGGTGAGTATCATTCTCACAAAAGCAAACAATGCCAAAAATCGCAAGTTGAAATCAAAGGTTTGCAAAAAATTAATTTTTGATCTATTTTGATTTTCTGTATAAACTATCTTAAGTTCCAACTTTGTGCAGTCATATCTTTCTATTCCATTAACGAAATGCTATTGGATATTTTTTTTTGTAGACCATGTTTTGTAGATTATGCATACCAAATTACAGATCATTTCGACCTATAGATCTTATAGAAATATGCTGCCGAACTTGTATTCAGAGCATGTTTTTGTCTAGATATTTACAATTAAAACACTGTCCGGGTTCAACTTTGAGACGTTATAACTTTCTCATAGTTTTTCTTTATTGCTTGATTCTTAATGCAGTTCAAAGTCTTATTGTTGAGATTTATGCATGTTAAGTTTCAAATCATTTCGATCTATATAGCTTATAGAAATATGTTATCAAACTTTGATTTAGAGCATGCTTTTGCTCAGATTTTAGAGTGAAAACACTACATGGGTTCAATTTTAAGACATCATAACTTTTTCATACCTTGCCTAAATTGCATGATCTTTTTGAAGTTTAAAGTATAGTTATTTAGCTTTACGAATGTTAAATTTCAGGTCATTCCGACCTCGGTAGCTTATAGAAACGTGCTGTCAAACTTTTAATTGGAGCATGTTTTGCTCCAGCTTTTGACATTGAAATCGGGCTACAAGTCCAAATTTGAGAGATCATAACTCTCTCGTTTCATGTCTGATTGTATATGATCTTTTTTTATTTAAAGTAGAGTTGTTGAACTCTATGCCTGCAAAACTTCAAAGTTTTTAAACCTTTGTAACTAGTTGAAATTTTGCTTGGAGCTTTGAATCGGAGCATGTTTTGCTCCAACTGAGAATTTCTAAATTATTTTGCATGGATTTTTTTGATGTTGTTTTTGATCGGCTTGATCCTAAGATAGAAGAGCCAATATTACCACATATCCATATTTCGGATTGGTGAGTTTTTTAGGAGATTTTTGTGTCATGATTTTATGAATAATTTCATTAAAAAATTGTTGATTTTTCTTTGCAATGCTTTCTAAATCAATTCGAATGATTTTATTTTAAATTTCAAAATAAATATTTTACAATATTTATAATTCATTTAAAGATATTAAAATTATACATTCTATATAATAAGATAATTTCAAAAGTTATTTTCCAAACAATTTCGAAGATAGTTTTAAAAGCTTGTTTTCGATAATAATTTATTTTCAATATAAAAATACATGTTTTTGCACTTTTTGAATGTATGAGAAAGTGAATTAAACAATTTAGTAAAATTCATGGTATGGGGCACGTGGGTTTACTTTTTTCGGTTAATTCCGGACTTGTACGATCGAAACCTCTTGAATATATTGTTTTGAGTTGATAATTGAGAATTATAATCCTATTATAGTAATTATCCGAGTTAGCTAATATTTGGCTTGTTGAGAGGTTCAAAATCTCCTATTATAGGATTAATAATCGATGAGAACCCCTTATGTATGCTGTTTTACTCGTCGATGAACAAGGCGAGTCTTGAGAGGAGATTTCCCTTGTCGGGAATTATGGTTTTTTAGAAACCACTATGAGTTTTATTTGCACTTGCCGATGATACAAGGCATGATGTATGAGTATTATGAGATTTTTAAGATTAGAGATTTTATTTTTATGATATGGAGTTAACTAATAGTTAGTAAACCATTTAGTGCGAACATGTGGTATGAGACGCACGTTAATACTTTTTGGGTCCCTTTCCGTGAGTTTGTAACACATCCATGAGTATGCCAGTGCTATAGACCTTTAGGTCATCTGGGTTATGTGACTTCGATCACCACGAGTTACATGACTTCGGTCACGACGAGTTATGTGATTTCGGTCACCACGAGTTACATGACTTTGGTCGCTACGAGTGTGTGGCTTCGGTCACCATGAGTAACATGACTACGGTCACCATGAGTTATGTGAATTTGGTCACCACGAGTATGACCTTCGGGTCCATTAGTTAGGTACCTAAATTTATAAATAGCACTGGACAAGAGTTTTGCACGTGCAGCATTGCTTCGGCATGCAATCGAGGATCTCGCCAATCCAGGTTTTCTGAGTTTTCGGTGTAATCTGTTTTATTATGATTTCACCATTTTAAGATATTTTATTACATCGATAGCCTAGTGTTATATGAGATGTTATATATATGGTGATCTCATTTATGATGTTTTGAACTCTTACTGAGTTCCTTAAGTTATGAGTTTTGATGATTTCATGATTTTATAGGATATTCTAGGTTTTGCCATTTTGGCGAGTTCAATTTGGGTTTTATGTACATTTATACCGATGAGATGAGGTATAATTGAGTTTGGAGATTCTTTTATATTTATGATTTATATTTTCGTTCAATGGCATTCTGAGATTTTGTTTATGGCGAAGAGATTCGATATTTTTGAGTTTTGGGATTATCCTATTTGGAGAACATTTTGTGTTTAACATTTAGCAAGATTCTGGTATTGATGATTTATTCTATTTAGGAGATATGGTTCATCGAAGTTGTTATTCTTATCTTAGAGAATTCGTCAATGATATGAGGCAAATATGATGCTTAATTGATTTTTATCACAAAGGTTTCTTCCTTGAGGTTTCGTATACCCAAGTGATATTAGTCCACTTGAGTTATGAACTTGTACTTCTTGTTATTTCTTCTTATTCGAGAAGTATGATCATCCTTTTCTTTGTGAAGAGGTTTTGTACTCTTCCTTTGGTCTCTTATCATTCGAGAGGATACTTTACCCTTTATTCATGATTCTTATTATCATCTATCTTTATTAAACTGATGTTTTAGCTAGACTGACCCCTATATTTTATACTTGGGTCAGATCGAGTTTGTTTCAGGTTTAGTATTTTCTTTTGGACATCTCATTACCTTGAAGCTTCCGCAAGGATATTTTTCTGCCATCTTTTACAGTTATAGTGTCTTTAGAGTTATATCGTCTGTTGTATATTTATTTGACTTGTGTATATAATATGGTCGCTATACCACCATTGATGTATCATTATATATGTGTATATGTATATCTATTTGCTATTCTGTGATGTGATGTTTATTTAGTTATTATATTTTGTTCTAATAGATCTGTTAGCCACCTATAGTTTTGTATTAAGTATTTATGAGATATGTTGATCCACTTGAGTAGAGAAAAATAGAGCATTAATCGACGTATTCAGAAAATTTTTAAGACAAAGCAACAGATGGTCGCTACTAACCAGCCATACTCTCCGCATTAGAAGATGAAATTACCCAGTAATTCTCTTTGTTAATGTGGGTCTCGGGGTGGGGAATCACAGCTTGTATCATAGTCGCAATTGTGGACTCTATGTATTACAGCCACGACGCCTGAGTGGTGCCGTGTTCATGAGCCAATGAGGGCATTGGGCTCTAAAAGGAGGAGATTGTAACACCCTTTCAAAATGGAAATAATAGTCCAACATCGTGGAAATACACTATGAAGTGGGTGTTTATATACCAAAGCCTTCACCTCATAATAACATTGAGGCCTTTTGAGGAACAAAACCCCACACCTTGGCTTGGCCTATGAGGCGGAGGTGACTAAGTTGTGGGCAATATCTGCGTTAGGTGAGGTGTGGCCTGTTACAATGGAAATATAAACTACACAAAAGTGCTAGGTTGATATCCAAGCAGATGCATCAAAGCTAAGTCCCATAACTGATAGCTACCCTAAAACAACTCGGTATGACCCGAGTATAAAATACATGTGTCAGTCTAGCTAAAACAATCAGTTAATGAGGATAAACGATAATATGATAAGATATAAGGTGATAATTCTTTTCGAATGAGAAGAGGCAATAGAAAGAATACAACCCATGACTTAAGTGAACTAATGTCACCTTTGTATACAAAGACTTCAAAAGAGGTGAATTCAATAATTTTTAATGTTCTGGAAAGCGCAAGATATCTTCTACAACTTTATTGTTTTGCGTTTTCTCAAATTATGTGTTTAAAAGGGGCAAACTAGCCAAACAAAACAAAGGCCTGGGCAAAATGCCAGGGTTTCTTCCGGGGTATCTTGAATTGTTGCACCATTTTTTGGTGCTTTCTCTTGCGTTTTCACACAAATATCACATAAAGTATAATTATAATGATAGTTATAATTTAATATTTAAAAAATGAAATGAAGAGGATAATTTGGTTAAAAATTGTTTATTTCATATAAACAATGTGTTTGAAGTGAAATAATGGGATTTTGTTAAATTAGATTTAATAAATTAATCAAGTGATGTGTTTCAATATATAATTGATGAAATAAATATCAAATTATGAAAATAGAGTTTTAAAACTTTATTTTGAAAATTTTGAGTGAAAACAATTACTTATTGGATTTTAGTTGAATTAAAGCATCAATATTGGTAATTATTGCCAATATTAACCTTCTATTGAATTTAAAAGGAGAAATACAAAGAAAACATGTATTTTATTAAAATAAAAATGAATTACTGTTTGAAAATATTATTTTTATGTTTTAATAAAGTTAAAATGGTTTATTGTAATTTATTCGACAAAGAAAATAATTTTTGTGCAAGTCATGCTTTTTAAAAAGGTGTTTTTACACTAAACTGTGTAAATTGTAAAATATTGTGTAAAATATGGTTTTAATTGTAAAAGTTAACTTTTGTTATTAAAATAAATTTTACTTTGTTCTAATAACAGTTTAATTGCATTACAAATGGGGTTTGCATTTTTTTTAACTTTAAAATGTGAAAATATGTGAATTTAATGTAAAATAGGTTAATATATGTGCGTAACCTTGCATTTTTCACTAAATATTTTCCTATTGGGATTTTGTGATGACCCGTGAATCCGTACCCATTGAATCAACAATAAACCACAAATGTCCGACTCAAAAAGCATAGACCGATGGAAAGTTAGGAGAAAGAAAAGAAGAGAAAAGAAGAGAAGAGAAGAGAAGATAGAGAGAAGAGAGAACCAAACAGAACAATACAGAATCTCACATTGCAGCGAAATAACATATAATATCATATCCATGATCTTTACGAAACAGAAACTATATGAACATACATCAATCATAGTTCAACAATCAATCACTAATCATCAGCTAGGACAGTTATAATAACCTGTCCTTACAATTTCCAATAATATAAACAACAACAATAATGCGCAAAGTAGATAAGAAAAACATATAGGTGTATATGAAATTGAAGATCTCCAGCTCTTCTGCTGAAGCTCCAAAAGCACCAAATCTGAACCTGTAAATATACTCGGTCTGACCCGAGCATTGAAAGAGAAGAATGCCCGGATCATTCAGGTAAACCATCATGAGAAACACACTCAACAGAATTTATAAAATTACCAAACATTTACTTTATCAAAACAAAAGTATCTCGTAAGTCACACCCACACATAAACAGGGACATGTTTTTACCTTACGATAACTAAAACATTTCATATCAAATTCTCTTATATTATAATAGCGTTTATTGCACAAATAATATTAATCATAGCTAAAATTATTACATTGATTAAATTCCAGCATATAGCCCAAAATGGGTAATACAATCAATATGGCAGGCACGTAGTGGAGTTTGGATTTCCATACAAATGACCAGGTGAAGGGACTACCTTCCGATGGGTACACCTCTAGATGGATGTCCCGAGCAACCATCACAAAGTTCCTCTACCAACACAGGACCGGCCTACCACTATAACTAGGTAGTACCGAGTATGTCATCCTTCGGTCGTTACCGACCTTTTCCAAGGTCCCTCACAGCATACAAACAACAATAATCAAATACATGACATCATAGCATGTAAAGATATATCTAGAAGAGGATGATCATATCCTACTTGGGAGCAACCCACTTAGCCTTGCCGCATCTAACCCTATTTTGTCTTTTTCGGTTGATGAGGCCAGAGGTAACGATTACCTCTCCCATTTCACATATCACATCACTTTGAATGCCACACAGCCATTTCCATTGATTACTTATTGCTTTCCACAAAAATACAACCCTTAAGCTCATACGTCTCAAGGAGCTTTCCTACCACATTTTGTCGAGAAATCCCTAGGATCGGTAATGAATAGTCCTTCCATTGGATATTTCATAGCAAAGAGACTAATGCTACTGGATGTATATTAGGATTTTAATCCCAAACGATCAACAAGCAGTCCTCCACTACGAAAATCCTAAATATCAATATCATCACAAGCAACCTGCACAATCGTTGCATTAATGTTGGTCCGAAGTGATTTTTGGATAAACCGATCCCGGTCTCTTTGCACCAACAACACAAAATCATTTCTCAACCTCACACAAAAACTAAGTCTCATAGACTTATCTAGTCTCCAACTATCAGCTTTCTATCCTTCGGCTAAGAAGGAAGCTCGATATATTGGAGTAATACTTCGCAATACACGAATCAACATCCTCAACACAAATGATAATCAAGCCTACAAAGATGGCTACGTACTAAATGTACAATTAAATAGTTCATACATCCAGTCGAGGAACTAAAATGGCCGAATTTGATAGTCGGTTATGTAACTATCAAAGCAACAAACAAATATCTAGCACCATAAGCAATCACTAGGCCCTTTAATTAACCATTTATTAATTAAATCACTTGCCAAATATTCATTTCAAATCATCTTTAAAAAGATATAATCTCAAACCATTTCAATATTTTAATATTGGAAAACATTTCCATATACTTAATTAACAATAAGTAATTCACAAATCTCTTATAATTCCAACACTTAGAAAATATTACATATACTTAAATCAGGATTAAGTATATATTTTATTCCTTAAGGAAAACATTCTCTTGAACATATTTATTTGAGTCAAAATGAATGTTACGTAAAACATCGCTATGACAACCCAATTTCACTAGTATAGGGATTCGAAAATAAGGTACATATACAAATCCCAAATACTATACATAACATTTCATTCCGAAAATCATTTACTATAACAACAGTGTTACGTCCATCATTTCCATACTTCTCGCACCGTCTATTTCAACAATAAATGCTGAAATCTATATTTTCAATACTTAACACATTTTAAAACATCTTTAGACCATTTTACTCCATTTAAAATATCACTTTCAAAACATTCATTTAAGTTAAAAGATTATTCACTGTCCAAAATCGTGAATGCAATTCATTTACCAAATTCATTATTTCTACACATTTATTCTTGGGATTATCCACTGTCCAAAATCGTAGATATATTTCCTTTACCAAATCCATTACTATCGCACATTTAATTTAAAGGAAAATTCACTGTCCTAAATCATGAATATATCTCCTTTACCATATTCATTATTTTTATTTATAAAATATCAATTTATAAATCTTATATATAAAACATTTACAATTATTCAAAATCTCAACTTAAACTATTTTACCAAATAATTATTTTCATATTTCGAAAATTACATTATGATTATATTTCATAAAGATCATAATTTTTATGACATAAAAATTATGACATTATTTATTTGAAATAAATCCATTTCTTATAAAAATTCAAAAATTAACATAACAACTATTTTCAAAATCACTTTAAGAATCCTTTCCAATTTGAAATCATCGCTTTAACATTTTTAAAATTTTTAAAATAGGCCCAATGCTGCGATAGCACTAAATACATCAATCACGACATCCAAAACATCATATATCACATGATAACAGCATATATCACAATGTCTATAAACAAAATCAACACTGGTGGGGAGTCCAGTCGGATCCCTCGAACCCATCACCTGCAACTAATATACATATTAGAATATGTGTACAATGTCCTCTTCAAGGTAGACGTGCGTACAAAGGGTCATCCGATCATACACGGGAACGTATAGAGTCTCATCTGCTTTAATAGGCAGGAATATATCCAAATACCAATCGATATATATATATACAATATGTCAAATATCATCCAAACAATCATCAATCAGCATAAAATAAATTTATTCTCACTTATATAAAATATCAGTGAGGCAGAAAGTGTGAGTTCTGCTCACTTTGGCTCCAATAGCAGTTGTAGTGTTTATTCTGAATAAAATTAAACGAGCGTTTAATTATACCCAATAATTTCACTAGCTCCAATCATCTCCAAACTAGCTCTATAATGTAATGAATTTAAAAGTCTATACAAATTTATATAATGTAAATTTACAATTTTTATTTATTTTAAAACCTAGCTTTTAATCTGGCCGTTCGATTTGAAAAAATAAGATCCAGTCGCACTTTCTTTTCTTCTTCTCATTCGATCTTCGTTCACGCATGTACCCATATGGCCGCCATCGACCATCAATTATTGCGCCACCATCATCCACCTAGGCGACGATCCAACATCATTACATCGAAGCTCACCCCACCGTACACCATCGAGCCAAGTGCGGTCAAGCTTAATCGTCCCTACACCACGATTTTGACCCACGAACGCGCAACCTTCACGATCGAATTGCCGATGATCTGCTTTGCTTTAGGCGATCATCGCCGCTGATCCCCTAGATCTCACAACCCTCTATAAATTTCATTTAGGAATCGAAGTCTAAAAGTGTTTGCATCGAGAGATAATCGAGGAAGAACGATGAAAGTTTTTGGCCATTGAAATAGAAGGTGGCGGCTAGGGTTTAGAAACTAGGGTTTGAGTGAAAATAAGAAAATAGTTTGGCCATATATAGAAAATTCCACGCACTATTCATTTGAAAATTTCACGAACTCCAAACGAAGTGTGCCTCTTGGCGTTTATAATGCTTTACACCAATTCCAAACACAATGAATATATATCGGGAGTCAATTCAATCGAATTTAGAAGATAGGTTTTCGTATCGACTAGTTTAAATTTAAAATTTACTTAAAAGAATTTCTACGCGTTTTAGCTTGCCATGACTAAACCGTGAATTTTTTATTGACACAAAACTGTATAGTTAATGCCTCGCTATTACCCCGCTACAACCCCGCTATATCTCGTAGCGGATTTCTACCGCTACGATTTTTCCATATAGCCCCCTAATATAGCCTTTCCGCTTTAATCCCCGCTATTTCCGCTATATCCCGTTATTTTCGCTATATTCCGCTATTCCCGCTATATCTTTTTTAATAAAATGAATTGAAAAATTGCACTTATGCATTATAAAATTATGAAACTAATTTATTTGATTTAATTTTTAATATATTTTCAGAAATGAAAATACTCTAATATTCTACCAAATTTAATTTTCTTATATTACAGATTTTCATTTATTTAAAGTATATTCGCACATGTTTTTATTTAAAATTATTTACGTATTATTTATAATTCAATAGAATGATAATTTTTCATTTAATTACCATTTATATATTTGCAAAAACATTAAGTACGAGTTTTATATGCTATTTTAGAGCCATCCGCAATATCCCGCTATATCCTCGCTATATCCCCGCTATGACTTTTTGCACCTTCACCTCTTTGAATCTACCGAGCGCATTAACTGCAGAGACACAAAATTTGAAATCCTTGATAAGATAACCTTATGAATCCAATGAAACTAGTTTCGTCGAAATCCGAGACAGTTTGAAAAATGACTATTTTTACACGTGAATTAAATATTAAAATATTCGACTTCTATAATTTAAATTTTAAATCAATTTGAAAAGTTTTCTCACATCATTCTAATTCAAATATAATTTATTTCATCTTTATAAATCATTTTTATTCACTTTGAATTCAAAATCAAATTATTTCTGCAATTTCAAATATTAACGTAACAATTTATGTTATCCAATTAAATTACTATATTCGAAATATAAGTTATTCATCTTATAATATTTACTTGTGAATATTAAAAATCAATTAAATATATGAATTTCGAATGACTGAAATTCTGGATTGCTAAATTCTCCCCTATTTAAAAAATTTCGTTCTCGTAATTACCAAGTAAGGAAAAGCCACAAAATCCATTTACTTTTCAAAAACAAATCGTTCAAATTAAATTTATGAAATCCCTTAAGTGTTTAACTGTCCCAAAACTCCAATGGTTAAACTTCTTATAAAAACTTTTCCATGTTTTCAAATCCATTCATAGTTATTCTATTCAAAAGTAACTAATATTGTTTAATTTTTAACTCAAAATCAAAAATTTTGTTATCAAATTTTTTTCCCAATTTCTCAAAAAAAAATTAACGCCTTAAATTTTCAACAAATTTCGCGATAGCCTCCTTTGCACGGTTCGATCGCAGTAGGATTACAACATATATATATCACAAATATACATCTCATCTTCAAGGATGATGCATCCCGTAGGGAAAAAATATAAAGTACGGTATGTAATCTGAGATATGTACTTTATTTATTATTAGCGAGCATATACGGCTAATATAGTGAAAGCGAGCTCCAAATGCAAAGCATACACCATCGGTGCCTACTAAATGCTCAATAAACAATAAGCGCGTGTATATATGGAAAGTAATATCAATAGACAACACATACAAATATAACAACTATATATGCCAATATAGCAAATGCAATCAAAAGAAACAAATCCAACCATCAAACAACTATCATCCAACTAACATCCAACAAACCAATCTCTATCCAATCAATCCATATCCAAATCAATATAAATTCACTTCTCGTTAATATTCATTGAATTGGTTTTCAATTTATCTGTAGCAACCCGCATATTTTTCAATTGAATATTTAAATATTTTATTTTAATATTTTATCGTTCGTCGGATTTTAGTCCGAAAAGTTACTTTTTGCATACGGTCGAATTAGGACTTGGAACCACTTCCATTGGGTCCAAAACACCATTTGCGATCTTTTTTAGTGTAAACTTTGATATGTTTGGAGTTAGTGGAATTTCGTCACTTTTTCACTTTGGACTTTGGGTTTGGTTTAGCCCATTAGCCTAAACTATTTACTCTAGCTCAACCCCCTTCCCTTCATAACTTTACTTTCATTTCCTAACACTCAAGCTTCATCAAAAATGGAGAAAGGAATGGGAATTAAAACTCCAAGCTCAAGTTCATTTGCAAATCCAACATCTAACTCCAAATTCAAAGAGAAGCCATTGATTCTTCCTTTGCTCTCAAGCTTCTTCTTCATTGAATTTGTGTAAATGTGCGATTTTTATCTCACATCTTTGTCTATACCTACTTTGATTCTTGGGTATGAATTCCTAACACTTATTCATGTGCATTTGCTTTTGGTTTGGATTGAATTGGTGAAATCCCAATTTTTAGTGTTTTCGGTTCAAATCTTTAAAAATCCTAACTTTGATGTTTGAACACGTTTTTGGTGATGCATCGAGGAGCCAATAATACCGTCTAGTCGATAGGCATAATCCCCTAGCGTTCGTGCTCGATCGGTTGCAAATTTAGAGAGTTTTTGGCGTTTTTTTTGCTTAGGTCATTTGGCCTGCACATAGGGTTCTCGGCCTGCACATTAGGTCGGCCTGCATTTAGGTCGCTCCCCTATAGGTCGCTCCACCCTTAGGTCATTGCTCGGCCTTGTTTACCCCTGAAGTCGTTAGGTCGCTCGGCGTTGTTTAGTCGTTAGGTCGCTCGGCCTTGTTTAGTCGTTAGGTCGCTCGGCTTTCCCCCTTAGGTCGTAACTCCCTAGGTCACTCGGCCTGCTTGCTCTGATTAGATCGCACGCTCGACCATTAAGTCGCTCTACCGATTAGGTCGCGCCAACTTAGGTCGCTCGGCCATGATAAGCCGCAACACTCTTAGGTCGCTGACCACATAGGTCGTTGCTCTTCTCGCTTTGCAGTTAGGTCGGCCTGCCTTAGGTCGCAACCCATAGGTCGCACGGCCTGTTATGCCGCTTGCATCACTTAGGTCGCAGCATGCTAGGTCGTCCCCACTTAAGTTGCCCGGCCTTTCCTTATGCTTTAAGCCGCACCAACTTAGGTCGCGACATGATATAGGTCGCGCCATGCTATAGGTCGCGCCGTGTTGTGTTGCTCTGTTAGGCCGCATGCTATTTCTTAAGCCGCTGATTTCTTATGTTGACTTATGTTAAGCCATAAGCCGTGGCTGTTAAGTTGCAAGGGTATTTCCATTTTGATGGATTGTGAATCGAATTCTTTGGATTTTTATTCACGTCTTCGAATGTGAATTTTTGTGATTTACTGTTTCTGCAATCATTTTTGTGATTTGTCACTTCATCTCACTCGTATGAGAAATCTAATTAAACGGCTTAGTAAAAAAAATGGTATGGAACGCTTGTGTTTACTTCGCCGGTTAATCCTTGGACTTGTTCGATTGAATCTCTTGTGACAATTTCCTAGTGGAAACTTACAATTTGTTCGTAAATATTTAAGTTAAGCTAGTGGTTATGGAACATGAACCTAAGCTCATATATTTACTAGCATACTGTAATTGACACTTCTTGATGATCGTTGATGATCATTTTTGTGATTTAGACTAGCAAATGTGCGATGTCTCTTTGTCTACAAGGGAGACTAAACCCCGTTTCTGTGGAGCTTCGGCTCAATTTGGTGGGGTAGAGACCCATGGTCTTTGGGCCGTTTTGTGGAGCTTCGGCTCAAAATTAATGGTTAGCAACCATGGAATAGCGTTCCATTTTGTGATACACGTGTTGGTGAGTTTTCATGCTCCCGTTTTGTGATAGGCCTCCCCCTTTTTGTGATTTCTGGATTTCCATCGATGATTTCTGGAATTTGCGTTTTCACCGATTTTCGTGATTTACATTGATAAGTTTTATCAATATTTATGCATTGGTGAATCTGTGTGTCATTAACTTTTGTGATTGGCATTGATATTATTGTCAATATTTTTGGTTTAGTGAATATAAATAAAGAGTATGACATTCTTTTTGATCTTTGAGAAGATTCTCGTGATAATGATTAATCCCTAGTTGATTTTCAATTGCATACTTATCACTGTATGTCTTTATGGTTATCATATGTTTATGTCATATCTCTTATCCTATATCATTCTATATGATATTTATAGCTAGACTGATCCGTTTATTATTTTCTTATTAAATAATACTCGGGTCAGACCGAGATGTTACAGGTGCTTCTTCTTGACTTCACCTCTGGGATTATCACCCTGACTTTTGGCTGACTACTTAGATTAGTAGTTTTTGTTGTATACATTTGAGATATAGACTCATTGATGTATCCATATTGTTTTGTCTAGCACTTGTAGCTATTCTTTTGTGACATTGTGGATCTTGTTTGACCACTACTCTGATGTACACTTTCATGTGTTATATATTCATATCTATTTCCGCCTTTGTGATATGGATGTCTGTGACTGGTTTGTGTTATGTTTATTTCTATGTTGTTTTCGAAGAATATATATAGCCACTGTGTAGTAGCTTTGAGTTTGTATCGGTATGTCGGATTTCATGTCGTACTATCTGACATATCGTTGCTCGCACAAAGAAATTACGCGGATGGTCGCTCCTCAACAGCCTTATTCTCCGCACTAGTTGACGGCATTACCCCGTAGTGTCCTTGGCTAGTGTGGGTATAGCGGTGGGGCGTCACAGCTTGGTATCAAAGCCAATCTTCGAAACATTGTAGAATAATCTAGCAAGGATCATCGTCCTAAGTCCGTCTTAGGAGTCGTGCTTTAGGATTTAATTCGAGTCTTCGTACCGATTCATCCTATTTTCTTTATGATTCCTTGTTTATCTATCAAGATTGCTTGATATTCATTTGGTGAATAACCTTATCCTTCTTCTTTCTTTCTTTCAAAAAGGAGGAGAAATGGTTAGACTTGGCCGTCCCAGCGCCGGTCAATCTCGTGCTACTCCCCAAGATGGAGTATTTATGTCTGCCCAGCAGCTTCTTGATCTAGTAAGGAATGCTCAAGCAGCCGGATCTAATCCGGAGTCTACTCACCCTAGGTCTGGATTTGCACGTTTGTGCAGCGATTATACCAATTTAGGTGGGAAGCCATTCAAAGGTTCTGAAACTATTATTGAAGTCCAGGCTTGGCCGAGATCGTGCGATCGAATCTTTTCTCGCATGAATCTTATTGATCTTCACCGTGTTCAGGTGGCCTCTAGTATGCTCCAGGAAAGAGCATTAGATTGGTATGAGCTTCTGATTTCTGAAATAAATGAAGCGGATCGTACTTGGGAGAAATTCCGGGAACGCTTCGAATTAAAATTTGTGCCAGAAGCTGAGAAGGTGACTTTGGCTCGCCGTTTCATAGACCTTGTTCAAGGTGAATCTTCCGTAACAGACTATGTCACATCATTCGAGTCACTTTCTAAATACGGGGTCGAGTACATAAACACCCCATTGAAGAAAAACCAACGATTTGTCTATGGCTTGAATAAAAATCTCAAGAATCCATTACTTCTAAAATTAGAAGTTTCTTTTGATCAACTCGTTGATATCGCTCTTCGTCTTGAAGAGGCAGATATGGAGAGTGATGTTGAAGTTATGAGTGCCAAACCAAACTTCAATAACAAGAAAAGGCCTAATAAGTTCAAGGGTCCTTATCCCAACAGTAAGAAAGGGAAGCAAGCCTCTCATGCAACTAAGACTTCTACCTCAAGTGGTGGACAATGCTACAACTATGGTTCTAAGGACCATTATGCGAACAAGTTTTCAAAGCCTCGTGCTTGTCGTTATTGCAAAAGCCCGGATCATTATTTATCTTCTTGTCCCAAACTTCAAAATAGGAAGGAGGGAAAGCTTAATGTTGCTCAAGCCCCTAGCAACACATCTCGTGGTAAAGGTATTTCTCATTCTTTCCTTGATGGCATTATTTTATTTCGTGGTCATCCTATTCGAGTTCTTTTTGATACGGTTGCGTCCCATTCTTTTATTTCAAAAGAACTTGTTGATACTTTTTATTTGGATGTTTTGTGTTTAATGACTTCTTTGAGAATTGCGAATCCGGTTGGTGGATTCGCAACAACTAGTTTATTGTGTAAAGATGTCAAGATTATTTTATGTGATTTTTCTTTCCAAGCCGATTTGCATGTTATGCGCTACTTAGGCTTTGGAATGATTTTGGGAATGGATTGGCTTAACCGCTATGAAGCCCAAATCCTATGTCCTGAGCGGACTATTCATCTTCGACATCCTCAATCTGTTAAGAAGATTTCTATTGATCTTAAAGATTCGGATTCCAGCTTGGTTGCATCTTTATATTCTTTAAATCCTCATGATGACGATAATGATGATGAGGAGGATATTATTTCTCTTATTCACGTTGTTCGTGAATTTTTCGACATATTTGAGCCCGTTTTAGGATTACCACCTAAGCGAGCAATTGAGTTCAGAATTAATCTCATCCCTGGAGCTCAACCTATCACTCGTCCTCCTTATCGTATGTCCAATAAAGAAAATGAGGAGATGCGCAAACAATTATCCGAATTGGAGACGAAGCAATTTATTCGCTCTAGTTCCTCTTCTTGGGGAGCTTCGGCTATTTTTGTGAAGAAATCAGATGGTACACTTAGGCTTTGCGTTGACTACCGCAAGCTTAATGATCTTACTATTAAGAATAAATATCCTTTACCTCGGATTGATGATCTATTTGATCAACTTAGTGGTGCTAGAGTCTTTTCACAACTAGACTTAGCTACCGGTTTTCATCAGCTTCGAATTGCAGAGGATAGTATTCCTTTGACATCGTTCCGTACTCGTTATGGATCTTATAAATGGCTTGTTATGCCATTTGGTTTAACGAATGCCCCGGCTTATTTCGTTGACCTTATGAATAGAGTTTTCAAAGACTTCCTCGATCGGTTTGTTCTCATCTTTATTGATGATATTCTTGTGTATTCAAAAACCGAAGAGGAGCATGAAAATCATCTTCAGATTGTATTGGAAACTCTTACGAGCAATCAATTGAAAGCAAAATTTTCTAAATGCCACTTTCGGCAATCTCATGTGAAGTTTCTCGGTCACATTATTTTCGAATCCGGAATTTCCATGCATCCTTCAAAGATTGAAGCGATTCAAAATTGAAAGAGACCGGAGTGTGTGACGGAGATCCGTAGTTTCATTGGATTGGCAGGTTATTACCGCTGTTTCATAAAGGACTTTTCCAAAATTTTCGTGCCTCTTACTAGCTTGACAAAGAAGGGAGTTAAATACATTTGGTCGGAAAAATGTGAAGCTTCTTTTCAGAAATTAAAAGAACTCCTTTCTGATGCTTCTATTCTTGTTATTCCCGAGGGGAATCAAGATTTTGTTGTTTATACCAATGCTAGTCGCGTTGGTTTGGGTGCCTTTCTTATGCAAAGAGAACGTGTTATTGCTTATGCTTCTAGGCAATTAAAGCCTGCCGAGACTAGATATCTCACTCATGATTTAGAGCTCGCGGCTATTGTTTTCTCCCTTCGTATTTGGCGTCATTACCTTTTGGGAGAAAAATTCATTCTTTACACTGATCATAAATCCTTGAAGTATCTATTTTCTCAAAAGGAACTTAATTTGCGGCAACAACGCTGGCTCAAATTCCTTGCATCTTATGATCTTGATATTCTTTACCCTCTCGGAAAGGGAAATCATGTTGCGGACGCACTTAGTCGTAAGCAACAAGCGGTTGTTTCTATGATGATATCGGAATGGAATGACCTCGGAATTCTATCCACTTGTGAGATTCGAGATCGTGTTTCCGATTTATGTTCATCTCTTGTTTTATGTAGCCTTGAGGCTCGTCCTTCTCTTTTAGACCGCATTCTTGAAGCTCAAAAGCTAGATCCCGAATTGGCTCTTCTTGGCCAAAATTTTAGGGATAAAATTGATATTGAAGGTTTGAGAGACTTTGATATTGATTCTCGTGGCGGTATTCGAAAATTTGACAGACTTATTGTGCCAAATATTAGTAATCTTCGTAAAGACATTTTAGAAGATTCTCATCGTTCTAAATTTACCATTCATCCCGGTAGTAGTAAAATGTACGCGGATATGAAGCGACTTTATTATTGGGAGGGAATGAAATCTGATATTGCTAACTTTGTTAAGTGTTGCATGACTTGCCAACTCATTAAGGTCGAACATCAAAGGCCAGGCGGGTTATTGCAACCTTTGGAAATTCCAATTTGGAAGTGGGATCAATTTTCCATGGATTTTATAGACGGCCTTCCTTGTTCTCGTTCCGGTCATGATAGCTTATGGGTGATAGTCGATAGACTTAACTAATCCGTCCATTTTATTCCCGTTCGGTCCAATCGAACCGCTCCTCTCTTGGCCAAACTCTTGATTAAAGAAATTATAAAATTGCATGGAGTTCCTTCTTCTATTGTTAGTGATCGTGATCCATTGTTTATAAGTGGATTTTGGAAGAGTCTTCAAAAAGCTTTGGGAACGAAGCTTAATTTTAGCACTGCTTATCATCCCTAGTCCGATGGACAAACTGAGCGTGTGAATCAAACTCTTGAAGATCTTCTTCTTGCATGTGTTCTTGATTTTGGTGGAAGTTGGGAAGATCATATTTCTCTTGTTGAGTTTTCCTATAATAATAGCTTCCAATCTAGTATTGGTATGGCACCTTTTGAGGCACTTTATGGAAGGCCATGCCGGTCTCCTTCTTGTTGGCTTGAGGCCGGCGAGAAACTGGTTTTAGGTCCAGATTTTATTCGTGATTCTACAGAAAAGATTGACCTTATTCGTCATAGGATGAAAGAAGCCCAGAGTAGACAAAAATCCTATGCCGATAACTGGAGAAGGAAATTAGAATTTTATGTGGGAGATCTTGTGTTTATTAATGTTTCACCTATGAAGGGTGTTGTACGTTTCAGTCGATCGGTAAAGTTAGCGCCTTGATATATTGGGCCATTTCCTATCACCGAACAAATTGGTACTGTGGCTTATCGCCTTTTATTACCGGCTCAGTTTTCTGCAATTCATGACGTGTTTCACGTTTCTCAATTACGGAAGTGCCTTCGAGATTCTGATTCTATTCTTAAGCCCGGTGTTGTGGAAGAAATTGAAGTTTCACCTAATTTAACTTATGAGCAACATCCTATTTGTATTATTGCTTCGGAGGTCAAGCGCCTTCGAAATAAAGATGTTCCACTTGTTAAAGTCCAATGGTCCTCAAATCCTAAGGACTGCTCTTGGGAATCTAGAGAATTCATTGAGCGAAAACATCCGGACTTACTTTCTCATGCTCTATGAGGTGAATTTCTTATTTCAAATTTCTTTTGTGTTGATATGCTTTCATGGTTGTTACCTTATATTTTCTTCTTAAATATTGCGAGGACGCAATTTCTTTAAGGAGGGGAGTCTGTAACAACCCGCATATTTTACGATTGAATATTTAAATATTTTATTTTAATATTTTATCATTAGTCAGATTTTAGTTCGAAAAGTTACTTTTTTCATACGGTCGAATTAGGACTCGGAACCACTTCCATTGGGTACAAAACACCATTTGCGATCTTTTTGAGTGTAAACATTGATATGTTTGGAGTTAGTGGAATTTTTTCACTTTTTCACTTTGGGCTTTGGGTTTAGTTTAGCCCATTAGCCTAAACTATTTACTCTAGCTCAACCCCCTTCCCTTCATAACTTTACTTTCATTTCCTAACACTCAAGCTTCATCAAAAATGGAGGAAAGAATGGGAAATTAAAACTCCAAGCTCAAGTTCATTTGCAAATCCAACATCTAACTCCAAATTCAAAGAGAATCCATTGATTCTTCCTTTGCTCTCAAGCTTCTTCTTCATTGAATTTGTGTAAAGGTGAGATTTTTATCTCACATCTTTGTCTATAACTATCTTTGATTGTTGGGTATGAATTCCTAACACTTATTCATGTGCATTTGCTTTTGGTTTGGATTGAATTGGTGAAAATCCCAATTTTTAGTGTTTTGGGTTCAAATCTTTAAAAATCCTAACTTTGATGTTTGAACACATTTTTGGTGATGCATTGAGGAGCCAATAGGACCGCGTAGCCGATAGGCGTAATCCCTTAGCGTTCGTGCTCGATCGGTTGCAAATTTAGAGAGTTTTTGGCGTTTTTGTTGCTTAGGTCGTTCGGCCTGCACATAGGGTTCTCGACCTGCACATTAGGTCGGCCTGCATTTAGGTCGCTCCCCTATAGGTCGCTCCACCCTTAGGTCATTGCTCGGCCTTGTTTACCCCTTAAGTCGTTAGGTCGCTCGGCCTTGTTTAGTCGTTAGGTCGCTCGGCTTTCCCCCTTATGTCATAACTCCCTAGGTCGCTCGGCCTGCTTGTTCTGATTAGATCGCGCGCTCGGCCATGACGTTGCTCTGCCGCTTAGTTCGCGCCAACTTAGGTCGCTCGGCCATGATAAGTCGCAACACTCTTAGGTCACTGACCACATAGGTCGTTGCTCTTCTCGCCTTGCAGTTAGGTCGGCCTGCCTTAGGTCGCAACCAATAGGTCGCTCGGCCTGTTATGCCGCTTGCATCACTTAGGTCGCGCCATGCTAGGTCGTCCCCACTTAAGTCGCTCGGCCTTCCCTTATGCTTTAAGCCTCACCAACTTAGGTCGTGACATGATATAGGTCGCGTCATGCTATATGTCGCGCCGTGTTGTGTTGCTCTGTTAGGCCGCATGCTATTTCTTAAGCCGCTGATTTCTTATGTTGACTTATGTTAAGTCGTAAGCCGTGGATGTTAAGTCGCAAGGGTATTTCCACTTTGATGGATTTGGAATCGAATTCTTTGGACTTTTATTCACGTCTTCGAATGTGAATATTTGTGATTTATTGTTTCTACAATCATTTTTGTGATTTGTCACTTCATCTCACTCGTACGAGAAATCTAATTAAACGGCTTTGTAAAACAAATGGTATGAAACGCTTGTGTTTACTTCGCCGGTTAATTCTTGGACTTGTTCGATTGAATCTCTTGTGACAATTTTTTAGTGGAAACTTACAATTTGTTCGTAAATATTTAAGTTAAGCTAGTAGTTATGGGACATGAAGCTAAGATCATATATTTACTAGCTTACTGTAATTGACACTTCTTGATGATCGTTGATGATCATTTTTGTGATTTAGACTACCAAATGTGCGATGTCTCTTTGTCTACGAGGGAGAGTAAACCACGCTTCTGTGGAGCTTCGGCTCAATTTGGTGGGGTAGCGACCCATGGTCTTCAGGCCGTTTTGTGGAGTTTCGGCTCAAAATTAATTGTTAGCAACCATGAAATAGTGTTCCATTTTGTGATATACGTGTTGGTGAGTTTTCATGCTCCCATTTTGTGATAGGCCTCCCCGTTTTTGTGAATTCTGAATTTCCATTGATGATTTCTGGAATTTGTGTTTTAACCAATTTTCGTGATTTACATTGATAAGTTTTATTAATATTTGTGCATTGGTGAATTTGTGTGTCATTAACTTTTGTGATTGGCATTGATAATATTGTCAATGTTTATGGTTTGGTGAATATAAATAAAGAGTATGACATTCTTTTTTATCTTTGAGAAGATTCTCGTGATATTGATTAATCCCTAGTTGATTTTCAATTACATACTTATCATAGTATGGCTTTATGGCTATCATATGTTTATGTCATATCTCTTATCCAATATCATTCTATCTGATATTTATAGCTAGACTGATCCATTTATTATTTTCTTATTAAATAATACTCGGGTCAGACCGAGATGTTACAGGTGCTTCTGCTTGACTTCACCTCTGGGATTATCACCCTGACTTTTGGCTAACTACTTAGATTAGTAGTTTTTGTTGTATACATTTGAGATATAGACTCATTGATGTATCCATATTCTTTTATCTAGCACTTGTAGCTATTCTTTTGTGACATTGTGGATCTTGTTTGACCACTACTCTGATGTACACTTTCATGTGTTATATATTCATATCTATTTCCGCCTTTGTGATATGGATGTTTGTGACTGGTTTGTGTTATGTTTATTTCTATGTTTGTTTCCGAAGAATATATATAGCCACTTTGTAGTAGCTTTGAGTTTGTATCGGTATGTCGGATTTCATGTCGTACTATCTGACATATCGTTGCTCACACAAAGCAATAACGCGGATGGTCACTCCTCAACAGCCTTATTCTCCGCGCTAGTTGACGGCATTACCCCGTAGTGTCCTTGGCTAGTGTGGGTATTGAGGTGGGGCGTCACATTATCACATTTGATTCATTTACATTAGATTTTACTAACATTCATTCATTTATGTTCAATTAGTTTACATTCACTAATTCATATTCAAGTTTGTTCACTTCCAAATTAAATCAGAATCAATTCTATTTAGATACACTTACTTTCAATTTGAATAAAATTATTTAACTTTCAATTTCAATAACCCAACTTCATTAATACTTAATGAATTACTATACAATCAACTAACATCCATCTAACAACCAATGCATATTCAACATTACCAAATTTATTTAATTCGTTTACATTCAATTTGGTTTAATACTCAATTTAGATTGAAATCTAGTATTCACTATTAATCATATTTCTATACAACACTTCCAATATTATTATTAATTCACAACTTCTAAACTTAAGTTTTATTCAACTCTTAACAACAACATTTTCTAATCCATGTTTATTCACTAATTCACTTAGACAATTAAATTTGAATTTCATTATATAACTCAAATTCGTATTCATCGAATTACTTCGTTTAATTAATTCACTTTATTAATTCATTTTGATATCAAATTCAACTTCATTCAACATTACTTAAGTTGTATTCCTTTTCAAACATCATTTGTTTAATCTTAATTTAAATTTCCACTTGTAAATCCATTTCAGATTTAAGTTATAAATTCATTTTATTTAACTTTTCTTTAGTTAAATTTTAATTCATATGTTTTATTATGCTAACTCAAATTTATTTCAACTTTACTAAAGTAAATTCTTATTTCATATTATAAGTCCAAACTTCATTTTATTTATGTTTATCAACTTCAACTTCAATTTTAAATTCAAATTTGTTTATCACTACAAAACTTCAATTTTCAATTTACTATTGGTAGCAAATCCATCACACAGAAACTCGAAAATGATACTGATGATGCTACAATCATCACCCTTATTATTTCCAGTAATAGTAATGAATTCAGTGCTTTATATTCTTTTTAAAAAAATCCTTTTATTATTTATAAATCACATTTACAAATCTTTTACTTATATAATTTCACTTTTTTACTTCACGTATACAAAATTCATTCCAAATTTATTTATCCTATTTAGATTTAGAATAATATAATCTCTTTAACTTTGAAAAAAATAACTTTCAAAATCAATGGGATTCAAATTTTCAAATTCTTAGTCTAAATTTATTTTTATTTACAACTCGTATTTATAAATATATTCACATAGTTTCATTTATTATATATAAGATTATTTCACAACTGTAAATCATATTAATTATAATTTCATCCTTATAATTCATTTAATTTGCTAATATATATTTTTCTTTTGAAATTGTTGTTTTTATTTAGATTATTCAACCAGCTTTTATTAACTTGTACATTTACATTTTAAACAGCCAAACAATCAATTAGATACACTATAATGATTTCTGAAAAATTATTCCTCTATATATAAAATATAATCGAGGTAAAATTATTTCATTTACCCAATTTAAAATGATACTATGTCGACTTACCTCGTTTAAGTATTTAGGAATCCCTATTGATAACATGGCATCCCGCATATTGACCAGAATTCACAAACAACTCAACGGATAAGCAAACAGAATACGAAACATTTTATATTCACTATAAAATACATGCTCATATATATAATACACTCAAACTCAATATACAGTGCTACTGTCCCTGCTTATACTGAGTACACATCCAAGCCTAGGAATATATAAAATCTAAGCTCTGATATTAAATGTGACAACCTGCAAATCCGTACCCATTGAATCGACAACAAACCACACATGTCCGATCCAAAAAGCACAAACTGACGGAAAGTCGAGAGAAAGAAAAGAATGGAGATGAAGAGAAGAGAAGAAAGAGAGAAGAGAGAACCAAACAGAACAATATAGAATCACACAATGTGGCGGAATAACATATAATATCATATCAATGATCTTTACAAAACAGAAACTGTATATACATACATCAGTCAGAGTTCAACAGTCAATCACTAATCATCAACCTTGATAGTTATAATAACATATCCTTACAATTGTCGATAATATAAACAGCAACAATAATGCGCAAAGCGGATAAGAAAAACAGATACGTGTATACGAAATTGAAGATCTCCAGCTCTCCAGCTGAAGCTCCATAAGCACCAAATATGAACCAGTAAATATACTCAGTCTGACCCGAGCATTGAAAGGGAAGATTGCCCGAATCAGTCTGGTAAACCAGTGTGAGAAACACACTCAACTGAATTTATTAAGTTACCAAACTTTTCCTTTACCAAAACAAAAGTATCTCGTGACACGCCCACACATAAACACGGGCATGTTTTTACCTTACAATAACTAAAACATTTCATATCAAATTCTCTTATATTATAATAGCGTCTATTGCACAAATAGTATTAATCATAGCTTAAATTGTTACATTGATTGAATTCCAGCATATAGCCCAAAATGGGTGATACTATCAATATGGCAGGCACATAGCGGAGTTTGGATTTCCATACAAATGACCAGGTGAAGGGACTACCTTCCGATGGGTACATCTCTAGATAGATGTTCCAAGAAACCATCACAAAGTTCCTCTACCAACACAAGACCGGCCTACCTCTATAACTAGGTAGTACCGAATATGTCATCCTTCGGTCGTTACCGACCTTTTCCGAGGGTCTCATAGCATACAAACCACAATAACTAGATACACGACGTCATAGCGTGTAAAGATATATCGAGAAGAGGATGATCATATCCTACTTAGGAGCGACCCACTTAGCCTTACCGCATCTAACCCTGTTTTGGTCATTTTTGAATGATGAGGCCAGAGGAAACGATTAACTTTCACATATCACATATCACATCACTTTGAATGCCACAAGGCCATTTCCATTGACTACTAATTGCCTTCCATAAAAATACAACCCTTAATCTCATACGTCTCAAGGAGGGTGTTAAGATAAAAGGAGTTGTCTTCTCCGCCACTAATGATGTATGGTTATAAAAACCAATGTACGTAATATATAGTAATGCAATATCAGACAAAATCCATACAAGTTGTCTAGGAATAGGACAAACCGAAGGTTCTTTCTGACCACATCCTGTCAGGAAATCCCTAGGTTTAGTAGTGAATAGTCCATGCATTGGATATTTTGTAGCGAAGAGACTACTACTACTGGATGTATATTGGGATTTTAACCCCAAATAATCAACAAGCAGTCCTCCACTATGAAAATCCTAAATATCAATATCATCATAACGAACCTGCACAATCGGCGCATAAATGTTGGTCCGAAGTGGTTTTCGGATAAACCAATCTCGGTGTCTTTGCACAACAACGCAAAAGCGTTTCTCAACCTCACACAGAAACTAAGTCTCATAGACTTATCATGTCTCCAACTTTCAACTTTCTATCCTTCAGCCAAGAAGGAAGCTCAATAGATTGGAGAAATACTCCACACTACACGAATCAACATCCTCAGCACAAACGATAATCAAGCCTACACAGATGGCTATGTACTAAATGTACAACTAAATGGTTCCTACATCAAGTTGAGGAATTAAAATTGCAAATTTGATAATCGGTTATTTAACTATCAAAAGCAACAAACAAATATCTAGCACCATAACCAATCACTAGGCCCTTTAATTAATCTTTTATTAATTAAATCACTTGCCAAATATTCATATTAAATTATCTTCAAAAAATATAATCTCAAACCATTTCAATATTTCAATATTGGAAAACATTTCAATATGCTTACTTAGCAATAAGTAATTCACAAATCTCTTTTATTTTCAACACTTTGAAAATATTACATATACTTAAATCCAGATTAAGTATATATTTTATTCTTATGGAAAACATTCTCTTAAACATATTTATTTGGGTCAAAACGAATGTTGCATAAAACATCGTTACGACACCCCAAAATCACTAGTATTGGGATTCAGAAATAAGATAGATATATAAATCTCATATATTATACAAAACATTTCCTTTCGAAAATCATTTACTATAACAACAATGTTATAGTCCATCATTTCCTTACTTCTCGAAACATCCATTTCAACAGTAAATGCAGAAATCTATGGTTTCGATACTTAAAACACCTTAAATCAACTTAAACCATTTTCCTCCATTTAAACTATCACTTTCAAAACATTCATTTAAGTTAAAAGATTATTCACTGTCCAACATCGTGAATATAGTTCATTTACCAAATCCAATATTTCTATATTTATTTTAAGGATTATCCACTGTCCAAAATCGTGGATATATTTCCTTTACCAAATCCATTACTATTGCACATTTAATTAGTAGGATAATTCACTGTCCAAAATCGTGAATATATCTCCTTTACCAAATTCATTATTTTGATTTATAAAATATCAATTTATAAATCTTATATATAAACCATTTATAATTATTCAAAATCTCAACTTAAACTATTTTACAAAATTATTAATTCCATATTTCGAAAATCACCTCCTAATTATATTTCACAAAAATCATAATTTTTATAACATAAAAATTATAACATTTATTTATTTAAAATAAATCCATTTCCTTTAACAATTCAAAAATTCACAAAACAACTATTTTCAAAATCACTTTAAAATCCTTTTCAATTTGAAATCATCACTTTAAAAATTTTAAAATTCCAAAAATAGGACCAATGCTGCAACAGCGCTAAATACATTAATCACGGCATCCAAAATATCATATATCACATGATAACAGTGTAGGATCGATTTCACCCTAGAGGGGGGTGAATAGGGTGATAGTGTAAATTATTAAAATTAATCGCGAAAGCTTATAAATTAATTTCGATTCAGATCACAGAATAGCAGCACAGATATCGCAGAATATAAATAACAGAAAAAAACAGAACAACACAGAATTTACCCAGCTTTGGCAAAACCCTGCCTACGTGCTGCCCCCAAGGTTTCTACCAGAAATTTGATAGTCCCTCGCTTACACACGTAAACTCGCTATACCCGCTATTGACTAATCTAACTCTACGCTCAAAACCCTGCCATAACTCAACTACCGAGTTGCGAATTCTCAAGCTACGCCACGTAGCTTGTCCCCTAGTCACACGACTAAAAAATTAAAACGGTTTAAAAAAATGAAAAATACAAATTAAAAAAAATGTAAATAAAATAACCCTAATTCTAAAATAAAAACCCTTATTATAAATTTAAAAACCCCAAACTAAATTAAGGCCGGCCCAATTATTCTTTCTCTATATTTTTATCGCCTCCATTCCTTTGTTTGTGATGGCGGCTCTTATTTCTTCGTTCGTTCTTCTACACAAACGAATTAGGGCTTGCGTCTTCGTTCTTTGATCTGAAAATTATGAGAGGCGGCTTTGTTTCGATGCTCTTTAATCTTGGCTATCGCTTGATCTTCGTTGCCCTGGAATTCACGGCTTCGCTTTCTCGTGGTACTGTGATTTAGGGTTTATGGATTTGGGGCTTTGATCCCTTGAATGCTCTGATTTGCGAATTAGGGTTGAGATGATAATCGGCTTGGCTTGGCTTCGCTTTGGTGAGTTCGGTTTCGCTTCAGGTAAATTTTTTAGCTCTGTTCCTCTTCGATTTTCGTATTCGAACTCACGCTTTATGCCGATGATGATCTGGGGCTTTTATAGGATTCGTTACCCTTGAATTCCGTTCGTTTGATTGTTTCAAAATTATTGCTTTGGCCGTTTGATATTTGTTGAACGATGATGATTTATTTGACTTTGTCAATTTCGTATTATCGTTGCTTGGTTGACACGGTTTCGAATTGATATCGTGAATTTCTCTGTTGATTTTGATTAACGTGATGACCACGGTATTCGTTCCTTTTTCTATTGACTTGTTAAAAATACGGCTTTGATACATTTAGCTTTGTATCTGCAGTTTGGATATCGATGATTCCCTCTGATGCTTTGACTTTGGTCACTTTGATTTCATATAACTTGTAGCTTGCTGTTATATTACTTTGAATTGCATTTTTGGCTACCTGTATTTCAATTTAGCATTGCATGATGTTGTTTGATTATTTGTTCATATGATTCCATGTATTAGTGCACTCTGGTCTGTCCACTGCAGTTTGTGTCTTGCCACTGACTTGCTGCCTTCGTGTACATGTCGAACTTGCTTGATATGAAAATCCGGTCGCATTGCAGTTGTATTGTGATTGGTTTGGATTGAAGTTGCAGGCTTGTGTGCTATGTCTTTTGAGCATTGCATTACTTCATTGTTTACTGTCCTTTTGTTTGCAACTGTGTTGCACTTGCACACTTTCATCATTGCTGCCTGGTCGACTTGACATTGTTGATCTTGGTGGCATATTTGCTTGTTGTTGTTTGGATCATTATGCAGTCTGCATTGAACTGTAGCTTGCAATGTGCATTCATCCTTACTGACTTGATTCACTTCATCTTGTATATGAGTTGTTTCACTGGTGGCCTATGTGCATGCTTCACTGTTCTTTGCGTTTGTTCATATGAGTGTGCTCACTGTTGTTTGTACCTGTTGCACTTCCATGTATGGCTTCATGTCTTGTAGTTATCTGGTAGTAGCTGTTGTATCACTTGGTCTTTGCTTGTGACATCCATGTGTTGCCGTAGTGTGTATGTATTTGAAGTGGTCTGTTGGCACTGATTCATATATGAACTGTTGCACGTGTGTACTTTGTATTCATATGTGCCTGTCGAGTTCCTCTGGCCTGTTGTAGTTTGATTGTGTGATGTTGTACTTTGGTCTAGTTGTGCTTAGTTCATGTGTATGTTGTACACTAAGCATTTCTTAGTTTGCATATCAACTTGTTGCAGTTAATGGTTGCTGTGCACTTTTGTGCTTGCATTTTGATTCAGTCTTCATTAGCATGTTACTGATTGGTGTTTCATTTCTTGTGATATCCATGTTGCAACTGTTTTTGACATGTTAACTGCCTTGTGTTGAATCCAGTTTCAAAAACTCGGGTTTGACCTTGTGCTCGTGTTGTGATATATCGCATGTGAGTTGAACCCGGTTTTTCATTTGGGTTTGACCTGTGCTCACCTGTCCCTGTAAGTCAATCGAGTGTATATATCGGCGTGCACGGCCTTGTGGCATATACAGTAATACACTGTGTATGTCACAAGTTGTTCGTGTATGATGAATTCAAATTTAAATTATGACGAACAACCCAAATAACTGAGGCAAATCATATTTTCAAAAATTATTTATTTTTGAATTGCAAAAATATTTCTTTTTCAATTTTACTGCGTTAGTTTATATTTTTGCTGATTGCTCAGATGCTGGATTCTAACTGGAAAGAAGTTGAAGATAAATAAGAGTGTGAGTGATATGTAGTGAGGTCAACTGTAAATATGAAATTGTGTAAATATGAAATTGTGATGTATTGTAATCAAAGTTGTATATGTATAGTGAGAGCTTGAATTTGTACTATTCAAAATTGTAATAAATATTTATTTGAATAAAATATTCGTTTGAATTCAAATTCCGTGTTATTTATTTTATTCAACAAATATTTATTTAATCTGTGAAAAATAAAATAGTATATTATCAAATACATTTAAACGAACGTATATATGTTTATTATCATCAAACAAAAATCATATAAGCGCATATTCAACAATCTCCCCCTTTTGATGATAACAAACATATATTTAAGATTTTGAATATGTTAAATGTATTTGATCATTGAATGTGTTCTAATTGCTCCCCCTATTTAAATGCTTCCTCTCTATACGATGCTCCCCCTACATATATGCATACAAATAAAAATATGCAAATGATCCTAGATGCAAATAGAAAATTAATTGACCTTTTCTTGATTTTATTTGACAAAATCTTAACTTTTCTCTCCCCCTTTTGTTATCAGCAAAAAAATAATAGTGTTAGAGAAAATAGAGATAAAGTTATCGATATTAACCAACATTAAAACTCAATTGAATATAAATATTAAATTTCGATAAAAAGTCAAACAAAAATCATAAATGTTTTGTTAGGCGCATATTCCACTTTTAGAATGATGGAAATGATGTCATCATATAAAACCATACAGTTGTGTCTATTTGTGATATATTTATATCAGGAATTTGAATATCTACTAACCATGCATAACCGTTAGGACTTTTAAATGAGATTAGTAGTATTCCAATTTTATTTTAAAAAAATGAATTCAAGTATCTTCTAACCACGCATAACCGTGAGGACTTTTAAATGGGATTAGAATCAACTTGTTTATTTTACAAATCAACTTTTCATATGCGTTCCATACATGCATAACCGCGAGGACTTTTAAATAAGCATGGAAGCACATAACAAATTCCAAGTAATTCACCCATGCATAACTGTGAGGACTTTTAAATGAGAGTGAATACTTTGGTATTTATTTATTTATTTATATATATATATTTTTTTTTTTAAAAATGTGAAAATGAAAAACGAACTATTCCTGTTTAAAGTACCACATATCGACAAACTATATAGAATTTTTATGAGTGATGGTTGTTAGAAATATGATAGAGATAGAGATGGTCATGGAATTTTTACCAACAAACAGTTTTATAACTCTTGTTTAAATTTCTAAAGAAATTTATTAATTATACCGTCTCGAGTTATAATATATAATCAATATCAACGCTCATCACTTTTTCAATCACTATTTTTCTTTTCGATAATCATTTGGGAGTCAGGTTATTCATAATAGTCGTTTAAAATCAAATTCAAAAATAATTATGAAATTAATTTTTCAAAAATGACTAATCTGAAAATATGGTCAAAAATGATTTTCTCCAGGGGGTTTTTAAAAGAAATTTTTCTGCTATTTGAAAATTATTTGAAATGACGAATATGCAGATATTTTCTTTGAAAAACGATGCAGTTATTAAATGTCTCAACAAAAATCACGTTTCACTAGTAATTTTTCTATCAACTAGATTACCAGTGTAATCTGCATCTGAATTTCTCTTTCACTCAAAATTATCATCAATTGAATTTTATAGACCAAAACATGAAGTGTGAACCAAAAATTTCAAACTCAATTTTAACAATAATTTAAATGACATTCTTTTGAAATTGAATTGAAGCCGTGTAAATAATCAGAAAACCGTGAATAAAGAGTTAGCCGTATTATAACCAAATGTATTATCCAACAAAACACTATTTTTAATCCAAAATGATATATATGAAGTAATTCAAAGAATTTAGAGATTTTTATAGTGTTTTTGGCATAAGAATATAATTGGCCAACTATTTTGAATAAGTCAGAATCAAAAATCATCATCTTTTCATCAATCTCAATATTGGCTGATTTTAATTCAGAATATGGTGCAGATTATCACATTTAATATATTGTTTAAAACATATCATTACTTGTTTTACATTTACGATATTTTTCATCGTTGTCCATTGTGATTCTGTCACCTTTATACTAGGCTAAGGAACTTTGCTTCGTCATCCGTTGTGTTTCTGGAACAGCCAAAAATCCAGAGTACACTGTTGTTGTTCCTTAGCCTGCCACCACACCTACATGATGAAAGATTTATGTGACCTATTTGTTTTTATAGGTCCATGGTTGTTAGTGGCAGAAAATTTTGAAAAACAATTTTGTGGAGACCCAAAACTATTTATAATTGTTCCCTTCGGCACCCAAATTTGTTTAACTTTGAGAGATTTTATATTTGTGCCTTTTGGAACCCAAATCGGTATAGTTTTCACATGTTTGGGTCTATACCAAAAATTATTGTGATTGTGTCCATATTTTCTACAAATCGTGCACATTGAATTTTCTTGATTAATCTTGTTTTCAACAATTTTCGAACTATTATATCCAAGTCCTTGTCTAACCGTATTAACAGTTTGTTTTCCTAATAGCATATTCAATGATTTTTCACTTTTGAAAAATTTATCTAAAGTAGTAGACAATTGTTGGACTTGTGTTTTGAGAGACTCATTTTCGTTTAATAATTGTGTGCATTTTTAATAGAATTCTCTCTTCTAGTATTTTCATTCTCTTTTAAAATCAGAATTTCATTTTCAAGCGATTTCATTTTAATTTCTGATTTTTTAATTTCTTCATCAAATGTTGGACACTTATCACACTTAGGGATCCTACTTTGATAGGTTTTAACTAATTGATCAAGTTGTTTATTACATTCTATCAAAGTATCTTTTTGAGATTCAAGTTTGGCGTATTTTTCCCTAAGTCGTTCAAAACAACCGTTTACTTCATGAAAATATATAAGCAACTCAGAATGGGTAAGTTTTGATACCTCACTTGGCTCGTCATCGTCATTGTCAGTTGTATCACCTCGAAGACACAATTCTGCCTTTTCGCTTTCACTGCCAGTGCTTTGATCATTCTCGTCTATTTCATCCCAAGTGGCTGCAAAACTTTTCTTTTTCTGTTTCTTTCCATGGCTGGATTTAATTTGTGGACAATCGGGCTTGATATGGCCGGGTTTGTTGCAATTATAACAAATAAACTTTTGTTCTTCTGAGTAGTCTAGTGCTTTGGCTATTCTGCTTTTTGCTTTTTGAATTCGAGCTGAATTTCCATGTTTTTGATTCCATTTTTTGAATTTCCTTATTAACAGCTCCAATTCTGCTGCTCCTTCATCTTTATCGTTATCATCATCACTTTCGGTTGTTCCTTTGAGAGCTATTGATTTCTTTTGAGTGTCACCTCCTTCATGCTCTTCCTTGAATTTCATTTCTAGCTCATAAGTGGTGAGATTTCCGATGAGTTCTTCAACTTTAAGTTGTTTTAAATCTTTTGAATCTTGTATGGCAGTTACTTTTGCTTCAAAGCTTCGTGGAAGGACTCTGAGGATTTTCCGGACTATTTCTAATTCGGTGTATGTTTTTCCGAGAGCTTTTGATTTGTATACGATATTGGAGAGTCGTCCGTACATCTCTTTGACATTTTCTTCCTTCGCCATTTTGAAGTTCTCGTATTCGCTGCTTAGCATTGCAAGGCGAGATTCTTTGACTTGAGATGTTCCTTCGTGAGTCACCTCTAGTATGTGCCATATTTCCTGCGTAGTTAGACAATGTGAGACACGATTAAATTCAAATTGATCCAATGAACAGATAATAGAATTCATAGCTTTGGCATTAGTATTTTGTAATTTATTTTCTAGTTCTGTCCATTGTTCCTTTGGTTTCTTTATTTCCTGATTTTCTACAGTTATAGTTGGTATTTTATAACCTGTCTCAACAATATTCCAAGCGTCAATGGTTTTCAGAAAAATTTGCATTCTATTTTTCCAATAAGCATATTCACCATTGAACATTGGTGGTCTAACTATGGATTGACTTTCTGCAAAAGCATTATTAAAAGAAGCCATTTTAAAAATTAAAATTTTTTAAAACAAAAACCGATTTTTTTTTTTGAAACACGAATTTTTAAAACAAAAATTGATTTTTGTAAAATCAAATTTTTAAAACAAAAACGGCTTTTGTTCCTAGCTTTGATACCACTTGTAGGATCGATTTCACCCTAGAGGGGGGGTGAATAGGGTGATAGTGTAAATTATTAAAATTAATCGCGGAAGCTTATAAATTAATTTCGATTCAGATCACAGAATAGCAGCACAGATATCGCATAATATAAATAACAGAATAAAACAGAACAACACAGAATTTACCCAGCTTCGGCAAAACCCTGCCTACGTGCTGCCCCCAAGGTTTCTACTAGAAATTAGATAGTCCCTCGCTTACACACGTAAACTCGCTATACCCGCTATTGTCTAATCTAACTCTACGCTCAAAACCCTGCCACAACTCAACTACCGAGTTGCGAATTCTCAAGCTACGCCACGTAGCTTGTCCCCTAGTCACACGACTAGAAAATTAAAACGGTTTAAAAAAATGAAAAATACAAATTAAAAAAAATGTAAATAAAATAGCCCTAGTTCTAAAATAAAAACCCTTATTATAAATTTAAAAACCCCAAACTAAATTAAGGCCGGCCCAATTATTCTTTCTCTATATTTTTATCAACTCCGTTCCTTTGTTTGTGATGGCAGCTCTTATTTCTTCGTTCGTTCTTCTACACAAACGAATTAGGGCTTGCGTCTTCGTTCTTTGATCTGAAAATTATGAGAGGCGGCTTTGTTTCGATGCTCTTTAATCTTGGCTATTGCTTGATCTTCGTTGCCCTGGAATTCACGGCTTCGCTTTCTCGTGGTACTGTGATTTAGGGTTTATGGATTTGGGGCTTTGATCCCTTGAATGCTCTAATTTGCGAATTAGGGTTGAGATGATTATCGGCTTGGCTTGGCTTCGCTCTGGTGAGTTCGATTTCGCTTCAGGTAAATTTTTTAGCTCTGTTCCTCTTCGATTTTCGTATTCGAACTCACGCTTTATGCCGATGATGATCTGGGGCTTTTATAGGATTCGTTACCCTTGAATTCCGTTCGTCTGATTGTTTCAAAATTATTGCTTTGGTCGTTTGATATTTGTTGAACGATGATGATTTATTTGACTTTGTCAATTTCGTATTATCGTTGCTTGGTTGACACGGTTTCGAATTGATATCGTGAATTTCTCTGTTGATTTTGATTAACGTGATGACCACGGTATTCGTTCCTTTTTCTGTTGACTTGTTAAAAATACGGCTTTGATACATTTAGCTTTGTATCTGCAGTTTGGATATCGATGATTCCCTCTGATGCTTTGACTTTGGTCACTTTGATTTCATATAACTTGTAGCTTGCTGTTATATTACTTTGAATTGCATTTTTGGCTACCTGTATTACAATTTAGCATTGCATGATGTTGTTTGATTATTTGTTCATATGATTCCATGTATTACTGCACTCTGGTCTGTCTACTGCAGTTTGTGTCTTGCCACTGACTTGCTGCCTTCGTTTACATGTCGAACTTGCTTGATATGAAAATCTGGTCGCATTGTAGTTGTATTGTGATTGGTTTGGATTGAAGTTGCAGGCTTGTGTACTATGTCTTTTGAGCATTGCATTACTTCATTGTTTACTGTCCTGTTGTTTGCAACTGTGTTGCACTTGCACACTTTCATCATTGCTGCATGGTCGACTTGACATTGTTGATCTTGGTGGCATATTTGCTTGTTGTTGTTTGGATCATTATGCAGTCTGCATTGAACTGTAGCTTGCAATGTGCATTCATCCTTACTGACTTGATTCACTTCATCTTGTATATGAGTTGTTTCACTGGTGGCCTATGTGCATGCTTCACTGTTCTTTGCATTTGTTCATATGAGTGTGCTCACTGTTGTTTGTACCTGTTGCACTTCCATGTATGGCTTCATGCCTTGTAGTTATCTGGTAGTAGCTGTTGTATCACTTGGTCTTTTCTTGTGACATCCATGTGTTGTCGTAGTGTGTATGTATTTGAAGTGGTCTGTTGGCACTGATTCATACATGAACTGTTGCACGTGTGTACTTTGTATTCATATGTGCCTGTCGAGTTCCTCTGGCCTGTTGTAGTTTGATTGTGTGATGTTGTACTTTGGTCTAGTTGTGCTTAGTTCATGTGTATGTTGTACACTAAGCATTTCTTAGTTTGCATATCAACTTGCTGCAGTTAATGGTTGTTGTGCACTTTTGTGCTTGCATTTTGATTCAGTCTTCATCAGCATGCTACTGATTGGTGTTTCATTTCTTGTGATATCCATGTTGCAACTGTTTTTGACATGTTAACTGCCTTGTGTTGAATCCAGTTTCACAAACTCGGGTTTGACCTTGTGCTCGTGTTGTGATATATCGCATGTGAGTTGAACCCGGTTTTTCATTTGGGTTTGACCTGTGCTCACCTGTCCCTGTAAGTCAATCAAGTGTATATATCGGCGTGCACGGCCTTGTGGCATATACAGTAATACACTGTGTATGTCACAAGTTGTTCGTGTATGATGAATTCAAATTTAAATTATGACGAACAACCCAAATAACTGAGGCAAATCATATTTTCAAAAATTATTTATTTTTGAATTGCAAAAAATTTCTTTTTCAATTTTACTGCGTTAGTTTATATTTTTGCAGATTGCTCAGATGCTGGATTCTAACTGGAAAGAAGTTGAAGATAAATATGAGTGTGGGTGATATGTAGTGAGGTCAACTGTAAATATGAAATTGTGTAAATATGAAATTGTGATGTATTGTAATCAAAGTTGTATATGTATAGTGAGAGCTTGAATTTGTACTATTCAAAATTGTAATAAATATTTATTTGAATAAAATATTCGTTTGAATTCAAATTCCGTGTTATTTATTTTATTCAGCAAATATTTATTTAATCTGTGAAAAATTAAATAGTATATTATCAAATACATTTAAATGAATGTATATATGTTTATTATCATCAAACAAAAATCATATAAGCGCATATGCAACAAATAGCATATATCACAATATATGTAAATAAAAGCAACACTAGTGAGGAATCCATTTGTATGCCTCCAACTCATCACCTACAACAAATATACATATTAGAATATGTGTACAACGTTTGCTTCAAGGCAGACGCCCGTACAATGGGTCATCCGCTCATACACGGGAATGCATAGTGTCTCATCTGCTCCAATAGGCAAGAATATATCCAAATACCAATCAACATATATACAATATATCATATAATAAATTTATTCTCGCTTATATAAAAATACTAGTGAGGCAGAAAGAGTGAGTTGTACTCACTTTGGTTCTAATAGCAGTCGCAGTGTTTTATTCTGAATAAAATTAAACGAGCATTTAATTTTCCCCAAAATTTTCACTAGCTCCAATTAACTCCAAACCAAATATAAAATATAGTGATCGTCAATACGGACCCAACCCAACTTGTTTCATCAACAACGGGCCTCGTATGAAGAAGTTATGCATTTCAAAGTTTACACAAATTTATATAATATAAATTTACAATTTTTTATTTATTTTTAAACCTAGCTTTTAATCTGGCCATTCGATTTGAAAAAATAAGATCCAGCTGCACGTTCTTTTCTTCTTCTCGTTCGTTCTTCGTTCACGTGTGAACCTAAATGGCCGCCATCGACCATCAATTATCACGCCAACATGATCTGCCTAGGAAACGATAACACCATCACATCAAATCTCACCTCGTCGTGTACTACCGAGCCAAGTGCGGTCGAGCTCGATCGTCCCTACACCACGATTTTGTCCTAGGAACGTGCAACCTTCACAATCGAATTGTCGACGATCTACTTTTCTTTAGATGATCATAGTTATTGATCCCCTAGATCACTCTACCCTCTACAAATTTCATCTAGGAATTGAAGGCTAAAAATGTTTGGATCGACATAATCGAGGAAGAACGATGGAAATTTCTGGCCATTGAAATAGAAGATGGCAGCCAGGGTTTAGAAACTAAGGTTTGAGTGAAAATAAGAAAATAGTTTGGCCTTATATAGAAAATTTCACGCACTATTCATCCGTAAAATTTTCAAACTCCAAACGAAGCATGTCGTCTGGTGTTTATAAAGTTTTACCCCTATTCCGAACACAATGGAATATATATTGGGAGCCAATTCAATCGAATTGGGAAGATAGTTTTTGAATCGACTTATTTAAATTTAAAATTTACTTAAACGAATTTCTACGCTTTTAGATTTCCAAGACTAAACCGCAATCCGATTGACACAAAATTTGAAATCCTCGGTAATATAACATTACGAATCCAATGAAACTGGTTTCGTCGAAATCTGAGACAGTTTGAAAAATGACTATTTTTACACGTTAATTAAATATTAAAATATTCAATTTCTATAATTTAACTTTTAAATCAATTTTAAAAGTCTCTAACATCATTGTAATTCAAATAGAATTTATGTTATCTTTATAATTCATTTTTATTCACATTAAATTCAAAATCAAATTATTTCTGCAGTTTCAAATATTAAATTAACAATTTAAATTATCCTATTAAATCACTATATTCGAAATATAAGTTATTTAGCTTATAGAATTAACTTGTGAATATTTAACATCAATTAAATATTTGAATTTCAAATGATTGAAATTCTGGGTCGTTACAGCATTTTGCATAAGAATTGATCTATTAGCCCTAGTCTAGAAGCTTCTAGTGAGAAACAAACTACGTACAGCAACTTTGGTGAAGATAAAAGTCCTAAAAACTTGTAATAGTTTCTATTTAGTGGATTCACTTCTTGAAAACAGCAATTGGGTGAAATTTTTGCTTTAGTTAAAGGTGGCCATGATTCTCTTTTTTTCTATTTACTATAACTTTTACTTTTCAGAAAGAGGAGAGTTGGATGTGGAACCACGAATATCACATATGGAAAGATCTTATAGAAATATGATGCCGAACTTGTATTTAGAGCATGTTATTGCCCAGATTTTTATAATGAAAACACTGCCTGGGTTCAACTTTGACACATCATAACTTTTTCATAGTTTGTCTAAATTGCGCAGTTCTTAGTACAGTTTAAAGTATAGTTGTTGAGCTTTATGCATGTTAAATTTTAGGTCATTCCGACCTCTGTAGCCTATAGAAATGTGATGTCAAACTTTTAATTGGAGCATGTTTTGCACTAGCTGTTGACAGTGAAATCTGGCTGCAAGTCCAACATTGAGAGATCATATCTCTCTCATTTCTTGTCCGATTGTATCCATTTTTTTTATTTAAAGTAGAGTTGTTGAACTCTATGCCTGCAAAATTTTAAGGCTTTTAAACTTTTATAACTAGTTGAAAATTTGCTTGGAACTTTGGATCGGAGCATGTTTTGCTCCAGCTGAACATTTGAAATGTTTTACATGGAATTCTTTTTGATGATATTTTTGATGGGCTTGATCCCAAGATGAAGGAGCCAACATTACCACTTATCCGTATTTTGGATTGGTGAGTTTTTAGGAGAATTTCATATGACGATTTTATGAATAATTTCATTGAATTTTTGTTGATATTTGTTGTTCTTTGCACGTGCTTTCTAAACCGTTTTCGAAAAAAAATAGCTTTCGAAATAAATATTTTATAATATTTATATTTAATTTAAAGCTATTAATATTATACATTATCTATAATAAGAGAATTTCAAAAGTTATTTTCCAAACGATTTCGAAAATGGTTTTAAAAGCTTGTTTTCTATAATAACTATATAATAATACATGTTTTTGCACTTTTCGGACGTATTAGAAAGAGAATTAAACGATTTAGTAAACTCTTGTGATAGTTAGTTTACTAAATGTTTACTAAATCGTTTAATTTCTTCCTCATACGTCCGAAAAGTGCAAAAACATGTATTATTATATAGAAAATAATTTATTATAGAAAACAAGTTTTTAAAACTATTTTCGAAATCATTTGAAAAATAACTTTTGAAATTCTCTTATTATATATAACATATAATTTTTTTAGCATTCGTAATAAATTTTTATGATATTTATAATTAATTTCAATATATCCTAGTATAGTACAAGTGTTACAAATCCCTTAATCATCGTGTCCTTTATTTATCGTGTTCTTTGAGACATCATAACTTTCTCATAACTTGTTCAATTTCTGTGATTATTTTTTCAGTTTCAAGTATGAGTGCTAAGCATTATGCACACCAAATTTCATTTTGTTTCGATTAATATAGCTTATAGAAATATACTGCTGAACTTTTATTCAGAGCATGTTTTTGCCCAGGTTTTTACAATGAAAACACAGCTTGGGTTCAAATTTGAGACATCATAACTTTCTCATACCTTGTCTAAATTGCATGATTCTCTTTTAGTTTGAAGTAAAGTTGTTAAGCTTTATGCATGTTAAATTTCAGGTTATTTTAACCTCTATAGCCTATAGAAATGTGCTGTCAAACTTTAAATTGTAGCATATTTTGCTCCAGCTGTTGATAGTGAATTCTGGCTGTAAGTCCAACTTTGAGAGATCAAATCTCTCTCGTTTCTTGTTGATTGCACCCATTTTTTATATTTAAAGTAGAGTAGTTTAAATCTACGCCTGTAAAATTTCACGGTTTTTAAACTTTTGTAACTAGTTGAAAATTTGTCTGGAACTTTGAATCGTAGCCTGTTTTGTTCCAGCTGAGAATTTCTAAATTGTTTTACATGGATTTTTTTTATGTTGTTTTTGATCAACTTGATCTTGAGATAGAAGAGCCAAAACTATGGTGAGTTTTTTAGGAGATTTTTGTATGACGATTTTATGAATAATTTCATTGAAAAATTGTTGATTTTTCTTTGCACTTGCATTTAAAACTATTTTCGAAATCGTTTGAAAAATAACTTTTGAAATTTTCTTATTATAGATAATGTATAATTTTAATAGCTTTAAATTAATTATGAATATTGTAAAATATTTATTTCGAAAGCTAAAAAAAAATCTTCCGAAAATGGTTTAGAAAGCACGTGGTATAGGACACATGAGTTTACTTTTACGGTTAATTCTGGACTCGTACGATCGAAATCTCTGGAGTATATTGTTTTGGGTTGATAATTGGTGATAGGTTTTTTAGAGAAATTGGATTTTGCTTTTGGGAAAAACAAAGAATATTTTGAGTATTATATATGAGGTATTTCTTTTTAAAGGAAATGAATTTTTGTGTTGGGTTGTCCTTCTAGTGCTTTAAGAATTCTAGTCGATGCGTTTGGCTAAGGTAATCGATAGGAATTCCTAAATGCTATGCTGAGATAGTAAGACATGGCAAATTAGTTTTAATAAGTAAAGTTTGAAAATAATTAATATAGTGGAGCATTAATTTTTTTTTAAGATGTTTTATTACATCGATAGCCTAGTGTTATATGAGATGTTATATATATGGTGATCTCACTTATGATGTTTTGAACTCTTATCGAGTTCCTTAAGTTATGAGTTTCGACGATTTCATGATTTTATAGGATATTATGGGTTTTTCCATTTTGACGAGTTGGGTTTGGGTTTTATATACATTTATACCAATGTGATGAGGTATAATTGAGTTTGAAGATTCTTTTATACTTATGATTTATATCTTCATTCCATGGCATTATGAGATTTTGTTTATGTTGATGAGATGAGGCAAATATGATGCTTAATTGAGTTTTATCATGAAGGTTTCTTCCTTGAGGTTTCATATGCCCAAGTGATATTAGTCCACTTGAGTTATGAACTTGTACTTCTTGTTATTTCTTCTTATTCGAAAAGTATGATCATCCTTATCTTAGTGAAGATGTTTTTTACTCTTCGTATGGTTTCTTCTCATTTGAGGAGCTTATGGATTCGACGCTTCACCTCGGAGCCATCGAAAAGGAAAAGGGTAGTATGCCAGTGCTATAGAACTTCGGGTCATCTGAGTTATATGACTCCGGTCACCATGGGTTATGTGACTTCGGTCACCACATGTTATGTGACTTCGGTCACCACGAGTTATGTGACATCGGTCACCACCAGTATGACCTTCAGGTCCATGAGTTAGGTACCTAACTATAAATAGCACTGGACAAGAATTTAGCACGTGCATCATTGCTTTGGCATTGCAATCGGGGATCTGCCCAATCCGGGTCTTTTGAGTTTTCTAAGTTTTATATGATATCGCCATTTTAAGATATTTTAGGTGAGGTACGTGCTGTTACAATGCTACTATATTAATTATTTTCAAACTTTACTTATTAAAACTCAATTTACCATGTCCGACTGTCTTATCATAGCATCAATTGGTATTTTCTTCTAATTAAGACACCCCCTTAATTAGAATTATTCACGGTAAAAATTTGAGCAAAAACAAGTTTGGCAGCAAATTTCTATATTCTATATATGTCAAAATGTAATGGTCTACAAAACAAAAAAAATTGGGCAGCATTTCGTTGCCGGAATAGAGAGATATGACTGCACAAAGTTGCAATTCAAGACAGTTTACACAAAATCCAAATAGTTCAAAAATGAATTTTTTAGCAAACTTTTTATTTCTACTTGCGATTATTGTCATTGCATGAGCTAGCTGTTGTGAGATTCAAACTCACCTTTGCATTAGAGGGCAAACTCGAAGAATCGAAGAAAAGTTGCTTACTTTGGGAAAGAATGAGCTTCTCTTAACCTGCTAAAACTCAAGATAAACACATGCAACGGAAAGGAATAAATTAACAGTCAACTCTTCTAAAAAAAGATTTTGATGGGATAATAAGGTTTTGGAATGATTACCTATTATATACACTCTCAATTGATAAAAACGACAACCTTTATAAGTTTCATATTACTTTTAAAAATTATTAAAAGAAGAAATTGGCAATAATTAATACAATTATTGTATTTTCTCCAAATAAAACCCATTTTCCAATCATTGGCACGTGAGTTTACTAAATCGTTTCATCCTCTTTCTCATACGTCCGAAAAGTGCAAAAACATGTATTATTATATAGAAAATAATTTATTAAAGGAAACAAGCTTTTAAATCTATTTTCTAAACTGTTTTCGAAAGATATAACTACAGTATTTCGTTCCCGGAATAGAAAGATATAACTGCACAAAGTTGCAACTCAAGACAGTTTACACAGAAAATCAAAATAGTTAAAAAAATTAGGATTTTGTTAATTAGAGTTAATAAATTAATTAAGTGATGTGTTTCAACATATAATTGTTGGAATAAATATAAATATGAAGAAAATAAATTTTGTGCAAGTTATGCTTTTAAAATGGTATTTTTACACTAAATTGTGTAAATTGTTAAATATTGTGTAAATATGGTTTTAATTGTAAAAATTAAATTTTGTTGTTAAAATAAATTTTATTTTGTTCTAATAACAATTTTATTGCATTGCAAATGGGGGTTTGCCTTTTTTTGACTTTAAAATGTGAAAATATGTGAATTTAATGTAAAATAGGTTAATGTATGTGCATAACCTTGCATTTTTACTAAGTATTTTTCTATTGGGCTTTTTGCGTAAGAATTGATCCATTAGCCCTAGGCTAGAAGCTTCTAGTGAGAAACAAACCATGTACGGCAACTTGTTTCTCGCTAGAAACTTCTAGGCTGGGGCTAATGGATCAATTCTTACGCAAAAACCCCAATAGGAAGATACTCAGTGAAAAATGTGAGTTATGAGCTTTTATAATTTCATGATTTTATAGGATATTCTGGGTTTTGCCATTTTGGCAAGTTGAGTTTGGGTTTTATATACATTTATACCAATGAGATGAGGTGCTGAGTTTGAAGATTCTTTTGTATTTATGATTTATATTTTTATTCAATGGCATTCTGAGATTTTGTTTATGCCGATGAGATGCGACATATTTGAGTTTTAGGATTATCCTATTTGGAGAAGATTTTGTGTTTAACATTTAGCGAGATTCGGGTATTGGTGATTTCTCCTATTTAGGAGATATGGTTCATCGAAATCGTTATTGTTATCTGAGAGACTTCGCTGATGATATGAGGCAAATATGATGATTAATTGAGTTTTATCACGAAGGTTTCTTCCTTGAGGTTTCATATACCCAAGTAATATTAGTCCACTTGAGTTATGAACTTGATATTAGTACAAGATAAGAGGAATATAAGTGCATTAGGGAATTCTTCCTTTAACTATAAAGGAAGGGTCCAAGTATAGTATAATCTTAATGCATGGTATATGTTCACCAAGGGTTGTCGCATGAATAGGTTTAATTCAACATAAGAAATCCATACCTAATGGCATTCACCTCAAATGCAAGGAATCATACAAAAGTCTTAAGAGAAACTCATCAAAATTCCAATATGAATCTCATGGAACTCAAGATAGAGTACAAATCTCATAAAACGAAATCACCCTATATATAACATCCCGTATAACACTAAACTATCGATGTAATAAAACATCCTAAAATTGTGAAATCATAATAAAATAGAAAAATCAGATAACCTGGATTGACTAGATCCCCGATTGCATGCGGAAGCAATGCGGCACGTGCTAAACTTTTGTCCTGTGCTATTTATAAATTTAGGTATCTAACTCATTGACCAGAAGGTCATACTCATGGTGACCGAAGTCACATAACTCGTGGTGACCGAAGGCACATAACTGGTGATGACCGAAGTCACGTAACTCGTGGTGACCAAAGTCACATAACTCAGATGACCCGAATGTCTATAGCACTGGCATACTCGTGGATGTGTCACAAACTCTCGGAAAGAGACTTGAAAAGTGTAACGTGCGTCCCATACAACACGTTTGCACTAGACGTTTTACTAATCGCTAGTTAACTCCACATCATAAAAATAAAATCTCAAATCTAAGAAATCTCATGATACTCATATATCTTGCCTTGTACTATCAGCAAGTGCAAATAAAACTCATAGTGGTTTCTCATAAACCATAATTCCCGAAAGGGGAAATCTCCTCTCAAGACATGCCTTGTTCATCGATGAGTAAAACAACGTACATGAAGGGTTCTCATCGATTATTACTCCTATAATAGGAGATCTCGAACCTCTCAACTAGCCAAGCATTTCCTTCGATCTAGTTCTTCACCGTAGGGAGCCGCGGTGGTATTCGTGAGGAAGTCTGTGGGGCTCGTAGGCTATGCATAGATTATCGTAAGCTTAATGAGTTAACCATCAAGAACCGCTATCCATTACCTAGAAACGACGATATGTTCGATCGGTTAAGTGGTGCTAAGTTCTTATCATAGTTTAAGCTTGCCACGGGATTTCATCAGCTCCGAGTTGAGGAAGATAGCATTCCACTTATAGCTTTCTGCACTCGCTATGGTTCATATAAGTAGCTCGTAATGATGTAACAGCCCGCACCTCACTAAACTTAGATATTGTCCATAACTTAGTCAACTTCGCCTCATGGGCCAAGCCAAGGTGTGAGATTTTATTCCTCAAAAGGCCTCGACATTGTTATGAGGTGAAGACTTTGGTATATAAGCACCTATTTCATAATTTTTTTCCATAATGTGGGACTATTATTCCCATTTTGAAGGGGTTTCACAATCTTCCCTTCTTTAGAGCTCAATGCCCTCGTTGGCTGATGAACACAACACCGCCCAAGCTTTGTGACTGTAACACGCACAGACCACAATGTCGACTCAGTATGGCTCTAAAACCAATGTAACAGCCCACACCTCACTTAACGTGGATATTGTCCCCAACTTAGTCACCTCCGCCTCATGGGCCAAGCCAAGGTGTGGGGGTTTTGTTCCTCAAAAGGCCTCGACGTTGTTATGAGGTGAAGACTTTGGAATATAAGCACCTACTTCATGGTGTTTTTCCATGATGTGGGACTATTATTCCAATTTTGAAGGGGTGTTACAGCATCTTTGTCGGGTATTCCGATCATAGCAAAGCTTACAGAATCTTTAATAAATGTACCAGTACTATTAAAGAAAGTTTACATGTCTCTTTCGATGAAAACTTTTTGACTAACAAAAGTAGTGATGAAGATGAAATTCTAATAAAAACCTACAGAAAATGCCACTGTTTCAAGAAACAATAAAGAATCTTCTGTTAACAATGATAATATGTTGAGATCACCTCCTCGTATTCTAAAAAATCATCGACATAATAACATAATTGGTGACTTAAACATAAAATTTTCCACTAGACATCAACCCAATCAAATGAATAATGTTGCATTTATTTCAAAATTTGAGCCAAAGAATTACAAAAAAGCTTCGAATGATGGATCATGGATTATGGCAATGCAAGAAGAACTCAATGTTGAAATGCTTGGACAAATACTTTATTGCTCATATATAGAAACAAGATTACAAGATATTTCTGATATGAGACACATGCCAAGAGATGCAATTATACATCTCATTTGGGAAGATAACATGCGGAAATTATCACCATTCAATTTTCGTCCAAAGGCTAGGTTACTTAATCGCATGCTTATAAATATCATACTCCCTTGGTCAGATAGTCATAAGCAAGTGTATGACCATGACCATAAAAGCGTTTTATGCTATTTTCGGTCATACCAAAGTGAATTGGGCTCAATATATTTTTGATCAAATTAAAAAAAAATTGAACCCCAGTTCGTCAAACAATCATATATGCATCATATATTATGTTATTTCTTCAAGCACATAACGTTCCTTCATACTTATCACAATATGAAGAACTTCCTATTAAGGACAGCGGATTTTGTTTTCTATCTTTGACGCATCTTCCTGAGAACCCACCAAGTATTACACCCTTTTCTTAGTACTAACACCAACAACAACAGCAACAACAACACCAACAGGGTATCCCTACACGACCTACCTCTACACCAGGGCCTTCTGAACCAACAGGGTATTACTCTGATTCTAAATTCAAGAAGCTCAAATTGCTGCATGACCAGGAGAAAGTATTCAAGACATAACACTTCCGAACCAACGTTTCCTGTCTCTAAATCAAAAAGGCTTGGATAAAAAGTTTCCCAACTAGAACGATCCTTTTCTACACGAATGACTAAAGTAGAAAACACTTTAAAAGGTCATTTCCACTCTTCGAAAGGTTATGAGAAAGGTTCGCGGGCATTTTTCTTCATTATCTTCTTCGTCTCCGTCTCCTACACCACCTCCAGCACCTTAAGTATATCCATAAGGACCTAGCACGGTCAAAGAGCCTTTATAAAAACATGCTCCTAGAAAAGATCCATTAAATGTGGACATTGAGGAGAGTGAAGACATGTCATGGCCTCCATAGGAAGCCTTCATTACAAACCCTATCAATCATTTCATGGACTTTCCATTCGGGAAGATGAAGAATATCATGATCACTCCCAATGGTAGAATAGCGACTACGATGAAAACACTTCTAACCTATAGGGTTACTTCTCCTATTAGAAAGTTATTCACCAATGTTGAATAAATTTATTCTAAATCCCTTCTGTATATGACTATGATATTTTATTGGTTTTGTATTGTGACATTGTTTTAGTGACATTATGCTATTGTAATATTATGTTGATTTCTCTACCTATTTCCTCATACTGGTTCGTCTAATCATTTTGATAATGAAAAAGGGGGAGATTATTTATACTACATATAGATAAAGGGAGAAATCACAAAACTCAGAGGAAGCATTCGTATATAAACTTAAAAGGAACATTCTTATAAACTTGATTGTATAGTTGTCATCATCAAAAAGGGAGGAATGTTAGAACCTCTATTTTATGATTTCAATGAAAAAAACTATACAATCACTAGCGTACAATATATATATATATATATATATATATATATATATATATATATATATATATATATGCAGGTGAACGATCGCAACCAATACTTGACGACAAGCACAAGAGGATCAATATATTATAAAATTAGTATATTGTGTTAGTGTCTTGAATAGATGATGTGTGCAATCTCTTTGAGTAGTTCTTACACGTAAAAGCACCTACAAGCTATTGAAAAGTTTTTTTACAAACTCAAAGAGGCAAATTTTTATGTTGTATAGGTGCCAGACGTTTGACTCACAAATTCAGACGTTTGGTAAATTTTGCTGTTTAAAATTTTCCTTACAGGCCAACTTCTGACATGAATGTCCAGACGTCTGACTGGGTAACGGTTAGAAGTTTTCAACAGACATCTTCTTCAATCAAGAGTTGCATCCATAGTTTCTGATCATAGTTATCCCTTCTCAAACATTGCAATTCTTGGACTAAAATAGAATATATTAAAGTTTGTTACTTCTCAAAGAAACTCTTCAACCTCTATAAATAAGCATGGATTTGAGAAGTAAAACTTACTTGATTTTCAGAACACTTTTCATTTTATTATCTAATATTCTTATGCTTTCTATGGTTCCTAAAAGTACTCAAAAGCATGCTTTTATTTCTTCCTTATATCAAAGCTTCAAATTACATACTACTCAAAGGAGATTATAGGAAGGATTGTACTGAACAGTCAAAAACTGCGTTGTCAAGAAGACACTATTTTCAAAGAAAGTTTTTTCATTGTAAGCCTATTCCTTCGGGTGGAGTGAGGGTAGTTTTGATAGTTGAAAGTCCGAAGGGGAGCTTCGAGAACTGGACGGACGAGAGGTCCGAACTAGTAAAAAAATTCCGGTGTGATCATTTTCTTAATTTATTTATTTTACTTTGCTAGTTGATAGATAATATTTCATATCACTTGCATATTAAATATACACACTCAATCCATATTTTCTTTCATAGGGGGTCGATTCCTTTTACTTCTTACTTGCTCTTTTCTAAAAGCTTGTAACCCCAATTTCTAAATCGAATTGGAGATTTGGTCAACTTGTATATCTCAGTTCAATAAAATGAGGGACTGTAATAATTTTGACTATGCTACAACTATGAAGTTCCTTTTTCACACGATTATTATCATCGACGTAATGTTCTAGTTGGAAGGTCGCCCTTTAACTGAGTTGATACCTTAAGTATACATTGTTCCATTAAGTTTCAGCTTAGATTCACAAGATAATAAGAGCTCACTCCTTTCGACGAAGTCGAAATCTCTCACTTTCGCCGTATACTTAAATCCTAAACTCTCGACCACCACTCACCTTTTGAATGTGTCAAAATCAAAAATCTCAATCCATTAAGACGTAACCTAAGTCCTTAAAAATATTAGCTTCTAACAAGCACGAAACCTTTCCATTCAAGCCCTATCCCTACGCATCTTAACCGCTTCGGAAGGTGTTTCCGACAGGGTGCCTAATCAAGTAATTTTGAAGGAGTTTCCCATGAAGAAAACATCCTTTTGACTACGTCGAAAGGTATTATAGGAGTATTTTCAACAACCTTTACTTAATCAAAAAATATCATCTACCATCACTTACATCGAAAGGAGGTTTCGAAGAGTTCACTTATTCTTCAAACTTCGGTTTGAGGTGTTGACAAGTTTTCTTGTTAATATTTTTTTTGGTGCTAGAAGGAGTGCTTGAATCTCTAATTCCCAATTACTTTCACTAAAGATCAATAGAGTTCTTCATTTGAAAGAAGAAAATGGAAAAATCAAGAAATGGAAACCACCATCTAAATGAAGAAGCAGCGACATAATTAACTTTGGAAGATAGTATAGTCTCCAACTTTAACTTAGAGAATATGGAAATTGGACAATCTTCAACCATATTAAGATCGGAAAGCAATGAGATTAAAGTCTAGAATCTACAGCAACAAATGATAGTAATGCAAAAAATTCTTGAAGAGGCTCAATCTCAAGGATCAGGGAAGGAGAAGATGGAGTGCAATCTCCAAATGAAGCAAAAGATGAGAAGCTAAACCACGAAAGTAAAGTGGAAAAGTTCCTGAAATAGAATAGTTTAACCATGGAAGACAGTAAAGACCGCTACAACTACTTTCTTAACCAAGTCACAAAGGATACAATAAAAGAAGTATGCCCTGAAATGGAGAAATCTATTATCTAGAAAAAAGACTTTTTTTTCGAACGAAATTATAGCAGACAGCATCCCTCATCCCTTCCAAATATCCCATTAAAATATGATGGAACTACTGATCCAATGATTATCTTGCAGCTTTTGAAAACTGGATGGACTTGTATAGTGTTCCTAAGCCAATTCGCTGCAAACTTTTTACGGTTACTTTCCAAGTAGCGGCTGTCAAATGGTATAGGCACTATCAAAAAGGGACCATCCCTTCTTGGGAACAATTTTCCTATGAATTCATAGTGCAATTTCACATATATAAAGATCCAGTAGTGGATTCCTACATGTTAGCTAACATCAAACAAAGACCGAAAGAATTTCTTGGAGAATACATTAAAAGATTCAACATGGAAGCATTGAAGGCTGAAAACGTGACAGATCAACAAAAGCTTATGGCGGTTCGATCAGGATTGATAGAACAAACCCCTTTCTGGAAAGACCTATATATTAATAGATGTAAAGACCTACAATATTTCTATCTCCAATGTGAGGAATTTATTCAAATGGAAAAAATGCACCATGCTAATGAGAGAACTTCATCAAGGATATAGAGAAGAAAAACCCGACTTTAGGCATCTCAATAAGAGACCAAAGAAGAGTGAAAGCCAGAGGGGAAGTCGTAAAGAGACTTCCAAATCCAATTATGTGATCCTAATCAAGCCCCTTTCCAACATATTCGCCACGGTAAAGGACATGAAAATTTTCCTATTCCTTGTAAGATCTGGAACGTTCCTGAACCAAACAAAGGAAAAAGATACCGCGATTACCATAAAGCAAACGAACATGAAACTGACAAATGCCACATTTTAGCCGAAGTAATTCAAAGCATGATTAGGTCGGGATTCCTAAAGGAGTTTATTAAGGAAACTTAAAGAAAATTCTTGTACAAGCTAAAGAGGAAAGCAGCTTAATGACTTCAAAATACGAATCCATATCAAGTCATGAGGCCTTGCAGCATTTGTTCAACTAAGAACTCTCTTATTTCTTAACATTTTAACTTAACTTGTATTTGATTTGTACTTTGACTTGTACTAAAAATTGAACATATACTAATTCAAAATTCGAGTGTCATTACAAGTAGAAAAAAAAAACCAGTCTATGGCATTCAACATACTCTCGAAGCACGATAAGTTTCTAGTTGCCTGAGAAAGACAGCTCCGATGCCTAATTACAAAATCACTATCAATATTTTAATCACACAATGCAAAGATCAACTTTCATGAAAGCTCGGGACGCTATTAATCATTCACCAGTCTCTAAAAAGCTCATAGATTGATCACTCCGTTACTAAGCAATCCCCACCAAGATGTGGTTACATATCTCTATTCTTGGCAAATTATTTTACTAAAAGAAATTTTCTTAACATATCCTCAAAGAAAGACTATTTTCAGTTACCTCATAATCTGGGGAAAACAAATGATTATCTATTTTAAAACTGATTTGTGTAATCCTTGAAAGATACTATATAGCATTAATAAATACGCATAATTGATTTCTAAGTAAGTAATCTCAAAATTTTGAAGTTTTCCAAAAACCATTGGTGAGGAGAAGCCTATACATACTTTTCAAGAAAGGTTTTAAAGCAATTAAAAGTTTATTGATAAAAAAAATCAGATTAGAAAATCCTATTCTCGAACAAAAGATTATTGGCTCATGAATCATGACCTTTCAGTCTTCTATTTGAAATCTGTGACTCTATTATCAGAATAGCAAGAAAACCCTTGCAAAAGGAAACGTTGAGAAAATATTCTTTTATCAGAAGGATTCATGCATCCAAAATCATTTTCCAAAGATAACCCTTCAATATACTAAAAGGGTCCAATTACAAAACTTATTTTTTTCAAAAGTGATTCTATTTTAATTGGCCAAAAATGACTTTAAGATAATAATGATTTTCATATATACATATAAAAACCAACGGTGCTATTCCTTAGCACCTCCTCGTGGGAGGGACAAAAACCTAAGATTCTATTCCATAGCACCTCCTAGAGGGAGGGACAAAATCCTACGATGCTATTCTATAGCACCTCCTAGAGGGTGGGACAAAAGCCTATGATGCTTTTCTGTAACACCTCCTAGAGGGAGGGGCAAAAGCCTACGATGCTATTTCGTAGCACCTCCTAGAGGGAGGGTCAAAACCCCTAACTTCCACATCGCCTCTTAGGGGAGGGTCAGGATAAGCACCCATTAGCAAATCTTTAGAAGAAGGTCAACATACCAAACACTATGTCCATCAGAGTCAAGGGAAGCCCGAAGAAGGCACCAAAAAATGAAGAAAAAAGATGTCTACAACTCAAAACAAAAGTCAAAACCCAAATGAATAAGGGGTTAAAGAAAAGAATTGATTTACCATTTAAGACAAAAATGAATCCCAAAGAAAGGTACTGGAAAAAGTAAAAGGATGAAGATATCCCATGCCATAATCAAAAAAGACAAAAGAATCCAAAACCATGATAAAAAGGAACAAAATATGAGCTAGCAAATTTCAGTACGCCCAATGCTTGAAAAGTGGTGCCCACAACAAAGAGTTAAGAAACTTGCATTCTAAAAGGGAACACGTGACAAAAAAATGGATAAAGAAATCTGTAACTAAAATGGAAAACAACAGTCTATACAAAAGTTAAAAGAATGGAATAAGTAACAAACTTTTGCTACAAAGACAAAGTGACTTCATCTGAAGAATATATTGATTCAGCCACTTTTGAACTCTTAGGAATAAGGTGGCCCTTAAGGATATAAGAATCTATATATGTGTGTGTGTATACACATATAAATATATATAAGTATGCATAAATAAGTTATTTAGGCCATTGAGCTTTAAATACACTCTCGCATGGTATTTTAGGAATGACTTTAGAATTGAGGCCGGATAAGCCTAGGAGTCTTTTGCTTGATTCTATTAAGTCTACCATTACTAAAAGATTCTTTGAGTTTGCACTTATATTGAATGAAATTTTGAGTAGTCAATTCGTCAAATGAGAACCTGACAAGATTTTGGACGAATTCATGATTACGGTAACTTTAAGATTTCATATTGAGTTTTGTGAATCCTAAGTTTCCACATTGACTTTTATGATGATTTATGAATTTCATATTCTTAGTTTCCTTGTTGAATTCTCTTAGTGAATTATTATTGAATTATGATTTCGTGAATTCTGAATTCCTGCACTTATTTCTATGACAATTTATATTCTTGGTTCCATGTTGGATTTTTTGTTGATTTCACATTGAATTTCTGATTTTGTGATTCTGAATTCCTACATTTATTCTTATGACGATTTGTATTTTTAGTCCCTTGTTAGATTTTTCGATGATTTCATATTGAATTTCTACTTTCACGAATTCTGGATTCCCTTATTGAAATTTTAATGATCTCTTATTGGATTTCTAATTTTGTGAATTCTAGACTTCCTTGTTGGTTTGATGAAGATTTGTGGATTTCATATTTTCGATTTCCTCATTGAATTTTTGATGGTTTCTTTTTGAACATCTGGTTTATGAATTTTTGATTCCTTTATTGGACTTCTATAATAATTTTTGAATTTACCATTGAACTTCTGAATTGAAAGTAGATACAAGATTTGCTAATTACCAGATGGGCTTCTATCAAATGTTAGGGGATAAAAATGGGTTATAGTGAAGACAAAAGGTAAAACAACCTAAAGCAAGAAACAAATACCTAACGGTAGAAGAGAACTTAGTTCAAGAAAAAGAGATTTTGAGTGGATAATAGCTCTCTTGAAAGTTTCATCTATTTATGCCGATACATACTAACTAAGCGATATTGTTCCACATCTTTAATATTAGTAAATCAAAAGGGCCTTGATCATGTATTATTTAAAATGCTTTATTAAAAAATACCATCAAATAATATTTTGAACGTTAGCTTCATAAGTTTAAGTTTATCCAATGAGATCTCATAGTAAGGTTATGATCCTGATAAAAGTTGTTATCTGTTTTGCAGAAACCAAAGAAAGAAATTCTTTGAAACTTTTGTCCCAAAGGATAAAAGCATGTTTCATACTTAGGGCGGTGCTAAATGTTATCCATAAAAAATTCACAAGAATGAAAGTATGAAAGAAGAGGCAAGAGAATTGACGATGATCAGAAGACATTAGGATGGTCTACTTCAATAATTAGATAAAGCTTTTGACAAGAAGATGATGGCGCCAGTAGCATCTTTCAAATAGATCAAAAGAATATTTCAATAGAAATTTGGATAAGCAAAGAGCTTTTGATGAAGTCAAAAGCTACCTTTCGAAGGCGAAGAATAGCATACCATCTCCATGTGCACCAAGCCATTGGAAATGATTGGTTTCATCTTCATTTACATTCACCAGAAAAACAAACAGCAAGTCAACCCCTTTAGAAAGCATATATTAGCCTTTCGAATTGGTTAAAGCCATTCTCATTTATAAAGGAAGAGATAAGGCTCCGCGCCAGTCAGATCGAAAGCCTTTGAATGTAGTCCCCGGAAACTAATCTCCCAACAGTGTTTCGACTCATTCAAACCCCTCAAAGTTTATGTTTTGACAGCATTGGAAGCCTACTCCTTTATGTGGCATGTTACAGCTAAAGGAAGGGTGCAATTATACACCTTTCGAGCGGAGTCGAAAGAAACAAAACAGCACCTTTTGATGAAGTCAGAAGCAGCAAAGCAATAAGCCCTCCAACGGAGTCAAAGGGAATAAAGCAAAATAGGAGGAAGCCTAGTCATCAGCGGTAGCGAAAGGACGACCACATAACCCTTTGATCCTTTCGACTAGGTCGAAAGCGTTAGCTCAAAGGATGCGCATGAAACAAGGAAAGCAAGCCTCCCGACCTTATCGAAAGATGCTGACCCGCACATATAAATAAGACCCCAAGGGTCATGATCAAGGGACCGATTCCTTTTACTTCTTACTTGTTCTTTTCTAAAAGCTTGTGATCCTAATTTCTAAATCGAATTGGAGATTCGGCAAACTTGTATATCTCGGTTCAATAAAAATAGAGATTGTAATGATTTTGCTGCAACTATGAAGTTCTTGTTTCACACGATTACTATCATTCGACGTCTTGATCTAATTGGAAGGTCACCCTTCGACTGGTTGAAACCTCAAGTATACATTATTCCCTTAAGTTTCAACTTAGATTCACAAGTTAATAAGAGCTCACCCCTTTTGGACAAAGTTGAAACCTCTCACATTTCTAGTATATTTAAATCCTAAACTCTCAACCACCACTCACCTTTCGAATGTGTCGAACCCAACATCTCAATCTATTAAAACATAACCTAAGTCCTCAAAGAGATTAGCTTCCAACAAGCTTGAAACCTTTCCACTCGAGCCTTATCCATTGGCATCTTGACTGCTTCGAAATGTGCTTCTGACAAGGTCCCTAATCAAGTAATTTGGAAGGAGTCTCCTACGAAGAAGACATCCTTTCGACTGATTTCGAAAGGTGTTACCGGAGTGTTTTTCAACAGCCTTTACTTAATCGAAAAATATCATCTACCTTCACTTAGATCGAAAGGAGGTTTATAAGAGTTCCCTTATTCTTCAAACTTAACTTTGAGATGTTGACAAGTTTGCTTGTTAACAGGACGGTTTTCAAATGATTATAAAAATCTTAAAATGCAGTTATTTTGGGTAAAAAAACATAATTTTGTAAAGTGTTACGATTTATTAAGACAAATGAATTGTAAGTTAAATTTTTTATTATTGAAGTCATGTGGATTTTGTAAATAATTATGGTAATTATTGTAAATTTAAGATTATATAATTAATTTAAATATATGGAATGAAATGTAAAATATTAGGAGAAAGGTGGGATAAAATTGCAAATAATTTTGGGAATTTTGAAAATAGGTTTGAACTTAATGTAGACTTTTCAATGCAATGTATGGTAAATTAATCGAGATAAATGTACCAAATTTTTTTTTACTGTTCTACGTAATTTATATATTTTTAAAGTTGAACGAAAAATTAACTTTATTTGGTTGTTACCATAGCGGTATACATATTAATCATCGTTCTTTAGTATTTATAATAATTATTAGTTAACTGTATTTATTTGAATAGCTTAATTTTTGTATTTTATAATTGACATGAACTAAATATTAAATATCAAGAGTAGTTGATAATTTTATGCAAATAATTGTATAAACTTTAAAAACCTTTATAGCAGAATGTAAATGATGGGAGAGAAGTAGTTGGAACACTGCTGGTGACCAAATGGCCCAGCAAAATTGGGTCAATCAATCGACTGATGTTGGGATCGTACGTCGACAAGTAACAGGCAAAACTATCCACAAGTATAAATGTTTCACTGGAGCCCAGTGCCCAATTTTGAATTGTGAAAAGCCCATCGTTGCTTAGCCCATTGATATTGATAACAAAATCTGTAGACATACGAACATTAAATGTAAATATCGAAATTGGACCAAACATAAATTGAAAAAAAGAAGAAAAAAAATAGTTGTTAATAAGGTAATGGAGAAGATAACTGCCTTTATATGAAAATCAGGACACCGTGTTCATAATATTGGTATTGGGCCAGGGTGGGTTTATGGATGTAAGATCGAAAATTGCTTTCAGATGTATTGACTACACTTGCTATGCTAGTAGGGGGTTGGACGAAGGTGGAGGTGTGTATTTTTAACATGTGTGCCTATAATATTGTACTTGTATACATTTATATCATAGAACATGGCATATGGCCCGAAGAGGCAGTAACAAGAGTTGCATTGTATCATGACTGCTCAAGAACAACATTACATAAAGAAGGTGGCAAGGACATTCATTTATGATCACGTTCATCATAACACTCATCTATAGTTTATGTGTTAAAAACTAGGTTCTATTTTAAATCTTTGCTAGACAAAAGCCATCGAGATAAACACATAAGCATAGGACTTAGGCACCATATTTTACAGAATTATAAATATGTTCCTCAACATCTCCATCCTTATGTGCCAAACTAATTAAAGATATTAACATTTTACGAAAAAAAGCATACCTGGAGAAAGTGAATGTTAGTACAGGATGATTGCTTCTATCAAATCACATATTGTGCATTGAAAATGTTGTACTATATTGCACTCGATTGATTAATAAGAATAGTAGCCTAGCCCCTTATGAACGTACCATATTCCAATCATATCATGTGTATACTAACTTTAAATTTAATTTTAGTGTTGCCTTGATAAATTTGTTAACTATACTTCATTAAGAATTTTGGTCACTAATAACCTAATTTGTGAACATAACCGTGATATTTAAGTTATTTATTTTGTTTGGAAAAGTACAACGTTGTATAGGAAAAAAGAACCTATCTTCCACTATATGCATCCACGCTAGTTTCACACGATAATCCATACGCATTAGTTGCCTCATGTTTGATAGCTGTTTTACGCAGCAGGTTACTAACGCAAATCTAAAATATAAAATATATTAAAACAAATAATTATATTATATAAATATATAATATGATTTATTTTAATTTCAAATCGTTTATTCCTAAAATCATAGACCTTTTCTATTTATAAATTTTGAAATTAGTACGGTATTGAATCATATATTACTATTGTAAAATATTATTGGTATTATAATATAAACTAAAGACCGAATGGAAGAAATAACTTGTTTAAGTTTACAATGAACCGAAAACTAAGCTATTAATTTATGGAAACATATTAAATTTTGATTTATAAATTGTATTATACACAAAAAAAAAACTGACATATTATGCCTGAAATAATTCATGTTAAAAAACAAGTCAAAAATAGTTTTATTTACTGTATGGGGAAAAAAACTTGAAATTAATTTGTATTCAAATAACATTCCTATTATTTATTGTTCGGAGTAATAAATGTTACTAAGCTTATTTAATGATTAATATATGCATTTGAGAAAATAGGTTGGATTTATTTCTAAACAAAAGAATTGTGTTTTTAAATTGAGCAAATAATAATCATTCCTATTATTTATTGTTACTACCAAAGAACCCCGTTCGATTAAGTGGAAACCTATTTTAGCAGAGAACAAAGGAGAACAAGAGGGAAGTGCTTCAGTTGGACCTTTCAAAGGAGTCGAAGAGATACTACCACCAAAGTCTGAAAGACTCAGAACCCTTCGATGGTGTTGAAAGCTTTCCACAATCAAGGTCCAGAAGGCTCTTACCTTTCGAAAGTGTTGAAGAAGTCGAAAGCACCACTCCGTCTTCAGTAACTACCTTTCAACTAGGTGAATCCATATCATGAAGACCTTTCGAATGAGTCAGAGCAACACCTTCTGAAGATAATGAGGAATAGCTCTTTGAGCATGAGCCAAATCATTCGAAATCAATGGTTTCACCTTCATTCAAACTACTCAAAAGCAAGTAGTCTTGAACAACCAATTCGAAAGCTATAATAAGCCTTTCGAACCGCTCGAAGACATTGTGACTCGGTGGGTTCCGCATCAACTCACAAACAAGAGTTCGAAAGAAACCATCAGTGTCAAAGCCAACGGCACCTCAACAACATCGAAACCACAAGATAAAGTCTATCGACAGATTCGGAAACACTTACAGGCAAAACAAAGAAGAAAAGCGCAATAGTTCCTTTCTACAAAGGCGGACGTATACTGAGTTCTTCGGCAGTCACCTTTCGACCAAGTCGAAAGCATTAGGATCGAAAGATGCTGACCCGCATCTATAAATAAGTCCCAAGGGGTCAACTTGTAGGGATCGAATTCTTTCAATTCTAAAGTTGTATTTTCTTAACCAAAAGTGTTGTAAACCCTAATTATCAAATTGATTTGGTGATTCTGAGAAATAAAGTTTTCATTAGCTTATGAAAGGAAAGTCACAAATATTTCAAATTAATTTATTATTTCTAAAGCTTTTGTTAGGTTTAATCTTGTGTTTTCAATGTCGCCTATGTCGAAAGGTCACTACCGACATAGTCGAAACCTTGCAGATCTAAATAACTTCAGTTACATACTTCCAGCTACCTTTCCTTTGAAAATCCGCTTTCGGCAAGGTCGAAACAAAGTTTCAATCTACTAAAACCTTTGATTAATACAAGGTGCCGAAAGATTCGGCTTTCGACAAGGCCGGAACCTAATTCCAAACCATTCCAACTTGGGATTCCCAATCCAAACTTGGAATATTTAACCTACGACTTTCGACAGGGTCAAAGCCAACGAAGGAAAATCTTATCCAGGATATCTCAACCGTTTTGAAAGGTGGGATTTCGAAGGTAAAACCAATATATCTCGATAGAATCGAAAGGTTAATAAAGGAAGAAGTCGACCATTTTGACTGAGTTGAAAGGTCTATTTGAAAAACTTAGTGCTTCATCAATATACTCAAATGGAAATTCAAGGAAGATATACCCTTTCCACTCGTTTCTTTGTACCTAAAAGATAAACCTTATTCCATAACTCAACTTTGGGGCATTGACAAGATTTCTCATTAACATTTTTGGCGCTAGAAGCAGTGCTTGAACCTCCATCTTGGTTGATCACTCGACAATACTTGTTGTTAACCCCACTTAACTCAATCTCAAGTTCATCTAATGTGGTCTAATAATGGCTAGAAGAATTATAAGATCTAAAAAGGGTCCTCCGAACCGTATTTGATAGGATTCTCCCCAATAATCATCTAGGATTCTAATCAAGATGAAGAGCAAAGGCTAAGGCTGGAAGCTCTGATAATTGTAAATAAAAAAAAGCAGAATCATGTGAACATGAGAAATGGAGCTTATACCCATTTCATGTTGACCCCCCCTATTTTTGCTTTAGGAAAAAGGATAAATGGAAGTGATAATGTATTCGATCAAATGAGAAAAACAATCCAACACTATTTCAAAGGTGCAATCTTTGAAAAAGAAATAATGGCTGATTACAATGCCTTTGAAAATAAGTGGCAACAACTAATTACAAAAAGAACACTTCTTACATAAGAACTACAAAGGGTGGCAAAAAATAAAAGCAATCGAAGAGTATGAAACTGTAAGGCCAAGGAACAAAAAATCAAAGAGTCATCCTAAAGAATCAAGTTTCAAGTCTAGACATCCCAAAGAATGCAACTTGACGATGTCCATAGAGAATGTCTACTTGCTACCAAAGGATGAGCTCAAATATTGGCCATCACAAAAGAAGAAGCCAAAATATGAAAGAAACATGTAAGGATTCTATTTCCATTACCGCATGATGAATGGTCATAAAATTGATCACTTCAGAGCCTTGGAAGGAATGATAATCAAATTTTACCATTGAGGCAAAATCAATGAGTTTGTAAAGAGATACTGAACGAGATCAGTAAAAATCTGTTTTCTTTAAAAGAAAATCTACATGGTTGAGAGTGAAATGCTCCTTATATTTGGGTACTACCTAAGATGATAGTCTACCTAAGATGGTGGACAGCCTATATCCGCACCGAGATGGCAGAGCACCTCCTGGAGGAAGAGTGGTGTAAGCTTTAGCCACGCAATAAGATGACCAGGTTAAAGTACCAAACAAGCCATTGGTCATGCCTCTGGTTAGGTCAAGGCACCTCTTGGAGGGAGGACGGAGTAAGCCTTTATCCGCACAATAAGATGGTCAAGAAAAAGCACTGAACAAGCCCTTATCCGTGCCGCGCTATGGTCAAGGTAAGGTACCTCCTAGATGAAGGATGAAGTAAGCCTTTATTCACGTCATAAGATGGCCAGGGTAAAGCACCGAAGAAGCCCCTATCTGCGCTACGATATGACCAAAGCAAGGCGCTTCCTAGAGGAAGTTCGGCTAAGTCCTTTTTTTCAGCCTCTAAGATTAGCTAACGAAGAGCATCGAACAACAATGGACTAAGATGTCCTGATCCAAGAAGTGGCACATCAAACAATGGACTAAGATGTCCAAGCCCAAGAGGTGGTTCATTAAATAATGGACTCAGATGTCCAAGCCTAAGGTGAGGCTCACCCAATAATGGACTAAGAAGTCCAAGCCCAAGAGAAGGCTCATCAAATCATGAACTAAAGTGTCCAAGCTTAACAAACGGCACATCCAATTATGAACTAATACGTCCGAGCTTAAGAGGCAATTGATCGAATTACAACTACATAAAAGACCTGAAGGGTTCTTACATTAAAGCAGTGGAACAGAGCTCCACTTATTAATACCCTAATATGGGTTTTGGGATTTCATTTTCAAAGATATCTTTTATCAATATCCGAATCTTGGTTTTGGGTCACTCATATATGAAGTTCATCAATTAATACACGAATCTGTGTTTCGGGACACTCATTTCAGAACTTCATTTACTAATAACCGAATTTGGGTTTTGGGTCTATATCAATCACCAACTATCTTTATTATACCCAAATCTGGGTTTCAAGACTATTACTTGTTTGTGCCCTATTTTGGATCAATGAATACTTTCAGGATGATCACTATTATAAGTTTTCTTTGACACCCGAATCTGGGTCTTGCATTTCTAAGTTTTCACATTTCATTAATACCCAAGAATGGGTCAGTGGGATTTTACTACAAACATTCAGATGATGATTTCGGGATTTAGCTCTTTTATAAATTTATCTTAAAAATCACTTTACAACATTTATGCCCTTGTGGTATGGCAAGGTTTCCTATCGACGAATTTCAGATATTCTAGATAAATGGTTGGAACTGAATTCTTAATTATTTCTTATCACGACTAAAGATGGGATTTAGATATTTGGTATAAGCTACTTCTCACGCAATTGACAAGATGATTTGTTAATCAATACAAATGATATACATAGATTTGCATGACAATTTCAAGCTAACAATTGGAAATATTTTTTACTTCATACATTTCAAGGAAATCAGCACATCAAGAAGAAACAAAGTATTCGGCAATTACAGAAATAATGAATGTGTCATCAAAAAGCATTTCAGAAGTGATACTACAAAAAAAAAGAGAATCGCAAGTCAGGTGATATTTTCCAAGTTTATATGATTTACATAACTTATGAAATTATTTACAAAACTTATGACGTTATTCACATATATTTTTTTCCTCTAAACAAGAATTTATAAATAAACAACACTAGCTGTCAACAAGCCTGACAGGTAGCCAACAGTAAAAGAAACCCAAAACCCGACGAAGCAAGCCGAAACAGGAAAAAACAAAATAAGATAGGAAAAAACGAATAAATCAGCCGACAGAAGGCGAAAAGACAAAACACGGCGAAGAAGCCGCTAATAAACACAACAAAATCATAATAAGCGGAAATAGCTGCCGACGGTTCCTCCCAGAGGAGGAAGCAATACAAAAGGATGAAATCCAGCAAAGGCAGCCGAAAAAGAGAACGGCGAAAACAAGAACCAGAATAGCGACCACCCAAATCCAAGCATAATAGAAGAAATAACAGACCCCATACCAAACCTATAAAACCATAGCCTGCAACCAGAAGCCACTAAATCAGAGGAAAAATTAGGGGGGGAATTACGGAGTCGGTTAAGCCAGAACCACCTGGCTTAAGGACGTTCATCAACCAACTCCCGCCCTATTGGGAGGCTGAGAACATAAAATAGATAACAGAGCCACTAGATGGCCAGAACGAGAGCTAATCGATCCCTTGAAAGGTCTTCCTCGAAAAGCTAGAAAAACATCATTCCTAACCCGGCGAATAACGGAGACGGGATCCATGGGAGTTTCCTCAAAGATTGCCTTATTCCTTGCACACCATAGGTGCCAGCAGATCAGACAAGGAATTAAGCGAAAAATAACAGAACGAAGAGATCATTTACCTTTGATACCGTTCCACCAGGTCAACTGTAAATCCTCCGACGAGTTGTTGCTACCTCTGATACCTAAAAGATTACCGAAATAATTCCAACAGGATCTGGCTGAGAAATCGATAAAGATTAAATGATCCAAAGATTCCGAATTCCCGTTGCCGCAACACCTGCAACAGGAAACAAAAGGAATACCAATCCGCTGAAGGTTCTCATCAACTGGCAATCCCTTATGAAGGGTTTGCCACATGAACAGATATACTTTAGGAGGGATTCTGGCGTTCCATATGAAGGAGAATATATGGAGAACGGGGGATAACAGACGAGCCGAACTCCAAGCTTTAAAGATGGAAAATGAACCACCATCCCAACCGGATTGGCCGCCGTGGGAGTCAGAGAAAGGTTTGACCGATTGCATGTGCTTCCAAGTTTCACTAGCGAAGGAAGGAAATCCAGAAAAGCCTGCGGAGGCCAGACTATGGTACTTGGCTCGGAGGAATTTCGCCCAAAGGGAATCGTTAGTCCCAAACCTGTACCACAGCTTGCAAGCAAAAGCCACACAAATATCCTTAGGATTTCGCAGTCCAAGACCGCCCTCGTTCTTGGGGCGACACACCACATCCCATGAGACCCAGTGATGACGGTGATTGTCAATCTTTGACCCCCAGAAGAATGAAGAAGCCAAAGCTTGGAAAGACCTGAAGGAAGAGGCGGTAGGGGAAATCACTGCGAAGACATGAGTACCCAGCGAGCCTAACACCGACTTTATAAGAACCAATCTTCCTGCCTGAGATAGACTCGAAGCATTCCAACGATGATCTTTCCCCTAACCTTATCCATCAGAGGATCGAATAGGGCGTTAAGTTTCCGGCCCCCTGTAGAGAACAATACCCAAGTATGGAAGCGGTAGGGAAGCCGCCCTGAATCCTGTGAACAAATGGACCCAGGAAACCCTGGAAGGATCCATGTCCTTCGCATGAACGAAGCAACTCTTTGACGAGTTAACGAGCTGGCCCGAACATCGCTCGTACTGATGGATAAAGCGAATCAGGCGACGAACAGACGGTTGGTTACCATTGGAGAAAATGACTATGTCATCCGCAAAGGATAAGGAGGAAACGAGCGGGCACCTACTCGGAAGACCAAATCGGTGAACCTGACCGAAAATCGTTAAGGTGTGGATCCCTCGTATGAAAGCTTCAGCCGCTATCACGAAAAGAGAAGGCGATAGAGGATCACCCTGACGGAGACCCCTGCCAGCCCTGAAGAATCCATTGGCCGATCCATTAATGAGGACGGAAAACCAACAGTTAGAGATAAGTCTCCAAACCAAATCGATAAGGGTTTCTGGTAGCCCAAATGCACGTAGAACTCTAATGATGAAAAACCACGACATACGATCATAAGCCTTCTCCATATCAAGTTTGAAAACAACATTAGAACCTCTAATCTTCCTGTCAATCTGAGAAATCAGTTCCTGGGCTAACAGGACGTTATCAGTGATTAGACGACCCTTCACAAAACCTGCCTGAGAGGAGGAGATGATACGATCAATGAACGAAGCCAAACGAGTGGCCAACACCTTAGAAATAACTTTGTTGGAGAAATTACATAAGCTGATGGGACGAAATTCCGCGCATGACCGAGGGAAATCACACTTCGGTATTAAGACCAAGTTGGTGGACGACCAACTAATGGGAAGAAGACTGCAGGCAAAGAATTGCTGGACAACTAAACAAAAATCCGACTGAATGATAGGCCACACACTCCGATAGAAAGAACCGTTGAAACCATCCGGACCGCAAGCACTGTCCTTGCTAAGGGCAAAGACGCAAGCACGGATTTCCTCCGGAGTTAGCAGAGCAGCCAAATCGTCGGTCCCCTCAGAAGGGATCAATCTGGGAATGAAAGAGAGAATATCCAGATCCTGATCCGCCACAGAGGGGGAACGCAGAAAAGATTGAAAATGAGACAATATGATCTCCTTAACTTCAGCCGGAGAGGACGCCAAAGAAAGATCCGGTCTCAAAATTTCTCGAATGGAAAGAAGGTTGGCTTTCTTACGAATGGAAGAATGGAAAAATTTGGAGTTCGAATCCCCTTCGACCACCCATTTTACCCTCGCCTTTTGGCGAAGATAAGAGTGTTCGATACGAAGCTCCAAAGAGAAAGCCAATTGGGCCGAAACCCAATTCTCCCTATTTTCGGCCGAAGGGTTCTCGTCGAACAAAGATTCGGCAAGAATTAGGGACTCCTCAGCCGCTCTAACACGGTCGAAAATATTCCTGAAAACCAGAGTATTCCAGGACTTAAGGCTAGCCTTTAGACGTTTCAGCTTTCGGGAAAAAGCCCCCATGGGAGAAGCTATTATAGGAGAGGACCACGACTCCTCTACAACCTGATGAAAGGAGTGATGGGAACACCACATACTGAGTAAGCGGAAAGATGTAGTCCCCGAGAGAGATCTAGGAAAGCATCGCAATACTAACGGGGCATGATCAGAGCAGGCTCGATGAAGATGCGAGGTAGAGAAAGAAAAAGGTAGATTGAGCCAATCAGGGGACCCAAAAATTCTGTCCAACCGAGATAGAATCCGGTTCGGACCCTCCTGGTTATTAGACCAGGTATAAGCCGATCCCACAAAAGGAATTTCGGATAATCCTGAGCTCACAATGAACAAATTGAAATCAAAAACCGATGAGCGGTTAATGGCCGCCCCCCAAGTTTCTCAGCCTGACTAGCGACAACATTGAAATCACCACCCACAACAGAGCACGAAAAACTCATCTCAGCTAGATGAAGAATATCATCCCACAGGGATAATCTCTCCATCCTATCGCACTTGGTGTACACCGCCGAAAAAAGAAAAGGATGAGGAAAATGAGAAGCAGAGCAAACCATAGAGATAAGCTGGTTCGAGTCAAACAAAGGGTGGACAACACAACATTTGGACCAAAGAATCCAAATCTTTCCCGAAACATTGGACACAGCACCTCCAAACCCAAGCGACAAGACAACCCTGGTAATCTCTCCAGACCCTACAAAAGGTTCTAACAGAGCTATCAAGCAAACAGAGTGTTTGCGGACAATGCGCTTCAATCTAGCGCAAGAAGCCTCATTGCCAATACCACGAACGTTCCAGAAAAGAAAATTCGACATGAAAGCCTGAAAACAGAGGAAAGTAAGACAAGCCAGGGAAAACAAATCAGACCCAACTCAAATAAGATACAAGGATGAAAAAGCAGACCGATCTGTCTGCTCAGTCGCCGCTATAGAGCGAGTACGGATAGTACGAGGAGTGGTATAGGGACCTCTCGTTCGGCGACGAGAAGGTCTATGAACACGGGAAGCCGATACCCGAGGGATGGTCTCGGCAGAGATCTGAGCCGGCTCCATCGAACCCGAAAGCCTAAGAGAAGATCTGGATGGAGCTGAGTTGTAATGACCCAAGATTTTAGGAATTTATTTTGAAAAAAAATAAATAAGTTTAAAACAATTTTTTTTAAACCAATTTTAAAAGGGAAATTGATATGGCTTGATATGGTGTAACTATATGAGTGTATATGTGGGCATAGAGAATACATATGAAATGAAAAGCTAAATCTCTAAATAATATGAATAAGCACATGTGGATGTGTATGGAAAAAAAAATATGTATATATATATATATATATTTACAGATAAATAAAGAAAATCCTCAAGTGTGCTATATGCAGATATATATGTATATATATATATATATAACTAAGGATACATGTGCATATGTGTGTCAAAAATAATAATATAAATAAATAAATAAATATATATGAAATAAATTGCTGGAAATCAGATCACACATTTAGCATGCAAATAGACAAGAGAAAAGCATTTTCTGGAAAAGTAAAATTTCTGAAAATAACCAAAGTAGTTAACCACTCTCTTCTTCACCAAATTAAGCCAGGGAGGGTAGAACTTTGGGTTCAAATAAAAAGGCAGATAACATAAATTTTCTGATGGGCAAAAATGTCTTTAGCTAGTGCCTGAAAACCCTATACCCTGCATACATAAGCAGTGATATGAGGAACTTCCTCTTCCCCGGATAGCTCTTGAAAAAAAAATATATATATGCATTTTATAAAAATAAAATAAGTGAAGAAAAGGGTTGAAGGCAGAAGCTTACCAATCAACTAGGGAAGTAAAGGAGAACTAGGTGAGAAAACTCACTCAAAAATTTAAGGCAATAAGTCCTAATGAAGGCAGCCAGTTTATAAATTAATTTTATTTTATTTAAAAAAAAAATATGTAACTGTCTTTTAGAAATTAGAGATACTTTGATACTAGATGGTTGTTCTGTTTGTTTTATTTTATGTGAATATTTTAGGTATATGATCAGTATGCATAAAGAAGTGTCTTAAAAACCCAGATCTCTTCCTGATATGATAATGTTAGAAATATGGATAAATACCCAGAAAATAAAATGATAAATATAGGCAAGTAGTGATTGGATTTGGCTCAACCCAGAAGAATTAATAAACATGTGAGCTGCAATATACATATGTGTATGTGCTGAGGCTTAAGATAAAAAGGAATCAGGGGTGCAATAGGTTTGCCTATGTGCTGATACTCCTGAATTCAAAGAAAATATACAATACCCATGTACTCAGCAAATGAAATCCTGTTATTTAGGAAGCTTAGTAAATCTGAGTTTAACTGAAACACAGATGTTTGCAAAGCCATATGCCAATATTAGTTGCCTATACTTCCTTGGAAAAAAAAAATATAAATATTTATTTACCTGTGCAGAAGCTTGTTTATTAGACATGTATATGAAATTGCCTGTTTGTTTCCTTGGTTATGGATGATATGAAATGCTATGAGATGAATGCTTGTTATAGTGAGATGACTCATTGAATAGGTTTGCCATGGGAAAATATAAAAGAGATAGTACCTAATAACCTGATTAGGAAATGGGTCAAGACCACTGCAGGAATGACTTGTATTCTTGAGTAATGCAAGTTGACACATGGCTTGTTTAAGTCCTGAGATCTTTGTGTAATGAAGTGAATTAGTTCATTACAGTGTGTCCACTGATTCATATGTTTGCAGATGAGACCAGGGTAGATAAATATATCAAAGAAGAAATATTTGATATGAAGAGGAACTAGGAATAAAATAAGGGGAGGGAATAAAATGATTTAACTCCTGTTAATGATTTTTCTGTTCTGTGGGAATGATTATTTGATTTATGATTAATTTGTTTGCATGAATAAATGTGTTATGTCTACACAAAATCTCTGGAAAGAAAGATTAGTGTGCACCAACACAATGACACAGAACCTGCACACAAGTAATAATTGTTTTCAAAGAGGCAGAACTATAAGTAAATGTACTTAATTCAATTTTTACTGAATTAATAAACTGTTTTAGTGGATTTTCTCATACCAGACATGTGTCTGACCCTAGTGTGCTAATGGCATCTGGGGTGTCTCATTTTATATGGGGCAGCTTCAAATGCTTTTTCAGGAACAGCAGCCTCTAAGTAAGAGTAGGAGCAAGGATTTGAGAAGAAGATTATAGCATGCTAGAATTAAATAGATAAGAGCTTAAATGATAAAATGTGCATGTATAGATATTTTTGAATTACTATTTGTATTAAGTACTGAATGTTGGATTGGATATTCTGCCAAGTATTTGGTTAAGGAATTTACTTATAATTAGAATCTGGAAATCTGAATACTTTTGTCTAGAAAGTTGAAGATGTTTATCTATAATTTTATAAGTAAATTGAGTGAGAATTTTATGACAAATAAGAAGGTTATACTTTATAAATGTATTATGTGTCTGCATACCTTTTCTAAAAATGCAAATTTTATACTATGCCAAAAATTTTATATATTATTCTTAAATGAAGAAAGGATCTGAAATATAGGAGTTGAGGACCATGTCCATGAAAATATATATATGTATATGTTTAAAAATGTTTTGATTCAGATACTAGTACCTCAGTACCAAGGTAATAAAGGGATGAATCTGAATCCTTTATTTTTAGATTGAAGTTTTGAAAGAAAAATATGCCTTTTAAAAGCCCATGAAGTATGCCAGAACTAAGAGTTCAAGTGAACCATGTTTCCTTTGCAAAGTATTTACAGAACTCAGGAGATTCACCTTAGTTTATATTTCATTTTAGTTTAGCATCATAGCATCAAGGAATTAGGCTTCTGAAATATGTTACTTACTTAGAAATATTCCAAAAGAAGAAATTATACCTGGTAGATTTTATAGGAGAGCTAATTTAGAAAATGACAGAAGCTTATATCATTTTCAAAGCACATGCACTACACCATTAAAGTTTAAAGATAAATATCACAAAATTGTCTGATTTCTTAGATTCATATTTCATAAGGAATCTACCCTGTAATCAATAAAAATAATAATCAGGCTGATGTCCATATAAATGCAGTTTTATTACATGTATTGAATATAGCTATGTGAGAATTGATTAAATCTAATCAATTAAATTATTCTCTTGTTTTACCATAACTCTGATTTAAACAAGAGGTGCACATGCATCTCCATATGTGTGTGTATATGTTGTGAATATACTGATATGTTTATATTGGTAAACTTGATGATCCTGGATAAAGTTGTTTACTTGAAAAAGGGAAAATGACTCTGGGCCTTAGAAGTATATATATATATGATGATAAATATATGTATATCATTAAAAAAAAAAAAAAAAAAAAAAAAATTAGGTGCAAATTAGAGAGGGTCATTCCATTTGGTATCAGAGCTATGTTATTAAACATAGCAGAAATATAGATCAAGTTCTCTGGAAAAAAAAAAAATCTAAAGAGACTGAATATATAGCAATGTTTTCAGTGAAAAAAAAAAAACCACTAAAGTAATTAAATTACCTATCAAACTAACTAGCTATGTAAATTATTACTAGCAAACTATGGTTGGAAGACCACCAAGTCAGGGAGCAGGATCTTCCAATGCACCACCAATGGTCAATCTGCAAGACTTGGTGAGGGCATTTAGGGATGGGGCAGGACAAAGGCAAGAAAATCCCCATGAAGAGCTCTCAAAACTACTCAAGACGTATACTCATTTAGGAGGAAAAAGCTTTGAAGGGACAGAGAATATTATGGAAATTCAAGCATGGTTGAGAACATTGGATAGAATTTTTAATGACATGCAACTGGATGATCAAAGAAAGAGGCAAGTGGCTTCAAGGCAGCTAAAAGGAGTAGCTTTGAGTTGGTGGGAAGTAATCATTGCAGGAAGAAATGAGAATGAACTCACTTGGAACCAATTCAAGGAGATGTTGGAAGCAAGGTTTGTACCAGCATCAGCTAAGGCTACCTTGCTAGAAGAATTTATTAGACTTAGGCAAGGAACCATGACTGTCACAGAATACACTCAAAGGTTTGAGGGACTTTCCACATATGGAGCAATGCTGGTGGCAGATGAAGCATCCAAAAATGATAGGTACATAAAAGGTTTGAACCCAGGACTTAGCAGGGCTATGTTACCTTATGCTGACAGGACCTTTGACCAAGTGATAGATTTAGCTTTGAGATTGGAGCAGCATGACAAGGAAAGGGAAAGATTCAGAAATTTCAAGAACAATAACAGTAAGAAGAGTAAGGGGAGATATCATCCTTATGATAAGAAGAAAGAAGAGGCCAGTAACAAGTCTACTGGGGATATTAAAGCTAAGGAAACCAAGAAGAAAATTGTGTGTAATCAATGTGGAAAAGAAGGACATATCAAACCCAGATGTCCAGAATTGAAAGGAGGAGCTTTCAAGTGCTATTTATGTGGGAAAGAGGGGCATATGAAAAGAAATTGTCCTGACAATAAGCAGCAAGGAAAGTTAGCAAACTTGGGAGAAAAAGGAAAAACAGTGGAGGCCAATGCTGAGGAACACAGACAAGTGGAAGGTATACTATTTATTTGTAATATACCCATAGCAGTAGTATATGATACTGGGGCAACTCATTCTTTAATTTCCTATGAATTAGTTAAAATGCTGAAATTAAGTTGCATATTGGTTGAAACCCCTTTACACATACAAAGTCCACTGGGAAGTTCTAGTGTTTTAAACATGATTTGTGTGGATGTGGAATTAAACATAGGTGGAGATATTTTTATTTCCAATTTATATGTTTTAAATTACCCAAACATAGGTGTCATTTTGGGAGTAGACTGGTTAAGGCAATTCAAGGCCATAATTAACTTAGATTCATCCACCATATCATTGCAAAACCATGGAAGCCAGAGGATCACATTTTTGTGTGAAGTGTCTAAAGGAAGAAAATTGTGTCATTTAATTAATTTGGGTAAAGATATCAGTGAGCATATTGTTGAAGAAATTCCCATAGTCAAGGAATACTTGGATGTTTTTGAGGAAGTAAATGGTGTTCCAAACCATAGGCCAGTGGAATTCCAAATTCATTTAGTTCCAGGTGCAAGCCCAGTGATTAAAAAGCCAACAAGAATGGGGCCAAATGAACTAAAAGAATTAAAGAAACAATTAGAAGAATTAGAAAATAAGGGTTTTATAAGACCCAGTCATTCTTGCTGGGGGGCACCAGTGGTATTTGTTAAGAAACAAGATGGTACCTTGAGACTCTGCATAGATTATAGGGAATTAAACAAGGTAACCATTAAAAATAAATACCCACTGCCAAGAATAGATGATCTTTTTGATCAATTGGCTGGAGCAAGAGTATTCTCTAGACTAGATTTAGCATCTGGTTTTCATCAAATGAAGGTAGAAGAATCAAGTATCAAGTACACTGCCTTTAACACTAGATATGGGTTGTATGAATTTTTGGTTATGCCATTTGGCTTGACCAATGCACCCTCATACTTTGTAGATTTAATGAATAGAACCTTTAGAGATTATTTAGACAAATTTGTGCTTGTTTTTATAGATGACATTTTAATTTATTCCAAAACAGTGGAAGAGCATGAAAGTCATCTGCATATGGTTTTGTCTAGACTAAGGGAAAAAGACTTAAAGGCAAAATACTCAAAATGTGAATTTTGGAAAGAGGAAGTGCATTTTCTTGGCCATGTCATATCTGCCCAAGGGATTTCTGTGAACCCCAATAAAGTGGTGGCTATTCAAGCATGGAAGAGGCCAAGCACTGTGAGTGAAGTGAGGTCATTTATGGGTATGGTAGGGTATTATAGGAGATTTATAAAAGATTTTTCAAAAATATCCACCCCACTTACTAACCTAACCAGGAAAAACCAAGCTTTTGTTTGGTCAGAAAAATGTGAAAAGTCTTTTGAACAGTTAAAGGAGGCATTAGTGAATGCTCCAATTTTAAAAGTACCTCATGGAAATGAAGAATTAGTTGTATACACTGATGCTAGTGGGTTTGGCTTGGGAGCAGTGTTGATGCAACAAGGCCAAGTCATTGCATACGCATCTAGACAACTTAAACCCCATGAAGCAAGATATGCAATACATGATCTTGAATTAGCAGCTGTGGTATATTCTTTGAAACTTTGGAGACATTATTTGTTAGGAACTAAGTTTAAACTTTACACTGATCACAAGTCTTTAAAATATTTATTTTCACAAAAAGACTTGAACATGAGGCAACATAGATGGGTGGAGTTTTTAGCTGCTTATGACTTTGACATACTCTATACACCAGGCAAAGCAAACAAGGTTGCTGATGCTCTAAGTAGACAGCATGCAAAATTGGCTATGATGATGATAGAAGAATTTAAGGACTTTTCTTTGCTGACTGAGTTAGAAATTGGAGAGAATGGTTGTGTACACATGGATGTGCAGATGCATGGTGGACAAGAAAATAAAGGGAAATTAAGCTTAATAACACTTGAACCAGATTTAATTTTGAAGGTGGGGAAAATGCAAGAACAGGATGCAAATTTATTAGAGAAGAAAACTCTCACCTCAAAAGGGGAGGAAGTGATGAAGCATCATATTGATGAAAATGGTTATTTAAGGTACCAAAACAGAATGTGTGTGCCAGAGAACATAGAATTGAAGAAGGAGATATTAGATGAATATCACCGAAGCAAATACTCTATACACCCAGGCAACACAAAGATGTACCAAAATTTGAAAAGAGACTTCTGGTGGAAAGGGATGAAATCTGATGTAGCTAAATATATTGCCAAATGTATGACTTGCCAACAAGTCAAGGCTGAAACCCAAAGACCATCAGGATTGATGCAGCCTCTTAGTGTACCACAGTGGAAGTGGGAAGATATATCTATGGATTTCATAGATGGACTGCCTAGATCTAAGAAAGGAAATACAAGCATATGGGTAATAGTTGATAGGCTAACTAAAGTAGCACACTTTATCCCAGTCAAGTCAGATAGAAAAGCACCAAAATTAGCTCAAGTTTTTATGAAGGAAGTGGTAAAGTTACATGGTATTCCCAAAACCATTGTGAGTGACAGGGATACCATCTTCACCTCAAAATTCTGGAGAAGCTTTCAAGAAGCAATGGGAAGTGAACTATGCTTAAGTACTGCCTACCACCCTCAATCAGATGGACAAACTGAAGTAGTAAACAAGGTTTTGGAGGACATGTTGAGAGCATGTGTATTGGATTTTGGGGGCAACTGGGAAGATTATCTTCATTTAGTTGAATTTACATACAACAACAGCTATCAAAGCACCATAGGAATGGCTCCATTTGAGGCCTTATATGGTAAGCCTTGTTTGTCACCTGTTTGTTGGGTAGAAGCAGGAGAAAGGGCCATTTTAGGGCCTGAGTATATACAAGAAACTAAGGAGAAAATTGAGTTGATAAGGAGAAGAATGGCAGCAGCACAAGATAGGCAAAAGAAATTTGCAGACAGGAGAAGAAAGCAGGTAGAATATGAAGTGGGAAATTTTGTTTTCATCAAAATCTCACCTATGAAAAATGTATTGAGATTTGGAAAACAAGGAAAGTTAACCCCAAGATATATTGGGCCATACAAAATTCTGGAAAGAATTGGTTCCTTAGCATATAAGTTGGAGTTGCCAGAAAACATGCAAGGAATACATGATGTTTTTCATGTATCACAACTAAGAAGGTGGGTACATGACAAGGCAGAAATTTTAGAGACCCCAACCCAAGTGCAAATAAATACCAATTTGGTTTATGAAAAAGATCCAGTGGGAATTTTGGCAAAAGATGTGAAGAAATTAAGGAATAAATCACTGAAACTTGTGAAAGTGCAGTGGAGTCTTGATCCCAATGATTGCACATGGGAATTAGAAGACAAAGTTAAGATGAACTACCCTAAGCTATTTTCAGATTAAAGGTAATTGTAGTTAAAAAAAAAAAAAATCGTTTTTCCAGTGGATGAATGTATTTTTAGTTATTATGATAGGACTAAAAGATCTATTTGATTATGTACTTGTTCTCTGAATTAAGTTTGAATTTGATTTAAGCCTAGGAAAAATTGTGGGACACAATTTCTAAAAGGTGGGGTGTATGTAATGACCCAAGATTTTAGGAATTTATTTTGAAAAAAAATAAATAAGTTTAAAACAATTTTTTTTAAACCAATTTTAAAAGGGAAATTGATATGGCTTGATATGGTGTAACTATATGAGTGTATATGTGGGCATAGAGAATACATATGAAATGAAAAGCTAAATCTCTAAATAATATGAATAAGCACATGTGGATGTGTATGGAAAAAAAAATATGTATATATATATATATATATATTTACAGATAAATAAAGAAAATCCTCAAGTGTGCTATATGCAGATATATATGTATATATATATATATATATATAACTAAGGATACATGTGCATATGTGTGTCAAAAATAATAATATAAATAAATAAATAAATATATATGAAATAAATTGCTGGAAATCAGATCACACATTTAGCATGCAAATAGACAAGAGAAAAGCATTTTCTGGAAAAGTAAAATTTCTGAAAATAACCAAAGTAGTTAACCACTCTCTTCTTCACCAAATTAAGCCAGGGAGGGTAGAACTTTGGGTTCAAATAAAAAGGCAGATAACATAAATTTTCTGATGGGCAAAAATGTCTTTAGCTAGTGCCTGAAAACCCTATACCCTGCATACATAAGCAGTGATATGAGGAACTTCCTCTTCCCCGGATAGCTCTTGAAAAAAAAATATATATATGCATTTTATAAAAATAAAATAAGTGAAGAAAAGGGTTGAAGGCAGAAGCTTACCAATCAACTAGGGAAGTAAAGGAGAACTAGGTGAGAAAACTCACTCAAAAATTTAAGGCAATAAGTCCTAATGAAGGCAGCCAGTTTATAAATTAATTTTATTTTATTTAAAAAAAAAAAATATGTAACTGTCTTTTAGAAATTAGAGATACTTTGATACTAGATGGTTGTTCTGTTTGTTTTATTTTATGTGAATATTTTAGGTATATGATCAGTATGCATAAAGAAGTGTCTTAAAAACCCAGATCTCTTCCTGATATGATAATGTTAGAAATATGGATAAATACCCAGAAAATAAAATGATAAATATAGGCAAGTAGTGATTGGATTTGGCTCAACCCAGAAGAATTAATAAACATGTGAGCTGCAATATACATATGTGTATGTGCTGAGGCTTAAGATAAAAAGGAATCAGGGGTGCAATAGGTTTGCCTATGTGCTGATACTCCTGAATTCAAAGAAAATATACAATACCCATGTACTCAGCAAATGAAATCCTGTTATTTAGGAAGCTTAGTAAATCTGAGTTTAACTGAAACACAGATGTTTGCAAAGCCATATGCCAATATTAGTTGCCTATACTTCCTTGGAAAAAAAAAATATAAATATTTATTTACCTGTGCAGAAGCTTGTTTATTAGACATGTATATGAAATTGCCTGTTTGTTTCCTTGGTTATGGATGATATGAAATGCTATGAGATGAATGCTTGTTATAGTGAGATGACTCATTGAATAGGTTTGCCATGGGAAAATATAAAAGAGATAGTACCTAATAACCTGATTAGGAAATGGGTCAAGACCACTGCAGGAATGACTTGTATTCTTGAGTAATGCAAGTTGACACATGGCTTGTTTAAGTCCTGAGATCTTTGTGTAATGAAGTGAATTAGTTCATTACAGTGTGTCCACTGATTCATATGTTTGCAGATGAGACCAGGGTAGATAAATATATCAAAGAAGAAATATTTGATATGAAGAGGAACTAGGAATAAAATAAGGGGAGGGAATAAAATGATTTAACTCCTGTTAATGATTTTTCTGTTCTGTGGGAATGATTATTTGATTTATGATTAATTTGTTTGCATGAATAAATGTGTTATGTCTACACAAAATCTCTGGAAAGAAAGATTAGTGTGCACCAACACAATGACACAGAACCTGCACACAAGTAATAATTGTTTTCAAAGAGGCAGAACTATAAGTAAATGTACTTAATTCAATTTTTACTGAATTAATAAACTGTTTTAGTGGATTTTCTCATACCAGACATGTGTCTGACCCTAGTGTGCTAATGGCATCTGGGGTGTCTCATTTTATATGGGGCAGCTTCAAATGCTTTTTCAGGAACAGCAGCCTCTAAGTAAGAGTAGGAGCAAGGATTTGAGAAGAAGATTATAGCATGCTAGAATTAAATAGATAAGAGCTTAAATGATAAAATGTGCATGTATAGATATTTTTGAATTACTATTTGTATTAAGTACTGAATGTTGGATTGGATATTCTGCCAAGTATTTGGTTAAGGAATTTACTTATAATTAGAATCTGGAAATCTGAATACTTTTGTCTAGAAAGTTGAAGATGTTTATCTATAATTTTATAAGTAAATTGAGTGAGAATTTTATGACAAATAAGAAGGTTATACTTTATAAATGTATTATGTGTCTGCATACCTTTTCTAAAAATGCAAATTTTATACTATGCCAAAAATTTTATATATTATTCTTAAATGAAGAAAGGATCTGAAATATAGGAGTTGAGGACCATGTCCATGAAAATATATATATGTATATGTTTAAAAATGTTTTGATTCAGATACTAGTACCTCAGTACCAAGGTAATAAAGGGATGAATCTGAATCCTTTATTTTTAGATTGAAGTTTTGAAAGAAAAATATGCCTTTTAAAAGCCCATGAAGTATGCCAGAACTAAGAGTTCAAGTGAACCATGTTTCCTTTGCAAAGTATTTACAGAACTCAGGAGATTCACCTTAGTTTATATTTCATTTTAGTTTAGCATCATAGCATCAAGGAATTAGGCTTCTGAAATATGTTACTTACTTAGAAATATTCCAAAAGAAGAAATTATACCTGGTAGATTTTATAGGAGAGCTAATTTAGAAAATGACAGAAGCTTATATCATTTTCAAAGCACATGCACTACACCATTAAAGTTTAAAGATAAATATCACAAAATTGTCTGATTTCTTAGATTCATATTTCATAAGGAATCTACCCTGTAATCAATAAAAATAATAATCAGGCTGATGTCCATATAAATGCAGTTTTATTACATGTATTGAATATAGCTATGTGAGAATTGATTAAATCTAATCAATTAAATTATTCTCTTGTTTTACCATAACTCTGATTTAAACAAGAGGTGCACATGCATCTCCATATGTGTGTGTATATGTTGTGAATATACTGATATGTTTATATTGGTAAACTTGATGATCCTGGATAAAGTTGTTTACTTGAAAAAGGGAAAATGACTCTGGGCCTTAGAAGTATATATATATATGATGATAAATATATGTATATCATTAAAAAAAAAAAAAAAAAAAAAAAATTAGGTGCAAATTAGAGAGGGTCATTCCATAGTTCTTAGTTAGGCGAGAGAGGCGATCATTAATGATCGCAATCTCCGCTTCGCTAAGCATCGGAATGGTAATGGATAAGGAACAAGAGGGCGATGGCAAGGAGCAAAAAGAAGAGCAGCAACCAGACGATGAGGCCGAAGACACTCCGACAGACGGGAAAAATCGAAAATATGTAGGGCTGCTGATAATACGCAACCCACGGTGCTGTAGGAACCTAACCCAAGCCGGACTGTCACTGATGATACAGCCCCGCGCGACAGGTGTGGTTCGCACGATGGTCCTAACAGAGAGATCGACATAGGGAATCGAGGAAAGCCAGCAAAATTCCCGGCTTTCCGCATAGTGATCCGAATCTGAGACCACTATGCGATCAGACCAAGAATATCGCCCGAGCCACTTGATCCTGGCTAAGTGCGTTCTCCGTAAAGACCACAGAAGATCAGTCATCGAATGAAGACCCATGATAGCCATATACGACACAGAATCGGCCACGCAATGGCAGTAAATCAAATACAACAAAAAGACCTGCACTGACCGCTCCAAACGAAGCGCTCACTGCCTACATGACCTGTCATGTCACCAGTCCCGGACTGAGCAACCATGCCAGGGAGCACACACCTAAGCGCGTCATGGCTCATAATCAATAAAGAAACACCATCAGCCCATGAACAAACAACAGCAGCAAATTCTCCAACAAGGAACAAAGCAGAAAGCAGAGAAGATGAACTCACTTGCCAGCTCAACCCACAACTTACCTGGGGAGCTCTCTCAAGGTTAAAGCCGAAAGAACCGACCACCAAGATCCCACTAGCCAAACAACTGACTGACTGGCCACCAAGATCCCACTAGCCAACCAGCCAGCTCAACCTCAGCATGAGAAACGAACAACCCAGCATACACTGAAAATATCTGTAGCAAATCATCGGAGACGCCGGCCAAAACATCAGGCCCAAAGATAACAGCAGCAAGCTGCAACCGAGGCAAGGAATCACCGAGCTCAGGGCTACATGGGGCGGTGAAATCCCCATCAGCCTCGGTGACATCCATGTACCCCCCATCGCACACCACAAAACCATCTGAAAACGGCACTAAACCAACAGTAATATGCTGAAACGAAGCCAAGGCAGCAGCTAGTTCAGAACTTGATGAGGCGATGAAATCCCCATTAGTCTGCTCACTAACCACACACCCAAAATTGCAAACCACCGTACCCACCGTCACCCCCTCCTCCCCACAAGGCAAAAAGTCGCATGCCGCCGAGAAACTCAGAGAAGGCTCGAAATGAACGTGGAAATCCCGTCTCTGGCCAGTCCCCGAATAGCCAACACAAGCAGACGACAGCAAATAATCATCATCCAACGACCATCGCCCGTATGGAGGAGGACGCGTCACCAATTCATCGATGAAAATCGGCGAAATTTCCATAAAACAATTCTCAACCATCAAGAATCGCGATCGACACAAAGCCCCAAATTGAACCAAAGAGTAAACCCTAATGTCCACCGAGCTTGAACTAGAAAAATTAACCGAAATAGGAGCTGCCACCTCCGCCAATAAGGCCGAGGCAATTGCGACATACGGTGGACAATCGCGCAAGAAATTGCCAGAGAGTACGAACTCGTCAACATACGAGAACGACATCGAAACACCCAAGTAACCACAGATCTGACGAAGCCGAGGGACGGCAATAATGAGAGCTGAAGTTGAGAGAGAGTCGCAAGAGGAGAGGATCAGAAACAATCACGAGAGAAAGAAATCACTCAGAGAAGAAGGTTATTCACATATATACAAGACAAGTCTATACATTTTAAAGCTACAAATATGTCATAAGTCTGGAGCAGCCTTGCTTAGATTCTCAGTGGTCGAAGGATCAACTATGTGATGAATTGTGAAGCAGAGAATAACTTTAAGTTTCTTATCCTTCTTCCTTACATTGTCTTGTCATTGATTTCATCAATATTTTTATTCAAAGCACGGTTGAAAGCTCTGAGTGTGCCCCTAAGGGTCTTGTATTCACTTTCTAATTTCGCAAAATGCTTCTAAAGGAAGTAATTAACATGTTAAAGCTTCTGAATCTTGGCGGCATACTCATTATACTTTGTGAATATTTTGCTTTTTGCTGCTCATCAAAATACCTGGTTATTTCAAACTTTACTTTCCTGCACCATTCATCCACAATGTTCTCGTCTAAGTAAGGAGGAGGGGTGAGCATTGTGAGGAATTTCGAGGCAATAAGGAAAGTAGACTTCGTAGGTCTAGAAACAGAGGAAGTAGTGCGATGAGCCAGTAAATTGACGCTCGAAATCTTATCTGCCATAATGTATTCCAATGATTTGCACTGTGCTTGACCGTCCTTCAATTTCAACTCCAAATCACTAATTTGTTGAATAAGCTCTAACATCTTATGGTTGAAGTCAATTGAAGGGTTTGACTTTACCTATCGCCTTAGTCCTAAAATCATTTCATCTTTTCTTTAACATTGGCCTCGAGATAGGCAATTTGATCTTTCAGATTACTGTCAATGGTTTTATGAAGAGAATATCTTTTATGTCATTTTAAGGCTTTGGCATTGCCATGGAAACGTGCCAATAAGATATCATCACTTAATTCACTCCTTTTTTATGATTTTAATAGTTTCTCTCTAAGATTAGCAATGTCTGATGTTAAATCAAGGGGAAGAGGAGGTGTAGGTAATTGCAACTCCTATTAAAGCAAAAAAAAATTAAAGTTAAAATCAAGATGAAAAATTCTCTTTATTATTATAATAACATATTACAACTCAAATAACAACGAAGTTGAAAGATATAATAAACAAATGGTTTACATCTAAAGCTAAGAAATTAATTTTCTAGCTTTATCTAATAAATTAGTAGAAAGGTTGACTGTTGAATCAAAAGGAATATTAACTCCTTCGGAAGTGATAACTGGTGGACATTTGTATAGTCCCACTTCCCAGCCGGAGGACTATCGCGACCATAGATTAATTTCGTATGAAATGTTCTGATCTCTTCAAGAAGCTTTTCTTTCTCATCATTAAGGAAGTCAAAGCGGAGATGAGGATATTTCAAGTAGAGTTTTTGTAAATCTCTAAGAAAACAATATCATGCTAATTTCAAAGGTTTTAAAATTGATGCCTTTTTAAGATAAAATTTTCTTGGTTTAACATATTGGCTTAAAAGATCTCTAGAAACAAGGCGACCTAATGAACAGTCACTTTGCGATAATATAATAAAACGAAGCTAAGCATAAAGAGCAAAACGAAAATATATATATTTATAAATCAATACACCATTGCATGTTTACGATTATTATTCATCTGGTTCATACAAAATAGACTTAGAAAATAATTCAAAAATAAATTTCTTCTTATTATACTTAAGCTTTTAGGGAAAGATCTTGGGGAATCGACCTGAACCATTGTAAGTTCCAACAAGCTCCGGGGTGGGGGTCAGACCCGAATTCATCCAAGTATCTAGTATGGAAGCGCCTAAGTATTCACCCACTAAATTCGGCTAAATATGAAAAATAAATAATTGAGTGTCTACAGTAATCTTTATTTAAGAAGTTGATTAAAATATCTCTTTCTTCAATGAACATCCAAATTAAAGTGATCAACTCCTGGTTCTCTTTTAAGAGAGCGTCGTAGCGAAGGCGTGCTCTCTTTAGTAGAGGGGCAGCTTTTTGGTGCTTAAAAGTTGCCAGCACTGACTTCTATCAAGCCTATGATATTTATCTGAAAGTACATTATGCTCCCTTATTTGCTTGCCTAACTCCCTATGTAATCTCTTTATTTCTGCTTGTTTCCTCTCAAGTTTGATTTTATAAAGGAGGACGAATTTCTTCCCTATCTAAATAAAATAATTATAATATTATTTCTTTCGGAGAAAAAGTTGTTTAAACAAAGAGTCCCTTATCTGAGATACCGAGGCAGAAGTTTGAGAAACCTATTCCTTTTCCCTTGGTTCTTCGACATTAATGGAAGCAGGATCCTCTTGAGGAGCAGAGGGACCAATAGATTCAGGCGGCATAGCTTCATGAGGATATGGCTCTTTTTAAGAAGCTTTTGCATTATCATCTCCATCTTTATCAGCGGTATCTGTGTAGCCTGCTCCATCACCACCTAAGCCTTGTCCGCCGTTGTTGTTATCATTATCGTCATCCTCATTACAATTGCCATCGTCGTATTCCTCAGCGGTATAATCTTTGTCGCCCTCATCCTTTTAGTCATAACCGATTTTGAAAGAGGGAACTTTGAAAGAGAGAATTTGGGAGGTGTCATTCTCTTTCTTTTCAACAGTCTCAGCTTCTTGCTTCGTCTGGTTTATCTTGCCCATAACTCTATCTACGAGGACAGAATAAAGTGTAGAAAGGCTGAGTTCTAGGCATTTGTCATATTATTCGCATAGGCCAGAATCAAGGCGTCTTTGAAGGAATCCAACAACGTCTCCCTAAGTGTAGTGTCGAGAAACTGTGGCACTCGCTATTTAACATCGGAGATAGTATTGGCAGCGAGCTTCAGGGAGGCCTTTGTTTTCTTCAACATTTCATTCAATAAGGCGTTCTTTGCACCCATACAGGAGTTCTTCTTATCAGATTCTTTTAGGGTTAGATGCATGGCAAAATTTTCGTCGACGAGGAGTTGGCGAGCACTTCTTTCTTCCGAAAGAGCAGATTCTGACTGAGCAAGGGAAGCTCCTAATTGCTCAAGTTTGGAGGTTGTTTCATCTTTTGTCGCAGATAAAGAAGACACTTGATTCTTAAGGGTAGAGATTTCCTCCTAGAACTTGAAGGACTCAACGAAAGAATTGGATGCTTGCTCATGAAGAGTTAATTAACTCTTAGAAACCTGAGAGAAGAAATGCAACACAAATTAGAGTTTTAGAAAAAACTAGTGATGATAAAGTCAATTAACATGAAACTTACCAAGAATTGTTGCTCTATCAAAAAGCGGTAATGCCCCGCCAAGTCAAGAAAAGAGGAAGGCGGGTGGATAGAAGTGGACTCCGAATTTAAAATATATTGGGTTATTTCCTCAAAATTAATAGAAGGAGAAGAAGAGGGTGGCCTCTGAGGAGTGCACCTTAAAGTGGGAGTCATCTCCAAAGCTTTTTATATTTGTTCGAGGACGGCCGGGGAGCTAAAAGTGGTTATACGCGAGTGAGGATCGATAGTCGTAGGATTTTGCTTTGGTTTTTCCTGAGGAGCTTCGACGAATGGGCTCTCTAAGAATTTTTCAAGAGATGAACGATCCTCCTCATCTATATCAATAACTTTAGCAATCTTTAGATGAGGTTCCGCTTTGGTCGATGGCAATAACTTTCTTTTGATGGCCTTCTTAGTTTTGGCGGGAGATTGGATAATAGATAGCGCATCAAAAGTTGTAGGAAGGGAAGCAGCACCACTAATAGGCGTTGTAACATGAGAAGCAGTTGTAAAGTACCAAAACAGATAAAAAAAGTCAACAGAATGATTCGCAAAATGACACAGGAATAGAAAACAAATGCAATGTTTATAATTACCAAAATGGTCAGAGAAAATAGGTGACATAGGAGAGAAATGTGTAGAATCTCCCACTGAGAGGAAGTGTTTTCCTTTGATGTATGCTGGATCAAAGGGGTTAACCCCAAAACTCTTTGACCGAGAGGGAGAAGAGAATGATTCCTCAAGTTATAAGAAACCAGTAGCTTCAATCGGTTGCCAATCTTATCAAAAGCTTCGATTGAAGACCCCACTGTCCTTTTATCAGTCACGTTATGTTCGTTGGCAGGAGAACCTGATATAAGACAAGGATTAGACAGGAAAACCATTTAATAGAAGGAAAATAGTGAAAATTTGAACTTACAAGGAATACAGAAGGTCCTACTGATGTTAGCGCAACATCTAACAAAGAAAAACTGATTCTTCCAGTCCTTGAACTTATTAACCCCTTCTGATATTAGCTTCTTCGGAGGGTTTGCTCTAAAGATTTGATGATTGAGATTGCTGAGCTATATTAGTCTGACCAAGTAATTCAAAGCTTCAACATTTAAGGAAGGGAGTCCTGATTCCAATGCCATTAACTCCAGAGAGAGAAGATAGGTGTACACATTTGGGACAGTTGAATTGGAGCGATCCTAAGATAGGAGAGAAACTTGGACAAGAATTCGGGGAAAGGAAGAAATCCTCCATGCCATATATGGACGGTAGTGTAAGCGAAGAACCCTTTAGGAGGGTTGATGATGGTATCTTTTTTTCTTGGTGAAATGCCTTCCACATCAGTTATTCCGTAACCTTTAAGGATGACATGTACCTCATCCTGCGTAGAGATCTGGGAGTGCATTGAAATGGCGTCGAGTTTCTTTGGAGTGATCATGGTTCTGCCAGGTGAAAATGTTTCAGTTAAATTTTTTAGTTTGTTATAAACTTAACATTCTTTCAAGAATTGGTAAAAAACCTACTTAAGCAACTTAAACTCAAAACCAATCATGGGGCTTCAAATTCTTAGAAAAATGCTAAAGTTAAAAACTAAAGATATGGAGCTTTCGGCAAAGTCGAAAGGGGAAGAAAACTGACATTGGCGAAAACCTTTCGCAGTGGCCAAAGCCTAAATATGGGCAATCATTGAGATTTCGACATAGTTGAAAGGAAAGATGGGAATATATAGTGGCACTTTTTATTAATGTCGAAAGTCCAACAAGAACCAAGTTGTTAAAAGGAAAGATTTAAAGTTAACTTAAAAAATTGAACAAAAATATATACTACACACATTTCACAAACAAGATAACAAGAACCTTCTATATGTCGAAACCTATGACTTAGGTTTCCTAAGAGAAATATGAATTTCGTTGAAAGTTTATATACTCATTGAGTTGAAAGATCCTAAGTTAAAATCATGAGTACTTAGAACGTTTCGACAATGTTAGAGAAGGATGATTTTGGAGGGTTTCGACTCATTAGATACAAAAGGTTTTGAAAGGGACGAAGGGGCATCATGGTTCTGAAAGCATACTAAAGAGAAGGTATTGTAATCGGTAGAAAATGTTTCAACTAAGTTGAAACATTTTTCTTTCGAGAAGGGTGACTACATTCGGCTTAACTACATAGTCTTTCGACAAGGTTGAACAATTTCACGCAATAATACCTTTCGACCCCGTCGAAAGGGTCTAAGAAAAAAAAATCAATGTTTCCGCCTTAGTCCATTCGAATGGAAAGAAATGTCAATGTGTGGCGCCAATTTTTCATTCGTACAGCCCTAAGCTTCCAAGCAAAGAAAAAAAATCCTTTTTCTTCCGCAAACCCAATTGTAAATCATGAATTTCGAAAGTTTATTAAATAAATAAATCACTCCCATTAAAAGAATGGATTTCAACATGAATAAACCATTTTCAATTTTGAAAGCTTTAAAACGAAAATTTAAATTTACTCAAAAGTAGCAATAATTGAAAACACAAAAAAAAGAGAGACAAATCCCATTGATTCATGGAATTGAATCGAGGAAGAGTCTCTTGGATAATCGAATTTTGAAACTCAAGCAATTTCACAAAATCAAATCAAGCGTACTTTCAAAGAGCTAAAATTTGAGAAATTTAAGACAAAAATAATGATTGTAAAATCAGAGAAATTAGAATCCACCATAAAACATAAAAAATAGAGAAAGAAAATCATAAAAGAAGAAATAATCTCAAACTTACCTTTAGATCCGGTTAATTCTTTGTTTGAGAAGGAAATTTGAAATCTTTTGGAACGCCTTACTTTCACTCGAAAATTTGGTTTGTAGAAAGTGAAAGGGGCAGAAGAAGAAGAGCGTATTTATAAGAAAAGTCATCAAGTGCTCCCTGCCGAGATCAGATTTAAGTAGATGACATAGATTCACGTGGAAAGACCAAGAGGCGGAAAATTTTAGGTTTCGAATTTTATGGCTAAGGAAGTCAAGAGCATCTTTTCGTGGAGGGAAAATGTTACTATCAAAAAACCCCTTCCGACTAAGTTGAAACCTATTTTAGTTGAGAACAAAGGAGAACAAGAGGGAAGAGCTCCAGTTGGACCTTTTGAAGGAGTCGAAGGGATGCTACCGTCAAAATCTAAAAGTCTCAGAACCTTTCGAGGGTGTTGAAAGCTTTCCACAATCGAGATCCAGAAGGCTCTTACCTTTCAAAAGAGTTAAAGGAGTCGAAAGCACCCTTTCGCCTTCAATAACTACCTCTTAACTAGGTAAATCCATATGCGTGAAGACCTTTCGAATTAGTTAGAGCAACATTTTTCGATGACAATGAGGAATAGCTCTTTGGATATGCATCAAACCATTTGAAACCAATGGTTTCTCTTTCATTCAAACTACTCGAAAGCAAGTAGTCCTGAACAACCCCTTCCCCTTCGAAAGCTATAATAAGCCTTTCGAACCGGTCGAAGCCATTGTGACCCGAAGGGTCTCCTGATCAAGTCACAAACAAGATTTCGAAAGTAACCATCAATGTCAAAACCGGCGACACCTCAGCACCATCGAAACCACAAGACAAAGCCTATCGTCAGAGTCGGAAGACTTACAAGGCAACACAAAGAAGAAAAGTGCAACCATTCCTTTAGACAAGGGTGGAAGCATACTTAACTTATTCGGCAGTCACCTTTCGACCAAGTCGAAAGCATTAGGGTCGAAAGATGCTGACCTGCATCGATAAATAAGACCCAAGGTTTGGGAATTAGATTCTTTCCATTCTAAACTTGTATTTTCATAACCAAAAGTGTTGTAAACCCTAATTATAAAATTGATTTAGGGATTTTGAGAAACAAATTCTTCATTAGCCTGTGAAAGGGAAGTCTCAAATATTTCAGACTACTTTACTTTTTTTAAAGCTTTTGTCAAGTTTAATCTTGCATTTCAGGTGTCATCTAGGTCGAAAGGTCACTGCCGACACAGTCGAAACCTTGCAGACCTAAATAACTTCAGTTACATACTTTAAGATACTTCCCCCGAGTTTCTGCTTTCGACAAAGTCGAAACCAAGTTTCAATTTACTAAAACCTTTAATTAATACAAGGTGTTGAAAGGTTCAGCTTTCGACAAGGCCGAAACCTAGTTCCAAACCATTCCAACCTGGGATTCCCAATCCAAACCTAGGACATTAAAGCCTACGACTTTCGACAAGGTCAATGCCAACAAAGGAAAATCTTATCCAGAGTATCTCAACTGTTTCGAAAGGTGGGATTTTGAAGGTAAAACCAATCTATCTCAACAGAATCAAAAGGCTAATAATGGAAGAACCCGACCCTTTCGACTGAGTCGAAAGGTCTGCCTGAACAACTTGGTGCTTCATCAATCTACTCGAAAGGAAATTCGAAGAAGATATACCCTTTCCACTACTTTCTTTCTACCTAAAAGATAAACCTTATTCCATTACTCGACTTTGAAGTGTTGACAAGATTTCTAGTTAATATATATATATATATATATATATATGTATGTATGTATGTATGTATGTATGTATGTATGTATGTATGTATGTATGTATGTATGTATGTATGTATGTATGTATGTATGTATGTTTTTATATTTGTATGTATGTATATATGCATGCATGCATGCATGTATGAATGAAAATGCTTTAAACTATCAGCTTTTCGTTCCTCCTTGGCTCTCCAATTAAGCTCTTCGAGATGGAAAAGGTTGTCGATTTTTTTCTCAACCTTGAAGTCGTCACAAGCATTGTTGATCCCCTTGATTGCTGGAAGAACTCACATCATATTTTTTTGGTGGACGATCTTCAAAATTAAAAACTGAAATGACCAAGCCTTCTATGTCATAGTCATTATTCATGTACACATGCTTGCATTACTACATTGCTTGTGTATCTCCATTGTATTGGAAAACATCTATTCCCTTTCATCTTTATTTTTTCAATTCAAAAGATTTTCCTTGCTTGTCATACACTATCAAAATGCAAAGGGTGTCTTTTCTTCATCATTTGACCACACTTAATTATATTAGGTTTGGATATAGATTATGCAATAGTTTAGTTTTGCAATTTGGAACAAAGAGTACATCATTGATGTATTTGTACCTTCTGGGGTGTCATGGTGTCAATGGTGATCATTCCGTTTCAATTGCTACCAAAATCTCATTGATGCCAAATTTGATTTTTATGTTGGCATTATCGAGCTTAATATATTTTTTATTTCTGTCATGTGGCTACTACAAACACTACGTAGATACCAACGTTCGTTTTCCATAGCATCTTGGTTGATAGAAAATATACCATTGCGTTTTGGTTGACAAAAAATATGCTACTCTCATCAGATGTCCCTTCTAAAAGGTAGCATGGTGAGATTTCTTGAAACGATGGTATTCTTAAACAAGCCCTGACCTTTTACAGTTGTGGGATTATCGTTGTCCTTTGAACCAACATTTTTTCTCCAAACTAAAGTTCATATACAAACTTCACGTGGTGAACAATTTTCATTGGTTTCAATTAGTTTCCAAAGATCATAGTTTTGAAGACCGGACTGTCAATCATATCGTATTGCTTCAAGGTGGAAGGTTTTGAAGGTACGATCAGTTGAACTCTTAAAACCGTGTTAATTGTATATTAAAATATAAATACTAATTATGTATTTAATATGATTAAATTAACTTAATACAAGAATTAGAGTTATGAAATAAACCATAAGTAGAAATAACATAGCATTACAACACACCCATGGCAGAAGTCAAAAGAATAATCATAAAATATGCTTAGTTGTCTGTTACTACAAGTTATACATTGGCCACAATAATAATCATCCCATATTTCAGCAATAAATGAATTAGCATTCATCGCTTATAAAGGCAGTGGCATTTGAGTGCTTTCTCACGCTGCTGTAGTGAGTCCGTGTTACATGGACTTGCATAAAATAAGTATTCTATTCATTTTGTTAAAAAAATAAACCGGATTATTTTCCCTTAGACCATGGTTATGTAGCGGTTCAATGGAAGTTGAGGCTTGATAAGCTTCCGGACCTTAATGGCTCACGGTTGGCGGTTTTTGTTATTAAACCGCTGGTCCGTTCCGCTTTTCAAAACATGGCCAGAGACCATTCCTGCTTTTATATTTTTCTAAATGTTTTACCTCATTCTTCTCTTTGGACGACCACAATTTATACTTTAACTGAAAGGGATTTTCTATCAAATTTTCTTTATGCCTATCTCACCTATTATCATATGTTTAGAGAGAACCCATTAGTTCGGTTGACGTTAAAGTTTTCAAATTATTAATTTGTTCGGTCTGTCACCGAAATTATTAACCTGTATTCACTTTGAAGTTGATAGTAGATTTTATATTTTTATTTGAAACGTATTTTTTAGCTTGATTATTCTAGAACTATTCACATTATTTTTTTAGTTTTTTTTAAGAGTTGGACTTAGGCATAATGTTGAGTTCCCACCATTCGATGTAGATGTTGGTTAGGTTCATCCCTACATCCATCAAGAAATATAAATGAGTCGGCCCAATGTTTGGAACAGAAAATGGATGATAACTTTGCATGAAAACTACTTAATATGAATATTCGTTGAGTTTCCAATGCAAGGTGGTTCTAAATTTCTTTTACGCACTGAAACTCAAAATACTATATGATGTGTACATTTTATTTGAATCCTAATCGGCAACATCTCCAAGTTCAGTTGAAGGTAACTGGTAAACGATGGACACTAGTCGCAGATATGAATATCTTAAATAAATACATGAAAATGGCAGATGCTACGTACCAAAGTAGGCGAAAGCTTATAATGTGTAGCATGCATGTGTCCGTGTTTCATTGATAAACTTGCTTAATTCAATATGATTAAGATGTTTAACATACTACGTCTAAATTAATTTATTCAACCTTAGTCATCTCAGTTAACTCCGTTTCTTAAAATTTCAAATAGATCATTTGTCCCCTATCATGCATCAAGTAGCAAAAATAACCATTATTTAATTTGTCTATATGATCGGATGTTTGTTTAGTGCTAAGAACCTAAGATGTTTGTTGTTTATATTTCAATAAATAAACAACAAGTGAGCCAGTTTGGACAATCAAAAAAATATTTATTCACTTGTCTCTTTCTCTAGCGTCATCTTTCCAACCACCGCTGTAGTGTCTTTATACTGTTATGCATGCTAAATGTTGGTTAAATTGTTGGAAAGTCTGATCCGTGACATCGTTGTCACAGTTATTGATTTAAGTTTTAAGAGCTTCCTCTTTTCTTTTTTCTTTTTCTTTCTTTGTTTTTCTTTTTCTTTTTTTCTTTCTTTGTTTTTTTTTTTTTTTTGGAGGACACCAATGTTTTGACACACAAGTACTCGGGCAATACAAGAATGAAATGTAATTAAATGTAAATTGTTATTTTAGACGAAGGCAGTAATGGCTAGCTAGCTATATATACACTCAAGCTATAAGACTAAGATACAGATGAATTTGGTGTCTGATTTCCTAAAAAAGGATATTGTTTTATTTTCGCGTTCTATTCGAAACAGTTACTGTCTAACAGTATTTTGAAAAACATGCTACAACTCTCATACTATGTATCTGTCAATTTACAGAAAGCTTTAAGAACTTTTTATTAGCTAAGATGACTTTAGAGCAGTTATAAAAGATTGAAGAAGGTTTTTCTTGTCCTTCAGTTTGTGTCTTTAGAATAAACAAATAAAGAGCACTACAAGATAATACGGCTATTCCAACGGCTCCTAACCGTTGTCGGCCGTTGAAAACCGTTGGAATAATTCCTACGCCTTCCAATGCTTTCCAACGGATCCAACGGACCATTTCCAACGGCTGCTAACGGCTTGGAGCCATTGGAATCCGTTTGAAACCGTTACAATAAAATGGGCAATAGCCGTTGGAAGCCGTTGGAAATACTGGGTTTATTTTGCTGTAGAACAGCAAGCCTATTTACCTTCCACCCACACCATTTCCAATCCATTCAATTTCCATTCCATTTCCAATCAATTCCACACATATATATCAATATCAATGCAAACAACACACATAAATCAATAAAACACCAATATAAACAAACCAAAACGATCAAACATCACAAAATATACCATCAACGTACATACCATCAACAAATGTCAATAAACCATGTACATACCATCAAAATATTTCTCACCCACTCCGTACCAATATATACAACATCACCATCAACATCAAAACATCTCCAAGTCAATATATACATTGCCCAAACACAAATACTCAAAAACATACCTCCTCAAGGATCCTCGTCGCCTCCAGAAGCACCAGACGATGAAGGAACCATGATTCTGCAAATACTGCGCAAGCTTTTGATCCAGCTGCTCTACCTGGATGGCTCGTAAACGATTCTCCTCCCGTAGTTGCTCAACCATAGCTCTAAGCTCCTTGATTTCTTCTTTGTCTTGGTCTTTTTGAGCTTGTCGAGCCTGTCGAGCCTGCAAATAGAAATAATAGCAAAAGGGTTGTCTCAGCATATAAAATATTATAACATTATATATCTAAACGCTGATTTTTTGTACATATGTAAAAGGATTAATTACCGTTAGGTTCCCGAAGCCAAAACGTCTACTCCGTTGCGTCGGATCCATAACAGCGGTAAAAATGTTATCTTGCTCCTCCCGTGTCAGCGCATCACGACCAGACTACTGAAGCGCATAAGCCTATTCCTCCTGCGACCTAGACTATAATGAAAAAAAACAATTTCAGTTGAAAAATAGTAGCATGTAATTATTTTGCATAGCTAGAAATTAATAAACTTATCGGTGTAAGTATTAGAAATTAAAAAATGCATACATATGCCTCGTCGCCCTATCTTGATCGCCCCACTGATATATGATATTGCCAGCCTCATCTACTTGCCTAGACGCGTGGGTGTGAGCAAACACATCCACTAAGCCAACAGAGCCTCCACGAGCTCGTTCCTGCAATTGATAATTTGGATAATTTAACTGTACATAACTAATTACTGAACTGATCAATATACAAATGTGATAATAGATAAATTTACCAAATCTTTGTGGTGATACTGGAAAGATTTGGAGCCTCCATGGTGTGATACAGGATTCCTGCTCCTGTTTGCCGAGTTCCTAGCTGACTCCTCCTGCAAATTTACAATGATTAATTATTTATTAAACGGTAAAAAATTGCTGAGATTTATTGTAGATTTACCTTGAACTCCTCAGAGTTCCACCACTCAACCCACTTCTCCCATACAGTCGCGCTCATCCACTTGGGTTTCTTTCCTACTTTTTTAATCTCCGACATAGTCTCCCTATAGTTCTTCGCGATCCTGGAGTTCCAGTGTCGCTGAACTAAATTGACGTCGGGCTCTTGCAAATCTATGGCGCCCTGTACAATGAGAAAATATTACTAATTATTTATTTGTATTTAATTAATCATCTTTTAAAGCGGTATAAACTTACCAGAAAATCTTGTCAAATCGTCTCTCTCACGTCGTCGGGGATCTTGCCCCACTTGGGCCAACAATCGGTCATCCTAGCCATGTACGCCTGCTTCGAAATATTCAGAACCACTTTGGATGGCTCAACTCAAATCCACTGCGTTAAATATAAAATTGAACTTTAGACAATTGTAGATATATCATGTACAATTAAAAAATTAAAATGCTATGCTTGCTAATTATGACACTTACGTCTCATCAGCCTTAGGCTGCAAGTAAACAAGTGGCCGAGCTGGTGGCTCACCACTACTCTCTCCAATATGACGTGAAGAGCCACGTCGCCGAGACCCAGAACCAGAATCGGAACCGGATATAATATATATACCTGCCATATATACATACATATACAATTCATAATAATCATGATATGATGAACCATTAAAAAATGTAATAAAATATGCTACAAATGTGTCATGTTGTGTATGTGTTGAGTGTGTGAGTATACACTTATTGTCATTAAAATTGTATAAATTGGATAAATGCATTATTAATTAGAGATCAATGTAATGTGAATACTTTTAAAAATTACCGGATATTACTCAGTCGTCTTCATCGTTTTCTGATTCAGACTCGGTTTCGTGCTCTATGTCGTTTTCCTCTACACTCTCAAATGCTTCGACTGATACATTTGTCTCATCATTTAAATGTCTAAAATCAGTTTAATCGTCTGTAATTGCTATTTCATCATTTTCCTCCAGATCTGCTTGATAGGCTTGTTCGTCTGGAATATTTTGTCCGTCGAACGTAAATCTTGCTTTGGTTTTAAAAACCGCAGACCAATCTGCTTTATCCCATTTTAGAGATGGATAAGGTGCATAATAAGCTTGTAGGGTTTGTTTGGCTAGTATAAATGGGTCGTACTTTTGATAACGCGAGGTATGTTTAATTTCTATAAGATTATATTTTGGATGCACGTTAATACCAGAACCTGGAACATTGTTGAACCAGTTGCATCTAAACAAATAAACATCCTCCATGGGTCTTGTAAAATATGTCAACTGCAATATCTGAGTCAACACGCCATAAAAATCATTTATATGATTATTAGGGTCATCACTGCCTTTAACAAATACACCAGTATTGTTTGTTAATTTTTCAGCACCGTATTCTTTGGTGTTGAATTTATATCCATTAACAAAAAATATTGGATACGTATTAACTTTTCTTTTCGGTCCAAACGCCAAATGTTTCAGTCTTTTATTGAGCACATTATTTGTGGGATCAGAAACGTAGTTCGAAAACCAAGTACTGAAATCTTTGCTTAAATCGCCGCCTGGATTTTGTGATTCATAAATACTGCAAACACAAAAATGATAAATTACATTATTATTTATTCACACGTGTAGTATTAAATTTAACAAAACTTGGAATGTGCTAATTACCTAACAAATGGTGCAACTTCAGGACAATTAAGAATAATATATGTGTGTGCTACATGGTATTCTTTATCATCTAGCCATACTTCCTCACATTTTCCAGCATGTCGGCCATGTTGTTTAAAAATAGATAATACCGATTCAGAAGAAAAATCTTGTTCAACGGCCTGATCGTCATTACGCGGAACACATACAAATGATAAGTTCACATGGTCTTTGAAATAATGAGAGAAAAAGAAAGAAGCTTCTTCTTCGATATATGATTTGCAAATAGAACTTTCAACTCGAGCTTTTTGTCTCACTTTTTTCTTTAAATAATTTAAGTACCTAATAAAAAATATTTGGGTCAAGTATTAACTACTATATTTATACTTAAATCAACATTTACATACTCAATATAGTAACATACCTTTCGAATGGATACATCCATCCATATTGCACAGGACCTCGAAGACGTGCTTCATATGGAAGATGAACAGGTAAATGCTCCATTACATTAAAGAAACCCGGAGGAAATATTTTCTCTAGTTTGCAGAGCAGTATAGGAATTTCTTCTTCAAGTTTAAGTAGACGGTCAACTTTTAACGTAGTTGAATAAAGCTCCTTGTAAAATAAACTAAGTTCTGTTATTACCGTCCAAACTTTTACCGGTAACAATTCTTTGAAAGCGATGGGTAACAAATTTTCCATCATTACATGACAATCATGGCTTTTCATTCCACTCAGTCTCCCATTTTTATAGTCGATACATCTACGAAGATTAGAGGAAATTCCATCGGAAAATCGTAATCCTTCCACCCATTGTAAGAGTACTTTAACTTGGTTGTTGTCTAGTTCATAGCATGCTTTGGGTTTTTTATTGTGGGAGTCATATGAAGCTCAGGACGATTGCATATTTGCTTTATATGACGTCTAGATTCAAATCTTCCTTAGTCTTGCCCTTCACATTCAAAACTGTATAAAACACATTATCAAATACGTTTTTTTCGTTATGCATCACGTCAATGTTATGACGGATTAATAGATTTTTCCAATAAGGCAATTTTCAGAATATACTTTGTTTGCACCAATTATGAAACGTCGATTTACCTTGAATTTCTTCTTGTTGTCTGGTCTCGTGTATCTTTGGATAATCTTTTACAAGTTCATATATATCCTCGCTTGACCAAACCGCTGGTGGTCGTAGAGTCTCATGTCTATTAGCTATGAAGTTTTTTTGTCTCTTCTAAAAGGGTGATTAATATGAAGAAAACATCGATGACAATCAAACCATGAAATTTTCTTTTCATTTGGCAAAAAAAATGCTCGTGTTTCTTCCATGCAATAAGGACAAGCAAAACGACCGGCCGTACTCCAACCCAAAAGCATTGCATATGGAGGAAAATCGCTAATAGTCCATAACAAAGAAGCGAACATCCGAAAAATTTTCTTTTTTGATATGTCGTATGTTTAAACTCCTTCATACCATAATATTTTCAACTCTTCGATTAACGGTTGTAAGTAAACAACAATGCCCTGTGTCGGATCATCAGGACCAGGGACGACAATCGTGAGAAACATATATGGAGTTTTCATACAGATCCACGGAGGTAAATTGTAAGGTGTGATTATTATAGGCCAAGATGAATATTTAGAACTAAACTGAGAAAACGGTGAGAAGCCGTCTGTACATAAACCTAGTCTAACATTTTGGCTCTCCGCTGCGAAATCAGGATATTTTTTGTCAAAATGTTTCCATGATTCTCCATCGGCTGGGTCTGTCAACATACCTTCTTGAGGTGTTCTCACACTGTGCCATCTCATATGATGCGCTGTTACAGATGATGCATATAATCGTTGAAGTCTAGGGGTGAGAGGCAAATAATGCATACGCTTGTACGGAACTTCTTTTCCCTTCTTTTTCCTCGATTTGTATCTTTCCTGATTACATATTTTACAATTTCTAAGATTGATGTCTTCTTTCCAATACAACATGCAACCCTTTAAACATGTATCTATTTTTTGATATGGCAAACTGAAAGATGACATTAGTTTTTTGACTTCATAATAATTTTCGCACATTAAATTATCGGATGGAATATGACGTTTAGCAGCTTGCACAACAGCCGTAAATCCAGCTTCTGTAAAGTTGTATTTTGATTTTATTGCAATGTATTCTGCAGTTACCGATAATTGCGAGCCGCTTAAACATCCATTCCAAAGGGGTTTTTTAGCATGATCCAATAAATCATATATTTTTTTAGCTCCAACATTTGGTTCCTCTTCGATGTTAACATCGTCGTTATCAATTACAACGGTAGGGAACATTAATCGTGCTGCATCTTCGACCATATGTTCTATGAGATTCGTACTACCTTCTTCGCTAATGATCTCCACCGACTGTTCTTGATTATTAGGGGCTACAATTTCTCCATGACGATCCCACAGCAAATAATTGGGTACGAAACCGAATTGGCGCAAATGAACCTTAGCCATATTCGGTTCTAAATAGTTCAACAATTTGCATCTACTACATGGACAACGAATTTCTTCATCGTTTGCAATATTACTTATAGCAAATTCGATGAACACCCGTACCCCTTTTAGAAAATGTTCGTTTATTGCGCCACTAATTTCCCTTCTTTGACACATCCAACTCCGATCATTAAAGTAATTGACCATGTTTCCCTACTAGAAAACCTATGGTAGAGTAAAAATGTTATAAATCATTCATTTTATATTTTGCAGGAAAGCTTCCAACGGCTTCCAACGGCCGCAAACTGCTAATTTCATAAACTTTATTTTAAGTAAGCAACTATTGTTTCATTGCCACTTATGTGTCTTTCTTTGATGGTTGGTCATCCTACTTTCCATTACAAACACAATAGTAATTATATTCCGTAAATCATATCATTTTAAACGATTCACAAAATTTCGGCAGCATTTTCCCTATGTTCCTTGTATCGTACACAAATGCGTGTACACAAGGAACGTAAAGGAAATGTCGTCGAAATTTTGTGAACCGTTTAAAGTGATATGATTGACGGAATATAATTACTTTATAGTGTTTGTAACTTGTCCAATACTGCGACAAATCCGACAAATGATGCATCAGATGAATAGAGTTGTCCGTTTTGTGGAAAAAACGAATATCCCTAAAATGATCATATACAACACTTGTCAGACGGGGCCGAATAATATCTAAGGATTTAAATATTTGTTTATATTAAATTTGAATATATAATTCGTTTAATTAATATTGGTTTATATTTTACCGTTTTATTACATAAGTACTAAATTCATTTTATACACTAAATTTGTACACAAAATTCATTTTTTACAAATTCATGTGTTCCTACAAATACAAAAATCGTATTCGCATAAATCCAATATCCGTTCTAATGGATTCCAAATGCAATAAACTCTATCACACACATACGTTCAATACTAATCAAATCAACATATATAAACCATTAAAATATCCTAAATTACAAAATTTTCAATCGGTAATAACTTATTTATTATGGGATAATAACTAAAATTAGGGGATAGCATGATGTAATATGCATACAGTAACAAGTAGGAAACAAGCACAAGTCAAATTAAACCATAAATCAAAAAAACCAAAAATTTAGATATAGAAAAAAATACCTGATTTGGAGACGTAGAAGGATGGAGATGGACCGGAGTACCTTGTAGATGGCGTAAGAGGTGATTTGGATGGTTTTTGGGGCGGCGGCAGTTTGGTAGGAGATGGGGGATTTAGGGTTTTGGTTTGGGGAAGATGAGAATGAGGGAGAAGATGACTCACGGGCTGATATTTCAGGAAAATTCCCAACGGCTTCCAACGGCCGCAAACGGCTTATTTCCAATGGATTCAAACGGCTTCCAATGACTATGTAAAAAATTAACGGGCCGTTGGAATAACCGTTGGCGGCCATTGGAACAGGGGCGTTGGAATATACTGTTTTTTTAGTAGTGGAGAGGAAAGGAAAACAATTCAAGAACTGATTATAATATTTGCTCAACTTTCCAGATCTTCGACAAAGTCGCTACTTAAAATACCTGCACAATTCTTGTTTTCTAATAAAATGGATTATGCCGTTCAAATTGGTAGGGATACAACATTGAACAAACAATATGTTATTACACATATGAAGTTGAAATTATGAAACAATCCAATTATTGAGATTCATCGTATCACCAATTATAACATCCTCATTTCCGGATCAAAATATAAATGTCGATAATTCAGCATTTATTATCAAAAATTATTTTCAAGTGATAAATTTGAATCAATTTATTTTCGATAGCAACACGTAAACATTACAGCTAAATTAAGTTTTCATTACAAAATTTCCTTAAATTTAGATTTCTCAAAATGTGTCCACGTAGAAGTTAAATATAATAAAATATAAGTATAGTATCATGCCCGACATGTGATGATACTGACATAGATACATGACTAATAATAGAGCCTGATTTTACAATAGCGGAATTTTAGAAGCAACTTTTTGTTAGCTACTAAGGCTCCTGCCTCTTTTTTCGGGTCCTATTCGTATTTATATTTTTTGTCTAAACCATATATAGACTCGGCTTATTCAAATGAAAACTATTGAATTTATGAGAAAAAAATAAAAAAAGCGGATAAAAAAGATAAGAGTAACAATATTCTTTAATACAAGACAAAATAACACCAAAATGCCTAGCAAAATGAGTTTTCCGCCTCATTGTTCCAACAATGTCAAATTCATCATAAAAAATAGACTGATCATCGTACATGGAGCATAAACTCAAGTAATTCTTTCATAGGTAAGTGTATGATACACTTACTACCACATCATGACTAGATTTTATAGTCATTTTCGTAGTGTTCCTTCTCATGTATTACCTCATTACTTCTGATTGATGCCGAGTTTTAACATTTTATATTATCACTCATGCATTATGCCATCGTTTCTATATAATGTCATGAACAAACTTTTTGGTTGCCAGTAAGGGCTTACACCAACGCTTTTGAATATGATGACATATTTAGACATTGGGTTGCCACGTATGCCTTACATCCCGTTTCTGATTATGATGCTTATTTTTTATCTTGAAGTTCCACTTAGGCCCTGCACCCCGTTTCCAAATACAATGTCAAATTAGACATGGGGTTGCCACTTGACCTTACATCAAATTTCTGAATGCAATGCTGTATTTTGACATTGGCTTGTCACTTAGGCCTTACACGTCGTTTTTGAATACACTGTAATATTTAGACATTGAGTTACCATTTAGACTTCACAACACATTTCTTATTAAGCTTAGATCAAAAAACGTTCTATTCTTTAGATAATACATTTTTCTTATCTTCTTTTTTCTTTCAGATGTTATAATTACCATTTTTTAATTTCCCTAAGCTTAGTTCCTTCTTCTTATCCAAGTTACTACATTTTGATTTATTATTTCTTTTTAAAATTTCATCATATGAAATTCAAAATTAACATCCTGAAATCTAACTTCCAAAATGTTACTCAAAATTTACTTCTTTAATTAAGAAATTCATCGCCAATAACCAACACATTTCTAACTCAATAGCTGTCGCACTTTTATGGCCATGATAGGTATAATTATCACAAGTCTCAATATGAAGATATCACATGTTTCAAATAAGAGTTATTGTAAATTTCAATTAGAAGCTATCAAAAGCCACAGCTATCGTAAACCTTCGTAAAACATAGTCATCATGGAAAATAATTATCTAAAAACGTAACCATCGCGAATCATGACTATCGTCAGTATAAAATGGCATTTTTGTAATTATCGTTAAAACCGATTTATTTTCTTTAAAAGCAATTGTTTTTCACCAAATCTTGCTATATATCAAATTCCTATTGGTTAGTTTAAGTCTTTAAAGAAAACTCTACAAAAAAAATCAAAGATAATTTCTATTGCATCCAAAAATATTAACTAACAACATAATTAATTGATTAGTTACCATTTGTAATTAAAATTTTCTTTCATCAAATAAATCATATCAATTCGAAAATGCATGGGAAAACTTCCCAAAAATCTGATTGTCTATTTTTCAGCACACAAAAATTTCAGGATAATTTTACTAATTTAAATAGTTGAAATTCGAATTAAAAAATTTCTCAACATGAAAAATACATATAAAATCCAAGCAATTTTGAAAAATTATAAGTTAAAAACTCACCTCCAATTTAGCGTTTTAAACAATATAATAAACTTCCAAAGCAATTGAAGAAATTTGAATTATGTCAAAATCATTATGATTTAATTGCCAAATTTGAATAAAATCATTCAATTATCCTTAAGACATGTTCATCAATATTTGAAGGATAAATAAATGCATGTAATTCGAAATCAAACGGGTTGAGGAGAGAATAGGGAAAGTGTTACTCACCAAAACTTGAAACTTTGTTGAATTCTTGTACTTTTCTTTGGAGATGAAAGGTTTTGGTCATTGGTTTTGATTCCTCTTCCTCCTCTTAAAAATAGTCTGCTATGTTATTCTTTTTGTTGAAATGAGAAAATGATTAGGGGATTGATTAGTTAAGGGTTAATACCGAGATTGGGATAGAACACTTGGGCGAAGGATTGCTCGGATCGATCTTCTTCCGATCACTTTTTCGTTTGTCGTTCCTGGGGATCGACTGGATTTTGCATTTCTCTCTGGATGGCGTCTTTTGCTGTTCCCGCTGTTATTGCGGTTTCCTGTTTTTTATTTTCTTATACTGTTAGTCTGGATTTTTTGGTATTTTTATGCAGGTTACCTGTCAGGCATATTGACGGCTTTTGGGGATTACTAATAAAATTCTATTTTGTTTCAAAAAAATAAAATAAAAATAAGTATTATTTAATAAGTTCTTATTAATTAATTCTCTCTGTTATGTCACTGCAAAATATGAGATCTTACATCGTGTCGCTATCTTGTGTCATAATATATTTTTTCATATACATAAGCGCACACCCCTTAAAAAGATCTTTTACAAAAATTCTCATTTTAACATATTGAAAGCTTTTTTAAATAATAATGTTTTGTAACATGATCAATCTGGCATGAACTATGAAAAGGAACCAAAATGATAATTAAAAAGTATTTGCCCACTTAAATTTCAAATCCTACACCTTCTCATAAACATTTCGTTTGTCGCTGGCATTTACTAGCCTGTACGAAAGTCATCTTACCAATAATTTGTAAATACCCAACAGCCAAATTCCAAAATAGAACAATAGTACTATAGATGCACTCCATGGAAAAGTTCACAGACAAAAAATTCTACAAATAGAGTGATTTTCTGTACGTCCTCTACGTGTGTGCGTACCATATACGTACATGTCTATATAAGTATTAAAAGTGCAAAACAAAAGATGTAATACTCGAATCTATATGAATCCACTTGTATCTTTTGTGTTGCCAACTTTTATCGACGTTATCAATTGAATTCGATCTTTATCCTGCTTAGGCAGAAAAATAAATGTTAGTCACAGTTTGCTACCTTTCTGATAAGACACCACTTAGGAACAACCTGTCAGTTTCATATTTCCCTCATCGCTCAATTGCTTATATAATTGCTCTTAATAATTTGCCCATCATTTTTAGCAATTCAGCTACCATTATAAAAAGCCATAAACCAAACTATATTAACAAATTTGAATTCCTGAGTCTCATGAAGTTGTTGAATATCAAGTACCATCATAATGCGTACAATCTTTGGTACTTCGCTTGCTACAAAACATCATACAGTACCACATGATCACTGACACCAGTTACAGTACTAAAATTTTCTTCTCATTAACTTTATTTATGTGTTATGCAGCAAGGTGTAGCAATAGTAGTTACATCGACAATTTACTCTTTTTAATTAATTAAGCATCCCTTTTGATAACACAGATATAATTTACATGCGATCAGGGGCCGAAGATGCCAAGCTCCAGAGATCACCATTGCCGCTGCTTTCTTCTTCATTATCAATAAGCATAGTAGCCGTGTCATCCAAACACATGATCTGCTTCGCGTCAAACTGGCCGTTAAGTTGAGAGGCAATGAGCTTATCCAGGGTCGTCCAATCATTAAGTGCCACATCAGGATGATAACCACAGTCGTTGTATATCACCGTTGCATTCATGCTTTCTTGCTGATGGTAGCTCTCAAGTGCCGGAAGCTTCATGAATCTTTCACTGTAGAGAGGCTTTCTCGAACCTGCTACCATGCTTTTACTTGCTGATTCTTGATTGCAAGATCTTCCTATGCATTGAATGATCTGGTCCAGAGTGCCATCGTTGGTGATGGCCATCAAATTAGACGATGAGCAGTTAGAAGTGTCAGAAGACTTGTGAAGAAAGTTCTTTTTCTTGAACACGCGACAAACCACCCATCCCTCTTCTTGGTTCATGCTTTCCTGAATCAAACTTGCAGCCTATAATTAAACAACAGCATCATATTACATATATAGAGACACATACAAAAGATTTTGAGAGCCAAGAATATACACATGGAAATACAACTACCATGGAGTTAAAATGTAACTCATCGAGTCTGTACTCGTGCATGATCCAGTCCGATTTCTGACCATGCGGTGCTCTGCCTGTGTAAAACACAAGCGTTTTTCGCATGCCTATCCTTTTCAGGCTGGTGTGAATTACTTTGTCCCGGCCGGTAGCCTTCCAGAAACCTGCAGCTGTTGCCCTATTGGTCCTTGTTCCTGTAGGGTACTTCTTGTCTTTATGGCTGAAGAAGTACCAGTCGTTCTGGGGCGTAGTTCCAATTTTGCACTTTTCTGATCCATCATGAACACAGTTAACTTATAAACTCTATCGTGATATGGAGTAAAAGTTGTTATTAGTATAGTCCCTACATACATACCTTGTATCTCCCAGGGTTCGAGTTTGTTGAGATCGATTTCACGAATGACATCAAGATCGATTTTTTCAGAAGCTACTTTTTTTCTGAGATAATAGTTGAGAAGCTCTTCTTCGGTTGGATGGAAGCGGAAGCCAGGCGGCACGCTGGATTGTCCATTAACAGATATGCTCATAGCTGATGAATTTTACGTGAAGGTTGATGGGCTAATATGTGAGGGTTAAAGGCAGAATGTAGAGAAGGGTATTTATAGTATGGTGAAGATATGTGAGTAATAAGGAGAATGTACAGTGCGTGCGGGTTATTGGTGTAGATGGGTTTTGAGCCGAAACGTGGGGTTGATGAATTAGTTTCTATGGGAAAGAGACGGAGGGTCCATCTCACCAATTCAACAAACTTTTTACGTTGCAAAATAGTGATGATATGTACACTAGGGATGTGGGCACCTAATTTTTAATTTTGAGACAGTATATAATAGCTGGAGATCTGGGATATAGAAATCGAGCCTTTTGCATATGCATATGGGTTTCGAATACTCACAGTTTGCATATACGTAAAGAGCTTCCATTTTAAAGAGCATTATTTAACATCATTCTATTATCTACACCAGTACATATTGGTTTCAAATACTTGCAACGTGTTATCGGTGCTCTTTATGGTCCCTTTGCGCTAATTTTACGTACACAGCATGTTTTGCAATTAATTTTGACACACAGAATTAGTACGACTTTGGGCACATGGAATCATCCTAAAAAAATGAAAAAAAAAACCATTTCGTATATCTTCATAAAAATTACAATATATAAAAATGTATTCATTCCCTTGTACAACTGACATGTCACGACTATAAATTGCCGTTCTCTAGCTGCTTTGTGACGTCGCTAAACTGATTAGCAATGTGATAACAATGGCAAAAGCTCAAACAAAAAAAAATGTCCGTCACTAAAATATTGGTGGTACTAATTTAGTGATGGCATAAAACTATTTTAACGGCGCAAGTTTTCTAAATCAAAAGTGGCAAAGCTATGATGTAACAAAATTCAAAACACAACACCTTAGCGTCACTAAAACAATGTCACAATGAGTAATGATAGAGATGCCATTATACATTATGGCGACGACAAAATCTTTAGCAACGCCGCTATGACATCACAAAAATCACATCACACAAACATCACAGTAGCGACAACATTGCGACACCAGTTTTCTGACGTTCATATACATTTGGCATATTGTACTGATGCCAGATTTAAAACGTAAAATCCGAATTTTAATAATGTCTTAGTGTTTGCAATCAAATTGGTCACAAACACCCAAGAATAGATTTACGTAGAGAAGTAAATGAAGAAAATAAATTAAAACCGAGGAATAGAATAAACTAACAGCAAACAGAGGACAACAATCAGAAAAACAGAGATTTATAGTGGTCCGGCGTTGTATACCTACATCTGCTTTGAACATTATCATTATTTATCAACTAAGAATCAGATTACAGCAGCAAGGAATGGAAAAAATTTGATTACTATAAAGACTAAAGTAATCGGCAACGTAAAGATCCTAAGAATGAACCCTTAGGACAGTTTTTATTGGTGAGGATGACCGCCAATCTCTTTGAAACAACGGCTAAAGGACCCTCTAATCCACATAGGCCCACCAGATGTGTCGCTTGGTCCAAATCCAAATGAAGAGCGATCCATACCGATCTCTTCATTGGTCAATTTTTAGATGGCAATCCAGATGGTGGCTTCTACGTGCTCAAATATGTTGGCTCTTCAAAAATCATGTCATTTGGACCACAAGAGCTCAAGTTATTGATGGGTCATTGATTTTATAAGATTTGTTCATTGAACATAGTCAAACCCACTTTAGGATTATATGTCGATCTCTCTTTGATATTACTTGTCGATCCCTCATCGGGAAAGTATGCCACCCCCCATTTCCAGTGAGGTGTGCCAATCCAATGCAACCGATCACGGCGATCTCTCTTTTATAGGCCAAAGTATGTCGATCCCTTTCTGTTAGCAGAAGTTTGTCGACCCATCCTCTTTCATAAAACATGCCGAACCATGCTCACTTGATTATATCGATCCATGCTAGCCAACTATGTTGATCCCTTATTTACTTGACCTTGCCGATCCCTATGAAGTTGCCAAGCCATACCGATCCCTTTAATTAACTAAGCTATATTCCATATTTCATGCATCCTATATTATTTATCTACTAACTTTGTCTAATTCTGATTTTATATAACCATCTGTATGTTGCTTTCGGTTCCCACAATAATTGCTTCGGGGTCATCGGATTGATAACATTTGAATCTACCTTGCGCAGTCAGTACAATATAGCCGGGTTGGAATACCCAGTAATATTTGTGCCCCAAAGTACGTCTTGTGAGTAACACTACGTGTTTTGAATCGAAACAAAAAGTCTGAATTGTCGAAAAGGGGTTCATCTAGCTTCCTGAATGATTTCTATTCCTTTGTAAAATCATTTTTTCAAGGCATTGAATTCTTCATTGTTTTTCATGACACTTGGTCGATTTTCAATAATATAAATCAATGCCATATTCTTTCAATAAGTCTTCCAAAACTTACAAGCTTTTATTATCTAGTCCATCTTTGAACTTGAATGTTCCAGGTTTGATAATTTCTGTCGATTTCAAAAATTTGGACTAAGTCATTTACATGCACATTTATATGAACGTTTCTGTTGTCGGCTCCCGGACGTGTTCAAACACTTACAGGTCGTTGCCTACTTTTATAACATTTTGTATGTTCATGCTCATAGCCCCTTTAAAACTATTTTAATTTTTTCTTTCTTCTCTTCTTTCTCTCTTCTTTTTTTCAAAAAAATAATCTATAGGGTTGGCATTCATTATGTCGATCCCTCTTATAGCCACGCTAATAGGGATCAGCAATCCTCTATGCCGATCTCTCTCTCCACATTACATGCTCAATGTTCTGGACCGAACCCTCCCCTATATATATCCACCTTCCTTCCTTTCCTTCTCCACCTACTTCATTTCCCTACCTATTGCTCCGAACCCTTGTTTCTAACTCAAGAAACTAATAGAAATTTTCTCCTATTCACACTCAATTCTCTTAATCTTCCATCCTTTCCATTAATTTACCTCGCCTTCCCTTTGAATTCACACATATCCAAACACTCGCCTTCACTTGATCCGAACATCCATATAGGTATGGTTCTGAAGTACTCCTTCAATTATTAGATGAGACTCTAGGTTTTAAGCGGTTCGTAATCGTGAGAGTGTTCGAGGTCGTGATGATGAGCGGCCTGAAGAAGTTAATGATAACTGAATTAAGGGCTCGACAAATTAAGTTAGGTGTAGGAAAGGGAAAGGATGAGGACAGACGAGGGTTTAGTGAGGAATTTTGATGGAAGAAAGGTCGGGAGTAGAAGAATGTAGAGATCGATATACGACATTATGGCAGTGGTAGGGGTCGGTTAAGTAGGGTTGGTGGTATTGAATGGCATGAAGGGTCCAACAAACTTAGCTAAAAGGAAAGGGATTGGTATTTTTAGGGTTATGTTCTCATCTAGCAGAGGGATCGATAGAGGGTGTTTGGCTGAGGGTTCGGTCATGGTGGTGGAATAGGGATCGGTATTCTCAAGTTTAGCTGAAGGTTCAGTATAAGATTTTTGGATAGAGATATGTGTTCCCTTTAAGATCAGCATGGAATCAATAATTGGTTTCTCGAACTTTCAAACTAATATAACTTGATTTATTTGAACAATCACTACTATTTTGTCTTAATGACCTTGGACGTGCGATGACGACAAGCAAGATAACATGCATATCCACTATTGAACTGGAGATTGAACAATCTAATTCTTGAAACTTTCAATATGGACTAAGAACTTGCAAATAAACTTAAATGAAAATCTTCACACTTTTATATGTCGATGGTCGATCCCAAAGCTTTCATAACTGATCATTCTCTTGCTAGTTGAGACAGTCAGTGATGATGGTCTCTTTGGACAAACTCGTAAGTCTCGTCATTTTATTTTGTTTTTCTGGTTTCAAACTGTTTATATCTCTTATATACTACACTGCATTACACTAGTTCACACTTCACATGAGGGGACAGGTTGCCTTTTTAAATCATGATTATCTATTGAGTATAGCAAATATAGATTCCAACTGCAAGAAGTGTTCGGTTGATATGTCTTCTGATTTGGCATTGCAACACCAAGTTCTACTACTATAACTGGCACGCTTTCTCCTAGCCATCATGTGGAACAAATAAAAGTTTCTAACCCATGAGCCGATCTTTTCTAAAATATTCTAGTCCTCCTAGTGGAGAACATAAGCCATGCTCCTGATGCTTCAGGGGGCGCTATTCTTTTAGACAATTTGGTGGACTAACAGGCTTCCCAAATTGGCGAGCCTGCTCTATGCCTGTTAGGTTCTATCCATGGAATCTCGTTTGAGGACATCTTGGTCCCTTTAAGAAATGATAGGCCTCACTTGCCCCAGCAAGGTACACGATGTGCAATAAATTTATGTGTTAGGCCGAATGTGCATCGCTCTTTAACTCGTTTATCCGAGAAATGTTGAGATACCTAAGATAGCCTCCACTCAACTTCATCCAAACACGTACGCTTTTATACATGAAACCTTCTTGCTGTTCATAAGTGTTTTATTACGTCTGCTACTCCCGAAGATATAATATTTATTTCCAACTTCGAACGGCGATCGGAAAGCCCTTCTTATGTTTTTCTTGTACCCTCATTGAACTGCCAAGTTCCAACGGGCGCTTGGAACAGACTTTCTTTGTATAAGCATGAATGGTTTTATATGTGATGCCCTCCCGGCTTTGTGATGCGATGGTCAGAAGGACGTAAGTGTTACCTTCACTTCTTTCTCAAGTTCACTAATCCAATCATAACTTTTTGTTTGAATCTAATAATATCCGGAATTCTTTCAGGTGTTCGCCCACGTCCTGAAGGAACTGATTTTTCAAAAACTATCGCTGCCATTCGCGCTGCTCCTATTGAGGACAAGGACATCAAACTTCTTTAACTGATGAGTTACTCTCCTTGTTCGGGCTATTGGAGAATGGCCGTGGTATCGGGCTCCCCGGAAATGCAGCATTACCGAGGAATTTTGCAGAACAAAAAACTGATACTGTTTATCCCATTGTTCCCCCCTATCGTGGGGACTTGGAAAGATACAGAAGAGGGTGAGATTAGGGATTCTCTGGCCGACAAGCTAGGAGATATTGATGCAGACCCGAGGAAGGCGCCAATGGTTGAACCATCGTAAGGCGCACAATCACACACCCACAAAAAGAAAGAAAAGGCCAGTGTACATGCCCATAGAAGAAAAACCGCCATGGATTCAGGTTCATTATTACTCCGAGTGAAGAGGAATCGTCTTTACAACACTTGAAAGTTTACTAAAGGGATTTTCAAATCTTCAAATTTCAAACGACATCATGACCTATGATTTTTCAAATATCAACATTGAAAGACTCAACTCTCTCACTAGGAGTGGTGAGGCATCCGACCTTCTAATAAATGAAAGTAAATGCTGATGAGTAAGGCAACATCCACCGGTCTGTTGGTGGGAAGCAGTAGGACACTCATAGCTATGTTCACTTCACTACACACTTATTCTTAATCTTTCATGCAATAATTACTAATACACTCTCATTTGGTCTTCTTAGGTGCAATGTCTCAATCCAGAGCCTTCAATCGCCACAGAAGTTCTTCATTATACCATTGATCCAGTCAAGATTCAAAGTCTACCCGTCACAGGGAGAAAGATGAGGGATGGGATAAAAGTTATCACTTAAGGAAATCTTCTTCCTCTTCTAAAAGAAAATCCCAGTCCTAAACATCAGTCATGGTGAACAGTCAAACTTTCCTGCTTAAAGAAAAGACCATGCTTCGTACCATGACCCTCATATCTGTAACGCCCCACCCCGAGACCCACCTTAGCAAAGAGAATTGACAGGTAATTTCGTCTACTAAAGTGGAGAATAGGGCTGGTTAAGGGTGATCATCTATAATTTTGTCTTAAACATCTACCGAATACGTCGATAAATGCAATATAATTTTTCTTTTCAACTAAAGTGGATTGACATACCCAATAAATGCTTAATCCAAAACCATAGATGGCTAACGGAACTATCAAAACAAAATACAATAACTAAATGTAAAGCACATCACAGAACAGTAATCAACATCACATATATACATATACACTGATACATGTTTAGTACAATACAATAAGAATACAATAAAGGTGGTACTCGACCACACTATATACATCGAATCAAATATAACTACATCAGAGTATGCGAATGAACATAAACTACTCAAGAGAAAGAAGAGATGATATCCAATATCAACTTCAAGCTAAGCCCAATAGATGATACCTGAAACAACTCGGTCTGACCCGAGTGAAAACACACGGGTCAGGCTAGCTAAAATCATTAGTTAAACAATAAGGATAAGTACGTGGAAGCTATGGTATCCTTTTTCTTAAAGGATGCCATGCCCTAAACAGGGTTTCAACATTATAAGAAAGAACAACATCTCTTCTTGGCAAGTAGAAGAGATAATAATGATAAAGTCATACTTAAGTGGCATAACTTACACTTAAGCAAGTGGAACATCAGCGAGCAAAGTTTTAAAGATAAGACTTAATAAACATCGGTTTTGCCTCATATCATCGGTGGTATAAAGGAATATGGATAATGACTTCAAATGATTCAACCATCTTCTTAGAAGTGGTTGTTAATATAACAATACATTAAAGGTACATATCTTCATACATAGAATAAAACGCATATGAATGTGCCTCATCTCATTGGCACATCCTAAGGATCATTCAAGGAAATATAAAACCCAATCATAAAAGAAGCATTATACTTATTCATGCCTTATCTCATCGTTATGAATATAGATACATCTCAAATCCATCACTAAAACTCATCATAAAAGATTCTTCATAATCATTTATACCTCATCTCATCGGTATAAATTTATAAATACATCTCAACTCCATCTTAACATCAAGTAATCTATAAAATCATAAAATCATCAATCCATAATACAAATAACTCAATCAAAGAATAACATCATAAACGATTCACCGTATATGTATACATCTCCTCTGGCACTAGGCTATCAATGTAGATACCAAATGCAACGAACCGAAATTTTCAAACCCGAAAATTCTATATATTTATGAAAAAGAAGAGATAGAAGAAGTAGAAGATCAGAAGCACCAACATCTCACATTCGCAGCGGATAAAACATAATAATAAACAATAGCAGTTTACAAAAGAATAATATTCTGTCGATTACATTTTTATACATCAGAGTTACACATATATTACAGATTTTCAGGTAAGGACGTTCTGGAGCTTACGAGTCGAGCGGGATGGCAGGAACGTATTGAATATTTCCGCTGCATTATATTATTGTAAGTATAGCGACCCGCCTTTCTATCACCAGAATGACGCATCATTATTTAAGAAGAAAGGGATAGAAGAAGAAAAGAAAGAGAAGAAAGAACAACACCACATCAGAATCTCACAGCGGAACGAATGAAATATAATATATAACATATATATAGTATCATATACATCAGAGTACACAACTATACATCTAAATTTAGACAGTTATAACATTTCTATCTAATTTACAATATAAGAACATCAATACAGAATAACATCACAGCGGAAACTCTATATATATATATATCTACACACTGAAGCCTCCTGCTCCAAAGCTCCTCCAGAAGTTTCATCAAGGATAACCCTTAATCCCTAGACTACTCATATTATGACGGGGAAGTCTAAAACATCAAAACTCAAAAAAATCCCGGATTGGCCAGATCCTTAATTGCATGCCAAAGCAATGCTACGCGTGCTTCATCGTGACTAGTACTACTATTTAGTACCATAAACATCATGATGACTGGAGTCAAATAACATTTTAACATCGCGAACATCGTGATTGACTATAGTCTATGACATCATAATGAATCCTAGTCACAAAGACCCGAGTTAATAACATCGTGATGATCAGAGTAGCAACTACATCGTGATGACTCCAATTGAGTACTCGTGGTCTGTAGTACTAGTAAACATTGTGAATGTATCTCAACTTCTCGGATAGGAACCCAATAGGTGTTAACGTATGTCTCATACCATACGTTCGACCCTAAAGGTTTACTAGCTGTTAGTTGGTACCACACTAGTAAAACATCATAAACATCATGAAATAATACTCAGCCTCATCTCATTGGCGAGTAAATACAATACCATACTCGTTTCATCTCATTGACGAGTACTAGTGGCATCGTGACTTGTCTCGTCTAATTGACAAGTAAAAACTATCATAATACATCTCAACATCGTAAAATCATCATAAAGAAGCTTACCTCATCTCATCGGCAAGTAAAAATAACATCTAGATGGTTATTTATAACCATAATTCTAATAAGGAATTTCTTACTCTTAATTCACCTCATTTTGATTAAGAAACGCATCTTAAAATGGTCCTTCATCGAATATACTTCTAAATTGGAGTTCTCGGATCATATGATCTACCCAAAATTTAATAACATCTTAAATCATCTCAAACAGTTCATCGGATATTAAGCGATAAAGCAAATTCACGTGTCCCATACCACATGTTTTACTTTACGGTTTAATTTTCTTTCTTATACGTCCAAAATTCATCAAAATAAGTAATTTTATTTATAAAATAATTTTATTAGAGGAAACAGAAATTTAAGATGATTTTTCGAAAACGATTATTAAAACCAATATTTTAAATTCCTTTATTATAGGAAATAAATCTATCTTTATTTACAAAAATAATTTAAAAAAATAATATGTAATAATTTGAAATGACCATATATCTCAAAAATGGTTTAGTGAAAACCGTTCTCGAATGCAATGAAAACTAAGAGGGATATTTCAAAATTGATAACTAGAATTCAATACAATTCAATTCAAATTTAACCCAAAATCAATTTAAATTCCATTTAAATTTAAATTTCAAATTCTCAAAATATAGCTAGCCTACTGGTAGGCCTCATAGCTCTCAAAATATCTTAAAAATATCATCAAAACCGAAGAGAATGAGAGCGAAAATGAGTCAATACAATTCTAAGGTCAACGATTGTTGTTGTCATTTTATTCTCAGGACAGCAACATACAACCATACTTTCGACCAAGAAAACTTTAAAATATCAGAAAATACAATGAATAAAACTTGTATGTACGACCTAAGCTTTCCGAAACATCAAAAATTATCAAAGTCGGTTAAGAAACGAAGAAGTTATGGTCAAATTTGTTTCGGTTTCAAACACAGAGCAAATATTAGTTTTGCTCTCTGTTTAGCAGTAGAAAAATTAGATTTTTACATAGCTAACCTGAAAATTTCAGAAAAATCAATGAATAAAAATTTTAATACATGAATTGTGCTTTCCAAAAAATAAAAATTATCGAATCCTGATCAAAATCGAGAAAGATATGGCTCAAACAATATCATATTCAAACTCAGGAAATTCTGTCAAAGACATAACTATATTTCTGCACTCAAATCTATTTTAGGTCAATTAATAGTAAAATATCGAAATGAAACCTGAGGATAAATTATTCCTTATTGAATTTAGTTTCCAGTAAAAAAGTTTGACTTAAATCGGATGGGTAAAACACTTCTTTGGCCTGTGATTGTTGCTACTGTCAATTTGCTCTCGGGACAGCAACAAAGAAGTACGAATTTGATTAACAAAACATCAAAGTTTTGGAAAAATCAAAAAATAAAACTTGTAGACCAATGTCTCTTCTTTCCAGAACATCAAAAATTATCAAATTCCGATTTAAAAAGAAATAGATATGCCTAATTTACTGACGATAATTTCACAAATAAACATGCAACAAACAAAATTGAGATTTCTTACCTTGAAATCTCAATCAAAGCTAGAAAATATGAGTTTTAAACTCACCTTTTATTTTACGTAGCAAATACCCAAATTTGTGAAGAAAAATTGGAGCTTGAAGGTGAAATTCTTTCTCTATTCTTATTTTGGTGAAGTTCTTCTTGAATTACAATTGAGTGGAATTGAGATTTAATTAGGAAAAGCCATTGTTTTTCTTTCTCTCTATTTACTGAATCTTTTGTTTTGAGGAGGAAGATGAGAAAAAAAATACTTTACACATATTTCCTCTTTTCAAGATGGTTCTAGAGAAGGTTAATGGATTCACACCTTACCCAAATAAGCCCAACACTAATATACTTAGAGATATTCCTATGTTATATATATATTTAACATATTTAATCAATTTATACACTAGTTTTCTCATTTTTAACCAAATAAAATGTCTACAACAAATTGTTTGCAATAAAATTGTTATTATACAAAAAAAATATTTCGACGATAAAAAGTTATTTTTATAAACAAAACCCTGTCCTTGACAATATTTTACAAATTACACTATTTTAGTGTAAAAATACTATTTTTAATGCAATGACTTAAATAATTTTTTTTTTCATGTCAAATAAATTGCAATAAATCATTCTTACACTTTTTAATCATCAAAATATTTTTTTCCCAATTTAAAAAAACTATTTTTCCCATATAACACAATTCTTTTACAATATTTACCAATATTCCCATTTTTAGTGAAAAATCACTATTTTCATCCATTTCAACCAAATAAATTTATTTTAAGTCTACTGAAGTGTATTAAAATGTTTAATATTTTTATAACATTAATACATCATTCCAAGCCTAATTACACTTCTAAATTTTATTTTCATCATACTATTCCTTTTATTTTACAATAGAAGGCTAACATTGGAATAAATTTTCGATATTACTAATTAACTAAAATTAAACCATCACAATTATTTATTTTCAATCCAAATCCAAAAATAAAGTTTTTCAAACTTTATTTCATTCATTCACACTTTTTTTCAACCATCAAATGTTGAAATAGGCTTCAAATAAAATAATATGACTTATTTAAATTTCAAATCCCAAATTATATTCATCAAGATATTGTTTATATAAAATAAATAATATAATCCCTCATTTTATTATCCAATTCATTTTTAAAAACAATATTAAATTATAATTTGCATTATAATTTAATATTAACAGTAATCTCCAAAATCCCGTGTTGTTACAGACTCCTCTCCTATACAAAATTGCGTCCTCGCAATTTCTAGTAGAAAAGGCTGTAAACAACACAAAAATTCAATCAAAAAAGGATAAAAGACAAGCTCAAAACTCAAACCATTCATGCTCTCAATATAGAATGGTAGAGAGAAACAAGGAAAAACTCACTTCGTTAATCGAATGCCCATCAATTTCTAATATAGTGATTAGCAAACCATCGAATTTTCCAAATAACTCGAAAGAATTTCGAAGATATCCCGTCTTCGAATCAAAACTCAATAAGACGCTCAACAATTAATCAATCAAAAATGATTGATTTCACAAAACTCTATGAATAGAGCCGGGATCAAACTTAATTAAACCCAAACTCTATGCAATAAAGAAGATCATCAATAAGATTTTCAGCATAAATATACGACCGGTAGACACAATAGACAAGATTGATAAATCACATGATGGCTTCTCACAAGGCCACCAACTCAAACGACCGCGAAAAATGCACGTCGTTAATAATAGCTCAAAGATAGAATATACTCAAGAACAAGGATATAAACTCGAATTATCGTTTAATCCAAGATATTTAGAATTTTTAAATCTCAACATCTTTTAAATTTTAAATCTCAATTTTCAACATTTGAAAATTTTCAAAATTTTTACTATATTACTTAGTAAGTTATTTAAAACTCAAATTAAAAGTCCAAATTTCATCTCTTACTTCAAAATTAATTCCAAAGAAATTTGTAAATCCATAATAATATTCCTCAAAATTAATTAAGGGTTTAAATTCTCTTTACTCTTTTTACTAAACTACTTAAATAGTTTAAAAACAATTTTCAAATTCTCTTATAACTCTTCTCTTAAACATCCATTGTATAAAGTACAGATTCTAAAATCTCAAAATGTACTTCCAATAAAGCACAACTCAAAAATAATCTCATATATATATTCTCATCTTTATAATTTAAAATTAAATAAATGGCATTGCCTCACCATTGAGTCTCTAATAAATAAATATATCTGTTGGCTGCAGAGTTGACCGAATGATCGAAACTGTCTCGCCACTCTATTACTCGTCTCTAAAATCAATGGCTGCAATTACCATTCAAAAATAAATTTAATATTTAATCTTAAATATTATTTTAAAAATCTCAATTTTTAAAACACAAACCATCGTGTTTGATTGGCTCATCATAGCATTTAGGAGATTCCTTTCGATAACATTGATCAGGCGTATCGACCAGAACTCTTAACTACTCGATGGACAACCCAACACTCTCAAATTATTTCTATAAAAGAAATACTACTCATGTAAATATATTCCCAAAATATTCTTTGATTTTTTTAAATATCTCAAAGCTAAAATTTCTCTTTAAAACTCATATTTATATAGCTTCAAAACTCAAACCAAAGAACATTAAGAGAATGCATCAAGATATTCCTAGAATACTCGATTCTCAAAATCAACAGAAGGAGATAGAGTGTTCGTTAATCTTACGATGTCATGAGCCACTCCCAAAAATCATCAAGATATAGGATAAGCAAGATATTCTTTTCGAAGGAGAAGAAGCACACAAACAACAAATCATTACCTCAAACAAAGTAACACTACCAAAATAACACCGATTGAGTATCCGAAAAGGATAACTAAATGAAACTGAATGATAAACTCAATCAAACTCGAACAATACAGAAACTCACCCATTCCTTAGTGGATATCCTCGTGGAAGGATAACCGAAGAGCTAAGAGCCAGGAATAAGGTTACCTCAACACTTGTTTGCCCGATTGGATGTCAAATCCAAACAGACTCAAAGAAACTCAATAAAGTCACTATGACTGGAATTTGAGATATATCATCAACAAATTGATACTCAAGAGTGAAAACAGAAACTTCAAAATCACCATTAACATCCCAAAGTGATAGAAATAATAAACCAATCAAATTAGGATGCCTAAATAAATATAGGATCCTATAACAACAAAAGGATCATACTTTACATCAAACAAGTCAATCCATCTCAAATCAGATACATCTCAAGATGGTGAGTAATAAACAAATACTCACTAAAACAGCAACAAATAAAGAACACATAATGCTCACAACAAGCCAATCATTGTGGATCCCTTCAATAGGATTCACAACTCGCAAAGGAATGCAAGAATGCTCAAAGAAATCAATCAGCTCCATCAATACGAACTCACCTGTATTGATAAAAATAAGAATAAAATAATTCCAAATAAAACTTTGTATAAGATAAGATGACATCAAACTCTATTATGGAATACTATGGAATACAATATATCTATATTCCTAGACATATTCCATCTCAACAATCCCAAAACTCGAAAAAGAATCAAGGCTTGATTCAAAAGCAAGCTCGAATAAAGGATATTGATTCACCCATATTGTACATCGATGTATCATGACATTTGTACTGTTCTGTGTCTATTCTACTTTGTTCGGACCACAGTCTGATACCAAGCTGTAACGTCCCACCCCGAGACCCACCGTAGCAAAGAGAATTGGCAAGTAATTCCATCTACTAAAGCGGAGAATAGGGCTAGTTAAGGGCGACCATCTATAATTTTGTCTTAAACATCTACCAAATATGTCGATAAATGCAATATAAATTTTCTTTTCAACTAAAGTGGATTGACATACCCAATATATGCTTAATCCAAAACTATAGATGGCTAACGGATCTATCAAAACAAAATGCAATAACTAAATGTAAAGCACATCACAGAACAGTAATCAATATCATATATATGCATATACACTGATACATGCTTAGTACAATACAATATGAATACAATAAAGGTGGTACTCGACCACACTATACGCATCGAATTAAATATAACTACAACAGAGTATGCGAATGAATATAAACTACTCAAGAGAAAGAAGAGCTGATATCTAACATCAACTTCAAGCTAAACCCTATAGATGATACCTGAAACAACTTGGTCTGACCCGAGTGAAAACACACGGGTCAGGCTAGCTAACATCATCAGTTAAGCAGAATAATTGATAAGGATAAGTGGTGGAAGTTATGGTATCCTTTATCTTAAAGGATGCCATGCCCTAAACAGGGTTTCAACATCATAAGAAAGGAAAACATCTCTTCTTGGCAAGTAGAAGAGATAATGATGATAAAGTCATACTTAAGTGGCATAACTTACATTTAAGCAAGTGGAACATTAGGGCGAGCAAAGTTTTAAAGATAAGACTTCATAAACATTGATTTTGCCTCATATCATCGGTGGTATAAAGGAATATGGATAATGACTTTAAATGATTCAACCATCTTCTTAGAAGTGGTTGTTAATATAACAATACATCAAAGGTACATATCCTTCATACATAGAATAAAACGCATATGGATGTGCCTCATCTCATTGGCACATCCTAAGGATCATTCAAGGAAATATAAAACCCAATCATAAAAGAAGCATTATACTTATTCATACCTCATCTCATCGGTATGAATATAGATACATCTCAAATCCATCACTAAAACTCATCATAAAGGTTCTTCATGATCATTTATACCTCATCTGATCGGTTTAAATTTATAAATACATCTCAACTCCATCTTAGCATCAAGTAGTCTATAAAATCATCAAATCATCTATCCATAATGCAAATAACTCAATCAAAGAATAACATCATAAATGATTTCACCATATATGTATACATCTCCCCTGGCACTAGGCTATTAATGTAATAATCATCTAAAGACGGTGAAGTCTAAAATATCAAAACTCAAAGAAATCCCGGATTAGCCAGATCCTTAATTGCATGCCAAAGCAATGCCACGCACACTTCATCGTGACTAGTACTACTATTTCGTACCATAAACATCGTGATGACTGGAGTCACATAACATTTTAACATCGTGAACATCACGCTTGACTATAGTCTATAACATCATAATGACACCCAGTCACAAAGACCGGAGCTAATAACATCGTGATGATCGGAGTAGCAACTACATCGTGATGACTCCAATCGAGTACTCGTGGTCTGTAGTACTAGTAAACACTGTGTGTGTCTCAACTTCTCGGATGGGAACCCAATAGGTGTTAAGGTATGTCCCATACCATACGTTCCACACTAAAGGTTTACTAGCCATTAGTTGGTACCACACTAGTAAAACATCATAAACATCATGAAATAATACTCAGCCTCATCTCATTGGCGAGTAAATACAATACCACGCTCGTTTCATCTCATTGACGAGTACTAGTGGCATCGTGACTTGTCTCATCTAATCGAAAAGTAAAAACTTTCATAATACATCTCAACATTGTAAAATCATTATAAAGAAGCTTACCACATCTCATCGGCAAATAAAAATAACATCTAGATGGTTATTTATAACCATAATTCCAATTAGGAATTTCTAGCTCTTAATTCACCTCATTTCATCGGCGATTAAGAAACGCATCTTAAAATGGTCCTTCATCGAATATACTCCTAAATTCGAGTTCTCGGATCATATAATCTACCCAAAATTTAATAACATCTTAAATCATCTCAAACAGTTCATCGGATATTAAGCGATATAGCAAATCCCTGTGTCCCATACCACATGTTTTAGTTTACCATTTATTTTTCTTTCTTATACGTCCAAAATTCATAAAAATAAGTAATTTTATTTATAAAATAATTTTATTAGAGAAAACAGAAATTTAAAATGATTTTTTGAAAACGATTATTAAAACCAATATTTGAAATTCCTTTATTATAGGAAATAAGTGTGAACCTGTGCTTCGCACACGGTTTAATTAAAAATGGTGTAAATAAATGTAATTACAACCCATCACCATTGTATATACTGCTTTGGTCTTAACTTTATATTATCTGTTCAGCACAAATCCATACACGTATATAAAAGAAAAGTAAGAAAAATAAATAGATGAAAACAGTCCTTGCCATGTATATAAGAAGCCTTATCATATTGAATTCGTCTCTTCCTCAGAGGTTGTAATACGAACATGGGCTACATTTTATCATTAGTATAAGTTATGTGAATAAAAAATTAGTAAATCATGGAAGAACAGTGGAACAATTAGCAATATAATAATACCACATTTGTAAATGGTATAAATGTTTGTGAAGCAATATACCCAATAATTAGTATCACCAATATAACCAATATAAGAACGTATAGTCAAATCTGAATATCAGAAACTTAAACATACAGACAAAAGGTGCAGAATATCAGTTTATGAAACAGAAACTCTCAAGTACAACAACACAATATGCACACAAAATATAGCCACATAGGTTATTTTTATTGATGAAATACCAAACGGAGTTAAATGATAACATAAATAATTATGATTGAGTTGCGTGAAAAGCACATGAAGTTTAACCATTAGCTTTAGTCCATACATTTTGGTAGTATTTTTGCAGAATAGCAACAGCAACCTGAAAAATTGCCTGTTAATAATTTCACTTTCATGCTTATATAGTTCAGTTAATAAAGGCGGGATGAAAACAGATTATACATTAATGGTTTACCATGAATACAGTTTCAATGTAAAGGTTGAAATAAATTAGTATACCATTGTAGCACCAGTGGACCGGTTGAAAGGAAGAATAGAAAACAAATTTAAATATCTTATGGAATGCCATGGTTGAGGTTATTGCATAGAGTAAAGGAAACAGAAAGTAGGAAGCAATATATTCTCAAAGAATCGTATGAAAATACATGGCATGTGGCTATTTTCCTGACGGTGATAGGCACGACACGAATTTAAATAATGGAATGCAATCTAAGGAATCTATAAAAAATTTGTTATTCGAAACAGATATTTCACACCATTAAGAAGAAACTGAGAATGCAATGTGATCGAATACAACATATAGTCTATAGATGAAACATTTAATACTATTTCTATAGTAGGTCATAAAAATCAAGGACATAGAAAAGTAATTTATACAGCTTTTACACTCAATGTACGACGTATCTGGAAGAATGGTTATTTGATTTAAACATAATAATGTTTCTGATTTAGAAATTAAACCTAACTGATACAATTGTTGCACCCACTTTAAAGAAGGCAGCGTGTTCTTTCTTTAGGGTTGATCTTAAACGGTTCAGAGGATGAATTGTAAAGAGGGAATTAGCTTGAACTGCATTCTTAAGTATGACTAGGACATTGTTGTATACAATTCGGATACACGTAAGTGTAACTTCGGGGAATTTATCAAGTCCTCAAAGCAAGACATTGGAACAAAGATAACAGACAGATTAAAAAAAGCCTAAAGTGTAGCTGAATTTGCATTTAATCTTCTTTAAATGTGCTTAATCTTATTAATATGCAAGTTATGTCGAAGTGTTCTTTCATTATTTTATTGGCTATAAATTAAATCTTTGCAATTAAGGTAAGACTTGATTTTAGGAACTTGGTTTTCAAGTTATGTCTCTGTACTAATTAGGTGATGGTAAATGAGTTGATTCTATTTTTAATTTTATAACCGTTTTCAAGTTGCATAATCTACATGTTATAAAGATGGATCTGATGTATACTGAATATTATAGATGATGAGCGAAAATGTAGTCTCTTGTTGTAGTGGAAAGAATTGAAGGATAAAAGCAACGTCCATTCCAACTTGCTTAATTATAAACATGGCCCTTTTTTAGGTTAAAGTAAATATTTGATTGTACCTGTTTTATGAACACTATGCTTGCAAACCTAGGCTGTTAGAGGATGATCAGTCGTTGAATTTGTGTGACCTTAGCACATTGAGTAAATTTTTGCTGGTAATGCACACACCTCCAATGGAATTGTTAACACACATGGTTACCTATTTAGATGTAAGGATATGCTTACTTAGTAAATATAACATGATAGTGGTATACGTTGTGAAGTTGCTTACCTAGTTGACGCAGTTGCACAGTTGCTCGCTTTGGTAAGGAATGTTGTTTTCCAATGATTTTATTTCTGCTTCAATTCCTTTTTTTGTAGGAGTATTTCCAATCCTAGGTGATAGTGTAGGAAAGTTAGTTTGTAATGTGGGTCGATGAATGGTCAGGCTACGATGAAGAATGTTGGCGTGCATGCCATACCTTTAGGGAGCCTGGTCTTTCCAATAGTTCAAGCCTTTTTTTTTCATTCCTAGATTATTGTAGAGCAGCTATTAGTTCCCGCGATGGCTGAAAATAAATTGGGGTTATAAAATTGCGATAATGGACACAGTATTCATGTTAAAATTTATTTATTGAAATGTTTGATTTTTATTGAGTCATTTCAATATGAAATTCAGTGTCAACTAATGAATGTGTGTAAGAGAAAATCATAATGACATGATTTTAATGAAATTAAGCAAACTTAAACACCTTATAAATCGTGCACTCATGGCTTAAAACACTAGTCTAAAATAGATCCTAAAGTTAAACACTGATCATATTTTTATAAGATGGTCAGGATGACCATTCAAAAACATTATATTTACTCTTAATTTCCATCTAATATGAATATTGTTAAATTATATTCATTTATAAATTGCATACTTATTTGATAAAATACTCTCAGTTGTCTCTAATATGAACCCTACCTAGATCTATATAATTGATAAATATTCTTATGTCACCCGTCAATAAGATTACTTACTTAATATTAAAATTAAATTAAAGAAATTGAACAAAAAATACTTGAATTTATTGTAGTAGGAAGAAGCAAAAGTAACCAATGCATGCTCCCATGATTTGACAGCATGATTTCACAAATAAAAGCGGATTATAGATTTAATCAAGAATGAATTTGGCTTAGCAATTCAGAATAACAAAAAATAATAAAGATCAGTAGTAATAAACTTTCTCTAGTCGTTATTTATACTGATTATGCATAAGGAAAAAGGAGATAACTATTCTTATGGGTTGCTAATAAAATATGAAGAACGATGCCACAAAAAGTCGGAATACTAAATATGTATCTACACACTGCCAAGAAAGGTTTTGGCAAGGGGAAAGCACTATTAAATCAACTTATTTATGTGGTTTCTTATTAGAATTAGCATCAGCTAATAACGATGAATTCCATCTTCATGGTCCACGTAACTACGTACAAGTTAAAGTGGAAAATGTTGTGTGAGTGAATCATCTATGACCTGTAATTTTTTTCTATATCCATCCCTAATCCAAAGCATGTGAAGATTACCTGTAATCTTTTGTAAAGTTGATAAGAAATAAGTTATAACTGGGAAGTTACTTCGGCTCCTTCATAAGCAGCCACACCAAATGAGTACATGATCATGCATCAAAATCGTAATAACAATACCTATATATCAATAATGAAATTCATTTTCTCTACACAACATTTGTACTGCTTTCCCTACAACAATAAACAAAGAAAACAATGAGTTATATTTTATTTACCTAGTTTATGTATGAATACTCGTTATATTGAATCAGCAAAGTGTGTATATGAAATTAATACAATAATACTTCTGACTTCTTGCAAACGTAAGTTATTTACTCAAACTCAATTTTTATTCTTTAAATCTGGAAAGAAAATGAAATCATTATATATATGAGTGATAGTCAAAGTACATATGAACCTTGGGATAAATCGATATGTAAATACTCATAAAAAGTTGTATTCTTTTGCTATTATTTTGTATTTTTTAGTGAAGGGACAACAATCTATGGATAGAAACTTGCCTTCTCCAACAACACCTTCGCGAAAAAGTTATAGTTCCGAAGGCAAAATCAGCATCATTTTAAAAATAAGTTTATAACCATTCTAGAACAATAATTGCTCGCGAAATCTAACCATGTTTTTTTGACCATATTTGTAGCTGAAAGTGATCTAATTTTTCATATAATTTACACATAAAAGATAAATAATGTTGTTAGAAAAAACACTTAGTGCCCTTACCTAAATGATGATCCTTCTCTTTTGTTCCTTCTTAAGGTGAACTTGGCTAGCCATACATTTTGTAGGGTTGAAGAGGTATTCATCCTCTTGGTGAACAAATACAGTGTTACAATGATAATATTATGAGCAATGAGATGGAAGCTGCGCGAGAGATTGCACGCTAAACCCGATCAATCTTTCTCTTTCCTTTGACATCTATTCCACATTGCAAACTTTTATTAGCCCTATTCAAGTCCAATTCCAAATTAGAACTCTGATTGCTTGGTGGATTGAGCCGCGTTAATAAAGAACACTTTAAAGTTTTAATAAACCCAAAACAAAAATATAAAATGTAACGTCCCGCCTTTTCGCACGCTTTTAATCGACACACGTGCCAATTTAAACCATACGAAAGAGCGGATTGTTATGGGGTAAATCAAAAAAAAAACAAGAAGAAATAAAACAAAATAGAATCTCACAACGGAAGGATAAAATATAATAATCAAATATACAGTTTATAAAGCTGTTTACAAAATATTCGATTATACTTACAACATTTATCAGAGTTACACATACCAATAACAATGCAGCGGAACAGTATGAGTATGGTGGACTAAAAATAATAATAATAATATAAATCTCTGTATTCGCCCTCCAGAGCTAAGGTCTTCGAAATACTGAAACGGTCGGACTGACCCGAGCGAATTGAAAAGACAAAACACTCGAGTCAGAACTAAAAGATCTTATGTAAGTTAAATTAACAGAAATAAATATGAGTGCAGTAACTCAAGAGATGCTCGGGATTTACATCTCCTAAGGATCCGTTAAACTATTTACTATGTAGTATATTTCGCTATTATAATAGTGTCTAATTATACAATAAACTTACTTTTAAATAGCGTTAAGACTTTACATTTTCCACCTTAACACGTATAATGCGAACAGTCTATACAGTACCGTAATACCTCCTGATCGGGAGGCTACCAGAGGATACTCCATAGGTACGACACAAATAGAAACTCGTAGAAGGCGCGGTAGGGTAGGTGAGACGACACAACTAGGCAATGCCATGGTAGATATACCAATTACGCATCCGGGCTGGTGGTAACGCGTAGTAGCTACTACCGCCCACTTCGGACAAACTCCCCCCTAAAATCAAATAAATCAAAAGTGGCCACCGGATCAATCCAAAGTCAGAGTATAATATCGAAGAGGAGTATCCGATAAAGGGTGCTAACCCCCTTGGCCCAAGAATCACTCCTGTTTTAGCCACCTTATGCCAATTCACGGGAGTCGGGTCCACGTATTTACCTCAAAGGAAACGCCGCCACCATCCTACTTCATTCTGGAATCTCCACCGCGTACACGGTTGTTAAAGTGGTTTTCGGAGTTGGCAAAGAGTATGACAACTTCCGATCCCGGTCTCTTTAACAACTAATCTTTATTATAACACCGCAGTTATTTCAAAATAATTTATACTTTAAAACCAGAATATAATATCTCTTTCAAGCCATATAAATACGATATCATTTATATTTTTGAAAACCCAAATCAATATGATATCATTTTTATTTTATAAAGATCCCTTTACCAAAATCATAATGTTTTCAAATATATAAATCTTGAAACCATAGCTTTGAAACATAACTTTTAATACTTAATGGTCTAATACTTTATTACTTAATATAATAAAATAGCTTCTTTAAATTTTCACAATAATTTCCCAGTATCAATTTGAACCTCCAAATAAACCATTTTAATTACCATATATTTCAAAGCTTAAATATTCTATATTTCAAAACTTTATAGTTCATATATTTCAATCTTTAAATATTACACTATTTCAAAATGGATTCTTTGGTAATTTAATATATATCAAATCCAATTCCTATTATTTAAATTCGAAATATTTACTTACTAAACAAATATTATTGAGGTAAAACCCTTAAGCTTCAATAACAGGATATTCTTTTAATTAAATTAACTTGATAATATTCTTTAAATAAATTTGATATTCGTTTGAATCCTCTAATCAAAAATCAAGTTATAAGATCATACCCTTTAAATCTTAATTTACTTACATTTCAAAACAAATCTTTCGAAAATTCTTAAATACCTTAATTCGAATCATATTCACATTTATCTTCAACCTTACTTTTATTTGAGTTATTATAAACTCTATATACAATAGAATTTCAAATATATTCTTAACCATATTATATAAACGAAATCAACTTCATTATTTAGCTTATTTTAAAATTCGAAACAAATTTATACATAGATAAATTCAAATTTTTACTATATATATATATATATCAAAATTTAATATTTATTAAACCGTATTCTTTCCAGAACCATAGAAAATATTTTCAAGAATAATTATATATTGATACCGCGGTGCCTGTATATAATTTTCTATCCTATGGTCAAGTGATACAGATATTTATCATTTCAATCCGCAATTTAAAAATAAAAATGCGGTTGTATATCATTTCAAACCACAATCCTGAATGAAATGACAATGCATAGTAACTTGCAGTTTATACAATATAAATACAGCATCCATTCATCCATCATATCAATCATCAAACATTCATCAAATTATCATACAATTCAAACAATCACATCAATAAATAATAATTAATTACTGGTAGTTAATTTTTCAATAATGAATTAAATAACCGTTTAACTGTAGTTTATATGCAATAATAAATAAATTTAACTAGCAGTTTATATGCAAAAATAAATTTAACAAAAAATTTAACTGGCAGTTTATATGCAAAAATGAATTAAATAACAAGTAAATTATATGGAAGCAAATTTACTGAGATAACGATGAAATATATGCTAAACAACTATAAATAAATTTTTAAACACATCATAAATCAATTTAACAAACATAAGATATTTTAGAAATTGTGAGTGGGTTAAAACACTCACCTTTTGAATTTTAAATTGAATTTAAATCCATTTTAAATTCAAAATTTGCACAGTCTCCAAATCTGTCCAAACTAGTGCCAAAATCTCCGTAATTTCAATACGAACCCGTAGGAATGAACCACGCGTGAATTGGATCATGTATGCAAAAGTTACAGTCGTTAGACGGTTTGAAAACGAAATAAAAATAAAATAAAAGGAAAAAAACACTCACCTCTCCCAAATGACCACGTCAACGAGCAACGGCCGAAACCCTAAAATGTATTTTCAGATCGTGTCGCTTTTGCACCTCCACCATCACGCGAAATTCCACGACGCCTAGGCTCGCCTCCATCACGATCAGAAGAGAGAAATGGGACGAGCTCCCCAGGCCGACCCCACCATGAAGTCGCGGTCGCCTAAACCCTGCCCATGTGCACCGCAACGTCGTGCCCTTCACTAGCCAAATGCGGCAAGATCGAGCAACTACGACCCAAAGTAAACCAGTAGATCAACTTGCCTCGACCTCCTCTATAACCCCTTACCTGATCGAACCCAGGACGAAGATCCACCGCACAATCCAACGCCTAACCACGGACAACCGAAACTTCCTCAATTTATACTGATCAAACGAAAATCCAAAATGAAAAACGAACACCACCCGTGAATTACGCTAGTCGAGAGCTTCAACATATATTTTTTGCAGATTTTTTTGAGAACCTGAAATTTTTAGCTTTGGATTTTAGTTGGAATTGGATCTGAAATTATGTTGTCTACCATTGAGGAGGAGAGAGTTGAGATATACATACATACAAATGAGAATTAGGGAGGTAGGGTTTATAGTAGGATATTTATAGGCAAATGGAAATAAAATATATGGTTCGGGTTGATAGATATACGCGCTAACGCTAATGTGACCCAAAAAGCCCGTTCTGACCCTGGAATGAAATTGGGTAAACCCATATATCAAAATAGATGTTTTAAAATATTTTAAACGCGATGGAAAAAGTTTGACGTCCAAATTTCATCGTATGAAGAAGTTATGCTGAAATCAATATTTTCAAATTGATTTCAATTAAATCGATTTCAAGGCGTTTCGCGTTCGTACGATCAAACGACAAGTCTGATCGCTACGAAACTTGAAACCCTACAATAATTTACTGATATAGATCCGATGAAACTGGTTTCGTAGAAATCCGAGTCAGTAACCAAATTGGCTATTTTTATATTAATTAAATAAATTTATAAAAAATCCAAATTTAAATTTCAATTCTAAAGTTGACTAATTTTTCACCCTTATATTTCTAAGACATTTACAATGATTTAAACAAATTAAAATGTAAATTTTGAGTTGATTAATTCATAATTTCAAATGTTAACCTTAATTTCAATATTTATTAAATTTTGAAATTATAAAATAATACTCCAAAAATCAATTTATTTAATTCTTAACCCATGTTATTCGAGTCTTATTACAATAAAAATGTAGCTAACATTACTTTTAAGTCTTGGTTCCTAATATCCACCCATTTTGACTTAATTTCAATTAACGTACAAATTAAATTACCTTTAAGTGCAATTAATCCTATTATTACAATTTAAATTCCAAATTTAATAAATAAATTAATAATAAGTTAATTAAATCAAATTTACAATTCAACTTTAATTATTTGCAAATTTTGTCAGTTTGGATTACTTGGTAAATTTAGAATCTTTTAACAACTTCCTACATCAATTTATCATTGAATAATTCACAATTTACAATATTAAATTACATTTTCAATTTATCCAGAAATTAAAACTTAAATTCCCAAGGAACTTATTTATTTAGCTTTTAAATCCTGTTATTCACTAGATTGTCATCTCATAGTTACAATTCACATGAGTTTATATTTATTACATTCACACCTTTAGTAGCGTAAATTCTCATTAATACACATTAAAGTCCATTTAATTCTAATTGATTCCTATTTAAATGTTATTAATTATAATTTGAAACCTCAATAAATTCGTTTATTGATTAAAAAATCTTTCTATTTCGTAAATAAACATTTTATGGGTATAAATAACATTGAATCAAAATACATTTCATAATGCATGCTTCATTTCGTATAAATTCCCAATATTATAAATTGAATCCAATTTATTTTAATAAGTTTCCAATTAAAAGGGTTAGATTAAATTTCAACCCTTTAACTTACACTTAAGTTTAGGTCATATTCAATTTATAACGTATTACTTTACATACTTACTTTACGTACTTCCCGTATTAATTTCTCCATTATCATAATTTGAACTTATTTCCCAATTTATTAAATGAAATCAATTATGACCTTTACAACTTTAATACGTTCATTGGTTCGTATTTATTTATAAATTTATACTAACATTGATTCCTATCAAATTGCACTTATTACGCGTTATTCCTTTTACATTCACCTTTATTTGTATTAACCGTTTAATTTCCGCTTATTGTGTAATAACTACTATAATTCAATTTCATTGAAATTTGTCAATTTCACCCATAAATTTAGATTTTAAATCAAATAAATTAATTTACCTTGGCTCCATTCTTTATTACATCAATTTGTTACTTTAATTTACAATTCTCACTCCCGTTATTTTATTAATTACCGTTAAGGTAACGTTTATTATCTACAACAGTCATTATAATTTCTTATCTACAACTATTGCATTGGTTTATCCCACAGTTACTTACTATTTACTCATTTTCTATTATGAATCCAAATTAACCATTTTCACTATTTATTATTATAGTAATGAATTCCATTCTCATTAGTATTTTTATTAATATTTCACAAATTCAACATTTCTATTGGTTTCTTATATTAAACTTATAAACAAGTATGACAATTTGTATTATTTCAAGTTATTGCCTTATAAATATTAAATTGTTAACATTTAATTACAATCGCTTCATCTAATTTCTACATTCGCTCCAATATAAAGTTTAAGACTTTTATTTCTTTCTAACTTAAATTAGAAATCCTATTAAATTAACTCATTTAAAAATCATCGAATTTTACGGGTCATTACACTCTCCCCTACTCAAAACTTTTCATCCTCGAAAAGGGAAAAAGAAGGGAAAAGAAGAATTAAGAAATCAATATATCTTATTCAAAACATTAATTTTATAAACAATTAAATTTACACAATTTGTTACTTTAAATAAAATATACAAATTTACAATCATTAAATCTTTTTACGCTTAAATCAATAAAGTTTGGAAAATATTCTCAAAAATATTTCTAAGTCCAAAATTTACGGAAAATTTCGGTAGAGTCTCCTTTGTACGGAGAGGCTCGGGGAAAAATATAATATAAATATAAAAATATACAACAAATATTTTCCAAAATAATATATATCCCAACCCGGGAAAACAATATAATAACGCTATAAACCGTAATCCGAAAACATACCTATTTGTCGGGCAATTTACGCTTATATTATGAAACCAAAAGCCGTAGCAATTGGTTTCATAACCTGTATTTCATTTATATAATCTGATAAGAGTTAGCAATTATATAGAATGAAATATTTAAGTTGTTCAACCACAAACTATTAATCAATTCAATAACCAATTGCAACAAACAGCATACAACCTTCATACAGAATCAACACAATTCAATCATTCATTCATATCAACACAAATAGTTGTTCGGGTTCAAAGCTTTAAATTGTACAGAATGAAGATTAAAGTACTAAGTGTACCCTTCACTCAACAGTCTTAGGTGAAACTAAATAGATTAGTCATACTTTCGAACAATTTAAAGTTTCCTTACCCAAACAATCATAAACCAAAACAAACAACCATTTAAACAATATTTCCATTCCATTCTTATTAATTTCATACATTTGTTGTTTGATTTCCTTTTTATTTATACAATGATTTATCTTTTTAATTTACATTTATTTCTAACAAACTTTTAATTTCATTTACTCATTCAATGTTTGTTTCATTTATTTTCACTTATTGCTTAAAATTATTCATTTCCATTATCTCAGGTCATGCCAGTTCGTTTTATTTCATTATAATTATTCATTCATTTATTGCATGCCCTCATTTATTTCCATTCATTTATCAATAGTATTCATGTCCCATTCAATTTCTTAGCATTTCCATTTTATTTACTTAAGTTTATAATCATCTATTTGTAATACTTACCTTTAATTATGTTTACTTATAGTAAAATTTCAATTATAACTTAAGTTTATAACATTAAATTCTCATTTATACAACAAATTCATTGAATACTTTCATTACCTCAAGCTTTACTTGTAAGATATCCCACTACATTTTCTTATTAACATTGTAACTTTTATTATATGGTAAATATATATGCCTTTAAGAATGTAATTGAAAATCATATAAGTTTATCTTATTTCCTTCAAAATTTATTCAATGTTCAATAATTATATCCTTTGTATCATAGGTTACCCATTTCAGATTTCTTTTAATTTCATTTATCACCAAGCATTTAAATCTCTTATTCCTTTAGAGGTTTTAATTATTAATTACGTATGTTCCAATTTACTACAATAATTGAAAATACTAACTAATGGAAACCTTAGAATTAAATGCCGGATTTAAATTTCATATTATTTTAAAATAATGGATAAAGGTTTATCCTTACAACTTATATTCCTAATTATATTTAAAACAATTAAAAATTTTATTTGGTTATCAAAACAAATCTATAGGAAATTACTACAGTGGTCTTCCCACCTCGAAACTCGAAAATGAATGTCGATGATGTGTGCACTCATCACCGAAATTATTTCCCAGTGACAGAGAGGGGAGTGCAAAACTTATTTTTCCCAAATTTCTTTTAAAAAATTTCTTTCAAATTATATTGAAAATATTTATATCAGAAAATACTTTAAAAATATTATTACTATATTCCAAAATCATTTGAAAGAAATTTTCAAACCCCGGAACTTAAGTTCTAAATTTCCAATTTGATTTATTTTATTTTCAATCTTATATTCACTGCTATTTATAAACTTCATTACCTAACAACCAAATATATTACAACCAAATATAATCTTTTTATAAAAATTTACTTTATATATAGAAAATATAATAGACAAATTTATTTCATTTACCTATATCAAAAATAAATATTATGTCGGTCTGTCCTATTAAGTGTTTACAAATTCCTATTGATGTCACAACGTCCCGTGCACCAACCAGAATTTATAAATACAAAACGGAACAGATTAACACAATATTAAAACCTTTTATAACACTAACAAATATGCTCTCTCTCATATATATATATATATATATATATATATATATATATTCACTCAGCGACTCCCATAGGGTATTCCTATCCTATTGACAAAGAGTCAGACCCCCACAAAGCTAAGGTTTATCGCTAAACCAAAGCTCTGATACCAGATGTAACGTCCAGCCTTTTCGCACGCTTTAAATCGACACACGTGCCAACTCAAACCATACGAAGGGGTGGATTGTTATGGGGTAAATCAGAAAAATAAACAAGAAGAAATAAAACAAAATAGAATCTCAAGCGGAAGGATAAAATATAATAATCAAATATACAGTTTATAAAGCTGTTTGCAAAATATTCGATTATACTTACAACATTTATCAGAGTTACACATACCAATAACAATGTAGTGGAATAGTATGAGTATGGTGGACTAATAGTAATAATAATAATAATAATAATAATAATAATATAAATCTCTGTATTCGTCCTCCAGAGCTAAGGTCTTTGAAATCCTGAAATGCTCGGACTGACCCGAGCGAATTGAAAAGACAAAACACTCGAGTCATAACTAAAAGATCTAATGTAAGTTAAATTAACAGAAATAAATATGACTGCAGTAACTCAAGAGATGCTCGGGATTTATATCTGCTAAGGATCCGTTAAACTATTTACTATGCAGTATATTTCGCTATTATCACAGTGTCTAATTGTAAAATAAACTTACTTTTAAATAGCGTTAAGGCTTTACATTTTCCACCTTAACACGTAAAATGCCAATAGTCTATACAGTACCGTAATACCACCTGATCGGGAGGCTACCAGAGGATACTCCATACGTACGACACAAATAGAAAATCGTAGAAGGCGCGCTAGGGTAGGTGACATGGCACAACTAGGCAATGCCAGGGTAGATATACCAATTACGCATCCGGGCTGGTGGTAACGCGTAGTAGCTACTACCGTCCACCTTGGACAAACTCCCCCCTAAAATCAAAGAAATCAAAAGTGACCACCAGATCAATCCAAAGTCAGAGTATAATATGGAAGAGGAGTATCTGATAAAGGGCGCTAACCCCCTTGGCCCGAGAATCGCTGCTATTTTAGCCACCTGATGCTAACTCACGGGAGTCGGGTCCACGTATTTACCTCAAAGGAAACGCTGCCACCATCCTACTTCATTCTGGAAACTCCACCGTGCACATGGTTGTTAAAGTGGTTTTCGGAGTTGGCAGAGAGTATGACAACTTCCGATCCCGGTCTCTTCAACAACCAATCGTTATTATAACACCGCGGTTATTTAAAAATAATTTATACTTTAAAATCAGAATATAATATCTCTTTCAAACCATATAAATACGATATCATTTATATTTTTTAAAACCTAAATCAATATGATATCATTTTTATTTTATGAAGATCCCTTTTCCAAAATCATAATATTTTCAAATATATGTACCTTGACACCATAGCTTTGAAACATAACTTTTAATACTTAATGGTTTAAATACTATATTACTTAATATAATAAAATAGCTTCTTTAAATTTCATAATAATTTCCAATATCAATTTGAACCTCCAAATAAACTATTTTAATTACCATATATTTCAAAGCTTAAATATTCTATATTTCAAAACTTTATAGTTCATATATTTCAATCTTCAAATATTCCACTATTTCAAAATGGATTCTTTGATAATTTAATATATATCAAATCCAATTCCTATTATTTAAATTTTAAACATTTACTTACTAAACAAATATTATTCAGGTAAAACCCTTAAGCTTCAATAACAGGATATTCTTTTAATTAAATTAACTTGACAATATTCTTTAAATAAATTTGATATTCGTTTGAATCCTCTAATCAAAAATCAAGTTATAAGATCATACCCTTTAAATCTTAATTTACTTACATTTAAAACAAATCTTTCGAAAAAAATTCTTAAATACCTTAATTCGAATCATATTCACATTTATCTTCAACCTTACTTTTATTTGAGTTATTATAAACTCTATATACAATAGAATTTCAAATATATTCTTAACCATATTATATAAATGAAATCAACTTCATTATTTAGCTTATTTTAAAATTCGAAACAAATTTATACATAGCTAAATTCAAATTTTTTTACTATATATATATATATCAAAATTTAATATTTATTAAACCGTATTCTTTCCAAAACCATAGAAACTCATTTCAAAAATAATTATATATTTATACCGCAGTGCCTGTATATAATTTTCTATCCTATGGTCAAGTGAAACGGATATTTAACAATTCAATCCACAATTTAAAAATAAAAATGCGGTTGTATATCATTTCAAACCGCAATCCCGAATGAAATGAAAATGCATTGTAACTTGCAGTTTATGCAGTGTAAATACAACATCCATTCATCCATCATATCAATCATCAAACATTCATCAAATTATCATACAATTCAAACAATCGCATAAACAAATAATAGTTAATTACTGGCAGTTAATTTTTCAATAATGAATTAAATAACTATTTAACTATAGTTTATATGCAATAATAAATAAATTTAACTAGCAGTTTATATGCAAAAATAAATTTAACAAAAATTTTAACTAGCAGTTTACATGCAAAAATGAATTAGATAACAAGTAAATTATATGGATGCAAATTTACTGAGATAATGGTGAAATATATGCCAAACAGCTATAAATAAATTTCTAAAAACATCATAAATCAGTTTAACAAACATAAGATATTTTAGAAATTGTGAGTGGGTTAAAACACTCACCTTTTGAATTTCAAATTGAATTTAAATCCAATTTAAATTCAAAATTTGCACAGTCTCCAAATCTGTCCAAACCAGTGCCAAAATCTCCTGAATTTCAATACAAACCGGTAGGAATGAACCGTGCATGAATTTGATCACGTATGTAAAAGTTAAAGTCGTTAGACGGTTTGAAAACGAAATAAAAATAAAATAAAAGAAAAAAAAACACTCACCTCTCCCAAATGGCCACGTCAACGAGCAACGGCCGAAACCCTAAAATATATTTCCAGATCGCGTCGCCCTGGGTTTTTTTTGCGCCGCCACCATCACGCGAGATTCCACGACGCCTACGTTCGCCTCCACCACGATCAGAAGAGAGAAATGGGACGAGTTCCCCAGGCCGACCCCACCATGAAGTCGCGGTCGCCTAAACCTTGCCCACGTGCGCCACGAGGTCGTGCCTTTCACTGGCCAAACGCGGCAAAATCGAGCAACTACGACCCAAAGTAAACCGGTAGATCAACTTGCCTCGACCTCCTCTACAACCCCATACAACCTGATCGAACCCAATACGAAGATCCACCGCACAATCCAACGCCTAACCACGGACGGCCGAAACTTCCTCAATTTATACTGATCAAACGACAATCCAAAACGAAAAACAAACACCACCAGTGAATTACGCTAGTCGAGAGCTTCAACATATATATTTTTTTCATATTTTTCCGAGAATTTGAAATTTTTAGCTTTGGATTTTAGTTGGAATTGGATCTGAAATTAAGTTGTCTGCCATTAAGGAGGAGAGAGTTGAGATATACGTACAGATAAATGAGAATTAGGGAGGTAGGGTTAGTAGATGGATATTTATAGGCAAATTGAAATAAAATATATGGATCGGGTTGATAAATATACGCGCTAACGCTAATGTGACCCAAAAAGTCCGTTCTGACCATGGAACGAAATTGGTTAAACCCTTATATCAAAATAGGTGTTTTAAAATATTTTAAACGCGATGGAAAAAGTTTCACGTTCAAATTCCTTCGTATGAAGAAGTTATGCTGAAATCAATATTTTCAAATTGATTTCAATTAAATTGATTTTAATTAAATCGATTTCAAGGCGTTTCGCGTTCGTAGGATCAAACGGAAAGTCCGATCGCTACGAAACTTGAAACCCTACAATAATTTACTGATACAGATCCGATGAAACTAGTTTCGTCGAAATCCGAGTCAGTGGCCAAAATGGCTATTTTTATATTAATTAAATAAATTTATAAAAAATCCAAATTTAAATTTCGATTCTAAAATTGACAAATTTTATCACACTTATATTTCTCAGACATTTACAATGATTTAAACAAATTAAAATGTAAATTTTGAGTTGATTAATTCATAATTTCAAATGTTAACCTTAATTTCAATATTTATTAAATTTTGAAATTATAAAATAAAACTCCAAAAATCCATTTATTTAATTGTTAACCCTTGTTATTCGAGTCTTATTACAATAAAAATGTAGTTAACATTGCTTTTAAGTCTTGGTTCCTAATATCCACCCATTTTGACTTAATTTCAATTAACGTACAAATTAAATTACCTTTAAGTGCAATTAATCCTATTATTACAATTTAAATTCCAAATTAGTAAATAAATTAATAATAAGTTAATTAAATCAAATTTACAATTCAACTTTAATTATTTGCAAATTTTGTTAGTTTGGATTACTTGGTAAATTTAGAGTCTTTTAACAACTTCCTACATCAATTTATCATTGAATAATTCACAATTTACAATATTAAATTACATTTTCAATTTATCAAGAAATTAAAACTTAAATTCCCAAGGAACTTATTTATTTAGCTTTTAAATCCTGTTATTCACTAGATTGTCATCTCATAGTTACAATTCACATGAGTTTGTATTTATTACATTCACACCTTTAGTAGCGTAAATTCTCACTAATACACATTAAAGTTCATTTAATTCCAATTGATTCCTATTTAAATGTTATTAATTATAATTTGAAACCTCAATAAATTCGTTTATTGATTAAAAAATCTTTATATTTCGTAAATAAACATTTTATGGGTATAAATAACATTGAATCAAAATACATTTCATAATGCATGCTTCATTTCGTATAAATTCCCAATATTATAAATTGAATCCAATTTATTTTAATAAGTTTCTAATTAAACGGGTTATATTAAATTTCAACCCTTTAACTTACACTTAAGTTTAGGTCATATTCAATTTATAACGTATTACTTTCTTAATTATTACTTTACATACTTACTTTACATACTTCCCGTATTAATTTCTCCATTATCATAATTTGAACTTATTTCCCAATTTATTAAATGAAATCAATTATGACCTTTACAATTTTAATACGTTCATTGGTTCGTAATTATTTTATAAATTTATACTAACATTGATTCCTATCAAATTGCACTTATTACGCATTATTGCTTTTACATTCACCTTTATTTGTATTAACAGTTTTATTTCCGCTTATTGTGTAATAACTACTATAATTCAATTTCATTGAAATTTGTCAATTTCACCCATAAATTTTGATTTTAAATCAAATAAATTAATTTACCTTGGCTTCATTCTTTATTACATCAATTTGTTACTTTAATTTACGATTCTCACTCCCATTATTTTATTAATTACCATTAAGGTAACTTTTATTATCTACAACAGTCATTATAATTTCTTATCTACAACTATTGCATTGGTTTATCCTACAGGTACTTACTATTTACTCATTTTCTATTTTGAAACCAAATGTAACCATTTTCACTATTTATTATTATATTAATGAATTCCACTCTCGTTAGTATTTTTATTAATATTTCACAAATACAACATTTCTATTGGTTTCTTATATTAAACTTATAAACAAGTATGACAATTTATATTATTTCAATTTATTGCCTTATAAATATTAAATTGTTAACATTTAATTACAGTCGCTTCATCTAATTTCCACATTCGCTCCGATATAAAGTTTAAGACTTTTATTTCTTTCTAACTGAAATTAGAAATCTTATTAAATTAACTCATTTAAAAATCATCGAATTTTACGGGTCATTACATATAAATAAGAATAAGGTCTTGACGTCAAAGGATGAAAGTATTTACCAATACTACCTACTGCAATCAAGATTTTGGTTATACCACGAATTTTTTCCATATTCCCTATTTAGACAGGCCTCGTAATATAGCTTTGATGGGGGTAAGGGACGATATTATCAGCGAATCCCTTCGATAAAGACCCAAATTGCTCACCCTTGACTGTCCCTAGAAAGAAAACAGTGATTCCTCCGTATAGCTTTGATAGATGTCTAGGATTTATTATGTTATCCAAAATCTGAATCAGTTGTCTAGAATTCTCATTGGATGTAGCTAAGTTCTAGAGTGCTGTTGGTTTCAGAAACACATGGGATAAAAGCTTGCTACCTAGAAAAATATTCAAAGATTTAGTATTAACATCATTACCCCTATCACTTTTCGTAGTTTGTTTTACTATTGAAATTATCTAGGTATAAATAATAAGTAGATTTGGCAATAAGAGAAAACCAAGAATATTTGAATAGTTTCATGTGTATTATTTTCCATATTACTGTATATTTCCCAAAACATAAAAAAGAGAATAAATTTGTTTTTAATTTGTATGATAAATTTTTTCAAATTGGTTGTCTTTTAAAAACAAATGCGCAGTGCACATTTTTGTATGGATGGAAACTAAAAAGCAAACAGAGCAAACCAAACAATGCCTAAAATACTAGAACTTATTTAATAAAAACATAAACAGAAAGTACCTTATGCCATAACATTTAGTAAATTAAAATTAAGTTACATGAAATAGAACAATTAAATTTACATATCATTGATTTTGTAGTTATGATGCACAGAATATCCATATAAACTATCAAATGAGCATTAGATACAACATGTTTAATATACACGCCCACAAAAAGGACTTGAAGAGTACTCAACATGCTTAGATTGGATAGATAAGAGAAAACAAGCAAATTGAACAAAGTAGTGCAATAGAGAATACCTTATGAAGTTGGATATTCATCTTCCCCAACATCTCTGCAAATTATATATTCTACAAAGCTTATGTTGATACTCCAATAAATGAGATATAACTTCTGGTTATCTGTTTGGAGACTAAAAAACTTTAGTGTTAACATCTTGGAATCCATCACATTAACTTTCATTAACTCCAAAGGTCTTTCATCGAACCATTTAATTCTCAATAGGTGTGATATTTAATCATTTATGAAAAAGTTTTCCTTGTTTTTAAGCGAGTCAACTACATTCTTAAGATAAGTGGCTCAATAAACTCTACGATATGGGTGATTGAACAACAAAGTAAAAATCCAAAACCAAGGTTTTCCACCTAAATTGAGAATATTTCTGTGTTAGTTGATGGTCATTGCAACTTAATGAACCTTCTAACCATTGGGCTCAGTTATGGATCAAAAAATAGCACAGTCATTAAAAAAAAGATCTAAAATAAACAGTTTCTCCTTAGAAAGAACAAAAGGTTGCATTGCGTTGTAGATTGATGGAAGTAGAAGGGAAACCAAAACGACATACCTGGATTTTAGTTGCTCTCTAATTCCAATTTAATATCCAAAAGAGGGAACATGAAATAAAATCAAAAGGCAGTTTAGTTCGACGGAAGATTCAACTTGACTTAAATAAATTACTTGAAGGGAAACCAAAACATGTAATCAACTTCACTTAAATAATTACTTGCTTAAATTACGCTTCATATGATTAAAAACGAAATCATAAGATTGATCAAACAGTGTCAATTTAGTCATTTGATACTCTATGGCCAGTTGTTACTGTATGAGACAAACAAAATTGTCCTTTATAACCAGTGTTTCTCTAAGGAGGAATTAAAAAGTCCGTTAATGAACCGGAATATAACTTCATGTCAGTGTCTGAACTTTGATTCAATTACCCAACAGTTGAATATAAATAAGTAACATGTCAGTAATCTAACTCAAGGTAGGATATGCTATAATTCATGTTTCAATAATATTCAGGATAAAAATGTGATAACTATTGTCTCTAGTTATGTCAATGACATAGAACTGAAGAATAAAACTTCAAACCTATCAAACACCAAGTTATATAAATATACGTACCAATTTTAAGCTAAACAACAGCTTTACATTCAACAGTGAACTGGTATGACTTGGATCATTTTGCAACACATCAAATATTGATAATCACTTTATGTGTATTATTTTGTAATAACTAATTACAGTTGACATTTATAATAGTTTATGCAACCCCACTTAAAAATCATAATAGGAACTGCCATTCACCATCGGAAACCGACCTTTGAAGATTAGCGAAGTGCAAAGCATAAGAGAATGCAATTAGCAATAACAGGACATAATCGTTAGGTAGTAAAAAACCAGAGAAATTAGTGTGAAGTCTTCAGAATTATTCGAATCAATGAAGATGAAGAAACTAACAACAATTGTTGCATATTATAAAATCGCCCAGATAATGTCAAAAGCATATAAAGTTTATATTGCAGAATGTCTTATGAATGAATTCATTGTTAGCGGCATGAAGCCTTTGATACCGCCCTTTCTTGAACTTATGTACATGTATCTTGACGTGAAAATGGATGATAATGTGGAAATTACATTCTATAAATGCATTACAACATGTAGTCCTAATCGTGTGCTTTATAATATCTACTTGGAATCCTTAGTAAGATTGGGTAACCTTGAGAAAGCAGAGAATTTTTTTTATGAAATGTACGATAATGTGAATATCGGTGCTACTTCCAAGTCATGTAACATAATGTTAGGAGGCTATCTGTCTTCTGGTCAGCATTATGAAAAAGCAGAAGAAATTTTTGATATTATGAGACAGAAAAAACAGGCCCAATGTTGAAAAGGAAAAAAATGCAGTAGAAAAACATAAAATTTGATGCACTGAGAATTGTAATAAGCAAAATTATGTAAGGACAACAGCCCAACCAAGCCCGCTACTATTAGATGATAGATTTTAATGATGCTGAGTATTCTGATAATAAAATAGGATTTCTAAATAAGGAATTAAACTGAAAAAGAAATTTATTACTTAACAATCTAATCATTGAGTCAATATTCCATTTATATAGATATTTTAGCATTAGATAATTTTATATTCATGATGTATGGAATTTATATATTATTCAAATATTTTTATTTTGACCTTAAAGTAAAAAAAATTAATATTCTACATCTACATATTTTTAACATCAATCCTAATTTTTTATTAAATCTAAAAATATTTCTCTTCCAAAATATATTCAGAATAGAGTACATGAGCAATCCTTGAAAAGTACATACTATGAAGTTATTAAACATATCATGCCCCCACTAAATAATATAGTACACAGTTACTATATTTGGCAATAACCAATGTGTATATAAATCAAAAGAAACATGTCCAAAATGAAAATGACTTATCTCAAAGAGTAAAAATGTGTTTAATGTACTTTGAAAATTTTATTTCCATGCTTACCAAAACAAATGAAGTTCTAGCCATTAAAACAAAGGTTGCAGTAACAATCTACAGAACCATTTACAAACACAAGTACACCTAAATCAAAATACAACATATAATCACCAAACTGTATTTCAATAAATTCCAATAAATTAAGGAAATTAGCACTTTATTTCAATAAAGTCGATGACAGTAGAAGTACAAAGTACAAACAACATCTAGCATCCAGATAACACAATTTATCATCGTATAAACTATTAGTGTCTTATCCCATTCATATCTAAACTATTTTCATCTAAAGCAAGAATCCACACCTAAGACATCAAGTTTAGGGTTAAAAAATTCTTTCTAAGATGATTTATTGCTCTGGCAGCATGGAAAAAATGCCAAGAGGAACATATCCACTCAGGATATACCCATCAACTCTAGTATTTCAAATATAAGTCTAAAGGCAAATGTAAAAGATATTAAAGAAAACTGAAAAAGGCAGTAATATATAAACTTGAAGATCATGTTGAGCAGAAAAGCTAAAGACTTACAAAGCATTAACACAGAGGCTTTAGCTTTGTTATTCTCAAGCATACTCAAAAGACAAACAACGTTTACCTGATATACGTCCAATCATGTAAAAAGGGAATGGGTTGATCCTCTAACCAATGGTGTCATGCTTCAATTGAATGTGTTATGCTTGCACGGGTAGAGGTCAGGGACCCGTGAGTTAGGGGAAGAAAAGGCTTTGCATAAGTGGCGTCGCCTGCAATTTTATGGTTTAGGTGACTTGTAAGGGGAAGAAATAACATAAATCGAAGGCGAATTGATGGGGCAAGGCACGGTTAGAATTTCGGGTCTTTGCAGAGGAATAGGGATAGGGATTATGCAAAGCGATTTCAAGAGTTGGCTGTAAAGGTAGGGAAAGGTGAAGGTAGTTGTCAATCGATTGGCTGGAGATTCGGGTTTGAGGTTGTTAGCGATGGTCGTAGGAAGATAGGTCAACGTTGATGGTGGGTAAAAGGGTCAGGTTATGGACGTGAATAATTAGTGTTTAGATGGGAAGCGAAGAATGGAGAAGGAAGAACTGCATACAAAAAGAAGAACTAAAAGAAGGTGGCGGTTAAGGTTGTAAGAAAGTAGGTTGAGGTTGTAAGAAAGTATAGGGGCTTGTATGCGAAGGAAATCAAACTCACAGGAGGAGATTCAGATTCAGCGAGAGGACATTACAAAACCCTAGCTTTTTTGTTCGAAGCTAAGAGATGGAGGGGGAAGCTGAGATGTGGCAGGGAAGGAGGAGAAAATAAAACACGACTGTTCACTTAACAAAAACCAAGGAAGGCCTCTGTGAGCTTGGAATGCAACTCAACAATAATATAATAGTTTAGATAAATCTATCTTTATTTACAAATATAATTTAAAAAAAATAATATGTAATAATAATTTGAAATGACCATATATCTCAAAAATTGTTCAGTGAAAACTGTTCTTGAAGGCAATGAAAACTAAGAGGGATATCTCAAAACTGATAACTTGAATTCAATACAATTCAATTCAAATTAAACACAAAATCAATTCAAATTCCATTTGAATTTGAATTTCAAGTTCTAAAAATATAGCAAGCCTACTGATAGGCATCATAGATCTAAAAATATCTCAAAAATATCATCAAAACCGAAGAGAATGAGAGCAAAAATGAGTTAGTACAATTCTAAGGTCAACAATTGTTGTTGTTGTAATTTTATTCTCAGGACAGCAACATGCAACCATACTTTCGATCAAGAAAACCTCAAAATTCCAGAAAATACAATGAATAAAACTTGTAACATATGACCTAAGCTTTTTGGAACATCCAAAACTATCAAAGTCGGTTAAGAAACGAAGAAGTTATGGTCAAATTCGTTTCGGTTTCAAACATTGAGCAAATATTGGTTTTGCTCTCGGGTTAGCAGTAGAAAAATTAGATTTTGACATAGCTAGCCTGAATATTTCAGAAAACTCTGAATAAAAGTTGTAGTACATGAATTGCGCTTCCTGAAACATTAAAAATTATTGAATTCCGATCAAAATCGGGAAAGATATAGCTCAAATAATATCAGATTCAAACTCAGGAAATTCTGTCAAAGACATAACTATACTTCTGCATTCAAATCCGTTTTAGGTCAATTAAGTAGTTAAATATCAAAATTAAATCTGAAGATAAATTATTTATTATTGAATTTAGTTTCCAGCAAATAAAATTTTACTTAAATCGGAAGAGAAACGAATAAGTTATGGCTAAAACACTTTTTTGGCCTGTGATTGTTGCTGCTGTCAATTTGCTCTCGGGCAGCAACAAAGAAGTACAAATTTGATTAAAAAACATCAATATTTTAGACAAATCAAAACACAAAATTTGTAGACCTATATCTCTTCCATCTAGAACATCAAAAATTATCAAATTCCGATTTAAAAACGAAATAGATATGCCCAATTTACTGACGGTAATTTCACAAATAAATAAGCAACAAACAAAATTGAGATTTCTTGCCTTGAAATCTCAATCAAAGCTAGAAAATATGAGTTTTAAACTCACCTTTGCTTTTAGATAGCAAATACCCAATTTTGTAAAGAAAGATTGGAGCTTGAAGGTTAAATTCTTTCTCTATTCTTATTTTGGTGAAGTTCTTCTTGAATTACCAGCGAAATTGAGATTTAATTAGGGAAAGCCATTGTTTTTCTTTCTCTCTATTTACTGTATTTTTTGTTTTGGGGAGGAAGATGAGAAAAAATACTTTACACATATTTCCTCCTTTCTAGATGGTTCTAGAGAAGGTTAATGGATTCAAACCTTACCCAAATATGCCCAAGACTAATATACTTAGAGATATTCCTATGTTATATACATATTTAACCTATTTAATCAATTTATACATTAGTTTTCTCATTTTTAACCAAATAAAATATCTACAACAAATTGTTTGTAATAAAATTGTTATTATATAAAAAAATTATTTCGACAATAAAAAGTTATTTTTATAAATAAAACCCTATCTTTGACAATATTTTACAAATTACACCATTTTAGTGTAAAAACACTATTTTTAATGCAATAACTTAAACAAAAATTTCTTTCATGTAAAATAAATTGCAATAAATCATTCTAACACTTTTTAATCGTCAAAATATTTTTTCCAATTAAAAATATTATTCTCCCCATATAACACTATTTTTTAACAATATTTACCAATATTCCCATTTTTAGTGAAAAATCACTATCTTCATCCATTTCAACCAAATAAAATTTATTTTTAAGTCTACTGAAGTGTATTAAAATGTTTTAACATTTTTATAACATTAATACATCACTCCAAGCCTATTTACACTTCTAAATTTTTTCTTCTTCATATTATTCCTTTTATTTTACAATAGAAGGCTAACATTGGAATAAATTTTCAATATTACTAATTAACTAAAATTAAACCATCACAATTATTTATTTTCAATCCAAATCCAAAAATAATGTTTTTCAAACTTTATTTCATTCATTTACACATTTTTTTCAACCATCAAATGTTGAAATAGGCTTCAAATAAAATAACATGACTTATTTAAATTTCAAATCCCAAATTATATTCATCAAGATATTGTTTATATAAAATAAATAATACAATCCCCATTTTATTATCCAAATCATTTTAAACACAATATTAAATTATAATTTGCATTATAATTTAATATTAACAGTAATCTCCAAAATCCTGGGTTGTTACAATGTTACTACATCTCACAAGCAACACTCCGACTCTTTGAGCACTAACAATCCCATGAACGTCGATCAGGCAGATATCCAATTGCTATCGATGTTTCTGAAGTAGAGAAGTTTGCCAAGCTCAAGGCTACTTTTTCAAAAAAATTCTTTGACGGGCTTTATTTCCTTCCTTCCATTCATATAATTCCAGGCACGCCAAGGAGAGTTCTCTCGTAGGCGTCAATGATGTATTCGTGCAACACAAATTGTTTATACACTTGGCAGAAAATGTCTCGGAAGTATCCATTGAGCGACAACATAAAAGAGGCCATCTCAAGTTGGAAGCTATACATGATAAGACATAATCAAACATCAAGACGCTGAATTAATAGAAATAAAAACTCAGCTCGCTGAAGCAAAGAAAAACGCTAAGGAAATGATAAGGGTAATAAGCCATTTGGAAACTTCTCCTTAAAAATGAACTCGACGCAGCACTTCATCTGTAGCGGGACACTTGCTTTAGAAAAAGACTCCTTGCAAATGGAAAAAGATGTTGTGGCTCACCGTGTCGAGGAACTTGAAGAGCCTTTTAAGATGGAAAGGGAGGAGAAAATCGAAGCCCAAGAAGAATCACAGAAGTACTGCAAGGAAGTTGTTGAGGCCAGAAGCCTAAAAGATGAACTCGAGGAGCAACTTTCTAAAATTGAACTCTTAAAGAGGAAGCAAGAGAAGAGGGATACAAAGAAATAATTGAACAAGTTGAATTACAAGTGGAAGCTGCTAAAGAGTCTGGTAGAAATGAGATTTAGGACTTGTTCGACCTGTTGATCATTGAATATAATGCCACCTCCTTATCCACCGCGAATTAAGCTTTCTCGACGAGGGTGTTGAATATCGATTTATAGCGTTTTGATTGTGAAAACTATATATATATATATATATATATCAGTATCGATTAACCTTGTTTTGCAGGAAGAAACTCTAAAATAGGAAAATTTCAAGGGCTTAGTTAGAGGCTATGTGTATTAGTATTTGTTAAAATCTTCCTTGGTGACACACACATGCACAATTGAAAAACATGCACAAGGCACAGCAAACAGACGTTTGAAAATTTTATTTCAGACGTTTGTCTACTGAAACAAAAATTGATTCAGCATAATATTCAGATGTCTGTTCTGAGATATTCAGACGTCTGAATATAGGCCGAATTTGCCTATTTTCTTGCTTTATAAATTTTTAACTGTAAACATACTTCTGAAATATTATTTTAGACTTCTAAAAACGAATAGATGTAACTATTCAGCAAAGAGACACAACTCTTGATTCACATCTAATCATCGAATCTCTTCGTGAATAATTGCAACTATTTGTATACTATAAATAGAGGCTTAACCAAATGTTTTTATCATTGAATCTTACTCTAATTCTTTCTATCTTATTTATAACATTCATAATCACAAAAGCTCTCTATTTTCATATTTAAAAGATAACAAATCTTCTCAAATCTTCCATATTCTTTCACGAACTACACTATTATCATCAAGGAAAGATTATAGGAAGGGTGTCCATTGATTTGACATATCCGTGTTATTAATAACATAAGTAGTCAACAAAATCTTTTGTATTGTGAAAGTCTTCTTCAGCAGTCGAGGCAAGAAATCCTGTTCGGCTGTTCGGGTAGTTGTAAACCTATTCCTCCAGGTAAAGTGAGGGTTTTTTTGTTAGTGAAATGCCTAAGAGGAGCTTAGGGACAGGACGTAGGACAGTGGTCCGAACTAGCATAAATCTCTGGTGTCACTTTTATTTATTATTGATACTCTGCTATCTATGCATTTCTATTCCATACGATCCTGCTGCAACGTCTCTTTCAATTGGTACCAGAGCTAGGTTATCCAATAACCGTAACACCGTTATTTGATATTTTGATAATATGGAAAGTAACGCAAGAACCAACACAATCACTGTCTCTACATTTTCCGAAGGACAATCTACTCAAATACCGCCATTGTTCAATGGTTTACATTACAATTATTGGGCAACAAGAATGAGGATATATATGCAAGCAACCTGTTTTGATGCCTGGAATGCAACTCAAACAGAATTCACAGCACATACAACTAATTACTCTGCATGGACGATAGCTCAAAAAAATGTAGCAAGTGCAAATGCCCAAGCTATGAATATGTTATTCTGTGCTTTGGATAGAAATGAGTTCAATCGAGTTAGTATATGTACTACTGCACATCAGATATGGGAAACACTCAAAACAATTCATAAGGGTACAAACAAGGTCAAACAAAGAAAAATCTCAATGCTCAAAAACCAGTTCCAAAATTTCAGGATGAGACAAAATGAAACCATCATCGACATGTACTCAAGATTTCAAGACATACTTCATGCTTTAATAGGGTTAGGAGAAAAATATAGTGACTTTGATATTATTTCAAAAGTACTAAACTCCTTAAACGACGAATGGGAGAGGAAGGTGTTAGCCATTGAGGAAGCCAATGACTTATCAACAATGAAACCTGAAGAACTAATAGGTAACGTTATATCTTATGAAGTAAATCTTCAAGCCAAAAAGGACCAGGCACAAGAAAAAAAAGAATGTAGCTTTACGAGCGGAAAAAGAAGAATCAGAACCAAAAGATGAGGATATAGAATTTATTGCAAAAAAATTTAAGAAATTTCTAAAATTCAGAAAGAGTAGCTTCAAAAAGAATTCCTCAAATAAACCTTCATCTTCAAACTTAGGGTGTTTGGCCATATGATAAAAGACTGTCCAGAGCTAAAGAAAAGAATAAGAAAGACAAATTTAAAAAGAAGGCTTTTTCTGTCACATGGGACGATTCAGATTTAGATTCATCAGATATTGATAGTGATAGCAACAATGAACAAGCAAATGTGTGCTTCATGGCTCAAGAATATGAGGTTAGTGATTTATCTTATGATGATTTAATGGAAGTAAACACTGAATTTTGAAATACTATAAAAATTCAGAAAAAGAAACTTAAAGAGACACGTGAAAATCAGAACAAAGCTGAATTTGAAAGAGATATGTTAAAAGAGGAGAAAAAAATATTGGAAGAAGAACTTGAAAAAGTTCAAGAATCTCTCTCAAATTCACATAGTCAACTTTTACTTTTGAGCCAATAAATTGAAACTCAAAAGGCAAAGAATGATGAAATTATGTCTGACAATAAAAAGTTAAAAAATAAAATAAAACAAGTTGAATTGGAAAATACTAGTCTTCAAGTTAAATTTGATAACATTACTAAAAATGTTTCTAATTTTAATAAGGGAAGAGAAAATTTATCTAGAGTTATAGAAAATTCTCAATCCTCTTCAAATAAAAATGGATTAGGTTTTAAAAAGGAATCAAAAATTCCTTCAAAGAAAAATACTAATTTTAAGAAGGAAGATAATTCAAATAACAGTATAGTATTGAAAAATAACATACCAAGATTCACTAAAAAGAAAAAGGAAATCAAAATATGGGTTTAAAAAACAAACAATAATTTAATTCGGAATGAATATATAAAATCCTTTATAGAAACAGTTCACAAAAGTAGTAATTATCTTTATAAAAGGGATACTAAACCCACATGGGTTTGGTTTCCTAAGATCTAACTCTTAGGACCCTATTAAAAGGTGGGTACCAATATATTTATTAATATTTTTTTGCAGGTCCCATTCAAGAAAAGAAAATGGATTCTAGATAGTGGTTGCTCAAAACACATGACCGGAGACAAAGAAATGCTCACAAATATTTCATACTTTGATGGTGGCTCTGTTACCTTCAGAGATAACTCAAAAGGTTTTATCATTGGCAAAGGAGATGTGTGCAACTACGGTATATCAAATCTACCCCTTATTACTAATGTTTCTTTAAGTAAAAAACTTAAAACATAATTTATTAAGCATAAGTCAACTATGTGACAAAGGCTTTAAATAACTTTTTTTGAAAATAAATGTTGTATCTTTGATCAAAATAAAAATCTTATCTTTGAATGAAAAAGAGATAGAAATATTTATGTTTTAAACATGAAAATTAATAATAATAAAGATATGTGTTTAATGGTCAAAGATAATGATCCTTGGCTATGGCACAAAAGGTTTTGTCATATAAATTTTAAATCTATTCAAAAACTTTCAAAAAATGAATTAGTGAAAGGCTTACCAAAAATAAATTTTAAAATAAATAATCTTTGCGATGATTGTCAAGTAGGAAAATAAACTAAATCATCTTTTAAGTCTAAGAAAGTCATTTCAACTTTACAACCATTAGAATTATTACATGGATTTATTCGGACCAACACAGGTTCAATCCATTAATCATAATCGATATGATTTTATAATAGTCGATGACTTCTCAAGATATATATGGATGATATTTATGAAAAACAAAAGTGATACGTTTGATTATTTCAAAAATTTTGTTAAAAGAATTCAAAATATTAAGAATTAAAAATTAAAAATATAAGTAGTGATCATGGAAGCGAATTTGAAAATGAATCATTTGAATTATTTTGTAAAAAGAAAGGAATAAATCATAATTTTTCATTTCCTAGAACTCCAAAACAAAATGGAGTTGTAGAAAGGAAAAATAGAACTCTACAAGAATGCGCAAGAACGTTATTAAATGGAAGTACATTACCAAAGCATTTTTGGACAGAAGCTGTAGCAACTGCGTAGTATGTATTAAATCGTATTTCCATACGACCTTTAACTAAAAACACTTCACATGAAATTTTTAATGGAAGAAAACCTAGCTCAAAATGTGTAACGACCCGTATTTTTATGGATCGAAATATCGTAGAATAATTGTCATTAGGCCGTTGTTATTGTTTATGTCAACCAGAGCTTATCTTGTCCAGGAGCTTAGGTCGTGTGGAAGTTAGCTTAGGTCGTGTGGAAGTTAGCTCGTGTGAGCGACTTAAGGAGTTGGGCCGACTTAAGATGGGACGAGTTAGTGGGCTGGACCGACTCATAGGGGCGACCGACCAAAGAGGCGAGCGAGTTAAGGTGTGGACCGACCTAAGGAATTGACCGAGTTAAGAGAGTTGACCAACTTAAGGAGCATGGACGACTTAGTGGAGTAAGCGACTCATAGGGGTGACCGAGTCAAGGAGTTTGCGACCTAAGAGTTAGTAGCTTGCGGCTTAGAGATAGGTCGGTCGAAGCGAGTTACCGACCTAAGGAGAGTAGGTCATTCGAGCGACTCAGGGAATAGCTTAGGGATTGGTTAGGTCGACCATAAGGCTACGCTGTTGAGTCGCATGAAGCATGAGTCGTTAGGTCAGGCAAGGGTGTTGAGTGATAGGTCGGTAAGCCATGGAGTGTTAGGCCGTGTGTTTTAGGTCGTTACCGACTTATGTTAAGTCGCGTGCGTGCATGGGTAGGTTGTGGACGTGCATGTACTTTAGGTCGTAGGTCGGAATAGTCGAGTCGTTGAGTCGTTAGGGGCTTGAGTCGTGAGTCGGCTAGTGGATAGGTCGGTGATGACTCATGGGGGGGGGGGGGGGGCGGCCGACTTATGGTATTTTCTGCCTATAAATAGAGGGCTTCGGTTCACTTTTTGGCACCGGATTTTGAAGCAACGAATTGCTGCCATTTTGAGAGCTCGACTACAACACTTCTTCACTTCTTTTCTCCACTCTAATCTAGTACTTACATCCGTCCAAGATCGAAGATTCAAGAGCCAAAGTTGAAGATCTACATCCAACAAAGAGAGATTTCATCATTTGGAGCGGAATCTTGTCGGAGCAAGCTAGATCCTTCGCTGTCCAGATCTGATGTTAGTAGCTTTTGAGGTGTTTAGGTGATTCGGTGAGTGGTAGTTATCTCTCATACGGACCCAAAGGAGTATATTGGATCGGTGGCTTGTTTATGTGTTAAAGATAGAGATTTCTTGCATTTTCCTTAAGTCTGCGTGTAGATCCGTTGTCTATGAAGTTTTAGATACCCATTTTGCTACATGTTAACTTATATAAGTTTATTCATCAAGTTGTAGAGATATTTGCTTATAATTCATACCTGTTAGATTTGGACTCTTTATTTACGAAATTGCCATTATTGTTGTAATTGTTTATTTGGATCTTGTTTGAATGATTGTTTACTTGGATTAATGTTTGATTTGATGGATTAGTTGATTGATAACTTGATTTGGACAAGTTGGTCGAAGATGATTCAAAAGCTAAGTGGAAAGGCTCTTGAATAAGGAAAGCTGCTTGTGGCATATGAAGCGGATGTTGAAGCTCATATGGATAGATATGATGATGATGACGAGATGGGACTTTGCTATGATGCGATGAAGCAAAGCATGATGTGAGAAAGCCTTGGTTTAATCCAGACGGGATCATCCCAAGCATGTTGATAACTCGGTGATGTGGTCCGGGTTTGTGGATAATGGTTAGCTTGAGAGGCGCTTGAGCTAGTATGGGAATAGTCGTCGAGGAGGATGACTAGAAGGCTGAGATTTCATCGTTGTTGAAGGTTCTAGCATGCTCAAAGCAAGAGTACGTTGGGATGGGTCACGATGACGTTCCAAGCACGGGTCACGATGACGTGCTAGTACTCTGGCAGATGCGATAGTCCTAGGCACGGGTCACGACGACGTGCGGAGCTATGTCTAGAACCGGGGTTACCATTAGCCCTTGGCAGGCGGTCATTCAACTAACGGGGAAATCAAGGCAATGATAACAGTGATAGCCAGAGTCATGGATGTTTGGATGTTTGGTTGTATCATCACTTGGGTCAAGAGCGATGTTTTCAGGGTGCTTATCTGATCTTGGTTTAGGCCTTGGGGGTTTGCACTTGGAAAACACCGACCTTGACTCGAGTGGTAATTTCTTTGCTTTGAATGTCTGAATTGCTATGTTACTTCTGCTTAGTGTGTCTGGGGGCTATCACTGTAGAAAGAGGTGGAGTGGGATGGTTGGGTTCCTATTCCTTTTATTCTTTATGCTCTTTTGGTATGCTTGATAGTTGATTTACTGCTCACTAGGACTTTTATCTGACTCAAGGTTTTATGTTTAACTCTTATTACCTTGGGCCGTTCATCCATGTTGGGATGGATAGACTAGGTAGCAGGTGACAGGTGCTGATCTTAGTGACTAACGCTATTGATGACGAAGACGAGCTGGAGGCTTTTGCATATTGTTTTTTTTTTTACTATATGTACTGGATGTTCCGCTGTTTGTATGATTCTCTGAGTGCTTTGTAGCGAGGCTTGATGTATTGACTATTCAGATGCTTGTATCAAATTGTTATGAGCTTATATGATGAGAATTCTGTTCTATGGAGCTTCACTATGTATACTTTCTATTGTATTTTATCAATGCGCTGTGAGTAATACGATAGAGTTTATTATTTTACCCAACCCTGACTATCGTCCATGGCTGCCTGGCACACTTTCAGCGCACTATTTCCTGGTTTTGGTGCGGGAGTCATGGGCGGTCGTCACATTTGGTATCAGAGCCAGGTTAATCGATTTTAGCCAACGCTCGCCGACGTAACTACGTATGAGAGACGTAATTGTATTTTGATGGATGATTACTATATATAATATAGTAGCTTAGAAGGATTTGAACTCCTTATGTAGTTGTTTCTCAAGGTGTTCTAATCATTCCTTTTTATAGATATTAAGGATGAGTCGAAGAGGGAGACCAGCTGCTAGGGAAGGCCGTGCTGCTGAAGGGGCTGCTGATTATGCTACTATGTTTGAGGCCATGATGACTTCGATCATGAGAAGGATGCCAGCCTCGGGGTCATCAGTAGATGTTGGAGTTCAAGTTTAAGCCCCAAAACCAGTGGATATTGTTAAGTTGTGCAAAGACTATACTTCTCTTGGAGGAAAGGTTTTCTTGGGAACATAATTAACCATTGAAGTGCAGAGATGGATTGATGCTTGTAGAAGGATATTTGGTGATTTGGGAATTGAGGATGCAACTAAGAGGAAGCTTGCATCAAGACAGCTTCAAGGGAGAGCTTCTGATTGGTGGAACTCTATCACCATTGATACTCCAGAAGAAGAGATTACTTGGGAGCAATTCCAAGATAGATTTGAAGCTAAGTTCATTTCTACAGCTCAGAAATCTGTTCTGTTTAAGAAGTTTGTGGAACTCAAGCAAGGTGGAAGACCAGTTCTTGAGTATGTTTCTGAGCTTGAAGCTTTGTCCAAGTATGCTCGGTCGTATATCGATTCTTCCTATCAAAAGAATGAGAAGTTTGTGATAGGCTTGGACACTTATCTTGGGAGACGGTTGGTGGATCATTTGGACGATCCATTTGAGAAGCTTGTGGAGAAAGCTCTCAGGCATGAGAATCTGTTTCCTAAGGAAGGATCTGTTGTTGCTGTGGCCAAGGAGCAAGGTGGAAACATGAAGAGAAAGCAGCAGCAGAAGGGTAAGGATGGCCAGAAGAAGCCAAAGGGCGAAGTGATCTGCTACAATTGTCGGCAGAAGGGTCATCTCTCCAGGGATTGCAAGAATCCGACAGTGCCGGTGAAGTGCCACAACTGTGAAAAACCGGGGCATATCAAGAGGAATTGTCCGGAACCGAGGAAGGACAAGCGGATTGTGCAAGCTTATGCTTTGGAGCTGTGCCATCATCTTTGAAAGCTCCTACTGTTGAAGAGGAGGGAAAGAGTGTGGTGGTTCAAGGTACTCTTTCCATTTCTGGTGTTCCAGTTAGAGTGTTGTTTGATACTGGAGCGTCGCATTCTTTTGTTTGTAATGAACTTGTAGGCCGGTTGGGTTTGGAACCGGATATTGTTGATAGACCATTGGTTGTGACTAATCCAGTTGGGGGTTCGTCTTGTTTGTGTATGGTATGCAGTGGTCTGGTTGTGTCGAGTCATGATTGCTCTTTTGTTTGTGATTGTTTAGTTCTGAACTTTGCGGGGTTCGGAATTATTTTGGGTATGGACTGGTTTAGGAAGTATGCGGCAAGGGTTGATTGTAAGAGGCTGGAGGTGACAGTCGAGAATGTGGAGGGGCAAAACGTTGTGATACGATGTAAGCATTAGGAAGGCGTCTTCATGAGCTTCATGTATTCGCTGGTTGTTCCACGGGATGGACTGTCATCGGTGCCTATCGTGAATGGATTTGAGGATGTCTTTGACGAGGTCAAAGGGTTACCGCCGCATAGAGAGATCAAGTTTCGTATCGATCTAGTTGAGGGAGCCAGACCAGTTGTGATGCCTCTTAGGCGAATGGCGCCTAGGGAGCAGCAAGAGTTGAAGGTGCAAGTTGATGACCTTTTTCAGAAAGGATTCATTCGACGTAGTGTGTCCGAATGGGGTGCACCAGTTGTGTTTGCAACCAAAGCGGATGGATCGTTGAGGTTGTGTGTGGATTACCGTGAGCTGAATAAAGTGACTAAGAAGAACAAGTATCCATTGCCGAGAATAGATGACTTGTTTGATCAGCTTCACGATGCCAAGGTGTTTTCTCAGATGGATTTGGCAACGGGATTTCACCAGTTGAGAGTGGCAAAGGATAGTGTTCCGAAGACTGCTTTTAGGACACCATCCGGTTTCTATGAGTGGCTGGTAATGCCGTTTGGACTGACCAATGCACCAGCATATTTTGTGGATCTTATGAATAGAGTGTTCAGAGATCAGTTGAACAAGTTTGTACTTGTGTTGGTGGATGATATTTTGATTTATTCCAGAACTGAAGAGGAACACAAGACACACTAGCGGATTGTTTTGGAAATCTTGCGAAAACATCAGTTGAAGGCTAAGTTTTCGAAGTGTCACTTCTGGAAGAGTGAGGTGAGGTTCTTAGGCCATGTTATCTCTGGAAATGGAATAGCGGTTGATCCCGCTAAGGTGGCAGCAATCCAGGATTGGGTTAGACCTAAGAATGCATCTGATGTGAGAAGTTCTCTTGGATTAGCAGGATATTATCGTCGTTTTATCAAAGACTTTTCCAAGATAGCTTCACCATTAACAGGATTGACGAAAAAGAATCAGATATTCAAATGGGATGTTGAGTGTGAGCAAGCTTTCAGAATCCTGAAAGAGCGATTGACGAGTGCTCCTGTTTTGACTATTCCAAGTGGAAATGATGAGATGGTGGTTTACACTGATGCATGTGGTACTGGACTTGGAGCAGCGCTGATGCAGAAGGATAAAGTTGTTGCGTATGCAAGTCGACAACTGAAGCCGCATGAAAGGAATTATCCAACTCATGTTTTGGAGTTAGCGGCGATTGTATTTGCTTTGAAAATGTGGAGACATTACCTATTGGGAGTTCGATTCGAGTTGTTTACGGATCATAAGTCATTGAAGTATCTTTTCACCCAAAAGGATTTGAATCTTCGACAGCAACGATGGCTAGAGTTTTTAGCATCATATGATTTTGGTGTAGCCTAAACTCCGGGAAAAGGTAACGCAGTGGCAGATGCGTTAAGTCGAAGACACGCAGGTTTGGGAGCCATGTTTTCGGAATGGAAGAATCTCGAGTATTTGGCTGGATTTGACTTCAGACCTAGATGTGAATTGGAACCTGAGATGTTGGCAAACTTATCGATAAGACCTACTCTAGTGGAAAGAATTGGCGAGAGCCAAAAGCGAGACAATAAGCTTGTCAAAATTATCCGTGATTTGGAATCTGGATTGGACCCAGAGAAGGATAAAGGATTCGAGGTCGATCGAGAGGGTTGGCTTCGGAAACAAGGACGATTAGTTGTTCCCGATATAGATGAATTAAGAGATGAAGTTCTGAAGGAAAGTCATCACTCAAAGCTGACAATTCATCCAGGTGGAAATAAGATGTATCGGGATATGAAAAGAACCTATTACTGGGAAGGTATGAAGAAGGATGTTGGAAATTTTATTTCCAAATGTATGAACTGCCAGTTCGTAAAAGCCGAGCAGAAGAAGCCAAGTGGATTGCTTCAGCCATTAGAAGTTTCTACGTGGAAGTGGGAGTAAGTATCGATGGATTTTATCGATGGATTACCTAGAACCAGGGCAGGAAATGAAGGGATTTGGGTCATCGTAGATCGTTTGACTAAGAGTGCAAGGTTCATCCCTGTTCGATCAACTAGGACTGCATCGAAGTTGGCTGAGTTGTATGTCCAGTGGATAGTTCGATTACATGGTATTCCGAAGAGTATAGTGAGCGATCGAGACCCATTGTTCACTAGTGGATTTTGGAAGAGCTTCCAGGAGGTTTTGGGAACCGAGTTGTGTTTAAGTACAGCTTATCATCCCCAAACAGATGGTCAGACTGAGAGAGTCAATAGAGTTTTCGAAGATCTCCTCAGAGCATGTGTTTTAGACTTCGGAGGATCATGGGAAGATCATCTTCATTTGGTGGAATTTGCATATAATAACAGTTACCAGTCAAGCATTGGTATGGCACCATATGAAGCACTGTATGGAAGACCGTGTAACTCTCCTACATGTTGGTTGAAAACTGGAGAGAAGCTAATACTTGGGCCAGACATGATTCGTCAGACTTCGAACTGTATAGAGACCATTCGGCGACGAATGAAGGCCGCCCAAGACCGTCAGAAAAGTTATGCCGATAAGCGTCGTAAAGATTTGGAATACGACGTAGGTGATATGGTTTTTGTGAAGATTTCTCCACTGAAGAATGTTATTCGATTCGGAAAGAAAGGAAAATTGACTCCGAGATTTGTTGGACCGTTCCCGATCGTCGAGCGAATTGGAAGGCTCGCTTATAAGTTGGATTTACCAGAAAAGATGTCGGGAGTGCACAATGTTTTTCATGTATCGTATCTACGGAGGTATGTGCACGACCCAAGTACAGTGGTTTTTGTTGATAGCTGTGAAGATTTAGAGGTTGATCCAGTAGTTAAGAGACCTCGTAAGCCGCTTCGTGTTGTGGAGACTGACACGAAACAGCTTAGGAAGAAGGTAGTCAAGTTGCTCAAGGTACAATGGAGTGATGATGTTAACGACTGTACATGGGAGGAGGAAGAGAGGATAAAGGCAGCTCATCCTGAACTCTTCGAGGTATGGCCCTAAGGTGTCGTGACATCTCATGAATTTGTAACTTATTCTAGTTTTATAATTCTGCGTGCTAGGCTAGTAATTGGATGCATGGTTTGTTGATTGCTATGGATGGTAGGCATGCATAATAGTTTTGATTGCTCATGCTTGTTTGGAATTTCGGGGGCGAAATTCCTAAGGGGGAGAGAATGTAACGACCCGTATTTTTATGGATCGAAATATCGTAGAATAATTGTCATTAGGCCGTTGTTATTGTTTATGTCAACCAGAGCTTATCTTGTCCATGAGCTTAGGTCGTGTGGAAGTTAGCTTAGGTCGTGTGGAAGTTAGCTCGTGTGAGCGACTTAAGGAGTTGGGCCGACTTAAGATGGGACGAGTTAGTGGGCTGGACCGACTCATAAGGGTGAGCGACCTAAGAGGCGAGCGAGTTAAGGTGTGGACCAACCTAAGGATTTGACCGAGTTAAGAGAGTTGACCAACTTAAGGAGCATGGACGACTTAGTGGAGTAAGCGACTCATAGGGGTGACCGAGTCAAGGAGTTTGCGACCTAAGAGTTAGTAGCTTGCGGCTTAGAGATAGGTCGGTCGAAGCGAGTTACCGACCTAAGGAGAGTAGGTCATTCGAGCGACTCAGGGAATAGCTTAGGGATTGGTTAGGTCGGCCATAAGGCTATGCTGTTGAGTCGCATGAAGCATGAGTCGTTAGGTCAGGCAAGGGTGTTAAGTGATAGGTCGGTAAGCCATGGAGTGTTAGGCCGTGTGTTTTAGGTCGTTACCGACTTATGTTAAGTCGCGTGCGTGCATGGGTAGGTTGTGGATGTGCATGTACTTTAGGTCGTAGGTCGGAATAGTCGAGTCGTTGAGTCGTTAGGGGCTTGAGTTGTGAGTCGGCTAGTGGATAGGTCGGTGACGACTCATGGGGGGGGGGGCGGCCGACTTATGGTATTTTCTGCCTATAAATAGAGGGCTTCGGTTCACTTTTTAGCACCGGATTTTGAAGCAACGAAGTGCTGCCATTTTGAGAGCTCGACTACAACACTTCTTCACTTCTTTTCTCCACTCTCATCTAGTACTTACATCCATCCAAGATCGAAGATTCAAGAGCCAAAGTTGAAGATCTACATCCAACAAAGAGAGATTTCATCATTTGGAGCGGAATCTTGTCGGATCAAGCTAGATCCTTCGCTGTCCAGATCTGAAGTTAGTAGCTTTTGAGGTGTTTAGGTTATTCGGTGAGTGGTAGTTATCTCTCACACGGACCCAAAGGAGTATATTGGATCGGTGGCTTGTTTATGTGTTAAAGATAGAGATTTCTTGCATTTTCCTTAAGTCTGCGTGTATATCCGTTGTCTATGAAGTTTTAGATACCCATTTTGCTACATGTTAACTTATATAAGTTTATTCATCAAGTTGTAGAGATATTTGCTTATAATTCATACTTGTTAGATTTGGACTCTTTATTTACGAAATTGCCATTATTGTTGTAATTGTTTATTTGGATCTTGTTTGAATGATTGTTTACTTGGATTAATGTTTGAATTGATGGATTAGTTGATTGATAACTTGATTTGGACAAGTTGGTCGAAGATGATTCAAAAGCTAAGTGGAAAGGCTCTTGAATAAGGAAAGCTGTTTGTGGCATATGAAGCGGATGTTGAAGCTCATATGGATAGATATGATGATGACGACGAGATGGGACTTTGCTATGATGCGATGAAGCAAAGCATGATGTGAGAAAGCCTTGGTTTAATCCAGACGGGATCATCCCAAGCATGTTGATAACTCGGTGATGTGGTCCGGGTTTGTGGATAATGGTTAGCTTGAGAGGCACTTGAGCTAGTATGGGAATAGTCGTCGAGGAGGATGACTAAAAGGCTGAGATTTCATCGTTGTTGAAGGTTCTAGCATGCTCAAAGCAAGAGTACGTTGGGACGGGTCACAATGACGTTCCAAGCACGGGTCACGATGACGTGCTAGTACTCTGGGCAGATGCGATAGTCCTAGGCACGGGTCACGACGACGTGCGGAGCTATGTCTAGAACCGGGGTTACCATTAGCCCTTGGTAGGCGGTCATTCAACTAACGGGGAAATCAAGGCAATGATAACAGTGATAGCCAGAGTCATGGATGTTTGGATGTTTGGTTGTATCGTCACTTGGGTCAAGAGCGATGTTTTCAGGGTGCTTATCTGATCTTGGTTTAGGCCTTGGGGGTTTGCACTTGGAAAACACCGACCTTGACTTGAGTGGTAATTTCTTTGCTTTGAATGTCTGAATTGCTATGTTTACTTCTGCTTAGTGTGTCTGGGGGCTATCACTGTAGAAAGAGGTGGAGTGGGATTGTTGGGTTCCTATTCCTTTTATCCTTTATGCTCTTTTGGTATGCTTGATAGTTGATTTACTGCTCACTAGGACTTTTGTCTGACTCAAGGTTTTATGTTTAACTCTTATTACCTTGGGCTGTTCATCCATGTTGGGATGGGCAGACTAGGTAGCAGGTGACAGGTGCTGATCTTAGTGACTAACGCTGTTGATGACGAAGACGACCTGGAGGCTTTTGCATATTGTTTTTTTTTTTACTATATGTACTGGATGTTCCGCTGTTTGTATGATTCTCTGAGTGCTTTGTAGTGAGGCTTGATGTATTGACTATTCAGATGCTTGTATCAAATTGTTATGAGCTTATATGATGAGAATTCTGTTCTATGGAGCTTCACTATGTATACTTTCTATTGTATTTTATCAATGCGCTGTGAGTAATACGATAGAGTTTATTGTTTTACCCTACCCTGACTATCGTCCATGGCTGCCTGGCACACTTTCAGTGCACTATTTCCTGGTTTTGGTGCGGGAGTCATGGGCGGTCGTCACAAAATGTTTTATTCTTAACACAAAAGACCAGCTTGGAAAATTTGATCCAAAAGGAGATCATGGAATTTTCGTAGGTTACTCAGAACGAAGTAAGGCATATCGCGTTTTCAATAAACGAACAAATGTAATAGAAGAAACTTTACATGTATTTTTTGATGAAAACTTTAATAAAAATACAATAATTAAAGTTGATGAAGAAAATATATCTAACACTGAAAATATAAGTTTTGAAAATACTGAAAATATTAATCAAAACAATAACAATCAAATTAGATCTCCTCCTAAAATTCTACGAGATCATCCTACACAAAAAATAATTGGAGAGATTGATTCACAAGTTCAAACAAGAAGTCAACTAAGCCAAATGGGTCATGTTGCTTTTCTTTCAACTTTTGAGCCTAAAAATCCAAAAGAAGCTTCAACGGATGAATAGTGGACTGTTGTCATACAAGAAGAGTTAAATCAGTTCGAACGAAATAATGTGTGGGAGTTAGTTCCTCATCCTGATGACCAATCAGTTATTGGAACTAAATGGGTCTATAAAAATAAAGCTGACGAATTAGGAAATATTACTAGAAATAAAGCAAGATTACTAGCATAAGGCTATAATCAAGAAGAAGGAATCAATTATGAAGAAACGTTTGCTCCTGTTGCAAGATTAGAAGCAATACGTATTCTACTAACTTACGCTTGTTTTCATAATTTTAAACTTTATCAAATCGATGTTAAAAGTGCATTCTTAAATGGATTTATTAAGGAAAATGTATATGTTTAACAACCACCATTATTTATTCATGAAAAATATCCAGATATATAAACTAAAGAAAGCCTTATTAGGTCTAAAACAAGCACCTCGTGCTTGGTATGACAGACTTAAAAGTTATTTAATTAACTCAGGATTTCGAGTGGGAAAAGCTGACCAAACTTTGTTTATTAAAAATACTAATAAAGATATTTTAATTATACAAATATATATAGATGACATTATATTTGGTTCAACTAATGAATAATTATGTGAAGAATTTTCAAATATAATGACTAAAGAATTCGAAATATCACATATTGAAGAACTATCATATTTTCTCGGACTTCAAATTAAACAATTATCCAATGGTATTTTTATAAATCAAGAAAAATATTGTAATAATTTAATTAAACGATTTGGAATGGAAAACACTTCTGGAAAACCTACTCCTATGAGTACTACAGCTCATCTTGATCGAGATGAAAATGGTAAAAATGTTGACCAAAAATTATACAGAAGTATAATAGGGTCGCTACTTTATTTAACTGTGAGTAGACCAGACATTATGATGAGTGTATGTTAATGCGCTAGATTACAAGCAGATCCTGAAGAATCACATTTAAGAGCAGTGAAACGGATTCTGCGATACCTTAATAATACTAAGGACTTCGGTCTTTTCTATCCGAAAGAATGTCCATTTGAATTAGTATCTTTCAACGATGCTTATTTTTGCGGATCTCGGAAAGATGGAAAAAGTACAAGTGGTACGTGCCATTTCATTGGAAAATCACTTGTTTCTTGGTTTAGTAAGAAACAGAATTGTAGATCACTCTCAACGTGTGAAGCGGAATACATATCTGCAGCTTTAGCTTGTGCACAAGTTATTTATATGCAACAGATACTCAGAGATTTTGGAATAAATTTATCAAAATCAATAATTTACTGCGACAATACAAGCGCAATAAATCTGTCTAAAAACCTTGTAAATCACTCACGTACAAAACATATTAATGTTCGTCATCATTTCTTACGAGACAATATCGAAAAAGAAATTATCAACCTAGAACATATTTCAACCGAAAATCAAATAGCTGATATATTTGCCAAACCACTTTTAGAAAATTCATTTATTAAACTACGTCGAGAATTATGTTTAATGTCAGTAAAAGATATTTAATTTTTTAATGAAGAATATAAAAATAAATTACAAAATTTTAAAATCATAATTATCATCACAACAAAGGTCAGAGTTGAACTTAGGTCACTTGACTATAAGTTTGATAACTTAACCATTTGAGCTATACACTTGAATTAGCTACATAATATTACATACACTAAAAGATCCTTCTAAGACTATTCATTTAAAAATCAATTATTAACCGGTAATTCAATTTCTGGCTCTAAACTCCTATTGATTCTACACCACACTTTCCTTATAACTCTAAGCCTATATATACATATTAAGAACTAAAAACAAAATACAACAAATTCTTTTTCAAAAAAAAAAGTTCAAACTCTATAGAAAAATGCCCTCCAACAAATCAAACTCACCCATCATCATAACTTTCTCAACCGATAGCTCAGCTGCATCACGTCAACTTCCTACGCCAACACCAAAACACGAGCCTGTTTATAAATGGGACAATTATCGAACCGGGTATACACCAGATCCCAAGAAGGCCAAACGTGCACTGTTTATCTCTCCAGATACGAGGAGAAAGATCGATGAAATTCATCACTATCAACAGCAGCAAATAGACCTTCAACGTGAGTTGTATTTTGAACAGAAAGTAACGGCTAAACACTTAAGCTTTCTTGAACAAATTGGTTTAAAATTTTGCAACTCAAAGAAAAAGGATGTGAGTTAAACCTTACCTCGACCGTTAATCCGTTTAATCCATCTTCCTCATATCGTACATCAAACGATCCGATAAATCCATGGGTCTCGCATCAAAGACCTCAATATAGCCCAAATTCATGGGACAAGAACTAACGGCTAAAGAGGGATGTAGAGAATTAACATCAAAGAAAACACCATCACCAAAGAATTAATGTTGTACTATTTGTAATACTGCTAATTATTTTATATAATAAGTGTATTAACAAATATACATATATTAATAAAAATAAAATTAGCAAAGTGCAGAACCAAAAAAAATTCAGGAAACAGACGCCTGTTTCAATAAAACAGACATCTGAATACTGAAGTAAACATAATTTTTTAAAGAAGATTCAGACGTCTGGTTTCCATAAAACAGGCATCCAAAAAAGGGCAGAAATGAACTATTTCCCTCGGGTTTAAAATTTGATAAAAACAGACGTCTATTTTAGATTTTCAGACGTCTGGTTTTTGCTTAGTCATTTTTTTTTAAAATGGCACGTCCTCTCTTTTTTACCCACCACTTCATCTCCTCCACTCATTTTTTTTACTTTCCCCTTTTTACCACACAAAACCAAACCTCCATTATTCTTAAAATTCAAAAATCAACACTTCAAACCAACCAAAATCATTGGCAAATAGGCCAAAACGTTCAAGACAACAAGAATCCGAGCTTCCATCCGAAGATCAAATCCAAAGATGGCTATGGAATGACATTGCAAAGGAAAGGTATAAAGCTATGGAAAAATTCAAAATTCTTTGAAGGGGCTTTTGTAAATTTTGATGATTTTCACAAATATCGTCTTCAACAATATGCTAGGCACTTCAATTTCGAATCTGTAGTAGATTTTAATATGAACAATGTCAAAATTTACCCTTTGCTTGTCAAACTTTTCTTGGCTAATTTGAACTTGGATCATCATGTACCAAGGAATACAACTGATTGCGTATGGTCTATAGTTTGCGGTAAGCGTATTTTTCTTCTGATTCAACGTCTAGGGCAAATTTTGCATTGCGCGTGGCATGGTCAAGATATTGACACTATAGAAGTTAACGTGGAAAAACGTAATGAAGTTTCTCATAAGTTTTTGTCCGACAATTTAGTTAACTTGAAAAGTCTTACCTCCACGCATCTACGTCCACAAGCACGTCTCCTAAATCGCATCTTAGTCCGAACAATTCAACCAAGGAAATGAATTTATGAAAAAGTATATAAACGGGATTTTCAAGCTTTATATGCTATTTATTCTAATACGCAAGTCAATTGGGCTAAGATCATACTTGACGAATGGGCGGATATTACATATAAGCGGAAGTATAAGACAATTCATTATGGTTCTTACATTACACGTATTCTTCTTGAGTGTCAAATTGATATACCCGACACTTCTACCTTAAGTGTCAAAGAGATTGGATCAAAAACATTGAAGCTTATGGATATTGACCCGAACCCATCAACATTAGAACATATGTCTTTCGAAGCTTGGTAAGAACATATCGCATCACAACCAGAAACTACAATAGCGGAATCATCTTCTCGTCGTCGTCATTTTCTTTAAGAAGAAGAAGAGATAGAAGATATTCAAATTGTTTCTCCCGATCTTCCACCCAAGCAAGCATTGGCTGTACTCTCTCGCAATCAATCAAAAATTCACAAAGATTTGAAGTGTTTTGAGCATAATACCAATAAAAAGTTTGATTCTTTAAGAAACTTTCTTAACAAAATTTGGGATAAAATTTCATGCATCGGACCTCAATCTTCTCAAGCTTATGATCCGGTTTGCCTTCGAGTTCTAACGATGAAGATTCCCTAGACTCAAGCTCTTGACATGATGGATCTAAAGGAGGTGATGTAAGTATTGACCTTAGCTTGACGGTCACGGAAAGTTGGTAATCTCGGGTATGATCTTTATAATACTTTTTGCAACTAAAACTCTACTGTGGTTTGTAATATTTTTTGGTACTCTGCTTTATTTGGTAGCGAACTCGTATGTATGACAATATTGTGTATATTATTGTATGTTATGAATATTATTATGCATTTTATCTTCACTTATTTATCTCCTTTTTGTCAATGACAAAGGGGGAGAAAATATGTGCATATCGACAGAGGGAGTCACATATATGGTTGTCATTATCAAAAAGGGGGAGAATGTTGAATCTCGTTTTATAGCGTATTGATTATGACAACTATACATATATATATTAGTATCGATTAACCTTGTTTTGCAGGAAGAAACTCTACAATAGGAAAATTTCAAGGGCTTAGTTAGAGTCTATGTGTATTAGTATTTTTTAAAATCTTCCTTGGTGACGCACACATGCATAATTGAAAAACATGCACAAGGCACAGCAAACAGACGTTTGAAAATTTTATTTCAGACGTCTGTCTACTGAAACAAAAATTGATTCAGCATAATATTCAGACATCTATTCTGAAATATTCAGATGTCTAAATATAGGCTGAATTTGCCTAATTTCTTGCTGTATAAATTTTTAACTACAAATAGACTTCTGAAATTTTATTTTAGACTTCTGAAAACGAATAGATGCAACTATTCAGCAAAGAGATACAACTCTTGATTCACATCTAATCATCGAATCTCTTCGTGAATAATTGCAACTATTTGTATACTATAAATAGAGGCTTAACCAATTGTTTTTATCATTGAATCCTACTCTAATTCTTTCTATCTTATCTATAGCATTCATATTCACAAAAGCTCTCTATTTTCATATTAAAAAGATAACAAATCTTCTCAAATCTTCCATATTCTTTCAAGAACTACACTATTATCATCAAGGAAAGATTATAGAAAGGGTGTACATTGATTTGAGATAAGAACACAAGTAGTCAACAAAATCTTTTGTATTGTGAAAGTCAGTCGAGGCAAGAAATCCCGTTCGGCTGTTCGGGTAGTTGTAAACCTATTCCTCTGCGTAAAGTGAGGGTTGTTTTTGTTAGTGAAATTCCTAAGAGGAGCTTAGGGAATGGACGTAGGACAGTGGTCCGAACCAGTATAAATCTCTAGTGTCACTTTTATTTATTATTAATACTCTGCTATCTACACATTTCTATTCCATACGATCCTGCTGCAACGTCTCTTTCAGAGGGTTATGTCGAATCACTTTCTGAAGTATAGAAGCATATTATCGAGGTAAAGAAAAATGAGCTAGGCAAATCCAAGCTCAATGGAAAAGAATGAAGAGGGAAATTCTTTGGGAAAATGAACCCTTGGATTTAGCTTCCATAAAGCTTCGTTACTTCAATGCTTCTGCACCAACCGAGGGAAGAGAATATATTGCAAGATCTTGAGGGACTGATTCTAAGGGTCCCTGTACATTCTAAAAGGCTGCAATATCAATCTCTCTCAACATAGCAAGATTTGGGCTACGATCCAGACAAGCCCTGCTACCAATCTAAGATGTTGTCCCCTATCTTAGAAAGAGGCACACCAGCAACCACAAAGAGCCAACTGGATGCGGGTATCTCACATAACTCTTTAGTATATGAAAAGTTTTGTTCTTCACGAGTAATGGTTTTGAGCTAATCTCCCTGTTTTAACAAATTTTGCAGGTCTTCTGAGCCCTATTAAGACTCTTAAAGCGGTGCTGATGCAGAGCAATAGGATAAACTAGTTGAGGATCTAGCAGTTATTGATGTAATAGACCCGATGCTCAAGACATCGAGGCTCTTGATGACGACAAGGCCGGAGAGCCACTTCCAATAGACGAGTCTGACGATGTAATAATTATTGGCGACTCCAAACAAACCGCCAAGGTTAGTTTGAAAGAGCAGATTGGAATGGAAGAGTTGCTAAAAAGAAAAGTTAAAACTAAACCTGCCGAGGTGGACATTGGTGATGCTTACCTTATGCCACTGCTAATTATTTCGCCTGGCATGTCGATTCTCCATGAACTTCCTCTTAGCATTGAAAGCTCTCCTGCTAAAGGCAGTAAGGGGTCTAGAAAGAGTAGAAAAAGTGGTTCTACTACCGAGAAATCCAAAAAAAAGAAAGTTGAAGAAATAACTACAACTTCGGCTCAATGTATATAGTTTACATAGTCGTTTTTTCAATAGTTGTGGTTATACGGATATGAATCCTTTTTTTGGAATAACTTATACTAAGATCTAAAATCTGTAAAGTGAGTAAAAGTTTTTATTTTCTGTTGAGCTTGCGTGTGAATTGTTAATTAAATAGTTGAATTATTACTTTCCATTCAGTGTACTTGTAATTCATTATTTGTAAATTCTGGTAACAATTCACCAACTCCATTCCAAGGCCTCCAAGTTGTCGTGGTCTTGAGTTCTATCAAACACTAGGCTCAAGCCTAAGTGATACACTGTCGGATTTAGCGGTTTTTTGAACAAATGTGCGCCTTCCCCTAGTTTCAATTTGGCTAGGCCAAATATCGGACAGTCGAATTCTATCCTTAGCGAGTCTATACTTCTCCTGTCATTTCAAGCAAGAGTTTGTTGAATAGAGAACGGTCGAACTCCACTCATTTATTCAGCCGTGTCCGTATCCACACTCTAGTGATAAGATTTGGTTAATGGGTGGTCAGGTCATGTCCAGTCTATGTTTATACTCTAGTCCGCACTCTGTGGTCATAGAGTTATCTTATGAGTAGTCAATTCATGCTCGATTTATGTTTATAATCCAGTCCGTAATCTAAGGACATAGAGTTATTTTTTGGGAGGTCGTTCATGCCTAATTTATGTTTATACTCTAGTAAGCACTCTATGGACTTAGAGTTATTTCACGGGTGGTCATTTCACACCCAATTTTTGTTTATACTCAAGTCCGCACTATGGGGACTTAGAGTTATTTTGAAGAGTGGTCATATTGTACTCTTTTTGATTAATTAGTTCGTCCCTGAGGATTTGGGGTTTGATTTAGTAAGCGATCGATCATATGTCGGTCACTTTATTTTTGTTTCAGTTCCACAGTCCGGGTAGGAGTTATTCAATCATTAGACTATTGACCACACTCATTCCTCATTGTATATCCCATCCTTTGGATTGTAAATGAGAGTTGTTAAACGAACAAGTTGATTGAGCTTATCTTGTTTGATCCCATCGGGAGTTAGAATGATTGATTGATTTCAAACTCTGGGAGCCTGTTCACACACATTGATACCAATCAGTTTCGCCATATAGTTAGCATATGATGCAATAGCAAACATAAATATAGAGGAAGCCTAAAACTTTGTTTATTAAATGGAAAGGTATAATATAAACTGTCTTATTACACATTTTGAAATACAATTGCTATAGAAAATTCTAGAAATAAATACAACTAAAATGTAAAAGAAATAAACTGAGTGAAATAGCACTGTAAATGTTCACTGTTACACGCTCTTGGAAGTGTAATACCATCCGCGGTCATTAATTTGAAAGTTCCTTCTCTAAGCCTACGTTCAATAACACATGGTCCTTCCTAAATTAGATTTATGTGTGATGGGGTAGGAAAAACCTGTTTCATTACGAGATCGCTGATTTTGAGGGTTCTCGGTTGAACTTGTGTTATAATACCAGGCGACTCAATGCCGACGTCAGCCGCCCTTAGATCGACTTCTCTTATATAAAGTCCAGATATTCCAAGAGGAGATACTTATTTTTTTAGGATCATAGTAAGTCACTCGATGAGAGGATACTTTGAGTTCTGCAGGAATAATGGCTTCGAAACCATAGGGAAGGGCAAATTGAGTATGGCCAGTCATGGACTTGTGAGTGGTTTATAAGCCCAATGTGACGTAGGAAGTTCATCCACCAACTTGCCTTTTCCTTCTCCAAACCTTTCTTTAGAATAGACTTTATGATTTTATTTACAGCTTTAACATGTCTATTTGTCTGGGGTGAGTGACCGCTGCGAATCTTTTTCCATACGATATATTCGATAAAAGTCTTTAAATTCAGCACTACCGAATTGAGTCCCATTATCAGTTACAATAGTCCATGGAAGACAAAAGTGACATATGATGTTTCAGACAGTAAAGTTGATTACTTTCTTGGTTGTGATTGTGGCTAATGGTTCTGCCTTTATTGGGTGAAATAATCAACTTCAACAATATCAAACTTCACGCCACCTTTAGAGATCAGTAAAGAGCTGATAATTTATATACCCTTCATAGCGAACGACAACAGCTTGACCATTTGCGTGATTTTGGCTGGCGATCCTCTTGGGACTTTTGCATACATCTAGCATTTTTCACATCGTCTTACATAATCAGCAGCGTCTTGATTTATGGGTTGGCCAATAATACCCGTAATGAAGTATTTTCTGTTATCCCGCCTTTTGGCAAGGCCGAGATACCAAGGAACTGACTGGAAAAATAGGATCACACATCCTCAGCACTGAATGATTGTTGGACAACTAAAAATATCAATGAATTTTTCCCAAGTCCGGATCAGGCTACAACTGATAAGGCAAGTCAAGCAAAGCCGTGGAAACCAACGTTCCAAATTTCGAGACAATCCGGGTTCGTATGCTCAAGTTATCGCCAGTGGAAAGTGGAAGGAATAGCCTTGGTTCGAACCCAACAGAACCAAGCCTTAGGTTCAAATCCATCATCCTTGCATTAGTTCGAACCCATGAGATGTAGCCGTGCCTCGAATTCATCAAGATAGCAATAGTTCGAATCCACCCTCATATGCTTTAGTTCGAATCCATCAGACATGTATTGCTTTGAATCCATGAGGAGTACCTTTACTTCGACTCCATCGAGCAAGCCCTCAGATAGCCATGCGTCGAATCCATACTCGTATGCCCTAGTTCGAATCCATGAAACCTTCTTCTACTTCGAATCCGTCGAGGTAGAATCCGTCGAATCCATGCAAGTGAAGAGGCTTCGACTCCGTTCCATGGTTGTCTTCGAATCCACCAAGTCCAAGCGGCTAAAACCTCGGATTCAACCCAATAAACTCAGAGAAACAAGTGGATCAACCCGGAAATTCGCACCACGTCATCATTCTCACGCGCAGGAGCATGGATTCGACCCTATGGATTCGAACCATATCGATTCGAACGAATCCATAGGACGAAAAACACCATCTTGAATCGATCATAACTTGAGATCTACAAGTCCAAATGCTATGAAATTTTCACAGGAGCTTGCGTATACGTAGAAGAATGTCCACGCCAAATTTCACCTCGATTGGACACTTTCTTGATCGACTCGAACTAGAGTTCGAATCGATCCTAAAGTGGGCCCGGATTTCCTGAGGCCGGGCATGTGGGCCCCCCTCACGTGCCAGAAGTGGTCTCCCCGGATTTTAGGCGAAATATCAGCGTCCTACACCTATAAATAGAGCCCCTTGTCATTCTGAAAGGGGATGGGAGAATTTTTAGAGAAAAAGCACGCCCGAACGCTGCCAGAGTCACTCCATATCGTCTTCACTTCTGTTGATTTCGAGTTTAAGTCTATTATCTGCTGTATTTCGCTCTAAAACACCTGTAACCTTCAAGTATTAAGCAATAAAGTGATTAAAACTTCATAGTGGACGTAGGCAAAACGCCGAACCACTATAAATTACTGTCTTCCGTGCAATTTACCTTTCTGTGATTTGGAGTTTTTGTTAGATAATCCTCATTTTCAATTTAGTTTCTTCATTTATTATCTCTTCAAAAAACTTCCGAAGGGTGTTGCCCAATTTTGCTGCAAACACTTTAGTGCTTTCACTGAGAGTTGAACTCAGGTTTTCTCCTGTTCGTTGGATCTATCATCTATATCGGATTGCATAAATCTAAGAGAGAGATCCAGACTTCACTTTCAGACTCCTTCCATACTATTCAGATTTACCAAAATCTAGGAAAGGATTTTACACCTCAAGATGGTTAGCATGAGAACCACTTCTACTGCCGCCGGCCAAAAAGGCCGAGATAGACAAAATCCCCCACAACTCCCTTCATCCAATCAAGATGATACCGGGCACTCAGATCCATCAGGTCCGGTCACTCAACAAGAGTTACAGACATTGCTCTAGGAACTAACCCAAAGTCAAAAGCAGTTGACTGAACAACTACGTGCCAATGTTGAGTTGACTAATGAACTAAACCGCCAAAGGCGTAGAAGATCCAGAAGGGACCATGCCTCTCATTCCTCCACCGAAAGCTCTGCCTCGTCTGATTATAGTGGCAGATCTACACGTCCCAAGCTAGACGGAAACCATGTGCATACTGCTGGTCGCCAGCATGCATTAACTGTTGGGCAGGTAAGGGTTGGCCTTTCTGCCAGTTTTCATACAGGACCCTCCTCACGAGGAGGCACTGTTCCACAACATACTACGGATAACCAAACCACCGCCACTGCAGTTGACATAGGAGTCGATACCCGAAATCACTCCAATCAAAACTACCACCAGCAGGAACATACTCCGGGGCCATATGTCCCAGAAGACACCGAGCCAAGGAGGCGAGACACGAATCGTCGACAGCGCCCGATCCTACCTCGCACTGTGGAACCCGACCACACTTTGGCTCGCCAACCTCCGAATATAGCAACACCTGACCTCTCAGCTATGGTACGCCAAATGATCCGCGAAAGTCAGGGCTTAACAAATGATGATTGGGGGATCTCCCGAAGTCATACTTCGTTCACCGATGACATATTATATGCTGAACCTCCTCGGCGATTCAGGATGCCGACTCTCCCCATGTATGAAGGAAATTCCGACCCTAACCAACATATTCTGAAATACGAATGGTCGATGACTGCTGCAAGAGCTGATGATGCAGTAAAATGCCGTAGTTTTCCTATTTCTTTAGGGGTTGTGACTATGTGGTTTACACGATTACCACCACGATCTATTTCTTCATTTGACTAATTGGCTACTAAATTTGTTGAACAGTTTCGTATGCACATTGCCAGGCCTAAAGACATAAATACTTTATCTAGTGTCACTCAAGCTCCAGGAGAGACACTCAGACGATATTTGGAAAGATTCAATGCTTCTTGTGCAGAGATCACTAACCCCAATGATAATTCAATCTTGATGGCCTTGACTAAGGGGGTTGATCCCAACTCTGAATTTGAAAATTGGCTAGCTGGGAAACCTCCCACATCGTTGGATCGTTTCTACTCCAAAGCTGCCCAATTCTTAGGGCGTGAGGATGCGAAACAATCTAGGAAGCAGGATGATGCGAGACCCGACAATGAAGGAATTCAAAGCAATATGGCGGTTAAACAGTCAGGGGAGAGCTCAGGAAAAGTGCAGTTCAATATTCAAAACAAGCGAACCCAGCCGAGGAACGGCGATAATAGAAATAAGAAGCAGGATCAAAATCGTGTCCCGCGGCGTAGAGCGTAAATGTTTGAAAGCTACACACCACTGAATACGTCACTGGAAAACATGTAACTACAAACTTGTAATGCGATGCAGTATAAGAAGCCAACTCCGAAGCCATCGTCGGAGAGACAGATTCAAACGGGGAAGTTCTGTAGATTCCACGAAAGTATGGACACAATACCAAGGATTGCAGGCATTTGCAATACCTTATTGAAAAATTGATCAGGGAAAGGAAGTTAGATCAATTCGTGCGGGCACCGCAAGCCGGTGGTGTGGCCCCGTCAAACCAAAATCGTGCACAAAACCAAGAGAGACAGGAGGAGCCCGCTCGTACAGGCGGGAGGTTGGTCATAAATACAGTTAGTGGTGGTCCTCATCCAACGGATCGAAGCTAGAGGGAAATAGAATCGTATGCCAATTCGATCAGGCATGTGAGTTTCGAAAGCTGCAGTATAATTGATGAAGGTTCTCCGGCCAAACAACAGAGAACGATGACAGATGACATCGTATTGAGAAACCGAGATGCTGATAAAGTCGAAGCCCCAACTATGGACCCACTAGTCATATCCGCCTAGGTTGGTCCTTCTTGGATGAAGAGGATCCTGGTGGACAGTGGGAGTTCAGTAAATATCTTGTTTAAGAGAGCATATGATCAAATGAAGATGGAAGCCAAAGACTTAAAGCCTTGTCAGTCTAGAATCCATGGCTTTGATGGAAGTGCTAATAAGCCCACTGGAGTGGTGGAGTTGCCAGTGGAGTTGGGAGTTGGAGAACGCCGAAGAGTCCGAATGTTACAATTTGTTGTCCTAGATCTCCACTCTCCGTACAATGCTTTTTTGGGACGACCGGCCCTTGCCGAATTCAGGGCAGCAATCGCCCCATGGTGCTTAACTTTGAAATTCCCCACTGATCATGGGATTGGGGACATTCAAGGAGATCAGGCTGCTGGGAGAGCCTTCTATGTTACCGAATTGCGAGAAGCACAGAGAAAGAAGAAAGGAAAGGGCGTGGAGGAATCTCTCTGCGTCCGTTTTGCCGATGATTGACAATTAGTGCCTGGGCCTCGGCCCGGGCACCACGACCAATTCCAGAAGGATCTTCACCCCAGAGACACTGAAGATAATAATGAATCCAAAGAGAGTCAAGCTTCCCCAGCCGAGCTGACGATTGATGTTCCAATTGATGATGATAATGATTCGAAATGTTAAAAATTGGGTTTTAGCTAAACCTGCAAGCACAACAGGAATTGGTCGAATTTCTCCAAGCGAATCTAGACGTATTCGCCTGGACGCACTCTGATATGTGTGGAATCTCACCGGACATCGCGAGCCACACCTTAAATATTGACCCACGATATATCCCGGTCAAGCAAAAGAGACGCGGTATGGATCCAGAGAGATCTGCCGCCCTCAAAGAAGAAGTTGATAAGCTAAAGACGAATGGGTTTATCCGAGTTGCTTTGTACCCGGAGTGGGTATCCAACCCTGTACTTGTCCAAAATCCAAATGGGAAATGGAGAACGTGCATTGATTACTCTGACTTAAAGAAGGCTTGCCCGAAAGACAGCTTTCCACTTCCCCGAATTGATCAACTTGTGGACTCAACGGCCGGACACGAATCACTATCATTCATGGATGCTTATTCTGGTTACAATCAGATACCCATGCATGTGCCCGACCAAGAACATACGAGCTTCATAACTGACTTAGGACTATACTGCTACAAGGTCATGCCTTTTGGGTTAAAGAATGCCGGAGCAACTTACCAACGCTTAGTCAACCGAATGTTTGCCGGCCAGATCGGAAAGACTATGGAGGTTTATGTAGATGATATGTTGGTAAAATCGTGATACTCCACTGATCACGTCAAAGACTTAGAGTCAATGTTCAATGTCCTCTGGAGATATGGGATGAAGCTTAATCCGCTAAAATGTCATTTTGGAGTCGCATCCAGAAAATTCCTTGGGTTCATCGTCAACGCCCGAGGAATAGAGGCCAACCCCGAAAAGATTTGGCTGATCAGGAATCTTCAAACTCCAAGAACCATAAAACATGTTCAAAGCCTTAATGGAAAGGTTGCAACACTGAGCAGGTTCATCTCGAAATCAACTGACAAATGCATACCCTTCTTCGACTTGATCCAAAAAGGGAAACGAAACTTCGAATGGACTACGGAATATGAGGGCGCATTTCAATCACTGATTCAACATCTTTCCACACCGCCGATTCTTTCAAAACCTGTTGATCATGAATAGCTATACCTCTATCTGGCCGTTATCTGAAAATGCAATCAGTCCGCGTTAGTTCGGGAGGAAGACCGAGTATAGATACCAGTCTATTATGTTAGCAAACGGTTAACCGGAGCCGAGAGAAATTATCCAAGGTTAGAAAAATTGGCATACTGCCTAGTCATCGCCTCGAGGAAGCTCCATCCATATTTTCAGGCTCATCCCATCACCGTGTACACCGATCAGCCGTTACGACAAGTCCTCACACAACCTGAGACGTCTGGCAGGTTACTAAAATGGAACATTGAACTGAGTCAATTCGACATCGCTTATACTCCGAGATGAGCCATACACGGTCAAGTCCTAGCGGATTTCATTGCCGAATTCACATTTCCTAAAGACTTACCTGAAACTAGCAACTCCCCCGAATACATATGGAAGTTATATACTGATGGTGCATCCAACGATCGGTGCTCGAGCGCAGGGATAGTGCTTGAAACTCCCGAGGGCCGATCCATATGCTAAGCTTTAAAGTTTGATTTCCGTTCAACCAACAATGAAGCCGAATATGAAGCTTTGCTTACTGAGTTGAAGTTGGCCCGTGATCTAAGAATTATTGTTGTAGAAATCTACTGTGATTCCCAGTTGGTAGTATGCCAAGTTCGGGGTGAATACCAGGCCAAAGATCGAAGATTAGCCGCTTATCTAGCCCGAGTCCGTAAAATACTTGATCAGTTCGATTATTATACCATTTTCTACGTACCCCGAGAGCACAATCAGAAAGCCGATTCGTTGGCAAAGTTGGCAAGTACAGGCGAAGCTCAACACTTGGGACTCGTTCCTGTCGAGACTTTATCCTCTCCAAGCATTGATCGAGCAGAGAATGAATTCACATTTGAAGCTACTTCCAGTAGGGAATCGTGGATGACCCCCTACCGAGATTACATTGAGCGTGGCATATTACCCGAACGACGAAGTGAGAAAAGACAAATTCTTCGAAAAGCTTCACGATTTGTCATTCAGAATGCAGTTATGTATCGAAGGGGATATTATGTTCCCCTTCTCCGGTGCATCACACACGACGAAGTCAAACGTGTGTTACACGATGTGCACGAAGGAGAATGTGGCGATCACACTGGAGGGCAAGCACTTGCAAAGAAAATACTCCGATATGGATATTATTGGCCTACCGTAAATTGCGATGCTATGGACTACGCCAAAAGGTGTGATAAATGCCAAATACACGCTTGAATTCCCAAAGCTCCACCTACTGAGATAACCCAAATGGTCAGCCCATGGCCATTTGCAATATGGGGAATTGATATAATTGGTGCACTGCCTTTAGCTAAAGGTGGTGCGAAGTACGCCATCGTCGCAGTTGATTACTTCACCAAATGGGCTGAAGCTGAACCTCTTGGAACAATTACAAAAAAGAAAGTGATCAACTTCGTGGTACGCAACATCATCCGCCCACGAACCTTTGAACCCGGCGATCTCGTACTCAAGAGAATTTATCCGGTCCCTTCGCACATGAAGCCAAATTGGGAAGGGCCGTATGTGATTTCACAAAAGCTCGGAGATGGCACGTTCAAGTTGTCAACCATTGATGGTCTTACTTTACCGAGAGCTTGGAATAGCGAAAGTCTCCATCGCTACTACACATGACAGGCTTTATTTATCTATTTTTAGTCAATTTCTTCCTTAGCATTTTATTTTTGCATTTTGAAGTTTGAACTTGTAATAAGGCAACTGATTCTGCCATATTTTTTTTATTTCAGCAATAAAATACCATCTCTTCAAGCCAAAAGTTGTGATTCACTGAAAATGACGCATAATATCATGATGCACGAAGAGCTAAATTCCATCGCGCGGTAGGATTTATTCAAATAGGGAGTGACTGTGATACGACCTGTCACTCACTAAGTGAAACCCGAGCTCGGGGACAGAACACTACACCAACATTTACAAGGATTGATACAAGACAATCCTTTTACTAACTCCAACTTCCTAGAGTGCAAATTGGAGTATAAACATTCATCAATTCGTTCCCGAAGTGCGAACGGACTCCAACTTCCCAGAGTGCGAATTGGAGTATAAACATTTAGCAATTCGTTCCCGGAGTGCGAACGGACTCAAACTTCCCAGAGTGTGAATTAGAGTATAAACATTCAACAATTCGTTCCCGAAGTGCGAACGGACTCCAACTTCCCAGAGTGCGAATTGGAGTATAAACATTCAGCAATTTGTTCCCGAAGTGCGAACGGACTCCAACTTCCCAGAGTGCGAATTGGAGTATAAACATTCATCAATTCGTTCCCAGAGTGCAAACGGACTCCAACTTTCCAGAGTGTGAATTGGAGTATAAACGTTCAGCAATTCGTTCCCGGAGTGCGAACGGACTCCAACTTCCCAGAGTGCGAATTGGAGTATAAACATTCAGCAATTCGTTCCCGGAGTCCGAACGGACTCCAACTTCCCAGAGTGTGAATTGGAGTATAAACATTCAGTAATTCGTTCCCAGAGTGCGAATGGACTCCAACCTTCCAAAGTGCGAATTGGAGTATAAACATTCAGCAATTCGTTCCCAGAGTGCAAACGGACTCCAAATTCCCAGAGCGTGAATTGGAGTATAAACGTCCAATAACTCGTTCCCAGAGCGTGAAGCAGAGTATAAACATCAATTCCAGGTTCCCGGAGCGCGAACCGTGTTACAAGTATCGATAACTCTCAAATTCGTGGAATGCGAATCGGATTATCGATCTCAAATTATCCTAAGTCCCCAGAATGTGGACATGTGCTTAAGATTTGCAGAAAATGCGATCAACCACCAAAATACAAATGTTGTTCCCCAAGACTAGGGGGAAGAAAAGCTAAGTGTTAATCACTAACCAAAGTGATACTATATCCGGAGTTCAACTCATTCTTCAAATCATGACACGAAATTATGTTTCCATACTTGGCATATAAAAAAAACAAACATTGCAAAACACTTAAGAAAAAGAAACGAGCAACTTCCCATTCAATCAACTAACAAAAACAAGTTTGATTACATGGCAAGTCAAGAGGTTTCATTTAAGTGGAGGCCGAATCCACGCATATACACGGCTCTACAAGAACAAAAGAAGAGGTAAAAGAATTGCAATTCATAACCACATGATAAAACAAGAAGCTCACTCCTTTTTCTTCCGGGGCTTCTTCTTCGGAGTCGAGCCGCTGGACCCACTACTCGGCTTCCTACGAGACTTTTTGCCCATCTTTGGAACATCCTCAGGATCTGGCGTAATATCAACGTCTTCCTCAGAGCTGGAAGGGATAGAGATCCTCTTGTGAGGGCGAACTGAAGGCATGGGGGCGGTAACAGGTGTTTGTTCAGCAACGCTCGAGACAGTTACCGTGCCACCAGGAGAGATCACCATTAAAGTAGATAAGCTTGAAGGAGCAGTGTCGCTAACAGGACCGCCAACCGTCACCATCGTGGCCATTTCAGCACTTATCTCAGCTAAAATCTCTTCTTCTCGAGTCAACTGAGCTGCACTGGATACGCTGGTGGTTGTTACGACAGAACTGAAAACCGGAGCAGCTCCACTCATCGTGAATGAAGGATCAGGAATAGGGTCAAGAGGGTGACCAAGTAGCTCTTGAATCATTTGAGCATCGAATGACATCGAGCTCCCCTCTGCCATATCACCGGCCATGGCAGCAGTTGAAATCGTCTAGGTGACAATAACTCCGTGCGTAGGATATAGAACCGGAGGAACTGGGGGCACGAATGTGGCACTCTCGAAAATTCTCTCGAAAATCGGTACTTTAAGACATGAGGGAAATAATCAAAGTAACTTCTTTACCTTGCCTTGGAGCTTGAACAGGCTCGGAGATAGCAGTCTTGCCAGAGGACAACTCCGGTTGGTCCGGGTTGTAAGCAGGAATAACTTGTGGATCCACCGCGGCGATAGCTTCGGACGAAGTCGGGATAGGGACTTCAATGTTCTCACTATGATGCGTAACACCCGAACCTTCGTCGATCTCCGTTCGATGAATGCCAAATTTTTCTTTCTCGACAGAAATTATCGCATCGTGAAAAGTTCTCCTCTCATCCTCGCTAAGCAGACGTGACTCGAGCTCGAACTCATCTAATACTCCATCCGGGCAGGACATCCTCTTGTTCTCCACTAATTTCTTCCAGGCATGGTAGAGAGGCATAGAGTAATCTCCTAGCCAGGCGAGATTTCTGTGCTCTAACACGTTGGCGTTATATGTGTCCAAGAGTTCGTCAAATTCGGCCTCCATCTTGAATCTCTCTGCCTGGACTCTCTCCTCCACCTTCGTTTCAACCTCCTTAACCCTTGCGACTGCCGCGTCACGCTCAGCTTGGAGAGACACAGCTTGCTCACACGCTTCTTGCGCGGCCGTATTAGGAACGTCTTTTTCCTTGTTTATATCGGCAAACTTGGCCTTTAACTCCTCTAGTTCTTTGACTGCCGCATCCCGCTCGGCCTCAACATTTTTGTATCGATGGCCCAAGTCTTCAACTAAAGTGCAATGTACTTGTGGCATCTTTGCCATCTCAGCTAATGTCTCATCAACCTTTTTTGCGACTTAACTTCGGCCTTACGGGAAGATTCAGCCTCAGATTGAAGTATATCAACAATGCGGTTCTTCTGAGCCAAGTCGGCTTCCAGTTTCTCGATAATTTTGGCCCGATCAAAGGCTGCTTTTGAAGCTTTAACAGCTGCTTTGTACCATTCTTTGTACTGAGCATAGAAATCGCGGGTATAGCTATGTGCTGTGGTCACGGCGTCTTTGGGAATTCTTTTAAGATTAGGAGGAAAAATACAAGCGTCGAAGCAGATCTCCGGAAAGTCCCTTTTCAATTGAGAAAGTCTGATAGCCCCTTCACCAGATGGTTCAATAGCGGCCTCCTCCTCCGCCATGGTCGTAACAACCTCAGCTCTAGAACGATGTGGTTCGAGCCTCGAAACCTGCAAAGACGGTTGATGTCGCAGAGGCTCAAACACCTGAATATTGCTTCGGGGTGGAAGAGGAGAACGAGAAGGGGAGCGGTATTTCCGATCTCTGTTCGATCGCTCCTGACTGGAGTAACTACGATGATGATCCCTTGCATAATATTCCTGGCCATGATGCCTCCGTTCACGATCGCGATCGGAGTCTCCACGTCGAGATTCGTAATAAGATGAAGGGTGATGCACTCTTCGGAGTTTGTCTAGTGTAGATTGACGGCCAGACATAGCACCTGAAAAAGAGAAGCAATTCAGTTAACTACCAGGCGAAAGCAATACGATTTGTGCGGAAGTCGTGTAGTGTTATGAAAGTGTATGCAAATGCGCAAACGCACGACCAACCAGAAGTGTCGACTGCACTAACAGGTAAAGGCTCGCTTATTTCTAAAGCTTCTCGGAGTTCATCCAACCGGGTTCGTGGTGGAGAGATACGTATTCCGGGATGGGAATGTCATCCAGTCCTATAAACATGTTTCCTGATTGACGAGGAGCAGCGTCAGAGGTAGTAATTCTGGGGATCAAACGAGATGCGACTACAGATTTCCATCTCTTAAGTATAGGGACAACAGCCTTGCCTTTCCGCTTTTCTTCTACTCGGGAAAGATCAGCCTCTAACACAGTATCAGTAGGCGTCCTCTCGTCATCGCTCATTTCTCTTATCACTATGCCGGGTTTTCTTTTCACCGTCTTCTTCTTTGTCTTCGAAGCCGGTTTCGCCAACCCCTCGATGACAATACTCTGGTCCTTCTCAATTAAACCCAGCGTCCTTAAGTTATCATTAGTTAACACCGAGTCGATGTGCCGCAAATCACTCGGGACTCCTTGTAAACTTCGGACAACGCCTTTGTAGTGACCACCGTCAGGCCTTCATATAATAGCTGCAAGAAAAACCCCTGATATTAGTTCAAGTGTTGACAACGACTATTAAAGAAGGCTTGTGCGATTTACGACACTTACGTCTAGACAGCCATCGCCTAGCGAGCCCTCGGGGGCATCAAACAAAAAACCATTCATTCTTAAAATAACTGAGTCTGGTCCAGACTCCCGTCACAATCTGGTAGTTTCTAACTGCTTCCAAAAAGGTGAAAGATGGAATATCGCCCCTGCTCTTGAAGTTGAATATGTGTCTAATATCAGTTGGCCTTGGCGGACGAAAGAGATGATCCATAAATAAAATGAAAACACTGTTTAGCAATGCGTGTCCATTGGGATGAAGTTGTGAGGGGGCGATTCCAATGAACGATAACATCTCATTGATATATTGGTTAAATGGAGGGAGAGTTCCAGCCGCACAGGCATGGCGATAGAAAGCAGTATACCCCTCGGGCGGATTGTAAGGTCTATCATCAACTCCCGGTAGCAAAACGTCGTCTAGGGATAAGTTATGTTTCAAGCAGATCCTGCCCAGTAAGGCTTCAGAAATACTGGACGAAACAGAATCAACGGGGTCCTCGATAAATAAAGCCTCCGGCAATTCGTCCGGAGCCGGATCTATTACTTCAGGAGGGATTTCTGGAATCTCAAGCACAGGAGGAGGCGAGCTTTGTACCTCTTGTTGTTGAGATCTTGAAGACTCCATAATTAACTAACTCACCAGAAAGCAGCATTAAGTACAAAATAAGCCCGGGTATTCCCCGGTGTGAAGTATATGAATATGTCGTGCAGTGCAAGTGCTGTGCATTACTTAAGCTGATTTTATAGGTTGAAACAAGATGTCCGAACGACAAAACTTTGGAAACTGAGAATTGAAATGACCGTCATCACTGACCGTCACTTCCACGCCATCCAGACACTGCTGACCAATTCAAACATAAATCTGTTATGTCTTGGCTAAGTCACAGTTCCATCGGCGAGCTTCAAAAAGGAAGTCAAGTCTTACCGTCAAGTTCGATTATGCAAGGCCAAAGCTCATCGGATTCAAGTATGCTAAAGTTCATTAAGTTCATCAAAATTCAACTTGAAATTGGTCGTAGTTCAGATGTTGGAACAAATCAAAAGAGTAGCAGTCTCTGGAGCGAAGGCGTTTGAATCGATCGACTCGAGTTGATACGAGTCGAATCGATGCAAATCAAATCGATGTGATTCGAATCCATATGGTTCGACTCGATGTAACTTTGGGATGGAGAAGCACTTCGAATCCATCAGCGCTGAGTAACTTCATATCGATTAATATTGAATACCTTCGAATAGATCGGGGTATCGTTACTTCGAATCGATCGACAAAAGGCCTTTTCTTTCATCGATTCGAAGCCATGCACTCGAGATCGATTCGAATCGCTCATTCCTGGATCGAAGTGAAGCAATGCAGGACAACATCCATCAATAGCTATGTTACTCCGAGACAACACTCTGGATCGATACGATCCGAATGGTTTCACTCCTCGGGATCATCGAATCGATCCACTTCATTCAGATCTCACCACTCTTCAAGATTTTCAAAAGAAAGGATTGAATCAATGCCAAAAACTTCCAGTTTTATCATTCTCAACTCGAATCGATCCCATGGTTACCTGACTTGATTCGATTACAAATGGAAGCTTGAAGGAATTTGATCGATTCGTGGAAAAGCACGTTTGATTTGGCTCTAGGAGATCGATTCGCAGAAGCAGCTAAAGCAATAGTAAAAGGTAAAAAGTGAAAATGGAAACGGCCTCGTGTATTTATATGGATTCCAGGATGGATTAGTGGCGCTTCGTCTCCCAGTCATATTGACCGCTTGCCACAGGTCACAACGCCATCGATTCGAACAACTACTTTCGAAACCACAAAGCTTCGAATCCATCACAACGTTGAATCCTTCAAAGACTTCGAATCCATCATGGCTCCGACTCCTTCGTAAACTTCGAATCCACCAACGCAACATCGATGCGAGGCATCATCGATTCGAAGAAGCACTTGAACAAGGGCTGGATCGAAGATCCAATTGACTCGAAGTGTTAATTTTATCGAACCAACGATTCGAAAGCTACCGATTCGAACAGACATGCTTCGAATCCACCAGGAACTGTCGATGAGAATGAACGCGTCGCTTCGATTTGATAAATTACTTGTCTACTGTTTATACCGATTCAGGAGAGTATCAATACAAGAGGATGATCATAGACAATCATAAAAAAAATGTTTTGACTCGAATCTCATATCGGTTCAGGAAAGAATCGATGCAGAATTCGATAACAAACCGAACTGACAACGACTTGCAATCACGCAATGATAACTAAGTTCAAGGTAACACGTGTATGTACATATGTCTAACTAATATTTGATCTTTAACATTCACAGGGATCAAATGTTCATCTCGTCATGATTTCAACGATGAACAGCCGATCACAATCATACGACGGTAAATTACAGCAATAAAGAATACAACTTTCAGCAGGGCATGTCCTAATTGTCCAGCGTTTGACTGTAGCTTTTCAAAGCACGTCATGTTTACACAAGACGTACTTAGCGGGGCAAATTATCCCGCCTTTTGGCAAGGCCGAGATACCAAGGAACTGACTGGAAAAAACAGGATCACACATCCTTAGCATTGAATGATTGTTGGACAACTAAAAATATCAATGAATTTTGCCCGAGTCCGGATCGAGCTACAACTGATAAGGCAAGTCAAGCAAAGCTGTGGAAACCAACGTTCCAAATTCCGAGGCAATCCAGGTTCGTACGCTCAAGTTATCGCCAGTGGAAAGTGGAAGGAATAGCCTTGGTTCGAACCCAACAGAACCAAGCCTTAGGTTCGAATCCATCATCCTTGCATTAGTTCGAACCCATGAGATGTAGCCGTGCCTCGAATCCATCAAGATAGCAATAGTTCGAATCCACCCTCGTATGCTTTAGTTCGAATCCATCAGACATGTATTGCTTCGAATCCATGAGGAGTACCTTTACTTCGAATCCATCGAGAAAGCCCTCAGATAGCCATGCGTCGAATTCATACTCGTATGCCCTAGTTCGAATCCATGAAACCTTCTTCTACTTCGAATCCATCGAGGTAGAATCCGTCGAATCCATGCAAGTGAAGAGGCTTTGACTCCGTTCCATGGTTGTCTTCGAACCCACCAAGTCTAAGCGGCTAAAACCTCGGATTCAACCCAATAAACTCAGAGAAACAAGTGGATCAACCCGGGAAATTCGCACCACGTCATCATTCTCACGCGCAGGAGCATGGATTCGACCCTATGGATTCGAACCATATCGATTCGAACGAATCCATAGGACGAAAAACACCATCTTGAATCGATCATAACTTGAGATCTACAAGTCCAAATTCTATGAAATTTTCACAGGAGCTTGCGTATACATAGAAGAATGTCCACCCCAAATTTCATCTCCATTGGACACTTTTTTGATCGACTCGAACTAGAATTCGAATCGATCCTAAAGTGGGCTTAGATTTCCTGAGGCCGGGCATGTGGGCCCCCCCTAATGTGCCAGAAGTGGTCTCCCCAGATTTTAGGTGAAATATCAGCCTCCTACACCTATAAATAGAGCCCCTGGTCATTCTGAAAGGGGATGGGAGAATTTTTAGAGAAAAAGCACGCCCGAACGCTGCCAGAGTCACTCCATATCGTCTTCTTAAGTCTATTATCTGCTATATTTCGCTCTAAAACACTTGTAACCTTCAAGTATTAAGCAATAAAGTGATTAAAACTTCATAGTGGACGTAGGCAAAACGCCGAACCACTCTAAATTACTGTCTTCCGTGCAATTTACCTTTCTGTGATTTGGAGTTTTTGTTAGATAATCCTCATTTTCAATTTAGTTTCTTCATTTATTATCTCTTCAAAAAACTTCTGAAGCGTGTTGCCCAATTTTGGTGCAAACACTTTGGTGCTTTCACTGAGAGTTGAACTCAGGTTTTCTCCTGTTCGTTGGATCTATCATCGATATCAGATTGCATAAATCTAAGAGAGAGATCCAGACTTCACTTTCAGACTCCTTCCATACTATTCAGATTTACCAAAGTCTAGAAAAGGATTCTACACCTCAAGATGGTTAGCACGAGAACCACTTCTACTGCCACCGGCCAAGAAGGTCGAGATAGACAAAATCCCCCGCAACTCCCTCCACCCAATCAAGATGATACCGGGCATTCATAACCATCAGGTCCGGTCACTCGACAAGAGTTCCAGACATTGCTCCAGGAACTAACCCAAAGTCGACGACAGTTGACTGAACAACTACGTGCCAATGTTGAGTTGACTAATGAACTAAACCGCCAAAGGCGTAGAAGATCCAGAAGGGACCACGCCCCTCATTCCTCCACCGAAAGCTCTGCCTCGTCTGATTACAGCGGTAGATCTACACGTCCCAGGCTAGACGGAAACCATGTGCATACTGCTGGTCACCAGCAAGCATTAACTGTTGGGCAGATAAGGGTTGGCCCTTCTGCCAGTTTTCATACAGAACCCTCCTCACGAGGAGGCACTGTTTCACAACATGCTACGGATAACCAAGCCACCGCCACTGCAGTTGACGTAGGAGTCGATACCCGAAATCACTCCAAACAAAACTACCACCAACAGGAACATACTCCGGGGCCATATGTCCCAGAAGACACCGAGCCAAGGAGGCGACATACGGATCGTCGATAGCGCCCGATCCTACCTTGCACTGTGGAACCCGACCACACTTTGGCTCGCCACCCTCCGAATATAGCAACACCTGACCTCCCAGCTATGTTACGCCAAATGATCCGCGAAAGCCAAGGCTTAACAAATGACGATTGGGGGATCTCCCGAAGTCATACTCCATTCACCGATGACATATTATATGCTGAACCTCCTCGGCGATTCAGGATGCCGGCTCTCCCCATGTATGAAGGAAATTCCGACCCTAACCAACATATTCCGAAATACGAATGGTCGATGACTGCTGCAAGAGCTGATGATGCAGTAAAATGCCGTAGTTTTCCCATTTCTTTAGGGGGAATTGCAACGATGTGGTTTACACGATTACCATCACGATCTATTTCTTCATTTGACCAATTGGCTACTAAATTTGTTGAAAAGTTCCGTATGCACATTGCCAGGCCTAAAGACGTAAATACTTTATCGAGTGTCACTCAAGCTCCAGGAGATACACTCAGACGATATTTGGAAAGATTCAATGCCGCTTGTGCAGAGATCACTAACCCCAATGATAATTCAATCTTGATGGCCTTGACTAAGGGGTTGATCCCGACTCTGAATTTGGAAATTGGCTAGCTGGGAAACCTCCCGCATCGTTGGATCGTTTCTACTCCAAAACCGCCCAATTCTTAAGGCGTGAGGATGCGAAACAATCTAGGAAGCAGGACGATGCGAGACCCGACAATGAAGGAATTCAAAGCAATGTGGCGGTTAAACAGTCAGGGGAGAGCTCAGGAAAAGTGCAGTTGAATATTCAAAACAAGCAAACCCAGCCGAGGAACGACGATAATAGAAATAAGAAGCAGGATCAAAATCGTGGCCCGCGGCATAGAGCGCAAATGTTTGAAAGCTACACACCACTGAGTGTCATTGGAAAACATGTATCTACAAACTTGTAATGTGATGCAGTATAAGAAGCCAACTCCGAAGCCATCGTCAGAGAGACAGATTCAAACGGGGAAGTTCTATAGATTCCATGAAAGTTATGGACACAATACCAATGATTGCAGGCATTTGCAAGACCTTATTGAAAAATTGATCAGGGAAAGGAAGTTAGATCAATTCGTGCGGGCACCGCAAGCCGGTGGTGTGGGCCCGTCAAACCAAAATCGTGCACAAAACCAAGAGAGACAGGAGGAGCCCGCTCGTACAGGCGGGAGGTTGGTCATAAATACAGTTAGTGGTGGTCCTCATCCAGCTCATCCCATCACCGTGTACACCGATCAGCCGTTACGACAAGTCCTCACACGACCTGAGACGTCTGGCAGGTTACTAAAATGGAACATTGAACTGAGTCAATTCAACATCGCTTATACTCCGAGACGAGCCATACACGGTCAAGTCCTAGCGGATTTCATTACCGAATTCACTGTTCCTGAAGACTTACCAGAAACTAGTAACTCCCCCGATTACATATGGAAGCTATATACTGATGGTGCATCCAACGATCGGTGCTCGGGCGCAGGGATAGTGCTTGAAACTCCCGAGGGCCGATCCATATGCTACGCTTTAAAGTTTGATTCCCGTGCAACCAACAATGAAGCCGAATATGAAGCTTTGCTTACTGGGTTGAAGTTGGCCCGTGATCTAAGCATTATTGCTGTAGAAATCTACTGATTCCCAGTTGGTAGTATGCCAAGTTCGGGGTGAATACCAGGCCAAAGATCGAAGATTAGCCGCTTATCTAGCCCGGGTCCGTGAAATACTTGATCAGTTCGATTATTATACCATTTTCTACGTACCCCGAGAGCACAATCAGAAACCGATTCGTTGGCAAAGTTGGCAAGTACAGGCGAAGCTCAACACTTGGGACTCGTTCCTATCGAGACTTTATCCTCTCCAAGCATTGATCGAGCAGAGAACGAATTCACATTTGAAGCTACTTCCATCAGGGAATCGTGGATGACCCCCTACCGAGATTACATTGAGCGTGGCATATTACCCGAACGACGAAGTGAGAAAAGACAAATTCTTCGAAAAGCTTCACGATTTGTCATTCAGAATGGAGTTATGTATCGAATGTGATATTCTGTTCCCCTTCTCCGGTGCATCACACACGACAAAGTCAAACGGGTGTTACACGATGTGCACGAAGGAGAATGTGGCGATCACACTGGAGGGCAAGCACTTGCCAAGAAAATACTCCGATATGGATATTATTGGCCTACCGTAAATCGCGATGCTATGGACTACGCCAAAAGGTGTGATAAATGCCAAAAACACGCTTGAATTCCTAGAGCTCCACCTACTGAGATAACCCAAATGGTCAGCCCATGGCCATTTGCAATATGGGGAATTGATATAATTTGTGCATTGCCTTTAGTTAAAGGTGGTGCGAAGTACACCATCGTCGCAATTGATTACTTCACCAAATGGGCTGAAGCTGAACCTCTTGCAACAATTACAACAAAGAAAGTGATCAACTTCATGGTATGCAACATCATCCGCCGGTTTGGTCTCCCGCATACTATTATCACCGATAATGGAGCCCAGTTCGACAGTGTTGAATTCAAGAACTTCTGTCAACGATTTCACATCCACAAGAAATTCTCTACAGTAGCACACCCTCAAGCAAATGGTCAAGTTGAAGCCGTCAATATGGTTATCAAGTCTATTTTGAAGAAACGACTGGAAAAAGCCAGGGGCAAGTGGGTTGATGAACTGCCTATGGCTCTGTGGGGTTACCGAACGACTCACAAGACTACAACCGGACACACTCCGTTTTCTCTATCCTATGGCTCTGAAGCCGTTATTCCAGTCGAATTGGAAGTTCGCTCTCATCGTGTGACATATTATGATCCGAAAACGAATGCCATATTACTTGCTGAATCTCTAGACCTACTTGATGAGAAGCGTGAAGAAGCTGATTTGAGGGCAGCCGCATATTGGAGTCGAGTCACTCGAATATATAATGCCAAGGTCCGCCCGCGAACCGTTGAACCTGGCGATCTCGTACTCAATAGAATTAATCCGGTCCCTTCGCACATGAAGCCAAATTGGGAAGTGCCGTATGTGATTTCACAAAAGCTCAGAGATGGCACGTTCAAGTTGTCAACCATTGACGGTCTTACTTTACCGAGAGCTTGGAATAGCGAAAGTCTCCGTCGCTACTACACATGACAGGCTTTATTTATCTATTTTTAGTCAATTTCTTCCTTAGCATTTTATTTTTGCATTTTGAAGTTTGAACTTGTAATAAGGCAACTGATTCTGCCATATTTCTTTTATTTCAGCAATAAAGTGCCATCTCTTCGAGCCAAAAGTTGTGATTCACTGAAAATGACGCATAATATCACGATGCACGAAGAGCTAAATTCCATCATGCGGTGGGATTTATTCAAATAGGGAGTGACTGTGATACGACCGGTCACTCACCAAGTAAAACCCGAGCTCGCGGACAAAACACCACACCAGCATTTACAAGGATTGATACACGACAATCCTTTTACTAACTCCAACTTACCAGAGTGCGAATTGGAGTATAAACATTCAACAATTCGTTCCCGGAGTGCGAACGGACTCCAACTTCCCAAAGTGCGAATTGGAGTATAAACATTCAGCAATTCGTTCCCGGAGTGCGAACGGACTCCAACTTCCCAGAGTGCGAATTGGAGTATAAACACTCAGCAATTCGTTCCCGGAGTGCGAACGGACTCCAACTTCCCAGAGTGCGAATTGGAGTATAAACATTCAGCAATTCGTTCCCGGAGTGCGAACGGACTCCAACTTCCCAGAGTGTGAATTGGAGTATAAACTTTCAGCAATTCCGGAGTGCGAACGGACTCCAACTTCCCAAAGTGTGAATTGGAGTATAAACATTCAGCAATTCGTTCCCGGAGTGCGAACGGACTCCAACCTCCCAGAGTGCGAATTGGAGTATAAAAATTCAGTACTTCGTTCCCAGAGCGCAAACGGACTCCAAATTCCCAGAGCGTGAATTGGAGTATAAACGTCCAACAACTCGTTCCCAGAGCGTGAAGCAGAGTATAAACATCAATTGCAGGTTCCCGGAGCGCGAACTGTGTTACAAGTATCGATAACTCTCAAATTCCCGGAATGCGAACCGGATTATCGATCTCAAATTATCCTAAGTCCCCAGAATGTGGACGTGTGCTTAAGATTTGCAGAAAATGCGATCAACCACCAAAATACAAATGTTTTTCCCCAAGACTGGGGGGCAGAAAAGCTAAGTGTTAATCACTAACCAAAGTGATACTATATCCGGAGTTCAACTCATTCATCAAATCAAGACACGAAATTATGTTTCCATACTTGGCATATAAAAAAAAACATACATTGCAAAACACTTAAGTAAAAGAAAAGAGCAACTTCCCATTCAATCAACTAACAAAAACAAGTTTGATTACATGGCAAGTCAAGAGGTTTCAATTAAGTGGAGGCCGAATCCAAGCATATACATGGCTCTACAAGAACAAAAGAAGAGGTAAAAGAATTGCAATTGACAACCACATGATAAAACAAGAAGCTCACTCCTTTTTCTTCCGGGGCTTCTTCTTCGGAGTCGAGCCGCTGGACCCACTACCCGCCTTCCTACGAGACTTTTTGCCCTTCTTTGGAACATCCTCAGGATCTGGCGTAATATCAACGTCTTCCTCAGAGCTGGAAGGGATAGAGATCCTCTTGTGGGGGCGAACTGAAGGCATGGGGGCGGTGACGGTGTTTTTTTTAGCAACGCTCGAGACAGTTACCGTGCCACCGGGGGAGATCACCACTAAAGAAGATAAGCTTGAAGGAGCAGTGTCGCTACCAGGACCGCCAACCGTCACCATGGTGGACATTTTAGTTCTTATCTCAGCTAAAATCTCTTCTTCTCGAGTCAAATAAGCTGCGCTGGATACGCTGGTGGTTGTTACGATTGAACTGAAAACCGGAGCAACTCCACCCATCGCGAATGAAGGATCAGGAAAAGGGTCAAGAGGGTGAACAAGTAGCTCTTCAATCATTTTAGCATCGAATGACATCGAGCTCCCCTCTCCCATATCACCGGCCATGGCAACAGTTGAAATCGCCTTGGTGACAATAACTCCGTGCGTAGGATATAGAACCGGAGGAACTGGGGGCACGAATGCGGCACTCTCAGTCACTGAACAAAGGAGAACAAAAGTAATCAGTCCAGAAAATTCTCTCGAAAATCGGTACTTTAAGACATGAGGGAAATAATCAAAGTACCTTCTTTACCTTGCCTTGGAGCTTGAACAGGCTCGGAGACAGCAGTCTTGCCAGAGGACAACTCCGGTTGGTCCGGGTTTTAAGCAGGAATAACTTGTGGATCAACCGCGGCGATAGTTTCGGACGAAGTCGGGATAGGGACTTCAATGTTCTCACTATGATGCGCAACACCCGAACCTTCGCCGATCTCCGTTCGATGGATGCCAAGTTTTTCTTTCTCGACAGAAATTATCGCATCGTGAAGATTTCTCCTCTCATCCTCGCTAAGCAGACGTGACTCGAGCTCGAACTCATCTAATACTCCATCCGGGCAGGACATCCTCTTGTTCTCCACTAATTTCTTCCAGGCATGGTAGAGAGGCATAGAGTAATCTCCTAGCCAGGCGAGATTTCTGTGCTCTAACACGTTGGCGTTATATGTGTCCAAGAGTTCGTCAAATTCGGCCTCCATCTTGAATCTCTCTGCCTGGACTCTCTCCTCACCTCCGTTTCAACCTCCTTTACCCTTGTGACTACCGCGTCATGCTCAGCTCAGAGAGACACAGCTTGCTCACACGCTTCTTGCGCGACCGTATTAGCATCGTCTTTTTCCTTGTTTATATCAGCAAACTTGGCCTTTAACTCCTCTAGTTCTTTGACTGCCGCATCCCGCTCGGCCTCAACATTTTTGTATCGATGGCCCAAGTCTTTAACTAAAGTGCAATGTACTTGTTGCATCTTTTCCATCTCAGCTAATGTCTCATCAACCTTTTTTAGCGACTCAACTTCGGCCTTACGGGAAGATTCAGCCTCAGATTGAAGTATATCAACAATACGGTTCTTCTGAGCCAAGTCGGCTTCCAGTTTCTCGATAATTTAGGCCCGATGAAAGGCTGCTTTTGAAGTTTTAACAGCCGCTTTGTACCATTCTTTGTACTAAGCATAGAAATCGCGGGTATAGCTAAGTGCTGTGGTCACGGCGTCTTCGGGAATTCTTTTAAGATTAGGAGGAAAAATACAAGCGTCGAAGCAGATCTCCAGAAAGTCCCTTTTCAATTGAGCAAGTCTGATAGCCCCTTCACCAGATGGTTCAATAGGGGCCTCCTCCGCCGTCGTGGTCGTAACAACCTCAGCTCTAGAACGATGTGGCTCGAGCCTCGAAACCTGCGAAGATGGTTGATGTCGCAGAGGCTCAAACACCTGAATATGGCTTCAGGGTGGCAGAGGAGAACGAGAAGGGGAGCGGTATCTCCGATCTCTGTCCGACCGCTCCTGACTGGAGTAACTACGATGATGATCCCTTGCATAATATTCCTGGCCATGATGCCTCCGTTCACGATCGTGATCAGAGTCTCCACATCGAGATTCGTAATAAGATGAAGGGTGATGCACTCTTCGGAGTTTGTCTAGTGTAGATTGACGGCCAGACATAGCACCTGAAAAAGAGAAGCAATTCAGTTAAATACCAGGCGAAAGCAATACGATTTGTGCGGAAGTCGTGTAGTGTTATGAAAGTGTATGCAAATGTGCAAAACCCTCGACCAACCAGAAGTGTCGACTGCACTAACAGGTAAAGGATCGCTTATTTCTAAAGCTTCTCGGAGTTCATCCAACCCGGATTCGTGGTGTAGAGATACGTATTCCAGGATGGGAATGTCATCCATTCCTATAAACATGTTTCCTGATTGACGAGGAGCAGCGTCAGAGGTAGTAATTCCGGGGATCAAACAAGATACGACTACAGACTTCCATCTCTTAAGTTTAGGGACAACAGCCTTGCCTTTCCACTTTTCTTCTACTCGGTAAAAATCAGCCGCTAACACAGTATCAGTAGGCGTCCTCTCATCATCGCTCATTTCTCTTATCACTATACTGGGATTTCTTTTCACCGTCTTGTTCTTTGTCTTCGAAGCCGGTTTCGCCAACCCCTCGATGACAATACTCTGGTTCGTATCAATTAAACCCAGCGTCCTTTAGTTATCATCAGTTAACACAGAGTCGATGTGCCACAAATCACTCGGGACCCCTTGTAAACTTCGGACAACGCCTTTGTAGTGACCACCGTCAGGCCTTCAGATAATAGCTGCAAGAAAAACGCCTGATATTAGTTCAAGTGTTGACAACGACTATTAAAGAAGGCTTGTGTGATTTACGACACTTACGTCTAGACAGCCATCGCCTAGCGAACCCTGGGGGGCATCGAACATAAAACCATTCATTCCTAAAATAACTGAGTCTGGTCCAGGCTCCCGTCACAATCTGGCAGTTTCTAACTGCTTCCAAAAAGGTGAAAGATGGACTATCGCCCCTGCTCTTGAAGTTGAATATGTGTCTAATCTCAGTTGGCCTTGGCGGACGAAAGAGATGATCCATAAATATAAAAAAAAACACTGTTCAGCAATGCGTATCCATTGGGATGAAGTTGTGAAGGGGCGATTCCAATGAACGATAACATCTCCTTGATATATTGGTTAAATGGAGGGAGAGTTCCAGCCGCACAGGCATGGCGATAGAAAGCAGTATACCCCTCGGGCGGATTGTGAGGTCTGTCATCAACGCCCGGTAGCAAAACGTCGTCTGGGGATAAGTTATGTTTCAAGCAGATCCAGCCCAGTAAGGCTTCAGAAATACTGGACGAAACGGAATCAACGGGGTCCTCGATAAATAAATCCTCCGGCAATTCGTCCGGAGCCGGATCTATTACTTCAGAAGGGATTTCTGAAATCTCAAGCACTGGAGGAGGCGAGCTTTGTACCTCTTGTTGTTGAGAACTTGAAGATTCCATAATTTACTAACTCACCAGAAAGCAGCATTAAGTACAAAAGAAGCCAGTGTATTCCCCGGTGTGAAGTATATGAACATGTCATGAAGTGCAAGTGCTGTGCATTACTTAAGCAGATTTTATAGGTTGAAACAAGATGTCCGAACGACAAAACTTTGGAAATTAAGAATGGAAATGACCGTCATCGCTAACCGTCACTTCCACGCCATCCAGACACTGATGACCAATTCAAACATAAATCTGTTATGTCTTGGTTAAGTCACAGTTCCATGACGAGCTTCAAAAATGAAGTCAAGTCTTACCGTCAAGTTCGATTATGCAAGGCCAAAGCTCGTCGGAGTCAAGTATGCTAAAGTTCATTAAGTTCATCAAAATTCAACTTGAAATTGGTCGTAGTTCAGATGTTGGAACAAATCAGAAGAGTAGCAGTCTCCAGAGCGAAGGCGTTAGAATCGATCGATTCGAGTCGATACGAGTCGAATCGATGCAAATCGAATCGATGTGATTCGAATCCATGTGGTTCAACGCGATGTAACTTTAGGATGGAGAAGCACTTCGAATCCATCAGCGCTGAGTAACTTCGAATTGATTAATATTGAATACCTTCGAATTGATCGGGGTATCGTTACTTCAAATCGATCGACACAAGGCCTTTTCTTTCATCGATTCGAAGCCATGCACTCGAGATCAATTCGAATCGCTCATTCCTGGATCAATGTGAAGCAATGCAGGACAACATCCATCAATAGCTATGTTTCTCCAAGACAACACTCTGGATCGATACGATCCGAATGGTTTCCCTGCTCGGGATCATCGAATCGATCCACTTCATTCAGATCTCACCACTCTTCAAGATTTTCAGAAGAAAGGATTGAATCAATGCCAAAAAGTTCCAGTTTTATCATTCTCAACTCCAATCGATCCCTTGGTTACCTGATTTGATTCGATTACAAATGGAAGCTTGGAGGAATTTGATCGATTCGTGGAAAAGCACGTTTGATTGGGCTCTGGGAGATCGATTCGTAGAAGCAGCTAAAGCCATAGTAAAAGGTAAAAAGTGAAAATGGAATTGACCTTGTGTATTTATATGGATTCCAGGATGGATTAGTGGCGCTTCGTCTCCCGGTCATATTGACCGCTTGCCACAGGTCACAACCCCATCGATTCGAACAACTACTTTCGAAACCACAAAGCTTCGAATCCATCACACCGTTGAATCCTTCAGAGACTTCGAATCCATCATGGCTCCGACTCCTTCGTAAACTTCGAATCCGGCAAGGCAGCATCGATGCGAGGCATCATCGATTCGAAGAAGCACTTGAACAAGGGCTGGATCGAAGATCCAAACGACTCAAAGTGTTAATTCTATCGAACCAACGATTCGAAAGCTACCGATTCGAACAGACATGCTTCGAATCCACCAGGAACCGTCGATGAGAATGAACGCATCGCTTCGATTTGATAAATTACTTGTCTACCGTTTATACCAATTCAGGAGAGTATCAATACAAGAGGATGATCATAGACAATCATAAAAACAATGTTCTGACTCGAATCTCATATCGGCTCAGGAAAGAATCGATGCAGAATTCGATAACAAACCGAACTGACAACGACTTGCAATCACGCAATGATAACTAAGTTCAAGGTAACACGTGTATGCACATATGTCTAACTAATTTTTGATCTTTAACATTCACAGGGGTCAAACGTTCATCTCGTCATGATTTCAACGACGAACAGCCGATCACAATCATACGACGGTGAATTACAGCAATAAAGAATACAACTTTCAACAGGGCATGTCCTAATTGTCCAGCGTTTGACTGCAGCTTTTCAAAGCACATCATGTTTACATAAGACGTACTTTGGGGGGCAAATGTTATCCCGCCTTTTGGCAAGGCCGAGGTACCAAGGAACTGACTAGAAAAAACAGGATCACGCATCCTCAGCATTGAATGATTGTTGGATTATTAAAAATATCAATGAATTTTGCCAGAGTCCGGATCGGGCTACAACTGATAAGGAAAGTCAAGCAAAGCAGTGGAAACCAACGTTCCAAATTTCGAGACAATCCAGGTTCGTACGCTCAAGTTATCGCCAGTGGAAAGTGGAAGGAATAGCCTTGGTTCGAACCCAACAGAACCAAGCCTTAGGTTCGAATCCATCATCCTTGCATTAGTTCGAACCCATGAGATGTAGCCGTGCCTCGAATCCATCAAGATAGCAATAGTTCTAATCCACCCTCGTATGCTTTAGTTCGAATCCATCAGACATGTATTGCTTCGAATCCATGAGGAGTACCTTTACTTCGACTCCATCGAGCAAGCCCTCAGATAGCCATGCGTTGAATCCATACTCGTATGCCCTTGTTCGAATCCATGAAACCTTCTTCTACTTCGAATCCATCGAGGTAGAATCCGTCGAATCCATGCAAGTGAAGAGGCTTTGACTCCGTTCCATGGTTGTCTTCGAATCCACCAAGTCCAAGCGGCTAAAACCTCGTATTCAACCCAATAAACTCAGAGAAACAAGTGGATCAACCCGGGAAATTCGCACCACGTCATCATTCTCACGCGCAGGAGCATGGATTCGACCCTATGGATTCGAACCATATCGATACGAACGAATCCATAGGACGAAAAACGCCATCTTGAATCGATCATAACTTGAGATCTACAAGTCCAAATGCTATGAAATTTTCAAAGGAGCTTGCGTATACATAGAAGAATGTCCACGCCAAATTTCACCTCGATTGGACACTATTTTGATCGACTCGAAGTAGAGTTCGAATCGATCCTAAAGTGGGCCCGGATTTCCTGAGGCCGGGCATGTGGGCCCCCCTCACGTGCCAGAAGTGGTCTCCCTGGATTTTAGGCTAAATATCAGCCTCCTACACCTATAAATAGAGCCCCTGGTCATTCTGAAAGGGGATGGGAGAATTTTTAGAGAAAAAGCACGCCCGAACGCTGCCAGAGTCACTCCATATCGTCTTCACTACTGTTGATTTCGAGTTTAAGTCTATTATCTGCTGTATTTCGCTCTAAAACACTTGTAACCTTCAAGTATTAAGCAATAAAGTGATTAGAACTTCATAGTGGACGTAGGCAAAACGCCGAACCACTCTAAATTACTGCCTTCCGTGCAATTTACCTTTCTGTGATTTGGAGTTTTTGTTAGATAATCCTCATTTTCAATTTAGTTTCTTCATTTATTATCTCTTCAAAAAACTTCCGAAGGGTGTTGCCCAATTTTGGTGCAAACATTTTCTTTGTTGAGTTTGCCCTCCAGTGTGATCGCATAAGTCTCCCTCATGAACTTATTTTAGAACGTGCTTTATCCCATCATGAGCGATACATAAGAGTAGAGGGACTTCGAAACCTTTCTTGTATATAAATCCTTATCACGTAATATACCGTGAAGCTTTGTGAAGGACTTGTCGCTTTTCGTTTTTTTGTCAAATAAGGCTCCATGTAGTAAATAGTCTTTTATTGGAGTCATCCATGATTCCCTTTCAGATTTCGCTTCCACTGTTTGATCGATCTCCATCATATTTATATTTGGGATATTTAATATTTTGATCGAAACTAAGCCCATTATTATGCATCGCCTGTACCAGCAAACTTTTCCAATGAATCGGCCTCTCTGTTTTGATTGCATGGAATACGTGAAATGTCAAAGTATTCAAATTCTGTTAAAGCTCCAGAACTCAGGCAAGGTATGTTTTCCCTTAGCGAGATAGTCTCCCCTAACTTGATCCACCACCAACTGCAAATCGCCAAAGATTTCAAGAGATTTAGCTCCAATTTCTCTAGCAAGTTTAAGTCCAAACAATCAAAGCTTCATACTCAGCCTCATCATTTGTTGCTAGAAAATCAAGCTTCAAAGCATATATAATTGATTGGTTTTCAGGGGTTCAAAAACAATCCAAGCTTCGGAGCAATGATCATTAGATGCTCCATCAGTATGCAATTTCAATCTTACAGTAGGGATCTCACTATCTTTTGTAAAATCATCTTGCATAGTAAGCTCTTCTATAATGCCTTACCCTAGATAGCTCTTTGAGGGAGATAAGTAATGCCAAATTGGTTGAGCTCAATTTTCCATTTGAGTAACCTTCCAGACGTCTTGGGCCACTATAGGACCTGTCGTAAAGGTTAGTCGTTGTAAACATTCATCGGATGTGCCTGGAAGTATGAACGAAACTTCCATGATGCAATTAGTAATAAATAGGTTAATTTTTTTGTTTTTGGATAGTTCCTTTCTGCTCCCATTAATCTTTTACTAACGTAATTCATCGGCCTCTAGGCCCAATTCTCCTCATGAATCAAGGCAGCACTTATAGCGTGTGCTGGTATAGCCAATAAATGTACAACTCCTCAAGATCTACTAGCTTTAACAAGATAGGGGGTCTCTCCAATTGATGCACTAGAGCTTGGAATGTGTCTTTACAATCCTATGTCCATTTGATGTTTCTTTTTCCTTCCATTATCAAATCGAAGAAAGGAATACATTTGTCGGTAGCTTTGGAGATAAATCGGCTTAAGGCAGCAACCTTTCCATTCAGACTATGCACTTGTTTGATAGTTCTCAGCGCTTGTATATTATGGATAGCCTGAATCTTCTTGAGATTAGCTTCTACTCCATAAGAATTGACAATAAACCCAAGAAATTTTCAGATGCTACGCCAAATGAACATTTCAAAGGATTGATTTTCATCTTGTAATATCGAAGGATGTCAAACATTTCTACCAAGTCCCAAACTCTCACCGTCCTCCCGAGGTAATCATGTGGTCACTCGATCGTTGTGACTTCACAATCATATCATCCGCATACACTTCCATTGTTTTTCCAATTCAATCTTTAAACATCGTGTTAACTAAGCGTCGATAAGTTGCTCCGGCATTCTTCAATCCAAACGACATTACTATGTAACAGTAAAATCCAACATCCATAATAAAACTGGTGTGCTCTTGATCGGGAATATGTACCAGGATTTGGTTATATGTCGAGTACGCATCCATAAAAGATAACAATTCGTGTCTAGTGTTTGAATCAACTAACAGGTCAATCCTTGGAAGGGGAAAGCTGCCTTTTGGATATACTTTATTCAAATTTGAATAACCAATACATGCTCTCCGTCACCCATTTGTCTTCTTCATAAGTACAGGATTAGTTACCCATTTAGGTTAGAGGGTGTCGTCGATGAACCTATTGACTTTTAGTTTACCCACCTCCCCTTTGAAAGCGGCAAATCTCTCCAGGTCCATGCCGCATCTTTTTTGCTTCACCAGAACATACCTCGGGTCAATATTCAAATACGTGGCTTGCAATGTCAGGCGAGATTCCACACATGTCAAAGTGAGTCCAAGTGAATTCATCTATATTCGCTCTAGGAAAACCAGCGAGTTCTTTCATCATCGGGGGGTTGAGCTATGACTCATTCTTCAGGACTCATGATGAGTCATCGTGGCTGACCATAATATCAATCGTCGGCTCAGCCGATGCAGCCTTGGCCATTTTGTGCTCCACTTTGTCATCTCACAGACCTAAATCTCTATAGAACTGACTATGGCGCTCGTGCTAAGGCTCATGTGTTGGTTGTCAATCTTCAGTAGCATGGATGCGGACAATCTTGTCCGCACCCTTTCCATTTTCTTTGTGCTGAGCCTCCCTCAACTCAGCTACATAACAGGCACGTCTAGTCGTCTTATCGCCATGACTAACTCTTACATCATTATCCGTCGAGAATTTCAAAGTTAAACACCATGGGGCAAGAGTTGCTTGGAATACAGCTAGGGTCGGTCAGCCCATACAAATATTGTACAAAGAGTCAACATCTAAAACAATAAATGGTAAAATTCACACTCTCCTTCGTTCACCTTCTCCCAATTTAACCGGTAACTCCACATAAACAGCAGCCTCAATCACAACGCTAATAAAACCATGAATATGAGCTTTAGATGGTTTTAAATCTTTGGCTTCCATTCTCATCTGATCATATGCCTTTTTGAAGATTATTTTCACCAAACTTCCACAATCAATGAAAATCCTTCTCACCATTGCAGGACTAATCATAGCTGAAATGACCATTGACTCAACTGTCGGAGCCTACACCTTGTCTGCATCTCTGTTCCTAAATACAATATCATCTGCCATTGTGCGTTGCTGTTTTTCGGAGCTCCATCTTCTGTATTCGAACATTATTCAAAATCGACATGCCTAATTGTGCTAGCATAGTGCTCCATCTCTTGCCGAATCCTATCTGCAAGGTGCGATCCTTCGACTATCGTATTTATCACCAGTCTTCCACCGGTCCATGTAGGCTCCTCAACCTTACGTGAAATGTCATAGTATTCAAATTCTGTTAACAACTCCAGAACTCAGGCAAGGTGTAGGGCAGGTGGCTTTCCCTTAGCCTGATAGTCTCTCATAACTTTATCCACCACCAACTGCGAATAGCAAAATATTTCAGGAGAATTAGCTCCAATTTCTCTAGCAAGTATAAGTCCAACAATCAAAGCTTCATACTCAGCCTCATTTTTTGTTTCTGGGAAATCAGGCTTCAAAGCATATAAAATTGATTGGTTTTCAGGGGTTACAAGAACAGTCCAAGCTCTAGAGAAATGATCATTAGATGCTCCATCAGTATGCAATCTCAATCTTACAGTAGGGATCTCGCTATATTTTGTAAAATCATCTTGCATAGTAGACTCTTCTATAAAGTCTGCCAATGCCTTACCCTAGATAGCTCTTTGAGGGAGATAAGTAATGTCAAATTGGCTGAGCTCAATTTTCCGTTTGAGTAACCTTCCAAATGTCTCAGGTCACTATAGGACCTGTCGTAAAGGTTGGTCGGTGTAAACATCGGTCGGATGTGCCTGGAAGTATGGAAGAAACTTCCATGATGCAATTAGTAAGAAGTAGGTTAATATTTTTTAATTTTCGGACAGTTCCTTTCTGCTCCCATTAATCGTTTACTGACGTAATACATCGACCTCTGGACCCGATTCTCCTCACGAATCAAGGCAGCACTTATCACTAGTGCTTGTTTAGCCAATAAATGTACAACTCCTCATGAGCTACTAGCTTTGAAAAGATTGGGGTTCTCCAAATGATGCATTAGAGCTTGGAATGCGTCTTTACAATCCTATGTCCATTCGAAGTTCCTTTTTTCTTCCATTATCAAATCGAAGAAAGGAATATATATATCGGTAGCCCTGAAGATAAATCGGCTTAAGGCAGCAACCTTCCCATTCAGACTATGCACTTATTTGATAGTTCTCGGCGCTTGGATATCATGGATAGCCTAAATCTTCTTGAGATTAGCTTCTACTCCTTGAGCGTTGACAATAAACCTAAGAATTTTCCTGATGCAGCACCAAATGAACATTTCAAAGGATTGGTTTTCATCTTGTAATATCGAAGGATGTCAAACATTTCCACCAAGTCCCTAATGAGGTCGCTTGATCGTTGTGACTTCACAAGCATATCATCCATATAAAATTCCATTGTTTTTCCAATTCAGTCTTTAAACATCGTGTTAACTAAGCGCCGATAAGTTGCTCTGGTATTCTTTAATCCAACGACATTACTATGTAGCGGTACAATCCAACATCCATAATAAAAGTGTGTGCTCGTGATCGGGAATATGTATCAGGATTTGGTTATATCTCGAGTACGCATCCATAAAAGATAACAATTCGTGTCCTCTGTTTGAATCAACCAGCAGGTCAATCCTCGGAAGGGGAAAGATGTCTTTTTGATATGCTTTGTTCAAATTTGAATAATCAATACATGCTCTCCGCCACCCATTTTCCTTCTTCACAAGTCCGGGATTAGTTACATATTTACAGTAGAGGGTGTCGTCGATGAACCTATTGACTTTTAGTTTATCCATTTCCCCTTTGAGAGCGGCAAATCTCTCCGGGTCCAATTTTTTGCTTCTTTAGAACATACCTCGAGTCCATATTCAAATACATGGCTTGCAATGTCAGGCGAGATTCCACACATGTCAAAGTGAATCCAAGTGAATTCATCTAGATTCTCTCTGGGAAAACCAGCGAGTTCTTTCACCATCGGGGGGCTGAGCTTGGACCTACTCTTCAGGACTCATGATGAGTCATCATGGCTGACCATAATATTAATCGTCGGCTCAGCCGATGCAGCCTTGGTCTTTTTGTGCTTCTCTTTTTCAACTCTCCGATCCAAATCTCTATAGAACCGACTATGGTGCTCGTGCCAAGGACCAAGCGTTGGTTGTCGATCTTCAGTAGCATGAATGTGGATAATCTTTTCCGAACCCTTTCCATTTTCTTTGCGCCGAGCTTCCCTCAACTCAGCTACATAACAAGCACTCTAGTCGTTTTATCGCCATGAATAACTCTTACATCATTATCCGTCGAGAATTTCAAAGTTAAACACCATGGGGCAAGAGTTACCCGGAATTCAACTAGGGTCGGTCAGCCTAGAAAAACATTGTGCGGAGAGTCAACATCTAAAACAATAAATGGTAAAATTTGCACTCTCCTTCGTTCATCTTCTCCCAATTTAACAGGTAACTTCACATAACCATCAACCTCGGTCGCAGCACCAATAAAACCATGAATGCGAGCTTTAGGTTGTTTTAAATCTTTGGCTTCAATTCTCATCTGATCATATGCCTTTTTGAAGATTATATTCACCAAACTTCCCCAATCAATGAAAATCCTTCTCACCAATGCAGGATCAATCATAGCTGAAATGACCATTGGGTTAATTGTTGGAGCCTCCACCTTATCTGCACCTTTGTTCCTAAATACAATATCATCGACCATCGTGCGTTGCTGTTTTTTCGGAGCTCCATCTTCTGTATTCGGACATTATTCAAAATCAACATGCCTAATCGTGCTAGCATAGTGCTCCATCTCTTGCAGACTCCTATCTGCCAGGTGCTATCCTCCAGTTATCATATTTATCACCAGTCTTCCACCGGTCCATGCAGGCTCCTCAACCTTACGCGAAGCTTGTCCTCGATTGGGTTCAAATGTCCTCTGCTCGCTATCTTGCAGGGTTTTCACAAACTGTTGCAATTTCCTTTCCCGAATTAGCTTTTCAATAACATCCTAGAGATGCCTGCATTCATTTGTATTGTGCCTACGACATTTACGAAACCGACAATATTTCCCGGTCTGCTTCTGCTTCTTTGTTGACTCCTTATGGGATGACTTCCTGTATTGTATGGATTGCAAGTTGATAGGTAGATATTATCCAGGGATGTATTTTGCGATGTCTAGTTGTCATACATTGAAATCCTAGGCTTTAGTCCCTTATAATCCCTCTTTGGCTCTCGATTCCTATCTCCATCTCTCTTTCGTAGATTCGACTTATTCTAAATGTTCAGCTCGTTTGTCGTCAGACCGTTTTATTGCAATATTGCTCTATACTGCCTCTACACTCGATCCCGCAACGATCTTTTTCCTAGAGGACCTGGCTTCCTCCTTTCTTAGGAACTGAGCTGCCTTCAATAGACTAATCCAACGTGGCAGTTGGTTTTCCAACCAATCAATCGCCTAAACTCAGTCTTCGGATCAATCCCTCTCGTCATGGCCATAAATATAGCAGATCATTTTGGTTACTAACCTCTATGACGGCTACATGAAATCACTCTAAATAATCATTCAATGATTCCCCTGGAGCTTGGATTACGCTAGAAAGGGGCATCATCTCTTTAGGATGAGTCACATTCATTCAGAATTGCTCCACAAACTTGGTTGCCAACTCATCGAATTTAGAAATTGATCATGAAGGTAGTCTTATGAACTACATCATAGCTATTCTGCAAAGAGTTATAGGAAAACATCTGCATTTGGTCACATCATTGGCTCTCCCAAAATCCATCAGCCATTCGTCTCTCATAATATGATACCTGTGGCCGATTTTTCTCTTGTATATAGGCATTGATGGCATGTTAAACCTTCTCAAATACCCTACATGTAGAGCATTATCAGCAAATGAGGTATGGCTTCTCAAAATTCCCCCGTCGTTGTTAGTCAAGCTTTGGTTCTCTCATACCAAATGTTTGATCATTGCTGATAAGTCCGACGTCTGGATGGGTGGCGCCAAGCAGTTGTCGCGTTCCACCTCACGTGAATGGTCCAATCGATGTCTACGAGCCGATTCATGCCTTATTGGTGCGCAACTCAAACATTTAGCTCATCATCATCCTGGAGGGGTACCTGGTCAACATTCAATCAAACTCCACCAACAAAGGCTCAAGGAATCATTTTGGCATGATTTCTATATGTAAGGGGGAATCCTTCCTCTATAGGAGGAATCAGAACCGATCCCTAGGAAGAGACTGGCACCGATCGGTCTTGGCAGGCCATAATGGTCTAGCGGTGCTTTTAAGTTTCTACATAATCTCCTGCGACTCTGCGATGCCCATGCCTATTATATGCATCCGATGAGTTTGAAATTTCCGACGTTGAGTAAGGAATGGGATCCCTTCTGGCCTTCCCATGCTGCTGCTAAGTAATCAGGTTCATCACATTAATATTAGTCTGGATTTGTTGATTTAGTTGTCGATGGCTGTCCATCATCTCTTTCATTAGATTATGAAATTTAGTCCTAGTTATAGAATCAGAAGGGATTTGAACTTCAACTGGATTTGTATTCATTGGGTTAATTGCTTGGGTCTCCTTGGCGAATGCTAACAGTCTCATTTCTATCCACATTTTGATAAGTAGATCTAGTATATCTCACCATTATCAATCTACTTATTTAGATTTCAACAAATCTATGTAGTACAAGCAGCTTAATGAAGATAACTACGGATCTCCTTCGCGAGATTTATCCAATCCATTAACTACAAAGGGGATCCTAGCTAGCTGAGAATTAAGATTCTCAGTGAAAGCACCAAAATGTTTGCAACCAAATTGATTACAAACATCCAAGAATAGATTAACATAGAGAAGTAAATGAACAATGAAAAATTTAAAACTGAGGAATGGAATAAACTAGTAGCAAATAAAGAACAATAATCACAAGCACAGAGATTTATAGTGGTTCGGCATTGTATGCCTATGTTCACTTTGAAGGTTATCTTTATTGATCAACTAGTAATTTGATTATGGTAGCAAGGAATCAAAAAAACTTAATTACAATAAAGACTATAGTAATCATCAGCATAAATATCCTGAGAATGACCCCTCAGGCTAGTATTTGTAGGTAAGGATGACTGCTAATCTCTATGAAACTTCGGCTAAACCACCTTTTAATCCACATGGGCCTACTAAAGATGTTGCTAGTCCTAAGTCCCAATGAAGAGGGATCGGTACCAATCCCTTCATTGGTCGATCTTTTGGCAGAAATCCCATGGTGGCTTCAGCATGCTCAAATATGTTGGCTTTTCAAATATCATGTCATTTGGACCATTGGAGCTCAAGTTATTGATTGGTCTTTGATTTGAAATGATCTGTTCATTGAACATAACCGAACTCTCTTTAGGATTACATGCCGATCTCTCTTTGATATTATCTGCTGATCTCTCTTCTAAGATGTATGCCACCCCCCTCTTCCTAGCGAGGTATGCCGATCAAATGCTACCAATCATGTCGATCCCTCTTTTATAGGTCGAAGTATGTCGATCCCTCTCTGTTAATTGAAGCAGGCCCACTCATTCTCTTCTATAAAATATGTCGAACAATACTCACTTCATTATGCTGATCCATAATACCCATCTATGTTGATCACTAATTCAGCCAACTTTGCCGATCCCTACGAAGTTGCCAAGTTATATTAATCCCTTTAATTAACTAAGCTATATTCCATATTTCATGCATCCTACATTATTTATCTACGAACTCTGTACAATTCTAGCTTTGTATAACCATCTGCACTTTACTTTCGGGCTACGCAATCATTGTTTCGGGGTCATCGTACTTGATAACAGTTGAATCTATCTTGCGCAATCAATTCAATATAGCCGGGTTAGAATATCGGGTAACACTTAGCGAAATCAAACTGCCATAAATTTTGATAGCAAAATGTTTCCTTCTCTTCCTTCCATCAAAAACCACAAATGTCACATAAAACCAAACAGGATATGCCGACCAGGCAAGACAAACAACATATATCATCAGAAAAACAACATATGACATAACAACAAAAATGTATAACCAATATACAAAAAATGTACGGCATCACCTATAACTACAAATCTAACATAACATGTCCAAGTAAGACTCAATCGTATGCACAGATAACACAAATAATGCACCGATTCTATCCAAATATAATAACTTATATAACATGCTATAGCTCACTTACTTTCCTAACCCTATCATGTATAAACTCCACTATATTCGTAATTTTTTTCTCTAATATGCTCACGTTGGTACTCTTGATCTTGGCAATCTTCTCATCCTTAGCTTTCAACTCGTCGTAATGCTTCCATCTCTCATCTAAATCAACACTTCTCATGTCATGTTATCTCTAAATGGCTGTATATAATTAGATAAATATAAATCTTATTAAGTCAAATAATTTTAAATTAAAAAAGAAGATATATTAGTTTTGAATAATTATCGTAGGCATATTGCCAAAAACAGTCTAATGAGTCTGCATATTACTCAACCTGATCTCTCCCGTTGAGATGTGTTCTTCCAAAATACAATCTTCTTCTTATAGTGTGACTTCCTTACCTTCAACATGTAGCTTGGCAACTCTAGCTTTATATCACACACACATACCGAGACACGCACACACACATACACACGCACACGTGCACGCGTGCACTTACACACACGTGCACGCATGCACTTACACATATATGATACTTAGTATCCTCGAATACATTATATGTATCTTTCAGCAAATACAACGGTCAAACTTTCTGAACCATTAGATGAAGTGATGTATTACATCCTCTTATACACCTCCAAGGGGAAGATGATAGCAAATAAGGCTTGTATTGTTGAAGATAGGTTTAAGAACCTAGATACTACATGTCTAAAGCATATTAGGCTAGGTTATATCTTTGAGAAGTGTTTGGTGTTCTTTGATTTGGCCTAATAACTTTATAAATTTGATATTTTTCATGATTTATTATTGAGGAAGCAAACTCGAATATCATTAGGTGTTGGTGGACATGCTACAAGAGGTATACCTAACTATTTCCATATAGATGTTTGGGACCTACAAGCATACCTTCTTAGGAAACAGTATAGTACTATTGTGAATGGATTTGAAGACTACTTTAAGACTATAAGAGGGTGAATAGTGTTTTACAACTTATGTGGAATTTTTTAAATTATTTCAAGATTTAAATTCAAACATACGTAATCAATGACAAATATATATTAACAAACAGTCATGAATATATAGATGTATTAAAAGAAAGAGAAATGACCAAGGAGTTTTCATACTGGTTCAAATTTACCAATTCGACGTCCTGCCCTATATAGTTGATAGAGTTAGGGGTATACCCTACGGGTAATTATGTAATTTATTACATATATTTAACTCGATAAGCGATCTTGTTTGATTCTAGTATATTATATAATGTGTTATATTAATTAATTAATATAATTAAAAGTATATTTAATAAGTAATCCATAAATGATATGTTTTTTAATAGTAGTTACAAAATGTTATAATCGTGAGTAATGTATCACAATGAAGACAAACATACAATTTTTAAATGTTCCTAGTCAAGATGCATCAGACTTGATATCGATGTATTTATCGAGGCTATAGTGTGTAATCCTCTATAAATATTGGACAATGTATCACTCATGGCTGTTTGGAGCACCTAAGTATTACGTTCTGATATTCATTAGATAACTATGGAATGACGCGCTCGATAGTTTTCTGTTAGTTAATATAACTATGGTCAAATAGCATTTATTAGTGGTTTATGCAATTCTCTCAACTTGAGAATATTATGGATCTTCAATGTGAGAGCTCCATATAGATTGTAGTTAAATCATGGAAAATCATCTATTGAGTAACTATAGTTGGGTCGAGTGAAAGTATTAAAAGTGAAGCACTATTCAAGGAAGGATTTTCCCCTAATTTATATGAGGTTAGTATCACGGTCAACTCAAATCAACTCAAATTCAAAGTCTATAGCTAGAGCAGTTCAGTTAATAATAATAATTAGTATTGAGCCAAGGACTTTGTATTTGGACTATAGAATTGAATATGGATGACATTGTTATTTTGACCATTACCAAATTCCACAAGTATAAAATATTATAATTTTGATGAAGACAATTGGTGTAAATAAAAGTCATAAATAGGTAATGCTTAATAAAGTAAAATTGGATTTTACCAAAATCAAGTAAGTGAAAATTTGATCAAAATGTTTTGCCACCTACTATGTGATGACGTTAATATTCGAATAGTTTGATATTAACCACCGACTAAATTTACATCTAACGAGTCACACAACTAAAATAATGAATTCGGCTTTGACCAAACAATTTAATTAGTTTATAATTATTATAAATTAATTAAATGAAGTAATACATATAAAATATTAATTTAAATTTTGATTTTGATTTGAGAAATAAATATTACAAAATATATTTTAATAGTTATAAATATATCAATCAATATATAATATCGATAAGTGATTAAATTCGGTTAATGACATAATATTTTTTATGGGCTTAAATGGGTTTAAGGCCCATTATATGGCACGTTATTTAGGCAGCAAACACATGGTATAGGCAGCTCGATGGTTATAAGGGGGTTTGATTTTGGATGGCTTAGATTGAGGGAGAATTTGTGCGAAATGAGATCTACTATTTTCTCTCCTCTATCCACTACTTAAGAATCTCCGACCATAACTAGATGTGATCTTTTTGCTACCACTTCTTCCATCCTTTGTTGGTCAAAATTATACTATAGCATCTCCATCAGTACAAATTCAAATCAAGTTAGATTTGATCGCTCTTCGATAGTTGAAGGTCAACGGTTTAAGGATTAGCAATCTGCCATTTTCAAAAGGTTTCAAAGTGCTTTGGTACTTAGGTATGTTTATATCAAATAATATTTATAATTTTCTCAATAATATTTTATTATTTATATATTATTATTATTAATAGTTAGATGATAATTTTGATGTATGAATGTTATCACAAGTTAGTTTGGTTATATGTATGTATATACCCATAAATTAAAAAAAACTTAATTTTATTTTATACAAATCAGATCTGTACAAATGGTTAATTTATATATATATATATATATATATATATTAATACATTATTAAATTATATATAGATATCATTTAATTATATATATGATTTACATTTAATTACATATCATGTTATGGTTATAACTAATCATATAAATATATATATATATATATATATATATATATATATGTTTATAACTTTATAGTAGTAGTAATTTTTAATAGTAAGAAATTCATTTTTACAATTATTCATTAATATTTAATTTTATTTAAATCAATACATTCATAAATAAGTCACATAAAATCGAATATGTTATGAAAATTATTTTATCATAAGATAAGCTCTTAGCTAGAAAATAAAAATAAAAAATCATTTCTGCTATTTTTCAAAATTATTACTATAATCGGTAAAAAATTAATAAATCAATAAAAAAATTTGAATGAAAATGATATGAAAATTTATATAAACTACAAAATATCATATACAATTTAACTGAAATTTAAAATTTGAAAGAACGTTTAAAAATTAATTTTTATTAATATTATATTTAATTTTAAATGAATATTCAATTAAAATATATTTTAAAATAGTAAAAATTAATAATAAAAATTTTGGTTTTGTGCATAAGACTTGGAATTAAAAAATTATTTTTTAAATTAGTATATATTTGTATAGTATATATGTATTTATGTATGTGTGTATGTAAATCATATTTAATAAAATATTCTTCTATCATTATATATACGTTGGCACATATATTATTCATGATTCAAAAATATTATATATATAGAAATTATTTTAATTTTAAAATAACTTATTTATATTTAAATAGATATATTATAATAATATGCATATATATATATTATTAACATTTTATTTATAAATTATACGTGTGTGCATGTTATTCCACCTTTTGACCATGTAGAATACAAACGAAGCCAATGAACCAACTTCGATGTCATCAAGGCAGGATGTCCATAGGAATAACCACGAAGCCCAAAAATTAAAGTACAACCTGGATCAAAACTCAAACACAAAACCACTATAAAGTAAGAGAAGCCCGAGGCCCACAATTGCGGGGCCGGTACCGACCCTTATCATGGGTTGGTACCGAACCATGCACACTCCCTTATGGGAGTTCATCTTCTGCCTATAAGCTTTATTTGACGTTAAAACCCCATTTCCCATGTTGCTTTTTTTAATTTTACTCAATTCTCCATTGATCACCATGAACTCCTGAATCGAACGCTTCATTCACCTACAACTCTACCACTTATACTTTGAAACAAGCTAATATTAGTATAAACAACTATGGAATCACAAAGATAACCATAAGATGAGCTGAAGTAGAGATTTGGAGGCAGCCAATTTGGAAAACATAGGGGTCTGTATCGACCTACCCATCGATTCGTACCAACCCATGACAAGTTATGATGTAGCACTCTATTCTTATGGGGAACTGATCTATTGCAAGGAGAACGATCAGGACATCTTTTATGCAAGATTTTAGGCTCTCTACCTCTATAGATAAAGGGACAGGGCTCAATTTTATGATCTTTTTGAGCTCTACTTCCACTCTATTATATATTCTTATAATTTTGAAAATATAAGTTTTAGAGTTGTACTGACCTCAAAGAACTTTTGCCCCTAAGTCAGAATTTAAATGAAAAAATTGTTAAGTGGACATAAGCCGGAGTTTGCCGAACCATTATATGACACTGTGTGTAAATTTCTTACTCATTTTAATTTGTTTTCTTCACTTTTTATTCTCTTCTACTTTCTATTGAGTGTTTGTTTCATTTTTGATTCAAACATTTTGGTTCTTTCATTGAGAACTACTTGAACTCACTAACCTAAGACTTAGAAAGATTTTATATAACTAGACAATCTAGTAAGAAGGCTATTGTTAGAGTAAAGTAACAAGCGGGCAGCCGAGGGCATCCTCAGGAGCTAACCCCCATCAATCCACGTAACCAGGGATGAGATGGATGCTATAATGAATAGATTACAGGAAAGGATGATGGAATTCTAAAAAGAGATGATGGAGAATTTCTTCTAAAGGATGGGAACAACTGAAGTTGCAGCAAATTAGAATCAGGGTCCGAAAGCCGTAGCATAGGTAGCTGGAATTAGAGTACAATGATTCGAAGCAAACCCCGACCTAAATTTATGGTTCGATACCAAACTATTCCTAAGGGTTAGTACCGACCCCCTAAATGCTCGGGGGCATGGGTCGTCCTAGCATTGGAAGGAATGTCATGCATTTTGGAGCTAATGTGAAGTGTTTGGATGTGAATCGAAATGTAGAAGCCCAATCAAAGGAGTATGTATCGAAATTCCCTCGCAAAGTCAAGTGCAGGATGAGAATGATAACCTTAGATGTGATGACCCGCCCTTCTACTACCAGAAAGACGTATCATCATTAAGAAAGAAATGGATAGAAATAGAAAAGAAAGAAAAGAAAAGAACAACAACATTAAAATCTCACAATGGAACGGAACAAAATATAATATATCACATAAATATTTACATAGTTTTACATATTTCAGAGTTATACAATATCAATACATATGACAATCATACATACATCTATCACTACATAAATCAGAGGTACAATACACATCAACTAACACAACGGAACTAGATAGATAGCTACATACGTCTGGAATCTACTGCTCCAAGCTCTCCAAAAATCAAAGTCCAAAACTTATCACTTGGATACTCATAAAAATTTGAGTACCCAAGAGTTTATGAAAAACAAAATATAAACTCCGGGTCAGACATGGGTCTGGTATGAGTAAACGGTTTAAAGTTGTTTAACTTTGAAAAACATTTGAAAATAAAGGTATCACGTAAGACTCCCCATAAATAAATACGGGTAAGTTTTTACCTTATGTTTGCACAAAAAATGGACAAACACCTCCAAGTCGTATTATTTAGTTGATTATATGTGATTTTCAGTGATTTTAGATGAGTATGTAAATATGAAAGAAGTAGGGGCTGAAATGTAAAAGACACACAGATTTATAGTGGTTCGACCAGAATGTGCCTACGTCCACTTTATATGTTATTATCTTCTTTCTTTCAGATTACAGGTACAATGCTTCGTATATCAGTATATGAAAGTAGTTTGAAAGTTCCTTCCTTGCTTGAGCTCTCAAACTTGTCTGCCATTGTTGTACCCCTGCCCCTCTATTTATAGAGTGAGGTAGGGGGCAGGGGTCTTGGAAGTATATGGCTGCTAGCGGGCCTGGGCTGGACCAATCTGGCCTGGTAGCATTCTGGTTTGGCGAGGCTTCATTCGGCATGGAGCTTGGACTGGTGATGGTGACTTCATGGTGACTTCATCCCTTGGTCCGGTAGTGGTGTTGGAGTGGCAGTGGAGTTGGTTCGGCCATGGTTCATGCCGAATGGAATGGTGGTTGTGCCTTGCCGAATGGAGTGGGGGACCGAATGAGGTTGGCTCGGTAGGGGGTTGATCCGGTAGTGGAGTGGGAGTTGTAGCTTGGACCGGCATTGTGTGGTCCGGTGTTGAGCTGGTGCCGAATGGACATGAGAGGAGAGAGCCGAATGAAGTTGAGGGCATGGACGCCGAATGAACTTGGGTTCATGGATGCCGAATGGACCATGGTACAAGGAGGTTCCGAATGGACATGAGCACTTGAGTGCAAGGAGATGACGCCTACTGTGCCTGTTGGTTTCAAATGTGCATGGGACATGACGCTTCACGGTCTCGTGGCCTTCTGGGCGAGAATCCGCCCAACATTTGCCCCCCAAAGTGGGGCGCGTGCTTGCATGTGCCGCGCTTTGTTTTTCTTGTGGCAGGAAGATTGGCTTTGTAACGCCAGTGATTGGACGTTCGTATTCTGTTAATGTCCTGCAAAGGAATTTACAGTTTTAGTGTGATTTCGAATAACGGCCGTTCATGATCGAAATATTCGAGATGAAGTGAACTGTGCCGTTCGGGGTGAGTAAGTGTGCCCCGAGGGGGCTTAGCATTATCGATGCCAGGTTCACGTTCGAGTGGGTTCCTGGATCGTTTGTTAAGGTGGTTTATCGCCGGCTCAGAGCATGCCTAAGGATTGTTCTCAACCCCGTACATGTGTAAGTAGCTTAGCCATTTCATAATTATCAGAATCAAGGATCCTTTTAACCGGTGAGCTTAAAAAGGGATGTCAAAGTGTAAATTCTCACGGTGATAGGGTTAATAGCCATTCAGAGCGTGCCTATGGACCGTTCGTAGTCGCGTGCACGTGTGAATGATTAACCCATGTTAGTGAGAGATTCACGACTTATCCATTGTTATCATATTCTTTATTTTATTAGTAAGATCTGGAGTTCGGGACTTATCTGAGTGAGGCGCCCTACATGCCCCCCGTTTCTGGTTTCTGCTGGTAGAGACAGTTTCATTCGGTTTCGAGTAGGCATATATTCTTATTCGTTTGGAGGTTGGTTTGGTATGGAAGGTTTCATTCCGTACATAGTTGGTCCGGTTGTTGTTGGTCCGGTTGTTGTTGGCCCGGTGATAGGTTCTCGTTCGGCATGGGGTTGGTCCGGCAGTAGGTTCTCGTCCGGTATTCCAGAGCTCGCCTATATATAGAGGCTACACCCCCCTTAGTTTTTCTCTACCGAACAAGAGGAAGCCGAATCAAAAGTCCACCGAACCAAATATTTGCCGAATCAAATATTCGCCGAACCAGGTATATACTCTTTTACCGAATGAACTCTATAACCGAATGGGCTTATGCCGAATGGGCACGGAAGCTTTGTTTTGCCGAATGAACCTCAGATTCCATTGCCGAATGGAAGTCAGATCCCATTGCCGAATGAACTTGTACTGCCGAATGAACGTAAGACCCTAGTGCCGAATGGTCTTGAACCTCCAGTGCCGAACGAACTTTGTGTCTGGACTTTGAGTGGAACTCCGGACTTATGTATGCTTGTTTGTTTATACTGTCGTTCTAACATCATGCTTTTTACTTTTGTGTATGCAGATAAATGTCTCGCAAAGTTGAAACTCGATCGGGCAAGAAGAAATCCAGGGATAGCGGAGAAACTTCTGCCGTGCCCCCAGCTCAGCCAGATCCAGCACAGCACGGACCCACTCCGAGGTCACTAGTCGATGGGTATGGTCCCCAGGAGCTTCTCGTCTCCCCTCCTGATTGCTATCCTAGCTCTCTGAAAGAGGAGCAACTTGATGTCATATCCCGTTCCTTCGGGATTGACAGAGCGCTTATGTTACTGCCGGAGGCTGGTGTCATGCCGTACAACCCTCCCGAGGGGTATTTTGCCTATAGCCGATATCATTGCATGTGTGGGGCCATTCCTCCTATCAACGCTTGGATAGTAAGCTTCACCACATACTTGAAGGTGGCTCCCTTCCAGCTTCAGCCTAACTCTTACGCCATCCTGGTGAGCCTCTTTGTTATCTTCCAGAGGAGGTACGGGCGTCCTCCTTCTAACCGAGAAATTCGATATTTGTACAACCTGAGAGGCTATAAGAAGGGGTCTCCGTATATTAGCTTGGAAGCGGCCGTGCCCTTCAAACCAGTCCTGGACTTGTATTCCAAGTTCACCATGTTCAAGAAAGAGTGGTTCTTCGTCAAGGACGATGCTGTTTCTTTCCGCCTTTTCACTTCCGGCTGTAAGATTGATTTCATTTATATTTTTCATGTGTTTTGACTGTAGTGTTTTTTTCTGACATGCTTCTATTTCTGGCTAGCGACAGGTGGTATTGCAGTCGTGGAGGACGATTCCTTAGTGCGAATGGCTGCTGAACTAAAGGCTATTCCGGCAAGGGACCGGTCGGCCTCTTTCTTGATCAGGAACGCAACCCTCTTGGAGTATAATTTGATCTTACCGCGCCAGTCCGTGGTTAAGCAAAGGGATACGGCTGAGGAGAGGGCTGCTAAAGCTAAGGAGGGGGCTACGGTAAAGAGCGGTAAGAGGGAGCCTTTCGCAGCGCGTCCTGCGGTCGGGGGGAAGAAACTGAAGAAGTCCGATGGCCCTTCTCCAAGTACTTGCCCGACTGTCCCGGAGGAGGAAGGTGTAGAAGAGGAGGAAGGAGGCGAAGTTGGAGAAGGGTCGGAGGGTGGAGGAGATGGCGATGGTCAAGGTGGTAGTGGTGTTGCTGCTCTAACCTCTGAACAAGACCTCGAACTGGATGAGGCTCTCCGTCGGGCCTTCGGGGAGTCGGAGGGAGAGTCGGAAACGGAGAAGGGAAAGGAGAAGGAAACGGAGAAGGCAAAGGAAACCGGCAAAGCTGTGGCTTCAGCTAGGGTGACTCCGGCGATGCAAGGTGAACTTTTGTCTTCTGCCGATTCCATTTTCGATAGGGACTTAGAAATTTTTTACGGTTCACTTCCGTCCTGGAATGAGATCCAGGACTTATTGCACTATCCCACTCCTTCGCCGGGTTTGTATAATAGATGTGTTTCCTCACTTTTCTTTCTTTTTAACTTAGCACATTCTTTGAATTGCGGATTATTGTATGTTCGTAACACTTGTTCTTTATTCCAGGGGTAGGCCAGGCGGGTAAAACGTCGGATGTTCGACACCGCCTTGAACAATTTAAGTCGAGGAGAGCTTCCGCGAAACCTTCTACTGATCGCACTGGGGATGTAGTCAGTTACCGCCCTCTTCTTGGGGTCATCGAAGAGGGTATTCAGAAAAGGAAGCGGAGCCGTTCCTTATTTGAGTCTTCTTCTGCTTCGCAGCTTCCTACTCTGCCTCCCCCTACTCAGCCTCCTCGTGATACTACGGAGGAGAGCACGGAGCCCTGCCCCCCTCCTCCTCCTTCCAAGAGTTCTACTGTCATTCATATAAGGCGTCCCGATGTGCCTCGCCCCGTGCCTCGTGACCCTTTTGCCGGTCATCCTGATTTAGACCCAAGTTTTCGGGACATTTCATTCGATGAGACCACGGGCGAGCACCTCCTTCCCCGCAACCCCATGGTAAGAGTGTTGGACGAGGCCAAATCTTTAGATCTTGATTTACTTACTACACGGGTAGTCACCATGGGGGATGAGGCCAAGGCTAATATCGACCGGGTGGCCGCAGAGACCAAGAAGTTAATGGAGCATCATGCTAAGTTGGTCAAGGCCGGGGAAGAGATCGGGAGTGCTAACATTCGGTTGAGGTTAAAGGTTGCCGATCAGGCCAAGCAACTCGCCGACCAAGCCATCCAGATTTCTCAGCATGAGGAAGCCTCCAAGCGTCTGAAAGAGACCATGGAGAAGGCCAGTAGGGCGGAATTACGGAAGATGGAGGTCGCTTGCAGGGAACGGATTAACATAGCTATCGCAACGGTGGATGAGGTTCGAAATGCGGATCTCGAGCGGGTAGAGGAGTTGTCAGGGAGGCTCGAGGCTGCGGAGATGGCTCAGGCCGAGTTGAAGGAGGAGATGGAGGAGATGAGGAGGTCCCTCAGGTTGAAGGAAGAGGAAATGAGGAGGTCACTTCAGGCTGACTGCTTGAGATACCAGTCAGAGAGGGACGTCGCCGTCACCAAGTTGCAAGCTTCCGAGGCCCGGGTGAGGGAGTTTGAGGAAAACGAGGGGATGATGGATGAGATGCTGCAGGATATGTACTTCCACACTTGGAAGGAGGGCGGCTTGTCTTGGATGGACGATTACCCTCGGGTCATGGCCAAGGTGTATCTCCAGGCTTTAGAGGAGGCCAGGGTGAACGCGGGTAAGGAAGGCGGAGAGGCTTTCAACTTGAGTGCGGTTACTGCTCAGTTCTCAAAGGAGGAGCAAGCGGCGGTGAAAGAGGGGATGCGGCTGCTCGCTGCAGAGGAAGCGGGCGTGCAGTTGGATGATGAGGATCAAGCGGCGGATGCTGGTGAGTTATTCTTTTCCCTTTCTTTTCTTTCAGTGTTTTCATAACTTGATCGTTCGTTTAATGAATTCCTCTTCTGATCTGGACAGGTGGGACTTCAGATCCACATGCTGGGGGCTCTGATCCTGCGGCTAAGTAGGCTGGGGGAGTTGGTGATGGAGTGTGGATGCATCTGCCATCTTTTTGTTTCTTTTTTTTATCACTGTTTATGTTAGTCTTTGACATGCAACTGTAATAAAATTATTTGCAAAGAATAACTTCGTGTGATCTCATAATATAAGCTGATTTTGTCATGTTTAAATGTTGTTGCTATCTTTATGTGCCGTGTGAGAAGTATAATTATGTATATGCCTGTGATTCTAGTTGTGTTTGATGTTAAGTTTTTGCTTGAAATATAATTTCACGTTTTGCAATGTCAGTGTATGAATAAGCTATAGTTACGCATTTATGTACAAGAGAAGAGAGTACCGCCCTTTATGTTTTATTCGCAGGCGGTAGCTTTGAGTGTCTTGTGTAACTGTTTACGGGTATAGCTGAGCGCCCTGCTACCCAGTACGCAGGCTTAGAGCCTCATGAGTGAATGCTTCCTATTTGGTTTCCTGTACTTTAGAGTTTGTTATACAGGATAGGAGAAAAATATTTAAATGAAATGGAAATATAGTAAAAGTAAAACTTCCAGTCACGGAAGGCCGTCGATGTGCTTAAGTTCGTGGCAAACGGGTTTTGTAGTCACTTTCCCTAGCTGTGGGTCTTGGAGACATTTGTCACCCATCTTACGCCTCCGCGGGGAGTTTTCTTTTTTACCACAGCCGCACTTAAGACACATCGGAGCCGAGATCGCGCACGGTAACTACCCGAACCATTATGGTCCGTAATCGTGGGTATTATTCGATTTACCGTGGCCGGCTAGCGTGGGTGCCGTTGGCCGTGAACTACCCCTGGCTGGCCACACCTTATGTTGGGGCTTAAAGTAGGTTCACAGTTACCGACGAGCCGAACGCCGTAATGAGCTGCCATCGGCTATAGTCGGCCTTTATGATGACTTATAATCGGCTCATTACAGTTGGCTTTGAGGGCAGGCGCGCAATGAGTTAACCCGCAGCAGAGGGATGCTGGAGCAAAAGAGTCTCATTGGCGAGTGCATAGAATCGTAGCGTACCTGTTAGGCCTAGTCCAGATGAGGCCGCGGTGCGTCTTGAGTGGAGATGCCATAGGATTTTGTTCAACAGAAAGGGATAAAACTTAACAAGTAGCCAAGACATAAAGGAACAAGTTAAAAAGAGACAAGATTTTTTAAAGTGGTTCGGCACGAAAATGCCTACGTCCACTGATTCTCTTTGTTAATTCACTTCATATGGGCAGTACAAGTTAAGAAAAGTATCGACGGAGGTGTCGGATGTTCCATGCCCTCTGGAACACCTCTCCGTCCACTGTTGACAAAATGTAAGCTCCGTTGTGGAGATCTTTGTGAATTACATATGGTCCGTCCCAGATGGGGTCCAGTGCCCCGGGGCGCGGAAAGATTCGCCTGAGGACAAGATCTCCTTCTTGTAAGCTGCGATGCTTGACTTTGGAATTGTATAGTGCTGCCACTTTTTGTTTGTGAGCTGCTGCTTTGAGTGCTGCATCGTTTCTCCTTTCCTCAATCAGATCCAAAGACATGAGGAGGAGTTCTTCGTTTTCTTCTGGGTTGTAGTGGATCCTACGGTGGGAAGGCACAATAGTCTCAACTGGGAGCATTGCCTCCGATCCATATGCCAAAGAGAAAGGAGTATGTCCCGTTGATGTTCTGAAAGATGTGCGGTATGCCCATAGTGCCGTAGGAAGTTCGTCCACCCAAGCGCCTTTTGACTTTTCAAGTTTCTTCTTGATTAGGGTTTTGAGAATTTTGTTGACAGCTTCAACTTGTCCGTTTGCCTGAGGGTAAGCTACTGATGAGAAGCTTTTATGAATTCCATGCTCTTGGCACCAGTCGGCAATTTCTTCGCTGTCAAATTGGAGCCCGTTGTCTGATACGATCTTGAGGGGGACTCCATACCTGCACAGAATGTTTTTGATCAAGAAGTTGATAACTTTTGCTGAAGATATTTTATTTAAAGGTTCCGCTTCCACCCATTTGGTGAAATAATCGACTGCCACTATAGCATATTTGGCTCCGCCTCGGCCCGTTGGCAGTTCGCCAATTAAGTCAACTCCCCATACCGCAAAGGGCCAAGGGCTGATCATTTGAGTAATTTCGTTTGTGGGTAGTCGAGGGATCTTGGCAAACTTCTGACATCTGTCGCATTTCTTAACGAAGTCTAGGGCATCTTTGTTTAGTGTGGGCCAGTAATATCCATATCGGAGTATCTTTCTTGCCAAAGTCTGTCCTCCAGTGTGATCTCCGCATCCTCCCTGATGGATGTTTGTTAATATCTCCTTGGCTTCCCTTCCGGCGACGCATCTTAATAGGGGGCTAGAGAAGCCACGCCGGTAGAGGATGCCTTCTTGTATTGTGTAGTGGGGAACTTTCCTCAAGATCTTCTTGGCTTCGTCACGCCTGTCGGGTAGTATGCCATCTTGCAAATATTTCCAGATAGGAGTCATCCAGGTTCCTTCTTCGATTGCAGTTATCAGATTCGCTTGTTCGAAACTCGGGGCTAGCTGCCTTGAGATTGCTAGTGCTCCGGAAATGGTGCTGTCCTTCATACTAGCTTGCTTTGCAAGTTCATCTGCCTCTTGGTTTTCTTCTCGAGGAATGTGTTTGATTAGATAATGGTCCAATCGATCGAGCAGAAGTCTGGTTTTCTTTAGGTATGCTGTGAGTCGTTCTCCTCGAGTCTGGAATTCTCCTAGTACCTGGTTTACGATAAGCTGAGAATCACTATGAATACATAAGGAATTGATTCCAATTTCTAGGGCCAGTTCCAATCCCGCTATTACTGCTTCATATTCAGCATCGTTGTTAGTGGCCGTGAACTCCAATCTTAATGCATAGTACAACTTTCTTCCCCTGGGGGTGATGATCACAATACCTGCCCCCGAGCCTTGTTCGTTTGATGCTCCGTCTACAAAGAGGTTCCATTTGATGTTTTTTTTTTTGCTACTTCGGATTGTTCCTTGCCTTCGTTGGTAGTGAATTCGGCAATGAAATCAGCCATGGCTTGTCCTTTGATAGCGGTGCGGGGATGGTAGGTGATATCATACTGACTTAGTTCGATGCACCATTTGAGGAGTCGCCCAGAAGTGTCAGGACGATGGAGCACTTGTCTTAGTGGTTGATCGGTTAGAACCCTGATGGAGTGAGACTGGAAGTAGTGTCGCAGTTTTCGTGACGCGATCAATAAACAATATGCTAACTTCTCAAGTTTAGGATATCTGGCTTCTGCCCCTGTAAATCTCTTGCTTACAAAGTAAACCGGGCGTTGTGTGCGGTCTTCTTCTCTTACCAAGGCGGCGCTTAGAGCATGAGATGATACAGCGAGGTATAGGTATAACACTTCACCTTCATTTGGAGTTGAGAGTACTGGTGGTCTCTGAAGGTGTATGATTAGGTTGAGGAAGGCTTTTAAGCATTCGTCGGTCCACTCGAACCTCCCTTTGTCTTTCTTGAGTGCTTCGAAGAAAGGGACACACTTGTCAGTTGCCTTGGAAATGAATCTGCTTAGGGCGGCCACCTTTCCGTTTAGGCTCTGCATTTCTTTTCGAGTGGAAGGTATCCTTATTTCTTTTAAAGCCCGGATTTGTTCAGGGTTTGCTTCGATTCCTCTGGCGTGGACGATGAATCCTAAGAATTTTCCCGATGATACTCCGAAGGAGCACTTTAGAGGATTCAGCTTCATTCCATATCGGCGAAGTACCTGAAATGTACCGTCCAGATGGCTTACATGGTCGTTGGCTTTCTTGGACTTTACCAACATGTAATCCACATATACCTCCATAGTTTGTCCTATCAACTCTGCGAACATTTTGTTGACGAGGCGTTGATAGGTAGCTCCAGCATTTTTGAGTCCAAAAGGCATTACTTTGTAACAATATAATCCGCGGTCGGTGATGAAGCTAGTGTGGTCCTGATCGGGGGCGTGCATGGGGATCTGGTTATATCCGGAGTATGCATCCATAAAAGATAGGAGTTCATGCCCAGCTGTGCTGTCTACGAGTTGGTCAATTCGGGGAAGTGGGAAGCAGTCTTTCGGGCAAGCGTCATTCAGATTGGAGAAGTCAATACATGTTCGCCACTTTCCATTGGCCTTTTTTACTAGCACTGGGTTAGCGATCCATTCTGGGTAGATGGCTTCCCGTATGAAGCCATTAGCAAGTAGATTCTTTACTTCCTCATCAAGGGCTGTCGATCGCTCTGCCCCCATGCTCCTCTTTTTCTGCTTTACTGGTACCTTGGTGGGATCGATGTTCAACATGTGGCATGCTATGTCTGGGGAGATTCCTGTCATATCGGCATGAGTCCACGCAAATACATCTAAGTTGTGGCGGAGAAAGTCAATGAGTTGATCCTTCAATTCCGTTTCCAGCTGAGATCCGATTTTTAATAGTCTACTTGAATCATGCTTATCTACCGATACGAATTCCATAGCCTCTGCAGGCTCGGCGGTAGCCTCCTCCTCTTTATCCCTGGGGTCTAGTTCATTGAAGGGATCGCTTGTGTATCGAAGAGGAGGGGCTTTCTTTAGTTGCTATGCCTCCAAGCTTTTCATGCAGAGAGTAGTCTCTGCATCTTTTCCTTTATTCTTTCTGCGGTTATTGCGAAGTTCAGTTACGTAGCAGTCTCGGGCAGCATCTTGATCTCCTTCTACTTCTCCTACTCCGTTGTCTGTTGGAAATTTCATTTTCAGGCACCAGGGGGCTAATACAATCTGAAAGTCAGACAAGGCTGGTCTTCCCAAGAAAGCGTTGTAAGCCGAGTGGTTTTCTATTAGTACGAACGTTTGTTTTCGCACAACGGAGCGGGGATGACTTCCTATTTCGACGAAGAGGTCAAGTTGCCCGAGGGGCATCTTTGCATCTCCAGTGAAACCGTGCAGTGGTTTGTCACAGGGGGATACATCCTTCATTGATAACTTCATTTTGTCGAAAGCATGTTTGAACAGGATATTAATGGAGCTTCCCGTGTCTATTAGAATCCGAAAAACTTTAGCTGGACCAAACCAGGAAGAGATGACCATGGGATCCATATGTGGGTACTGTCTTCCTTCCAAATCATGCCTACTGAATACAATGTCATTGTTTTCTTTTCGTTTCGGGTGGCGTTCCTCCGTAATGGAGTTAACATATCCTTCGGCATTTCTAAGCGACTTGCCGTACCTTTCCATCTCTGCCCAACTTCTGTCGGCGATGTGTGGTCCTCCTGAGATGGTAAGGACCACTATCTTCTCTTGACTAGAGCCACTGGTGTTGTGATTGTTGCGATTCCCTCCGCCTACTTCTGGGAGGGGTTGCTTTGAGTTCTCATTGGCAGGAGTTGGAGTCCTGTTCTGACCTTTCACATAACGTTCCAGTTTTCTTCTTCTAATGTGTTCTTCGATCAAGTCCCGAAGATGGTGGCATTCATTGGTGTCATGTCCGTGGGATTCGTGGAAGCGACAGAACTTTCCGGACTTGAGTGCGTTATCTGATTCTTTCTTGTGCGGGGGGCGCTTGTATCCGAGTTCGCCCTGAGTGGCTAGGTAGATGTTTTCGATTGTTTCATTCAAAGGAGTGTAGGAGTCAAATCTTGGCCCTGGTCGATATTGGCGCTTCTCAACCTTTCTGCCCCCAGCATTGTCTCTAGATTCATTTCTTCGAGCGTCCTTAGCTGCAGTGGGAACCTTGTCCTGAACTATCTTGCCTTGTTGCCCTGACTGCCTCTCCGTAGCAGCGTCTTCAAGTCTCATATACTTTCCAGCTTCATGGAAGAAATCAGGCAAGGTAGCTGGTTTTTCCTTAGTTAATCTTCTGGCAAACTTGGTGTCTGGATGTACACCACTACAGAGGGCCATTAGAGTGAGTTTTTCATCGGCATCTTGAACTGCTGCCGCTGCGGCGTTGAACCGTGTTAGATATTGTTGCAGCGTCTCTCCGGATTTCTGTTTGACATTGGATAGAGAATAAGCATCCTTGGGTTGTTCCACATGGATGCGGAACTGGCTAATAAACCTTTCTTTTAACATCTCCCATGAGCTGATGGATCCTTGGGGTAGATGGCAGAACCAGGAGGTAGCTAGATCTGATAGGAATAGCGGAAAGCATTTACATAATACTCCTTCTGTTGCTCCACTCATGAGCATATGCTGGGTGTATCTCTGCAGGTGTACGATGGGGTCGGAAGTTCCTTTGTAAGGTTCCATGGTTGGCATTTTCCATTCCCGGGGAGTGATGGCAGTTTCGATATTTCGGGTAAAGGGACTGGTGACCCTAGCGCCTATTCCCCGGTCCCTTTGCTCCCGTTGGACACATTCTCTGAATAATCGTGCCATTCGTTCGTCAGAACTTGGAGCGGACAAAAATGAGCTCGGTTCTTCCCTGCGGGATCTATCTCGTCCAGATGTCCTGTAGGGATGGTACAGTCTATCACCTCTAGCATTATCCAGTGGTTGTCTTTGGCTGCTTGGATGCACGCTAGGACCAGCTACAGTTGCCCCCTGCCTTGATCTTCCCCTGTGGGGTTCTGTTTCGAGCACATCCATGGGGTCAACTTCGGGCTGGGTTCTAGCTCGGCTCCGTTCAGCAGGGTTTCTATGATTAGGTGGCATCACTGGCTCAGCTACATCCGACCCTCGCCTGGTGCCTCCCCCGCTAGGTTCGGTTCCAAGGGCTTCCTCGAGTCGGAATTCGGGCTGAGTCCGGGCGCGGCCCCTATCATCGTTTTTCCTGTTGATAGCTTGTTCGAAGAGTGAAGACCTTTGTTGCCTCCGGGATCCTCCGGATTGGGATTCACCCCATGATTCAGTGTTGCGGTTGGACTCTTCAGCATCCCTTAAGCGTGTCATGAGTTGGTCCATCAAAGTTTCTTGTTGGGATGTGAAGCGGTTAGTTACTTCAGCCACAACCCTGTCCAGATCTGCCCTAGTGATTGGTTGTTCCGTTGCGGGACCAGTTGGATTTTCCTGATTTTCATCTGGTACTGCTGTTGAAGTGGGCTGATCTGTGATTGCTGGATCTGGAAGGCTGCTAGTTGCGATGTTCTTTCCTTTATTAACATCCCTTCTCTGTTTGGAAGGCATGATTTCTAAGCAACGAGTGATGTTGTTAGGAAGAAGGTTGAGTTCTGAAGATGAAGTCTGAGTTCAATTCTCAGTGAAAGCACCAAAAATGTTTGCACAAAAAATGGACAAACACCTCCAAGTCGTATTATTTAGTTGATTATATGTGATTTTCAGTGATTTTAGATGAGTATGTAAATATGAAAGAAGTAGGGGCTGAAATGTAAAAGACACACAGATTTATAGTGGTTCGACCAGAATGTGCCTACGTCCACTTTATATGTTATTATCTTCTTTCTTTCAGATTACAGGTACAATGCTTCGTATATCAGTATATGAAAGTAGTTTGAAAGTTCCTTCCTTGCTTGAGCTCTCAAACTTGTCTGCCATTGTTGTACCCCTGCCCCTCTATTTATAGAGTGAGGTAGGGGGCAGGGGTCTTGGAAGTATATGGCTGCTAGCGGGCCTGGGCTGGACCAATCTGGCCAAGTAGCATTCTGGTTTGGCGAGGCTTCATTCGGCATGGAGCTTGGACTGGTGATGGTGACTTCATGGTGACTTCATCCCTTGGTCCGGTGGTGGTGTTGGAGTGGCAGTGGAGTTGGTTCGGCCATGGTTCATGCCGAATGGAATGGTGGTTGTGCCTTGCCGAATGGAGTGGGGGACCGAATGAGGTTGGCTCGGTAGGGGGTTGATCCGGTAGTGGAGTGGGAGTTGTAGCTTGGACCGGCATTGTGTGGTCCGGTGTTGAGCTGGTGCCGAATGGACATGAGAGGAGAGAGCCGAATGAAGTTGAGGGCATGGACGCCGAATGAACTTGGGTTCATGGATGCCGAATGGACCATGGTACAAGGAGGTTCCGAATGGACATGAGCACTTGAGTGCAAGGAGATGACGCCTACTGTGCCTGTTGGTTTCAAATGTGCATGGGACATGACGCTTCACGGTCTCGTGGCCTTCTGGGCGAGAATTCGCCCAACACCTTACGCTAACCAAAACATTTCATAGGAAATCATACGATATTATAATAGTGTCTAGGGTTTTCAAGTAAATAGAAAATAGCCGAAATTGTTACATCTATTAAATTCCAGCTACTAGCCACAAAAGTGGGTAATACAAATCAAAACCGTAGGGTCTCGTAGGGAAAATGGATTTCCAACAATGGCACGGCTACTGGGGTACCGTCCGTCACAGTACGGGGCCTATATCACCGTACCGAGGATCACGCCTGACCCCCTACAACACAAGGCTGGAACCATTCCTTACGGAACAGTCCCGAACAAGATAAACCCCGCGGTTGTAGCTAGCAACCGCCCACACAGCCTAAATAAAAAGGGACATCTAGACAGGGGAACTATCTTGTCCTTCTTAGGCATGACCCACCTAACCTTGCTGCATCTCCCCTGTTTTAGCCATTCCCGGTTAATGAGGCTTGAAGCTACGATTACCTTTATTGAACATATTCTTAGAATGCTCATCGTCCGCCTGACGATGTGCTGAAAGCATTCAATCCATACAAGTTCGTTCCGGGTTCGAACGAAACCGAAGGCATCATCTCGTTACACTCGTTTTGGAATCACCCTCAGAGTTAACGACGATAACCCTTGCATTCTGAATACACCATCTCGATCTTCATTCCAGAATTCACGTCCTAACGTTTAAATTTAATCGATGTGGTTTTCGGAGAATCAAAATTGATTCTTCCGATCCCGGTCTCATCGAAATCCAAACGCCATTTTAAGGGCCAAGTTGTCTAATTAACTTAAACAGTTTAAATAATTTAAATTCAACAATTGAATTAACATAGCATTTATCACAGATAAAACATATACAAGCATCATAGATATACATAACATATCACAGAGCATCACAGAATATCATCAAATAAATATCACAAACAGATATTCAACATAACAATCCATAAGCAGTCGTCTTTGAGTCTTATTTGTAATTAGTTCAAATTAGAATTAACTACCTGAGAGTTAACCACTTAACTCTGTTAAATTAATTATTAATTAACAAATAATTACCTATTTCATTTCAAATTGTTTAATTAATGATTTCTTAATTAATCATTTAGTCTTAATTACATACTTATTTTATTTCAAACTATCAATTACCTAATTATTTCTTAACTCAGTTATTTACTTTAATTAACCATTTAATCAATAATCTTAATTATTAATCAACTTAATTACCCATTTATTAACTGCTAATTACTTCCTTAACCCTTTATTTATTCTTAATTAAATTACTCAATTAATTAACTATTAATCATTCATAAATTAACTTAAGTAGTTAATTACAAATTTTATCAATTATTTATAATCTATGACTAATTACAATTTAAGAGTAATAGTTCTTAATTTCTTTCTAAACTAATTTATATATATTAAATGTTCAACTTAATTAAGCATTTAAAAATCTTCTCTTAAATTTTGAAAACCAATTATAATATTAACTCCAAACTTAATTATTAGATAACCTTATATTTAATTTTAATTACTTAATTAAATAGAAGCTAAGAGGTTGAAACATTGTAAAACATTAATTTCATAATTAAACTTGCATTAACGTTTAACTAAATTTTGTTAAACATTGCATCTATATATTATTTTAAGATCAGCAGCTTGCACCCGAGACCTTCCCTGTTAGAACTCGTGCGCTACCCCGAGTTACTCATACAATTCACCCGAGCCCTTCCCCTGAACCTCTTCTTCTTCTCTAATATTTTTTTTCTTATAGTGAGATAAAATTATGAACCAAGTACAATTAGCATCCGAAACCCAATACTCGCACGCGATCAAAACTCGAAGCACCATTTTCCCGAGAGCGACACGAAGCGGCACTCCACGACAACCTAGTCCTCCTCCAATGCCACCTTGCACGTGCACGGCGGCACGGCACGCCACCAGCGAACGCCATCCATCCAAACAAATCCCAAATCTCGCGACAACATGAAATCTAAACCCAAAACGTTCCCAACCGATCGAAATCGAAAATATGCCTTTTGCTCGAAAAACCAATACCTCTGACAATAAAATGGCCTCGGCATCACTACAGAGACCACCTGAGCCCCTCCACTCTTAGCCATACCACGACAACATGGCCCTCTACCATTCCTTCGAAAATCATGGAGCTCGATCACGCGTGGATGTCGTACGCGATTTAGTATCCGAGAAGCAAAAAACTTCCAGTAAAACCCTAAATAGGCCTCGTATTCAAATTTCAATCAATAGAAAAATTATTGAATATTTTTCTTAAAATCAAAATCACTTATACTTGATTCACTTCAAATCTTAACGTTTATTATCGATTCATTAATCTTAAATCTGTATAAACGCAAATTTTAATCACTTACTAACTGCTCCTAAATTACCCCTCTGTAAATCTTCATGTTTCTATTAAAAATCATCATTTGCAGTAGGCCTTCAAGTTATCATCTTGAATTGGCATTCTGTAATAATCGAATTTGTCATTTAATTCCTTGGTTACCTGTAAACCAACCTTCCAGCAGACTTTATTTACTACTCAAATTCAATCTACTTCGATAACCTTGTTTGATGTTTTAACCTCTTGTTTGATTAAAAATAAGTAAAAACTTTGCAATGGTTTGGATGAAAACACTTGAAATTGAATAATACTCAACTCTGATCAGTATACAGAGTAACAATATATATGCACAGAATCATTTTCAAGGAAGAAAAAAACAAGTACCAATACCCTATAGTAAAGAAATCATTTTTTTTTCTTTTTACTGATTTTAATCTAAACATAAAACTTAAAAATTTTGTTTACTCACCTTTGTCATCCCTGAACAAAGAACACTTTGATATATGAAAGCTTGTAGCCTGTAACTGCCATGAGTTTTGACCTGTTTTTGAAACTATCTTGAACCTTTAGATTTAGTTCATTGTTTATAAACGAACTGATGACATATAAAGAAGTTACTTAACAGTATGGGTTGTATCTGGGCAGTTTCTATTTGTTTGTCATTTTTTTTATTTGGTTAAGTAATATACTGCAGAAGGAAATTACTACAGAATTTCGGCTGCAGTACTATGCTTGAACAAGAAGTGGTGCTAATTAATGCTTATGCTCTTATTCATGATAACATGTATTTAATGTTTTGCTGATACTTGCAATTTGTACAAAACACAGATTTTGTTTTATTATATTGAAGTGAAAACTTGTGTTTTCTTATGCATATAAAATCTTCACAGCAGCAAATATATTTGATCTGTTTCTTTGTCTCTTGTATACTTAATTTACAAAGCATCTTTGTTAAATTTTTTTTCAAGATTTGTATTGTATGAATGAGTTGTTACAGGTTAATGTTTAGGCTACTGACCTTATATATTTGAGTAAACTTTTTTTTTATAGTCATTGTTAGTTTTATTTTATTTGTATTTTTCTTGTATGATTATTATGGTCAAAATTTTTAAATCTTATCCTATTAGTAATTTAAATTACCAAATCTTTGATACTTGTATTTTATCTTTCTAGTTATAACTTATGTTTGCATATTTATATCTTTAGTTACCTCTTATATGTTATAATTATACGTTATACTTATGTTGATAATTATGATTTATACTTGTCTTGTATGTATATGTTTATAACCACTTATATTGTTTTGTACTTAAGTTTTAAATTTCCATATTTAATACCCATATAATTATTATTTAAAGTTCTACAATTAGATATGCATACATATATCATCAAATACGAAAATATTGAACCTTTCAATTCAATAAGAAAGATTTTGTTTTAAACAATTTTAAAGATTTTCTTTACAGTCACATGCATAACTGGTAAATGATTGAGATCTCATTAGTTTATAAATTGAAAAGCTTGTATTTCAATTAAATTAGAGTAATTATTATTCATATGTATATTTATCAGATGTAAACAAAGTAAAGTATTTTAATTCAATCGTATAAAATAAATTTTATTATAATATTATCAAAAGATTTTATTTTGAATTTCCAAAGTCCAATTCCCCTTCAAAAATACAATTTAAATAAATAAATTGACAATATTTCCAAATCATAATCATTTTAATATGGTCAATTTACATTTTATTTAAATTAGATTAAACATGTATTAAAATAAACGGGGCCAAAAATCTACGGTCGTTACATTCCTCCCCCTTTAAAAGAATTTCGTCCCCAAAATTTAAAACAAAGATAATTTTAAAAACTGTTATACCAAACATCCAAATATACATATCATTCATATATTAACAAACCACCAAACAGTCTATCCTAACTAACAACACTAGTTATCCGAACACAAATACGGATAAACTTCCCTAAAATTATCGAGAGTTTGTTTCCCGATGATCAACAATCCAATCTGGATTCCTGACCACAGTTAAATTTGATTCAACTTCCAAATTCCTGAATTACAGGTTTAACAACTAATGACGAATCATGAACAAATTTCTAAGATGGGATATACAGAATACACAATGAATTCCAGACATCTGTTCCGGCAATTCAATACTAAAAGCTATAGTATTAACTCTCCCGAATTTATTGTCTTCTTTACAGAATTTCACTATCTATTCAGTCAAGCCCGTTCGATGTACATATACCATTCGTACGCAAAATCAAATCTGATCGCTCGCTCGATCACACAATTTCATTTCCGAACTAGTATCGTCCACCAGACTTCCTCGTGCGGACTCAAAACTGGTTTCTTGATCAGAAATTGTCTTTCTCCTTGCATAGTCACAACTATGATAGAGAATTTCCAGAATCAATCAAAATCCAAATCTATGGTTCGTCGTCGAAAATCGAGCGAAAAATCCTATCTCGGGTCGATATATAATTATCTCGAAATTCTGTGCCCGAATCTGGATCAAATTGTTATGCGAATAAAATAATATACGTACATCCTACGTATTTATATCCATTGATTATCAACCATATCAATTTCTTTTATTCACATTATTTTGATTTCTATTCACTTGGAATAATTTTCTCAATATCAAATTTACTTAAGAATTTCACCATTCATTTCTTAAGTTTAATATAAGCATTATATATTCCCTTATATTATTACTCTACCACTATGGCCTTTATATCCTCTTATATCTACTTATTTCAAATTTGAATTCCTAATTCCATGTGAATTAAAATTTTCTTCAACTCGGAATATTTAATTTTATTGACTATCTTTCATTTATAACTGCTTCCTATTTTTATTTTTAAATTGGTTTCATTCATTAATTTATTTCAATCTCCAATTTGAAATTGTTTTGTTGCTAAATTTTTTTTTAGCATTACATATTTCCATAAGCACATATCTAAGGTCTCAATCCTTATCACAATTAATTTTAACCAATTCTCAAATCATTCCCTTCAGTTAAAGTGATTTATAACTTACCTGCTTAAGCAAAACAACTCATGTTCAAAATCATCCTATTTTTCTTCCAGTAATTCATAGAATTTTATCTAATCTTGTTTACTTCAGAACAACTCATTTCTATATGCAGTTTAACAATATTATTGTGAATAAATAATTACCTAAGCTCTATGACAAATCTTAAATTGGTTCCAACTCAATTTACACTTGAGTCCATCACAATTAATTTATTCACAATCTCTACATTGCATTTTCTTTCATTTCAACAGGTTTGATTCCAAACCATTTTATTAAATTCAACAACCAATATTTTAAATAATCCTCTCACAATTTACTTAAGCCATTTATTTTCCTCAAACTGTTCCTCCCAATGACTTAAGTTTATTCTATTCCACTAATTCCCATTTAAATCTTGATTCGATTTTCCTTTAGTCAAATCCCAATTATTTACTGATTAGTTTATTCTTTTATCCATTCTTAAATTTTAATTTACATTAACAATTCATTATCAAATTTATTCATAATAAGGTTATTCAATTTATGCTTGAATTAGATTTGTTTACAACTTACTCCAATTCTATTTTATCCAAATTCAATATTTACTTATTTACATCTACTTATTTTCATAAGAATTTTATTCCATTCAATATTATCTGTAACTTGATTGAATTCATTTGAATTCAATTTTATTCCAACTCAACCTCAGTTAAATTTAGCTACTTACCATTCTTTAAATTTATTTCTCAATATATGAGCTCAAAACTTATTTATTTACTTAATAGCTTATATTACTCATTTGGGTGATTTCATCTTATAATCACAATTTCAAATTATATATAACACTTACTATCTTAAGGTATAAATTTTCACCTCACAATTTCAATCATTTTACCTTCAAATTTTATATACAATTTAGTTCGTTTTGAACTTCAATTCCATTTAACTTATCTCAGGTTAAACTCAAGTACATTTTCTTCACTTTTATTTACTTAAATTAAATTTTAATTCTTGGATTAAAATTCCCAATTTCATCTTATTAATATCAACTTTACTTTATAAGTTCAACAGTTAATTCATTTAAACCTCCCACATTATCTAAATAGAATTTCTTAGAATTCAATTGCGTAGTTTTCATTTCCAAAACCATTTTGGAATGATAACCACACTTACCCACTTGGTGTCAAATCAAATTTTCAAATTCCAAACACTTGTTTTCACCAAAACGAATTTTCTCTTTTTGAAAATTTCTAAAACAACTTGTATACCCAACAAGCCTAAACAATATCATGACCAACTACCCTGGTAGCAAACCATCACTTTAGAAACTCGAAAATGAATACTGATGATGTGGCCATCATCATCAGGATTATTTTCCAGCGACTGAAGAGAGTTCAATGCTTCCTTACTTCCATAATTTCTACCCAAAACAATTTCCATTCAACAGTATTTTCCAAAACAATACTTCATTATTACCTTCAAATCTTTAGAAAAACATTTCAAGCATTCCCAAGATTTTTAAATTTCCAAATCCTTTTGTTCAAATTCATTTAAACACCTTTCAAATTTCCGAGACTTAAATTCAGCTTTAATTAAATTTTAGTTGTTACCCTTTTTATTTAAAATCATACTTAGATAATTTTATTTGGTTATAAACCACTCAAATTTCAAACTTTTATACAATTATAGTATTAACAATCAAACATCCAAATATATATAATAATTTCAAAAAAATATTTCTTTTATGTCAAAATATAATTTTTGGTAAAATTATTTCATTTACCCTACCTTTAAAAACAATACAATGTCGGTCAATCTTGTTTAAGAGTTTAGGAATCCCTATCGATGAAATGGCGTCCCACACATCGACCAGAATCCATAAACACTCAACAGATAGATCAAGACAATATAAAAACAATTTTATATTCACTAACAAGTACGCGCTAATATCTATTAATACACTCAAACTCATTTTTAGAGTACTACTGACTCTATTCTATGAGTAATTCCTACCAGAGCTAAGGTTATCACCAACCTATTCTCTGATACCAAGTGTGATGACCCGCCCTTCTACTACCAGAAAGACGTATCATCATTAAGAAAGAAAGGGATAGAAATAGAAAGGAAAGAAAATAAAAGAATAACAACATCAGAATCTCACAGCGGAACGGAACAAAATATAATATATCACATAAATATTTACATAGTTTTACATATTTCAGAGTTATACAATATCAATACATATGACAATCATACATACATCTATCACTACATACATCAGAGGTACAATACACATCAACTAACACAGCGGAACTAGTTAGATAGCTACATATGTCTGGAATCTCCTACTCCAAGCTCTCCAAAAATCAAAGTCCAAAACCTATCACTTGGCTACTCATAAAAATTTGAGTACCCAAGAGTTTATGAAAAACAAAATATAAACTCTGGGTCAGACATGGGTCTGGTATGAGTAAACGGTTTAAAGTTGTTTAACTTTGGAAAACATTTGAAAATAAAGGTATCACGTAAGACTCCCCACAAATAAATACGGGTAAGTTTTTACCTTACGCTAACCAAAACATTTCATAGGAAACCATATGATATTATAATAGTGTCTAGGGTTTTCAAATAAATAGAAAATAGCCGAAATTGTTACATCTATTAATTTCCAGCTACTACCAACAAAAGTGGGTAATACAAATCAAAACCGTAGGGTCTCGTAGGGAAAATGGATTTCCAACAATGGCACGGCTATTGGGGTACCGCCCGTCACAGTACGGGGCCCAGATCACCGTATCGGAGGATCACTCTCAACCCCCTACAACACAAGGCCGGAACCATTCCTTACTGAACAGACCCGAACAAGATAAACCCCGCGGTTGTAGCTAGCAACTGCCCACACAGCCGAAATAAAAAGGGACATCTAGACAGGGGAACTATCTTGTGCTGCTTGGGCATGACCCACCTAACCTTGCTGCATCTCCCCTGTTTTAGCCATTTCCGGTTGATGAGGCTTGAGGCTACGATTCTTAGAATGCCGATCATCCGCCTGACGATGTGCTGAAAGCATTCAATCCATACAAGTTCATTCCGGGTTCGAACGAAACCGAAGGCATCATCTCGTTACACTCGTTTTGGAGTCACCCTCAGAGTTAACGACGATAACCCTTACATTCTGAATACACCATCTCGATCTTCATTTTTGAATTCATGACCTAACGTTTAAATTGGATCGATGTGGTTTTCGGAGAATCAAAATTGATTCTTCCGATCCCGGTCTCATCGAAATCCAAACGCCATTTTAAGGGCCAAGTTGTCTAATTAATTTAAACAGTTTAAATAATTTAAATTCAACAATTGAATTAACATAGCATTTATCACAGATAAAACATATACAAGCATCATAGATATACATAACATATCACAGAGCATCACAGAATATCATCAGATAAATATCACAAACAGATATTCAACATAACAATCCATAAGCAGTCATCTTTAAGTCTTATTTGTAATTAGTTCAATTTAGAATTAATTACTTGAGAGTTAACCACTTAACTTTGTTAAATTAATTATTAGTTAACAAACAATTACCTATTTCATTTCAAATTGTCTAATTAATGATTTCTTAATTAATCATTTAGTCTTAAATACATACTTATTTTATTTCAAACTATCAATTACCTTATTATTTCTTAACTCAGTTATTTACTTTAATTAACCATTTAATTAATAATCTTTATTATTAATCAACTTAATTACCCATTTATTAACTGCTAATTACTTCCTTAACCCTTTATTTATTCTTAATTAAATTTCTTGATTAATTAACTATTAATCATTCATAAATTAACTTAAGTAGTTAATTACAAATTTAATCAATTATTTATAATCTATGACTAATTACAATTTAAGAGTAATTGTTCTTAATTTCTTTCTAAACTAATTTATATATATTAAATGTTCAACTTAATTACACATTTAAAAATCTTCTCTTAAAATTTGAAAACCAATTATAATATTAACTCCAAACTTAATTATTAGATAACCTTATATTTAATTTTAATTACTTAATTAAGTAGAAGCTAAGAGGTTGAAACATTTTAAAACATTAATTTCATAATTAAACTTGCATTAACATTTAACTAAATTTTGTTAAACATTGCACCTATATATTTTTAAGATCAGCAGCTTGCACCCGAGACCTTCCCTGTTAGAACTCGTGCGCTACCCCGAGTTACTCATACAATTCACCCGAGCCCTTCCCCTGAACCTCTTCTTCTTCTCTACATTTTTTTTTTCTTATGGTAAGATAAAATTATGAACCAAGTACAATTAGCATCTGAAACCCAATACTCGCACGAGATCAAAACTCGTAGCACTAGCACCATCTTCCCGAGAGCGACACGAAGCGGCACTCCACGACAACCCAATCTTCCTCCAACGCCACCGTGCACGCGCAAGGCGGCACGACGCGCCACCAACGAACGCCATCGATCCAAACAAATCCCAAATCTCGCGACAACACGAAATCTAAACCCAAAACGTTCCCAACCGATTGAAATCGAAAATATGCCTTTTGCTTGAAAAACCGAAACTTACCTCTGACAATAAAACGGCCTCGGCATCACTACAGAGACCACCTGAGCCCCTCCACTCTTGGCCATACCACGACAACATGGCCCTCTACCATTCCCTCGAAAATCATGGAGCTCGATCAGCGTGGATGTCGTACGCGATTAAATAACCGAGAAGCACAAAACTTCCAGTAAAACCCTAAATAGGCCTCGTATTCAAATTTCAATCAATAGAAAAATTATTGAATATTTTTCTTAAAATCAAAATCATTTATGCTTGATTCACTTCAAATCTTAACATTTATTATCGGTTCATTAATCTTAAATCTATATAAATGCAAATTTTAATCACTTACTAACTGCTCCTAAATTACCCCTCTGTAAATCTTCATGTTTGTATTAAAAATCATCATTTGCAGTAGGCCTTCAAGTTATCATCTTGAATTAGCATTCTGTAACAATCGAATTTATCATTTAATTCCTTGGTTACCTGTAAACCAACCTTCCAGCAGACTTTATTTACTAATCAAATTCAATCTACTTCGATATCCTTGTTTGATGTTTTAACCTCTTGTTTGATTAAAAATAAGTAAAAACTTTACAATGGTTTGGATGAAAACACTTGAAATTGAATAATACTCAACTCTGATCAGTATATAGAGTAACAATATATATGCACAAAATCATTTTCAAGGAAGAAAAAAAACAAGTACCAATACCCTATAGTAAAGAAATCAATTTTTTTTTTCTTTTTACTGATTTTAATCTAAACATAAAACTTAAAATTTTGTTTACTCACCTTTTTCATCCCTGAACAAAGAACACTTTGATATATGAAAGCTTGTAGCCTGTAACAGCCATGAGTTTTGACCTATTTTTGAAACTATCTTGAACCTCCTCTTGTTTTCTTCTTTTTATTGATTTGAATAAATTTAAGTTTACAAAATAGCAATGCTTCTCAGGTTTGCCTTTAGATTTAGTTCATTGTTTATAAACGAACTGATGACATATAAAGAAGTTACTTAACAGTATGGGTTGTATCTGGGCAGTTTCTATTTGTTTGTCATTTTTTTTATTTGGTTAAGTACTATACTGTAGAAGGAAATTACTACAGAATTTCGGCTGCAGTACTATGCTTGAACAAGAAGTGGTGCTAATTAATGCTTATGCTCTTATTTATGATAACATGTATTTAGTGTTTTGCTGATACTTGCAATTTGTACAAAAAATAGATTTTATTTTATTATATTGAAGTGAAAACTTGTGTTTTCTTATGCATATTAAAGCTTCACAGCAGCAAATATATTTGATTTGTTTCTTTGTCTCTTATATACTTAATTTACAAAACATCTTTGTTAATTTTTTTTTTCAAGATTTGTATTGTATAAATGAGTTGTTACAGGTTAATGTTTAGGCTACTGACCTTATATATTTGAGTAAACTTTTTTTTTATAGTCATTGTTAGTTTTATTTTATTTGTATTCTTCATGTATGATTATTATGGTTAAATTTTTTAAATCTTATCCTATTAGTAATTTAAATTACCAAATCTTTGATACTTGTATTTTATCTTTCTAGTTATTACTTATGTTTGCATATTTATATCTTTAGTTACATCTTATATTTTGTAATTATACATTATACTTATGCTCATAATTATGATTTATACTTGTCTTGTATGTATATGCTTATAACCATTTATATTGTTTTATACTTAAGTTTTAAATTTCCATATTTAATACCCATATGATTATTATTTAAAGTTCTACAATTAGATATGCATACATATATTATCAAATATGAAAATATTGAACCTTTTAATTCAATAAGAAAGATTTTGTTTTAAACAATTTTAAAGATTTTCTTTACAGTCACATGCATAACTGGTAAATGATTGAGATCTCATTAGTTTATAAATTGAAAAGCTTGTATTTCAATTAAATTAGAGTAATTATTATTCATATGTATATTTATCAGATGTAAACAAAGTAAAGTATTTTAATTCAATCATATAAAATAAATTTTATTATAATATTATCAAAAGATTTTATTTTGAATTTCCAAAGTCCAATTCCCCTTTAAAAATACAATTTAAATAAATAAATTGACAGTATTTCCAAATCATAATCATTTTAATATGGTCAATTTACATTTTATTTAAATTAGATTAAACATTTATTAAAATAAACGGGGCCAAAAATCCAGGGTCGTTACATTAGAGTTCCTTTGGATGATCATGGCATACTTGCTGAGATGGTATGGCAAGTTATAAGGGGTGGAATGGCTAATCAAAGCATGGAAGATGTGAACAGGAGTCCATTCAATTCGATGCACTAGGAATCCACCCGATTTCAAGTTAACAGTGTTGGAAACATATGACGGAACGACGGATCCAACAGTTCATTTGATGAGGTAAATCCGGAATATGGAAGTGTTGGGTGTGTTTGAAGACAAAATTGGACTGTATTTCCCCCTATATTTGATAGATTTGGCAGCATAGTGGTTTAGGTAGTTGGAGGGCGGTTCATTAGCACATAGGCCAAGTTAGTAAATAGATTTATGAAGCACTTTCAGATCCATATCTCAAGACCAAAGAATGTAATGGCGTTAGAAAGAATGAAGCAGAGGGCTAGAGAGATTCACAAGAGTTTTCTAACAAGGTTCAATGCGGCAGTAGCTGAAGTTGATAAGCAGGTCCCTTTGACGGTTTGGTGGCAACAGTTTCGGAAATAGCTACTTAGACATATTTCAAGATTGCACTAGAACGGCATCCTCTAAGGGATCTCGTAGAGTTTTATCATGAGCTTAAAAGTTTTCTACACCAGGAGGACATTGAGGTCAATAAGGAAGAGTTTAATTCTCTAGTTGGGAAAGGATCGCTCGGAGCAGGCCCTAACAAAGATGAAGGAAAGCGAAAGATAGATGAAAACTTTGACAGATTGAAGCAACAGATGAGGAATCAAAATTCTCTTTCTAAATAGATTCAAATGAAACCCCAGAGTGGATCAATTTGGATACTAGGCGATGGATCCCTTATCGAAAGCCGATGAGAAGATGGCCCATAGAGACGAAAGGGTATCTATGAAATACTGCCTATTCCATAAGCTAGATGGGCACAACACAAATGATTATAGACACGCGCTAGATCTGATCAAGAAATAGGTCTGAAATAACCATTATAGTAATATGTAAGGAAGCGAATTGCGGTGGTGGGATATGTGTAGCCATTGAATGCAGCAAATCAAATTGGCCCTGGATCAAGACAAAGGATTGTCATCTCTTGGTCGTGATAGTAGGAAATCAAGTCTGGTTCTCACGCTCTTTTTTCCCCTTTCTATTAACCAGTGCAGTAATACGGTCTACACACTTAGTCATGTACGGGATCCTGAATGGTTCCTAGGCATGCCCCAGGCTGGATGTACAATGTCCCTTCTGGAGGGTTGGTATTGGAGTGCAAGAGGTAAGTCCTCTTACATGAGCTTGAGCGGATGTGCTTACCTGTCATTGAGTCCACTCACCAATGAGCGAGCAGATTGAGCTCAGCAAGGTATCAAAAAGAGCGTGAACTTTGATCATGTTAAGTCAAGAGTGGATAGTCAGGACCGGAGAGCAGGATATAGGCCACTTTGACGGAGAGCGACTAGATGTGCTTACTTATCGTTTAGTTTCCTCGTTGAACAGCGAGCGGATGGGTTCAATATGGGTCCGATGAGACCATGGATTTAATTACTGACCCTGAATGACCATCAATTTGATTAATGGTCCGAAGAGACTATGATTTTGATTATTGCTCCCGAACAACCATAGATATGGTTAACCATTCAAAGACTCCATGGATTTGATTACTAGCCTTGAATGGCCATAACATCAATTAATGATCCGGAGAGATCGCGGATTTATCTATCAGCCCAGAAAGATCACGAACTCAATAAACGATCCGGAGATATCAAATCTTAGAACATACACTAATTTGATAAAAGGATTAAAATGCCTTGAAGTTAAAATGAAAACATGTAAATCTTAGATGAACACAGGACGATTTTGATATCTAATAACTCTAAATGATATCGGAACGACAATGATGTAAATCCTGGATGAACACAAGATGGTTTTGATAAGTGAAGTAATAACCGTGAATGAAATTGGAATTTCGGTAATGTTATGCAACATTTAGGTAGAGTATAGAATCATAGGCTACGGTAGGTCTGGAATGGCCCGTAATTGATGAGAAAATCAGAAGGAACTGAACAATTCACCAAAATTGAAATAGCCAAAGGATCATCAATTGATAATTGACAATGCATTTTTTCTTGAGCAAAGAACAACTTCCATTCTAAGGCGTGCTTTGGAGGCAAATATTATCCTACCATTTGACCAGGAAGAACTTGATGAACCAAATGAACCAAACTTCAAAGTTATTATGTTAGGATGCCTAGAGAAATGACTACAAAGCCGAAAAACCAAAGTGCAGCTTGGATTAAAATTCAAACACAAAACCACATAAAGTGACAAGGGCCCGAGGTCCGTAAGTGTTGGGTCGATACCGACCCATCGATACTGAACCCTAGCCATGGGTCGGTACTTGTCCATATATACTCCCCCATAGGAGTTCATCTTCTGCATATAAGCCCTATTTGATGTTAGAACCCCATTTTCAATGTTGTTTCACTAATTTAATGCATTTCTAAATCGATCTCCACGAACTCCTGAATCAACAACTCTATTCACCTGCAACTTCATAATTTAAACTCTGAAACAGGCCAATGTCGGTACAAACAACCATAGAATCACGAAGTTAACCACAAGATGAGCTGAAGCAGAGAGTTAAAGGCAATCAACACTACAAGAAAAACCATTTATAGTTGCAAAAATCGGTGGCGTTTTATTGTAAATGCAACAAAAAATAGATTACCAAATAATATAAACGTGGCAAAAAATAATTCACGTTTCCCGCTTCTAAAAAAAAGAGTCCGCGCGAACTAAATAAACGTAACCTATCATTTTACTCTCGTACTTAACAAAATTCTCGTCCCTAATTTGCTTTCTTCTTCAGAAAAAAAATTCCCCTTTTAATCGTGTTAAATTTTCATCGCACTCAAGTATCATCATCAACTCCGTCGTTTCCCCCTTACTCAACATCGAGTCGCGGCAGCCAGCAGAGCTAGGTATATTTAGGTATGGATCTTTTAAATCGATTAGGTATATTTAGGTATGAATCTTTTAAATCGACTTTGTGATTCCATTTGTATTTTATATGAATTTGAATGCTTATTATTTTCATATTTTTTCCCAAACTATTACTGAAATGGTTGATTTAACCCTAATTGCAATGATCTGTTGGGATATCTGCTTTGATTTCTTTGAGTATATGAATGTTTAGTTGAAGTGGTTCAGTGAATCAATGGTTGCTTGCTGAGAGGAGGTTGAGGTTGCGTGTTTCGGGAATTTGGTGGGTTCAAGTAGCATTGATGGAGGTCATGGGTTTGTTTGCGATTCGGTATTGGCTGGCTCGATGGTTGAGAGTGGTAAATGTTGGAGCATAAATAGTCTTTTGTGGAGTGGCTGTAGGATCTAGATTAACCCTAGAGGGGGGGGGGGTGAATAGGGTTATAGCAAATTTTCTTGATTTAAAACTCAGAAATAAACTGCAGAAATAAATATGCTGAAAAGTAAATCACACACAAAATTTACCCAGCTTCGGCAACCCCTGCCTACTGCTGCATTCACAGATTTCTATTAGAATTAAACAGTATCACGCTTACAACAACTCTATTAGACTCGCAGACCCTTTTGCTCCCGCTCACAAACACTCTACTAGACTCGCACACCCTGCTCCCGCCTATAGAGTTTCGCTCACTCGCAAACACTGCTCCCGCCTATAGAGCTTTGCAAACTCGCACGCTCTGCTCACTGAACTAATTCAAAATAGACAATCTGACACTACCTAACCTAGGTGGTGATTTACTAACATTTTGGTTCGTAAAATAAAAAACAATAAATTAAAAACAATAACCCTAAAACAATATTAATAAAAGCCTTAAACAAAACAAAACCCCCTTTTTATTTTTAAGGACCGGCCCACTTCCTTTCTTTGTTATCTCCAGCCCGATCCCCTTTTGTTTCGTTCGTGAGAATAATGGCGGCTTGCTTCGTTCCCTTTCGTTCCAGTTAGGGCTTCGGCTCTTTGTTGCAATTAGGGCTTTGGTTCTTTGTTGCAATTAGGGCTTTGGTTTCTTCAATTGATCTGTGAGTGGTTGCCCTAGCTTGCTTGCAGTTGCTCGATCGAGTTTGATGCTTGTGAATTCGGTATGTACTGTCTCCTTTTGCTTTTCTAAATTGATACTTGAACTCGATCCGTGATTCGAGTTGGATGATTTTATTCTTTGTTATGCTCGAACTCGAATTCAATTTGCCGATGATGTTTCGTGGTTTATATAGGGTTTGTAACCCTAGATTTGCGTCGTATATTCTCTATTTGAATTTGTCATATTATTCACCTCGGCCGTTCGATTAATTTCTGATGTTTGATGATTTCTCTGACTAATTCATATGTGAATATTCTGGTTGCTTGATGATTACGCCTTTGAATTAATTTCGTGATGACTTTCGACTTTGACTTGTTCAACATTGAAATTTTGACACGAACTTGATGCTGGATAATGTTTGACATCAACTTGGTTTTTAACTTGTTCCAATTTTGTAATTTCGGCTTCTTGAATTTCTGGCCCCTGTGTAATTTAGCTCTGGCCATCTTTGTTTCAATGCTGATCTTGATTTCATGAATTTAATATTGACACTGTTATGCTTCCACGACTTCGACATTTACATTGTTCAACATTGTCCTGATTGCTTTGGCTTCACCACATAGCATATTTGTGCATTTTAAAATGTTGCATCATTGAGTAGTTTTCATTTGTGTCATGTTGTATCATTTACTTGATGTGTTTGCACTGTACATTGAGCATAGATAAGGTTGCTTTGGTCTGGATTAGTGCAGTGTGTATTCTAGCTTGTAACTGTTGCATACTTTGATTTCACCCTGTTGAGTACCTGTAGTTGCTGTTATGTCACTTCCTATTGCATTTATTTGCCTGTACTTGTGTTCTGGTCATTGCTTTGTTTTGTAGCTGCTATGCAGTTGCTATGCATCACTGTGTATCATGTAGCTTTCATACTTGTGTACCTGTTCAGGTTCACCTTTGCTTCAAATTGCTTCATACTGCTACTTGGTTTATTGATGTATTCATGTCAGTTGTCATGTTGTTTGTGCACTTCACTGAATTTCACTGCCATACTTATACTTGCATTGCTGTTTGGTCATTTTGTACTTCTCTTATGTACACTTGCACCTGTACTTTGACACTTGCATGCATTTCTGTAGCTGGTCTTTTCTTAACTTTAGTTGAGCATTACTGTCTTGTTGCTGTGTCATTGTTGTAATATTAGCTTGTGGCATTCATGTTGCAGTCCATATTCTTCATTTGATATCGAGTTGCACACTGCTGCAATGTTGAAAATGTTTCATTGTATCACTGCATTTTGTAGTGTATTGCTTGCATTCATATTCTTGCTGTTTTTTTTCTTTTCTTTTGATATTGTGGCATGTGGTCTTTGCTGTCCACTGCAGTTTTGTGTTGCTGTGCACTTTTGTGCTTTGGTTTGAACTTGTGGTTAAGAACAGTTGCTTTGTCTCGACTTTATTGGTGCATTGTTGCTGTAGCTTTTGAAGCTTGAGTTTCTGGTCTTGATACTTGCAGTTGTATCACTTGATATTCATTCCTGTTGTTTGCAACTGTGTTGCACTTGCTTTTGATGTAGCTGATGATCTTTAGTATTTGCACATTTGTTCACAACTGCTTCAAGTCATTCTCTTTTATGTTCACTGGCCTGTATATTTGAGTTGCAGTGCTGTCTTGCACTTGACTGTTTGCAACTTGACACTGTTGTACACTTGCTCTTGTTGGCTGCGCATACGAGTTGGCGAGGCAGTGCACACGTGTATGAATGTACACGTGTGTATTGCAGCCACTTATGGTTACCTGTCCCTGTAATATCTATCAAGTGTATATATCGGTGTGCACGGCCTTGTGGCATATACAGTAATACACTGTGTATGTCACAAGTTGTTCGTGTATGATGAATTCAAATTTAAATGATGACGAACAACCCAAATAACTGAGGCAAATATTATTTTCAAAAAAAACATATTTTATTTTTGAATTGCAAAAATATTTCTTTTTCAATTTTACTGCGTTAGTTTATATTTTTGCAGATTGCTCAGATGCTGGATTCAAACCGGAATGCAGTTGAAGACAAAAATACGAGTGTGAGTGATATGTAGTGAGGTTATCAATGTAACAATATTTGTGATGTAATCGTGATGTAATCAGAAATGTATATGTATAGCGAGAGCATGAATTTGTACTATTCAAGTTTGTAATAAATATTCGTTTGAATAAAATATTCGTTTGAATTCAAAAACTGTGTAACTTGTTCTGTTTGAATTCAAATTCAAATTCTGTGTAATTTATTTTATTCAACAGATATTTATCTAACCAAATACATACTATACAAAATATTTGTTTGAATAAAATTTCTATTTGAATTCAAAATCTGTTTAACTTGTTTTGTTTGAATTCAAAATCAAATTCTGTGAGATTTAATTTTATTCAACAAATATTTATTTAAACTATGAAAAACAAAATAGTACATTACCAAATACATTTATACGAATGTATATATGTTTATTATCATCAAACAAAAATCATATAGCGCAAAGCGCATATTCAACAATCTCCCCCTTTTGATGATAACAAACATATATTTAAGATTTTGAATATATTAAATGTATTTGATAATTTCATTTGCTCCCCCTATTTGAATGCTTCCTTTATATGTGATACTCCCCCTACATATATGGCTCCCCCTACATATATGCATACAAATAAAAATATGTAAATGAGCCTATATGCAAATTGAAAGTTATTTGACCTTTGCTTGATTCTATTTGACACCTTTGCTTGATTCTATTTGACAAAATCTTAACTTTTCTCTCCCCCTTTTGTTATCAACAAAAGAATAACAGTGTTATAAAAATAGGGATGAAGTGATAGACATGAATCAAACATTTAACTCAATTAAATATAAATATCAAATTTCAATAAACTCAAACAAAAATCATAATTACCCTTGTCAAGCGCATATTCCACTTTCAGAAGTGATGGAGATAGAATCATCAAAAATTCATATAGATATGTCTATTTGTGGTATATTTATTTCTGGAAATTTGAATATCTACTAACCATGCATAACCGTTAGGACTTTTAAATGAGATTAGTAGTATTCCAATTTAATTTTAAAAATGAAATCAAGTATCTTCTAACCACGCATGACCGTGAGGACTTTTAAATGGGATTAGAATCAACTTGTCTATTAAATCAATTATTTTTAATATGCGTTCCATACATGCATAACCGTGAGGACTTTTAAATGAGCATGGAAGCACATAATCAAAAATCCAAGTAATTCACCCATGCATAACCGTGAGGACTTTTAAATGAGAGTGAATACTTTGGATATTTATTTTTAAATTGCTGAATATAAGAAATTGAAGCACAAATAATTTCCTTCACTGATTTAAAGATATTGAAGAACAAATGATTTCCTTTGTAAACTACCACAAATTTACATATTAAATATGATCTTGATGAGTGATGTTCGATAGAAAGATGATAGAAATAGAAATGGTCATGGAATTATTACCCAACAAAAAGTTTTTATAACTCTTGTTATGAAATTCTAAAGAAATTTTTAATTATACTTTCTCGAGTTATAATATATGATAAATATCAACACTCATCTCTTTTTCAATCACTATTCATCTTTTCGATAATCAAAGAGAGTTAGATTAGTCAAAAATTTGTCATTTAAAATCGAATTAAACATTATAAAATCAATTTTTTTTCAAAAATGATTAATCTGTAAATATGGTCAAACATGATTTTCTCAAGGGGGGTTTATAAGAAAATTTTCTGCTATTTGAAAATTATTTCAAGTGAAAAATATGCAGATATTTTCTTTAAAAAAAATGCAGCAAATGAATGTTTCAAAATAATTAATCACGTTACACTTAGTAATTTTTCTATCAACCATATTACCAGTGTAATCCGCATCTGAATTTAAATTTCACTCAATATTCACTTGTTGAATCAAACCATGAGATGTGCACCAAAAATTTCAAAACATCATTCTTTTGAATTTGAATCTAAGCCGTGTTAACACTTAAACAAATATCATAATGTTAATTTCAGAAACCAGAGGATAAACAATTATTTTCATGAGTAATCAACAGTCAATCAACATCATAATTATTTCAAAAACAATTTCTTAAAATCCTTTTTCTCATGAATTTGAAATCGTGCAAATTTACAAGCAGTGATCAAAATGTCAGAACCAATATATCTACGTGTAGCATGAGTAACCAGCATTTGACCGAACAAATTTATATAAATTAGTTCAAAAATTGAAAATCTGATTGGTCATCAATTAAGCAAAAATTAATGTCATAAATAAGAACAAGTCAAAAATCATATCAATTAAGTCCGAATCAGTCAACCATCATAATTACTCCAAGTAATTCTCTTTAAAGATGGTTAGTCAATATTTTAAAAAAAAATCAAAGCATCAAAATCATCATCTTTTGTTCATCTCAATATTGGCTGATTTTAATTTAGAGTATGGTGCAGATTATCACATTTAATATACCTTCACCTGTTTTACCTTTACGATAATTTTTCGTGATTGCCCATTTTGATTCTGTCACCTTTATACTAGGCTAAGGAACTTTGTTTTTTCGCCCGTTGTGTTTCTGGAACAGCCGAAATCCAGAGAACACTGTTGTTGTTCCTTAGCCTGCCACCACACCTACACGATAAAAGATTTGTGTGACCTATTTGTTTTTATAGGTCCATTGTTGTTAGTGGTAGAATATGAAAAATATGTTTTTGGAGACTCAAAACTATTTATACATGTTCCTTTTGGCACCCAAATTTGTTTGACTTTCAAAGATTTTATATTTGTGCCTTTTGGAACCCAAATTGGTATAGTTTTCACGTGTTTGGGTCTATACCAACAATTATTTCGATTATGTCCAAATTCTCTACAAAACGTGCACATTAAATTGACTTGATTAAATTTTGTGTTCCTATGACTATGATTTTCAACATGATTTCCAATTATTTCAGATCGAGCAGCACTTTTACCTTTATCATCATCTTGTGATTTTCCAAAACCTAGTCCTTTTCTATTGTTAGCAAAAATTTGATTTCCCAATAGCATGTTGAAAGATTTTTCGCCTCTTGAAAAGTTATTCAAAGATTTCTCAAGATTTTGGACTTTGGTTTTTAATGTTGAATTTTCAGCGACAAGTGAGGTGCATCGATTTATAAAGTCCTTTTTTCTAGTGTCAATGTTTTCTTTAAGACTCAAGTTTTCTTTTTCAAGATTCTCAGAGTTATTCCTAATTTTTGATAGTTCCGAATCTAAAATTTTACATTGGTTACATTCTAGGTTTTGAATATTTTCAAGTTCAGTTTTTAACCTAAAATTTTCACGAGCAAATTCTCTCCTATCAGATTTCAGTTTTTCAATTTTAGATTCAAGAGTATCCACTACCTTAGTAAGATCAGAACACATAAAAACAAGTTCTTTATAAGAAAACTCACCTGCCTCACTAGATTCGTCGGAGGTTGCTTCTGATTCTGATTTTTCCATGCAACACAAGTTAGCCTCCTCTGGGCTGCTATCCGAAGCTTCCTCTCCTTCTTCATCATCCCAAGTCGCTACAAATACCTTCTTCGCCTTTTTCTTTTCTTTGTTGTTTTTGAGAAGTGGGCATTTTGGTTTGATGTGGCCAGGCTTGTTGCAGTTATAACATGTCAGTTCATTATCGGAATTTTCGGAATCTTTTGACCTATTGCCCTTTGTTTTCTTCTTGCGTGGCTTGAATCTAGACCATCTTCTAAGATTATTGACAGCCATTGCAAGCTCTTCAATTGGATCTTCTTCATCGCTTTCTTCTTTACTTTTTAAGGCAATCGTCTTCTTCTTTGGTTCGGAGTTGTTGCGTTCTTCCTTTGCTTTTAACTCAAGCTCATATGTCATCAAGTTGCCAATCAACTCCTCCATGTTTAGTTTGCTCAGATCTTTTGATTCTTGGATTGCTGTGACTTTTGCCTCAAAGTTTATTGGTAAAACTCGTAGTATCTTCCGCACAAGCTCTACCTCAGTGAATACCTTCCCAAGCGCTCTAGCATTGTATACCAAGGTTGAAAAGCGTCCAAACATATCCTTTATGCTCTCGTCTTTGTCCATCACAAAGTTTTCGTATTCATTGCTAAATAGGGCTAGCCGAGACTCCTTGACTTGAGAAGTTCCTTCGTGTGTCACCTCCAAAGTATGCCATATTTCCTGTGCTGTTGTACAATGAGAAATTCTATTAAATTCATTTTTATCAAGAGAACATATCAAAGCATTCATGGCTTTAGCATTTGTTGTTTTCAATTTCTTATCGTTTGCATCCCACCTATCCTTAGGTTTAGGAATCTCAGTACCACCAACGATTATAGTGGGAGGTTTATAGCCAGTTTCAATAATATCTCAAACATCATAATCAACGGAACTAAGATAAATACTCATCCTAACTTTCCAATAAGCATAATCGTTCCCGTTAAACATGGGTGGCCTAGCAATAGATTGTCCCTCAGAAAAAGCATTATTTTGTAGACTCATGACTCTAGAGTTAAAAAAAAAAAAAATTAAACCGGGCTCTGATACCACTTGTAGGATCTAGATTAACCCTAGAGGGGGGGGGGGTGAATAGGGTTATAGCAAATTTTCTTGATTTAAAACTCAGAAATAAACTGCAGAAATAAATATGCTGAAAAGTAAATCACACACAAAATTTACCCACCTTCGGCAACCCCTGCCTACTGCTGCATTCACAGATTTCTATTAGAATTAAACAGTATCACGCTTACAACAACTCTATTAGACTCGCAGACCCTTTTGCTCCCGCTCACAAACACTCTACTAGACTCGCACACCCTGCTCCCGCCTATAGAGTTTCGCTCACTCGCAAACACTGCTCCCGCCTATAGAGCTTTGCAAACTCGCACGCTCTGCTCACTTAACTAATTCAAAATAGACAATCTGACACTACCTAACCTAGGTGGTGATTTACTAACTTTTTGGTTCGTAAAATAAAAAACAATAAATTAAAAACAATAACCCTAAAACAATATTAATAAAAGCCTTAAACAAAACAAAACCCCCTTTTTATTTTTAAGGACCGGCCCACTTCCTTTCTTTGTTATCTCCAGCCCGATCCCCTTTTGTTTCGTTCGTGAGAATAATGGCGGCTTGCTTCGTTCCCTTTCGTTCCAGTTAGGGCTTCGGCTCTTTGTTGCAATTAGGGCTTTGGTTCTTTGTTGCAATTAGGGCTTTGGTTTCTTCAATTGATCTGTGATTGGTTGCCCTAGCTTGCTTGCAGTTGCTCGATCGAGTTTGATGCTTGTGAATTCGGTATGTACTGTCTCCTTTTTCTTTTCTAAATTGATACTTGAACTCGATCCGTGATTCGAGTTGGATGATTTTGTTCTTTGTTATGCTCGAACTCGAATTCAATTTGCCGATGATGTTTCGTGGTTTATATAGGGTTTGTAACCCTAGATTTGCGTCGTATATTCTCTATTTGAATTTGTCATATTATTCACCTCGGCCGTTCGATTAATTTCTGATGTTTGATGATTTCTCTGACTAATTCATATGTGAATATTCTGGTTGCTTGATGATTACGCCTTTGAATTAATTTCGTGATGACTTTCGACTTTGACTTGTTCAACATTGAAATTTTGACACGAACTTGATGCTGGATAATGTTTGACATCAACTTGGTTTTTAACTTGTTCCAATTTTGTAATTTCGGCTTCTTGAATTTCTGGCCCCTGTGTAATTTAGCTCTGGCCATCTTTGTTTCAATGCTGATCTTGATTTCATGAATTTAATATTGACACTGTTATGCTTCCACGACTTCGACATTTACATTGTTCAACATTGTCCTGATTGCTTTGGCTTCACCACATAGCATATTTGTGCATTTTAAAATGTTGCATCATTGAGTAGTTTTCATTTGTGTCATGTTGTATCATTTACTTGATGTGTTTGCACTGTACATTGAGCATAGATAAGGTTGCTTTGGTCTGGATTAGTGCAGTGTGTATTCTAGCTTGTAACTGTTGCATACTTTGATTTCACCCTGTTGAGTACCTGTAGTTGCTGTTATGTCACTTCCTATTGCATTTATTTGCCTGTACTTGTGTTCTGGTCATTGCTTTGTTGTGTAGCTGCTATGCAGTTGCTATGCATCACTGTGTATCATGTAGCTTTCATACTTGTGTACCTGTTCAGGTTCACCTTTGCTTCAAATTGCTTCATACTGCTACTTGGTTTATTGATGTATTCATGTCAGTTGTCATGTTGTTTGTGCACTTCACTGAATTTCACTGCCATACTTATACTTGCATTGCTGTTTGGCCATTTTGTACTTCTCTTATGTACACTTGCACCTGTACTTTGACACTTGCATGCATTTCTGTAGCTGGTCTTTTCTTAACTTTAGTTGAGCATCACTGTCTTGTTGCTGTGTCATTGTTGTAATATTAGCTTGTGACATTCATGTTGCAGTCCATATTCTTCATTTGATATCGAGTTGCACACTGCTGCAATGTTGAAAATGTTTCATTGTATCACTGCATTTTGTAGTGTATTGCTTGCATTCATATTCTTGCTGTTTTTTTTTTTTGATATTGTGGCATGTGGTCTTTGCTGTCCACTGCAGTTTTGTGTTGCTGTGCACTTTTGTGCTTTGGTTTGAACTTGTGGTTAAGAACAGCTGCTTTGTCTCGACTTTATTGGTGCATTGTTGCTGTAGCTTTTGAAGCTTGAGTTTCTGGTCTTGATACTTGCAGTTGTATCACTTGATATTCATTCCTGTTGTTTGCAACTGTGTTGCACTTGCTTTTGATGTAGCTGATGATCTTTAGTATTTCCACATTTGTTCACAACTGCTTCAAGTCATTCTCTTTTATGTTCACTGGCCTGTATATTTGAGTTGCAGTGCTGTCTTGCACTTGACTGTTTGCAACTTGACACTGTTGTACACTTGCTCTTGTTGGCTGCGCATACGAGTTGGCGAGGCAGTGCACACGTGTATGAATGTACACGTGTGTATTGCAGCCACTTATGGTTACCTGTCCCTGTAATATCTATCAAGTGTATATATCGGTGTGCACGGCCTTGTGGCATATACAGTAATACACTGTGTATGTCACAAGTTGTTCGTGTATGATGAATTCAAATTTAAATGATGACGAACAACCCAAATAACTGAGGCAAATATTATTTTCAAAAAAAACATATTTTATTTTTGAATTGCAAAAATATTTCTTTTTCAATTTTACTGCGTTAGTTTATATTTTTGCAGATTGCTCAGATGCTGGATTCAAACCGGATTGCAGTTGAAGACAAAAATACGAGTGTGAGTGATATGTAGTGAGGTTATCAATGTAAAAATATTTGTGATGTAATCGTGATGTAATCAGAAATGTATATGTATAGTGAGAGCATGAATTTGTACTATTCAAGTTTGTAATAAATATTCGTTTGAATAAAATATTCGTTTGAATTCAAAAACTGTGTAACTTGTTCTGTTTGAATTCAAATTCAAATTCTGTGTAATTTATTTTATTCAACAGATATTTATCTAACCAAATACATACTATACAAAATATTTGTTTGAATAAAATTTCTGTTTGAATTCAAAATCTGTTTAACTTGTTTTGTTTGAATTCAAAATCAAATTCTGTGAGATTTAATTTTATTCAACAAATATTTATTTAAACTATGAAAAACAAAATAGTACATTACCAAATACATTTATATGAATGTATATATGTTTATTATCATCAAACAAAAATCATATAGCGCAAAGCGCATATTCAACAGTGGCAAGCACTAGAAATATGTCAGTTGTGTGGATGTGAGGTAGTGAAGAGGAGGCAGTGAAGTTGACTGTTGGTTTGGTAAGAGGAAACTGTTGGTTTGTACATTCTGAGGCTTTGAATTTATATGCAGTAATTCTATAATTTGCTAGACTTAGGCTTTGAATTCATGCATGGATTAATTATAAATACATGTAAATCTGAGGTTAAATGCAAAATATAAGTGTAAAATTTATATGTTTGGAAAAGTATTCTTTGCCTTTGTCTACTAAACCACCATGGTTATATGCAGTAGTGCTACAAGTATTTGTACTTCAACGTCTAGTTATTTTTTGATTACAACAGATAACCAATTTATACGTCAAAGATTGGAAACTTATTTGCCTTCAAATGTCGATAATGGAAAAAGGCTGGGTTTTTTTAAACAGGTGATAAAACCATGATTAACTTAATATGTATTTTGAGAATTAGAACATATAATCTAATACTAAAGCTCACTTTTTTTTTACTTTTTTCATAGAACTAGTATAGAATACCGACAAGGAGCAATGAATTTCGTGCATGCTGCAAAGAGGAATGTAAGAAGTGTAGAAATTTTTTTATGCCCTTGCAAGGATTGTCGGAATCATAGTCGTCATGATGACCAAATCATCGTTGAACATTTATTTATAAAAGGAGTGGATCCTAAATACATTGACGGTGTATGGTTTAACCATGATGAAGAGATAAATGTAGAGAATAAAACAAATACGTTTGACGTATATGAACTATTCAAGATGATTCACTATGAAGATGAAGATTTTTTGAATCAAGATTTTTTTGATGATGATAAAGATGATATTGATTCTCGAAGAAAAGAGGATGAGTTAGTCAAGAACTTGGAAGATGCAGAAACTCCATTATATCCTGGTTGCACAGATCACACAAAATTATCTGCCATCACCGTCTTGTATAATCTTAAATGCGAGACTGGCTTGTCCGATAGTGGTTTTGATAAGCTTTTAGCTGTGCAACATCTATTTCTGCCGAAGGATAACGTGCTTCCCAAAACCTTATATGAAGTCAAGAAATTTCTTAAAGCATTCGACATGGGTTTTGAAAAGATACATGCTTGTGAGAATGATTGTTGCCTTTTCAGAAAAGAATACAAAAATTTAGAAATTTGTCCAAAATGTGGTTCCTCGAGATGGAAGAAAAATCAAGATATTGAAGAGGTTATACAAGGTGTTCCAGTTAAAGTATTGAGATATTTCCCAATCATTCCGAGGTTTAGACGAATGTATAGATCTCAAAAGATGGCTGAAGAATTAAGATGGCATTTTAATAATAAAAGTAACGATGGAAAAATGCGTCATCCCGTGGATTCTATGACATGGAAAATGGTGGATGAAAAGTGTAAATCTTTTTCATCTGATCCACGCAATCTTAGGTTTGGTTTTGCTATAGATGGATTCAATCCATTTTCCATGTTGAGTTTGAAATATAGTTGCTGGCCGGTAATGCTTGTGACATACAATCTCTCGCCTATGTTGTGTATGAAGAAAGAAAATATTATGTTAACTTTACTTATTCCAGGCCCGAAGCAACCCGGGAATGATATTGATGTATATTTGGCGCCTTTGGTGGAAGACTTGCATCACTTGTGGTCTAATGGAGTTACTGCTTATGATGCATTTAGTAAAACTTTATTTAAACTGAATGCAATTTTTTTATGGACGATTAATGATTTTCCGGCTTATGGAAATCTTGCTGGATGTCGTGTGAAAGGGAAAAAAGCTTGCCCATTATGTGGTGTCAATACCCATTCTCGTTGGTTGAAACATAGTCAAATGTTCGCCTACATGGGTCATAGAAGATTTCTACCTCCTCCAGATTCACGGAGGAAACAAAAGGCATTGTTTGATAATACCATAGAGACAGATGGTGCTTCTAGAATGCTTTCTGGGAGAAACATCTATGCATTATTGAAGGATTATCCAAATGATTTTGGAAAAGGAATGGAGGAGAAAAGTAAGAAGAGAAAGCATGTCTATGATAAAGAATATGAATATGATGATACTAACAGTTCTACAGAAGTAGATCTATCAAGGTCGAAAAAACGATCAATTTTCTTTGATTTACCTTATTGGGAGGTTAGTGGTTAATTTATTTATTTTTCATTGTTTTAATACAAGAAAAACCCAATAATGCATTATTGTTTTGGTTTTCATAGGAACTTCCATTACGTCACAATTTAGATGTGATACATGTGGAGAAGAACATTGGTGAAAGCCTATTGGGCACAATGTTGCATGGAAATAAATCCAAAGATGAAACCAACTGTAGAAAGGATTTAGAGGATTGGGGAATTCGAAGTGAGCTTCATACACAACCTCGTGGGAATAAAACATATCTTCCACTGGCTCCATAAATGTTGTCAAAATCCGAGAGAAAAATATTTTGCAAAAGACTGTATGATTTCAAAGGACCGGATGGCTACTGTTCAAATTTAAATCGGATTTCATTGTCGGATTGCAAAATTAGTGGATTTAAGTCACATGATTACCATGTATTAATGCAACATTTATTTCCAGTAGCATCGAGAGGGTTCATGGCAAAGAAGGCAAGAAAAGTGATAATTCGCTTATGTTCTTTTTTCAACAAATTATGTCAACGTGTTCTTGATAGAGAGAAGGTAGAACAAATCAATGTTGAAATTATTGACATTTTATGTGAGCTTGAATTTTTTTTCCACCATCTTTCTTTGATATAATGATGCATTTATCCATTCATCTTGGAAAAGAAGCACAAATGTAAGGACCTATTCATTTTCGATGGATGTACCCATTCGAAAGATATATGAAGACACTTAAAGATTTTGTCAGAAACTATGCACGACCAGAGGGATGTATTGCACAATCGTATCTTGCAACAGAATGCATGTTGTTTTTCAATGAATTTTTGAAGAAATCAGGACATATAGAGGAGAAAGGAGCTCGAAATGAAGATTATGAAAGTAGTAGAATATTAGAGGGACATCATTTTCAGCATCGAAGACAATTAAATTGCCAGTTAATGAGAAAGAAAGTGCTCATTTAGCTGTGTTAATGAATATGGCCGTGGTGGAACCGTTTATAGAGTAAGTTTATGTTATATTGTTTTAAATATTTTGATGTGTTCGCAATGATATATATAACTTATAATCAATTGTTCAATACTAGTTTGCATTTCGAGGAATTAGAAAATTCGGACCAACGCATGACAAAAAATGCGACCTTACTTTGGGAAACACATACAAAAAGTTTTGTTGATTGGATTAAAAGGAAGGTTGTTAGATTTCAAATATATTCTCATTCAACTATAAATATTACTATATAAATTTACATGCTAAATGAAATTTGTTGTAGATACCTATTACCTCCAAGGATTATAATGCATGTTAAAATGGATTGCTTATGGTCCGAAGGATGATGCCATGTCTTTCAAAGGATATATCATCAACGAGCAACATTTTCATGTAAAAGATTTAGGGAGAGAAACTCAGAATTGTGGGGTGACTTTTGATGCAACTACTATGTGTAGAGCAAGTGCTAAAGATATGTCCCAAGTGGTTGATGTGGTCACTTATTATGGAATATTGACAGATATAATTTTATTAGATTATCATTTGTTTTATATTCCAGTTTTCAAGTGTCGTTGGACGTATAAAGGAAATGGAGTAAAAGTTGATGATGATGGGTTCACTCTTGTTAATTTACATCAAGCATCATTTTCACGAGACCCATACATACTTGCATCTCAAGCAAAACAAGTATTTTATTCAAGAGAGAACGATGTTTCTAATTGGTACGTTGCAATGAAAGCACCATCAAGAAGTTTTAATGATATAAAGGAGCACGATTGCATCGAGGAAGATATTCAAGTAGTGGAAGATGAAATAACTGAAGCGGATGATGAAGATGTTTGCTATGTTAGAGAGTATTGCGAGGGCACAATTGAGTAGATTATATGTTCTACTTGAGCATAGTTGTTCATTTGCTTTAGTGATGGTTGAACTTATATATTAAATCTGGTCTATTTGGAAATTTCATTGAACTTGTATTGATTTTCTTTAGTGATTGTTGTTCATTTGCTGCACTAATGCTTTGTTTTTTTTTTAATGTTGCTAATGGCTGTTAGTTTGCACCATTTAATTTTCTAATCCATTGCAAATGCATGTACCATTCAATTTTTGTTCTTTGTGTTTTGATCTTTGTATACTTCCATAGACAAAGCATTATATGTTCTTATCAATTCTGTTTTCATATATTGCTTGATAATGAGTAGTGTTCTTATCAATTCTGTTTGCATTACATGTACACTTTCTCATAAAATTACAAATCTGTTCATCATCTCAAGGCTTTTAGGCCTGCTTGTTTGGTTTGCAAACTGTTATCCCATTTTTTGGACAAAACTGGAATATCAATGTTGTGTGCGTTTCCACCACGACCGGAACAAGAAGAAGCCAGCAAGCGTACATAAGTCAGGGGTTTCGCTCAAGAATCAAATATAAAAGTTCCATTCGGCATAGCCTATTCGGCAATAAGAAGCAAGGCCTCACTCGGCACTCAGAGCACATAAGTTCATCCGGCGTTCCCAGTACAAGAGTTCATTCGGCTTTCCCAATCCATTCGGTAGTACCGATCCAAATCCAACCTTCCCCCCATATCACAGCCGAACCGGACCTCTCCACCTCCATGCCGAACCATGCATAGCCGAACCAAGCTCCACTTCCATGCTCCACCGAACCACATACCACCGAACCAAGTCACTTCGTCCATCACCGAACCATGCATAGCCGGACCAAGCTCCAACTTCTCCAAGCTCCATGCCGAATGAAGCCTCGCTGAACCAGAACGCTACCAGATCAGATTGCTTCAGCCCAAGCCCACCAGCAGCTATAAACATCCAAGACCCCTGCCCCCAGCCTCACTCTATAAATAGAGGGGCAGGGGTAAAACAATGGAGACAAGTTTGAGAGATCAAGCCTGGAAGGAACTCTCAAACAACTTTAGATACTTGTAATCAAAGCTTTGTACTTGTAACCTAAAGAAAAAAGGCGAATAACATATAAAGTGGACGTAGGCACGTTCTGGCCGAACCACTATAAATCTGTGTGTCTTTTACAGTTTAGTCCCTGCTTTTTATATATTTGCATAAATCACTCAAATCACTAAATATAACATAAAATTAACCAACTCATACGACTTTGGGTGTTTGCGGCCATTTTTACGCAAACATTTTGGTGCTTTCACTGAGAACAACCAGCTCCCGCTACATCGGATAGAAGTTGAATTTGAAAATCTAAGAGTTCAGATCTAAGAGTTATGACGAGACAAACAAGTAGAAGGCAAAGGCCAGAGAGAAGTGAACACCAAGGAAGTCAAGAGGCTTCCTCAGGAGGGAATCAAGCGTCAATCTTCATCACTAGGGATGAGATGGAGGCCATGATGAGAAGACAAGAAGAGATGATCCAGAACTTACTTCAACAAATTGGGCAAATTGGAGCACAAATCCAAGGAGCAACTGGGGTTCAGAACGGGGCAGGACCATCTGGCGCAACACCAGAGCTAGGGGGCACTCACGCAGAGCATGTTGATGCGACCCTGGAAAGTGAGATGGGGGCATCCGAACCACCTGGTAGCAATAGAGGAATGAACGTTCAGCCAGCGAGGCATACACATGAAAACTCCCGCGGACTTGGGGGGCAGGTCGAAGACAGTGAACGAGAACTACAGCTTGGAGACAATGACAGATTAGCAGAGATGGTTAGAAGAGCTATGAGAGGCGGTTTAGTAAACAGAGACTTGGAAGATGTAAACAGGAGTCCTTTTTCTTCTGCGATTAGGATGGCTAGGAACCCACCAGAATTCAAGCTACCATCATTGGACATGTACAACGGGAAAACGGACCCCACGGTCCACCTAACGAAGTATATGAGACATATGGAAGTGCTGGGGGCATCAGAGGAGGTTATGGCCCGGTGCTTTCCACTGTATTTGACGGACTTTGCAGCGTTATGGTTTAGGCAACTGGAGAGCGGCTCCATAGGAACATGGGCAGACTTAAGTGAGAGATTCATGAGGCAATTCAGGGTTCATATTGCGAGACCCAATAATGTGATGACTTTGGCAACCTTGAAACAGAAAACTGGAGAGACTTTGAGGAGCTTTCTAACGCGATTTAATGCGGCGGCAGCATCAATGGATCGACCAGATCCATCTATGGTCATGATGGCAGCTGTATCTGGAATAGCTGGTAATACAGAGTTCAAGAATTCATTAACCAAGGACCCGCCTATAAATCTGGGAGAGTTCTATCATGAGGCTGAAAAATTTCTGCGTTTGGAAGATGCTAGTGCAGAAAGAGAGGAAGAAGATGACGTTTACGCAATCAAGAGCGGAAACCCACCTGGAAAGGGTGCGGAGACTAGCAAAGGAAAAATAAAGGCTGAGGATAATGATGACAGGACAAAGTGGCTACGAAGAGAACCACGCTTCACCACCTATTCAGAGCTGAATGAGAGTTTGGAACAGATTTATCAGGATACCAAGGGGCAGGTTCCGTATCGTAGACCAATGCGAAGGGATCCAACCTCTAACGAAAGAAAATCAGATAAGTTTTGTGTGTTTCATGAACTGAATGGTCATAACACTAATGATTGTAGGCATTTGAAGGACGAGGTAGAAGGGCATATCAGGAACGGTATGCTCCTTCAGTATATGAGGAGGCGAACTCCAGGAGTGGAGCCAGAGCGACCACCGTCTACCTCGGCTAGAGGTGACCCTAGATCGGGGCACCATTTGATTATCCCTTGATTGCTTGATTAAAATAACGATGAACAGGTCGTAAGCTTCCACTAACGCAATTAAATCGTTTACACATGTACGAGATCGCGAACGATCTCCAGGCATGCTCTGAATGATCATTGACTACTTCGGAGTGGGAACTTACACTTTGACATCCTTGCTTTGCTTTTGTTTCGATTTGAACATTTGAATTCTTCCTGTTTGGACATTTCTGCTGTAAGGTACTATTGCTTTAACATTTACAATTCTATGAAAAAATTATTTACTTGTATGCCCGTTGGATCGCGAACGGTCCGCGAGCACCAATTGCATGGCAACGAACTGCCGAAGTCTTTGATTCGAAAAATTCCCCCAAACAATGACTCCAACACTGATAATATTAAGTCTCCCCCGGGCACACTCATTCGCCTCGAACGTTACCCGACTTCGAACAGTCACAATTCGCCTCGAACGGCACTCGACTTCGAACAGTCACAATTCACCTCGAACGGCACCCGACTTCGAACAGTCACAACTCGCCTCGAACGGCACCCGACCGCGAACGGTCACAAACTCGCCTCGAACGGCACAACTCGCCTCGAACGGCACTACTCACCTTACCTCAAATGGCTCGATCGCGAACGGTCGTCATTTGAGGTCCGCCACCTGATCACTGACTGTTACACCTTACCTCAAATGGCTTGATCGCGTACGGTCGTCATTTGAGGACCACCACTTGACCGCGCACTATCGCACTTTACCTCGAATGACTCGATCACGAACGATCGTCATTTGAAGTTAAGCGCTTGACCTTGAACGGTCCCCACTCGACCGCGCACTGTCGCACTTTACCTCGAATGACTCGATCCCGAATGGTCGTCATTTGAAGTAAAGCGCTTGACCTTGAACGGTCACATTTCACTGCAGATGACTCGATCCCGAACGATCGACGCACGGATTTATGCGCTTGACCGTGCACGGTCGCACTTCACCTCAAATGACTTGATCACGAACGATCGTCATTTGAAGTTAGGTGCTTGACCATGAACGGCCGCGCTTCATCCCAAATAGCTCGATCCCGAACGGTCGTCATTTGGGGCCATATAAAATATCAAGCTCTTTACAGGTTGTCAACAGGATACGAACATCCAGCTCATGGCATTACAAAACACTCCTTCCTACCGCAAGGCATATTTTGGGGGGCAAAGTGTTATCCCATTTTTTGGACAAAACTGGAATATCAATGTTGTGTGCGTTTCCACCACGACCGGAACAGGAAGAAGCCAGCAAGCGTACATAAGTCAGGGGTTTCGCTCAAGAATCAAATATAAAAGTTCCATTCGGCATAGCCCATTCGGCAATAAGAAGCAAGGCCTCACTCGGCACTCAGAGCACATAAGTTCATCCGGCGTTCCCAGTACAAGAGTTCATTCGGCTTTCCCAATCCATTCGGTAGTACCGATCCAAATCCAACCTTCCCCCCATATCACAGTCGAACCGGACCTCTCCACCTCCATGCCGAACCATGCATAGCCGAACCAAGCTCCACTTCCATGCTCCACCGAACCACATACCACCGAACCAAGTCACTTCGTCCATCACCGAACCATGCATAGCCGGACCAAGCTCCAACTTCTCCAAGCTCCATGCCGAATGAAGCCTCGCCGAACCAGAACGCTACCAGATCAGATTGCTTCAGCCCAAGCCCACCAGCAGCTATAAACATCCAAGACCCCTGCCCCCAGCCTCACTCTATAAATAGAGGGGCAGGGGTACAACAATGGAGACAAGTTTGAGAGATCAAGCCTGGAAGGAACTCTCAAAAAACTTTAGATACTTGTAATCAAAGCTTTGTACTTGTAATCTAAAGAAAAAAGGAGAATAACATATAAAGTGGACGTAGGCACGTTCTGGCCGAACCACTATAAATCTGTGTGTCTTTTACAGTTTAGTCCCTGCTTTTTATATATTTGCATAAATCACCCAAATCACTAAATATAACATAAAATTAACCAACTCATACGACTTTGGGTGTTTGCGGCCATTTTTTACGCAAACACAAACTGCCACATCTCTTTTCAGCTACATGTTGATGATATTTAAGTGTTGTTTGTTAATATTTATCGCTGCTTATTGTTTACATGTGCATATTGGTTTATACTGTGTTTTTTGTCACTTGCAGAAAAATATGTCTACAACATCTGTACGTACCCGCTTGCAGAGAAAGGCTGAAGAACAAACAGTCAAAGCGAAAACGTAAAGTTCCAGCTAGTATAAATGAAATAGAAGAACAACCAGACAATGCTAAGAAGCAAGCCACTGTTCACAATGAAGAAGACGAACAACCACTAGATGATATCCCCTCTGACCCAAACGAAGGACTCCGCTCAGAAAATGAAACCCGTCCTGAACAAACTACTGATGCCGAGCTGGAAATTGGGAAACAAAGTGAAGCTGAAATCGGAAGTACATCTCAGAAAAGAGGCGGTAGAGGTCCAGGAAAAGCAAAAAGACTCCCGTCATGCAGTCAGGATCAAATTGAAGTTGAGTTCAATGATCTAGGTATACCAGTAGGGCAAGGGTCGGTATATTTATGATCTTTTATTGGACCGCTTGTGCGGGAGCAGGTTCCATACACCATTGATGATTGGAGGAATATTAGTGATGACTTAAAAGAAGTTTTGTGGCAGTCGGTTCTGGTATGAAGCAGGCATCTATTATTTAACATTCTGACTCTAATATGTTTTGAAAATGACTTCTAATATTGCATGGTCTTGCCAATTATAAATTGAAATTGCCATCTAATAACTTCTGGATAAATTGAAAAATAGTTCTTGCCAATTATAAATTGAAATTGCCCTCTAATAACTTCAGAAAACCTTTCAGATTTAATTAAATCTGTCGTATTTAAATTAAATAAATTTTACTAATATCATGTTTTGATGTATCGTTGCAGATTAGATTTAAATTGTAAGAGTAATGGCAAAGAAAATCTATATTTCAACAAATGGGAGTACTTTGGAGATCGTCAAAAAGCAAATTGGTTCGAAATTTGCAAAAATCGGAGAACGATGAGGAAAGACTTAAACTGAAACCTACGAACATAAAAAGCATAACCGATTAGGGGAAGTTTGTGAAGGCGAAAACAAGTCCAGAGTTTAAGGTAAATCATTCCTACTGAACTCGTCTGGCATGTCTCTGCAAATCCATCTACATAGTTAGCAACCGATAAATTTCTTTAGAAGTGAAGTCCAACTGTTGGTGGATGCTGAGGGTTCTTGTTTAGGTAATAGCTGCAGAAACCTATGACAGTACAAAATACAAACGCGTTATGACAAGCATAGGAATATTTTAAATGAAGTAAAAAAAACACTTTGCAAGTTAGTTCAATCTATAAATATTATTAGTAGATATGGAATGCTGTATATGTCACTGAGTTATCCAGCATTAATAATACCAAATAAGTATATGACCATGATGAATTGATTTTCAAATAAATTGCAATCCTCACCATACATATTTACCCTGCATTATAAATATTAAATAGTTTTTCTTTTTATGATTTTGGTTGTTAAATTCTAGCATCTTTCAATATTTTCAGCAAAAAAGTGAGAAATATTCAGCCATTAGGTACGCACAAATTCCGCCCTTAGGTACACACAAATTCCGCATACAACCGGTCATAGGGGAATGGCTTGAAAGACCGAAGACATGTTAAGTTAATTAACTATAGCATTATTTAACATTATTTTATACCTGTCAGTTTATTAATTTAATGTTATTCTATTTTTAGAAAAAAGAAAGTGTAGATCCATCGCCCATAAGTAGAGCTGATGTGTGGATTAGATCTCACATTAAAAAAAATGGTGAACCAGTGAACATGGAAGCTAAGAATACTATTGTAAAATTGTTTTTAATTTTATTGGTATATTTTTTTTGAAACTATGATATTTTTACCATTGTACATTATCTATGTGTATTTATTTATATAGGAGGAGATCAAAAAATATGGTAGCCTATCCCAATCCGGCACGACACAGACTTATATTAGAAAAGATGCTCTTGTACATGTACTAGGACAAGATCAATCGGGACGGTTAAGGGCATTGGGTAGGGGTTGCACTTTAACCAAGCTAGCTTTGGCCCAGTCCAAAGATAAACAAGTGTCTCGGTGTCGAGAGGAAATAGCAGAATTGAAGGGAATGGTACAGACTCTGATGGACCAGAAGGTAAATTTTTGGAAATTAATTTATATTCGTAAAATATTAATTTATATTCGTGCTTCGCTGCAGGGTAAAGAAAGTTCGAGAAGGAACTCACCTGATTTGGTAAAAATAATATTTATATTACTCAATAAATGAAATTTATGTTTTAATTTTTTAATCCAGTAATTGATTTAATTTTCGGTTGATTAATTATAGAGCGACGACGAAGTATGTTTGCTGTTGAATTGGGATGGAACCTCTGGAGTAGTTGCCCATGGGAGGCTGTTGTCCATGGACCCAGATGACGTTGTCAATGGCATTCGTCTTGGACCAAATGCTGGGAGCGTTGTTATAGATTCAGTGGATAAAGCAGATACTTATTTATGGAGGCCTACACCTGAAATGGCAGTCTTAGCAGACGCAAAGAATAAGGTAGTTGCTTGGCCATCAGTTTGCATATAGGTCCCGCTGCGAACATGGTTGAACTGTAGTGCAGCCAGTACGGTAATTTTTTTCACATTAAGTATAATATGCTACGAGCTTATTGATGTCTAAAATGCAGCGAGCACACCCCCCATCTGAATAAAAATTTAACACATATTCGTTGTTTTTGTATAGAATACTGAAGTCTTGAATTTCACTTCTCATTTTAGAGTACCAGCATCATCGAAGACACTTGCAAGATTTACGGTTGGACTGAGGGTGAAGGTGTAGTTGCCGAAGGAAGAATCCACGCCACTGATCCAAAATATACTGTTAATGGTATTCCACTCGGTCCGTCTGCTGTTGTGATTTGGGTGGACAAAGTAGTAAATAAAGATGCTTATTTGTGGCGACCCACATCTGATATGTCGTGCATTGGAGATGCAGTTGGTAGGAAAGTAGCATGGCCAAGATCAAAAGTAGAAGCTGATCAAGAAAAACTAGATGAGAGTCATGATGATACTGAAAATGTTGTGAATTCTCCCATGAAATCCGCACATATGGTCATGAATAAATCGCAAAATGTAAGTATTAATTTTCAAATTTGAATAAGTTAACTATGTATGAAAGTTTATTTAATGTGCATGTATACATTGTGCATAATAATCTCTTTTCTTTCAGCCGATTGTAACCATGCAAAAGCCAAATGCCAATTGATCGATTTGGGTGGAGCAGACGTAGTGGCTGAAGGAAGTATTGCATCAACTGATCCGATAACGATGGTCCATTGTCGTCCATTGGGACGTAATGCTGTAAAAGTTTGGATTGAACTGGTGATAGTTCCAGATGCAGAGATATGGAGACCAACATCGGGTCTGACGTGCATGGATGATTGCTTTGGCGTTCCCATAGCTTGGCCAATGGAAAAATCATTATTAGGTCAAAATGAAAGGTATATAATTTTTTTTATATATACATTAGGAATGCTAGCAGCTAAAGTGCAGATAGATTTTTGGTAAAATGATAAAAGTACATAAGTAGGGGTGTTATATTCGAATTGTGATTGAATGATTGTGATTGGTGGTTCAGGTTCAGGGGAGGGAAAATAATTGATGGTGAGGAGTTATGTATGGATTGTGGTGGAATGCTAGTGATGCAGTTTTAAGTTCAGGTTTTGCTTTCTCACTCTTTTGTTTTGTTCTTTGTTGACAGGTAGTTCAGGTTTTGAAGACATCAGCAATGACAGGTAGTTCAGGTTTTTATGGTGGTTCAGGTTTTGCTCGGTACTTTGGTTATTTTAGACGTTTATTTTAGATGTATGTGTATGGTTATGACACTTATGGTAGTTTGGTTATAACACTTATGGTAGTTTGGTTGTGTATGTGTACGGGTAGCTTTTTGTCGACACCTATGTATGTGGATGTATGAATGTCTATGTATCTTGTGGATCTTCAATGCGTATACGTATTTTGTAGTTGTTTAATATATTGTGTTCAAAAGTGTATCTGCTTGCGTATTCTACTATTATATAATTGGATGCTAGATCAGGGGTAAATCTGGAGTAGCAGGTGGAGGGAAACAAACGCTACTGGATATTATTTATTTTGGTAGCGTTAAAATGTCGCTACAAAAGAGTGATTAAAAAATCAAGTAAACTTATGCTGCCATTTATTAAGCGCTACAAAAAATGTATATAACGCCATGAAAAGGTAACGTGGAGGAGAAAACCCTTTCTGTGGCGTTAAACAGGCGCTACAAAAAATTTAGATAACGCCATAAAAAAGTATCATGGAGGAGAAAACTTTTTCGGTGGCGGTAAATAGGCGCTACAAGAAAGGAAATCTATGGCATTATAAAAACGCTATCAAAAAAACAAATTTGGTGGCGTTTAAAAAGGTGCAACTAATACTCGAGGATTTTTAGTGGCATGTTTTTTCGTAATGATTATCGAAACGCCACTAAAAATACGTAGTGGCGGTTTTTGGGCGCTACAAAAAATCAGTTTTCTTGTAGTGCAATTTGGCAAATTTAGGGGCCGGTACCGACCCTTACCCATAGAGTCGTACCGACCCACGACAACTGATGATGTGACACCCTTTTTCATGGAGAACTGGTCCATTGGAAGGAGAATGACCTAGAGAACTTTTGTGTGAGATTTTAGGCTCCTTACCTCTATAAATAGGGTGGCATGGCTCATTGTTCCGTATCTTTTTGGGATCTAGTTCTACGATACTCTATATTCTTATAATTCTGAAAATCTAAGTGTCGGAGCTGTACCAACTTTTAAGAACTTCTGCCCCTAAGTCAGAAGTTAAGCATTAAAATTATTAAGCTGACAGGCCAAATTTTGACGAACCAATATAAAACACTATGCGTTCATTTGTTACCCACTTTAATTTGTTTTCTTCATTTTTTATTCACTTATACTTTCTATAAAGTGTTTGTGTCATTTTTCGTTCGAATAATATATGTGTCTTTTAGGTATAATTTTTAAACAAAATTTACATATACACTTGTTTATATGCATAAATATATTTTTTTATTTATAATCTTTGTATGTGAGTGTTAAGTTAACATACATGAATATATTTGTACAACATGCATTACATGTAGGATGAGCCGACGTGTTTGTTGTGAAGTAATCCCAACATCTATACACGGGCAAATTATACTTTGCATGGGCTGCTATATTACACATGCAAACACATACATATATATGAAACATAGATATAAATTAAATAAAACTATTATAATTTATAAATTTAAATATAATAATATATTTTATTTAAATAAAATTTTGAAGTCTTCTAAATGAATTAGACTTCATATGGACAAAATAGATCCAATAAGAGAACTATTTTGAAATTCACTCATAACATCCACTGCAAGCTGGCTCAAGTCCAACAATGGTATCAAAACCCAATAGTATATGCGATCTAAATTAAGCACGTTTTGGTTAACTAATTAAAGTTCACCCATATAATAATGTGACGACCTATAAATCAGTACCCTTTGAATCGACAATAAACCACACATGTCCGACCCAGAAAGCACAGACTGACGGAAAGTCATGAGAAAGAAAAGAAGAGAGAAAAGAGAAGAGAAGAAGGAGAGAAGAGAGAACCAAACAGAACAATACAAAATCTCACATCGCAGTGGAAAACATATAATATCATATCAATGATCTTAAAAAAATAGAAAATGTACATACATACATCCATAAGAGTTCAACAATTAATCACTTGTTATCAGCCTCGGCAGTTGTGATAACCTATCTTTACAATTGCTGATAATATACAACAACAAAGAGCAAAGCGGATAATCTAAATTGTTACATGTACACGAAAATGAAGATCTCCAGCTTGCGTGCTGAAGCTCTAAAAGCACCAAATCTGGACCTATAAATATACTCGATCTGACTCGAGCATTGAAAGGAAGAACGTCTGGATCAGTCTGGTAAACCAGCGTGAAAAACACACTCAATTGAATTTATTAGATTAGCAAACTTTTCTTTTTCAAAACAAAAGTATCTCATAAGACATGCCCACACATAAGCATGGACATGTTTTTACCTTACGATAACCAAAACATTTCATATCCAATCCTCTTATATTATACTAGTGTCTAGTATACAAATAATATTAGTCATAGCCGAAATGGTTACCCATATAGCATTTCGGGATATTCATTATGCCATTACAAACAAAACTGCAAGCACGTAATGGAGTTTGGATTTCCATACAAATGACCAAGTGAAGGGACTACCTTCTGATGAGTACATCTCTAGATGGATGTCCCGAGGCACAGAACATCTACCCTCTACCATCACAAGACCAACCTACCTCTATAAATAGGTAGTAACGAATATGTCATTCCTTGGTCGTTACCGACTTTTTTCGAGGGCCAATATTGCATACAAACCACATTAACTTACATCAAAAACTTTATAGCGCGAAGAAATATATCTAGAAAGGGATGATCATATCCTAATTGGGAAAGACCCACTTAGCCTTGCCGCATGTAACCATGTTTTGGTCATTTTCGGTTGATGTGGCCCGAGGTAACGATTACCTTTCATATATCATATATCACATCACTTTGAATGCCACACGGCCATTTTCGTTGACTACTAACTGCCTTCCACAAAAATACAACCCTTGAGCTCGTATGTCTTAAGGAAGATGTTAAGCTAAGTGAAGTTGCCTTCTCCGCCACCGCTGATGTATGTTTGTAAACACCAATGTACATAATCTTTAGAGATGCAATGTCAGACAAACGTAAACACAATTTGTCCAGGAACATGACAAACTAAAGGTACTTTACTATCACATCCTATCGGGAAATCCCTAGGATTAGCAGCGAAAAATCTTTGCATTGGATATTTCATAATGAAGAGACCACTGCTACTATATGTATATTAGGATCTTAACCCCAAACGATCAACAAGCAGTCCTCCACTATTAATATACTAAATATCAATATCATCACAACCTGCATAATCGAACGCATATACATTGGTCCGAAGTGGTTTTCAGATAAATCTGATCCCGGTCTCTTCGCACCGACAACGCAATAGCATTTGTCAACCTCATAGAGAAAGTAAGTCTCATAGACTTATCATGTCTCCAACATTCAACTTGCTATCCTTCGGCCAAGAAGGAAGCTCGATAGATTGTGTTAATACTCTGCACTACACGAATCAACATCCTCAACACAAATGATAATCAAGCCTACTTAGATGGCTACATACTAAATGTACGACTAAATAGTTCTACATCAAGTCGAGAAACTAAAATGGCCAAATTTAATAGTCGGTAAAATATTTAGCACCATAATAATCACTAGGCCCTTTTAAAAATCTTTTATTAATTAAATCGCTTTCCAAATATTCACTTCAAATTATCTTTAAAAAGATATAATTCCAAACCATTTCAATATTTCGATATTTTGAAAAGCATTTCCATATACTTATTTATTAACAAGTAATCCACAATTCTCTTTATTTTCAACACTCAGAAAATATTACATATACTTAAATCATGATTAAGTATATATTTTATTCTTGAAGGAAAACATTATCTTAAATATATTTATTTGGATCGAAATGATTATTGCATAAAACATCGTTACGACAACCAAAAATTACTAGTGTAGAAATTCGAAAATTAGATAGGTATATAAATCTCATATACTATACAAAACATCTCCTTTGGAAATCGTTTACTATAACAATAGTATTATAGTCCATCATTCCTTACTTCTCGAAAATGTCTATTTCAATAATGAATTTGAAATCTATGTTCTCGATGCTCACACGTTTTAATACATCTTCAAACCATTTAACTCCATTTGAAAATATCACTTTTCAAAATATTTATTTAATTTAAAAGACTATTCATTGTCGGCAGTCGTGAATATAATTTCTTACCAAATTCGTTACTATTGCACATTTAATTTAAAGGATTATCCACTGTCCAAAATCGTGAATATAGTTTCTTACCAAATTTATTAATTCTACAAATTTAATTTAAAGGATTATCCACTGTCCAAAATTGTGAATAGAATTCCTTTAATAAGCTGTATACTTAACTTATCAAAATAAGTTGATTTTGGATTTATAAAACAATGTTTATAAACTCACATTTCTATTTTATATAAACTTCAATTTATAAATTCTCTTTGTTAACCAATTCCGTTTATATCTCATTTATATGCCAAAATCCAATTATAAGTTAATTACTTATAAATCTCTTATTACAAATTCATTTTTTCATAACTTCATAAATTCATAAATCTTATTCACTTATAAGATTTATTTGTACTTCATTTTAACATTTGCAAAATTCCTTTATAATTCCATCACGTTTGATTTATAAAAATTCAATTTTATAAATTTTATATATAAATTGTTTACAATTATTCAAAAATTATCAATTTAAACTATTTTACAAAATAGCATACTCCATATTTCAAAAATCAAATTTTTGTTATATTTCACAAAAATTATAATTTTTGTAAGAACAAAATTACAACTTTTATTTATTTAAAATGCATTCATTTCCTGATCAATTCAAAAATTTAACAAAACATATATTTTCAAAATCACTTTGAAATCTTTTTTTATTTGAAATCATCACTTTAATCATCTTAAATTACCAAAAATGTAATGACCCGTAATTTCTTTACTTCGTAAATGAGAGATTTCGTTCGTTTCAAATTTAAAAAGGAGTTTAAATCTTAAAATAAATACGTTATATATAATAAATAATTATCTATTCTTAAAGTTAATAAATAAAAAAGTATAAATTTGGATTTTAGAATAAATCAACAAAAGTTAAGTTTTGTTAATAATGAATAAAGGCTTAAATAAATAGATATAAATATTTATTTCAAAAGATAAATCTTGTTTAAAACATCTAATAAAGATAATAAAAGAATATTAAAAGATTTAAAAAAGCATTAATAATCGTTTTATAAAAATAACCAAAATTTGACGCATTTTGTAAGTTTTATATACGTTGTAAAATTAAAGAATTCAATAATAATTAAATATGATTTTAAAATATAAAGAGACATGTTTTAATTTATTTAAAAAAGTAAAAAGTTCATTTTAAAGTTTGGTTTACATCAATATATATCTTAACAAAAGGGTCAAATTTTGAAGGTAAAATTTGTCGGCAAAAACACCGTTTTCAACCAAAACAAGTTATCGACAAGTTGTTGCAACTTGATACATTTTCGAACATGCACATATGCATATATACAACTTTACAAACTATTTAAACATTTTATGTTAAGAACTAAAGACAAGAAGGGTTTACTTTTGAAAAGTTTACATAAAAGAGTGTAAAAAGTGAAAAGACATGATTTGACTAATTAAGTTTTACTTTAAATCTTTATAAACAACAGCATTACATATATGTCATGTCTCATTTATGGGATGTTATGTGTATGCATGGAAAGAGAGCAAAATGATAATTATGTAATTTAAAAAGTAAAGAAAAAAGACAAAATCATTACTTAAGGACTTAATATCACATCCGAACTTCTCTTCTCATTCATGCACATCATTTCTCATCTTGGAAAGGAAATAAAGTAAGTTGAAAATTTAAAAATTAGAAGGGTATTTTAGTCATTTGGTTAAGGTTAAAAATGTAATTTACATAGGAAATTTTTGCTATAAATACCACTACACTTTCACTCATTTTCTTTACACCTCTCATTCTTCTTCTTCTTCTTCTTCATTTTTTAGATTTCTTTTGCTCATTAATGCTTCTACTCTTTAAGAGAGGTAGGAGGGTTAAAAATAGTGGAGTGCTTATGCACTAATCCACTTGTTACTCTCTAACATCTTCTTAATTCATTTCTTCTTCTAATCTTCTTAAAAAGGACCATAGGCCGTGAGTTTGGAAGTTGATAAGGGGAGGGCGTGAGCAAAGCAAGTAGAGATGGAGATGGCCGAGCACTTGGAAAAGGTGGAAGAATGTTTAGGTGGTGGTCTAGTGAAGCGTTGAATTAAATGAATGTTGGTAGGAAGTTAAACGTTTTGGGTAAATGTGAGAAATTCTCACTGCTTTTGAATGTACATTTTAGTTATGTTAAAACAATCACATTTACACCCTTATGACATTTGAACGTTTATACCAAATTGATTGTTAATATGAATGATTTGATAGTAGTAAATTAATTGAATTGTGATAATATATCCGTTATGGTATTAATAGTAAATGTTGGATTTAAAATCATATGTTATGTGATTGGTTGAATGGATGTTATGTTAATGATAAATATGAATATTGGATAAGTTCATTTTGATTTAAATAATCACTTTGTTAATAAGACCATATTCTAGTAATATCAGATATTTTGGAAAAATAAGTATTTTTTCATTTAGAAGTGAAATTAAAGTTAAAATAAAAGAGAATTTGAAATTTGAAGTGAAACGGGTTTGAAAAGGATAGTTAATTTGAAATTGAAATTGAGATGAATAGTGAAATTGAAATTGAAATTGATTTTGAAAAATTAAATTTTAGTTTGAGATTGAGTTAAAGTTTAAATTAAAATTAGATTTGAAATCTAAGTTTTAATTGAGTTTAGTTTGATATTAGAATTGAAATTGAATTGAAATTTAAAATTTAATATTAAAATAATGGGAATATAATAATATTATAATATGGTAATTGTGAAAATTCATTTTAAATACTTTAAAAAGTGAAAATATTGATTTAAAATGATTTGTAATGATTTTATAAGTGTTAAAATTCAATTTGAATAAATTATTTCAAGTATTGAAAAATAAGTTAAAACTAGATGCGTTGCGCAATGGTAGTTCGCGGTTTCACGCCGAAAAGTTCAAATGAATGTGTAGAGTGAAATATAGCTCGGAATTCTTCGAGGTAAGAAAATACTGGACTATTATATCCATATCTTCTAAACGAAGAAAGGAAATCAAGTTTCGATAAGTAGATTTTTGAAATAAGTCCAAATCAATTTTTCATAAAAATCGCGCTAGTGTAGTTAAGCGACCATAACAGGGAATCTGTTTAAATGAACGTTTTTAATTATGGAAAAAATATGAAATAAATTTGATTAATCTTTTTAAATGATTTAAAAGATATTTGAGTTGGAAAATATGAATTATCAAATGTTTAAAAGTTATTTAAATCAAATAAGCTTATATGGCACTTTCCGCAGCACTTTTATGCTTTGAATTCTTTAACTTTTGGAATATGAGTTTAAATGTAACGACATTTCTAGAATCAGTTGTGAATGTTTTAAAAAGGATAATTAAGAGTTTTGGAAGATAATTTGTAATATATATAAGGAATTCCAAAATAAAGTGGAAATCTGAGTATGCGGAAACGATTAGTACATTTGTCCTGCCTATGAGATCTGGGAAGATAAAACAAAATGTTTTAACTAAGGTTAGAATGGAGCAACCAGTGCCCCGAACTTACCCGGCCTATGTTTTCTTTTCTTAAGCGAGGGGTGGGATAGATCAAAAGGAAAGCCTGGATGCTCTTAAATAAAATAAATTTTGTTAAGTTTTTTAAAATAAAAGAAGATTAGTATTATCCAGAATTTAAGAAATATCTAGAATGAATGATTTTTATGATCCAATTTACTGCAAAATGTTTGCTAACATTTATTTTAGGTTTTATCATAAATGATGTCTTAAATAACATTTGTTTTTGACCCGCATAAAAGTAAGGAATTTGATTGAACGTTAAGTAAGGAATTTTGAGATTTTTTCCAAAGCAAAAGAATGAATTACTAAGAATTTTCCTAAGTCAAAAGAAAGAGATTTTGAAATCATCCAAAAAGAATTTAAGTGAAAAAGACTTAATAAATCCTATATACTCATATTCACTTTTATCAATATTCGATTTCAAAGGAACCGGGGTCGGATTTGGTTGATTCCTATCCAAAAAAACCACTTCGAACCAATGTATACATTCGAACGTGAAGACACGTTGAAGATGATTAAAGACCGTGGATCTTTATAGCGTGAGGATTGCTTGTTGACTTGCTCTAGGTAGCTCCCGAGTTATATATAGTAGTGGTCTCCTCGTTGTGGAGATTTTTTAGATTGCAAGGACTACTCGCTACTAGTGGTAGTAGAAGAGTGCCTTCGGTTTGTCCTGTTCCTGGACAACCTGTATAGATGTTTGTCTGACATTTCTTTTCTAAAGATCACGTACATTGGTTTTTACAAACGTACATCAGTGGTGGCGGAGAAGGAAACTTCTCTTAGCTTAACTCCCTCCTTGAGACATACGAGCTCAAGGGTTGTATTTTTGTGTTAGGAAGTAGTTAAACGGAAATGGCAATGTGGCATTCAGAGATGTGATATGTGCTATGTTGAAAGGTAATCGTTTGCTTTAAGCCTCATCGAACCGGAAATGACCGAAACAGGATTAGATGCGGCAAGGCTAAGTTGGTCATTCCTAATTAGGGTATGATCATCCCCTTCTAGATAAATTTCTTCCCGCTACGACGTTCGGGATGTTAATGTGGTGTATGGAAAGAGTGCTCTCGGATAAAGGTCGGTAACGACCGGGGGATGACATATTCTATACCGTCTAGTTGTAGAGGTGGGCCGGTCTTGTATTGGTAGAGAAGCTGTGTGACGGTTTCTCAGGACATCCATCTAGAGGTGTACCCATTTCGGTAGGTTGATCCTGCGCCTAGTCATTTGTATGGAAATCCATTCTCCAATAAGAACCTATGGTTTTATTTGTATTGGCGTAATGAATAGCCTCGAAATGCTATATGGGTAACCATTTCGGATAAGATTAATAAGTTTATTGCAAATGTTTTCAAAGAGATGTCATTAGAAATAATATCCAAGGTTTTGATATAAAAATGTTTTAGTTATCATAAGGTAAAAACACGTCCGTGTTTATGTGTGGGCGTGGTCTTTTGAGATACTCTTTATTTCAAAGGATTTTATCCAATGGCTGATATATGACACTGTCATTTATTATTGAGTTTTTCTCATGCTGGTTTATTAAGCCTGATCTGGGTATTTTAAATACTCAGGTCAGATCCAAGTAGTTTCAGGTTAGTCGAAGACGATTGGAGTTTCCAGAGGAGAGCTGGAGATATTCATCGACATATGGACATATTCTATTATCCGCTATACTTAGTGTACTTTGTTTTATGTTTGTCAGCAACTGTAAGGGCAGATGTTTATAACTGTCCAAGCTAAAACTAGGCTAGACTCTGATAGTGTATTTTAAAATTTTCCGCTGTAAAGATTATTAATGAAATAATATATGTTATTCCATTCGTGTGAGATTATGTTTTGTCTACTTTTCTGTATTAACCTTAAAGATCCATCTTTTCGTGCAATTTGAGTTGGACATGTGTGGATTGTTGTCAATTCAAAGAGTACGGGAAAAAGGATCTTTACATTTGGTATCAGAGCTGAAGGTTAAGCGAGAATCTAGGCTCTCTTATGGGTAAAGTCTCATCAGAGATAGGATTAGTAATATCCTAGGATGAGTAGCTCATTAGAGTAGGAACACCCTAGGATGAGTTATGAGAGTATTATATATATGAGTGCGTATTTGTTAATTTCATAAAAATGATTTTGTTTTAAAGATGGTAAATGAAATAATTTTAACTTGGGTTTATATTATAAATATGTGGAAATTAGCTACAAGGGCCTCTTTAGCAAGTGCAATTAGATTCTAGGACACACAACTGAAATAATTACTTTGAAGGAAAAAATGCAAAATAATTAGTTTCTAAGGCCTAAAAGCCTATGAAGTTATACCCTTGAAAGTAATTGTACTGCTGACTTTGTCCTTAAAAGTAATTATTCTGCTGACTTTGGACTTGAAATTAATTTCTTTAGATGTGTGTCCTAGAAACTAATTTGACTGAAAAGTTTGCCCTTCTAGTAAAATGCCCCTATAAATATTGAAGGCGATATTATTATTTTCGGTTATAAATTAAGGATTGGTTGTAATTTTGCTTAGTAAAACTAAAATATGAATATCATGTGATTAGTATTGCATAATTTGACTATAAGATATTCCATATAGAATATCTGTTGAGAACTAGAATTTAGATCTTTAATCATATACCCTTAGATATTTAGTATTAAGAAATAATAATGATTAAGTGATCATAATAATGGATGGATTTAAAAGCTAAATACAAATATATATCTTGTGAAGTGAAATTCGTAATTTGGTTATAAGATATTTGATGATAATATTGAAGCTAGAAGTTGTAATTAAAGAAAGTAAAAAGAAAATGCGTACTTAGAAAAAAAATTATTATCAATAAGATAGGAAAAGATATGCCAAAATTGAAATTTTAGGTAAATATAATATAAAAGGATAAGTTCTATAATTTATAAAGCAGTTAAGATAATTTGAAATTTAGACACTTTGACTATGTTAAAATCAAAGTGAAATTTAGAACAAGAGGTATAAGAAATATCATCCTAATATAAAACTTTGAATTGGTGATACATTTAGGGTAACATTCGTAATTCAGAATGAAGTAAGATTAGAAGTGGATATTTTGAATAATATGGTTAATTGGGTAATTGTTGGACGAAAAAGGTTAATAACAAATACCATGAGAATTGAGTTTCACAAATTTGAATATAAGGTATTTGATGGATTTAAGGTTAAGAAATTTGATTTAGAAAATGATAGGTAAATAAGTTAAGCAGTTAATCATAGAATCAGTGAGAAAAAGGTGTACACTTAGTAAAGTTGTCTTATTAATATATGGAGTGGATAAATAATATAAGATAATGAAAACCTTAGGTAAAGAAAACTAAGGGTTGAGTTTTATAACTTATTAATTTGAGATAATAGAAGACTTCCATATTAGTTAAACACTTAGTTGAAGTAATAACAATTTGAAGTTTGGGGATATGTATATATACTCTCAGGAAGTAAAGGTATATTATACAAGTTTAAGTCATATTTGTAAGCTTAAGTAACCATGGATTTAGCAAAAAGTAAATGGTTGTGAAATAAGCTTGGATTAATAGAAATTTTAAAGAAATGTATTACGTAAAGATGAATGTGGATAAGTACATAAGTTAGACGTACATCGTTTCAGCACATAAAATTTGATCTAAGATTTGGTTACAGAACTTTGAGGTGTTTGCACCAATTCGAGAAAGGACTTATCACTCGATTCTTGACGGCGAGCATTGATGAGAGTTTGTGATTATGTGCTCAAGTTTTCTATCATAGGTTAGAGCTATGCAAGAAAAGCAAGGGTTTGTGATCAAGAAGTCTAATCAAAGTTTGGACTAGAAAATCGCGGGATCGGTACTAGTTCAGAAGCAAAATTTTGAATTCTAATAGTAGATTGAATCAAATATCACATATAGTTGATGCTTTGGGTCTGTCTACTTAGTAGTTGAATAGTTATCTCAAATAATAGGCACTAAGATATAGTGGTTGGACTGCTGTTGGTATATATATAGACCTCAGGTATAGTACATGATCAGGACAGAGACTGAGTTATGTAGACGTATTCGTTTATCTTGATATAGTATCAGTGTGGTTGTTTTGGATGTATAGTCTTGTTTGGTTATTGTATATATTATCTTAGGTGTGCAGTATACACTAGGATGGGTAGGATAGAAGTTTGACTTGATGTATGTACATATAACCGTAGGTACATGAAAGGTACTCAGGTTAATGTGCGAAATCTTTATATGTATGTTTGGCATCATTTGTTTTAGTGTTGTTATGATATCGATCTTCTTCTTTTCTATCATCAGCAGTAGTAAGCCAAATTATTTGAGGAGATGAGTATGGGATAGATTCCTTTATCTTTGATTTCATTTCGAGGACGAAATGCTTTTAAGTAGGGGAGAATGTAATGACCCGTAATTTCGCTACTTCAAAAATGAGAGATTTCATTCTTTTTAAAATTAAAAAGGAGTTTAAATCTAAAAATAAATATTTTATATATAATAAATAATTATCTTTTTTTATAGTTAATAAATAAAAAAGTATGGATTTTAGAATAAATCGACCAAAGCTAAGTTTTGTTAATAAAAGATAAATGCTTAAATAAATAGGTATAAATATTTGTTTTAAAAGATAAATCATATTTAAAATATCTAATAAAGATAATAAAAGTATATTAAAAGATTTAAAAAAGTACTGATAATCGTTTTACAAAAATAATCAAAATTTATCGCCTTTTTTCAGTTTTACATACGCTGTAAAATTAGAGATTTGAATATTAATTAAATATGATTTTAAAATATAAAGAGACATGTTTTAATTTATTTAAAGAATAAAAAGTTCATTTTAAAGTTTGGCTTACGTCAATATATAGTTTAACAAAAACGTCAAATTTTGACGGTAAAATTTGTCGACAAAAAAACCATTTTCAACCAAAACAAGTTCGACTAGTTATTGCAACTTGATACATTCTCTAACATATATATATGCATGAATACAACTTTACAAACTATTTAAACACTTTACATTTATCACTAAAGACAAAAAGGGTTTACTTTTGAAAAGTTACATAAAAGAATGTAAAAAATGAAAAGACATGATTTGACTAATTAAGTTTTATTTTAAATCTTTACAAACAACATCATTACATATATGTCATGCCTCATTTATGGGATGTTATGTGTATGCACGGAAAAGGTGCACGGGTACTTATGTAATTTAAAAAGTAAAAAAGACAAAATCATTACTTAAGGACTTAACATCACATCCAACCTTCTCTTCTCATTAACGCACATCCTTTCTCATCTTGGAAAGGAAAGAAAGTAAGTTAAAAATTCAAAAAGTAGAAGGGTATTTTAGTCATTTTGGCTAAGGTTAAAAATGTAATTTACATAAGAAATTTTTACTATAAATACCACTACACTTTCACCCATTTTCTTCACACCTATCATTCTTCTTCTTATTCATTTTTGAGCTTTCATTTGCTCATTAATGGCTTCTCCTCTTCAAGAGAGGTAGGAGGGTTAAAAAAAGTGGAGTGCTTAAGCACTAATCCACGTGCTACTCTCAAACCTCTTCTTAATTCACTTCTTCTTCTCCTCTTCTTAAAAAGGGCGTTAGGCCATGAGTTTGGGAGTAAATAAGTGGAGGACGTGATCAAAGCAAGTAGAGATGGAGATGGCCGAGCACTTGGAAAAGGTGGAAGAATGTTTAGGTGGTGGTCTAGTGAAGCGTTGAATTAAATGATGTTGGTAGGAAGTTAAACGTTTTGGGTAAAGGTGAGAAATTCTCATTGCTTTTGAATGTACATTTTAGTTATGTTAAAACAATCACATTTATACCCTTATGACATTTGAATGTTTATACCAAATTGATTGTTAATATGGATGATTTGATAGTTAGTAAACTAATTGAATTGTGATAATATATCCGTTATGGTATTAATAGTAAATGTTGGATTTGAAATCATATGTTATGTGAATGGTTGAATGGATGTTATGTTAGTGATAAATATGAATAATGGATATGTTCATTTTATTTAAATAATCACTTTGTAAATAAGACCATATTTTAGTAATATGAGATATTTTGGAAAAATATTTAAAGTTAAAATAAAAGAGAATTTGAAATATGAAGTGAAACGGATTCGAAAAGGATAGCTAATTTGAAATTGAAACTGAGATGAGTAGTAAAAATGAAATTGGAATTGATTTTGAAAAATTAAAGTTTAGTTTGAGATTGAGTTAAAGTTTAAATTTAAATTAAATTTGAAATCTAAGCTTTAATTGAGTTTAATTTGATATTAGAATTGAAATTGAATTGAAATTGAAATTTAAAATTTAGTATTAAAATAATGGGAATATAATAATATTATAATATGGTAATAGTGAAAATTCATTTTAAATACTTTAAGAAGTGAAAATATTGATTTAAAATGATTTGTAATGATTTTGTAAGTGTTAAAATTCAATTTGAAAAAATTATTTCAAGTATTGAAAAATAAGTTAAAACTAGGTGCGTCGCGCAAAGGTAGTTCCCGATTTCGCGTCGAAAAGTTCAAATGAATGTGTAGAATGAAATATAGCTCGGAATTCTTCGAGATTAGAAAATTCTAGACTATTATATCCATATCTTCTAAACGAAGAAAGAAAATCAAGTTTCGATAACTAGATTTTGAAATAAGTCCAAATCAATTTTCCAGAAAAATCGCGCTAGTGCAGTTAAGTGACCATAACAGGGAATCTGTTTAAATGAACATTTTTAATTATGGAAAAATATGAAATAAATTTGGTAAATCTATTTAAATGATTTAAAAGGGATTTGAATTGCAAAATATGAACTATCGAATGTTCAAAAGTTATTTAAATCAAATTAGCTTATATGGCACTTTCCGTGGTACTTTTATGCTTTGAATTCTATAACTTTTGGAATATGAGTTTAAATGTAACAACGTTTCCCAGAATCTATTGTGAATGTTTTAAGAAGGATAATTAAGCATTTTGAAAGATAATTTGGAATATTTATAAGCAATTCCAAAATAAAGTGGAAATCTGAGTATGCGGAAACGACTATTACATTTGTCCCGCTCGTGAGATCTGGGAAGAAAAAACAAGGTGTTTAATTAAGGTTAGAGACGAAGCAACCAGTGCCCTGAACTTACCCGGTCTATGTTTTCTTTTCCTAGGCGAGGTGTGGAACAGATCGAAAAGAAAGCCGGGTTGCTCTTAAATAAAATAAATTTTGTTAAGTCTTCCAAAATAAAAGAAGATTAGTATTGTCCAGAATTTAAGCAATATCCAGAATGAATGATTTCTATGATCCTATTTACTCCAAAATGTTTGCTAAGATTTATTTTAGGGTTTATCATAAATGATGTCTTAAATAACATTGTTTTTTACCCACATAAAAGTAAAGAATTTGATTGAAAGTTATGTAAAGAATATTCAGATATTTTCCAAAGCAAAAGAATGAATTACTTAGAATTTTCCTAAATCAAAAGAAAGAGGTTTCGAAATCATCCGAAAATAATTTAAGTGAAAAGAGACTTAATAAATCCTGCATACTCATATTCACTTTTTATCGATATTGGATTTCGAAGGAACAGGGGTCGGATTTGGTTGATTCCTATCCAAAAAACTACTTCAAACCAATGTATACGTTCAAACGTAAAGACATGTTGAACATGATTAAAGACCGTGGATCATTATAGCATGAGGACTGCTTATTGACTTGCTCTGGGTAGCTTCCGAGTTATATATAGCAATGGTCTCCTCATTGTGGAGATTTTTCGGATTGCAAGGACTACTTGCTACTAGAGGTTGCAGGAGAGTGCCTTCGGTTTGTCCTGTTCCTGGACAACTTGTATGGACGTTTGTCTGACATTGCATTTCTAAAGATTGGGTACATTTGCTTTTACAAACGTACATCAGTGGTGGTGGAGAAGGCAACTTCTCTTAGCTTAACACCCTCCTTGAGACATACGAGCTCAAGGGTTGTATTTTTGTGGAAGGTAACTAGTAGTTAAATGGAAATGGCAATGTGGCATTCAAAGATGTGATATGTGCTATATGAAAAGGTAATCATTTGCCTTAAGCCTCATCAAACCGAAAATGACCGAAGCAGGATTAGATGCAGCAAGGCTAAGTGGGTCATTCCCAATTAGGGTATGATCATCCCCTTCTAGATATATTTCTTCCCGCTATGACGTTCGGGATATTGATTAATGTGGTGTATGTAAAGAGAGCTCTCAGATAAAGGCTGGTAACGACGGGGGATGACATATTCGGTACCATCTAGTTATAGAGGTGGGCCGGTCTTGTGTTGGTAGAGAAGCTGTGTGATGGTTTCTCGGGACATCCATCTAGAGGTATACCCATTTCAGAAGGTAGATCCTACGCCTGATCATTTGTATGGAAATCCATTCTCCAATGAGAACCTACAGTTTTGTTTGTATTGGCGTAATGAATAGCCTCGAAATGGTAATGCTATACGGGTAACCATTTCGCATAAGATTAATAAGTTTATTTGCAAATGTTTTCAAAGGGATGTCATTAGAAATAATATCAAATATTTTGATATAAAAATGTTTTAGTTATCATAAGGTAAAAACTAATCCGTGTTTTTGTATGGGCGTGGTCTTATGAGATACTCTTTATTTCAAAGGATTTTATCCAAAGGCTGATATATGACACTGTCATTTATTATTGAGTTTTTCTCATGCTGGTTTATCAAACCTGGTCCGGGTATTTTCAATACTCGGGTTAGATCCGAGTAGTTTCAGGTTAGTCGAAGACGGTTGGAGTATCCAGAGGAGAGCTGGAGATATTCATCGAGGTGTGGACATATTCTATTATCCGCTATACTTATTGTACTTTGTTTTATATTTGTCATCAATTGTAAGGACGGATGTTTATAACTGTCCAAGCTGAATCTAGGTTAGACTCTGATAGTGTATTTTAAAATTTTCCGCTGTAAAGATTATTATTGAAATAATATATGTTATTCCATTCGTGTGAGATTTTGTTCTGTCTACTTTTCTTTATTAACCTTAAAGATCTGTCTTTTCATGCAATTTGAGTTGGACATGTGTGGTTTATTGTCAATTCAAAGAGTACGGGAAAACGACCCTTTACATTAAATAGGCCCAATGCTGCAATAGCACTAAATACATCAATCATGGCATTCAAATCATCATATATCACATGATAACACCATACATATAGATATTTGTAAATAAAACCAATACTGGTGATGAATCCATAAAGATTCCTCTATCCTGTCACCTACAACAAATATACATATTAGAAAATATGCACACCGTCCACTTTGAGGCAGATGTGCATATAAAAGATCATCCACTCATACACGAGAACGTATAGGGTCTCATCTGCTCTAATAGATATGAATATCTCTAAATACCAATCAATATATCTATATATATATATTATATCATCCAAATGATCATCAATCGACATAAATAAAGTTTATTCTTACTTATATAAAAATATCAGTCAGTCAGAAAGAGTGAGTTGTACTCACTTTGGTTCCAATAGTGGTTGTAGTGTTTTATTCCCAATAAAATTAAACAAGCATTTAATTTTTACCCAAACTTTTAACTACCACTATCAACTCCAAACTAGCTCTAAAATGTAGTGCTCGTCAATACGAATCCAATGCCACTTGTTTCGTCAAAAACGGATCGCATATGAAAAAGTTATGACATTTTAAAGTTTATACAATTTTATATAAAGTAATTTTAATTTCTTTATTTTTGTTTTCAACCTAGAATAAAATCCAACCGTTGATTTCGAATAAGGAGATTAGGCCATGCTTTCCTTTCTTCCTCTCCCACGCTGACATCCAGACAACCAAGCACATATGCTGCAGATCTACTTTTAATTATCGCGACCTCTACGTTGTGCTAGAGGATGATCGAGTACCACCAAATTGAAGCCCTAGCCGAGCTCTACCACCGCCCCTAATCACGTGAAGTTCGATACCCTAGATGCCTAGAAAATAGTGCCTAAAGAACGAATGAAGGCATTGCCGTAGCCATTAATCCACCTCACCAAACTTGATCATCACCATATGGATTTATCCGTCTCGACTAGTTCTACAATTTTCTAGTTGAGGCCTTCAACTAATTCTTCTTGGATTAAGAGAATTTGAAGGAGGATCGACATTAGATTTTAGCCATTGAATGTTAATGTGGCGGCTAGGGTTTAAAGAAATTAGGCTTTCGCAAAGTAGAAAAAAATGTGGCCTTATATAAAAATTTCGTGACACTATTCATCCAAAAAAATTTCAAACTCCAAACGAAGCGTGCCGCCTAACATTTATAATGTTTCACCACTATTCCTAACACAATGGAATACATATCGGGCGCTAATTCGATCGTATTTGGAAGATAGTTTTTCAAATCGACTTATTTTAAATTAAAATTTTACTTAAACAAATTTCTACGCGTTTTTGCTTCCCACGACTAAATCATAAATCTGATTGACAAAGATAACATTATGGATCCAATGAAACTAGTTTCATCAATATCTGAGGATATGTCAAAAATGACTATTTTTACACGTTAATTAAATATTATGTAACAACCCTACATTTGTATATTTTAATTTCAAATTTATTTCATTTTGAAAATATTTTAAACTTGTTTTATTTCAAATATTTCATTTTTAAATATAAATGTTGATTATTATGGGAATTATAATTTCAAACTAGTATAAATTGGATATTTTACTGAAAAGTGTATTTCTGTTCAAACTGTTCAAACATTGACTTTTAAATTTCAAAATTTAAATATTTAAATTCTTAAATTTTATATTTTATTATGAAAATAGATTTAATAACTTGGATACTGCTTTTCGTTTCGTTGAAAACGGACTTAAATTGTGAAAGTTATGTATATTTCAAAATTGAATGCAATTTGTTTTATTTAGCAATTTTGTTTATTTTAAATTATATAAATTATATTTTCTTTGTCATACTTTATTTTAATATGTGTTAATATTATATATTATATATATTTTGTCTTTTAAATATTTTTAAAGTGTTGATAGAATTTTTCCAAAGCTTATTGAATCTATTTTCTAATTTTCAAGCCTAGTTTCCATTTTTCCTTGCTAATTGCTTAATTTAATTATATATAATTAAAATTTATTTATTTACTTTATGCATTCACTCTTATTTGCTGTGTTTTACTTTATTTTATTCATTTTACGTGTATTTAAATTTAAATAAAATTTTCCAAAGTCTATTGAAGTTATTTCTAATGTTTAAAGCCTAGTTTGCAATTTTTAGCCATTTTCTTAATTTAAATTCTATTTATTTAGAATTTTTTTTTTCATATATGAGTTTTATCTTTATTTATCAGTTTTATATGTATTTATAAATTACAAATTTATACAAAAGAAATTCGAACAGTTTTGTGACTCTTTAGCTGCTTGAGACCTTTTGTTTTCCACCACTTCGTTTTCCAACCTCTTGCATTCAATTGCTTTGGCCGACCTGATTCTTTCTCTCAGCCACTTATTTTTCTCATAATTCATGAATACAAACCTTTCTCATCTCCAAAATAGCCAGCCATCTCCATTGCTTGCAAAAATTCTGGTAAAAACTTCTTTTCTTTTCATGTTTTCTTTGTTTTCTTTTGTGATTGCACTTGCCTTCTTCATCTTTATTGGATCGGCATGCCCTCCTCCACCACCTTGGCCGCCTCCACCACAACCCCCTCTAGTCAACACTTCCTCCAGCCCATCCCCTTGCCATAGCCGTGCACCATGATGAAGTAGATCCACACAAAAATGAGGAAACTCCACATATATGTCCATAACCGAACTCGCCTTGCTTCCATCACCTCCTCCATCACTTTGGCCGACCATACACCACCACCACCAGCAAATTCCTGATTTGAGCCCACTGACACATCATCCTCTAGCCCAATACAGACCTGGTCGTTCCCACCTTGGCCTTGGCCGAGCCCTCTACTGCATAGGAATCCATGATATTTGCCTTGTAGTGTTAGTTCATGCTCATATATCTTTGCTCCATCATTTTGCCATGCTAGGCCGACCTTTAAGAACCCAAACCAGATCCAAACAATGCCTTTAGCCATCCCATTTCAGATCTAGAGTTGAAGCATAGGTGGTAGAAAGCAAGTGCAAACACTTCGGTGATGTTTTGTGTATTCATTTCTAGCTTTGTTTAATTGAACTTGGGTTGAAAACTTATGTTATATTTATTTGTTTTGTCTCATGTATCAAAGGAGAATTAATCTTTGGCTCTTCCACTCATCTTCGTGTCGTGATATCATGATTTTTTGGATCTCATTCGTGCATTCGTCGTCGTGTCTCCAGCTCAAAACAGTGAGTAAATCTCACCAGACTAATATGTACTTATATAGTGATAAACTGACATCACCTGAATCTGTAAATGCATATCATCCTGTTATAACTGCTATATTATATTCATATGAAGTTCACACCTATATTTACACTTGTTATACCATATGTTACTATTATTTCATGCTATTCTGTTATTTTCATCAGTTTATCACACTGCAAGTTCCCTTTAGATTAGAATCACTATGGGTTGAAATGATACATACCCGAACGGACTTTAGAATAGGAAAAAATCATTATGGGCTGAAATGATAGGCCTGAATGATTTTCAACTATTTTTTTTTACTTGGGATTACGGGTTTGAAATGATCAAACCCGGGTTTTCTTTGTAAATTACGGGTTGAAATGATATATTACCCGTATCACTTTACCTAGGCTAAAAAATGAAATACAAACCCGTTGTTAAAATATGTTTTTCTAAAAAAATTTAAATTATTTTAGAAATGTAAATATTATAATATTTTGATTTAATTTGATAAAAAAGATTTTTTGTAAAGCATTATTGATTTTCTAAAATTTTATAAGTGAAATAAATAAATGGTAAAATTAGAAAATATGAAATGTAAGTTATTTTGGAAATTATAATTTGGTGATAAATGGAATTTAAATTAAATATGAAAACATAATAAATTTATGATATTTTGAGTTAAATTAATTTAAAATGAATTTATAATATATTAATGATTTTTGAATAAAGTGAAAATGTGAAATAAATGAATATTTAAGTTGAAATTTTGAAATATAACTAAAATTGAAAATTTGTGAATTTGGCTTAAAAGTGAATTTTTAAGTTAAGTAAATAAAAATGAAATTAAGTTATATTTGAAAATTTTAAACTTAAGTGTTAAGTTAAATTTAATTTAATGAAATTAAAATTTAATGTTGGAATTTAATAAGTGAATTATTATTAAATATTGATTTTTGAAATGAAATTTAACTTTATAAAATCATGAATATAAGGGTATTTGAATAATTGTTTTATAAGTGAAAATATGTGATTTTATAAGTTAAAATGATTTAAATAAAAATATAATTGTTTGGGAAATTATATTGAATATTTGAAGTTAATTAACAGCATTTTTAAAATGCTGTCTTTAGTTAAATTGAATTGTTTTGAATGTAACTTTCCGTAGCATTTTCTAAATGCTACGAAAGGTGAATTTTCACCGTTTTGACAAACTTAAGTGAATGAAATTTGAAAAGTTTAAATTTTTAGAAATTTAATAATATAATTATTAAATATAATAACTTCATTTTAATGATTTAAAAGGAAGTAATTTGTTTCGAAATATAAACTATTTTGAAATGTGTTTTGTAGTGGTATTTAAATTAAATAAATATGAATGTGGTTTGGAAAATATTATATTTTGATATTATGAAATGGATTTTGAATGATATTGAATTTTGAAATGATATTTTATTTTGAAGTATAAAATACCATTTTGAAATTTTAACCACGGGGTGTATTTAATTTATAGTTTAACTGATTCTTAAAGGATGGGCGATCCCAAGCATCCTTTAAGTTATTGTGCATTTCTACTACAGTTCACTTGAGTTGGTTTACATTATATAAGTATATATTGTCCTGACTCGAGTGTTTTGTGTTTTACTATAAGCTCGGGTCAGCCTGAGTATTCACAGCTTTGGATTCTCTTTCTAGAGCTGGTCTTTGCCGAGTTTCTGCTTATCTACATTTATATCTACTTTCTGTTTCAGCTATTCTAGTTTATCTCATGTATTAGTGAACTTCTATGTATTTGGGATTTCTATTATGTTGTTTTCAGACTGTATTATGTATTTGGTTTGAGACTCTGCCGTAGTAGCTTCATGAACTACTATGTATTTTATTCCGCTGCGAGGTATTTTGTTTGTTCTATGTCTGTGATTCTGTGATTGTATTTCATTTGCTCCAAATTTATTTACAACGCGGTATTTTGAGCAATTCAAGTCCGACATGTGCGGATGCGAATGGCTGAAAATATCGGGTTGTTACATATTAAAATATTCAATTTCTACAAATAAATTTTTAATTCAATTTTAAAGTTTACTAACTTCATTCTATTTCAAATAAAATTTAATTCAACTTTATAAATCATTTTCATTCACAATAAATTTTAATTTCAATTACTTATACAGTTTCAAATATTAAATTAACAATTTAATTATCCAATTAAATTATTATATTCGAAATATAAGTTATTCAACTTATAAAATTAACCTTTGAATATTTGAAATTAATTAAATATCCTAATTCGGAATGAATAAAATTCCGAGTCGTTACAAATAAGGTATCTAAAAAGCAGTGACTAAGTTTGGTTTTGGGTAATCATGTACTATTCCTACCTTGCTACTAGCTTGGCCCAAATGATGAAATAAGCCCAAAAGGTCATCCCAAATAGAAAAGACTTAATTTGAATTCGGTCTTGGGCTAATTTCAAAATTATTGTGAAATTATAAATAAAAGTTTAAAATTTAAAAGTAAATTTAAAATAAGAAAAATGTTATACTATAAATTTTCAAATTGTTTTAAAAATGAAAATATAAGATTTTTAAATTTAAAGGTTATAAAATATAACATATACATATTCTAAATGTTATAATATAATGAAATTTTCAAATGATTGAAAATTAATATGAATTAGTTCGAAATTAATAAAATTTATTAGTTAGATTAATAAAATATATTAATTAAATAATTTATTAAATTAATAACTACATACATATATTGTATATTATGATATATGTTATGTTGTTTTAGAATGTTAAATTAACCTTAGTGCACATGTATGTATATAAGTGATTTTTGAAATTAGTATAAATTTAATCAATATTTATACTAATATGACATGTGTCAAACTATAATGGTTGTAGTATATAATAAATATTTAATGTAAATGTTATGCTAAAAATATAAAATTAATTAAAATGTTAATTAATTAAAATTAGTTAAATATGATTTAATTAATATAATATTACATATAAGGCATTTATATAAGAAATATGATATAAAAGTCATAATAATAAAACTTATATAATATGAATGTATAAATTAAAGGTGGAACATTAAGAGACCCTAAATAGGCCTAAGGAATAAATACATATGTAAACATATACTACGTGTTTTGATGTGTATGACACTCCAATAACAAGGTAATTTCATAAGCAATACTTTATTCCATAAGTCATTATCACTAAATATAATAAATTAAAGATTGTGAATCAACAATATAAAGTTGTCATTTATTATTTATATAATAATAAATTAATTGTTTACTCTTTAGCTGTTAAGCGCTCCTCAAGCGAGGGATGTTACGTGTAGTACTATTAATATATTGAATAGACAAGGTAAGATAACTGCACATATTTGTTGAGTTTTCCTCAAGATATGTGCATTATACATAGGCTGTCATGAAATAATAGTTCTAAATGAATAATCTAACTTTACTTGTTGGGCTTTCCTCGAGGTAAAGGCAGGATTAGAATAAGGTATAATAGGTTATGAGTTGTATATGATACTACCGATAAGGAGTTATCCATCATATGTGTTTGTTGAGGTTTCCTCAAAGTCAGAATCTTAAGGATACGAGTCATAACACCCACTATTGAGGTCGAAAGGCTTCTACATTTTGACAAAGGGTTTGATGAATTGTAAAATACTTGTGGGAGTTTTATTAGAAAAATGAAATGATAACATTGAACATTTCTAGTATTGTAAACACATATGGTTTGTAATCTTATAATAATCTACTTGATGAATTTATGCATTTAATATGATTTATAAAACATTAATAAACTAAGATATACAAATGAAAAGAATTGAAGATTGAGAAATATAAATATAACATACACTTACTAATAACTGCATATTGCATGTTAATGTTTCTATGCCCATGCAAGCGCCTGATTTTGCAACTACTAACTTAGCTTGTAATTTGGTCACTTATGTGTTTATTTGGTCGAGACCATGTATTGCATTCTATGAGTTCCGAACTAAAAATAAAAACAACACTATAGATATTTGATTCAAATAAAACCACGTATAAATGTTATATGGTGAATGGTCACAGTTCGTAATGTGTGATACTTCAATGAAATTAATTCATCCGAAATAATCAGATAAACCATAATGTGAGATCGAGCATTCAAGTTTATTGATTGCAATAAAGATCACATTGTGTTAAATGTAACACAAGATCAAAACTACAATATAGATCTAAGAACTCGATCCCTAGAATGTCAGTTTGACCAGTTTACGTTAGATTGTTCATGTTTAATGTCCTTATATGTTAAGGATGATCAAATGCATTTTTGTAAAGAGTTCGTTATGATATTATAGTAAGGTATTTCTTTTGAATGGTTCGATCATTTAGAAAGAATATTGAATGTATAAGATCTGATGTGATTTGAGGAATGGTTGGAATAAAGAGAGTGAACGGTCACTTCTGATTCATAAAGAAACATCGAAAATGAGATCTGTAAAATAATAACTAATACCTATTATTGGATTAAGAAATATGATTTCTATTCTGAACTTATTTTCATATAGAAAATTGTTTTCTATGAGGATTTTTTCTTTGAGCTCAAGATACTTTATCGAAGAACTCTCTATTGTAAACTAGTCGTAGTATATGAATAAATAACATACATTAAGTGAATGATGGACCTCCTAATTAAGTGCGCTATTTTAATAATGATGGAAATAGTTGGAGCATGCCATATAACACTTATTAATTTCATCAACTTACGAAAATTGTTTTCATAAAACACACCAAACCATATTTGTGAAATAATGATTATTTTTCAACATCGCCTTAAAAATAGCCATACTAATATTTCAATGTGTATATTACAAATATTCATTATGAAATAAAATTGTAATATGGTATGTGTTTTCATAATAAAATGATGCATTGGAAAATACTGAAATGTCTATAATGTTTTCATAATAAAATGATGCATTGGAATTATAAACTAAGCTATAGTTTTGAGAAATAATTTTATTATATGATTATGAATCAAATGATACTGATTATTATACCTCAAACAATAAAGTGCTATGCACCCATTTAGTGGAAGCGTCATAAGAGTTGATGAATTCTTTGAATTAATACTTATTGATGTATGAATCGCAAGTCTATTATACCAAAACGGTCCCATGTACTTCGTTCAATGATGAGGTATCACCGACATGGACATGTGTATTTGATACACATATTGTAAGTCAATGGTAAACACATAGAATATAAAACTGAAGTAAATAAAATAATATGAAGTAAAATAAAATGATTCGATTTGATCAAATATGTGAGTATATTGGAAATAATTCCAAATGTTTCTAAAAATGAATAAAGATTCAACCTAAAATGTCACTCTTCCTTATGATACATAATGATGTATCGATAAGGAGTAATCAAACTTTATTGGACAAAGCATAATTAACTGTGAGTGAAGTTAGGTTAGCTTCTCTCAATAAGGTCATCTACTTAAGGATAGTACAAAAGGTTAACGTTAATATCATCGAAAGAATAGTTTGCAAAACCATATGAGATATGGAGTTATAATAAATCCCTACATATCCCAGGCCAAGCAGTTGGCACATTGTGGGAGTCAAAAGGCCTCATGTAGCAATTCTACGTAAATAAGCTTTAATGAATTGCCCTAAAGAAGATTGGGCACGATAGTCATTGGATGGCTACTTTATATTGTGAACGTAAATATATTATATACTAATGCAAAATCAGTTTTATATAAGGCAATTCATAAAATTTGTATGAATGCCCATTCTGTTGCATTGAGAAAAAAGTCGATTCCTTTCCATTGAGAAACAACTGTTATTTAAAGAGACACCAACTTTGCAGCCAAGGAATTTCTTCTAGAAATTACTGGTATAAATGAATTTGTATATGATCTAATGATTAAACTAATTGCAAAGGATGGAATGAAATTAATCAAATCTAAATGAATGCAAATATATTCGAACCTCTAATTAGTATTCTTGTACATTAAAGAAAAACTGAGAGTTTCATGTCAGTGTTAAAAATAAATAATCCTCGATTATTTAATTAAACAATTAAGAGTATCAACTCCATGACATGGTATAATGCATATGCCCAAAATAGATTCCAATTACATTATCAAAATATGATTCTAATAGTTGTACCCGATGGGATATGATCCATTGGCCGCAAATGTGTCTTTTAGAGAAAGACAAATGCAGTTGGAATATAAATAGGCACGTTGATAAGAAAATCCCATGAATTTCATTTATTGAAATTAGTGTAATAGATTCACCATTCAATGGGCTCAAGTTGATTTAGATCTTACACAAAGTTATCATCCAGTGTGACTTTATATTTTGATATATATATATATATATATATGTATGTATTGAAGCAGAACGTTTTAAGTATTGATTAGCTACACTATTTGTACATAACAACCAAAGTGTCTCGAAGTTAGTGGGAATGATCTTGAGTTTGTCGGCTTTTCGAATATGATCTAAGAAAGATACAAAAGAATCTTTCTCAGAAGCATCAAAATTGAACAAATGTTTTGATAGATGTATCAAATAGCTTAAATATCAGTCAAAATGTAAAGGAAGTGTGTGTTCAAAAGAAAGAACATTAAAAGGTATATAGATATTTCTAAACCATAAGTAATCAACACAATGCTAATTGTTAATGATGTACTTGTATTAGAATCGGCTTTAGTCGTTTAAATACTCCACATTGGATTTGTATGTAATGTCTTTTATACTATGTATAAAAGAATTTGGGAATGTCGCAAAATGATGTGCAAGGACACCTTATTAAAAATGTTTAATACAGAATATGTAACATGGATTTTTTATACACTGACAATAAGAATTGTCCCACAAGTTATGTTATCAACTATATCTTGATTTTTTTATGTATTTGATACATGAAACAAATATCAAATCCAAATTGGTATCATTGAATGATAGTTTGAAGTGTACATGAGCATTTATGAAATGCTAAAGAATTTTTGTAGAAACAACAATCTCCTTTTCAAGGAGTGTTTGAACTCAAACTTTCATAGGTGATATTAAATATAATATGTCGATAATATATTCAAGCTATAAATCTTTAAGTTTAAAGTGTTCCAAATGAAAGACTATGGCCGTTTCAATGAAAATGGCTAAGTATATCGCCTTGAATATTGTCGTAATAAAAACAATGTATATAAATATAAATACACAAATTCATTACTGAGCTAAGCACGATTCCAAATATTAATAATTCCATAACATTGTTATATGATAATAGTACCACAATATAGTTCATAGTAGAATTTAGATCCCACTAGAAGGCGATAAATATACTCTCAATTGTTCCTATGATAAAACTAGTTTATCAACATCAGAGAGAGTCGATTGGCGGAGTGGATAATTGAAACATAATAGAATAGTCATTCAATAAGGGACTGGTCTAATTGGTTTTGTGAAAAACAATTAGAGAAGTTGGAATTAAGATTCCATGATTGATCCCCAGTGCAAATTGGAGCTTTATAGACTTAGGGGTATGCGCTAAGGGTATGTAATTTGTTACATATATCTAACTTGACAACCAATCTTGTTCGAAATAGAAGGTGCCTCCTTTCTGTTATGTACTTGATATATTGTGTTATATTAATTAATCAATTTAATTAAAAGCATATGTAATAGAAAACCCATAAGTAATATGTTTTGTGATAGTAGTTACAAAGTGTTGTAATCATAATTTTTTTATCACAATGAAAAAAACACCATTGTTAAATATTTCCAATCAAGATGCATCGAGACTGAACATCGATGTATTTATTAAGACTACGGTATGTAACACTCTCCAAATATTGGGTAGTGTCTTGCTCATGAATGACTCACATGATAATTTTATATTAGTTAATATAACTAAGATCAAATAGAAAATATCGATGTGACCGACCTACGTAGTTCTCTTGACTTGAAAATACTGTGAATCATCAATATGAAGTCTTTACTTTGATTATAGTCAAATCATGGTACACCATCCATTGAGTGACTATATTTGAGTAAGTGGAGGTATTGAAAGTAAAGAACTAATCAAGAAAGCTTTCGTCTCCTTAATTACATAAGGTTAGATCGCGGTTAACTCAAGTCAACTCAAAGTTAAATTCTCTTGCCAGAGTTGTTCAGTTAATAATGATTGTTATTATTGAATTAAGGATTTTGTGTTTGGACTATAGGGTTGAATATAGATGATATTGGAATTTTGATCATTACCAAATTACATAAGTTAAAGTGATATTATTTTGATGAAGAGAATTACTGTAAATAAAAGTCATAATTTAATAATTTTTAATAAAGTAAAGTTAGATTTTACCAAAATAAAGTAAGCGATAAATTTAGCCAAAATATCATACCACCTGCTAAGTGACATGCGGATGTTAATATTCAAACAGTTCAACGTTAATCAATGACCAAATTTACACCTAATGAGTCACATTACTGAAACGATAAATTCTCCTTTGAGAAAATGATTTGATTAGTTTATTATTGCTATAAACTAATTTGATATATTAATTACAAAATTTGATTATGATTCAAGAAATAAATATTATAACACATATTTATAGTATTTATAAATATATTAATCGATATACGATAACAATAAGCGATTAAATTTTATTTAATTGCATAATATTTTATATGGGCTTAAATGGGTTTGTGGCCCATCATATTGATTATTATTTCTACAAGTTTTATGGTATAATGATGCTTGATTTTGGATGGCTTAGATTTGAGGAAGAATTAATATGCAATGAGGTCCATTATTTTCGCTTTTCTAACCACTACTTAAGCATCCCTGGCCCTAATTAGATGCGATCTTTTTGCTGCCATTTCTTTCATCCTTTGCCAGCTGAAATTATAATATAGCATCTCTATTAGTTCAAACTAGAATTAAGTTAGATTCGATCGCTATTTGACAGTGCAAGGTCAAAGGTTTACGGACTAGCAATCTGTTGAATCGAAAAGGTTTCAAAGGCATGAGTTCTTCCTTTCAAAGTGTGCTTCAAGGCTTTAGTGCTTAAGTATGTTTTTAGCAAATAATAGTTTATAATTTTCTAAATGATATTTTATTAAATACATATATATATATATGTATGTATGTATGTATATAATATTGTTAGTTAGGTAATGATTCTAATATGTATTATTGCTGTCACAAGTTAGTTTAGTTATATGTATACACACTTATAAATTAAAAAAAACTTTTATACAAATCATATATGTACAGTGGCCTAATTTGTGTGTGTGTATATATTGGTTAATATGTTATTAAATTAAATATATATATATATACCATGTAATTATATATATATTAATTAATTAAATTTAATTAAAATATCATACCGTGGTTAAAATTGATCATATAATTATATATATATATATAACTTTATAGCAGTAGTAATTTTCGATAGTATGAAATAATACTTTTTAAATATTTATCAATACTTAATACTATTTAAATCAATACATTACATAAATAGATCATATAAAATCAAATATTCTATGAAAATTATTTTTCAGATTTTATATAATTATTCTACCATCAGATAAGCTTTCCGTCAGTGAATAAAAATTATAAAAAAATCAATTTTTATATTTTTCAAAATTGTTATTATAATCAGCCGAAAATTAATAAAAACTAAATTTTAAAAAAAATAAATATGGAAATTTTTTCAAACTTCAAAAGACCATATATATCTTGCTGAAATAAAAAAAATAAAAAAAATAATTTCCAAAATAATTTTTATTAATATTTTTTTAATTTCGAATAATTATTTGATTAAAATATTCAAATAATAAGAATTAATAATAAATTTTTTGGTGTTGCACATACGATTTGGAGCTTAATAAATATTAATTCGTTAATTAATATATAATTGTATGTTATATGTATTTATGTGTGTGTGTATATCATTTTTAATAAAATATTATTTTATCATTATATATATATTGGTACATATATTAATCATTGTTCTAAAAAAGTTATATATATGAATTAATCTTAATATATAATTAACTTAATTATATTTAAATAGATATATTATAATAATATGCATATATATATATATATTAATATCTTGCTTATAAATTTTATTAATACATATGCATATGCATACACTCATATATATATTAATGAATATCATTATGTCACATATAATTATTTAAATAAAATTAACATATACAATTATTTATACACGTATATTTATAATATTTATATAGAAGAAATAAGTTTATATACATGTATATATTTAGTAAACATACATATATATTCGATGAGCTAACGCGTCCATTGCGATTTATATTTCAACTTGTATACATTGGCCTGTTATACCACACATGGGCTGGCCTGTTATACCACACATGGGCTGAGATGTTACACATGCACACGCATTCATATATGTATATGATATAAACGTATGTACATATATACATATATTAAATAAAACTATATAATTATAAATTAAAATAAAGTAAGAGATTTTATTTAAATAAAATTTATAAATGTTCTATATTAATTAGGCTTCACGGACCTAATACATATACAATGAGGGATTTTTTTTTGAAATTCACCCATAAGTTCCACTACGGGCTGGCCCAGGTCCAACAAAGTGTATGTACATATTTATTTTCCAATGCCTACTTTAAATAGGTAGCAAGTAAACAAAAATGTAGTCTCGATTTTAAGGTAATGAGATACACCCTATTGATTTATGAGTTAAGGGTAGACTTTCTTGATTTAATTGGGCAACAAGATCACCCACCTTATTTGACCAAGTGATAAGCACACTCACTTGATTTGAATGGGTAACAAGCAAACCTAGTTGATTTGAATGGGCATCAAGCATAATCAAAAAACAATAGTAGAGGGGTTTTGATTCCAAATACAAACAGTTGTGCTTTGGATATTAAATATCCTACAACCCTTCTGATAGAATTTTGATCTTTGAATTGACGAGAAAATACTTTCAAATCCATGAGTAGGTTGTAGAAAATGAATGTAGTAAAGTAGAAAATTTGAGTGAATTTGAAGAGTATAGAATGTGGATTTCATGAAATATATAATGTGAATATGGATTAATAAGAAATTAAAGGAAGTAGTTATCAAAATTCGTTTTCTATTCCCCTTTATGTAGTGTTTGAAGGGATGTGTCTATTCACGAAGAGTTGCAACCAAAAATCACAACTATTTAAAATTCAAAAGGCATCTGTTCAGCTGCCTATATGGCGGCATAATTAGGTGGGTATGTCGACATACCCATGTTACTTTTGGAATACGATAATTATTTTTGAAGTTTTTATAAAATTTATACTACTTTGTAAAACATTTAAACATAGCGTTTGAATACTTCTAGTATATAAAAATTGTTGTAAAATATTTGTGGAGATATATTTTGAAATTAAGTATTTTAAAATAAAATAAATGTATAAAATAGGTAAAAAGAGTATTCAAAGAACATATGGTTGTTATCCATTGACTTTACCAATTATTCTAATGTTTATTTCCAATGATTTATAGTTTGAAGTTTTTGTGTCTTTGTCTTTGAACTCACGAGTCTTCAAATATCTTGATCATCTATGAATCATGATCTTTAGCTTTTTACTGATCAATCTTCAAATTTGATTATCCTCTACCTATATAATGTTGCATATTTCCCTTCAAAACACTCTAACAACATAGGAAAACATTAATATACACAAATATATATATATGCGTGTGTGTGTGTGCTTGTTGTCATCAGAATCAATATCTATAGCAATAATAATTCCCCTCTTATTAATGATGACAATCATGTAAACATATTTATTATAAATATAATGTTTCTCCCACTAAATTGGTTATCTCTTCCTATTAAGCATAACTCCCACTTAGTATTTGTATATCTTATATTTTATATTTTTCTCCCTCTTTGCCATCAACAAAATGAAAGAAAACAAGTCTACGTAAATATGACATATATGATAATGTCGTACATGGGATCAAAATCAATAATAACTAAACAACATTATTTTAGAGAGATAACTATGTATATATATAATAATAACATCTATTTTAACCATACATCGGAAACTCTATATCTATTAATTACATGAAAAATGCAAATACGACTAGAATTGATTACAAATATGGCCAACATGTTTAACAAAACATAATATAAGTACAAATTATATAAATACATATATAAATTAAAAAAATACAAATTAAAGCATCGATTTTCTTAGGATCGCCGAACCATCCTTTGGATCCAAAGATATGGTGTTGATAAATTCCCAATCTTCATCATCCACTTTTGCTTTATGGTTTGAGCATTTAGGAGCATATTTTTGAATTTACTTTGCAAAACTGGAAATGAAATGTCGAAGAGAATCAATTTTTTTTCCATTTCCTTGATCATTTGCATTTAACTCGAATGTGTAGAAAAAAGCAAAGAGCATTTTTGGACAATTGAGCAGTTTCCTCTTGATTTTCACCAAGTTTTTAATTCGAAAATTTTATGCTTGAATCCATTTATACAAAATAGATGAGTGGAGAGGAATATAACAAGAAGATGAATTAATTTTTGATTTTTTTGGAAGAACATGGCTTTTATAGAAGTGAAAGGTCGGATCAATAAATAATTCCTCCAAAAATTAACAAACCTTTTGAATTTCAAAAAAAAATCATGTATATGTTGACATATCTATGCCTTATATGTTAATATATATGTAGAAATTTGCATATTTCATGTTATTTTTTTAGTTTTTATTTATATTTTATAATATCTTAATTAATGAATCCATAGAATATAAGAATATTATTAGACAACAAAATTAAACTTCTAAGTGATTTTCATTAACATAAAAGTGGAGTGTATATGGACATAAAAGAAAAATACATGAGAATAACATGAAATAAAGCTAGAAATACATACAACTAAGAGATAAAAGGTAGACAAAAGATCTAAAAAGATGACGATGATGAAGAAATGTTTCCACCAAGTTTCGTATTAATCTTCCGAAAGTATTTGTCCACTTTGTTCAAGAGAGAAGTGAACTTTTCACTAAAGGAACGTTTGAGCTTCTTTTGTTTGTTGAGAAGCTTTTCTTGATTCTTGTGAATCTCTTTGTTGGACTAGCGAGATGGTTTGTCAAAGCTTTATAGGAAAATGTCCATTTCCTCCTCTTCTACTTCATGCTCTTCCTCCTCTTTAATTTCCATTCCATCACTTTCTTCTTCTTCTTTTAGAATCTTTTGCTTTTTTTTTTCCTTTGCCAATCACTCTTCCTTTTCGGAAAGAGATTCATAGTATTAGAATTTAAGATGAATTTGCAAATGAGAGAGGTTGGTTTTGGCAAAAACTTTGTAAGGAAAAATATTTTCACTTTTTAGATCAATATCAAAATAATTGAAAATTCCAATAAGATACACATAATGGTAAAGTGTATTCTAATGCCTAGAGAATTCCTTTTGAACAAAGTCATCTAAACCACTTGAGCCTAATTTGATATTTTACAAAAATAGAAATAGGGGATTTAAAAACTTTTTGAGTGGAGTTGTTGTAATTCCCCATCCTCGGTGTAATATTTTGTTGTGAAATAACACTCATGGTAGTGTAACCTGCTGCTTTCTTCTTTGTGATGATACAGCTTCTATCGTAAAACTAATTCGAGAGAGCTTATTAGAATTCCTTTAGGCCTAAGATTTTTTTATTTAAAACCATACTCTTCATCTTTAGAAAAAAATCATTCATAATTCTCTGTTACCATAATCAATTTCAAAAGTAGAGAGGTCATTGTCACTACTTTTACAACCTATAATTTCACAATCTAAAACAATAGTAGTGTCTTTTACCCTACTCCAAATTTGACACTCTTCTCCTTAAAAAAATTTCCATCCAAATTAGCATAAAAGATTTTAACCAAATTAGGATTGCAATAAACTTTATTTAGAGATAAATCGGTTAAACCAAAAATATCATTTTCTAAAGCAAGATCTTGTAAACCATAAGAAAAAAATCCATTAAAATTTGTAAACCTTCTCAAAAATACTTTTCCATAAGTAGGGTTCTCAATATCAGTTTCAATGGACTCTTGATCATTAAATAGATGACTTTTGATCTTTTTATTAGCCTAATAGTTTTAGATAAAGAGGCCGATTTGAGGAAGATAATATTATATTTTTTAGAGAAAAGAGAGTGAAGAATAAGTTTGATTCTTAAAATATAGTATGTAGTAGATGGGATAAGAAGGAGTGAATAAATTAGAATTGAGTTGTCATTTGATAGGTGAAATGTGGCTTTTAAAATTTTGAATTTGATGCAAAAGAGGGGAAATTATAAAAGTTTAAAATTTGAAAAGGTTCTCAAAATTTGTCACGTATGCTGACATATCTATGTGACGTATATCGACATATGAGCTAAAATTTCAAAATTAAAATAGGGAATTATTATATATATACACACACACACACATATTTACTCATATATATTTATATAAACTTAAAATTACTATTATATTCCTATATGATTTCCAAAAATAATAAGAAATAAAATTAATAACACATGAAATGTGCCACGGCCCGCTTTTCCGTACCCTCTGAATCGATAATAAACCACACATGTCCAACTCAAATTGCACGAAAAGTTGGAACATGAAGCGTAATAAAAAAATAAGGCAGAATAGAATTTCACATGAATGGAATAACATATAATATAAAATAGTATGTTTACAGTGGATAGCTTTTAAATACATATATAAGAGTCTAATCTAAATTCAGACTTGGACAGTTATAAACATCCGTCCTTACAGTTGCTGACAAACGTCAAACAAAAACTTACGAAAGCACAACAGATAATAGAATATGTCATATGTAGATGAATATCTCTAGCTTTCCTTTGGAAACTCCAACCGTCTTCGACAAAACCTGAAACTACTCGGATCTGACCCGAGTATTGAAAATACACAGATCGGGCTTGATAAACTAGCATGAGAAAAACTCAATAATAAATGAATTTGTCATATATTAGCCTTTGAATAAAAATCCTTTGAAAAAAAAGAGTATCTCATAAGACCACGTCCACATATAAACACGAACGGGTTTTTACTTTATGATAACTTAAACACGTTTTTATTAAAACATTTGATATTTTTTTAATGACATCTCTTTGAAATCATTTGCAAATAAACTTATTAGTCTTAGCCGAAATTTTACCATTATTAAATTCCAGCATACTAGGTTCTACAAACAAAATCTTAGATTCATATTGTAGAATGCGTTTCCATACAAATGACTAGGTGAAGGATCTACCTTTCGAAATGGGAACACCTCTAGATGGATGCCCAAAGGAACGGCACAAAGGAACCTTTACCAACACAAGAGCGGCCTACATGTGTAACTAGATAGCGCTGAATAATTATCCCTCGACTGTCACCGACCTTTATCCGAGGGCAATCATAGCATACACCATATAATTTACATCCCGAACATCATAGCGGGAAGAAATATATCTAGAAGGGGATGACCATACCCTACTTGGGAATGACCCACTTAGCCTTGCTGCATCTAATCTTGTTTTGGTCATTTCTGGTTTGTTGAGGCTTGAGGTAATGATTACCTTTTCGCATAGCACATATCACATCTTTGAATTCCACATTGCCATTTCCGTTAACTACTAATTGACTTCCATAAAAATACAACCCTTGAGCTCGTACGTCTTAAGAAGGGTGTTAAGCTAGGAGAAGTTGCCTTCCCCGCCACCACTGATGTACGTTTGTAAAAACCAATGTACGTAATCTTTCGAAATGCAATGTCAGACAAATGTCCATAAAAGCTGTTTAGGAACAGGACAAACCGAAGGCTCTCTCGTACTACCACTAGTAGCGAGCAGTCCTTGCAATACGAAAAATCTCCACCATGAGGAGGTCATTGCTATAAATAACTCCATAGTAGGAGCTACCCAAAGCGTGTACAACAAGCATTCTTCACTGTAACGACCTCATTTTTCGACGCTCGAAAGTCGACATCAATGCGTCCACTGTATCAAATGCTGAACAATCAAGTGCCAGAATACCGAACCGTTAGGATAAAGAAGAAGAAGAAAGAAGAAGAAACAGAAACAATAACAGTGTAACGACTCAGAATTTCTGTCATTTGAAATTCCTATATTTAATGGATTTTAAATGTTAACAAGTAAAATTTGTAAGTCGAATGAATTTTATTTCGAATATCTAGATTTAATTGGATAATTAAATCGATAATTTAATATTTGAAATTACAGAAATAATTGGAAATTGGGTTTAAAGTGATTAAAATTGATTTGTAAAGTTGTATTTAATCATATTGGAGTTAGAATGATGTTATAGAACTTTTAAAACTGAATTAATAGTTAATTTGTGGAAATGGAATATTTTAATATTTAATTGATGAGTAAAAATAGACATTTTTCCAACAGTCTCGTATTTCGACGAAACCAGTTTTATCGGATTTGTAATGTTATATTATTGTATGGTTTCAAATTTCGTGTCAATCGGATTTACGGTTTGTCCGGGGCAAGCTAAAACGCACTGAAATCGGTTTAAGTGAATTTTTAATTTAAATAATTCGATTCGAAAACTTATCTTTCAAATACGATCGAATTGGCTCCCGATATATATTCCATTGCATTTGGAATAGGGGTAAAACAATATAAATGCCAGGTGGCATGCTTCGTTTGGAGTTCGAAAAAAAATTCGGGTGAATAGTGCGTGAATATTTTCTGTATAAGAACCTCATATTTTCTAATTTGCAAAACAATTAGGATTTCAGCCCTAGCCGCCACCTAAAATTTCAATGGCCGAGAATTTTGAAACTTCTTCTCTTGTTCTCTCTCAATCCACTCACTATCATTTAATGTTTTCAACTACAAAATTGTAGATCTCGTCGAGACGAGTAAATCCAACGGCGATGATCAGATATAGGCGAGTAAATCGTCGGCGATTTGCATATGAACGCGCGTCATTCGTTCTCGTTTTGCGCGCAGGAGGGGCGACCGAGCATGGTCGGCCTTTGGGCGATGGAGGCATTCACGATGGGCTTTGAGATGACATTTTTAGATCGTCAGCTAGTGGTCGTATGGAGGCGCGAGCGTTAGGGTTTGATGACGGCTAATGGGTTTTGCGTGCATTATTTACACGTTGGGAAAGAAGCAACATCCAGCGGCCTTGATTTGCTTGATGGAAATCAATGGCGCAAATCAAATCCGAGGTTAAAATTGAAGTAGATTTTTAAATTTATTTGTATTAAATTCGTGTAATCTTTGTAACATCATAACTTGTTCATACGAGATCGAAAATTGACGAAACGAATTATGTTGGGTTCATATTCGCGAACACTACGCGATGGAGCTGGATTGGAGTTGATTTGAGCTAGTGTAAATTTTGGATAAAATTAAACGCACTTTTAATTTTGTTCGGAGGAAAACATTGAAACTGTTATTAGAAGCAAGGTGAGAACTCACTCAATCGAAATTGTTTCGATTTAAATGTTAAATAGTTAGATTTGAAATTGATTGATTTTGTGATTGAATGATAAATTGTTATCTATTGTATTGAAATAGACCTATACGCCGTATATTAAGCGGATGTTATTTATTAAACACATATACCACGATATTCCATCTTGAAGTGGAATTGGTATTGTATATGTACTTGGAGTTGATTTTCCCGCATTATATAGCGGATGAGACCCTATTGCGCCGCATAATAGCGGATAATATTTTATATGAACCCATGTACCGCCATATTCCGTCTTGAAATGGGATGGGTATTGCGCTCACATTTGTGGATGCAGGGAAACAGGTTGAAGGGATCCAACTGGATTCCTCAATGGTATTGATTTATTTACAGATATTTGCGATATATTCTGTTATCATATTGATATATGACGTTTGGATGTCGTGTTTGATTTATTGGTGTTGTTGCAGCATTGGGCCTATTTTTGGAGTTTTAAAAATGTTAAAGTAACGGTTTCGAATTTAAAAGGATTTGCAAGTAATTTTTGAAAGCATACATTTTATTGAATTTTGGAATTGATTCATTTTAAATAAATAAACGTTATAATTTTTATGTTATAAAAATTATGATTTTTGTGAAATATAACTGAAATGTGATTTTTGAAATATGTAGTTGATTAATTTGTAAAATGGTTTAAATTGGGATTTTTGAATTTTTATAAACAGTTTATATAAAAGATTTATAAAATTGATATTTATAAATTTAAAATATTGGAATTATAAAACGAGTTTTTATAAGTGTTAAAATGAAGTATAAATGGATTTCATAAGTGAATGAAATTTATAGATTTATAAATCGTGAAGTTATAACATGAATAGATTTTGTAAAATAAAAGATTTGTAAGTAATTAACTTATAGATTGGATTGTGGCATTTAAATGAGATATAAATAGAATTTGTTAATTAAGGGATTTTATAAGTTGAAGTTTTTATAAAATTATATAGATGTGGATTTATAAACGTTGTTTTATAAATCCAAAACCAATTGAATTTGATAAGTAAATATGAAAGCTTACTAAAGGAGATATATCCATGATTTTGGACAGTGGATAATCCTTTAAATTATATATGTAGAAATGTTGAATTTGGTTAACGAAGTATATTCACGATTTTGGACCGTGAATAATATAGTAAAAAATGTTTTAGGAAGTGATCTTTCAAATAAAATTAAAACGATTTGAAGTTGTTTTAAAATGTATTAAGTATCGAAACCATAGATTTCAACATTCATTGTTGAAATAGACGTTTTCGAGAAATAAGAAAATGGTGGACTATAACAATGTTGTTATAGTAAATGATTTTCGAAAGAAAATGTTTTATATAGTATTGGGATTTATATATATATCTTAGTTTCAAATCCCAATGCTAGTGATTTTGGGTTGTCGTAACGATGTTTTACGCAACATTCATTTTGATTCAAATGAATGCGTTTAAGAGAATGTTTTCCTTAAAGAATAAAATATATACTTAATCGTGCTTTAAGTATATTGAATATTTTCTAAGTATTGAAAATAAATAGATTTGTGAATTACTTACTATTAAATAAGTATGGAAATGTTTTCCAATATGAAGTGAAATGTTTTGAGATTTTATCTTTTAAAGATAAATTGAAAGTGAATATTTAAAATCGATTTGAAGATCGTATATCAGTGGATATTGGGAATTTAAATGCACCATGGAAATTTATAAAGGAAAGAGAAATTTATTTAAAAATAAACATTGATTTGTTTTTGAAGTATGGGAAAATATATCTTGTAAAGATATTTTTGGAAAATAAATAATTGGGAAATTATTTGAAATCTGGTGATGTTGTGCATATCTATTGATAGTTAAATAACCGACTATCAATATTTACCCTTAAATGGGTATTTGTTGTGATTTGCTTGAATTTGAATGCTACACTTATTTTTAAAATAAGCGCTCGTTATTTGATTTAGCCGGGAGAGGACCTTTCAGTCATAAATCCCATTCCGAATAGTGATACGTCGTAAGGGATAGCATTTGAAGACCGATGTTGAAAAATGGATATTTTAGAAAACGGAAGGATTACCGTCGAATGACTCTGCATCGGCTGATCCCCGATATAGAGATTTTATAACCCTTTGTGATGGGAATTCCGGACGTGATTAGTGAATATCCGATTTTCAAGGGCTTCTTCGAAAGTGCCTTCGATTCCGTTCGATCCAAGAACGAACTTGTATAGATGTGTGTCTGACGTTACAATTTGAGATGTAAAGCCGGTTTCTATCAAATACATTTCTATTGGTGGCGGAGAATTTATTCTCTTAGCTTAACACCCTTCTCTGAGACATACGAGCTCAGAGGTTATGTAGTTGATGGTTACTAGTGATATATTCCCAATTTGGTAATATGGCATGCTGAGTGCTGCTGATCATTTGTTGATCAAAAGCGTGGCTTTTATGAAAAGCGTAGTTTTGTGGACGAGACTTCCTCGGACCTCACACCTCGAAAATGGTCAAAACAGGAAGAATGTAGCAAGGTTATTTAGGGATCGTGCCCCCATAGGGTATGTTCATTTCCTTCTGGATAGAGGTGGTATTATGGTATGGATCCCTGACACTTAACCTATGTGGTTGCTGCAAATTTATTTCTTTGTGGTTGTTGGTGAATCCCGAGATTTAGGTCGGATACGACCGGGGGACGGCATACTCATGTCAGTTGTTACTTAGCTAGAGGTAACCCAGCCTTGTGTTGGCATAGATCCGGTTAGGTTTTCGGGGTGTCTTTCAGAGGCGTACCTATGTGGCAATGGGAAGTTCTTTGGCCTGCCATTTGTTGAAAAATCCAAAGAAACAATACGAGCCCTGTACGGTTTTAGTTGTAGAACCTGCCATTTACTTATGGTGGCGCCCCACTGTTTAGATGGTAGCTATAGTAGGCATACGATACTGGTCGTATGTTGGCTAAGATTTATATCATACTTTCGAAATGTTTTCCTACACTTTGCACTTAGAGTAATAATATCAAAGAAATTTGCGTATCAAGCATGTTTGACTATCATAAGGAGAAACCTCCTCCGATTATGCGTTTGCATTGTGTGTGTGTGGGGGGGAGGCCTTATGGTAGTTTCATTTTTCAAAAGCACTGCGGATCTATTTTAAAATATTTCTTTGTTTGTTTTTAAAGATAAACTGTTTTAAGTTCTTACACCAGTCCTATGACTGACTTGGAGTTTAGTGTTCCCTTTCTAAACTCTGGATGCCCATCATTTTCCACACGGGCAGTCAAGAGTCAGGTTATCAAGTCATTCTGGAATTCAGGAGATGCTGTGGAGATCTGGAGGCAAGCTGGATGGCATGGCGTATCAACTAGTATATAGTATTTCTTTTCCGCTGTTTGTTGTTGTAAACTCTGATAATGTAATGTGATGTAATGTAATAACTGATATAGTTCTTTTTTTTTTAAAATATATTCATTTATCTATTATATGTTGTTCCGCTGCGATTGTGAGATTCTGATATTGTTTCTGTTGCTTTTTATTTCTTCTTCTATCTTCTACCACTTCTTTAACCCTAACGTACGGTTTTTCGGCCTTTGATTTCTCGGCAGTTGATACAGTGGACGTATTAATGTCGACTTTCGAGCGTCGAAGAATCCCGTCTGTTACAAACAGAATCTCACATTTCGCAGTGAAACAAATTTAATAGATAAATGAATAAATAATCTTTAAAATAAAGAACTATATCAGCTATACATCACATTACGTCATCAGAGTGTTATAACGACAAATAAGGAAAAGAATATAGCGTATACAAGTGATACGCCTCGCCATCCAGCTTGAATTCCAGATCTCCACAGCTTATCTTTCTGACTTCGCTCCAGAACAACTGCTAACCTGACTCTAGGCTGCCCGTATGAAAAATTATGGGCGCACGGAGTTTAGAAAAGGGACAATAAACTCCAGGTCAGTCATGAGACTGGTGTGAGATCTTAAAAACAATTATTTTTACAAAGAAAATGAAAAGAAATCTGCTATGCTTTTGAAAAATGAAACTACGATAAAGGCTCACTGCACACACACACAATGCAAACACAGAATTGGAGGAGATTTCTCCTTATGATAGTCAAACATTCTTGATACATAAAATCCTTTGATATTATTATTATTAGTGCATAGTGTGGAAAACATTTCGAAAGTATACTATTAATCTTAGCCCGCATAGACATTTCGCACTTATGCCTACTATAGCTACCATGTTCAATAGCAGGTTACCGCCACATTCCATGGCAGGTTATACAACTAAAACCGTACAGGGCGCGTATTGTTTCATTGGATTTCCAACAAATGGTCAGGTTAAGAACTTCCTACTAACACATGGATACGCCTCTGGAGGGATATCCCGAGAACTTAACAAGCTCTCTGCCAACATAAGGCCGGGTTACCTCTGTAACTAGGTAACTACTACACGAGTATGCCATCCCCCGTTTGTTTGCGACCTTTATCCGAGGATCCTCAACCACAAAGCAAAAACCACAAAGTATGATAAATTTGCAGCAACTACATAGGTTAAATATCTAGGCTCCATATCATGGTAAAACCATTTTCCAGAAGGAAATGACATACTCTTAGGGGACGCTACTCCCAAATAACCTTGTCGTGTCCTTCCTGTTTCGACCATTTCCAGGGTGTGAAGTCCGACGAAGCCTCGTCCACAAAGCTACACTTTTTCACAAAGCTATGCTTCGATCAACAAATGATCAGCAGCACTTCGTATGCCACATTACCAAATTGGAAATGTATCACTGGTAACCATCAACTACATAACCTCTGAGCTCATATGTCTCAGAGAAGGGTGTTAAGCTAAGAGAATAAATTCTCCGCCACTAACAGAAATGTATTTGATAGAAACCAGCTTTACAACTCAAAGTGTAACGTTAGAAACACATCCATACAAGTCCATTCCAAGATCGAACGTAACCGAAGGCATTTTAAAGAAGCCTTTGCAAATCTAGATATTCACTAGTCATGTCTGGAATCCCCATCACAAAGGGTGATAAAATATCTATATCGGAGCAACCCGTTGTAGAGACATTCGATAAGTAATCCTTTCATTTTCTAAAAATACCCGGTTTTCAACACCATCTTCAAATGCAAACCCATATCGTCGTATCATTATTCGAAATGGGTTTTATGACACAAAGTCCTCTCCCAGCTAATGCGAATAACGAGCACTTATTTTTAAAAATAAGTGTTCATTCAGATTCAAATAATTCACAACAAATTTCCACTTTGATCTTTTAAATAAAAGATCCATCACAATCACAAAGGTTCGATGTGGTTTTCGAATATACATTTAGAATCCGAACCCCGGTCACATTTATGGGTCAATATTGATAGTCGGTTATTTAACTATCAATCAACATTCACAACAATCACCCCAATTATTTATTTTCAAAATATCTTCGCAAGATATAATTTTAACACTTCAACCTTTTAAAAACAAATTTCAAATCACTTTTCACCTTTCAATCTTTTGAAAACAAATTTCAAATCACCTTCCTCAAGTGGAACAAATTCCTAATATTTATTTAATTCCATTGAAAATTTATCGAGTTCAAATACTTCAAAATAATTTAAATTACTTATCCAAAATATATACTTGGAAACAATCAGAATAAAAGCCATTTTAAAACACTTTATTTAGAACATTACTTATGGCAATATTATCCTAATGTCTCATATAAAAATTCAAGTCCAAACTAATTTTAAAATAAAATTAGTAGATAGGATATAACTATTTAAATATCCATTTTCTTAAACAAATATCAATTAAAACTTTACATAATCACTTCTATAATAAATTAAATAAATGTTTGCTTTAAAGATTTTCAAAATAACCTAAGTAAATAATTTCTCCAAAATATTCTTTCCTTAAAACCATCTTTACAACTACAATTTATATTTATAAACTATAATGAAAACATACTCAGCTTTCCAAGGAAGTTACACCTATGTGCAGTTAATGCGCTTGGCAGATTCAAAGCGGTGGAGGTGCAAAAAGTCATAGCGGGGATACAGCGAGGATAAAGCGGGATATAGCTGATGGCTCTAAAATAGCATATAAAACTCATACTTAATGTTTTTACAAATATATAAATGGTAATTGTTTGCACAAAAAATGGGCAAACACCTCCAAGTCGTGTGATTTAATTGATTATATGTTGTCCTTAATGATTTGGGTGATTTATGCAAATATATAAAATAGATGGACTAAACTGTAAAAGACACACAGATTTATAGTGGTTCGACCAGAATGTGCCTACGTCTACTTTATATGTTATTCTCCTTTCCAGTTCAGATTACAAGTACAAAGCTTTGATTACAAGTATCTGAAAGTTGTTTGAAAGTTCTATACGTGCTTGAGCTCTCAAATTTGTCTGGCATTGTTGTACCCCTGCCCCTCTATTTATAGAGTGAGGCTGGGGCAGGGGTCTTGGATGGATATAACTGCTGGTGGGCCTGGGATGATGCAATCTGGCCTGGCAGTGTTGGTTCGGCAAGGCCTTGGTTCGCTGGAGAGTTGGTGTGGACTTGGTGGTTCGGTAGTGAGTGGTATGGGGACTTGGTTCGGTGCCGAGAGGAATTGGACCGGTAGTAGGTGGTCCAGTGGTGAGTGGTTTGGTGGCGAGAGGAATTGGACCGGTGGCAGGTGGTCCGGTGGTGAGTGGTTCGGTGGCGAGAGAAATTGGACCAGTGGTAGGTGGTCCAGTGGTGAGTGGTTGAGGTTGGTTCGGCTGGGTATTGGAAGTAGGTTGGTTCGGTAGCAGGGGGTTTGGCAGCAGGTGGTTCGACAGGTATGGGAAGGAGATGGTTCGGTGAGACATTGGTTCGGTGGTAGGAGCATGGTCGAAACACACCCAACGCTTGCCCCCCAAAGTAGGGCATGTGCATGCACATAGTGTGCTTTGTTTTCTCGCGATTTGGATAGCTTCATTCGGTCCTAAGCACCGAACCGTTTGGTCCGGTCTCCCCGTGCTCTTCTATAAGTACGGGACTTATGCTTCCTTCATTCCTTACCTTTTGAAATAGCCGGACCAAATTCTCGACTGCCGAATTGATTATAGTGCCGAACCAGTTCCGATTGCCGAATCGTTTGAAGTGCCGAACCGTTTGAAGTGCCGAATCAGTTCCGTTTGCCGAACTATTTGAAGTGCCAAATCAGGTGAGACATTCTCTTGCCGAATGGCTTTTTTGACTTTGATTTACCGAATGAGGTCGGAAACCTTAAGTACCAATGAACCCGATGATTTTGATTTACCGAATGAGTTCGGGGACCTCAAGTACCGAATGAACTTGACGAATGATCTTGGGGAGTATAACGCCGAATGACCTTTTTGCCCTTGAACTACCGAATGTTCTTTTATGTTTTGAATTATGAGTGAAATTCCAGGCTACATGCACTTGCATGTTTATATCTTCTGGTCTAACGACGTTCTTTTTTGTGTTTGCAGATAAATGTCTCATAAAGTGGAAACTCGATCAGATAAAAAGAAATCTATGGACAGAATAGAGCCCCCTGTCGTGCCCCCAGTTCAGCCGGAATCAGGGCGACATGGGCCCACACTGAGATCACTAGTAGATGGATATGGTCCTCAGGAGCTCTTGTACTCTCCTCCTGACTGCTTTCCTAGCTCCCTCAAAGAGGAGCAACTTGATGTTATCTCTCACTCCTTTGGGATTGATAGAGCATGTATGCTGTTGCCGAGGGGAGGAGTGATGCCGTACAACCCCCCTGAAGGATATTTCGCTTATAGTAGGTACCATTGCATGTGCGGGGCCATTCCCCTGATCAATGCTTAGATAGTCAGCTTCATTACCTACTTGAAGGTGGCCCCTTTCCAGCTTCAGCCTAATTCTTATGCTATCTTGGTGAGTCTATTCATCATTTTCGAGAGAAAATACGGGCGTCCCCCTTCCAACCAGGAGATCCGGTATTTATACAACTTGAGGGGCTATAAGAAGGGGTCTCCATACATCAGCTTGGAATCGGCCGTGTCCTTCAAGCCGGTCCTGAACTTATATTCGAAGTTCAGCATGTTCAAGAAAGAATGGTTTTTCGTCAAGGATGACTCTGTTTCTATCCGTCGCTTCACCTCCGGCTGTAAGTTGAAGCTTGTTTATAATTTCCGTTCTGACTGTAATGCTTCTCCTTATGTGTTTTTATTTCTTGTTAGCGACAGGTGGCTTTACGGTCGTGGAGAATAATCGCCTGGTTCAGATGGCTGCGGAGATAGAAGCCATCTCGGGAAGGGAGAGGTCAGCTTCTTACCTGATCAGGAATGCTACTCTTCTGCAGCACAACTTGATCTACCACGTCAGTCTGTGGTGAAGCAGAGAGACACAGCTGAGGAGAGGGCTGTCAAAGCCAAAGGAGGGGCCCCGTGGAAGAGCAGCAAGAGGAAACCTTTCTCGATACCTCCAGTCGTCGGGGGGAAGAAGCTCAAGAAATCCGATGGACCCTCCCCTAGCACATGTCCAGATGTTCCGGAGGAGGAAAATGTAGAGGAGGAAAGAGGCAAGGAGGAGAGCGGAGGTGATGGAGAAGGTGATGGTGGTGATGGCGCCGGGGCTTTGTCTTCTGGACAAGCAGGGGAGATCCAAGAGTGGACAGATGATGCTTTCCTCCAAGCTTTCGAGGGGTTGGAGGAAGGATCGGCCTTGGTGGAGAAGCCAAAGAAAACTGATAAGGCCGGGACTGGTGCCGGTCCATCTTCTGAGAGCATTTCAGCTAGGGCAACTCCGGCGGTTCAAGGTGAATTTTTGACTCCTCTTTTAACTTCACATGTTCTTGGATTATAGTCCCACGCATGCTTGTAACAGTTGGTTTTGATTCCAGGAACGGGTAAGGCGGCCAAGACATCAGACATTCGGCACTGCCTCGAACAATTCAAACTCCTCAAAGCTTCCGCTAAACCAAAGCCTCCGATCAATCGTTCCGGGGACGTAGTCGGCTACCATCCTCTTCTCGGAGTTATTGAAGAGAATATTCGAAAGAAAAGGAGGAGGCGCTCCGTATTCGAACCTTCACCTGGAACTCAGCCCCCAACCCAGCCTATTCATGATATCACGGGGGAGGATACTAAGTTCATACCCTCTCCGCATCCATTAGAGAATCCTACCGTTACTCATATTGATCGTCCCGGCTTGGCTCGTAATCCATTTGCGGGTCATCCAGATCTAGATCCGGGTTCTCATGATATTTTCTTTGACGAGGTTACTGGCGAGCACCTTCTCCCTCGCAATCCTATGGTAAGGGTGCTTGATGAGGTCAAGTCCCTGAACCTTGATTTGTTTACTACTCGGATTGTAACTATGGGGGATGAAGCCAAGGGAAATATCGACCGGGTTGCTAAGGAGACTAGGAAGTTGATGTGGCATTACGCCCGACTGGTCAAGGCCGGGGAGGAAATTCGGAGTGCCAACATAAGATTGCGGCTAGTGGTTGCCGACCAGGCCAAGCAATTCGTCGATCAGGCCATCCAGATCTCTCAGCACGAGGCTGCCTCCAGACGGCTAAAGAAAACTATGGAAGAGGCTAGCAGAGCTGAGCTACGGAAAATGGTGGCTACCTGCAAGGAAAGGATCGATATGGCCATTGCAACGATGGAGGAGGTTCGGAAAGAGGATCTCGAGCGGATAGAGGAGTTATGTGGGAAGCTAGAAGCCGTAGAGCTTGCTCAAGCCAAGCTGAAGGAGGAGATGGAGGGGATGAGGAAATCCCTTCAGGCTGACGGCTCGAGTTATCGATCGGAAAGAGATTCTACCGTTGCAAGGCTGTCGGCTTCCGAGGTCCAGATGAGGGAATTTGAGGAGAACGAGGGGATGATGGATGAGATGCTTCAGGACATGTACTTCCGTACTTGGAAGCAAGGCAACTTATCCTAGATGGATGATTATCCCCGGGTCATGGCCAGGATTTATCTCCAGGCTCTGGAGGAGGCTAAGGCTGATGCGGAAAAGGTGGGTGGTGTGGCTTTCAGAATGGATGTGGTTACGGCCCAGTTTACTGAGGAGGAGAAAGTGGCGGTGAAGGAGGGCATGAGGCTACTTACCGTTGAGGAAGTAGGTGTGCAGCTAGAGGATGATGATTAGGGAGTAGGTGCTGGTAAGTCTTCCCTTTTAGCCTTTTCCTAACTTGATTGCTTATCGTTTATCTGATGGATTCTTCTCCTGAATTGGACAGGTTGGACTTCTGGTCAACATGCTGGGAGTTCTGATCCTGCGGTTAAGTAGATCTTGGAGGGCCAGCAGGATAGAGGCAAAGCCCCGATGCAGCTGACTAATTGTTTTGGCCTAGTTGACATTCCTGTATATACTAGTCCCAAAACATTAATGTACTTTTGGGTTGTAATTATGTCATTTGTAATGAACGACTTTATTTTTAACATGTAATTTTATAACATAGGCTGATTCTGTCATATTTAAATGCCGTCGTTATTTTGATGTGTTGAATAAGAAATATAGCCGTGCATGTGCTAGTGGGTCAATTGTGTTTTAATGCCACGCTCTTGCTTATAACATAATTCCATATCTTTCAATGTTAATGTGATGAATAAGTTAAGGCTACGTATTTGTATACAAGAGAAGAAAGTACCGCCCTTCATGTTTTAGTTGTAGATGGTAGCTTTGAATGCCTTGTGTAATCGAGTATGGAATGCAGCTGAGTGACCCGTCATTCAGTTGTGAGTCCTTATTCCCATTAGTGAGTGTCTCCTATTTTGTGTCCTGTACTTTAGGGATCGTTATAGAGGATAGGAGGAGAGTTTTTATAAATAAAATGGAAATATAAGAAATAGTAAAACTTCCAATCACGGAAGGCCTTCGATGTGCTTAAGTTCGTGGCAAACGGGTTTTGTAGTCACTTTCCCTAGCTTTGGGTCTTGGAGACATTTGTCACCCATCTTACGACTCCGCGGGGAGTTTTCTTTTTTTACCACAGCGACACTTAAGACACATCGGAGCCGAGATCGCGCACGGTAACTACCCGGGCCATTATGGCCCGTAATCGTGGGTATTATTCGATTTACCGTGGCCGGCTAGCGCGAGTGCCAATCGTCAACTCTGAACTGCCCCTGGCTGGCCACACCTTATGTTGGGGCTTATAATCAGTTCACAGTTGTCGGCGAGCCGAACGCCGTAATGAGCTGCCTAGGCTATTTTTGGCCTCCTCGGTGGCTTATAATCAGCTTATTACAGTTGTCTTTGAGGGCCGTCGCGAGCAATGAGTTAACCCGTAGCAGAGGGATGCTGGAGCAAAAGTGTCTCATTGGCGAGGGCATAGATTCGTATAGTACCTATTAGGTCTTGTCTAGGTGAGGAACAAGTGTCTCATTAACAAGCAGCCAAGGTATAAAGGAACAAGTTAAAAAGAGACAAGATTTTTAAAGTGGTTCGGTACGAAAATGCCTACATCCACTGGTTCTCTTTGTTAATTCACTTCATATGGGCAGTACAAGTTAAGAAAAGTATCGACGAAGGTGTTGGATGTTCCATGCCCTCTGGAACACCTCTCCGTCCACTATTGACAAAATATAAGCTCCATTGTGGATATCTTTATGAATTACATAGGGTCCATCCCAGATTGGATCTAACGCTCCGGGACGTGGGAAGATCCGCTTGAGGATAAGATCTCCTTCTTGTAAGCTGCGGTGCTTGACTTTGGAGTTGTATTGCGCTGCCACCTTTTGCTTGTGAGCTGCCGCTTTGAGTGTTGCATCGTTTCTTCTCTCTTCAATTAGATCCAAAGACATGTGGAGGAGTTCTTAGTTCTCTTCTGGGTTGTAGTGGATCCTACGGTGGGAAGGCACTACAGTTTCAACTGGAAGCATGGCCTCCGATCCGTATGCCAAACAGAAAGGAGTATGCCCTATTGATGTTCTGTAACATGTGCGGTAGGCCCCAAAGTGCCGTAGGAAGTTCATCCACCCAAGCGCCTTTTGACTTTAAAAGTTTCTTCTTGATTAGAGTTTTAAGAATTTTGTTGACAGCTTCGACTTGTCCGTTCGCCTGGGGATAAGCTACAGATGAGAAGCTTTTGTGAATTCCATGCTCTTGGCACCAGTCGGTGAATTCCTCGCTGTCAAATTGAAGTCCATTGTCCGATATGATTTTGAGTGGAACCCCGTACCTGCATAGAACGTTTTTGATCAAGAAATTAATAACTTTTGCCGAAGATATTTTATTCATAGGTTCTGCTTCCACCCATTTGGTGAAATAGTCGACTACTACTATAGCATATTTTGCTCCGCCTCGGCCCATCGGCAGTTCGCCAATCAAGTCAATTCCCCATATTACAAAGAGCCAAGGGCTGGTCATTTGAGTAATCTCATTTGTGGGTAGTCGAGGAATCTTAGCAAATTTCTGACATCTGTCGCATCTTTTGACGAAGTCTAAGGCTTTTTTGTTTAAAGTGGGCCAGTAATATCCATATCGGAGCTTCTTCTTTGCCAGAGTCTGTCCACCAGTGTGATCTCCGCAACTTCCTTGATGGATGTTGGATAACATTTCCTTGGCTTCCCTTCCAGCGACACACCTTAATAAGGGGTTAGAGAAGCCGCGTCGATAGAGAATGCTTTCTTGTATTGTATAGCGGGAAGCTTTCCTCAAGATTTTCTTAACTTCGTTACGCCCGTCGGGCAGTGTGCCATCTTGTAAATGTTTCCGGATAGGAGTCATCCATGTTTCTTCTTCGATTGCAGCTATTAGATCTTCTTGCTCGAAACTTGGGGCTAGTTGTTTCGAGATGGTTACTCCTTCGAAAATGGTGCTGTTCTTCATGCTAGCTTGCTTTGCCAGTTCGTTGGCCTCTCGATTCTCTTCTCGAGGAATGTGTTTGATTAAATAGTGGTCCAATTGATCGAGAAGCAGCTTGGTCTTCTTTAGATATGCTGTAAGCCGTTCTCCTCGAGTCTGAAACTTTCCTAGTACTTGGTTTACGATAAGTTGAGAATCACTATGAAGACATAAAGAACTGACTCCAATTACTAAGGCAAGTTCTAATCCTGCTATTACTGCTTCATATTCTGTATCGTTGTTTGTGGCAACAAATTCCAACCTTAGGGCATAGTGCAGCTTCCTTCCCTTGGGAGTGATTATCACAATACCTGCCCCCGAGCCTTGTTCGTTTGATGCTCCATCTACAAAGAGATTCCACTTAATATCTTTTGTTATTTCAGATTGATCCTTACCTTCATTGGTAGAGAATTCGGCAATGAAATCGGCCATCGCTTGTGCCTTGATGGAGGTGCGAGGATGGTAGGTGATATCGTATTGACTCAGTTCAATGCACCATTTAAGTAGTCGCCCCGAAGTGTCGGGGCGATGGAGTACCTGCCTTTGCGGTTGATCGGTTAAAACTCTGATAGAATGAGATTGGAAATAGTGTCGCAGTTTCCATGATGTGATCAGCATATAGTACGCTAGCTTCTCAAGTTTGGGGTATCTGGCTTCTGCCCCCATATATCTCTTGCGTACAAAGTATACGGGCCGCTGCGCGCGGTTGTCTTCCCTCACCAAAGCGGCGCTTAGGGCATGGGACGATACAGCAAGGTATAGGTATAGTTTTTCACCTTCATTTGGAGTTGAGAGTACTGGTGGTCTATGGAGGTGTTCGATTAGGTTAAGGAAGGCTGTTGAGCATTCGTCAGTCCATTTGAACTTTCCTTTGTCTTTCTTTAGAGCTTCGAAGAAAGGGATGCATTTGTCAGTTGCTTTAGAGATGAATCTGCTTAGGGCGGCCACCTTCCCATTTAGGCTTTGCATCTCTCTTCGAGTGGATGCTATCTTGATATCTTGTAAAGCCCGGACTTGTTCGGGGTTTGCATCAATCCCCCTGGCATGGACGATGAATCCCAAGAACTTTTCCGACGATACTCCGAAGGAGCACTTTAGAGGATTCAGCTACATTCCATATTGGCGAAGTACTTGAAACATCTCGTCCAGGTGGCTTACATGATCGTTGGCTTTCCTTGATTTTACCAGCATGTCATCCACATAAACTTCCATAGTTCGTCCTATTAGTTATGCAAACATCTTGTTGACAAGGCGCTAATAGGTAGCTCCGGCGTTTTTAAGTCCAAAAGGCATTACTCTGTAGCAGTACAATCCCGAGTCAGTGATGAAACTAGTGTGGTCTTGATCGGGGGTGTGCATAGGAATCTGTTTATATACTGAGTATGCGTCCATAAAGGACAAGAGTTCGTGTCCGGCTGTGCTGTCCACGAGTTGATCGCTTCGGGGGAGTGGGAAGCAATCCTTCGGGCAAGCGTCATTTAAGTTGGAGAAGTCGATGCATGTTCGCCACTTCCCATTAGCCTTCTTTACCAGTGCCGGGTTGGCAATCCATTCTGGGTTGATGGCTTCTCGTATGAAGTTATTGGCAAGTAGGTTCTTTACTTCTTCCTCGAGGGCTGCTGATCGTTCTGTCCCCATGCTTCTCTTTTTCTGTTTTACTGGCACCTTGGTGGGATCGTTCTTCAGTACGTGGCATGCTACGTCTGGGGAGATTCCAGTCATGTCAGCGTGCGTCCATGCAAATACATCCAAGTTGTGGCGAAGAAAATCGACGAGTTGATACTTCAATTCCGCTCTTAACTGAGACCCGACTCTCAGCAGTCTACTTGGGTCGTGTTTGTCTACAGATACAAAATCCATAGCCTCATCAGGCTCGGCGGTGGCCTCCTCCTCTTTGTCCCTGGGGTCTAATTCATTGAAAGGATCACTGGTATATCGAAGAGGAGGGGCTTTCTTTAGTTGCTATGCTTCCAAGTTTTTCTTGCAGAGAGAAGTGTCTGCATCCTTCCCTTTATCCTTCATGCGGCTATTGCGAAGTTCAGTTACATAGCAATCTCGAGCGGCATCTTGATATCCCTCTACTTCTCCTATTCCGTTATCTGTTGGAAATTTCATCTTCAGGCACCACGGGGCTAGGACAATTTGGAAGTCAGACATGGCTGGTCTTTCCAAAAAGGCGTTGTAGGCCGAGTGGTTCTCTATTAGCACAAATGTTTTTTCGCACAACGGAGCGGGGATGACTTTCTATTTCGACAAAGAGGTCCAGTTGCCCGAGGGGCATCTTCACATATCCAGTGAAACCATGTAGCGGTTTGTTGCGGGAAGACACATCCTTCATTGACAGCTTCATTTTGTCGAAAGCATGCTTGAATAGGATATTTACTGAGCTTCCAGTGTCTACTAGAATTCGGAAAACTTTGGCGGGACCGAATCAGGCAGAGATGACCATAGGATCCATGTGAGGGTACTGCCTTCCCTCTAGATCACGCCTACTGAATGTGATGTCATCATTCTCTTTCCGTTTCGGGTGGCGTTCTTTTGTAACAGAATTAATGCAGCCTTTATTGTTTCTAAGCGACCTTCCATATCTTTCCATCTCTGCCCAGCTTCTGTCAATGATGTGTGGTCCTCCTGATATGGTGTGGACCTCTATCTTCTCCTGACTAGAGCCGCTGGCGTTGCGATTTCCTCCGCCTACTTCTGCGAGGGGTAGCCCTGGGTTCTCATTGGCAGGAGTTGGAGTCATGTTCTGCCCTTTTACATAGCGCTCTAACCTCTTCCTTCTGATGTGTTCTTCAATTAAGTCCCGGAGATGATGGCATTCATTTGTGTCATGCCCATGAGATTCGTGGAAGCGGCAGAATTTTCCAGACTTAACTGTGTTATCTGATTCCTTCTTGTATGGGGGGTGATTGTATCTAACTTCGTCTTGGGTGGCTAGGATGATGTTTTCGATTGTTTCATTCAAAGGAGTATAAGAGTCAAACCTCGGTCCTGGTCGATATAAACGTTTTTCTCCCTTCCTGCCCCCAGCATTGTCTTTAGAGTCATTTCTTCGAACATCCTTTGCTGCAATGGGAACCCTGTCTGGAGTTGCCTTAGTCTGTTGCCCTAACTGCTTCTCAGTGGCAGCGTCTTCAAGCCTCATATACTTCCCGGCTTCAAGGAAGAAATCAGGTAAGGTAGCTGGTTTTTCTTTCGTTAATCTCCTAGCAAATTTAGTATCCGGATGCACACCACTGCAGAGGGCCATTAGGATAAGTTTCTCATCGGCATCTTGGACTACGGCCGCTACGGCGTTGAATCGGGTAAGATATTGTTGCACTGTCTCTTCGGGCTTCTGTTTGATATTAGATAGGGAATAAGCATCCTTGGTTTTTTCCACATGAATGCGAAACTGACTTATGAACTTTTCTTTCAACATTTCCCATGAGCTGATGGATCCTTGGGGAAGATGGCAGAACCAGGAGGTAGCTAGATCTGTCAAGAATAGTGGGAAGCATTTACACAACACTCCCTCTGTTGCTATGCTTATGAGCATATGCTGTGTGTATCTCTGCAAGTGTACGACGGGGTCAGAGGTTCCCTTGTAAGGCTCCATTGTTGGCATTTTCCATTCTCGGGGGTGATGACAATTTCGATGTTGCGGGTGAAGGGGCTGGTTACCCTAGCGCCTATCCCTCGATCCCTTTGGTCCCGTTGGACGCATTCTCTGAACAATCGCTCCATCCTTTCATCAGAACTTGGAGAGGATAGAAATGAGTTTGGTTCTTCTTTGCGGGATTGATTCCGTCCAGATGACCTGTAGGGATGGTATCGTCTATTACTCCTAACATTCTCCAATGGCTGCCTCTAGTCTTCCGGGGGCACGTTGGGGTCAGCCACAGTTGGCCTTTTCCTTGATCTTCCCCTGCTAGGTTCTGTTCTCAGCACTTCCTCGGGTCCAACTTCGGGCGGGACTCCAGCTCAGCCCCGTCTATTGGTGTTTCCATGGTTAGGCAGCGTGGCAGGCTCAGCTATATCCGACCCCTACCTGGTACCTCCCCTATTGGGTTTGGTTCCAAGTGTTTCCTCGAGTCGGAATTCGGGCTAAGTCCGGGCTCGGCTCCTACCATTGTTGTTTCTGTTGTTACCCTCTTCGAAGAAGAAAGACCTTTGTCGTCTCCTAGATCCTCCAGACCGGGACTCTCCCCATGATTCAGTGTTGCGATTGGATTCTTCAGCATCCCTTAAGCGTGACATGAGTTGGTCCACCAAGGCTTCTTGTTGAGATGCCAAGCGGTTAGTTACTTCAGCCACAACCCTGTCCAAATCCGTCCTTGTAATTGGTTGTTCCGTAACAGGGGTTGTCGGATTTTCCTGATTTCCATTTTCTGTTGGAACCGGACAATTGTCTTGATCTCTGATCACTGGATCTGGGATACTGCTAGTTGCGATGTTCTTTCCTTTGTTAGCATCTTTCTTCCATCCGGGAGGCATGTTTTCCAAGCAATGAACGATGCTGATAGGAAAAGGGTTAAGTGGGAGAAGCTGAAACTTCGAGCTCCTGCCTTCTCAGTGAAAGCACCAAAAATGTTTGCACAAAAAATGGGCAAACACCTCCAAGTCAGATTATATGTTGTTCTTAAAGATTTGGGTGATTTATGCAAATATATAAAATAGATGGACTAAAGTGTAAAAGACACATAGATTTATAGTGGTTCGGCCAGAATGTGCCTACGTCCACTTTATATGCTATTCTCCTTTCCAGTTCATATTACAAGTACAATGCTTTGATTACAAGTATCTGAAAGTTGTTTGAAAGTTCTATCCGTGCTTGAGCTCTCAAACTTATCTGCCATTGTTGTACCCCTGCCCCTCTATTTATAGAGTGAGGCCGGGGCAGGGGTCTTGGATGGATATAGCTACTGGTGGGCCTGGGCTGATGCAATCTGGCCTGGCAGTGTTGGTTCGGCAAGGCCTTGGTTCGGTGGAGAGTTGGTGTGGACTTGGTGGTTCGGTAGTGAGTGGTATGGGGACTTGGTTCGATGGCGAGAGGAATTGGACCGGTGGTAGGTGGTCCGGTGGTGAGTGGTTCGGTGGCGAGAGGAATTGGACCGGTGGTAGGTGGTCTGGTGGTGAGTGGTTCGGTGGCAAGAGGAATTGGAACGGTGGTAGGTGGTCCTGTGGTGAGTGGTTGAGGTTGGTTCGGCTGGGTATTGGAATTAGGTTGGTTCGGTAGGGGGGTTTGGCAGCAGGTGGTTCGTCAGGCATGGGAAGGAGCTGGTTCGGTGAGACATTGGTTCGGTGGTAGGAGCATGGTCGAAACACACCCAACAGTAATTAAATGAAAAATCATCATTCAATTGAATTATAATTAATACATAAATAATTTTAAATAAAAACATGCACATCTAAATAAACGTAAAATTGTTATATAACATAATTGAATTTAGTAGAATATTAGAATATTTTCTTTTCTGGAAATATATTAAAAATTAAATCAAATAAATTAGTTTCATAATTTTTATAATGCATAAATGCAGTTTTCAATTCATTTTATTAAAGAAGATATAGCGGAAATAGTGATATATAGCGGGAATAACGGGATATAGCGGAAATAGCGGTGCTTAAAGCGGAAAGGCAATATTTTAGGGCTGCATGGAAAAATCGTAGCAGTACAAATCCGCTATGAGATATAACGGAGTTATAGCGGGGTAATAGCGGGACATTAACTACATAGGCACGCCTTCCATTCTAAAATGGTTCATTTAAATCAATTTATAAATCTTTCTAGATTTATTTTATATTTACGTTCCAAATCCATATATTCCTTTCACACTTTAAAAAATATATATATATTTTTGTAAAGAAATTTCCGTTTTCTTTTTTAAAATACCCACTGTGAATTTAAATTTTCAAATATTCACTAATATACGATTTTCAAGTCGATTTCCAAATATTCACTTTCAACCGCAAATCAATTTTCAAATTGATTTCCAAATTGATTTTCTTTTAAAAGAATAAATTCCTTTATTTTTTTCAAACTATTTAAAATCCGTATTTTAAATAAATTCTTCAACCTTTGAATAATATTACCCGAAATCCATTTATTAAGCCCTTTTCCCATATTCTGGAATTTTATTCAATAGGATTTCACTACAGATTTTCTACTCAAATTTCAAAATCCAATTTTATTTATTTCTAGTATCCTACAATACCATAAATATATTTCGGCTAAACTATAGCCTTCAACGATTTCAATCACAAATACGATCACACATAGATTATAAATAATCAACACACAATCATTGAAACAAAATCAAATATTTGAGGAATCCAGTTGGATCCCTCCAACCTATTTCCCTGCATCCACAGATGTAATGAACATAGATTATAAATAATCAATACACAATCATTGAAACAAAATCAAATATTTGAGGAATCCAGTTGGATCCCTCCAACCTATTTCCCTGCATCCACAGATGTAATGATCCGTAAATTTCGATAATTAAAATTGGTTAAATTTACAAGATTTTGAAATTAAAAGTAGAAGAAATGAAAAGCTTATAATTTATATTGGAGCGAATGTTATAAATTAAATGTTGCAATGGTAAATATAATAATTCTTGACAATTAGAATGAAATCCCAATAAAGAAATAGAGGAAAACATTTTAATTTGTTAATTTAATACGACTGTGTAATAATACTGAAGAAATAAAATTAGAAATAGTATTAAAGAAATAATAACTAAAATGAATTGTAACTGTATAAATGTAAGTTAATTGTTAATAACTTGGATGTAATTACAATAAGTGAAACAATGTAAAGGTTATAACTTAGTTACAAAATTTATATACAGAAGTGGATGTAAATATGAATTAAATAGTGAGATAATAGATAGTTAACGGTAATTGAATAAAAATCAACTTTATGTAAGAATTGTAACATTTGTTTGTGAATAGTGAATTCATATGTGTGATTAAAAGGTATGATAACGATGGTTATAAGTTACCTGTTTAATTGGTCTATTAAATTTAAATGGGGAATCAAGTACAATTGAATGAACTTTAATATTACATTTGCTAGTTTAAGACAATAACGGAGACTGTGAATGTAACAAAATAAATAAGAAATGCCAATTTTTATTCATAAAGTAATAGTTGATGTAATAAAAGAATGGAACCAAGATGAAATGATTAATGTGATTTAAAATCTTAATTTGTGTGTGCATTAATTTAGAATGGGATATAAAAGGTAAATTAATAATTTAAAATGTTGACAATACCTTTAAGATGGTAAATTTATAACTGATTCATAATAAGGAAAATAAGGGAAGATTCAAATGAACGGATTTATTTTGACAGCAATTGGCAATTAATGAATTTATATAAAATAGTAAGTTTTAATTGATTGAATAAAAACCAATACTCTGTAAGTAACTATAATATTGTAGTTGAAATAATAAACTTATAAATGTGTGATTAAGATTTTTGACAACAATTACTATGAGTTATATATATATTTAGTTCTATCAATTGAATTGGAAAAAATTGCTATAAATCTGAACTAAATGTTACGTTAATGTAATTTAGGGTAATAATTGGAAATAACGTAAATTTTATTCATAATATGATAATTAATGAATTGAATGAAACGCCAATTAATGAAAATAAATGGGAACTTCGATTTGTGAGTAATAAAAGCTTATAATGTGACTAAAAGTTAGCGTAACGATTATCGTATGTTACCTATTTATGTAGAGTGTTAATTTACAATTGGAGATCAATTACAATAATTATAATGTAATATTACGTTAAGGTTAATTAAGGTAATATTTGTAAGTAATGTTAAGGTTATTCATATTGGATAATTTTTTGAATTATAAGCATCGGAAATAAAGCTTTATCAATTTATTGGGTTTTGAACCATAATAAGTGAAGTAACTGTAATTTAATGAAATTTAAAAATCTAAGTATTACGCTAATTAAGATGGAATGTGAGGATTGCAATAGATTTTGAATCCAATGTTAAAATTCATCATTTGATAACAATGCATTGAATAATAGAATGAAAAAAATTAAATTTAATAGAATTTTTGGCAATTAAATTTATAATTTCAGAATTTAATGAAACTGAAAATTTAACGCTGAAATTGATAAATTAATCAACTCTAAATTGACATTTGAATTTGGTTAAATTAGTGTAAAATATTAAGAATGTTAATTGATGAAATTTGTTAATTATAGAATTGAAATTGAAAAGTGATGTAATTAATTACTTTTTAACTTATTTAATTAATATAAAAATAGCCATTTCGGTCACTGACTCGGATTTTGATGAAACAAGTTTCATCGGATCCGTAACGGTGAACTATTGTAGGATTTCAAGTTTCATATCGATCGGACTTGTCGTTTGATCATATGGGCTTGAAACGCCTTGAAATAAATTAAATGAAATCAATTGAAATCAATTTGAAAATTATTGATTTTAGTATAACTTCTCTATACGATGGAATTTGGACTAGAAACCTTTTCCATCGCATTTAAAATATTTTAAAAATCTATTTTGATATATGGGTTGACCCAATTTCCCTCCGAAGTCAGAACGGGCTTTTTGGGCCACTTTGTCGTTAGCGTGTATATTCAATCTGATCCATCTATTCTAATTTCAACTCTTCCTATAAATACCCTATTATAATCCCTAATTCCCCTCATTCTCATTTATCTATGCGTACAATTTCTTTCACCTCGTCAGTTCAATGGCAGACAAACACCTAATTCCATCTACAATTCAAAATCAAAGCCAAATTTCAAACTCCACAAAATATGCCAAATTTTATATCAATTCGAATCTCTTGAAGAGCGTAACTCAGATCTGCATCTCGTTTTTTGATTCAACGCATTTTTTTTCCAAAAATCAAAGAAAGATTTTCAATCGTTCATTACGTCGAAATCAACCTCGCCTGATCGTCAAACCGTTTCTTGGTTTTGTAGAGAGGCTCGCACGCTTCGCATCGGTGGTGTTTGCTCGTCAAATCGACGGTCAGATCGACTAGAAATTTTCGATTAGGGTTCAAACAAAAGTGGCGGCTGGAAGTTTTCTGGGATTGCGGGTGGTCGCGCTCGAGCGCACGAGAGGTCGAGCTGAAGCGTGGGATGGCGCGTCGCCTGTGGTGGGCTCTAATCTCGTGACAGTGGACGTTGGCGGTGGCTCAGTTTGGCATGAGCATGTGCGGTAGGGTTTCGATCAAAATTGGGAAAGTCGAGATTCGCATGTACAGGTTGAGTGGGTGATGTGGCAGGAATGGGAGGCGGGTGTTGTTGATTGTTTTGTATTTTTTTAATTTAATTTAATTGTTGTATTCAAACGTTTTAACTCGTATAACTTTTGCAAACGTGATCCAATTCACGCGCGGTTTTTTTGTTAGGATCGTATTGAAATTCCGAACATTTTGGTGCTGGTTTGGATGAATTCTGAGACTGTCAAATTTTTAGGTTTAAATTGGATTTAAATTCAATTTAAATTCAAAAGGTGAGTGTTTTAAGCCACTCACAACTTCTAAAATTTCTAATGTTTGTTAAATTAAATTTTGTTGTGATTATGCATTTATTTACGACTTTTTCGTATATTTTTAATCATCATCTCAGTTATTGCATTTATTTAAATTAAATTCGTTATTTAATTTATTATTGAACATAACTGCCAGTTAAATACCTGTTATATATGTTATTAGTTATCTATTGGTATTGATTGGTTGTTTTGGATGATCATTGTGATGGATGTGTGATCTGTTGATGGATGAGTGGACGTTGTATTATACATTATTTTAAACTGGAAGTTGTTATGCATTTTATTTCATTCGGGATTGCGGTTTGAAATGATATATAACTGTAATTTTATTTAAATTATGGATTGAAATGATAAAAATCCGTATCACTTGACCATAGGATAGAAAATTATATACAGGCACCGCGGTCGATATATAAAAATATTTTGAAATGATTTTCTATGGTTTGTAAAGAAATATACGGTTTTATAAGGTATGGATTTGGATATTGTATAAATGTATTTTATATATAGTTAAATTCCGGGGTTTAAGCTATTAATAAGATTTGTTTAAAGTATAAATAAGTTAAATAATAAAGTTGGATTTTATTAAAATATAATATGGTTAAGTATTTACTTAAAGTATATTTTTGTATAGAGTTTATATTGATTTTTTTTATAAATCAAGGTTGAGAAGATAGTTTTGAAATTGATTTGGAGATTTTATTTAATTAAAGAATTGTACTTAATAAGAATCCTTTTGGAACTTATTGAAATTGAGATTTTAAAGAATATGGTTTTATAACTTAATTCGGGCTTAAGGTGATTTGAGTAAATAAACTGAGGAATATTTCGTTATTGAAAATTTAAGTTTTATTTAAAGGACATTGGATTTAGCAAGCAAATATTTCAAGACTAAATGATAGAAACAGTGAAATTGGGGTGTGTGTGTGTATACATATGAATTATAAAATTTAGTTTTGAGATATTAAATATTTAAGCTTTGAAATATATTGAATTTGAAATGGTTTATTTAGAGGTTCAAATCGGTATTTTGGAATTTATTTGTGAAATTAAAGAAGCTATTTTATTTTATAAGGTAATTAATATTTGAACCATTTAAGTGGTGTAGTTATATTTTAAGTTATGAAATTCAAAGTTTTACGTTTTGGAAGGCTATATTTCAAGCCTTTGGTTTCGAAATATTATAACTTTGAAAATGTTATGGTTTTAGAAAAGGATATATTTGAAAATGATTTCATATTGATTTGGTTTTAAAAGGAGAAATGATATCGTAATTATATGGTTTGAAATGGATATTATATTTTGGTTTGAAGTATAAACTATTTTGAAAAGACCACGGTGTTATAATAACATTTGGTTGTTGAAGAGATCGGGATCGGAAGTTGTCATACTCTCTGCCAACTCCAAAAACCACTTTAAGAACCGTGTACGCGGTGGAGATTCCTGAATGGAGTAGGATGGTGGCGGCGTTTCCTTTGAGGTAAATACGTGGACCCGACTCCCGTTATTTGGCATAAGGTGGCTAAAACTGGAGCGATTCTTAGGCCAATGAGGTAGCACCATTAATCGGACACATCCCTTCGATATTATACTTTGACATTTGGATTGATTCGTTGGCCAATTTTGATTTTTTATTTATTTGGGGGTGTGGCTCGAGGTGGGCGGTAGCTACGGCTATGCGTTACCACCAGGTCGCATAACAATTGGTATAACTACCCGGCATTGCCTAGTTGTGCCGTGTCACATACCCTAGCTTGCCTTATACGATTTTGTTTTGCACCATACCTATGGAGTGCCCTCCGACGACGCCCGATACAAGGGAGATTACGGTACTGTATAGACTATGGGAATATAAAAGTGTGTTAAGGTGGAAAATATAAAGCCTTAACGTTATTTTCAGTATACTATACCTTACTTTAGACACTATTATAATAGCGTATATTACCACACACTACTACAAAACAGGCCATTTGCACCGGTTGTTTACCCCCCTTTTGCATCAGTTCAACGACCGATGCATATGCAACCGATGCAACAGGCTTAACGCTTTTGCATTAGTTCTGAAACCGATGCAAAAAGGTCCTTTTTACATCGGTTGTTACTAACAACTGATGCAAAATATCATGGTTGGTTGCTTGAACATAGCCCCCATGTTGCATCAGTTGTAATGAAAACCGATGCAACAAAGGAACTTGTTGCATCAGTTGTTGTTGAAAACCGATGCAAGCTGATCCCTCTATTGCATCAGTTTTTTATAACAACCGATGCAAACTAATCCCTCAAAAACCATTATTACAGTACTCAAATAGACTATATATATATATATATAAATATATATATATATATATATTCCATTTACATTGCATTTACATTTTATATATTGGTTTTACAAGTTTCTTTGTTTTCTTTTCTTTACATTAAAAAAAATACTACTACAATTCATTCACTTCAGCATCATTCACTGTCATCCACCATATCAAACCACTTCACTACGGTCACCATTCATTTTCCATTCATTTGCAGTCACCATCCACTGCTGCTAACAACAACCTTACTACTTCAACTTGCCTTCACCACTTCAAATTGCTACAATCGCAACCTTGATCAACACTGCTCACAATCTGCTACAACACTTCCACACTTCAATTCCTTCAACAACAATCACTATATCACAAACCCTTACAACTTTCACCGCCTCCCTGTCAACCTCCTCCACCATCTCCAAGTAAACTCAATAGTCCAATACTATCCACCAGAAATTTCCATCTACCATCAATCCAACAAACATTCAACCAGCTGCTCCTTCACATCACTACCTATCACCATTACTTACACACATACTCCTTCCACTACCTATCATCATTCAAAAACTTCTCCTCTCTCAACCAATTCCAGTCAAATACCTTCACCACTCAAGCATCACTGTAGGAATAAAACTGCAGCACACTGTTCTTGCCTCATACCTGAACAACATCACTTACTCCATTACCATCATTCCATCACAGCAACTCCTCCACTTCCCGAATTCAACCACTATTCTCTGCTACTGACCACACTGACTTGCTTTCTTCATACTACCCCACCCTCTCGCCTTCATTCACTGACACACTTAACAACAGACCATCCACAACTTACACTGCAGTAACCCAAACAAACTGCAGCAACCAACATCACCTCACCAAAACATCACAGTGCATGTGTAATAAATATCATTCAAATTTGTAAAAGATGAAGTTTTACCTAAAATTCCAATATCATATCCGAAAATTAGTCCTCCTGTTGCAGCAACAATTGAAGCCAAGACAACATAAAAGGTTATATAGACTATTTAAAACATGTAGCAGCTTTTATTGCTATATGAAACAAGTAGCAGCTTTTATTTGCATTACATTTGTATTCTTTTGTTTAATCTTTGCAGAATTTAGAAGAAATTTTTTCTCAAAAAATGATCAACATAAAGGCATAATCAAAAAACCTACTTACAAGTTAATCGAATTTGGAATTGGTTATCAACTGAAACAACTCCTGCAGTATCTTGTCAGGAAACGTTCATTTCGGTATAATACTCTATTACATCGTCTTACATTGTCTTTATTGTTTTGTAAGATAAGATAATGTTTAGTTGATGTTAAATTTTGTATTGTTTTGAAAGATATTAAAGTGGTGAAAATGTCATATTTGCGGTGACTTTAGATAAAGTGCTGCTGAAGCAAATGAGTTCGCAACAGAATTGGTTTCATTTGACTGGTGCTAGTGCCATTGATAAAATTTCTTTTGAAAATGTGAGATAGTTCTTAAGTGAAAAATATAAAAAAACGAACATACATGCTGAGCAAAGAATGTTTTATTTCTATCATTTTCGATCACTTCACTGAAGTGAGATGGAAAAACTACAAAAAGTGTAATATACATAAAGATTTTACTACAGGACTTATATCGAAAATACATTATACATGTCCACAAAGCTATAACGTAAAGACAAAAGTTACTTCAGTTTGGACTCAATCTTAAGAATAGTAGTGAATAATTGGAAATACTTAACTTATCTTGGACTGACCAACCTAAAAGCACCAGCAAACTTACAAAATCCACCATTTTCCAAAGCACCTTTCTTAAAGTTTTGATGGTTGCAATGCACACCTTGACAATTAATAGGTATTCCAATGTTGCATCGGTGGAATCTTCGACCAACGAATCTTTTGTATGCTCCCACCTACACGTTAATTATTAATATTTAAATAACACCATTATATAAGATTTATTAGTGTACTGCAAAATGCAAATACCATTGCTTACATTTATGATAAAGTAAAAAACCTCAGAAAAGAGACTAAGAATGATAATACTGCTCAGAGGTATTTTCCAATATAAGCTTTTACCAATTTTCATATATGGATGAGTTTAGGACCGCAAACTAAGCAGTTTTATGTTATGTATCTTCTTAAAAATAATAAAATAAGAACAAATTTGTAATGAAGCTTCAATGAATCGGAACATATTACACGAACTGTATAAAAACTAAGCCACTATATTGTCAAAAACAAATGAAAGGTGTAATTTCCATTGTATGTATATGTGTCATTAACTGACAGTTGAAATTGTTAATATTATGTGTGAAGTCTAAGTTGTTCAGGCTTTTGTTTTCCCATTTATTCATCGACTATTTAAACATGGATGACGACATTCATTACCAAACTCCAAACATGTGATATTCATCAGTTACGGAAAGATATCTCTGTTGAAAACCTAAAACAAAATGCATTCGCTTACAATAATCTATTATTTAAATCTGAGATACCAACATATGCTTTCTTATGCAGTTCATAACTAAATAATTTATTACTACAATTTCAGATTTAAAAATATTACGTATTGCTTTTTTTTATTAAACCGAGTACAAAATCTCGTAAAATGAAGTTATTTTATGTAATAGAGTAAAGATTTTACAAAAAATAACACGATCATTAACCATTTACTTTGGAACCGTCTCGCCCTTAAGTTACAAAATAATCTTAAAAAATGAATAAAAAATGTTGGTAATTTTTTTACGTGTTAGGTTTTCAAATCATAGGACACGAACAAGTAATAACGTAATTAATTGACACGATAATTTCAAACAACACCAATAGATTTCTGTTAAAATAACTTGAATTCTCCATTAAAGAAATAAATATCGGATTGATGATTTAGCAAATCTCAATGATGTTACTCAAAACAATTTAGAATGGTTTGCTACTCAATGTGTGGAATTCATTTAATAAAATAACATAAAGATAAACAATGATATCACACATATAGCTTGTACTTTAAAAAAAGACAGTCTTTGTATTGTTGTAATTCTATTCGATGGTATGATGGTTTAAAACCTGGTGTACAGTTACATTTTACTATTGCATTCTAATTTTTACATTAGCGATTATTAGACGTTTTAGTTTGTTAATACTAAAAATTGTTAAATTTGCAATTTAGTTTGTTAATACTAAAAATTGTTAAATTTGCAATTCAAAGTAGGCTTAGAGCTTGCAATTTCATTGACCTTATCATGTTCGCACTATCGGAAGGTTGTATTGCTTTCAATCAATATCTCATTCTTACTGTTTCTTTCTACAAAAAAAATGAATTTAGTATGAGTATAATAATGTCTAAGCAATTTCTTCATCCACCTTGCATGCAATTGTTTAAGCAATAAGAACAAAAAGTTGGAAAGCAGGAACTGAGTCAAACAAACTAATTAGAGCCAAAAATGAAAAACTTTATGTTTTGCGCCACAACAGAAAGTCTCTTTCAATTCTAACTAATTATTAAGTCACAATATCGACATCACTTTCTGAATGATACACATACAAATCTCACAAATACAAAGAGGTACTCATCAGTTTCATTGAAAATGAAAATAATAATGACAGTATCATTGATAGACAAATACTAACTTATTTAATTAAATATCATAGATCTAAATATACAACATTACACTAAAGTAGCATATGTACAGCTACACCTGTGGGTGATCAAAATTAGGTACAATCACATAAATTGTGCAAATGAAATATATTTAAAAGGGAAGAAAAAATAGGTTGTAAAGTTCGTACCTTCAACCGTGTGTTAAGGTTTCAAATAATCGGCAGACAAGTAGCAAACATCGTCAGTGTGAAGACGAGGATGCAGAAGGGCAGTTGGAAAGCGGTAGTAATTGAAGAAGAGGAGGCCACTGTTAGGATATAAGGTTTGATTGTGGAGCATTTTAGAAATTGGGGAAACAAATTTAGACGTAGGGGCAAAATGAAGGGCGGTAATTTTTTTTAAACTCTTTTCTGGTAATGGAAATAAGAAACGCATGGGAGTAGAGAATTTTGAAAACGCAAGTTTCTGTAAAGCCACATAAGCAATTTTAGTATTTTGCTTTTAAGTTTAAGTAATAGATTTTATAGAGGGAAATGTCCTTTTCACAATCATTATTTGCTTACCTGAGCACAATAACCAAGCATCTTATCTAGACCCATGCATGTATTATGTCATTCTGGAGAACAAAACAATAATATAAATGAATAGAGAAATTACTTAGGTAGTAAATATGCAACCAAATAAACCTGAATCATATGCCATACACAACACCATGCTGCTTTAGAGAACACGGGAGCCATCATTTCCACCCATCTACAAATATATCAATCTATTTATTTTTTGTTTATTGGAAGCTGAATACTGATAGTATAACGCACAAAAAAATCTAACAAATGTCAGAACATGCAGTTTCATTTGGGAGTAAATTGTTTTATTCCCCTACAGCATACATAGGGAAAATAGTTACCCTGTACATGGAGGAGCGGAACTATTCTTGTAACACTTAATAAGTGTACTTAGTTTACAATTTGAATGACCTATTTGCAGCAATAAATAGCATGCAGTAATCATAAATTATTTAATATTTTTTTAGAATAGGAGTCATACTTTATTCAAGTATAGAACTCATTTCTGATGTATAGATAGCCAAAGACCTTCAGAACTCATGTTTAGAATGCCTTACGACTTACCACTTAAACTAGTGAATCTTGAAGTAATCATATATTATTTATTTATATTTTTTTCATAATGTTTCAGCATTGTATTGCTCTGCATGAGTAATAAAGCAAGATTTTAACTTGCTTACTGCTCAGCCATTTATTCAAGTACACTTTTGAATTTGAATTAATATGTTGTAGAATTTTCATTCAATTCTAAAAAATATGTTTTATGCTTGAATTCAACAATATTTGAATTAATTTAAGTCTATCACTAAACCGGAGTTAATTGACTCAATAGGTTTCAAATGATATTCATACTTAATTTCAACTTTATATCACTTTGAATCCATCTAAAAATTAGACATTGAAAACCAATCTCAAAATTTATTTCAAACATTATTATTTGAAATTTTAGATGTTCTAACCTAACTCGCCATGCTTCAGACATGAACTTGCATATGTACTAACAGTCAACCAAACAATCTATTTATAAATTTTTATCGCAACGTCCAAGTTTTCTAGTCAATGTAACATACATGAACAATCACACATGCACTGCCATGAACATTACTAAAGAAATGCCAAAGTAGGAAATTTCAACTTGCAAACTATGGTCCAGGCCAAAAGAAACTATAAAAACGCATGACATCAAAATGCCACGAACTACACAGGTCCCATTAGGGCATTACCATTACGTAGAAAGATACATATCCTGTATTGGACTAAATTTACATCTTAAGGAAGCCCAAGAATAACAGCTTCACCATGCACAAACAAATATCAACTTTACTAGGCAACCATAAATGAAATAGTATACGAATATGGGTTCAAACAGCTAAAAGAAGCCAACATCATAAAATAAACCAGCTACATATTTATCAATTGTAAGAAATGCAACATAAATAAAAACATAAGGCTTCCAAACAGGTTTCTCAACAGCATAGTTTAAACAATACATAAGTAAAAAAACAACCAACGACTATCAATCAGGATCACTCCATAATAGCAGAGAAGAAATTCAGACAACAGCCACAAACTATTGAATGTTAATAATTATTAAAATAACAAAAACACTTTAAATGATAAATATCTAATCTATTACTTATAATTTTGGAAAATTATTTCCCACGATAATTTGAAACAAAAATTCTTTTTAACTAGCCGGTTCGACTAAAAAACATTAACTATAAATTCCTATGAAAACAAAATTAGTTTTTATCAACAAATCTTGTGTTAACTAGCCATTAAAAAAATTCATTAACTATTACCAAATCAATTCTTAGTATACAATTATTTCAAATAACAAATTAAATACACCAATTCTTATTTAGTTCTTATTATACAAATTAATCTTTAATATACAATTAACTACTAACTTAAAATTAGAACATAGAGATCAAAATTGACGCTGGAACATAATGCTATTTGCAAATTACAAGTACAACAAACTTAAAATTAGATAATACAAACCAAAACGTTTCAAATTTTTATACAAACATTTAAATTGCCACTTGATCTGTTGCTAATAGGATAATTCAATAAAGACGGAGATCAACATATCCATACAGCAGACAATTTCTAAAACAGAGTTACGAATGGAAGAAACATCCAAGTATGCTAATTGATAAGTAATAAATTAAGTACCTTTTCACTTTTCAGCAAACAAGCATGAAGTAGCCAAAGTAACAACCGAAGATGGAAGAAGATTGCTTATGTCTGTGCGACTGTGCCCTAGCTGTGTTGGAGGCTAGAGCTTGGAGTTGCCTATTCCTGTCGCCAAGTCATCCTCGATTGGAGTCGCCCCCTAATCATCGTCGATTGGAGTCGCCACCTAATCACCGTCGTTTGGAGTCATCGTCGACCATCGTTGTCGATTATTATCAAGTGAAGTTGCGATAATTTTTCCTTTTGCTGCAGATTGAGATCGTGATTTTTTCCCTCTTTTTGTTGCACATTTGGTAGTGATGATGGTGCCCTAGAATTTTCGCGGCCCAAATCCACTGCTTTGCTAGCTTTACCCAAAGGCCGGCCTTGCCAATACGCCATCGCCTTCTACAAACATCGCCTCCACAAATACCACCTCCGTTCAACCACTGCAATTCGCCCCTCTTCAAATGGCGCAACCCAAATTAAAAAGTAATACAATTCGAGTAACGTAATAAAAGGAATATTTGGTACTATCAAGAAGCCGTGGCCAAATCTAATCCGCGAAATCACGTTTGAAATTAACGGTGAAAATCAATTTAGGATTTTTCTTTTTTGAAGAAACGAATGGGAAAATAAAAAATTGGGATGGCAGGGATAACGGGTGCGTAAGGAAAGGGGTTTCATCTGACCTGCACGACCTCAATAATTTGAAATTGCATCATGTTTGCTAATGAACCGATGCAAATTAACGTAGTTGCATCGGTTGATTTTAAAACCGATGCGACTAAAACTATTTGCATCGACGTATTTGCATCGGTTGTTGGTGACAACTGATGCAAATTTGATTTTTCATTACCTATTGCTTTCCACGTACCAATTGCATCGGTTATTAAGACAGAACTGATGCAAATAGTTCTATTTGCATCAATTTTTACTTCAACCGATTCAAATGAGGCGATGCAAATGGCCTGTTTTGTAGTAGTGACATATTAGATAGTTTAACAGATCCTTAAGAGATGTGAATCTCGTGCATCTCTTAAGTTACTGCACTCACGTTAGACACTGGATAGGAGATGTCAAATCCCGTAAACATCTATGACGCCGTTCCACTTATATATTTCTGTTGATTTAATTTGCATAAGATCTTTTAGTTCTGGCTCGAGTGTTTTGTCTTTTCAATTCGCTCGGGTCAGTCCGAGAATTTCAGGATTTGAAGATTTTATTCTGGAGGAAGAAGACAAAGATTTGTATTACTATTATTTACTATATTATTCCACTGCATCACATTGTTCCGTTGCATTAATTATTATTCTCTGGTATGTGTACTCTGATACGTATTATATAAATAATATAATCAAATATTTTGTAAAATCGCTTCATGAACTGTATATTTGATTATTATATTTTATCGTTCCGCTGCAAGATTTGGTTTTGTTTTATTTCTCTCTGCGTTTTCTTATTTACCCCATAACAATCCGCCCTTCTGTATGTTTTAAGTCTGACGTGTGTGGTTTATCGTCAATTTAAACCGTGCAAAAAGGCGGGGCGTTACATCTGGTATCAGAGCTTTGGTTTAGCGATAAACCTTAGCTTTGTGGGGTCTGACTCTTTATAAATAGGGTAGTAATACCCTATGATGAGTCGCTGAGTGTATATATGAGAGAGCGTATTTGTTAGTGTTATAAAAAGGTTTTAATATTTTGTTAATCTGTTCCGTTTTGGATTTATATATTCTGGTTGGTGCATGGGACGCTATGACATCAATAGGGATTTCTAAACACTTAATAGGACAGACCGACATAATATTTGTTTTTAATATAGGCGAATGAAATAATTTTGCCTATTATATTTTCTGTATATAAAGTAATAAATTTTATAAAGATTATATTTGGTTGTAATATATTGGTTGTTAAGTAGGGTAATCTATGAATATTAGTAAAGTAGGATTTGAAATTGAAATAAATAAAATTGGAAATTTAGGACTTAAGTCCCGCGGTTTCTGAAACTTTCTTCTGAATAATTTTGAAATATAATAATAATATCATTAGAAGTATTTTCTGATATAAGTATTTTAATATGATTTGAAAGAATTATTTTAAAGAAATTTTGAATAGAAATAAGTATGTACTTCCCTCTCTGTTGCTGGAAAATAATTTCGGTGATGAGTGCACGCATCATCGACATTCATTTTCGAGCTTCGAAGTGGGAAGGCCACTGTAGTAGTTTTACTACAGATTTATTTGGATGAAAAAATACAAATTTTAAATTGGTTTAAATATAACTGGATATATAAACTGTAAGTATGTACATTTATATATTATTCTAAAATGATTTGAAAGTAAACCCGGTATTTAAATTCTTATGTTTTTGTTAAGTGATAGTTTCAATTATTGTAGTGAAAGGGAATGTAAGTAATTAATAATTGGAACCTATAAATGAAATAGGAGATCTAATGCTAAGTTATAAAGGAAATTTATAAAAACTAACTTGATCTATTGTTTGGAATTGTTGTTTGTCTTAGTTTATGGTTGTTTGGGCAAAGATACTTTAAAATTGGTTGGGTGAATGAATAATCTATTTAGTTTCATCTAAGACCGTTGAGTAAATGATGCACTTAGTGGTTTATTCTTCATTCTGTACAAATTTAAAGTTTTGAACCCAAACAACTATTTGTTTGTTCGATATGAATGAATAATTGATTTGTGTTGATTCTATATGATGGTTGTATGTTGTGATTGAAAGTGATTATCATAGATTTGTTGTTAGTGGTTGAACAACCCTAAATATTTCATTTTATATAATTGTTAACCTTTTTGGATTATATAAGTGAAATACAGATTGTGGAAGCAATTGCTGCTGCTTTTGGTTTCATAAATAAGCGTTATTTGCCCGACGAATAGGTATGTTTTTCGGATTATGGTTTTATAGCGTTATTATATTATTTTTCCCGTGTTGGGATATTTATTATTTTGGAAAATATATGTTGTATATTGTTATGTTTGATATTATATTTTCTCCCGAGCCTCTCCGTACAAAGGAGACTCTGCCGAAATTTTTCGTAAATTTTAGACTTAAAAAATATTTTGAAAAAGTATTCCCAACTTTATTAATTTAAGTAAAAATGATTTAATGGTTGTAAATTGGTATATTTTATTTAAGTTAATTTATTTTGTAAAATTTCTTTGTTTATAAATTTAATGTTTTAAGTAAGATATATTGGTTTCCTAATTCTTCTTTTCCCTTCTTTTCCTTTTCGGGGATGAAAAGTTTTGAGTGGAGGAGAGTGTAACGACCCATAAATTTCGATGATTAAAATTAGTTATATTTTTTAAGATTTTGTAATTAAATGTATAAGAAGTGAAAATCTTATAATTTATATTGGAGCGAATGTTAGAAATTAAATGTTGCAATGGTGAATAAAAATAATTCTTGACAATTGGAATGAAATCCCAATAAAGAAATAGTGGAAAACATTTTAATTTGTTAATTTAATATGATTGTGTAATAAATACTAAATAAATAAAAGTAGAAATAGTATTAATGAAATAATAACTAAAATGAATTGCAACTGTATAAATGTAAGTTAATTGTTAATAACTTGGATGTAATTATAATAAGTGAAACAATGTAAAGGTTATAACTTGGTTACAAAATTTATATACGGAAGTGGATGTAAATATGAATTAATTAGTGAAATAATAGATAGTTATCGGTAATTGAATAAAAATCAACTTTATGTAAGAATTGTAACATTTGTTTGTGAATAGTGAATTCATATGTGTAATTAAAAGGTATGATAACAATGGTTATAAGTTACTTGTTTAATTGGTCTATTAAATTTAAATGGGGAATCAAGTAGAATTGAATGAACTTTAATATTACATTTGCAAGTTTAACACAATAACTGATGCAGCACACCATGATGACTATGACTCGTGTGCCTTAAGTCGCTCGCATCTCTTAATTCGTTCTCGTTCGTTCCTGAACCTTGATTCGTCTGAGCGACATAGCGAGTTAAGACACAAGTTCTTATGTCAAGCGGAACGACCTAGTGAGTTACACCAACTGCATCTTATTCCGCTTTTCCTTAAGTCCTTCTGAATCTTATGCCACAGTTCTTTATACCGCATTGTTTTAAGTCGCCGCTTTTCTTTTAAATCGCTTACTTATGTTGATTCCTTATGTCGCTCCAGAAGCTTAAGTCGTTCATGTTCTTATGTCGCTCAACTTATGTCGCTTAAGTCGCCCTGAAGCTGTGCTATCTTTTTAGGCCGTATATCGTTATATTGTATGATGTGTGTCGCATTGTTGTTGTATTGTATTTTCCTTATGTCGTATGTTGTTATGTTGTGGGTCGTTGTAACCTGTATGTTGTTAGGTCGTGTGTCACCTGTGTTGGGTCTTATGATGTTAGGTCGGCTGGGTTGAGTTGTAATTTCCTATAAATAGGGGTGTGTTTTCATTGTAAAGGTGGGTTGATTTTGAATAAAATTTGTGTGTGAGCTTCTGTTGAAGTTGAGTGTGATCTCCTTCTTCTTTCCATCTTCGGGTTATTCGTGCGCGAATCAACGAAGTTGAAGCCAATTCTCGGTATCAGTCGCGAGTGATCAACGATCGAATTGTAGATCTTTCAACATGGTATCTTGCGAGATTAACGGGTTGGAGGTAGCTAGATTCGGGTATCATCACGATCAACGGAATGGGCATTTATCATTCTACCAGAGTTATACAGCTGCGTCAGTTTGGTATCGGAGCTTAACTGTTGCGTCAGTTTGGTATCAGAGCCATATCAGATCCGAGCGAGTTCAAAGCCAGATTCAAGCCATATCAGATCCAAGTTAAAGCTAAGTCTAACCATATCAGAGATAAGTCAAGCCATATCAAAGCTAGATCGGAGCCAAGTCAATCTAAGTTAGATCAGAGACAGAGACGAGATTGTTTAATAACCATGCCTCCGAGACGTGCTAATCGCCATCAAAATGTTGAAGATTTGTATCGAAGACAGGAAGCTGAGTAGTTGGAGCGGCGTATCAATGAAAAGTTCAATAAGGGTATTGAAAAGTTGGAGAAATTGATGAAAGACATGAATCACAATCAAAGGAGAACATCACCAGTTTCGAACCAAAGTGGAAACAGGGTTTCACCTCCGGTTTCGGGAGAAAGGAGGATGTCACCCCAGTCTTAACGAGATAGGAGAGAATCACCAGTTTCAATGAGACGAGAACACCATGAGTATCGAAATAAAGAGAGAAGAACTCAACGTGGGTTAGAGAATGAACCGTATCGTGATGCTGAAAGACAGGGTCGAAGGGACATGCATATTCGTAGAGATGCAGATGGTCATGATTGATATCAAAATACATATTATTTTGAGGAAGATGGTGATGGAGGTAGTATTCATTATCACAATCGAGGCCAAGTGCGAAATCAATACCTGGATTCAGAAAATGATCGTAAATGGGAGTCTGGTATGAGAATGGAAATTCTAGAATTCAAAGGTGGTATGCAACAGATGAATTTCTTGATTGGTTGTCTAATGTTGAAGAAATTTTAGAATTCAAGGATGTGCCTGAGAATCGCAGAGTTCAATTAGTTGCTACAAGACTAAGGGGAAGAGCTATGGCTTGGCGGCAACAAACTAAACTAACTCGAGAGAGAATGGGAAAATCAAAAGTTGTCACTTGGGAGAAGATGAGAAAGATGATGAAAGCGACTTTCTTGCCGTACAATTATCAATCTCTTAGGTATCAACGTTTGCAGAATCTGAGACAAGGGACGAAGACAGTGAATGACTATGCAGATGAATTCTATCAATTAATTGCAAGGAATGATATTATGGAAACCGAGGAACAACTAACGGCTAGATATATTGGAGGGTTACGAATGCAAATTCAAGACATGGTTAATATGTTTAATCCAATGTCTGTTGTTGAAGCACATCAAAAAGCTCTAGCTTGGGAGAAATAAGGGAGACGGGGAAGTGGTGTGTTTTGCGGGTTCTAACAACCAGAATAAGGGTGTTAGTAGCAATGCTAATGTTTCCAAGGCAGTCAATAAACCAATTGTCAATGAAGCCGCTAAAGCAAAGGTCGCTAACAGTATCAAGTGTTATAATTGTCAGGAGTTTGTCCATAAAAGTAATGAATGTACAAAGCTAAAGAAGAGAGCATTAGTTGCAGAGGAATGTGAGTATGAGGATGTGGAACCTGAAGTTGATTATTCTCAGACATCGAAGTTTGATGAAGATGAAGAAGTTGTGTCAGGAGACGAAGGGTGTAACTTGATGATAAGGAGGTCTTGTTTAGTGCCAAAGTAGGAGAATGAATCTAGTTGGCTGAGGAGCAATATATTTCAGTCTACATGTACTATCTTGGGAAAGGTCTGTCGATTTGTTATTGATGCGTGAAGCTGCGATAACATTATTTCTGAAGAAGCCGTCACGAAGTTAGGGTTGAAGACTAAAAACACACTAGACCTTATAAACTGGCATGGCTAAAGAAAGGTGGAGAAGTGACAGTGGGAAGACGAGCATTTGTTACATTTTCTATTGGGAAGAAACACAAAGATGATATATGGTGTGATGTTGTCGATATGGATGTGTGTCATCTATTATTGGGAAGACCATGGCAATATGATAGAGCTATACAACATAATGGTCGCACCAACAGCTACAGTTTCATGTTCGAAGGGACCCAAATTACCTTAGTTCCTAAGAAGCGTGAACAAAGTGAAAGCAAGTCAGAGAAGAAAGTGGAATCAACTAGTCTATTATCTACGAGAGAATTTGTTGAAGAAGTGAAAGATAGTACTGAAATGTTTATGTTGATTGGGTATGAAACAAGTGAAGATTTTGAAAATCCTACAGATGCTAGACCGGTGTTAAATGAATTTGAAGATGTCTTTTCTGTGGAATTACCCAAGGAATTACATCCACTAAGGGAGATACAACATCAAATTGATCTAGTGCCAGGTGCTGTTTTACTGCGTAGGCCACATTATTGTATGAGTCCAAAGGAGGATGAAGACTTGAGGAGACAGGTTGAGGAGTTGCTTGAGCAAGGCCGTGTTCAAGAGAGTCCCAGTCCTTGTGCAGTACCAGCTCTATTGGTGCCAAAGAAAGATGGTTCATGGAGAATGTGTACAGACAGTAGAGCACTCAACAAAATAACGGTCAGCTACAGATTTCCTATGCCAAGACTTGATGATCTATTGGATCAACTCAGTGGGTTTGTAATTTTTTCGAAGATCGATCTTAAGTGTGGTTATCATTAGATTCGCATAAGACTAGGTGATGAATGGAAGACAGCATTCAAGACTCGGGAAGGATTATATGAATGGCTAGTCATGCCATTTGGTCTATCTAATGCACCAAGTACATTTATGAGGGTGATGAATCAAATTTTTAGAACTTACATCGGGAAGTTTGTTGTAGTCTAGTTTGATGATATCTTGATCTATTGTGCTAGCACATAAGAGCAGATTCAACAATTGCAAATGGTGTTAACTATTCGTCAAGAACAGTTCTATGCAGCGACGAAGAAATGCGTGTTCATGACGTTAAGTGTTTTATTTCTGGGTTATGTCGTGACTAAGGATGGGATAGAAGTGGACCAGAGTAAAATAGCCGCAATCAGAAATTGGCCACAGCCCAAAACTATAACAGAAGTCAGAAGTTTCCATGGGTTAGCTTCATTTTATCGAAGATTTATACCGCACTTTAGTAGCGTAATGGCTCCTGTTACTGATTGTATGAAAGGAAAACAGTTTTCATAGACGGAAGAAGCAGGATCTGCTTTTGAACAGATCAAGGAACTTTTAACCTCAGCACCGATTCTAGTGTTGCCAGATTTTCAATTACTATTTGAGTTCATACGGATGCATCGAAAGTTTGAATTGGAGGAGTCTTGAATCAGAAGGGTCGTCCAATCGCCTATTTCGGTGAAAAACTTTCTGGAGCAAAGATGAGATACAATACTTATGATGTGGAGTTCTATGCTATTGTGCAGGCTGTGAAGCATTGGAGACATTACTTGTTCCACAAAGAATTTGTTTTGTATACGAACCATGAAGCGTTGAAACTTTTACAAGAGCAGAATAAAATTGCAGCTAGGCATGCATCATGGATAGCTTATTTGCAACAATTTACATTCGTCGTAAAGCACAAGTCTGGAGTAACTAATCGCGTCGCCGATGCATTGAGTAGGAGGATTAATTTACTAACAACCATGCGAGTAGAGGTGATGGGTATTGACTTACTTCCAGATTTGCTTACTTTGGATTCATATTTTTCTGTAATCCTAGACAAAGTCAAGCAGGGAAGCATGGATGGATATATGTTGGTTGAAGGTTTGCTATTCAAGGGAAATCAGTTGTGTATTCCAGATTGTAGTTTAGGAAAGAAAATCATCAAAGAATTGCATGAAGAAGGACACGTGGGCCGCGACGTACTATGCAGCTGATCTCAAAGTCTTATTTTTGGCCGTCAATGAGGAAGGAAGTTGAAAAGTTCGTTCAGAGGTGCCATATTTGTCAAGTTTCAAAAGGGACCGCGACAAATGCAGGTTTATATTTGTCGTTGCCTATACCTACTAAACCATGGGTGGATGTTAGTATGGACATTGTATTGGGATTGCCGAGGACGCAACGTGGCAATGATTCTATCTACGTAGTGGTTGACCGTTTTTCAAAAATGGTACATTTCATCGCATGCAAGAAGACGGCAGATGCAGTTAACGTCGCACAGTTATACTTCAGGGAAATCTATCGTCTTCATGGATTGCCTGAATTTATTGTATCGGATAGAGATACTCGTTTTCTAAGTCATTTTTGGATGAGTCTATGGAGAATGGTCGGGACAAAGCTGAAATTTAGTAGTGCTTATCATCCCCAGACGGATGGACAGACAGAAGTTGTGAATAGATCCCTAGATAATCTATTGAGATGCCTTGTGAATGACAATTTGAAGAGTTGGGATTCCAAGCTATGTCAAGCAGAGTTTGCACACAACCATGCAGTTAATCGTAGCACTGTGTTCAGTCCATTCCAGATCGTTTACTCAACAATTCCTAAAGGACCATTGGATTTATCTGTAGTACCACAGCAGAAAGGGGTGATCAAACGAGCTAGTGATTTTGTGATGAATTGCAAGAGTGCCACAAGGTTGTGCAGGAACGATTGCTTAAGGCGAATGAGAAATATAAGCAATCCGTAGATACTAAACGACGAAATGTTGAAATCAAAGAAGGAGATTTTCTATATGCAGTATTGACTAAGGATCGATTTCCTATTGGTACTTACAACAAACTAGCTGCTAGAAAGATTGGTCCTTTGGAAATCGTAAAGAAGATTAATGAGAATGCTTATCAGTTAAGATTGCCGAATCATATCCATACTGCTGACGTTTTCAATGTCAAACACTTGATTTCATATCATGAGAATAAGTATGTCGAAAAGAGGAAAGTGTGAATTCGGAGTCGAATTCTTTTCAACTAGGGGAGGATGATGCAGTGCACCATGATGACTATGACTCGTGTGCCTTAAGTCACTCGCATCTCTTAAGTCGTTCTCGTTCATTCCTGAACCTTGAGTCGCCTGAGCGACATAGCGAGTTAAGACACAAGTTCTTATGTCAAGTGGAACGACCTAGCGAGTTACATCAACTGCATCTACACCAACTGCATCTTATGCCGCTTTTCCTTAAGTCATTCTGAATCTTATGCCGTAGTTCTTTATACCGCATTGTTATAAGTTGCCGCATTTCTTTAAGTCGCTTACCTATGTTGATTCCTTATGTCGCTCCAGAAGCTTAAGTCATTCCTGTTCTTATGTCACTCAACTTATGTCGCTTAAGTCGCCCTGAAGCTGTGCTATCTTTTTAGGCCGTATGTCGTTAAATTGTATGATGTATGTCGCATTGTTGTTGTGTTGTATTTTCCTTATGTCGTATGTCGTGGGTCGTTGTAACCTGTATGTTGTTAGGTCGTGTGTCACCTGTGTTGGGTCGTATGATGTTAGGTCAGCTAGGTTTAGTTGTAATTTCCTATAAATAGGGGTGTGTTGTCATTGTAAAGGTGGATTGATTTTGAATAAAATTTGTGTGTGAGATTTAGCCACCATTGTTGAAGTTAAGTGTGATCTCTTTCTCCTTTCCATCTTTGGGTTATTCGTGCGCGAATCAACGAAGTTAAATCCAGTTCTCGGTATCACTTGCGAGTGATCAACGATCGAATTGTTTATCTTTCAACACGGTATCTTGCGAGATCAATGGGTCGGAGATAGCTAGATTCCGGTATCATCACGATCAACGGAATTGGGCATTTATCGTTCTATCAGAGTTATACCGCTGCGTCAGTTTGGTATCGGAGCTTAACCGCTGCGTCAATAGTGGAGATTGTGAATGTAACAAAATGAATAAGAAATGCTAATTTTATTCATAAAGTAATAGTTGATGCAATAAAAGAATGGAACCAAGATGAAATGATTAATGTGATTTAAAATCTTAATTTGTGTGTGCATTAATTTTGAATGGGATATAAAAGGTAAATTAATAATTTAAAATGTTGACATTACCTTTAAGATGGTAAATTTATAGTTGATTCATAATAAGGAAAAAACGGAAAGATTCAAATGAATCGATTTATGTGATAGCAATTGACAATTAATGAATTTATATAAAATAGTATGTTTTAATTGATTGAATAAAAACCAATACTGTGTAAGTAACTATAATATTGTAGTGGAAATAATAAACTTATAAATGTGTGATTAAGATTTTTGACAACAATTACAATGATTTATATATATATTTAGTTCATTCAATTGAATTGGAAATAATTGCTATAAATCTGAATTAAATGTTAAGTTAATGTAATTTAGGGTAATAATTGGAAATAACGTAAATTTTATTCATGATATGATAATTAATGAATTAAATGAAATGCCAATTAATGAAAATAAATGTGAACTTTGATTTATGAGTAATAAAAGCTTATTAATGTGACTAAAAGTTAGCGTAACGATTATTGTATGTTACCTATTTATGTAGAGTGTTAATTTACAATTGGAAATCAGTTACAATAATTATAGTGTAATATTACATTAAGGTTAATTAAGCTAATATTTGTAAGTAATGTTAAGGTTATTCATATTAGACAATTTTTTGAATTATAAGCATTGGAAATAAAGCTTTATCAATTTATTGGGTTTTGAACCATAATAAGTGAAGTAATTGTAATTTAATGAAATTTAAAAATCTAAGTATTACACTAATTAAGATGGAATGTGAGGATTGCAATAGATTTTGAATCCAATGTTAAAATTTCTCAGTTGATAACTATGAATTGAATAATAGAATGAAAAAATAAAATTTAATAGAATTTTTGAAAATTAAATTTATAATTTCTGAATTTAATGAAATTGAAAATTTAACGCTGAAATTGATAAATTAATCAACTCTAAATTGACATTTGAATTTAGTTAAATTAGTGTAAATGATCAAGAAAGTTAATTGATGAAATTTGTTAATTACAGAGTTGAAATTGAAAAGTGATTTAATTAATTTATTTTTAATTTATTTAATTAATATAAAAATAGCCATTTTAGCCACTGACTCGGTTTACGATGAAACAAGTTTCATCGGATCCGTAACGTTGAGTTATTGTAAGATTTCAAGTTTCGTATCGATCAGACTTGTCGTTTGATCGTATGGGCTTGTAACGCCTTGAAATCAATTGAAATCAATTTGAAAAATATTGATTTTAGCATAACTTCTCCATACGATGGAATTTGGACTTGAAACCTTTTCCATCTCGTTTAAAATATTTTAAAACATCTATTTTAATATATGGGTTGACCCAATTTTGCTCGGGAGTCGGAACGTGCTTTTTGGGCCATTTTGTCATTAGCGCGTATATTCAATCCAATCCATCTATTCTAATTTCAACTCTGCCTATAAATACTCTGTTATAAACCCTAATTCCCCTTATTCTCATTTGTCTATGCATATAATTTCCTTCACCTCCTCAGTTCAATGGCAGACAAACACCTAATTCAAACTGCAATTCAAAATCAAAGCCAAATTTCAAACTCCACAAACTATGCCAAATTTTATATCAATTGAAGATCTTGAAGAGCGTAACTCAGATCTGCAACTCGTTTTTCGATTCAACGCATTGTTTGTCCACAAATCAAAGAAAGATTTTCGGCCGTTCATCGTGTCGAAATCAAACTCGCCTGATCATCAAACTGTTTCTGGGTTTTGTAGAGAGGCTCGCACGCTTCACATCGGTGGTGTTTGCTCCTCAAATCGACTGGAAATGTTCGATTAGGGTTTAAATAAAAGTGGCGGCTGCGAGGTTTTTGGGGCTGCGGGTGGTCGCGCTCGAGCGCACGAGAGGTCGAGCTGAAGCATGGGATGGCACGTCGCCTGTGGTGGGCTGTAATCTCGTGATAGTGGACATTGGCAGCGGCTCTGTTTGGTGTGTGCATGTGCGGTAGGGTTTCGATCGAAATTGGGAAAGCCGAGATTCGCGTGTACAGGTTGAGATGGGTGACGTGGCAGGAATGGGAGGTGGGTGTTGTTGCTTGTTTTGTATTTTGTTAATTTAATTTAATTTTTGAATTCAAACGTTTTAACTCGTATAACTTTTGCACACGTGACCCAATTCATGCTCGTTTTTTTGTTAGGATCGTATTGAAATTCCGACCATTTTGGCGCAAGTATGGATGAATTCTGAGACTGTCAAATTTTTGGGTTTAAATTGGATTTAAATTCACAACTTCTAATATTTCCTATGTTTGTTAAATTAAATTTTGTTGTGATTATGCATTTATTTATGACTTTTTCGTATATTTTTAATCATCATCTCAGTTATTGCATTTATTTAAATTAAAATCGTTATTTAATTTATTATTGAACATATTGCCGGTTAAATACCTGTTATATATGTTATCGGTTATCTATTGGTATTGATCGATAGTTTTGGATGATGATTGTGATGGATGTGTGATCTGTTGATGGATGAATGGATGTTGTATTATATATTATTTTAAATTGCAAGTTGTTATGCATTTTATTTCATTCGGGATTACGGTTTGAAATGATATATAACCGTAATTTTATTTAAATTACGGATTCAAATGATAAATATCTGTATCACTTGACCATAGGATAGAAAATTATATATAGGCACCACGGTCGATATATAAAATATTTTGAAATGATTTTCTATGGTTTGTAAAGAAATATACGGTTTTATAAGGTATGGATTTGGATATTGTATAAATGAATTTTATATATACTTAAATTCTTGGGTTTAAGCTATGAATAAGATTTGTTTAAAGTATAAATAAGTTAAATAATAAAGTTGGATTTTATTAATATATAATATGGTTAAGTATTTACTTAAAGTTTATTTTTGTATAGAGTTTATATTGATTTTTTTATAAATCAAGGTTGAGAAGATAGTTTTGAAATTGATTTGGAGATTTTATTTTATTAAAGAATTATATTTAATAAGAATCCTTTAGAACTTATTGAAATTGAGATTTTAAAGAATATGGTTTTATAACATAATTCGGGTTTAAGGTGATTTGAGTAAATAAACTGAGGAATATTTCGTTATTGAAAATTTAAATTTTATTTAAAGGACATTGGATTTAGCAAGCAAATATTTCAAGACTAAATGATATAAAAATTGAAATTGGTGTGTGTGTATATATATATATATATGAATTATAAAATTTAGTTTTGAGATATTAAATATTTAAGCTTTGAAATATATTGAATTTGAAATGGTTTATTTGGAGGTTCAAATAGGTATTTGGAATTTATTTGTGAAATTAAAGAAGATATTTTATTTTATAAAGTAATTTAATATTTAAACCATTTAAGTGGTGTAGATATATTCCAAGTTATGAAATTCAAAGTTTTGTGTTTTGGGAGGCTATATTTCAAGCGTTTGGTTTCAAAATATTATAACTTTGAAAATGTTATGGTTTTAGAAAAGGATATATTTTAAAATGATATCATATTGATTTGGTTTTAAAAGGGGAAATGATATCGTAATTATATGGTTTGAAATGGATATTATATTCTGGTTTGAAATATAAACTATTTTGAAAAGACCGCGGTTTTATAATAACATTTAGTTGTTGAAGAGACCGAGATTGGAAGTTGTCATACTCTCTGCCAACTCCAAAAACCACTTTAACAACCGTGTATGCGATGGAGATTCCATAATGAAGTAGGATGCTGTCGGCGTCTCCTTTGAGGTAAATACGTGTACCCAACTCTCGTGAGTTGGCATAAGGTGGCTAAAACAGGAGCGATTCTCGGGCCAATGAGGTAGCACCTTTGATCGGACACATCCCTTCGATATTATACTTTAACTTTTGGATTGATTCAGTGGCCACTTTTGGTTTTTTTTATTTGGGGGTGTGGCTCGAGGTGGGCGCTAGTTGCGGCTATGCGTTACCCACAGCCCGGACAGCAATTAGTATATTTACACTGGCATTGCCTAGTTGTGCCGTGTCACCTACCCTAGCGCGCCTTATACGATTTTGTTTTGTACTGTACCTATGGAGTGCTCTCTGACGACGCCCAGTACGGGGGAGATTACGGTACTGTATAGACTATGGGAATATAAAAGTGCGTTAAGGTGGAAAATGTAAAGCCTTAACGCTATTTTTAGTATATTATACTTTACTTTAGACACTATTATAACAGCGTATATTACCACATAGTAGATAGTTTAACAGATCCTTAGGAGATGTGAATCTCGTGCATCTCTTAAGTTATTGCACTCATGTTAGACACTGGATAGGAGATGTCAAATCTCGTAAACATCTCTGACGTCGTTCCACTCATATATTTCTGTTGATTTAACTTACATTAGATCTTTTAGTTCTTACTCGAGTGTTTTGTCTTTACAATTCGCTCGGCTCAGTCCGAGCATTTCAGGATTTGAAGATTTTATTTTGGGGGAAGAAGACGAAGATTTGTATTACTATTATTTATTATATTATTCCACTGCATCACATTGTTCTGTTGCATTAATTATTATTCTCTGGTAAGTGTACTCTGATACCTATTATATAAATTATATAATCAAATGCTTTTTAAAACAGCTCCATGAACTGTATATTTGATTATTATATTTTATCGTTCCGCTGCAAGATTCTGTTTTTTTATTTCTTTGTGCTTTTTCTTGTTTACCCCATAACAATCCGCCCTTCTGTATGTTTTAAGTCTGACGTGTGTGGTTTATCGTCGATTTAAGCCGTGCAAAAAGGCGGGGCGTTACAACAGACGATAGCACAACAATTAAATACCAATTCCACTTCGAGGTGGAATATCGCGGTATATGGGATTTGTACAATATCATCCGCTATTATGCGGCGCATAGGGTCTCATCCGCTATTGAACGGGGGAAATCAATCACTCCAAATACATATATAATACCAATTCCACTTCTAGGTGGAATATCGCGGTAAATGGGTTTAATATAATATCATCCACTATTATGCAGCGCACAACGTCTAATTCAATATAATTGATAATAATTTATCATTCAAGCACATAATCAACGATTTTAAATTTAACTATTTAAAATTAAATCAGAAAAATATGATTGAGTGAGAAGATCTCACCCTTGCTTTTGTTTGGCAATCCATTTCCCTTCCAGCTTGTTTTCACGATGGTTAAAACCTTGTACAAACATTTATACAATCCATTAATATTCGAAATAATCGAACAATTAATTACCATTTTAAAATTTAATCAACTAATGATTTGGTTTAAACTAATTTCCTTTAATAATTTATCTTTAGTAGCCAAACTAATTGATTAACCAGTTAAACAAATTATTTCCTTAATATAGTGATAAATTGGTAAATTTAAATATATATATATATATATATATATATATTTTCTTTTGAAAATCTGATTTTATACAACTTCCCAAACATAATAATCCCTATTAAGTTTTCAAAACCTTATCTATATACACTTAAATTCTAATAAAATAAAAATCCTTCAACTCTATTAAATTAAAACACAATTGTTTTATATATTTTCTAACTGTAAAACTCTTTTCTACAATATATTTTCTATTGTTCCTATCCAATAAGCATATATACATATTAAATCAAAATTAACTGGAAAATAAATTCGTACCTCACTGCTCTCATCGTGCCCCAACCGACTTCGCCTAATTGCTAGAGCCCTTGGCCACGACAATGACGATAAGGACAACACAGAGCCTCCCTCCACTGCAACCATGAAGAACTCAAATTCCCAAATCATCGACACAACTCAAAGCATCGCACGTGACCACACCACCCTCTTAGACTCCACCTAGCTTCCGCACAGCACAAAGACCCCTCGAACTCCTACAAATCCATCGTGACACGCCACCGCGATCCTTCCTCCACTGCCGCGCCCTTTATCCTGCCTTCGAGCGTGCATCCAATAGTCTTGTGCTTGAGTTGTCCACCATGAGGTGGTCGCGATTCGAATGGATTTGAGTTCGACATATTCGTTCAGCCATTTTCGAAGGGAATTCGCTGATTTTTTTTTTATTTTGAAGCCTTTTGTTGATTTGAACGAAAAAGAAGGGTTCGATATTTTTTCTTCTGTAGTTGAGTTTAATTTTAATTCTTTTGCTTCAACCATATAATTTTTATAATGGAGACAGAAAATAAAACACGTTTCAAAATCAAGGGAACACGTTTTTTAAGGAGTGGAACATGTTAAATTTTCCATTGCATGTGAGTATAAAATTGAAATTCAAATTCAAATCATCACGGAAAAAGCAACTTAAAATCTCAAACTCCTATCGAACCCCTATTCCAAACACAATGGAAAAGGTTCCGAGTCCTAATTCGATCGTATGGGGAAGATAGATTTTTTAACCCAGTTAAAATATCGAATTTTCGATTAAAATTTCAGCGTGTTTATTGACCATACGGCCAAACGATCATTCCAAACACTATGAAAATTGAAATCCGATAAAAATACAATATTATGGATCCAATTGAACTGGTTTCATCGAATTCCGAGACTGTGCCTCGGATGGCTATTTTTAAATATCGATTTAAACGATATAATTTTAGAACTGAACAATTTGCCTTCTAATTTAATTCTGAATCTTCCATTATCTTCAGTAAGTATTACCAATATAAATTTTTCAAGCCTTCAAAATATTTTTAACAAGAATAAAACTGAAGATTCAAAATTTTACCCAATTTCAATTATTGAATTCAAAAGTTTAATTGCCAATTTCATTCTGATATTTAAAATTCAGGTTAAATCAACTTCCAAATATAAAATTTCAACCAAATATTTCAATTTCAAATGTTCAAAATTCTGAATCGTCACATTCTTCCCCCCTTAAAAGAATTTTGTCCCAAAATTACTAGTTAAGAAGAATGATCCTCAACCCGTTTTATCATTTTCCCAATCAAATAGTTTTATCAACTTGCCAAAAACAAATCATTTTATTAACGACCATTATTACTTGAACTAACCTCCAAAAATATTTCGTAGCTCCAAAACAACATTGTTTACTTCAAAATTCAAATTTAAATTTAAATTTTGAACTTTTCAAATTTTCACAAATTTTTTTCTAACTCTCTAAATTTTCGAAAAAATTCGCCAGCGTGGCCTTTGCGCGGCTAGCTCGGTACAACTACAAAATGGCACAATGGGCCCATAGATTTCAAAAGGAAAGCGAAAAGCCAAGCAGTTAGACAAGAAAGTCATCAAATTTCATACTGAATTTTAAACACACACCTTTTTCGAGCAATTCAAATTTTATCTTCGAAAATCAAAAATCCAATTCCCTTTACATTTAAATCACTTGTATACCTACTAGCAATCATATCCAATTACAACATTCAAAACCATTTTGCACTTTTCTATATAAAAGATTCAATATCTATTTCATTCAAATCCGTACGATGTACTTTTATCATTCATATGCAAAATCAAATTTTATCGCTCACTCGATTACACAATTTCACTTCCGAACTAGTATCGTCCATCCGACTTTCTAGTGCGGTCTCAGATCTGGTTTCTTGATTAGAAACCGTCATTCTCCTTGCATAGTTCTAAACTATGATAGAGAATACCTGGAATCAACCAAAAATCCATTTCTAAGATTCTCCGTCGAAAATCGAGCGAAAAAATCCTAACTTGGATCGATATAACTATCTCGAAATCCTGTGTTTGAATTCTAGATCAAATCGCTATGCGAATAAAATAATATACGTGCATCCTACGTATTTATTCAAATTGATTATTAGCTATATAATATATTTTTTCACATTTGATTTTTTATTTCAATACACTTATTCACAATCGCCATTTCACAATTTTCCAGTTTAATCTTTATTCAATCATCAACTTAGAATATTTCCTCAATTCTCAATGTACTTAAGAATTTTTCTATTATTTTCTTAAGTTTGATATAAATATTCAATACACTTCTTTCGTATTTTCAATTCACCACTTCGGTTTATATCTACTTATATTTACATTGGATTTCAAATTCAATATGAATTCAATTTACCGTACATTTATAATTATTGAATTCAATTCATTTAAAACCATATTTAATTTGTCATTTCTTTTGTTAGTTTCACTTACTAATTTTATTTTGATACTTTGCTTCATTGGGTTCAATTTGACATATTTCTCCATTTCACTTAATTTATCACAAATCAAATTCAATTTGCAATATTCAGCTAGAATTTCATTTACTTATGAATTCAAAATGAATTTTAACATTTAGTTTTAATTTCATTTACTTGCAATTGTAAATTCATTTATTCGTTTACAAATTCATTTTTCACCTTAATAAATTTCATAAGTTATCAAGCTTAATCATATTCCATACACATTTTGAATAAGATTCCAGAGTCTTTCTATCATTTAAAAATCATTTTTTGAAATCAATTCAAATAACCAAAACCAACCTAGTATGCAAACAATTTCCATTTAAAATAATTCGGCAGCAATTGCTCTCCTGAAAACTCGAAAATGAACACCGATGATGTCGCGATCATCATCAAAATTATTTTCCAGCGACTGAAAAGAGTTTAGTGCTTTCATCCCTTTAAAAACATTTTCCCAAAACCTTTGAAAATCATTTCCATACTCCAAGGGTTTTAATTCCCAAATTTTCCAAATTTCAAATCTTTTCAAAAGCATTTCCAAATATTCCTCTAGAAATCTATTGCAAATTATAAATCACATTTACAATTCATATTTACAAATCCCATTTGTATATGGAATTTATTTCTTGGTTTTTAAGTTATGATTTCAATTTCTTATTCAATATTTAATAATAATAATTTAATATTATCTCTTCCTAACATCCAAGCAACCATATACTATATAAAAAATTTCAAAAAATTATTTCTTTTATAAACAAAAAAATTTGGATAAAATTATTTCATTTACCTTATTTTAAAACAATACCGTGTCGGTTTATCTTATTTAAGAGTTTAGAAACCCCTATCGATATAGTTGGCCAAACTGTACGAACCAGAATCTATAAACAATCGATCAATAAATCAACACAATATAAAAGAATTTTATATTCACTAAAAGTACGCGCTCATATCTGTTATTACATTCATACTCATTCTAGAGTACTACTGACTCTATCTCTATTTTGTAACCCCCACCAGAGCCAAGGTTGTCGCTTAACCAATTGCTCTGATATCAATTTTGTAACAATCCAATTTTATAACGCCCGAAGTCGACATCAATACGTCCACTTTATCAAATGCCGAACAATCGTGTGCCGAAAAAGTGAACCGTTAGGGTTAAAGAATAAGAAGAAAGAAGAAGAAACAGAAACAATAACGGAGTCTCACATTTCACAGCGGAACAAATATAATAGATAAATGAAAAAATAATCTTCAAAATAAAGAACTATATCAGTTGTACATCACATTACAACATTAAATTGTTACAGCGACAAACAACAGAAAAGAATATAGCATATACAAGTGATACGCCTCTCCATCTAGCTTGAATTCCAGATCTCCACAGCATATCCTTCTGACTTCGCTCCAGAACAACTACTAACCTGACCCTACTCTGCTCGTGTGGAAATTATGGGCACGTAGCGTTTAGAAAAGGAACAATAAACTCCAAGTCAGTCATGGGACTGGTATGAGATCTTAAAAACATTTATTATCACAAAGAATATAAAAAGAAATCTACTATGCTTTTGAAAAATGGAACTACAATAAGGCCTCCCACACACGCAAAATGCAAACGCAGAATTGGAGGAGATTTCTCCTTATGATAGTCAAACATGCTTGATATGAAAAATCCTTTGATATTATTATTATTAGTGCATAGTGTGGAAAACATTTCAAAAGTATAATATTAATCTTAGACAACGTAGACATTTTGCACTTATCCCTACTATAGCTACCATGTTCAATAGCAGGTAACCGCCACATTCCATGGCAAGTTATACAACTAAAACCGTACAGGGTGCGTATTGTTTCTTTGGATTTCAACAAATGGTCAGGCAAAGGAACTTCCTGTTGCCACATGGGTACACTTCTGGAGGGATGCCTCAAGAACTTAACTAGCTCTCTACCAACACAAGGTCGGGTTACCTTTGTAACTAGGTAACTACAACATGAGTATGCCATTCCCCGGTCGTTTGCGACCTTTATCCGAGGATCCTCAACCACAAAGCAACAACCACAAAGTATAATACATTTGCAGTAACCACATAGGTTAAATATCTGGGCTCCATACCATGGTTCCATCATTTTTCAGAAGGAAATGACATAACCTCAGGGGGCGCTACTCTTAAATAATCTTGCTGCATCCTTCCTGTTTCGACCATTTCCGAGGTGTGAGGCCCGACGAAGTCTCGTCCGCAAAGCTACACTTTTTCACAAATCCATGCTTCGATCAACAAATGATCAGCATCACTTCGTATGCCACATTACCATATTGGGAATGTATCACTAGTAACCATCATCTACATAACCTCCGAGCTCGTACGTCTTAGAGAATGGCGTTAAGCAAGAGAATAAATTCTTCGCCACCAACAGAAATGTATTTGATAGAAACCAGCTTTACATCTCAAAGTGTAACGTCAGACACACATTCGTACAAGTCCATTCCAGGATCGAATGGAATCGAAGGCACTTCAAAGAAGCCCTTGCAAATCTAGACATTCGCTAATCACATCCGTAATCCCCATCACAAAGGGTGATAAAGTCTCTATACCGGAGCAACCCGGTGCAGAGACATTCGACAGGTAATCCTTTCATATTCGTAAAATACCTAGTCTTCAACACCATCTTCAAATGCAATCTCATATCTTCATATCATTATTCGAAATTGGTTTTATGACATAAAGTCCTCTCCCGACTAATCTGAATAACGAGCACTTATTTTTATAAATAAGTGTTCATTCAGATTCAAATAATTCACAACAAATTTCCACTTTGATCTTTTAAATAAAAGATCCATCACAATCACAAAGGTTTGACGTGGTTTTCGAATATCCATTTGGAATCCGACCCCCGGTCGCATTGAAATTCAAACGTCATTTAAGGGTTAATATTGATAGTCGGTTATTTATCTATCAATCAACGTTCACAATAATCACCCCAATTATTTATTTTCAAAATATCTACGCAAGATATAATTTTAACACTTCAAACCATTTGAAAACAAATTTCAAATCACTTTTCACCTTTCAATCTTTTGAAAACATATTTCAAATCACCTTACTCACATGGAATAAATTTCCAAATATTTATTTAATTTCACTGAAAATTAGCCGAGTTCGAATACTTCAAAATAATTTAAATTACTTATCCAAAATATATACTTGGAAACAATCAGAATAAAAACCATTTTGAAATACTTTATTTAGAACATTAGTTATGAAAATATTATACTAATATCTCATATAAAAATTCAAGTCCAAACTAATTTTAAAATAAAATTAGTAGATAGGATATAACTATTCAAATATCCATCTTCTAAAACAAATATAAATTAAAACTTTAAATAATCACTTCTATAATAAATTAAAATAAATCTTTAATTTAAAGATTTTCAAAATAACCTAAGTAAATAATTTCTCCAAAATATTCTTTCCTTAAAACCATCTTTATAACTTCAATTTATATTTGTAAACTATATTGAAAACATACTCGGCTTTCCAAGGAAAGTACACCTTCCATTCTAAAATGGTTCATTCAAATCAATTTATAAATCTTTCTGGATTTATTTTAAATTTACTTTCCAAATCCGTAAATTCCTTTTCGCACATTTAAAAAATGAAACAATTTTTTTTTAAATTTCCCTTTTCTATTATAAAATACCCATTGTGAATTTTTATTTTCAAATATCCACTGATATATGATTTTCAAATCGATTTTCAAATATTCACTTTCAACACCAAATCAATTTTCAAATTGATTTCCAAATTGATTTTCTTTTAAAAAAATAAACTCCTTTATTTCTTCCAAACTATTTAAAATCCATATTTTAAATAAATTCTTCAACGTTTGAATAATATTACCCGAAATCCATTTATTAAGCCTTTTTCCCATATTTTGGAATTTTATTTAATGATATTTCACTATTGATTTTCTACTCAAATTTCAAAATCCAATTTTATTTATTTCTGGTATCCTATGATACCAAAAATATAATTTGGCTAAACTATAGCCTTCAACGATTTTAATCACAAATAGGATCACACAAAGATTATGAATAATCAACACACAATTATTGAAACAAAATTAATTATTTGAGGAATCCAGTCGGATCCCTCCAACCCGTTTTTATACATCCACAGACGTTTGCACAACAATTAAATACCAATTCCACTTCGAGGTGGAATATCACTATATATGGGATTTATAAAATATCATCCGCTATTATGAGGCGCATAGGGTCTCATCCTCTATATAATGTGGGAAATCAATACTCCAAATACATATATAATACCAATTCCACTTTGTGGTGGAATATCGCGGTATATGGGTTTAATGTAATATCATCCGTTATTATGCAGCGCATAGGGTCTAATTAATTATAACTGATAATAATTTATCTTCCAAGCACACAATCAATAATTTTAAATTTAACTATTTAAAATTAAATTAAAAAATCTGATTGAGTGAGAAGATCTCACATTTCCTTTTATGGTAATCCATTTCCCTTCCAGCTTTTTTTCACCATTGTTAAGACCTTGTACAAACATTTATACAATTCATTAATTTCGAATTAATCGAACAATTAATTTCCATTTTAAAATTTAATCAACTAATGATTTGGTTTAAACTGATTTCCTTTAACAATTTATCTTTAGTAACCAAAATAATTGATTAACCAGTTAAACAAATTATTTCCTTAATACATTGATAAATTGGTAGATTTAAATATATATATTTATTTTCTTTTAAAAATATACTTTTATATAACTTCTCAAACATAAAATCCCTATTAATTTTTCAAAACCTTATCTATATGCACTTAAATTCTAATAAAATAAAAATCCTAAAACCCTATTAAATTAAAACACAATTGTCTTATATATTTTCTAACTGTAAAACTCTTCTCTACAATATATTTTCTGTTGTTCCTATCCTATAAGCACAAATATATTAATCAAAATTAACTAGAAAAAAAATTCGTACCTCACTACTCTCAACCCGTCACTCGCGTGCTCCAACTGACTTCACCTAATTGCCAGAACCCTAGGCAGCGGCGATGACGACAAGGGCAACACAGAGTCTCCCTCCACCGCAACACGAAGAACTCGAATTCCCAAATCGCCGACCCAACTTAAAGCATCGCACGCGACCATACCACCCTCTCAGACTCCACCAAGCATCCGCACAGCACAAAGGCCCATCGAACTTCTCCAAATCCATCGCGACACGCCACCACGAGCCTTCCTCCACTATTGCGCCCTTTAGCCTACCTACGAGCGTGCATCCAACAGTCCCGTTCTTGAGTTCTCCATCGTGAGGTGGTCGCGATTAGAATGGATTTGAGTTCGAATCATATTCGTTCTGCAATTTTCGAAGGGAAGTCGCTGATTTTTTGATTTTGAAGCCTTCTATTGATTTGAACGAAAAAGTTGGGTTGGATATTTTTTTGTAGTTGAATATAATTTTAATTCTTTTGCTTCATCCATATAATTTTTATCAAGGAGACAGAGAAAACAACATGTTTCAAAATCAAGGGAACACGTGTTTTAAGGAGTGGAACATGTCAAATCTGCTATTGAATGTGAATATATAATTTAAATTCAAATTCAAATCGTCACGAAAAAAGCAACTCAAAATATCAAACTTCTATCGATGCGTGCTGCTAGGCTTTATAATGTTAAAGCCCTATTCTGAATACAATGAAAAGGTTCTGAGTCCTAATTCGATCGTATGGAGAAGTTAGCTTTTTTAACTCGGTTAAAATATCAAATTTCCAATTTAAATGCGCGTTTATTGACCGTACGGTCAAACGATCAGTCCAAACACTATGAAAATTGAAATCATATAAAAATACAATATTACGGATCCAATGGAACTGGTTTTGTCGAATTTCGAGACTGTGCCTCGGAAGGATATTTTTAAATATCGATCTAAACTACATAGTTTAAAATTGAACAATTTGCTTTCAAATTTAATTCTGAAGCTTCCATTATCTTCAGTATTGTCAATATAAATTTTTTGATCCTTCAAACTATTTTTAACAAGCATAAAACTGAAGATTCAAAATTTTACCCAATTTCAATTATTAAATTCAAAAGTTTAATTGCCAATTTCATTTTGATATTTGAAATTCAGGTTAAATTAACTTCCAAATATAAAAATTCAACCAAATATTTCAATTTCAAATGTTCAAAATTCTGGTTCGTCACATTCACGCTATGAAGAACCACGGTCTTCAATAATCATCATCTTCAACATGTCTTCATGTTCGAACGTATACATTGGTTCGAAGTGGTTTTCGGATAGGAATTGACCAAATCGGACCTCGGTTTCTCCGAAACCAATTATCGATTTAAAAGATGTTAAATTCATATATGGATATCAATCATCAATCATTTACTTCATCTTTTGTAAAATATCATTGTTAGATATAATCTTTTCAGTTTATTCCATTTTCTTTTCAAGAGTATAAGGAATCATTAAGCCTCATTTATCAAATTAGTTTGTTTACTTAAACCTTTCTTAAATCCTGGAATAATTCCAAGTCATTTTCTCTTTTACTTAGGAAAACCCTTCCAAATCATTCATTAAATCTTAATCAAAGATTTATTATATTCAAGTTATAACTTTGAACTTAGGGAAAAATTTCCCAAATTATTTATTAAATCTTATAAAATATTTCTTTCTTAACTTTTAACTTAGGGAAAATATTCCTTTTTTATAATATCACTTTCCAAAACATCCATTTAATTTAAAGGATTATTAACTATCCAAAATCGTGAATATAATTCCTTTAACAACTTTCACATTTAACTTATCAATTTAAATTGATTTTACATTTACAAAATGGTGTTTATAAATTCCATTTATATTTTATAAACTTCCATATACAAAATTTCTTTACTAAGAAATTCCATTTATATTCCACTTATAAGTCAAAATCCAATTATAATTTAAGTACTTATACAAATTCATTCCTTTCAAATCTTATTATTTATAAAATCCGTTATAAATTCTTTTCTAAATTTCAATTGCAAACCCATGTATAAATTTGATTACAATCCCATTTAATATTTATAAATCACTTTTATAGTTTCATTAATTTTATATAAAATATCAATTTTAGAAATCTTATATACAGACCATTTATAACATATTTATAGGATTTATTTCTTTTTTTATCTTAGAAAAAACTTAATTATGATCTTTTAGAGCATCCGAGCTTTCCTTTCGATATGTTCTACCCCTCGCCTAAGAAGGGAAAATACAGGCCATATAAGTTTAGAGCACTGGTTGCTCCATTCCTAACCTTAGTTAAATACCTTGTTTTACCTTCCCAGATCTCATAGGCGGGACAAATGTACTAGTGGTTTCCACATTACTCAGTTTGTTATTATATTCTATCTTCTTCACTTATTTTTTGAGTGGTATAAACAGTTCCTTTTTTCCATTTATTCAAACTCTCATTAAAACTTACAAATCGTCTTTAAATTACTTAATTTTTCTTTTAAAACCATTCACAAGATAAAGAGGAAAGAATTGCTAAGTTTAAAACTATGTTTCAAAAGTTATTAAAACCTACTGCGAAAATGGTTGCAAATATCGTTTTAAAAGCTATATTCTTCAAAACGACTTTTATATCATTTAGATATCCATAATTTCAACCTAAATATCTTTTTTTTAAAATTAAAAGATTTTTACAAATTATTTCATATTTTTAAAATATTTAAAATATCAGTTTTAAACTTTGGTCACTTCACTGCCAAAGCGCGATTTTTCTAGAAAATTGTTTTGGACATATTTAAAATATACAAGAAAAAATCTTGATTTTATTCCTTTATTTCTTTAAACATACTTAAATGTTTTATAAAACATTTCTAACTCATTTTAAAACTATTTTCAAAAGGTTTAAGCATTCCATATACACCATTTCATTTTCAAAAGAAAGTAATTTCCTTTGTGCTTATCGACGTGTATTAACGTATCTTGGTAAAACAATTTAACAATCACATCAAACAATCAATACTTTATGATCAAAGCATATATAAACGTCCGTAGCAATCATAACACATCATCAAACATGTATATGTATATGTATATACATATATATATATATATATATATATATAAATAGAGATGCTAAATAGAGTTTCTCACCATAAACCAAAGCGGTTAACTTCCTACCAACATTCTAATCAACCAACACATCAATAATTAATTCCTACTCCATTAAATACTAGAAAACAATACCCTCTACCTTACCAATAGCTTGGCCAAGGCTTGAGATGGAGGTTGGCCGAAAATATAGAGAAGAAGCGGTAGAGCTTTGAACTTGAATTATCAAGATTTAGATCCCAAAAATAGGTCATTTTCTCTTCTATTTTTGAGTCTCTTATTCTCAAAATTTGAAAAACTTGTTAACTAAATAGTTGTTTATAATTCATTTCTCTTCAATTTGAAAAAATAGTCACATCATTTGGTTTAGTTTTGAGGAAGATATGATAGAATGAAGAAGAGGTATCATCGGATTGACAAAAATGAAGCCCAAAAATTCACTTTAAGGAATTGAGTTTCAGGTATAGCAAACCTCAAAATTGGAAACAAAGATCAACATAAAAGTTGTAATAATTGAAATTTCGTATGGTTTTAATAAAAAAATTCTTAATTTGGTTCTGTTATGATCATGTTATGATCAAATCAAGATAGCATATTCTCTAACGACCCTGACCCGACCTTCGAAAATCGGCACAGAATATATCACCTATACTCAAATACCGCAGATTCAAACGTCGAATCTGGTTTGCCGGAGCTTGTAACACATTAAGTACAACTGCATAGCGGAAGAAAATGAATATATAACATTGATACACAAAAGTTGATATAATATCTTTACAACAATGATACAATTTTGAATTTCATTATCAGAGCCAAAGATAACAGCGGAAAGAAAATCTCCATCATTGATCTCAAAGAGAGAAAGAAATAGGCCAATATCAGAAAACACAAAGGCACCAGCAACGACAACAAATTGAACTCCAAATGGAACTCCAATGTCTGCAACTCCATCATAAATCTCTAATCAAAAGATAGCTTGATCTCCCAATTAAGTTGTACATAAGCAAGTCCGATCCAAGTGAACCATTGCTATAACCAAATCCAAAGGCTGGACGCTATCGAATCTACACCTACTATTTGGTTGTCTTAAAAATCCATCTCTAGATTGCCCATGTGGAAAATTGTTGGCACCTAGAGTTAGGAAAGGAACAATAAACTCCGGGTCAGTCATGGAACTGGTATGAGCAAACAAAAACAGTTTAATCTCTAAAACAAACAACAAAAGATTTTAAAATTGAAACTCGCAATCCTTTTTGGAAAATTAAACTACCATGGCCTCCCACCGCACACACAATTCGAATGCAGACTTGGAGGAGAATTCTTCTTATGATAGTAAAACATGCTTGATACGCAAAAATCATTTGATATTATTATTAGTGCATAGTGCAGAAAACCTTTCAAAAGTATAATATTAGTTTTAGCCAGCATACAACTATTATTGTATGCCTACTATAGCTACCATCTAAACAGTGGGGCGTCACCATAAGTAAATGGCAGGTTATACAACTAAAACATTACAAGGCGTGTATTGGAGATTGGATTTCCAACAAATGGTCAGGCTAAGAAATTTCCTACTACCACATGGGACGCCTCTGAAGGGACGTTCTGAGAACTTAACCAGCTCTCTGCCAACACATGATTTAAGCAGCCGGGCTCTATACCATGATATCACCCTTTTCTAGAAGGGAATGATACACCCTAAACGGCTCGACCCTCATAACCTTGACGCATCTTTCCTGTTTTGACCATTTTCGGGGTGTGAGGTCCTGATGCAGTGTCGTGCACAAAGCTACACTTTTTTACAACGTCATGCTTCGATCAACAAATGATCAGCAGCACTTCGTATGCCACATTACCAAATTGGGAATGTATAATTAGTAACCATTAAGTACATAATCGACTCAATTTCAACGGCGACTCATTAAGCTCTATAAACCCTATAATCATCCCGCTTGATGAAAATTTTTGCTAGTATTTTTCCTAGAATCGCCAACACCCAAGCTTCCTTTGACAACAAACCCGATCACCAGTGCTTCGTCGATCATCGACAATTGACAAAAGCACAAAAAACGTTCATCTCGCTTTTATCACAAATTAATAAACTAAAAATCATGAAATTCTTATCAAAATTCATCGATTTGAATTGCGAATCCATATATAAAACCAAGACATGAATTCTAGAAAATAACTTTCCTGAATTAATTTGAATTTCACTGTAATATACAAATTTCGAGATATTAAATCAATATTTCCACGTATATTTATTTTTAAAAATAATGTTATACTCATATGAACATCTTTCATTCAGTAATTATAATCTAAAATTATTTGGGGTGGGATGATTTTTAATTTCGAACGGGTTTTAAAACATGGAATGTATGAACAAAAGCAATCCTTGTCTGTTTCCCAGACATGCATCACATATATACGTACATATGAAGACAGATTTACATTCCAGAATCATCACATATCAAAGAAGACAATTCATTCAAACATTTACCAAGATATGTAACAAATTCAGGGCTAGATTGCTCACCTTGTGTTTTGTAGAACAGAGGACATGCTTTGCTTTAAAAATCTGGAACTGCTTTTGTTTTTGTAATATGAAACATTGCTTATTGTTTGAGTTGAATTCTTGCCTTGATTCAGGTTTGATTCCAGACTGAAACTCTTGTTTGTTTTCTTAACTTTGTTCTTACTTGATTTTGTTGTTTGAATTATTCTTGAACTTCTCTGCTTGATTTCTTTTGAATTTCCGGACATGAAATTTGAAGCTTTAAATTTTGTTTAAACTTGCTTTTGAATCAGGTTGGAGATTTGTTGATTTCAGTTTGAAACAAGTTGAAACTTTGATCTGGTTTGTGATTTCTTTATAAGAATATGTTTCGTTTTCTTTTGTATTCAGATTTCTCAAATGAAAGAAATTGAAGTCTGGTTCATTTTTTCCAATATAAGGTCTATAAAATTTTCATTTCAAAAAGAACATGACCTGCCACTTGTTTATTTGCATGAATTAATCCCTTTTCATTTGTTAATCTATATGATTATTTGTTAAACACTTGTCAAAACCCAAACTTTTATGTTTAAGTCTTTCTTCTTAAATTTATTTATACATTTTGTTTTTAAATCTTCATGTTAATATGTTTATGACTAATGTTTTATTTTTTTATATTTACAACTATATTTATTTCAAAAGATATATATACATTTTTACATACATTTCCCAATTAATTATACTTATACAATTTATAAAGAAAGTGAATTGAAAACAATTAATAAATAATCATACATATATAATTCTTAATTTATAAAGCTTTTTAAATCTAATTTTATTAAATCAAATTTTATTTCCAACATATTTATAATTTCAAAATCACTTGTTTTGCACTTATACAATTTTTAACAAATGATTTGAAATCAAATTATTCATTGCTCATAAAAATTATATATATTAGTTCCTTGGCACGTAAAGTTTACTAAATCTAATATTATTTATAAGAAACTTATCCTTGAATTATTTTAAATCAAATTCCAAATTAAAATCCATTTGTATAAATAAATATATCTTATTTAATTTTGAAAAATCCAAATCCAAATAAATTCTTAATTAATTCATAATTTATTTCTAAAATTTAAATCAATTACCAATTCAATTTGATTCAAAAATTGGGATCGTTACAAATTCACCCCTTAAAACAATTTCGTCCTCGAAATTTGCCAGGGAGACAACAAAGCATAGGTGAAAGATAGAGAAATATCTTTCCAGATCAAACTGAATATTTATTCTGTATTTGGCTTACCAAATCAGAATATCATCAATAATTATGAGAACAAACTCATTCAATATTACAAAAGATACTTGGGACACTAGGTCTACGAATATGCAAGGGCATTGGTTAGTTCGAAAGGATAACTAACCATTTGTAGAATATATCGAGACCCAAACAATAGATAAATGGATTTAATCTTCCACAATTCTTAAATTCTAAGTATGGATTCCAAACTCAGGTCGGAATCCCCAAAGTATATATTAACTTATCCCTCTTCGGACTTTGATACTCACAAGAAATCACAATAGAATTTCAAATTTGGTTTTAATCGGAATCATTTTATTGATACAAATCTTCATATTTAATTTACCAATTTATTCCAATTTAAAATTCGAAATTCATTAAAGTTTAAAACAAAAGGCTGCTAAAACCGACGAAGAGAATACGAAATAGGAGTTTTCTACAACGATTCGTAAGGCCGTCGTCACGCCAAAGCTTCTTCCTCGAGCTGCCATGAAGAAATCAAAGAACTGAAACTGGATCAAAGGAGATTGATAGAGAAAAGATTGTTTCCATTGTTGTTACAGGGTATTAACCATTTATGGTGGTATTCCCCTGTCCCCTATCTCATCCTCTTCTTGCACTCACACTCACTATAAGTGGATAGTAAGAATTGTTTTCTTCCGCTGTGTTGTTGTACTTAATGTGTTATAAGCTCCGAGGAACCAGATTCGACATTTGAATTTGCGACATTTGAATATAGGTGATATATTCGGTGCCGATTTTCGAAGGTCGAGGCGATGTCATTAGAATTGGTATCAGAGCCAAATGATAGTGGAAAGAAAATCTCCATCATTGATCTCAAAGGGAGAAAGAAATATGCCAATATCAGAAAACACAAAGGCATCAGTAGCAAAAATAACTTGAACTCCAAATGGAACTCCAATGTCTGCAACTCCATCACAAATCTCTAATCCAAAGATAGCTTGATCTCCTAATTAAGTTGGACTCAAGCAAGTCCGATCCAAGTGAACCATTGCTATCACCAAATCCAATGGTTGGACGCTATCGAATCTACACCTACTATTTGGTTGTCTGAAAAACCCAACTCTAGACTGCCCGTGTGGAAAATTGTGGGCACCCAGAGTTTAGGAAAGGAACAATAAACTCCGAGTCAGTCATGGAACTGGTATGAGCAAACAAAAACTATTTTATCTTTAAAACAAACAACAAATGATTTTAAAATTGAAACCCGCAATGTTGTTTGGAAAATGAAACTACCATAAGGCCTCCTGCCACACACACAATGCAAATGCAGACTTGGAGGAGATTTCTCCTTATGATGATCAAACACGCTTGATACACAAAAGTCATTTGATATTATTATTAGTGCATAGTGCAGTAAACCTTTTGAAAGTATAATATTAATCCTAGCCAGCATACAACCATTATTGTATTCCTACTATAGCTACCATCTAAACAGTGGGGAGCCACCATAAGTAAACAGCAGGTTATACAGCTAAAACCGTACAAGGCGCGTGTTGGAGATTGGATTTCCAACAAATGGTCGGGCTAAGAAACTTCCTACTGCCACATGGGTACGCCTCTGGAGGGACGTCCCGAGAACTTAATTAGCTCTCTGCCAACACAAGGTCGGGTTACCTCTCTAACTACGTAACTACTACACGAGCATGCCATCCCCCGGTCGTTTGCGACCTTTACCCAAACTACCTCTACACCAACAACCACAAAGCAATCACAAAGGAATAGATTTGCAGTGACCACATGAGTTAAGTATCTGGGCTCCATACCATGATGCCACCTTTTTCTAGAAGGGAATGACACACCCTAAAGGGCGCGACCCTCATAACCTTGACGCATCTTTCCTGTTTCGACCATTTTCAAGGTGTGAGGTCCTGATGCAGTCTCGTCCACAAAGCTACACTTTTTTTAAAAAGTCATGCTTCGATCAACAAATGATCAGCAGCACTTCGTATGCCGCATTACCAAATTGGGAATATATCACTAGTAACCATTAACTACATAACCTCTAAGCTCATACGTCTTAGAATGGTGTTAAGCTAAGAGAATAAATCTCCGCCACCAAACATAAATGTATTTGATAGAAACCAGCTTTACATCTCAAAGTGTAATGTTAGACACACATCCATACAAGTCTGTTCTAGGTTCGAACAGAACCGAAGGCACTTCCAAAGAAGCCCTTGCAAATCCGGATAATCCCTAATCATGTCCGGATTTTCCATCACAAAGGGTGATCAAATCTTTATACCAGGGATCAGCCGGTGCAGAGACATTCGACGAGTTATCCTTTCGCTTTTGAAAATATTTGTTCTTCACCACCGGTCTTTAAATGTCATCCATATCGTCGTATCATTATTCAAAATGGGTTATATGACACAAGGTCCTCTCTCGGCTAAACCGAATAATGAGCGCAGTAATTAAGAACCATATGGATAATGGGATCTCAGTTAAGTCACACTTAAAATCCAAAACTTTTCTTTCAAATGGTTTAAACAAATTACCATTTTCAAATCTTCAACAAAAAGATTCACTTCACAAAGTTCACCAATCTTTCACAAAGATTCATTTATAGCTTTCAAAACAATTTCCCTTTCAAATCTTTTGTACAAATGATGCTTTTAAGATCCCCTTCAATTTCAAAACCAAGTTCAGCAATCTTTCACAAAGATTCATTCATAGCTTTCAAACAAATTTCATTTCAAATTGGATTAGCTCATCCAATTATTAAATCAAAAACTTAATTTATAGCTTTCAAAACCATTTCCAAAGATTCGTTCATAACTTTCAAAAGAAATTCCAATTTCAAATCTTTTATATAAAAGATATACCATTTAAAATCCTCTTCAATTTCAAAACAAGATTTAACCAACTTTCACAAAGATTCATTCATAGCTTTCAAAAAAATTCTATTTCAAAACTTGGAATCTTTCAACATAAATGGGAAATACTTTCTTTATATAAAAGCTATTATTATTTGAAAACAAATAGTTTTCGTTTTGGAAAAATCCGATTACATTTGCACAATTTAAAGCCTTTGGGTTAAATTCAAATTCTCAAAACAATACTTTTAAATTGGTTTAAAACACATGTAAACTTGTATAACATTTTTAAACCATAATTTCCAACCATAGAATTTAATTTCAAATTATGAATTCGAATTCATATTAAATTATTTAAATTCCCAAAACTTTATTAAGTTATTCAAAATAACTTTTATCTTCAAAAGTCCTTTTAAAAAAACTTTCATATTTAATCCAATTCAATTTCCAAAACCATTTGGATTCTGAATTCAATTTTAAAACCATTTCAAAAATCTGTGACTTATCCAATTTCCTCGTGCAATCCATATTTGTGTGTATAAGGTGTAGTTCAGGGGTTTTACACAATAGTGCAACATCATTAATCATCACAGGTTCAAGTATAGTAATATAGATAAGCGGTAAAATCTATAACGCTTATCTTCATTCACAGATTCATAGACGAATGTATCATAGATAAAATAAATAAATAAATAAATTACACACAGCTTAATCATAGAATAGAATATTACAGTCCAGAGATAGCAATCAATTCAAGGCAATTCATACATACAAACATTCATAAGCAATCCAAACATTCATAAGTAAAGTTAATTAATCATCTGATTAATTGAAATCAGATTAATTACGTATGAATACATTTACTAATCCTCGTTAATTAATATTAATTTATTACAAACCATTTTAATTAATCAACCTTTAATCATTAAATAATTAACCTTTAATAATTTAATTAACCTTTAATTATTAATTAATCAACTTTAATTAATAAATAAATTAACCTTTAATCACTAAATATTTTTCCCTTTATTATTTGTTCTTAATTAATTACATTGATTAATTAATTCTTAAATAATTACCATTTAATTAAATAAATTATTCTTAATCAATTATAATAAGTGATTATCTCTAATCAATTTCATTAATTAATTAACCTTTAATTAATTAATTATCCTCAAATTAATTACCTTGATTAATTAATCACGTTAATTAATTATCCTTTAATTAATTATTGTTTAATCACTTGATTAATCAACCTCTAATCATAAATTAATTATCCATATTTACTTTCATTAAGTAATTACCTATGTAATTAATTACCCTAATTAATTAACCTTTAAATTAATCATATAAACAAATTAATCATCTTGATTAACAAATCCTTAAGAAATTAAATGATTAATTCTTTTAAAAACATTGGATAATTATCCTTCTAAATTACTTTCATTATGTAATAAATCTTTCAATCACTTATGATTTTGAAAAGGTAATCCATTTATCTTAATAATTTACTTCAATTATCATAAAAAATATTTTAAAAAACCTTTTTAGTACATTCTTAACTTAATAAACATTCATTATATAAAATAATTAAGTAAGGAATTTTATAGTTTTCAAAACTTGTCTAATATAAAAATATAAAATCTGCGACAATGTTAAACCCGAGCTGACTCGAGTGAAAACCCAAGCTAGATGTCAAGAACCCGAGACCCTCTTCTAGTCAGACTTCAAAATCCACGGAGTCACCTCCCCTTTCTTCTGCTCATCATTTTTTTCCGTTTTTAATTTCAAAACTTTATACCTGCTAACATCTTCATGTTCTAATGCCAATAGCACACCCAAGGTTTTCTTCGAGCCATCTCCACAATTTCCCGAGTACAAACCTGAGATCAATTCCATCTCCTACAACCCAAAATCCGAATCTGATCCCTAAATGCACGTGCATATGCACGATCGATCGGTGACGATCTGGTCGTCGATAGCTCCTCCATCATATCACCCATGACGTCGCCACTCACCCTGACATCTCAGCTTCGATGATTACGTCGTCAGACAAAATCAAGCTAATCAACACCTCCCTGGAACCTAACGCCTCCGATAAAATCGCTTCGCCCACGACGACCCATCCACGATCATCCGCTACATCTTGTCCAGAACTCCGTCGCATCCTTACACATGAATCCCCACTGGACCGGACTACTCCGATCAACCCACGGTGATCAAATCGACTCAATTTCAACGGCGACTCATCAAGCTCTATAAACCCTATAATCATCCGGCTTGACCATCCTGATTGATGAAAATTTTTGCTAGTATTTTTGCTGGAATCGCCAACATCCAAGCTTCCTTTTACAATAAACCCGATCACCAATGCTTCGTCGATCATTGACAAATGACGAAAGCACAAAAAACCGTTCATCTCGGTTTTTATCACAAATTAATGAACTAAAATCTTGAAATTCTTATCCAAATTCATCGATTTGAATTGCGAATCCATATATAAAATCAAGACATGAATTCCAGAAAATAACTTTCCTAACTTAATTTGAATTTCACTGTAATATACAAATTTCGAGATATTAAATCAATATTTCCACTTATATTTATTTTTAAAAGTGATGTTATACTCTTATGAACATCTTTCATTCAGTAATTATAATCTAAAATTGTTTAGGGTGGGATGATTTTTAATTTCAAACAGGTTTTAAAACCTGGAATGTATGAACAAAAGCAAGCCTTGTCTGTTTCCCAGACATGCATCACATATATACATACATATGAAGATAGATTTACATTCCAGAATCATCACATATTAGAGAAGACAATTCATTCAAGCATTTACCAAGACATGTAACAAATTAAGGGCTAGATTGCTCACCTTGGGTTTTGAAGAACAGAGGATGGCTTTGCTTTAAAAATCTGGAACTGCTTTTGTTTTTGTAATCTGAAACTTTGCTTATTGTTTGAGTTGAATTCTTGCCTTGATTCAGGTTTGATTCTATACTGCAGCTCTTGTTTGTCTTTTTTAAACTTTGTTCTTACTTGTTTTGTTGTTTGAATTATTCTTGAACTTCTCTGCTTGATTTCTTTTGAATTTCCAGACTTAAAAACTGAAGCTTTTAATTTTGTTTGAACTTGCTTTTGAATCAGATTGGAGATTTCTTGATTTCAGTTTGAAACAAGTTGAAACTTTGATCTGGTTTGTGATTTCTTTGTGAAGATGTGTTTTATTTTCTTTTGTATTCAGATTTCTCAAATGAAGGAAATCAAAGCCTGGTTCATTTTTTCCAATATAAGGTCTATAAAATTTTCATTTCAAAAAGAACATGACCTACCACTTGTTTATTTGTATGATTTAATCCCTTTACATTTGTTAATCTATATGATTATTTGTTAAACACTTATCAAAAACCAAAATTTTATGTTTAAGTCATTCCTCTTAAATTTATTTATACATTTTGTTTTTAAATCTTCATGTTAATACATTTATGATTAATTTTTTATTCTTTTATATTTTCAATTATATTTATTTCGAAAGATATATATACATTTTTACATACATTTCTCTATTACTTATACTTATACTATTTATAAAGAAAGTGAATTGGAAACAATTAATAAATAATCATACATATATAATTCTTAATTTATAAAGCTATTTAAATATAATTTTATTAAATCAAATTTTAATTCCAATATATTTATTTAATTTCAAAATCATATTTTGTTTTGTACTTATATAATTTTTTAACAAATGATTTAAAATCAAATTATTCATTGTTCATAGAAATTATATATATTAGTTCCTTGAAACATAAAGTTTAATAAATCTAATATTATCTATAAGATATTTATCCTTGAATTATTTTAAATCAAATTCTAAATTAAAATCCATTTGTATAAATAAATATATCTTATTTAATTTTGAAAAATCCAAATAAAATTTTATTTTCTAAGATACTTAAATTTGCAAAATCCAAACCCAAATAAATTATCAATTAATTCAAAAATTAATTTTAAAATTTAAATCAATTACCAATTCAAATTGACTCAAAAGTCGGGATCGTTACATATTCTCCGGGTTAAAAACTAGGCCAGAAAATGCACTTGAAAGAAGTATATTTTTGACATGGATAACTTTAGAATGAGATAAAGTGGTCAACATGAAAGTCATAGACACTGGAAAAATAAATGATTAGAAAAAAAAAATGAACTTTGCAATTTGGTTTAATTTTGAAGAATATATGGCCGAGAGAAGAAGAGATAAATATGGAGAAAAGAGGAGTTTGATTTGAAGAGAATGAACATTGACCTCTTTTGAATATTTGTTAAATATTTTGACATTATTTCTTTATAAATTTTTTCTATGGCTTTAAATCCATTAAAGAGGGGAGGAAAAAGATGAAGAAGCATGAGAAAAGAAGAAGAAAAAATATGAATGAACGTGAAGAAGGAGATGGGTATTTATTGAAAAAGAAAAAAGTGGTAATTTACCAAAAAACTATTACCAAATTGCCAAACTAACCTTATATCAACCTAAATCAATCTCCACTTTTTCAAAACTTAACATCATCCTTTCATTTCTTACCTTATGTCTTAATTTATTGAGAACTAAACTAAGTAAAATAATAATTATGTTGATTTTGATGTGATATTAATTTGATGTTTACTTTTCCTTACCTTTGTTAATTCTTACTTACTTTTACTAATGACTTCTAGAAGTTTTATAATCTTGTTTAGTTAAAATAAATATGTTTAGTGAATTAATTAATACTTAGACTATTTGAATATATGTTCCTATATAAGAAAATAAATGTGCAACGACGTTGCGACAACTTTTAATCGACAAAACGCTGATTTCGACAAAACGTTTTACGGTCACATTTTGACGTTTTAGTTAAACTATTTATTTATGTAAACTAAATTTAAAAATAAATTTTCATAATGATATTTAAAATTATAAGCACTCATAATTAAATTAAAAGAATTTGTTTAACCAATGAAACTTACTTTCCTAAAATCAGCATTTTGTCATTTTTGTCGATATAGGGAAATGTTACTATTTTTGTGTATACTTCCCTTTCCAAATCCTATCTAATATTGTTTGAATCATATAACCTTACATATTTTATATTTAAAATCACTTTAAATATTATATTTTAAAGTGGTCAAATTCTGGGTCTTTACATTCTCCCTGCTTAAAAGAATTTCGTCCTGGAAATTACCCAAACAAAAGTTTACCTAAAGCATTTATCTTTAAACTTAATTCCATATAATATAAATAGTTAATCCATATGAAATATCTTATATGATCATCTATTCGAATACAAAACTTCATTTCCGAACTAGTATCGATCCTCGATCATCTAGTGCGGACTTTAATCAGGCTCTTTGCTCAGAAACCTTTGTTTTCCTTGCATAGTGCTCAACTATGACAGAAAATTAAAGTACCTAACCAACATCCTCATCAATGTTCGTTGTCAAGAAATCGAGTGATAAATTCTTTTGCAGATTAATGTAAACACCTTAAAGTTCTGTACTCAGATATTTAATCAAAATTTGTGTGACGAAATGATTTACGTTCAAATTACGTATTTATTCCTATTGGTTTTTTCTCATTTATACCAAATTATCTTTATTCGCATCCTTTTATTTATTTTTATTTATCTTCATATTCTTTTTATTTTTAGCATTTTTTTTCTTTAATAATAATATTGTTCACGAATCATTTCGTAAAACCATTACTTAATTTTATTATATCTTATGAACACAACTATGTAAATCCATCACTTTTAAAAACTTAAGCCTAAATCCTTCAGTAATGGTAGAATTCATTAATAAAACGTTTTCCAGGTTATAATTATATTTTAAAGAGTTGTGATTTTACTTAAGTGTATAAATAGTTCATGACTTAAATATCGTTTTGTATAATACCGTTTTACTTCCTAACAGTATATACACACTTCCCAAATTTCCGATTGGTTTTATTTCTGGGTGAATTACAGTTGTGGTAGATTGCTATCATTTCAAATTCATAATTACAAAATTTATTTTTGATTTAATGCTATTATAAATTTATCCACTTTTAAATCCTTTTTATTTATAATCACATTTATAAATTATACTTATCCAATTTCATTTGCTCAAAGTGTTTCACTGTAACAACCCGCATATTTATCGATTTTATATTTAAATATTTTATCGTTCGTCGGATTTTGGTCCGAAAAGCTACTTTTTGCAAACAGTCGAATTGGGACACGAGACCACCCCCATTGAGTTCAAAATGACGTTTGCGACCTTTTAGAGTATAAACTTCAATATGTTTGGAGATAGTAGAATTTTGCTACTTTTCACTTAGGGCTTTGGGTTTAGGTTGGGTTCAGCCCAATGTTCTAACTTAATACCCCAAACTGAAACCCCCTCTTTATTCACTCCCTCTTCCTCTACTTTCAGTTCTAAAGAGATTAATGGTGGAAGAGAATGGGAAATAGAAATCCAAAACCCTAGTTTCCATTTGCAAATCAATTTCTAGCTCCAAATTCAAGAGAACCCATTGGTAAGCCTTCTCTTCATCTTCTCCAACTCATTCTCTCTTTGATTTCAGAAATTTCCTAAACCTAACTTAGGAAATGTTCTTCTTTTCAGCGTAGATTCAAGCTTCTATTGTTGAGATTGAAGTGTGGTTGATCTTCCCTTGTCTTAAAACTTCTCCTTCATTGATTTGGGTTCAAAGGTGAGATTTTTATCTCACATCTATGTCTATAACTATCTTTGTTGTTAGGTACGAATTCCTAACACTTATTTATGTTCATTTGCTTATGGTTTAGATTGATTTGGTGAATATTTCAATTTTTGGTGTTTTGTAGTCATATCTTTAAAAATCCAATCTTTGATGTTTGAACATGTTTTTGGTGATGCATCGAAGAGCCTATAGTGCTGGGTTGTTGATTGGCATAAATCCTTAGCATCCATCGCTCGTTCGATCGCATTTCGGTTTGGATTTGCCATTTTTGGTCTAGGATTTGTTTTTGCCTAGCAGAAGATTTCAGACGTCTGAAACCAAATCCAGACGTCTGGTTGAATAATCCAAACATCTGGAAAGGGGTCTGGAAAAGGCAGAGACTAAATCCAGACTTCTGAAACAAAATCCAGACGTCTGAAATCAAATTCAGACGTCTGGTTGAAAATTTCAGATGTTTGAAATGGCCCAGGAATTAAAAATAGAAGGGAGAAAACACATATACTTCCAGAACCTAGTGCTAGACGTCTGGGAACACCTACTAGACGTCTGGAACTATTTAATTTTCCTATTTTGGCTATTTTTGAGTATGTTTCCAACTTTAATCGATTCGTGTTAATTCCCTTTTTGTTGTTATCATTTATTATGGACTTGGATGACATTTTCATCGTGATTTTTGGGAATATCCATTTTGATGGATTCAGTATCGATTTCTTTGGATTTTATTCACGTCTTCGAATGTGAATTTTTATGATTGATTATTTCTAGAATCAATTCTATGATTTGCCACTTTAAAAAATAAAGGTTTTCTATACTAGTAGTAAATATCAAAACTCTTTCCTCAAAACGATTTCAACTCTATTTTCAATACCAAACTCGTTTATAAAACCATTTTCCAAATCTATTAGTATATACAAACCTTTACCTCACTCGTATGAGAAATCTAATTAAACGACTTAGTAAAACAAGTGGTATGAAACGCTTGCGTTTACTTCGTTGGTTAATTCTTGGATTTGTTCGATTGAATCTCTTGTGACAATTTTCTAGTGGAGATCTACAATTTGTTCGCAAATATTTAAGTTAAGCTAGTGGTTATGGGACATGATGCTAAACTCATATATTTACTAGCTTATTGTAATTGAAACTTCTTGATGATCGATGATGATCATTTTATGGTTTAGACTAGCAATGTGTGATGTCTCTTTGTCTATGTAGAGGACTGTTCCTCATTTTATTGAGCTTCGTCTCATTTCTTGCATGGTTCGTACCTATTTAGGTGCGTCGATGTTTGTTTACACATGGGTCGTACCTTTTTAGGTGCGTCGATGTTTATTACACATGGGTCATACCTTTTTAGGTGCGTCGATGTTTATTATGCATGGGGTGTACCTTTTTAGGTGCATCGATGTTTGTTTACTTCGTGGAGCAATCGGCTCAATAAGTTGGGACATGGGGCGTATCTTTCTAGTTGCGTCGATGTTCGTCTATGCATGGGGCGTATCCTTCTAGGTGCGTCGATGTTCAACTTTGCATGGGGTGTATCTTTCTAGGTGCATCGGTGTTAGACAATACATGGGGTGTATCTTTCTAGGTGCATCGATGTTTATTTATGTATGGGATGTATCTTTCTAGGTGCATCGATGTTTATTTATGCATGGGGCGTATCTTTCTAGGTGCGTCGATGCTAGAGCTTGGGTCGTACCTATTTAGGTGCGTCGATGTTCGACTGTGCATGGGGCATGTCTTTCTAGGTGCGTTGATGTCCAGTTTATGGGATTGGCCATCCTTTTTCTTGTGATTTCTGGATTTCTATTTGATGATTTCTGGAATTTATGTTTCACCACCTTTTTCAGTTGGCATTGATATGTATGTCATTTATTGTGGCTTGGTGAATTAAATAAGGAATATGACATTCTTTTTGATGCTATGAGATTCTTGAGATTTTGTATGACTTTCGTGATTTTCTAATGTATACTTGTTGAAGTATGACATTTTTGGTTATCATATGTTTTATTATTATATCTCTTCTTATATCTCATTTTATCTGATAATTATAGCTAGACTGATCCGCTTATTATTTTCTTCTTAAATAATACTCGGGTCAGACTGAGATTTCACAGGTGCTTTTGCTTGACTCCTTATCGGACCATCATCTGACTTTTGGCTAACAACTTAGATTAGTAGTTTTTGTTTTATACATTTGAGATACAGACTCTATGATGTATACTTATTCTTTTGTCTAGCACTTGTATCTATTCTTTTTGATATTGTGGATCTTGTTTGACCACTACTCTGATGTACACTTTCATGTGTTATATTCATATCTATTTCCGTCTTTGTGATATGAATTATCTGTGACTGATTTGTGTTATGTTTATTTCTATATTTGTTCTCGAAGACCTTTATAGCCACTGTGTAGTAGCTTTGAGTTTGTGTCGGTATGTCGGAGTTCCTCTTGAGATGAAAAGTTATATTTTTATCTGGCATATCGGTACTCGCACAAAGCAATTATACAGATGGTCGCTCCTCAACAGCCTTATTCTCCGTGCTAGTCGACAGCATTACTCCGTAGTGTTCTTGGCTAGCGTGGGTATAGAGGTGGGGCGTCACAGCTTGGTATCAGGGCCAAACTTCGGAACAATGTAGAATAATCTAGCAAGGATCATGTCCTAAGTCTTTCTTAGGAGTTGTGCCTTAGGATTTATTCGAGTCTTCGTACCATTTTATCATACTTTCTTTTATGATTCCTTGTTTTATCTATCAAGATTGCTTGATATTTATTTTGAGAATAACTTTTTCCTCTTCTCTCTTTCTTTCTTAAAGAAGAGAAATGGTTAGACCTGGCCGTCCCAGCGTCGGTCAATCTAGTGCTACTCCCCAGGATGGAGTATTTATGTCTGCCCAGCAGCTTCTTGATCTTGCAAAGAATCAAGAGTTTATCTCTGCTTTGAGTAAGAACCCCGAAATAGTTCTACCTTTGAAACTTGAAGTTTCTTTCAATCAGCTTATGGATGTTACTCTTCTTCATGGAGAGGTTGGTAAAGGAAGTGTTTGTGATATTGGGACTTCCAAGAAGAGGCATATTAAGTTCAAGAGCCTTAATCCCAATAAGAGAGTGAAGCAAACTACTTTTGTAGCAAAGACTCCAATCCCTAATCATGGAGGATGCTACAATTAAAATTCTAAGGAACACTATGCGAGTATGTGTCCAAAACCCCATTCTTGTCTCTATTGCAAGAAACCGGGTCATCTTTTATCTGCATGTCCCAAACTTTTGAACAAGGACATGAGAAAGCTAAATATTGTGCAAGCCCCTAGAAACGCTTCTCTCGGTCAAGGTATTTTTCACTCAATCCTTGATGGCATTGTTTTATTTCGTGATCTTCTTATTTGAGTTCTTGTTGATACGGGTTTCATCTCATTATTTTTATATCAAAAGAACTTGTGATTCTTTTTCTTTAAAAATATTTTGGGCTTGATGTCTTCGTTGAGAATTGCGAATCCGAATGGTAGATCCGCAACACTCAATTTGCTTTTATTTGATGTCGAAAATTATTTTATGTGATTTTTCTGTCCGAGCTGATTTTCACTTAGGCTTCGGAATTTACTTTTGTAAGGATTGGCTTAATTATTATGAGGCCATATCCTTTGTCCCGTGTGGACTATTCATCTTTGACATTTTCAATCTGTTACGCAGATTTCTATTTTTCCTTTATGATTTTGATTCCAACTGGATGGCATCATTTTATTCCTTAAGCCCACTTATAAGGAAAGTGTTATTTCTCTCATTCATGTAGTTTGAGAAATTTTCCGGTATTTTTGAGCTTGTCTTAGGATTATCACCTAAGTAATATTTTGTATGGTGCTAAGGTCTTTTCAGTTTGACCTTACCACCGGTTTTCATTTGCTACGAGTTGCGGAAGTTAGCATTCCACTTACCGCATTCCGCACTTGTTATGATTCCTATGAATGAATTATTATGTCATTCAGTTTGTCCAGCTTATTTCATCCATTTTAGGTATCGAGCATTCTATCGAATATCTCGATGATTCCATTTTTGCATTTATTGATTTTGGATGAAAATAGCAATTTAAAATTTTGCAAAATCTTTTTCATAAGATTTATTTAGAAGTATTACTGGATTTTTGTTCTTAAAACGAGCAAAGAATATTCTTAGAAGTTTTTGAGAAACTTACTTATCCTATAGAATACGATTTTGTGATTGTATTGCCCATTTAGTGTTTTAAGAATTCTGGTCGATGCGCTTGATCAACGTTATCGATAAGAATCTCCTAAACGCTTTGATGAGACAGTCAGACACGATATATTGACTTGTAAAAATGTAAATTTTTGTAGAAAGATTATTACATAAAAATAAAAATGTAATTTTGAAAGTTTTAACTTTTCGGGAAAGAGGTTTAGTTAAAAGAACTCTTCCTTTTGATACTCTTATTCTTGTGATTCCTGAAGGGGAACCAAGACTTCGCTATTTGTACCGATACTAGTCGTATTGGTATGGATGTCATTCTCTTGCAAAGGAGAACGTGCTATCACTTGTGCTTCTAAATCATTATAGCTTATCGAGACTAGATATGCCACTCATGATCTAGTGCTCGCGGCTATTGTTTTTACTTTTGGAATTTGGCATCATCATATTTGGATGAGAAATTTGTTCTCTACCTCGATCATAAATCTTTGGAATATTTATTTTCTCATAAGGAACTTCATGTTGACTCGAGTTCCTAGCATCTTATGATTTGGATATTCTTTCTATTCCCGAAGGGGAAATCGTGTTGCCAACGCGCTTTGTCGTAGGCTACAAGTTGTTGATTCTTTGATGTTGTCTGAATGGAATTATCTTTTTATCAAGTTCATCGAACGTTTTGATGTATTTCGTTTTATTGAGTTTCATCTCATCACTTTTATGGACTAGCGTCCGATGTTCTTTTATGGTGTTCGGTTCATCGGATGTATTGTTATTATACTACATCGATGTTCCGTCTTATCTGGATCAACGGATGTACCATTTTATACTACATCGTTGTTCCGGTTTATCGGTTCATTGGACGTACCGTTTTTGTACTACGTCGGTGTTCCGAAATTATTCGGGCTTTGGTTCATTGGGCATACCGTTTTTGTACTACGCTGATGTTCCAAATTATTTGAGTTTCTAGATTCTCGGGCGTACTGTTATTATACTACGTCGTTGCACCAGCTCAGTTTTCTTCTATTCTTGATGTTCTCCACGTCTTTTATCTACGGAAATGCCTTAGGGATTCCGTTTTTTATTCTTGAGCCCGGTGTTATTGAGGGGATTGAAGTTTCACCAAATTTGGCTTTTGAGCAACATTCTATTCGCATCATTGCTTCGGAGGTTGAGTGCCTTCAATATAAAGATATTCTTTTTGGTAAAAGTTAAATGGTTCTCAAATCCTAAGGATTGCTCTTGAGAAATCTTGAGAATTCATCGAACGAAAACTTTCGGATTTACCCCTTCGTGCTCTTTATGGTGGACTTCTTGATTCAAATTTTCTTTTGTGTTGATATGCTTCCATGGTTGTTACTTCTTATTTTCCTCTTAAGTATTGCGAGGACGCAATTTCTTTAAGGAGGGAAGTCTGTAACAACCCGCATATTTATCGATTTTATATTTAAATATTTTATCGTTCGTCGGATTTTGGTCCGAAAAGCTACTTTTTGCAAACAGTCGAATTGGGACTCGAGACCACCCCCATTGAGTTCAAAATGATGTTTGCGACCTTTTTGAGTATAAATTTTGATATGTTTGGAGATAGTAGAATTTTGCTACTTTTCACTTAGGGCTTTGGGTTTAGTTTGGGTTCAGCCCAATGTTCTAACTTAATAACCCAAACTGAAACCCCTTCTTCATTCACTCCCTCTTCCACTACTTTTAGTTCTATGGAAGAGAATGGGAAATAGAAATCCAAAACCATAGTTTCCATTTGCAAATCAATTTCTAGCTCCAAATTCAAGAGAACCCATTGGTAAGCCTTCTCTTCATCTTCTCCAACTCATTCTCTCTTCGATATCAGAAATTTCCTAAACCTAACTTAGGGAATGTTCTTCTTTTGAGCTTAGATTCAAGCTTCTAGTGTTGAGATTGAAGTGTGGTTGATCTTTCCTTGTCTTAAAGCTTCTCCTTCATTGATTTGGGTTCAAAGATGAGATTTTTATCTCACATCCGTGTCTATAACTATCTTTGTTGTTAGGTATGAATTCCTAACACTTATTTATGTTCATTTGCTTATGGTTTATATTGATTTGGTGAATATTTCAATTTTTTGTATTTTGTAGTCAAATCTTTAAAAATCCAATCTTTGATGTTTGAACATGTTTTTGGTGATGCATCGAAGAGCCTATAGTGCTGGGTTGTCGATTGGCATAAATCTTTAGCATCCATCGCTCGTTCGATCGCATTCCGGTTTGGATTTGCCATTTTTGGGCTAAGCTGTTTTTTTTTGCCTAGCAGAAGATTTCAGACGTCTGAAATTAATTTCAGACGTCTGAAACCAAATCCAGACGTCTGGTTGAATAATCCAGACGTCTGGAAAGGGGTATGGCAAAGGCAGAGACTAAATCCAGACGTCTGAAACAAGATCCAAACGACTGAAATCAAATTCAGACGTCTGGTTGAAAATTTCAGACGTCTGAAATGGCCCAAGAATTAAAAATAGAAGGGAGAAAACACATATACTTCCAGAACCTAGGGCCAGACGTCTGGGAACACCTACTAGACGTCTGGAACTGTTTAATTTGCCTATTTTGGCTATTTATGCGTATATTTCCAACTTTAATCGATTCGTGTTGATTTCCTTTTTGTTGTTATCATTTATTATGGACTTTGATGACATTTTCATCGTGATTTTTAGGAATATCCATTTTGATGGATTCGGTATCGATTTCTTTGGATTTTATTCACGTCTTCGAATGTGAATTTTTATGATTGATTGTTTCTACAATCAATTCTATGATTTTTCACTTTAAAATATAAAGGTTTTCTATACTAGTAGTAAATATCAAAACTCTTTCCTCAAAATGATTTCAACTCTATTTTCAATACAAAACTCGTTTATAAAACCATTTTCCAAATCTATTAGTATATACAAACCTTTACCTCACTCGTATGAGAAATCTAATTAAACGACTTAGTAAAACAAGTGGTATGAAACACTTGTGTTTACTTCGTTGGTTAATTCTTGGACTTGTTCGATTGAATCTCTTGTGACCATTTTCTAATGGAGAACTACAATTTGTTCACAAATATTTAAGTTAAGCTAGTGGTTATGGGACATGATGCTAAACTCATATATTTGCTAGCTTATTGTAATTGACACTTCTTGATGATCGATGATGATCATTTTATGGTTTAGACTAGCAATGTGTGATGTCTCTTTGTCTATGTAGAGGACTGTTCCTCATTTTATTGAGCTTCGTCTCATTTCTTGCATGGGTCGTACCTATTTAGGTGCGTCGATGTTTGTTTACACATGGGTCGTACCTTTTTAGGTGCGTCGATGTTTATTACACATGGGTCGTACCTTTTTAGGTGCGTCGATGTTTATTATGCATGGGGTGTACCTTTTTAGGTGCATCGATGTTTGTTTACTTCGTGGAGCAATCGGCTCAATAAGTTGGGACATGGGGCGTATCTTTCTAGTTGCGTCGATGTTCGTCTATGCATGGGGCGTATCTTTCTAGGTGCGTCGATGTTCGACTTTGCATGGGGTGTATCTTTCTAGGTGCATCGGTGTTAGACAATACATGGGGTGTATCTTTCTAGGTGCATCGATGTTTATTTATGCATGGGATGTATCTTTCTAGGTGCATCGATGTTTATTTATGCATGGGGCGTATCTTTCTAGGTGCGTCGATGCTAGAGCTTGGGTCGTACCTATTTAGGTGCGTCGATGTTCGACTGTGCATGGGGCGTGTCTTTCTAGGTGCGTCGATGTCCAGTTTATGGGATTGGCCATCCTTTTTCTTGTGATTTCTGGATTTCTATTTGATGATTTCTGGAATTTATGTTTCACCACCTTTTTCAGTTGGCATTGATATGTATGTCATTTATTGTGGCTTGGTGAATTAAATGAGGAATATGACATTCTTTTTTATGCTATGAGATTCTTGAGATTTTGTATGACTTTCGTGATTTTCTAATGTATACTTGTTTAAGTATGACATTTTTCGTTATCATACGTTTTATTATTATATCTCTTCTTATATCTCATTTTATCTGATAATTATAGCTAGACTGATCCGTTTATTATTTTCTTCTTAAATAATACTTGGGTCAGACTGAGATTTCACAGGTGTTTCTGCTTGACTCCTTATCGGACCATCATCTGACTTTTGGCTAACTACTTAGATTAGTAGTTTTTGTTGCATACATTTGAGATACAGACTCTATGATGTATACTTATTCTTTTGTCTAGCACTTGTATCTATTCTTTTGACATTGTGGATCTTGTTTGACCACTACTCTGATGTACACTTTCATGTGTTATATTCATATCTATTTCCGCCTTTGTGATATGAATTATCTGTGACTGATTTGTGTTATGTTTATTTCTATATTTGTTCCCGGAGACCTTTATAGCCATTGTGTAGTAGCTTTGAGTTTGTGTCAGTATGTCGGAGTTCCTCTTCAGATGAAAAGTTATATTTTTTTCTGGGATATCGGTACTCGCAGAAAGCAATTATACAGATGGTCGCTCCTCAACAGCCTTATTCTCCGTGTTAGTCGACAGCATTACTCCGTAGTGTTCTTGGCTAGCGTGGGTATAGAGGTGGGGCGTCACATTCACAGTGGTTTATCTTTAACCAGAATATTCTATAAATTCCTTAGTTTTGAGTTTGGTGTGATTCGAAAATTTTCGATTGTCCAAAATCGTCGAGAATCCCGCTTTATCTTATCAATTAGCGATTCCAAATTTATCTTTTGTTTGAACACTTTTATAAAAATTACTAAGCGATGACTTCACGTTATTTCTTTAATTTAAGAAATTAAATAGATCAAGTAACTCCAAAACAATCCAAGGAACTGGGTAATACTAAAAGTATCATATATCCTCTTAACAAGAAGAGTAATTCTTAAGAGAAGTGTTTACCATCCGAACACATCTCTTGCCCATTTTTTATTTATTTTTGAGCCAATCGAATTAGTTATCATAAAATACCTCTTTTTATTTGAAATAATACCATTTTCAAAATCCTTTAGGGATTACCTTTTTTATAAAACCTATCTTATAAATTCCTTTTATAAATTTATCGTATATTAATTAACTTCATTTAAATTTCCATAATTCTTTTACTCGAATTTAAATTCTCATTCCTTTTATATATTCTTTTCCTTTTACATAATTATTTTCTATTACGTTTTTATCTTATATGTTCATTCCTTATATAAATCTTATTATCAAACACCTTATAGTCAAATCGTGAAGCTTAATTCATAAGGTATTTGTACTTAAACTTTTAAATGAACAATTGATCAATTTATGGTAGTAACTTAACATTATCATTTCTTAATTTATTATTTTGGAATTAGTATTGAAGGTCTTAATTACTTATCAGATTTCTTACTTATCGGTTATCTTTATGAAACATCTTATAGTCAAATTGTGAAATTTTAACCACAAGATGTTCATATTTAAATTTCATTAATCCTGATTTCTAATTATACAACTTTTCCAAATATATACTTTATATTCAAAACATAATCCTAGGTAAAATTATCTCACTTTCTATTTTTTTTTAAAAACATTTTTATAAAATTAACAATTACGCGCTCATATATAATACACTCAACTCATTCTAGGGTGTTACTAACCCTAGCCCTAATGAGTTACTCATCCTAGGATATTACTAATCCTATCTCTGATGAGTCTTTACCCATAACAAAGCCAAGGTTTTCGCTTAAACTACAACTCTAATACCAAATGTGGCGAGACGCGTCAGTGGGTAATACCCAGCGTAGTTCACACCGATACCTCATGCTTTCCTTTTACGGACAGCCTCTCGACTACAACCAACCCTTTTACACTAGAGACATGTAGGGGCAAGAGTCATCCGTTCACTACCTAACGAGAAGTGAGAACACCCTATCAGGCTGAACATAATCAAGAAAAACCGACATACATAATCTTTAGAAATGTAATGTCAGAGAAATGTCCATACAAGTTGTCCGGGAACAGGACAAACCGAAGGCACTCTCCTACTACCACTAGTAGCGAGTAGTCCTTGCAATCCGAAAAATCTCCACCATGAGGAGACCACTGCTATAAATAACTCTATAATAGGAGCTGCCCAAAGCATGTTTAACAAGCAGTCTTCACGCTGTGAAGATCCACGTTCTTCAACAATCATCATCATCAACATGTCTTCACGTTCAAACATATATTGGTTCATAGTGGTTTTGAGATAGGAATTATAAAAATCCGACCATGGTTCCCTAGAAGCCAATTATCGATTTAAGAGATGTTAAGATCATATGTGGATATCAATCAACAATCAATTACTTCATCTTTTATAAAATATCTTTGTTAGGTATATTCTTTTTAATTTATTCCATTTTTTTTCAAGAGTATAAGGAATCATTAAGCCTCATTTATCTAATCATTTGGTTTACTTAAACCTTTCTTAAATCCAAGTGTTGGATGAGATTCGGTCGAACCAACTCCATCTCCCAACCGGACCATCAACCTACCGAACCAACCTACACTTCCCTACATAGCCGATCCATCTACCACTCCTCCCATTGCCGGATCGACCCACTACCGGACCAAACCAATTGTCGGACCAAACCAACTACCACTCCAACCACCACCGAACCATCTCACCTCCAACTACCACCGAACCAACCCATGTCCTCACCACCACCGAACCATCTCACCTCCATGACCAAGCCGGACCAACCACCACCGAGCCAGGGCCTTGCCGATCCAAATTTGTCAGGCCAGATTGCTTCAGCCCAGGCCCGCCAGAAGCTATATACATCCAAGACCCCTGCCCCCAGCCTCACTCTATAAATAGAGGGGCAGGGGTACAACAATGGGGGACAAGTTTGAGAGCTCAAGCACGGAAGGAACTTTCAAACAACTTTCATATACTTGTATACAAAGCTTTGTACTTGTAAACTGAAAGAAAAAGGAGAATAACATATAAAGTGGACGTAGGCACGTTCTGGCCGAACCACTATAAATCTGTGTGTCTTTTACAGTTTAGTCCATCAGTTTTATATATTTGCGTAAATCACCCAAATCATCCAGATCAACATAAAATCAGCTAATTCATACGACTCGGAGGTGTTTGCCCATTTTTAGTGCAAACATTTTTGGTGCTTTCACTGAGAACAAGGAGCTCGAAGCTTCAGCTTCTCCCACTTAACCCTTTTTCTGTCAGCATCGTTCATTGCTTGGAAAATATGGTGTTGAATATGCGCTTATATGATTTTTGTTTGATGATAATAAACATATATACATTTGTTTTAAATGTATTTGTTAATATACTATTTTGTTTTCACAGATTAAATAAATATTTGTTGAATAAATTAAATAACACAGAATTTGAATTCAAACAAATATTTTATTCAAACAAATATTTATTACAACTTTGAATAGTACAATTTCAAGCTCCCACTATAACTATACAACTTTGATTACATCACATTTTTTTCACATTTACATCAGCACCTCACTACATATCACTCACACTCGTATTTATCTTCAACTGCATTCCAGTTTGAATCCAGCATCTGAGAAATCTGCAAAAATATAAACTAACGCAGTAAAATTGAAAAAGAAATATTTTTGCAATTCAAAAATAAAAGATAATTTTTGAAAATATGATTTGCCTCAGTTATTTGGGTTGTTCGTCATAATTTAAATTTGAATTCATCATACACGAACAACTTGTGACATACACAGTGTATTACTGTATATGCCACAAGGCCGTGCACGCCGATATATACACTTGTTTGATTTACAGGGACAGGTGAGCACAGGTCAAACCCAAATAAAAGCCGGGCTCAACTCACGTGCGATAAAACAAAATCATGACTCGAGCAAAAAGTCAAACCCGAGCTGTGAAACTGGATTCAACACAGGTGCGAATGGCCAAAACTCAAGAATCAAATGTCGACCAGTCTAATATAAACAAGAAAGTAACTCAGTGCCAACATGGTCAGAATGAAGACAAGTACACTTGAACAAAATGAACAAGTGGAGCATCTGTGTAAACTGGGCAAGTATGGTCGAGCACAGTTGAAACTCAAGCATATCAAAACATCACAGTGACATGCTACAACTTCAAATGAGCAAGTGCACAAACTAAACCAACATGAATGAAGATACAGAGAGCATATACATATGTATGTATACAGATGGTCAGACCAAACAAAAACACAGTGGCAACATCAAAATCTGGCCAAAAACATGAACATAACACAAGTGCAACAGAACATCAACTGACAGCAAACACAAATGGAATGCAACAGTGAAGTTCAACATTATCAGAGAGCATATTGAAGGGTCAGGTAAGTGGTAACTTCAAATAACACAAAAATCAATGTCGAAATCATTCCAGACCACATGGTTAGTGAGAACAGAGCAAAAGAGACACAGATGTACACATGAACAAGTATGAACCCAAATCAAGCACCAAGTATACATGGAGCAATGGTCAAGTGAAGTCCAGGCCAAACCAACCAGAAGTTCAACGCAGTAGGGTACATGAAGCAAACAACAACACGAAGGCAACATGATCAAAAGTTCAGAGCAGACGACAAAAGACTCAACAAAGGCTACAGACAAGTTGCAGTGTACAAGTTGTAATATGTATATGGTCGAACTGTTATTCAACATATACAATGCAGAAGTGATCATCACAAGGAGGCAACTAGACTTCGCTCAAGTCAATGCACAGTGCAAACGTATACACCTAAGTGACACAGTGAACAAATTAATATGTACATCAACAAGTCCAGCTACAAGTTGCAGACTCGAAGCATCAGTGGACACAAATAAACACAGTGACACAGTGCCACAGTAATCACAAGTCAAGGAGTAGTTTCAAAGTGTAGTGGTTATTTATTTTTCGTGAAATCATGAGAATAAAATCAATAGAAATATGATCGGAGCTGAAGCCATGGATAAGTTGAAACAAGTCAAAAACCAAGTCGAAGTCAATCAAGAAATCGAACAAGTCAAACCGTGTTAACCAAGTAAACACGAATTATACGAATTTGATTGAGTCAGTAAAATCATCAACATCAGAAATTAATCGAACGGCCGAGGAGAATTATTGACAAATTCAAATGATTTTATACGAACACAAGAATAGGATTTACAAATCCTATATAAATCAAATTCACATCATCGGCAATTTTTGTATCAAGTTCAAGCAAGTCAAAACCAGAAAAAGCAAAAGGAAAAGTTAACATACCAATTATAATTCGAACTTGATCGAATTGAAGTAGTTGTCTGCAATTCAAAGTAACATCTGATCGAACAAGCTAGCATCGAAAATAATCATCTATTTCGATCTAACATCTTAAAGCAGCGCTTCAATTAAAAACCCTAAATTGGAACGAAGAAGGGACAAATCCCTAATTCAATTTCACGAAAAGCCGAAGCCCTAAGTCAAATCTCTCGAGAGCAATTTTACACAGCAGCCATTGATTAGAGAAGAGAAGGAGTCGAAAAAAATAAAAGGATACGGGTTAATGAAATCAAGCACTTGGGCCGGCCTTGTTTACATAAAGGGATAAGAATTTAAAAAAAGGGTTTTTTATTTTTTATTTTTTTTTTTGTTTTGTATTTTCATTTTTAAACCGTTTAAATTTCTAGTCGTGTGACTAGGGCACAAGCTACGTGGCGTAGCTTGAGAATTCGCAACTCGGTGGTTGAGTTGTGGCAAGGTTTTGAGCGTAGAGTTAGATTAGTCAATAGCGGGTATAGCGAGTTTACGTGTGTAAGCGAGGGACTATCTAATTTCTAGTAGAAACCTTGGGGGCAGCACGTAGGCAGGGTTTTGCCGAAGCTGGGTAAATTCTGTGTTGTTATTGTTTTTTCTGTTATTTATATTCTGCGATATTTGTGCTGCTATTCTGTGATCTGAATTGAATATTTTATAAGCTTCCGCGATTAATTTTTAATAATTTACACTATCACCCTATTCACCCCCCCCCCCCTCTAGGGTGAAATCGATCCTACAAGTGGTATCAGAGCTAGGAATAGAAGTCAACTTCTGTTTTAAAATTTTGATTTTTTTTTGAAAAATCAGTTTTTGTTTTAAAATTTTGAATTTTTAAAATGGCTTCTTTTAATAATGCTTTTGTTGAGGGTCAATCCATAGTTAGACCACCAATGTTCAATGGTGAATATGCTTTTTGGAAAAATAGGATGAATTTTTTTTTGAAAACCATTGACACTTGGGATATTGTTGAGACAGGTTATAGAATACCAACTATAACTGTAGATAATCAGGAAATAGAGAAACCAAAGGAACAATGGACAGAATTAGAAAATAAATTACAGAATACTAATGCCAAAGCTATGAATTCTATTATCTGTTCATTAGATCAATTTGAATTTAGTCATGTTTCACATTGTCTAACTGCGCAGGAAATATGTCACATACTAGAAGTGACTCACGAAGGAACATCTCAAGTCAAAGAATCTCGCCTTGCCATGCTAAGCAGCGAATACGAGAACTTTACAATGGCGAAAGAAGAAAATGTCAAAGAGATGTACGAACGACTTTCCAATATCGTATACAAATCAAAAGCTCTTGGAAAATCATACACAGAGTTGGAGATAGTCCGGAAAATCCTCAGAGTTCTTCCACGAAGCTTTGAAGCAAAAGTAACTGCCATTCAAGAATCGAAAGATTTAAAACAACTCAAAGTCGAAGAACTCATCAGAAATCTCACCACTTATGAGCTAGAAATGAAATTCAAGGAAGAGCGTGAAGGAGGAGATACTCGAAAGAAATCAATAGCGCTCAAAGCAACAACCGAAAGTGATGATGATAACGATAATGATGATGGAGCAGCAGAGCTGGCGCTACTAATAAAGAAACTCAAAAGGTGGAATCGCAAATACGGAAATCCCGCTCAAAATCATGAATTGAAAAGCAGAATAGGCAAAGCAATAGACAACCCAGAAGAACAGAAAATCATCTGTTACAAATGCAACAAACCCGGTCATATCAAGCCACAATGTCCTCAAAAACGATCAAATCAAGGAAAGAAACTAAAGAAGAAAAGCTTTGCGGCTACTTGGGATGAAACTGACGAAGATGAAAGTGATAAGTCCTAGCAGTGAGAGTGAGAAAGCAGATATGTGCCTTCAAGGGAATATAACTGATAGCGACGATGACGAGCCAAGCGAGGTATCAAAACTTACTCACTCTGAATTACTTATTTATTTCCACGAAGTAAATGGCTGTTTTGAACGACTTAGGGAAAAATACGCTAAGCTTGAATCTCAAAAGGATACTTTGATAGAATGCAATAAACAACTTGATCAATTAGTTAAAACCTATCAAAGTAGGATCCCTAAGTGTGATAAGTGTCCAACATTCGAAGAAGAAATTAAAAAATCAGAAATCAATATAAAATCACTTGAAAATGAAATTCTGATTTTAAAAGAGAATGAAAATACTAGGAGAGAGAATTCTATTAGAAAGTGCACACAGTTGTTAAACGAAAATGAATCTCTCAAAACACAAGTCCAACAATTGCCAACGACTTTAGATAAATTTTCAAAAAGTGAAAAATCGTTGAATATGCTATTAGGAAAGCAAACTGTTAATACGGTTAGACAAGGACTTGGATATAATAATTCGAAAATTGTTGCAAGCAATATTAATCAAGTTAATTCTATGTGCACAATTTGTAGAAAATTTGGACACGATCACAATAATTGTTGGTGTAGACCCAAACATGTGAAAACTATACCGATTTGGGTTCCAAAAGGCACAAATATAAAATCTCTCAAAGTTAAACAAATTTGGGTGCCGAAGGAACAATTATAAATAGTTTTGGGTCTTTACAAAAAAAAATTTTCAGAATATTCTGCCACTAACAACCATGGACCTATAAAACAAATAGGTCACATAAATCATTCATCGTGTAGGTGTGGTGGCAGGCTAAGGAACAACAACAGTGTTCTCTGGATTTTTGGCTATTCCAGAAACACAACGGACGATGAAGCAAAGTTCCTTAGCCTAGTTCAAAGGTGACAGAATCACAATAGACAACATCAAAAAATATCGTAAAGGTAAAACAGGTAATGTTATGTTTTAAACGATATATTAAATATGATAATCTGCACCGTATTTTGAATTAAAATCAGCCAATATTGAGATGATGAAAAAATGATGATTCTGACTTATTTAACATAGTTGGCCAAATTATATTCTTTTGCCAAAAACACTATAATAAATCTCTAAATTCTTTGAATTACTTCATATATATCATTTTGGATTAAAAATAGTGTTTTGTTGGATAATACTTTTGGTTATAATACGGCTAACTCCTTATTCACGGTTTTCTGATCTTTTACACGGCTTCAATTCAATCTCAAAAGAATGTCATTTAAATTGTTGTTAAAATTGAATTTGAAATTTTTGGTGCACACTTCATGTTTTGGTCTATAAAATTCAATTGATGATAATTTTTGAGTGAAAGAGAAATTCAGATGCAGATTACACTGGTAATCTAGTTGATAGAAAAATTACTAGTGAAACGTGATTTTTGTTGAGACATTTAATAACTGCATCGTTTTTTTTTCAAAGAAAATATCTGCATATTCTTCATTTCAAATAATTTTCAAATAGCAGAAAATTTTCTTTTAAAACCCCCTGGAGAAAATCATTTTTGACCATATTTTCAGATTAGTCTCATAATTATTTTTGAGTTTGATTTTAAATGACCATTTTGACTAATCTGACTCCCTAATGTTTATCGAAAAGAAAAATAGTGATTGAAAAAGTGATGAGTTTTAATATTGATCAAATATTATGACTCGAGATGGTATAATTAATAAATTTCTTTAGAAATTTAAACAAGAGTTATAAAACTTTGTGTTGGTAAAAATTCCATGACCATCTCTATGTCTATCATATTTCTAATGACCATCACTCATCAAAATTCTATATAGTTTGTCGATATGTGGTACTTTAAACAGGAATCGTTCGTTTTTCATTTTCACATTTTTTTTTAAAAAAAAGGATAATAATAATAATAATAAATACCAAAGTATTCACTCTCATTTAAAAGTCCTCACGGTTATGCATGTATGGAACGCATATCAAAAGTTTATTTTTTAAAAATAAACAAGTTGATTCTAATCCCATTTAAAAGTCCTCACGGTTATGCGTGGTTAGAAGATACTTGAATTCATTTTTTTCAAAATAAAATTGAAATACTACTAATCTCATTTAAAAGTCCTAACGGTTATGCATGGTTAGTAGATATTCAAATTCCTGATATAAATATACCACAAATAGACACAACTGTATGGTTTTATATGATGATATCATTTCCATCATTCTAAAAGTGGAATATGCGCCTAACAAAATATTTATGATTTTTGTTTGATTTTTTATTGAAATTTAATATTTATATTCAATTGAGTTTTAATGTTGGACTAATATCGATCACTTCATCTCTATTTTCTCTAACACTATTATTCTTTTGCTGATAACAAAAGGGGGAGAGAAAAGTTACGATTTTGCCAAATAAAATCAAGCAAAGGTCAAATAATTTTCTATTTGCATCTAGACTCATTTGCATATTTTTATTTGTATGCATATATGTAGGGGGAGCCTTGTGTAAAGAGGAAGCATTTAAATAGGGGGAGCAATTAGGATATATCAATGATCAAATACATTTAACATATTCAAAATCTTTAATATATGTTTGTTGTCATCAAAAGGGGGAGATTGTTGAATATGCGCTTATATGATTTTTTTTATGATAATAAACATATATACATTCGTTTTAAATGTATTTGTTAATATACTATTTTGTTTTCACAGATTAAATAAATATTTGTTGAATAAATTAAATAACACAGAATTTGAATTCAAACAAATATTTTATCCAAACAAATATTTATTACAACTTTGAATAGTACAATTTCAAGCTCCCACTATAACTATACAACTTTGATTACATCACATTTTTTTCACATTTACATCAGCACCTCACTACATATCACTCACACTCGTATTTATCTTCAACTGCATTCCACTTTGAATCCAGCATCTGAGAAATCTGCAAAAATATAAACTAACGCAGTAAAATTGAAAAAGAAATATTTTTGCAATTCAAAAATAAAAGATAATTTCTGAAAATATGATTTGCCTCAGTTATTTGGGTTGTTCGTCATAATTTAAATTTGAATTCATCATACACGAACAACTTGTGACATACACAGTGTATTACTGTATATGCCACAAGGCCGTGCACGCCGATATATACACTTGTTTGATTTACAGGGACAGGTGAGCACAGGTCAAACCCAAATAAAAGCCGGGTTCAACTCACGTGCGATAACATAAAAATCACGACTCGAGCACAAGGTCAAACCTGAGCTGTGAAACTGGATTCAACACAGGTGTGAATGGCCAAAACTCAAGAATCAAGTGTCGACTAGTCTAATATAAACAAGAAAGTAACTCAGTGCCAACATGGTCAGAATGAAGACAAGTACACTTGAACAAAATGAACAAGTGGAGCATCTGTGTAAACTGGGCAAGTATGGTCGAGCACAGTTGAAACTCAAGCAAATCAAAACATCACAGTGACATGCTACAACTTCTAATGAGCAAGTTCACAAACTAAACCAACATGAATGAAGATACAAAGAGCATATACATATGTATGTATACAGATGGTCAGACCAAACAAAAACACAGTGGCAACATCAAAATCTGGCCAAAAACATGAACAGAACACAAGTGCAACAGAACATCAAATGACAGCAAACACAAATGGAATGCAATGGTGAAGTTCAACATTATCAGAGAGCATATGGAAGGGTCAGGTAAGTGGTAACTTCAAATAACACAAAAATCAATGTCGAAATCATTCCAGACCACATGGTTAGTGAGAACAGAGCAAAAGACACACAGATGTACACATGAACAAGTATGAACCCAAATCAAGCACCAAGTATACATGGAGCAATGGTCAAGTGAAGTCCAGGCCAAACCAACCAGAAGTTCAAAGCAGTAAGGTACATGAAGCAAACAACAAGATGAAGGCAACATGATCAAAAGTTCAGAGCAGACGACAAAAGACTCAACAAAGGCTACAGACAAGTAGCAGTGTACAAGTTGTAATATGCATATGGTCGAACTGTTATTCAACATATACAATGCAGAAGTGATCATCACAAGGAGGCAACTAGACTTCGCTCAAGTCAATGCACAGTGCAAACGTATCCACCTAAGTGACACAGTGAACAAATTAGTATGTACATCAACAAGTCCAGCTACAAGTTGCAGACTCGAAGCATCAGTGGACACAAATAAACACAGTGACACAGTGCCACAGTAATCACAAGTCAAGGAGCAGTTTCAAAGTGTAGTGGTTATTTATTTTTCGTGAAACCATGAGAATAAAATCAACAGAAATATGATCGGAGCTGAAGCCGTGGATAAGTTGAAACAAGTCAAAAACCAAGTCGAAGTCAATTAAGAAATCGAACAACTCAAACCGTGTTAACCAAGTAAACACGAATTATACGAATTTGATTGAGTCAGTACAATCATCAACATCAGAAATTAATCGAACGGCCGAGGAGAATTATTGACAAATTCAAATGATTTTATACGAACGCAAGAATAGGATTTACAAATCCTATATAAATCAAATTCACATCATCGGCAATTTTTGTATCAAGTTCAAGCAAGTCAAAACCAGAAAAAGCAAAAGGAAAAGTTAACATACCAATTATAATTCGAACTTGATTGAATTGAAGTAGTTGTCTGCAATTCAAAGTAACATCTGATCGAACAAGCTAGCATCGAAAATAATCATCTATTTCGATCAAACATCTTGAAGCAGCGCTTCAATTAAAAACCCTAAATTGGAACGAAGAAGGGACAAATCCCTAATTCAATTTCACGAAAAGCCGAAGCCCTAAGTCAAATCTCTCAAGAGCAATTTTACACAGCAGCCATTGATTAGAGAAGAGAAGGAGTCGAAAATAATAAAGGGATACGGGTTAATGAAATCAAGCACTTGGGCCGGCCTTGTTTACATAAAGGGATAAGAATTAAAAAAAAGGGTTTTTTTTTTGTTTTTTGTTTGTTTTGTATTTTCATTTTTAAACCGTTTAAATTTCTAGTCGTGTGACTAGGGCACAAGCTACGTGGCGTAGCTTGAGAATTCGCAACTCGGTGGTTGAGTTGTGGCAAGGTTTTGAGCGTAGAGTTAGATTAGTCAATAGCGGGTATAGCGAGTTTACGTGTGTAAGCGAGGGACTATCTAATTTCTAGTAGAAACCTTGGGGCAGCAGGTAGGTAGGGTTTTGCCGAAGCTGGGTAAATTCTGTGTTGTTCTTGTTTTTTCTGTTATTTATATTCTGCGATATCTATGCTGCTATTCTGTGATCTGAATTGAATATTTTATAAGCTTCCACGATTAATTTTTAATAATTTACACTATCACCCTATTCAACCCCCCTCTAGGGTGAAATTGATCCTACATATGGCTCCCGGACGGAAGAAAGATGCTAACAAAGGAAAGAACGTTGCAACTGGCAGTGTCTCAGATTCATTAATTAGGGACCAAGACAATCGTCAGGTTCCAACGGAAAATTTAAATCAAGCAAATTCTACAGCCCCCGCTACGGAACAACCAATTACAAGGGCGGATCTGGACAGGATTGTGGCTGAAGTAACTAACCGCTTCGCATCTCAACAAGAAGCCTTGGTGGACCAACTCATGTCACGCTTAAGGGATGTTGAAGAATCCAACTGTAACACTGAATCATGGGGCGAGTCCCAGTCTGGAGGATCTAAGAGATGACAAGAGTCTTTCTTCTTCGAAGAGGCCAACAATAGAAGCAGCCATGGTAGGAGCCGAGCCCGGACTCAACCCGAATTCCGACCCGGGGAGACACTTGGAACCGAACCCAACGGAGAAGGTGCCAGGCAGGGGTCGGATATGGCTGAGCCTGTCGTGCTACCTAACCATGGATACACCAGTAGACCGGGCCGAGCTAGAGTCCAGCCCGAAGTTGGACCCAAGGAAGTGCTAAGGACAGAACCCAACAGGGGAAGATCAAGGAAAAGGCCAACTGTGGCTGACCCCAGCATGCCCTCGGAAGACCAGAGGCAGCCATTGGAGAATGTCAGAAGTGATAAACGATACCATCCTTACAGGTCATCTGGACGGAATCAATCCCGCAGGGAAGAACCAAACTCATTTTTATCCGCTCCAAGTTCTGATGAAAGGATGGCGCGATTGTTTAGGGAGTGCGTCTAACGGGAGCAAAGGGATCGAGGGATAGGTGTTAGGATAACCAGCCCCTTCACCCGCAATATCGAAACTGCCATCACCTCCCGGGAATGGAAAATGCCAACGATGGAACCTTACAAAGGAACCTCTGACCCAATCGTACACTTATAGAGATACACCCAGCATATGCCCATGAGCGGAGCAACGGAGGGAGTATTGTGTAAATGCTTCCCACTTTTCTTGGCAGACCTAGCTACCTCCTGGTTCTGCCGCCTACCCCAAGGGTCCATCAGCTCATGGGGAATGTTGAAAGAAAAATTCATCAGCCAGTTCCGCATTCATATGGAATAACCCAAGGACGCTTATTCCTTATCTAATATCAAGCAGAAACCCGGAGAGACGGTGCAACAATATCTCATCCGATTCAACGCTGCGGCGGCCGTAGTGCAAGATGCCGACGAGAAACTTATCCTAATGGCTCTCTGCAGTGGTGTACATCCGGATACTAAATTTTCTAGAAGACTAACCAAGGAAAAGCCAGCTACTTTACCTGATTTCTTCCACGAAGCTGGAAAGTATATGAGACTTAAAGACGCTGCCACTGAGAGGCAGTCAGGGCAACACGCTAAAACAGCTACAGACAGGGTTTCTGCTGCGACAAAGGATGTTCGGAGAAATGACTCTACAGACAATGCTAGGGGCAAGAAGGGGGAAAAGCGCCTATATCGACCTGGACCAAGATTTGACTCCTATACTCCTTTGAATGAAACAATCGAAAACACCTTCCTAGCCACTCAAGACGAAATTAGATACAAGCGTCCCCCGCACAAGAAGGAGTCAGATAACGCACTCAAGTCTGGAAAGTTCTGCCGCTTCCACGAATCCCACGGACATGACACCAATGAATGCCACCATCTCCGGGACTTGATTGAAGAACACATTAGAAGGAGGAGACTGGAACGCTATGTAAAAAGCCAGAACAGGACTCCATCTCCCGCCAATGAAAACCCAGGGTTACCCCTCCCAGAAGGAGGCGGAGGAAATCGCAACACCAGCGGCTCTAGTCAAGAGAAAATAGTGGTCCATACCATATCAGGAGGACCACACATCGCCGACAGAAGCTAGGCAGAGATGGAAAGATATGGTAAGTCACTTAGAAATGCTGAAGGCTACGTTAATTCTGTTATGGAAGAACGCCACCCGAAACGGAAAGAGAATAACGACATCACATTCAGTAGGCGTGATCTAGAGGGAAGACAGTATCCACACATGGATCCTATGGTCATCTCTGCCTGGTTCGGTCCAGCCAAAGTTTTTCGAATTTTAGTAGACACTGGAAGCTCAGTTTATATCCTATTCAAGCATGCATTCGACAAAATGAAGCTATCAATGGAGGATGTGTCTCCCTGCAACAAACCACTACATGGTTTCACTGGAGATGCGAAGATGCCCCTCGGGCAACTGGACCTTTTTGTTGAAATAGGAAGTCATCCCCGCTCCGCTGTGCGAAAACAAACATTTGTACTGATAGAGAACCATTCGGCCTACAATGCCTTTTTGGGAAGACCAGCCTTGTCTGACTTCCAAATTGTCCTAGCCCCATGGTGTCTAAAGATGAAATTCCCAACAGATAATGGAGTAAGAGAAATAGAGGGAGATCAAGACGCCGCTCGAGATTTCTATGTAACTGAGCTTCGCAATAACCGCAGGAAGGATAAAGGGAAGGATGCAGAGACTTCTCTCTGCAAGAAAAACCTGGAAGCATAGCAATCAAAGAAAGCCCCTCCTCTTCGATATACCAGCGATCCTTTCAACGAGTTAGACCCCAGGGACAAAGAGGAGGAGGCCACCACCAAGCCTGCAGAGGCTACGGAATTTGTATCTATAGACAAACACGACCCAAGTAGACTGCTGAGGGTCAGGTCTCAATTAAGAGCGGAGTTGAAAGATCAACTCGTCGATTTTCTTCGCCACAACGTGGATGTATTTGCATGGACGCACGCCGACATGAAAGGAATCTCTCGAGACATAACATGCCACATGCTGAACATCGATCCCACCAAGGTGCCAGTGAAGCAGAAAAAGAGGAGCATGGGGGCAGAACGATCAGCGGCCCTCGAGGAAGAAGTAAAAAACTTACTCGCCAATGACTTCATACGAGAAGCCATCTATCCAGAATGGATCGCCAACCCGGTACTGGTAAAGAAAGCTAATGGGAAGTGGCGAACATGCATCGATTTCTCCAACTTAAATGACGCTTGCCCGAAGGACTGCTTCCTACTCCCCCGAATCGACCAACTCGTGGATAGCACAGCCGGACACGAACTCTTATCCTTTATGGACGCATACTCAGGATATAACCAGATCACTATGCACGCCCCCGATCAAGACCACACTAGTTTCGTCACTGACCGGGGATTGTACTGCTACAAAGTAATGCCCTTTGGACTTAAAAACGCTGGAGCTACTTTTCAGCGCCTCGTCAACAAGATGTTTGCGAAATTAATAGGACGAACTATGGAGGTTTATGTGGATGACATGATGGTAAAATCAAGGAAAGCCAATGATCATATAAACCACATGGACGAGATGTTTCAAGTACTTCGCCAATATGGAATGAAGCTGAATCCTCTGAAGTGCTCCTTCGGAGTATCGTTAGGAAAGTTCTTGGGATTCATCATACATGCCGGGGGATTGAAGCGAACCCCGAACAAGTTCGGGCTTTGCAAGATATCAAGATACCATCCACTCGAAGAGAGAAGCAAAGCCTAAACGGGCTGTCCTATGCAGGTTCATCTCTAAAGCAACCGACAAATGCATCCCTTTCTTCGAAGCTCTTAAGAAGGACAAAGGAAAGTTCGAATGGACTGACGAATGCTCGACAGCCTTCCTTAACTTAATCGAACACCACCAAAGACCACCAGTACTCTCAACTCCAAATGAAGGCGAGGAACTATACCTATACCTTGCTGTATCATTGCATGCTTTAAGCGCCGCTTTGGTGAGGGAAGACGACCACGCACAGCGGCCCGTATACTTTGTAAGCAAGAGATTTACAGAGGCAGAAGCCAGATACCCTAATCTTGAAAAGCTAGCATACTATTTACTAATCACGTCATGGAAACTGCCACACTATTTCCAAGCTCATTCCATCAGAGTTTTAACCGATCAACCGCTAAGGCGGGTACTCCATCGCCCCGACACTTCTGGGCGACTACTTAAGTGGTGCATTGAACTGAGTCAATATGATATTACCTACCATCCTCGCACCGCTATCAAGGGACAAACCATAGCTGATTTCATTGCCGAATTCACTACTAACGAAGGTAAGGAGCAATCTGAAGTAGCGAAAAATATCAAGTGGAATCTCTTCGTTGATGGAGCATCAAATGAGCAAGGCTCGGGGGCAGGTGTTGTGATAATCACCCCCAGGGGAAGGAAGCTGCACTATGCCCTAAGGTTGGAATTCGCTGCCACCAACAATGACGCAGAATACGAAGCAGTGATAGCCGGTTTAGAACTTGCCCTGGAGATTGGAGTCGGTTCTTTATGTCTCCATAGTGATTCTCAACTTATTGTAAATCAAATACTGGGAGAATTCCAAACTCGAGGAGATCGACTCACAGCATATCTAAAGAACACCAAGCTGCTGCTCAATCAGTTGGATCACTATTTAATCAGACACATTCCTCGAGAGAAGAATCAGGAGGCCGACGAACTGGCAAAGCAAGCAAGCATGAAGGACGACACCGCTTCCCGAACAATAACCATCTTGCAGCAACTAGCCCCAAGTTACGAGACAATGAATATGATAGTTGCAATCGAAGAGGAAACTTGGATGACTCCTATCCGAAAATATTTACAAGATAGCACACTGCCCGACGGGCACAACGAAGTCAAGAAAATCTTAAGGAAAGCTTCCCTCTATACAATATAAGAAGGCATACTCTATCGACGCGGCTTCTCTAATCCCTTATTAAGGTGTGTCGCTGGAAGGGAAGCCAAGGAAATCTTATCCAACATACATCGAGGAAGTTGCGGAGATCACACTGGTGGGCAGACTCTGGCAAAGAAGATACTATGATATGGATATTACTGGCCCACCTTAAACAAAGACGCCCTAGACTTCGTCAAAAGGTGTGACAAGTGTCAGAAATTTGCTAAAATTCCTCGGCTACCAACAAACGAGATTACTCAAATGACCAGCCCTTGGCCCTTTGCAATATGGGGAATTGACTTGATTGGCGAACTGCCAGTGGGCCGAGGCGAAGCCAAATATGCCGTAGTAGCAGTTGACTATTTCACCAAATGGGTGGAAGCGGAGCCTCTAAATAAAATATCTTCGGCAAAAGTTATTAACTTCTTGATCAAAAATGTTTTATGCAGGTACGGGGTTCCACTCAAAATCATATCGGACAATGGACTTCAATTTGACTGCGAGGAATTCGCCGACTGGTGCCAAGAGCACGGAATTCACAAAAGCTTCTCATCTGTGGATTACCCCCAGGTAAACGGACAAGTCGAAGCTGTCAACAAAATCCTTAAAACCCTAATCAAGAAGAAACTCGAAAAGTCAAAAGGCGCTTGGGTGGATGAACTTCCTACGGCACTTTGGGCCTATCGCACATCTTACAGAACATCAACAGAGCATACTCCTTTCTCTTTGGCATACGGATCGGAGGTCATGCTCCCAGTTGAAACTGTAGTGCCTTCCCACCGCAGGATCCACTACAACCCAGAAGAGAATGAAGAACTCCTCCACATGTCTTTGGATCTAATTGAAGAGAGAAGAAACGATGCAGCACTCAAAGCAGCAGCTCATAAGCAAAAAGTTGCAGCACAATACAACTCCAAAGTCAAGTACCGCAGCTTACAAGAAGGAGATCTTGTCCTCAAGCGGATCTTCCCACGCCCCGGAGCGCTAGATCCAATCTGGGAAGGACCCTATGTAATTCATAAAGATCTCCGCAACGGAGCCTATATTTTGTCAACAGTGGACGGAGTGGTGTTTCAGAGGGCATGGAACATCCGACACCTCCGTCGATACTTTTCTTAACTTGTACTGCCCATATGAAGTGAATTAACAAAGAGAATCAGTGGACATAGGCATTTTCATGCCGAACCACTTTAAAAATCTTGTCTCTTTTTAACTTGTTCCTTTATATCTTGGCTGCTTGTTAAGCTTTATCCTTTTCTGTTGAAAAAAATCATGTATAACGAAGTTTCCATACTGGAACTTCACGGTGCAACCTCACCTGGACAAGACCCAACATGTACTATGTGATTCTATGCACTCGCCAATGAGACACTTTTGCTCCAGCATCTCTCTGCTGCGGGTTAACTCATTGCTCGCGACTGCCCTCAAAGCCAACTGTAATGAGCCGATTATAAGCCATCAAGAAGGCCGACTATAGCCGATGGCAGATCATTACGGCGTTCGGCTCGCCGGCAGCTGTGAACCTACTTTAAGCCCCAACATAAGGTGTGGCCAGTCAGGGGTAGTTCACGGTTGACGATTGGCACCCACGCTAGTCGGCCACAGTAAATCGAATAATACCCATGATTACGGACCATAATGGCTCGGGTAGTTACTGTGCGCGATCTCGGCTCCGATATGTCTTAAGTGCGGCTGTGGTAAAAAAGATAAACTCCCCGCGGAGGCGTAAGATGGGTGACAAATGTCTCCAAGACCCACAGCTAGGGAAAGTGACTACAAAACCCGTTTGCCACGAACTTAAGCATATCGACGGCCTTCCGTGATTGGAAGTTTTACTGTTTCTCATATTTCCAATACATTTAAAAACTTTTCTCCTATCTTATATAACAGTCCCTAAAGTACAGGTCACAAAATAGGAGAACTCTCGCTTGTGGAAATATGAGCTCAAATCCGAATGACGGAACACTCGGCTACATTCCATACTCAGTCACGCAAGACTTTCAAAGCAACCCTCTACAACTTAAACACGAAGGGCAGTACTTTCTTCTCTTGTATACAAATATGTAGGTTTAATTTATTCACACGTCATATTGGCATTACAAGACATGAAATAATATTTTAAGCAGAAACTTAGCATTAAATACGATTGAGTCACATGCATAAACACGCAGCTGTATTTCTTATGCAACATATCAAAATGACAACAACATTCAAACATGAAAGAATCAGCTTATGTTATAAAATTACATAAAGTCATTCTTTACAAATAATATAATTACAAGTTACATTAATGTTTCGGACTAACATAGACAGCAACCAAAATATGTACAAGCCAAGTCAAAGAATCGGGGCTTCTCCTTCATCCCGCTAGCCCTTCGGATCTACTTAACTACAGGGTCGGAGCTCCCAGCATGTATTCCTGAGATCCCGCCTGCCCAATTCAGAAGAGAATCCATCAGTAGTCATGAAAGATAAGCGATCAAATCATGAAAAGACTAAAATGGAAGACTTACCAGCGTCTGCTCCCTGATCATCATCATCTAGCTGCATGCCTACCTCATCCTCAGCAAGCAGCTGCATGCCCTCCTTAACTACCACCTTCTCTTCCTTGGTGAATTGGGCCGTAACCACATCCATCCTGAAAGCCGCACCACCTTCCTTATCCGCATCGGCCTTAGCCTCCTCCAAAGCCCGAAGATATATTCTGGCCATGACCCGGGGATAGTCGTCCATCCAGGACAGGTTGCCCTGCCTCCAAGTTCGGAAATACATGTCCTGGAGCATCTCATCCATCATCCCCTCGTTCTCCTCAAACTCTCTCATCTGGGTCTCAAAAGCCGACAGCCGTGCAACGTCAGCATCTCTCTCCAATCGGTATCTCGAGCAGTCAGCCTGAAGGGATTTCCGCATCACTTCCATCTCCTCCTTCAGCTTGGCCTGAGCAAGCTCTGCGGCCTCAAGCCTTCCAGATAACTCTTCTACCTGCTCGAGATCCGCTCTCCGAACCTCGTCCACTGTTGCGATGGCCATGTCAATCCGTTCCTTGCAGGCAGTCTCCATCTTTCGTAGTTCTGCCTTACTAGCCTCTTCCATAGTCTTCTTCAACCGCCTGGAGGCTGCCTCATGCAGAGAAATCTGGATGGCTTGATCGGCAAGCTGTTTGGCCTGATCAGCAACCTTTAGCCGCAACCGAATATTAGCACTCCCAATCTCCTCTCCAGCCTTGACCAGACGGGCATGATGCCCCATCAACTTCCTGGTCTCCTCCGCGACCCGATCAATATTAGCCTTGGCTTCGTCCCCCATGGTAACTATCCGAGTAGTAAGCAAATCGAGGTCTGAGGACTTAGCCTTATCAAGCACCCGTACCATGGGATTGCGGGGAAGAAGATGCTCACCCGTGGCCTCGTCAAAAAAAATGTCCTGAAAACTAGGGCCTAGATCCGGATGGCCGGCAAATGGGTTGCGAACCAAACCAGGATGGTCTATCGGGGTGACGGTTGGATTTTCGGACGGATGTGGGGAAGGCATAAGCTCAGTATCCTCCTCAGTAATATCATGGATAGGCTGGGCTAGAGGCTGAGGGCCAGGTGAAGGTTCAAACGAAGATCGGCTCCTCTTTCTCTTTTGCATATCTTCTTCAATAACTCCGAGAAGAGGGCGATATCTAATCGCATCTCCAGGACGGCTAGTTGACGGCTTTGGTTTGGCGGAAGCTTTGAGTTACTTATACTGTTCAAGGCGGTGCCGAATATCTGATGTCTTGGCCACCTTACCCATTCCTGGAATAAAAACCAAGTGTTACAAGCATGCATGAAACTATGATTCAAGAAACATGTGAAGTTAAAAGAAGGAGTTAAGAATTCACCTTGAACCACCGGAGTTGCCTTTGCTGAAATACTCTCAGAAGATAGACTGGCACCAGTCCCGGCCTTATCAGACCTCTTCGACTTCTCCACCAAGGCCGATCCTTCCTCCAACCCCTCAAAAGCCTGGCGGAAGGCATCATCCATCCACTCTTGAATCTCGCCTGCTTGCCTAGGAGGCAAAGCCCCGGCGCCATCACCACCACCATTACCTTCTCTGTCGTCTCCACTCTCTGCCTCTCCTCCTACATCGCCTCCTTCGCCTTTACCTCTATCCTCCTCCACGTCTTCCTCCCCTGGAGTAATTGGGCACGTGCTAGGGGAAGGGCTGTCGGACTTCCTGAGCTTCTTACCTCCGACAATTGGAGGTTTTGTGAAAGGCCTCCTCTTGCTACTCTTCGCAGTAGCCCCATCTTTAGCTTTAGCAGCCCTCTCCTCGGCTGTATCTCTCTGCTTAACCACGGACTGACGTGGCAGAATCAGGTTGTGCTCCAGGAGAGTGGCATTCTTGATTAGGTAAGAAACCGACCTGTCCCTTCCAGAGATAGCCTCTATCTTCGTGGCCATCTGTACCAGGCGATCATTCTCCACGACCACAAAGCCACCTATCGCTAGCAAGAAATAAAAGCGTATAAGAGGAAGCATTGCAGTCATGACAAAGAAATTGCAAGTGGAATTCAACTTACAGACAGAAGTGAAAAGGCGAAAAAAAACGGAGTCGTCCTTGACGAAGAACCATTCCTTCTTAAACATGGTAAACTTCGAGTATAAGTCCAAGACCGGCTTGAAGGACATGGCTGACTCTAAACTAATGTACGGAGACCCCTTCTTGTAGCCCCTTAGATTGTATAGATATCGGATTTCCCGGTTAGAAGGGGGCGCCCATATCTCCTCTGGAAGATAACGAATAGACACACTAAGATGGCGTAGGAGTTGGGCTGAAGCTGAAAAGGAGCCACTTTCAGGTAAGTAATGAAGCTGACTATCCACGATCGGAGGAATGGTTCCGCACATGCAATGGTATCGGCTATACGCGAAATATCCCTCAGGGGGATTGTACGGCATCACTCCGTCCCCCGGCAACAGCATGCTCGCTCTGTCAATCCCAAAGGAGCGAAAGATAACATCAAGCTGCTCCTCTCTGAGAGAGCTCAGGAAGCAATCGGGAGGAGAATTCAGAAGCTCTTGAGGGCCATATCCATCCACTAATGACCTCGGGGCAGGTCCATGTCGCGCTGGTTCCGGCTGGACTGGGGGCACGGCAGGGGACTCTCTTATGTCCCTAGATTTCCTCTTATCTGATCGGGTTTCCACTCTTTGAGACATTTATCTGCAACATAAGAAAGTACATCGTTAGAACAGAGGACATAAACAAACAAGTGTATATAGTCTGCAACTTCACTCGAATTCAAAACTCAAAGGATAAAGGTTTTCGATCATTCGGTACATAAGGTCCTTGAACCCATTCGGCGTTGAAAAGTTTTTTAGTTCATTCGGTACTAAGTTTCTCTATTCTCATTCGGTAAAACAAAGAAACCTCATTCGGCGAAAAGAACGCACCTGATTCGACTCTAAGTTGATTCGGCGCTAAGATGATTCGGCACTAAGTTGATTCGGTACTAAGATGATTCGGCACTAAGTTGATTCGGCACTTATGTGGTTCGGCTGTCTCGTATGATGGAGGTTGAACGAAGGCCTGAAGCCCATACTTATAGGCAATTGCGAACGACCGAATCAGTTGGTTCGGCACGCAGGGCCGAGTGAAGATATCCTAGCTAAAACAAAGCATGCCATGTGTATACACCTGCCCTACTTTGGGGGGCAAGTGTTGGATGAGATTCAGCCGAACCAACTCCATCTCCCAACCGAACCACCCTACACTTCCCTACATAGCCGATCCGTCTACCACTCCTCCCATTGCCGAATCGACCCACTACCGGACCAAACCAACACCGCTCCAACCACCACCGAACCATCTCACCTCCAACTACTACCGAACCAACCCATGTCCTCACCACCACCGAACCATCTCACCTCCATGACCAAGCCGGACCAACCACCACCGAGCCAGGGCCTTGCCGATCCAAATTTGTCAGGCCAGATTGCTTCAGCCAGGCCTACCATCAGCTATATGCATCCAAGACCCCTACCCCCAGCCTCACTCTATAAATAGTGGGGCAGGGGTACAACAATGGGGGGCAAGTTTGAGAGCTCAAGCACGGAAGAAACTTTCAAACAACTTTCATATACTCGTATACAAAGCTTTGTACTTGTAATCTGAAAGAAAAAGGAGAATAACATATAAAGTGGACGTAGGCACGTTCTGGCCGAACCACTATAAATCTGTATGTCTTTTACAGTTTAGTCCATCTGTTTTATATATTTGCGTAAATCATCCAAATCATCCAGATCAACATAAAATCAGCTAATTCATACGACTCGGAGGTGTTTGCCCATTTTTAGTGCAAACACCTGGAATAATTCCAAATCATTTTCTCTTTTACTTAGGAATACCCTTCCTAATCATTCATTAAATCTTAATCAAAGATTTATTATATTCAAGTTATAACTTTGAACTTAGGGGAAATACTCCCAAATCATTTATTAAATCTTAATAAAATATTTATTTCTTAACTTTTAACTTAGGAAAAATTTTCCCTCTTTATAATATCACTTTCCAAAACATCCATTTAATTTAAAGGATTATTCATTGTCCAAAATCGCGAATATAATTCCTTTAATAACTTTTACATTTGACTTATCAATTTAAATTGATTTTAGATTTACAAAACATTGTTTATAAATTCCATTTATATTTTACCAACTTCCATATACAAAATTTCTTTACTAACTAATTCCATTTACATCTCACTTATAAGTCAAAATCCAATTATAATTTAAGTCTTATAAAACTCTTATTTACAAATTCACTCCTTTCAAATCTTATTATTTATATAATCTGTTATAAATTCTTTTCTAAATTTTAATTGCACACCCATATATAAATTTGATTACAATCTCAGTAACATTTATAAAACACTTCTATAATTCCATTACTTTTATTTATAAAATATCAATTTTATAAATCTTATATATAAGCCATTTATGACAAATTTAAAGAATTTATTTCTTTTCTTTCATCTTAGAAAAAACTTAATTATGATCTTTTAGAGCATCCGAGCTTTCCTTTCGATGTGTACCACCCCTCGCCTAAGAAGAGAAAATATAGGCCATGTAAGTTTAGGGTACTGGTTGCTCCATTCCTAACCTTAGTTGAACATCTTGTTTTACCTTTCCAGATCTCACAAGTGGGACAAATGTACTAGTCGTTTCTGCATTACTCAGTTTGTTATTATATTCAATCTTCTTCACTTGTTGTTTAAGTGGTATAAACAATTCCTCTTTCCCATTTATTCAAAATTCACTAAAACTTACAAATCAAATTTAAATTACTTAATTGTTCTTTTAAAATCATTCACAAGATATATAGGAAAGAATTGTTAAGTTTAAAACTACGTTTCAAAAGTTATTAAAAACTATTGCAAAAAGTGTTGCAAATAGCGTTTTAAAAGCAATATTTTCAACTTAAATATCTTTTAAAATTTTTTTAAAGACTTTTAAAATTTATTTCATATTTTTAAAATATTTAAAATATCAATTTTAAACTTTGGTCACTTTACTAGAAAAGCGCAATTTTTCTAGAAAATTGTTTTGGACATATTTAAAATATACAAGATAAAATCTTGATTTTATTCCTTTATTTCTTTAAACATATTTAAATGTTTTATAAAACATTTCTGACTCATTTTAAAACTATTTCCAAAAGCATTCCATGTACACCATTTTATTTTTAAAAGGAAAGTAATTTCCTCTGTGCTTATCAACGTGTGTTAACGTGACTTGGTAAAACAATTTAACAATCACATCAAACAATCAATACTTGGTGATCTAAGCATATATAAACATCCATATCAATCATAACACATCATCAAACATAGATATATATACATATATATATATATAAGCTAAATAGAGTTTCTCACCATAAACCAAAGCGATTAACTTCTTACCAACATTTTGATCAGCCAACACTTCACAAATTAATTCCTACTCCATTAAATACTTGCAAAAAATACCCTATCCCTTCCAATAGCTTGGCGGCGGCTTGAGATGGAGGTTAGTCGAAAATATAGATAAGAAGCGGTAGAGCTTTGAACTTGAATTCTCAAGATTTAGATTCGAAAAATAGGTCATCTTCTCTTTTATTTTTGACACACTGACTTTCAAAATTTGAAAAACTTTTAACTAAAAAGTTGTTGCAAATTCATTTCTCTTGAATTTAAAAAAAGAATCACTTGATTTTGTTTAATTTCGAGTAAAATATGATAGAATGAATAAGAGGTATTGTCGAATCGACAAAAATGAAGCCCAAAATTCAATTCAAAGAATTGAGTTTCAGGTATAGCAAACCCAAAAAATGAAAATAGGGATCAACATAAAAGGTGTAGCTACTGGACTTTCATATGGCTTGAAAAAATAATTTCTTTATTTGGTTCGGTTATGTTCAAGTTATGATCAAAACAAAATGGAATATTGTCTGTTTAAAAAACTGGGAAAGAAAATGCACTTGAAAGAAGTATTTTTTTTCACATAGATAACTTTAGAATGAGGTAAAGTGGTCAACATAAAAGTTGTAGCCACTAGAAAAATACATGATTAGAAAAAATGTATTTTACAATTTGGTTCAGTTTTAAAGAATTTATGGCCGAGAGAAGAAGAGATAAAATATGGAGAAAAGAGGACTTTGATTTGAAGAGAATGAACATTGATTTCTTTTGAATACTTTTTTAAATATTTTGACATTATTTATTTATAATTTTTTCCTATGACTTGGAATCTATTAAAGAGGAGAGGAAGAAGATGAAGAAGCTTGAGAAAAGAAGAAGAAAAAATGTGAATAAAAGAGAAGAAGGAAGCAGATATTTGTACAAAAAAAGTTAATTTACCAAAGTAGCCTCTTACCAAACTACCAAACTAACCTTACATCAACCTAAAGTAATCTTCACTTTTTCAAAACTTAACATCATCCTTTCACTTCTTGCTTTAGGTCTTACTATATTAAGAACTAAGCTAAGTAAGTTAATAATTATATTGGTTTTGATGTGATGTTGATTTTATGTTTACTTTTCCTTACTTTTGTTAATTCTTACCTACTTTTACTAATGACTTCTAGAAGTTTTCTAATCTTATTTAGTAAAAGTAAACATGTTTAGTGAATTAATTAATACTTGTGTTATCTGAGTATATGTTGCTATATAATAAATTAAAGGTGCGATGACGTTGCGACAACTTTTAGTCGACAAAACATTGATTTTCGACAAAACGTTTTACGGTCACATTTTGACGTTTTAGTTAAACTATTTATTTATGTAAACTAAACTTAAAAATAAATTTTTATAATGCTATTTAAAATTATAAACACTCATAAATTAAATAAAATAATTTATTTAACCATTGAAACTTACTTTTCTAAAATTTGCATTTCGTCACTTTTGTCAATATAGGCAAATGTCACTATTTTTGTGTATACTTCCCTTTCCAAATCCTATCTAATATTGTTTGAATCGTATAACCTTACATATTTGATATTTAAAATCACTTTAACTATTATATTTTAAAGTGGTCAAATTCTGGGTTGTTACAATATGTATAAGGTACTATTATTTCTTTGTCTCTTTTGATTAATCTTCCATTATTGTGAAACGCATATTGACTTTTCTATATCTAGTTCATTGTCACTTGATGTAGTATAAGAGTCTTCCAAAGTTGCATTCTAATCTCTTTTTGAATGATTCAACATTTTGTGTTTTTTTTGCTGTGGGTAGTCTCTTTGTAGATAGCCTTATTCACCATAAGCATAATACTTGAAAACATTTCTGTAATTTAGGAATTTTCTAAAATTTGAGTCATAAGAGAAATCTCGTCATCATTATGTCATAATCTAAATCGTGATAATCAATAGCAGCACTGAATGCAATTAATTCCTTTCAATTTCCTTGCAATCCTATTTACCCTGCAATTGTGCTTCATATGACATTTAATTACGAATTAACTCTTCAATTTTCAATATGCTAATATCATTGACTTCCTCAATTGCTAATGTCATTCGATCCCATTCCATAGATGGTAAATTAAGAACTTTTCTTACTTGATCCTCTTCTGAGAAATTTTTACCTAATGATACTAATTAATGTACTATATCTTGAAATCTGGGATACATATTCGAAATAGACCCATTTGGTTTCATTTTAAATAGTTGAAATTGTGATTAGCATAGAAATATTAGTTTGTTCGACTACACTAGTGCCCTCATGTGTAAATTACAATGTTCTCCAAATTTCATACGTAGACTTACGAATAGAAACTCAATTAAATTCATTTTTATCCAAGGAGAAAAATAAAATATTCATGGCCTTCGAATTGTTTAACTTTTGTGTCTTTTGGTCTGGTGTCCTTATTGAGTGCTTAGTTTGTGGTTCTGTGTACTCGGTCTATGTAATATTCCGAACATCTAAACCATTGGATTGCAAATAAATTTTCATCCTACATAACCAGCATATATAATTACTACCATTAAATAATTGGGGTCTAGCAGTTGATTGACCTTATAAAAAGTATTAAAAAGTGTACTAACAATGATACTAGTCATTTATACTTTTTAAAAATGTAATAACGAGATTTTTGAAAACCTAATGCACTGATATTAAATATGGGAAATAGTGTAGTACATTTTTGAATGGATCTTAAGGTTACTATAACACTAGAGGTGGGGGTGAATATATTTATAACTTACATGGAAGTTTTATAAATTATTTAAATGTCTAAATTCCATAGATAATCAACCACATATATATATTAATTGAAAGTCACAAACATATAAATGGGGTAAAGAGTAAAAGTAAGAGAGACGATACCATGAACTTTTATACTGGTTTAGATCAACCAATCCTATGTCTAGTCATGTACACTGTATGTATAGATTTCTTTTCTGATGCCTACTTTAAACAGGTAGCAAGCAAACCAAAATACAGTCTTGATTTGAAGGTAATGAGATACACCCTCTTGATTTACGAGTTTAAGTTAGACTCTCTTGATTTAATCGGGCGAAAAGACCACCCGCTTGATTTGACCGAGCAACAAGTACACCTACTTGATTTTACCAAAAAACAAGTACACCCATTTGATTTGAATGGGAAACATGCACACCCACTTGATTTGAATGGGCAACAAGCACATCCAAACAAATAATAATAGAGAGCTGTTGATTCCAAATATAAATAGTTGTACTTTGGATACATCATATAGCCCTTTTGATAGCACTTTGATCTTTGAACTTATGAGATAATACTTTCAAATCAGCAAGTAGATAGCAAATAATGCATGTAGTAAAGTGGAAATTGAATTGAGTAAATTTGAAGAGTGTAGAAAATGGATTTTATGAAATATACAACGAGAATTTGGATAAAGAGGAAAGTAGAGATAGTAGTTACTAAAATTCATTTTCTAGTCCCTTTTATACAGTGTATGAATTATTGGGTCTATTCACGAAGAGATGTAGCAAAAAGTCACTACTATTTAAAATTCAAAAGACATCTCTCCAATGGTCTATATGTCAACATACTTAGGTAGGGTATGTTGACATACCCTTGAAAAACAATAATTCTTTTTGAATTTTTTCTATAATTTGTAATAATTTGTTAAACATTTTAGCATAGTTTTTGAACACTTTTAATTTATAAAAACTCCTATAAAATATTTGTAGAAATATATTTTGAAAATATATATTAGAAAAATAAATAAGTATATAAAATATGCAAAAGGATATTCAAAAAACAGATGGTTGTTGTCTAGGTCTTTTAAAATTTATTCTAATGTTTATTTCCTATGATATATAGTCTTGAAATCTTCACCTCTTTGCATTTAAATTCCCGAGCCTTCAAATATCTTGATCATCTCTGAATCTTGGTCTCTTGTCTTTTTATTGATCAGCTTCAAATTTGATTATCCTACTTGTGTAAACCTGCATAATATCCTGCAAAATACTTTATACGACTTGGAGAAACCCTAGTACATATTTATACGGTCATCATCATCGAAATCAATATTTATGGGATTAACAACTACTACTAGCGGAAGGCAAAACTTTATTCTCTTTATTTGCTGATTACTATCCAAGGTTTGGTTGTACATGATGAAACACATGTTAGAAGAATTTGAGAGTTCATGGATTGGTTGGTGCTTATTAGAATCCAAAATGTTACGAGGTTGAAGGCTCTTCATTTTGAAAATAGCAGCGAGTATAGGTCTCAGAGTTCCTCAATTCTACAAACACCATGGCATTTGTATACATTTCACTATGCCTAGAAATCCACAGTTTAATTGGATTGCGAAGAGGACATACATTACATTTTTGAAAGGCTAATTTCCTATGATTAATGATGTGCTTCTTGAAACATTTCTGAACTGGGATATTATCGACTATTGCTCAATTCATTAATGATATTTAGTGCTCAGCAACTGATGAAAGAATTCTAAAGGAAGTTTTGAGAGGTAACAGATCATTAGCTTAATTTATTTTTATATATTTGGCAGCCCTATATACACTCAACATATAGGTAATGATAAATTTGGATCCCATGATGTTAGACTATTTTGCTTGGTTATGTTGATGGGGTTAACGATATCATAATTGGATCTTTGAGACGAAGAGGATCATTTCATTCGAGAAATGTTACACTGAAGAATCTTCTATGCTCAAGACCAAGGAAAGTCCACCTATACCTTTAGATTCTGATGCATAAAAACCTATAGAGAAAGGTTTTGTTACCACTTTCCAGCCCAAAACTACTTCCTTCGCAGCTAGGAGAGATGTTACAGTCATTGGGACATCACAAGATTTTCCACGTGTTCAATTTAGTAGTTATAGTGATTGTCATGGAGCTAGAGATATTTCAGTTCAAGGTAAAGCTAATAATTATCGAGGTGATAAACTTTCTCAAGCATGCAAGTGTACTACAAAGTGACCTGATTGGTATGGATATTGCAAGTTTACAAACTTGAGCATTTGATTAGCATTTAGAGTATGTGCAATATGTAGTCCAAGATGATCCTTTTGGCCTTGATGATGTTAGGAATTCGAGACATAGCTCAAAATGTGTTTTGATCAATGGAGAAAGAAATGCAATCCTTAAGCAAGACAATCAATTTATGAGTTAATACTACCACCAAAAAAGAACTAAACCATAAGTAGAATGTGGATAGTCTAGGTTAAGGATGACGAAAGATACAAAGCCAAACCCGTGTAAAAATGTTTTTACAAAGAAAGTGGAAAGAGTATGATGTGTTCTTTTCCCTTATTATTCGACACATTTTGATTTTGATTTTGCTAGTCATTATTGCTGCACATGATATGGTGTTGGATCAGCTTGATGTCAAGACCTCTCTCTTGCAAGGAGATTTTGTGGGACTATTTATATGCAACAAACGAAAGTTTTTTATTGTAGAGGGCAATTTTTTTGGGTTTTCAAGTTGAACAAGTCATTATATGGATTGAAGTAGTCACTTAAACAATGATACTGGAGGTTTAAATCATTAATGTTTACCATTGAGTTCAATATGTGTTTGAAAGATGCTTGTATACACCACGAGTGTGCAAAGAGTGTTTGGATATATTTACTCTTTTATGTGAATGATATGTTGATAGCTTCCAAGGATGTTGATGGATCGATTAAACCGATAGAAATGAAAGTTGAGTTAAGATAAAAGCCTTGGTAAAGCAAGGAAAATTATAGATTTGGAACCTTCAGAAGCAAAAAGCTTGTGATTCCAATTTTGACTAAGAAGGAGTATATTCGAAAAGTGTTTACATGATTTAACATGGTTGAAACAAAAACCATCTCCACACCCATGACTTTGCCTATGAAGCAATCATACAAAAACTTTCCAAACTCAAAGGAAGATAAAGCCTATACATGGATGGTACCTTATTCGACTACTATTAATAGCTAGATGTATGTCACAGTGTGACGACCCACTATTTTAAACATTAAAATTCAATTATAAATGACATCAAAATACAAATGCAAATAATTTAAGTTAAAAAGCAGCGAAATATAGGTAGATAAAATTAAAAATTCTAAAATAATGAATAAAAAAGAAGAATTTCATAATGGAATTTAAAATCAATATACATACGCACATACGCACCATAAAAATCCCGTATCAATAATTAGTACAAAAATCCAGCATATCAGATATTATACATTTTTTCAATACATCTGTTATTAAAAAAGTAACTTTAAAAATATTCTGCAAGAGTTACACTGATCTATCATGCGGATACGATTCCTTCTTGATTCTTTTCTCCTTTCTTTGCTTTCACCTATAAACTTACAAATGCACAAGTATACATATGATAAAGGGGAAAAAGTTTCAACAATGTTTGGTTTGCACTAACCCTATACATTACGGCCAGAGGATCGATAGATATTGCATTGGAAAAGACTCTCTACTTACCCCTTTGGATAGACAAGCCCACGTAATTTTATTTTCTTCCCTTCTCATGCATTTAAATACTTTTTAATACAAAACAACTATAGCATCAATGTAACCATTACTATCAATGCAACCAACACAAACATTACAAGTAGAAAACAGTATTCATACTCATCTACCACAACAAATCATCTTATGAGGTAACAACAATAATAGTACACAATCTGCAATATCGGCAATATTAATTAACAACCTTAATCATCAAATAAGGGAACAATAATATAAATATACTTACAGTCGCCCTAACCATCCATTATATATAGTAACACACACCAATGCATAAATCATCATTCGTATACTAATCACCTCATGATAGTAACGCAAGATCATTCATCAATTAACCATGATAAACTACACATTATTTGGTAGCAAAAGTGGTAAAATATAGTACACTCATCAAAATTTTATATCATCGTTAATCATCACAAATATGTGATAATTACAACAATAATTAATCACACATTCAACAACAATCGAAAGAATATATTATTCTTATGTATAAAATCATTTTATTATTGTTTATTATAAAATCATCTTTATTTATTTATCCCTAGAGTAGTATAATTCTTTTTAGATGATGATATACTCTTTAAATCTTTTATTGTGCTTCATTTCTTCAAATACACCAAACATCGTGTTTTAAATCAAGTAAAGTATTCTTCATCAAATCGCTATTTAAAATGATTTGATTACCTATTAAAATTTCACTTTATTATTAAATAATAATAATAAACTTTTCAAATTTAATTTAGAATATATTTTCCATTATTATTTATGAATTTCCCTAAAAATTCATAAATTATAACCGTATTAAATTTATTTCGTAAATTTCGTTTTATTTCAAAAAACACCGTTTTTATATAAACATCACAACAAAAGAGTAAATAATCAATTCTATTATTTTTTCATTAAAATTTCCATTTATTACGCAATTTCAACTATTTATACTTACATATAATTTTTAAATCCATAATTAACTACGATTACATGCAAAAATACAACAATCAACGATAAAACAATCAACACAAGACGCATCATATCCAATATATCTACAGTATCCAAAAAATCATCAATATATCACAACACTTATTAATAATTATTATTTTTCATTATTGGATAAGTATTTGATATTCGAAAATTCAATTAACTAAATTAAATTAGCCATACTAACATGCTTTTGCAAACAACCTCCAAACTCAATAAATCAAGTGCCTATTATACAGTATTCTGCCATGAGTTCAACGGAAAAAACTGTACGTGAATCTAAGTTCGTATGCGAAAGACATGGAAGTTAGAAGTTTCAGTGTTTAAATTATAAATATTAGAGAAGGGCTAAAATAAAAATGAAGCACTTACCTCAAATAAAGATTAACCTAGATTTATTTCAAGCCAATGAAAAAGTAGTATTTTCACCTACTATTATAATTCAATTCACTATCAAAATTCAAATGTACACATTGTTGAATGAATCCCTAGCCCTTTTTCATTTACAATTTTCTTTTGAAGTAGATGCTGCACTTTTGAATTTAAAAGAAAATGAAGATCGTAGAAAAATTCTTTGTGGTTGCTTCCCCAAAAGTTAATTTTCTCCCACCTCAACCTTCTTTATTTACAAAATGGGATGATGGATAAAGGAAATTTGAATGTACAGATATAAAGAAAGTAACGCATGAATATTTATTAAAAATTCATCTTATATATGTATATATATGTGTATATATGTATATACATATATGTATATGTGTGTGTGTGTGTATATGTATATGCATGTATGTATATATATAAGCGCTCAATGACGACTCTGTTTTCCATCACCGTTGTATCCCTTATTTTCCATCATACAATCTGAATCAAGCAATATGGCTAATGGGAAGAGAGAGATATTATTTAATTTGGATTGTGTGACGAAAATTAGAGAGCTACATGGGTATTATACTCTTTGTGGTGCAATCAGGGGGCTCTCATTAATTATCTCCATGGTCGTTTTCATATAAAATGTTTCCGATTGATGCAACATTTTATAGATATATTATATGATAAGAATGTCGAAAAAATAGATTATGTTTCTAAATTTCTATCATTTCAAAATTTTATTTCTAATCGACGGTTAAAATTAATATTTTCAAAGATTTATACTAACTAGCAATTTTAAAAGAATAGAACAAAGAAATAATTTAAATTTGCATACATGACCTTGCTAACATACATGATCAAAAAGCTTTAATTTCATTTTGATCTAGATTATTTTTGAAAAGAAGACACCGAAATATGTAAATTGATGGTCTCATTTCATTATGATTCTAGTTATCCCCTCGCTCTAGAAAAGAAAAAAAGAAAAAGGAAAAGAAAGAAAAAGAAAAGACAACGTGAGGGAGCGTGAGTAATAAAATATTTGGGATGCAAGGTGGGAGAAAGTCATAACAAATGTCGATGGATACACGAGGAAGAGGATCATGCATGAATAGACTGGGGAACCTAAAAAAATTCAAAAAGCATGACAGTTTACCTTAAAAATCTCAGTGGAAAGCCACAGTCGTAACAAACACCAGGAATCTAGCGAAATATTAACTGGTTTGGAAAAGTCGTTTGGAAGGACGTGAAATTCATAGTCCAATCAAAACCGAAACGTTTTTTATTGTAAAAAACATCCAGTAGAATGTGTTCTATTTAAAGTTGTTTACAGCTGAAAAAGTTAGATGCTATGTCCTACTCGTGGACTGTTGCATTCATGACTTTGGTTACGCTTGATTGGACGATTAATTTATTTACATCAAACCAACACACGAATAAACATAAAACACATTGAGATCTTTCCTTTTTCCGTAAAAGGTAAGTCGATTTCAGAGGTACAAAGATGTTACTGTATGTACAAATAACAAAAGCGGAACCACCAGTAAGAATCCCCAATAAGAGAGATCGTAGTCATAGTTGCTATTATGGTACTAGTTATATTTTCAATTATAAGTTTTGTTAGGGTTCTGCAATCGTTTACAGCCGTCGATCGTATTTTTGAACTTGCAACATTTTTACACATCTATTATCAGTTATATGCGTTACTATCCATCTAAACTTTTTTTCCTAACATTTTTCAAAAACTATTTTGTTTGTTTATAATTATATAAACAATGCACAAACATTTTATTAGTGTGTGAAGTCACATGTCATTGGCGAAAATGTTATTCTTCTAGCTTAACTTATTCAAATGCATACTTCAACTATTATTATTTTTTTAATTTATTTTAGTTTTCAAATAATACATGCGTTAGCCAGTTGCTTGACCGGGTAACCAAAGACTTGTTGAAGAGGCCCCGATCGGCATCCAACACTGTTTGGCATCCGGGCTTCGTTCGGCATCTATCCCCGTTCGGCACGACCAGGCCGATCGACATCTATCCTCGTTCGGCATTGAGGGCCGTTCGGCACAGCATGGTCGTTCGGCATACCACACTGCTCGGCATCCAGACCTCGTTCGGCATTGAGGGTTGTTCGGCACAGCATGGTCATTCGACATTCCAGTCTCAATCGGCATTTCAGCCTTGTTCGGCACAAAGCCCCGTTCGGCATGGCAGAGTCGTTCGGCAATCAATCTCAACCGCCATGAAGCTCGTTCGGTATTCGTATGTCGTTCGGCATTAGCATGTCGTTCGGCATACAATGCCCCGTTCGGCATTCCAGACTCGTTCTGCATCCTAGCCTCGTTCGGCATCTCCCCTCGACCGTCATCGGTTCTCGTTCGGCTTGCACTCTTCACTCAACACATCGCCTCGTTCGGCACAAAGAAAGCGTTCGTCATTTGCCGATCGGCATTAGTGGTTCGGCACGCAGAAGTCGCTCATTTTGGGCCAAGATATTTAGCTGCTAGGCCCATTAGGAAAGTCCAACCTATTTTCATCTATAAATAGAGAGGCATGGGCACATTGAAATACACCTTTTTTCGAGAACACCGGAGAGACTCTGCCGCATTCAAAGCTCATTCAAGACTTATCTTCTTTTCTTAACAATTATAATCAAGTAGTTGGTGTACGGATTGTATCGTTAACCAGTTGATAAGAAAAGCAATAAAGATTAACCTCAAAGTGGACGTAGGCAATTACGCCGAACCACTATAAATCTGGTGTTCTTATTTTTTGCATTTAGTTTAGCATTCTATTCACCGTTTACATTTACTTTCTTCATTAACCTCTCTACATAATCTTTCTTAAGGGTGTTAGTGATCAATTCTAGTGCTAACATTTTGGTGCTTTCACCGAGAATCGAATTATCAGGTCAGTAGGATCTACTTTATAGCTACTGGATTGAAAAATCCGCCGAAGGAGATCCGACTTATTCATAGGACGCCCGTTGAATCTATTCGGAGTTCCATCCGACAACTCTACTATGGAAAGACCACGCACCCGATCAGCCTCTCACAACGCGGACGTCCACGAGACTGCTAGTGTGCAACAAGTTGGACCTAGCAACCAACAAGCGATTCAAGGTGTAGGACCATCCACCCAAAATCAAACGGAAGTCATTATCCGAACAGAGTTCAACGATTTGATGAGAGAACTCAGGGAAAGTAGAAGGCAACTTGCTGAGCAGATTCAAACCAACACTAATCTCATGACTCAGCTTACCCAACAACAACATCAGAATACTGGAGGTAGCCCTACTCCTTACTCTTCATTTGATAGCTCGACCTCAGCTGATGAACCTCCAAGGCGTAGACGCAGTAAGACTAAAGCTGCATAGGTAGGTTCCACTGATCGATCCGGCAGGGATCAGGCACGTGAGGAGACCGGACGCCCGGCTCACCGAGGTCTAATGAACCTGGCTTTTAAGATGCGCGTTTGGCTGATCGCGGGTAGAAGAGACACCAACCCGAGCGGTCCCGTGGAATAGAACCCAAACTTCCACCCTCCATACAAACTCCGACATATCAGCTATGGTCAGGCAGTTAATGTGAGAGAATCAAGGCTTGACCAATGAAGATTGGGGAGTGTCCAAGAGTCATACTCCCTTCTCAGATACTATTCTACAGGCTAGGTATCCCAGGAAGTTCAGTATGTCGATTATCCCAGCCTACGAAGGGAAGGCTGACCATAGGCAACACGTGATGAGGTACGAATGGATGATGGATTCTGCAAGGGCAAATGATGCGGCCAAGTGTAGGTGTTTCCCAATCACTTTGTCCGGAATCGCTACCATGTGGTTTACTCGACTTCCTCCACGGTCTATATCCAGCTTCGACGAGTTGGCAATGAAGTTTGTTGAATAATTCAGGATACATGCTACTCGTCCAAAGGACGTGATGTCATTATCAAGCGTGATTCAGGCTCCGGGAGAGTCTTTGAAAGCATACTTGCAGAGGTTTTATGTTGCTGCCACTGAAATTAGCAACCCTAACGACCATGCAATCTTGATGGCGGTAATGCAAGGTGTAGATCAAGACTCGGAGTTTGGAGATTGGTTGGCGGGAAAGCCCCCAACTACGTTGGAGCGATTCTATTCCAAAGCTCACCAGTTCATAAAGGAGGGAGGAAGCTCGATGGACAAGACAAGATAAGGCACCAGGGCCTGTTCAGGCGAATGTGAAAAGTAACATCGCCGTGAAGCGATCCGGCGATAGTTCGAAAAAAGTTCAAGTCAACATCCATAAACAAGCCTGGGAAATCTAAAGGATCCGGAGGTGGAAATCCCGGAAAGAAAAAAAAAGACAGGGAGATGGAAGTCGAGGATTCCGACCTATAACGAATACACGCCCATGAATATGTCTCTTGAAAACATTTACCTATCTACCTGTAACACCTTTCAATACAGAAAGCCGCGCCCAAAGGAGTCCACTGAGGAACATAAACGTACGGGGAAGTACTGTCGCTTTCATGAGACGCACGGGTGAGGAGTGTAGACACCTCCATAATGCCATAGAAAGGTTAATCAGGCAGAAAAGGCTCCAGGAGTTTGTTAAGAGCCCACTAGAGGGTAGGCAAGGAACGTCAGACCCCGGACGCGGGCCGGCTCCACGCCACCCAAAGGAACCTTCCTGGACCGTGAGAAGGTTGATTATAAACACTATAGTCGGAGGACCTCATCCTGCAGACAAGAATTGGCAGAAGATGGAATGATATGCTATCTCCTTGAGGCATGCAAATTATGAATGTTGTTCGAATGTGGAAGATGGAACCCCCGCAAAACAACAGCGTATGATGACAAACGATATAGTGTGTAGGAGTCGAGATGCAGACAAGGTGTAGGGTCCTACTATCAACCCGATGGTCATATCTGCAACGATCGGGCCAGCTTACGTCAAAAGGATTTTGATTGATTGTGCAAGCTCTGTCAACATCATCTTCAAGAAGGCTTATGACAAAATGAAGATGGAGACAAAAGATTTAAAACCATGCAAAGCCCGTATCTACGGCTTTAATGGTGCCACAACCGACGCGATGGGGTATATTGAATTACCAGTTGAACTGGGAGAAGGTAAGCGTAGGAGAGTACGAAACCTACCATTCATAACAATGGATGTTGACTCTCCATACAATGTATTTCTAGGTCCTTCGGCCCTGGTAGAGTTCAAGGCCGCTTTGGCCCCATGGTGTTTGACTTTAAAATTTTCGACAGACAAAGAAGTCGGCATAGTACATGGCGATCAGGCGACCGGTCGCGCATGTTATGTGGAAGAGCTGAGAGAAGCTCAGCGGAGAGAAAAGGGGAAGGTTGCGGACAGCTCCGTCCAAATCCTAAATACTGATGATTGACAAGTAGTGCCCGAGCCCTGACTCGGGCAACATTCTCGGATCCTTAGAGACATAGATCCGAGAGATGATGATGGGGAACCCAGGGAAACGAATGCAGCACCGGATGGGCTGACGATCGACATTCCAGTCAGCCAAGATGACCCGTCACGAGTTCTTAAGATTGGATCACAACTCGACCCTTCAGTTTTCGAGGATCTTACAGATTTCCTCCGAGCGAATCTGGATGTTTTCGCTTGAACACATTCTGATATGTGTGGGATTTCTCCCACTATTGCGAGTCATATATTGAATATAGACCCAAAATACGTTCCTGTAAAATAGAAAAGAAGAGGCATGGACCCGGAAAGGTCCGCTGCTCTCAAAGAGGAGGTGGATGAACTCAAAGCCAATGGGTTCGTCCGTGATGCCCTCTACCCCGAATGGGTTTCTAACACTATGCTGGTAAGAAAAGCGAATGGGAAGTGGAGAACTTGTGTTGATTACTCTAATCTTACTAAACCATGCCCGAAGGATAGTTTCCCTTTACCTAGAATCAACCAGCTCGTTAACTCTACTGCCGGACATGAATTATTGTCATTTATGGATGCGTATTCGGGATACAATCAGATCTCGAGGCACATTCCAGACCAAGAACACACCAGTTTTGTCATAAATGTGGGGTTATATTACTATGTAGTAATGTCTTTTGGATTGAAAAATGCGGAAGCAACTTATCAGCATCTGGTGAATCGAATGTTTAAAGACCAGATTGGCAGAACGATGCAAGTCTATATGGATGACATGCTCGTGAAGTCACGGCAGTCAAACGACCATATCCGAGACTTAGCAGAGATGTTTGATATACTCATGCACTATGGGATGAAGATCAACCCTTTAAAGTGTTCTTTTGGTGTTGCATCAGAGAAGTTCTTGGGTTTCATTGTGAACGCACTTGGAATTGAAGCTAATTCGAAAAAGATTCAGGCTATTCGGGACATACAATTGCCCAAAATTATAAAGCAAGTACAAAGCTTGAACGGAAAGGTGGCCGCGATGAGTCGATTCATATCCAGAGCCACGGATAAGTGCATTCCATTCTTTGATGTGATAAAGAAAGGAAAGAGGAATGTCAAGTGGACGCCTAACTGCGAGGAAGCATTCCAAGCTCTGGTTAGACATCTAGAAAGTCCCTCAGTGCTATCAAAACCAATTGACCATGAAATGCTGTATGTATACCTGGCAGTATCCCAGCATGCTATCAGTACGGCTTTGGTTCTCGAGGAGGACCGAGTTCAAAAGCCAGTATATTATGTCAGTAAACGTTTGACGGGGGCAGAAAGAAATTATCCCAAGATTGAGAAGCTAGCTTATTGCTTGGTGATTGCATCACGCAAGCTTCGCCCATACTTCCTAGCACACTCGATCAGTGTAAACACAGATCAACCCTTATGAAAGGTACTCCAATGACCAGAAACTTCTGAAAGGGTGTTAAAATGGAATATCGAGTTGAGTAAGTTCGATATTATTTGCCTACCATGAAGGTCCATACAAGGGTAAGCGCTAGCAGATTTCATTGCTGAATTCACCATGACAGACGAGTCAAACGGACACAATGTCATACCTCCCGTTCAATGGAAAATGTACACCGATGGGGCATCTAACGACCGTTGTTCGGGGGTGGCATAGTTCTTGTAACTCCTGAGAACCGATCAGTTTGCTACGCCTTGAAGCTCGAATTCACAACAACGAATAATGAAGCCGAGTATGAAGCATTGAGTGCCGGCTAAAGATTTATCAAAGAGCTGTGAGTAAGATCGACTGAAATCTTTTGCGACTTACAATTGGTGGTGCACCAAGTGCAGGGTGACCATCAAGAAAAGGGGCAGAGACTTGCCCCATATTTGGTCCGGTTTCAAGAACTACTAGCGAATCTCGAGTATTATGATATTTCACATATCCCGCGTGAGCAAAACAGAGCAGCCGATTCATTGGCAAAATTTGAAAGCACTGGCGATGCACAGCAGATGGGATTGTTTCCAGTTGAAACCTTGCATGTTCCGAGCATAAATACGATGGAGGTAGATTTCATGTTAGAAACAGAAATCGAGAAGGAATCATGGATGACCCCATTCAAGCAGTACTTGTTACATGAAGTCGTGCTCGAAAGAAGAAGCGAAAGACGACAAGTCATTCTTAAGGCTTCGCATTATGTAATGCAAGATGGGTTAATGTATCGAAGGGGATTCTCGACCCCTTATTCCGATGCATTGCTCATGATGAGATAAAACGAGTCCTGAAGGAAGTCCATGAAGGTGAATGTGGTGGCCATACCGGAGGGCAGACGTTAGCAAAGAAAATCCTCAGCTATGGATACTATTGGCCAACTGTAAATCGAGATGCCGCAGACTATGTGAGAAGATGTGACAAATGTTAGAAATATGCAAAAATCCCGAGAGCTCCGCTGACGGAACTCACACAAATGGTTAGTCCCTGGCCATTTGCAACGTGGGAGATCGATATAGTCTGTTCCTTACCCCTATCCAAAGGTGGTGCAAAATACGCGATAGTTGTCGTCGATTACTTTACCAAGTGGGCAGAAGCAGAGCCTTTGGCCACTATCACCACCAAAAAGGTCATTAATTTCATTGTACGAAATATTATATGCCGTTTTGGCCTTCCACCAACCATCATTACAGACAACAGAACTCAATTCGAAAGCAAAGAGTTTAAAGAATTTTGCCAAAAATATGGTATTGAGAAAAAGTTTGCAGCAGTTGCTCACCCGAAAGCCAATGGACAAGTGAAAGCCGTAAACAAAATAATCAAATCCATGTTGAAAAATCGTTTGGAAAAGGCTAGAGGCAAGTGGGTGGACGAGCTTCCAACAGTGTTTTGGGCTTACAGAACCACCCACAAGTCCGCGACTGGCCACATTCCATTCGCATTGGCATATGGCATGGAAGCTGTCATACCCGTAAAATTTGAAGTTCCATCACATCAGGTAAATTATTATGACCATGAGTCAAATCAAGATCTTTTGCTAAATCATTGGACTTCATTGATGAAAAGTGTAAAGAAGTTAATTTAAGAGCGGCTGCATACAGGCACCTAGTCGCTCGATATTATAAAGAAAAAGTCCGACCGAGAATCTTCGGTGTGGGTGATCTCTTTTTGAAACGAGTTTTCCCGGTTCCATCACATATATGCCCCGCATGGGAAGGTCCATAGTCATTGAACGGAAGCTTGGAGAAGGAACTTTCATGCTAGCGACCGTTGATGGTGCGACACTCCCCGGAGCAAGGAATAGCGAGCATTTGCGGCATTATTACACTTAGTTCATTTCTTTCATATTTTAGTTGCATTTATTTCCAGCAAGTTTTTATTCCTAGTTTACGGTTTGTAATAAGACAATTTAGCTTGTTTGCATTAATAAAGGCTTGAAGCCATTTTCTCCATGAATTGTCGATGTTTCTGTGTATGATAACGCTGCGATGAATATCTAAGAGATACATTATTCTGTCTGACGTATGAACGCGTACGAGCACTTAAAATCTCCAAGTCTCCGGATTGCGGACTGGAGTACTCTGAGTCCTCGGAGTGCGGACCAGAGTATAAACGACTCAAAATCTCCAAGTCCCTGGAGTGCGGACTGGAGTACTCTGAGTCACCAGAGTGTGGACCAGAGTATAAACAACTTAAAATCTCCAAGTGCTCGGAGTACAGACTGGAGTACTCTGAGTCCCCGAAGTGCGGACCAGAGCATAAACGACTTAAAATCTCCTAGTCCCCGGAGTGCGGACTGGAGTACTTTGAGTCCCCGGAGTGCGGACTAAAGCATAAACGACTTAAAATCTCTAAGTCCCCGGAGTGCAGACTGGAGTACACTGAGTCCCCAGAGTGCGGACCAGAGTATAAACGACTTAAAATCTCCAAGTCCCGAAGTGCGGACTGGAGTGCTCTAATCCCCAAAGTGCGAATCGCAGTATAAACGACTCAAAATCTCAAAGTCCTCGAAGTGCAGACTAGAGTACTCTGAGTCCCCGGAGTGCGGACCAGAGTATAAACGACTCAAAATCTCCAAGTCCTCGGAGTGCGAACTGGAGTACTCTGAGTCCCTAGAGTGCAGATTGGAGTATAAACGACTCAAAATCCCCAAGTCCTCGGAGTGCGGACTGGAGTGTTCTAAGTCCCCAGAGTGTGGACTAGAGTGTAAATGACTTAAATCTCCAAGTCCCTTGAATGCGGACTGGAATACTCTAAGTCTCCAGAGCGTGGAGTAGAGAATAAACGATTTAAATATCCAAGTCCCCTAAGGGCGGACTGGATACAAATGACTTGAAGTCATCGAACCCTTGGCGTGCGGACTGGAAAATATTCTAAGTACCCGGAGCGTGGAATAAAGAATGTGCAATGCCAAAAATTATCAACTTATTTGAAGATAAATCGAGAAGTTTATGTAACTCGCCATAGCTTGGGTTTTGACCACGATTATACAGAAAGCCAAACAACAGAAGTCTTCTGAAAGGCAAACAAACTAAGTTTTATTCATCAAAAATAAGTTTCTACTACAAATTCTCCGAAATTCGGAGTCAAAAGTTTATTTACATGGGCTATGAAAATAAATAAAAATAATTACATAATCTAAACTAACTCTCATTGAACGAGAACGACGACTACTTCTTCGACTTCTTCGACTTTTTTCCAGACGACTCCTCTCCCGTGCGTTTGCCCTTGATAATTTTCTTTGATGGGGAGGTGACAACTGAAAAAGTACGGGGAACTTCCATGGGCCTGGACTTGCCAGGAAGGATGACCTTCAACGGCTTATTTAGAGGATCATCTAGGTCCACAGCTTGAGGCTCGACTTTGATCTCGACCGTCCTTCTCTTCTCCATCTCAAGCTGCTCCTTCATGCTCAGTTTAGATGTGTGTTCAGAGGCGCTTGTAATTTCCATTTCATAACTCCCATTGATGGGAGAGGAAGTCTCGGACTTTTCCTCATCAAGCGCTCCAATCACCTGAGCATCTGGACCGGGGAGCCTCCACTGCATGAGTAGCCTCACTTGATTTTTCCTTCACCTCCTTGGCGACATCGCTCCTCGGGGTGGGCTCAGGATCAGAACGGCCTACACAAAATCATGAAAAACAAGCATTAGAATACGATAGCTCCTGGTGAAAAATGGCGATTTTTGGAATGTTAAAGTGAAGAGTTATCTGCAAGGTCCGGCTGGCTCTCAACCGCCCGAGGGGTCTCACCCTCTGGAATAGGAGACAGGATTTGAAAGCCGAGGCCTGGGTCCTCCGGGTCATAACCGATGTGCTGCTTAAAGGGATCAAGTATCGGCCGGTCGGCCGGTTGAGTGGGAGCATGAGTTCGATCGCGGATGGATCGGCAATAACCTCTTTCCCTTTCGTTGAGGGGGAGCCTTTGTAGTAAAGGGCTTTTGCCGCAGACAGGTCCGAAGCCTTGTTTCCCTTAAGAAATTCTTTTATCAAAGCTCCTTCATCAACCTCCTCGGTACCAAGCTCAACCTTCCTGATTTCTACTAAGGTCTCCCACGGCTCAGCTTAAGATTCGAGGTAACCCTCATCCAGAAAAGTTAAGTTCCGTTGCATGAGGACACGGGCTTAAATTCTGCGATTAGTGGGTCGAACATGCTTTTGACCTCCTCCCTACCTGCTTCTTTAGTCGCCTCATGGCGGGAGTCGACCTCCACAGATGCTATTTTCTTGCCCTCTTCATGGGCTTCATTCTTTAGCATCTCAACCTTAGAAAGTTCATCATCAAGCTTCGCCTTTAGAAGTCGTGTGGGAACGATCTCGTCACAATATCGTTGCGACTCTGCTTGGGTAGCGGTCTCCTCCTTTTCTTTGTGGAGTTGTTCCTCCAGCTCCTTAACTCGGAGGGCAAAGGCGTCCCTATCCTTCTGCACTGATTCTTTCTCCAAAGCATGGGCCCCACAGAGTTGGACCGCTTCGTCGATTTCTTTTTTATAAGTTGACTCCAGATGAGTAACGGCCTTGGCAGTATCTTTAGCTCTCTGCTGGTCGGCTTCAAGCTGAGAATTATAAGGAGCAAGCTCTTCATCCTGAGCTTTAATAATATCTTTATCGTGAATAGCCTCAAGCTTCAGGCAATCTATCTTATGCCGACGCTCTATGTAAACTTCTGAAACTTTCTCGGCTAAGTGCACGAACGCATCATGCTGTACATAGACATCATTGGTACTAGCGATGGCACTTTGCTTGACATGCCCTGGAATATGGTGGATCGTCGGAAGAAACTTTAAGCCATCAAAGCATATCTTCAAAAATGAGGCTTTAAGTTTAGCAAGTCGTTCAACAACTATTGGATCGCTTACCGGAGTAAGAGGAGTCTTCTTGGAGACCTCAGGCATTTTGTAGGGATCTCGAGATTGCTTGGTACTTGATGAACCAGAGTGTTGATCCCGATGTGCCTTAGGCTGAGACCCCTTACGTCCAGATTTCTCTCTGCTATGCTCCGGTTGAGAAGGAGGATCACGAGGATATGAGAGCTGGTTATAAGTTTTCCTTCGGTGTGATGACTCTCTGCGATGGTAGTCTCGACCGTCGGATTCATCTCTATCCCGGCACTTGCCGGAGCCCGGATCCCGGATCCCGGCCAGATTGGTAGAAGATCAATGACCCGCAAAGGCGCTCAAGTCCATGCGTGCGTCCCATGTCACCTACACAAAGTTTGAATAACGATGAGTTAGCAAAGAATAGGGTGACAACGGAAATTTAAGTGCAAGGTGAAGTTCATGTGTTTGTGTGTGTCCTAGTGTTTCCCCTCGACAGACTAGTTTCTTTACTAATAGGAGTTTTTCCTCACTGGTTTTGGGCTTGAATGCTTGTATCGCCTCTCGTGGGCGGATGAATCTTAATGGCCTCTGGATCATCGAAGTCATAGTTGAGTAGATCAGCGGGTATGGAAAGGTTCGACAGACCTTTTAGAGAACTTTCTAAATGCTATGAGGAAGCTTCTTTCTCCACTGGAACAAGAGTAACTTTAGAAGTTCCATCGACTGTTTTCTTCGTCAGCTTGTATGTTAGTTTCTTCTCCCCCTTCGAAGTGGAAGGCGAGGTCTCGATGTCTTGAACTTCGACTATCATATCCCGAGTGGGACTAACGTTCTCATCTTGTACCTTAGGCGTTTCAATTTTCTTAATTCCCTCCTCTTTTAGCGCATTAGGGGCGTTACGTGCTGAAGACTCAGCTTGTTTTTTCCCTTTGCCAGAAGCAGGCCTGGGTATGGTAACGCCCTGAGAGAGGCTTATCCGGCGACCTTCTGCCAACAGCCCAAACTTTGTAAATGACTCATTTGAAATGAGAGTTCTGATGTCTCGGTCTTCGGCGGGAATGGCTCGAATAGCTTCAGAATATCTGGGGCCCTCGGGATGCGGATTAATACCTGAAAAGATGGAAGAGAGTTAGAAAAGGTACGGCTTCGACTAAACATGAGTATCGATACAGGAAAAGGATTCTCTTCCTTCCACCCATCTCCTTGCAAAGCCGGGAGGACAGTGCACATAAAACCATTCCTGTTAATATAGGGCAAACTTCCTCCATGCCCCAGTTAAGATTTGACATTTGTTGTGCGGCTCGAGAAACATGAAAGATGGGCTATCCCTTCGTCTCTTGATGCAATATATGTTTCGAATATCGCCCAGAGTCGGAAGCCTAGAGAGGACACTCATGAAGAGAATACAAAGTGCCATAGATGTATGCGTGGCTGTTCGGATGCAGTTGCGATGGAGCAATGTCCATATACTGCAACACGTCTCGAAGAAATGAGTTGAACGGTGGCACGCTGCCAACCCAGCACATGAATTTGTTGCAAGCTGTGTATCTGATTGGGGGCAAGTGCAGATGATCATGCCCGATGGAACTAACACATCCCCAAAGGTGATTCCATGTACAGAGCGTATCCGACAGAGCGTGCTTTCGTTAATCTTTGAAGCATGAGAATCGATTGGGTCGTCTAGCAAATCGCTACCTCCAGAACATTGGGAGCCAAGTCGACCGATGTAGTCGCGGGGTTCGGTAAGTTTTGAGCGTGGGTAGTTGACAGATGTGAAGTATCTACAACTTCTTGTCGAGAGGATGGCTCAGGTCTATCTGAGATTGTAGCAGAGCTAGATTTCTTAGACATCTCTAATGAATATTGAATCTAACAGAGCACCTATTTGAACTATACTTGAAAAATAATCGACGTTAGACTTAACAACATAAATATTCCCCCCGTGGCGTGTGAACTAGTGCGATCATTCAAATGTAGGTGCCAAGCAGTAAAAAGACACTGGATTGAGGAAATAAGTTTGAGCTTTGGATGTCATCTTCGAAGACCGTCATCGCTGGCCGTCTACGAAGGCTTGTCGTGAGACGGTTTATATTTTGAAATCGACATCATCACTGCATTTGAAAAGTTATTAATTATTAAGCACGTTAAGTTCAAGTTTTCGGTTGTTTAAAACACATAAGTTTTTAGTTTGGATTGTTCGATATGCTTTGTTGTTTAAGTCCGTCCTTGTTCACTAACATATGTTCAGGCATGGGATGTGTTAGGTCAACTATGCATTAGGTTCGACTAGCGTTGCCATTGTGCACAACTCCTCTATCACCCACGACTGCCGTTTGGCATGCGGCAAGGCATGCCGAACCACAATCATGCCGAGCCGCATCGCTCGGCATTCCATACTTCCATCTGTCTTCTCCACCGTTCGACATAAAGGATTCATTCCGAACCACTACATGCCGAGCCGCATCGCTCGACATTCCATACTTCCATCTGTCTTCTCCACTGTTCGACATGCGGCGAATCGTGCCAAACCAAAGTTACGCAGAGCCGCAATGCTCGGCACTTCATCCTTAACAACAATTTTATCCTTTTCCTCCATCCCTACCGAACGACGTGGTCGAGTCATTCGACAAGTCATACCGGGCCATGTCGACCGGCATCCCAGCCAATTCCTGCTCCTCCTTTGTTTTTCCCTACAACCTCGTTCGGCATGAGGGAATCATGCCGAACCACAGCAGTACATCTTCAACTAACTCCCTCCTTCGCATACCTCTGACCTCTCCTTCTTTCCTCCACACCCCCTAGCCTTAGAACATATCCTAATCACGATTTGATTCCCTCATCCGCGCAATACCTATTGGCCACGGTTATACAAAATTTCACAAACTTGAACCACGTGCTAAATTTTTTAGTCAGGGGAAATCACTTAAAGAGAGGGGTCAATACCTAGTAAATGGCTCAAAACTCGGGGGAATTCTGGAGTAAGAAGCGTAGTTTTAATTAGTTTCGATTGATTTGGGAAAGGACTGAGGCAACGTACCATGTTTGAGGAGGGAAGGGTAGTTAATTCTTTGGAGTTTGTTAAAAAGCAAGGTTCGTGAGTACATGATAGTGGACGTAAAAGTGAAAAAGAGAAGAAGAAGTGAAGTGCCGACCTTTATAGGGGGAAGATAGAAAGTCGAAGAGACAATGAACGGTAGATCCGGTCAAAGCGCATCCCTTGCTCGGCATCAACTATATCATTTGGCATTTGAATGTCGTTCGGCATGCAAACATGCCGTTCGTCGTACACTGACTCACTCGACATTCAAGAGAAAGTACCATCGAGGAAACGAAACCAGGGCTTGAAGCAAAACATGGAGGACTCATGACTCAAAGTGCATCATGTTCATCCACATAATACACTTTGGGGGGCAAGTGTTACACAGTGGCTTGACCGGGTAACCAAAGACTTGATAAAGAGGCCTCAGTCGCCATCCAGCACCATTCGACATCCAACGCCATTCGGCATCCAAGCTTAGTTCGGCATCTATCCCCGTTCAGCACGACCAGGCCGTTCGGCATCTATCCTCGTTCGGTATTGAGGGCCGTTCGGCACAGCATGGTCATTCAGCATTCCACACTGCTTGGCATCCAAACCTCATTCGGCATTGAGGGCCGTTCGGCACAGCATGGTCGTTCAGCATTCCAGCCTCAATCGGCATTCTAGCCTTATTCAGCACAAAGCTCCGTTCGGCATGGCAGAGTCGTACGGCATTCAATCTCGACCGGCATGAAGCTCGTTCGGCATTCATATGTTGTTCGACATTAGCATGTCATTCGGCATACAATGCCCTGTTCAGCATTCCTGCCTCATTCAGCATTCCAGCCTCGTTCGACATCTCCCTCGACCGGCATCGGTTCTCGTTCGGCTTGCACTCTTCACTCAACACATCGCCTCATTCGGCATAAATGAAGCGTTCGGCATTTGCCGATCGACATTAGTGGTTCGGCACATAGAAGTCACTCACTTTGGACCAAGATATCTAGCTACTAGGCCCATCAGGGAAGTCCAACCCATTTTCGTCTAGAAATAGAGAGGCAAGGACACAGTGAAAGGGACCTTTTTTCGAGAACACCGAGGAGACTCTGCCGCATTCAACACTCATTCAAGACTTATCTTCTTTGCTTAACAATTGTAATCAAGTAGTTGGTGTACGGATTGCATCGGTAACCAGTTGATAAGAAAAGTAATAAAGATTAACCTTAAAGTGGACGTAGGCAATTACGCCGAACCACTATAAATTTGGTGTTCTTTTTTTCTGCATTTAGTTTAGCATTCTGTTCACCGTTTACATTTACTTTCTTCATTAATATCTCTACATAATCTTTCTTAAGGGTGTTAGTGACCAATTCTGGTGCTAACAACATGATATTATTGTATTAATTATTTCCTACTATTTTCCATAGGTGTGATATTACCAACTATTAGATCAGGTACACCGCATAGCGAACTTAAAGTGACAATATCAAATAATCCATTTTATTCATTATGTGCACTGTATCTATTAATGTGTTATCATAAGTTTAGATTGTATCATATCTAATGTATGTTTGATATAATAGATTGATTTTGTTGGATTTAAATTTAGATTATTGTAATTATATTTGATTGCAAAATATATTATTATTTATTATGAGCATCACTCACTCATTAATATTAAAAATAATATCTAAAGGGAATGTATGTGTTGTAGTAATGTAACACCCTACCTCTATATCTATACTATTCAAGAGTAATACGAAGTAATAATGTCGGATAATACGAAGCATTAGACCATATGTGGTACATGTAAATATTCTCTTGGACTAACACTGATATATATTTAAACATCAATTAAATAACTCAAATGGCGTTCAAAGTATTGACACAAAACAATTAATAGTGTGCCTTCAGGATAGAACAATACATAATATATAGTAAATATCAGTGATCACAAAGCCAATCGCAACAATAATATATAAAATAATATACACGGCATATTCAACATATACATCACACATATATAACTACTATTGATAATACATTACATGAAAATAATCTACTATAGGATCGATTTTACCCTAGAGGGGGGTAAATAAGGTGATACTATTAATTATAAAAATTAATTGAGGAAGTATATAAAATAATTTCAACGTAGATAGTAGTTGAACAATAGCAGCAAAGATAATAGTAGAATAATGAACATAGAAAATAGAACATGCGGATTTACCCAGCTTTGGCAAAACCCTGCCTACGTGCTGCCCTAAGGTTTCTACTAGAAATTAAGTAGTCAGACGCTTAGATACGTAAAATCGCGACACCCGCTATCGACTAACCTAACTCTACGCTCAAAACCCTGCCACAACTCAATCACTTAGTTGCGAATTCTCGAACTACACCATCGTAGTTCGTTCCCTAGTCACAAGACTAGAAATTACAAAAGTTTAAGAGGAATAAAAAATTAAAAACAATTAAAAATCTAAAACCCTAATTAACTAAAGCCTTTATCAAAATAAAACAAGGTCAGCCCTTTTATTTCTTTGCTCTACTATGCTCTGTAAAAATGACGGCCTCGTTCCTTTATTCGCTTGTTCCTCTTTGCTAAAATTAAGGCTTTGGAGAATTTGAAGCTGTCAACTTTAGTTGATCAATCAAATGATATTTTCACGTTGCTTTGTTGATCGATTGTTCGTTGCTTAGCACACGGCAACTTCTTGAGTTCACTTAAATTTGTACGCGATTTTCCCTTTTTGCTTTTCTGGTTAATTTGCTTCGAACTCAATTGATGATTCAAGTTATTGATGTAATGTTTTCTCTGTTGTTGCTTCAAGCTCGAATAGATTATTGCCGATGATGTTAATCATTTATATTGGATTCGAATTACTATTTCTTCGTTCATATGATATTTTGTTCGGACACTAGATTATTCTTGAATGATGCCGATTTCTTTAGACTTGTTCAATTCGTATATTGTTGTTACTTGATTCCAACGAATTCGATTTTGAACTTGCTTGATTTCCTTGGCCACCACGGTTTTGATTTTGCTGGCATTTTTGGTTCCGTGAATTTATGATGACTTCGGCTATGGTGATAATATATTTTATTTTTTGCTTCGACTTGGTTTTTGACATCACCTGACTTCGGTCATTTATTACTGTGATAATATTTGACTTTGGCACGTATTTTCGTCTCTGTAGCATACTCGACTTGTACCTTATTTTGTTCGCTGTTGCATGACTTCGGCATTTATCTTGATTTGATTATTTTTGAAACTAACTGCTTGATTTTGTCTCGGCCTTAAGTATAGTTGTTGTTCGTCTCTTTTGCACCGTGTCTTGATTGCGTTGAGCTCTGGTTGCCTCGAGTACACTGCTTGCATATCCATATAAATTTGTAGTACCACCATATATGTATGTTCATGTTTACTTGAGGCTTGTTGCAGTTTGATATGCACTTGCGGTACAAATTCTTCATGTTGTCTGGATCGGTCTTGTAAATTGATGTCACATCTGACCTTGGTTCTATAACATATTGAACTGATGCATGCTTTGTTGTTCGCTTCGCGGTTGTTGTACTCTGGTCTACCTAATCATGTTAGCCTATGAAACTGTTTGTATTCATTGTGTAGTCAGGTTATACTTGTTGTTGCATAAGCACATAAGTGCATGCTGTTTTTGTACTGTTTCATTGTGTTTGGTTCGGTTATGTTCACACACAATTGTTTCACCGTTGGATATTATTGTGCAGTCTTCGTTCAGAAATTGGATTTGCACTTGGTTTTGTATAGTTAAGACCGCACTTGATCCACTGGCCTGATTTCATTGCTTCAAGTCAGTGTAAACTTGTAGTGTCTGGACTTATTTTGGGTGTGAATTGAGATGATGTTTTGGTTGATTGCATGTCCACTTTGTTGCACTACATGTTCCAGTGTGCCAAGATTTATGTACTTGTCTGCTTCATATTGCATTGCTTTAAGTCATGTTTTGGTCAATGCTGCTTGTGTGCCTTTGTGCCATGCTACTGAACTTTGTATTTATAGTCTGAGTTGGTATTCATATGCTTGCATTTGATTATGCAGTCTGACCTTGGTTGATGGACTTGAAACTGTAACTCTGACCAGCTACACTATTTTCTTATGCATGTCACTTTTGATTTTTATAATTTCACCTGAGTTAAATTTAGCTTATAGCTCGAGTTTGACCTTGTGCTCGTGTCTTGACTTAATTTTTATTTCACTTGAGTTAAACCCGGCTTTTGATTTGGTTTTGACCTTGTGCTCACCTGTCCTATAATTTTATCAAGTGTATATCGGAGTGCACGGCCTTGTGGCATGTACAGTGATACACTGTGCATGTCACAAGTTATTCATGTATGATGAATTCAAAATTAAATGATGAAGAACACCCCAAATAAACGAGGAAAAAAAATATTTTCAAAATATATTTTATTTTACCCTGCAAAATATTTTCTTTCAATTTTACTGGATTAGCATGTATTTTGCAGATAACTCAGATGTTAGAATCAACCTGGAATAAAGTTGAAGATAAATACGAGTGAATGAGTGATATATAGTGAGGTGCTAATGTAAATAATAAATTATGATATAATTGAAATTTGTACATACATAGTGAAAGCTCAAAATTGTACTATTCAAAATTGTAATAAATATTTGTTTGAATAAAATATCTATTTAAATTAAAATTCTGTGTTATTTATTTTATTTAGCAAATATTTATTCAATTATGTGAAAAAAATAGTACATTAACAAATATATTTATATATACATACATATATATATATATATATGTTTATTACCATCAAATAAAAATCATATACTTGCATATTCAACAATCTCCCCCTTTTGATGATAACAAACATATATTTAAGATTTTGAATTTATTAAATGTATTTGATCATTCAATTTGCTCCCCTTATTTGAATGCTCCCTCTCTACACAAGCTCCCCCTTCATATATGCATGTAAATAAAAAATATGCAAATGAGCTTAGATGCAAATAGAAAATATTTGACCTTTATTTGTCAAAATCTTAACTTTTCTCTCCCCCTTTGGTTATCAGCAAAAGAGTAATAGTGTTAGAAAAAAGAGATAAAGTGATAGACATTAATACACATTAATACTCAATATGGTATAAATATTAAATTTCAATAAAAAATCAAACAAAAATTATAGATACTCTGTTTGATGCATATCCCACTTTAGAATGATATGGATGATATCATCATATAAAACCATATATTTGAGTCTATTTGTGGTATATTTATATCATGAATTAGAATATCTACTAAACATGCATAACCGTTAAGAATTTTAAATGAGATTAGTAGTATTCCAAACTTTTATTAAAAAATGAGTTTAAGTATCTTCTAACCACGCATAACCATAAGGACTTTTAAATGGGATTAGAATCAACTTGTCTATAAAAACAATCAGTTTTGATATGCGTTTCATACATGCATAACCGTGAGCACTTTTGAATGAGTATGGAAGCACATAATAAAAAATTCCAAGTAATTCACTCATGCATAATCGTGAGGACTTTTAAATAAGAGTGAATACTTTGGATGTTTTTATTTCTTAAAAATATAATCAATTGAAAAACGAATGATTTCCAATTTAACATACCACTTATTAACATGCTACATTGGATTTTGATGAGTGATGGTCGATAGAAATATGATAGAAATAGAAATGGTCATGGAATATTTACCAACAAAAAGTTTTTATATCTCTTGTTTAAATTTATAAAGAAATTTACTAAATATACCGTCTCAAGTTATAATATATGACTAATATCAACACTCATCACTTTTTCAATCACCGTTTATCTTTTCGATGATTAAAAAGGAGTCTTATTAGTCAATGTAGTCATTTAAAAGTAAAATCTGAAAATAATTATAAAATCAAATTTGCCAAAATGACTAATCTGAGACAAGGTCAACGAAACTATTTTCTGGAAGGGGTTTTATAAAAATGTCTGCTAATTGAAATCTTTTTGAAACGAAAAATATGTAGATATTTTGTTTGAAAAACGATGCAACTAACGAAAGTTTCTATATAAAACACATTCCACTAGTAGTTTTTCTATCAAGTAGATTACTAGTGTAATCTGCATCTGAATTTTTCTTTCACTAGAGATTATCATTAGTTTGATGTCATAGATCAGACCATGAAGTTGCATCAAATTCTTTGAAATCATTTCTACATCTTTTGAATTTGAATTGAAACTGTGTAAACAAAACCATAAATATAGAGTTAGCCAAATGTATTATCATCAATCAAATCTATATGAAGTAGTTCAAAGACTCTAGAGATTTTTTAAAGAGTTCTCGGCATAAAGAATAATTTGGTCAACAATTTTGAAAAAGTCAGAATCAAAATCAGCATTCATAATTTATCACATAATTGGCAGAATCGATCAAATTGTCACATTTATCGTTTAAGATACCTTTACCTATTTTACCTTTGTTGATAAATTTTCGTTGTTGTCCATTGTGATTTTGTCACCTTTATGCTACGCTAAGGAACTTTGAATTGTTGCCCATTGTGAGCAGCCAGAATTCAGATAACACTGTTGTTGTTCCTTAGCTTGCCACCATACCTACACGAGAGAAGATTTTTGTGACCTATTTGTTTTTATAGCTCCACGGTTGTTAGTGGTAATAGATTTATAAAAATAAGTTTGTGAAGACCCAAAACTATTTATATATGTTCCTCATGGCACCCAGACTTGTTTAACTGTGAGGGATTTATATTCGTGCCTTTTGGAACCCAAATTGAAATAATTTTCACGTGTTTGGATCTATGCCAACAATTACTTTGATTATGTCCAAATTTTCTACAAATTGTTCACATGGAGTTGACTTGTTTATTTGCATTTTTAGCATGTTCAGATTGATTATATCCAACTCCTTGTCTAACAGTATTAACAATTTGTTTCCCTAATTGCATATTGAACGATTTTCACTTTTGGAAAATTTTTCTAAAGTTGTAGACAATTGTTAGGCTTGTGTTTTGAGAGATTCATTTTCGTTCAATAATTACGTGAACCTTTTATAGAATTTTTCTCCAAGTGTTTTCACTCCCTTTCAAAATCAGAATTTCATTTTTAAGCGATTTAATTTTAATTTCTGATTTTTTAATTTCATCTTTGAATTTATCACACTTAGGGATCTTGCTTTGATAGTTTTTTAACCAACTGATTAAGCTGTTTATTTGATTCTATCAAACTATCTCCTTATGATTCAATTTTGGCATATTTTTCCCTAATTCTTTCAATATAGCCATTTACTTCGTGGAAATATATAAGTAGTTTTGAGTGAGAAAGTTTTGATACCTCGCTTGGTTCGTAATCGTCGTTATTAGTTATATCACCTCGAAGGCACATATCTACTTTTTCACTCTCACTGCTAGTGCTTTTATAATCACCATCACTTTTGTTCCACATGGCTGCAAAAATTCCCCATTTTTATTTCTTTTCTAGGCCATGGCGATTCTGAGGACAATTGGGATCGATGTGTCCGAGTTTGTTGCACTTATGGCAGATGATCTCCAGCTCTTCTAGGCTGTCTAGTGCTTTAATTATTCTGCTTTTCAATTGTTGATTTAGAGCTGGATTTCCATATTTATGATTCCACTTTTATTTCCTCATTAATAGTGCCATCTCAGCTGCTCCATCATCATCGTCATTACCATCACTTTCTATTATTCTTTTGATAGCTATCGATTTCTTTTGAGTGTCACCTCCTTCACGCTCATCGTTGAATTTCATTTCTAACTCATAAGTGGTGAGATTTCTGATGAGTTCTTCGACTTTGATTTGTCTTAAAACTTTTGATTCTTGAATGGTAGTTACTTTTGCTTCAAAACTTTGTTGAAGGACTCTGAGAATTTTTCAAACTATCTCCAACTATGATTTTCCAAGAGCTTTTGACTTGTATACAATATTGAAAAGTTGTCCCTACATCTCTTTGACATTTTCTTCCTTGGCCATTGTGAAATTCTCATATTCACTACTCAGCACGGCAAGGAGGGATTCCATGACTTGGGATGTTCCTTCATGAGTCACTTCAAGTGTATGCCATATTTCCTATGCAGTTAGACAATGTGAGACACGGTTAAATTCAGTATGATATAATGAACAAATAATAGAATTCATAGATTTAGCTTTAGCATTAGCATTCTATAAATTATTTTCTAGATCTGTCCATTGATCAATTAGTTTTTCAATTTGCCGATTATTTACTATTATAGTTGGTGCTGTATAATCTGTCTCAACTATATTCTATGCATCAATGGTTTTTAGAAAAATTTTCATTCTATTTTCCAGTAAGCATATTCACCATTGAACATTGGCGGTCTAACTATGGACTGACCCTCAACAAAAGCAGTATTAAAAGAAGCCATTTAAAAATTCTAACTTGTAAAGAAAAAATTGATTGTTGAAAAATCAAATTTTTAAAACAAAAATGGCTTTCGTTCCTAGCTCTGATACCACTTGTAGGATCAATTTCACCCTATAGGAGGGGTGAATATGTTGATATTTTTAATTATAAAAATTTATTGCAGAAGTATATAAAATAATTTTAAGACAGATAGTAGTCGAATAATAGCAGCACAGATAATAGCAGAATAATAAAAAAAGAAATTAAAACACACTGATTTACCCAGCTTCGGCAAAACTATACCTACATGCTGCCCCCAAGGTTTCTACTAGAAATTAAGTATTCGAACGCTTACACACGTAAACTCGCAACACCCGCTATCGACTAACCTAACTCTATGCTCAAAACCCTACCACAACTCAACCACTAAGTTGCGAATTATCGAACTACATCATTGTAGTTCGTTCCCTAGTCACAAGACTAGAAATTAGAAAAGATTTAAAAGAATTGCAAAATTAGAAGCAATTTAAAAACAAATAAAATTTAAAACCCTAATTAACTAAAGCCTTTATTAAAATAGAACAAGGTCGGCAATTTTATTTCTTCGCTCTACATTGCCCTATAAAAATGGCAGCCTCATTCCTTTTTTCGTTTGTTCCTCTTTGCTAAAATTAGGACTTTGGACAATGTGAAGCTGGCGGCTTTAATTGATCAATCAAATGATATTTTCGCGTTGCTTTGTTGATCGATTGTTCGTTGCTTAGCAGCAACTTCTTGAGTTCACTTGAATTTGTGCTTGATTTTCCCTTTTTTCTTTTCTGGTTAATTTGCTTTGAACTCGATTGATGATTCGAGTTATTGATGTAATGTTTTCTCTGTTGTTGCTTTGAACTCGAATAGATTATTGCCGATGATGTTAATTGTTTATATAGGTTTCAAATTCCTATTCCTTCATTCGTTTGATAGTTTGCTCAGCGTTTGATTATTCTTGAATGATGGCGGTTTCTTTAGACTTGTTAAATTCGTATGTTGTTATCACTTGATTCCCACGGCTTCGATTTTGAACTTGCTTGACTTCCTTTACCACCACGATTTTGATTTTGCTGGCATTTCTGGTTCCATCGATTTCTGATGACTTCGGCTATGGTGATAATATATTTTATTTTATGCCGCGACTTGGATTTTTACATCAGCTGACTTCGGTCATTTATTACTATGATAATATTTGACTTTTTCACGTCTGTTCATCTCTCTAGCATATTCGACTTGTACCTTGTTTTGTTCGCTGTTGCATGACTTCGGCATTTATCTTGACTTGGTTATTTTTGAAATTAACTGCTTGATTTTGTCTCGGCCTTAAGTATAATTGTTGTTCATCTCTTTTGCACTGTGTGTTGATTGCATTGAGCTTCGGTTGCCTCATGTACACTGCTTGCATATCCATATAAACTTGCTATACCACCATATATGTATGTTCATGTTTACTTGAGGCTTGTTGCAGTTTGATATGCACTTGTTGTGCATATTCTTCTTGTTGTCTGGATCGGTCTTGTACATTGTTGTCACCTCTGACCTTGGTTCTATAGCATATTGAACTGATGCATACTTTGTTGTTGGCTTCACAATTGTTGTTCTCTGGTCTACCTGATCTTGTTAGCCTATGAAACTGTTGGTATTCATTGTGTAGTTAGGTTGTACTTGCTGTTGCATAAGTATATAAGTGCATGCTGTTTTTCTACTGTTGCCTTATGTTTGGTTCGGTTATGTTCACACACATTTGTTTCACTGTTGGATATCATCATGCAGTCTTCATTTAGATATTGGACTTGCACTTGGTTTTGTATAGTTGTGACTGCACTTGATCCTCCGGCTTGATTTCATTGCTTCGAGTCAGTGTAAACTTGTAGTGTTTGGACTTACTTTGGTTTAGAATTGAGTTGATGTTCTGGTTGATTGCATGTCCACTTTGTTGCACTACATGTTCCAATGTGCCATGACTTGAGTACTTGTCTGGTTCATAATGCATTGCTTTAAGTCATGTTTTGGCAGAGGGTGCATTGTGTGCCTTTGTGCCATGCGACTGAACTTTGTACTTACTTTCTGAGTTGGTTTTCATATGCTTGCATTTGACTATGCAGTCTGGCCTTGGTTGATGGACTTGGAACTGTAACTCTGACCAGCTACACTATTTTCTTGTGCATGTCACTTTTCATTTTGATTTTTAGAATTGCACCTAAGTTGAATCCAGCTTGTAGCTCGGGTTTGACCTTATGCTCGTGTCATGACTTAATTTTTATTTCACTTTAGTTGAACCAGCTTTTGATTTGGATTTGACCTTATGTTCACCTGTCCTGTAATTTTATCAAGCGTATATCAGTGTGCAAGGCCTTGTGGCTTGTATAGTGATGCACTGTGCATGTCACAAGTTGTTCGTGTATGATGAATTCAAAATTAAATGATGACGAACAACCCAAATAATTGAAGCAAAACATATTTTTTAAAAATATTTTATTTTACACTGCAAAATATTTTCTTCTCAGTTTTACTACGGTAGTGTGTTGCAGATAACTCAGATGCTAGATCAATCTGGTATAAAATTGAAGATAAATACGAGTGAATGAGTGATATGTAGTGAGGTGCTAATGTAAATGATAAATTGTGATGTAACTGAAATTTGTATGTGTGTGTGTGTGTATATAGCGAGAGCTCAAATTTATACTATACAAAATTGTAATAAATATTTGTTTGAATGAAATAAATGTTTAAATTTAAATTCTATGTTATTTATTTTATTCCAAAAATATTAATTTAATTATGTGAAAAATGAAATAGTACATTAACAAATACACTTATATATATATATATATATATATATCTGTGTGTGTTTATTATCATCAAACAAAAATCATATACTTTCATATTCAACATCCACAATACCGAATACTACATCCACTATGCCTAGTACAAAAGCTTGTCTAGCTATCCCTATACCTGGAATGTCTCGGGATAACATGAGTATTATAAATAACACACAAGTCAGACCAGGTCTATAATGATAGGTGTAATATAACATACGACGATAATATAGAAAGTATAGAAAGAATACCATTATAGTCCCTAAATATCTCGAAAAACTTCCACAGCAAACCCATACAAGAAAGCATCATCAGCCATATAAACACATATAGTTAGGATCTATAAAATCAACATCGGATGGGTGAATCATTGATAACTAGAAATCACCATCAAATCTTGAAATCATCAATAGCGAGATATCTCAAGTAAAGTTAGACAATGATGAAAAAAGGACAACAATATCTTTCAATCTCATATTATAAAACACCATCATCAAACCACTGAAATCAATAAGAAAGATTTGAGCTAGCACATAACAATGCCCAAATGTAATGGACAAAAAGTAGGCTGTCTGCTTGAAGAGAACAGGTAGTCTATTTGACAAGGATACAAGGTTGAATATACTTTGGAAGCTATCGTAGGTATAATCTTATTTGAACATAGCACATGTCTATCTACCAGCTACGTACATACACATACACCGAAACCAAATAAAATATTGACAACATGTCTGCCTATACAAGAGGCACATGTAGTCCCTATGATATAACTCCTACATTTATCGATTAAATTACCTCTCCTCTGTCGGTATCGTGACAGTGATTGGCTTTGGGCTCGACAATGCGTAGTCTATTCGGCGACGACCATTGACATGAGCCCCTATGGTAACTAGCTGCCCATCTATGCAACAAAAGGGAAAACCAAATCCATTGATGCGCATCGATTATAATATACAACAACTGTGCCATGAATTTTGGGCGTGACCTCCTTGTCGGGCCTTCAGGGTAGATGTTGTCCAATCTGGTTTACTTCCAAAACATAAACGGAGCTGGACAAAATTAGACATATACATAATGTATATAAATATATGGCTAACTAGTAGCCTCCACACATACTCGCCATAGTGAGTCACACAAAGCATACCCCGTATGCTTGTCATTCACAAGCAAAGAATAACCAAATACATGACACAACGATGTCCCATACCACTACATGTTACTACTCCATTTATTCAGTGCGCACACATCACACTCGCTCCTTTATTATCTATATATCCAAAAAAAAACTAGAGAAATATTACTAAATGCCCATCCCAAATAGTATGATAACTCCATTTATTCGGATTTTTTGCTACACAGAATAGAAATCATTACAAAATTGTACAAAAGGATGTCATCACCATATGTAATCACATCAAAAAGGCAAATTAATCAAATCAATATCTAAAGGTGAACCATCCATAGTAAGTAATTCATAATACAAGAGAGGAATGATTAGAAAAGTAATATACATTAAATTATTCAAATAAATAAACATAATAACCAACAACTAATTATTTAATAATGAATCATTTATAAAAAAATTAAATACTTTAAAATAAATTTATAAATCACAAAATAAATTATATTTATTTCAAACTATAGAATATTATTCATATTATTCACTTTATAATCTAATAGTTAGAAATAAAATATTTTCTATTTTCAAAACTACTTTTAATATTTGAAATAATTACCAAGAAAATCATTTTATTTACAAACCAATTTAATTATTATAAATACACTTCAATTTAATTTTAAAATGTCGAATTTTTTTTATCGAAGCTTTAGAAAATCTTTGAAAACTTGAAAATCAACCAAACGTTGAAAAATATGAATTAAGGAGAAAAATCTCCTAAAATTAACAACAATCATCAATATAAATTTATATCATGTGGCCGAATCGAGTTACATCGATTTTTAGCCATCAGTACACTTTACACATAGTATAAATATATTACACAGGTTAAAATTTAAACAGACAACATCTCCTTTGCATTTTAGACATACAAACATAGAACTCCACTATCAATTACCAAAGCAACATCCAAGCAATTCGATTTCATAATAAGCAATAAGCAATTAATATCAACTATTAATCCATCCAATCAAACTAAATAGTTAGATATATAGATGTTACGCATTAATAAAATGTTACAGATATAGTAGTGAGTGAGAAAACCCACCAAACCGGCGCAATTGATTATGAATTACAACACAACAACATCAACTGTCAACCACAGAACACAAATGCATACACTACTCAGCTTGAAACTCCACACTATCCCCTTTAATTCATTATTGGAACTACCGGCCCTCATCCTAAATTTGCAACCATAGCAAAAATCAATTTCATACTACAATACGCAACTGCCCCAACACCTCATGCTCCATCATCACCAGCACATCCACAAAAACACACAGCATCATCAATTTAATGCCTCCATTGCTTAACAACACAGGTTGAATCAATTCTGTGGCATCAAAGTCATAACGACCTTCTCCCACATCGACCAATTAATCGTGGTCGCTCTAGTAGTGCAACCATCCATGTAAGCGTCAAACTACACACGAGCATCGCCACCTGCCTTAAGTCAAACAATGTTCGATTGATTCTTTTCTCTCTCTCTCTTTATCTTGAAAAAAGTTTGATGCAATTTTGATTTTGGGATATTAATGCAAGCTTCCATCGACCAGGTTTAACTTTAAACGTTAAGTAATAAGGAAAAAGTTTTGGATCAAGGAAGAAGGGGAATTGAAAAGGGCCTGGGCTTTATTTTAAATCAACAAATTTTCCTTTCATATTACCTTTTATTTATATTATAAGTAAATTTTAATTCAATTTGAATTACTAAACATCTCATTTTATAATTTATATTTCGGTAAAAGGAAAATTCTGTACAATTCAATGCTTATTTAATTTTAACTAATTATTTATTGTATTATTATAAAACAAAGTTAGTTTTAACTATTTCAATAATATGAAGAAATTATTTGCACTTTAAAATATTTTCAATTAATCAAAACATTTTATTCGATTTCAATTTATTATGTAAAAATGATTTATTAATTTAATTCAATTTAATAACACAACATCTCTTAATAAATATAATCTATTTAAGTAAAATTTTATTTTCATAAATAATAGTTGCAAAATAAAATTCAAATATTTTACTTTAATTGAATTTATTTTATTTTATGGCGTAGAAGAAGGGTTGTTACAGGTAATGTCCATAAACTGTATAACATATGTAATTATATATGAACATGCTTATTAGGATTTATAATCGCGTTATATACATATATATTGTTATCCAGCCTTTCAACCATACAATATTCAGAAATATTGTATGAGCCAAACTTGGAGTTATCAAGGCAGGAAATCCAAAGAAATAGCCCAAGAGTCCAGAAAACAAGCGCAGACAATATGACAAGATCGATGTAAAAACAACTCAAGCTAAGGCAACCATAAAGTCACAAAAGTTATGGGTCAATAGCGACCCCTGTTATGGGTTTGTATCGATTTCTATTTCCTCCATAGGTGGATCCCATCTCCTGCCAACATACCTTACTTGACGTTAGAAGCCTATCCCAAGTGTTATTTTGTTGATCCAAAACAATTCTTTATCGATCTCTACAAATCTTGAGTCAGCAATTTTGTTCTTCCAAGACTCCATCATTTGGACTCAAAAACGAACTAATATTGGTGCAAATAACTATAGAATCACAAAGCTAACCATAAGATGGTCCAACATGAAGAGTTGAAGGTAGCATATTTAAATTGTCCATCAAGAAGAGGCCGATCTATTAATTCCAAAGTTACTAGTAAAGCCGAGAATCATAATCCTTAGCATGGAGATGGTGTAGTCCAACCAACTCAACTTAAGATCTAGACTCCAACTGAAGTCATGACCAGAAAAGGATATGGATAGGATGATGAAGAGAATAGAGGATAGATTCCAAGCTAGTCTGAATGTGATGAATCAAATGTTGCAACAGAGTTTGAGATTGCTAAGGAAGAGCAGAAGAGATTCTAGTCTCGGGTCAGAAATTTCCTCGTCATATGAGTAGAGATGGAGGGACATGAAGCAAAAGAAGACTCAAAACAATTTTTGAACATCTTGTAAAGTAGGATGGCAAGCTCTAGGCACATGTTTAAGGACCGGTATTGACCAAACGGTAGGGGTCGGTATCGACCTATCCAATGGTGGGTCCAGAGCTCACCTTCTGGACAGCAACATGGATTTGATTTCTAAAGGCGCTATTGATGATTGGAATATGAAGAATCGTGCAGCTAATGATGATACTTTATATGTGAATCAAACATGGGGGACTGCCGAACGAATGGATCTCCTAAAGTATGGAGATGCTAGGTATCAAGATCCAAACCGAGAGGATTCGCCATGCCGAACACTAGGGGCGGAGCTCGATTACCACCGTCTAGTTGAATATATTGACTCGATCTAACTGAAGGTTTTGGTAAGGAGACTTATTTGTGAAATTCACTTTAGAACCAATTATGAGTGGGGTGCCTCAAAGTCGAAATCCATTAGTAGAGAACATTTGACATGGGATATATCCCCGGAGATTTGTAATGCCAATTATGCTACAGTATAGAGGAATGACGAATCCTAGGCAGCATTAGTTGAGATATGAGTGGCATATGGATTCCACCATAGCTTCTGTTACCATGAAATGCCACTGCTTTCCAATTTTCCTAAAAGGAGTAGCTAAGATGTGGTTCACTCGACATCCTCCGTGGTTCATATCATCTTTTGTTAAGTTGATAAAGAAGTTTACAGAACAATTTTGTTTACATACTTCACATCCAAAACATGCCATGTCATTGTCAAACCACTTCCAAGCTGATGGAGAGTCACTGAAGGATTTCTAATATCGGTTCCACACAAACATGACAAAAGTTATAGATCTCAAGGATGACATATTTCCGATAGTGCTAATTAGAGGAATTCATCCTAACAGAGATTTCCGGGAATGACTGGAAAGGAAATCCCTACCAATAATAGATGCATTCTACAGAAAATCCCACGAGTACTTACACTTGGAAGCATCCATAGAGAGCTAAGGCGGGGAGTTCAACTGGAGTAGTGCAGAGCAACGTTGCTGTAAAGAAATCTGGAGGGAGTGTCGAAAAGATGGATATGAAAGATGGAAACAAGAACAGTGATTGGAAACGGAATGACAATGGGGCTAAGAAAAAGAAGCTAGATGAATAAAAATAGTATTAGGTCTTATATGTAAGACAACTGTACTGAACTAAACAACTCCACAGGGAATATCTGTCTGGCAACTCAAAACATTAGTAGTATAGAAATCTGACTTCGTGAAAGTCCATTGAGAAGGAGAAAAAGTGAGGCAAGTCTTGTAAATTCCATGAAACAAATAGTCATAATACCAACGAGTAATGGAACTTGCGAGATATGATTAAGGAGTTGATTTGTAAGAAAAATTTACAACAAAATATTAATGCCCCGTAGGATGATGGGTAAGAAAACTCTAATACTCCTGGGCCGTCTTTCCAATAGGTGCAAGTTGAGCCTTATGCTGATGCATTAAGGTGCATAGAAAAATGGTTGGTGATTAATGAAGAACTCTAATACTCTAATACTCACTAGGATGGTGCAAGTTGAGCCTTATGCTGATGACAGGAATTCCATATTCAATGCACCAACCATTGCATTAAGGTGCATAGAAAAATGGTTGGTGATTAATGAAAAATGCATTAAGGTGCACCTATAAGGAAACTCTAATACTCACTGGGATGCTGCTGAATATGGAATTCCTGTAAAACAGTGAATAACGATGACTGACAATAGTATTTTCTGGAGTAGAGATGTTGATGGAGTGGAAGCTCCAACAATTGAGCCACTCGTGATCACATCCACGGTTCGCCTTAGTATTTTTTGAAAGGTGCGGTTGACTATGGAAGTTCGGTCAATATCTTGTTAAGAAAGCTTATGATCAAATGATGTTGGAGGAGAACAATTTGAAGTCTTGTAAATCTCAAATACAGGGTTTGAACATGATGGCTATTAAGCCAATTAGATATGTAGAATTATTGGTGGTACTTGGTGAGGGAGACCATAAGTGAGTTTGAGTGGTGTCTTTTTTGGTGTTGGATATTTTCTTAGTTACGATGCATTTCTAGGCCGATCGGCCATGGCCGAGTTAAGAGTGGATTAGCATCTTAGTGTTTGATTATGAAGTTTCCTATAGAGAATGGTACAGGGATTATCTAGGGAGATCAGGTGACTGGCCATGAATGTTATGTCGTCGAGCTAAAGGAGGCAAGGCGAAAGGAGAAAGAAAAAAATATGGAGGGGATCTTTTGCATTAGGGCTTTGGATGCATACCAACTACAGCTTAAGCCCTAACTCGGGAAGCCTAGTTGGTTACTTAAGGACATGGACTAGAGTAAAGAGCTAGAAGGTGGAAAAGCAGCTCCAGTAAGTTGAAATTTGCTGTCCTAATTTTCCAAGATGATCCAAATCGTGTCTTAAAGGTTGGATCATAGCTCAACGCAAGATTGATGAAGGAGTTGTTTAGTTTTCTCTAGGCAAACCTGGATGTGTTTGCTAGGACACACTAGAACATATGTGGGATATCATCCGAAATAGCGAGCCAAGCATTAAATATAACTCCAAACACATTCCAATGAAATAGAAATGCCACAATCTAGGTCTGCAGATATCCGCCACACCTAAAGAAGAGCTGGATAAGCTGATGGACAAAGGCTTCATCCATGATGCCTTATACCCGGAGTAGGTATCTAATCCTATCTTGGTGAGGAAATTAAACAGGAAGTCGTAACAACCTAGATTTTCGAGTTAATAACATAAAATAAATTATGATTTAAATTGGAGAATTTGAATCATTAATCTGGAAATTTGCATTCTTTTGTAAAGACATTTAGAATGATTTTCAAAGGGTTGAAATCACTTGAAAACATTATTGAGATTTTATTTAATCATGGTGAATTCAGAAATAATAGAATATTAGGGAAATTAGAATTTTTTTAAAGATAATTGGAACTAGAGTTTGGATAAGAATATTTATACAGTTTGAATTTTTTTAGGTAAAAGAAGAATTTGAGATTAGTACGACTTCTTTATAAAAACAATGTTCATTGTTAAAATAATTTAAAAAGTCATTTTATTTATTCGGCTATGGTTTAAGTAATTAATGTAACATCCCGGTATTTTCAACCATTCGCATCCATACATGCCGGACTTGAATCGCTCAAAAAATCACTTTGTTAATTTATATTTGGCAAAACTCAGCATATACAGTAAATAAATCAATTACAAAATCATAGACACAGAGTAATATAATAATAATGCAGCGGAACAGATAAATAGTAGTTCATGAAGCTACTATATAAACAATAGAGTTTGAAATAAGTACAACCGAATATCTTGAATACAGATAACATATCTAAACAAATCAACTGGAAAAGGTGAAAGCTAAAATTGATAGTTGGATCTCCAAACAAAGCTCCAAACTCCCAAGGTGAGTCTCAAATGCTGTAGCACTCGGTCTAACCCAAGAATAAAGCAAAACACAAAACACTCGAGTCAGGATTTACATTCTTATACTAATAAATCCAACTCAAGTGAAATATCAACTGGAATACAAGTAACTTAAAGGATCTTTGGGTTACCCATCCTCTAAGGATCCGTGGAACTATCTACTATGTAGACATATACGCTATTAACAACCAAACGTCATTATAACACCGTAGCCATTTCAAAATAATTTATACTACAAAAACCAAAATATCATTTCCATTTTAAATATATATACTATTTCCAAATTATAGCACTTTCAAAGTTACAACATTTTCGAAACCAAAACACTTTGAGATTATAATTCTTTAGAAACCATAACTTTGAAATCATAACTTTCACCACTTGAACAGTTTAATAGTAGATATAAAATAAAATAGTTTGTAAAATAAAATAGTTTATATCAAAATTAGTTTATATTAAAATAGTATATACATATTATACAATTTATAAAGTACAATATTTATAATTCCCTCAAATTTCACAAATCGATTCAAATCAACTCGACTTCCAAATTCAAATTTAATTCAATCTTAATTTATCAATTTCAATTAAATTCAATTTGTAAAAAACAAATTCAAATTATACCAATTTCAAATACAGATTTGAACCACAAAATAACCCGTTTAAATTTCAATATAATTCAAAGCTTTAAATATTCAAAATTTTCAAACTAAACTTAACAATTTCATATAGATCTTGATTTACTTCATTATTATTTAGTATTTGGTATATTCACTTAATAAATTTAAATAAATTTAAATTATATTTACTAAAGATTTCCTTGAATTTATTTAAATGTGAAATATTCATTAAATTACCTAAATCATAAATCAAGTTATAAAATCATATCTTTAAATTTAAATTCATTAGGTTCCAATCGATTTAGTTAAACAAATTTCTTAATTAAATACAATTTCAAATTTATCTCCCTAACCTTAACTTATAAAATCATTATAAAAATCTATTTTTAAAATAAAATTTTAAATATTGACGTATACGTATTATATATAATTTAAATCAAACTTTATTAAATTAAAGCTTATTATTAAATCTACTTTATATTAAAACTTATTTATATGTAAAGTATTTTCAATATTATACAAAACCGTATATATATTTCTTTTCAGAACCTTAGAAATCGCTTTTAAAATATTTATACATAGACCAACGGTGTCTTTATATAATTTTTTATCATATGGTCAAGTAAAACGAACACTTATTTTTTCAATCCATAGTTTAAATATATACGGGTATATATCATTTCAACCTGCAATCCCAAATTAAGTTGAAATGAAAATCGCTTGGGTTTATCATTTCAACCCATAATGATTTTACGGGTATGTATCATTTCTACCCATAGGGAATTCTAAACTAATAGGGAACTTGCAGAGTGAGAACATATATAATAAAATATAACATATAACAACATGTATATATCATCAGTGACTAAATAAAATATAAACAATGGGATATGGTGTCATATGCCACAGGTGAACAGTTATAGATAATAGCATATATATAACAATTTACATTAACTAACACCAGCATATTTCAATTGTTGTTTCAATTGAAGTCGAATTTAATAGATGTAAGAACGTTAATCGTGAGTGATTGCTCACATTTTGAGGCTTGAGATGAACGATGAAACGAGATGAGTTACGAATCAAAGCACGAATTCCAAAACAAAGCTAGATTGGCACGAATTCGATGGAAAGCTGATAAATAGGAATCGATGAGACAAATCAGAATTAGTTTGATATAAAATGAAACGAAATGCATATTATATTGTTATTTTATTGCTTTCTTTCGAAAAATCAATGTTTAAATCAAAACGCGTATTTAGAAATAAATCTATAGATTTATTATTATCATTTCCTTAAAAATAAGATTTCAGATTTAAGGCAAATTTAAAAATATATTATATACACATATACGTAAAATTAAACCGATTGTAATTATTATATAAACATATATATATATATATATATATATATATATATATATAAATCAGATATATAACTAACATAACCAGTACCTAGTAACAACTATATATATATATATCCAATATATATACATGTGTAACAATACTAGGAATAGGCATATTACATAGATATGTATATTTTTTTCCCAAAACATTAATATGCGTATAAAATACTAACGCATTATAATACGTATATAATACGCGTAGGTATAGAATGTACTTTACACATATATAAAATTTGTACAACAGAACAGCAAAAGGGCTAATAATATATATATATATATATATATAAACTAATATATATATATATATACACACAACATTATATTTTTAAATATTCATACTTGAAACCCATATGTACACCTATAGATAAACTAACCGACAATGCACACATTCCTCATATAACCAACGTAACATATATACCATATATCTTATAACACATATATACAACGTATTATTTAAGATTTACATGTTTACAGGTACCCAACTATTATATTATACACCCAAGCAAAACAGCTCAATCAAAATATGCACTGTCATATATATGAAAATTTAACTTTTATATGTATTCTAAAATAGATGTGAAATTTCAAAACCCAAAATAAAATATGTGTTAATTGTATGCTATATGAACTAAATGTTCAAACCAAAATATTACATCACTGTACTTATACTATGTGAAATATGCGTATTTCGTTTCAACGTCCTCATTTCTTAAACACGTAAGATTTTAAAATCTACCATATATAAATTATCTTATCACACACCTAACTTCTATTATAAAACTTATGATATATAAACCTATATATTATAAATTTATATAACTGACATATTGAAAAATTTAAATGAACTGATAATATAAGAAAAACATAACTTGCTATCTACAAATATAAATACATCAATACACACACACACACACACGTGTTTGAAATATAAGTAATAGAGATAGTTCGTATACAAAATTTTCCAAAAAATCAATAAAACATGATGCTAACTCATTATATACTATATACACCTTATATACATATATACTACTGATTGGAGGAGTAGGGCAGGTCGAGAGGAGTTCGCGGGATGGCAGGAGATCGGAGGGAGGCGCCGAGTGGAGTACCAAGGCTGGGAAAGTTGTGCGTTATACATATTTTTTATAAAATGAAGAAGAACGATCTTTAGAGAAGAGGCAGAGCAATTTTGGCCATGGGCCTGAGGAGTTTGGTGAAAGAAAATTAATATTCTATTTCTTTAGTATTGTGACGACCGCCCATGACTCCCGCACCAAAACAAGGAAATAGTGCGCTGAAGAGTGTGCCAGGCCGCCATGGACGATCATCAAGGTAGTGTAAACACAAAGGTCTATCGTATTACTCACACCGCAAGGATAAAAATACAATAGAAAAGTATACATGGTGAAGCTCATTGAACAGAATCTTATCATATAAACTCATAGTAGTTTAATACAAACATTTGAATAGTCAATACATCAAGCCTCACTACATAACACTCAGAGTATCAAACAAACAGCGGAACATCCAGTACATATAGTAAGAGAACAATATGCAAAAGCCTCCAGCTCGTCTTCGTCATCAACAACGTTGGTCACTAAGAACAGCACCTGTCACCTGCTACCTAGTCTGCTCATCCCAAACGGATGAACAGACCAAGGTGATAAGAGTTGAACATAAAACCTTGAGTCAGACAAAAGTCCTAGTGAGCAGTAAATCAACTATCAAACATACCAAAAGAGCATAAAGGGTAAAAGGAATAGGAACCCAACCATCCCACTCCACCTCTTTCTACAGTGATAGCCCCCAGACCCACTAAGCAGGAATAAACATAGCAAAGCAGAAAATTAAAGTAAAGCAATTATCACTCGAGTCAAGGTCGATGTTTTCCAAGTACAAACCCCCAAGGCCCAAACCAAGATCAGATAAGCACTCACAAAACATCGCTCTTGAGACCGAGTGACGATACAACCAAAGCATCCAAATATCCATGACTCTGGCTATCACTGTTATCATTACTTCGATGTCACCGTTAATTGAATGACCGGCTCATTCTTTCATCTGTCCGTCAAGGGCTAATGGTAACCCCGGTTCTAGACATAACTCCGCACGTCGTCGCAGCCCGTGCCTATGACTATCGAATCTGCCCAGAGTACTTGGCACGTCTTCGCAGCCCGTGCCTGGGATTATCGAATCTACCCAGTGTACTCTTGATTTGAGCATGCTAGAACCTTCAATAACGATGAAATCTCAGCCTCCTAGTCATCCTCCTTGACGACTATTCTCAAACTAGCTCAAGCGCCTCTCGAGCCATCCATTATCAACAAACTCGAACCATATCACCGAGTTATCAACATGCTTGGGATGATCCCATCTGGATTAAACCAAGACTATCTCACATCATGCTTTGCTTCATCGCAGCATAGCAAAGTCCCATCTCAATATCATCATCAAATCTATCCATATGAGCTTTATCATCAGCTTCATATGCCACAAGCAGCTTTCTTCATTCAAAAGCCTTTCCACTTGACTTTTGGATCATCTTCGACCAACTTGTCCAAACTCAACCATCAATCAACTAACTCAGAACAATCAATCAAATCAATCATTAATCCAATTAATCAATCATTCAAACAAGATCTAAATAAACGATTATAACTATAATGGCAATTTGGTAAATAAAGAGTCCAAACCTAACAAGCATGAATTCTAAGTAACGACTTGATGAAGGATCTATCTTAGGTTAACATGTAGTAGAATGGATATCAAAATTTTATGGACAATTGATCTACATGCAGACTTAAATAAAATGCATGAAATCACTATCTTTAACATACAAACAAGCCACCAATCCAATATACTCCTTTGGGTCCGTGTGAGAGATAACTACCACTCACCGAATCACCTAAACACCTCAAAAACTATCAACTTCAGATCTGAACAGCGAAGAACTAAGCTTGATCCGACAAGATTCCGCTTCAAATGATGAAATCTCTCTTTATAGGATGAAGATCTTCAACTTTAGCTCTTGGATCTTCGATCTTGGATGGATGTAAGCACTAGATTAAAGTGGATAGAAGAAGTGAAGGAATGTTGTAGTCGAGCTCTCAAAATGGCAGCACTTCGTCGCTTCAAAATCCGGATCCCAAAAAGTGAAGAAAGACCGGGTATTTATAGGCTGGAAACTCCTTAAGTCGGCCGTCCCCCCTTAAGTCGTTGCCGACCTAACCATTGCCGACTTACGACCTAAGACTCCCCACGGCTTACGACCTAACGACTCAACCAAATGCCACTAAGCGACTTACGACTTAGCTGAGATGCCGACCTAACCACTACAGCGACCTAACTACACAAGGAAAACCACCATAGGTCGCGTACGACCCAACGACTTACGACCTAACCCTAAGTCGCTTGCAACCTTAGGTCGTCTCACGACCTAACTATAACCCGGCACTAACCACTAGGTCGCTACCCCCCTTAAGTCGCTCACCACTAGGTCGCTAACTCGCTTCAACCGACCTATCCCTAAGCCGCTAGCCATTAACTCGCTAACTACCTTAAGTCGGTCACTCCTATAGGTCGGTCACTCTATAGGTCAGTCCAAACCTTAAGCCGTTAACCCCTAACTCATTCACCTTCCTTAAGTCGCCTACTATCCTTAAGTCGTTCCATCGACCTAACTTTCACACGAGCTAACTCTGGATGGCTCATTCCTATAGGTCGGTCAATAACTTAAGTCGCTCCATTCCACTAAGTCGCTCACACGAGCTAACTTCCACACGACTTAAGCTCCTGGACAAGGTGGGCTCTGGTTGACTCAAATAATTCAAACGACCTAAAGACAATAATTTTACGATTTATCAATACGTAAAATACGGGTCGTTACATCCTCTCCTCCTTAGGAATTTCGCCCCCGAAATTCCAAACAAACAAGAACAATCAAAGCCTATTCTGCATGCCTACCATCCATAGCAATCAACAAACCATGCATCCAATTACTAGCCTAGCATGCAGAATTCTAAGACTAGAACAAGTTACAATTCATGAGATGTCACGACACCTTAGGGCCATACCTCGAAGAGTTCAGGATGAGCTGCCATCATCCTCTCTTTCTCCTCCCATGTACAGTCGTTAAAATCGTCACTCCATTGTACCTTGAGCAACGTAATCGTCTTCCTCCTAAGCTGTTTCGTGTCGGTTTCAACAACACGAAGCGGCTTACAAGGTCTCGTAACAACTAGATCAACATCCAAATCTTCATAGCTATCAACAGAAACCACCGTACTTGGGTCGTGCACATACCTCCGTAGATATGATACATGAAAAACATTGTGCACACATGGCATCTTTTCTGGTAATTCCAACTTATAAGCGAGCTTTCCAATTCGCTCGATGATCGAGAATGGTCCAACAAATCTCGGAGTCAACTTTCCTTTCTTCCCGAATCGAATGACATTCTTCAGTGGAGAAATCTTCACGAAAACCATATTGCCTACGTCGAATTCCAAATCCTTACGATGCTTATCGGCATAACTTTTCTCACGGTCTTGGGCTGCCTTCATTCGTCGCCGAATGATCTCGATGCAATCCGAAGTCTATCGAATCATTTCGGGCCCAAGTATCAGCTTTTCTCCAGTTTCCAACCAACATGTCGGAGAGTTACACGGTCTTCCATACAGTGCTTCATACGGTGCCATACCAATACTTGACTGGTAACTGTTATTATATGCGAATTCCACCAAATGAAGATGGTCTTCCCATGATCCTCCGAAATCCAAAACACATGCCCTCAGGAGATCTTCCAAAACTCTGTTGACTCTCTCGGTCTGACCATCTGTTTGTGGGTGATTGGCTGTACTCAAACATAACTGGGTTCCCAAAACTTCCTGGAAACTCTTCCAAAATCTACTAGTGAACAATGTGTCTCGATCGCTCACTATATTCTTCGGAATACCATGGAATCGAACTATCCACTTAACATACAACTCAGCCAATTTCGATGCAGTCCTAGTTGATCGAACAGGAATGAATCTTGCACTCTTAGTCAAACGATCTACGATTACCCAAATCCCTTCATTTCCTGCTCTGGTTCTAGGTAACCCGTCGATAAAATCCATCGATATTTGCTCCCACTTCCATGTAGGGACTTCTAACGGCTGAAGCAATCCACTGGGCTTCTTCTGCTTGGCTTTAACCAACTGGCAGTTCATACATTTGGAAATAAAATTTCCAACATCCTTCTTCATACCTTCCCAATAATAGGTTCTCTTCATATCCCAATACATCTTATTTCCACCTGGATGAATTGTCAACTTTGAGCGATGACTTTCCATAAGAACTTCATCTCCCAATCCATCTATATCGGGAACAACAAGTCGTCCTTGCTTCCGAAGCCAACCCTCTCGATCAACTTCGAATCCTTTATCCTTCTCTGGGTCTGATCTAAATTCCAAATCCCGGATAATCTTGACAAGCTTATAGTCTTGCTTTTGGCTCTCGCCAATTCTTTCCACTAGAGTAGGTCTTATCGATAAGTTTGCCAACATCTCAGCTTCCAATTCACATCTAGGCCTGAAGTCAAATCCAGCTAAATACTCGAGACTCTTCCATTCCGAAAACATGGCTCCCAATCCTGCATGTCTTCGACTTAACGCATCTGCCACTGCGTTACCTTTTCCCGGAGTATAGGCTATACCAAAATCATATGATGCTAAAAACTCTAACCATCGTTGCTGTCAAAGATTCAAATCTTTTTGGGAGAAGAGATACTTCAACGACTTATGATCTGTAAACAACTCGAATCGAACTCCCAGTAGGTAATGTCTCCACATCTTCAAAGCAAATACAATCGCCGCTAACTCTAAATCATGAGTAGGATAATTCCTTTCATGCGGCTTTAATTGTCAACTTGCATATGCAACAACTTTATCTTTTTGCATTAGCACGGCTCCAAGTCTAGTACCACATGCATCGGTGTAAACCACCATCTCGTCATTCCCACTTGGGATAGTCAAAACAGGAGCACTTGTTAGTCGCTCTTTCAGGATTCCGAAAGCTTGCTCACACTTAGCATCCCATCTGAATACTTGGTTCTTTTTCGTCAATCCTATTAATGGTGCAGCTACCTTGGAAAAGTCTTTGATAAATCGATGATAATATCCTGCTAATCCAATAAAACTTCTCACATCAGATGCATTATTAGGTCTAACCCAATCCTGGATTGCTGCCACTTTGGCGGGATCAACCGCTATTCCATTTCCAGAGATAATATGGCCTAAGAATCTCACTTCACTCTTCCAGAAGTAACACTTCGAAAACTTAGCCCTCAGCTGATGTTTTCGCAAGATTTCTAAAACAATACGCAAGTGTGTCTTGTGCTCTTCCTCAGTTCTGGAATAAATCAAAATATCATCCACGAACACAAGTACGAACTTGTTCAACTGATCCCTGAACACTCTATTAATAAGATCCACAAAATATGCTGGTGCATTGGTTAATCCAAACGGCATTACCAGCCACTCATAGAAACCGGATGGTGTCCTGAAAGCAGTCTTCAGCACACTATCCCTAGCCACTCTTAACTGGTGAAATCCCGTTGCCAAATCCATCTGAGAAAACACCTTAGCTTCGTGAAGCTGATCAAACAAGTCATCTATTCTCGACAATGGATACTTGTTCTTCTTAGTCACTTTATTCAGCTCACGATAATCCACACACAACCTCAACGATCCATCCGCTTTGGTTGCAAACACAACTGGTGCACCCCATTCGGACACACTATGCCGAATGAATCCTTTCTGTAAAAGGTCATCAACTTGCACCTTCAACTCTTGTTGTTCCCTAGGCGCCATCCGCCTAAGAGGCATCACCACAGGTCTGGCTCCTTCAACTAGATCGATATGAAACTCGATCTCCCTATGCGGCGGTAACCCTTTGACCTCGTCAAAGACATCTTCAAATCCATTCACAATAGGCACCGATGACAGTTCATCCCGTGGAACAACCAGCGAATACATGAAGCTCATGAAGACGCCTTCTTCATGCTTACATCGTATCACAACCTTTCGCCCTTCCACATTCTCGACTGTCACCTTCAGCCTCTTACAATCAATCATCGCCGCATATTTCCTAAGCCAGTCCATACCCAAAATAATTCCGAACCCCGCAAAGTTCAGAACAAAACAATCACAAACAAAAGAGCAATCATGACTCGATATAACTAGACCACGACATACCATACATAAACAAGACGAACCCCCAACTGGATTAGTCACAACCAATGGTCTATCAACAATCTCCGGTTTCAAACCCAACCGGCCTACCAGATCACTACAAACAAAGGAATGCGACGCCCCAGTATCAAATAACACTCTAACTGGAACACCACAAATGGAAAGAGTACCTTGAACCACCACACTCTTTCCCTCCTCTTCAGCAGTAGGAGCCTTCAAAGAGGATGGCACAGCCCCCAAAGCATAAGCTTGCACAATCTGCTTGTCCTTCCTCGGTTCTGGACAATTCTTCCTGAAATGCCCCGGTTTGTCACAGTTGTGGCACTTCGCCGGCACCTTTGGATTCTTACAATCTCTGGAGAGATGTCCCTTCTGCTGACAGTTGTAGCAGGTCACTTCACCCTTCGGCCTCTTATGGCCATCCTTACCCCTCTGTTGCTGCTGCTTCCTTTTCTTGTTTTCACCCTGCTGTGTTTTAGACCTTTCCATGGTTACAGCAACAACAGATCCTTCTTTAGGAAACAGATTCTCATGTCTGAGAGCTTTCTCCAAAAGCTTCTCAAATGGGTCATCCAAATGATCCACCAACTGCCTCCCAAGATAACTGTCCAAACCTGTCACGAACTTCTCATTCTTCTGATAGGGAGATTCAATATATGACGGAGCATACTTAGACAAAGCTTCAAACTCAGAAACATACTCAAGAACTGGTCTTCCACCCTGCTTGAGCCCCACAAACTTTTTAAACAGAACAGATTTCTGAGCTGTAGAAATGAACTTAGCTTCAAATCTAGCTAGGAATTGCTCCCAAGTAATTTCTTCCTCTGGAGTATCTATGGTGATAAAGTTCCACCAATCAGAAGCTCTTCCCTGAAGTTGCCTTGATGCAAGCTTCCTCTTAGTTGCATCCTCAATTCCCAAATCACCAAAGATCCTTCTACAAGCATCTATCCATCTCTGGACTTCAATGGTTGACTCTGTTCCCAAGAAAACCTTCCCTCCAAGAGCAGTATAGTCCTTACAAAGCTTAGCAAAATCCACTGGTTTTGGGGCTTGCACTTGAACTCCAACATCTACTGATGGCCCCGGAGCTGGCATCCTTCTCATGATCGAAGTCATCATAGCTTCGAACATAGAAGCATAATCAGCAGCCCCCTCAACAGCACGGCCCTCCCTAGCAGCTAGTCTCCCTCTTCGACTCATTCCTAATACCGATTAGAAAATGATTAATATACCCTGAGAAACAACTGCACAAGGAATTCAAATTCTTCTAAGCTACTAAATATATATATATATATAGTAATCATCGATAAAAATACAATTACGTCTCTCATACGTAGTTACATCAGCGTGCATTGGCTAAAATCGATTAACCTGGCTCTGATACCAAATGTGACGACCGCCCATGACTCCCGCACCAAAACAAGGAAATAGTGCGCTGAAGAGTGTGCCAGGCCGCCATGGACGATCATCAAGGTAGTGTAAACACAAAGGTCTATCGTATTACTCACAGCGCAAGGATAAAAATACAATAGAAAAGTATACATAGTCAAGCTCATTGAACAGAATATTGTCATATAAACTCATAGTAGTTTAATACAAACATTTGAATAGTCAATACATCAAGCCTCACTACATAACACTCAGAGTATCAAACAAACAGCGGAACATCCAGTACATATAGTAAGAGAACAATATGCAAAAGCCTCCAGCTCGTCTTCGTCATCAACAGCGTTGGTCACTAAGAACAGCACCTGTCACCTGCTACCTAGTCTGCCCATCCCAAACGGATGAACAGACCAAGGTGATAAGAGTTGAACATAAAACCTTGAGTCAGACAAAAGTCCTAATGAGCAGTAAATCAACTATCAAACATACCAAAAGAGCATAAAGGGTAAAAGGAATAGGAACCCAACCATCCCACTCCACCTCTTGCTACGGTGATAGCCCCCAGACCCACTAAGCAGGAATAAACATAGCAAAGCAGAAAATTAAAGTAAAGCAATTATCACTCGAGTTAAGGTCGATGTTTTTCAAGTACAAACCCCCAAGGCCCAAACCAAGATCAGATAAGCACTCACAAAACATCGCTCTTGAGACCGAGTGACGATACAACCAAAGCATCCAAATATCCATGACTCTGGCTATCACCGTTATCATTACTTCGATATCACCGTTAATTGAATGACCGGCTCATTCTTTCATCTGTCCGTCAAGGGCTAATGGTAACCCCGGTTCTAGACATAACTCCGCACGTCGTCGCAGCCCGTGCCTAGGACTATCGAATCTGCCCAGAGTACTTGGCACGTCGTCGCAGCCCGTGCCTGGGATTATCGAATCTACCCAGTGTACTCTTGCTTTGAGCATGCTAGAACCTTCAATAACGATGAAATCTCAGCCTCCTAGTCATCCTCCTTGACGACTATTCTCAAACTAGCTCAAGCGCCTCTCGAGCCATCCATTATCAACAAACTCGAACCATATCACTGAGTTATCAACATGCTTGGGATGATCCCATCTGGATTAAACCAAGGCTATCTCACATCATGCTTTGCTTCATCGCATCATAGAGAAGTCCTATCTCAACATCATCATCAAATCTATCCATATGAGCTTTATCATCCGCTTCATATGCCACAAGCAGCTTTCCTCATTCAAAAGCCTTTCCACCTGACTTTTGGATCATCTTCGACCAACTTGTCCAAACTCAACCATCAATCAACTAACTCAGAACAATCAATCAAATCAATCATTAATCCAATTAATCAATCATTCAAACAAGATCTAAATAAACGATTATAACTATAATGGCAATTTAGTAAATAAAGAGTCCAAACCTAACAAGCATGAATTCTAAGTAACGACTTGATGAAGGATCTATCTTAGGTTAGCATGTAGTAGAATGGATATCAAAATTTTATGGACAATGGATCTACATGCAGACTTAAAGAAAATGCATGAAATCGCTATCTTTAACATACAAACAAGCCACCAATCCAATATACTCCTTTGGGTCCGTGTGAGAGATAACTACCACTCACCGAATCACCTAAACACCTCAAAAACTATCAACTTCAGATCTGAACAGCGAAGAACTAAGCTTGATCCGACAAGATTCCGCTTCAAATGATGAAATCTCTCTTTGTAGGATGAAGATCTTCAACTTTAGCTCTTGGATCTTCGATCTTGGATGGATGTAAGCACTAGATTAAAGTGGATAGAAGAAGTGAAGGAATGTTGTAGTCGAGCTCTCAAAATGGCAGCACTTCGTCGCTTCAAAATCCGGATCCCAAAAAGTGAAGAAAGACCGGGTATTTATAGGCTGGAAACTCCTTAAGTCGGCCCCCCCCCCCCTTAAGTCGTTGCCGACCTAACCATTGCCGACTTACGACCTAAGACTCCCCACGGCTTACAACCTAACGACTCAACCAAATGCCACTAAGTGACTTACGACTTAGCTGAGATGCCGACCTAACCACTATAGCGACCTAACTACACAAGGCAAACCACCATAGGTCGTGTACGACCCAACGACTTACGACCTAACCCTAAGTCGCTTGCAACCTTAGGTCGTCTCACGACCTAACTATAACCCGACACTAACCACTAGGTCGCTACCCCCCCTTAAGTCACTCACCACTAGGTCGCTAACTCGCTTCAACCGACCTATCCCTAAGCCGCTAGCCACTAACTCGCTAACTACCTTAAGTCGGTCACTCCTATAGGTCGGTCACTCTATAGGTCAGTCCAAACCTTAAGCCGTTAACCCCTAACTCGTTCACCTTCCTTAAGTCGCCTACTATCCTTAAGTCGTTCCACCGACCTAACTTTCACACGAGCTAACTCTGGATGGCTCATTCCTATAGGTCGGTCAATAACTTAAGTCGCTCCATTCCACTAAGTCGCTCACACGAGCTAACTTCCACACGACTTAAGCTCCTGGACAAGGTGGGCTCTGGTTGACTCAAATAATGCAAACGACCTAAAGACAATAATTTTACGATTTATCAATACGTAAAATACGGGTCGTTACAAGTATATAATGGTTTTAAATGAAACAGATAGAAGACGAGGGGACTGAAAGAAATCAAACAAAGCAACGTATAATAGATTTGAACGTTGGGAATAGAAAACAAAATGAACAGCTAATGTGGAAAGGTAAAAAGTAAAAAAAATAATAGAGCAACGGTTACCCTGGTATTAAGCTGTATAATTAAAGCGATTGATTATTGCGTGGCAGTCACGGTTAAAATTTGAAAATGCAAAAGAAAACAAAAGGTCACGGATCCGGCACCAATACGGTTACCGGTTTCGTGGATTCCGCTGTTTACCAGACTTCAAAACACAGAATTGAATATACCACAGAGATCAGCATGACAAGACGATCAAAATGGTATACAGATATCAGTAGTACAATCATCCTATCAAAAGTCGAAAATCGGTACAAAAAATGCGGCTAATTTGCCGGAAGTAAGATAAACGGAGCAATAGAATTCAATATTTGGAGAAATGAAATATGATCTCTCACTTAAAAGATGATTTACAAATTTATTGTATAAAAATATTCAAATTTGGAAAACATTTTAGTACCATCAAATATTAACTGATTTGAATTTAAATAAAATTACGCAAGAAAATAAACTTCAATATTATCAGATGAAAATTTACTGGTTGCCATTTTAAAATAGGTGTATACCAAATCTAAAATTTTTATTTCCAAATTCAGTCATTTAAAATTTCAGAAAAATTTAGTAAATTACGTTATTAAAAACATTTAAAGTTTATGGGTCATCACACTCTCCCCCACTCAAAACTTTTCGTCCCCGAAAAGGAAGAAAGTAGGAGAATAGAAACAACCGGAAAGAAGAATAGATTGAAAGACAAGATAAATAATTTATTTAAAACTATATAAATTTTAATTTAAATTAATTAATATTCAATAATTTTGTTAAACCCATTTATTATATTCATAATTCATAAATTTATTAAATTTTATCTCAAAATACTTTCAAACATTATTAATAAATCAATAATCATTTACTTTAAATATGTTTTATTTAACTAATAACTTCTAAAATATTTATAACATTAATAATTAACTATTAAACCATGTAGTATATAAATAAACAATATTTTAAACATTTTAAATTATTTAGAACGAAAATGATCAAAATATCCATTATATAATACTTTATCAAAAATACTTTTATAACTCGATGTCTTAACAGGTTTATCCTCGTTCTTGCAGACTCGGGCCACTCGTTGATCAAGTGTAAAGCTAGAATTCTCCAAGTATTTAGTATACCTTTTTCAACACCCAGTGAAAATACTCAAAAAACCTTCAAAACCAATATGGAAAGTACAATCCAAACAAATCAACCGAATCAAACTATGGATCACAGTTACACAATGGTTACGCTTGGATCCCTTAGGCATTCATATGTTTTAAGCAATCACTACCTTGCGAATTTCACCATGATAACAAAAACTATAAACCGCGAATACACTGTGGTTATGGCTGGATCCCCTAGGAAACATCCGTACCCTTTAAGCAATATCTGCATTGTGGATTATGCTACTAAAACGACCATAGATCACAGATACACAATAGTTTTGCCTGGATCCCCTAAGAAACATTCGTATCATTTAAGCAATCACCGCCTTGCGAACTACGCTATGCAGTCGAGTTCGTAAGACCATGGGTAACACGATGGAATTCGAAGGACGCTCGAGTATCTTATCCGAAAAACCCAAATCAGGGAGAATAATATCTATAAAATGAATTCAAAATGTTGCCACAAAAATGATATCAAACATAAGGCACTTTCCATATCCTTACTTCGAAAATATGAATCATTTATTGCCCTTTCAAATCAATTTCCAATATCATACTTATATAAAGTCAATTGCATATAAGATTTCATTTTCAAATCGAATACTTTCTAAAATCAATAGTATATCAAATCATACTTATATAGACTTTGATTGTATAAGATTTTTCTTTTCAAATTGAGTACATTTCCAAATCAATAGTTTTCTAGTCAACTTCATACTTATACAAATCAATTTTATATAAGTTCGATAACTCCCAAACCAAGTATGTAGTAAAATAAGGTTCTCAATTTCACTTTGTTTCCATATCGGTTCAGCTTCAAAATCATATACAATTTCACCAAATTATTTCTTCTAAATTAAATATCTTCAGTTTTCAAAGTTTCCAAAATAATAGGTTTAGAAAATAATCCTAGCTTCCAAATCAACATAATTTAGGTCAAACAAATTCATTTCCAAAATCATCATATAAATACTAGATTTTAAATTCCAATCTATTTTCGAAACCAAATATTTTTCTCAAAATCGATTATACTAAAAAATGATTGCCAAGTTTATAACCATCCCTTTAAAACCTTTAAACTATTTATTTCTATTTCAAGGATCCAATTTAACCTTTGAAAAATATTATTCTATATATATAGTTTTATAAAAGATGTTACTACGTTAAAAACATTTAAAAATAAATTTTATTCAAAAAATTTCAAAATTAAATTTCATATTAGTAGAATTCAAAATATTCTTATTCATTTACTTAACAAAACAGTTTCAAACTTATTCAAATTATATTACTTCATATTTAGCCATACAAAACTAAACTTAAATACTTTATCAAATGATTTATACCTTTCGAAAGTACTTAGCTTTGAAAATTAACCTCGATTTGGAAGTGTTCGAACATTCAAAATAGTCAGAGAAATCAAATTTCCAGTCCAAGAGTTGGAAATTAGCAACCAGTCAGTAAATCAACTTCAATAGATAGGGTTAAATCCAAAACTCGAGGATTGAACACTGGGCCCACTTCAAATCGTTTCAAACATATATACATATGTCTTTCGAATATCAAATCATACTTCAGAATTTGAAATCAAAATTGGTTTCACAAAATCAATCACATAGCAAAGCTACTAAAGTGACCTCTCCTCCACTCTGAAACCCGAAAATCAATGTCGATGATGCGTGCACTCATCACTGAAATTATTTTTCAATGACATAAGTGAGTCTGGACTTCTATTTTCTTGAAAACTTCTTTGAAATTTCTTCGAAATAATTGGAACTCATTTGAAGTCATTTGAAAACATTTCTTATTCGAAAAATATTTTCAAATCGTAATATTTTATATTTTCAAAATCTTAAAACCAATTTCAAAATACCAGAATTCAATTTCTCGAATTTCAAATTTAAATCCCATCAGTTGTAAATAATCTTTTTATAAATCGATTTCTTATATAAAATTTTCAAAATTTCAAATCCTTTGGAATTTCAAATTCTTGTAAAGGTACATAACCCTTGAAAACATTTTCACTTTTATATATAGAATACAATCATACTTATCAAAACAATAATTTCGATATATAAAACAATTCCTAAAATACAAACAAATATGATTTTTCAAAGGATGATTCAAGGATGGATTTCAAATAATGATAGGGATTCAAATTGGAGGAACTCTAATCAAGTAGAATTCTGATTCGTAGATAGGCTCGATCGAAGATGAGATAATTAAATTACAAAATAGAAGATGGATATACTTATATAACACTTATATAAATCGCAGGCGACCTTAATCGGGTCAACCGTGACTTCAGGAATATGATCGATGCAGAATTCTAAGGCAAATCGATACTCGATCGCCAGATATATAATTTGGCATTGCAAGAGATTGCAACATCTAAACCGAGGATACAGAAATCTCTGGTGAATCAACCTCAATTGTAAAGGAGTTTAACCCCTTTACAAATCATTCAATGATTGGCGGGATCACTGATTTTATAGAGATCATTCGAAGTGGAGTTATGGGATGCTCCAAAATCAAAAAATACAAATAGTGGAGAAAAGAATGGATTTCAGAACAAGTGGGAGCATTCCAAAATTAAAAGGAAACCGAATCGAAGAAGAAGAGATTCAAGCACGAACAAAAGTAATTTTGTAATTAAATCTACTACATATGCTAAGTTTTGCGTTAAACTAGAGCTCTGATACCAGCTGTAACATCTCGGTATTTTTAATCATTTGCATCCGCATATACTGGACTTGAATTGCTCAAAATATCAGATTATTAATTTATATTTGGCAAAACTCAGCATATACAGTAAATAAATCACTCGTAGAATCACAGACACAGAGTAATATAATAATAATGTAGCGAAATAGATAGATAATAGTTCATGAAGCTACTATATAAACAACAGAGTTTGAAATAAAATACAACCAAATATCTTGAATACAGACTGATGACGTCTCTAAACAAATCAAATAGATAAGCTGAAAGCTGAAATCGATAGTTGGGTCTCCAAACGAAGCTCCAAACTCCCAAGGTGAGTCTCAAATGCTGTACCACTTAGTCTGACCCGAGCGTATAGCAAAGCACAAAACACTCGAGTCAGGATTAACATTCTTATAATAATAAATCCAACTCAAATGAAATATCAACTGAAATACAAGTAACTTAAAGGATGTTTGGGATACCCATCCTCTAAGGATCCTTGGAACTATCTACTATGTAGAAATATACGCTATTAACAACCAAACGTCATTATAACACCATGGTCATCTCAAAATAATTTATACTTCACAAACAAAATTATCATTTCCATTTCAAACACATCTTATTTCCAAATTATAGCACTTTCAAAGTTACAACACTTTCGAAACCAAAACACTTTGAGATTATAATTCTTCGAAAACCATAACTTTGAAATCATAACTTCCACCACTTGAACAGTTTAATAGTAGATATAAAATAAAATAGTTTGTAAAATAAAATGATTTATATTAAAATAGTTTATATTAAAAATATTTTTATATTAAAATAGTATATACATATTATACAATTTATAAAGTACAATATTTATAATTCCCTCAAATTTCACAAATCGATTCAAATCAACTCGACATCCAAATTCAAATTTAATTCAATCTCAATTTATCAATTTCAATTCATTTCAGTTTTTAAATAAAAAAATTCAAATTCTACCGATTTCAAATACAGATTTGAACCACAAAATAACCCGTTTAAATTTCAGTATATTTCAAAGCTTTAAATATTCAAAATTTTCAAACTAAATTTAACAGTTTCACATTGATCTTGATTGAACTTCATTATTATTTAGTATTTGGAATTCTCTTAATAAATTTAAATAAGTTTAAATTATATTTACTATAGGTTTCATAAAATTTACTTAAACGTGATCATATCTTTAAATTTCAAATTTAATAGTTTCAAATCTATTTAGTTAAAAAAAATTCTTATTTAAATACAATTTCAAATAAGTTTCAAATTTATCCCCCAACCTTAACTTATAAAACCATAATAAAATTCTAATTTTAAAATGAAGTTTTAAATAATAATGTATACATATTATATGTAATTTAAATCAAACTTTATTAAATTAAAGTTTATTATTGAATCTACTTTATATTAAAACTAACTTATATATAAAATATTTTCAATATTATATAAAACCATATATATTTCCTTTCAAAACCTTAGAGATCGCTTTTAAAGTATTTGTACATAGACCAACGATGTCTGTCTATAATTTTCTATCCTACGGTCAAGTGACATGGATATTTATCATTTCAATCCATAGTTTAAATATATAGAGTTATATATCATTTCAACCCGTAATCCCAAATTCCGTTCGAATGAAAATCGCTTGGGTTTATCATTTCAACCCATAACGATTTTCTCATATTCTACAGATTGTCCGGTTGTGTATCATTTCAACCCATAGAGGATTCTAAACTAATAGGGAACTTGTAGAGTGAGAACATATATAATAAAATATTACATATAACATATAACAACAGGTATATATCATCAATGATTAAATAAAATATAAACAATGGGATATTGTGTCATATCCCACAGCTGAACAGTTACAGATAATAGCATATATTTCATAATTTAAAATAACTAATAGCAGCATATTTCAATTGTCATTTCCATTGAAATCAAATTTAGTAGGTGTAAGAACGTTAATCGTGAGTGATTGCTCACCTTTCGAGGTTAGAGATAAATGATGAATTGAGATGAGTTACGAATTCAAGCACGAATTCCAAAACAAAGCTAGATTGGCAAGAATTCGATGAACAAGCTAATAAAATGGAATCGATGAGACAAATAAGAATTAGTTTGATGTAAACTAAATCGAAATGCATATTATATTGTCATTTTATTGCTTTTTTCAAAAAATCAATGTTTAAATCAAAACACGTATTTAGAAATAAATTTATAGATTTATTATTATATTTCAAATTTAAGACAAATAAAAATATATATTATATATATACATATATGTAAAATCAAACCGATTGTAATTATTATATAAACATATATATAAATTAGATATATAACTAACTTAACCAGTACCTAGTAACAACTATATATATCCAATTTATATACTCGTGCAACAATACTAAGAATAGACATAATACATTGATATGTATTTTTTCCCCAAAATATTAATATGCGTATAAATTACTAACACATTATAATTCGTATATAATACGAGTAGGTATAGAATGTACTTTACACATATATAAAAATTTATACCACAGAATAGCAAAAAGGCTAATACTTTATATAAACTAATACACACATACACACACACGCAACATTATATTTTTAAATATTCATACTTAAACCCATATGTACACCTATATATAAACTAACCGACATTGCACATATTCCCTATATAACCGACGAAACATATATACCATTTATCTAATAACACATATATAAGACGTATTATTTAAGATTTACATGTTTACAGGTACCGAACTATTATATTATACACCCAAGCAAAACATCTCAGTCAAAATATGCACTGTTATATATATGAAAAATTAACTTTTATATGTATCCAAAAATAGATGTGAAATTTCAAAACTCAAAATAAAATACGCGTTAAATGTATGCTATATGAACTAAACACTCAAATCAAAATATTACATTACTATACTTATACCATGTGAAATATGCATATTTCATTTCATCGTCCTTATTTCTTAAACACATATGATTTTAAAGTCAACCATACCCAAATTATCTTATCACACACCTAACTTTTATTATAAAACTTATAATATACAAACCTACATATTATAAATTTATACAACTGACATATTGAAAAATTTATATAAATTAATAATATATAAAACAAAACATAACATGCTATGTACTATTAGTCCGTGAAATGATGGTTTTGATGACAACAAACTTAGAATAGTTTGTAAAATATAAAAACTAACATTATTCGTTTAGATATATGTGTATGCAGATTTTAACCATGTAGGTACTAAGAAAGAAGACATTACAATATAGAGATTCAAGATATCAAGATAGATGACTCATGAGTGTCAAGATTATGAAGAGTTCAAGATTTCAAAGTTAAGTATTTTTTATTATTAGGAATTTTGTTAAAAATCATTGAAAAGCATTGGCATCTTAAAATCCAATTTATTCGTGGAATGGAATCCACTTCGAGCCTGTTAAAGGGATGGAACCCTAAGTAGGATGGAACCTATGAAAAATCTAGTGGAACATTGTTTTGTATCCGCTAAATTTTTATTTAAAATTATTTTTCAAAATTAAATCCTGTTTTCAAAATATTTTCAAAACTTTCCTTTTAAAAGATTCAAAACCCTCTATCCTGATTTTAAATAATTTTAGCCTCAAAATTATCTTTAGTTCAAAGTCAAATTACTCCTGATTTTAAACTATCTTTTAATATAATATATTTAACTATATTCAAGTATATTTATAAAATATACTTAGATTTAAAATATAAAATTAGAGTTAAATTCTATGTATATTATTCTCTATATTTACTAATGAATTTTAATTATATTCAAGTATATTTATAAAGTTTAAAATTAGTTTTAATATAAGATAAATGTTATTTTCAAAGAAAATCAAAACACAAAAAAATGCTTTGGGATATCGACATGCCTATATACCCCATGTCGACATGGTGTCAGTTGAGTTCAAAATTTAAATTTCAAAAGAAGTGTCTATTCTTCATAACTCTTCACGAATGGTCATGGCTATTGTTATTCTATAAATAGGGGTTAGTTTCAACGAATTTTACATCAGATTTTCTGGTTTTTCACTCTTCTTCTTCTTCCACTTTTCTTAATACATATTCTTATCATTACTCTGCCGAAATCAACATTGAATCGAACTCGATTACTTCTAGTTTGATTCTCTATCACTCTCTCTACAAGATTGTCAGTGTTATTCAGAGTTATGGACTTCTTTGTAATCTATTAAGCAAGAAAAGGTGTGTGTAGCCTTGAAAATCAATCAAGAAAGAAAAGGTGTGATTATAGCCTTGCTAAATCAATTGGCCAAACTTGTGGCCCGGAAATTAAGTATCTCTACCCAGAGGATCAAAATTATGGATAGTGTACCTCGTAGCCTTGAAACCGAGGGTGTAATTGTACAATTGCTTTTGAAAGGAAATCCGTACTTGTGTTGCGGGACTGGATGTAGGGTAACTCCGAACCAGTATAAAATTCGGTTTGTTCTTTCCTTTACCGCTTTTATTTCATTTCTGCATCTGTGTTTGTTTCTGTGATCATATCTGTGTCTGTGTATTGCATACATCGGTGTCCAAATTAACATAAATCGAAAAAGATTTAGTAATTCTTAATTAACACTATTCACCCCCCTCTAGTGTTAATTCTAGCCTTCAGATCCGTAATTCGCATTTCTCACAATTGGTATCAGAGCAAGGGTTTCAAAGTTTTATAATCTGATTTTTGAAAATTTTTCAAAATGGCTACCAACACTGGTACTGTTGCTAACACTAGTATCCTTGTCACTAGTTCATTTGTAGAGGGTCAGTCTACTATCAGACCACCACTTTTTAGCGGCAGTAACTATGCATATTGGGCATGTAGGATGAAAATATATTTACAATCTATAGGATTAGACACTTGGAATATCACACAAACAGAATATTCTGAACCCATAACTAATTTTGCACAGTGGACTACTGAGCAAAAGACTATTGCACAAAATAATTCTAAGGCAATGAATATTCTGTTTTGTTCACTAGATAGAAATGAATTCAATAGAGTGTCGGTTTGTAAGTCTGCATATGAATTCTGGAAAACTTTGTAAGTTACTCACGAAGGAACAAGCAAAGTTAAATAGACCATAATTTCCATGCTCACAAATCAATTTCAATTATTTAAAATGAATCCTAATGAGTCTATTTCAGATATGTATAGTAGATTTCAGGATATTATGCATTCTCTAATATCTTTGGGCAAGGAATTTTCTGAAGAAGATCAAGTCAGAAAAATTTTAAATTCTCTAACTCCAGAATGGGATCAAAAGACACTTGCGATCAAAGAGGCAAATGACATCAGTACTTTAAAGATAGAAGAACTAATTGGAAATCTAATGTCGTATGAAGTTCAAATGATCGGGAGAAGAGAAAGTAAAGCATCTGAAAAGAAATCAATGGCATTCAATGCATTAACCAATGGATCAGACTCAAACAGCGATAGTGATGAAGAGATAGCCTTTATGACCAGAAATTTTAAGAAATTCCTGAAATACAGAAAGATGAATAATCTCAAGAGAAACAAGTATAAGAATTCTAGAAATCAGAATGTAGTGTCAAATAATGACAAATGTTACAACTGTGATAAACCATGCCACTTCAAAAGCGACTGTCCGTATCCAGATAGGCAAAATTCTCCTATGATCAATGATCCAGCAAAGAAACGGAAGCATGCATTTACTGCCACTCTAGATGACTCAGACTCATCCTCAAGTGATGATGATCAGAAAATAGATAATTCGAATTTGTGTTTCACAGCTGTTCATGACTCAGACGAATTCAAAGAAAAGGACTCATAAAAAGGTACATGTTTACAATACAATTGGTTGAAATTGCCTGCTTAGAATTAGTTGCTTGATTGTTTGATTGATTGGTTTTGAATTAGTGTGTTGTTTGAATTTTAAAATTTATTTTCTATTTTTTATTATTATTTCATTATTTTATTTTTATTTTTATTATTTTTTAATAGTAAATAATATTTTTTGAAATATACTTGAAGTTTAATAATATTTCAGATATATATATAGGCATTAATAATAATAATAATATTTATATATATTAGATAACTTAGGAAAAATGAATTCATGAAAATTCAAAGGCACATGTCAACATGGTCCCTACCACGATGTCGACATGGGTAACTGAATTTGAATTTCAAAATTTGAATTCAAATGTTTGAATTTCCCTCCACCTTTTCACTTCATTCAATCCTCTGAAAAGCTACTTTTTGACTAGAGAATATATCCTTCGAGAATCTATTTATTCACTATCTTTTATCATATCTTTTCACTCTCATTTTCAAATTCAAACTCTCTCTTCATAACTTCAAACTCTCCACTCTCAATTTTAATGGCTTCTTCAAGCAACCCCTCCACCATGAGAATTTCCAAAAAAACAAAGAGCAATTATTCAATGATCCATAGGCAATAAAAACATACATCAATTATGCTAACTATGCCAAAGTCCATCACGAAATTTTTTCTATTTTTCAAGATTTTTCTTCTTATGAACTTGATTCTCTTTTTGCAAACAATGGAGTTCTTAGTCTTATTGATGCTTCTCAAAATGATTTTGCTTGCTATCCAAATATTGTCAAAATTTTCTATGCTAATTTAAACCGTGGATTTTATCATGGAAATGAGGATGAAATTTGAAGTAGTGTCAAAGGCACTAGAATTGTTTTGAATTGTGATCTTTTGGGTACCATTCTCAATTGCAAGTGGATGGTAATGGATCTTTCTAATTTTAAAATCGATGAAAATGATCGTGAGACATTTCATCACATTTACGAAGGGATTGATAATTTTGAATTCAAAAATCAAAATTTTCGACCAAAGGCAAGAATTTTCAATCTTCTTTTGCAACATACTTTGACCCCAAGATCGAGGAATTTTAACGATCCTACTTCAAAAGTTTGCAAAGTTCTTTTTGCTATTTTCAAAAATTATGACATAAATTGGACGCAAGTTATTTTGGATGTACTTCGTCCTAAAAATCTTGAAATCGGTGAGAATACCTTATACCATGGAATTTATCTCACTCGGATAACTATTTTGGAGTGGATTTCAAAGGCGAAGAATTTGTTTCTAGAAAAGTTTTCAACCATTCCAACATTTCGCTTACGAAAATTCATTTTATTTTTCAACCTTATGAGACCCTTGCCGAAAAAGAAGAGCGTTTGGCTCGTGAGGAAATGGAAGAAAAGGAAGAGGAAGAAGAAGAAGGGGATGAAATGGAAATTGAAGAAGAAGAAGGCGAAACCTCTTTGGAAAGCATTGACTATCCTCCTAATCCATCCACCAAAACCCTTTTAAAAAACCAAAAGACGATTGTTGAGAACCGACGGATTCTTAAAAGTTCCGTTAGTAAGAAGTTTGGATAAAATTTCATCCAAGATGAACAAGTTCATTTCCAAAGTCAGCAAGAAACCTGGACTATCTTCATCATCCTCTAACTAGTCTTATCTTTTCATATCTTGTTGTATTTGTTTTAGTTTGCTTTATTTCGAATGTTCATGTAGTTTATTGTATGCTTAATCGTTGTACTATTGTAGTATGCAATGAAATGAAATTTCCTTTCTGTTATCTATCTTATCTTATCTCCAGAATAAATGTTAGTATAGTATATAAGTATATATATACACATAATTATTCATAAAATCAAATTAGTCATAATTTTTCACTGACCCATGTCGACATCCCCTATATGACCATGTCGACATGTACTGGTCAGAATTGAATTCGAAATTTGAATAACTACCAAACGTCTGTTCATTTCAAACAAATTTCTACACCTATATACTTGTTTCTTCCAGAATTCTTCACTAAAATTCATTTCTTATCATCTATATCCTTTGTTTCTTTCATAAATTCAACTATGGCTAATCCTTTTCACAATCTATCCGAAAATCTTGAAAAAACTCTTAATTCATTCAAGAATATTCTCTCGTTTATTCTATGAAACCAGTGTCACTTAGAATTGAGTCAAATGCAGATGATCATGGAACAAGAAAGGCACTTCGATGCGATACGATGGATGATCTCCTCTCTGCACAAGGATGACAATGAAGCACATCCTTCTGTCTCTCTCACCAATGACAACGATAATTGGGATGCTATTAAGGCAGACCCAATCTTTGGAGAAGAAGGATGGGTGGAAGTTCCACGTAACGTTTAATTTTTATTTGTTTGCTTTGTTTGATTTGCTTGAATTGATATGGTTTGGATTGATACTCTGTGTGGATTGATTTCTTGATATTGGTTTGAAATTTGTTGTATAAAACATATATGTACATTGAAATGTATATAGACTTTTATTAGTTATCATGTTCAAAAGTATAATTATTTCTTAATCTATATATTCCATTGTATAGTTTATCAATGCAGGTACTAAAGAATGAGTGGGAGTGAATTATTTTTGTTGATGACAAAGGGGGAGAAATATAAAATAGGGTAGTTAGGCATAGATTAAGGGGGAGTTATTAGTTTTAGGGGGAGTTATTAGGATAGAAGTAAGATTTTATAAATAAAGGTTATCATCATCAAAAAGGGGGAGATTGTTAGTCCGTGAAATAATGGTTTTGATGACAACAACCTTAGAATAGTTTATAAAATATAAATACCAACATTATAAGTTTAGATATATATGTATATGCAGATTTTAACCATGCAGGTACTAAGAAAGAAGACTATACAGTATAGAGATTCAAGATATCAAGATAGAAGACTCATGAGTATCAAGATTATCAAGAGTTCAAGATTTCAAAGTTAAGCATTTTTTATTATTAGGAATTTTGTTAAAACTCAATGAAAAGCACTGGCATCTTAAAATCCAAATTATTCGTGGAATTGAATCCACTTCGAGCCTGTTAAAGGGATGGAACCCTAAGTCGGATGGAACCTACAAAAAATCTAGTGGAATATTGTTTTGTATCCGCTAACCTTTTATTCAAAATGATTTTTCAAAATAATATCCTGTTTCCAAAATGTTTTCAAAACTTTCCTTTTAAAAGATTCAAAACCCTCTATCCTGATTTTAAATAATTTTAGCCTCAAAATTATCTTTAATTTCAAAGTCAAATTACTCCTAACTTTAAACTATCTTTTAATATAATATATTTAACTATATTCAAGTATATTTATAAAATATACTTAGATTTAAAATATAAAGTTATAGTTAAATTATATATATATATATTATTCTCTATATTTACTTAAGAATTTAAGTTATATTCAAGTATATTTATAAATTTTAAAATTAGTTTTAATATAAGATAAAGGTTATTTTCAAAGAAAATCAAAACATCAAAAGTTCTTTGGGATGTCGACATGCCTATATATCCCATGTCGACATGGTGTCAGTTGAGCTCAAAATTTAAATTTCAAAAGAAGTGTCAATTCGCCATTACTCTTCACGAATGGACATGGCTGTTGTTCTTCCATAAATAGGGGTTAGTTTCAACGAATTTTACATCAAATTTTCTGGTTTTTTACTCCTCTTCTTCTTCCACTTTTCTTAATACATATTCTTATCATTACTCTGCCGAAATCAACATTGAATCGAACTCGATTACTTCTAGTTTGATTCTCTATCACTCTCTCTACAAGATTCTCAGGCTATTCAGAGTTATAGACTTCTTTGTAATCTATTAAGTGAGAAAAGGTGTGATTGTAGCCTTGAAAATAAATCAACAAAGAAAAAGTGCGATTGTAGCATTGGTAAATCAATTGGGTAAACTTGTAGCCCGGAAATCAAGTATCTCTACCCAGAGGATTGAAATTCTGGAGGGTGTACCTCGTAGACTTGAAACTGAGGGTGTAATTGTACAATTGCTTTTGAAAGGAAATCTGTACTTGTGTTGTGGGACTGGATGTAGGGTAACTACGAACTAGTATAAAATCCGGTGTTTTCTTTCCTTTACTACTTTTATTTTATTTCTGCATCTGTGTTGGTTTCTGTGATCATATCTGTGTCTGTATATTGCGTACATCGGTGTCTAAATTAACATAAATCGAAAAAGATTTAGTAATTCTTAATTAACACTATTCACCCCCTCTCTAGTGTTAATTCTAGCCTTAAGATCCATAATCATCATTTCTCACATCTACAAATATAAATATATCGATATATATATACGCATACTTTGAAATACAGACAAAAGACATAGTTCGTGTATAAAATTTTCCAAAACATTAATAAAACAAGATTCTAACTCATTATATGCTATATACACTTTATATATATATATGTATATGTATATATATATATATATAGACACACACACACACTACTGACCGGAGGAGCAGGACAGGTCGAGAGGAGTTCGCGGGCTGGCAGGAGATCGAAAGGAGGTGCCGAGTGGAGTGCCGAGGCTGGGAAAGTTGTGCGTTGTACACATTTTTTTTATAAAATGAAGAAGAACTATAATGAGAGAAAAGGAAGAGCAATTTTGGCCATGCGCATGAAGAGTTTGATGAAAGCAAATTAATATTCAATTTCTTTAGTATATAATTATTCTAAATGAAACAGATAGAAGACGAGGGGGTTGAAAGAAATCAAACGAAGCAACGTATAATAGATTTGAACGTTGGGAATAGAAAACAAAAATGAACAGCTAACGTGGAAAGGTAAAAAAACAAAAAAAATAGGGCAGCGGTCGCCTTGGTATTAAGCTGAATAATTAAAGCAATTGATTGTTGCATGGCAGTTATAGTTAAAATTTGAAACGCAAAAGAAAACAAAAGGTCACGGATCCGGTACCGATATGGTTACCGGTTTTGCGGATTCCGCTGTTTAGCAGACTTCAAAACACAGAATTGAGTATACCGCAGAGATCAGCACGATGAGACGATCAAAGCAGTATACATATATCAGTGGTACAATCATCCTATCAAAAGTCGAAAGCCGGTACAAAAAATGCTTCTAATTCGCCAGAAATAAGATAAACGGAGCAATAGCAGTCAAAATTTAGAGAAACGAAATATGACGTCTCACTCAGAAGATGATTTAAAAATTTATTGTATAAAAATAATCAGATTTGAAAAACATTTTATTACCATCAAATATTAAATAGTTTGAATTTAAATAAAATTACACAAGAAACTAAACTTCAATTTTATCAGATGAAAATTTACTAATTGCTGTGTTAAAATAGGATTATACCAGATAATTTTTTTTATTTCCAAATTCAATCATTTAAAATTTCATAAAATTTCAGTCAATTACATTATTAAAGCCATTTAAAATTTACGAATCGTTACACTGCTTTTGATTTATCAAGCTCTTAGTAAGTAATTATATAAAAGTGGTTAATTCATCTTGGGTTGCAAATTAAAATTAAATCCCAAAATAATGTTCATTTTATTAATTACATAAGAAATTTTCTTATCTAAATGTTGAGCTTTGGTTTTAAGAACTTAAGTAATAATCATAACTTTAGGAATAATAAGAAAGGGGATTTGTTAAATATATATAAAAGTAGATAGAAAATTCCTTATTTCTTTTATTATTTTTAATTTAATCCTAATCCCATTTTGGTATAAGCTAAGGAGAAATCCTCCTTCCAAGGGCATCGTACGTTCATTATAGTAAAAGTAGTATTTTGAGTACGTTAATACAAATAAAAGCAGTAGATAGAAAATGGGAATCTCCTTTTCTTTTAGAAACCTAGATGCAGGAATCAGCAAAGGAAACCACTTAAATTATAGAAATCCGACATAAAATCAAAATTTTCCTAGCCCTAATTCACTCTTTTGATCAATTAATTTCAGCTTATACTGTTTGTTCATTTTTGGCTTGTTCATCTTTTACTGAAGAAATTTTCCAGGATTGCTGAATAATTAAAAGTAGAGAATGAATTGATGTTTTGCAAGCTATCGCAACGGGAAAAGGGGAGTTAAAATTCCCTAAAACATTTCTCTAAACTTCTAATTACATGCTAATATGAAATTAGTTCCTAGATGGCAATTAATTGCGAAAATTAGTGATCTATTTATACGTAGTTTGAATTGCTATGAACTACTAGTCACTATCAACTTATATGCTTATTGTTCTTGAATAAAGACCTCTAAATTGTTATAGTTTTCTTATACATGTTTTTTGGGGTTCAATGCAAGTATTTGATTGTTATATATCATATAATATTTCCAAAAGTGAGTGCATCGCCAGAGTTTTCCTTGATGTTTGACTTGAAATGAAAACCCAGAGCAAACTTCTTCAAGAATTCATGTTCAATTGACTAAACAATAATCGACTGAACAAAATGACCAAGAGCTTATAGCTCCAGGACATACATCCAATCGATTGAACCCATGGGCACAGTCGACTGATTTGGTACCTTGAGCATTATGTGCTCAAAGCAGCTGCTTTTCAGCCCATTTAAATTTCTGTTTTGTTTGCATTTCTTTCTCAGGGTTTTCCTGTATTGTTTTGGTATTCATGACATTTCTAAATGCTTTCCATTGCATATATTTTAATTCTCCTATTGGGTTTTGTTTTGTGAAGAATCATGTGTTAAAATTCTTACTTATAGCTTGTATATATTTATAGTTTCTTTTTAATGATTCATGAAAATAATTTTGATAATTATTATTTTGAATCTTATGGTTTTGCTGATTTGGTTTCAAGCATATTTGAAGAAAATGTCTTCTAAATTATTTATTATAACCGACCAACCCTAAACTTGTTTCCAACTGAATCTAAATCCATGTTAATGATTGTAATAAATAATTATGTACTAAATACAATTAGTAGAAAAAGTTTATAGTTTAAAAGCTTGGTTTGGAAATATAAACATATGTTGTTTCTAAGTAAATGTTTGTGTATCTATATGGTTTTGGAATATGAGTATTTATACTTTCATCAGTAAATATATGCTCATTTATGTGGCTTTTGGTATATAGTTGTAGAATCATATATCTTTTAAGGAGATTTTGGAACAACTATATATATAAATACATTTTGTTATATATTCGGATTTTTAGTTTCTACACTCAAGTGATATACATACATACATACATATATATATATATATATATATATATATATATAGCTAAATAACACATGAGTTTGTGGATTTTAAAAGGAGAAGTTTGAAAGTAAGTATATATAGGAAGTATTTTAGAAATATTTTTCGGTATGATATATACTATATTATATACCTTCAAACAAAAAACGCATACTAGCTTTTAGTATGCTTAGCCTTTGGCAATTTATATGTTGTTTTGGCATTTCTTATGTGACCTTTGAGATTATTGCTTTCTTGCAATTTCTGCTTTCATTTGAATGATGAATCTAATTAAACGATTTAGCAATACATGTGGTGCAAAAGAAATGTATTACATTATCATCTAATTATCAGACTTTTTCGATTGAATATTTTAGTCAAGTCGTATTTACAATCTTGCTATAAATATTTAAGAATCACAATGTAGTTATGGGACATTAGGTAACACTTATTTAATTACTGATTGAAAGTACATTACACTTATCTATTGGAGTTTGCAATCTATTTGTAAACATTGAATTTTACCAGGCGGTATGGGATGCCTTAGTGAAATCCAATAGGTCACTAATTGGGAGTAGTGATACTTTTAGGGATGGTGTAGCCTTCGTGCTCTTCTTTGGAAAGGTAATCCTTTTGGGTCATCAAGCGTAGCCTTCATGCTCGTCTTTCGAAAAGAGATCATTTTTGGTTGTTAAGCATTGGCTTCAAGGTCGTCTTTGGGGAGGTGATTTTTCACGGTCGTAAGACATAGCCGAATGTCTAATGGATCGTATCAAACATGACTAGTGTATTCGAGTGTGAGTATATACTAATATATAAGCCAAATGTAGCAATATAACTGAATAAAAAGTAAAGTACAAAAATGAGCACACTAGAATTTTTACTGCTTTGGACCTCCCGTCCTATGTCTGGTCCCAAGCTCCACTTTGGTATTTCATTAAACAATAACCCTCACTTCGTCCGGAGGAATAGGCTGATAAAATAGTTTTCTTTGACAATCTTATGTTCCATATAGCACAGATATTAACTGCTGGTACAATTTTCATATAATCTCCTTTGAATGATAATGAGTGTTAGTTGCCTGGATTTGTGGGAAATATTTTTAACTAAAGTATATAGATTTTGGTTGGGAGTGATTGAGAATATTTAATGATAGTACAGGAGAATCTGGATATAGGAGTTAGAGAATAGAAAAGCAAGTTAAAACTAAAAATCTCAATCAACTGAAGTATTTATAGAATCAAAGAGTTGTTTTTGAAAAGTTATAACTTCTTGAAAGATTACTCTTTGATGAATGATTGCAACTATAGAAGTAGGAGCATGTTTGTTCAAAAAAAAGAAGAAGTGTCTATTCTAAATAGACAGTTGCAGTTTTTTTATACACAAGCTGAAACATAAGTAAAAAATTTGTCATTATATGTTAGATATCAATGGTATTCAGTAAATTAAAACTCGAACTATGTGACAGACGTCTGCGGCATACTGTTAGACGTCTGTCGTTGTTGAATTCACAAATCTTCGACACTTTGTTATAGAAATGAAATCGTGTGTGTTATGATCACTCAAGAAGATTGTAAAACATTTATCTATGACTATAAGATAATAATATGACCTTACTTTAGATAGTAGGATCCTTCTTTCTTCAACTGTCTTTGAGCCATAATCCTGTAGTGCATCGTGGTCTTCGTTATATATAGACACACACACACACACACACACACACACACACATACATACATATATAGACACACATACACACACAATATGATATATAACTTGTATATGTGATTATATAATTGTTGTCATCGAAATCTCACGATAGAGGTTATAACATTCTACCATCTTTTGATGATGACAACTATATAATGGTTAGTAATAAGTAATGGAAAGATAACCCCCCTAAACGTCATCTCCCCCTACGTATATGCATATTTATCTCCTCTTTTGGCATTATCAAAAATAAGAATTGCATAAATGAACTAAATATAAGGTCATAAAAATCATGAATAATAAAACGGAAAATATTTTAGAGAAATACCAACATCAATTCTAGTACGAATGCATAATAACGAAAACAGAAGATAAATAATCCTAAAATTGCAAGGAACAACTATTGATAGACACGATAACTGAAATTAAAGAAATCACCATAATTATTAGAGAATAATCATGGTAGGTGGATGGGGTAGAGTGATAGTTTTCTAGCCACTGCGTATATTCTTCAATTTCATGAATAAACAATCCTTGAAATGTAGAGACATTCATTTATGGTCGCGCTGAAGGATTGTGCCAAGACATATCATTGCCATCTTCTAATTCTTCCTCTAGTTGTTTGTGCACTATAGTTTTCCCATGATTTTGTTGAGAATTACCTTCATAAAGCAACAAACTTGAGGATGATAGACAAGAGTTTGTGCTGAAGGAGGTGATGTTGAAGAAGGAGAAGAGGATGATTAAGAAGATGACCTACCACGTACTTTTCTCATTATTTTGCCTAATTGGATGCTATCTTTTCCAAGTTTTCTCCATTTTAGTCATTCTCATAGAAAAAGATCTCTCTAAACCGACCATTTTAGTAAGCAAAGCTCTTTGATTGGCCATGATTAATTTTTGAATTCGAAGCGTTAAATCACGGATTGATTCATTTTGAGTTGGTTCGGTGCGAGCTTCATGATCTCCAAATCAGAATATGTAATGACCCAGATTTTTTCAACGTTTGATTTGGAATATTTAAATGGTTTTAAATATTGAATCTGGATTATAGATTGATTTTGAATATGAAAATTTGGTTTTTATTAATAAAATAAATTCAGAATTTAAAAATAGCGATTTATTGGATAATTTAGTTATTTAAAATAATAAATGAAGATTTGTTAAAACATTGAATCTTCAGTTTTAAGCTAAATAAAAATAATTTAATGGCTTGTAAATTTATATTGATAATAATGAAGATAATAACAGCTTTAAAATTGAAATTGAAAGTGATTTGTTTAAATTTTAAAATATATCATTTAAATTTACATTATAAATAGCTTTCTGAGACACAATCTTGGAATTCGACGAAACAAGCTCCATTAGATCCGTAATAGTGTATTACTATTGAATTTTGAATTTTGTAACATTTGGAGTTATCAATTGATCGTAGATTGTGACGACCCGGAATTTTAGACATTTGAAATTGAAATATTTAATTGATTTTAAATATTTGAAAGTTAATTTAACTTGAATTTTAAAAATATCTGTGTATTTGGCAATTTAATTATTAAAATTTAGTTATTGAAATTTGGGTAAAATATTGAATCTTCAGTTTTATGCCGATTAAAAATAATTTAAAGGCTTAGAAAATTATATTGATAATACAGGAGATAATAGAACTTTTAAAATTCAAATTTAGAACTGTTTTGTTTAGTTTGAAAATTTTATTGTTAAAATCGTTATTTAAAAATAGCCTTTCGGGGCACAGTCGGAATTCGATGAAACTATTTCCATCGGATCTGTAAAACTGTATTATTATCGGATTTCGATTTTCGTAACATTCGGTGTAGTCGTGTGACCATACGATTGATAAACGCGTTGAAATTTATATCGAAATTTAATATTATAACTGGGTTCAAAAAGCTATCTTCTCCATATGATTGAATTTTGACTCGAAACATTTTCCATTGCATTTGGAATAGGGGTTTAACATTATAAACGCCTGGCAGCACGCCTCGATAGGAGATCGAGATTGTAAGTTGTGTAATTTGAAACGATTTAAATTTTAAATTCAAATTTAAATACGTGTTTTCCTTTTAATTTACTGCAGACGCAGTAACACTTGTCAACTTGAAAAGCACATGTCTCGTTTTCTTAGTTTAATTGTTGCATGCATTTGATTTAAGGAAAAAAATAAAAATAAAATAAACGCAAATAGTGGAATCAGAAGAAATCGAGCCTGTCATTATCTTTAAAACAACAAAATCGATTTCATAAAAAAAGGGCAGATGCCCTCTTCCTCCTCAATTCGAAAACAAATAAATTCGTTCAAAAGAGAAAATAAAGAAGAAGAATTAAATTAAATCGTGCTGCCTACCTCAAATCGAAGCCGTGTTTCTTCGCAATCCGTTAGGCCGAGGCGAGCTCGATTTTGAGCATCGTGTTGGATTCGAGGAAGAGGGCGAGCAGAGTCAGCCTCGAGAAAGGTCGGGGTTTCATGGTCCAGTCATGAGGCGAGTACATCACGATAGGATGGAGGTGCAGGGGTGTAACAACACGCATATTTATCGATTTTATATTTAAATATTTTATTTAAATATTTTGTCGTTAATCGAATATTGATCCGAAAAGCTACTTTTTGCAAACGGTCAAATTAGGACTCGAGACCACTTCCATTGAGTTCGAAATGCCATTTACAACCTTTTTAAGTATAAACATTAATAGGTTTGGAGTTAGTGGAATTTCACTTACTTTTCCCGCTTTGGACTTTGGGTTAGATTAGCCATTATAACTCAAACCCACTTCTCTCTTTCTCCTCACTCTTCATAAATTTCCTAACAACCAAGCTTAAGCATTAATGGTGAGTGGAAAGAGAAATTAAAATTCCAAGCTCAAATTCTCTTGCAAATCCAACATTCAATTCCAAATTCAAGAAGAAGACATTGGATTCAAGCTTGTGATTACTTCTCCATTGCTTTCAAGCTTTTCTTCATAAATTTGGTGAAAAGGTGAGATTTTTATCTCACAATTCTAGTCTATAACTATCTTGGACTGTTGGGAATGAATCCCTATCATGTTTGCATGTACATTTGCATTTGGTTTGGATTGGATTGGTGAAAACCCCCAAATTTTAGTGTTTTTGGTGAAAAACTGCACTTGGGTCGTTCTTCCTATGCTAGGTCGTTCGCGTGGAAAAGTCTCGGCCTCAAAATAGTTCGTTTCCGACCTTAAAATGGCCTACAATGTTAGGTCGCTCGGCACTCGGAATTAGGTCGTAGGTCGTTTGGTTTTAGGTCGCTAGGTCGAATGGACCTTAGGTCGTAAGGACCTTAGGTCGTAAGTCGTTCTGGCCATTTCTAACGTCTTCGAAGTTAGGTCGTATGGACCTTAGGTCGCTAGGTTGTATGGCTTTAGGTCGCTAGGTCGTATGACCTTAGGTAGTTAGGTCGTATGGCTTTAGGTCGCTTGGTCGTATGACCTTAGGTCGTTAGGTCCTACGGCATTTTAGGTCGTGTGATCTTCTTACCTGTTAGGTCGTTGGACCTACATCCTGTTAGGTCGTTGAACCTTTAGCTCATAGGTCGCTAGGCCTTATCTCCTTAGGTCGCGCGACCCATCTTCTTTAAACCACTAGGTCGCTAGACCACGTTTCCAGTTAGGTCGCAAGACCTTGTAAACCGTTACGTCGCGTGACCTATATTCCGTAGGTCGTAGACCCACTTAACGTCGCTTGTCCCTCATAGGTCGCATTTCCTGCTTAGTTCGCTAGGTCGCGTGCCTTTAGGTCGCATTCCTTTATTAGGTTGTGTGTCTCTGTTAGGTCGTTGACCTCCTTAACTCGCATGACTTAACCCGTAGGTCGTTGGACCTCGATTCTATTCAAGTAGCTGCTTCTTATAGGTCGCTCGACTCCTTATTTTTTTAGGTCGTTTGAGTGTTAGGTCACGAACCCATTTTGGGTCGCATGACCTTTACCCTTTAGGTCGCTGGACCACTAGGTCGTACCCTTTAACCACTAGGTCGCTGGACCACTAGGTCATGCCCCCGCACCCCCACCTAAGGGGGGTGCCACCCCCCCGGACCCCCCCTCCATAGGGGATCTTATCTGAAAAACATTCAATAGAACTTGCTTTGTTGAGATGCTGAGTTGACCATTCTTCGAGACAAACTATCTTGGGCTTCTCGGTCGATTTTATGGATTGTTGAATATCTATTTCGATGGATTCTTTATCGGTTTCTTTGGATTTTATTCACGTCTTCGTATGTGAATTTTTATGATTGATTGTTTCTATAATCACTTCTATGATTTGTCACTTTAAAATATGAAGGTTTCAATACTAGTAGTAAAGATCAAAACTCTTTCAACAAAATGATTTCAACTCTATTTTCAATAACAAAGCTCTTTTCTTAAACCATTTTCCAATCTACTAGTATATACAAACCTTTACCTCACTCGTATGAGAAATTGAATTAAACGGCTTAGTAAAACAAGTGGTACGAAATGCTTGCGTTTGCTTCGTCGGTTAACTCTTGGACTTGTTCGATTGAACCTTTTTGTAACAATTTTCTAGTGAAGATCTACAGTTTGTTCGTAAATATTTGAGTTAAGCAAGTGGTTATGAGCCATGAAGCTTAACTTTTATATTTACTAGCTTAGTGTAATTGACACATCTCGTTGACCATGACGATCATTTTGTGATTTAGGCTAGCAAATGTGCGATGTCTCTTTGTTTGCTTCCTGGTTAGGCTAGACACCATTTGTGTGATTCCATTCACACATATCTTTTTGTTTTGGTTAGCCTAGACACCATTTGTGTGATTCCACTCACACATACCTTTTTGTTGCGAGGTCAGGCTAGACACCATTTGTGTGATTCCATTCACACATTTCTTTTTGCTTTTTGGTTAGCCTAGACCTCATCTGGGTGATTCCGACTCATCCATATGGGTTAGCTCCCCATGGTCTTCGGACCGTCATGTGATAGGCCTCTTTCCCTTTTTCTGTGATTTCTGTATTTCTTGTGTTGATTTCTGGAATTTATGTCATTGACTTGTTATTAGTACAAGTTTAGGGTATGATGCCCTCTTTGGATCTTTGAGAAGATTCTTGTGATATTGATTTATCTTTTATTGATTGATCTTCTGTTGATCATCATTTGCATACTTATAGTAGTATGTTAGTATGGATATTTTATGTTTATGCCATATCTTTTATTTTATACCATGTCATCTGATATTTATAGCTAGACTGATCCGTTTATTATTTTCTTAAATAATACTCGGGTCAGACCGAGATGTTACAGGTGCTTCTGCTTGACTTCTTTCCGGGGTTTGCTACTCTGACTTTTGGCTAACTATTTAGATTAGCATTTTTTGTTATATACACTTGAGATATAGACTCATAGTTGTATTCTTTTATATAGCACGTGTTGCTATTCTTTTGTAATATTGTGGATCTTTTTGACCACTACTCTGATGTACACTTTCATGTGTTAGTTATATATTCATATCTTCTTCCGCCTTTGTGATATGGATGTCTGTGACTGATTTGTGTTATGCTTATTTCTATGTTTGCTTCCGAAGATTATTTATAGCCACCGTGTGATAAGCAATCACATGGATGGTCGCTCCTCAATAGCCTTATTCTCCGTGCTAGTTGGCAGCACTACACCGTAGTGTTCTTGGCTAGCGTGGGTATAGAGGTGGGGCGTCATAAGGGGCGTGATGGCGGCGACTCAGGCGATGCGCACACGTTGTCAGAGAAGAGGCAGGTGTCGGTGCCACTGCCTGTTTTGATGTTTAGGGCCGCCGGTGAGGTAGTTGTGCCGTTTTTATTTATTTAAAAAGCAATTTTTTATATATTTGTATATATATGTAAAGAGAATACAATAAGATTTAAACCTATATTAGTTTCGGTTATATATATATGTGTATGTATGGACATAAAAAAATATACACAGTGAAGAATGTATAGGTGCAGATTTTTATATGTACAAAAAATATATCACATTATTTGAGTTTACAATGAGGTATATAATTTCACTTGTCAAATATTAACCAAGATTAGTATGTATATATATATGTGTGTGTGTTTTGAAAAGAAAGTACGGATTTTAAATGTTTGGAGAATTTATGTAAAATCAAATTTTTTAATATATATATATTATTTTATAAGTATATATATATATATAAAATTCCAAAAAAAATAATAATATATATTTTAATTTACCAATTTATTAATTTATTAAGGAAATAATTTGTTTAACTGGATTAATCAATTATTTTGATTATTAAAGATAATTTATTAGAGTAATCAGTTTTAAACCAATCATTAGTTAATTAAAACTAATAAATGATAATTAAGTGTTCGGCTATTTTGAATATTAATAAATTGTATAAATATTTACACAATGTCTAAAAATGCGAAGAAACACGTCGTGATGGAAAACGGATTGCAAATAAAAAGGGGAAAGGTGAGATCTTCTCTCTCACTTGATTTGCTTAGTTGATTTAAATGAATAAATTTAAATTGTTGAATGTGCTTGGATGAATTTGATAATTTATCTATTGGTGATATTAAATAAAGTACTGTATATATACATTAGAGTGATTGATTTCCCGCATTATATAGCGGATGAGACCATATGCGCCGCATAATAGTGGATGATATTATATAATACCATATAACGCGATATTCCACCTCGAAGTGGAATGGGTATTTAATTGTTGTGCTATCATTTGTAGATGCCGGGAAATAGGTTGGATGGATCCAACTAGATTCCTCAAATTGTTGAATTTATTTAATATGTTGTGATGTGATTATTAATAATCTGTGCATGATTATATTGGTGATTGAAATATATTAAAGGCTATGGTTTGGCCGAATATATTCTGGTATTTTAAAATACCAGGATATATAATAGGATTTTTGGAAATTAAAGTAGAAAATTTGAAGTAAATTAATTTTAGAGAATTGTATAAATTTAAAACAAGGAATTTAAAAGTATAAAAGTTGATTTTTGTAATCCTATCGAATTAATTCCCAAATACGGGGATAAGATTTATTTTGAGTCGTATTGTTTAAAAGTTAAAGAATTTATTTTAAAATTCGGATTTTAAAATCTAAACGAAGGTGAATATTTGATTAATGGTTTTTAAAATAAATTTGGATAAGTAAAGGAATAATTTTTAAGTGGGAGTAAATTTTGGAAATCAATTTGGAATTTGATTTGGTGTTTGAAATAAATTTGGAAATCAATTTCAAATTTGATTTGGTGTTTTGAAAGTAAATATTTGAAATCAATTTGAAAATTGTATATCAGTAGATATTTAGAAATACCAATTCACAATGGAAATTTATAAAAGAAAGAGTAATTTGTTTTAAAAATAAATATTGGTTTATTTTAAAAGTGTGGAAAGAAAATTTAAAAATTTAGATGTAAATTGAAATTAATCAAGAAGGATTATTAATTGTTTACATGGACTATTTTAAAATGGAAAGTGTATTTTTCCTGGAAAGCCGAGTATATTTTTAAAAGTAGCTTTTAAAATATAAATTAAAAGTTCTAGAATTGGTTTTAAAAATAATATTATTGGAGAAATTATTTTCGTAAATTGTTTTTAAATCTTTAAGTTAATTACAGAAGTGATTATTTTAAAGATTTAATTGATATTTGATTTAGAAAATAGTTATTTAAATAATTACACTTTATCTAATAATTTTGTTTTTAAAATTGTTTGGGCTTAAGTTTTATATGAGATATGAGTATAAAAATCTCATAATTAATCTTTTAAATAAAGTGTTTAAAAATATTTTTTATTTTAAGTGTTTCCAAATATATTTTTGGATAAGTGGTTTAATTTATTTTGAAGTATTCGAACTTGGCAAATTTCCAATGGAAATAAATAATATTTGGAATTTTATTCTGCAAAAAGGGAAAGTGTTTTGAAAATTGTTTTCAAAGGGTTGGAGTGTGAAAATATATCTTGTGAAGATATTTTGAAAATAAATAGTTTGTGGAAAATTATTTAAATTTGATGGTTGATAGTCAAATAACTGACTATTAGTATAAATAATTTGTGAAATTATTGAGGCTTGATGATTGTTGTGAATGTTGTTTGATAGTTGAATAACAGACTATCAATATCGGCCTTTGAAACGACACTTGAATTTGTTTTTAAAATAAGCGCTCATTATGCGGTTAAGCCGGGAGAGGACTTTATGTCACAAAACCCATTCCGAATAATGATATGACGAAATGGGACTGCATTTGAAGACCATGGTTGAAGGCCGGGTATTTTCGAAAATGGAAGGATTACCTGTCGAATGTCTCTACACTGAGTTGCTCCGGTATAGAGATTTATATCACCATTTGTGATGGGAGTGCGGACGTGATTGGCGAATATTCGGATTTGCAAGGGATTCTTTCCTTAATTGGAGGAAGTGCCTTCGGTTCGGTTCGAACCCGGAACTAATTTGTATGGATGTATGTCTGACATTACACTTTGAGATATAAAGCTGGTTTCTATCAAATACATTTCTGTTGGTGGCGGAGCAACTCAGTGCAGAGACATTCCACAGCTAATCCTTTCGTTCTTGAAAATACTCAGTCATCACCACCGTCTTCAAATGCTATCCATTTCGTCGTATCATTATTCGGAATGAGTTTTATAACATAAAGTCCTCTCCCGGCTAAGCCGAATAATGAGCATTTGTTTTAAAAACATATGGATATATTGGGATCTTAGTTAAGCCACAACTTTTGGCACAAAACCTTTTTTGAATGGTTTAAACAATTTTCAACTTTTAAATCTTTTATACAAAAGATACACCTTTAAGATCCTCTTCAATTTGAAAACAAAGTTCACCAATCTTTAACAAAGATTCATTCATAGGTTTCAAAACTATTCCAATTTCAAATTTGAAATCCTTTCCTTTGTATAAATGCTATTATCATTTGAAAGCAAAGGTCTTTTATTTCGTAAAAATCCGATTAAATTTGCTCAAGTTAAGGCCTTTTAATGTATAAGTCGAAAAATCACCGAACTGCCGTATCCTTGGCAAGTTCTATTTGAGTTGAAGTGAAACTCCCTAAAATAATTCCATTTAATGTACTCCAAAAATAGTTTAAAATCCATATATATATATATATATATGTATATGTATATTGTATAACTTGTATAACCCTTTCAAACCATAATTTTCAAAATAATTTCAAAACTTAAGCAATACATATTATATTCAAACTAAATTTCAATTTCAAATTTCCTTTCCAAACGTTTTTCATATTCAACTCAATTTCGCTTCCAAACCAATTGGATTCAAAATTCAACGTTTAAAACCATTTCATCACTTTGAATAAAATAATATTAAATTCAAATATCTGTGACTTAACCAATTCCTCGTGAAATCGATATTTATGTGTGTGTGTGGTGTAGTCCAGGGGCTTCACAGGCAACAATAAAATATCAACCATCATCAATTCAAGCACAACAATATCGATAAGCGGTATAATCTTATAACACTTATCTATCATTCACAGATAAATATACAAATTCATCATAGATTAATAAATCATAATTCACAGCTCATTTCAAAGCAGCTATATCACAGAGCATCATATATCAAAAATGTCAAACAATTTATAGTATTCAAAAGAATCCAATCAACCATAAGCAATATATATTTATCACCTAGTTATAATTAATTTAAACCGGATTAATTACTGGTGAATAAATTACTAATCCTGGTTATTTAACATTAATTTATTTCAACCTTTTTAATTAATTATCCTTTAATCATTTATTAATTAATTAACCTTTAATTATGAATTAATCATCCTTAATTAATAAATCAATCTGCCTTTAATCATTAAATAATTAGCCTTTAATTATTTAGTTATTCTTTAATTAACTATCCTTAATTAATTATATTAATTATCTAACCATTAATTAATAATCATTAATTACCCTTTAATATATTAATTGATTATCCTTAATTTATTACAATAAGTGATAATCTTAAATTAATCATATTAAGTAATTAGCCTTAATCACTCGATTAATTAATCTTTAAATATTAATCAATCATCTTTTAATTACTTAATTAATTATCCTCTAATTATTTAATTAATTAACCTTTAATTAATCTCATTAAGCAATTATCCTTTAATTACTCCTATTAATTAATCAACCTTTAATTTAATTACATTAAGTAATTATCCATTAATTAATCACCTTAATTTAATGACATTAACTAATTAACTATCCTTTAATTACTTCTATTAATCAACCTTTAATTAATCACATTAACAAATTAACTCAAATTAATCACATTAATTATTTAATCACATTTATTAATTATCCTTTAATTAATCACTTTAATTAATTGACCTTAATTATTAAGTAATTAACCTTTAATTACTTAATTACCCTTTTATTACTTACATTAAGTAATTATCCTTTTAATAAATCACATTAAGTAATTATTCATTAACTACCCGCCTTAATTAGTTACCTTAATTAATTAATTAATCAATTAATTATTCCTTTAATTATCCACCTTAACTAATTAAAGATAAACCTTTTTATCTTAATTCATTACTTAATTTCATCATTTAAATTAAATGCTTGAAATCATTTTATACGAAAATATTGATTAATTAAAGTTTAATATACTTACCATAATCACTACTTTAGTTACATCATTTTATATTAGAAAACAAATATAACGACCCAGAATTTTCAGAATTTTCGATCTCAAAAATTCCGTATAGTTAGAAGAAAAGAGTTAGAAGAAGAAGAAGAATAGAACCACCAAAGCATAATCTCACATTCGCAGCAGATAAAATATAATATCAATAATATCAGTTTATAAAGGAAAACTGTACTTGTCAGATTTACACTTCAATACAGCAGAGTTACAACGTACACAAACACTGGACAGATACAATCCACGTGTCCTAGATAAACAACAACAGTATTATACTCGGCGGAATACACTCTATATGTTCTTGCCCTCCAGCTCGCCTCCTGAGCTCTAGAACGTCCTTACCTGAAAATTTGTAATACTCGGTCTGACCCGAGCATTACATCAAAGTAACACCCGGGTCAGGCAGGAAACCAGCGTGAGTAAACCCATTTAACATGGAATACAAAAGCATACAACTTATATGAACTTGGGGTAACTTGCATCAATTTACAACTTCACAAGCTGTTATAGACATCACTTATTTCACACATCAATTTCTGAGTACCAAAAACTTAGATTAAATAGTCCAATTCACTTAAATCATTCCATTTCAGCCTACCGATTCCACATATCAATTTATAAAGAATCGAAGTGGTTTCCGGTATTTACTAATACCCGATACCGGTCTCTCCGAATTCAATACCATCTTAACCTAAGTTATTCAAGGGAAAGACAATTCAACTATAAATAAAAGATGTCACCTTTTTACACAGCAATTAATCATCGATTGATAACCACATTATCATTGTCCCCGCAAAACATATCATATCACAAAACATTTCATATCAGAGATATCAATCAATTCAAGGCATTTAATCGTCATTCAATCATTCATAAGCAAGATGGATCATTTCCAAGATTAATTTAATTTATCTCTAATTAAATTAAATTACAAATCTTTAATCAGTTAGATTTCATTTGCTTAACATTAATTGATCACAAATCAATTAATTAATCATCCTTCAATTATCCATCTTAATTAATCATCCTTTAATTAACATTCTTAATTAATCATCCTTGATTAATTATTCTTTAATTATATTTAGTAACTAACTCTTAATTAATTACACCAATTAATTAACCTTCACACATTCACACTAATCACATTTATCCTATAATCATTTACATTGTTTAATTATCTCTTTGATTAGTTACACTAAGTAATTAATTCTCAATTACTTCCCTTAAGTAATTTACCTTTATTTACATTCATCAAGTAATTATCTAGTTAGTTAACCTTTAGTTATCAATTAATTAATCTTATTTCTTAATTAATTAATTAATTCTTAATTAACAATTAATTAATCCTTAATTAATTAACTAAACCTTTATAAATTAATTAATCTTAAATTATTAATTTATTTAACTTTAATTACCATATTAATTAAAGTAATCCGTAATAATAAAAACTTAATTATCCTTTCAAGATAAATCATTTTCTTAATTACCTACTATAATTAACACATATTTAAATAATTAATCAGATTAATTAATTATTTAACAATCCCTAGTTAATGATCTTCATTAACTATTAACAATTCTTTAATTACTCCCTTAAGTAATTATACTTTAATTAACCATTATTAATTATAAATCAATTAATTATTAATCATAAATTAGTTTATCTTTAATTACTTAATTAATTAAGTGCTTAACTGAAACTTAATTAATCTTTAATTACTTGATTAATTAATTTACTAATCATTAATAATATTCACTTATTTAATTAATGATTTTCAATTACAAATTAATTAACCTTAATTAATTAATTTACAACCTTAATTTATTTAAGATAAATTCTTTTATCTGAATTTAAATACTTATTTACATCATTATATTTTATTAGAAAACACTTTTGAGATCAATTTTATAATTGGAAGTGTATAACTTCTTTCAAACAAAACAATTTAAATATTTAATTTAAATATTTAAAATGTTTCAAACTTATCTAAATAAAATTTTGATAAATAGGTATTCTTAACTTATTTATCATCTCATTTAGAACCCTTTAAAATATAAAAACTTTGTTAAACAATTATCCTTGAAACTAATTAAAACTTTAAAACCTTAGTCTCATTTAACGCATTGCATTTTTAGACTTGTTTGTAAACTTCCCTTTGAAAATCATTCATTTTTATTCTTTGAAAAAAAACAAATTTTATCTTGATTCACCCTTTTTAACTTACTTTAGTTTAATTTCAAAACTTGAATTACTATGATTTCCTTTGCCAGAAGAAAATCTGGATCCCTGCTAATCTGAACTAGCAACCAACACAACAAGATCGACCCGAGCTTTTTCAACAAAAACTCGAGTGAACTCACGAGAAACTCTCGAGTTTCCCCCAACCTCAACTACTTTGAGCTTATCACAGAAACGTGTGAACTCGAACTCAAGAAAAGCTTTCTTCCCCAAACTTCCTTCACACCTGTTACACAGACGTGCATGGTGCACATGAATCGATGCACCGCCCTTCTTCGGCCATTCTTTGGACTCCGATAGGTCGATAACGACCTCAACCTCATCCATGATCATCAAGACATCGCGATTCCATCTCGACTGGAAATTGAGTCATCAGATCGAAAACTGGAGTCAACCTCTCCAGCTAAATTCACCCACCAGCGACAATCTCGCCCACCAGAGTTCACACCCCTCTGATCTAAGCAACGTCACAAGCCTACACAATCGTTCAACCACTCGCAAACGCTTCCCGTGCCTCCCAGACAACCCACGACATCGCGAAAACCCTAATCTAGCTTCGCCAAGCAACTCCGATCGCCAGAAAAATCTCGAACTATTTTTCCCGACTTCCTCATGCCACCAATGTCCTCCAGACCAAGACCCACCTCCCAAAGCTTTTCCCATCATCGACAGTCGACCAAAATCCAAATTCTGGTCAACTTGACATTACTCGATGAATATTAAGTTAAAAATCGTGATTGTCTTTCCTAAATTCATCATTTATAAATACAGTTCAGGTTATAACATCAAAACTATAAATTACGAACATTAATTTTTATCCTGTATTTTGATCATTACTGTTTTGCCATATTTTTTTTATATTTTTCCTAAATATAAAATCTTAGAACCATTTTAAAAATTCATATTATCATGTTTTAATCCTTTTTCCTTTACAGATCTTAGTATAACACTAATTGGTTTGGTAGATATGAATTTTAATATGGGTTTGGAAGTCTGTTAAACAGAGAGATCACAGGCAATATTCACAGACATATATGCAGACATGCATTAACATTCAAACGTTCCTATAACATAATACTATATTCATCACAAGCATCAGCCAGATTTAAAGCTGTTTTTAAAATGCAAGTTTTACTCACCAAATGAAGAATAGAGAACTGATTTCTTGTTCCAGCTTTAAATTTCTTTGATCTGGAATTGCTATACTTATTTAATCAGCACCGTTTGTTGTTGAATTGCTCAGATTGAAGTTGTATTTGAGCTGTGCTTTATTTCAAGTTTGCTTCATAATCTCAGGTTGAAGAATGCAGGCTTTTAATGTTTTGATTTTAGAAAATGAATTACAGGCTTTTGAATTTGATTCTGGTTTTAGAAGTGGATTGGTTTTCAGATTGTTTGGGTAATTTTACAGGGTATTGTTTTCTTAGCTTTGAGTTGGAGAGAATAGAAAAAAGAAAATGAAGGTAAAAGCAATGTATTTGTATAGGTAATAATGTGATTTATTTTAAAAAATAAAAATAAAAATTACACTTTTTTAAAATTTCAACAGTTGTCATAAAGAGTTGTTTATTAATTAACACATGCTACTAATGTCTCCAAATTTTTAATACATGTCATTTAAGTAATTCTTGTTTATTTTAAAGTTAATAAAAAGCTTTTTTTTCTTAGTTTACTAATTATAAATACTTATCTAAATGCACATGAATTTCTTTGAGATAAATGTTAATTGTTTAAAATATATTTTTAAGCTTAGGTTTAATTTAAATAAGAGTAATAAAAGATCTGTTTTATAATCAAATTTATGTTTTATTATTTTTTTAAGATGTTTGGATTTCTAATCCAAACTTTCATTTGCCATTTACTAATATACATTAATATAGAAACATATTTATCTGTAAAAGATAAATTATGCCATAATAATAATAAAGAAGATCATTAAACAAATATTATCAAATTTCAATTATTATATCAGGAGATTATTAAATGAATATTTATCCAAATATTTAAAAATTAATATTTATTATAGTTCAAATTTTCTATACACAAATCCAGATATAAATATTTATTATCAAATTTATTTGTTAAATCTATAAATCAATATTTCAATTAATTAACCCAATTATTTTATCAATTATAGATGTCGAGAAAATCCGGATTATCACAACAAAATAGAGATTTAATAAGATAATTAACATTATCTATATAATTATTTTAAAACTAAACAATTTAAATCCAAAACAACTTTAAGAATTAAATTTTGAAATTTGATTAAAAAACATTTTTTAATAAATTACTTTGGAACTTGATTTATATTCCATTTGAAAACTTACTCATTTCAACATACTTTCAAACTTGATCATGCTTTCTAAAACCTGTTAAAGAAATTTTCTTTTTGTTTAAACCTAGACATGTTTCTTTCTAATTTTAAAATTTGGATAACATTTACTTTCATATTTTTAAAACCTGTTTTAAAACATTAACTTGATATCAACACAAAAACAACCCGAGCCATTTACCCGAACTCCCGAGCCAAACAATAAATTACCCGAACAAATCATTTTCCTAGCTTTCCCGAGTAAATTCACGAAATACTTCGAGCAAATCATGAGTAACCTTCATCTTCCCCACTCACCCAAAACATTCAAACATCGTATATACACGCGTGCACATGTACAAGCATTCCATCACCTCTAGCCCTCGCCGATACCCTCAATAAGTCATTGACGACCTCGCCATCTAACCTGACCACCCAGCTTCGATGATTTTGTCGACAAACCAAATCGAGCAAATCGATTTCTTTCTGGAACCAATTCGATCACCAAGAATCGTCTCGGCCCATCCGTCTCGCCCCGTCGAGCTCACGCCACTAAGTCCACAGCTTTTCCATATGACAACACATCAATCCCCTCCGGTCCATTCGACTTGGGTATCCTATAGACGATGAATAAGCCCAGAAAATACCATTGACCAAAACTAGCGATAGAACACTAGTTCATCATCGTCGAGCCGCCTCGACCACTTATAAAACCAAACACCATTTTCCCTTGATCTCCCTTCTTCAAGCTACAACTAGCCTCAAGCCCGACGAGCAACTCGTTGATGATCGTCGAAATTCGACAAAAAACATTATTCTGTTCGACTACGAATTTCACATCCAACACCAACCTAAAAATCTTGATTTCACTATCAAAATTCATCATTTTCAAATACGATTCCAGTTATACAATCAAATCGAGAAAATTTGATAATCGAATTTTGGGATGTTTTTGAGTTTCACTATATTTTCAGATTTTCTAGAAAAAACTCAAAATTAATTACTAAGAATATAATTAAAACTTAGATCATGTTAATTTAATCATATCTTATTTAAACATCAAGGCTTGAAAAGGATTAGGGAAAGAGAAATAAATCTTTGAACAATTTTAAACCCTGTAAAATTTTGAACAGAGCCAGGTGATACACACACACACAGGGACATGCACACTATAAATTATATACATACAAGCATATTTACATCCTTATTCAAACAGAATTCATCCATGCAAATAGTATTTTCATTATCACTACATAGACTAAGTTTTAATTTGGAAGTTTGCTCACCTTAATTGAAGAACAGAGGACAATTTTGTGTTTTGGTCTGGAACTTGAAATCTTGATGTTGATTTGTTACTGGATTTTGATCTTAAACTTGAAACTGAAATCTTGAATTGAAATTGTAATTTGGTCCTGATCTTGTTGAATATTGCTTGTATTAGATCAGGCTGAAGTTATTGTTTTTTTCTTCTAGTTTATGAATTTTGAAAAATATGAACAACAATGAAGAAGTAGGAGAATAATTGTGTATAAATAACTTTGTTCTCATTTTATCTTTTATTTTTAAATATAAAATAGAAAATGATACTTGTTTAATTTCTTGAAATAATTGAATTACACTTGTATTTTGCATGTTTCAATTTGTTTACAATTGTCAAATTGTATTGTATAATTGTTCCAAATGTTTAAAGCATGCTAAAATCTTTTTACACTTGTCTTTATTTATATATTAATGTTTTAAATATTTCTTATTTTTGATAAATGCGTTTCCTTTTATAAATATGTATTACTTTAAAGAAATTGATTTTAAAACCTAATTACACATTAATAAATAAGCATGCATATATGTATTTAAAGATTTTATCCATTCTTGTTTTATATTTGTATTCATACATTTTATTTATTATTTATACTTATATCCATTTTAAAGAAAATGATTTTAAAACTAATTATGCTTTAATAAATAAACACACATATGTATATTATAAAATATAGAATTTAGCTTTAAACAACTTTTGAAAATTATTTATATCAAATTCAAAATATAACTTTCAAAATGTATATTACATATGTGTATTATAACAAATTTTTATTAATTTTAAAATCATGGAGTATTTAAATCCAATTTATTTTCAATATATTTATTTTTGAATTTCCAAATCAAAATTCTATTTTCAATCTATTTATTTGGAAAAAATTCAAATAAGTTCACAATTAAATCCAAAAATCTATATTAATTATCAAATTAAATTTGGCTTAAAACCGGGATTGTTACAAATTCCCACCTTAAGAAAATTTCATCCCTAAAATTTGCTAAATAGGGAGACAAACAAAGAACATATGAACACATAGAAAGATAAAGAATTGACTCGCTAGATCAAACTGAAATATTTATTCTATGTTTGGCTTACCAAATCAAAATATCATCAATAAATATGAGAACGAATTTGTTCAACTCTTCACAAAATACTCGGGTCATCAGATCTACGAAATATGCAGGGGCATTGGTTAGTCCGAAGGGATAAGTAACCATTCGTAGAATATATCTGGACCCCAAAGAATCGACAAACGAATACAATTGAATTCAGTTTAATATTTGATTAACTAATTTATTCCAATAAAATTTCAAATTCATTAAAGTCAAAAAACGAAAAGCTGATAGAAAACTGATGAAGACAATACGAAATAGGAATTTTCCTACAACGTAAACAAAGATTCGTAGAGCCACCACTGCAACAAAGCTTCTTCTTGTAGCTGTCAGGAATCCATCAAAGAATTGAAAGTGAATGATGATCAAAAGAGATTGACAGAAAAAGATTATTCCTTGTTGTTACAGGGTATCGACTATTTGTAGTGGTACTCCCCTATCCCCCACCTCGTCCCCTTCTTGCACTCACTCTCAATATCAGTGAATAGTAAGAGAATTTATCGAGGCATACTGACAAGATATCGTAGGGATACTCATTCTAGGGTATTTGTTACACTATCTCTAATGAGTCACCTATTGTGTCATACTCCAAAGCTAAAGTTCTTACTCAACCTTTAGCTCTGATACCACATGTGATGACCCGGAATGCAGCGTCCGAAAATCGATATCCATACTTCACCCGTATTTGAATGCCGCAGATTCAAACGTTGAAATCTAATTCGCCAGAGCTTATAACAACATTAGGTGAATAACAACACAGCGGAAATAGAATGAACAATTTTATTGATACATAACAAATTGATACAACAATGATACAAATGAAATGATCAACATTATCAGGGGTATGATACAACAGCGGAAAAACAAAGCAGTGAAAGATAATATCTTCAATCCCAAACTCCAAATCTCTAAACCCGAAGCGAGAACCCCCATCATGCTGAAATTAAACAAACCCGATGCACAATGCCATCACCAAGCCAAAGACTCCAAAGATTGCAAAAAGCTACACCTATTAGCTGACTATCTGATAACGTGATTCTAGGATGCCCGTGTGGAACGTTGTGGGCACCCAGAGTTCAGAAAGGGAACAATAAACTCCAATTCAGTCATGGGACTGGTGTGAGCAAACAAAAACAGTTGTTTTGACAAAAAACAAAAAGAAATAGAAAGAAATCGCTATGCTTTTTGGAAAATGAAACTACCATAAGGCCTCCCGCCACACACACAATGCAATCGCACAATTAGAGAAGATTTCTCCTTATGATAGTCAAACATGCTTGATACATGAAAATCCTATTGATATTATTATTAGTTCATAGTGTAGAAAACATTTCAAAAGTATAATACTAATCTTAGTCAGCATAGGTACCATTATATTATGCCTGCTATAGCTACCACCTGAGGTGGTAGGTTATACAACTGCAATCGTAAAGGGCTCATATTGTTTTGTTTGGATTTCCAACAAATGGTCAAGGCTAAGGAACTTCCTTCACCTAATGGGTATGCCTCTAGAGGGACGCCGTGAGAACTTAACCAGCTCTGTGCCAACACAAGGCCGGGTTACCTCTGTAACGAGGTAACTACTAACACGAGTATGCCATCCGCCGGTCGTCACCAACCTTTATCCTAGGATTCACCAACAAATTGCAACAACCACATAGGTTAAATATCTAGGCTCCATACCATGATACCATTTTTATTTAGAAGGAAATGCACATACCCTAAAGGGTGTGACCCTCATTACCTTGCTGCATCCTTCATGTTTCGACCATTTTCGGGTTATGAGGTTCGACGAAGTCTCGTCCACAAAGCTACGCTTTTCACAAAAGTCATGCTTCGATCAACATATGATCAGTAGCACTTAGTAAGCCACATTACCAAATTGGGAATATATCACTAGTAACCATCAACTACATAAACTCTGTGCTCGTACGTCTCAAAGAAGGGTGTTAAGCTAAAGGAATAAATTCTCCTCCACCAAAAAGAAATGTATTTGATAGAAACTAGCTTTACATCTCAAAGTGTCATGTCATACATACATCCATACAAGTCCATCCTGGGTCTAAATGGAACCGAAAGCACTTCAAGGGAAGCCCTTGCAAATCCGAATATTCACAATCTCGATCGGACTCCCCATCACATATGGAGATCTCTATACCGGAGCAACTCAGTGCAAAGACATTCGATAGGTAATCCTTTCGTTCTTGAAAATACCCGGTCTTCACCACCGTCTTCAAATGCTATCCATTTCGTCGTATCATTACTTTGAATGGGTTTTATGACATAAAATTCACTCCCGGCTAAACCGAATAATGAGTGTTTGTTTTAAAAACATATGGATATACTGGGATCTTAGTTAACCACAACTTTTGGCCCAAAACGTTTCTTTTTGAATGGTTTACACAATTTTCCACTTTTCAATCTTTTATACAAAAGATACACCTTTAAGATCCTCTTCAATTTGAAAACAGAGTTCACTAATATTTAACAAAGATTCATTCATAGCTTTCTAAACTATTCCAATTTCAAATTTGAAATCCTTTCAACAAGATAGGAAATCCTTTCCTTTATATAAAAGCTATTATCATTTTAAAACAAAGGACGTTTGTTTCGAAAAAATCCGATTAAATTTGCTCAAGTTAATGCCTTTTAAACTATAAGTCAGAAAATCAGTGAACCGCCTTATCCTTGGCAAGTTATACTTGAGTTAAATTCAAACTCCCAAAAATAATTCCATTTAATATACTTCAAAAATTGTTTAAAATCCACACACACACACACACACTTATATGTTGTATAACTTGTATAACCCTTCAAACTATAATTTCCAAAATAATTTCAAAACTTAAACAAGACATATTATATTCAAACTAAATTTCAATTTCAAATTTCCATAACAAAAGCTTTACATATTCAACTCAATTTCACTTCCAAACCAATTGGATTCAAAATTCAACTTTTAAAACCGTTCCATCATTTTGAATAAAACAATATTAGATTCAAATATCTGTAACTTAACCAATTCCTTGTGAAATTCATATTTGTGTGTGTATGGTGTAGTTCAAGGGTTTACTGCCAATGATAAAGTATCAACCAACATCAATTCAAGCACAACCATATCGATAAGCGGTTATCTACATTCACAGACAAATATATAAATTCATAATAGATAAATAAATCACAGTTCACAACTCAATTCAAAGCAATCATATCACAGAACATCATATATCAGAGATGTCAAACAATTCAAAGTATTCAATAGAATCCAATCATCCATAAGCAAGATCAATTTATTGCCTGATTATAATTAATTTAAACCAGATTAATTACTGATGAATAAATTACTAATCCTTTTTAATTAACATTAATTAATTACAAACCTTTTTAATTAATTATCCTTTAATCGTTTATTAATTAATTAACCTTTAATTATTAATTAATCAACCTTAATTAATAAATCAATCAGCCTTTAATCATTAAATAGTTAACCTTTAATTATTTAATTATTCTTTAACTTGTTATCCTTAATTAATTATATTATTTAACTAACCCTTAATTAATTATCATTAATTAACCTTTAATATATTAATTGATTATCCTTAATTAATTACAATAAGTGATTATCTTTAATTAATCATATTAAGTAATTATCCTTAATCACTTGATTAATTATTCTTTAACTATTAATCAATCATCCTTTAATTACTTAATTAATTAACCTCTATTTATTTAATTAATTAACCTTTAAATATTCTCATTGAGTAATTATCCTTTAATCACTCCTATTAATTAACCAACCTTTAATTTAATTACATTTAGTAATTATCCATTAACTAAATACCTTAATTTAATGACATTAGTAACTAACTATCCTTTAATTACTTCTATTAATCAACCTTTAATTAATTTCAGTAATTAATCACATTAACAAATTAACCTCAAATTAATCACATTAATTAATTAATCATATTAATTAGTTAATCACATTAGTTAATTAACCACATTAATTAATTATCCTTTAATTAGTCACTTTAATTAATTAACCTTTAATTATTAAGTAATTAACCTAATTACTTAATTACCCTTTTATTACTTACATTGTGACGACCCAGAATTTTTGGATGTTTGAAATTGGGATATTTAATTAATTCTAAAAATTTAAAAGTTAATTTTTAACTTGAATTCAGATATTGCTATTTATTTGATAAATAAATTATTGAATTTAATAATTGAAAGATGGGTAAAATAATGAATCTCCAGTTCTAAGCCTGTTAAAAATAATTTGAAGGCTTGTAAAATTTATATTGATAGTACCGAAGACAGTAAAAGTGTTGAAATTGAATTTGGAAGTGTTTTGTTAAGTTTTGAAAATATATCGTTTAAATTTATATTTAAAAATAGCCTTCCGAGGCACTGTCTAAGAATTTGACAAAACCAGTTCCATTGGATCCGCAATGTTGTATTACTATCGGATTTCAATTTTCATAGTTTTTGAAGGGATCGTTTGGCCGTACGATAAGTAAACGCGCTGAAATTTTATATCGGAAATTAAATATAATATCTGAGTCCAAAACCTTTCTTCTCCATACGATCAAATTAGGATTCGAAACCTTTTCCATTGCGTTCGAAATAGGGATATAACATTATAAATGCCTAGCAGCACGCCTCGATAGGGGTTCGCGATTTTAAGCTGCGTAAATCGAGACGTTTGGGATTTAAACAAAATATATTTCTTAGGCAAAACCGACCTTTCAGCCATATATTCCATCACATCAATTTTTTTCTCAAATCACAGTTGCTCACCTTCTCCAACACACCTCCATCAGCTTTATATCACGTCTAAACTTTATCCGCCCCGCCCAAATCAAAGCTGAAGAAATAATAATAATGTCGGAATGAGGCTTCATTCTTTTTCCATTTCAACCGCACTCATTTTCCCCCACTTCCAGAACAAAACCACAACCTTTTCCTCTCGAATTCAAATTGAATTTCCTTAACTCAAATCAAAAATCAAATCAGTCTATAAATCAAGATCGCGCTCGATTCGATTCTCTTCCCTCCGCTCATCTCTTCAGTCGAGTTAGCGCCGAGACGCGATCGAACGGATGGTGGGAGAAATCTCTCGATCGAGCCGACCACGACTTGAATGCGATGCACTAGAGGAAGGTATTCGGGTGGATTTGCGATTGAGATTTGATGATTGGGCGAGCTCGAGCGCGACGACGCGAAGGGGAGATTGGAGCACAATGCAGTCGCAAATCGCGAGTGCGACTCGGTGGGTCTGACTGGAGCTTGTGGCGATGGGGCGACTCGTTTGCAAGGAATGAAAGGGAATGACGTCGTATTGAGGGAGGGAAGCAGGGTGGTGATGCTATAGTGTTGCCATTGCCGTTGCCGTTGCCTGGAAGCTGTAGGCTGGGTTATGCCCAAATCGACCGGGGAAGAGAGGTATATGAATGCAGTTTCTTTATACACACACACACACACACATACATACATACATACTTATACTTATACGGAAAGCAGAAATAAATAATTGCGGTAAAGTATAAAATGATTTTGTAATTATATCTACATGTATATATAAATATATTCCCATACATGTTTTAATTTGAAACAGTAAATATATATAGGTATGATTTTGAAAATGGAAAATTTTAAAATGATTAGAGTTTATGTAAATGTATATATATATATAGAGAGAGATTTTTAAAATCTGTATAGATTATTTTATAAGGAGATATGAAATTTAAAATAAAAATAGAAGTAGATATATATACACATATTTTAGATTTACGGGGTCTTTTAAATAAGTGAATTTGGTTATTTAATTGTACAATTAACTTATTTAAATTATTATAGTTACTAAAAAGAATTTTTAAAAGGGAAATTATCGGTTTAAACTAAATTTCTTAGTTAATTAAATTAATAAATGTTAATACATTGTTTGGTTAATTCAAATAGTAATAAATCATGAATTATTTATATAAGGTCGACACTGTGAAATCAAGTCGGAATTGGATTGAATTGCAAACAAAGCAAATGTGAGTTAATCTCACTCTTCTGGATTTTTATTTAAATTTAAATGGTTGAATTTAAATAACCGATTGAATGATTGAATTGATTTGATGTGCTATATTATATATAGTAGTATATAGTATATAATGGGGTGATTGATTTCCCGCATTATATAGCGGATGAGACCCTATGCCGCATAATAGCGGATGATATTTTTATTTAAAACCCATATAACATGATATTCAACCTCGAAGTGGAATTGGTGTTGTGCTAACATCTTTGGATGCATGGAAACAGGTTGGAGGATCCAACTGGATTCCTCAAAATTATCTAGATTATTTAATATTCTATGTTATGAGTATTTGATATTGTGTGATGAATTACATTGATAATAGGAATATTGAATGCTATAGTTTGCTTGAATATATTTCGATACACTGAGTTATCAAAATATAAGGAATTGGATTTTTGAAAAGAAAATAAAAGAGTGAATTTTTAAGTAAAATAATCGTTGAGAATTTGAATAAATTTAAGAATGAAATGGATAACAATAAAAGTGATTTTAAAATTCTAATAAATAATTTCGAGTATGGAAAAAGGGGATTTTGATAAATAGAAAATAATGAATTGTAAAACTTAAGTGATATTATTTAAAGGAATAAAGAATTTACTTTAAAATTCAAGGTTTAAATTTATTTAAAAAGGATAAAGATGGAATTTTGGAAATCTGAAATTGTTATGTTTCAGTTAAAAGATTATAAATCATAATTAAGGAATAAAATCTGAAGTTAATGGATTTTGAAATAAATTGAGTAAGTAAAGAAATTTATTTCAAAATGGAGTAAACTGAAAATCAATTTGGAAATTGATTTAAGAGTTTGGAATTGGAAATTTAAAGGAGAATATGACTTTGAAATTTATAAACTGGGTTTATAAAAGTGAAGCAATATATATCAGTAGATATTTGAAGGAATAAATTCGCGATGGGAATTTATTAAAGGAATGAGGAATTTGTTCAAAAATAAATAGATGTGAAGAGAAGTATATTTCCCTGGATAGCCAAGTACGTTTCCAAAGTAAATTATTAAATATAAGTTAAAAGCTTTAATGTTATATTAAAAAGCATGTTTAGAAAATTTATTATTTCTAAATGTTTAAATTCTGAAGTACGTATTTTTTTCAAATCTATTATAGTAATAATTATTTAAAGGTGATTTGGTATTTTGTTTTAAAAAGAGAAAATCTAGTTTCATATTTTATAAAGTAACTTCATTTTCAAATATTCCTATAGTATATATTTTTGATAAAGTATTGAAGTAGTTTTATTTTAAATATTCTTAAAGTATTTATTTTTGAATAAATTATTAAAGTAATTTTTAATTTAAATGTTTTAATGTATATTTTATAATAAAGTGTTTTTAAGTTATTTTAAAAATCTAAGGCTTTGCACTTGGTATTTCAGTGGAAATAAATATTTGGGAATTAATTGCATGAGAAGAGTGTGGTTTGAAAACTGTTTTCAAAAGGGTTGAAAATAGAAATATATCTTGCGAAGATATTTTGAGGATTAATAAATAATTTGGTGAAATTATTTACGTTTGATGGTTTTTTATGAATGTTAATTGATAGTTAAATAATCGACTATCAATATTGGCCAAGGTGCTGATCGTTTCGAAGAGACCGGGATCGGGTTTAATTTCTTGAAAACCACTTTGATCCGGTTTGTACATTTTTGTGGTAAAACGAGTTTGGAGTCGAAGATGGAGCAGTGAAGTTTAAGGGCTAGTCGCTACTAATCCTGAGGTGATTCCAAAATGGATGTAGTAGGAGTAGTGCCTTCAGTTTCGTTCGAACCCGGGACGGATTTGTATGGAGGAATGCTTTCAGAACATCGTCAGGTGGGCGATGAGCATTCTAAGAGAAACGTTCTAAAAGGCAACGCTTAGCCTTAAGCCTCATCAACCGGCAATTATTGAAAATCAGGGGTTATGCAGCATGGCTAGGTGGGTAGCGACCATTAGGGTGAGGTCATCCCTATCTAGATGTCCCTTTTTGTTCGACTTAGTGGTGCGGTTGCTGATCCCAACCGTGGGGTTATCTTACTAGGGATTATCCAGTAAGGGACAGTCCCGGTCTTGTGTTGTAAGGGGTCGGGAGTGATCCTCGGTATACTGATGTAGACCAGGTACCGTGACATGTGGTACCCCAGTGACTAGTCATTAGTTGGAAATCCATTTTCCCTACGTGCTCGTACAGTTTTGATTGTGCCCAACTATTGCTCAAACGTGAGATGCAAGGATTTTAGCTAGATTCTATTTTACTTTCTATAGACACTATTATATTATCAGAGAATTTAAATAAAAAGTATTTTAGATATCGTAAGGTAAAAACCTGACATGTTTATTTATGGCGTGGTCTTACGAGATGCTTTTGTTTTCAAAAGAAATTTTTAAACTTTAATAATCAAGTTGAGTGTGGTTTTCTCACGCTGGTATTCCAGACAGACTCGGTTTTATTTCACTATAATGCTCGGGTAAGACCGAGTACTATAGAATACAGGATATGATGTTGTGGAGCTCAGGGGACGAGCTGGATGGCGATACGTACTTCCGTATTCGTGTTACATATTTCGCTGTGTATTCAGATTGTGAGGGAAGATTATGATTACTGTCCAGTTGTGTGTTATGTATACTCTGATGATGTATGTATAAACAGATATAGTATTGGTTTTTGGTGTAAAGATCTGTTATTATCTATTATATTTTATTCCGCTGCGATGGATAGATTCTGATGTTGTTTTCTATTTTCTTCTTCTACCTCTTCTTCTTTAACCCTCATGGTTCGGTTTTTTGGGCATCGGAAAATCGGATCATGACATTGTGGTATCAGAGCTTAGGTTGGTGATAACCTTGGCTCTGGTGGGTCATTGAAAATAGAGTCCGTAGTACTCTAGAATGAGTTTGAATGTATTAGTAGATATGAGCGCGTATTTGCCAGTGAATGTAAATTGTTTTAATATTGTGTTGACTTATTGGTTGAGTGGAATATGAATTCTGATCGGGTAAGTTGGCCGCTATTCGAGAAGAGTTCATAAATACCCGACATGATAAATTGACATAGTATTGTTTTAGAGATGGGTGAATGAAATATTTTTACCCAAAATATATTTTGATATAAAAGAAAAGTTTTTGTACACAATTTTAGCTAATATACGGTTGCTTGGATGTTAGGAGTGATAATATTAAATTATTATCATTGTTGTGTGAAAATTTAACTAGAAATTTAAAATATAACCAAAGGTTAATGTAAAAAATTCATTTATAAAATGAAGTTTATAAATGTGAATTATAAACGTGATTTATAAATTGAAATATGATCAAATGGGAATTGTTATAAGCATAAATTATACAAATAAATTACAGTTAAAATTTGATTTAAGTTAAAATTTGAGAATTTAAAACCCCAGAGATTTTGGAAGTGTTTTTTTAGAAGTGTTTTGAAGACAAATAATAGCATTATTGTTTTATAAGTATTTCTAAAAGGAAATTGTTTCAAATAAATTTTGGGAAGGGATATAGCATTGAATTCACTTCAATCGCTGGAAAATAACTTCGGTGATGACTACAGCATCATTGATGTTCATTTTCGAGTTTCTAAGTGACGGATTGCTGCCAAATTGATTTGTTCAGAAGAACTAGTTTTGTTTTTGAAATTTCAAAGGAAATTTGTTGGGGATAAAAACCATGGTTGGTTTAAAATTTTGAGAAGTGTGATTTTGAGATGATGGTGATTTCAAATGATTTGAAAACCAAAGCCGGGTGTTTAAAAATCCTGAATCCTTATTTAAATTGGAAATCCTGATGAGATAAGTTATGAACTTATAAAAAAAATTGAGTTGATTTTTAATAAGGAAGGAGAATATGAACTTTGAATTTTGGAATTAAAATTTAAAGTGAAAAGTTCAAAATTAAATTAACTTGGATTGAGGAAGAAAATTGAATCGAATTGAATCAAATAAATCTGAGTTAAAATAGAATTGAATTGGAATAAAATTCTGTTGAGTTATAGGTGATATTGAATGGAATTAGATCCTTACTTAAATAAATAGAAGTAAGTTGGATAAGGAATACATTGGATAAGAATTGGATTGCAATAAATGAATTAGAATAACTTATAAAAGAATTAAAAATCCATGGAATAAAAATATGCTTCGGTTATAAATAAGCGTAAATCTCGAGTTAAAAATAAAAGATGAATATATTCAAGCCTAGGATGAATGGAAATGTTTAAAATAATAGGTTGTGACTTATAAAATTAAAAAGTGGAATAAAAAAAATCAAAAATAAATATTGTTTGATGTTTTGGAAAATGGAACAAAAATCCAAACTTGAATTATAAAATAAATTGAACTGAAGAAAATTAAATGAAGTGATTTTTGGGATTAAATATCAAGTATTGAATTATAAATAGGGGGAGAACTAATTGGATAATAAATTAGTAAATGAAATATGTAAATGGAACCAAAGGTAGTTAAATAGAAGCTGAATTGTGAGTTAATAACGAAGTTTGGAAATAAAACTCGAGTTATAAATCAAACTTTGACTTGAATCGTTAGTGAAGTAAATATAATTGAAAATGTTGCCAAATAAAAAGAAATTGGATTAAATTACGGATGGTTTTAGTTGCAATAAAATCCAGATGAGTGGGAATAAATTGAAAATGGACTTATAATTAATTAAATGAATTGAGAATGAATTGAATCTGGAAATTTAAAATTTATACGAAACAGATGAGCTAATCAAATAAATCTGTAGTTTGAAATGAGATTTGAATGAAATAGAATCAAGTTAAATTGAAAAGGAAAATTTATTTGCAAAATGAAAATGAGCATAAGTATGAAATTTGAATAATTTGAAGTAAATTAATTTAAGTTTAAAATTAGTGGAAGCATGGCTTCGAGTAAGAATGGAAGACCATTAAATAAAGGTTTGGATTAAATTAATTTGGGAAATGGTTATTAACTTATAAGTATCGAATGTGCCAAGCTTAATAAAATGACTTTGAATGAAACAATTGCGAAAATGGAATGAAATGCAGGTGTATGGCTTGTAAATAAGTTAATATGTGAAGAGACTTTAATAAAAATTGATTTTTGGAATCAATTGAAATAAATGTGAGTTGTTTGGGTTAAAATGAATTGAATGTAAGCAATTGAGTTGTAAACCATTTAAATTGAATAAAGTTGTATTCGAAGTGGTTGTAAACAATTAAAATTAATGTCGGAACCCCATAAGTTGCTTATAAATATTGTTTAGCCCACGGTGCTTATAGAAACTCGTATGTTTACTAGTCAAATATGTAAATGTTGTTAACTTACATGATTTTGGTACTTACATATTTAAATTGAGTAAGTATAGGTATTGGGAAGCCGTTTCGCTGGATTTGGACGCGCTAATTGCTAAAATAATAAGTCGTTTGCTTAAAAATGCTAAATAAAGGTATGCCTACGCAATAAAAATAGGAAATATGAACTATTTTTGTTTTTCCGACTATGTGGGTCGATGTATACATATTTATATCTCTTTTCAATTTGCAAAAGCTCCTCCGTACAAAGGAGAATCTGCCAAAAAAATTCGAAAATTTTGGGAGTTAGAAAATTTTTGGGAAAATTTTCGTTAGCGACAAAACGATTTCAAATTGGAATTAAAATAAGGAATTTTGGAAAAGGAAATTGAAAATAATTTAAAATAATGATATGAATCAGTATATATCGAAGATAAAATTAAATATTCAGAGTTGAAGATAAATTGAATTCATATGGAAATGGGAGAACCAATTTGAATATAAGTAGATATAAACTAAAGTGGTGAACTGAAAATAAATATAAGAAGCGTATAAATACTTATATTGAACTTAAGAAGAAATGGTGAAATTCTTAAGTAATATGGGCGTCGGGAAAATATATTAAATAAGCATTGGAGTGAAGATTTAATAAAAATATATGTACATCATACGGCTTGAATGAATAGATGTTGAAATTTTGTAAGGAAGTCAATAAAATGTTTTTGAACGTTGTGATTGGATATTATTACTAAGTAGGATGTCCAGGTTTTTAAAAGTAGGAGAAAAATTGGTTTTGATTTCAGAAGATAAATTTTAATTTGCTCGACAAAAAGGTATGTGTTTAAATTTCTGTATGAAATTTAATTGGGTTTTTGATCTAGCCACTTGGCTTTTTGTTTTCTTTTGAAATTTGGGAGCCCATAGAGGCATTTTGTAGTTGTACTGAGCTAGCCACGCAAAGGAGATGTTGGCGAAATTTTTCAAAAATTTAGGGAGTTAGAAAATTTTTGAGAAATTTTGAAAATTTTAAACTAGGTTTTGAATTATAATTTGAATAGTTGAATAAGAAAAGTCATTTAGGACTTATGGATAAGTTTGGAAAGCTAGAAAAAGGGTCAGTGTGCCTTTAATAAAATGATTGTTTTTAGAATTGTTTGGAATTGTTTGGTTTTGGAAAATAGTAATGGGTATTGGATGATTCTTCTTAACTAGCAATTTCGGGGACGAAATTCTTTTAAGGGCGGAGGAATGTGTCGACTCAGAATTTTTGGATGTTTGAAATCTGGATATTTAATTGATTTTAAATATTTAAAAGTTAATTTTTAACTTGAATTCAAATATCGCTATTTATTTGATAATTAAATTATTGAATTTAATAATTGAAATATGGGTAAATTATTGAATCTTCAGTTTTAAGCTTGTTAAAAATAATTTGAAGGCTTGTAAAATTTATATTGATAGTACTGAGGATAGCAAAAATGTTGAAATTGAATTTGGAAGTGTTTTGTTAACTTTTGAAATTATATCGTTTAAATTGATATTTAAAAATAGCGATTTATTGGATAATTTAGTTATTTAGTTTAATAATCGGAGATTTGTTAAAACATTGAATCTCTAGCTCGATAAAAATAATTTAAAGGCTTGTAAAATTTATACTAATAATAATGAAGATAATAAATTTTTTAAAATCAAAGTTAAAATTAATTTGCTCAAATTTTAAAATATACCGTTTAAATTTACATTATAAATAGCCTTTCGAGACACAGTCTCAGAATTCGACGAAACTAGTTCCATTGGATCCGCAATAGTGCATTACTACGGGATTTCGAGTTTCGTAACATTTGGAGTTATCAACTGATTGTATAGTATATAAATGTGCAGAAATTAATATTGAATTTCAATATAATAATCGGTTCCAAAAAGCTATCTTCTTCATACGATCGAATTAGGACTGGAAACTTTTTCCATTGCATTCGGAATAGGGCTATAACATTATAAATGCCTAGCAGTAACCCTTGATAGGGGATCGGAATTTTGAGATATGCGAACGAGACATTTTATACTTGAATGAAAATTATAAATCAAGTCAACGTCAAATCATAGCCGTCTTCCTCAATTTAAAGCGTATACGTTTCCTTTACCTTTTTGTTCAGATCACTTATTTCTTTTCTCTCCAAAATCCCATATAGTCGCCTTTTATTGTTTAAAATCGATCATCCTTCTTCTCGTTCAAATCGAAAAAAGGGAGGGGAACGAAGAAATCGCATGCACATTACCTTCCCTTCTTCATTCAGGAAATCTCAAAATCCTAAATCAAAAATTGTTCGAATAAAAATGGAAGAAAAAAAAATATTTAGCGCGATTTCAAATCGCGATAAATTTCGCAAGTTTGAGAGGGTCGATGACTTCGTTGTCGAATGTAAGGGCGGCATGCGCTCGTGAATGGAGCCGTGATCAGGGGTCATCGAAGGCGTTTCTCGGCCTAGAGTTAATCAAACCAGGTGAAGGCGAGGCGCAGCAGCAAAACGAAGGGGATTCGTATCAATTGAGTCGCAATGATCGTCAGTGAGCACACGTGGGTTTGAGTGGTCGCTCGCCATCGGCGCTTGCTCGAAGTCACGATTTGGTTTAGGCTTTAAGGCGGTTGTAGGCAATTAAAGGAGGAGGTTCCATTGTCGATGAGTAAGCTTCAGCTAGGGCTGCTTTATGTCGCGATGTAGCAGGCTTGGTGGGTGTGTAATTGTTGGCAGTGGTGCAATGAGCAAGGAGGTAGTAGTCGATTTTCTCGATTGCGATGGGCGCCTTCGTCGGTAAGGGTACTATGTTTATTGACTTATTTGTTAATTTTAAGAACTGGAAAAATAATTATTGTGTAATTAATAATTTTGCTTATATAAGCAAAAATTATGTTTTTGTTATTAACACTGCAATAGTTTATAACGATTTTAAAAGTGGCCAAAAATTATAATTTGTTATATTGCGAAAAAAGGAAAAAAGGGGATGTTAGAAAATAGTTTCAACTAATGATTTCAAATAATTTTGTCATTTGTTTATTTTACTATTAACCATTAGTCTTATAATATTGCAAGTGTTAACAACATTTATTCTTTTATAGAATGATGATTTTAATATGATGTTTGCTTATATAAGTAGAAGTAAACTACTTTGAAATTTTATTCCCAACGATCTTAGCATTTAAACTCGACCCTTGGAGTCGAATTCCTATAAATATTATAAATTCTTCATGCGAGGTTTAAAATTGCATGGGAGTAGTCGATGGGATTCAAAGCTACGGAATCTACGCGATAGAAAATATAAATTTAGAAATCAAGGTGAGAAATTCTCACTCACTTGGATTACTAGAAATTTTTTTAATAGTTAAAAAAATTATTAGATGCTTGACTGGATTGATAAATTACAATTATATGTTGGATGGTTATTATAAATATATACACTAGTATATTTGCTAATAGTTGGATTTATTTTCCTACCGACTGGAGTGGATGAGACCATATATGCCCCACATAATAGTGGATGACCCTATATACTGCGATATCCCGCCTTGAAGTGGGATTGGTATTTTTATTGTCGACTAACATTGTGGATGCTGGGAGAACGGGATGGAGGGATCCAACTGGATTCCTTAAGAATATATTTTTCTTCATATATGTATTGATATATAATATGATGGAATTAATTGCTTTGGATCATTGTGTGGATTTAATTGTTAAATGCCATAAAAGCACGAACCTTGAATTCGGTATTTTAAATACCATAAATAAATAAATTTGAAGGAGTTAAAAAGGGGCTTTTGAATATAAATTATTTACATCGAAAATCGGCTTGTTCAAAGGGAAATTAAGTGAAATAAAAAATATGTATAAATTAATTTGGATTATGCTTAATTATCCGTAAATTGGTTTAAATAAATATTTTAAATAAATTGTGAAAAAGGAATTGAAAGTGATATTATGAAATTATGAAAAGATGTTGAAATCGATAATTAAAAATATATTTGAAAAAAAATAGTATTTATTAAGGAAGGAATCTATTAGATGGGATTTTATAAATAGAATTTGTTTTATAAATAAGTGAAACTCAATGGAGTTTATAAATTTATAAACGAGGTTATAAATAAGGGAATGATATTATTGGATAAGTTAGAGGACGTGTTTATAGCATGAACTTATATCGAGTTAGGGGAATCGTTTGGAAAGAAGTAGTAGAATGTATTTTTGAATGTAAGAATGGTGGTAGAATTTAGATATGGTCGATGTGATACTAATCGAGAGGGATTTTTAAATTAAAATTGGTCAATATTGGATTTTCTTAAAAATAAATTTTTGTCAAGTAAATTAAAAATTGTTTTGAAAAGTATTTTGATTACTATACTATATAACTTAGTCAATTATTTTGATTTAGAATGTTCTAGAAGTTGGTTATTATAATATTTAATATTTATGGAAATAAATTCAAAATTTATTTATCAACTTGGTAAATTAATTAGTTATTTAAAAAGGTTAGATATGAGTTAACGATGTTATTGAAATGTTTTATGTTTGCTTATTTTTTTTGAAATAAACTATTATTACTTAAACATACTTATTTTTATATAAGAATCTCAAAGGATTGAATTTATTTATAAACCCTCTCGAGGTTAGTAATGAAGATATTTAACAAGTATGATTTTCGAAGAAGAGTTGTAAAGGTAAGGGATTTTCGACTAACGAAGGCCCACATCAATACGTCCACTGTATCAACTACCGAGCAATCGAAGGCCGGAAAACCGTACCGTTAGGGTTAAAGAAGAGGTAGAAGATAGAAGAAGAAAGAAAAAGAAAACAAAAACAATATCAGAATCTTACAATCGCAGTGAAACAACATATAATAGATAAATGAATAATCTTTTAAACAAAGAACTATATCAGTAGGGTGATAGCAGTCGGATGCGCTCGAGTTACGGTTGTTGACACAGAAAGGTACGGTACAATGTATGAACCTTTTTCCTGAGTGACGCATCTTATCTTAAAAGTACTCCATCAAAAGATCCAGAGTATCTCTCCCAGTGTCACAAATCTCGCTATGCACCTCAGGTCTGTTCAACCTAGTAGGAATAAGTCAAGGATGCATAAGGATAATAGATTACCTAGTAGAAAAGATTTTAAAATCATCACAAACCTCCCTTTTTTCTTTTCTATTTCAATTTCTCGATTATTATATGATGATTTCTTAACTTTATTACATAACATTACATCACATTACATTACATTATCAGAGTTTACTACAATCAAACAGCGGAAAAGAAATACTATATACTAGTTGATACGTCAAGCCATCCAGCTTGCTCCTGATCTCCACAGCAACTCCTGAATCCCAGAATGACCTGATAACCTCACTCTAGACTGCCCGTGTTAAAATTGGTGGGCATCCAGAGTTTAGGAAGGAAACAATAAACTCCAGATCAGTCATGGGACTGGTGTGAAAACTTAAGACAGTTTATCATTAAAAACAACAAAGAAATATTTTAAATTAGACGCACAATGCTTTTAGAAAATGAGATTACCATAAGGCCTCCCGCACACAAAAAACAATGCAAACGCATAATCGAAGGAGATTTCTCCTTATGATAGTCAAATATGCTTGATACGAGAAATTTTCTTTGATATTATTACTATAAGTGCAAAGTGTAAGAAAACATTTCGAAAGTATAATATAAATCTTAGCCAGCATAGGTACCATTATAGTATGCCTACTATAGCAACCATATTAGATGGCAGGTTCTACAACTAAAACCGTACAAGGCTCGTATTGTTTCTTTGGATTTCCAACAAATGGTTAGGCCAAGGAACTTCCCATTGCCATATGGAAACGCCTCTGGAAGGACGCCCTGAGAACCAAACCGGATCTCTGCCAACAAAAGGCAGGGTTACCCCTAGCTGGGTAACTACTGACACGAATATGCCATCCCCTGATCGTAACCAATCTATATCCCGGGATTCACCGTAACCACAACATAATAAGTTTGCAGCAACAACATAGGTTAAATATCTGGGCTCCATACCATTATACCACCTCTATCCAGAAGGAATGACATACACTAAGGGGGCGCTATCCCCTAATAACTTTGCCGCATCTTTCCTGTTTTGACTATTTTCGGGGTGTGAGGTCCGACGAAGTCTCGCCCACAAATCTACGCTTTTCATAAAATCCACGCTTTGATCAATCAAATGCTCAACAGCACTTCGTATGCCACATTACCAATTTGGGAAGGTATCACTAGTAACCATCAACTACGTAACCTATGAGCTCGTACGTCTCAGTGAAGGGTGTTAAGCTAAGAGAATAAATTCTCCGCCACCAACAGAAATGTATTTGATAGAAACCATCTTTACATCTCAAATTGTAACGTCAGACACACATCTATACAAGTCCGTTCCGGGATTGAACGGAACCGAAGGCACTTCCAAAGAAGCCCTTGCAATTCAGATATTCACTAATCACGATCGGACTTCCCATCACAAAGGGTGATAAAATCTCTATATCGGAGATCAGCCAATGTAGAGTCATTCGATGGTAATCCTTCCGTTTTCGAAAATACCCGGTCTTCAACACCGGTCTTCAAATGCTATCCATTTCGACATATCACTATTCGGAATGGGATTTATGACACAAAGGTCCTCTACCGGCTAAACCGAATAACGAGTGCTTATTTTTTTAAAATTAGTGTAGCATTCAAATTCAAGCAAATCACACAAATACCCATTTAAAGGTAAATATTGATAGTCGGTTATTTAACTATTAAGGCCAACAAACAATATCCAGCACCATAACAATCATTAGGCCCTTGTTATTAATCTTCCATAAATTAAATAACTTGGCAGATATTCACTTCAATTTATCTTTAAAAAGATGTATTCTCTAAACCATTTCAATTTATTCATTGGAAAACATTTCCAAATACTTATTCATTTTTAATTTATCTTTAAAAGATAAAAACCCAAAACATTTCACTTTATATTGGAAAACATTTCCATACTTATTTAACAATAAGTAATTCACGAATCTATTTATTTTCAATACTTAGAAAATATTCAATATACTTAAAACCCAATTAAGTATATATTTTATTCTTTTAAGGAAAACATTCTCTTAAACTCATTTATTTGGGTCCAAATGAATGTTGCGTAAAACATCGTTACGATAACCCAAAATCACTAGTATAGGGATTCGAAATTAAGATAGATATATAAATCCCAATACTTATATAAAACATTTCCTTTTGGAAATCATTTACTATAACAACAGTGTTATAGTCCACCATTTCCTTTTATTTCTCGAAAACGTCTATTTCAACAATGAATGTTGAAATCTATGGTTTCTATCCTTAACACATTTTAAAACAACTTCAGATCGCTTTAATTCTATTTAAAAGATCACTCCCCAAAGCATTTCTCTAATATATTATTCATTGTCCAAAATCGTGAATATAAATCTTTACCAAATTCAAAACTTCTACATATTTTATTTAAAGGATTATTCATTGTCCAAAATCGTGAATATATCTCCTTTAATAAGCTATAAAAATTTACTTATCAAAATAAGTCGCGGATTTATAAAACATAGTTTATAAATTCACATTTATTTAATTTTATAAAAGTTCAAGTTATAAAATCCCTTAATTTACAAATTCTATTTATATCTCATTTAAATGCCAAAATCCTATTTATAAGTTAATTACCTATAAATCTTTTATTTTACAAATCTATTCATTTTATAACTTCACAATTTATAAATCTAATAAATTTCAGTCATTTATGAAATCCTTTCATACTTCATTCTAACACTTACAAAAACTCGTTTTATAATTCCAATATTTTAATTTATAAATATCACTTTTATAAACCTTTTATATAAAGCTTTTTATAATAATTAAAAAATCTCAATTTAAACTATTTTATAAAATCATTAACTCCACATTTCAAAAATCACATTTTAACTATATTTTCTCAAAAATCATAAATTTTATAACGTTAAAATTATAACGTTAATTTTTTTAAAATGAATCAATTCCAAAATTTAATAAAACGTATACTTTCAAAAATCACTTTAAAAATCCTTTTAAATTTGAAAATCATCACTTTAACACTTTTAATTTTCCAAAATAGGCCCGATGCTGCAACAACACTAAATATAACAATCGCGGCATCCAAAACATCATATGTCACATGATAACAGAATATATCACAATATCTGTAAATAAATCAATACGGGTGAGGAATCCAGTTGGATCCCTCCAACCTGTTTCCCTTTATCCACAGATGTTAGCACAATACCAATCCCGTTTCAATACGGAATATCACGGTATAGGGGTTTTATTAAATATTATCCGCTATTATGCGGCGCAATAGGGTCTCATCCGCTATATAATGCGGAAAATCAACTCCAAGTACATATATAATACATATTCCACATCAAGGTCAAATATCGCGGTATATGGAATTTATAAAATATTATCCGCTATTATGCGGCGCAATAGGGTCTCATCTGCTATATAATGCGGGAAAATCAACTCCAAGTACATATATAATACCAATTCCATTCTCGGTGGAATTATCGCGGTATATGGGTTTAATAAATAACATCCGCTTAATATACGACATATAGGGTCTATTTAAAACAACAGATAATAATTTATCATCCAAATGCACAATCAAGAAATTTTAAATTTAACTATTTAAAATTTAAATAGAAAAAGATTCGATTGAGTGAGAAGTTCTCAGCTTGCTTCAAATAATAGTTTCCGCATTTTATTTCGAATAAAATTAAACGCGCGTTTAATTTTACCCAAAATTTACACTATCCCCAATCAACTCCAATCCAGTTTCATCGCGTAGTGCTCGACAATACGATTCCAACGCAAGTCGTTTGTCAAAAACGGACCTCGTATGAAAGAGTTATGATAGTTTAAAGTTTATACGAATTATAATATAAATAAATTTACAACTTTCTTTTATTATTTTTCAACCTTTTAATCTCAGGTCGTTAGATCTCGTTCAACAAAATCAAGGCCATGAACGCGTCCTTCTTCCACACGTGACAACATTCCAGGTTCGAACGAACCCATGCCGCCGTGAAACCCTAGATTAGCGCGCCCTATTCGAGCATCTTCAACTCGATCAATGGTGCCGTAAAACTCGCCATGACGATCTCCACCCTCGGCCAAGAGCACTTCAAGCTCGGCCTTATATTGGCCTCGGAATTTGTGCTTGAACGCACGCGTTCAACTGAGCTTTGCCATTGATCTACAACGTTGTTCACGATCATAGCCGTTGAAATCGTAGTTCGCGACGTGCTCTACGAAGTTGCAGTTGAAAGTTTGTTGAATCGTTTTACGGATTTGAAAACAATGAGGGAGAAAGAGATTGAATTTTCGGCCGTTGATTATAAAACTGGCGGCCAAACCTAGTTGCTCTAGGGTTTTGTTGCAAATGAAGAATATCAAGTCCTTCTATAGAAAATTTGCCAAAACACTATTCAATCGAAATTTTACGAACTCCAAACGAAGTGTGCCGCCTGGAGTTTATAATGTTTTACCCCCATTCCAAACGCAATGGAATAAATATCGGGAGCCAATTCGATCAAATTTGAAAGATACTTTTTTGAATCAACTATTTAAATTCAAAATTCACTCGAACCGATTTCTGCGCGTTTTAGCTTGCCTCGGACAAACCGTAAATCCGATTGACATGAAATTTGAAACCATATAATAATATAATATTATGGATCCGACGAAACTGGTTTCGTCAAAATCCGAGAGTGTTTGAAAAATGGCTATTTTAACCCGTCAATTATATATTAAAATATTCAATTTCTGCAAATTAACTTTAATTTCAATTTTAAAAGTTCGATAACATTATTCTAACTCCAATATGATTTAATACAACTTTACAAATCAATTTAAATCACATTAAACCTAATTTCCAATTATTTCTGTAATTTCAAATATTAAATTATCGATTTATTTATCCAGTTAAATCTAGATATTCAAAATAAATTATTCGATTTATAAATTTTTATTTGTTGATATTTAAAATCAACTAAATATATGAATTTCAAATGACAAAAATTCTGGGTCGTTACAAACTCCCCCCTTAAAAGAATTTCGTCCTCGAAATTACCAAGTAAGAAAAAGTTATAGATAACTTTTCAAACATCCATTCAAATTAGATTTCAAATTCACTTAAGTGTTTAACTTTTCCAAAATCCAATAGTTAAACTTCTTACACTAACTTTACTAAGTTTTCAAATCATACTTAGTTATCTTTTCAAAATTTTCTAATTTCTTCAAAAATATTCTAACGCCTTAAATTTTCAAAAAAATTCGCCATAGTCTCCTTTGCGTGGTTCGATCCGAAAAAAATGGCAATATATATATATATATATATATATCACAAATATACATCTCATCAAGTAATGAGGCATCTTGTAGGGAAAAAAGTGTAAAAGCACGATATGTAATCCGAGATATGTACCTTATATATTATTAGCGAGCATATACGGCTAATATAGCATGAAAGCGAGCTCCAAATGCGAAGAAATGCGCAATCCGCACCTACTAAACACTCAACAATAATGAGAACATGTATATAGGAAAGTAATATCAATATACAACATATACCAACAACTATATATGCCAATATAGCGAATGCAATCAAAAGCAATAATTTCAACCATCAACCAACTATCATCCAACAACAATTCCAATCATCAAACCAATCAATCAATAACCAAATCAATATAAATTCACTTCTCATTATATTCAATGAATTGGTTTTTTCAACTTAATCACATTTGATTAGTTAACATTGGACTTTACAAATATTTGTTCATTCATTTTTCAATTAATTTACATTCACTAATTTACATTCAAGTCATTTATTAATTCAATTGCTAATTCATTTAACCACAAAAGTTGAATTTCATTTATATAACTCAAGTTCACATCCATTTAATTCACTTTATTATTTAACTTCGATACCAAAATCAACTTCATTCAACATTACTTAAGTTATATTCCATTTCAAACATCATTTGTTTAACTTAAGTTAAATTTCCACTTATAAATCCAGTTCAGATTCCAATTCTAAAGTAAATTCTATTTAACCTTTACCAAAGTCAAATTTATTATCTCATACTATAAGTTCAAAACTCGATTACTTATATTCAACAATTACAACTTGGATTTAATTTCAAATTTTTTTATCACAACAAAACTTCAATTTTTCAGTTTACTATGGTAGCAAATCCATCACAGAGAAGCCTGAAAATGATACTGATGATGCTGCTGTCATCACCCTTATTATTTCATAGCAACAATAGTGAATCCAGTGCTTAATATTCTTTCAAAAAAAAATTCTTTTACTTATAACTCATATTTATAAGTTTTTTCTTATAGAATTTCACTTATTGTATATATAAGATTATTTCACAATTGTAAATCACATTAATTATAATTCCATAGTTAATAATTCATTTGCTTATACAATTTATTCCTTTACAATATGTTTCGTTTAACTTATTCAAACATCATTTAATTAACTTATATATATTCTTACATTTTCAACGACCAATCAATTTATATACACTTTAATAATTCTGAAAAATTTATTCCTTTATATATAAAATATAATCAAGGTAAAATTTATTTCATTTACCCAATTTCAAATGATACTATGTCGGTCTATCTTGTTTAAGAGTTTAGAAACCCCTATCGAAACAGTTAGCTTGACCGCAGACCAGAATCTAAAACAATCAACCGATAGTCAACACAATACAAAACAATTTCATATTCACTAACAAATACGCGCTCGTATATATTATTAATCTCAAACTCATTCTAGAGTACTACTAACTCTATGTCTAATGATTAATTCCTAACCGAGCCAAGGTTGTCACTTAACCATATGCTCTGGTAACAAATGTAAAGGTAAGGGATTTTCGACTCACGAAGGCCGACATCAATACGTCCACTGTATCAACTACCGAGCAATCGAAGGCCAGAAAACCGTACCGTTAGGGTTAAAGAAGAGGTAGAAGTTAGAAGAAGAAAGAAAAAGAAAACAGAAACAATATCAGAATCTCACAATCGCAGCGGAACAACATAATAGATAAATGAATAATATTTTAAACAAAGAACTATATCAGTTATTACATTACATCACATCACATTACATTATCAGAGTTTACTACAATCAAATAGCGGAAAAGAAATACTATATACTAGTTGATACGTCAAGCCATCCAGCTTGCTCCTGATGTCCACAACAACTCCTGAATTCCAGAATGATCTGATAACCTGACTCTAGACTGCCCATGTTAAAATTTGTAGGCACTCAGAGTTTAAGAAGGAAACAATAAACTCCAGATCAGTCATGGGACTGGTGTGAGAACTTAAGATAGTTTTTCTTTAAAAACAACAAAGAAATATTTTAAATTAGATGCGCAATGCTTTTAGAAAATGATACTACCATAAGGCCTCCCACACACACACATAATGCAAACGCAGAATCAGAGGAGATTTCTCCTTATGATAGTCAAATGTGCTTGATACGAGAAATTTGCTTTGATATTATTACTATAAGTGCAAAGTGTAAGAAAACATTTCGAAAGTATAATATAAATCTTAGCCAGCATAGGTACCATTATAGTATTCCTACTATAGTTACCATATTAGATGGCAGGTTCTACAACTAAAACCGTACAAGGCTCGTATTGTTTCTTTGGATTTCCAACAAATGGTCAGGCCAAGGAACTTCCCATTGCCACATGGAAACGCTTCTGGAAGGACGCCCCGAGAACCTAACCTGATCTCTACCAACACAAGGCCGTGTTACCACTAGCTGGGTAACTACTGACACGAATATGCCATCCCCTGATCGTAACCGATCTATATCCCGGGATTCACCAACAACCACAACATAATAAGTTTGTAGCAACAACATAGGTTAAATATCTGGGCTCCATACCATGATACCACCTCTATCTAGAAGGAATGATATACACTAAGGGGGCGCTATCCCCTAATAACCTTGCCGCATCTTTCCTATTTTGACCATTTTCGGGGTGCGAGGTCCGACGAAGTCTCGCCCACAAAGCTACGCTTTTCATAAAAGCCACGCTTTGATCAATCAAATGCTCAACAACACTTGGTATGCCACATTATCAATTTGGGAAGGTATCACTAGTAACCATCAACTACATAACCTCTGAACTCGTACGTCTCAAAGAAGGGTGTTAAGCTAAGAGAATAAATTCTCCGCCACCAACAGAAATGTATTTGATAGAAACCAGCTTTACATCTCAAATTGTAACGTCGGACACACATCTATACAAGTCCGTTCCAGGATCGAACGGAACCGAAGTCACTTCCAAAGAAGCCCTTGCAATCCGAATATTCACTAATCACGACCGGACTTCCCATTACAAATGGTGATAAAATCTATATATCGGAGATCAGCCGATGCAGAGTCATTCGACGGTAATCCTTCTGTTTTCGAAAATACCCGGTCTTCGACACCGGTCTTCAAATGCTATCCCTTTCGACATTATACTATTCCGAATGGGATTTATGACACAAAGGACCTCTCCCGGCTAAACCGAATAACGGGCGCTTATTTTTTTAAAATAAGTGTAGCATTCAAATTCAAGCAAATCACACAAATACCCATTTAAAGGTAAATATTGATAGTCGGTTATTTAAATATCAAGGCCGAAAACCAATATCCAGCACCATAACAATCATTAGGCCCTTGTTATTAATCTTCCATAAATTAAATAACTTGCCAGATATTCACTTCAATTTAACTTTAAAAAGATGTATTCTTTAAACCATTACAATTTCTTCATCGGGAAACATTTCCAATGACTTATTCGTTTTCAATTTATCTTTAAAAGATAAAAATCCAAAACATTTCACTTCATATTGGAAAACATTTCCATACTTATTTAACAATAAGTAATTCACGAATCTATTTATTTTCAATACTTAGAAAATATTCAATATACTTAAAACCCAATTATGTATATATTTTATTCTTTTAAGGAAAACATTCTCTTAAACTCATTTATTTGGGTCCAAACGAATGTTGCGTAAAACATCGTTACTATAACCCAAAATCACTAGTATAGGGATTCAAAATTAAGATAGATATATAAATCCCAATACTTATATAAAACATTTCCTTCCGGAAATCATTTACTATAACAATAGTGTTATAGTCCACCATTTACTTTTATTTCTCAAAAATTTCTATTTCAACAATGAATGTTGAAATCTATGGTTTCGATCCTTAACACATTTTAAAGCAACTTCAGATCGCTTTAATTCTATTTAAAAGATCACTCCCCAAAGCGTTTCTCTAATATATTATTCACTGTTCAAAATCGTGAATATAAATCGTTTACCAAATTCAACACTTCTACATATTTTATTTAAAGGATTATTCACTATCTAAAATTGTGAATATATCTCCTTTGATAAGCTATAAAAATTTACTTATCAAAATAAGTCGATTTCGGATTTATATAATAACGTTTATAAATTCACATTTATATAATTTTATAAAACTTCAAGCTATAAAATCCCTTAATTTACAAATTCTATCTATATCTCATTTAAATGCCAAAATCCTGTTTATAAGTTAATTACTTATGAATCTTTTATTTTACAAAATCTATTCATTTTATAACTTCACAATTATAAATCTATAAATTTCAGTCATTTATGAAATCCATTCATACTTCATTCTAACACTTATAAAAACTTGTTTTATAATTCTAATATTTTAATTTATAAATATCACTTTTATAAACCTTTTATATAAAGCTTTTTATAATAATTCAAAAATCTCAATTTAAACTATTTTATAAAATCATTAACTCCACATTTCAAAAATCACATTTTAACAATATTTTCTCAAAATTCATAAATTTTATAACATTAAAATTATAACGTTTATTTATTTAAAATGAATCAATTCCAAAATTTAATAAAACGTATACTTTCAAAAATCACTTTAAAAATCCTTTTAGATTTGAAAATCATCACTTTAAAACTTTTAATTTTCCAAAATAGGCCCGATGCTGCAACAGCACTAAATATAGCAATCACAGCATCCAAAACATCATATATCATATGATAATTGAATATATCACAATATATGTAAATAAATCAATACGGTTGAGGAATCCAGTTGGATCCCTCCAACCTGTTTCCCTGCATCCACAGATGTTAGCACAATACCAATCCTGTTTCAATACGGAATATCGTGGTATATGGGAATTATAAAATATTATCCGCTATTATACGGCGCAATAGGGTCTCATCCGCTATATAATGCGGGAAATCAACTCCAAGTACATATACAATACCAAATCCACATCAAGGTGAAATATCGCGGTATATGGGTTTTATAAAATATTATCCGCTATTATGCGGCGCGATAGGGTTGCAGCCACTATATAATGCAGGAAAATCAACTCCAAGTACATATATAATACCAATTCCATTCTCGGTGGAATTATCGCGGTATGTGGGTTTAATAAATAACATCCGCTTAATATATGGCGTATTGGGTCTATTTAAAAAAACAGATAATAATTTATCATCCAAACACACAATCAAGAAATTTAAAATTTAACTATTTAAAATTTTAGTCGAAATAGATTCGATTGAGTGAGAAGTTCTCACCTTGCTTCAAATAATAGTTTCAGCGTTTTATTTCGAATAAAATTAAATGCGCATTTAATTTTACCCAAAATTTACACAACCCCTAATCAACTCCAATCCAGCTTCATCGCATAGTGCTCGACAATACGATTCCAACGCAAGTCATTTCGTCAAAAACGGACCTCGTATGAAAGAGTTATGATAGTTTAAAGTTTATACGAATTATAATATAAATAAATTTACAACTTTCTTTTATTATTTTTCAACCTTTTAATCTCTGGCCGTTAGATCTCTTTCAGCAAAATCAAGGCCGTGTACACGTCCTTCTTCCACGCGTGACAACATTCCATGTTCGAACGAAACCATGCCACCGTGAAACCCTAGATTAGCGCGCCCTACTCGAGCATCTTCAACTCGATCAAATGGTGTCATTCAACTCGCCATGACGAGATCCACCCTCGGCCAAGAGCACTTCGAGCTCGGCCCTATATTGGCCTCGGAATTCGTGCTTCAGTGCACGCGTTCAACTGAGCTTTGCTGTTGATCTACAACGTTGTTCACGATCATAGCCGTTGAAATCGTAGTTCGCGACGTGCTCTACGAAGTTGCAGTTGAAAGTTTGTTGAATCGTTTTACGGATTTGAAGAAAATGAGGGAGAAAGAGATTGAATTTTCGGCCATTGATTATAAAACTGGCAACCAGACCTAGTTGCTCTAGGGTATTGTTGCAAATGAAGAATATCAAGTCCTTTTATAGAAAATTCGCCAAAACACTATTCACTCGAAAATTTTCGAACTCCAAACGAAGCATGCCGCTTGGCGTTTATAATATTTTACCCCCATTCCGAACGCAATGGAATACATATTAGGAGCCAATTTGATCAAATTTGAAAGACATGTTTTTGAATCGACTATTTAAATTTAAAATTCACTCGAATCGATTTCTGCGCGTTTTAGCTTGCCCCGGACAAACCGTAAATCCGATTGACATGAAATTTGAAACCATATAATAATATAACATTACGGATCCGATGAAACTTGTTTCATTAAAATCCAAGACTTTTTGAAAAATGGCTATTTTAACTCGTCAATTAAATATTAAAATATTCAATTTCAGCAAATTAACTTTAATTTCAATTTTGAAAGTTCGATAACATCATTCTAACTCTAATATGATTTAACAAAACTTTACAAATCAATTTAAATCACATTAAACCCAATTTCCAACTATTTCTGTAATTTCAAATATTAAATTATCCAATTAAATCCAGATATTCAAAATAAATTCTTCGACTTATAAATTTTTACTTGTTAATATTTTAAATCAATTAAACATATGAATTTCAAATGACAGAAATTCTAGGTCGTTACAAGAGCTTATAGTGATGATATGGGAACTTAAGTAAATTTCAAAAGTACAAGATATGAACTTCGAAAGTGAAATAGAATTCACAAAAGAAGTAGAAGGGGAGATTGGAAATATAAGCAAGTATATCTGACTTTGGAAATATTAAAGGAATTAATTAAGAATCCTAAAACCTATGAAATTCATATAAACAGGTAAAGAATTTACAAATAGATTATAAATGATTTTGAGGGAATAGGAAATAGGAAATAAATTGGATACTTCCTATGTGTTGAACACAAAATTTGAGTGGGAGAAAAACATCCTAGGTATCGAAATAGTTTGAAATATTCTATTGAGAATATAAGGGTTTGAAATTTCTTTCAAAGGATGGAATACTGGGTAATATCATATAAAGTTATTTCAAAATAAATATTTAGGAAAAATTCATTTATGGCTTGATGATTGCTCATGGATGTTGTTGATATTTAACTAACCGACTATCAATATTGGCCAATGCGCTGATCATTTCGAAGCGACCGGAATCAGATTAAATTATACAAAAACCACTTCAATCCAGTTTTAATGTTTCAAATGAATACCGTGATGGTGATGAAGACGGTGATTCCATTTGTCTAGACCCAGTACAACTTATATGGATGAATGCTATCAAAACATCGTCATTGGAGGACGATGAGCATTCTAAGAAAAATTGTTCTTGAAAGGTAACGCTTAGCCTCGAACCTCATTGATCGGGAAGGACTATAATAGGGGAGATGCAACAAGGCTAAGTGGGTTGCACCCAAGTAGGGTATGTTTTTTCCTTTCTAGATGTCCTTGGAAACCTATTATTTATGGATATGATTATTAATGGAAGGAGCGGTCGACGGTAAGGGTGTAAACACCTGGGGTGATAGCATATTCAGTCTACCCAGGTTAGGGGTAAGCCGGTATTGTGTAGTAGGGGATCCCGACGTGGTCCATGATACATTGTTTTGAGGTGCACCGTGGTGGGCGGTACCCGGCCCAGTAATTCATTAGAGTCCATTCTCCAATACGAGCTTACGATTTTTCTTGTAAAGCCTAATATACTGGAATTCAATTAATGCAACAATTTCAGCTATTTGAGTAAGTATTTGTACTTAGACAGTATTATAATATCACTGGATTTTCTATAAAAAATGTTTTAGTTATCGTAAGGAACAAACCCGTCTTGTTTATGTGTGACGCGGTCTTACGAGATACCTTTGTTTTTCAAAGGATTTTGATAACGTTAATTATTCAAATTGAGTAAGTTATCTAACATTGGTTTTCCAAACTAATTCGGATGTTATTTTATTACAATTCTAGGGTCGTACGAGTATTATAGATTTGGGTTAGGATGCTATGGAGCTCAAGAGATGAGCTAGATGATTTCTGACGTACAACATGTACTTTTATTATTCCGCTGTGTGAGGACATGTTATTATAATAGTTTAGATTGATGTATTGATTATTGTACTCTGATAGTGGTATGTATATTAACAACATAGTAGAGGATTGTGAGATTCAGTGTTTGTTTTCGGTTTCTCTACCTTTTTCTTCTTGACCCGAAGGATTTGTATTTTTCGTTCCTTTTGAGTCAAACTGATGTGAATTATGGTCGATTCAAGGGGTGTGGATTTGTGGTTCTTTATAGAATAATATTCAATAGTACGATGAGAGGAACTAATTTGTTATGGTAGAGGACTTTGAGCCTTTTAAGTACGAACCAGATGCATATGTTGTTGCTACTGCGTAGTCCACTGAGCCAGGGACATGGTTGGAGGTGGTCTATTTGGAAGATGCAATAAGGATAAAAACTTATACCACTTTCTTTGATAAGAATTTCTTTGAAATAAGAAATAAAAGAAGGTACCTCAAGACCTTGTAAGAGGCGCATTATGTATGGAATATATAATTACGCATTGGTAGTGAGACCAAAAGCTTGAAATTTCATCATTAAATTTTTTCGCCAAATTTACTTGAATTCCACCAATTATAGCATAGACGGCTATGTGTTAATTTTCATATATTTGTTCATGACTTCCTAAAGAGCAATCATTGTATTAATTATCATACTATTTAATAAGCTAGATTTTAGTCCTAAGTAAATGGATTTCTATTGCAGCATTCTATCTTTACAAATTTGATGTGTCACTTCGTTACCTGGCAGATTCCTTTGGCCAGAAAATTCCTCTAAATCAAGTCCAATATAGGAACAATCTAGTAAATGACCAATTGTGTTTACGATAATTTTCAGTACGCGACCATAAACACTAGTCTGTAACTAACCATCTTCATTTTCAGGCATCCAAATATCATTACTACATAAGTTTGCACAAAAAAGAAAGATGGCCAAATGATCAATTTGTACCTCATTTTCATCAGCATTGATTAATTCTCGACAACCGTTGGTGATGGTGAGTTTTTGAATACCATATTCTTTAGATTTGCATAATAGATAGAATTGACTGGAATTAAGTCTTTTTTGCTTCAGTTCTTTAATTTTTTTTTTCGATTGGGCTATTTTGAAGCCATTCTTGAATACGAGCATCGGTGACAAGATGGGTTTGAGGAGAAGAATATTGACCTCTCTTTGATCTTTTGTTATTAGGAATTTTTGCTTCAGAAGCCATTTTTTGATGGATTACGGTTTTAGGAAATTAGGGTTTTAGAGTTGGAGTTTGAGATTTGAACTTAGATTGGTGAATAGTTGAAGAGTTGAACAAAAGAAAAGTATATGATGTGCCATTTAGTAGCAACCAAAACTTGGCTCAAACATCTGAGATCACTCGGTACTGTTTTCCCGAGAAATCTGACAAATGTCTTTCTCCTCTTTGCAGACATCTGTGTGAGGCAGAATGAATATTTAAGTTTGTTGTTTGAATTTTTTATTTTAACTGAATATTTTCATGGATTAATCATTATAAACAATTATTATAACCAATAAAAATACGCAAATTATATATTATATGGTTTATAAACACACACACATTTATATATGTGTGTGTGTGTGTGTGTACGTAGAATTAATCATCTTGGGAATAATTTTTCATTTTTGGATTGATCTAAAGAGTTTGTGCTATTTTTCTTGTCTTAAGGTTTAAGTAGAGACAAAATTAGGCAAGCTTGAATCAATTCAGTCTTGATTTGATAGTCGTGCCTTGTATAAATTTCTTGGAGTAACATTTCATGTTTTTATTGGAGTTTCTTTTAAATGAGAAGATTTTTAGGGATGGAAATTTTTGCTGGTGAATGACCATAAATTGCTAGAATACTTATTTTGGAAAGTTAAGATGAGATCCTTGACATCATTGTTCATAATACATTTCTCGTTGAATTACCATCATTACTTATTGATAGTAATATATTGCATCAACTTTGGTGTTAAGAGATGATGATTCTAGATTAATCGCTCATTCGGCTTTCTTTTCCATATGAGAAAAGGCGCTTTGATATGTAGGTGATGCTATAAGTTTAGGGCGACCGATAAGATTGAAGAAGGTGTGGTTTCAATGGTGATACGTAGGTGCTATTCAATGAAGGCGAGCTAAAGTCGATAGTTGAATTAGGGGAGTCATGATCAAAAGACATGTTTAGTTTTTGGAAATTTATAAATGATAATTCTATTTTTATTTCTTTAATCATGTATAAATAGATTGTATAGTCTATTTCTTGTTAGAATTTTGCATTAATAGAGTTGTTTCAACCATTAACTTGAAACGTTTTGTTTTTATGGTTGTCACGTGGTTGGTTAAATTGAATTTAAGTTAAAATTTTATGTAGAAAATGTGATGAATAAATGTGACATAAATTATAAATTAATCCATTAATTGAATGTATATCAAGGTTTGATCGTAGCTTTATAAAAGTTGATTCATATAATGGTTTGTTGAAAATATCGGCAATTTGATTCTTAGTGTTAACAAATTTAAGGGAGATAATTCCTTTTTCTACATTATCTATTATAAAACGAAAACAGATGTCAATATTTTTTGTACGAGAATGGTTAATTAGATTTTTGGATAAATTTATAGCACTAATATCATCATGATACATAGAAGAGTTTGTTATAATTTTATTGTTGCATATAAATTATTTATGCACAGGTTAAGGCTATTGATATATACTCGGCTTCACATTTTCAGAGAAAAACACAATTTTTCTTTTTTACTAAACCTCAAAAGCAGATAATGACCAATGAAATGACATATGCCACTCATACTTTTTCTATTTGTCTTGCAACCCTACATCAATATATGGTACGTGTTCGAAAGAGCTCCCTTTAGGATGGAAAAGTCCATAATCTTTGTAGTGGGTTAAGTATCATAGAATTCATTAACAGCTTGGAGATGTGCCTCCTTAGGTTGTGCTTGAAATCTTGCACATAAATACACACTCATCGTTTAATCCAATCTACTAGCCATTAAGTATAACAGATACCCTGTCATACTTCGGTATAAATTTTGAGCAAAATCTTTTCCGTTTTCATCTTTATCTAAATGTAAACTCGTGCTCATTGGAGTTAGTTTACTTTAAGTACTATCCATTCCAAATCTTTTTAGTAATTTTCTGCAATGTTTTTTCTTATTTTACATAAAATTATTTTCTAGTTGTTTTATTGTAAACCTAATTTTTTTACCCATATATGACATTTCGAATTCATTTTCCATTACATTAGAGAAATCGTTACATAGTTTTTCGCCAGTTGATCCAAATATGATGTCATCAATATAAATTTATACAACTAGTATATCACCGTCTTCTCTTTTTATAAATAATGTAGAATTAATTGTCCCAATTTGAAGGCCGAAATTTGGTAAACGTGTTTTTAGTCTATCATACCAAGCACCTGTTCTAGTTTTAAGTCATATAATACCTTTTTAAGTTTGATGACATGCTCTGGATATTTCTCATAAAGAAATAAGGGTAGTTGTTTAACTAAACCATTTCTTTTATGAAACCACTTTAAAATGCAATAATTTATAATTATGATGACATGAAAAATCAAGTAATGTTCTTGTAGCTTCAAGATGTGCTACTTGGGCGAATGTTTCGTCGTAGTCAGTTCCTTCCTCTTGTTTGTATCCTTGAGCAACTTGTGAAGACCCAGAATTTTGAACATTCGAAATCGAAATATTTAATTGATTTTAAATATTTGAAAGTTAGTTTAACTTGAATTTCAAAATTAATTATGGACTTGGCAATTTAATTATTGAATTTAATTTAATGAAGTTGGATAAAAATTTGAATCTTTAGTTTTGAGCTTATTAAAAATATTTCTGTTTGCGCCAAAATCGGTCACAAACACCCAATACCGTGAAAGCACCAGTGTATGAATAGAAATTAGTGATATTCAAACACAAACAACAAATCTCAACAAATAATAGACCGCAATCCAAAAATAAAGAACAGAGACACAAGTTTTATAGTGGTTCGGCTATCTCCGGCCTACGTCCACTCCAATTTTTTCTTTTTTATTGATTATCCTTGAAGATTACAAGTGATTACAACAGTTGTAGTGACCAAATCTGAAGAGAATAGCAGTAATGATGCTATGGAATGATTTTAGCAGCGTCTGGGCTTGCTTTTCCTATCCAAATTTTCCGACCCCTTTTCTGAATGACCAGGGGCTCTATTTATAGGCGTGGAAGGTTGAAATCCCGCCTAAAACCTGGGGAGGTTGCTCGGCACGTGAGGGGGGGCCCACAGGCCCGTGTTCTCGGAATCCGTGCCCAGTTTGGGACCGATTCGAAGTGACTTTCGAATCGATCAAGAATCCATCCAATTGAGCTGAAATTTGGTGTGAACATTCTTCAACATGTATGTAAGCTCCTGTAAAAATTTCATTGCATTTGGATCAACGGTTTGGAAGATATTATCGATCCAAGTTCTAGAATTCGCGCGTCCTGATTGGTTCGAACCCATGCTTCGTCCTCTTCGAAACCATGCCTTTCGAACCCATTTTTCTCGAGTCCATCATCTTCGAATCCAGCTCTACTTCGAATCCATAGTCCTCGTATCTATCGTTTCGAAACCATCATCTTCGAATCCATCACTTTCTTCGAATCCATAGCAACTTCGAATCCATCACTTTCCACGAATCCATCACTAACTTCGAATCCATCACATTCTACGAATCCATCACTTTCTACGAATCCATCACTTTCTTCGAATCCATAGCAACTTCGAATCCATCACTTTCCACGAATCCATCACCAACTTCGAATCCATCACTTTCTACGAATCCATCACTTTCTACGAATCCATCACCAGCTTCGAATCCATTTTCATTGCTTCGTATCCATCATTTTCGAATCCATATCTATCGTTCGCATCCACTATCTTCGAGTCCATGTCCATCATTCGAATCCATGTCCATTGCACTGAAGTTACTCCTTTCGAACCCATCTAGTTCCCATTGACTCGAAGTGTCATCGATGCGAGCCTCATGGGTTCGAACCTGATGGGTTCGAACCTGATGGGTTCGAACCTGATGGGTTCGAACCTGATGGGTTCGAACAACATTCCTCTCCCACCTTGAATCCATCATATTTCCTCCATACGAACTCCGATTAACCTGAAATTTGAAACATAGCCTTTCATAGTTCTTATCATCATTTCCAATCAATTTCGTCCCGATCGGAGTTCAACAAAATTTTGACGATATCCATTGTAGCCTTATCTCCAGTTCTGATATCCATAATTCCTTGTCAATTTGTTGTTATTCCCGTCTTGACCAAAAAATGGGATAACAGCTTGCCCCCCAAAACATGCCTTGTGATAACAAGACGTGTTTTGAATAGTTCTGAATCCAATATCCGAAGTCCAAAGCCATATTGCCAGAGTACATCATCCTTGACTGCTTAGAGTCGACGTCCAATTCCATATCCAATAACCAAAGCCTTAGCCAATTCCGTATCCATTCGAAGTCAACAACCAAGTTCCAATCCATCCTTATCCAATAGCCAATAACCGAAGCCAGGACCTCTCTGGGTCGATAGCCAATAACCGAAGCCAGGACCTCTCTGGGTCGATAGCCAATAACCGAAGCCACGACCTCTCCGGGTCGATACCCAAATCCATAACCTCTTCGGGTTCCTGCCAAGCGTGATCCACATCCGACGACCGTGGTCCAGTGTCCCTGGACGTTGAATTAGTCTCTCCGGGTTCTTTCCAAGCGCAATCCATACTTGATGTCCTTGGTCCAGTGTCCCTGGACGTTGAGCCAACCTCTCCGGGTTTTTGCCAAGCGCAATCCATACTTGACTACCTTGGCCCAGTGTCCCTGGGCGCTGTAAAATGCCATGGCTTAAGTCCTAAGCCGAATCCTGATCTCTTCGGACCCTTGCCGAGCATAGTCCATACTCGACGACCTTGGCCCAGTGTCCCTGGGCGCTGTAAAATGTCATGGCTTAAGTCCTAAGCCGAATCCTGATCTCTCCGGACCCTTGCCGAGCATAGTCCATACTCGACGACCTGAAAATAATAAATGATAATAGAGGGCCTAAGTCCTAGGCCGAATCCTGGTCACTCCGGACCCTTGCCAAGCATTGTCCATACTTGACGACCTGAATGAGTCAATCTACCTTGTTTGGGTAAAGTGACTCATCCCTTGCCAGGCATAATCCATACCCGACGACCATTTACCAAAAACCAGATAAAAGTCCAACCAAAATTTATTCCAAAGTCCAAATCCGAAATTCAAATTCGAAATCCAAATCCAAAATCCAAATCCAAATCCAAAATTCAAATCCAAACCAGAAAACCAGAAATCCAAACCAGCATCCAAAACCAAAAACAATCATCCAAAGGAAAATCCAAATAAAAAAGCAAGAAAAACCAGGAGCTCAATCCAAGCTCCAAAACCAAATCCAAAAAAGAAAAGCAATGTCCAATCTAAAAGGCAAGAAATAAATTTCACAAACCATAGCATCCCGGTTTATCATCATTCAGAGCATGCCTAGGGGCTATCTCCGTCCCCGTACATGTGTAAATGACTTTACCGTTTGCTAGTAGCTTGCTACTTATTCCATATTATCCTGGTCAATGGATGATCAATCGACGATCATCCCCGGCCTCCCATCATCACGGCGTGAAGTGGTCGGTGGTTGCTCCTGCTCCACCGTTGCATCCCGAGTTCCAACGTATTGCTGTAACTGTCCATTCCTTACATGCTCCTCGATTATGTCCTTTAGGTGCCTGCAGCTGTTGGTATCGTGTCCATCCAGATCATGGAAGAGACAGTGCCTTCCTGATGTCCTTTCCCGCTCTGTTGGTTCCCTCCTAGCCGGCCTTCGGTAGGGAAGGCGATTCCGAGTTTCCAGGTATATCCGCTCCAGCGTCTCGTTCAATCCTGTGTATGTGGAAAACTTTGGATCCTTCCATCGCTTCCTAGCGTTTCCAGAGTCGTCGTCTAACTTCCTTTTCCCTTTATCCTTATCCAAACCATTTTTGGATACCGCTCCAACCTCGATTGCATTAGCCTTCTTCACCTTTAAATCCGTACTTGCATCTTCTTGCCGAAGGAACCTTTCTGCCTCATGAAAGAATTCGTCGAGATTTTGCGGGGGATCTCGTATCAGAGATACCTTGAAATCCGAATTCTCCTTGACTCCTGATACTGCTGCCATTAAAACCATTGATGGATCAGGCCGATCCACCGAAGCGACTGCCGCACTGAATCGAGTTAGAAAAGCTCTAAGCGATTCGTCCATCCTTTGCTTCACCGATGTTAAAGTCATTACGTTCTTCGGCCTCTTGATGTGAACCCGGAACTGTCCCAGAAACTTTTCCGCTAATTCCTTCCAAGTCCTGATAGATCCTTCTTCCAGCTGCCTAAACCACATTGCAGCTAAGTCCTTCAAATACAAAGGGAAACATCGGGCCATCACTTCCTCCGATGCCCCCAGCACTTCCATGTGTCTGGTGTACCTCATTAAGTGATCTGTTGGATCCGTCTTACCATCATATACCTCCACGCTAGGTAGCTTGAACTTAGGTGGATTCTGAGCCATCCTTATCTCCCGAGCGAATGGACTTCTATTCACCCCTTCCAAATCTCCGTTTGTCAAACCACCTCGCATAGTCTTCCTGATCATTTCTACTAATCCTATATTGTCTGGTAGGGGTTGCCCCCCATGCCCCCGAGGGAACTCTGGTACATATTCCTCGTGTGGCTCACTAGCAGCAACGTTAGCTCTAGCTTGTTGAATTCCTTCCAAAGGTTCTCCTGCATTGAATCCTGTGGGCCTGCCCCCAAGCCCTTGTTGATTGCCTTCTGGCTCCGTATCCTGTCCTTCATTGGGTTCCACAACCCTAGCTCCTTGTCCTGCATCCGCAGCTGCTGTAGCTGTTCCTAAGTTCTGCATCCCTGCAGCTCTCATTTGTTCCAAGAAAGTTTGCATCATTTCCTGTTGACTTTTCAACAATCTCTCCTGCAAAGAATTGGCCATAGCTTCCATTTCATCCCGAGTTATGTAGACCGAAGCCTGTCCTTCCTCACCTCCGGAGGATGCTTGTTGACTTCCTCCTTGTTGGCTTCTCTCAGCCCTTAGCCTTCTGCTATTCTGCCTTGTCATTGTCTTCCAAATCCAAATTCCTCAAACTCTTCAAATCCGATGCAGCGGGTGCTAGATGCTCTCAGTGAAAGCACCAAAATGTTTGCGCCAAAATCGGTCACAAACACCCAATACCGTTAAAGCACCAGTGTATGAATAGAAATTAGTGATATTCAAACACAAACAACAAATCTCAACAAATAATAGACCGCAATCCAAAAATAAAGAACAGAGACACAAGTTTTATAGTGGTTCGGCTATCTCCGGCCTACGTCCACTCCAATTTTTTCTTTTTTATTGATTATCCTTGAAGATTACAAGTGATTACAACAGTTGTAGTGACCAAATCTGAAGAGAATAGCAGTAATGATGCTATGGAATGATGTTAGCAGCGTCTGGGCTTGCTTTTCCTATCCAAATTTTCCGACCCCTTTTCTGAATGACCAGGGGCTCTATTTATAGGCGTGGAAGGTTGAAATCCCGCCTAAAACCTGGGGAGGTTGCTCGGCACGTGAGGGGGGGCCCACAGGCCCGTGTTCTCGGAATCCGTGCCCAGTTTGGGACCGATTCGAAGTGACTTTCGAATCGATCAAGAATCCATCCAATTGAGCTGAAATTTGGTGTGAACATTCTTCAACATGTATGTAAGCTCCTGTAAAAATTTCATTGCATTTGGATCAACGGTTTGGAAGATATTATCGATCCAAGTTCTAGAATTCGCGCGTCCTGATTGGTTCGAACCCATGCTTCGTCCTCCTCGAAACCATGTCTTTCGAACCCATTTTTCTCGAGTCCATCATCTTCGAATCCAGCTCTACTTCGAAACCATAGTCCTCGTATCTATCGTTTCGAAACCATCATCTTCGAATCCATCACTTTCTTCGAATCCATAGCAACTTCGAATCCATCACTTTCCACGAATCCATCACTAACTTCGAATCCATCACTTTCTACGAATCCATCACTTTCTACGAATCCATCACTTTCTTCGAATCCATAGCAACTTCGAATCCATCACTTTCCACGAATCCATCACCAACTTCGAATCCATCACTTTCTACGAATCCATCACTTTCTACGAATCCATCACCAGCTTCGAATCCATCTTCATTGCTTCGTATCCATCATTTTCGAATCCATATCTATCGTTCGCATCCACTATCTTCGAGTCCATGTCCATCATTCGAATCCATGTCCATTGCACTGAAGTTACTCCTTTCGAACCCATCTAGTTCCCATTGACTCGAAGTGTCATCGATGCGAGCCTCATGGGTTCGAACCTGATGGGTTCGAACAACATTCCTCTCCCACCTTGAATCCATCATATTTCCTCCATACGAACTCCGATTAACCTGAAATTTGAAACATAGCCTTTCATAGTTCTTATCATCATTTCCAATCAATTTCGTCCCGATCGGAGTTCAACAAAATTTTGACGATATCCATTGTAGCCTTATCTCCAGTTCTGATATCCATAATTCCTTGTCAATTTGTTGTTATTCCCGTCTTGACCAAAAAATGGGATAACAATTTCAAAGGCTTAGAAAATTCATATTGATAATACCGAAGATAATGGAAGCCTCGGAAATTAATTTGGAAATGTTTTGTTTAATTATGAATTTATATCGTTTAAATCGGCTCTGAGGCACAGTTTCGCATTTCGACGAAACCGTTTCCATTGGATCTGTAATATTGAGTTATTATCGAATTTCAAATTATGTAGCTTTCGGAGTTATCGTGTGATCGTACGAGATATAAACGCCTAAACAATAATTAATCAATTTAATATAAATTTTTATACCCTAGTCAACTTCAGCCTACTTTCTTTCACCGTCACAACTTTTCCCTATCTTTTCCAAAGGCTGTTGCAAGTTGAAGCTGGCACGCTAGCATCTAATCATGTCCCCTTCCTCCTTCTTAACTACGAAAAGTTGGGAGAAGAAAGCTAAATAGAAATCAAGTTCAAAAAAACATTAATGACCGAAGCCTCGTTTGAAAAATTGAAATCAAATTAGGGCTGATCGAAAAAAAATCAATCGTTCCCCCTTTCGTTCGAGATTAAACTAATGGCCGAGCGAATCCAAAAAGAAAAAAAATATAAGGAGGAGAATCGAATCGAAATCGATTTCGACCAGGGGATCGCGGCATCATCGCGCGATAGGTCTCTCGAGCAAGTCAGAGCGCGATTGGGTAGAGGTCATGAGGGTTTGGCTTGGCATGCAGCAGTGGTGTTGCGGTTTCAGAGGGGAGAGGTTCAAGCTACGGCGTGGTGGCGAACGCGTGTGCGGCGACGGTGAGTTACGGCAGTTGATGGTGCGGCTTGTCAGGGTAAGTCATTCTGGGAGGAGAGGCCGATGGTGTTGGATGAAGCTTTGTTCATGAGGAGATGCCTGAAGTCGTGGCAAAGGCTGAAAGCTCTCGGTTAGGGAGATGTTGGATGGTTTAGTCGCGATGGATTTTAGGCAATAAGGTATTTTTCAGTTTGTTTTAATTTAAGTTTTAATTTAATGTTATGTAGCAACTTTAATTTATTTTGTTGTTGAAAATTTAATTTATCAGAAATTAAACAGTTAAAATAGAAAAATTTACGGTAAAGAAATTTGCTACTTATAGAAATATATTTATATAAATAAAATTTCGAAAGAAAATAAATTTTTAGGGATTTTGAAATGCTAGAAAGATTGATAAAAGAAAATTTTGATTATAAAACCAGTATGGACCATTTTTATAAATATATATGTTTTCAAAATGAAAAGAAAAAAATATAATAACGTATTAAATTTATTTTAATTACAAAGATTACTTAAAAAAGGAAATTTAGTTATAAATTTAATTTTTAGTTAAATAAAAAATATTAAAGGAGAATTTGGTTTAGATAAAATTATTAGTTAATTAAGCTATCAAAACGAATATTTATTATTCGATTATTTCGAATATTAATAAATTATATAATTGTTTATACAAGGCTTAAAACTGTGAAGAAAACAAGCTAGTTTGGAAGTGGATTGCATGCACAAGAAAAGGTGAGATCTTCTCACTCAATCAAATATTTTTCTGATTTAAATTTTAAATAGTTAAATTTAAATTTGTTGATGGTGTGCTTGGATGATTGATTTATTATTAGTTATATTAGTTTAGATCTTATGCGCCGCATAATAGCGGAGGTTATTATATTTAAACCCATATACCGCGATATTCCACCTCAAAGTGGAATTAGTATTATATATGTATTTGGAGTTATTGATTTCCCGCATTATATAGCGGATGACATTATATAAATCCCACATACCGCGATATTCCACCTCGAACTGGAATTGGTATTTAATTATTGTGCTAACGTATGTGGATGCAAGAAAACAGGTTGAAGGGATCCAACTGGATTCCTCAAAACATTTTAATTTGTCTCAATGTTATGTGTTGATTATTTATAATCTTTGTGTAATTATATTGGTGATTGAAATCGTTGAAGGCTACAGTTTAGCCAAATTTATTTTTGGTGTCGTAGAATACCGAAAATAAATGAAATTGGATTTTTTTTTAAATTTTAAATTTGTAGTAAAATTTATTTTTGAATTGGACAAATGAAGAAATTTTTAAAGGATAAAGTTTTATTTTTAAATCTTATTGGATAAAATTCCAAAATATGGGAAAAAAGTTTAATAAATGGATTTCAAGTAATAATATTCAAAAGGTGAAGAATTTATTTTAAAAATACGGTTTTTAAATAATTTGGAAGAGAAAGGAATTTATTTTAAACATAAATTCGAAAATTGATTTGGTGTTAAAAGAATAAATCTTTGGGAAATCAATATTAAAATTGATTTGGTGTTTAAGATAAAATTTGAAATCAAGTTGAAACTTGATTTAGTGTTTGGAAATGATTCTTAAATCAATTTGGAAATTGCATATCAGTAGATATTTTGAAATTTTTAAAATTCACAATGGGAATTTATAAAGGAAAGGGAATTTTGTTTTAAAAATAAATGTTGGTTTATTTTTAAAGGTGTAAAAAGAAATTTACAAATTTAGAATGTAAATTTAAATAAATCAAGAAGATTTATTAATTGATATAAATGGAAAGTGAATTCTTCCCTGGAAAGCCGAGTATATTTTTTAAAGTAGCTTGTGAAGTATAAATTAAAAGTTCTAGGAATTGATTTGGAAGAATATTGTTGAAGAAATTTTTTTTGGATTGTTTAAATCTTTGAAGTACAAATTTATTTAATTACTTATAGAAGGGATTATTTTAAAGGTTTGAATTGATATTTGTGTAGGAAACGATTATTTAAATCATTATACCTTATCTACTGATTTTAATTTAAAAATTAGTTGGGACTTAAAATCTTATATGTGATAATTAGTATAATGTTTTCATAACCAATATTTTAAGTAATGTAAGAAGATTTTATTTTAAATGTTCCAAGAATATTTTGGATAAGTGATTTGAATTATTTTAACTCGGCAGATTTCCAGTGGGAATGAATAAATATTTGGAGATGTATTCCGCATAAGGAAAGGTGATTTGAAATTTGTTTTCAAAGTATTGAAATGTGGAAGGTAATTTGAAATCTGTTTTCAAATGGTTGAAGTGTGAAATATATCTTGCAGATATATTTTGAAAATAAATAGATTGGGAAATTTATTTAAATCCGGCAAATCGTTGCGGATGTTGATTGATAATTAAATAACCGACTATCAATATTGGTCTTTTAATGGCATTTGAATTTCGATGCGATCGGGGGTCGGATTCCAATTGGATATCCGAAAACCACATCAGACCTTTGTGATTGTGATAGATCTTTTGTTTAAAAGATCAAAGCGAAAATTGTTGTAATTTGTTGAAATCTGAATGTAACACTTATTTTTAAAAATAAGCGCCCGTTATTTGGATCAGCCGGGAGAGGACCTTGTGTCATAAAACCCATTCTGAATAACGATACGACGAATTGGGATTGTATTTGAAGACGGTGTTGAAGACCGGGTATTTTCGAAAGCGAAAGGATTACCCATCGAATGTCTCTGCACCGGGTTGTTCCGGTATAGATATTTTATCACCTTTGTGATGGGGATTCCGGACCTGATTTGTGAATATCCAGATTTGCACGGGCTTCTTTAAAGTGCCTTCGGTTCCGTTCGATCCCGGAACGGACTTGTATGGATGTGTGTCTGACTTTACACTTTGAGATGTAAAGCTGGTTTCTATCAAATACATTTCTGTTGATGGTGGAGAATTTATTCTCTTAGCTTAACACCCTTCTCTGATACGTACGAGCTCAGAGGTTATGTAGTTGATTATTACTAGCAATGCATTCCCAATTTGGTAACGTGACATACGAAGTGCTGCTGATCATTTGTTGATCAAAGCATGACTTTGTGAAAAGTGTAGCTTTGTGGACGAGACCTCATCACACCTCATACCCCGAAAATGGTCGAAACAGGAAAGATGCGGCAATGTCATGAGGGTCGCACCCTTTAGGGTATGTCATTTCCTTCTGGAAAAGGGTAGTATCATGGTATGGAGCCCAGATATTTTACCTATGTTGATGCCGAAAATTTATTATACTTTGTGGTTGTTGCTTTGTGGTTGAGGATCATCGGATAAAGGTCCCAAAGGACCAGGGGATGGCATACTCGAGTAGTAGTTACCTAGTTACAAAGATAACCCGACCTTGTGTTGGCAGAGTTCCGGGTTGGTTCTCGGGACGTCCCACTAGAGGCATACCCATGTGGAAGTAGGAAGTTTCTTAGCCTGACCATTTGTTGGAAATCCAAAGAAATAATATGCGTCCTGTACGGTTTTAGTTGTATAACCTGCCATGGAATGTAGTGGTAACCTGCTATTGAACATGGTAGCTATACTAGGCATACAATAATGGTTGTTTGCTGGCTAAGATTAATACTATACTTTTGAAATGTTTTCTGCACTACGCAGTAATAATAATATCGAAAGGATTTGGCGTATTAAGCATGTTTGACTATCATAAGGAGAAATCTCCTCCAATTCTGCGTTTGCATTGTGTGTGTGGCGGGAGGCCTTTTGGTAGTTTCGTTTTCCAAAAGCATAGCGTATTTCCTTTTATTTTCTTTATGAAAATAACTGTTTTAAGATCTCACACCAGTCCCGTGACTGAACTTGCTTATCTTTCTGAAACATAAAGGGGGTTCTCGCTTTTTTTTGGTGGCGAGCAGGAGACTCTTACCCCTGCACGTTCTCTTTAAGGTTTTGGTTAACCGCAAGGCATAACAGTAGAAAGGCTGGCCGTAAAACCAAGGGCAGCGTACCAGTGTATGCCACGACGGGGCTGGGATAGTTGAAAAGCCTACCAGTCGAGATTGGCCGCTGTCGATGTTTGAAAAGCCTAGACCGTTACATTTTGGTATCAGAGCATTTGGTTAAGCGATAACCTTGGCTCTGTTGGGTGTTACTCATTAGAGATAGAGTCAGCACTACTCTAAAATGAGTGCGAGTGTAATAATAGATATGAGCGCGTATTTGTTAGTGAATATAAAATTTTTTATATTGTGTTGATTGGTTTGTTGAGTGGTATATGGATTCTGGTCAATATGAGTAATTAACATTATTAATAAGGATCTCTAAACACTTGTACAGAATAAATTCGACACGATATCGTTTTAAAATAGGATAAATGAAATAATTTTACCCAAACTATTTTCGTATATAAAAGAAATAAATTTTCTGTGAATTATTATTGTGACGCCCCACCTCTATACCCACGCTAGCCAAGAACACTACGATGTAGTGCCGTCAACTAGCACGGAGAATAAGGATGTTGAGGAGCGACCATCCATGTAACTTCTTTGTGCGAGCACCGTTATGTCAGATGGTATAACATGCATTTCATTAAGGAGGAAGTCCGACATACCGATACAAACTCAAAGCTATCACACGGTGGCTATAAATAATCTTCGGAAACAAACATAGAAATAAGCATAACACAATCAGTCACAGACATCCATATCACAAAGGCGGAAGAAGATATGGATATAAAACTAACGCATGAAAGTGTACATCAGAGAAGTGGTCAAAAAGATCCACAATAATACAAAAGAATAGCAACACGCGCTATACAAAAGAATACAACTATGAGTCTATATCCCAAGTGTATACAACAAAAACTGCTAATCTAAATAGTTAGCCAAAAGTCAGAGTAACAAACCCCGGGGAGAAGTCAAGCAGAAGCACCTGTAACATCTCGGTCTGACCCGAGTATTATTTAAGAAATTAATAAACGGATCAGTCTAGCTATAAATATCAGATGACTTGGTATAAAATAAAAGATATGGCATAACATAAAATATCCATACTGACATACTACTATAAGTATGAAAATGATGATCAACAGAAGATCAATCAACAAGAGATAAATCAATATCACAAGAATCTTCTCAAAGATCCAAAGAGGGCATCATACCCTAAACTTGTACTCATAACAAGTCAATAACAGAAATTCCAGAAATCAACAAAAGAAATCCAGAAATCGCTAAAAAAGGGAAAGAGGCCTATCACACGACGGTCCGACGACCATGGGGAGCTACCCCATATGTGTGAGTCGAAATCACACAGATGAGGCCTAGACTAACCAAAAATCAAAAAGGTATGTGTGAATGAAATCACACAAGTGGTGTCTAGTCTAACCTCGCAAACAAAAACGTATGTGTGAGTGAAATCACACAAGTGGTGTCTAGACTAACCAAGAAGGTAAAAAGGTATGTGTGAATGAAATCACACAAGTGGTGTCTAGTCTAACCAAGCAAACAAGAGACATCGCATAATCGCTAGTCTAAATCATAAGAATGATCGTCATGATCAACAAGAAGTGTCAATTACACTAAGCTAGTAAATATAAAAGTTTAGCTTCATGTCCCATAACCACTTGCTTAACTCAAATATTTACGAACAAACTGTAGATCTTCACTAGAAAATTGTCACAAAAAGGTTCAATCGAACAAGTCCAAGAGTTAACCGACGAAGCAAACGCAAGCGTTTCATACCACTTGTTTTACTAAGCCGTTTAATTCAATTTCTCATATGAGTGAGCTAAAGGTTTGTGTATACTAGTAGATTGGAAAATGGTTTAAGAAAAGAGCTTTGTTATTGAAAATAGAGTTGAAATCATTTTGTTGAAAGAGTTTTGATATTTACTACTAGTATTGAAACCTTCATATTTTAAAGTGCCAAATCATAGAAGTGATTGTAGAAACAATCAATCATAAAAATTCACATACGAAGACGTGAATAAAATCCAAAGAAACCGATAAAGAATCCATCGAAATGGATATTCAAAAATCCATAAAATCGACCGAGAAGCCCAAGATAGTTTGTCTCAAAGAATGGTCAACTCAGCATCTCAACAAAGCAAGTTCTATTGAATGTTTTCAGATAAGAACCCCTACGGAGTTGGGGTCCAGGGGCAACGCCACCGCTACGGGGTTCGACCTGCCCGGTAAGGTCGCGGGGGTCCAGGGGGCAGCGCCCCGTCTAAAACGGTATGACCTAGTGAAGACAAAATGAGGCCTAACGACCTAAGGGGGATATGGTCGAGTGACCTAATGGTTGCGACTAGGTGTATAAGGAGTCAAGCGACCTAACTGGAGCAACCCCGTGGTCATGTGACCTAACTGAAATGGCCAAGCGACCTAACGAGGTTAGCGTGCGACCTAGGAGGACGCGACCTAATGGTCATGCGACCTAGTGGGATGAGCGACTTAAGCGAGCGAACTAGTAATTTGGGGCCGAACGACCTAATGATCCCACGACCTAACAAGTCTCACACGCGAGCGACCTAAGAGTTTATCACGCAAGCGACCTAAGGGTTTTAACACGCGAGTGACTTAAAGGTTGAACGACCCAATGGTCCAGCGACCTAGGGGAAAACAACTTAGCTCCGAGGCGCATGAGCTATCCTGTAGCGACTTGAGGAATGGAGGCCGAGTTGCACGTTGCACGACCTAAGGAATGTAGGCCGAGCGACCTACGACCTAAGCTCGATAACGAGCTAATGACCTAGTGGCTTGGGGGAAACCGAGCGACCTAACGCTGCAGAGGGGGGGTTTAAGGCCAGAAACGACCTAAGTGTTAGCGACCTAACGGCCTATAGGCCAAACGACCTACGACCTAAAGCCAAACAACCTACGACCTAAAGCCCAACGACCTAATTCCAAGATGACAATACGTACAGTGTGACCTAGCGCGATAACACGCGAGCAACTTAAGAGTTAGCTCGCGAGCGACCTAATTCCGAACTCACGAAAATGGCCAGAACGACCTAAATGCAGAAAATTCACAAAAACGCTAAAAATTGGAGTTTTTCGCCAATCCAATCCAAACCAAATGCAAATGTGCATGCAAAAGTGATAGGGAATCATTCCCAATAGTCCAATATAGTTATAGACTAGAGCGTAAGATAAAAATCTCACCTTTTCACTAAAATGGATGAAGATGAAGCTTGAAATGCTATGCAAGGATCAACCACTAGCTTGAATCAATGTCTTCACTTGAGTTTTGGAGTTGATGTTGGATAGCAATGAAGACTTAGCTTTTGGAGTTTTAATTTCTCTTTCCACTCACCATTAATGCAAAAGCTTGAGTTGATAGGAATTTATGAAGAGTGAAGAGAAGGAGGGGGTTGGGCTTGAGTTATAATGGCTAAGCTAACCCAAAGTCCAAAGCGGGAAAAGTTAGTGAAATTCCACTAACTCCAAACCTATCAATGCTTATACTTAAAAAGTTGTAAACGGCATTTTGAATTCAATGGAAGTGGTCTCGAGTCCTAATTTAACCATTTGCAAAAAGTAGCTTTTCGGACCAAAATCCGATTAACGATAAAATATTTAAATAAAATATTTAAGTATAAAATCGACAAATATGCGGGTTGTTACATACTCCCCTCCTTAAAGAAATTGCGTCCTCGCAATATATAAGATGGACATAAAAAGTAACAACCATAAAAGCATATTAACACAAAAGAAATTTGAAATAGGAAGTTCACCATAAAGAGATCTGGTGAAACTTCAATTTCTTCCACAACACCTGGCTCAAGAATAGAATCGGAATCTCGAAAGCATCTCCATAATTGAGAAACGTAAAACACGTCATATAATAGAAGAAAATTGAGCCGGTAATAAAAGGCGATAAGCCATGGAATCCATACGTATGGTGATAGGAAATGGCCCAATATACTGAGGCGCTAATTTTCCCGATCGACTGAAACGTACAACACCCATCATAGGTGAAACATGAATAAATTCTGGATCTAAAACCAGCTTCTCACCGGCCTCAAGCCAACAAGAAGGAGATCGGCGTGGCCTTCCCTAGAGTGTCTCGAAAGATGCCATACCAATACTAGATTGGAAGCTATTATTATAGGAAAATTCAACAAGAGGAATATGATTTTTTCCCAACTTCGACCGACATCAAGCACACAAGCTTGAAGGAGATCTTCAAGAGTTTAATTCACACGCCCGGTTTGTCCATCGGACCGGGGTGATAAGCGGTGATAAAATCTCGAAGACTTTTCCAAAGTCCACTAGTGATCAATGGATCCCGATCGCTAACAATAGAAGTAGGAACTCCATGAATTTAACAACTCCTTTAACAAAGAGTTTGGCCCAAAGAGGAACGGTTCGGTTAGACCGAACAGGAATAAATTGGGTGGATTTAGTAAGTCTATCTACTATAACCCATAAGCTATCATGACCCGAACGAGAACGGGGAAGGTCGTCTAAAAAAAATCCACGGAAATTTGGTCCCACTTCCAAATTGGAATTTCTAAAGTTTGCAATAACCTACCAGACCTTTGGGGTAGGGCCCTGACAAGATGGTGAGTCATACAACACTTAACAAAGTTAGCGATATCAGATTTCATTCACACCCAACATTAAATTCGCTTCATATCCGCGTACATTTTACTACAACAGGGGTGAATGATAATAATAGAATGATGTGAATCTTCTAAAATATAATGACGAAGATCACAAATATTTGGTACGATAAGTCTACCAAACTTTCAAATGTCGCCACGAAAATCAATATCGAAGTCTTTCAAACTTTCAATATTAATTTCATCCCTACGACCTTGGCTACGAAGAGCCAATTCGGGGTATAGCCCTTTGAGCTTCAAGAATGCAGTCTGAAAAGAAGGAGGAGCCTCTAGACTACATAAAACCAGGGATGCACATAAATCGGATTTTTGCGATCTCGAATCTCACAAGTCGATAGAGTCTCAAGATCGTTCCATTCGGATATCATCCTATAAACAACTGCTTGTTGCTTACAACTAAGTGCATTGGCAACACGATTTCCCTTCCGGGAGTATAATGAATATCAAGATCATAAGATGCAAGAAATTCGAGCCAACATGGTTGACACTAATTAAGTTTCTTATGAGAAAATAGATATCCCAATGATTTATAATCGAGGTAGAGAACAAATTTCTCCACCGAAGATGATAATGCCAAATATTAAAAGCAAAATCAATAGCCGCGAGCACCAGATCATAAGTGGCATGCCTAGTCTCAATCGGCTTTAAATATTTAGAAGCAAAGTGATTGCACGTTCTCTTTTGCAAGAGAACGACATCCAAACCAATACAATAAGCATTGATACTAAAGTTAAAGTCTTGGTTCCCTTTGGGAAACACAAGAATAAGAATATCAAAAAGAGAGAATTTTAATTTTCTTTTCTCAAAAGCTAAAACTTTCAAAATCACAATCACCTCTATAGAAAAACTTACATTTTACAAGTCAATTTATTGTGTCTGATTGTCTCATCAAAGCGTTTAGGAAATCCTTGTCGATAGCGTTGATCAAGCGCATCGACAAGAATTCTTAAAACACTAAATGGGCAATACAACACAAAATTATCTTTTTATAGGAATTTAAAATATCTTCTTAAAAAGATTTGCAAAATTTTAAATTTCTATTCTCATCCAAAATTAATAAATACAAGATTCGAATTATTGAGATATTCATAGAATACTCGATTTATAAAAGGGATGAAATAGACTGGACAAACTGAATGACACAATATGTCATTCATATAAATCATAACGAGTGCGGAATGCGGTATGTGGAAGGCTAACCTCCACAACTCATAGCGATTGAAATTCGGTGGGAAGGTCAAACTGGAAAGACCTTAACACCACTCAAAAAGGTTGCTTAGGTGATAATCCTAAGACAAACTCAAAAATACCGGAAAATTTTCAAACGATAAGAATGAGAGAGATACCTCTTTACTCAACATGTGAGCTAAAAGAGCAAAATGATGCCATCGATTTGAAATCGAAATCACAAAGGAAAAATATGAATCTTCTTAACAGATCGAAAATATCGAAAATGACTAGTCCTTTCGAAAAAATTGGATATGGGTTTTGCAATAAGCCAATCCTTTCACGCAAATCAATTCCGAAACCTAAGCAATGCATAACATGAAAATTGGTTCGGAAAGAAAAATCACATGAAATAATTTTCGATATCAATAAAAAGCAAGTAGAGTGTTGCGGATCCACTAATCCGGATTCGCAATCCTCAAAGAAGTCATCAAGCCCAAAACATAAAAAGAAAGAGAATTATCAAGTTCTTTTGATATAAAAATGATGAGACGAACCCATATCAAAAAGAACTCGAATCGGATAATCGAAAACAAATGAAATCAAGGATTAAATAAGAAGTACCTTGACCCAGAGGAGTTTCGTTAGAAGCTTTTAGTTTTCCTTCTGTCTTGCTAGGTCGCATGGGACATGTAGACAAGTAATGGCCCGAGCCTTTGCAATAGCGACAATAGAGAGGTTCCGGGCACTTAATTACATAATGGTCTGTGGAACCACAATTGTATCATCGTTTACGACTAGAGGTAGGTGGCTTGGCTACCAAAGTTTCTGGTTCCACCCTCTTCTTGCTTAGAAGTATGGGGCAGACAGAAATATGATGACTGGAATCTTTGGAATAACGACAAAAGAGTAGTTCCAGACACTCCTTCGCATAGTGGTCCCTAGAACCACAATTGTAGCATCGTCCATGATGAAGGATTGGAGTCTTTGCTACAAAAGCAGGTTGCTTCACTTTCTTATCGGGATAAGGGCTTTTGAACTTAATATGCCTCTTCTTGGACATCCCAATATCACTATCAATTCCTTTATCAGCCTCTTCTTCTTGTAGAGTGATATCTACAAGATGGTCGAAAGGAACTTCTAGTTTCAAAGGTAAGATCTTTGTGGGATTCTTACTCAAAGCACAGATAAACCTTTGATTCTGAGCAAGATCCAAAAGTTGTTGGGCAGACATGAATACACCATCCAGGGAAGGACTACTGGATTGACCAGCGCTAGGACTGCCAAAACTAACCATCTCTTCTTCCTTCAAGAAAGAAAGGAAGAAGAAGGAAAAGATTATTCTCAGAATGAATATCAAGCAAGCTTGATAGATAGAACAAGGAATCACAAAAGAAAATAGGATGAATCGGTACGAAGACTCGAATTAATCCTAAGGTAGGACTCCTAAGATGGACTTAGCACGATGATCCTTGTTAAGTTATTCTACGTTGTTCCAAAGTTTGGCTCTGATACCAAGCTGTGACGCCCCACCTCTATACCCACGCTAGCCAAGAACACTACGATGTAGTGCTGTCAACTAGCACGGAGAATAAGACTGTTGAGGAGCGACCATCCATGTAACTTCTTCGTGCGAGCATCATTATGTCAGATAGTATAGCATGCATTTCATTTAAGGAGGAAGTCCGACATACCGATACAAACTCAAAGCTATCACACGGTGGCTATAAATAATCTTCGGAAATAAACATAGAAATAAGCATAACACAATCAGTCACAGACATCCATATCACAAAGGCGGAAGAAGATATGGATATAAAACTAAAGAAGATATGGATATAAAAATAACACATGAAAGTGTACATCAGAGAAGTGGTCAAAAAGATCCACAATAATACAAAAGAATAGCAACACGTGCTATACAAAAGAATACAACTATGAGTCTATATCCCAAGCGTATACAACAAAAAACTGCTAATCTAAATAGTTAGCCAAAAGTCAGAGTAGCAAACCCCAGGTAGAAGTCAAGCAGAAGCACCTGTAACATCTCGGTCTGACCCGAGTATTATTTAAGAAAATAATAAACGGATCAGTCTAGCTATAAATATCAGATGACATGGTAAAAAATAAAAGATATGGCATAACATAAAATATCCATACTGACATACTACTGTAAGTATGAAAATGATGATCAACAGAAGATCAATCAATGAGAGATAAATCAATATCACAAGAATCTTCTCAAAGATCCAAAAAGGGCATCATACCCTAAACTTGTACTCATAACAAGTCAATAACAGAAATTCCAGAAATCAACATAAGAAATCCAGAAATCACAGAAAAAGGGAAAGAGGCCTATCACATGACGGTCCGAAGACCATGGGGAGCTACCCCATATGTGTGAGTCGAAATCACACAGATGAGGTCTAGACTAACCAAAAATCAAAAAGGTATGTGCGAATGAAATCACACAAGTGGTGTCTAGTCTAACCTCGCAAACAAAAACGTATGTGTGAGTGAAATCACACAAGTGGTGTCTAGACTAACCAAGAAGGTAAAAAGGTATGTGTGAATGAAATCACACAAGTGGTGTCTAGTCTAACCAAGCAAACAAGATACATCGCATAATTGCTAGTCTAAATCATAAGAATGATCGTCATGATCAACAAGAAGTGTCAATTACACTAAGCTAGTAAATATAAAAGTTTAGCTTCATGTCCCATAACCATTTGCTTAACTCAAATATTTACGAACAAACTGTAGATCTTCACTAGAAAATTGTCATAAAAAGGTTCAGTCGAACAAGTCCAAGAGTTAACCGACGAAGCAAACGCAAGCGTTTCATACCACTTGTTTTACTAAGCCGTTTAATTCAATTTCTCATACGAGTGAGATAAAGGTTTGTGTATACTAGTAGATTGGAAAATGGTTTAAGAAAAGAGCTTTGTTATTGAAAATAGAGTTGAAATCATTTTGTTGAAAGAGTTTTGATATTTACTACTAGTATTGAAACCTTCATATTTTAAAGTGACAAATCATAGAAGTGATTGTAGAAACAATCAATCATAAAAATTCACATACGAAGAGGTGAATAAAATCCAAAGAAACCGATAAAGAATCTATCGAAATGGATATTCAAAAATCCATAAAATCGACCGAGAAGCCCAAGATAGTTTGTCTCGAAGAATGGTCAACTCAGCATCTCAACAAAGCAAGTTCTATTGAATGTTTTCAGATAAGATCCCCTACGGAGGGGGGGTCCAGGGGCAATGCCACCGCTACGGGGTTCGACCTGCCCGGTCAGGTCGCGGGGGTCCAAGGGGCAGTGCCTCGTCCAAAACGGTACAACCTAGTGAAGACAAAATGAGGCCTAACGACCTAAGGGGGATAGGGTCGAGCGACCTAATGGTTGCGACTAGGGGACTAAGGAGTCAAGCGACCTAACTGGAGTAACCCTGTGGTCATGCGACCTAACTGAAATGGCCAAACGACCTAACGAGGTTAGCGTGCGACCTAGGAGGACGCGACCTAATGGTCATGCGACCTAGTGGGATGAGCGACCTAAGCGAGCGACCTAGTAATTTGGGGCCAAACGACCTAATGATCCCACTACCTAACAAGTCTCACACGCGAGCAACCTAAGAGTTTATCACGCAAGCGACCTAAGGGTTTTAACACGCGAGCGACTTGAAGGTTGAACGACCCAATGGTCCAGCGACCTAGGGGAAAACAACTTAGCTCCGAGGCGCACAAGCTATCCTGTAGTGACTTAAGGAATGAAGGCCGAGTTGCACGTTGGACGACCTAAGGAATGAAGGCCGAGCGACCTACAACCTAAGCTCGATAACGAGCTAACGACCTAGTGGCTTGGGGGAAACTGAGTGACCTAACGCTGCAGAGGGGGGGGGGGTTTAAGGCTAGAAACGACCTAAGTGTTATCGACCTAACGACCTATAGGCCAAACGACCTACGACCTAAAGCCAAACGACCTACGACCTAAAGCCCAATGACCTAATTCCGAGATGGCAATACGTGCAGTGTGACCTAGCGCGATAACACGCGAGCGACTTAAGAGTTAGCTTGCAAGCGACCTAACTCCGAACTCATGAAAATGGCCAGAACGACCTAAATACAGAAAATTCACAAAACCGCTAAAAATTGGAGTTTTTCGCCAATCCAATCCAATCTAAACCAAATGCAAATGTGCATGCAAAAGTGATAGGGAATCATTCCCAACAGTCCAATATAGTTATAGACTAGAGTGTGAGATAAAAATCTCACCTTTTCACTAAAATGGATGAAGATGAAGCTTGAAATGCTATGCAAGGATCAACCACTAGCTTGAATCAATGTCTTCACTTGAGTTTTGGAGTTGATGTTGGATAGCAATGAAGACTTAGCTTTTGGAGTTTTAATTTCTCTTTCCACTCACCATTAATGCAAAAGCTTGAGTTGATAGGAATTTATGAAGAGTGAAGAGAAGGAGGGGGTTGGGCTTGAGTTATAATGGCTAAGCTAACCCAAAGTCCAAAGCGGGAAAAGTTAGTGAAATTCCACTAACTCCAAACCTATCAATGTTTATACTTAAAAGTTGTAAACGGCATTTCGAACTCAATGGAAGTGGTCTCGAGTCCTAATTTAACCGTTTGCAAAAAGTATCTTTTCGGACCAAAATCCGATTAACGATATAATATTTAAATAAAATATTTAAATATAAAATCGACAAATATGCGGGTTGTTACAATTATAATATATGGTTGCTTGTTTGCTAGGAAGCGATAACATTAAATTAATATCATCGTTGTACGAGGAATTGAAATCAAAACCAAAAGCTAAGAAAATAAGAATCCAAATGGGATTTGTAAATGTAAACTGTAAATGAGATTTATAATTTGAAGTAGAATTCCAGAGCAAATATTGAAAATATTTTTGAAAAGATTTGAAGTTTTGGAGATTTGGAAAAGTTTAAATTTCCTTGAGTTTGAAAATGAGTTTTCAAAGATTTTGGAAAAATGTTTTGGAAGGATAAAAGCTCTAAACTCTTTTCGGTCGCTAGAAAATTATTCCGGTGATGATCGCGACATCATCGGTGTTCATTTTCGGGTTTCCAAAAGAGTAATTGGTGCCAAATTGTTTTAAGTGGATGTTGTTTGGAAAATTTGGGTTTGGTTTTGAAATTCAAAGGATAATTTGAATTGATTTCAAAAAAATATGGTTTTGAATTGTTGAAAAGAGTCTGGAATCTTATAAAAAAAAGTTATGGAATAATAAGTTTGAAAACTTAGAAAATTCAGATTAAACTGAAATTAGTTAATTTGAATAAAGGTGAATTTTAGAAGTCTAATAGACTAATATGATTGGAATAAAATTTATTAAGGTGGAGAATAAAATTTTGAATGAATAAATAAATTTGCAATTGCAAATAAATGAAAGAGAAATTGAATGTTGAAATTCATTTCGAATTTGTATGCAAATAGAATTGAATTGGAATTGAATTTGATTTGTGATGAACAAAGCGAAGTATTGAAATGAAATTAGAAAGTGAAATTAATTGAAGAAATGACAAATTAATATGGTTTGAAATGAATTGAATTAAATAATTATAAATGAAAGGTAAATTAAATTCATATGGAATTTGAAATCCAGTTTAAATATAAGTGGTTGTAAACCAAAATGGTGAATTGAAAATAGATTTTTGAATGAATAAAAGAATAAAGCTGGAATTGAAACTGAATATTGAAAACCAATTTGAATTGTGTGAAATAAAATAAAGTTGTAAAATTCGTTCGAAGTGAACTAAAGATAATAAAGGTGGAAATAAAAAAAATGGATTGAGATAAAATGAGCTGGAATTTGTAATGAATTAGTAAATGAAACTGATTTAAAATAGTGATATGAATCAGTTGGGAATGAAAGATGATTGATAAAATTTCAATATTCAGAAGTTAAACTGAATCCAAATAAATTGAAATTGTAAATTGAATTCAAATAAAATTGGAAATGTAAGATTGAATGAAAATGGATATATAACTTCAATAGTGAAGTAAAAATGGTATAAGAAGTATTCAAACTTTTGTAAAGCAATGTGCACAATAAATTTGAATGTTGTAATTGGATATTATGGCTACCAGGATATACAGGTGTATTAAAGGAAATGGAATTGCGATTCTGATTCTAAAGATAAATTTTGAATTGCTCGACAAAAAGGTATGTATTTGAATTTCAGTATGAAATTTGGTGATTTTCTTGCCCAGCCACTTGGCTTTTTGTTTTCTTTTTGAATCTAAGGGCCTTTGGTGCCATTTTGCAGTTGTACCGAGCTAGCCGCATAAGGGAGACCCAGGCGAAATTTTTCGAAAATTTAGAGAGTTAGAAAAATTTTGGGAAAATTTTGATAATTTAAAATTTGAATTGGTTAAGTAAATAAGGTTGTTTGGAACTTATGATTGAATTTGGAAAGTTGGTTGAAGAAATGATGGGTCTTAAATAAAGAGATTTGTTTTGGTAAGATAATAAAACTGTTTGGTTTGGGAAAATAGCAAACGGGTTAAGCATTATCCTTCTTAACTTGTAATTTCGGGTAGAATTCTTTTAAGGGGGAAGGATGTGACGACCTAGAATTTTGAACATTTGAAATCGAAATATTTCATTGATTTTATATATTTGGAAGTTAGTTTAACTTGAATTTCGAAATTAATTATGGATTTGGCAATTTAATTATTGAATTTAATTTATTGAAGTTGGATAAAAATTTGAATCTTCAGTTTTAAGCTGATTAAAAATATTTTAAAGGCTTAGAAAATTCATATTGATTATACTGAAGATAATGGAAGCGTCAAAAATTAATTTGGAAATATTTTGCTTAATTATGAATTTATATCGTTTAAATCGTTATTTAAAATAGCATTCCGAGGCACAGTTTCAAATTTCGACGAAACTAGTTCCATTGGATCCGTAATATTGAGTTATTATCGGATTTCAAATTTCATAGCTTTCAGAGTTATCGTGTGATCATACGATATATAAACGCCTAGACAATAATTAATAGATTTAATATAAATTTATGTACCTTGGTTAACTTCGGCCTACTTTCTTTTACTGTCGCAACTTTTCCCTATCTTTTCCAAAGGCTATTGCAAGTTGAAGCTGGCACGCTAGCATCTAATCGTGTCCCCTTCCTCCTTCTTAACTACGAACAGTTAAGAGAAGAAAGATAAATAGAAATCAAGTTCAGAAAAGCTTTAATGGCCGAAGCCTCATTTGAAAAATTGAAATCAAATTAGGGCCGATCGAACAAAAATCACTCGGTCCCCCTTTCATTTGAGATTAAATTAACGGCCGAGCAAATCTAAAAAGAACAAAAAATATAAGGAGTAGAATCGAATCGAAATCGATTTCGACCAGGGCATCATGGCATCATCGCGCGATGGGTCTCGCGAGCAAGTCAGAGTGCGATTGGGTAGGTCGTGAGGGTTTGGCTTGGCGTTGGGCAGTGGTGTCAAGCTTTCAGAGGGGCGAGGTCCGAGCTACGGCATGGTGGCGAAAGGCGTGTGCACGCGTGTGCGGCGATGGTGAGTTACAGCAGTTGATGGTGCGTCTTGTCAGGGTAAGTCGTTTTGGGAGGAGAGGCTAATGGCCTTGGATGAAGCTTTGTTCGTGAGGAGATGCCCGAAGTCGTGGCAAAGGCTAGAGGCTCTCGGTTAGGGAGATGTTGGATGGGTTGGGTCGCGATTGATTTTAGGCAGTAAGGTATTTTTCAGTTTGTTTTAGTTTAAGTTTTAATTTAATGTTAAGTAGAAACTTTAATTTAATTTGTTGTTGAAAATTTAAGTTATCAGAAATTAAACAGTTAAAACAGAAAAATTTTACGGTAAATAAATTTGCTACTTACAGAAATATTTATATAAATAAGATTTTGAAAGCAAAGAAAAATTTAGGGATTTTGAAATGCTTGAAAGTTTGATAAAAGAAAATTTGATTATAAAATCTGTGTAGACCATTTTTATAAATATATATGTTTACAGAACGAAAAGAAAAAAATATAATAACTTATTAAATTTATTTTAATTACAAAGATTACTTAAAAAGAAAATTTAGTTATAAATTTAATTTTTAGTTAAATAGAAAAATATTAAAGGTGAAATTGGTTTAGATAAAACTATTAGTTAATTAAGCTATCAAAACGAAAATTTATTATTCGATTATTTCGAATATTAATAAATTATATAATTGTTTATACAAGGTTTAAAACTGTGAAGAAAACAAGCTAGTTTGGAAGTGGATTGCATGCATAAGCAAATGTGAGATCTTCTCACTCAGTCAAATATTTTTATGATTTAAATTTTAAATAGTTAAATTTAAATTTGTTGATGGTGTGCTTGGATGATTGATTTATTATTAGTTATATTAGTTTAGACCTTATGCATCGCATAATAGCGGAGGTTATTATATTTAAATCCATATACTGCGATATTCCACCTCGAAGTGGAGTTGGTATTATATATGTATTTGGAGTTGTTGATTTCCCGCATTATATACCGGATGAGACCCTATGCGCCGCATAATAGCGGATGATATTATATAAATCCTATATACCGCGATATTCCACCTCGAAGTGGAATTGGTATTTAATTGTTGTGCTAATGTCTATGGATGCACGGAAACAGGTTGGAGGGATCCAACTGGATTCCTCAAAACATTTGAATTTGTTTCAATGTTATGTGTTGATTATTTATAATCTTTGTGTAATTATATTGGTGATCGAAATTGTTGAAGGCTATAGTTTAGCCAAATTTTATTTGGTATCGTAAAATACGGGAAATAAATGAAATTGGATTTTTTTTTAAAAATTTAAAATTTATAGTAAAATTTATTTTTGAATTGGACAAATTTAAAAGAAGAAATTTAAAAGGATAAAGTTTTATATTTAAACCATATTGAATAAAATTCCAAAATATGGGGAATTTTTTTTAATAAATGGATTTCAAGTAATAATATTCAAAAGGTGAAGAATTTATTTTAAAAATACGGTTTTCAAATAATTTGGAAGAGAAAGGAATTTATTTTAAACATAAATTGGGAAATTGATTTGGTGTTAAAAGAATAAATCTTTAGGAAATCAATACTAAAATTGATTTGGTGTTTAAGATAAAATTTGAAATCAAGTTGAAACTTGATTTGGTGTTTGGAAATCATTTTTAAATCAATTTGGAAATTGTATATCAGTAGATATTTAGAAAATTTAAAAATTCACAATGGGAATTTATAAAGGAAAGGGAATTTTGTTTTAAAAATAAATGTTGGTTTATTTTTAAAGGTGTGAAAAGAAATTACAGATTTGGAATGTAAATTTAAATAAATCAAGAAGATTTATTAATTGATATAAATGGAAAGAGAATTCTTCCCTGGAAAGCCGAGTATATTTTTTAAAGTAGCTTGTGAAGTATAAATTAAAAGTTCTAGGAATTGATTTGGAAGAATATTGTTGAAGAAATTATTATTTTTGGATTATTTAAATCATTAAAGTACGGATTTATTTAATTACTTATAGAAGGGATTATTTTAAAGGTTAAAATTGATGTATGTTTAAAAAACGATTATTTAAATAGTTATACCTTATCTACTAATTTTATTTTAAAAATTAGTTGGGACTTAAAATCTTATATGTGATAATTATTACAATGTTTTCATAACCAATAGTGTAACGACCCGTTAAATTTGATGATATTAAATGAGTTAGTTTAATATGATTTCTAATCTAATTTAGAATGAAATAAAGGTCTTAAGATTTTATTTGAGTAAATGTAGGAATTAGATATAGTAACTGTAATTTAAGGTTAACAATTTTAAATGTTTATATGGCAATAGATTGAATTAACGTAAATTGGTTTTTGCGGTTATAAGTTATAATTTGTTGATTAAATTGGTTTGTGAAATTAATACTGGAAGATATAAAGCGGAAATAGTATTTATGAAACAATAACTGAATTGAATTGCAACTATATAAATGAAAGTAAATTTTATTTAGTGGATGTCAACATTGAATAAATTTATTTAAAATAAAAAGATTTAAATGCATGTTGGATTAAGGGGTAAGTAATTAGAATTTAATTCTATAAAACTTGGAACTGAATGTATGTAAATAATTTTGTAGGAATAAGTTAATTAACAATCTATTTGTGCATACCCGATTTAATTGAAATAACAGAAAGGACAAGAACTTGAGTTGCGTAGGTATGTATATATTGATAAACTACAACTAAGTAGGAAGTTTGGTAGTAAATAGGAAATAAGATGACAAAGGCAACTAGTAAATTTATAAATGAATTCATAATAATAAGTAGTAATTTGTAACGACCCAGAATTTTTAGAAATTAAAATTTGGATATTTAATTGATTTTAAATATTAATAAGTGAATTTATAAGTCGAATAATTTTTATTTTGAATTATTGAATTTAATTGAATAATTAAATCGATAATTTAATATGTTAAATTATGGAAATAATTGAAAATAGAGTTAAATATGATTGAAAATGATTTGTAAAATTTTATTTTATCATATTGAAGTTAGAACGATATTTTAGAACTTTTAAAATCAAATTAGAAGTTAATTTGTGAAAATTGAATATTTTAATATTAAAATCGACTAGTGAAAATAGTCAATTTTTGAACAGTCTTAGAATTGAACGAAACCAGTTCCATTGGATCCGTAATAGTTAGTTATTACCGGATTTCAATTTTCGTGTCAATCGGAGTTATCGTTTGATCGTGGCAGCTCAAAACGCATCGAATTATTTTTAATTTTAATTTAGCGAGTTAAAATAGCCATTTTTCAAAAAGTCTCGGATGTCGACGAAACCAGTTTCATCGGATCCGTAATGTGATATTATTGTAAGGTTTCAAATTTCGTGTCAATTGGATTTACCGTTTGTCCGGTACAAATTAAAACGCCTAGAAATCGATTTAAATCGGTTTAATTTAAATTGGACGTTTATAGCCATAACTCGCACAGATGTCCGAATTGGCTTCCGAAACCTGTTCCATTGTGTCCGGAACGCGGGGTAAACCCTAGAAACGCTGGTTACGGCGCGTAAATCGGAGTTCGGAATTTCCGGATGAATAGTGTTCGTTTTTTTCCTATAAATACACCATAAATTCACAAAAATAAAAAAAATTATAAACCTAACCCTAATTTCATACTACAGCCGCCTCCACATACATGAACGGCCAGAAATTAGTATCCTCTCCCCCTCGATTTCTTCCAATCCATGAATCAATTCAACAAACTTCCAACTAGGAAGTGGTAGAGCACGACGAGAGCTTGAAGTTCAACGGTCATGATCAAAAATGGAGTGACGTGGTGGCATCTAGGGGGCCGCGTTCGGCAGTACTTGCGCACGCATTTCCATGAAGAGGAGGGGACCGAGCTTGGGGATATTCAGGCCGAACATGGAGGGAGGTGAAGGCTTCGAGATGGCATTTCCTGATCGAGTCCTAGTCGAGCGAGGTGGTGGCAAAAATCAACCCTAGTTTTGATCTATGGGTTCATGTATGCGCGTGTGTTACTGGGCACGTTCGAACGAGATGGAAGAAAGGGGAGATGCAACGCACGGCCATGATCTGTAGTTAGGAAATGCACGGCCTTGATTTGAGTTAGGGTTTAAAACTTTGATTTATGTTGTAATTTTTATATAAAAACTCGTGTAACTTCAAATATTTGTAACTTTTTCATACGAGGTCGAAAACGCGCGAAACCTGTTGCGTTGGATTCGTATAGACGAGCACTACGCGATGAAATTGGATTGGAGTCGTTTGGAGTTAGTGAGAATTTTGGGTAAAATTAAACGTCCGTTTAATTTTATTCGAAATAAATCGCTAAAACGGAAAATAAAATCAAGGTGAGAACTTCTCACTCAATCGAATCAGTTTCGATTTTATTTTAAATAGTTAGATTTAAAATATTTGAATGATGATTGTTATCTATTGATTGTTAAAATAGACATTATACGCCGTTAGTAAGCGGATGTTATTTATTAAAAACATATACCGCGAATATTTCATAAACAGTGAAATTGGTATTATATATAGTAGCAATATATATATATTGGCATATGTATATATTGGAGTTATTGATTTCCTGCATTTTTGTTTAGCGGATGAGACCCTATTGCGCCGTTATTAAGCGGATAATATTTAAATCCCATATACCGCGATAATTTCGTACTGGAGCGAAATTGGTATTGTGCTAATGTTTTTGGATGCAGGAAAACAGGTTGGAGGGATCCAACTGGATTCCTCAACAGTTTTTATTTGATTTCAGATATTTTGATATTTGATGGACGATCATATCGATATATGATATCGTTGTTGTCGTGATTGACTATTTGGTGTGTAGCATCACTAGACCAAATTTGGAACTTTAAAAATGATTTTTAAAGTGATTTTTGAAAATATACTGTATGTTTGGAAATGGATTCATTTTAAATAAATAAACGTTATAATTTTTAATGTTATAAAAATTATGATTTTTGAGAAATATAGTTAAAAACTGATTTTTGAGAATATGATGCTATTGATTTTATAAAATAGTTTAATTTTTTGAATTTATTGTGAAAAGTTTAAATATAGGATTTATAAAATTTAATTATTTTATGAATCAAAATGGTGAAATAATGAAGGAGATTAAAGATGTTTTAAAATAATAGTATAAATTGATTTTATAAAGGATTTATAAATTGATATTTATAAATTAAAACCTTTGAATTATAAAACGAGTTTTTATAAGTGTTTGAATGAAGTGAAATTGAATTTTGTAAATGAATGGAATTTATAAAATTAAAAATGGTGAAGTTATAAATGAAATTTATAAATAGTAAGATTTATAAATTTTATAAAGTTATTAAAAGAATAGTTTTGAATAAATCATTGAATCTTATAAGCTATGAGATTTATAATTATGAAGTTCAAAGGAACAATTTTTTGTGAACGAATAAATTATAAGTATTTGACTTATAATATGAACCTTTGTTTTATAATTGAGTTATAAATTGAATAGGTTAATAAAGGAATTTATAAAAGGAAGTTGTTATAAATAAATAGAAATAGAATTTATAAACGTTGTTTTATAAATCCGCAAACGACTTATTTTGATAAGTAAATTGTTGAAACTTATTTATGAAGCTATATTAACGTTTTAGACTGTGAATAATACTTTGAAATAAAATGAATAGAAGTGATGAAAATTTGTTAACGTAGTATATTCACGTTTTTGAATAGTGAATAATATGTTAAAGAAATTGTTTTGAATGTGATGTTTTAAATAGAATTAAAATGATCTAACGATGTTTTAAAATATGTTGAGATTCGAAACCATAGATTTCAACATTCATTGTTGAAATAGACGTTTTCGAGAAATAGAAGGAAATAATGGACTATAACACTGTTGTTATAGTAAATGATTTCCGAAAGGAAATGTTTTGTATAGTATTGGGATTTATATACATATTTTAATTTCGAATCCCTATACTAGTGATTTTGGTTTGTCGTAACGATGTTTTACGCAACATTCGTTTTGGCCCAAATAAATATGTTTAAGAGAATGATTTCCTTAAAGAATGAAATATATACTAAATCTCGATTTAAGTATATTGAATATTTTCTAAGTGTTGAAAATAAATAAAATCTGTGAATTTCTTATGAATAAAATAAGTTTAGAAATGTTTTTCCAATATAAAGTGAATATTAGAGAATTTATCTTTTTGAAGATAAATTGAAATGAATAATTGAAATCGTATATTCATAGATATTTTGAAATATAAATTCACTATGGAATTTATAAAAGAAAGGGGAACTTGTTTAAAAATAAATGTTGATTTATTTTTGAAGTGTTGAAAATTATATATCTAGTAAAGATATTTTGGAAAATAAATTATTTGGAAAATTATTTGGAAACTGGTGATGTGTGCATATCCATTGATAGTTCAATAACCGACTATCAATATTTCCCTTTGAATGGGTAATTGATGTGATTTGTTTGAATTTGAATGCCACACTTATTTTTGAATAAGCGCTCACTATTCGGGTTAACCGAGAAAGGACCATGGGTCGTATAACCCATTTCGAATATGTGATACGTCGTTATGAATTGCATTTGATGACCGGTGTTGAAGACCGAGTATTTGCGAAAGCGATAGATGACCTATCGATTGTCTCTGCACTGGGTCGCTCCTGGTATAGAGATCTCCTAAGTGATGGGAAATTCGATCGGGATTGTGAATACCAGGATTGCAAGGGCTTCGTAAGAAGTGCCTTCGGTTTTGTTCGAGCCCGAAACAGACTTGTATGGATTGTATGTCTGACATTACAAATTGAGATATAAAGCAGATTTCTTTCGAATATATTTCTGTTGGTGGCGGAGAATTTATTCTTTTAGCTTAACACCCTTCTCTGAAACGTACGAGCTCAGAGGTTATGTAGTTGAATGTTATCAGCGATATATTCCCAATTTGGTAATGTGACATGCTGAGTGTTGCTGTAAATGATCATTGTGTTGATTGTTTGTGATAGGATCGTTTATTTGATCGTCTATCTTGGTGATCATTTCTATGATCATTTGTTGACCCAAAGCATGGCTTTTGTATAAAATATGTTTTTGTGGACGTGACTTCGTCGAGCCTCACACCCCGTGAATGGTCAAAACAGGAAAGATGCGGCAAGGTTATGAGGGGTAGCGCCCTTTAGGATGTGTGCATTTCCTTCTGGAAAAGGGTGGTATCATGGTATGGAGCCCAGATACTTACTCATGTTGAAAACACTTTGTTATGATTGTGTGAATTGATTACGAGCGCTCGGTGAAAGGTCCCAAAGGACCGGGGGATGGCATATTCGGTCAGTTGTTACTCAGTTAGGGGTAACCCGGCCTTGTGTTGGTACAGATCCGGTTTGGTTCTCGGGGATGTCCATCCAGAGGCATTCTCATGTGGCAATGGGAAGTTCCTTGGCCTGATCATTCGTTGGAAATCCAAAGAAACAATACGAGACTTGTACGGTTTTAGTTGTATAACCTGCTATGGAATGTGGCGGTAACCTGCTATTGAACATAGTTAGCTATGGTAGGCATACGATAATGGTCGTATGTTGGCTAAGATTTATATTCTACTTTCGAAATGAATTTTTCTCTACACTATGCACTAATAATAATATAAAATGTTCTTTTAAATGCGTATCAAGCATCTTTGACTATCATAAGGAGAAATCTCCTCCGATTCCGCGTTTGCATTGTGTGTGTGTGCGGGAGGCCTTATGGTAGTCTCGTTTTTAAAAGCATTGCGAATTGATTTAAAAATATTCCTCTATTTTGATTTTAAAGATAAATAAACTGTTTTGAGTTCTCACACCAGTCACATGACTGACTTGGAGTTTATTGTTTTCCTTCCTAAACTCTGGGTTCCCACCAATTTCCACACGGGCAGTTAAGAGTTAGGTTTATCAGGATATTCTGGATATTCGGGAGTTGCTGGAGGCAAGATGGATGGCATGGTGTATTACTAGTATATAGTATTTCTTTTCCGCTGTTTGATGTTTGTTGTTGTTGTACACTCTGATGATATGATGTAATGAAATGTGATGTAATGTAATAACTGATATAGTTCTTTGTTTAAAGATTATTCATTTATTATTATATGTTGTTCCGCTGTGAATTGTGAGATTCTGATGTTCTTTGTTGTTTCCTTTCTGTCCGTTCTATTTTCTTTCTATTCTATGTTTTCTTTATTTTATCTTTCTTTTCTCTCTATTTTCTGTCTTTCCTCTCTTCTTCTCTCTTTTTCTTTTTTTTTCTTAAAACCCATAACATTTCGGTTTTTTTGGCCTTCGATTTCTCGGCAGTCGATAAGGTGAGTATCGATGTGGAATTTTCGAAAGTCTAAAATTTTCGGGATGTTACATTTGGTATCAGAGCTTATGGTTAAGCGACAACCATGGTTCTGTTGGGTATTACTCATTAGAGATAGAGTCAGTAGTACTCTAGAATGAGTTTGAGAGTAATAATAGCTATGAGAGCGTATTTGTTAGTGAATATAAAAATTGTTTTATATTGTGATGATTGGTTTATTGAGTGGCATATGAACTTTCGTCAGCGTGGTCCGCAAGACTATGCCGAAGGGGTTTCTAAACACTTGAATAGAACAATTCGACACAGTATTGTTTTTAAATTGGGTAAATGAAATAATTTTACCTTGATTATATTTTATATATAAAGGAATAATTTTTTTCAAAATTATTAAAGTGTATATAAGTTGGTTGTTTAGTTGTTTGAATAATCTAAATAAAAGAATAATTGTATAAGTAAAGAATCATAAGAATTGAATTATAATTAAAGTGATTTACAATTATGAAATAAACTTATATATATAACAAGTGAAACTATATGGATATATCTATGGATATGAGTTATAAATAAAAATGAATTTAAAGTTAAATGGAATATAACTTAAGTATTGTTGAATGGAATTGATTTTGGTATCGAAGTAAATAATCAAATGGATTAAATAAATATGAACTTGAGTTATGAAATGAAATTCAACTGTTGTAAATGAATGGATTGAATGTTAATCAATTAAATGTGAATTAAGTTGATATGAAATAATGAATATAAGTGTTAATTCATTTAAATCTAATGTCATTGGAAGTTGAATAATAGAATGAAAATCAATTAATTTAAACCAATTGATAAGCAAAGGAAATTTGGTTGCAATTAATATACCTTGATTGTTATATGGTTGTTAGTTGATTGATTGTATATAATTCGTTAAGAATTAATGGAATTGGAAGTTAAAGTAATTGAAAATTCAATTGGAAGTTAAGTGAATCTTAAATAAATTGAATTTGATTTGGAAGTGAGCCAACTTGAATATGGATTAATAAATATAAACTGATTGAAAATGAATGTTAGTAAAAACATCCACTGCTAATAAATAAAATATGATTAAATTGAAAACCATTTCATTGAATATTAATGAGAATATAAATGAATATTTATTGGTTATGGATTATAGTTGGTTGATGTTTGCATTTGTTGTTTTGTTTCAATTGCTATGTTGACATATATAGTTATTATGTTGCTATATGATGTATATCGATACTATTGTCTATATACATGGTTTTCATGTTGTTTGTTGAGTGATTAGTAGGTGCGGATCGCGTTTGCTTCACATTTGGAGCTCGCTTTCGCGCTATATTAGCCGTATATGCTTGCTAATAAAATATAAGGTACATATCTCGGATTAAATATCGTACTTTTATACTTTTTTTCCCTTCGGGATGCCTCATTACTTGATGAGATGTATATTTGTGATATATATACTGTCATTTTTTTTTCGGATCGAGCCGCGCAAAGGAGACTATGGCGAATTTTCCAGAAATTTAAGGCGTTAGAAAAAATTTGAGAAAATTGGAAAATTTTGAAAACTTTAACTTTGATTTTGGAATTGAAAGTTAAACAATAGTAGTTGTTTTAGAAAAGATAACTAATTATGATTTGAAAACTTAGTAAAATATTATAAGAAGTTTAATTATGGATTTTGGAAAATTAATAGATTCTGTAATTTTCTTACTTGTTAATTTCGAGGACGAAATTCTTTTAAGGGGGGAAGATTGTAACGACCCAGAATTTTTAGAAATTAAAATTTGGATATTTAATTGATTTTAAATATTAATAAGTGAATTTATAAGTCGAATAATTTTTATTTTGAATTATTGAATTTAATTGAATAATTAAATCGATAATTTAATATGTTAAATTATGGAAATAATTGAAAATAGAGTTAAATATGATTGAAAATGATTTGTAAAATTTTATGTTATCATATTGAAGTTAGAACGATATTTTAGAACTTTTAAAATCAAATTAAAAGTTAATTTGTGAAAATTGAATATTTTAATATTAAAATCGACTAGTGAAAATAGTCAATTTTTGAACAGTCTCAGAATTGAACGAAACTAGTTCCATTGGATCCGTAATAGTTAGTTATTACCGGATTTCAATTTTCGTGTCAATCGGAGTTATCGTTTGATCGTGGCAGCTCGAAACGCATCGAATTATTTTTAATTTTAATTTAGCGAGTTAAAATAGCCATTTTTCAAAATGTCTCGGATTTCAACGAAACCAGTTTCATCAGATCCGTAACGTGATATTATTGTAAGGTTTCAAATTTCGTGTCAATTGGATTTACCGTTTGTCTGGTACAAATTAAAACGCCTAGAAATCGATTTAAATCGGTTTAATTTAAATTGGACGTTTATAGCCATAACTCGCACAGATGTCCGAATTAGCTTCCGAAACCTATTCCATTGTGTCCGGAACGCGGGGTAAACCCTAGAAACGCTGGTTACGGCGCATAAATCGGAGTTCGGAATTTCCGGATAAATAGTGTTCGTTTTTTTCCCTATAAATACACCATAAATTCTCAAAAATAAAAAAAATTATAAACCTAACCCTAATTTCATACTACAGCCGCCTCCACATACATGAACGGCCAGAAATTAGTATCCTCTCCCCCTCGATTTCTTCCAATTCGTGAATCAATTCAACAAACTTCCAACTAGGAAGTGGTAGAGCACGACGAGAGCTTGAAGTTCAACGGTCATGATCAAAAATGGAGTGACGTGGTGGCGTCTAGGGTGCCGCGTTCGGCAGTACTTGCGTACGCATTTCCATGAAGAGGAGGGGACCGAGCTTGGGGATATTCAGGCCGAACATGGAGGGAGGTGAAGGCTTCGAGATGGCATTTCCTGATCGAGTCCTAGTCGAGCGAGGTGGTGGCAAAAATCAACCCTAGTTTTGATCTATGGGTTCATGTATGCGCGTGTGTTACTGGGCACGTTCGAACGAGATGGAAGAAAGGGGAGATGCAACGCACGGCCATGATCTGTAGTTAGGAAATGCACGGCCTTGATTTGAGTTAGGGTTTAAAACTTTGATTTATGTTGTAATTTTTATATAAAAACTCGTGTAACTTCAAATATTTGTAACTTTTTCATACGAGGTCGAAAACGCGCGAAACCAGTTGCGTTGGAATCGTATAGACGAGCACTACGCGATGAAATTGGATTGGAGTCGTTTGGAGTTAGTGAGAATTTCGGGTAAAATTAAACGTCCGTTTAATTTTATTCGAAATAAATCGCTAAAACGGAAAATAAAATCAAGGTGAGAACTTCTCACTCAATCGAATCAGTTTCGATTTTATTTTAAATAGTTAGATTTAAAATATTTGAATGCATGTTTGAATGATGATTGTTATCTATTGATTGTTAAAATAGACATTATACGCCGTTAGTAAGCGGATGTTATTTATTAAAACATATACCGCGAATATTTCATAAACAGTGAAATTGGTATTATATATAGTAGCAATATATATATATTGGCATATGTATATATTGGAGTTATTGATTTCCTGCATTTTTGTTTAGCGGATGAGACCCTATTGCGCCGTTATTAAGCGGATAATATTTAAATCCCATATACCGCGATAATTTCGTACTGGAGCGAAATTGGTATTGTGCTAATGTTTTTGGATGCAGGAAAACAGGTTGGAGGGATCCAACTGGATTCCTCAACAGTTTTTATTTGATTTCAGATATTTTGATATTTGATGGATGATCATATCGATATATGATATCGTTGTTGTCGTGATTGACTATTTGGTGTGTAGCATCACTAGACCAAATTTGGAACTTTAAAAATGATTTTTAAAGTGATTTTTGAAAATATACTGTATGTTTGGAAATGGATTCATTTTAAATAAATAAACGTTATAATTTTTAATGTTATAAAAATTATGATTTTTGAGAAATATAGTTAAAAACTGATTTTTGAGAATATGATGCTATTGATTTTATAAAATAGTTTAATTTGGGAAATTTGAATTTATTGTGAAAAGTTTAAATATAGGATTTATAAAATTTAATTATTTTATGAATCAAAATGGTGAAATAATGAAGGAGATTAAAGATGTTTTAAAATAATAGTATAAATTGATTTTATAAAGGATTTATAAATTGATATTTATAAATTAAAACCTTTGAATTATAAAACGAGTTTTTATAAGTGTTTGAATGAAGTGAAATTGAATTTTGTAAATGAATGGAATTTATAAAATTAAAAATGGTGAAGTTATAAATGAAATTTATAAATAGTAAGATTTATAAATTTTATAAAGTTATTAAAAGAATAGTTTTGAATAAATCATTGAATCTTATAAGTTATGAGATTTATAATTATGAAGTTCAAAGGAACGATTTTTTGTGAATGAATAAATTATAAGTATTTGACTTATAATATGAACCTTTATTTTATAATTGAGTTATAAATTGAATAGGTTAATAAAGGAATTTATAAAAGGAAGTTGTTATAAATAAATAGAAATAGAATTTATAAACGTTGTTTTATAAATCCGCAAACGACTTATTTTGATAAGTAAATTGTTGAAACTTATTTATGAAGCTATATTAACGTTTTAGACTGTGAATAATACTTTGAAATAAAATGAATTGAAGTGATGAAAATTTGTTAACGTAGTATATTCACGTTTTTGAATAGTGAATAATATGTTAAAGAAATTGTTTTTAATGTGATGTTTTAAATAGAATTAAAACGATCTAACGATGTTTTAAAATATGTTGAGATTCGAAACCATAGATTTCAACTTTCATTATTGAAATAGACGTTTTCGAGAAATAGAAGGAAATAATGGACTATAACACTGTTGTTATAGTAAATGATTTCCGAAAGGAAATGTTTTGTATAGTATTGGGATTTATATACATATTTTAATTTCGAATCCCTATACTAGTGATTTTGGGTTGTCGTAACGATGTTTTACGCAACATTCGTTTTGGCCCAAATAAATATGTTTAAGAGAATGATTTCCTTAAAGAATGAAATATATACTAAATCTCGATTTAAGTATATTGAATATTTTCTAAGTGTTGAAAATAAATAAAATCTGTGAATTTCTTATGAATAAAATAAGTTTAGAAATGTTTTTCCAATATAAAGTGAATATTAGAGAATTTATCTTTTTGAAGATAAATTGAAATGAATAATTGAAATCGTATATTCATAGATATTTTGAAATATAAATTCACTATGGAATTTATAAAAGAAAGGGGAACTTGTTTAAAAATAAATGTTGATTTATTTTTGAAGTGTTGAAAATTATATATCTAGTAAAGATATTTTGGAAAATAAATAATTTGGAAAATTATTTGGAAACTGGTGATGTGTGCATATCCATTGATAGTTCAATAACCGACTATAATTATTTCCCTTTGAATGGGTAATTGATGTGATTTGTTTGAATTTGAATGCCACACTTATTTTTGAATAAGCGCTCACTATTCGGGTTAACCGGGAAAGGACCATGGGGTCGTATAACCCATTCCGAATATGTGATACGTCGTTATGAATTGCATTTGATGACCGTTGTTGAAGACCGAGTATTTGCGAAAGCGATAGATGACCTATCGATTGTCTCTGCACTGGGTCGCTCCTGGTATAGAGATCTCCTAAGTGATGGGAAATTCGATCGGGATTGTGAATACCCGGATTGCAAGGGCTTCATAAGAAGTGCCTTCGGTTTTGTTCGAGCCCGGAACAGACTTGTATGGATTGTATGTCTGACATTACAAATTGAGATATAAAACAGATTTCTTTCAAATATATTTCTGTTGGTGGCGGAGAATTTATTCTTTTAGCTTAACACCCTTCTCTGAAACGTACGAGCTCAGAGGTTATGTAGTTGAATGTTATCAGCGATATATTCCCAATTTGGTAATGTGACATGCTGAGTGTTGCTGTAAATGATCATTGTGTTGATTGTTTGTGATAGGATCGTTTATTTGATCGTCTATCTTGGTGATCATTTCTATGATCATTTGTTGACCCAAAGCATGGCTTTTGTTTAAAGTATGTTTTTGTGGACGTGACTTCGTCGAGCCTCACACCCCGTGAATGGTCAAAACAGGAAAGATGCGGCAAGGTTATGAGGGGTAGCGCCCTTTAGGATGTGTGCATTTCCTTCTGGAAAAGGGTGGTATCATGGTATGGAGCCCAGATACTTACTCATGTTGAAAACACTTTGTTATGATTGTGTGAATTGATTACGAGCGCTCGGTGAAAGGTCCCAAAGGACCGGGGGATGACATATTCGGTCAGTTGTTACTCAGTTAGGGGTAACCCGGCCTTGTGTTGGTACAGATCCGGTTTGGTTCTCGGGGATGTCCATCCAGAGGCATTCTCATGTGGCAATGGGAAGTTCCTTGGCCTGATCATTCGTTGGAAATCCAAAGAAACAATACGAGACTTGTATGGTTTTAGTTGTATAACCTGCTATGGAATGTGGCGGTAACCTGTTATTGAACATAGTTAGCTATAGTAGGCATACGATAATGGTCGTATGTTGGCTAAGATTTATATTCTACTTTCGAAATGAATTTTTCTCTAAACTATGCACTAATAATAATATAAAATGTTCTTTTAAATGCGTACCAAGCATCTTTGACTATCATAAGGAGAAATCTCCTCCGATTCTGCGTTTGCATTGTGTGTGTGTGCGGGAGGCCTTATGGTAGTCTCATTTTTAAAATCATTGCGAATTGATTTAAAAATATTCCTCTATTTTGATTTTAAAGATAAATAAACTGTTTTGAGTTCTCACACCAGTCACATGACTGACTTGGAGTTTATTGTTTTCCTTCCTAAACTCTGGGTGCCCACCAATTTCCACACGGGCAGTAAAGAGTTAGGTTTATCAGGATATTCTGTATATTCGGGAGTTGCTGGAGGCAAGATGGATGGCATGGCGTATTACTAGTATATAGTATTTCTTTTCCGCTGTTTGATGTTTGTTGTTATTGTACACTCTGATGATATGATGTAATGAAATGTGATGTAATGTAATAACTGATATAGTTCTTTGTTTAAAGATTATTCATTTATTATTATATGTTGTTCCGCTGCGAATTGTGAGATTCTGATGTTCTTTGTTGTTTCCTTTCTGTCCGTTCTATTTTCTTTCTATTCTATGTTTTCTTTATTTTATCTTTCTTTTCTCTCTATTTTCTGTCTTTCCTCTCTTCTTCTCTCTTTTTCTTTTTTTTTCTTAAAACCCATAACATTTCGGTTTTTTTGGCCTTCGATTTCTCGGCAGTCGATAAGGTGAGTATCGATGTTGAATTTTCGAAAGTCTAAAATTTTCGGGACGTTACATAATTAATGCATAAATATATTTGGCATTTGGGATAATTACAAAGTTTTACCCATTCATCTAATTTATTTAATTGAATCTAAATCTATGGCAACATTTTTGTTATTAATGGTTGTAAGTGATTTTGAATGTAAAAGGGTAACAATTATTTAGGTTAACCATTCATTAAGTATATTAAGTTAAGAATGGAAATAGATTGAAATAAATCTAAATTTATTTATTTTGTTTTGTTAATATGTTCTAGTAATAAAAGGGAATTTATAAGAAATGAAGCCTGCACTAATGAAGTGTATTATAATTCAAATGTTATTTATACCCATAAAATGTCTATGTACTGAATAGAAAGATTTTAAATCAATAAACAAATTTATGGAGGTTCCAATTTATAATTTATAACATTTAATGTAGACTCAATTACAATCAATTGATTTAAATGGTGCAGTTAGCGTAGATTTTTGTTTGTATTTGTAGAGGGTTAATTTTATAAGACAAAATTTATGCTAATTCTATTTATAACAGGACCATGGGTTGTTTTAAAGTATAGGAAGCCGAATTTATAAACTTAATTAGAGTATCAAATTCAACCATTGCATTTATTGCATAATAAAAAGGAATTTAACGGTTAAAATTTTCGTTATTAAAATTTAAATGGACTTTGAGGATAATGATGTGAAATCATGAACCAATGTTAGTGGTATCCTTATTTTGGATAAAAGGTGAGAATATAAAAGTTGAAAATCTAAAAAATGGGTTTTGAGAATTTAATTTATAATTCCTAAATATAAGGAAGTGGAGAAATTAACACTGCAATTGATAAACTTATCAACTTATAATTCACACCTAAACTTGTTAAACCATTTAAATTGATTAAGAAATGTAAAAGCGATAAAATTTGGTCAAATTTTAGAATTTAAATATAAAATTGGATTTTATGATTTATTTTAATTTATTTAATGAATATAAAAATAGCCATTTTGGCTACGGACTCGGATTTCGACGAAACCAGTTTCATCGGATCCGTATCAGTGAATTATTGTAGGGTTTCAAGTTTCGTATCGATCGGACCTGCCGTTTGATCGTACGGACGCGAAACCCCTTGAAATCGATTTAATTAAAATCAATTTGAAATCAATTTGGAAATTTTGTTTTCAGCATAACTTCTTCATACGATCGAATTTGGACGTGAAACTTTTTCCATCGCGTTCAGAATATTTTAAAATACCTATTTGGATATAGGAGTTTAACATATTTCATTCCGAGGTTAGAACGGGCTTTTTGGGCCATAGTTTGTTCCGTACGTTCATCTGTCTGGTCTATCTACTCCAATCCAACCCTACTTATAAATAGACGATTATAAACCCTAGCCTCCATCTACTATCATTTGTCTATACATTCATTTTCTTCATCTCTTTCTCTTCCTCAATGGTTGCAAAACCTAGATCTATCTACAGTTCAAAATCAAAAGTGAAAATTCAAACTCTCCAGAAAATTCTCAAAAAAATATATGTTGTAGCTGTCGATGTATACGTCACAGATCCGTGATTCGTTTCTCGATTCAGTTGTTCGTTCGTCCAGTAAAATTCAAACCATTTTCGGCCACTCATCATCGTCGCAACAAAACTCGCCCGATCGGAAAACTGTTTCTGGGTATTGTGGAGATAACTGAGAGGTTTGCATCAGTATAGTTTTTGGGTCGAATCAACGGCCAGATCTTCGTGAAATCGCGAATTAGGGTTTGGATAAGGGGGCTGCGGCCGGCTCTGGTGGCCACATGGGCGAGTCGTAGGGGTATAGGTAGGGGCGGCTCATCAAGGCGAGGTCGATGGTGGTGGTAGCTTGGTGAACGGTGGCCGGAATAGTGGTGGAACGGCGGTCAAAGTTTGGAGATTGGGTGCGTTGGTTTCCAGGGAGAGAAGATGCGTGTTTCGTTCTGCACGAGAAGAGAAACATGATGCCTCACGTGATGACGTGGCTCAGAGAGTAGGGGTGAGTTGTTTTATTTGTTTTATTTAATTTTTGGTTTTCAATCGAATTTTCGACACAACTTTTACGTACGTTATCCGTTTCACGCAAATTTTTTTTGTTAGGATCATAATAAATTTCCAGACGCGTTGACGCAGGTTTGGACAGATTTGGAGATCGCCTTGGGTTTAAATCGGATTTAAATTCGATTTAAATTCAAAAAGGTGAGTGTTTTAACCCACTCACAACTTCTAAAAGTTTTTATGTTTGTTAAATTTTTTTTAGATATGAGTAGAAATTTATTTATAACTGTTTGGCATGTTTTGTTCATCATATTTGCTAAATCGCGTTATTTAATTTAACTGTTAATTTATTTTATTTATTGCATATTAATTGACAGTTAGAATTTATTTATTTGCATAAGAACTGCTAGTAAACAGTTATAAAATTTATTACTAAATATAAACGGTTAGTTTAATAGTTGATTAAATTTATCTTTGAATATAACCGCCAGCTTTACCTGATATATATTATCAGATATATATTTGAATTATTATTGGATGATGATTGTGATTTGGATGATGGATGATGTTGATGAATGGATGTTTTATTTTATATCATTAAACTGCAAGTTATCATGCATTTTTCGTTTCATTCAGGATTGTGGTTTGAAATGATATACAACCGCAAAATTTTATTTTTAAATTGCGGATTGAAACGATAAATATCTGTATCACTTGACCATAGGATAGAAAATTTTATACAGGCACCGTGGTCTATATATAAATTATTTTAAAGTGATTTCTATGGTTTGGATGGGATACGGTTTACAAAAATTTGATTTCTGATATTTTATAAAATATTATTCTTCGATATATATACATATGAAGTTAAAAATTTGAAAATTAAGTTGCGTATAAACCTGTTGAATAAAAATGAAAAATTTAGAAAATGGAATTTGGAAATTTATCTTATATGTTTAAGTTTGGAAATTTGAAGGTATGATATTTATAACTGGATTTTCCAACATGAATTAAAAATGAAAATTCTAGTATAAAGTAAATTTGAGAAAATATTTAATTGCTAGAAATTAGAGTTTTTATTTATGGAATTTATATGAATATTCAAGACTAAATAATAGAATATTAATTTTTGAAAGAAGAAAATCCAACTTTAGTTTTGAAATATTAATACTCCAAATGGATATATATATATAGAAATTGAAGGGGTTTTTGGAACTTGAAGTGATATTTAAATTATGGTTTAAACTTTAAATAAAGAAATATATTTGAAAAGCCATGGAAATTATTTTTCTTTACAAAGTAACTTTAAAGTTAAACCATTTATTTTACATTCGTTGAATATCCAAACCGTTCAAGTTTTAGAAGTTATGGTTTTAAAATTTTGAATTTTGAAATATTATGCTTTGAAAGTATATTTCAAATATTTGGTTTCCAGATATTTTAAATTTTGAACCAGCATGATTTTGGAAAAGAATTATATTTGAGATAAAATGATATCATATTGTTTTGGGTTTAAATTGATATCGTATTCATAGTTTTGAAATGGAAAATTTTATTCCAGTTTTAAAGTATAAACTATTTTTAAATGACCGCGGTGTTATAATAACGATGGGTTGGCAAAGAGACCGGGATCAGATATGGACAAACTCTCTGTCGATGCCGAAAACCACTTTGACTAACCGTGTATGCGGTGGAGATTTCAGAATGAAGTAGGTGGTGGCGACATTTCCTGTAAGGTAAATACGTGGACCCGATTCCCGTGAGTTGGCATAAGGTGGCTAAAACAGGAGTGATTCTCGGGCCAATGAGGTCATACCTCTGATCGGACGCTCCTCTTCGATATTATACTTTTACTTTGGATTGATTCAGTGGCCACTTCTATTTTTGATTTTGGGGGAGTTTGTTCGAGGTGGGCGGTAACTGCGGCTACGCGTTTCCACCAGCCCGGATAGCAATTGGTATATCTACCCTGGCATTGCCTAGTTGTGCCGTGTCACCTACCATATCGAGCCTTTACTACGAGTTTTGTTTTGTACCATACCTATGGAGTGCCCTCTGACGACGCCCAATACGGGGGAGATTACGGTACTGTATAGACTATGGGAATATATTCTGTGTTAAGGGCTATATGGGTAACCCCTTAACGCTATTAAAAAGTAAGTTTATTTTACAATTAGACACTATTATAATAGCGCAATATACTACATAGTAAATAGTTTAACGGATCCTTAGGAGATGTAAATCCCGAGCATCTCTTGAGTTACTGCACTCATATTTATTTCTGTTAATTTAACTCACATAAGATCTTTTAGTTCTGACTCGAGTCTTTTGTCTTTTCAATTCGCTCGGGTCAGTCCGAGCGTTTCAGGATTTGAAGTTTAGCTCTGGAGGACGAAGACGAAGATTTGTAGTATTACTAGTATTATTTATTTAGTGCACTACACACTGTTCCGCTGCATTGTTATTGGTATGTGTAACACTGATATGTATTATATAAATGTTTGTAAACAGTTTTATAAACTGTATATTTTATTATTATATTTTATCCTTCCGCTGTGAGATTCTACTTTGTTTATTTCTTCTCTGTTTTTCTTATTTACCCCATAACAATCCGCCCTTCCGTATGGTTTGAATCGGCATGTGTGTCGATTTGAAGTGTGCGAAAAGGCGGGATGTTACAGTTGGTATCAGAGCTTTGGTTTAGCGATAAACCTTGGCTTTGTGGGGTTTGACTCTTTGTTAATAGGGTAGTAATACCCTATGGGGGTCGCTGAGTATATATATATGAGAGAGCGTATTTGTTAGTGTTATAAAAAGATTTTGATATTGTGTTAATCTGTTCCGTTTTGTATTTATAAATTCTGGTTCGTGCATGGGACGCTATGACATCAACAGGGATTGCTAAACACTTAATAGGACAGACCGACATAATATCTGTTTTAATATAGGTGAAATAACTTTGCCTATTATATTTTCTATATATAAAATAAAATTTTCAAATGATATCTATATTTGGTTGCAATAGATGGGTTGCTAGGAATAAAATTTATAAATAATAGGTAAAATAAGATTGAAATTAAAATCAATGAAATTTGGAAATTTTAGGACTTAAGTCCGGGATTTTTGAAAATTTGCTTTCAAAGGATTTATGAAATATAATAATTTGGTTTATAAGTATTTTCTTATATAAATATTTAGTATAATTCGAAAGAATTGTTTTAAAGAAGATTTTGGAGAAATAAATTTTGTACTTTCCTCTCTATCGCTGGAAAATAATTTCGGTGATGGCGGCCGCATCATCGACTTTCATTTTCGAGTTTCGAAGGGGAAAGGCCACTGTAGTAAATTCTACTGCTGATTTATTTTGAAATTATCTAAAATTTTAATTGTTTTAAATATAATTAGAGATATAAAAGTTGTAAGAAATTATTTATCTATTATTTTTAAAATAATTTGAATTTGACCCGGTATTTAATTCTTAAATTTCCATTAAATAAATCGTTTAAATTATTGTAGTGAAATAAAAGGTAAGTGATTAATGAATTGAAACCTCTAATTTAGGTAAGAGAATTAATGCAAAGTTATAAAGGGAAATTTGAAATTCGTAACATATGAGACAAAGAATAATATTGTTGAACGTTTAATTTACTTAAAAGATGAGATAAAACTTGTATAAGTTCTTTTGCATTTTCTTTAACGTATATAACTTACCAAATATCAAAAGTTGAAATGTTAAATAAGAGATTGGAATAGAATATTATACAAGTAGAAATTTTGGAAATAATGAAGTATTCAATGAATTGCTGTTATAAATGAGAATTTAATGTTATAAACTTAATTTATAAATTTGAAATTTTACCAAAATTAAAGATAAGTATTATAAATAGATGATTTTAAACTTAAGTAAATAAAATGAAATTCTTTAATAATAAGGATTGATCTGTAGGGTTATAAACCTAAGTATGATATAAATGCTACTAGTTTAATATAATAAAAAGCAGGTAATATAAATAGATGACTGCAAACCCTAGTTAATGAGTTAATAAAATCCTTTATTTATAAGAATGGATGTTATAAGATTAAGAATTTAAGTGGAATTAAAAAGGGTAACTATAATTAAATGTAATATAAATGGAAGCATTAAATAAATGATTGAAAGTGAGAAGTGCATTAAATGTAATTAAATAGAAGAAACTTACATGACCTAGATAAATGGAAATGGATAGTTGGAGGTAATAAGTGATAATAAATGAAAATAAAAGGTAAACTGTTATATGAATGAAAAGATCAAACAGCTAATGTATGAAATAAAAATTTATAATGAGTTAATTGATTTGTTGGTTGAATTGTTATTGTTTGACTTATGGTTTGGTTGGGTAAGGAAATTTGAAGTAGTTGGATGAATAAATAATCTATTCTGTCCCATCTAACACTGTTGAGTAAATGATGCATTGGATAGTTATTTTTCATTCCGTACCATTTCAAGTTTTGGACCCGAACAACTATTTGCTTGTTTGATCGAATGGTTGTTTTGTTGTGTATGCTATTTGTTGAAATTTATGATTGTATATTTAGTGTTGTTAGTAGTTGAAACCATGAAAATATTTCGCTTTATATAAATAGTTAAACCTTTGGATTTTTATAAGTGAAATGCAGGTTATGGAAACAATTGTTATTGCTTTTGGTTCCATAATAATAAGCGTAAATTGCCCGACAAATAGGTACGTTTCGAATTACGGTTTATAACGCTATTTTGTATTTTTTTTCCCGGGTTGGGATATAATAAGTTTGAATATTATATATGATATTTGTTATATTTTGATATTATATTTTCTCCAGAGTCTCTCCGTACAAAGGAGACTTTACCAAAATTTTCCGAAAATTTTGGACTTAGAATTATGTTGAAAATGTTTTCCAAACTTTAATTATTTAAGTATAAAAGGATATAATGATTATAAAACGGGTATATTTATATAAGGTAATAAATTTAGTAAATTATTGTTTATAAGTTAATATTTGAAATAAGATGTACCGTTTATTAAATTTTTCCTTCTCTTTTCTTTTTCCTTTTCGGGGACGAAAAGTTTTGAGTGGGGGAGAGTGTAACGACCCGTTAAATTTGATGATATTAAATGAGTTAATTTAATATGATTTCTAATCCAATTTAGAATGAAATAAAGGTCTTAAGATTTTATTTGAGTAAATGTAGGAATTAGATATAGTAACTGTAATTTAAGGTTAACAATTTTAAATGCTTATATGGCAATAGATTAAATTAACGTAAATTGGCGTTTGTGGTTATAAGTTATAATTTGTTGATTAAATTGGTTTGTGAAATTAATACTGGAAGGTATAAAGCGGAAATAGTATTTATGAAACAATAACTGAATTGAATTGCAAATATATAAATGAAAGTAAATTTTATTTAGTGCATGTCAACATTGAATAAATTTATTTAAAATAAAAAGATTTAAATGCATGTTGGATTAAGGGGTAAGTAATTAGAATTTAATTCTATAAAATTTGGAACTGAATGTATGTAAATAATTTTGTAGGAATAAGTTAATTAACAATCTAATTGTGCATACCCGATTTAATTGAAATAACAGAAAGGATAAGAACTTGAGTTGCCTAGGTATGTATATATTGATAAACTATAACTAAGTAGGAAGTTTGGTAGTAAATAGGAAATAAAATGACAAAGGCAACTAGTAAATATATAAATGAATTCATAATAATAAGTAGTAATTAATGCATAAATATATTTGGCATTTGGGATAATTACAAAGTTTTACCCACTCATCTAATTTATTTAATTGAATCTAAATCTATGGCAACATTTTTGTTATTAATGGTTGTAAGTGATTTTGAATGTAAAAGGGTAACAATTATTTAGGTTAACCATTCATTAAGTATATTAAGTTAAGAATGGAAATAGATTGAAATAAATCTAAATTTATTTATTTTGTTTTGTTAATATGTTCTAGTAATAAAAGGAAATTTATAAGAAATGAAGCCTACACAAATGAAGTGTATTATAATTCAAATGTTATTTATACCCATAAAATGTCTATGTACTGAATAGAAAGATTTTAAATAATAAACAAATTTATGGAGGTTCCAATTTATAATTTATAACATTTAATGTAGACTCAATTACAATCAATTGATTTAAATGGTGCAGTTAGCGTAGATTTTTGTTTGTATTTGTAGAGGGTTAATTTTATAAGACAAAATTTATGCTAATTCTATTTATAATAGGACCATGGGTTGTTTTAAAGTATAGGAAGCAGGATTTATAAACTTAATTAGAGTATCAAATTGAACCATTGCATTTATTGCATAATAAAAAGGAATTTAACGGTTAAATTTTTCGTTATTGAAATTTAAATGGACTTTGAGGATAATGATGTGAAATCATGAACCAATGTTAGTGGTATCCTTATTTTGGATAAAAGGTGAGAATATAAAAGTTGAAAATCTAATAAATGGGTTTTGAGAATTTAATTTATAATTCCTAAATATAAGGAAGTGGAGAAATTAACACTGCAATTGATAAACTTATCAACTTATAATTCACACCTAAACTTCTTAAACCATTTAAATTGATTAAGAAATGTAAAAGCGATAAAATTTGGTCAAATTTTAGAATTTAAATATAAAATTGGATTTTATGATTTATTTTAATTTATTTAATGAATATAAAAATAGCCATTTTGGCTACGGACTCGGATTTCGATGAAACTAGTTTCATCGGATCCGTATCGGTGAATTATTGTAGGGTTTCAAGTTTCGTATCGATCGGACCTGTCGTTTGATCGTACGGACGTGAAACGCATTGAAATCGATTTAATTAAAATCAATTTGAAATCAATTTGAAAATTTAGTTTTCAGCATAACTTCTTCATACGATCGAATTTGGACGTGAAACTTTTTCCATCGCGTTCAGAATATTTTAAAATACCTATTTGGATATAGGGGTTTAACATATTTCGTTCTGGGGTTAGAACGGGCTTTTTGGGCCATAGTTTGTTCTGTACATTCATCTGTCTGGTCTGTCTACTCCAATCCAACCCTACTTATAAATAGACGATTATAAACCCTAGCCTCCATCTTCTATCATTTGTCTATACGTTCATTTTCTTCATCTCTTTCTCTTCCTCAATGGTTGCAAAACCTAGATCTATCTACAGTTCAAAATCAAAAGTGAAAATTCAAACTCTCCAGAAAATTCTCAAAAAAATATATGTTGTAGCTGTCGATGTATACGTCACAGATCCGTGATTCGTTTCTTGATCCAGTTGTTCGTTCGTCCAGTAAAATTCAAACCATTTTCGGCCACTCATCATCGTCGCAACAAAACTCGCCCGATCGGAAAACTGTTTCTGGGTATTGTGGAGATAACCGAGGGGTTTGCATCAGTATAGTTTTTGGGTCGAATCAATGGCTAGATCTTCGTGAAATCGCGAATTAGGGTTTGGATAAGGGGGCGGCGGCCGGCTCTGGTGGCCACGTGGGCGAGTCGCAGGGGTATAGGTAGGGGCGGCTCATCAAGGCGAGGTCGATGGTGGTGGTAGCTTGGTGAACGGTGGCCGGAATAGTGGTGGAACGGCGGTCAAAGTTTGGAGATTGGGTGCGTTGGTTTCCAGGGAGAGAAGTTGCGTGTTTCGTTCTGTACGAGAAGAGAAACATGATGTGTAACGACCCGTAAATTTCGACCATTTAATCTGTTTATTTAATAGGATTTTTATAAATCATTTTAGTAGAAATAATAAAGATGGTAGATAAATAGTAAAATAAATGCTGAATTTAATTATGTGAATGGAGACTTTAAAACCTGTTTATAGAAATTTGAATAAAAATCAAATTGATCTAAGTAGAAGAAGATTCTTACCTGTATATAAAAGTCTAATATGAGGAAGTTATGAAGTATTAATTTGATTTTATTAAGGAAGCATATTAGTGCAAGTTAATAATTTATGACTTGAATGAAATTCCAATTCAATAAAATCATCTAAATGTATGTTTTGATTTTATAGAATATGAGAAGAAAAAAAAACAAAACGTAAGGATTTGATTAATACATATGTTATTTATTCAGGATATTGAATAAATTGGGAATCCAATTGTAATTAATGATAATAACGTTGGTATTAATTAATAAACAAATTTCAATGCAATACTCATAAATGAATGCATATAAATCGTAACATTATAATAATAAATAAATTGGATGTCACTAATACAAGATAACAAATTGCAGATTTTGGGTTTTTATTTAAAGTGTGAATGGAATTCAAATCTGTTGGGAAAGGTAGATGGATATTTGGTAAATAAAATTTAAACGGACCTGAATATTGAAGTTTTATAATTAATATATATAATAAATAATGATTAAATGAAACACAATACTCTGTAAATATCTATAATATTTGAGTGGAAGTAATATACTTATAAATGTGGGATTTAAGTAAATTGTTAATGCAAGGTAATTAATGCTAAATTTATGTCAATAATAATGAGTAGCGATTAAATCAAAACTTGCATCATAGATTATTTAATTACCTGCTTACTCGTTAATGGAATTTGAATGTGTAATGAGTAATAATAAGATAAATGAATGTACACTAATGGAAGAATGAAATACTTAAATGCTGGGAAATTTTTGAATCATATTTATTATAAACGTTACTTAAATAATTGTGGTTGAGGGTGAGATCAATATGGGAATGTAGAGTAATAACTAGGGTAGTAATACGTTATAAATAAGTGTAACCTAAACTTAAGTGTAGGTAAGGGTTGACATTGAATAAAATCGATTGGAAACTTATTAAATTAAACTGGATTCAATTTATAATAAAAAGGGTTGGTTTGAGAGACTGTATTGCATACTATAAAAGGGTAAATTTAGTTACTTTAATTTGAAACGGGAATTGATTTAAATTAGTATAAATAAATAAGTAATTTTTACGTTAAATCAAGGATTAAGTTAAAATGAGATATTTATGTGATAATTTTTAATCCAATGGTAAACCCTTATAATTGAAATAAATATAGGATAACTCAATTAAAAAGGGAAATTTGGAAATTATCTATAAATTGGAATTTTATGAAATTGAGAATTTACGTTGAAAGTTATAAGTGAATCATCAATAATTTACATTTTTAATAGGTTTAAAATCAATGTAAATGTATGAGGATTATTAAGTGATAAAAATTTTAAATACTAAAACTGGAATATAAAAATTTAGGATTTTTCTTACTAATTTTTAATCTATTTAATTAATATAAAAATAGCCATTTTGGCCATGGACTCGGATTTCGACGAAACCAGTTTCATCGGATCTGTATCGGTGAATTATTGTAGGGTTTTAAGTTTTGTATCAATCGGACCTGTCGTTTGATCGTACGGACGTGAAACGCCTTAAAATCGATTTAATCAAAATCAATTTGTAATCAATGTGAGAATTTTGTTTTCAGCATAACTTCTTCATACGATCGAATTTGGACGTGAAACATTTTCCATCGCGTTCAGAATATTTTAAAATACCTATTTGGATATATGGGTTTAACATATTTCGTTCCGGGTTAGAACGCGCTTTTTGGGCCATAGTTTGTTCCGTACGTTCATCTGTCTGTTCTATATACTCCAATCCAACCCTACTTATAAATAGACGATTATAAACCCTAGCCTCCATCTTCTATCATTTGTCTATACGTTCATTTTTCTTCATCTCTTTCTCTTCCTCAATGGTTGCAAAACCTAGAACTATTTCTATTCAAATTTCAAATGAAAATTCAAACCCTCCAGAAAAATTCCAGAACAATATATGTTGAAGCCCTCAGTGCACAAAATCTTCTGGTGCTGTTCGTTTTTCCATTCGTTGCACCGTTTGCCCAGAAAAAATTTAAACAGCCTTGGCCGTTCATAGGCATTTGCTCGATTCAATGGTGGATCTGAGTTGATAGCTCGATCCGATGATGCTGCAGCGTAGAGGAGGCTTTAAGGAGTTCATCCATACGGTTCACTTGGGTCGGAGGCGTGTAAATTCGTCAATTTTGGCCGTATTTTTGTGCACAGGCCGTGGTCGATAGGGGAGCCGGAGGGTCGCGCTCAAGGAGGAGGCAGGCGCCGTGGCCTAGGCGTCACGATGGTGGGTCCTGATCTTTGCAGCGACGAGCTGAGAAGCGGTGAAAATTCGAAAAGATGTGACGGCCGCGTTTGGGTTTGGGGAGAGTTAGGGTTTCGAGCGTTTCTCATGTGTGATTCTGGAGAAGACGCATACGTACAGGGATGGTGACGTGGACGAGTTGTAGGGGAGAGGTTATCTTTTGTTTATTTATTTTATTTTCGAATTTTCAAATCATTTAACTCGAATAACTTTCCCGTATGACATCCGTTTCACGCGAAATTTCTTTTGTTAGGATCGAAATTAAAATCCGGACCTGATGACGTTGGTTTGGACTGATTTGGAGACTGTGCAATATTTGGGTTTAAATCGAATTTAAATTCGATTTAAATTCAAAAAGGTGAGTGTTTTAACCCACTCACAACTTCTAAAAGTTTTTATGTTTGTTAAATTTATTTTAGATATGAGTAGAAATTTATTTATGACTGTTTGGCATGTTTTATTCAGCATATCTGTTAAATCGCATTTATTTAATTTAACTGTTAATTTCTTTTATGTATTGCATATAAATTGACAGTTAGAATTTATTTTGGTGCATATAAACAGCTAGTTAAACAGTTATAAATTTAATTGAATATGAAATGTTAATTAATAACTGCCAATTATTTCCTGTTATATTGTATATGCCATATTTTGATGTTTGTTTAAACTGATGATGTTTGAGATAATTTGGTTGATGATTGATGATGGATGAATGGATGTTTTGTTTCATATCATTTAAACTGCAAGTTATCATGCATTTTTCATTTCATTCGGGATTGTGGTTTGAAATGATATACAACTGCAAAATTTTATATCTTTTAAATTGCGGATTTGAAATGATAAATATCCGTATCACTTGACCATAGGATAGAAAATTTTATACAGGCACCGTGGTCTATATATAAAAATATTTTAAAGTGATTTCTATGGTTTCGATGGAATACGGTTTATAATAATTTTAATTTTGATATTTTTCTTCTATATATATATACATATGAAGTTAGAAATTTTGAATTTTAAACTGTGTATAGATCTGTTAAATAAAAATGGAATTTGATAAAATATATTATATGTTTAAGTTTGGAAATTTTAAGATATGATATTTATAACCAGATTTTCCAAGATAAATATAAAAATGAATATTCTAGTATAAAGTAAACTTGAGAAAATATTTAATTTCTAGAAATTGGAGTTTATTTATGGAATTTATGTGAATATTCAAGACTAAATAATAGAACATTAATTTGTTGAAAGAATAAAACCCAACTTTAGTTTTTGAAATATGAATACTCCAAATGGATATATATATGGAAATTTAAGTAGTTTTGGAACTTGAAAGTGATATTTAAATTTTGGTTTAGACTTCAAATAAAGAAACATATTTGTAAAGCCATGGAAATTATTTGTAACGACCCGCAAATCCGTACCCCTTGAGTTAACACTAGTCTACAACAATCAACTCAAGTTGCACAGTAATACGAACCATTTGGATTTAAGAAGAAGAGGTAGAAGAAGAGAATTGAAAACAACAACAGAATCTAACCATCGCAGCGGAATAAAATATAATAGATAATAAATAATCTTTACTCAAAATCAAATATATCTGTTTACATACATTACATCATCAGAGTACATCAGCCACAGCTCACATCAATAAAATACAATGGATACACAACAACTCAAATGCAGCGGAAATATAAATATATATAAGTACGAGAATACGTAATCGTCATCCAGCTCGTCTCCTGAGCTCCACAGCATCATATCCTGTATCCTATAATACTCGGTCTGACCCGAGCATTATAGTTAAATAACACCCGAGTCAGTCTGGAATACCAGCGTGAGAAAATCACACCCAATTTATTATTAAAGTTTCAAAAATCCTTTGAAAACAAAAGCATCTCGTAAGACCACGCCACAAATAAACATGTCGGGTTTTTACCTTACGATAGCTAAAACAATTTTTATAGAAATCCTCTGATATTATAATAGGGTCTATATACAAATACTTATAAAATAGCCGAAATTGTTACATGATTAAATTCCAGTTACTAGCCACAGAGTGGGTAATACAAACAAAACTCGTACAAGGCTCGTAGGGAAAATGGATTTCCAACAATGACTAGGCACTGGGGTACCACCTGTCACAGTACGGGGCCTAGATCACCGTACCGAGGATTACTCCCTTCATCCCCTGCAACACAAGGCCGGAACCATTCCTTACTGAACAGTCCCGAACAAGATAAACCCCGTGGTTGGCGCGACCAACCACCCACTAAGCCGAAATATATAAGGGACATCTAGACATGGGAATTATCTTGTCCTGCTTGGGCATGACCCACCTAACCTTGCTGCATATCCCCTGATTTTCAGTCATTCCCATTTGATGAGGCTTGAGGCTAAGCGTTACCATTATAACGTTTTCACTTAGAATGCCCATCGCCCACCTGACGATGTTTCGCAAGCATTCATCCATACAAGTCCGTCCCGGGTTCGAACGGAACCGAAGGCACTATTCCTACTACATCCATTTTGGAAATATCCTCAGGATTAGTAGCGACTAGCCCTTGCACTTCACTGCTCCATCTTCGATTCCGAACACGTTTTTCGCACGAAACGTACAAACTGGATCGAAGTGGTTTTCGAGAAATAAATCTCGATCCCGGTCTCTTCGAAACGATCAGCGCATTTGTCCAATATTGATAGTCGGTGATTTAACTATCAATTTCTATTCACAAACATCCATCAAACAATAAATAATTTTCCAAATCACTTATTAATCCCAAAAATATCTTCACAAGATATTATTTCTATTTTCAACCCTTTGAAAACAGTTTCAAACCATCATTCTTCTCAAAATCAACTTTCCCAAATATTTTATATTTCCACTGAAATCACCAAGCACAAAAATAGATTTTTAAAATAATTTTTAACACTTTACTTTGAAAACATATACTTTTAAACATTTTGGTTAAATTACTTCAATAATTTGTAAAAATACCTACTATATGAGTATTTGAAAATAAAGTTACGTAATAGAATATAAAACTAAATTTTCACTTTTGAAAACAAAATACTAGGTCACTATTTAAGTAATTACTACTATAATAGATTTAGGAAAATACTTACTATTGAGTTTAAATATTAGAAATAATAAATTTCTAAAATTTGCTTTTTACCAAAACTTTAAAACCTTTAAATTTATTTAAGAATTTACTTTGAACATGTACTTGGTTATCCAGAGTAAAATCCAAGCTTCAATCACTTAAATCAATTTCCCAAATTGATTTCCAATTTATTCCCTTTAAATTTAGAATCTATTAATTTCAGATCTCATTTCTTGATTCCAATTTTTAGATTTCTCAATTACTTCTTCATAAGTTTAAACCTTAAATTTTAAAATAATTCTTTATTTCTTTAATTGATATAACTTATGTTTACAATGCATCAATTTCATTTTATTCAAAATTCCATTTCTCTTCATACTCGAAGTTATTTAGTATTATTTTCATATTACTTCTATTTCTTTACAATTCATTCTTAATTTATACAAACTTTCTATAATTATTTTTCTTACAAATTTACTTCTTTTTAATTTCTTTTCAACAATCCAATTCATATAATTTGGTAATTCATTATACCTAAATATCCATTCAAACCATAACATTCAATATCCCAATATAACTCATTATAAGATATCAAATAATCACAACAAAGAATATTGAATAATTTAAATAAATGTGAGGGATCCAGTTGGATCCCTCCAACCTGTTTTCCCTGCATCCACAAATGTTAGCACAATTTAATATGCCAATTCCAAAATATCATATTATACCACATCAATCAATTCAGTCATTCAAACAATTATTTAAATTTAATCATTTAAATTTAAATTTAAACTGAGTGAGATTAACTCACCTTAGGTTTTCATTCGCAATCCACTTCAATATTGTCTTGGATTTCCAGGTGTTTGACCTTAAATAACAATTTAGATAATTTATTAATATTTGAACCATTCGGATAATTAATTCTCCATTTTATAATTCAAACAACCAATAATAATTTTTACTAAAATTTGATTTAAAACGTTTTTATTTTAAATTTCCATATATATATTTCTTATCTACTTATCAGTCTCATTTTAAATCAAGACGAAAATTTTATCTCATACTGTAAATTCCAAAATTCAAAATTCACTGTAATATCTAAATGTAATATCTTAACTGCAACTGTAATATCTAGATTCCATAATTTTCTCAAGTTTTTTATTTATCTCAAAATTTTAAATACGAATTAAAAGGAAAGGGAAAAACCCATACCCCAAAGTCTCGACCGAACCAGACAGAAGAAACACCATCAATGCCGAGCACGAAACGACATCGGCACCCCTACCCTCGTATCATCCTTCCTGGCCTGCTCGCGAGTTTGCCGACACTAGCGACCTGCCCTACCACCTCAAAGCACTGGCAGAGACGAACGCACCACCCACGCCACTGAGTCCGATGCCCAACGCTTCTCGAATACGAGACTAGCAGAGCCCTAGAACCTATCGTGACTTCGCCCCAATCCCTTGCTCGAGCCCTCTATTGTCGATTCGCCTTAAGAGAGATCGAAGAAGGGAAATTCGATTTCGAAAAAAGGTAAAAGAATTTCGCAGGCCATATTTGCAAAAGAGGGCGACTTGATTTCGTTTTTTAAACGAAGGTGATAAGGAGGAGTGGGGGTTTGATTTCGAACAGATAGCGAGATGAAAACGGTGATTTATTACTCTCGGCCATGATAATTTTTTTCTGATTTTATTTTCAAACGAGAATGAAGCATCACGATTTTCTTTTTGAAAGAAAGAGGAAGTGTGTTCGAGAAGGCAAAGGAAGCATGTTTGAAAAAAAATATCTAGCTACAGTAAGATGAGGGTTGACTGGTCAACACATATCCTTTCTATTCAAATTAAAATTTAAACCGTCTCAAATAATTATTAAGCGTTTATACACCGTACACTCATACAACAACTCCGATCAACACGAAATTTGAAATCCGATAATAATTCAATATTACGGATCCAATGGAACTGGTTTCGTCGAATTCCGAGACTACGCCTCGGAAGGCTATTTTTAAATTCAATTTAAACGATATAAAATTTTAAAACTGAACAAACCACTGTTAATTTAAATTTTACAACTTCTATGATTTCCAGTGTTATCAATATAAATTTTACAAGCCTTCAACTTATCTTTAACAGGCTTAAAATTCCAGATTCACATTTTACCCAATTTCCAAAAATTAAATTCATCAATTAATTATCCAATAAATATTGATATTTGAAGTTCAAGTTAAAATTAAACTTTTTAATAATACAAATTGATTAAATATCCCGATTTAAATTGCTTTAAATTTCCGGGTCGTCACATTCCTCCCCCCTTAAAAGAATTTCGTCCCCGAAATTACTAATTAGGAAGAATGGTCCAATACCCGTTTATTATTTCCCTAAACCAAACAGTTTCTAACAATTCAACATCTTACCAACTATCTTTTTACAAAAGGCCCATTATTATTCCTATTAACTTTCCAAATCTTTCCCTAGTTTGCAAATTATCCTATTTGCCCAACCATTCAAGTTTTAATCATAAAACCAATTTTGAATTATCAAAATTTTCTCAAAATTTTTCTAACACCCTAAATTTCCGAAAAATTTCGCCAGCGTCTCCTTTGCGCGGCTGACTCGGTACAACTACAATATGGCTCTACGGCCTCCCAAATCCAAAAAGAAAACAAAAAGCCAAGTGGCTCAATCCAAATCCAAATCCAAATCCCAATCAAATTTCATACCAAATTAAAATGCATACCTTTTGTCGGGCAATTCAAATTTTATCCTTTGATATCAAACCCAATTTCTTTTTCCTTTATAATACCTGCATACCTGCTTAGCACCAATATCCAAACACAACATCCCAAAACAATTCATCGACTTTTTCACAAAAGGCCAATATCTATTTATCCAAATATTAACTTTGAATATATTTATATTATCAATTTCAAATTAAGACTTCACCATTCCTTTTTAAGTTGAGCATAAGCATTTTATATGTTTCTTATCTTTATTTCTCTTTACCATTTGTAGTTTATACCTATTTCTATTCAAATCGATTTCCACATTACATATGTATTTCATTTATTTTCAACTTTGAACTTTTAAATTTTATCCTTCATTTATAACTAATTTAAGTCATTACTTTAATTAGTTTCATTTACTAACTTATTTTAGTTTCCAATTCTAAATAGTTTTGTCGTTAACAAAATTTTCCAAAATTTTCTAACTCCCAAAATTTCTGAAAATTTTTGGCAGAGTCTCCTTTGTACGGAGGAGCTTTTGCAATTTGACAAAAGAGATAAATATATATACATCGACCCGCACGGTCGGAAAAACCAAAAACAGTTCATATTTCCTATTTTAATTGCGTAGGCGTACCTTATTTAGCATTTTAAGCAAGCGGCTTATTATTTTTAGCAAATAGCACTACCAAATCCAGCCACACGGCTTCCAGGTACCTGTACTTACTCAATTTAAACATGTAAGTGCCGAATATATGAAGTTTAACAGTATATCACTTATATACACTAGTTAAAACATATGAATTCTAAAAGAATCTCATACCAAACATTTTTCCGTAAGTAACTTATACAGTTTTCATACTAATCTCACTGTTTCAATTAATTTATAAACCATTTTCATTCAATTTGAATGGTCTTCCATCTATTCGTACACAACTTCATCAATTTGAATAATTTAAAACTCAATTGCTTATATTTAATTTATTCTTAAGCAAACTGAACTCATATTTAATTCAATTGCTTTCAAAATTAATTTATTTTACTACTATCAACTCATAAAATTTTTAATTACTTCTATTTACACCAAATGATAATTTATTCTTTGCAATTTGACGAGATTTATGTGAATAAATAAGCACTTGAGTTTAATAATCAATTTCAATTGACTCCAACTCAACGTACGCTTAATTCTATTCCATTTTTAAATTTATCCACAATCCATATATTCTCAGTTTCATTGCATTTCAATTTTATTAACCAAATTAGTCCATTCAAAACCATTAACAATTTAGATTCATTTTAATTACCAATTAAAGTTCCTCTTTATTTTAATCCATTTATTTACATTTCATTCCATATTTGTTTATTCCAACTATTTTATTTAGCTCAAAAACAATCCAAGCTATTTCATTTAATAACCATTTCACAACTTATTTAAACCATATTTCATTTGATTATTATTTATCTCATCCATTCATTTATTCAATAAAATTAGTTTACCCACATTTACTTAAACCATTCGAATAAACTCGAAACATTCTATTTTCCTTATTGTCTCAAGTTATTTCAATCCCTTAATAATTTTAAACGGTTTACAATTATTTATTTAAGCATTTTCACTCCATTAAATATCATCGGCATCACACCGAATTTTATTTCAATTAAAATTTATTCTTACTTGATTTAAATCCAATTCGCTATTATTAAACTTAATTATAAGTTGAATGCAATTTAACTCATTTCCATTTTATATATATATATATATATATATATATATATATATATATATATATTTGCAATTCATACCATTAGTATTTTAATCCAATTCATTTTTATTCTATACTTCCCCAATTATATTTACTTTGTTTACACTTCAAATCTAATTTTAATTAATAACTCAAGTTCTGATTCTATTATTCACCTTTTATTTACCATCCAATTTATTAACTCACAATTCAGCTTCATTCTCAATTTCTTTCACTTCATCAATAATTTGAATCCATTTTAATTTATAGCTTGAGTTTATTTCCAAACTTCATCGTAAACTCACAATTCAATCTCATTAACTAATTTATTATCTAATTAGTTCTCCCCTTATTCATAATCAACACTTGAAATTTTATTCAAAATATCACTCCATTTAATTTTCTTAAGTTCAATATTTATTTTATACTTCAAGTTTGGATCCCTATTTTATTTTATTTTTTCCAATTTATCAAAATATTGATTTTGGGCATCGTATTCCATTTCCAATTTAATAAGTCACAACTTATTATTTTATACAATTCCATTCATCATAAGCTGGAATATATTCATCTTTTATTTTTAACTCAAGCCTTCTATTTATTCATAGCCCAAGCATATTTTATTCCCAAGGATTTTTAATTCTTTTATAAGTTATTCTGATTTATCTATTTCAACCCAATTCTTATCCAACTTATTTTCCATTTATTCAAGTAAGGATTTAATTCCATTCAATATCACCCATAACTCAACTGAATTTTGTTCCAATTTAATTCTATTTTAACTCAAATTTATTTAACTCAATTCAATTTCAACTGGATATTATTTCAGCCTATCCAATTAATTTCAGTCCAGTACAATCTTTATTTCCCACACTCTAAGTTAATTTCATTTCTAACTTTTCCCTTTAAATTTAAATTCCAACATTCAAAGCTTATATTTCTTTCATGATTTAAAAATCGCCTCAATTTATAAGCTTACAATCATCTCATCAAGAATATAAAATCACCGGCTTTTGCTTCAAATCATTTTGAAATCTCCAATATCTCAAACCACATTTCTCAAAAATTTTAATCCAATCCTGGCTTTTATTTCCAATAAATTTCCTTTGAAATTTTCAAAAACATCTGGTTTCCTAAACAAATCAATTTAGTAGCAATTCTTCACTTAGAAATTCGAAAATGAATACTGATGATGCGGCCGTCATCATCAGAATTATTTTCCAATAATCCAAGTGATTTCAATGCTATATTACTTCCAAAATCCATTTATAACAAATTTCCTTTCAGAAATATCTCCAAAACAATTGGGCTATTATTTATCTTCAAAACACTTCCAAAATCTCCGGGATTTACATTTCCAATTCCTGCTTAAATCAATTTTACTATAATTCATTTGCATAGCTTATGCTCATACAAATTCTTATTTGATTATATTTCAATTTATAAATTTCATTTATGACTCGTACTTATGAATTTCATTTTATACTGAATTTATTCCCTTCAAACTTTGGTTATTTTTTTTCCAATTTCTAGTTAAATTTTTACTTAACAATGATAATATTTTAATATTATCATTTCTAACATCCAAGCAACCATATATTAGCTATATAGTTTACCAAAAACTTTCTTTATATCAAAAATATATTTTTGGGTAAAATTATTTCATTCACCCATATTGAAAACAATACTGTGTCGATTGTTCTATTCAAGCGTTTAGAAACCCTTTCGATACAGTTGTCCACACTGTGCCGACGAAGGTTCATATGCCACTCAATAAACCAATCAACACAATATTAAAACAATTTATATTCACTAACAAATACGGGCTCATATTTATTAATACGCTCAAACTCATTATAGAGTACTACGTCCTCTATTTCAAATGTGTAATTCCCACCAGAGCCAAGGTTATCTCCAACCTAAGCTCTGATACCAACTGTAACGACCCGCAAATCCGTACCCCTTGAGTTAACACTAGTCTACAACAATCAACTCAAGTTGCATAGTAATACGAACCATTTGGATTTAAGAAGAAGAGGTAGAAGAGGAGAATTGAAAACAACAACAGAATCTAACCATCGCAGCGGAATAAAATATAATAGATAATAAATAATCTTTACTCAAAATCAAATATATCTGTTTACATACATTACATCATCAGAGTACATCAATCACAGCTCACATCAATACAATACAATGGATACACAACAACTCAAACGCAGCGGAAATATAAATATATATAAGTACGAGAATACGTAATCGTCATCCAGCTCGTCTCCTGAGCTCCACAGCATCATATCCTGTATCCTATAATACTCGGTCTGACCCGAGCATTATAGTTAAATAACACCCGAGTCAGTCTGGAATACCAGCGTGAGAAAATCACACCCAATTTATTATTAAAGTTTCAAAAATCCTTTGAAAACAAAAGCATCTCGTAAGACCACGCCATAAATAAACATGTCGGGTTTTTACCTTACGATAGCTAAAAGAATTTTTATAGAAATCCTCTGATATTATAACAGGGTCTATATACAAATACTTATAAAATAGCCGAAATTGTTACATGATTAAATTCCAGCTACTAGTCACAGAGTGGGTAATACAAACAAAACTCGTACAAGGCTCGTAGGGAAAATGGATTTCCAACAATGACTAGGCACTGGGGTACCACCTGTCACAGTACGGGGCCTAGATCACCGTACCGAGGATTACTCCCTTCATCCCCTGCAACACAAGGCCGGAACCATTCCTTACTGAACAGTCCCGAACAAGATAAACCCCGTGGTTGGCGCGACTAACCACCCACTAAGCCGAAATATATAAGGGACATCTAGACATGGGAATTATCTTGTCCTGCTTGGGCATGATCCACCTAACCTTGCTGCATATCCCCTGATTTTCAGTCATTCCCATTTGATGAGGCTTGAGGCTAAGCGTTACCTTTAGAACGTTTTCACTTAGAATGCCCATCGCCCACCTGACGATGTTTCGCAAGCATTCATCCATACAAGTCCGTCCCGGGTTCGAACGGAACCGAAGGCACTATTCCTACTACATCCATTTTGGAAATATCCCCAGGATTAGTAGCGACTAGCCCTTGCACTTCACTGCTCCATCTTCGATTCCGAACACGTTTTTCGCACGAAACGTACAAACCGGATCGAAATGGTTTTCGAGAAATAAATCTCGATCCCGGTCTCTTCGATACGATCAGCGCATTTGTCCAATATTGATAGTCGGTGATTTAACTATCAATTTCTATTCACAAACATCCATCAAACAATAAATAATTTTCCAAATCACTTATTAATCCCAAAAATATCTTCACAAGATATTATTTCTATTTTCAACCCTTTGAAAACAGTTTCAAACCATCATTCTTCTCAAAATCAACTTTCCCAAATATTTTATATTTCCACTGAAATCACCAAGCACAAAAATAGATTTTTAAAATAATTTTTAACACTTTACTTTGAAAACATATACTTTTAAACATTTTGGTTAAATTACTTCAATAATTTGTAAAAATACCTACTATATGAGTATTTGAAAATAAAGTTACTTAATAGAATATAAAACTAAATTTTCACTTTTGAAAACAAAATACTAGGTCACTATTTAAGTAATTACTACTATAATAGATTTAGGAAAATACTTACTATTGATTTTAAATATTAGAAATAATAAATTTCTAAAACTTGCTTTTTACAACAACTTTAAAACCTTTAAATTTATTTAAGAATTTACTTTAAACATGTACTTGGTTATGCAGAGTAAAATCCTAGCTTCAATCACTTAAATCAATTTCCCAAATTGATTTCCAATTTATTCCCTTTAAATTTAGAATCTATTAATTTCAGATCTCATTTCTTGATTCCAATTTTTAGATTTCTCAATTACTTCTTCATAAATTTAAACCTTAAATTTTAAAATAATTCTTTATTTCTTTAATTGATATAACTTATGTTTACAATGCATCAATTTCATTTTATTCAAAATTCCATTTCTCTTCATACTCGAAGTTATTTAGTATTATTTTCATATTACTTCTATTTCTTTACAATTCATTCTTAATTTATACGAACTTTCTATAATTATTTTGCTTACAAATTTACTTCTTTTTAATTTCTTTTCAACAATCCAATTCATATAATTTGGTAATTCATTATACCCAAATATCCATTCAAACCATAACATTCAATATCCCAATATAACTCATCATAAGATATCAAAATAATCACAACAGAGAATATTGAATAATTTAGATAAATGTAAGGGATCCAGTTGGATCCCTACAACCTGTTTTCCCTGCATCCACAAATGTTAGCACAATATAATATGCCAATTCCAAAATATCATATTATACCACATCAATCAATTCAGTCATTCAAACAATTATTTAAATTTAATCATTTAAATTTAAATTTAAACTGAGTGAGATTAACTCACCTTAGGTTTTCATTCGCAATCCACTTCAATATTGTCTTGGATTTCCAGGTGTTTGACCTTAAATAACAATTTAGATAATTTATTAATATTTGAACCATTCGGATAATTAAATCTCCATTTTATAATTCAAACAACCAATAATAATTTTTATTAAAATTTGATTTAAAACGTTTTTATTTTAAATTTCCATATATATATATTTCTTATCTACTTATCAGTCTCTTTTTAAATTAAGACGAAAATTTTATCTCATACTGTAAATTCCAAAATTCAAAATTCACTGTAATATCTAAATGTAATATCTTAACTGCAACTGTAATATCTAGATTCCCTAATTTTATCAAGTTTTTTACTTATCTCAAAATTTTAAATATGAATTAAAAGGAAAGGGAAAAACCCATACCCCAAAGTCTCGACCGAACCAGACAAAAGAAACACCATCAATGCCGAGCACGAAACGACATCGGCACCCCTGCCCTCGTATCATCCTTCCTGGCCTGCTCGCGAGTTTGCCGACACTAGCGACCTTCCCTACCACCTCGAAGCATTGGCAGAGACGAACGCACCACCCACGCCACTGAGTCTGATGCCCAACGCTTCTCGAATACGAGACTAGTAGAGCCCTAGAACCTATCGTGACTTCGCCCCAATCCCTTGCTCGAGCCCTCTATTGTCGATTCGCCTTAAGAGAGATCGAAGAAGGGAAATTCGATTTCGAAGAAAGATAAAAGAATTTCGCAGGCCATATTTGCAAAAGAGGGAGACTTGATTTCATTTTTTAAACGAAGGTGATAAGGAGGAGTGGGGGTTTGATTTCGAACAGATAGCGAGATGAAAACGGTGATTTATTACTCTCGGCCATGATAATTTTTTTCTGATTTTATTTTCCAACGAGAATGAAGCATCACGATTTTCTTTTTGAAAGAAAGAGGAAGTGTGTTCGAGAAGGCAAAGGAAGCATGTTTGAAAAAAAATATCTAGCTACAGTAAGATGAGGGTTGACTGGTCAACACATATCCTTTCTATTCAAATTAAAATTTAAACCGTCTCAAATAATTATTAAGCGTTTATACACCATACACTCATACAACAACTCCGATCAACACGAAATTTGAAATCCGATAATAATTCAATATTACGGATCCAATGGGACTGGTTTCGTCGAATTCCGAGACTGCGCCTCGGAAGGCTATTTTTAAATTCAATTTAAACGATATAAAATTTTAAAACTGAACAAACCACTGTTAATTTAAATTTTACAACTTCTATGATTTCCAGTGTTATCAATATAAATTTTAGAAGCCTTCAACTTATCTTTAACAGGCTTAAAATTCCAGATTCACATTTTACCCAATTTCCAAAAATTAAATTCATCAATTAATTATCCAATAAATATTGATATTTGAAGTTCAAGTTAAAATTAAACTTTTTAATAATACAAATTGATTAAATGTCCCGATTTAAATTGCTTTAAATTTCCGGGTCGTCACATTATTTTTCTTTACAAAGTTACCTTAAAGTTAAACCATTTATTTCATATACCGTTGAATATCCAAACCATTCAAGTTTTAGAATTTATGGTTTTAAAAGTATGAATTCCGAAATATTATGTTTTGAAAGTATAATTCAAATGTTTGGTTTCCAGATATTTTAAATTTTAAACCAGTATGATTTTGGAAAAGGATTATATTTGAGATAAAATGATATCATATGATTTTGGGTTTTAATTTGATATCGTATGGGAAATTTTATTCTGGTTTTAAAGTATAAACTATTTTTAAATGACCGCGGTGTTATAATAACGATGGGTTGGCAAAGAGACCGGGATCAGATATGGACATACTCTCTGTCGATACCGAAAACCACTTTGACTAACCGTGTACGCGATGGAGATCCCAGAATGAAGTAGGTTGGTGGCGACGTTTCCCGTAAGGTAAACACGTGGACCCAACTCTCGTGAGTTGGCATAAGGTGGCTAAAACAGGAGCGATTCTCGGGCCAATGAGGTCATTCCTCTGATCGAACGCACTCCTTCGATACTATACTCTGACTTTGGATTGTTTCGGTGGCCACTATTGATTTCTTTGATTTGGGGGTGTTAGTTCGAGGTGGGCGGTAGCTGCGGCTATGCGTTACCATCAGCTCGAGTAGCAATTGGTATATCTACCCTGGCATTGCCTAGTTGTGCCGTGTCACCTACCCTAGTGCGCCTTATACGATTTTGGTTTTGTACCATACTTATGGAGTGCCCTCTGACGACGCCCAGTACGGGGGAGATTACGGTACTGTATAGACTATGGGAATATATTCTGTGTTAAGGGCTATATGGGTAACCCCTTAACGCTATTTAAAAGTAATTTTATCTTATAATTAGACACTATTATAATAGCGCAATATACTATATAGTAAATAGTTTAACGGATCCTTAGGAGATGTAAATCCCGAGCATCTCTTGAGTTACTGCACTCTTATTTATTTCTGTAAATTTAACTTACATAAGATCTTTTAGTTCTGACTCGAGTGTTTTTGTCTTTTCAAATTCGCTCGGGTCAGTCCGAGCGTTTCAGGATTGAAGACTTTAGCTTTGGAGGACAAAGACGAAGAATTCGTATTATTATTGTTTATAGTATTGCACTACACTCACACTATATTCCGCTGCATTGATTGTATTGGTATGTGTAACTCTGATATTTATTGTACAAGTAAAACAAAATATTTTGTAAAACAGTTTCATGAACTGTATATTTGATTACTATATTTTATCCTTCCGCTGTGAGATTCTGTTTTGTTTTAATTCTTCTCTGTTTTCTTATTTACCCCATAACAATCCGCCCTTCTGTATGGTTTGAACTGGCACATGTGTCGGTTTAAATCGTGCGAAAAGGTGGGACATTACAGTTGGTATCAAAACTTTGGTTTAGCGATAAACCTTGGCTTTGTGGGGTTTGACTCTTTACTAATAGGGTAGTAATACCCTATGGGAGTCGCTGAGTGTATATATATGAGAGAGCGTATTTGTTAGTGTTATAAAAAAGTTTAATATTGTGTTAATCTGTTCCATTTTGTATTTATAAATTCTGGTTGGTGCATGGGACGCTATGACATCAATAGGGATTTCTAAACATTTAATAGGACAGACCGACATAATATTTGTTTTTAATATAGGTGAATGAAATAATTTTGCCTATTATATTTTCTATATATAAATATATTTTATAAAGATATATATATTTGGTTGTTATAGATTGGGTGTTAGGTAATAAAAATATTTATAATAATTGTAGCTAAGTTGAAATTATAATAAATCAAATTGGAGATTTTAGAACTTAAGTCCGGGATTTTGAAAATCTGCTTTCAAAGGATTTATGAAATATAATGCTTTGGTTTATAAGTATTTTCTTATATAAATATTTAGTGTAATTCGGAAGAATTTTTTTAAAGAAGATTTTGGAGAAAATAAATTTTGTACTTTCCTCTCTATCGCTGGAAAATAATTTCGGTGATGGCGGCCGCATCATCGATTTTCATTTTCGAGTTTCGAAGGGGAAAGGCCACTGTAGTAATTCTACTGCAGATTTATTTTGAAATTATCTAAAATTTTAATTGTTTTAAATATAATTAGAGATACATAAGTTGTAAGAAATTATTTATCTATCATTTTTTTAAAATAATTTGAAATTTGACCCGGTATTTAATTCTTAAATTTCCATTAATTAATTGTTTAAATTATTTTAGTTAAATAAAAGATAAGTAATTAATGAATTGAAATCCTCTAATTTAGGTAAGAGAATTAATGCAAAGTTATAAAGGGAAATTTGAAATTTTTAACATATGAGACACAGAGTAATATTGATTAACATTAAATTTAATTAAAAGATGAGATAAAACTTGTATAAGTTCAATTTCATTTTCTTTAACATATATAACTTACCAAATATGAAAAGTTGAAATGCTAAATAAGGGATTGGAATAGAATATTATACAAGTAGAAATTTTGGAAATAATGAAGTATTCAATGAATTTCTATTATAAACGAGAATTTAATGTTATAAACTTAAGTTATAAATTGAAATTTTTCCATAATTAGAAGTATGTATTATAAACAGTGGCCTTAAACTTAAGTAAATAAAATGAAATTCTTTAATAAATAAAGATTGATGTGTAGGGTTATAAACTTAAGTGTGATTTAAATGCTACTAGCTGAATATAATGGAAAGTAGGTAATATAAATAAATGACTGTAAACCCTAGGTAATAAATTAATAAAATCATTTATTTATAAGAATGAAGGTTATAAGGTTAATAATTTAGGTGTAACTAAAAGGGGTTACTGTAATTAAATATAATAGAAATGTAAGCATTAAATAAATGATTGAAAGTGAGAAGTGCATTAAATGTAATACAATAGAAGAAACTTACATAACCTGAATAAATAAAAATGAATAATGGTAAGTAATAAGTAGAAATAAGGAAACAACCATTGAATGAGAAATAAAAATTTGAAGTTGTTAGATATAAATGTAAATTATAAAAGGATAATTTATGTGGTATGAATTGTAAACTTAAGAAAAAGGGTTTAAGAAAATAATAGGTAAACTGTTATATGAATGAAAAGATCAAACAGCTAATGTATAAAATAAAAATTTATAATGAGTTAATTGATTTGTTGGTTGAATTGTTATTGTTTGATTTATGGTTTGGTCGGGTAAGGAAATTTGAAGTAGTTGGATGAATAAATAATCTATTCCGTCTCATCTAAGACTGTTGAGTAAATGATGCACTGGATAGTTATTTTTCATTCCGTACCATTTCAAGTTTTGAACCCGAACAACTATTTGCTTGTTTGATTGAATGGTTGTTTTGCATTTTGTGTATGCTGGTTGTTGAAATTGATGATTGTGTATTGATTGTTGTTAGTAGCTGAAACCATGAGAATATTTCACTTTAATATAAATAGTTAACCTTTTAGATTATGTAAGTGAAATACAGGTATGGAAGCAGTTGCTACTGCTTTTGGTTCCATAAATTAAGCGTAATTTGCCCGACAATAGGTACGCTTCGGATTACGAATTATAGCGCTATTTTGTATATTTTTCCCGTGTGGGGATATACTATTTTGAATATTATATATGATATTTTGTTATATTTAATATTATATTTTCTTCCGAACCTCTCCGTACAAAGGAGACTCTGCCAAAATTTTCCGTAAATTTTGGACTTAGAATTATGTCGAAAATGTTTTCCAAACTTTAATTATTTAAGTATAAAGGGATAAAATGATTATAAACGGGTATATTTTATTTAAGGTAATAAATTTAGTAAATTACTATTTATAAGTTAATATTAGGATTAAGATGTACTGTTACTAAATTCTTCCTTCTCCTTTTTCCTTTTCGAGGACGAAAAGTTTTGAGTGGGGGAGAGTGTAACGACCCGTAAATTTCGACCATTTAATCTGTTTATTTAATAGGATTTTTATAAATCATTTTAGTAGAAATAATAAAGATGGTAGATAAATAGTAAAATAAACGCTGAATTTAATTATGTGAATGGAGACTTTAAAACCTGTTTATAGAAATTTGAATAAAAATCAAATTGATCTAAGTAGAAGAAGATTCTTACCTGTATATAAAAGTCTAATATGAGGAAGTTATGAAGTATTAATTTGATTTTATTAAGGAAGCATATTAGTGCAAGTTAATAATTTATGACTTGAATGAAATTCCAATTCAATAAAACCATCTAAATGTATGTTTTGATTTTATAGAATATGAGAAGAAGAAAAAAACAAAACGTAAGGATTTGATTAATACATATGTTATTTATTCAGGATATTGAATAAATTGGGAATCCAATTGTAATTAATGATAATAACGTTGGTATTAATTAATAAACAAATTTCAATGCAATACTCATAAATGAATGCATATAAATCGTAACGTTATAATAATAAATAAATTGGATGTCACTAATATAAGATAACAAATTGCAGATTTTGGGTTTTTATTTAAAGTGTGAATGGAATTCAAATCTGTTGGGAAAGGTAGATGGATATTTGGTAAATAAAATTTAAACGGACCTGAATATTGAAGTTTTATAATTAATATATATAATAAATAATGATTAAATGAAACACAATACTCTGTAAATATCTATAATATTTGAGTGGAAGTAATATACTTATAAATGTGGGATTTAAGTAAATTGTTAATGCAAGGTAATTAATGCTAAATTTATGTCAATAATAATGAGTAGCGATTAAATCAAAACTTGCATCATAGATTATTTAATTACCTGCTTACTCGTTAATGGAATTTGAATGTGTAATGAGTAATAATAAGATAAATGAATGTACACTAATGGAAGAATGAAATACTTAAATGCTGGGAAATTTTTGAATCATATTTATTATAAACGTTACTTAAATAATTGTGGTTGAGGGTGAGATCAATATGGGAATGTAGAGTAATAACTAGGGTAGTAATATGTTATAAATAAGTGTAACCTAAACTTAAGTGTAGGTAAGGGTTGACAGTGAATAAAATCGATTGGAAACTTATTAAATTAAACTGGATTCAATTTATAATAAAAAGGGTTGGTTTGAGAGACTGTATTGCATACTATAAAAGGGTAAATTTAGTTACTTTAATTTGAAACGGGAATTGATTTAAATTAGTATAAATAAATAAGTAATTTTTACGTTAAATCAAGGATTAAGTTAAAATGAGATATTTATGTGATAATTTTTAATCCAATGGTAAACCCTTATAATTGAAATAAATATAGGATAACTCAATTAAAAAGGGAAATTTGGAAATTATCTATAAATTGGAATTTTATGAAATTGAGAATTTATGTTGAAAGTTATAAGTGAATCATCAAAAATTTACATTTTTAATAGGTTTAAAATCAATGTAAATGTATGAGGATTATTAAGTGATAAAAATTTTAAATACTAAAACTGGAATATAAAAATTTAGGATTTTTCTTACTAATTTTTAATCTATTTAATTAATATAAAAATAGCCATTTTGGCCATGGACTCGGATTTCGACGAAACCAGTTTCATCGGATCTGTATCGGTGAATTATTGTAGGGTTTTAAGTTTTGTATCAATCGGACCTGTCGTTTGATCGTACGGACGCGAAACGCCTTGAAATCGATTTAATTAAAATCAATTTGTAATCAATGTGAGAATTTTGTTTTCAGCATAACTTCTTCATACGATCGAATTTGGACGTGAAACTTTTTCCATCGCGTTCAGAATATTTTAAAATACCTATTTGGATATATGGGTTTAACATATTTCGTTCCGGGTTAGAACGCGCTTTTTGGGCCATAGTTTGTTCCGTACGTTCATCTGTCTGTTCTATATACTCCAATCCAACCCTACTTATAAATAGACGATTATAAACCCTAGCCTCCATCTTCTATCATTTGTCTATACGTTCATTTTTCTTCATCTCTTTCTCTTCCTCAATGGTTGCAAAACCTAGAACTATTTCTATTCAAATTTCAAATGAAAATTCAAACCCTCCAGAAAAATTCCAGAACAATATATGTTGAAGCCCTCAGTGTACAAAATCTTCTGGTGCTGTTCGTTTTTCCATTCGTTGCACCGTTTGCCCAGAAAAAATTTAAACAGCCTTGGCCGTTCATAGGCATTTGCTCGATTCAATGGTAGATCTGAGTTGATAGCTCGATCCGATGATGCTGCAGCGTAGAGGAGGCTTTAAGGAGTTCATCCATACGGTTCACTTGGGTCGGAGGCGTGTAAATTCGTCAATTTTGGCCGTATTTTTGTGCACAGGCCGTGGTCGATAGGGGAGCCGGAGGGTCGCGCTCAAGGAGGAGGCAGGCGCCGTGGCCTAGGCGTCACGATGGTGGGTCCTGATCTTTGCAGCGACGAGCTGAGAAGCGGTGAAAATTCGAAAAGATGTGACGGCCGCGTTTGGGTTTGGGGAGAGTTAGGGTTTCGAGCGTTTCTCATGTGTGATTCTGGAGAAGACGCATACGTACAGGGATGGTGACGTGGACGAGTTGTAGGGGAGAGGTTATCTTTTGTTTATTTATTTTATTTTCGAATTTTCAAATCATTTAACTCGAATAAATTTCCCGTATGACATCCGTTTCACGCGAAATTTCTTTTGTTAGGATCGAAATTAAAATCCGGACCTGATGACGTTGGTTTGGACTGATTTGGAGACTGTGCAATATTTGGGTTTAAATCGAATTTAAATTCGATTTAAATTCAAAAAAGTGAGTGTTTTAACCCACTCACAACTTCTAAAAGTTTTTATGTTTGTTAAATTTATTTTAGATATGAGTAGAAATTTATTTATGACTGTTTGGCATGTTTTATTCAGCATATCTGTTAAATCGCATTTATTTAATTTAACTGTTAATTTCTTTTATGTATTGCATATAAATTGACAGTTAGAATTTATTTTGGTGCATATAAACAGCTAGTTAAACAGTTATAAATTTAATTGAATATGGAATGTTAATTAATAACTGCCAATTATTTCCTGTTATATTGTATATGCCATATTTTGATGTTTGTTTAAACTGATGATGTTTGAGATAATTTGGTTGATGATTGATGATGGATGAATGGATGTTTTGTTTCATATCATTTAAACTGCAAGTTATCATGCATTTTTCATTTCATTCGGGATTGTGGTTTGAAATGATATACAACTGTAAAATTTTATATCTTTTAAATTGCGGATTTGAAATGATAAATATCCGTATCACTTGACCATAGGATAGAAAATTTTATACAGGCACCGTGGTCTATATATAAAAATATTTTAAAGTGATTTCTATGGTTTCGATGAAATACGGTTTATAATAATTTTAATTTTGATATTTTTCTTCTATATATATATACATATGAAGTTAGAAATTTTGAATTTTAAACTGTGTATAGATCTGTTAAATAAAAATGGAATTTGATAAAATATATTATATGTTTAAGTTTGGAAATTTTAAGATATGATATTTATAACCAGATTTTCCAAGATAAATATAAAAATGAATATTCTAGTATAAAGTAAACTTGAGAAAATATTTAATTTCTAGAAATTGGAGTTTATTTATGGAATTTATGTGAATATTCAAGACTAAATAATAGAACATTAATTTGTTGAAAGAATAAAACCCAACTTTAGTTTTTGAAATATGAATACTCCAAATGGATATATATATGGAAATTTAAGTAGTTTTGGAACTTGAAAGTGATATTTAAATTTTGGTTTAGACTTCAAATAAAGAAACATATTTGTAAAGCCATGGAAATTATTTGTAACGACCCGCAAATCCGTACCCCTTGAGTTAACACTAGTCTACAACAATCAACTCAAGTTGCACAGTAATACGAACCATTTGGATTTAAGAAGAAGAGGTAGAAGAAGAGAATTGAAAACAACAACAGAATCTAACCATCGCAGCGGAATAAAATATAATAGATAATAAATAATCTTTACTCAAAATCAAATATATCTGTTTACATACATTACATCATCAGAGTACATCAGCCACAGCTCACATCAATAAAATACAATGGATACACAACAACTCAAATGCAGCGGAAATATAAATATATATAAGTACGAGAATACGTAATCGTCATCCAGCTCGTCTCCTGAGCTCCACAGCATCATATCCTGTATCCTATAATACTCGGTCTGACCCGAGCATTATAGTTAAATAACACCCGAGTCAGTCTGGAATACCAGCGTGAGAAAATCACACCCAATTTATTATTAAAGTTTCAAAAATCCTTTGAAAACAAAAGCATCTCGTAAGACCACGCCACAAATAAACATGTCGGGTTTTTACCTTACGATAGCTAAAACAATTTTTATAGAAATCCTCTGATATTATAATAGGGTCTATATACAAATACTTATAAAATAGCCGAAATTGTTACATGATTAAATTCCAGTTACTAGCCACAGAGTGGGTAATACAAACAAAACTCGTACAAGGCTCGTAGGGAAAATGGATTTCCAACAATGACTAGGCACTGGGGTACCACCTGTCACAGTACGGGGCCTAGATCACCGTACCGAGGATTACTCCCTTCATCCCCTGCAACACAAGGCCGGAACCATTCCTTACTGAACAGTCTCGAACAAGATAAACCCCGTGGTTGGCGCGACCAACCACCCACTAAGCCGAAATATATAAGGGACATCTAGACAAGGGAATTATCTTGTCCTGCTTGGGCATGACCCACCTAACCTTGCTGCATATCCCCTGATTTTCAGTCATTCCCATTTGATGAGGCTTGGGGCTAAGCGTTACCATTAGAACGTTTTCACTTAGAATGCCCATCGCCCACCTGACGATGTTTCGCAAGCATTCATCCATACAAGTCCGTCCCGGGTTCGAACGGAACCGAAGGCACTATTCCTACTACATCCATTTTGGAAATATCCATACAAGGCCCCGTTTGGGTTTGGGGAGAGTTAGGGTTTCGAGCGTTTCTCATGCGTGATTCTGGAGAAGACGCATACGTACAGGGATGGTGACGTGGACGAGTTGTAGGGGAGAGGTTATCTTTTGTTTATTTATTTTATTTTCGAATTTTCAAATCGTTTAACTCGTATAAATTTCCCGTATGACATCCGTTTCACGCGAAATTTCTTTTGTTAGGATCGAAATTAAAATCCGGACCTGATGACGCTGGTTTGGACTGATTTGGAGACTGTGCAATTTTTGGGTTTAAATCGAATTTAAGTTCGATTTAGATTCAAAAAAGTGAGTGTTTTAACCCACTCAGAACTTCTAAAAGTTTTTATGTTTGTTAAATTTATTTTAGATATGAGTAGAAATTTATTTATGACTATTTGGCATGTTTTATTCAGCATATCTGTTAAATCGCATTTATTTAATTTAACTGTTAATTTCTTTTATGTATTGCATATAAATTGACAGTTAGAATTTATTTAGGTGCATATAAACAGCTAGTTAAACAGTTATAAATTTAACTGAATATGAAATGTTAATTAATAACTGCCAATTATTTCCTGTTATATTGTATATGCCATATTTTGATGTTTGTTTAAACTGATGATGTTTGAGATAATTTGGTTGACGATTGATGATGGATGAATGGATGTTTTGTTTCATATCTTTTAAACTGCAAGTTATCATGCATTTTTCATTTCATTCGGGATTGTGGTTTGAAATGATTTACCACCGCAAAATTTTATATCTTTTAAATTGCGGATTTGAAATGATAAATATCCGTATCACTTGACCATAGGATAGAAAATTTTATACAGGCACTGTGGTCTATATATAAAAATAGTTTAAAGTGATTTCTATGGTTTGGATGGAATACGGTTTATAATAATTTTAATTTTGATATTTTTCTTCTATATATATATATAAATATGAAGTTAGAAATTTTGAATTTTAAATTGTGTATAGATCTGTTAAATAAAAATGGAATTTTTTTTGAGAAATGGAATTTGATAAAATATATTATATGTTTAAGTTTGGAAATTTTAAGATATGATATTTATAACCAGATTTTCCAAGATAAATATAAAAATGAATATTCTAGTATAAAGTAAACTTGAGAAAATATTTAATTTCTAGAAATTGGAGTTTATTTATGGAATTTATGTGAATATTCAAGACTAAATAATAGAACATTAATTTGTTGAAAGAATAAAACCCAACTTTAGTTTTTGAAATATGAATACTCCAAATGGATATATATATAGAAATTTAAGTAGTTTTGGAACTTGAAAGTGATATTTAAATTTTGGTTTAGACTTCAAATAAAGAAACATATTTGTAAAGCCATGGAAATTATTTTTCTTTACAAAGTTACCTTAAAGTCAAACCATTTATTTTATATACCGTTGAATATCCAAACCATTCAAGTTTTAGAAGTTATGGTTCTAAAAGTATGAATTCCGAAATATTATGTTTTGAAATTATAATTCAAATGTTTGGTTTCCAGATATTTTAAATTTTAAACTATGATTTTGGAAAAGGATTATATTTGAGATAAAATGATATCATATTATTTTGGGTTTTAATTTGATATCGTATGGGAAATTTTATTCTGGTTTTAAAGTATAAACTATTTTTAAATGACCGCGGTGTTATAATAACGATGGGTTGGCAAAGAGGCCCCTGGATTGGATATGGACATACTCTCTGTCGATACTGAAAACCACTTTGACTAACCGTGTATGCGGTGGAGATCCCAGAATGAAGTAGGTTGGTGGCGACGTTTCCTGTAAGGTAAATACGTGGACCCAACTCCCGTGAGTTGGCATAAGGTGGCTAAAACATGAGCGATTCTCGGGCCAATGAGGTCATTCCTCTGATCGAACGCACTCCTTCGATACTATACTCTGACTTTGGATTGTTTCGGTGGCCACTATTGATTTCTTTGATTTGGGGGTGTTAGTTCGAGGTGGGCGGTAGCTGCGGCTATGCGTTACCATCAGCCCGAGTAGCAATTGGTATATCTACTCTGGCATTGCCTAGTTGTGCCGTGTCACCTACCCTAGCGCGCCTTATACGATTTTGGTTTTGTACCATACCTATGGAGTGCCCTCTGACGACGCCCAGTACGGGGGAGATTATGGTACTGTATAGACTATGGGAATATATTATGTGTTAAGGGCTATATGGGTAACCCCTTAACGGTATTTAAAAGTAAGTTTATCTTATAATTAGACACTATTATAATAGCGCAATATACTATATAGTAAATAGTTTAACGGATCCTTAGGAGATGTAAATCCCGAGCATCTCTTGAGTTACTGCACTCTTATTTATTTCTGTAAATTTAACTTACATAAGATCTTTTAGTTCTGACTCGAGTGTTTTTGTCTTTTCAAATTCGCTTGGGTCAGTCCGAGCGTTTCAGGATCGAAGACTTTAGCTTTGGAGGACGAAGACGAAGAATTCGTATTATTATTATTTATAGTATTGCACTACACTCACACTATATTCCGCTTCATTGATTGTATTGGTATGTGTAACTCTGATATTTATTGTACAAGTAAAACAAAATATTTTGTAAAACAGTTTCATGAACTGTATATTTGATTACTATATTTTATCCTTCCGCTGTGAGATTCTGTTTTGTTTTAATTCTTCTCTGTTTTCTTATTTACCCCATAACAATCCGTCCTTCCGTATGGTTTGAACTGGCACGTGTGTCGGTTTAAATCGTGCGAAAAGGTGGGACGTTACATGATGCCTCACGTGATGACGTGGCTCAGAGAGTAGGGGTGAGTTGTTTTATTTGTTTTATTTAATTTTTGGTTTTCAATCGAATTTTCGACATAACTTTTACGTACGTTATCCCTTTCACGCGAAATTTTTTTTGTTAGGATCGTAATAAATTTCCAAACGCGTTGACGCTGGTTTGGACAGATTTGGAGATCGTCGAATTTTGGGTTTAAATCGGATTTAAATTCAATTTAAATTCAAAAAGGTGAGTGTTTTAACCCACTCACAACTTCTAAAAGTTTTTATGTTTGTTAAATTTATTTTAGATACGAGTAGAAATTTATTTATAACTGTTTGGCATGTTTTGTTCATCATATTTGCTAAATTGCGTTATTTAATTTAACTATTAATTTATTTTATTTATTGCATATAAATTGACAGTTAGAATTTATTTATTTGCATAAGAACTGCTAGTAAACAGCTATAAAATTTATTACTAAATATAAACGATTAGTTTAATAGTTGATTAAATTTATTTTTGAATATAACCGCCAGCTATTACCTGATATATATTATCAGATATATATTTGAATTATTATTGGATGATGATTGTGATTTGGATGATGGATGATGTTGATGAATGGATGTTTTATTTTATATCATTAAACTGCAAGTTATCATGCATTTTTCGTTTCATTCGGGATTGTGGTTTGAAATGATATACAACCGCAAAATTTTATTTTTAAATTGCGGATTGAAATGATAAATATCTGCATCACTTGACCATAGCATAGAAAATTTTATACAGGCACCGTGGTCTATATATAAATTATTTTAAAGTGATTTCTATGGTTTGGATGGAATACGGTTTATAAAAATTTAATTTTTGATATTTTATAAAATATTATTCTTCGATATATATACATATGAAGTTAAAATTTGAAAATTAAGTTGTGTATAAACCTGTTGAATAAAAATGAAAAATTTAGAAAATGGAATTTGGAAATTTATCTTATATATTTAAGTTTGGAAATTTTAAGGTATGATGTTTATAACTGGATTTTCCAAGATGAATTAAAAATGAAAATTCTAATATAAAGTAAATTTGAGAAAATATTTAATTGCTAGAAATTGGAGTTTTTATTTATGGAATTTATATGAATATTCAAGACTAAATAATAGAATATTAATTGTTGAAAGAAGAAAATCCAACTTTAGTTTTGAAATATTAATGCTCCAAATGGATATATATATATATTGAAATTGAAGGGGTTTTTGGAACTTGGAGTGATATTTAAATTATGGTTTAAACTTTAAATAAAGAAATATATTTGAAAAGCCATGAAAATTATTTTTCTTTACAAAGTAACTTTAAAGTTAAACCATTTATTTTACATTCGTTGAATATCCAAACCATTCAAGTTTTAGAAGTTATGGTTTTAAAATTTTGAATTTCGAAATATTATGCTTTGAAAGTATATTTCAAATATTTGGTTTCCAGATATTTTAAATTTTAAACCAGCATGATTTTGGAAAAGAATTATATTTGAGATAAAATGATATCATATTGTTTTGGGGTTAAATTGACATCATATTCATAGTTTTGAAATGGAAAATTTTATTCTGGTTTTAAAGTATAAACTATTTTTAAATGACCGCGGTGTTATAATAACGATGGGTTGGCAAAGAGACCGGGATCGGATATGGACATACTCTCTGTCGATACCGAAAACCACTTTGACTAACCGTGTACGCGGTGGACATTCCAGAATGAAGTAGGTGGTGGCGACATTTCCTGCAAGGTAAATACGTGGACCCGATTCCCGTGAGTTGGCATAAGGTGGCTAAAACAGGAGTGATTCTCGGGCCAATGAGTTCATACCTCTGATCGGACGCTCCTCTTCGATATTATACTTTGACTTTGGATTTATTCAGTGGCCACTTCTATTTTTGATTTTGGGGGAGTTTGTTCGAGGTGGGCGGTAACTACGGCTACGCGTTTCCACCAGCCCGGATAGCAATTGGTATATCTACCCTGGCATTGCCTAGTTGTGCCATGTCACGTACCATATCGATCCTTTACTACGAGTTTTGTTTTGTACCATACCTATGGAGTGCCCTCTGACGACGCCCAGTACGGGGGAGATTATGGTACTGTATAGACTATGGGAATATATTCTGTGTTAAGGGCTATATGGGTAACCCCTTAACGCTATTAAAAAGTAAATTTATTTTACAATTAGACACTATTATAATAGCGCAATATACTACATAGTAAATAGTTTAACGGATCCTTAGGAGATGTAAATCCCGAGCATCTCTTGAGTTACTGCACTCATATTTATTTCTGTTAATTTAACTCACATAAGATCTTTTAGTTCTAACTCGAGTGTTTTATCTTTTCAATTCACTCGGGTCAGTCCGAGCGTTTCAGGATTTGAAGTTTAGCTCTGGAGGACGAAGACGAAGATTTGTAGTATTACTATTATTATTTATCTAGTGCACTACACACTGTTCCGCTGCATTGTTATTGGTATGTGTAACTCTGATATGTATTATCTAAATGTTTGTAAACAGTTTTATAAACTGTATATTTTATTATTATATTTTATCCTTCCGCTGAGTTTCTATTTTGTTTATTTCTTCTCTGTTTTTCTTATTTACCCCATAACAATCCGCCCTTCCGTATGGTTTGAATCGGCATGTGTGTCGATTTGAAGTGTGCGAAAAGGCGGGATGTTACAAATATTTTAAGTAAGTATTTAAGATGATTTTATTTTAAATGTTCCAAGAATATTTTAGATAAGTGATTTGAATAATTTAAACTCGTCAGATTTCCAGTGGGAATGAATAAATATTTGGAGACGTATTCCGCGTAAGGAAAGGTGATTTGAAATTTGCTTTCAAAGTATTGAAATGTGGAAGGTAATTTCAAATCTGTTTTCAAATGGTTGAAGTGTGAAATATAACTTGCGGATATATTTTGAAAATAAATAATTTGGGAAATTTAAATAAATCCGGCAAATTGTTGTGGATGTTGATTGATAGTTAAATAACCGACTATCAATATTGGTTTGTAATGGCATTTGAGTTTCAATGCGACCGGGGGTCGGATTCCAACTGGATATCTGAAAACCACATCGAACCTTTGTGATTGTGATAGATCTTTTGTTTAAAAGATCAAAGTGAAAATTGTTGTAATTTGTTGAAATCTGAATGTAACGCATTTTTAAAAAAAATAAGCGCTCGATATTCTGATTAGCCGGGAGAGGATCTTGTGTCATAAAATCTATTCCAAATAACGATACGACGAAATGGGATTGTATTTGAAGACGGTGTTGAAGACCGGGTATTTTCGTAAATGAAAGGATTACTTGTCGAATGTCGCTGCATCGGTTTGCTCCGGTATAGAGATTTTATCACCTTTGTGATGGGGATTCCGGACGTGATTTGTGAATATCCGGATTTGCAAGGGCTTCTTTGAAGTGCCTTCGGTTCCGTTCGATCCCGGAATGGACTTGTATGGATGTGTGTTTGACGTTACACTTTGAGATGTAAAGCGGGTTTCTTTCAAAAACATTTCTGTTGGTGGTGGAGAATTTATTCTCTTAGCTTAACACCCTTCTCTGATACGTACGAGCTCAGAGGTTATGTAGTTGATTGTTACTAGCAATGCATTCCCAATTTGGTAACGTGACATACGAAGTGCTGCTCAAAGCATGACTTTGTGAAAAGTGTAGCTTTGTGGACGGGACCTCATCGGACCTTACACCCCGGAAATGGTCGAAACAGGAAAGATGCGGCAAGGTTATGAGGGTCGTACCCTTTAGGGTATGTCATTTCCTTCAGGAAAAGGGTAGTATCATGGTATGGAGCCTAGATATTTTATATATGTTGATGTCGCAAATTTATTATACTTTGTGGTTGTTGATTTGTGATTGAGGATCCTCGGATAAAAGTCCCAAAGGACCGGGGGATGGCATACTCGAGTAGTACTTACCTAGTTACAGTGGTAACCCGGCCTTGTGTTGGCAGAGATCCGGGTAGGTTCTCGGGACGTCCTTCCAGAGTGTAACTATGTGGCAATAGGAAGTTCCTTAGCATGACCATTTGTTGGAAATCCAAAGAAACAATATGCGCCCTGTACGGTTTTAGTTGTATAACCTGCCATGGAATGTGGCGGTAACCAGCTATTGAACATGGTAGCTATAGATTTCCACAACGACTGACCTGGAGTTTATTGTTCCCTTCCTAAACTCTGGGTACCCATAATTTTCCACAGGGCAGCCTAGAGTCAGGTTATCTGTTATTCGGGAGCGAAGTCAAGAAGTTGCTATGGAGATCTGGAGGCAAGCTGGATGGCGAGACGTACCACTTATATTATGTTGTGTCCATTGCGTCTGGGTTAGTGCAAGTCAAATTTTATTGTACACAAGTGACTATAACTGCTAGTGTTCGTATTGTGGCGTTGTAAACTCTGATAATGTGATGCATAAACTGATATAGTGCTTTTGTTTTAAAGATATTCATTTATGTATTATATGTTGTTCCGCTGCGAATTGTGAGATTCTGTTATTGTTCTATTTTCTTCTTCTATCCTCTTCTTCTTAAACCCTGACGGTTTGGTTTTTGGGCATTTGACTATGCGGCATTGGATACAGTGGACGTATCGATGTCGACTTTTGGGCGTCCTAAAATTGGGTCGTCGCACAACTAGTCTTTCTTTATTACAAACAATGTTTCCATTTTCATCATCTTTATTTTTTAAACCCATTTTATTCCTATTATGAATTGATTATTTGATCTTTGTACAAGTTCCTATACATCATTTCTTTCAAATTGATTAAGTTCTTCTTGCATTGTGATAATCCAAAAGTCATCTTTCAATACTTCTTTATAATTTTAGGGTTCGAAATTAGACATAAATGCAACATGACTTATTTGATTTATTTGATTTCTTGCTGAAACTCTTGTCTTTAAATCATCAATTATATTGTTAATTAGATGATCTTTCAAGATTCAAGGTGGTGATCTTAAAAGATTATCATGATTACTTATGGTATTATTGTTTTCAATTATAAAAGTATTATTTATGCTATTGTTATTATGAACTTCTTCATCTTATTTTTGGTGTTTTGAAAATATTCATCAAAATAAACATGAAGACTATCTTCAGTGATGCTAGTTCATTTATTAAAGATTCTATATGTTGTGCTATGATCCGAATATCTAACAAAACTCCTTCATCAACTATTGGATCCAGTTTTCCAGGACTATCTTTAGTATTCAAAATAAAGCATTTAGAACCAAAAATACGAAAATAATGTACTTTAGGTTTCTTTTCGAAAAACATTTCGTAACATGTATTTTTAGTCACAGGTCGAATTGTTACATGATTTAGTACGTAACATGTGATAGCAATAGCTTTGGCCTAGAAATTGTTTGGGAAATCATTATTACTAAGTTGTGTTCGTGCACATTCTTGTATTGTTTGATTTTTCTTTCTACTATGCCATTTTGTTGTGGTGTTCGGGAAAGCGAAAAATAAAGCCTAATTCCCTTTTTATTGCAAAAACTTTCGAAGATATCATTTTCAAATTCACCATCATGATCGCTTCTTATACTTTTAATTTTTAAGTTAATTAGATTTTTAATTCTTTTGGCGAAAATTTTAAACATTTTAAAGGTATCACCTTTATGTTTTAAAAATAGTGTCTAAGTGTATCGTGAAAATCATTGGCGATAACAACTGCATATTTGTTATCATTTCTTTATCTTACTTAAGTCGGGCCAAATAAATCTAGATGAAGCAATTCAAGCAGTTCTTTGATAGTAGTTTCTTTCATAGATTTAAAAGAGCTTTTCTTTAATTTTCCAACTTGACAAGCATCAATAGATTTTTAACTTTATAATTTTTTTGGGGTAATTCTCTTACAGAATCATTTTTTGCTTATATATTTATATATTTATAATTTTCGTGACTAAAGCGTTTTTGCCATAGCCATTGATCATTATGATTGGCAGTCAAGCATAGATCACTATTATTTTTAGTATTCATATTTAAAACATATATATTTCTCTTTCTTAATCCTTCAAAAATTAAATTTTTATTTTGATCAAATATACTGCATTTTTCTTTTTCAAAATCAATTTAAAACCTTTTATCGCATAATTGACTTATACTTAGTAAGTTATGCTTTAGATTTTATACTAACAAAACATTAGTAATAAGAGAAGTGGATATACCTACGTTGATAACATCTCCAATGCCAAGGACAAAACCTTACTCCAAATGTCATAGTGCCACAATCCTTATATTTTATACTTTATAACATGTGTGCATTTTCTGTCATATGCTTAGAGCATCCACTTTCGAGTATCCAATTCTTTTTACTTTTAATTTAATTTTTGAGTACTTGCAAAATAGTAATGATTTTATTGGCACCCATCCTCTTGTTAGGGCTCTATGTGTTAGTGGTTGAAGGCAACCATATCCTAGTGGGTTGGGACCTTCAAAAACATAGTTTTTAATATAAACAATATTTTTTTAAGCATTCATCTATATGTTGTCTAATAAATTTGTTATTTGATTTAGGAATCCATATTTTGGCACTGCTTGTTTCACGAGTATTATTCTTAATTTTTGAAATAGGTTTCTTGAACTTAGTATGTAGTATATTATAGTTTCTATGTTTTTTCTTAGCTTTAATTCCTAATCTATTTGATTTCCACACATTCTTGATATTTTGACCAAAATTTTCAAAGATTTTTTTCCTTTATTAAATTTTGATACATTATTAGTTATTTTACCTAACGTTTTCTTAAGATGGATAATTTTAATATTTCTAGAATCTACACTTACCTTAATTTCTAGTTTTTCTTTTTCAAGTTCGTTGTTTTCCAATCTAATATTTTCTAAATCATGTAATAGAGTAGCATTTTGAGGAGATAAATTTTTACATTCCTTTTAAGCTATTTCTAATTCTTCTTCTAAAATTAATTTTTTCAATTTTAATAAGCCAATTATATATCTGCTTTGTTTATCTTTCCTATATATATATTATTTAATATTTCGGATTCTCCATACTAATCATCTAAATCTATGCCAATTTCCAAAATTTTATCATATGTTAATTGTAACGACCTGCATTTTTCCGATAGTTAAATCTTTGAATTTGGTAAGATTTTGTAATTTAATATTGGAAGAAATTGATGTAACGACCTGATATTTTCAACCATTTGCATCGGCATATGTCGGAATTTAATTGCTCAAAATACCGCGTTGTAAATAAAATTTGGCAAATCTCAGAATATACAGTAAACAAATAATCACATATCACAGACACAGAGTAAATAATAATGTAGCGGAAGTAAAAGAGATAGTAGTTCATGAAACTACTACGTATATATAAGATACATCAGAGTTAACCACGATACAACAGAAGAGTAACAAGATACATCAGATACAAATTAGAGTACATCGTTGAAATCACTGGATACTGAAAGCAAAATAGATGGCTGGATCTTCAACAAAAGCTCCAACTTCGAAGGTGAATCTTGAATGCTGTATCACTCTGTCAGACTCGAGCGTAAAGCAAAACAAAAAACACTCGAGTCGGGACATAAATGCTTATGAACTATAAATCAACTCAAGTGAACAGTAACAAAAATGCATCAGTAACTTAAAGGATGCTTGGGATTGCCTATCCTTTAAGGATCCGTTAAACTATTTACTATGTAGTAATATAGCGCTATTATAATAATGTCTACAGTAAAATAAACTTACTTTTAAATAGCGTTAAGGAGTGACCCAATATTCCCCTTAACACGTAATAGTCCCCGTAGTCCATCCATTATCCACGTACCTCCAGATCGACAGGATACCTTAAATACTCCATGTGCTATAGGAGAAAATCAAACTCGTAGTAAGGCTCGCTATGGTAGGTGAAACGGCACACAAGGCATTGCCAAGGTAGATATACCAATTACGCACACGGGCTGGTGGTAACGTAGTAGCCACTACGCCCACCTCAGAACACACTCCCAATCAAAATCGAAGGATGGCCATCCAATCAACCACAAGTAAGAGTATAGTATCGAAGAAGTGCGTCCGACTAGAGGAGCTACCCCTTTTGGCCCGAGATCGCTCCTGTTTTAGCCACCTTATGCCAACTCATGGGAGTCAGGTCCACATTCATACCTCAATAGGATCATTGCCACAATCCTACTTCATTCTGGAATCTCCACCGCGTACACGGTTGTTAAAGTAGTTTTCGGAGTTGGCAGAGAGTATGACAACTTCCGATCCTGGTCTCTTTAACAATCAATCGTTATTATAACGTTGTGGTCATTTTAAAATAGTATATACTTCAAAAAAAATCATTTCATTTCAAAACTATATTCCTTTCAAAATAGTTTATACTTCGAAACCAAAACTATTTTTATTTCAAACTATATTCAAATCAAAATAGTTTATACAATATCATTTCCATTTCAAACATATATTCACTTTCAAAAATCATAATAATTCCAAAGTTATAACTTTTTCAAAACCAAAATACTTGAAATCAATACACAATGGAAATCATAACATTTCGAAATCACATATTTGAAATCATGGAACATTTATTTAATTCTTTACATTTTACAAATTTATTCAACTAAACCCAAATTTAAAATTTCCAATTTAATTCAATTCAGACCATTAGTTTCAATTCAATTTAGTTTCCCAACAAAACATTTCAAATCTTATCAATTCAAATGTAGATTTGATCCACAAAATGTACTATTCAATTTTTAGAATATTTCAAAGCTTTAATATCCCACATTTCAAAATTAAATTTTATATTTCATATATCTCAAATTTAACTTCATTATTACTTTGTTTTGAAATGTTCATTTCATACATCCAATATCATTTAAATAAACCATAATTACAAGTAGACCAAATATCCTTTCATACTAATATAAACAATAAATATTCATTTATCGAATAAATTGAATAAATAAAAGTCAAATATCGTTCCAAATTCACATTCTTTATCAAAATAAAGATCATATCATTCAAAACCATTTCAATCATTAAAATATCATATCCTTTCGAAACCTCATTATCAAATCATTATTTGAATTCAAATTTAGATATTCAAATTTAAATATCATTTTAAAATCAAATATGTCATTCATTTATTATTCCAAATATCTTAAAAAACACATTTCAAAACTTCATTCAAAAACCATTATCTAAATTCAAATTCAATTTAAATTCCTTAAAATTAAAATTTAAATAGTAAAATATATTTAAAACTCCTTAAATTTCACAAATAATCCATTGCAAAAGCTAAATCATTGAACACTTTAAATATATCTCAAATAGTGTTAAAATCTATAACATTTCAAAACATTGTCAAATTATAGCAACGACAGCATTTATAAAATGCTATCATAGCTTATAGTTTTCAAAATAGTTTAGTTCAGGAACAACGGCATTTATAAAATGCCGTAATAGATATTTAGTTATTTCAAACATAGTTAAATTCAAAAACAACAGCACTTAAAAATGATGTCATAAAACCACGTCATTTTTGAAATGCTATTAATGAAATTCCAGATTTTAACTTCAGAAACATTAAAACTCAAAAAAAATTCTAATTTAAATTTGTAAATCATATTTTCATACTTCAAAATTTCACATTTAAATCATTTTAACATATGATTTATCAAAATAAAATTTAAAAAATAAATATCCGATTTAGAACTCAATTCATTTGTTAAGTCAAAATTCACTGTTTTCTTAACTTATTAATTTAATAAAACTTAAAATTTACTTCAAATATCATTTCAAAATTTTTAATTTAATTTCCATTATGTACATACATTTTAAAAAAAAATTAAAATCGAAAATCACATTTACTTCAAATTTACATACTTACATTCACAAATTCAAGACTTAATATTTAGCCTTCTTAAAACCATAAAATATATATTTTTAAATCAAAAAGAAAAATCGTATAAAAATATAGCACGAGGTCTGTATATAATTTTCTAACCTAGGTCAAGTGATACAAATATGTATCATTTCAGTCCGGAATTTAAAAAGAAAACCCAGGTTCTATCATTTCACACCCGCAATCTCAAGTCAAATAAAATACAATAAAAATCACTTGAGCCTATCATTTCATCTCATAATGATTTTTCCCTATTCTAATGTCCGTTCGGGTATGTATCATTTCAACCCATAGTGATTCTATTTTAACAGGGAATTTGCAGCATGGACATATGAATAAACAATATAAACAATTACACTAACATGTCAATGTCACAATATATTGTCATATATCATATGTCAGGTGATAATTAACAAAGTAAACATGGTAATAACATGGTATAACATATCATATAATCATCATTTACTTGCATAACATTTTTATTTACTAATCACTTGTCATCAATTTACTATTTCATAAGTAAAAATGTCAGAGTGAGAAGGATTCGCCTTTTGAAGTTGGAGTTAGCAAATCAAAGCACAAAGAATAGATTTTAGAAAGCACGACAAGCACGACACAGCATGACTATTGATTTGAATGAATAGAGAGCCTTGATATTGATCTTGTAAACAATAATTAAAACAAGATAATATTAACATATATATACAATACAAATATGAGAAACGAAATGGAAATTTGAATCAACAAAGAACATTACCCAGCTTTAACACAAAATGCTTGACCATGACAACATGGCTTGTCACATGATCAAATGGGCTTGATCTCACCACACTAGGCTCGGCCATGACCTAGGTGCAAGTCTAAGGGCATGAAAGTGGAAGGCAAAGGCAAAATAAGAGGGAGGTAAAGGAGGCAAGAGGTTTTGGATGGAAGCATGGACCTATGGGCTCGGCCAATGGTCATATGGCTCGGTCTGGTGCATCTTCAGGTCAGGTCAGGCGATGTGTAGGCCAGTGGTTATGGTCACGGCGGCTAGTGGTGGAGCTAGATGTGATGGCCGAGGCAAACTATGGAATGGTGATGGGATAAAGGAGTTCGGCTAGGCAAGTTTTCAAAGGATTTTGTAAATTTTGTGGTGCTAGCTTCATGTGAAGGTCACGGCCACTATCTGGTCAGAGGAGAAGGAGGTGGGTGCTGCCGTGTATGGTGGAGTTGATGGTCGGTGGTGATGAGGTGGTAGGTGGCCGAGCAAAGCTAGAAGAAGAGGGAGGCAAAATCATTGAAAAATAATGAAAAGAAGAAGGAATGAAGCCATTAGAAAACTTACAAAAAATTTCAAAAATGAATTGCTGTGAGTTGAGAGGTAGAGAGGAAGCTTCTCATGTGAATGAGAAAATGAAATACATGGCTATGCACAAATAAATGGACAGCCAAGCTAAGATGAAAAGGCAAAAGCAATAGAAAAGACAAGCACATGAAAAGTCACTAGAAAATGAAATGTCCTTGTCTCTTTGAATATCTATTTCTTTTAATCAAATAAACAAAATAAAATTCATTAAATAAAAAATAAAAGAAAAACAAAAATAAAGTGAAAAAGAAAATAAACAATTATTCTTAGGAAAATAAAAAGTAAATAAAGAAAATAGTTTATTATATTGAAACTAGAGTTAAAATTGTAAACAATATACAATAAACATTGGAAAATTATAACTACACTTAAAAATGTTTAAAAAATAAAATATATACATAACATGTCATATTACACATACACACACAGATTAGAACATGATATGACAAACAAAATATTATTTTTATAAATTAAAATAAACAATTTTGTTAAATAAAACAATTTACATACAATGGTTTAAAAAGCATAACTTTCACAATATTAATTGGATTTCAACGAAATGAAAAGCAGTATTCTTGAAATTTTATTTATTTTCATAATAAAATTCAAAAATTCAAAAATTTTAAATTTTAAATTTAAAAGTCACAGTTTGACCATATTGACCAAAATTTCACACTTCTAGAAAATATCTTATTTATTCATGTTTGGAATTCTAACTCACATACAAATCAAAATTTATATTAAAATAAAAAAATTTATTCGTTTTTAATAAATAAAATAAAGTTTTTAAATCGGAAAGTTCAATTAAAATAATAAAAATATACAATTAAAATAATCACAAAATACCGGCTTGTTACAATTAAAATTTGAGATTTATTAATGAGAAAAGTAATTGGATGAGATGTTGTAGTGTTAATTTAAGACAATTGATAACTATTTTAATGAAATTTCAATTAGTTGAAATGATTGTAAACATAAAATTTGGTTATAAATTGCAAATAAGGAAATAAACCAAATGTTGATATTAATTGGTGAAATAATATGTAAATAAATGGTAATTGGATAAAATCAGCGTTATGTAAGTAGTTATATAATTTGTTTGTAGATAATAAGCATATAAATGAGATTAAATAAAGTAAATGATGGCATTTATTATACGTTCCCTATTTATTTAATGTGTTGAATTAAATTTGAAATAAATTGCAATAAATGTAATTAAGTATCGTTATCCCATTTTTTGGACAAAACTAGAATATCAATGTTGTGCGCATTTCCACCGCGACTAGAACAAAAAGAAGCAAGCAAGCGTATATATCTCAGGGATTTCACTCATGATTCAAGTATAAAAGTCCATTCGGTATCAAAGGTTTAAAGGTTGATTCGGTAGTACACCACATATTCCATTCGGCATAGCCCATTCGGAATTGAACCTTCAAGAGCTCGTCCAGCACTCCCCTCATTCGGCTTTCCCAATTCATTCAGTAGTACCGATCCAAAACAACCTTCCCCCCAAACCATAGCCGAACCGGACCTCGCCACCTCCATGCCGAACCAGCTCATGCCGAACCGGACCTCTCCTCCTTCCATAGCCGAACCAAGCTCCACTTCCATGCTCCACCAAACCACATACCACCGAGCCATGCTATCACCGGACCAAAACTCTCCATCACCGGACCAAAACTCCACCGGACCAACCTTCTCCAACTACGACATAACCAAGCTTCGCCGAACCAGAACGCTACCAGGCCAGATTGCTTCAGCCCGGGCCCACCAGCAGCTATATACATCCAAGACCCCTGTCCCCTACCTCACTCTCTAAATAGAGGGGTAGGGGTACAACAATGGAGGACGAGTTGGAGAGCTCAAGCCTGGAAGGAACTCTCAAACAACTTTAGATACTTGTAATCAAAGCTTTGTACTTGTAATCTGAAGAGAAAAAGGAGAATAACATATAAAGTGGACGTAGGCACGTTCTGGCCGAACCACTATAAATCTGTGTGTCTTTTACAGTTTAGTCCCTGCTTTTTATATATTTGCATAAATCACCCAAATCACTAAGAACAACATATAATCAACTAAATCATACGACTTTGGGGTGTTTGCCCATTTTTTGCGCAAACATTTTGATGCTTTCACTGAGAGCAACCAGCTCCCGCTACATCGGATAGAAGTTGAATTTGAAAATCTAAGAGTTCAGATCTAAGAGTTATGACGAGACAAACAAGTAGAAGGCAAAGGCCAGAGAGAAGTGAACACCAAGGAAGTCAAGAGGCTTCCTCAGGAGGGAATCAAGCGTCAATCTTCATCACTAGGGATGAGATAGAGGCCATGATGAGAAGACAAGAAGAGATGATCCAGAACTTACTTCAACAAATTGGGCAAATTGGAGCACAAATCCAAGGAGCAACTGGGGTTCAGAACGGGGCAGGACCATCTGGCGCAGCACCAGAGCTAGGGGGAACTCACGCAGAGCATGTTGATCTGACCCCGGGAAGTGAGATGGGGGCATCCGAACCACCTGGTAGCAATAGAGGAATGAACGTTCAGCCAGGGAGGCATACACATGAAAACTCTCGCGGACTTGGGGGGCAGGTCGAAGACAGTGAACGAGAACTACAGCTTGGAGACAATGACAGATTAGCAGAGATGGTTAGAAGAGCTATGAGAGGCGGTTTAGTAAACAAAGACTTGGAAGATGTAAACAGGAGTCCTTTTTCTTCTGCGATTAGGATGGCTAGGAACCCACCAGAATTCAAGCTACCATCATTGGACATGTACAACGGGAAAACGGACCCCACGGTCCATCTAACGAAGTATATGAGACATATGGAAGTGCTGGGGGCATCAGAGGAGGTTATGGCCCGGTGCTTTCCACTGTATTTGACGGACATTGCAGCGTTATGGTTTAGGCAACTGGAGAGTGGCTCCATAGGAACATGGGCAGATTTAACTGAGAGATTCATGAGGCAATTTAGGGTTCATATTGCGAGACCCAAGAATGTGATGACTTTGGCAACCTTGAAACAGAAAACTGGAGAGACTTTGAGGAGCTTTCTAACGCGATTTAATGCGGCGGCAGCATCAGTGGATCGACCAGATCCATCTATGGTTATGATGGCGGCTGTATCTGGAATAGCTGGTAATACAGAGTTCAAGAATTCATTAACCAAGGATCCGCCTATGAATCTGGGAGAGTTCTATCATGAGGCTGAAAAGTTTCTGCGTTTGGAAGATGCTAGTGCAGAAAGAGAGGAAGAAGATGACGTTTACGTAATCAAGAGCGGAAACCCACCTGGAAAGGGTGCGGAGACTAGCAAAGGAAAAAGAAAGGCTGAGGATAATGATGACAGGACAAAGTGGCTACGAAGAGAACCACGCTTCACCACCTATTCAGAGCTGAATGAGAGTTTGGAACAGATTTATCAGGATACCAAGGGGCAGGTTCCGTATCGTAGACCAATGCGAAGGGATCCAACCTCTGACGAAAGAAAATCAGATAAGTTTTGTGTATTTCATGAACTGAATGGTCATAACACTAATGATTGTAGGCATTTGAAGGACGAGGTAGAAGGGCATATCAGGAACGGTATGCTCCTTCAGTATGTGAGGAGGCGAACTCCAGCGGTGGAACCAGAGCGACCGCCCTCTACGTCAGCTAGAGGTGACCCTGGATCAAGGCACCATTTGATTATGCATTGATTGCTTGATTAAAATAACGATGAACAGGTCGTAAGCTTCCACTAACGTAATTAAATCGTTTACACATGTACGAGATCGCGAACGATCTCCAGGCATGCTCTGAATGATCATTGACTGCTTCGGAGTGGGAACGTACACTTTGACATCCTTGCTTTGCTTTTGTTTCGATTTGAACATTTGAATTCTTCCTGTTTGGACATTTCTGTTGTAAGGTACTATTGCTTTAACATTTATAATTCTATGAAAATATTATTTACTTGTATGCCCGTTGGATCGCGAACGGTCCACGAGCACCTATTGCATGGCAACGAACTGTCGAAGTCTTTCATTCGAAAAATTCCCCCAAACAATGGCTCCAACACTGATAATATTAAGTCCTCCCCGGGCACACTCATTCGCCTCGAACGGCACCCGACTTCGAACAGTCACAATTCGCCTCGAACGGCACCCGATTTCGAACAGTCACAACTCGCCTCGAACGGCACCCGACCGCGAACGGTCACAAACTCGCCTCGAACGGCACAACTCGCCTCGAACGGCACAACTCGCCTCGAACGACACAACTCGCCTTACTTCAAATGGCCCGATCGCGAACGGTCGTCATTTGAGGTCCGCCACCTGATCACTGACTGTTACGCCTTACCTCAAATGGCTTGATCGCGTACGGTCGTCATTTGAGGACCACCACTTGACCGCGCACTGTCGCACTTTACCTCGAATGACTCGATCACGAACGATCATCATTTGAAGTTAAGCGCTTGACCTTGAACGGTCCCCACTCAACCGCGCACTATCGCACTTTACCTCGAATGACTCGATCCCGAACGGTCGTCATTTGAAGTAAAGTGCTTGACCTTGAACGGTCACATTTCACTGCAGATGACTCGATCCCGAACGATCGACGCACGGATTTATGCGCTTGACCGCGCACGGTCGCACTTCACCTCAAATGACTTGATCACGAACGATCGTCATTTGAAGTTAGGCGCTTGACCAAGAACGGCCGCGCTTCATCCCAAATAGCTCGATCCCGAACGGTCGTCATTTGGGGCCACATAAAATATCAAGCTCTTTACAGGTTGTCAACAGGATACGAACATCCAGCTCATGGCATTACAAAACACGCCTTCGTACCGCAAGGCATATTTTGGGGGGCAAAGTGTTATCCCATTTTTTGGACAAAACTGGAATATCAATGTTGTGCGCATTTCCACCGCGACTAGAACAAAAAGAAGCAAGCAAGCGTATATATGTCAGGGATTTCACTCATGATTCAAGTATAAAAGTCCATTCGGTATCAAAGGTTTAAAGGTTGATTCGGTAGTACACCACATATTCCATTCGGCATAGCCCATTCGGAATTGAACCTCCAAGAGCTCGTCCGACACTCCCCTCATTCGGCTTTCCCAATTCATTCGGTAGTACCGATCCAAAACCAACCTTCCCCCCAAACCATAGCCGAACCGGACCTCTCCACCTCCATGCCGAACCAGCTCATGCCGAACCGGACCTCTCCTCCTTCCATAGCCGAACCAAGCTCCACTTCCATGCTCCACCAAACCACATACCACCGAGCCATGCTATCACCGGACCAAAACTCTCCATCACCGGACCAAAACTCCACCGGACCAACCTTCTCCAACTACGACCGAACCAAGCTTCGCCGAACCAGAACGCTACCAGGCCAGATTGCTTCAGCCCGGGCCCACCAGCAGCTATATACATCCAAGACCCCTGCCCCCTACCTCACTCTATAAATAGAGGGGCAGGGGTACAACAATGGAGGACGAGTTGGAGAGCTCAAGCCTGGAAGGAACTCTCAAACAACTTTAGATACTTGTAATCAAAGCTTTGTACTTGTGATCTGAAGAGAAAAAGGAGAATAACATATAAAGTGGACGTAGGCACGTTCTGGCCGAACCACTATAAATCTGTGTGTCTTTTACAGTTTAGTCCCTGCTTTTTATATATTTGCATAAATCACCCAAATCACTAAGAACAACATATAATCAACTAAATCATACGACTTTGGGGTGTTTGCCCATTTTTTGCGCAAACAAGTATTAAGTTAATATGAATTAAGATGATAATTGTTGGATACTAAAGTAATATGATATAAACTAATGTTAATTATGTCCATAAAGAAAATGATTGATTGAATAATAAGATTTAAATCAAAATAAATAAATTTATGGGAGTTTAAATTATAATTAATGAGTTAATTGCAATAAAAACTAAACATAGTAATTAGTGAAATATTTAACGTTGAATTGATATGGAAACTTGTGTTAAAAAGACTATAAGTTACTAAGTAATCTAAAATGATAAAATTTGTTAATTATAAAATTTAAATTGAAAAAAATAATTTAATTAATTTAAAAATAATTTATCTAATTAACATAAAAGTAGTCATTTTGAGCATTGTCTCAGATTTCGATGAAATATTTTCATCAGATCCGTGACGGTGAATTATAGTAGGATTTCAAGTTCATAGCGATTGAACTTGTCGTTTGATCGTACAGACTCAAAACATGTAGAAATCAAATTTAATTGAATTCAATATAAGTAAGCTGATTTTAAAAGATAACTTCTTTATATGATGGAATTAGGACTTGAAACTTGTTCCATTGAGTTTAAAAATATCGAAAACATCTATTTTGATAAATAGATGACCCACTTTCATTTCGAAAGCGGAATGGGCTTTTTGGGTCGTCGTTGACATTGCTATCCAATTCGATATGCGTTTATTTTCTTATAGGGCCTTGTTCGTATAAATAGTTTTGTTATAACCTTAGCAGGTGTAACATTCCTTTTTTAGACCAAATTAAAATTGGTAATTAATATAATATTCTGGTTAAATTGTGAGTAAACGGGGAATTAATTTGAAATTTTAGAAATAAATGCACATAAGTAAATTGTAAAGAAGAATTTTTGTCTTGGAAATTCAAGAATAGTATTTTATAAAATTAACTGGATTTAAAAAGTTATAAAGTTATATTTTGAAGAATAGAATATATTTATAGATAAGTTTTAAAAAGAAAATGTATGAATAAATATAAAAAAACATGCATATATGTTTAAAATTGGTTTGCAAATTTATAAAATGAGATTTAATAAAAGATTCAAAATATCTTTTGAAATTAAATAAGATTTATAAAAGGGATCAAATATTTTCTTTTAAATGTATATATGAACAAGTAAAATTTGTATATATAACAAATCTATCTCATAATACTTAATAAATAAAAACATAAAACATGTTTCATAAATAAATATTAAGTAGGGATTTGAACATATTTTAAAAATCAAAATAAAGTAAGGTTTAAAACATAATTTGTAAATAAATTACTAAAAGGTTTAAAACATAAAGTTGCTTGTTCTTACAAGTGCAAAAAGAAAAATTAATGTGTGTAACAAGTGTTTACATAACTTAACAAGTGGCTTAAAAACTTCTTTTAAATTAAAATATGTGTAGAGTGTAAAAACTAGGCTTCTTCATTTTTCAACCAAGTCTTCTTCTTTCATGTTCTAAAATCCTGAAAACAAACAGAGAAAAAAATCCATTTCAAAGTCAAAAGCCTGTTTCAATTTCTAGCAGATCAAAAGCAAGTTTAAACAAAAAACAATATTATGTTCAAAGTTTCAACCTGAAAGCTTTCAAAACTGGAAACCGGAAAAATAAAAGCAAACATGTAAAAGATCAGAGGCAAAATTCGACCTAGAAAATAAAACCAGATTCCAAATTCAACTTATTTGAGCAGTAGACTCATTTCATCGGAATTTCAGATTAAAATCCAGATCAATATCTCAACAATTTTAGATCAAAGACAACAAGAACTTTTTTGAATTTTAAAAGCTGAAATGGTCCTCTGTTCACTTACAGGTAAGCAAACTTCAAATTTAAAGAAACTAAATCCATTTATATATTGTTGTTTGTGATAAACAATTAAAGTAGTGTTGATGCATGGTTGAATTTTTAAGCATTTGCTATATATAAGGTAAAGCATCTGTATATGTCCGTGAATTTGTTTATGTATGCGTCCCTGTTCAGTAATAGGTTAACAGATTCAAGGGAAAAAATTTGTATCTCGAAACTAAAAAAAGGGTTTAAGTAATAATCTTTAAATGAAATTTGGGGATATCTACCTTATTCAAATTTTAAAAACATTTGGAAGTATAAATAACAAACAACATTTCAGATAACAAGGAAATACAGCGAAAATAAATCAAATCAGAAAATGATATTCGAAATTTCTTGTTTTTCATTTATAAATTGATTCGAGTTGTAAAATCATGAATTTTAATTCTTGAATCAAAATTTTTAGCTTCGATTCGAGATAGAATTCTCGAATTGAACGGAAAACACAAAATTGTCGATTTATGGCGATCAACGTTGAACTAGGTATCGGGTTTGATCATGGTGATAGTTGGAAGGATGGTGATTGTAAGAAAAATAGTAGATAAATTTATAGGCCATCGGCGTAGTGTGGATTTGTTGAATTACAGTTCGAACAGTAGTTTTCGTCGACTAGGTTTGAGGAGTTACTACATCGTCAGGGGTTGATCGGAGACCGGAGCTGGGGGGGATCGTCGCGTTTGGGTGTTGTGCAGCTTTAGATGAAGTCGCATGATTTCTGGTGGATTAGATCGTCGGCGTCGAGGCAAAATTTTGATGATGGTTGGGTTCCAGTTTTTATCGATCGGCTCAAATTTCCTTTTCTTGGTAATTTCGACGAGCAGGGTTATCGAGATCGTTGGCGAAGTTGTAGGTGACCTGAGGATGGTCGCAGTGAAGGCCAGAAGGTTATCCTTGATCCATGCACGTGCACGTGGTATCTTCGATGTCAGGTTGGAGAAGATGAAATTCCTTAGGGTTTTATTCGAAATTTTCCATGATTGACTCGAGAAGCATAGTGGAGGAGTTTCCTCGATGTTGGGCTCGGGAACAATTAGAAATTGGCTCGGGTCTTTTTTAATGACCATGTTTAAAGAAAATTTTATATATACAAGTTTTAAAATTTTTAAACAAATTAAGTTTATAATCAAAGAATTCTTTTAAAATACTTTTCCTTCCTAAATAATAAATGGTTAATTAAGTTTGAGATTACTTTAAAATTTTAGAAATAAATTATTTCAAACTTATTAAATTAAAGTGTTTTTAAATTTGTATAACCTTTATTTTAAGAGTTTTTAAATTAACTAAATATTGTAATTGAATGGATAATTAAGAAATGAACTGTTTTAAAAGTTAATTTAACTTAAAAGTTTTTAAGTCAATTGGAATGAATATTTAAATCCAAAGGCTATTAATACAATTCAAAATAATAATCAAAGTGATAAATAAAGATAAAATGTTTTATCTTTTAATAAATTAAGATCTTAAGTAATTAGAAATTTATTAATTAAAGAAAGTAATTAAGGGTAACTACTTATTGAAAGTGATTAGAGGATAATTAATGTGATGAATTAAAAGAATAATTACTTAATAAAAGTGATTTAAAGGCTAATTACTTAATTTATTTTAGGATAATTAATTAATATGATTAACTAATTAATGTAATTAACTAAAGATTAATTAAGTAGTTAATTAATATAAGTAATTAAAAGTAAATTAATAAATTAAAGGTTAATTAATTAATGACTAAAGGTGGATTAATTTATAATTACTTAATGTAATTATTTAAGATAAATTAATTATGTAATTAACTTAAAAGTTTATTTAATTAATATTATTAATTAAAGGATAATTAATCAGGGTGATTTATTTAGTTATGTGAATATTAATGGTTAATTAATTAAGGTAATTAATTAAGATGAATAATTAAGATTGATTAATTAATTTACATCAAATGATTTGTAATTAATTAATCAGGATTGGGTAATAAATTCAAAAGAAATTAATTTAATTGGAAACTAAACTTGAATTAATTAAGGGTTAAACAATTAAGTAATCCTGATTTGAATGATTATTGTATGCTTGGATTGCTTATAGATGCATGAATTATATTGAATGTTTGAATGGATGATTGTCTCTGATCTATGATATCATGTTCTATGAATTGAGCTTTGTGTAATTTATTTATTTATTTAACTGTGATATATTTACATATTATCTGTGAATCTGTAAATGAACGATAAGCGTTTTAGGATTATACCGCTTATCGATATTGTTGTGTTTGAATCTGTGGTGATTGATGATATTGCATTATTGTGTAAAATCCCTAGACTACACAAACACATAGAAATGCGGATATCATAGGATATTGGTTAAGTCAATGAAAATTTTGAAATGGTGAAGATTTTGGAAATTGAATTTTGAATTTAAATTGGTTCGAAGGTGGAATTGATTTTAATATAAAGAGCATATGAAAAAGGAAGTTTTTAAAATTGAAGCATTTTGAATATAATATGGTTTATTAGAATTTGAAATTAAAATTGAATTCAAAGTATTGAAGTTAAATTTTATGTGTAAATAAGTTTTTTTATTAGAAATTCTTTCCAATAAAGTTTAATTGGTTTCTAAAAGGCTTTGGAACGTTAAAGTTGAATTTCGAGATATAATTATTTAAAGTATCGTTTTAAATAATTGATCTTTGTAACATTCGTGGATTTTAGCAAGAATCAATTTGATAATAAATTCAATTTTTGGGATTAAATTGTGAGATAATTGGTAATTAATTTATTTATTGAAATTTAATTGTGAATTAATTTGGCATTTTCCAAATTAAATATGTGACCCCCCACTTCTATACCCACGCTAGCCAAGGACACTACGGTGTAATGCCATCAACTAGCACGGAGAATAAGGCTGTTGAGGAGCGACCATTTGTATAATTGCTTTGTGTGAGTACCGATATGCCAGATAAAATATAACTTGCATTCTTTTTAAGAGGAAATCCGACATACCGACACAAACTCAAATCTACTACACAGTGGCTATAATGTCTTTGGAAACAAATATAGAAATAAACATAACACAAAGCAGTCACAGATAATTCATATCACAAAGGCGGAAAAAGATATGAATACAACACATGAAAGTGTACATCAGAGTAGTGGTCAAACAAGAACCACAATATCACAAAAGAATGGTTACAAGTGCTAGACAAAAGAATAAGTACACAACTATGAGTCTATATCTCAAATGTATGCAACCAAAAACTACTAATCTAAGTAGTTAGCCAAAAATCAGGATGATAATCCTAGAAGTGAAGTCAAGCAGAAGCACATGTAACATCTCGGTTTGACCCGAGTATTATTTAATAAGAAAAGAATAAACGGATCAGTCTAGCTATAAATATAAGATGAAATGATATAGAATAAGAGATATGACTAAACGTATAATAAACTCAATACCAAGCTATGATAAATAAGTAACTGAAAATCACCAAGTGATTAATCAATATCACAAATATCTTCTCAAAGATCAAAAGGAATGTAATACTCCTTATTTCATTCACCAAGCCACAAATATTGACAACATACAAATGCCAATCATAAAGTTGGTGAAATTTAAATTCTAGAAATCATCAATAGAAATCCAGGAATCGCAAAAATGATCGTAGAAACGATCAATCACAAAAAGGGGGAGGCCTATCACAAAACGGAAGAATGAAAACTCACCAACACGTGTATCACAAAACGGGACGCTATCTCATGGTCGCTAACCATAGAGCCGGTACAACGACGTAGTACAACGGTACGCCCGAAGAACCCAAAACTCGTAAAATTCGAAACAACGACGTAGTACAACGGTACGCCCGAGGAACCCGAAACTCGTAAAATTCGAAACAACGACGTGGTACAACGGTACGCCCGAAGATCCGAACTCCATAAAAATGTGGGTCGCTAGCCCACAAAAATTGGGTCGAAACCCCAAGAAATAAATAGGTCGTCAGCCTATAATAAAAATGAGGTGAAACTCAATAAAACGAGGTACCATCCCCTTCGTGGACAAAGAAACATAGCATAGCGCTACTCAAAATCACAAAAAATGATCCACAATGCTCATCAAGAAAGTGTCAATTACTCTAAGCTAGTAAATATATGAGCTTAGCTTCATGTCCCATAACCACTAGCTTAACTTAAATATTTTCGAACAAATTGTAGACCTCCACTAGAAAATTGTCACAAGAGATTCAATCGAACAAGTCCAATAATTAACCAACGAAGTAAACTCAAGCGTTTCATACCACTCGTTTTACTAAGCTGTTTAATTAGATTTCTCATACGAGTAGGGAAAAGGTTTGTATATACTAATAGATTGGAAAACGGTTTTAATAAATGAGCTTTGTATTGAAATAGTGTTGAAATCGTTTTGATGAAAGAGTTTTGATATTTACTACTAGTACAGAAACCTTTATATTTTTAAAGTGACAAATCACAAAAATGATTGTAAAACAATTAATCACCAAAATTCATATTCGAAGACGTGAATAAAATCCAAAGAAATCGATATCAAATCCATCAAAATGGATATTTCAAAAATTCCCAAATAAAATGTCATCAAAGTAGATAATAAATGATAACAACAAAAGGGAAACAACACGAATCGACTAAAGTTGGAAATTCAACAAAATAGGCAATATAGGCAAAATAGGCAAATAGGAGCAGGTCTGTAACGACCCAGAATTTATATTAATTAAAATTTAAATATTTAATTAATTTTAAATATTAATAAATGAAATTTATAAGTCGAATAAATTTTATTTCGAATAATTGGATTTAATTGGATAAATTAAATCGATAATTTGATAGTGAAAATACAGAAATAATTGAAAATTGGGTTTAATATGATTGAAATTGATTTGTAAAATTCTATTTTATCATGTTGGAGTTAGAATGATGTTATAGAACTTTTAAAATTGAATTAAGAGTTTATTTGTGAAAATTGAATATTTTAATATTTAATTATCGACTGAAAAATAGCCAATTTTTGAACATTCTCAGAATTGAACGAAACTAGTTTCATTGGATCCGTAATAGTTTGTTATTATCGGATTTCAATTTTCGTAGCAATCGAAGTTATCGTTTGATCGTGGCAGCTCGAAACGCATCGAAATTGTTTTAATATTAATTTGGCGAGTTAAAATAGCCATTTTTCAAAAAGTCTCGGATTTCGACGAAACTAGTTTCATCGGATCCATAATGTGATATTATTGTATGGTTTCAAATTTCGTGTCAATTGGATTTACTGTTTGTCCGGTGCAAGCTAAAACGCCTAGAAAATCGTTTAATCGGTTTAATTTTAAATCGATCGTTTAATTCCATATCTAGCACAGATGACCGAATTAGCTTCCAAAACCCATTCCATTATGTCCGGAACGCGGGATAAACCCTAATAACGCCGGTCACGGCGCGTAAATCGGATTTCGGAAAACCAGAATGAATAGTGATTGAGAAATTTCTATAAATAGCACCTTATTATTTTCTTTTTTCTAAAATGTTTCAAAACCCTAATTCATAGAGCAGCCGCCACCTACTTCCATCAATGGCCGAAAACGTGTATCTTTCATCCTCCAATTTCTCGAAATCCACACATTTATAGTGAAATCTTCCAACTAGAAAGATGTTAGGCTCGTCGAGTTCCACGAGATCAACGGTGGAGATGGAATATGGTGGCTGGACGAGGGAGCTAGGCGGCCGCGTTTCCCTTGCGTTCGCACGAAATTCTAGGAGCAAGGGGGTGGCCGAGTTGCATGTGTTTGAGGGTGAAGATAGAGCTCGCGAAGGGCTTTCTAATGAAGTATCCTGATCGACTTGAAATTGCTCCTGGAGGTGGCGATTTGGAGCCCTAGGGGCGGCGTGTTGGGTTGTGCTCGCGTTTATTGATTTGGAGAAGATGATATCTCGCGGCCACGATTTGCAGAAACAAACGAACGCTCCAGATTCACCCAGGTTATAAAATAATAAAAAGAAAATGTGATTTTTTTTAATATAAATTCGTATAACTTTGTAATGCAATATCTCGGTCATACGAGGTCGAAATTCGACGAAACAGGAAGCGTTGGAATCGTGTGGTCGAGCACTACGCAATGCAATTGGTTTGGAAGCGATCGGAGTCAGCGAAATTTTTTAGGTAAAATTAAATGTCTGTTTAATTTTATTCGAAATAAATCGCTAAAACGAAATTGAAATCAAGGAGAGAACTTCTCACTCAATCGAATCGGTTTCGATTTATATTTTAAATAGTTAGATTTAAAATATCTGAATGCATGTTCGAATGATGATTGTTATCTATTGATTGTTAAAATAGACATTATGCGCCGTTAGTAAGCGGATGTTATTTAATAAAAACATATATAGCGAATATTTCATAAACAGTGAAATTGGTATTATATATAATAGCAATATATATATATATTGGCATATGTATATATTGCAGTTGTTGATTTCCCGCATTATATAGCGGATGAGACCCTATTGCGCCGTCTATTAAGCGGATAATATTTTATAAATCCCATATACCGTGATAATTCCATACTGGAGCGGAAATGGTATTGTGCTAATGTTTTTGGATGCAGGGAAACAGGTTGGAGGGATCCAACTGGATTCTTCAACTGTATTGATTTATTTACAGATATTTTGACATTTGTTGATTATCATATCGATATATGATATTTGGATGTCGTGATTGACTATTTGGTGCTTCTGCACCATCGGATCCATTTTTGAAGTTTTAAAATAATGATTTTGGTTTTTAAAGGAATTTTTAAAGTGATTTTTTGAAAGTATACGTTTTACTAAAATTTTGACTTGATTTATTTTAAATAAATTAACGTTATAAGTTTAATGTTATAAAAGTTATGATTTTTGTAAAATATAACCAAATTAAGATTTTTGAAATAAATAGTAATTAATTTATAAAATGGTTTAATTGGGAATTTTGAATTATTATAAATGGTTTATATAAAAGATTTATAAAATTGATATTTATAAATTAAAAATATTGGAATTATAAAACAAGTTTTATAAGTAATAAAGTGAAATAAAAATGGATTCCATACGTGAATTGAAATTTATAAATTTATGAAATATGAAGATATAAAATGGATAGATTTTGTAAAATATAAGATTTATAAGTGATCAACTTATAAATCGGATTTTGGCATTTAAAATGAGATATAAAAAGGATTTTTTTTAAATAGAAGTTTATAAAAATATAAATGGAGTTTATAAACGTTGTTTATAAATCCGAAATCAATTGAATTTGATAAGTTGGATATAGGAATATATGAAAGGAATTATATTCACGATTTTGGACAGTGAATATATTATTAAATGAAATGGATATGTTTTTGGGGAAGGAACATTATGAAATGAAGTTAATGATTTTAAAGACGTTTTAAAATGCATTAAGTATCGAATACATAGATTTCAACATTCATTGTTGAAATAGTCGTTTTCGAGAAATAGAAGGAAATGGTGGACTATAACACTGTTGTTATAGTAAATGGTTTCCGAAAGGAAATGTTTTGTATAGTATTGGGATTTATATATCTATTTAAATTTGAATCCCTATACTAGTGACTTTGGGTCGTCGTAACGATGTTTTACGTAACATTCGTTTTGGCCCAAACAAACGTGTTAAGAGAATGATTTCTTGAAGAATGAAATATATACTTAATTTTCGATTTAAGTATATTGAATATTTTCCAAGTGTTGAAATTGAATGGATTTGTGAATTACTTATGAATAAATAAGTATGGGAATGTTTTTCCAATACGAACTGAATATTTGGAGACCTTATCTTTTAAAGATAAATTGAAAATGAATAATAGAAATCGATTTGGATAATCGTATATTCATAGATATTTTGGGAATGTATATTCACTATGGAATTTATAAATGAAAAGGGGAATTAATTTACGGATTTGGAACGTAAATATAAAGTAAATCGTTAAGGATTTATTTAAATTGGTTTAAATGAACCATGTTGACTGAAATTTGTTTTCAAAAGTGGTAAAGGTGAAAAGTGATTTGAAAATTAGTTTTCAAATGTTGAAGTGTGGGAAATATATATGTATCTTGTAAAGATATTTTGGAAAATAAATAATTTGAAAAATTATTTGGATTTGGTGATGTTGAACACGCCTATTGATAGTAAAATAATCCGACTATCAATATTTACCTTTAAATAGGTATTTGTTGTGAACTGCTTGAATTTGAATGCCACACTTATTTTTGAATAAGCGCTCACTATTCGGGTTAGCCGGGAAAGGACCTTGGGGTCGTATAACCCATTCCGAGTATGTGATACGTCGTAATGGATTGCATTTGATGACCGGTGTTGAAGACCGGATATTTGTGAAAACGGAAGGATTACCGTCGACTTACTCTACATCGGCTGATCTCCGATATAGAGGTTTTATCACCCTTGGTGACGGGAAGTCCGGTCGTGATTAGCGAATATCCGGATTGCAAGGACTTCTTTGTAAGTGCCATCGGTTCTGTTCGATCCCGGAACAGACTTGTATGGATTGTATGTCTGACATTGCAAATTGAGATTTAAAGCTGATTTCTTTCAAATATATTTCTGTTGGTGGCGGAGAATTTATTCTCTTAGCTTAACACCCTTCTCTGAGACGTACGAGCTCAGAGGTTATATAGTTGAAGGTTATTAGTGATATACTCCCAATTTGGTAGTGTGGCATGCTGAGTGTTGGTGTGAAATGATCATTTCTATGATCATTTGTGATAGGATCATTTATTTGATCATTTATCTTGGTGATCATTTCTATGATCATTTGTTGACCCAAAGCACGGCTTTTGTATAAAGTGTGGCTTTGTGGACGAGACTTCGTCGGACCTCACACCCCGAAAATGGTCAAAACAGGAAGGATGCGGCAAGGTTATTAGGGGGTAGCGCCCCTTTAGTTTATGTCATTCCTTCTGGATAGAGGTGGTATCATGGTATGGAGCCCTGATATTTAACCTATGTTGTTGCTGCATATTTTGTGGTTGTTGGAAATCGAGGATCCTCGGATAGATCGGTTACGATCGGGGGATGACATATTCGTGTCAGTAGTTATCCAGTTTGGGGTAACCCGGCCTTATGTTGGCAGAGATCCGGTTTGGTTCTCGGGGACGTCCTTCCAGAGGCGTTCTCATGTGGCAATGGGAAGTTCCTTGGCCTGACCATTTGTTTGAAATCCAATTCCCAATACGAAACCCTGTACGGTTTTAGTTGTAGAACCTATCATTCACTTATGGTGACGCCCCACTGTTTGGATGGTAGCTATAGTATATATAGTTCGAAATGTCTATGTTGGCTAAGATTTATATTCTATTTTCGAAATCAATTTTGCCTACACTATGCACTAGTAATAATATCAAATGTTCTTTTTAATGCGTATCAAGCATCTTTGACTATCATAAGGAGAAATCTCCTCCGATTCTGCGTTTGCATTGTGTGTGTGTGCGGGAGGCCTTATGGTAGTCTCATTTTTAAAAGCATTGCGAATTGACTTTAAAAGTATTCCTCTATCTTGTTTTCAAAGATAAATAAACTGTTTTGAGTTCTCACACCAGTCACGTGACTGACTCGGAGTTTATTGTTTTCCTTCCTAAACTCTGGGTGCCCACCAATTTCCACACGGGCAGTCAAGAGTTTAAGGTTTATTCAGGATATTCAGGAGTTGCTGGAGGCAAGATGGATGGCTTGGCGTAATACTAGTATATAGTATTTCTTTTTCCGCTGCATTGTTTGATGTTGTTTGTTGTTGTACACTTTGATGATGTAATGAAATGTAATGTATAAAATGTAATAACTGATATAGTTCTTTGTCTAAAGATTATTCATTTATTTATTATATGTTGTTCCGCTGCGAATTGTGAGATTCTGATGTTGTTCTGTTATTTCTTTCTGTTCTGTTCTATCTTTTTCTATCTTCTTCTACTTTTCCTTTTTCTAAAACCCTAACTGTACGGTTTTTCGGCTTTCGATTTCTCGGCAGTTGATACAGTAGACGTATTGATGTCGGTTTTCGTCAATGAAAAATCACGATCGTCACATTTGGTATCAGCACGTATGGTTAAGCGACAACCATGGCTCTGTTGGGTATTACTCATTAGAGATAGAGTCAGTAGTACTCTAGAATGAGTTTGAGTGTAATAATAGATACGAGCGCGTATTTGTTAGTGAATATAAATCGTTTTATATTGTGATGATTGGTTTGTTGAGTGGTATATTGATTTTGGTCAACATGAGTAATTAACATTGTTGATAGGGATCTCTAGACACTTGAATAGAACAATTCGACAAGATATTGTTTTAAATTGGGTAAATGAAATAATTTTACCTTGATTATATTTTATATATAAAGGAATAATTTTTCAGAATTATTAAAGTGTATATGAATTGATTGTTTGGTTGTTGAATAAGTTAAATAAAACACCAATTTTTTTAAAAAAAGAATTGTATAAGCAATTGAATTATAAGTATGGAGTTATAATTAATGTAATTTACAATTGTGAAATAATCTTATATATATAAGAAGTGAAATTATATGAGTAAAAGGGTTTGTAAATGTGATTTATATTCTGAAAACAAAATTCCAGAGAAGTGTTTTGAAAAGATTTGATATTTTGGGAAAATTATTTTGGAGAAATTAAAGCTCTAAACTCTTTTCGGTCGCTGGAAAATAATTCCAGTGATGATCGCGACATCATTGGTGTTCATTTTCGGGTTTCCAAAAGAGGGATTGCTGCCAAATTGTTTAAAAGAAAGTTGTTTGGAAAATATGGATTTGGTTTTGAAAATTCAGAAGGTAATTTGAATTGATTTCAAAAATGGTTTTTGAAAGGTTGAAAAGACTCTGGAATCCTATTTTAAATATTTATAAGAATGATAAATGAGTTGATAACATATACAATTTGAATTTTGATAGAATAAATTTTATTTAAAGGATGAAGTTAAATAAAAGGAAGTATAAGTAAATCAATAAAATCCAAGTTGAAATAAATTTGAGTTGTCATCAAAGACATGTGATTTGAAATTTAACTAAAGAAAAGTTAAATAGGATTGGAATTTGAATTGGATTTATAAGTGAAAACTTAAGTTAAATTAAAACAAAAGGTGTTTGGAATGAAATATAACTTAAGTGATGTTTAATGTAGTTGAATTTTGGTATCGAAGTAAGTTAATAAGTGAATTAATGAAGTGAAGTCATTAAGAATTTGAACTTGAGTTATATAAATGAAATTCAACATTTTATTGTCAAAGAAATTAGCAATTGAATTAATAAATGGATTGAATGTTAATCAATCGAATGTAAAAGGATTTACATGGGATAATGAATGTAAGTGTAAATTCATTAGAAGCTAATGTTATTGGAAATTGAATAAATTGAAAAAGAGTCAATTTAATATGATCCAATTAGAATTAAATGTGTTGAACCAAATTGAATGTAAAATGAATAAATTTGGTTGAATTGAATAAACATTGGTTGTTATTTGATTGTTGATTGATTGTATATAATTCATTAAGTGTTAATGAAATTGAATTAGCAAAATTGAAAGCTATATAATTGAATTCAAATTGAAAGTAAATAAATTTGAATAGAATTGAATGTGAATTGGATTTAATTAGTGAATGCAAACTAATTAAAATTGAAAATGAACAAATGAATGTTAGTAAAATTCCAATGTTAATGAATCAAATGTTATTTAAATTGAAAATCAATTCATTGAATATTAATGAGAATATGAATGAATATTTATTAGTTGGATGATAGTTGGTTGATGGTTGAATATATTGCTTTTATTGCATTTGCTATGTTGACATAAGTAGTTGTTATGTTGCTATATATCGCATATTGGTACTATTTTCATATATGCATGATCCTCATGTTGTTGTTGAGTGTTTAGTAGGTGCGGATCGCGTTTGCTTCGCATTTGGAGCTCGCTTTCGCGCTATATTAGCCGTATATGCTCGCTAATAATATAATAAGGTACATGTCTCGGATTACATACCGTATTTTTACAATTTTTTCCCTGCGGGATGCCTCATTACTTGATGAGATGTATATTTGTGATATATATACTGTCATTTTTTTTCGGATCGAGTCGCGCAAAGGAGACTGGCGAATTTTTCCGAAAATTTAAGGCGTTAGAAAATTTTTGAGAAAATTTGGGAAATTTGTGAAAACTATAATTTTGGTTTTGGAATTGGAAATTAAACGATATAGTTTGGTTTTGAAAATATAACTAAGTATGATTTGGAAACTTAGTAAAATTATTGTAAGAAGTTTAACTATGGATTTTGGAAAGTTAATGAATTCTGTAACTCTTTCTTACTTTGTAATTTCGAGGACGAAATTCTTTTAAAGGGGGATGTCTGTAACGACCCAGAATTTATATTAATTAAAATTTAAATATTTAATTAATTTTAAATATTAATAAGTGAAATTTATAAGTCGAATAAATTTTATTTCAAATAATTGGATTTAATTGGATAAATTAAATCGATAATTTGATAGTGAAAATACAGAAATAATTGAAAATTGGGTTTAATATGATTGAAATTGATTTGTAAAATTCTATTTTATCATGTTGGAGTTAGAATGATGTTATAGAACTTTTAAAATTGAATTAAGAGTTTATTCGTGAAAATTGAATATTTTAATATTTAATTATCGACTGAAAAATAGCCAATTTTTGAACAGTCTCAGAATTGGATGAAACTAGATCCATTGGATCCGTAATAGTTTGTTATTATCGGATTTCAATTTTCGTAGCAACGGAGTTATCATTTGATCGTGGCAGCTCGAAACGCATCGCAATTGTTTTAATATTAATTTGGCGAGTTAAAATAGCCATTTTTCAAAAAGTCTCGGATTTCGACGAAACCAGTTTCATCGGATCCGTAATGTGATATTATTGTATGGTTTCAAATTTCGTGTCAATTGGATTTACCATTTGTCCGGTGCAAGCTAAAATGCCTAGAAAATCGTTTAATCGGTTTAATTTTAAATCGATCGTTTAATTCCATATCTCGCACAGATGACCGAATTAGCTTCCGAAACCTGTTCCATTGTGTCCGGAACACGGGATAAACCCTAAGAACACCGGTCACGGCGTGTAAATCGGATTCCGGAAACCAGAATGAATAGTGATTGAGAAATTTCTATAAATAGCACCTTATTATTTTCTTTTTTCTAAAATGTTTCAAAACCCTAATTTATAGAGCAGCCGCCACCTACTTCCATCAATGGCCGAAAACGTGTATCTTTCTTCCTCCAATTTCTCGAAATCCATACATTTATAGTGAAATCTTCCAACTAGAAAGATGTTAAGCTCGTCGGGTTCCACGAGATCAACGGTGGAGATGGAATATGGTGGCTGGACGAGGGAGCTAGGGGGCCGCGTTTCCCTTGCGTTCGCACGAAATTCTAGGAGCAAGGGGGTGACCGAGTTGCATGTGTTTGAGGGTGAAGATAGAGCTTGCGAAGGGCTTTCGAATGAAGTATCCTGATCGACTTGAAATTGCTCGTGGAGGTGGCGATTTGGAGCCCTAGGAGGCGGCATGTTGGGTTGTGCTCGCGTTTACTGATTTGGAGAAGATGATATCTCACGGCCACGATTTGCAGAAACAAACGAACGCTCCAAATCACCTAGGTTATAAAATAATAAAAAGAAAAAGTGAATTTTTTTTATATAAATTCGTATAACTTTGTAATGCTATATCTCAGTCATACGAGGTCGAAATTCGACGAAACAGGAAGCGTTGGAATCGTGTGGTCGAGCACTACGCAATGCAATTGGTTTGGAAGCGATCGGAGTCAGCGAATATTTTGGGTAAAAAAATTAAACGTCTGTTTAATTTTATTCGAAATATATCGCTAAAACGAAATTGAAATCAAGGTGAGAACTTCTCACTCAATCGAATCGGTTTCGATTTATATTTTAAATAGTTAGATTTAAAATATCTGAATGCATGTTTGAATGATGATTGTTATCTATTGATTGTTAAAATAGACATTATGCGCCGTTAGTAAGCGGATGTTACTTAATAAAAACATATACCGCGAATATTTCATAAACAGTGAAATTGGTATTATATATAATAGCAATATATATATATATTGGCATATGTATATATTGCAGTTGTTGATTTCCCGCATTATATAGCGGATGAGACCCTATTGCGCCGTCTATGAAGTGGATAATATTTTATAAATTCCATATACCGCGATAATTCCGTACTAGAGCGGAATTGGTATTGTGCTAATGTTTTTGGATGCAGGGAAACAGGTTGGAGGGATCCAACTGGATTCCTCAACTGTATTGATTTATTTACAGATATTTTGATATTTGTTGATTATCATATCGATATATGATATTTGGAAGTCGTGATTGACTATTTGGTGCTGCTGCATCATCGGATCCATTTTTGAAGTTTTAAAATAATGATTTTGGTTTTTAAAGGAATTTTTAAAGTGATTTTTTGAAAGTATACGTTTTATTAAAATTTTGACTTGATTTATTTTATATAAATTAACGTTATAAGTTTAATGTTATAAAAGTTATGATTTTTGTAAAATATAACCAAATTAAGATTTTTTAAAATAAATAGTAATTAATTTATAAAATGGTTTAATTGGGAATTTTGAATTATTATAAACGGTTTATATAAAAGATTTATAAAGTTGATATTTATAAATTAAAAATATTGGAATTAGAAACCAAGTTTTATAAGTAATAAAGTGAAATAAAAATGGATTCCATAAGTGAATTGAAATTTATAAATTTATGAAATATGAAGATATAAAATGGATAGATTTCTTAAAATATAAGATTTATAAGTGATCAACTTATAAATCGGATTTTGGCATTTAAAATGAGATATAAAAAGGATTTTTTTTTAAATAGAAGTTTATAAAAATACAAATGGAGTTTATAAACGTTGTTTATAAATCCGAAATCAATTGAATTTGATAAGTTGGATATAGGAATATATGAAAGGAATTATATTCACGATTTTGGACAGTGAATATATTATTAAATGAAATGGATATGTTTTTGGGGAAGGAACATTATGAAATGATGTTAATGATTTTAAAGACGTTTTAAAATGCATTAAGTATCGAATACATAGATTTCAACATTCATTGTTGAAATAGACGTTTTCGAGAAATAGAAGGAAATGGTGGACTATAACACTGTTGTTATAGTAAATGGTTTCCGAAAGGAAATGTTTTGTATAGTATTGGGATTTATATATCTATTTAAACTTTGAATCCCTATACTAGTGACTTTGGGTCGTCGTAGCGATGTTTTACGTAACATTCGTTTTGGCCCAAACAAATGTGTTAAGAGAATGATTTCTTGAAGAATGAAATATATACTTAATTTTCGATTTAAGTATATTGAATATTTTCCAAGTGTTGAAATTGAATGGATTTGTGAATTACTTATGAACAAATAAGTATGGGAATGTTTTTCCAATACGAACTGAATATTTTGAGACCTTATCTTTTAAAGATAAATTGAAAATGAATAATAGAAATCGATTTGGATAATCATATATTCATAGATATTTTGGGAATGTAAATTCACTATGGAATTTATAAATGAAAAGGGGAATTAATCTACGGATTTGGAACGTAAATATAAAGTAAATCGTTAAGGATTTATTTAAATTGGTTTAAATGAACCATGTTGATTGAAATTTGTTTTCAAAAGTGGTAAAGGTGAAAAGTGATTTGAAAATTAGTTTTCAAATGTTGAAGTGTGGGAAATATATATGTATCTTGTAAAGATATTTTGGAAAATAAATAATTTGAAAAATTATTTGGATTTGGTGATGTTGAACACGCCTATTGATAGTAAAAAAATCCGACTACCAATATTTACCTTTAAATAGGTATTTGTTGTGAACTGCTTGAATTTGAATGCCACACTTATTTTTGAATAAGCGCTCACTATTCGGGTTAGCCGGGAAAGGACCTTGAGGTCGTATAACCCATTCCGAGTATGTGATACGTCATAATGGATTGCATTTGATGACCGGTGTTGAAGACCGGATATTTGTGAAAACGGAAGGATTACCGTCGAGTTACTCTACATCGGCTGATCTCCGATATAGAGGTTTTATCACCCTTAGTGACGGGAAGTCCGTTCGTGATTAGCGAATATCCGGATTGCAAGGACTTCTTTGTAAGTGCCTTCGGTTCTGTTCGATCCCGGAACAAACTTGTATGGATTGTATGTCTGACATTACAAATTGAGATTTAAAGATGATTTCTTTCAAATATATTTCTGTTGGTGGCGGTGAATTTATTCTCTTAGCTTAACACCCTTCTCTGAGACGTACGAGCTCAGAGGTTATATAGTTGAAGGTTATTAGTGATATACTCCCAATTTGGTAGTGTGGCATGCTGAGTGTTGGTGTGAAATGATCATTTCTATGATCATTTGTGATAGGATCATTTATTTGATCATTTATCTTGGTGATCATTTCTATGATCATTTGTTGATCCAAAGCACGGCTTTTGTATAAAGTGTGGCTTTGTGGACGAGACTTCGTCGGACCTCACACCCCGGAAATGGTTAAAACAGGAAGGATGCGGCAAGGTTATTAGGGGATAGCGCCCCTTTAGTGTATGCCATTCCTTCTGGATAGAGGTGGTATCATGGTATGGAGCCCAGATATTTAACCTATGTTGTTGCTGCATATTTTATGGTTGTTGGAAATCGAGGATCCTCGGATAGATCGGTTATGATCGGGGGATGACATATTCGTGTCAGTAGTTACCCAGTTAGGGGTAACCGGCCTTGTGTTGGCAGAGATCCGGTTTGGTTCTCGGGGACGTCCTTCCAGAGGCGTTCTCATGTGGCAATGGGAAGTTCCTTGGCCTGACCATTTGTTGGAAATCCAATTCCCAATACGAAACCCTGTACGGTTTTAGTTGTAGAACCTATCATTCACTTATGGTGGCGCCCCACTGTTTGGATGGTAGCTATAGTAGACATAGTTCGAAATGTCTATGTTGGCTAAGATTTATATTCTATTTTCGAAATGAATTTTTCCTACACTATGAACTAGTAATAATATCAAATGTTCTTTTTAATGCGTATCAAGCATCTTTGACTATCATAAGGAGAAATCTCCTCCGATTCTGCATTTGCATTGTGTGTGTGTGCGGGAGGCCTTATGGTAGTCTCATTTTTAAAAGCATTGTGAATTGACTTTAAAAGTATTCCTCTATTTTGTTTTCAAAGATAAATAAACTATTTTGAGTTCTCACACCAGTCACATGACTGACTTGGAGTTTATTGTTTTCCTTCCTAAACTATGGGTGCCCACCAATTTCCACACGGGCAGTCAAGAGTTTAAGGTTTATTCAGGATATTCAGGAGTTGCTGGAGGCAAGATGGATGGCTTGGCGTAATATTAGTATATAGTATTTCTTTTTCTGCTGCATTGTTTGATGTTGTTTGTTGTTGTACACTCTGATGATGTAATGAAATGTAATGTATAAAATGTAATAACTGATATAGTTCTTTGTCTAAATATTATTCATTTATTTATTATATGTTGTTCCGCTGTGAATTGTAAGATTCTGATGTTGTTCTGTTATTTCTTTCTGTTCTGTTCTATCTTTTTCTATCTTCTTCTACTTTTTCTTTTTCTAAAACCCTAACGGTACGGTTTTTCGGCTTTCGATTTCTCGGCAGTTGATACAGTAGACGTATTGATGTCGGTTTTCGTCAACGAAAAATCACGATCGTCACAAGGTCGGTCAACCGGACTCCCTGAGTCGGTTGACTGAACCAAAGGTGGAAGTGCTCGGGGTAGCAGGTCGGTCGACCGGACCCTGAGCTCGGTCGGCCGGAGCCTGTAACCTACACTTCCAAAACAGAGGCAGGAAGTGCTCGGGTAGCAGGTCGGTCGGCCGGCTACAGAGCTCGGTCGGCTGGACCCTGTTGCCAGCACTCCCATGCCTGTCTAGTGAATGCCAATCCCCTCCGAATTGCAATCGGTCGAGCAACGACACTAAGGATTTACGCCATCGACTACCCGGCCATAGAAGCTCTCCGGTTCATCACTAAAACATGATCAAGACATCAAAGCTATGATTCATAAAGAATTGAACCCAAAACACTAAAAATTTGAATATTCACCAAATCAATCCAAATCAAAAGCAATTGCACAAGAGTAAGTGTTAGGAATTCATACCTAACAATCGAAGATAAATATAGGATTAGATGTGAGATAAAAATCTCACCTTTTCACAAAATCAATAGAGAAGAAGCTATAGAGCAAGGCAAGAATAACCACTCTTCAATTCCAACCCAACCAGCTTGAATCTAAGCTTAAAGGAGAAACATTTCCTAAATTAGGTTTAGGAAATTTCTGAAATTGAATGGAGAAAGAGTTGGAGAAGATGAAGAGAAGGCTTACCAAAGCTTCTTCTATTAGTTTGGAGCTAGAGCTTGATTTGCAAAAGAAAACTAGGGTTTGGAGTTTTAATTTCCCATTCCACTCACCATTAATCTCTTTAGAACTGAAAAGTAGAGGAAGAGGGAGTGAATAAAGAGGAGTGGTTCAGTTTGGGGTATTAAGTTGGCTAGTAGGCTGAACCAAACCCAAATCCCTAAGTGAAAAGGTAGCAAAATTCAACTTACTCCAAACATATCGAAGCTTATACTCAAAAGGATTGCAAACGACATTTTGAACTCAATGGAAAGGGTCTCGAGTCCCAATTCGACTTTTTGCAAAAAGTAGGTTTTCAGACTAAAATCCGAGTATCGATAAAATATTTAAATAAAATATTTAAATAAAAAATCGATAAATATGCGGATTGTTACAGACTCCCCTCCTTAAAAAAATTGCTTCCTCGCAATATTTAAGAAGAAAATATAAAGTAACAAACATAAAAGCATATTCAACACAAAAGAAATTTGAAATAAAAAGTTCACCTCAAATAGCAGAAGAAAGTAAGTCCGGATGTGTTCGCTCGATGAATTCTCTAGATTCCCATGAGCAATCCTTAGGATTTGAGGACCATTGAACCTTCACAAGCGAAACATCTTTATTTCGAAGGCATTTGACTTCTGAAGCAATAATACGAATAGGATGTTGCTCAAAAGTTAGATTAGGAGAAACTTCAATTTCTTCCACAACACCGGGCTCAAGAATAGAATCGGAATCTCGAAGGCATTTCCGCAATTGAGAAACATGAAACACGTCATGAATAGCAGAAAATTGAGCCGTAAGAAAAGGCGATAAGCCGTGGAACCAATACGTTCAGTGATGGGAAATGGACCAATATATCGAGGTGCTAACTTTCCCGATCGACTGAAACATACAACACCTTTCATAGGTGAAACACGGATAAAAACAAGATCTCCCACAGAAAATTCTAATTTCCTTCTCCAGTTATCGGCATAGGATTTTTGCCTACTTTGAGCTTCTTTCATCCTATGACGAATAAGATCAATCTTTTCTGTGGAATCATGAATAAAATCTGGACCTAAAACCAACTTCTCACCATCCTCAAGCCAACAAGAAGGAGAACAACATGGCCTTCCATACAGTTCCTCAAAAGGAGCCATACCAATACTAGATTGGAAGCTATTATTATAGAAAAACTCAACAAGAGAAATGTGATCTTCCCAACTTCCACCAAAATCAAAAACACATGCACGAAGAAGATCTTCAAGAGTTTGATTCACACGCTCGGTTTGTCCATCGGACTGAGGATGATAAGCGTGCCAAAATTAAGCTTCTATTCCAAAGCTTTTTGAAGACTCTTCCAAAATCCACTAGTAAACAATGGATCACGATCACTAACAATAGAAGTAGGAACTCCATGCAATTTAACAATTTCTTTGATAAAGAGTTTGGCCAAAAGAGGAACGGTTCGATTGGACCGAACGGGAATAAAATGGGCGGATTTAGTGAGTCTATCAACTATAACCCATAAGCTATCATGACCCGAACGAGAACTGGGAAGGCTGTCTATAAAATCCATGGAAATTTGATCCCACTTCCAAATTAGAATTTCTAAAGGTTGCAATAACCCACCAGGCCTTTGATGTTCGGCTTTGACAAGTTGGCAAGTCATGCAACACTTAACAAAGTTAGCAATATCAGATTTCATTCCCTCCCAATAATAAAGTCGCTTCATATCCGCATACATTTTACTACTACCGGGATGAACGGTAAATTTAGAACGATGTGAATCTTCTAAAATGTCTTTACGAAGATCGCTAATGTTTGGTACGATAAGTCTACAAAATTTCCGAATACTGCCACGAGAATCAATATCAAAGTCTTTCAAACTTTCAAGATCAATTTTATCCCTAAAATTTTGGCCAAGAAGAGCCAATTCGGAATCTAGCTTTTGAGCTTCAAGAATGCGGTCTAAAAGAGAGGGATGAGCCTCAAGGCTACATAAAACAAGAGATGAACATAAATCGGAAACACGATCTCGAATCTCGCAAGTGGATAAAATTTCGAGATCATTCCATTCGGATATCATCATAGAAACAACCGCTTGTTGCTTGCGACTAAGTGCATTGGCAACACGATTTCCCTTTCCGGAAGTATAAAGAATATCAAGATCATAAGATGCAAGAAATTCGAGCCCACGTTGTTGACGCAAATTTAGTTCCTTTTGAGAAAATAGATACTTCAATGATTTATGATCGGTGTAAACAATAATTTTTTCTCCCAAAAGATAATGACGCCAAATGCGAAGGGCGAAAATAATAGCCGCGAGCTCTAAATCATGAGTGGCATATCTAGTCTCGGCTGGCTTCAATTGCCTAGAAGCATAAGCAATAACACGTTCTCTTTGCGTAAGAATGGCACCCAAACTAACACGACTAGCATCGGTATAAACAACGAAATCTTGATTCCTTCTCAGGAATAACAAGAATAGGAGCATCTGAAAGGAGTTCTTTTAGTTTCTGAAAAGAAGTTCCACATTTGTCTGACCAAGCGTATTTAACACCTTTCTTCGTTAAGCTAGCGAGAGGCACGAAAATTTTAGAAAAGTCCTTTATGAAACACCGGTAATAACCTGCCAATCTAAGGAAGCTACGGATTTCCATCACACTCTCCGGTCTCTTCCAATTTTGAATCGCTTCAATCTTTGAAGGATCCATGGAAATTCCGGATTCGGAAATAATATCACCGAGAAACTTCACACTAGGTTGCCAAAAATGGCATTTAGAAAATTTTGCTTTCAATTGATTGCTCTTAAGAGTTTCTAACACAATTCGAAGATGCTTTTCATGCTCCTCCTCGGTTTTAGAATACACAAGAATATCATCAATAAAGATGAGAACAAATCGATCAAGGAAGTGTTTGAAAACTCTATTCATAAGGTCAACTAAATAAACTGGAGCATTCGTTAACCCAAGTAGCATAACAAGCCATTCATAAGATCCATACCAAGTACGAAACGATGTCAAAGGAATGCTGTCCTCTGCAATACAAAGCTGATGAAAACCGGTAGCTAAGTCTAATTGTGAGAAGACTCTATCACCACTAAGTTGATCGAATAGATCATCAATCCGAGGTAAAGGATATTTATTCTTGATAGTAAGATCATTAAGCTTGCAGTAGTCAATGCAAAGCCTAAGTGTACCATCGGATTTCTTCACAAAAATAGCCGTAGCTCCCCAAGGAGAGGAACTAGAGCGAATAAATTGCTTCGTTTCCAAATCTGATAATTGATTTCGCATCTCCTCATTTTCTTTATTGGACATACGATAAGGAGGATGAGTAATAGGCTGAGCTCCAGGGATAAGATTAATTCTGAACTCAATTGCTCACTTAGGTGGTAATCCTAAAACGGGCTCAAATATGTCGGAAAATTCACGATCAACTTGAATAAGAGAAATATATCTTCCTCATCGTCATTATCGTCATCATGAGGATTTAAAGAATATAAAGATGCAACCAAGCTGGAATCCGAATCTTTAATATTAATAAAAATTTGCTTAACAGATTGAGGATGTCGAAGATGAATAGTCCGCTCAGGACATAGGATTTGGGCTTTATAATGGTTAATCCAATCCATCCCCAAAATAATTCCAAAGCCTAAGTAGCGCATAACATGCAAGTCGGCACAGAAAGAAAGATCACACAAAATAATCTCGACATCTTTACACAATAAACTGATTGTTGCGGATCCACCAACCGAATTCGCAATTCTCAAAGAAGTCATTAAAGCAACAACACTTAAAGAAAAAGTATCAACGAGTTTTTTGAAATAAAAGAATGGGATGCACCCGTGTCAAAAAGAACTCGAATAGGTTGATCACGAAATATAATAATGCCTTCAAGGGTAGAATGAGAAATACCTTTTCCACGAGATGTGTTGTTAGGGGCTTGAGCAACATTAAGCTTTCCCTCCTTCCTACCTTGAAGTTTGGGACAAGAAGATAAATAATGGTCCAAACTTTTGCAATAGCTACAAAAGGGAGGTTTTGGACACTTGTTCGCATAATGGTCCTTAGAACCACAATTGTAGCATTGCCCACCACTTGGGGCAGAAGCTTTTGCTACCGGAATTGCTTGCTTCCCTTTCTTGTTAGGATAAGGACCTTTGAATTTGTTTTGCCTTTTCTTGTTGTTGTTGAAGTTTGGTTTGGCACCCACAATTTCAACATCGCTTTCCTTATCCGCCTCTTCAAGACGAAGAGCGGTATCAATCAGTTGATCAAAAGAAACTTCTAATTTTAGAAGTAATGGCTTCTTGAGACTCTTGTTCAATCCATAAACAAAATCTCTGATTTTTCTACAGTGGTGTGTTAATGTATTCAACCCCGTATTTAGAAAGAGATTCAAAAGACGCGACATAGTCTGTCACGGAAGATTCACCTTGAACAAGGTCAACAAAATGGCGAGCCAAAGTCACCTTCTCAGCTTTTGGTATGAATTTTAACTCGAAGCGCTCTCGGAATTTCTCCCAAGTAAGATCCGCTTCAAAAATTTCAGAAATCAGAAGCTCGTACCAGTCTAATGCTCTTTCTTGGAGCATACTAGAAGCCACCTGAACTCGGTGAAGATCAATGAGGTTCATGCGAGAAAAGGTTCGATCGCATGCTCTCAGCCAAGCCTGGACTTCAATAATAGTTTCAGAACCCTTGAATGGCCTCCCACTCAAGTTGGTATAATCGTTGCACAAGCGTGCAAATCCAGACTTAGGATGAGTTGGTTCCGAATTAGAACCAGCTGCTTGAGCATTCTTTACTAGATCAAGAAGCTGCTGGGCAGACATAAAAACTCCATCTTGGGGGGTAGCACTAGATTGACCGGCGCTGGGACGTCCAGGTCTAACCATTTCTCTTCCTTAAGAAAGAAGAAGGAAGAAGAAAAAGGTTATTCACAAACGAATATCAAGCAATCTTGATAGATAAACAAGGAATCATAAAGAAAATAGGCTGAATCGGTACGAAGACTCGAATTAAATCCTAAAGCACAATTCCTAAGATGGACTTAGGACGATGATCCTTGCTAGATTATTCTACATTGTTCCCAAGTTTGGCTCTGATACCAAGCTGTGACGCCTCACCTCTATACCCATGCTAACCAAGGACACTACGGTGTAATGCCGTCAACTAACACGGAGAATAAGGCTATTAAGGAGCGACCATCTGTATAATTGCTTTGTGCGAGTACCGATATGCCAGATAAAATATAACTTGCATTCTTTTCAAGAGGAAATCCGAAATACCGACAAAAACTCAAAACTACTACATAGTGGCTATAATATCTTTGGAAACAAATATAGAAATAAACGTAACACAAATCAGTCACAGGTAATTCATATCACAAAGGCAGAAAAAGATATGAATACAACACATGAAAGTGTACATCAGAGTTGTGGTCAAACAAGAACCACAATATCATAAAAGAATGGTTACAAGTGCTAGACAAAAGAATAAGTACACAACTATGAGTCTATATCTAAAATCTATACAACCAAAAACTACTAATCTATGCAGTTAGCCAAAAGGCAGGATGATAATCCTAGAAGTGAAGTCAAGCAGAAGCACCTGTAACATCTCGGTCTGACCCGAGTATTATTTAATAAGAAAATAATAAACGGATCAGTCTAGCTATAAATATCAAATGAAATGATATAGAATAAGAGATATGACTAAACGTATAATAATCTCAATGTCAAGCTGTGATAAATAAGTAACTGAAAATCAACAAGAGATTAATCAATATCACAAAAATCTTCTCAAAGATCAAAAGGAATGTCATACTCCTTATTTCATTCACCAAGCAACAAATATTGACAACATATAAATGCCAATCATAAAATTGGTGAAATTCAAATTCTAGAAATCATCAATAGAAATCCAGAAATCACAAAAATGATCGTAGAAACGATCAATCACAAAAAAAGGGAGGCCTATCACAAAATGGGAACATGAAAACTCACCAACACTTGTATCAAAAAACGGGACGCTATCCCGTGGTCGCTAACCATAGAGCCGGTGCAACAACGTAGCACAACGGTACGCCTGAGGAACCCAAACTCGTAAAATTCGAAACAACGACATAGTACAACGGTACGCCCGAAGATCCAAACTCCATAAAAACGTGGGTCGCTAGCCCAAAAAAATTGGGTCGAAGCCCCAAGAAATAAATAGGTCGTCAGCCTATAATAAAAATGAGGTGAAACTCAATAAAACGAGGTACCGTCCCCTTCGTGGACAAAGAAACATAGTGTAGCGCTAGTCTAAATCACAAAAAATGATCCTCAATGATCATCAAGAAAGTGTCAATTACTCTAAGCTTGTAAATATATGAGCTTAGCTTCATGTCACATAACCACTAGCTTAACTTAAATATTTATGAACAAATTGTAGATCTCCACTAGAAAATTGTCACAAGAGATTCAATCGAACAAGTCCAAGAATTAACCAACGAAGTAAACGCAAGCGTTTCATACCATTCATTTTACTAAGCCATTTAATTAGATTTCTCGTACGGGTGAGGAAAAGGTTTGTATATACCAATAGATTGGAAAAAGGTTTTAATAAATGAGCTTTGTATTGAAATAGTGTTGAAATCGTTTTGATGAAAGAGTTTTGATATTTACTACTAGTATAGAAAGCTTTATATTTTTAAAGTGACAAATCACAAAAATGATTGTAAAACAATCAATCACCGAAATTCACATTCGAAGACGTGAATAAAATCCAAAGAAATCGATATCAAATCCATCAAAATGGATATTTCGAAAATTCCTAAAGAAAATGTCATCAAAGTCGATAATAAATGATAACAACAAAAGGGAAATAACACGAATCGACTAAAGTTGGAAATTCAAAAAAATAGGCAATATAGGCAAAATTGGCAAATAGGAGCAGGTCGGTCAACCGGACTCCCTGAGTCGGTTGACTGAACCAATGGTGGAAGTGCTCGGGATAGCACGTCGGTCGACCGGACCCTGAGCTCGGTCGGCCGGAGCCTGTAACCTGCACTTCCAAAACAGAGGCAGGAAGTGCTCGGGTAGCAGGTCGGTCGGCCGGCTACAGAGCTCGGTCGGCCGGACCGTGTTGCCAGCACTACCATGCCTATTTAATGTATGCCAATCCCCTCCGAATTGCAATCGGTCGAGCGACGGCACTAAGGATTTACGCCATCGACTACCCGACCATAGAAGCCCTTCCGTTCATCACCAGAACATGATCAAGACATCAAAGCTATGATTCTTAAAGAATTGAACCTAAAACACTAAAAATTGGAATATTCACCAAATCAATCCAAACCAAAAGCAATTGTACAAGAATAAGTGTTAGGAATTCATACCTAACAATCGAAGATAAATATAGGCCTAGACGTGAGATAAAAATCTCACCTTTTCACAAAATCAATAGAGGAGAAGCTATAGAGCAATGGCAAGAACAACCACTCTTCAATTCCAACCCAACAAGCTTGAATCTAAGCTTAAAGGAGAAACATTTTCTAAATTAGGTTTAGGAAATTTCTGAAATTGAATGGAGAAAGAGTTGGAGAAGATGAAGAGAAGGCTTACCAAAGCTTCTTCTATTAGTTTGGAGCTAGAGCTTGATTTGCAAAAGAAAACTAGGGTTTGGAGTTTTAATTTCCCATTCCACTCACCATTAATCTCTTTAGAACTGAAAAGTAGAGGAAGAGGGAGTGAATGAAGAGGAGTGGTTCAGTTTGGGGTATTAAGTTGGCTAGTGGGCTGAACACAACCCAAAGCCCCAAGTGAAAAGGTAGCAAAATTCAACTTACTCCAAACATATCGAAGCTTATACTCAAAAAGGTTTCAAACGGCATTTTGAACTCAATGGAAAGGGTCTCGAGTCCCAATTCGACTGTTTGCAAAAAGTAGGTTTTCGGACTAAAATCCGAGTATCGATAAAATATTTAAATAAAATATTTAAATAAAAAATCGATAAATATGCGGGTTGTTACAAAATGGATCTTTGTTTGTTATTAATATAAATGTATGTAAATATGATTTTAAAATAGCATTTATAATTGGGAAATCAGAAATAAATATAATGAATAATATATTGATTATAAACTTAATTATGGACTGATTTGAAAATGTGGCAATAAAAAAAATAAAGATTCGGATAAGTAAATAAATTATGATTGGGATACAATTTATATTTATAAATTTGATATTTGTTTACTCATTTATAGATACAAATTGATAGTATATTAATTTTTGAATTTGAAATTTAAAAATGAAAGTTTATTTTCCAATTATATATATATATTTATATATATGAATACATATTTATATTCGAAAGTTATTATTTGAAAGTTAAAACCTTGTGTACAAAATACATGTGGTTTCTTATTGATGTATAAATTGATTTTAAAATTTATTTGTATACTTATCTCATAATATTTAGTTAATAAAAAGATAAAAGCATAATACTTAAGATTTATATAAACATGTAAACAGACATAAGATAAAAAGGTTTAAAACAAAATTTTAAAATTTATTTAAAGCAAGGATATAAACATAAATTTCATTGTAAATGACATTTGTAGGTTAATAAATAAGGATTAAAACATGTGTAAGCTTTATGACTCATGAGATTTACAAGTGTTCATTTAATTTCAAGTGAATTAACAAGTGGCTTTATTAAAAATATATAAAATAAATGTAAAGAATAACCAGGACAATTTTTTCCTCATTTCTCAAATCTGAAAGTAAATCAAACTTCATACTCAAATAAGAAAAAGCACAATCATTTCAAGCTAATCCACTTCATTCTCCTATCTAATTTTTCTTTCATTTTCAAACTGAGAATTTAAAGAACCAAAATCATCTCAACATCAAAATGAAACCACAGTCTGGAAAATCAAAGTTTGAAACATCTCAAACCTGAAATTAAACTACATGATCAAAAGATATCCTGGAACAAGTTTAAAAAAAAACCAAAACCTGATAATACCCAAAAACAAATACCAAAAATCAATAGTTTTTCAAAAACCTGGAAATGAGGATCAAGCAACCGAAACAGTATCAATGTTCAAATTTTCTAACCAATTCAGATCAACAAGGAAATAACGAAATCAAAGGAAGCAAACTCAAAAAGTAAAACCAGAGCAGTTTAAAAGGCAAAGATTCCAGTTCAAAAGCAACATATCATAAGCCTGGAAATCAAATGGAAGTTTAAAGCTTCAGCTTCAACTTGACTCAGCTAAGCATGATTCAGCAGTCAACCTGATTTCAGCCTAAAGCTAGAAATGAGAAGATCAGGATCAAAGCAAAAAAATACCTGGTTTTCAAATTTATAAAAAAACCTGTTCTTCTTTGCTCTGTCATTTCTGACGTGAACAAACCATTTGAACTTGATATATCTCCTGATGTTTATTGTGCACTTGAAGTTTTGATGTTATTATGTTTGTGTGAATATAATCTGCATATATGTATATCCATGAAAATGGCAGTGCATGTTGAAATGAATGAAGGTGCTTGTCTCTGTTGATACAACATGCTAACCCATTCAAATAAAAAAATCAAAATCACTTGCTCCATTTCCTTTTAGGTTATGATTATTAAAAGGAAAATGTTAGTAAGGATGTAATCTTATTTTTTAAAATTATTTCCAGTGAAATTATTTAGTAAAAATTTCGAAAATAAGTTTTTATTGTAAAATCTTTTAAAATCGAAGGAAACTACCACTTTAGTTTTATGGTTTGATCATCTAAGTGGAATCATATTGTAGTATGATGAATTTAGGCATGGGAATCTTAATTTTTAGGTGGTGTTCAACGAGGTATTCAAGTTGAGCAGAGAACGTGTTTGGGTCAAATTCAGGTGGTCGGCGACGTTATCATTGACGTGATTAAGGCCGAAGGTGGTTCGTGTGGCAAGGAGCTTGGGAAAAATAGAGGGGGATTTTTTCAGATGATTGGAATGATGGGAAAATGGTGAGATAGGGTTTTGGGCGTTGTTTTGTCGGGTTAGTTGTTGATGTGACCTCGGCGACGAGAAAGCATAGGGGTCGATCACTTAAGGGGGATCGGTTTGTCAAGAAGTGGTGCGACTTTGGGTTGGTTGTCGTGAATCACGGAGGTCGGAGGTGATGACCATAGATGGTTTTCTGATCGGCATGGGTTCTAGAGTTTGAGTGTTTGTGTTCGTTTTCGATTTACTGTTGGGATCGTCGGAACAAGGGATCGAGTAGGTCGGCGAGGTAGATAATGACTTGAGGATGATCAGAATGATGTTGGAAGTGGTTAGGCCCGGTGTGCATGTGCACGTCGATGTGGTGATGTCAGTGATTGTACCTGGAAGAAGAAGAATGTAGCCTTGTAGTTGTGCTCGTGAATAGCTCGAGTAATTGCAGAAGTGACTCGAAGCAAAAGAGGTAGGGTGAAGACTCGAAGCAAGGCTCGGGTAAAATGAGAAATGGCTCGGGTATGTTGATTTTACTATAAAAAAGTTTTTAAACTTTTAAAATAAATCAAGTTTTACTTAAAAAATCTTAAAACTACTTCTTTTCAAAATAATAAATTTTTATTTAAGCTTGGAATTTATTAATGGTTTTAAAAAGAAAATTATTTTGAATTTACGGTGTTTTGATATCTACATGTAACCTTTGTTTTTAAAGTTTATATTAAATAAATTTAATAATGTAATTAAGGATTTAATTAAGAAGAGATGTTTTTTTTGAAAGTTAATTAACTTAAAGGATTAAGCTGATTGGTTAATGATAATTAATTCCAATGTTTATTAATAAAGGTTTACATAATAATTAAAGTAACTGATTTAGATAAATGATTTGTTTTTAATTAATAAAGGATTAATTTAATTGATAAAAAGGGTTATTTATAAATGAAAGTAATTAGGGGTAATTAATTAGTTAAAGATAATTATTTAATGCAAATAATTAAAGATTATTACTTAATTAAAAGTAACTAATTTATGATATAAATTGATTAATCAAGTAATTAATGGATAAAGGTAATTAATTTGTGATTTATTAATGTAAGTGATTAGGATAATCACTTATTGTAATTAATTAAGGATAATTAACTAAATGGTAAATAATTAAGAGTTAATTAAATAATGTTATTAGTTAAAGGTTAGTAAATTAATGAAAGTGATTAAAGGATGATTTATTATTAAGGATTAATTAATTATTGTGATTGATTAAGGGTAATTAATTAAAGAATAATTAAAAAATTAAAGGTCAATTATTTAATGATTAAAAGTTAACTAATTTAATTAATGATTAAAGGACAATTAATCAAATGATTTGAAATTAATTTATGTTAATTAACTAGGATTTGTGATTTATCTGATTTACTTTAATCAGATAATTAATTGATCTTACTCATGGATGTTTGAATCCTATTAATCGTTGAATTATTTGATATCCCTGTTATATTATGCTTTGTGTTATGAATTGTTTTGATGTGATCTGTGATGTAATTTATTTATCTATGATAAATTTATATTAGTTATCTGTGAATCTATGAATGAAGATAAGCGTTATAGAACTATACCACTTATCGAATATTGTTGTGCTTGAATCTGTGATGATTGATGGTGTTGCACTACTGTGCAAAACCCCTAGACTACACTATACACACTCAAATATGGATTGCACGAGGAAAATGGTTAAGTCACAGATTTTTGAAATAAAAAAAAATTGAATTTTGAATCCAAATGATTTTGGAAATGGAATTTGGTTAAATATGTAAAGCTTTTGAAAAGGATTTTTGAAAATTAAAGTTATTTTTAAATAACTTAATAAAGTTTTGAACTTTAAAATAGTTTGATTTGAATTTAAATTCAAAGATTTGAAATTGAACTTTATATTTGGAAATTATGGTTTAAAAATGTTTTGCAAGTTATAAATGTGTTTACATGGGTTTTAAACCATTTTAAAAGTATTGTTTTGGGAATTTGAATTTGACCCAAGTTTTATACTTAAAAGGTTTAACTTAGGTAAATGAAATCGGATTTTTCCCAAAACGAAAACTATTTGTTTTCAAATAATAATATCATTCATATAAAGAAAGGATTTCCAATTTGTGTTGAAAGATTTCAAATTTGAATGGAATTTAAATAGTTTAGAAAGCTATGAATGAACCTTTGTGAAAGATGGTTGAACCTTGTTTTGTAATTGAAGATTAAAATGGTGTATCTTTTATATATAAAAGGTTTGGAATGGGAATGGTTTTGAAAGCTAGGAATAAATCGTTGACTTAAAGATTGGATGAATTAATCCAATTAGATAGGGAAATTGTTTTGAAATAATGTGAATAGATCTTTTTGAAAAATGGGCAAACTTTGGGAAGTGAATCTTTTTGTTTAAAAAGATTTAAAATGGTAATTTTTTAAACCATTTTTTTTGGGTAATAAGTGTGACTTAACTGAGGTCCCATATCCATATGTTTTTAAATATTGCGCTCATTATTCGGTTTAGCCGGGAGAGGACCTTGTGTCATATAACCCATTTCGAATAATGATACGACGTTATGGATAACATTTGAAGACCGGTGGTGAAGATTGGGTATTTTCAAGAACGAAAGGATAACCCGTCGAATGTCTCTACAATTAGTCGCGCCGGTATAGAGATCTCCCTATGTGATGGGGAGTCCGATCGGGATTGTGAATACCCGGATTGCAAGGGCTTTTTTGGAAGTGCCTTCGATTCTGCTCGAACCCGGAACAGACTTGTATGGATGTGTGTTTGACGTTACACTTTGAGATGTAAAGCCGGTTTCTATTAAATACGTTTCTGTTTGGTGGTGGAGAATTTACTCTCTTAGCTTAACACCCTTCTCTGAGACGTACGAGCAAAGAGGTTATGTAGTTGATGGTTACTAGTGATACATTCCCAATTTGGTAACGTGGCATACGAAGTGCTGCTGATCATTTGTTGATCAATGCATGGCTTTGTGGAAAAGCGTTGCTTTGTGGACGAGACTGCATCAGGACCTCGCACCTCGAAAATGGTTGAAACAGGAAAGATGCAGCAAGGTTGCAGGGGTCGCGCCCCTAGGGTAAGTCCATTCCTTCTAGAAAAGGGTGGTATCATGATATGGAGCCCAGATACTTAAATCATGTGGACACTGTAAATTTATTACTGTGTGATGTTGCTTTGTGGTTGAGGATCCTCGGATAAAGGTCGCAAACGACCGGGCATGGCATATCTTAGGGGTTAATCCCTGGAAGGGAGTAAACTGGCCTTGTGTTGGCAGAGAGCCGGGTAGGTTCTCGGAGCATCCCTCGAGTGGCGTTCCTATGTGGCATAGTAACTTCCTTTGTCTAACCATTTGTTGGAAATCAAATCTCCAATACGCGTCTTGTACGATGGTAGATGTAGAACCAACCATTTGACATGGTAGCTATAGTTGGCATACCATAATGGTAGGTATGCTGGCTAAGATTAATATTATACTTGCAAATGTCTTCCACTATGCACTAATAATAATATCAAATGATTTTCGAGTATCAAGCATTTTTGACTGTCATAAGGAGAAATCTCCGACAATTATGCGTTTGCATCGTATGTGTGGCGGGAGGCCTTATGGCAGTTTCATTTTTCAAAAAGCATTGCGGATTTCAATTTTAAAATCTTTTGTTGTTTGTTTGAAAGATAAAACTGTTTTGTTTGCTCATACCAGTCCCATGACTGACCCAGTGTTTATTGTTCCTTTCCCAAACTTTGGGTGCCTAAAAATTTCCACACGGGATGTAACGGCCTAGAATTTCTGTCATTTGAAATTTGTATATTTAATTGATTTTAAATATTAACAAGTAAAATTTGTAAGTCGAATAAATTATATTTCAAATATCTTGATTTAATTGGATAATTAAATCGATAATTTAATATTCGAAATTACAGAAATAATTGGAAACCGGGTTTATGTGATTAAAATTGATTTGTAAAGTTGTATTAAATCATATTGGAGTTAGACTGATGTTATAGAACTTTTAAAATTGAATTAAAAGTTAATTTGTGGAAATTGAATATTTTAATATTTAATTGATAAGTAAAAATAGTCATTTTTCAAACAGTCTCGGATTTCGATGAAACCAGTTTCATTAGATCCGTAATGTTAAATTATTGTAGGATTTCAAATTTTGTGTCAATCGGATTTACGATTTGTCCGGGGCAAGCTAAAACGCGTTGAAAATCGTTTAAGTGAATTTTAATTTTAAATTAGTCGATTTGAAAACCTATCTTTCAAATACGATCGAATTGGCTCCCGATATATATTCCATTGCGTTCGAAATAGGGGTAAAATATTGTAAACGCCCGGCGGCACGCTTCGTTTGGAATTCGGAAAAAATTCGGATGAATAGTGTTTAAGAATTTTCTATATAAGGCCCCCTATTTTTTTCATTTGCAAAACTAAACTTAGGGTTTCAATTCTATAACCTAGCCGTCGGCCCTAACTATTCAATGGCTGAAGATTTCTAATCTTTTCTCCTCAATCTCTCTCAATCCCTCAATTATTTTGAAAATCTTCTAACTAGAAACTTGTAGAGGATTGCGAGTGCTTGAAATCCATACGGTGATGATCAAAATCAAGGCAACGAATCGTCAGCAATTTGCGTTCAAATAGGTGGCGTTCGTGCACATTTTTCATGAGCTAGGGAGGGCCGAGCTCTTCCATATTTCAGGCATTGATGGACTTGGTGGTGTGCTTCGTGGCGGTGGACGTTGATCGTGTCCTCGGCATTCGTAGTTGGCGCGGCAATTAGGGTTGGGGACGGCTCATTTGGGTTTGTTCGTGCGCATGTTACTGATGGGGAAGATGATGAAGTAGCGGCCACGATTTTATCAAATGGAATGAACGACTGCTGGATTGCAAAAGGTTTTAAAAAATAAAAGTAAATATGTAAATTGATTTATATAAAATTCGTATAAACTTTGTAACGCGATAACTTTGTCATACGAGGTCCGTTTCGCACGAAACGAATTCCGTTGGAACCGTATTGACGAATACTACGCGACGGAGCCGGATTGGCATTGGTTGGAGCTAGTGCGAATTTTGGGTAATTTTATTCGGAATGAAACGCTGAAACCACTATTGGAAGCAAGGTGAGAACTTCTCACTCAATTGAATTTCTTTCGATTTAAATTTTAAATATTTAAATTTAAAATTGCTTGATTGTGTGATTGAATGATCGTTGCTATTTTTTGTATTGACATAGACCCTATACGCCGCATATTAAGTGGATGTTATTTTATTAAACACATACACCGCGATATTCCACCTTGGTATTATATATGTACTTGGAGTTGATTTCCCGCATTATATAGAGGATGAGACCCTATTGCGCCGCATAATAGCGGATGATATTTTATATAAGCCCATGTACCGCGATATCCTATCTTGAAACGGGATTGGTATTGTGCTAACATCTGTGGATGCAGGGAAATCAGGTTGGAGGATTCCAACTGGATTACTCAAATAATTGAATTTGTTTCAATGTTGTGTGTTGATTATTTATAATCTCTGTGTGATTATCTTTGTGATCGAAATCGTTGAAGGCTAAAATTTAGCCGAATATAATTCTGGTATCGTTAGATAACGAAATAAATAAAAATTTGATTTTTTAAAATTCAGGTTGGAAGTTTATATTAAAAATTTATTTTTGAGGATTGGATAAATTTAAAAGAAGGAATTCTAAAATAATAAATTTTTATTTTTAATCTTATTGAATAAAATTTCAAAATATGGGAAAAGCTTTAATAAATAGATTTCGGGTAATATTATTCAAAGGTTGAAGAATTTATTCAAAATACAAATTTTTAAAGAGTTTGAAAAATTAAAGAATTTTTTTGTTTAAAAGGAATTTATTTTTAAAAGGAAATAAAATTTGAAATCCATTTGGGAATTGATTTTAAGGGATTGAATTTCAATCTTTTGAAAATCCATTTGGAAATTTATTTGGTGTTTTGAAAAGAATTTGAAATCAATTTGAAAACTGATTTGGGGTTTAGTTGAAATTGATTTCAATTAGAGATTAGAATGAAATTCACTTGGTGTTTAATTTCTTGGGAAATCAATATGGAATTTGATTTGGTTGTTTTTGAAATCAATTGAAAAAAATTGAATTGTTGCTGAAAGTGAATATTTGAAATCGATTTGAAAATCATATATCAGTGGATATTTGGAAACTTAAATTCACCATGGAATTTGTAAAGGAAAGGGAAATTTGTTTAAAAATAAACATTGATTTATCTTTGAAGTGTGGAAATAAATTTACGGATTTGGAACGTAAATTTAAAATAAATCGGTAAGGATTTATTTAATTGGTTTAAATGAACCATTTTGAAATGAAAGTGTATTCTCCCTGGAAAGCCGAATAAAATTTCTAAATAGCTTTGAAATATATATATATATATATATATATATATATATATATATATATATATATATATATAAAATTCTAGAATTGGTTTTGAAAAGGATACTTGAAGAAATTAACTTGTTAAATTGTTTTAAATCCTTTAAGTAAATATTTATTAAGTTGATATAGAAATGATTATTTCTAAGATTTAATCAATAATTGTTTTAGAAAATAGTTATACTATATACTAATTTTATTTTGAAAATTAGTTTGGACTTAAGTAATATGTAATATTGGTATAATATTTTTTTTGTAACTAATATTTTAAGTAAAGTGTTTAAAGAAAAATAGTTTTATTTCAAAGTGTTTTCCCGATATATTTTGGATAAGTGTTATAAATTATTTTAAAGTATTTGAACTCCGTAGATTTCCAGTGAAAATGAAAAAATATTTGAAAGTGTTTCCGCGTAAGGAAAATGATTTGAAATTTGTTTTCAAAAGTTGTAAAAGTGAAAAGTGATTTGAAATTTGTTTTCTAATGGTTGAAGTGTGAAAAAATATATCTTGTAAAGATATTTTTTGGAAAATAAATAATTCAGGAAATTATTTGGAATCCGGTGATGTTGTGCATATCTATTGGTAGTTAAATAACCGACTATCAATATTTACCTTTAGATGGGAATTTGTTGTGATTTTCTTAAATTTGAATGCTACACTTATTTTAAAATAAGCGCTCGTTATTCGGTTTAGCCGGGAGAGGACCTTTGGGTCATAAATCCCATTCCGAATAGTGATACGTCGTAATGGATAGCATTTGAAGACCGGTGTTGAAGACCGGATATTTTCGAAAACGGAAGGATTACCGTCGAATGTCTCTGCATCAGCTGATCCCGATATAGAGATTTTATCACCTTTTGTGATGGGAAGTCCGGACGTGATTAGTGAATATCCGGATTGCAAGGGCTTCTTTGGAAGTGCCTTCGGTTCCGTTCGATCCCGGAATGGACTTTTATGGATGTGTGTCTGACGTTACAATTTGAGATGTAAAGCTGGTTTCTATCAAATAAATTTATGTTGGTGGCGGGGAATTTATTCTCTTAGCTTAACACCTTTCTCTGAGACATACGAGCTCAGAGGTTATGTAGTTGATGGTCACTAGTGATACATTCCAAATTTGGTAATATGGAATACGAAATGATGCTGATCATTTGTTGATCGAAGCATGACTTTTGTGGAAAGCGTAGCTTTGTGGACAAGACTTCGTCGGACCTCACACCCCGGAATGGTCGAAACAGGAAGAATGCAGCAAGATTTTAGGCGGTAGCGCCCCTTAGGGTATGTTCATTTCCTTCTAGATAGAGGTGGTATCATGGTATGAAGCCCAGGTACTTGACCTATGTGGTTGCTGCAAATTTATTACTTTGTGGTTGCTGGTATTTAGGATCCTCGGATAAAAGTTGTTTACAACCGGGGGATGACATACTCGTGTCAATAGTTACCTATTTTTGTAGAGGTAACCCGCCTTGTGTTGGCAGAGATCCGGTTAGTTTCTTGGGGCGTCCCGCCAGAGGCATTCCCATATGGAAATAGGAAGATCCTTAGCCCGACCATTTGTTGGAAAATCCAAAGAAACAATACGAGCCCTATACGGTTTTAGTTGTATGACCTGCCATGGAATGTGGCGGTAACCTGCTATTGAACATGGTAGCTATAGTAGGCATAGTTCGGAATGTCTATGCTGGCTAAGATTTATATTATACTTTCGAAATGTTTTCCTGCACTTTGCACTTATAGTAATAATATCAAAGAAATTTGCGTATCAAGCATGTTTGACTATCATAAGGAGAAATCTCCTCCAATTCTGCGTTTGCATGGTGTGTGTGGCGGGAGGCCTTATGGTAGTTACATTTTCTAAAAGCATCGTGGATCTATTTTAAAATACTTCTTTGTTTTTTTTTTAAAAGATAAACTATTTTAAGTTCTCACACCAGTCCCAAGACTGACCTGGAGTTTATTGTTCCCTTCCTAAACTCTGGGTGTCCATCATTTTCCACACGGGCAGCCTAGAGTCAGGTTATCAGCATATTCTGGAATTCAGAAATTGCCGTAGAGATCTGGAGGCAAGCTGGATGACGTGGCATATCACTTGTATATGATATTATCTTTTCCGTTGTGTATCCACTTGTAAGGACAAGTTCATATAATTGTCTAGTTGTGTTGTGTTGTAAGTTGACTCTGTTAATGTAATGTATAAAATGTACTGTTCTTTTGATTTGAAGATTATTCATTTATCTATTATATGTTCTTTCGCTGCGATTGTGAGATTCTGATATTGTTTCTGTTGCTTCTTTCTTTCTTTCTTTCTTTCTTCTTCTACCTCTTCTTCTTTAACCTTAACAATTCAGTTTTCCGGCCTTTGATTGCTCGGCAGTTGATACAGTGGACGTATTAATGTCGATTTTCGAAAGTCGAAGAATCGGGTCTTGACACGGGCAGTATAGAGTTGGGTTTTTTAAATAGTCAAATGGTAGGTGTAGATACGATAACATTCAATCTCTGGACATTGGCAATCGCATTTGGAACTTAACTTGATGGGGGTTCGAGCTAGCTTTGGATTTGAGCATTTGATATGGAGATGCAAATGTTGGAGTTCACTCTTTGAAGTTCAAGTTATGATATCATATTCAGCTGTTGTTCCGCTGCTGTTGTTTTATACTGTTGCATTGTATTTGTGCTCTGATATATTTGGGTGATCAGTATTGTATCATATTTGGATATTGTATTCATTGTTGTATCAATGATATTGTTCTTTATGTTTCCGCTGTGTTGTTATACTTAATGTGTTATAAGCTTTGGCGAACCAGATTCGGCGTTTGAATCTGCGGCATTTGAATACCAGTGAAGTATTCGGTGTCGATTTTCAATGGTCGAGTCAGGTTCGTTATAAGTGGTATCAGAGCTAAAGGTTGAAACTTTAGCTTCGGAGTGTAACACATTAGGTAACTCATTAGAGATAGGGTGAAGTATACCCTAGAATGAGTATTCCCTAAGATATCCATTCGTGTGCCTCGGTAAATTCTATTACTATCCACTGATAGTGTGTATGAGTGCAAGAAGAGGACGAGATAGGGGACAGGGAAATACCATAACAAATGGTCAATACCTGCAACAATGGAAATAACTTTCTCTATCAATCTTCTTTGATCCAGTTCCGATTCTTTTGATTGCTTCGTAGTAGCTCAAGGGAGAAGCGTCGATATGGTGGCCTTAAGAATCGTTATAGATAAGTCCCTAATTCATATTCTCATTATCAACTTATCGTTTCAACTTTAACGAAATTGAAATTTTATTGGAATAAATTGGTAAATTAAGTAATTAAATTGTGTCGATAAAATGATTTCGATTAAAACCAAATTTGATATTCTATAGTAATCCCTTGTGTGGATCAAAATCTGAAGAGGGACAAGTTATATATACTTTGGGTTGTTCTGACTTAAATTTGGAATCCATATCTAGTGTTTGAGAATTGTGGAAGATTAAATCCATTTATCTATCATTTGGGTCTCGATATGTTCTACGAATTGTTAGTTATTCCTTCGAACTAACCGATGCCCCAGTGTATTCGTAGATCTAGTGACCCGTGTATCATGTGTAGTAATAGAATGAGTTCGTTCTTATATTTATTGATGATATTTTGAATTGGTATGCCAAATGTAGAATAGATATTCAGTTTAATCTGGTGAACCATATCTTTGGTATGTTCATCTTTTCACTGTTATTTCCCTGTCTTGGAAACTTCGAGGATGGAATTTTCTTAAGGGGGGAATTTGTAACATTCCTGGATTTTAGCAAGAATTAATTTGATAATAAATTATGAGATATTTGGTAATTAATTTATTTTTTGAAATTTAATTATGAATTAATTTGGTATTTTCCAATTTAAATAGATGTTTGTTTGCTATTAATATAAATGTATGTAAATATGATTTTAAAATGGCATTTGTAATTGGGAAGTCAGAAATAAATATTCTGAATAATATATCGATTATAAACTTAATTATGGATTGATTTGAAAATATGGCAATAAAAAAATAAAGATTTGGAAAAATAAATAAATTATGATTGGGATACGATTTATTTTTATAAATTTGATATTTATATTCAAAAGTTATAATTGATGTGTGTGTGTGTGTGTGTGTGAATACATATTTATATTCAAAAGTTATAATTTGAAAGTTAAAATCCTGTGTATAAAATACATGTGGTTTCTTATTAATGTATAAATTGATTTCAAAATTTATTTGTATACTTATCTCATAATATTTAGTTAATAAAATGATAAAACAAAATACTTAAGACTTATATAAACATGTAAAAAAAACATAAGATAAAAAGGTTTAAACAAAATTTTAAAATTTACTTAAAGCAAGGATATAAACATAAATTTCATTGCAAATGACATTTGTAGGTTAATAAATAAGGATTAAAACATGTGTAAGCTTTGTGACTCATGAGAGTTACAAGTGTTCATTTAATTTCAAGTAAATTAACAAGTGGCTTTATTAAAAACATATAAAATAAATGTAAAGAATAACCAGGATGATTTTCTCCTCATTTCTCAAATCTGAAAGTAAATCAAACTTCATATTCAAATAAGAAAAAGCAAAATCATCTCAAGCTAATCCAATTCATTCTCCTCTCTAATTTTTCTTTCATTTTCAAACTGAAAATTTAAAGAACCAGAATCATCTCAACATCAAAATGAAACCACAGTTTGGAAAATCAAAGTTTGAAACATCTCAAACTTGAAATTAAACTACATGATCAAAAGAGATCCTGGAACAAATTTAAAAAAAACCAAAACCTGAGAATACCCAAAAACAAATACCATAAATCGTCGGTTTTTCAAAAACCTGGAAATGAGGATCAAGCAACCAAAACAATAAAATGTTCGAAGTTTTCTAAGCAATTCAGATCAACCTGGAAATAATGAAATCAAAGCAAGAAAACTCAAAAAGTAAAACCATAGCAGTTTGAAAGGCAAAGTTTCAAGTTCAAAAGCAACAGATCAGAAGCCTGGAAATCAAACTGAAGTTTAAAGCTTCAGCTTCAACTTGACTCAACTAAGCATGATTCAACAGTCAACCTGATTTCAACCTAAAGCTAGAAATGCGAAGATCAGTATCAAAGCAGAAAAATACCTGGTTTTCAAATTTATAAACAAACATGTTCTTCTCTGTTCTTCTCTGTTCTGTCATTACTTAGGTGAGCAAACCATTTGAACTTGATATATCTCTTGATGTTTGTTGTGTACTTGAAGTTGTGATGTTATTATGTTTATGTGAACATAATCTGCGTATATGTGTATCCATGAAAACGGCAGTGCATGTTGAAATGGATGAAGGTGCTTGTCTCTGTTGATACAACAGACTAACCCATTCAAATAAAAAAAATAAAAATCACTTGCTCCAATTCCTTTTAGGTTATGATTATTAAAAGGAAAATATTAGTAAGGATGTAATCTTATTTTTAAAAATTATTTCCTATGAAATTATTTATTATTTATCAAAAATTTCAAAAATAAGTTTTTACTGTAAAATCTTTTAAGATCGAATGAAACTACCATTTTAGTTTTATGATTTGATCATATAAGTGGAATCGTATTGTAGTATGATGAATTTAGTCATAGAAATCTAAATTTTTAAGTTGGTGTTCAACAAGGTATTTCAAGTTGAGCAGAGAACGTATTTGGGTCAAATTCAGGTGGTCGGTGACGTTATCGTAGACATGATTAAGGCCCGAAGTAGTTCGTGTAGCAAAGAGCTTTGGAAAAATAGAGGGAGATTTTTCAGATGATCGGAGTGATGGGAAAATGGTGAGGTAGGGTTTTGGGTGTTGTTTTGTTGGGTTGGTTGTTGATGTGACCTCGGCGATGAGAAAGCATCAGGGTCGATCGCTTAAGGGGGATCGATTTGTCAAGAAGTGGTGCGACTTTGGGTTGGTCGGCGTGAATCACAGAGGTCGGAGGTGATGGCCAGAGGTGGATTTCTGATCGGCATGGGTTCTAGAGTTTGAGTGTTTGTGTTCATTTTCGATTTACTGTTGGGATCATCGGAACAAGGGATCGAGTAGGTCGGCGAGGTTGATAATGACTTGAGGATGATCGGAATGATGGCTGGAACTGGTCAGACCCGGTGTGCACGTGCTCGTCGATGTGGTGATGTCAGTGATTGTTACCTGGAAGAAGAAGGATGTAGCCTTGTAGTTGTGCTCAGGAATAGCTCGAGTAATTGAAGAAGTGACTCGAAGCAAAAGAGGTAGGGTGAAGACTCGAAGCAAGGCTCGGTAAAACGAGAAATGGCTCGGATCTGTTGATTTTACTACAAAAACTGTTTTTAAACTTTTAAAATAAATCAAGTTTTACTTAAATATTTTCTTAAAACTACTTCTTTTCAAAATAATAAATTTTTATTTAAGCTTCGAATTTATTAATGGTTTTAGAAATAAAATTACTTTGAATTTATGGTGTTTTGATATATACATGTAACCTATATTTTTAAAGTTTATATTAAATAAATTTAGTAATGTAATTAAGAATTTAATTAAGAAGAGATGTTTTTGAAAGTAAATTAACTTAAAGGATTAAGCTGATTAGTTAATGTTAATTAATTACAAGGTTTATTAATAAAGGTTTACATAATAATTAAAGTAATTGATTTAGATAAATGATTTGTCTTTGGTTAATAAAGGATTAATTTAATTGATAAAAAGGGTTATTTATAAATGAGAGTAAGTAGGGGTAATTAATCACTTAAAGATAATTATTTAATGCAAATAATTAAAGATAATTACTTAATTAAAAGTAATTAATTAATGATTTAAATTGATTAATCAAGTAATTAAAGGATAATTACTTAGTGTAATTAATTTGTGATTTATTAATGTAAGTGATTAGGATAATCACTTATTGCAATTAGTTAAGGATAATTAATTAAATGGTAATTACTTAAGAGTTAATTAAATAATGTAATTAATTAAAGGTTAGTTAATTAACGAAAGTGATTAAAGAATGATTTATTAACTAAGGATTAACTAATTATTGTAATTAATTAAGAGTAATTAATTAAAGAATGATTAAATAATTAAAGGTTAATTATTTAATGATTAAAGGTTGATTAATTTAATTAACGATTAAAGGGCAATCAATCAAATGATTTGAAATTAATTTATGTTAATTAACTAGGATTGGTGATTTAGCTGATTTACAATAATCATATAATTAACTGATCTTACTCATGGATGTTTGAATCCTATTAATTGTTGAATTGTTTGATATCCCTGATATATTATGCTTTGTCTTATGAATTGTTTTGGTGTGATCTGTGATGTAATTTATTTATCTGCGATAAATTTATATTATTTATTTGTGAATCTGTGAATAAAGATAAGCATTATAGAACTATACCGCTTATCGAATATTGATGCGTTTGAATCTGTGATGATTGATGATGTTGCACTATTATGTAAAACCCCTGGACTACACTATGCACACAAAAATATGGATTACACGAGGAAATCGGTTAAGTAACAGATTTTTGAAATGGTTTCAAAAAAATTAAATTTTGAATCCAAGTGATTTTGGAAATGGAATTGGGTTAAATATGAAAAGCTTTTGAAAAGGAGTTTTGAAAATAAAAGTTATTTTGAAATAGCTTAATAAAGTTTTTAAATTTAAAATAGTTTGATTTGAACTTAAATTCAAATATTTGAAATTGAACTCTATATTTGGAAATTATGGTTTAAAATGGTTTTGCAAGTTATAAATGTGTTTATATGGGTTTCAAACCATTTTAAAAGTATTGTTTTGGGAATTTGAATTTAACCCAAGTTTTATACTTGAAAGGCTTTAACTTACATAAATGCAATCGGATTTTTTCGAAACGAAAACTATTTGTTTTCAAATAATAATATCTTTCATATAAAGAAAGGATTTCCAATTTGTGTTGAAAGATTTCAAATTTGAAATGGAATTGAAATTGTTTTGAAAGCTATGAATGAACCTTTGTGAAAGATGGCTGAACCTTGTTTTGAAATTGAAGATTAAAATGGTGTATCTTTTATATTTAAAAGATTTGGAATGGGAATCGTTTTGAAAGCTATGAATAAATCTTTGACTTAAAGACTGGATGAGTTAATCCAACTAGAAAGGGAAATTGTTTTGAAAGAATGTGAATGGATCTTTATGAAAAATGAGTGAACTTTGTGAAGTGAATCTTTTAGTTCAAAAAGATTTAAAATGGTAATCTATTTAAACCATTTGTTTTGGGTAATAGACTTAAGTGAGATCCTATATACATATGTTTTTAAATATTGCGCTCACTATTCGGTTTAGCCGGGAGAGGACCTTGTGTCATATAACCCATTTTGAATAATGATACAATGTTATGGATAGCATTTGAAGAATGGTGGTGAAGACCGGGTATTTTCGAGAACGAAAGGATAACCCGTCGAATGTCTCTACACCGAGTCACGCCGGTATAGAGATCTCTATATGTGATGGGGAGTCCGATCGGGATTGTGAATACCCGGATTGCAAGGGCTTCTTTGGAAATGCCTTCGGTTCTGTTCAAATCTGGAATAAACTTGTATGGATGTGTGTCTGACGTTGCACTTTGAAATGTAAAGCTGGTTTCTATCAAATACATTTCTGTTTGGTGGCGGAGAATTTATTCTCTTAGCTTAACACCCTTCTTTGAGACGTATGAACTTAGAGGTTATGTAGTTGATGGTTACTAGTGATACATTCCCAATTTTGTAATGTGGCATACAAAGTGCTTCTGATCATTTGTTGATCATAGCATGGCTTTATGGAAAAGCATAGATTTGTGGAAGAGACTGCATCAGGACCTCCCACACCGGAAATGGTCAAAACAGGAAAGGTGCAGCAAGGTTGCAGGGGTCGTGCCCCTAGGGTATGTTCATTCCTTCTAGAAAAGGGTGGTATCATGGTATGGAGCCCAGATGCATAACTCATGTGGACATGGTAAATTTATTACTGTGTGATGTTGCTTTGTGGTTGAGGATTCTCGGATAATGGTCGAAAACGATTGGGGATGGCATATCTTAGGTATTACTCCTGGGAAGGGAGTAAACCGGCCATGTGTTAGTAGAGAGTCGGGTAGGTTCTCGAGGCGTCCCTCCAAGGAAGTCCAATGTGGCCTAGAAAGTTCCTTTGCCTGACCATTTGTTGGAAATCCAATCTCCAATACACGCCTTGTACGGTTTTAGTTGTAGAACCTGCCATTTAACATGGTAGCTATAGTAGGCATACTATAATGGCACGTATGCTGGCTAAGATCAATATTATACTTGAAAATGCAAATGTCTTCCACCATGAACTAACAATAATATCAAACGATTTTCGCGTATCAAGCATTTTTGACTGTCATAAGGAGAAATCTCCTCCAATTCTGCGTTTGCATTGTGTGTGTGGCGGGAGGCCTTATGGCAGTTTCATTTTTCAAAAAGCATTGCGGATTTCAGTTTCAAAATCTTTTTTTGATTGTTTTAAAGATAAAACTATTTTTGTTTGGTCATACCAGTCCCATGACTGAATCAGAGGTTATTGTTCCTTTCCTAAACTCTGGGTGCCCACAATTTTCCACACGGGCAGTCTAGAGTTGGGTTTTTCAGATAATCAAATAGTAGTTGTAGATTCGATAACATTGAATCTTTGGACATTGGCAATCGCATTTGGAACTTAATTTGATGGGGGTTCGAGCTAGCTTTGGATTAGAGTGTTTGATATGGAGATGCAAATGTTGGAGTTCTCTCTTAGAAGTTCAAGTTATGATATCATATTCAGCTGTTGTTCCGCTGCTGGCGTTTTGTATTCCTCTATTGCATTGTATTTGAGCTCTGATATATTTGAGTGATCGGTATTGTATCATATTTGGATATTGTATTCATTGTTGTATCAATGATATTATTCTTTCTGTTTCCGCTATGTTGTTATACTTAATGTGTTATAAGCTTCGACGAACCAGATTCGGCGTTTGAGTCTGCGTCATTTGAATACTGGTAAAGTATTCAGTGCCAATTTTCAAAGGTTGAGTCAGGGTCGTTATAATCTTGAACTTTAGGAAACTATGGTTTGAAAAGAATATTCAAATATGTATATGAATTTTAAACCATTTTCAAGGTGTTTTAAATGAATTGTTTTGATAATTCAAATTTAACTCAAATAGAATCTGCTTAGGGTACTGCAGGTTCGCTGATTTTCCTAATTTGACTTTTAAGGGCTAAAACTTGAGCAAATTGAATTGGATTGTTCTAAAATGAAAACATTTGTTTTCAAATAATAATAGATTTCATACATAAAGATAGAATTTTCCAGTTTTGTTCAAAAGTTTTCCAAGTTATGATTTAAATCACATTTGAAATGGAAATTGTTTTGAAAGCTATGAATTGAGTTTTGATAAAGATATGAATGGATGAATCACTTTTGAAAAGGAAATTATTTTGAAAACAATAAATGAATCTTGTTAAAGATTGAGTGAACTTGTTTTCAAACCGAAAGAGGATCTTATAAAAGGATCCTTTGTTAAGACCTTATGAATGAATCTTTGTTAAAGATTTTGGTGAACTTTGTTTAGATTAAAGAGGATCTTAATGGTGAATATTTTATTTAAAAGATTTTAAAGTGGAAATTGGTTTAAACCATTTGAAAGAAAGGTTTTGGGTAATAAGTTGTGACTTAACTAAGATTCCATATATCCATATAGTTTTAAAATTAAGTGCTCATTATTCGGTTTAGCCGGAAGAGGACTTTGTGTCATAAAACTCATTCCGAATAATGATACGACGTTATGGATAGCATTTGAAGACCGGTGGTGAAGACCGTGTATTTTCAAAAGCAAAAGGATAACCCGTCCAATGTTTCTGCACTGACTGGTCCCCGGTATAGAGAATTGATCACCATTCGTGATGGGAAATCCGGGCGTGATTAGGGATTATACGGATTGCAAGGGCTTCTTTTCAAGTGCCTTCGGTTCTGTTCGAACCCGGAACAGTCTTGTATGGATTTGTGTCTGACATTACACTTTGAGATATAAAGCCGGTCTTTATCAAATGCATTTCTGTTTGGTGGCAGATAATTTATTCTCTTAGCTTAACACCCTTCTCTGAGACGTACGGGCTTAGAGGTTATGTAGTTGATGGTTACTAGTGATACATTTCCAATTTGGTAATTTTGCATACGAAGTGCTGCCGATCATTTGTTGATCAAAGCATGGCTTTTGTGTAAAGCGTAGCTTTGTGGACGTGACTTTGTCGGACTTCACAACCCGAAAATGGTCGAAACAAGAAAGATGAGGCAAGGTTATTTGGAGGTTACACCCCCTGAGGGTATGTCCATTTCCTTCTAGATAGAGGTGGCATCATGGTATGGAGCCCAGATATTTAACCTATGTGGTTACTGCAAATTTATTACTTTGTGATTGTTGGTGTCGGGCGCTCTGATAAAGGTAGGTTACGACCGGGGGATGGCATACTCGTGTAGTAGTTACCTAGTTACAGAGGTAACCTAGCCTTGTGTTGGCAGAGATCCGGTAGGTTCTTGGGGCATCCCTCCAGAGGCGTAACCATGTGGCCCAGGAAGTTCCTTTGCTTGACCATTTGTTGGAAATCCAAAGAAACAATACACGCCCTATACGGTTTTAGTTGTATAACCTGCCATGGAATGCGGCGGTAACCTGATATTGAACATGATAGCTATAGTAGGCATACAATAATAGTTGTATGCTGGCTAAGATTAATATTTTACTGTTGAAATATTTTCTGCACTGTGCATTAATAATAATATTAAAAAGGATTTTGCTTATCAAGCATGTTTGACTATCATAAGGAGAAATCTCCTCCAATTCCGCATTTGCATTGTGTTTGTGGTGGGAGGTCTTATGGTAGTTTCATTTTCCAAAAAGCATTGGATTTATTTTAAAATTATTTTGTTTTCTTTTGTGAACGATAAACTGTTTTTGTTTGCTCACACTAGTCCCATGACTGACCTTCTTTAGTACAACGTGATAGGGGATTCTCGCTTTGCGTTTGGTGGAAAACGGAAGACTCTTACCCCTACATGTCCCCGGGGAGGGGTTGGCTAGCCGACGAGGTCAAGAGTCGAAAGGCTGGCTGTAAAAGCAAGGACAGGGTACCAATGTGTGCCACGGTGGAGGGCATCCGCTGTCGGACGGCCGAAGGCCTAGATCGTCACATTTGGTATCAGAGCTAAAGGTTGAGTAAGAACTTTAGCTTTGGAGTATAACACATTAGGTGACTCATTAGAGATAGGGTGAAGTATACCCTAGAATGTGTAACAGCCCGGAAACTATTGTAGAAGCTCAAGCTTGGATTCGATACAGTGAGAAGATCTTTAAAGAATTGAGATTGGATGGGGATCAAAGGAGGTTGATATTTCCTGGCATCTCCAGGAAGAAGCTTTGGTGGGAGACCATTATTTTGGCTAAATCAAAGGATAAGTTGGCATGGGACATAAACTCTACATAGTGTTAGGGAGTGTTTGTTTGGATGAAATGGTTGCTTTGGTTGCAAGGATATGGTTGATAGGTATACTTTGGTTTCTTAAACTAAAACTTTAAGGATTGTTCTCTACTTTCAAATTTCGAGGGAAAAATTTTCTTAAGTGGGGGAATTTGTAAAATTCTTGTTTTTAGACCGTATAAAAATTGGTAATTAATATAAAATTTTGGTTAAGTTATGAATAAATGGAGAATTAATTTGAAATTTTAGAAATAAATACATATAACTAAATTATAAAGAAGAATTTTGGTCTTGGAAATTCAAGAATAAATATTTTATAAAATTAACTAGATTTAAAAAGTTATAAAGTTATATTTTCAAGAATAGAATATATGTATATATAAGTTTTAAATAGAAAATGTATGAATAAATATTAAAAAAACATACATATATGTTTACAATTAATTTGTAAATTTATAAAATGATATTTGATAAAAGATTTAAAATATCTTTTGAAATTAAATAAGATACATAAAAAGGATCAAATACTTTCTCTTAAATGTATATATGAATAAGTAAAATTTGTATATATAACAAATCTATCTCACAATACTTAATATATAAAAACATAAAACATGTTTCATAAATAAAAATTAAGTAGGGATTTGAACATGTTTTGAAAATTAAAATAAAGTAAGGTTTAAAACCTAATTTGTAAGTAAATTAATAAAGGGTTAAAACATAAAGTTGCTTGTTTTTACAAGTGTAAGAAGAAAAATTAATGTATGTAACAAGTGTTTACATAACTTAACAAGTGGCTTAAAAAATTCTTTTAAATTAAAATATGTGTAGAGTGTAAAAACTAAGCTTCTTCATTTTTCAACCATGTCTTCTTCTTTCATGTTCTAAAATCCTGAAAACAAACAAAGGAAAAAAAATATGTTTCAAAGTCAAAAGCCTGTTTCAATTTCAAGCAGATCAAAAGAAAGTTTAAACAAAAAAAACAATATTATGTTCAAAGTTTCAACCTGAAAGCTTTCAAAACTGGAAACCAGAAGAAAAAAAAGCAAACTTGTAAAAGATCAGAGGCAAACTACAACCTGGAAATAAAACCAGATTCCAAATTCAACTTGTTCGAGCAGTAGATTCAATTCGTCAGAGTTTCAGATTAAAATTGAAATCAATATCTCAACAATTTCATATCAAAGACAATAAGAGCATTTTCGGATTTTAAAAGCTAAATTGGTCCTCTGTTCACTTTCATGTGAGCATACTTCAAATTTAAAGACACTAAATCCATTTATATATTGTTGTTTGTGATAAACAATCAAAGTAGTGTTAATGCATGGTTGAATTTTTAAGCATTTGTCTGTATATGAGGTAAAGCATCTATATATGTCTATGAATTTGTTTATCCATGTGTTCCTGTTCAGTAACAGGTTAACAGATTCAAGGAAAAAATGTATATCTCAAAACTAACAAAAAGATTTAAGTAATCATCTTTAAATGATATCTGGGTATAGCTATCCGATTCAAATTTTAAAAACATTTGGATGTATAAATAACAAACTACATTTTAGAAAACAAGGAAATACAGTGAAAATAAATCAAAATCAGAAAATGGTATTCGAAATTTCTTGTTTTGAATTTGTAAACTGATTGGAGTTGTAAAATCATGAATTTTAATTCTTGAATCAAAATTTTTAGCTTCGATTCGAGATAGAATTCTCGAATTGAACGGAAAACACAAAATTGTCGATTTTTGGTGGCAAACGTTGAACTAGGTATCAGGTTTGATCATGGTGATAGCAGGAAGGATGGTGATTGTAAGAAAAATGGTTGATAAATTTATAGGCCATCGGCGCGGTGTGGATTTGCTGAATTAGGGTTCGAATAGCAGTTTTCGTCGACTAGGTTCGAGGAGTTACTGCATCATCAAGGGTAGATCCGAGTGGACTGGAGCTAGGGGGATCAAAGCGTTGGGGTGTTCTATAGCTTTAGAAGAAGTCGCGTGATTTCTGATTGATTAGATCGTCGGCGTCGAGGCAAAATTTTGATGATGGTTAGGTTCTAGTTTCTATCCATCAGCTCAAATTCATTTTCTTTGTAATTTCGACGAGCAGGGTTATCGATATTGTTGGCGAAGTTGTAGGCGACCTGAGGATGGTCGCAGTGAAGGCCAGAACATCATCGTTGATCCGTGCACGTGCACGTGGTATCTTCGATGTCAGGTTGGAGAAGATGAAATCACCTTGGGGTTTTGTTCGAAATTTTTCGTGTTGGACATGAGAAGCATAGAGGAGGAGTTTCCTCGATGTTGGGCTCGAGAACAATTAGAAATTGGCTTAGGTATTCTTTAATGATTGGGTTTAAAGAAAATTTTATATATACAAGTTTTAAAATTTTTAAACAAGTTAAGTTTTTATTCAAAGAATTCTTTTAAAACACTTCTCTTTCCTAAATAATAAATGGTTAGTTAAGTTTGAGATTACTTCAAAATTTTGAAAATAAATTATTTCAAAGTTATTAAATTAAAGTGTTTTTAAATTTGTATAACCTTTATTTTAAGAGTTTTTAAATAAACTTAATATTATAATTGAATGGATAATTAAGAAATGAAATGTTTTAAAAGTTAATTTAACTTAAATGTTTTTAAGTAAATTAGTAATGAATATTTAGATCCAAAGGCTATTGATAAGATTTAAAAAAATAATCAAAGTGATTAATAAAGATAAAATGGTTTATCGTTTAATAAATTAAGATCTTAAGCAATAAGAAATTTATTAATTAAAGAAAGTAATTAAGGGTAATTACTTATTGAAAGTGATTAGAGGATAATTAATGTGATTAATTAAAAGAATAATTACTTAATAAAAGTGATTTAAAAGCTAATTACTTAATTTATCTAAGGATAATTAATTAGTATGATTAACAAATCAGTGTAATTAACTAAAGATTAATTAAGTAGTTAATTAGTATAATTAATTAAAAGTAAATTGATAAGTTAAAGGTTAATTAAATAATGATTAAAAGTGGATTAATTTGTAATTACTTAATGTAATTAATTGAAGATAAATTAATTATGTAATTAACATAAACGTTAATTTAATAAAATGATTAATTAAAGGATAATTAATCAGGGTGATTTATTTAATTATGTGAATAATTAATGGTTAATTAATTAAGGTAATTAATTAAGTTGAATAATTAAGATTGATTACTTAATTTATATCAAATGATTTGTAATTAATTAATCAGGATTGGGTAATAAATTCAAAAGAAATTAATTTAATTGGAAATTAAATTTGAATAAATTAAGGGTTAAAAATTAATTAATCCTAATTATAAATGATTATTGTGCGCTTGGATTGCTTATAGATGTATGAATTGTATTGAACGCGTGAATGGATGATTGTCTCTAATCTATGATATCCTGTTCTTTGAATTGAGCTGTGTGTAATTTATTTACTAATTTATCTATAATACATTTATATATTATCTATGTATCTGTAAATGAGCGATAAGCGTTAAGGATTATACCGCTTATCGATATTGTTGTGTTTAATCTATAGTGATTGATGATATTGCACTACTGTGTAAAGCCCCTGGACTACACAAACACACACAAATGTAGATATCACAGGATATTGGTTAAGTCAATGGAAATTTTGAAATGGTGAAGACTTTGGAAATTGAATTTGAATTTAAATTGGTTTGAAAGTGGAACTGGTTTTAATATAAAGAGCTTTTGAAAAAGGAAGTTTTTAAAATTGAAGCATTTTGGATATAATATGGTTTATTAGAATTTGAATTCAAAATTGAGTTTGAATTCAAAGTATTGAAGTTAAGTTTTATGTGTAAATAAGTTTTTTTATTGGAAATTCTTTCCAATAAAGTTAATTTGGTTTCTAAAATGCTTTGGAAGTTTAAAGTTGAATTTTGAGAAATAATTATTTAAAGTATTGTTTTAAATAATCGATCTTGAACTTTGGGAAACTATGGTTTGAAAAGAATATTCAAATATGTATATGAATTTTAACCAATTTTCAAGGTGTTTTAAAGGAATTATTTTGAGAATTCAAATTTAACTCAAATAGAATCTTCTTTGGGTACTGCAGGTTCGTTGATTTTCCAAATTTGACTTTTAAGGGCTACAACTTGAGCAAATTGAATTGGATTGTTCTAAAACGAAAACATTTGTTTTCAAATAATAATAGCTTTCATATATAAAGGAAGAATTCTCTAGTTTTTTTCAAAAGATTTCCAAGTTATGATTTAAATCACATTTGAAATGGAAATTGTTTTGAAAGCTATGAATTGAGTTTTGATAAAGATATGAATGGGTGAATCACTTTTGAAAATGAAATTATTTTGAAAACTATAAATGAATCTTGATAAAGATAGAGTGAACTTGTTTTCAAACCGAAAGAGGATCTTAGAGAAGGATCTTTTGTTGAGACATTATGAATGAATCTTTGTTAAAGATTTTGGTGAACTCTTTTTTGACTAAAGAGGATCTAAATGGTGAATCTTTTATTTAAAAGATTTTAAAGTAAAAATTTGTTTAAAACATTTGAAAGAAAGGTTTTGGGTAATAAGTTGTGACTTAACTAAGATCCCATATATCCACATGGTTTTAAAATTAAGCGCTTATTATTCGGTTTAGTCGGGAGAGGACTTTGTGTTATAAAACCCATTCTGAATAATGATACGATGTTATGGACAGCATTTGAAGACCGGTGGTGAAGACCCGGGTATTTTCGAAAGTGAAAGGATAATCCGTCGAATGTCTCTGCATCGACTAGTCCCCGGTATAGAGATTTGATCACCCTTTTTGGTGTGAAATCCAGACGTGATTAAAAATTATCAAGATTGCAACTGCTTCTTTTGAAGTGCCTTCAGTTCTATTCGAACCCGGAACATACTTGTATGGTTGTGTCTGACATTACACTTTGAGATGTAAAGCTGGTTTCTATCAAATACATTTCTATTTGGTGGCAGAGAATTTATTCTCTTAGCTTAACACCCTTCTCTTTAACACCCTTCTCTGAGACGTACGAGCTCAGAGATTATGTAGTTGATGGTTACTAGTGATACATTCCCAGTTTGGTAATGTGGCATACGAAGTGCTGCTGATCATTTGTTGATCAAAGTATGACTTTTGTGTATAGCGTAGCTTTGTGGACGTAACCTCGTCGGGCCTCACAATCTGGAAATGGTCGAAACAAGAAAGATGCGGCATGGTTATTTGGAGGTAGCGCCCCTGAGGGTATGTCTATTTCCTTCTGGACAGAGGTGGTATCATGGTATGGAGCCCAGATATTTAACCTATGTGGTTACTGCAAATTTATTACTTTATGGTTGTTGGTGTCGAGCGCTCGAATAAAGGTTGGTGACGACCGAGGGATTACATAGTCGTGTAGTAGTTACCCAGTTACAGAGGTAACTTGGCCTTGTGTTGGCATAGATCCAGTTAGATTCTTTGGGCATCCCTCCTGAGGCGTACCCATGTGGCCCAGGAAGTTCCTTTGCTTGACCATTTGTTGGAAATCCAAAGAAACTATACGCCCTGTATGGTTTTAGTTGTATAACCTGCCATGGAATATGGCGGTAACCTACTATTGAACATGGCAGGTATAGTAGGAATACAATAATGGCTGTATGCTGGCTAAGAATAATATTATACTTTCGAAACATTTTCTGCACTATGCACTAGTAATAATATTAAAAAGTATTTTGCGTATCAAGCATGTTTGACTATCATAAGGAGAAATCTCCTTAAATTCTGCATTTGGATTGTTTGTGTGGCGGGAGACCTTATGGTAGTTTCATTTTCCAAAAAGCATTATGGGTTTATTTTAAAATTCTTTTGTTTTATTTTATTGAAGATAAACTGTTTTTGTTTGCTCACACCAGTCTCATGACTGACCTGGAGTTTAATATTCCTTTTCTAAACTCTGGGTGCCCACAATTTTCCACACGGGTAGTCTAGAGTTTGATTTTCAGATAATCAAATAATAGATATAGATTCGATATCTTGGGAGTCTTTGGATTTCCACGATCGCATTCAAGATCCATCTTGCTTATTATAACGTGATGGTGGTCCGAGCTTGTGGTTTGGATATAGCTGCTTTTGGATTGGAGTTTGGAGATTTTTGGAACATTGGAATGGAGATGCAATATTAGAATTTGAAGCTCTCTCTCTCTCTTCTATTGAAGTTAATGTTGGTGTTCCTTTGTCGAAGACTTTATTCCACTGTTATTTTTTTATCAAAAATATCTCGATTGTATCATTATTGTATCCAGTGTTTTATATGAATGATATATTCATTTTCTTCCATTGTGTTGTTATACTTAATGTGTTATAAGCTCTGGCGAATTGGATTCGAACGTTTGAATCTGTGGCATTCGAATACGAGTGAACTATGGATGTCCATTTTCGAACGCGAAAATCCAGGTCGTCACAGCAGCCTTTTTATTTCTTATTACCGTGCGTACTAAAATTTCTGTCGTTCCTCTCTTCTCGATGGATGAAAACCTAAATTCACAAATCCAAATCTAATTTCAAATCAATTTCTAAAATTCGAACTCCTCCAAACCTTATCATGTTATATACCATTTTGAGGTTCTCGACGAGTGTAATTTAATGCCGCTGTTCGTTTTTCGATCGGTATAACAATTTGAATAGATATTGAGGTTGAACCTTAGCCGTCCATATTAGGGTTTTGATTATTTAAAGGAGGATCTTCATCCCGAAGTTGATCGGGTGGCTATGGTTTGTAGACAATGTTGAAACAGGCTCGTGCATATAGTTACTTCATGTTGAAGGAGTCGAAAATCGCTAGGTTTGATCGTTGATGGTAGTGGCGATGCTGGCCATCTCGTGAAAGCGGAGGCATCATGAGGTGGAGGGTCGACTAGGGCTGTTGGAGACGTAGGACGTGTGGATGGTATTAGATCATGGTCGTGTGGCATGAGGTGGTGGTGAGATGAGCTTGAACGGCAACAGCTTCATAGTGTACAGGTTCGAACGAGAAGCTCTGTTAGGGTTGTGCATAATGTAAGAGAGGTAATGTGGGTGTTGCAATATTATTTTATTTAACTTAAATTTTAACTTCGAATGTTCTAACATATATAACTTTTGCGTACCGAGGTCCGATTCATGCGAGGTTTGTTTCAATAGGGTCGTATCGAAATTTTGGACTTTACAAAACTGGTATGGATGAATTCTTAGACTATTGAATTTTGGGCCTTATTTTAGATTTCAAATCGATTTGAATGAAAGGTGAGTGTTTCAAACCACTCACAACTACTAGAATATCTTATGTTAGTTAAATTTATGATGTGATTAAAATTTAATTGGTTGATGTTTGGTACATTTAAATGGTCATTCCAGTAAAATCGGACATTTACTGAATTTAATCGCCATTTAATTTATTATTGAATTTTAAATTGCCAGTTATTGCCTGTTATTCATAATCAGTAAATTGTTGTTGTTTATTGGTTGCTTTAAATGATGATTGTGATGGATGTTTGATTGTTGATATTGAATGAATGGGTGTTATATTTACACATTATTATCACACTTCCAGTTCTCCTTGTTCATTGTTAGAAAAATCCTAATATGTTGAAATGATACACACCCAAGCGATTTGATAAATTAAGGTAAAATATTTATGGGATGAAATGATAGACTCAAGCAATTTTCTGGATTTTGATTTTATTTGGGATTGTGGGGTGCAATGATAAATGCCTATAAAATATAAATAACTACGGATTGAAATGATAAATATCCGTATGACTTGACCGTAGGGTAGAAAACTATATATGGAAGTTAGATGTAACGAACCATAATTTTCGATAATTAAAATTATTAATTTAGTTAATTTTTACAATTTAATGTTGAAATAAATAAAAAAAATTATGAGTTATGAATGAAACAAAATCTAGAATGGACGGTAATGATGTCAATTTAAGTTAATTATTAATAAATTGAATGAATTCCAATTAACTGAAAAAATATATATAAGTTATACTTGGTTATAAATTTAATATGAGAAAACCAGCTGGAAATATTGAATTAACCAATGAAATAATACATATTAAATGGTAACTGAATAAAATTGGTGTTATGTAAGTATTTATAACTTTTGTTTGAAAGTAATAAACTTATAGTGTAATTAAAAGTTAAAGGTAACAATTACTGTGTGTTACCTATTTATTTAGCCTGTTAGATTAAATTGGAAATCAATTACAATGATTATAATTCAATATTACGTTAATGTAAATTAAATTAATATTTGGAAATAATGTTAACTTTATTCACAATATGATAATTCGTTGAATAAAAAGCATGGAAATCAAGATTTATTTATATATTAGGATTTAAATAATAATAATTGGATTAAATGAAATTAAATAATTTAAATACTACGTAAATGGAAATTAAGATGATGATTGACTGAATAAAGAGATTGAAACCAAATTGAATTTATTTATTTGAATTTACTTAAATCGAAGGTAAAAACTGTAATTTTGTAATAAATCCTTATTTGATTCACATGGAAATTTTGGTTAATGAATTATAAGTTTATATGTAATCAGGAGTGATAGAAATTTTTAACTATTAAATTTGAATTGAAATTGATTTAATTAATTTAACATTTATTTATTTATTTAATGTGAAAATAGCCATTTTGGCCACTGACTCGGATTTCGATGAAACCAGTTTCATTGGATCCATAACGATGAATTATTGTAGGATTTCAAGTTTCGTAATGATCGGACTTGTCATTTGATCGCACGGGCTCGAAACGCCTAGAAATCAATTTGATTGAAATCAATTGAAATCAATTTGAAATAAGTTGATTTTAGCTTAACTTCTTCATACAATGGAATTTGGATTTGAAACCTATTCCATTTATTTTGAAATATTTGAAAACATCTATTTTGATATATGGGCTGACCAATTTCCATTCCGTAGTCGAAATGGGCTTTTCGGGTCGTGTATTGTTCAACATTCCAAACCAATCGTGCCCATTCCTTTCCACTTTGTTCTACCTATAAATATCTCATTATAAACCCTAGCCACTCCTTACTTTCATTTGTCTGTACGTATAATTCAATGATCTCTCCTTCTCAATGGCAGATAAACAAATTCTCAATTCCAAATCCAATTACAATTCAAAATCAAATCAAAAAAAAAATTCATACTCCTCAAACACTATCAAACTATATATGGATTTGAAGCTCTCGATGAGCGCAAGGTGAATTTGTTGTCTTCTTTTCGATCCAGATTTCTATGCATTTGGAATTCGGGGTTCAATCTTTGGTTGTTCATCACCCGTCGATCAACGTCAGTGGATCGATGAATCAATGATACAGAGTTGTAGAGAGGGTCTTGGCGAGCTCATCAGCGGTGTTTGTAAGGTCGCGTGACAGTTGGATTTAGCAAATTAATTCGATTAGGGCATGCCAATGAGGCGGTGGTTTCTCCGTTCTTCGCGAATGATGGTGATGCAGGAGGAGTCACGTGAGGTCGGCGTGGTAAGGGAAGGTCGTGGGCGTCTCTAGGTGGTCTGTGGGTCACGTATGGCTGTGGACGCGGCGTGCGACAAGGGATGACCACCAGTGGCTGTTCGGGGTAGTGTTTCTGTTTTCGAAGGGACTTGGGTGATATTGATGGCATGTGGCTGCATCCTAAGGTAACTCTTTTATTTTACTTTATCTTGTTTTAATTTGAATTCAAATGATTCTGACTTGCATAACTTTTGCATACAAGGTCTGATTTACGTGTGGTTTTCTCCGTTAGGATCGTATTAAAATTCAGGAAATTTTAACGCTGGTTTGAACAAACTCTAAGACCGTTCAAATTTTGGGCTTAAATTGGATATAAATTCAATTTAAATTCAAAAGGTGCGTGTTTTTAACCCACTCTCAACTTCTAAAATTTCTTACGTTTGTTAAATGAAATTAATGATGTGATTGGAAATTTATTTATGACTGTTTGGTTTAATTTAAATCGTCATCTCAGTTAATTCCAATTAATTTGAATTAAATCGTTATTTATTTGTTATTGAATATAAATTGCTTGTTAAATACATGTTATTGACTATCAGTTCTATATTAATATTTATTGATTGATTTGGATGACATTTGTAATGGATGTTGATTATTGATGTTGGTTGAATGGGTGTTGTGTTTTTTATCGTTATAAAATGCAAGTTTGTTATGGGTTTTTATTTAATTCGAGATTGCAGTTTGAAATGATATATAACCATAAAATTTAAAATTGTTGATTGAAATGATAAATAACCGTATCACTTGACCCTAGGGTAGAAAATTATATACGTACACCGGATTGGTTAAATTAAATTATTTTAAAATCCTTAAATTTTTGAATTTAATCAATTGATGTTTTGAGATAAATTTGATTCTTATAAATTTAATTATTATCTAAAAATCAAGTTTTGTGTTGAAATGCGAATTGGTTTAAAATGGGAAATTCATTAAGAAATTAAATTGGAAGCATAAAATTAAACTTTTTCGTAAATGAAATTCTACTGAAATTGAGTTATTTAATTTGTTTGAAAATAACTTTGAAACATTTTGAAATTGGAGTAATCCATATCGATACTTTGAATATGGATTGAAATGATATAAAATTCGATGGTTTATTGAAATATGGTTTGTCAATTTGGAAATTTCAAATGGTCCATATATGTTGAAACGAAATGAATAGTTTAATCTATTATTAACTTCAAACTCATATTTTAATATAAATTGATTTGAAAATATATTATTTTACAAAATTCTAATTATTAAGATTTTCAAATTTATTAGACTAGTTAACTAATATTAACTATATGAATTATTTTAACCTATTTTAAACTAATTTTGATTATTTTAAACTAAATAAACTATTTTAATAAATTTTAAATCTACCTGATCTATTTTAATCTATTTTAATTATATTTAATCCATTTTAAACTAATTTAATTTATTTTAAACTATTTTAATTTATTTTAAATCTAATTAATCTATTTTAAGCTATTTAATCTATTTTAATTATATTTAATCTATTTTAACCTCTATTAATTATTTGTAACTATTAAAATATTTCTTCCAAATTCCAAACTAAATAAAATAGATGGGTTTATATTCAAATTTCTTGATTTTTAAAGTAAATATGGTTAATAGTGTTATAACCAATGTTGGAATTTTTAAATGTTATAATAAATCGAAATGATAATTTTGAAGTAAGAACTTAACCTGTTTTGGAAATATGATTTTCGAAAGAAATATGATTTGACAATGGTATAGTTTTTTAGAACACAATTTTTTGATATAAATTGTGAATTTGACTTTGAAAGGAAATATAATTATGGAACTATAATTTCAAAGGCGAATACGATTTCGGAAGAATGTAATGATTTCGAAAGTGATATGGTTTGAATTGAATATGATATTTTGATATCAATTATGAAATGATTTTGGAAATGTAAAAGAACCATCCGGTGTGTAATAAGAGATTGGTAGTCAAAGTGACCGGGATCAGATGTTGTCATACTCTTTGCCAATAACAAAAACCACTTTGATAACTGTGTACAATGTGGAGATTCTAGAATGAAGTAGGATGGTGGCAACGATCCTTTATGAGTTATATATGTGGACCCGACTCTCATGAGTTGGCATAAGGTGGCTAAAACGGAAGAGATTCTTGGCCAAGTGAGGTCATTCCTTCGATCGGGCGCACTGTATCGATACTTTATTCTGACTTTTGATTTATTTGGTGGTCACCCTTTAGTTTTTACTCGAGAGCGTGTTTCGAGATGGGTGGTAGAAGCTGTTATGCGCTACCACCAACTCGGATGCATATTTGGTATACCTACCCTAACATTGCCTAGTTGTGCTGTGTCGCCTACCCTAGCGCGCCTTCTATGAGTTTTTTTTGTAACATACCTATGGAGTGCCCTTTGGTGACGCCCAGTGCGGGGGAGATTACGGTACTGCACAGACTATGGGAATACATAAAATGTGTTAAGGGGGATATGGGTAACGCCTTAATGCTATTTTAATACTTTACTTTACTGTAGATATATTATAATAGCGTATTGTAATACATAGTAGATATTTACCGGATGCTTAGGAGGTGTGAATCCCGAGCATCTCTTATGTTATTGCATTCACGTTAGATGCTAGATAGGAGATGTCAAACGGTAAACATCTTTGATGCCATCACAGGCGTATTTACCATTGATTTAACTTACATAAGATCTTTTAGTTCTGACTCGAGTTTTTTGTCGTTTTAATTCGCTCGGGTCAGCCTGAGCATTTCAGGATTTGAAGATGTTTTTTCTGGAGGCCGAATACGAAGATTGTATTATTATTATTTACTATATTATTCCACTACATCAAACTATTCCGCTACATTGTTATTTTTTATCTCTAGTATGTGTAACCCTGATTTTATATTGTATAAGTAGAATCAAATGTTTTGTATAAAGCCTCATGAACTGTTATTCGATTATTATATTTTGTCATTCCGCTGTGAGATTCTATATTTATTTTATTTCTTTCTCTGCTTTTCTTATTCACCCCAATAACAACCTGCCCTTCTGTATGGTTTGAGTTGGCACGCGTGTCTGCTTAAAGCATACAAAAAGGCGAGATGTTGCAACTGGTATCAGAGCTATAGTTTAGCGAAAACCTTTGCTTTGTAAGGTCTGACTCTTTATTAATAGGGTAATAACACCCTATGATGAGTCGTTGAGTGTATATATATGAGAAAGCGTATTTATTAGTGTTATAAAAGGTTTTTATGTTATGTTAATTTGCTCCGTTATGTATTTATAAATTCTAGTTGGTGCATTGGACGCTATGACATCGATAGGGATTTCTAAACACTGACTAAGACATACGACATAATATTTGTTTTGAAATATAGGTGAGCGAAATAATTTTACCTATTATATATTTTTATATATAAAATAATGATTTATAAATGACATGTATTTGATTGTAATATATTTGTTTGTTAGGTAGTGAAATTTATATATATTGGTTGAAAATGAAATTTGGTAAATAAATAATTATAAATTGGAAATTTTAGAACTTAAGTCCCGGGATTTTGAAAATTTCTTCCAAACGATTTTGGAATAAAATAGTAATATTATTTGAAAGTATTTTCTCATATAAATATTTAAACATAATTTGAAAGAATTGCTTGAAAGAAATTTTTGAAAGAAATAACTTTTGTATTCCCCTCTATGCCGCTGGAAAATAATTTCAGTGATGAGTGCATGCACTATCGACATTCATTTTCGAGTTTCAAAGTGGGAAGACTGTTGTAGTAGCAACTACAAAATTATTGATAAATAAATCTTGATTTGATTTTTAAATATGATTTGATATATATATATATATATATATATATATATATATATATATATATGGTTATATATATTATTTTAAATGATTTGAAATGGAACTTGGCATTTAGTTCTTAAATTTCTATGAATTAGATATTTTAATTAGTGAAATGGAATTTAACTATATAATACTTGAAAGCTCTAAGTAAAAGAACAGATTAAATGCTAGGTTATAAATGAAATTACAGGAAAGTTGAAATTTGTAACTTATAAAACAAAGGATATGATTATTGAACATTTAACTAATTAAAAGAAATTAGATAAACTTGTGCAACTTTTAAATTACATGCTTAAAGACATATATATAACTTACCAAAATATTAAAAGTTGTAATGTTTAATAAGAAGATGTAATGGAAATTTTTACAAGTAAACTTATATAAAGGAAGTGTTCAATAAATTACTTTTATAAATAAGATTAGATGTTATAGTTGTTATAAACTAAATTTTTAATTGAAAAATGTACTATAGTAAATGTGATAGAAGTATGTATTGCAAGTAGATAATTATAAACTTAGGTTAATGAACTGATATGTTAAGTAATTAAATTGAACATGAATACTATAAATAAATGAACGTAAATAAATGAAATTAAGTAATGAATGAATGAATATAATACAATAAAAAGTAACTGACATGATATGAATAAATGAAAATGAATTTTGTAAGTAACAAATGAAATAAGTGTTGAATGAATAAGTGGGAATAAATTTTTTGTAAGTAATGAATGAAATAATCACTGAATGGGAAAAAAATGAACAACAAATACTGAAAAGAATTTATAAGAATAGACTTAAATAATGTTACGATCTGTTGTTTGTTTGGTTTATGGGTTGTTTGGGTAAATTATACTTTTAATTGTTTGGATGTATGAATAATCTATCGAGTCGTATCAAAGACTGTTGAGTAAATGGTATACTAAGTAGTTAGTTGTCATTCTTTAGGATTAAAAGTGTCTTAACCCGAACAACTTTTTGTTTTGTTTGCATGGATAGATAATTGATTTTTTTAGCAAAGCTAGCGAGGTTGGATGGTCCCCTACCAGATTTTATTAAATGAAAAAGGAAAAACTACTCAAAACATGCTTTAAGCAGGAAAGAACAAAAGAGAAATGAGAGCAAAAAGACAAAAGAAATAAAGCTAAACAAAAAGAACAAAACCAAGTAGAAAGGAAAATAAGTACAGGGAGGACTCCAAGCACAAGCCATCAAATGACGAGAACAACCCGAAGTGAACCCCGAAGCCACCAAGAAACTACCATGATTACAATGACTCGAAGAAACACCGAAGGCAACGAAGAAGATTCCCGAAGCCACCAGATGAACATGACTTACCAATCCCGAAGAAGAGGTAGAAAAAGGACTTACATTCCTGTAACTCATTCATGATAGAATGTTTTAAGACTAGCCATAACTGAAGTTGGGATTGCTCGATATTATTAAAGCATCTCTGATTCCTCTCCTTCCAAATTGATCGAACATATTTCTTGAGACATAAAACAAGGAGTTCACCTGCATCATCCTTCTTTCGAGTTGCTTTAAGAATCAAGTCCCACTGAAAAGAAGATTGAACAGGCAAACTAGACCTTCCAAGCTTGACCATCAACCTCTCCCAATTTTGATGCAAATAGCTGCATTCAAAGGACAGGTGCTTACTACTCTCAATATCGCTTTTGCAGAAGACAGACAAATGATCATAAACAGAAGCGAACCCTGTCATTCTGTCTTTAGTCATGATAGCATTCGATATAACTCTCCATAACAAAAGATTGTTAGAGGGAGTGGAGTGCTTATTCCAGATGACTTTATGCCATGGGAACTTCGGTTTATTTTGAGTATTAGATAGTAAGTGATAAACATGATTTATAGATTGAGGCCTACCATCCCAGCAAAGCAGATCAGTTTCAGGGAAAGAATTATGATAATTACTAAAACTAGCCCAAAAAGCTCTCATGTTGTGGTTGCTAGTATATGGAAGGGATAATTTATTGTCCACTATGAAGTCAACAACATTCGCAGTGCTACTTATGCCCGATTGATAAATTTGCTATTGAGATAAATTGGCAGATAGGATGAGACCCTTACTTAACCAAGGATCATTCCCAAAATTCTTATTTCTTTGACTTGAGAGTGAGAATTGGAGATAGGGCAGGAAAACAGAACGCCAAAAAATAATCTTACGCCAAATCCAGCTGCAACCACTAGGGGGATCTAAAGACCAAATGCTTCTATTTCTTAAGTTATGAGAGACTGTCCATTGAACCCAAAGGCTATTTTTGTTTGAGAGTAACGAGTCAAAATGATGACTGAATGAAGCAACATTCCATCGCTCAATATTTAAAATTCCCAAGCCACCACACGACAGTGGTTGTTCAATGCTATCAAATGAGCTTGGAATAGGCTTCCTATTGTGAATGCTACTGGTCCAGAAGTACCGTAGCATAGCACGTCTGACAAGTCGGAGCAGTTTTTTGGGTAATAGATAAGTTCTAGCCCAATAAACAATTATGGAAAAACACATAGATTTTATCAAGACAAGTCTACCGGCCTGAGAAAGAAACCGATTGGCCCAATTAGCAAGCATTCTAGTAATTTTAGTGTAGAGCGTATGGCAGTTGGAAAAAGTGACTCTTGATGTGCAAAGAGGGATGCCCAGGTAGATCATGTCACTTTGCATGGGCTTAAGACCAGAATAAGCGGTCATCGCAGTTGATACGGAGGGAGGAATACCACCGAACAAGATAGATGATTTGGATAGGTTGAGCTTTAGACCAGTGCAGGAATAAAAGGTGTCAAGGGTTTCTTTAATATTATCTATGGATTCATGAGCAGGGAGGTGAAAATCATTATGTCATCCGCGAAGAGAAGGGAAGTGATCAGAGGCTGTTTACATTTAGGGTGGAATTTTATCTCTTATGATTGAAATCTTGCATTTAGCATTCTAGTTAAAATTTCCATGATGAGGAGGAAAATGTAAGATGATAATGGATCACCTTGGCGTATGCCTTGTTTACTTTTAAAATACCCAACAACTTTACCATTGTAATTTAGAGAGAAGGAAGGAGTGGATATGCATGTGTAGATCCATGCAACAAATGATTTCGGGAAACCCATATGTGCTATAACTCTAACAATAGAAGACCATTGAACCGAGTCATAGGCCTTGGAGAGATCAAGTTTAAGCATAGCACTCAGGGATGAATTAGCTCGACCATATCCCTTAAGAAGCTCATGCGCTATCATCACATTATCTAAGGAGTTTCTTCCAGGCAGGAAAGCAGCCTGATTAGATGATATGAGGTCAGGCAATACAGATTTTAGTCTGGAAGCTATAATCTTTGATATGCATTTGTATAGCACATTACAGCAGGCAATGGGCCTGAATGATGAGACATCTGTAGGAGGTTGATTTTTGGGAATGAGAACCAAATTAGTTGCATTGACTTCACTAAGGAGCTTGAATTTGGAAAAGAAGTTGTGAATAGCTTGGCAAAAATCAGATTTGATTACTTCCCAGTTATGGGTGAAGAACTGCACATTGAATCCATCTGGACCTCCACGAGATTTCTTATTCATGCTAAAGAAAGAGAGTTTTATTTCATCATCAGAGACAATAGAGATAAGATGATCAGCTTGAGTCTGATTAATGGATGGAAGGTCAGAGAGTTTTATTTCATCATTAGAGACAATAGAGATAAGATGATCAGCTTAAGTCTGATTAATGGATGGAAGGTCAGTGCTATCAATGTGGTGTAGATTAGCCAAAAAGTTATCAGAATTTCCGAGAAGGCAAGAGAAGTATCCGATCAGGGAATTATCAATATCTAAAGGTGTGGTAAGCATATCCCCATTAACGTCCTGAATTCGATAAATTTGCTCGTGAACTTGCTTAGCCTTTATCGCTGCGTGGAAATAAGCAGTGTTGTTGTCTCCCTCAGTCATCCATTTATTATTAAGTTGTTGTCTCCTCATAGAGCATTCCATCCTTAAAGCATCAGTAAGAGATAAAAATAGGACACTTTCGTGTGCCGCAATGTCGTCATCGTTTGGATTATTCTGCATTTGAATTTGAATTTCTTCTAGTTGCTTCTTAATAGTCTCTGACTTCAAAGTACCATTTCCAAACTTGCTCTTGGCCCAGCTTCCAAGAGAGTGCTTGACATGCTTTATTTTCCTGCAAAATTTAAAAGTGGGATTACCATAATAAGAGGTGGACCAAGCTTCTTTAATAATATCAGTATACCCTGGTTCGTTAGCCCAGATATTATAGTATTTAAAACTTCTTTTCTCATACACAGTAGGGGGGCCAGATGATAGAATGATGGGGGAATGGTCAGACATGACAGGTAAAGGAAGGTGGGCAGAAAGTGAAGGTCAGAAGGAAAATGATTTGAAGTTACAAAAGGAATGGTCAATGGTGGACATAATTCTATGCCCAGATCGACTACGGTTGTTCCAAGAATATTTCGAACCAGATTTGTTTATTGAGATCAGATTGGTTTCCTCAATGGCGGAATTAAGAGGTTGAATATCTTTAGGAGCTAGAGGCAAACCACCCGCTTTGTCATTAAGGTTCAGACCACAGTTGAAATCACCAAGGATTAACCAGGGATGGATTTCTTGCCTGAAAGCAGGATTTTGAAGAAGGAAGGACTACCTGATGGAGGTAGAGTTAGAAGCGTAGACAATGGTGAGGTAGAAGGATATGGAATCAGGAATGAAAATAGCATGGAAATGAATGTATTGAGGGGAGATAAGGATAGGAGAAAGTGAGAATATTTGGGGGTTGGAGAGAACCATGATTCTCCCATACGGGGCTTCGAGAAGATTGTGATGCAAGGCCCAATTCCTATTGATGTAATTGCTAGCTGATATGGTAAGTTGCAGATTAAGCTTGGTTTCTAGTATTGCTACTAAGTCCAGATTGTGTTTTTGAATAAGATATTTGATGTGATCCAGTTTTTCCTTATGATGTGCTCCGCGTATATTACAGGAAGCTAAACGATGGGAATTCATTAAGGATTAAGAGAGATATGAATCGTTCCTTTCTTGCTCCTTGTTGAAGGGGAGCCTTTAGATAATCTTTCGTCGATCTAGGCTATCTAGCTGGGGCCAATTTGAATGGAAGAGGGATTAGGGTTAACAGAGATTGTGGAGCATGAGGTAGTAACTGGGTTTGACAGTTTATCTTTCCACCCAGGAAGTTTTCCAACAAAAACGTAGGGAGAAGGAATCGGTTGCAATAGATCAGAGAATGAGTTGGCGGGTGTGGAACGGAGGTGGATGAAGAAGAGGATTTGAAAATGGTTGTAGGGGGAATAGTTGGGGGAGATATGGGTCGAGAGGATGTGTCATGCACAGGGTCGGTGTGCACGTGCACAAAGTTTGTTGCTGATGACTGTAGCAAATTAGCTGCAGTGTGAAGTCCATTGTGATTGTTCACATGTGAGTTAGAAAAAGAAGATGCACTTTTATGATTTTTACATTCTTCATTAACAACAAATTCACTTCCAAAACAGATGAGACCCCTATGTTCATAGTGTTGTCTCCTTTCCTGATCACCACCAATAATGTTTACCTATGTAGCTTTTAACAAATCTTCAGGATGAGGGATTACTTCATTCTCAATATCACTACTAACATCAACTGCAGGGATATCATTAACTTGATCAACATTTTCACTGGTGCAAGGCAACTCATACCCTCCAGAAGAAACACAAATAGTAGCAGGGGATTTTTCACTGTCTTGAACCATAATACCATTACATTTTAGAGCAATTTCTCCTTCCTCAACTGTTTCCTGCATTAGATTGTTACCACGTTCTTCAATATCTATGACATTCACAACGGAAAGAATGGAAAACTTGTTATTAGTATCTGAATCCACCATGTTAAGCAAGGGCTGCTGATTAATAAGTGAGCTACTCTTTTCTGTGCCAACAATAACATTAACAGATTTATTCATTGCATAAGCAAGATGCTTCCCATTAATATCTTTTGCGTTATTATTAATCTTTTGCTTTAAAAAAATATATAATTGATTTGTTTTGATTTAATGTGATGATTGTATGCTATGATTGCAAATGACTGTTGTTTTATATTAATTTTTTTGTTAGTGGTTGAAACAATGTTAAATATTTCATTTTTATAATTATTAACTCCTTTTGGATTTTATAAGTGAAATACAAGTTATGGAAGCAATCGTTACTGCTTTTGGTTTCATAATTTAAGCTTTGTTTTCCCAGCAAATAGGTACGCTCTCTTATGGGTTTATAGTGATACTATATTATTTTTCTATGTTAGGATATATTATTTTGGAGAATATATGTTATATATTGTTTTATTTGTATTATAATTTCTTCTACACCTCTCTGTACAAAGGAGACTCTACCGAAATTTTTTGAAAATTTTGGACTTAGAAAATTTTATGAAATGTTTTCCGAACTTTTATTTACTTGAATATAAAAGGGATTTAATTGTTATAAATTGTTATATTTTTTTAAACTATTTGATTATGTAAATTAACTATTTATAAATTTAAGATTTTGAATAAGAGATATTGATTACCTAATTTCTTCTTTTCGCTTCTTTTTTCTTTTCCCTTCTTTTTTCTTTTCGGGGACGAAAAGTTTTGAGTGGAGTAGAGTGTAATGACCCGTAAATTTTGATAATTAAAATTGTTGGTTTAGTCAAGTTTTGCAATTTAATGTTGAAATAAATAAAAAGTTTGTAAGTTATGAATGAAACAATATCTAGAATGAACGGTAACAATGTCAATTTAAGTTAATTATTAATAAATTGAATGAGTTCCAATTAATTGAAATCATATATATAAGTTATACTTGACTATAAATTTAATATGAGAAAACCAACGAGAGATATTGAATTAACCAATGAAATAATACATATTAAATGGTAATTGAATAAAATTTGTGTTATGTAAGTAATTATAACCTTTTTTTGAAAGTAATAAACTTATAGTGTAATTAAAAGTTAACGATAACCATTACTATATGTTACCTATTTATTTAGCATGTTATTTTAAATTGGAAATCAATTACAATGATTACAATTCAATATTATGTTAATGTCAATTAAATTAATATTTGGAAATAATGTTAATTTTATTCATAATATGATAATTGGTTGAATAAAAAGCATGGAAATCAAGATCTATTCATTTTGTTGGTATAATAATTGGATTAATTCCAATTAAATTAAGTTAAATATTTTAAATATTACGTAAATGGATATTAAGTGATGATTGATTGAATAAAGAGATTGAAACCAAACTGAATTAATTTATTTGAAAGTTAGAATATAATTTATTTGAATTTACTTAAATTGAAGGTAAACACTGCAATTTTGCAATATATCCTTGTTTGATTGATATGGAAATTTTGGTCAATGAATTATAAGTTTATATGTAATCAGGAGTGATAGAAATTGTTAACTATTAAATTTGAATTGAAATTAATTTAATTAATTTAACATTAATTCATTTAATTAAAATGAAAATAGCCATTTTTTCCACTAACTCGGATTTCGACAGAAACCAGTTTCATCGGATCCATAAAGGTGAACTATTGTAGGATTTCAAGTTTCGTAACGATCGGACTTGTCGTTTGATCGCAGGCTCGAAATGCATAGAAATCAATTAAATTGAAATCAATTTGAAATAAGTTGATTTTAGCTCAACTTCTTCATACGATGGAATTTGGATTTGAAACCAATTCCATTTAGTTTGAAATATTTGAAAACATCTATTTCGATATTTGAGTTGACACATTTCCGTTCCGAAGTCGAAACGGGCTTTTTGGGCGGTGCATCGATCAACATTCCAAAGAAATCCAGCCCATTCCTTTCTACTTTGTTCTACCTATAATTTTCTCATTATAAACCCTAGCAACTCCTTATTTTCATTTGTCTATATGTACAATTCAGCTATCTCTCCTTGTCAATGGTAGATAGGCAAATTCTCAATTCCAAACCCAATTGCAACTCAAAATCAAATCAAAAAAATTCAAACTCCTCAAACACTATCAAACTATATATCGATTTGAAGCTCTCGACGAGCACAAAGCAAATTTACTATCTGTTTTTGGATCAAGATTTCTACGCGTTCAGAATTCGATAATCAATCTTGTAACAACCCGCATATTTTAAGATTGTATATTTAAATATTTTATTTAAATATAACATCTTTAGTCGGATTAAAGTCTGAAATTTTAATTTTGCAATCAATCGAATTAGGACTCGAGACCACTTGCATTGAGTCCAAAATGTCATTTGCGACCTTTTAGAGTATAAACATCGATATGTTTGGAGTTGAGTGGAATTTTGCTATTTTTCTATTGGGCTTTGGGTTTGGATTTCAGCCCATTAACCCAATATAATACCCTAACTCCGCCCCCGCTCCTCTTCATTCATTCTCATTTCCTAATACTCTCAAGCTAAAGGAAGGAATGAGGAAAGATGAGGTAATTAAAATTCCTAAGCCCTAGATTCTTAGGGAATTCCAATTCAAGCTCTAGAAATCAAAGAGAAGCTTTAGGTAAGCATCCTCTTCATCTTCTCCATCTTAATCCCTCTTCCATTTTCAGAAATTCCTAAACCCTAACTTAGGAAATATTTTTCTTATGAGCTTAGTTTGAGGCTTCTTGGATTAAAATTGAAGAGTGGTTGATCTTGCCGTGTTTTATAGCTTCTCACTTGTGTTTTTGGGTCTAAATGTGAGTTCTTGAACTCACATCTATGTCTATAACTTTCATTGTTGTTAGGTATGAATTCCAAATATCTATTCATGTTCATTTACTTTTGATTTGAATTGATTTGGTGAATTTTCCAATTTTTGGTATTTTGAAGTCAAAAATCTTTAAAGATCCTATTTTGTATATTTGAACATGTTAATTGGGGAGCGTCAAAGAGCCTATAAGGCTGGGTTGTCACTTGACATAAATCCCTAGTCTTCGTTGCTCCTCCGATCGCTTTTGAATCGTTTTGGCCATCATGGCCTAGGTAAATTGTTGCCCAGAACAGGCATCCAGACGTCTTAAGGTAAGGTCCAGACGTTTGGATATGCATTCTTGAGAAAAAGAATATACGGCAGAAAATAAAAATGGCAGAGACAAACGTCAGAATTTATATATCAAATGTTTGGATGGTCTCAGACGTTTGGAATGCCAAATCAGATGTCTGGGATGTTTTCTAGAATATTTTCAAAAACCAAGTCCAAACTCTGGAATAACCCTCAGACATCTGGAACTGTTCATTTTTGCCTGTTTAGGCTGTTTTTGAGTGAATTTCCAATGTTAATCGATTTTGGTTGATCCGATTAGTTGTTATCACTTTTATCGATTTTGATGACTTCTTTTTCTAGATTCTTGGGAATATCGATTTTGATGGATTTGGTTTCATTTTCTTTGGATTTAATTCACATATTCGTATGTGAACTTTTGGTGATTGATTGTTTAAATAATCAGTTCTAAGGTTTGTCACTTTAAAATGCAAAGGTTTCTTTACTAGTAGTAAATATTCAAACTCTTTTATCAAAACGATTTCAACATTTACTTTCAATATTAAACTCGCTTTTAAAACTATTTTCCAATCTATTAGTATATACAAACCTTTACCTCATTCGTTCGAGAAATTCAAATAAACAATGTAGCAAAACAAGTGGTACGAAACGCTTGCGTTTACATTGTCAATTAATTCTTAGACTTGTACGATTAAAACACTTGTGACAAATTTTTGAGTGGAAATCAACAATTTTTTCGTAAATATTTAAGTTAAGCCGGTGGTTATTGGACATGATGCTAAATACATTTATTTACTAGCTTAGTGTAATTCGCACTTTTTATTGATCAATGGTGATCATTTTACGGTTTAGACTAGCAGTGAGCGATGTCTCTTTATCCACGTAGGGGAATGTACTTCGTTTCATTGAGCTTTATCTCATTTCTTTTATGGGTTATGACCTATGGGTTCTTTGGAGTTTCGTCTCATTTTTATGGGACAGCGACCCATGTTCTTTTATGGTGTTCGGTTCATCGAATGTACCGTTATTGTACTACGTCGATGTTCAGGCTTATCTGGATCGATGGATGTACCGTTATTGTACTACGTCGATGTTCCATTTTAACAGGTTCATAGTGCGAACCGTTATTGTACTATACTGTTGTTCGTAATTATTGGAATTCAGGTCCGTTGGGTGTACGTTACTGTACTACGTCAATGTTCTGAAATATTAGAGTTTCAGGCTCCTCGAGCATACTGTCAATATACTACGTCGTTGCACCGGCTCTATGGTTAGCGACCATGTGATATCGACCCATTTATGATGCACTTGTTGGTGAGTTTTCATGCTCCCGTTTGTGATATGCCTCCCCCTTTGTAATTTCTGGATTTCTAGTTGATGATTTCTATAATTTATATTTCATCAATTTTTACAATTGGCATTGATATGATTGTTAATATTAGTGGATTGGTGAATAAAATAAAGAATATAACATTCCTTTTAGTGTTTGAGATTCTTGAGATATTGTATTATTTGTTGTTGTTAGATGTATACTTGTCACAGTATGGCATTACTGTTATCATACCTCTTTTTCATATCTCTTATTCTATCTCATTTTATATGATAATTATAGCTAGACTGATCCATTTATTATTTTCTTCTTAAATAATACTCGGGTCAGACCGATGTATTTCAGGTGCTTCTGCTTGACTTCTTATCATGATCCTACATCTGACTTTTAGTCTGACTACTTAGCTTAGTAGTTTTTGTTGTATACATTCGAGACACAGATTCCTTTATGTATACATATTCTTTTTTCTAGCGCTTGTACCTATTCTTTTGTGGTGTAGTGGATCTTACATGGCCACTACTTAGATGTACACTTTTACGTGTTATATTCATATATGTTTCCTCCTTTGTGATATGAATATCAGTGACTGATTTGTGTTATGCTTATTTTATATTATTTTTTCCGAAGACCACATACCACCGTGTAGTAGCTTTGAGTTTGCATCGGTATATCGGATTTCCACTTGAAACGAAACTAATATTTTATGTGGCATATCGGTATTCGCACAAAGCAACTACATAGATGGTCGCTCCTCAACAGCCTTATTCTTCATGCAAGTTGACGGCATTACTCCATAGTGTCCTTGGCTAGTGTGAGCATAGAGGTGGGGCGTCGCAGCTTGGTATCAAAACCAAACTTTGAAACAATATGGAATATTATAGCAAGAATTTTTATCCTAAGTCCCTCTTAGGAATCGTGCCTTAGAATTTAATTCGAGTCATTGGGTCCGTTTTATCCTATTTTCTTTTATGATGCCTTGTTTTATCAATCAAGTGTGTTTGACATTCATTCTGAGGATAACTTTTTCCTCTTCTTTTTTCTATCTTAAAGAAGAGAAATAATTAGACCAGGCCTTCCCAGCACCGATCAATCTAGTGCTACTCCTCAGGATGGAGTATTTATGTCTGCCCAACAGCTCTTAGATCTCGTAAAGAATGCTCAAGTTGTCGGACCCATTCCAGAGCCTACTCAACCTAGATCTGGGTTTTGTAACAATCCATAATTTTGTAAATATTTTTAATTAACTTTTTATTTAAAAACATTAATTTTAAATTATTCAAAAATGAATTTTTGGAATTTTCCAATGTAAGTTTGGAATTTGTTTGTAATTTATTTTCCAAATGCAATAAAATAAACATTTTTGAAAATTTTATATTTTGGTCAACTCTGGTTAAATTTTAAATTTTAGTTTAAATTTTTAAATGTGAATTTTTAAATTTTAATCTTTTTCTTTGAAGCAGAATATAATTCTGATATATGTTCTGCTTTTTGTTACGTTATATTCTGATTTATACCTTTTAAGTTGGATAAAATACAGCGTTTTACACGCAATTATTTTCTGTATTTTATTCTCTATTTTTTTCTAAGTTCATTTCTCTATTTTATTTTCTATTTTATTTTGTTTTGACTTTTATTTACTCATTGGATTTTGATTGAATCATCTTTCATAAATGTCTTGGAGAAATTTAAGAGATATAGGTTACACGCTTTAAATTCTTGCATTTTTGTTTTCTTAGCATTTACACTCCATAGCCATTCACTTTTGACATCCTCGGCCGTGTATTCCTATCTCAATCACGTACAAGAATATTTCTTTCTCATCTCAATATCCTCATCTTCATTTGCATTTAAGAATAAAATATATTGTAATTTTCTTTTTCCTTAACTCATGCCTTTTCCGTTTCTTAACATTCACTCCCACTACTTCCTAGCCATGCATAACTCCATCTATTAGCCATGAGAAACATCTCATTTCCCCATCTCTTTATTTCTTATTCACGGCTAAGAAAGGAAGAAAGAAAAAAAATTAAATACCTCAAGTTATTTGTTTTATAGTGTTGCCTTTTTAATTTCCAAACCATTCAATTTCTTGCTTTTATTGCCTGGCCTCTTTATTACTTACCTTAGCCATTAATTCCATTAATCTAGCCGTGCTTTTCTAAAACCTAGTCGCCATATCATTTCGCAAATCACACACAAAGTTTCTCATCTCCTTATTCTATTCATTTGCGTGAAATAAATAAATACAAGCTCTAAATTCATGGCTTCTCCTTCTTCCTTCTTTCCATTTTTCTTTTATTTTTCTCTTTGATTTTTTTTTTCTATGCTCGGCTCCACCTTGTCCATGCCTTGCTAAATATCACACCAACCCCATGCCTTGCTTTTCCATGACCTTATCACCTCTTTGCCGTGACTAGAGATGCACTTGACCCAAACAAAACAAAGGCCGGGCTCACTTGGTGGTTGAAGCAAAGGTTATGTCATGTTTATCTCATACTTCCCATCGTTTTAATTTCTATTCTTTTGTATTGAAATATATGCTGTATTTGTTTGCATATGATATTTGAATATGACTCTTCATTCACTCAAAAATATAGTCGTGCTTTCTTGTGCCTTTTCGTGCTTTGCGGAGTTTAGATTTGGTTTTGAATTTCAATTCTAACTTTAAAAGGTGAGTTTATCACTCTAGACATACCTACATTTATAATTGTGAAATGATGACAAGTGAATTGTATAAATTAATACGCTATGTTCATACATGCATATGATATATTTATATGATGTTAAATGTTGTTTGTATAACTATTACATCATCTGATATTATATGTTATATCGTACAGTTCATTTTATTTACTGTATCATACTACAAGTTCCCTACCACTACGTGTTGAAATGATACATACCCGAACGGACTTAAGAATAAGGAAAAATCATTATGAACTGAAATGATATGCTCGAGTGATTTTTATTGAATTTATTTTACTTGGTATTATGGTTTGAAATGGTAGAACTTGGATTTTTCTTTTTAAATTACGGATTGAAATGATATATATCCGTATCACTTGACCTAGGTTGGAAAATATTATACAGGCCCATGGTTATATTTTTAAAAAATATTTTCCTAAAAATTTATTAGGTATTTTTAAACAATATTTTCCTAAAAGATTATTAAGTAATTTTGAGTTTATAAATATATGAAAGTTTAACTTAAAATTTGACTTAATGCTTTAAATTATAAAGGTATATTGGTTTTTCTGTAAGTTAAATTTTATAAGTTAATAATTGGTTTTATGTTGAATTAAAGATCTTTATTGATGATAAATAACTAAATAATTGAGTTTGACATAATATGGAAGTTATATATCTAACCTAGAAACTGTTATGAATTTTACTTTATGAAATGGACATGTTTTGTATAATTAATAATATATTTTGAACTGGTAAAATGGAATTGTAACGATGTAGAATTTCTGTCATTTGAAATTCGTATGTTTAATTGATTTTTATTATTAAGATGTAAAATTCGTAGGTCGAATAAATTATATTTCGAATATCTAGATTTAATTAGATAAATAAATCGATGATTTAGTATTTGAAACTACAGAAATAATTGGAAATTTTGTTTAATATGATTAAAATTGATTTGTAAAGTTGTATTAAATCATATTAGATTTAGAATGATGTTATAGAACTTTTAAAATTAAATTAAGAGTTAATTTGTGGAAATTGAATATTTTAATATTTAATTGACGAGTAAAAATAGCCATTTTTCAAATAGTCTCGGATTTCGACGAAACCAGTGTCATCGGATCTGTAATGTTATATTACTGTAAGATTTCAAATTTTGTGTCAATCGGATATACGGTTTGTCCGGGGCAAGCTAAAACGTGTAGAAAATCGTTTAAGTGAATTTTAAATTTAAATTAGTCGATATAAAAAATTATCTTTCAAATATGATCGAATTGGCTCTCGGTATATATTCCATTGCGTTTGGAATAGGGGTAAAACATTATAAATGCCAGGCGGCACGCTTTGTTTCGAGTTCGGAAAAAAATCGAATGAATAGTGCGCACGAATTTTCTCTAAAAGCCCTCTATTTATTTCTGTTTTGCGAAAACCCTAGGGTTCTAGTTACAGCCGCCACCCTCTATTTCAATGGCCGAAAATTGTTCTTCTTCATCCTCGTTTTTCTTCAAATCCGTTAACAATTATCAGAAACCATCACTACAAAGATGAAGATCCCAACGAGAGCTTCGAATCCATACGGGTATGATCGAAAATAGTCCCGTAAATCGTTGGAAATTGGTGTTTGAAGGTGTGCTCTTGGGCATGGTTTTCGAGAAAAAATAAGGGGCCGAGAGGTGTTGGTCTTCGGTCGATGGTGGCTCTCGAGTTGGGCTTCGAAACCCTTGTCGCCGATTGCTGTCGCAGTGGATGTAGGAAGTGCGATAATTCATGGTAGGTGGCGGCTATGGGTTGTGGCATACGTGATTATCATGATAGGGAAGAAGAAAGCAACGAGCGACCCTGATCTGCAATTCAAAAACGAACGGCCACGATGCAGCTAGGTTAAAATTTGGAAATAAAATTGAAAATAAATTGTATATTAAATTGTGTAAACTTTAAAACATTGCAACTTTTTCATACGAGGACCGTTTTGGACGAAACCACTTGCGTTGGAATCGCATAGACGAATACTACGGATGGAGCTGGATTGGGATTGATTGGAGCTAGTGTGAATTTTGAGTAAAATTAAACGGTCGTTTAATTTTATTCAGAACGAAACACTGCAACTGTTATTGGAAGCAAGGTGAGAACTTCTCACTCAATCGAATTGTGTTTCGATTTAAAATTTTAAATGATTTAAATTTAAAATTGCTTGATTGTATGATGGAATGATAAATTTCTATCTGTTGTATTGAAATAGACCCTATACGCCGCATACGAAGCGGAGGTTATTATATTAAACACATATACCGCGATATTCCACCTTGAAGTGGAATTGGTACTATATATATGTACTTGTAGTTGATTTTCCCGCATTATATAGCGGATGAGACCGAATTGCGCCGCATAATAGCGGATGATATTTTATATAAACACATGTACCGTGATTTTCCGTCTTGAAACGGGATTGGTATTGTGCTAACATCTGTGGATGCAGGGAAACAGGTTGGAGGGATCTAACTAGATTCCTCAAATAATTGAATTTGTTTCAATGTTGTGTGTTGATTATTTATAATCTCTATGTGATTATCTTTGTGATTGAAATCGTTGAAGACTAAAATTTAGCCGAATATAATTTTGGTATCGTTAGATACCGGAAATAAATAAAAAATTTGATTTTTGAAAATTTAGGTTGAAAGTTTGTATTAAAATTTATTTTTGAGAATTGGATAAATTTAAAAGAAGGAATTCTAAAATAATAAAGTTTTATTTTTAATCTTATTGAATAAAATTTCAAAATATGGGAAAAACTTTAATAAATGGATTTCGGGTAATATTATTTAAAGGTTGAAGAATTTATTCAAAATAAAGATTTAAAGAGTTTGAAAAATAAAAGAATTTGTTTTCTTTAAAAGGAATTTATTTTTTTAAAAAGAATAAAATTTGAAATCCATTTGGGAATTGATTTTAGTGATTGAAAATAAATATTTTGAAAATCCATTTGGAAATTTATTTGGTGTTTTGAAAAGAATTTAGAATCAATTTGAAAATTGATTTGGGGTTGAGTAGAAATTGATTTAAATTAGAGATTTGAATAAAATTCACTTGGTGTTTAATTTCTTGGAAAATCAATATGGAAATTGATTTAGTTGTTTTTGAATTGAATTGAAAAATTGAATTGTTATTGAAAGTGAATATTTGAAATCGATTTGAAAAATTGTATATCAGTGGATATTTGGAAATTTAAATTCACCATGGAATTTATGAAGGAAAGGGAAATTTGTTTAAAAATAAACATTGATTCATTTTTGAAGCGTGGAAATAAATTTACGGATTTGGAACGTAAAATTAAAAATAAATCGGTAAGGATTTATTTAATTGGTTTAAATGAACCATTTCGAAATGAAAGCGTATTCTCCTTGGAAAGCTGAATAAAATTTCTAAATAGATTTGAAAAATATATACATATATATATATATATATATATAATTCTAAAGTTGGGTTTTAAAGAATACTTTGGAGAAATAACTTCTTAAGTTGTTTTAAATCCTTTAAGTAAAGGTTTGTTAAGTTTGTTATATAAATGGTTATTTATAAGATTTAATTAATAATTGTTTTAGAAAATAGTTATTTAAATAGTTATACTCTCTCTACTAATTTTTATTTTGAAAATTAGTGTGGACTTAAGTTATATGTAATATTGGTATAGTATTTTTTATAACTAATATTTTAAGTAAAGTGTTTAAAGAAAAATAGTATTATTTCAAAATGTTTTCCCCGATATATTTTGGATAGGTGTTATAAATTATTTTAAAATATTTGAACTCGGCAGATTTCCAGTGAAAATGAATAAATATTTGGAAGTGTTTCCGCGTAAGGAAAATGAGTTGAAATTTGTTTTCAAAAGTTGTAAAGGTGAAAAGTGATTTGAAATTTGTTTTCAAATAGTTGAAGTGTTGAAAAATATATCTTGTAAAGATATTTTTGGAAAATAAATAATTTGAGAAATTATTTGGAATCTGGTGATGTTGTGCATATCTATTGAAAGTTAAATAACCGACTATCAATATTTACCTTTAAATGGGTATTTGTTGTGATTTTCTTGAATTTGAATGCTACACTTATTTTAAAACAAGCGCTCGTTATTCGGTTTAGCCGGGAGAGGACCTTTGGGTCATGAATCCCATTTCGAATAGTGATACGTTGTAATGGATAACATTTGAAGACCGGTGTTGAAGACCAGATATTTTCCGAAACGGAAGGATTATCGTCGAATGTCTCTGCATCGGCTGATCTCCGATATAGAGATTTTATCACCCTTTGTGATGGAAGTCCGGACGTGATTAGTGAATATCCGGATTGCAAGGGCTTCTTCTGGAAGTGCCTTTGGTTCCATTCGATCCTGGAACGGACTTGTATGGATGTGTGTTTGACGTTACAATTTGAGATGTAAAGCTGGTTTTATCAAATACATTTTTTGTTGGTGGCGGAGAATTTATTCTCTTAGCTTAACACCCTTCTCTGAGATGTACGATCTCAGAGGTTATGTAGTTGATGGTTACTAGTGATACATTCCCAATTTGGTAATGTGGCATACGAAGTGCTGCTGATCATTTGTTGACCAAAGCATAGCTTTTGTATAAAGCGTAGCTTTGCGGACGATACTTGCTTGTCTTGGTGAAATGTGATTGGGGGTTCTTGCTTCGCGTTAGGTCGCGAACGGGAGACTCTTACCCCTACACGTCCTCTTTACAGATTTGGTTAGGCATAACCCGTGACAGTCAAAAGGCTGGCGGTAAAAGCAAGTTTCGGGTACCCGTGTAAGCCACGATGGGTCTGGGATGGTTGCAAAGCCTGACCGGTCGCCGCTGCCCCGGGTCGTTACAAAGTGGTATCAGAGCATTTGGTTAAGCGACAACCTTGGCTCTGTTGGGAATTACTCATTAAAGATAGAGTCAGTAGTACTCTAGAATGAGTGTGAGTGTAATAATAAATATGAGCACGTATTTGTTAGTGAATATAAAAATGTTTATATTGTGTTTGCTTATCCGTTGAGCTGTTTATGAATTCTGGTCGGTGCGGGAAGTACAACCGTATCGATAGGGGTTTCTAAACTCTTAAACGAGATAAACCGACATAGTATCATTTTAAATTGGGTAAATGAAATAATATTACCCAAACTATTTTTGTATATAAATTGATTGTTTGGTTGTTGAAAATTTAAGAATATATATAAGTTAATTAAAAGAATAATTGTATAAGTATGGAATTATAATTAATGTGATTTATAATTGTGAAATAATCTTATATATAAGAACTGAAACTATATGAATATATTTATAAATATGAGGTGTAAATAAAAATGAATTTGGACTATGAATTTGGAAGTTTTGAATCCCGTTTATTTTGAAAGTTGTTTTTCAAAGTTAAAAATGTTATATTATTATGTAAGATAAATCAATTTGGAATAATCTTATGTAAGTGAAGTGGAATAGTGAAATTCTATAAGAAAAAGATTTGTAAATGTGATTTATGAATAAAAGGAAAATTTTGAAAGAATATTAAGCACTGAATTTACCACTGTCATTGGGAAATAATAAGGGTGATGACTGCAGCATCATCAGCATCATTTTCGAGTTTCTGTGTGATGGATTTGCTATCATAGTAAATTGGAAATTGAAGTTTTGTTGTGATAAACAAATTTGAAAATTAAAATCCAAGCAGTAATTGTTGAATATAAGTAATCAAGTTTTGGACATATAATATGAAATAATAAAGATTTCACTTTGGTAAAGTTGAAATAAATTTGAGTTAGCATAGTAAATATATGATGTGAAAATTTAACTAAAGGAAAGTTAAATAAATTGAATTGGATTAGATAGGTGATTATTTAATATGATTTGGGAGTTTAAATATATAAGTTGTATAACTTATTAAATGTGAAAGTTTAAGTGAAACCAAATGATAAAATGGTTAAACAATTTTGTTAAGCAAAACGAGAAACGAATTTGAATAAGTGACGAAATTTGACTTTAGTAAAAGTTAAATATAATCTACTTTAGAATTGGAATCTAAATTGGATTTATGAGGGGAAATTTAAGTTAAGTTAAACAAATGATGTTTGAAATGGAATATAACTTAAGTAATGTTGAATGAAATTGATTTTGGTATCGAAGTAAACTAATAAAGTGAAGTGATGAATGTGAACTTGAGTTATATAAATGAAATTCAACCTTATTTGTTAGATGAATTAGCAATTGAATTAATAAATGGATTGAATGTTAATCAATCGAATGTAAAAACATTGATATGGAATAATGGATGTAAGTGTTAATTCATTAAAACTAATTAAATGTGTTGAACCAAATTAAATATAAAGTAAAGTAAATTGAATGAATTTGGTTGTATTGGATATACATTGGTTGTTATATGATTGTTAGTTGATTGTATATAATTCAGTAAGTGTTAATGAAATTGAATTGATAAATGGAAAGCTATGTAATTCAATTTGAATTTAAAGTGAACTAATGTAAATTGGTAGCAATTAAAATTTGTATCGAAACCTTATAAATTGCTTATGGGAATTATTTTGATTGCATTGCTTACGAGAACTATGTGTTTTCTATTGAAAATTAGTGAAATGTAAATGAACCACCTATATATGTCACTTACATGTTTAAATTGAGTAAGTACAGGTACCGGGGCGGTAATGGGCTGGATTTGGTCACGCTAAAATGCTAATAAATAACTGCTTTGCTTAAAAATTCTAAAAAGGTATGCCTACGCAATAAAAATAGAAAATATGAACTGGTTTTCTGTTTTCCGACTGTGTGGGTCGATGTATATATATTTATATCTATTGTGATATTGCAAAAGCTCCTCCGTACAAGGGAGACTCTGCCAAAATTTTCCGTAAACTTTGGGAGTTAGAAAAATTTTGAAAATTTTTGGAAAATTTTTGTTAACGAAAAGTCAATTTCTAAATTGAAATGAAAATGTAGGAATTGAACTAGAAAAGTGTAATCATCGGATTTTGGAAAAGTTAAGAAATTAAAATGAATTTGAAATCAATTTGGAATGGTTTGTTTTTGAAAAAAAGTTAATGGATTTCAAGACTTTTTCTTACTTGGTAATTTCGAGGACGAAATTCTTTTAAAGGGGAAGTTTGCAACGACCCAGAATTTCTGTCATTTGAAATTCGTATATTTAATTGACTTTTAATATTAACAAGTAAAATTCGTAGGTCGAATAAATTGTATTTCGAATATCTAGATTTAATTGGATAATTAAATCGATAATTTAATATTTGAAATTACAGAAATAATTGGAAATTTTGTTTAATGTGATTAACATTGATTTGTAAAGTTGTATTAAATCATATTGGAGTTAGAATGATGTTATAGAACTTTTAAAATTGAATTAAAAGTTAATTTGTGAAAATTGAATATTTTAATAATTAATTGACGAGTAAAAATAGCCATTTTTCAAACAGTCTCGGATTTCGACGAAACAAGTTTCATCGGGTCCGTAATGTTATATTATTGTAAGATTTCAAATTTCGTGTCAATCGGATTTACAGTTTGTCCGGGGCAAGCTAAAACGTGTAGAAAATCGTTTAAGTGAATTTTAAATTTAAATTAGTCGATTTAAAAACTTATCTTTCAAATATCATCGAATTGGCAACCGATATATATTCCATTGCATTCGAAATAGGGGTAAAACATTATAAACGCCAGGCAGCATGCTTCGTTTCGAGTTCGGAAAAAAATCGGACGAATAGTGCGCGCGAATTTTCTATAAAAGCCCTCCATTTATTTCTGTTTTGCAAAAACCCTAGGGTTCTAGTTACAGCCGCCATGCTCTATTTCAATGGCCGAAAATTGTTCTTCTTCCTCGTCGTTTTTCTTCAAATCCGTTAACAATTATCAGAAACCATCAACTACAAAGATGAAGATCACAACGAGAGCTTCGATTCTATACGGGTATGATCGAAAATAGCCGCGTAAATCGATGGAAATTGGTGTTTGAAGGTGTGCGCTCGGGCACGGTTTTCAAGACAAAATAGGGCGGCCGAGAGGGGCCGGTTGTAACAACCCGGTATTTTGCATCAATTATAATCAATAATTTAAACGATTAATATTGACACAAATTTCCATTTGAAGTTTTAAATTTTTAATTTTTTTAATTTCTTTTATAAATTGTTAAAAGAAATTTCGGGCTTTAACGTTTTAATATAGGCCCATGTTTATTTCGTTGCCGTTCCCTTTTTATCCAATTCGACCCGATCCCCTCTTTCTTTCTCCCTATTTTTCGTTCGTAACCCTTAAACCCTCAAAAGAACAAAAATTATGGCGGCCTCTCTCTCACTCGTTTGTCCAAATTTAGGGCTTCGGTTGATAGCTTCGTTCGTCTTCGCTCGAATTCTGGCCGGCTTCCCCTAAATTCGTCGACAAGGTGAGTAAATCTCTTTACTCACATCTAGTTCCTTCTTAGTATGGTGCCTCTGCAATTCAATTTTTGCTTCGATGTTGTTTTATCTCGGCCAGTGATTGAATTTGTTTCTTATTACTTGTTCTTAACTGTCATTGATTTAAATGACATTGATTGGAGTTGCGATTCCTAGATGCTATCTCAATTGCTTTTCTGACAGTTTTAAAACTTACTTTGGTATAAAAAAGTAATTGTCTTTGACTTTGTTGCATTTGAATTACTTGACTAAAACTATCCTCGGCTTTGCAAATGCTGTGCGTATTGATTTCGGCCATTATGCGTTTGTGTTACTTGGGGTGTTGACTTGAGTCTTCTGCATATTGAATTTTTGTTTGATTGACTATGGTCTTAAATTCCTCGTTTGTTTCCAGTGGAACTGTTGCAACCGGGATTCAGCCACTTGTCCCTTGGTTCGTTTTTTTTACTGATGTACACGGCTCGTATGTTTTGGGTGAACTCGTTCACTTTGCTTGCATTTTGTCGAGTTTATGTGATTGGTGATGCCTGATTGTACCCTGTATGCATGAGTTTCATTTGGTTGCATTTTTTTTGCCACACTGAGTCTAATTGCTCGAGTCTGTTTCTTGTAGTATTGGGCACATTTAGGTTGTGTTCATAAAAATCCATTGATGTTGCCTCTGTTTAATATATATATGAGCTGTTGTCAAATTTCAGTGCATACCATATGGAGTTGTATTTATCCAGCAGTGTAGCTTCATGTAAATGATGCATGTTGAACTGTTATCGATTTTTCCTTCTGTCTTTAACAAGTGCTACTGCTGTATTACCATACATGTATATTCATGTATCATTTGGGTCTGCACTTGCATATCTATTTAAACTTGCTATACACATGCATATCTGTGCTCAGTGTGGCTTGGTATCAATGATTTCAGGTTGCTTTGAGCATTTATGTCATACTGTAAATTGTAGTAATAAGTGCATTTCATGTGTACTTCATACTTGAACTTGATGGTTGGACCTAGTTGTCCTATCTGCAGTGCAATGACCACTGTTGCCTTGAGTAGTTGTAGTCTGCATCACTGGTCTTTGCAGTCTAGTTTCCATAGCTTGATGCACATATCTGTCTGCACTTGTCTTGTTGAACTGTAACTGTGCATTTGTATCAACTTGAATATGTTGCATTTGTTGATTCATCATTGTTGCACTGTAGCTTTTGTAGTGACCATTGATGCTGTATTTCTGTGTATATGTACAGTTTCATTGTTGTAGTGATATTTTTGAATTTTTGGTCGAGACTTGTATTGCTTGATGTATACTGTATTGTATCTTGCACTTGTTTACCAGCAAGTGTCACTGCTTATTTCCATTAGCACATGGGTTTTGAATTGTAGCAGTGACCCTGTCCACTGTTGCATTTTGCTTCACCTGATTCTTTTGAAGTTGTAGCCCTGATTTTCATTTAGATGTTACTAGAATTTGTTGCAGTGCCTTGCTGTTTTGACTTATCTGGGCACTGTTTGGTTCACGTTGCATTCACTTGCACACTAGTTCAGCATATAGTTCCTTGTATCAAATTATAAACATGTACACTTCTCTAGGCATCCTTGTTTGCCCATGACCTTTGTGTCCATTTCTTGGTTCAACTGTCTATGCTATGTTGAACTGAACCTGATATATTGCCTTTATACATTTCCCTTTTGTTTCATATTTATGGTTTGGGCTCGTGAAATTCTTATGTTGATGTTCATGCGTGTGCACACTCTTTTACCTTTTTGTGCATGGGACATTCCTTTTTCCTGCACATGTGCAGATGTATATTTGAGTTATGATACATGCACTTGAGTTGAATCCGGTATTAGGGTTTGACCTTGTGTTCGTTTGTGAACTTTCATTGTGTACATTTGGGTTCGCATTTATGTCGTCCAAACATGACCTCTGCAGTTTTTGATTGCTGTCGGTATTCAATGGGTACATCATCACTGTAGTGGCACGGCAGTGCACGCAAGCGTGAACTGCAGCCACACGGTATTCATTGGGTACATCGACACTATAGTGGCAAGGCAGTGCACGCAAGCGTGAACTGCAGCCACACGGTATGGCTTTTATGATATTCTATCTTGTTTTGATTTATCGATCTTTTGCATATTACATATGCAGTAGTGGCGAGGCAGTACACGCGTGCGTGTACTGCAGCCCTACTCGAGCTGATGTTTTAATTGATGTTTCAATGGTTTGAACTGTTTTGTTTATTTCAATTCAATATTCTGAATTGCATTCTGATTTGGTTTAATTACTGTCGTCTATTCATTATTTAATTATTATTGCTTCTGTGCACTAATAACTGAGTTTGAATTAGACTGACCCGAGTATTATTTTCTTTTGAATTTAATACTCGGGTCAGACCGAGTATTTCAGGTTGTAGATATTCTGCTTTGGGTTGCTGCTAGAGCTATGAAGTTCTTTCATATCTTTTGGAGTAGTCGTCGTCATTTGTAGTAGTATGTAAAATTGTATAGGAAGATATGTATTCATGTATATTATATACGCTAATGTACTTGTATATGTAACTTCCTTAGTCGACTGTTGTAGTTGTATCATATGTACCGTGTGAATGTATTGTAACTGACATCAGTTATTATATATATATGAGACTTTCTGTTTCATCTGTGTTCCGCATTTATATTATCTGTGTTGTTATTTTATATTTATTGTTCTAAACTATTACGAACCATCGTAGTTCGTTTTATACTGGAATTGGGGTATGTCGATGGGAGAAAATAAATCAGAGATGAAAAATGAAAGAATATATATATTTATATCACTCCCATCGAGATAACCAATACTAGTGTAAGGCCAACTATTGATGGCCGCTCCTCAACAGCCTTATTCTCCGTGCTAGTTGACAGCATTACACCGTAGTGTTCTTGGCTAGCGTGGGTATAGAGGTGGGGCGTCACAGCTTGGTATCAGAGCCTGGGGTTTAGAACAAATATAAAACGTAACTTAGATAGTACATGTGTTACAACTATTTGTCGGCGTTTTATCTCTCATATTTGCATATGATTGTTTTTTATTGTTAGGTATGAATTCCTAACGCTTATTCATATGCATTTGATTTTTGAATTTTTGTGTTATCGGCTTTGATTTGATTTAGCCGATGATTGATTTTGTTCGAATCTCAGCGATTCTGAACTAGATATTTTATGTTTTCCTCGGCTTGATTTCCATTCGACTTCGGTCACTTTGTTTTTGAGAAATTTCTAATTTCTTGATTTCCACGACTCTGATTTTGTTTGCCGTTGAATTCTTTGATTATGATGTTGAATCGTTTTGTACTCTATTATGGCCATTAATTGTTGACTTCGACATTGACTTGATTTTTATTTTTGTTGAAGTCATTTATGCATTTATGCTCGTTCTGCTTCGTTATCCCATTTGTTAATCGATTCTTCTTTTCCGATTAGATGATTTCTCCTTTGTCGACTTTGAAAACTTCTATTTCTGGAATTTTTGGATATTCCTACTTTGATGGATTTAGAATCGAATTCTTTGGATTTTATTCACGTCTTCGAAGGTGAATTTTAGTGAATTGATTTGGTTTCCAAATTTAATCGATTCTTGTTAATTTCCCGATTTATTGCTATCATTTATTAGCAACTTTGATAACATTTTCTTCGGGATTTTCGTGAACATACTTTTGGATGGATACAGTATCGATTTCTTTGGATTCTATTCACGTCTTCGTATGTGAATTCTTGTGGTTGATTGTTTCTGCAATCATTTTTGTGATTTGTCACTTTAAAAATATAAAGGTTTTCTATACTAGTAGTAAATATCAAAACCCTTTTCTCCAAACGATTTCAAAACTATTTTACTACAAAACTCTTTTTCTAAACCGTTTTCCAATCTATTAGTATATACTAACCTTTACCTCGCTCGTATGAGAAATCTAATTAAACGACTTAGTAAAACGAGTGGTATATAACGCTTGCGTTTACTTTGTCGGTTAATTCTTGGACTTATTCGATTGAATCTCTTGTGACAATTTTATTAGTGAAGATTTACAATTTGTTCGTAAATATTTAAGTTAAGCAAGTGGTTATGGGACATGAAGCTAAACTTTTATATTTACTAGCTTAGTGTAATTGACACTTCTCGATGATCTTGATGATCGCTTTATGAACTAGACTAGCAATTGTGCTATGTCTTTTTATTTGCGAGGTTAGACTAGACACCACTTGTGTGATTCCATTCACACATACCTTTCTGCTTTTGGTTAGTCTTGACCTCAATCTGTGTGATTCCATTCACACATGCTTAGTGTAATTGACACTCCTCGTTGATCATGATGATCGTTCTGATGGTCAGACTAGACACCACTTGTGTGGTTCCATTCACACATACCTTTCTGCTTTTTGGTTAGTCTTGACCTCAATCTGTGTGATTCCATTCACACATGCGGGGTAGCTCCCCATGGTCTTCGGACCGTCATGTGATAGGCCTCTTTCCCTTTTTCTGTGATTTCTAGATTCCTTATGTTGATTTCTGGAAATTTTATGCTTCACCTATTTTTGTGTACTGGTGAATTCATATGTTATTGATTTGTCATGAGTACAAATTTGAGGTATGATACCTCTTTGGATCTTTGAGAAGATCTTGTGATATTGATTATCTCTTATCGGTTGATCTCCTGTTGATCACTATTTGCATATTTATAGTTGTATGTCAGTATGGGTATTTCATATTTATGCCATACCTCTCATCGGTTGATCTCCTGTTGATCATTATTTACATACTTATAGTAGTATGTCATTATGGATATTTTATGTTATGCCATATCTTTTATTCTATGTCATACTCCGTTCGAGTTTTTATACTCCGTTTGAGTTTTTATACTCCGTTCGAGTTTTTATACTCCGTTCGAGTTTTCATACTCCGTTCAAGTTCTCATACTCTTATCTTGTGATTTCTGGATTTCTTGTGTAGATTTCTAGAATTTGTGCTTCACCAACTTTCGTGATTTCTATTGATAAGTTTTATCAATTCTTGTGCATTGGTGAATTCGTGTGTTATTGACTTGTTATGAATACAAGTTTAGGGTATGATATCCCTTTCTATCTTTGAGAAGATTCTTGTGACACTTTTGATGAACGAAAATTCATTGGTATTATATTTTGATGCCAATTATTTCGATGAAATTTTGACGTATGTCGAAGTTGCTACTGACATTGCTATTTTAATCACGTGTTTTAAAAAATTTGTTATTTTTCAAAATATTTCAAAATATAAATCAAAATTGTTTTCAAAATTTTTACGATTTGCGCTTTCAAAAGAATGAGGAAGCGAATTAAACGTTTCAGAAAAATCGAGGACTATGACCCCTTTCTTTTACTGATTCGCTTAATTCCGGACTTGTCCGTTTGAGAACTAAAATGTTATTTATTTAAAACACACAATTTTGCACTTTCAAGAAAACGATGAAGTGAATTAAACGATTTAGTAAAACTCGTGGTTATGGGTCATGTGCGTTTGCTATTTCGGTTAATTTCGGACTCGTTAATTGAAAATTTGTGATTTCTGATCATCGTTTGTGATAATCAGATATTTGCTGTTTCTGATTATCGCTTATGATAATCAGATATTTGAGATTTAATTATCGTTTGTGATAATTAAACATTTGCGATTTGAGATTTGATTATCAATTGTGATAATTAAATATTTGTGATTTGAAATTTGATTACCGTTGTGGTAATTTCAGATTATCGTTTTGATAATTGGATGTTTATGATTTCTGATTTATCGTTTTTGATAATCAGATATTTATTGTTTCTAATTATCGTTTGTGATAATTAGATATTTGAGATTTAATTATCGTTTGTGATAATTAAATATTTACGATTTAAAATTTGATTATCGGTTGTGATAATTAAATATTCGTTGATTTGTGATTTCTGATTATCGTTTTTGATAATCAGATAATTATTGTTTCTGATTATCACTTGTGATAATTAGTGATTCAAGATTTGATTATCGTTTTGATGATTGAATATTTGCTGATTTGGAATTTGATTACCGTTGAGGTAATTCCTGATTATCGTTTTTGATAGTTAGATATTTGTGTTTTCTAATTATCTTTGTTGATAATTAGATTTGCTGATTTTGCTGTTTTAAGATTTCTTTATTCTGATTATCTATTTGATAATCAAACTTTGTTGAGAATTTGGGAATTTCTTTTATGTAATTAAAAGCTTACCTTCTCATGCTCTTATGGTTGTTAACTTTTGTCCATTTATTCCTTAGGATTGCGTGGACGCAATTTCTTTAAGGAGGGGAGTCTGTAACAACCCGGTATTTTGCATCAATTATAATCAATAATTTAAACGATTAATATTGACACAAATTTCCATTTGAAGTTTTAAATTTTTAATTTTTTAAATTTCTTTTATAAATTGTTAAAAGAAATTTCGGGCTTTAACGTTTTAATATAGGCCCATGTTTATTTCGTTGCCGTTCCCTTTTTATCCAATTCGACCCGATCCCCTCTTTCTTTCTCTCTATTTTTCGTTCGTAACCCTTAAACCCTCAAAAGAACAAAAATTATGGCGGCCTCTCTCTCACTCGTTTGTCCAAATTTAGGGCTTCGGTTGATAGCTTCGTTCGTCTTCGCTCGAATTCTGGCCGGCTTCCCCTAAATTCGTCGACAAGGTGAGTAAATCTCTTTACTCACATCTAGTTCCTTCTTAGTATGGTGCCTCTGCAATTCAATTTTTGCTTCGATGTTGTTTTATCTCGGCCAGTGATTGAATTTGTTTCTTATTACTTGTTCTTAACTGTCATTGATTTAAATGACATTGATTGGAGTTGCGATTCCTAGATGCTAACTCAATTGCTTTTCTGACAGTTTTAAAACTTACTTTGGTATAAAAAAGTAATTGTCTTTGACTTTGTTGCATTTGAATTACTTGACTAAAACTATCCTCGGCTTTGCAAATGCTGTGCGTATTGATTTCGGCCATTATGCGTTTGTGTTACTTGGGGTGTTGACTTGAGTCTTCTGCATATTGAATTTTTGTTTGATTGACTATAGTTTTAAATTCCTTGTTTGTTTCCAGTGGAACTGTTGCAACCGGGCTTCAGCCACTTGTCCCTTGGTTCGTTTTTTTTTACTGATGTACACGGCTCGTATGTTTTGGGTGAACTCGTTCACTTTGCTTGCATTTTGTCGAGTTTATGTGATTGGTGATGCCTAATTGTACCCTGTATGCATGAGTTTCATTTGGTTGCATTTTTTTTGCCACACTGAGTCTAATTGCTCGAGTCTGTTTCTTGTAGTATTGGGCACATTTAGGTTGTGTTCATAAAAGTCCATTGATGTTACCTCTGTTTAATATATATATGAGCTGTTGTCAAATTTCAGTGCATACCATATGGAGTTGTATTTATCCAGCAGTGTAGCTTCATGTAAATGATGCATGTTGAACTGTTATCGATTTTTCCTTCTGTCTTTAACAAGTGCTACTGCTGTATTACCATACATGTATATTCATGTATCATTTGGGTCTGCACTTGCATATCTATTTAAACTTGCTATACACATGCATATCTGTGCTCAGTGTGGCTTGGTATCAATGATTTCAGGTTGCTTTGAGCATTTATGTCATACTGTAAATTGTAGTAATAAGTGCATTTCATGTGTACTTCATACTTGAACTTGATGGTTGGACCTAGTTGTCCTATCTGCAGTGCACTGACCACTGTTGCCTTGAGTAGTTGTAGTCTGCATCACTGGTCTTTGCAGTCTAGTTTCCATAGCTTGATGCACATATCTGTCTGCACTTGTCTTGTTGAACTGTAACTGTGCATTTGTATCAACTTGAATATGTTGCATTTGTTGATTCATCATTGTTGCACTGTAGCTTTTGTAGTGACCATTGATGCTGTATTTCTGTGTATATGTACAGTTTCATTGTTGCAGTGATATTTTTGAATTTTTGGTCGAGACTTGTATTGCTTGATGTATACTGTATTGTATCTTGCACTTGTTTACCAGCAAGTGTCACTGCTTATTTCCATTAGCACATGGGTTTTGAATTGTAGCAGTGACCCTGTCCACTGTTGCATTTTGCTTCACCTGATTCTTTTGAAGTTGTAGCCCTGATTTTCATTTAGATGTTACTAGAATTTGTTGCAGTGCCTTGCTGTTTTGACTTATCTGGGCACTGTTTGGTTCACGTTGCATTCACTTGCATACTAGTTCAGCATATAGTTCCTTGTATCAAATTATAAACATGTACACTTCTCTGGGCATCCTTGTTTGCCCATGACCTTTGTGTCCATTTCTTGGTTCAACTGTCTATGCTATGTTGAACTGAACCTGATATATTGCCTTTATACATTTCCCTTTTGTTTCATATTTATGGTTTGGGCTCGTGAAATTCTTATGTTGATGTTCATGCGTGTGCACACTCTTTTACCTTTTTGTGCATGGGACATTCCTTTTTCCTGCACATGTGCAGATGTATATTTGAGTTATGATACATGCACTTGAGTTGAATCCGGTATTAGGGTTTGACCTTGTGTTCGTTTGTGAACTTTCATTGTGTACATTTGGGTTCGCATTTATGTCGTCCAAACTTGACCTCTGCAGTTTTTGATTGCTGTCGATATTCAATGGGTACATCATCACTGTAGTGGCACGGCAGTGCACACAAGCGTGAACTGCAGCCATACGGTATTCATTGGGTACATCGACACTATAGTGGCAAGGCAGTGCACGCAAGCGTGAACTGCAGCCACACGGTATGGCTTTTATGATATTCTATCTTGTTTTGATTTATCGATCTTTTGCATATTACATATGCAGTAGTGGCGAGGCAGTACACGCGTGCGTGTACTGCAGCCCTACTCGAGCTGATGTTTTAATTGATGTTTCAATGGTTTGAACTGTTTTGTTTATTTCAATTCAATATTCTGAATTGCATTCTGATTTGGTTTAATTACTGTCGTCTATTCATTATTTAATTATTATTGCTTCTGTGCACTAATAACTGAGTTTGAATTAGACTGACCCGAGTATTATTTTCTTTTGAATTTAATACTCGGGTCAGACCGAGTATTTCAGGTTGTAGATATTTTGCTTTGGGTTGCTGCTAGAGCTATGAAGTTCTTTCATATCTTTTGGAGTAGTCGTCGTCATTTGTAGTAGTATGTAAAATTGTATAGGAAGATATGTATTCATGTATATTATATACGCTAATGTACTTGTATATGTAACTTCCTTAGTCGACTGTTGTAGTTGTATCATATGTACCGTGTGAATGTATTGTAACTGACATCAGTTATTATATATATATGAGACTTTCTGTTTCATCTGTGTTCCGCATTTATATTATCTGTGTTGTTATTTTATATTTACTGTTCTAAACTATTACGAACCATCGTAGTTCGTTTTATACTGGAATTGGGGTATGTCGATGGGAGAAAATAAATCAGAGATGAAAAATGAAAGAATATATATATTTATATCACTCCCATCGAGATAACCAATACTAGTGTAAGGCCAACTATTGATGGCCGCTCCTCAACAGCCTTATTCTCCGTGCTAGTTGACAGCATTACACCGTAGTGTTCTTGGCTAGCGTGGGTATAGAGGTGGGGCGTCACACCGGTCTTCGGTCGATGGTGGCTCTCGAGTTGGGCTTCGAAACCCTTGTCACCGATCGTTGTCGAAGTGGATGTAGGAGGTGCGATAATTCATGGTAGGTGGCAGCTATGGGTTGTGGCGAACGTGATTATCACGATAGGGAAGAAGAAAGCAACGAGCGGCCCTGATCTGCAATTCAAAAACGAACGGCCACGATGCAGCTAGGTTAAAATTTGGAAATAAAATTGAAAATAAATTGTATTTTAATTCGTGTAAACTTTAAAACATTGTAAATTTTTCATACGACATCCGTTTTGGACGAAACGACTTGCGTTGGAATCGTATGGACCAATAGTATGCGATGGAGCAGGATTGGGATTTATTGGAGCTAGTGTGAATTTTGAGTAAAATTAAACGGTCGTTTAATTTTATTCGAAATAATTTTACTCAAAACGAAACACTGCAACTGTTATTGGAAGCAAGGTGAGAACTTCTCACTCAATCGAATTGTGTTTCGATTTAAAATTTTAAATAGTTTAATTTTAAAAATTGCTTGATTGTATGATTGAATGATAAATTGCTATCTATTGTACTGAAATAGACCCTATACGCCGCATATTAAGCGGAGGTTATTATATTAAACACATATACCGCGATATTCCACCTTGAAGTGGAATTGACATTATATATGTACTTGAAGTTGATTTTCCCGCATTATATAGCGGATGAGACCCTATTGCGCCGCATAATAGAGGATGATATTTTATATAAACCCATGTACCGTGATATTCTGTCTTAAAACGGGACGGTATTGTGCTAACATCTGTGGATGCAGGGAAACAGGTTGGAGGGATCCAACTGGATTCCTCAAATAATTGAATTTGTTTAAATGTTGTGTGTCGATTATTTATAATCTCTGTGTGATTATCTTTGTGATTGAAATCGTTGAACGCTAAAATTTAGCCGAATATAATTTTGGTATCGTTAGATACCGAAAATAAATAAAAAATTTGATTTTTGAAAATTTAGGTTGAAAGTTTATATTAAAATTTATTTTTAAGAATTGGATAAATTTAAAAGAAGGAATTCTAAAATAATAAAGTTTTATTTTTAATCTTATTGAATAAAATTTCAAAATATAGGAAAAACTTTAATAAATGGATTTCGGGTAATATTATTTAAAGGTTGAAGAATTTATTCAAAATACAGATTTTAAAGAGTTTGAAAAATAAAAGAATTTGTTTTCTTTAAAAGGAATTTATTTTTTTAAAAAGAATAAAATTTGAAATCCATTTGGGAATTGATTTTAGTGATTGAAAATAAATCTTTTGAAAATCCATTTGGAAATTTATTTGGTATTTTGGGAAGAATTTAGAATCAATTTGAAAATTGATTTGGGGTTTAGTAGAACTTAATTTAAATTAGAGATTTGAATAAAATTCACTTGGTGTTTAATTTCTTGGAAAATCAATAGGGAAATTGATTTAGTTGTTTTTGAAATCAATTGAAAAATTGAATTGTTGTTGAAAGTGAATATTCGAAATCGATTTGAAAAATCGTATATCAGTGGATATTTGGAAATTTAAATTCACCATGGAATTTATAAAGGAAAGGGAAATTTGTTTAAAAGTAAACATTAATTTATTTTTGAAGCGTGGAAATAAATTTACGGATTTGGAACGTAAAATTTAAAATAAATAGGTAAGGATTTATTTAATTGGTTTAAATGAACCATTTTGAAATGAAAGCGTATTCTCCCTGGAAAGCCGAATAAAATTTCTGAATAGCTTTAAAAAATATATACATATACATGTGTGTGTGTCTATATATATATATATATATATATATATATATATTTCTAAATTTGGGTTTTAGAGAATACTTTGGAGAAATAGCTTCTTAAGTTGTTTTAAATCCTTTAAGTAAAGGTTTATTAAGTTTATTATAGAAATGGTTATTTCTAATATTTAATCAATAATTGTCTTTGAAAATAGTTATTTAAATAGTTATACTCTATCTACTAATTTTTATTTTGAAAATTAGTTTGGACTTAAGTTATATGTAATATTGGTATAATATTTTTTTATAACTAATATTTTAAGTAAAGTGTTTAAAGAAAAATAGTTTTATTTCAAAATGTTTTCCCCGATATATATTTTGGATAGGTGCTATAAATTATTTTAAAAATTTGAACTCGGCAGATTTCCAGTGAAAATGAATAAATATTTGGAAGTGTTTCCGCGTAACGAAAATGAGTTGAAATTTGTTTTCAAAAGTTGTAAAGGTGAAAAGTGATTTGAAATTTGTTTTCAAATAGTTGAAGTGTGGAAAAATATATCTTGTAAAGATATTTTTGGAAAATAAATAATTTGGGAAATTATTTGGAATTTGGTGACGTTGTGCATATCTATTGATAGTTAAATAACCGACTATCAATATTTACCCTTAAATGGGTATTCGTTGTGATTTGCTTGAATTTGAATGCTACACTGATTTTAAAATAAGCAATCGTTATTCGGTTTAGCCGGGAGAGGACCTTTGGGTCATGAATCCCATTCCGAATAGTGATACGTCGTAATGGATAGCATTTGAAGACCGGCGTTGAAGACCGGTTATTTTAGGAAACAGAAGGATTACCGTCGAATGTCTCTGCATCGGTTTATCTCCGATATAGTGATTTTATCACCCTTTGTGATGGAAGTTCGGACGTGATTAGTGAATATCCAGATTGCAAGGGCTTCTTTTGGAAGTGCCTTCGGTTCCGTTCGATCCCGGAACGGACTTGTATGGATGTGTGTTTGACGTTACAATTTGAGATGTAAAGCTGGTTTCTATCAAATACATTTCTATTGGTGGCGAAGAATTTATTCTCTTAGCATAACACCCTTCTCTGAGACGTACGAGCTCAGATGTTATGTAGTTGATGGTTACTAGTAATACTTTCCCAATTTGGTAATGTGGCATACGAAGTGCAGCCGATCATTTGTTGATCAAAGCATAGCTTTTGTATAAAGCGTAGCTTTGTGGACGAGACTTCGTCGGACCTCACAACCCGGTAATGGTCAAAACATGAAAGATGCAGCAAGGTTATAGGGAGTAGCGTCCCTTAGGGTATGTGCATTTCCTTCTGGATAGAAGTGGTATCATGGTATAGAGCCCAGATACTTAACTTATGTGGATGTCGCAAATATATATGACTTTGTGATTGTTGTTAGTTGAGGATTATCAGATAAAGGTTGTTTACAACCGGGGGATGGCATACTCGTGTCAGTAGTTACCTACTTTTGCAGAGGTAACCCGGTCTTGTGTTGGCAGAGATCCGGTTAGGTTCTCGAGGCGTCCCGCCATAGGCGTTCCCATGTGGCAAAAGGAAGTTCCTTAGCCTGACCATTTGTTGGAAAATCCAAAGAAACAATATGAGCCCTGTATAATTTTAGTCGTATAACCTGCCATTTACTTATGGTGGCACCCCACTGTTTGGATTGATAGCTATAGTAGGCATACGATATTGGTCGTATGTTGGCTAAGATTTATATTATACTTACGAAATGTTTTTCCTGCACTTTGCACTTATAGTAATAATATCAAAGAAATTTGCGTATCAAGCATGTTTGACTATCATAAGGAGAAATCTCCTCTAATTCTGTGTTTGCATTGTGTGTGTGGCGGGAGGCCTTATGGTAGTTACATTTTCTAAAAGCATTGCGGATCTATTTTAAAATATTTCTTTGTTTTTTTTAAAGATATAACTTTTTTAAGTTCTCACACCAGTCCCATGACTGACGTGGAGTTTATTGTTCCGTTCTTAAACTCTGGGTGCCCATCATTTTCCACACGGGCAGTCTAGAGTCAGGATATCGGGTCATTCTGGAATTCCGGAGTTGCTGTAGAGATCTAGAGGCAAGCTGGATGGCATGGCGTATCAACTTGTATATAGTATTTCTTTATTTGTTGTTGTAAACTCTGATAATGTAATGTAATGCAATAACTGATTCCTTGTTTTAAAGATATTCATTTATCTATTATATGTTGTTCCGCTGCGAATTGTGAGATTCTGATATTGTTTCTGTTGCTTCTTCTTTCTTTCTTCTTCTACCTCTTCTTCTTTAACCCTAACAATTCGGTTTTCCGGCCTTCGATTGCTCGGCAGTTAATACAGTAGACGTATTAATGTCGATATTCGGGAGTCGAAGAATCGGGTCCTTATAGGAGTACTATTTTAATTGGAAAATTTGTAATAAAAAATTTTGACTAGAAAATCATAGTTAATTGATATCTAAATGAATGGATCTATGAAGAAAATTTGATTGTTATATTAACTATGATAAAATATTCTTTTGTGAAATGTTATGTTTTGTAAGATGAACAGCTATGACTTTAAAATGGAAAAATGTATGTTAAAACATACATATGAGATGTAAGTTTAATTAATATTTTAATTGATTAATATAGTAAATGTTCTTTACTGTAATAACAAAAACGAAAGAAACATGTAAAGTTTTAATTAATGCAAGAAACATGTAAAGTTTTAATTAATGAAAGAAACGTGTAAAGTTCTAATTAATGAAAAAAACATGTAAAGTTTTTGCAACAACCCAATTTTTATTAGATTTAAAATTAGTAATTAATATAAATTTTGGAATTAAATTGAAATTAATTTGAAAATTTCAAATCAAATTTATTAAGTGATAATATATATATATATATATATATAAATAATATTGTATTTGCATTAGAGTTTAAAAATTCAAACTAATGAATATTTGAAAATTATTTAAATTTGAATTATATGTGTATATATATATGTAGATTTGAATTTGAGTTTGAATTTAAATTTGTGTTTTAACTTGAATTTAAAATTTAAATAAATGCTTTAGTAAAATATTTGGATTCAAAATATTAACATATGTTTATGATTTTATTAATATATAATTAGTATTAAAAACATTTTCTTTTAAAAGTTGTATAAATATAACAAAGGAAATATAATTATATAAAATAGAAAATACAATTTAAAATAATATAAAGATATTATTCTCATGAAAATTTACAAGTGTAAAATAAGTAATATATACAAAGACAAGTGTAATTAATAATAAAGGGCATTAACAAGTGTAATGAGAATAAATTATGTAATTGACAAATGTTAGTTAAACTAACAAGTATCACAAATTTTATTTGTCTTTTTTTAAATTTTTAATAAATCATAATTATCTCTATATAAACATATATCTTATTTCTTCATTTCATTTTCCCTATCTCATTTTCAAAAGCAAAGAATACTCAAGAACGAAACCTGTAATTTTTTTTCAAACTAGAGACTCAAACCTGTAAACATTTCACCAACTCAAAAAAAAAGAAAGAAGAAAAAAAATCAAAGCCTGTATCCAAATAAGCAAACTCAGGAAATTCAGGCAAGATCATCTCTGATTCAAGCCTTAATCATCTTAGCAATAAAAAAAAATCAAGTCCTCCCAACAACAAATCTGCAACTTGTATCATCAAAACATTTTCCAGTCATCAAGTTTTAAATTAGGCTTCTTCTCTGTTTTTCAAAAATCTCAAGTGAGTAAACTTTTAAAAATCTAGATTCTTGTTGTTGTTTGAATCAGGCTTGAAATTAAAATTGTAAAGTATATACATGCATGTAAATATATGTACATATATATGTGTGATGTACGTGCATGTTGGATATACAGGCAGAGATGCCTCTATTTGTTCCCAGATTTCATAAAACCTGTTCAAAATCCAATTATTTCTTCCCTGATCATTGTTAGGCCTTAGGATCTAAACGAGAATGGTTCATTTAAACACAATTTAAGCTTTAAAAATAGATTTAAGAAAAATAAATCTAAACTTCTTCTGGAAATTTGAAATTACAGGCAAACTTAAAGTATGTTGAAAATTTAATTATCGTGATTTCTGATTTCAAGTATATGAATCGAAAAGTTTTTGAAATTTATGATTTTTAAAAGCAAAATCATAGTATATACTGAGAATTTGTAAGATGAACGTAAAATGGGTTTTGATGAAATTCTGGTTGTAACGACCCGTACTTTTAAACCTTTAATAGTATTAAATTAAATAAGATTTTTTAATAAAATTGTTAAAAAACAAAAAATTAAGATTTTACCGATAAAAATTAAATTATAATACAAGTTATGAGCTTAAGTAAATTTTTTACTAATGAAACGTGTTCGAAATAATGTAAGGATGATAACAAATTCTAGTGTGTATTTTAATAACATTGGTTTGAGTGAACAATTGTAAATTCTTAATTGATTGGAATAATAAATGTTAATAAAGAAAAATAAATGTTTCTTTATTAAAGAATAAATTGTATGTTTATTTATTTGAAATGTTTGGTGGCTTAAAGATTGACTGTAGAGACAAGAAACTATTATTTTGTAAGAAATGTATAATTCCTATTTGTATCCAATAGTGTATAATATGTTTAAATTTATATTGGATAGGAAATAATTGTTCTATTTTTTATTACATTTATTTTGTCCATTTTGAAATTCATCTTTGTAAACAATTGGAATTAATGTAATTGAATAATTTCGGTTAATGGTAGAGAGTACAACAAATTATAAATTAATAGGTGTAATTAATCATTGCTTTTGTTTTGCGAAAATATAAGAAAAGTTGATTTACTGAAAAGAACATTTATATCAAATAAAGCGAACGTTTTATTTGTGAACGCAGGTTTAGTTTCATTAAAATAAAGAATAGAATGATTGATTTAAAGGAAGAAAAATATGCATATTTGAATTGTGTTTTAGCATATAGATGGATTCAAGACTAGAAAAATAATTTACTTAAGTAAGTTATTTATTACTCTGCTGTATAAACAACAAATTTATCAACGTGTTTAAAAGAATAAAGGAAACAATTATTATATTTTTCATCCATTTTAGTTGACTATTTTGAAATTTAACTTTATAAGTAATTTCAATTAATGTAATTGAAATATTTCAATTAGAAGGGAAGAAAATGTCGATTGCAATTAATAGATTTAATAAAAATAACGCACCTTTTGTGTCAAACAGAAAGATTATTTTATTGGAAATAAGAGATCATTTTGGGAAAACCAAATTGAACATTTTTATTTTAGGGTAAGTGCATTTATTTATTATGCATAGATAAAAAAACTAGGTGCGTACAAGTTTGAATATTATTTGAGTTAACGAAGTTTATTTGGTTAAGTTTCACCAATTGAATTTCAGAAGGGTTGTGCGATGTACATGGTCCCTTCATTTCTTTTGTTATTAATTGTTGCATGTACGTTTTAAAATAATTATTTCATTATTAATACTTGATTTGTTCATTTCTCCTTCTTTTTAATACTTGAGCCTAGACTTTTAGTTTGTATTTAATTCTTGCCACCTCGTTTTCACGTATACAAATTTTCACTTTCCTTTGGTTTGCACACTTTTCCATTTCTGCGTACATTTCTTTATGCATTATTAATGCCTGAAGCTTTCAAAATAAATCATGACATTTATTTTTGTCTTTCTACCTTAATTTCCTAATTATTAAATAACCTGTAGCTTATTTCTTTCATTTGCGGTATATATTTGTGTTCGTTTTTTTGTTAAGTTTTATTGGGTTTGTTTTAGACTAATGGGCTCCTAGTAAACCAAGAGACCTTAGGAAACCTAAGAGATTTTGGTTCCTTCCTTTTCTCACATTTTACCGTCTATTTTCCTATCTGACTAAAACCAAGTACGTATAAAAAAATTCCTCATTTGAGAAACTTTTTGCTTACTATTCTTCTTCTTCTTCCTCAAATCTGTAGAAAACACCAAACTTCAAAACTCCTAAATCTCCAAATCAAATACCATCCTTCCCCTTCAAAATCGTAGCTTACCTCGCTCCTCTTACCGCCACCCACCTAGATCACCACCCACAAGACATAGCCAAAGCCCCACCTTTCTCTTCCTTTCTTTCTCTTTTTTCCATCCCTTTTCCCTCGTCCTTCCCCTTATTTCCATGGCTTCTATATTCCACTAAACAACTCAAAATCAAATATATTTTTTATTTTGAAACTTGTATAATTTCAATGGCAACTACTTTGTTGTTGAACTTTTCTGTCTATTCCGAATATTTCTATATTAAAAAATCCATTTTTCAAGTCCTTTCTCGGGCCCAATTTTGAATGAAAATACCCCATATTGTATCAATCATATCTCCTTCAGGAATATACCAAATCATGTGTTTCTTTTTTTAAAACCATTTATTTTTCTGGTAGCTTAAACTTTCATTTAAATCAGTTCTTTAAATTCCTTAATTTTCTATGCAAAATACTCAAATCTTTTTCATAGTATATTTGAACATAGATTTTCAACTCAGAAAAAACAACTCTGATTGTTTTGACCATAACTTCCTCTTGACAGAAGCTTTTTAAGTGATTCTTTTATTGTAAGTGGAGAGAAAAGAATTTTAAACAACATTCTAGTTAGTCACTTTTATAGATTCAATAATATGCTGGTCCGTATATTTTCTTAAAGATGACCTAGTTTTTGGTTTGTCTGCTGTTCAAAATTGGGCATTTAATTGTATTTTAATCGTCGACAAATCAAAGATGAGTGTTTTAACCCACTCACAACGACTAAATTATCTTATATTGGTTAAATTAGATTTACGACATGATTAGAAGTTTATTAGTTTCTATTTGGTGTTTTAATTTGTCATTTAAATTAAATTTGAATTAATATTGAGTTTTATAGCCATCTAATTAATATTGAATATAATTTTTAGTTGAACACCTAATAATGATAACCAATTAATTGTTCTGATTTATTTCCAAATTTGGATGTTGATAGTGATTGATGTTATTGGTTTTGGATGATTGGATATTTATTTATGCCTATATCTCTGATATCACTATGGGTTGAAATGATACATACCCGAATGATCTTATAAATTAATCGTTTTGTGTTGAAATGATAAACTCGAGTGGTTTTAATTTATTTGAAAATTTTAAGTTTAGATACTGGTTGAAATGATATATATATATATATATATATATATATATCCCTATAAATTCTTGAATTTGGATTATGCATTGCAATTGAATTATGTAAAAGGTTTAAGTTAAACTTCGGATTTGTTTTAGTTAGATGATGAAGGTTGATATTTAGAATTATTTGAAACCTTTTAAATAATTATATTTACATTGTACACTTGATAGGAGATGAAAATCCCGTAACACTGTGAAACCATTGCACTAGTATTTCTATTTTATTTATTTTGATTTGACTTACATAAGATCTTTTAGTTCTGACTCAAGTGTTTTGTCTTTTCATTACACTCGGGTCAGTCTGAGCTTTTCAGTGTATTGAATACTATTTTCCAGAGGACAAAGACGAAGATTCAATATATTATTGTTATTTATTATTCCACTACATTCTGTGTTCCGTTGCATTATTTTTTTATTTCTGATACATGTATAACTCTGATTTGAATTGTAGAAGTGTAAGCAAATGTTATTTGTAAAATAGCTTCATGAACTGTTTATTTTATTGTTATATTTTGTTATTCCGCTGCGATATTTTGTGTTTTATTTCTTCTCCTTTTCTTTTATTTTCTTATTTACCCCATTAACAATCCTCTCTGTTGAATGGTTTGAATTAGTCATGTGTAGTTTATTGTCGATTTAAACCGTCCAAAAAGGTGGTTCGTTACAGTTGTTATCAGAGCTTTGGTTTAGACATACCTTAGCCTATTAGGGTTAACTCATTAGGGATAGGGTAGTAATACCCTAGAATGAGTTGTCTGAGTGTATATAGGAGAGCGCGTATTTGTTAGTGTTATAAAAATATTTTGTATGAATTTTGAAATGAAATTATTTTTCCTAATATTATATTGTATATATAAAGGAATAATATTTTATGACTAATATAGTTATTTGTAATGTGTTTGATTTATGAAATGGTAATATTTAATTATTATCATTTTTGTTGACATGTTGTATTTAATCAAATTATAAACATTGGTTAATTATTGTTGATTGAATTATTGGGCTAAACACTAGTTTAATAATGGTGTATTAAAGGCAATAAAATGAATAATTAGGATGTTTGTTTATGAAATTGAAATGTTTTTGTGAATTTTGTTGTTTTGACATGTAGTTTCGACAATTGAAAAAAATGGAATATTTGGTTATTTTCGATAATCGAAACCTTTTGAATTAATACATGAGTGAAACTTGATAATTAGGTTGAATTATATAGTTGAACTGATAACCTTAAGTTTAAAGTAAGTAAAACGAGGTTTAATTGGATATATCTATGTTTAGTAAATGAACAGAATTGGGGTATACATTCTTAGCATGTAGTGTAATAATATACAAGTGTGAATTTTAAGCCTTGGGATCTTTAAATTGAAATTGTGATTAAGGAAATGTTGTGTGATGACCCGGAATTTTTAAAGCAATAGCAATTTAATAATCTGTAATAAAAATTAAATTGATTTGATAATCTTTGTAATAAGATTTGAATTAATTTAATAATTCAATAAATAAATAGTAAATTGATAGATTTTATCTTTTTAAATCTAATATTTGTTTTATATTTATAATATATATAGAATATTGTATATATTGTAAATAGGTATTGTTTTAAATGAATCCTGTTTCTATAAAATTTTATATCTTTAGTAAAATTGTGAATTGTGCTTTTATTTAAAAATTAAACTATATAAAAAAAAGCTATTTAATAAATAAATATGGTTTTAAATACATAAAATAAATATTATACTAATTTAAAATATGTTTAGCTCAAATTTAAGTTTAAGTAAAACACAATGAGGTTATTCTGCTTTACTTTTAGATATAATTGAATAAAATAATTAATTTATGAAGAAAGAAATAATTTCTTTTATAAGTTATTTATAGTTATTAAATGTTGATATTTTTAAAATATATAATAAAACATTGTTTCAACAAATAAATTTTTAAATAAAATAATTGTTCTTCAAAAATTTAAATTGTGTAGTTATATTTGTAAATAAACTAGATTTCAAAATTTATTTTGAAACATGAATTCAAAGTTTTAAATCTAAAGTACAATTGTTTTTAATTTATCTTGATTTTGAAATATTTGTATAAGTTTAATTTTATAAATATAGCTTGATTTATTTTATTTTAAAATCTATATACATGTAAATAAATGCATGTTAACAAATTAACTAAACTATCTTATATTAAACATCTAACTTAAAATTCAAGTTAACTAAATATATAGCTTATTAACATTTAAAAGTATAATTAATTAAATTATGAGACATGTGTTAACATATGGATTAATTAAACAACAAGTGTTAACATATTAAGTCATTTAAATACATGTGTAAATTAAAGAATAAAGTATATGACAAGTGTCATTCAAATTTTTTATCTTTTCTTTTATTTTGTTAAGATAATTTCAGCCTAATACATATACTTTTCTCTATCCATTTCTTTTCAAAATAAAAAGCTTAGTGAATCAAAGAAAAAAAAAATCTGAAAACACTTTCTTTGAAACCCAAAATCAGAGATCAAAGCATGAAAACCCTCCACATTTTCAAATCTATTCAAAAACAATTGCATATTTCAAACTGTAATCAATTCACTCATATCAAATTCAAAGCCTATCAACTAATTTTCAAAGTAAACCTGTAAATCATTACCTTGAACCCATCTTCAAAACTTTGTAAATCTGAATCCTGTAGTAGCCTCTGCATGCAAGTAGAAAGCATCTGCAAGCATTCATTACCCTCAAATCTGATAAACACTTTCCAAAAACAAAATCATCTTCAAAAACCTCCACATCTTCATGTTTAAAATATATATATCTGTCACCATTTTGAAATCAAGCAAGAATTCTGCATTTCTGGAATTAGCCTACATGCAAACCAAAACGCAATCCTATATTCAAGCAAACCTGCATTCTTATTCAAGCCACTGTAGTTTCAAATTTAAGAAACAAAGCATGCATGTCAGTTGTAAATTTGGAGATTTGTGCAAGCAATCTGATTTTCTTTCAAATCTGGTGCTTGTCCTCTGCTTTCAGTGAGTAACTTCTCTGTTTTCTAAAAAGTTTAAATTTAATAAGTTGCATGATTAATTCTCTGTGATAAAATGTGTTGAATGTATACTTGAATACATTATGCTGTGACTATATATGTTTGTGATTCCCTAAGGGTACTCTTTGATTTTATATAGATCATGTGTTTAGGTTCTTGTTTTATAATTCAAACATATAGATTTTTACCTCTGATTCAATTTAGATTTAATCAAACTTATTTGTTTGAGATAAGTTTTAGTTTAATTTTTTTTTAGTTAAATTAAAATAATCCGTAAACATCTCTGTAAAACCAGAGTTTGATTAATCAAGTTTAAAATTGTGAAAATTTATATTGAACAAATTATAAATTCAGTATTAAGAATTAAATAGCCAGATCAAAACTAGATTTTTGAAACAAAAATTGGAATTTTTAGTGGAGGGGTGTGTGGTGCTGTCCTGTGTTGAACTTTATAGGGGAAATTTGGGTTTTTGTGTGATCTAGGCAAATTGAGATGTCGGGGTTCATCTGGGAGATGGAGGAGTTGTCGCTAATGTCAGGAAAAATATTTGAGGGTGTTGCAATTCAACATGGTAGTTGCGGGGATGTAAATTCAGGTAGAACCCTAGTTAAAGATAGATATGTTGTTTTGGCCAGTTCATCATGAAGCAGGGATCGAGTTGATTAAGTCTCTGGGGGATGATAGTAGATGGATGGATGAACAGGTAACCAGAGTCACTGACATGCCGGAGATCAGAAGGTGGTGGAAGAAGATGTTACAGGTTTGGGTAAAAACCTGTTCTTGCAGTTTCAGGTTTGGAGAGGAAAACTCAAATTTCAAATTTGAGTTTAGGAAAGGGAATTTGAGGATGGAGGTAGATAGTGGGGTTGATGGTCGATGTCAGGAGGTCGCCAGGAGGAGGTGATGGTGGCCAGAGGTACGGTGCATGTGCACCGTGCAATTTTTGGTTAGCCTGTTGTTTTCTGGATGGAGACAATATATTTGTCTCGAGTTTAACTCGGGTATTTCTATGTTTTGCCCGAAGATTTTGGTTAGATGACTCGAAGCAAACATAAGGTTGACTCAGGTAAATTTTATGTTACAATTTTTTTTGGAAAACTGTCTGCAGTTTTAAAGTTTAAATCAAAATTTTAAATAAATTAGTAGTTATGATAATATTGAACAAAGTTTAAAATCCGCTGGAAAAGGTATAGTTTATAGGAGTTTGAAATCTTGTATGTTTAAAAATTAGAAAATGGTTTTCAGATTAAAAAAAGAGTAAACCTGGCAGTTTTCTGGAAAATTTAAATTTCAATTTAGATCTGAAAGCTAATTTTAAATTAGCAGTTTCAATACGAATCTAAGTCCAGTTTTCATAATAATCTTTAAATCTTCAAGTTTTATTTTTAAATAAGGAGTTTAAAAATCAAGATGTAAAGCAAGAGTTCAATGCAAGTTTAAATTCAAATAATTTTACATAAGGAATGGTTCAAAGATTTTGAATTTAAATATCTGGATATTTGAATAAATTTTAGAATTTGAATGTTTCCAAACAAGTTTAAAATTTAAGTTGTTTATTAGGAGTTAATTTGTTTTCAAACAAATATTTTTAAAACTTGATTTCCTTTTTGAATGAAATCATTTATAAAAGATTTATAATAGAAAGTTAAATGATTATTAACTTGAATTTGAAATTTAAATAATAATGTATTTTAAACTTAATTTTTAATTAAATTAAGTATATTAAGACTTATCTTATATAAGTTTTATTTTTAAGTAATGAATGTGATTTACATTTACTTTGGAAAGAATAAATGGAATTTAAATTTGATAATGCTATAATAAATATCATTTTGAATTTTTGATTCAAAATGAAATTTGAATTTCAAATGTTCTAAGTATACTTTAATATTTATACAATTATTAATAAGGAATAGGTTATCTTAGAAATTATTAAGGTATATAATATAATTAAATAAATTAGATAATTAAGGAATAACTTATTTATTTAATTTATTTAATTAATAAATTGGATCAATTTAAATTGAGATTAATTAAGAAGTAATTAAAAATAATAATTAAAGGATTAATAATAGTTAATGATGGTCATTGACTAAGGTTACTTGGTAACTAATTAATATGATTAATTTTTAATAATTAGTTATATTGATTAATTAAGGATAATAAATTGTGATAGTTATTTAAGTTTAATTACTTAATGTAATTAATGGAGTTTATTGAGGTTGGTTTAAAATAATTAATTTAGTTTAATTAATTTTAATCATTGGAATTGATAGTGATTACTTGATGTAATTAATGGGATTTCTCAGTAAAGTAATTAAAGATAATTACTGTATGTAATTAGTGAATAATGATGGAATGGTGAAATATTTTGGATTAAATTATTTTGTATAATTAATCAAGGGATTAATTAAAGAAATTTATTCAGGGGTTATTAATTTGATAAGTAATTAAGGGCAGTTAATTACAGTATGAGATTAATCAAAGGTGATTAATAATTATGGATTAAGCGAGATTAATTACTGAAAGTAATTAATTTAATGGAGTAATTAATTAAATATAATCAAGAATCATTAATTAATATAATTAATGAAGTAACTAAGATTGATTAATTAATATTAATTAATCAATAATAAGTAATTAAGGATAATTAATTAATTGTAATTAAGGTTAAATATAATTAATTATAGTTAATTGATTAATGAAGTAATTAAAGGTTAATTACTGTATTTGGTTTAGGGTAATTAATTTTGTGAAATTAATTAAAGTATAATTAATCAGGATTGATTAATTAAGATGATAAATTAGAGGTTAATTAATTAATTAATTTGTAATTAATTAATGATAATGTAAGCAAGATTTATATCGTGTAAGTAATTAATTTAATTCATATTAAATTAATTAAAGATGATGTAATTAATTTAATTCATTTTAAATTGATTATAGATGTTATGATTAAGTCATTGCTTAATATTGGTTGATTTGAATGGATTGAATCTCAGCTATGAGATTAGTAATGTAGTGTGATATGGGTGCATTGGTTGCATTGTGATATTGATATGGATTATCTTTTAATAGTGATAATGTGGATTATTTGTGGTTTGATAATGATAATTATCTGATGTGAATCTATGAATTATCTATCTGTGTGTATATAGATAATATAATTGCATTTGTTTTAAACCTTAAAACAACTTGGACCTAAAAGGCACGTTTTGGATTTCGATGAGACCGGGATCGGGTTTCCATATTTGGATATCCGAAAACCACATCGATCCAAATTAACGATAGGTCGTGAATCTTATGTGAAGAGTGAAGACTCGAGGTGTAAGGGCTATACGTCAGTATAACTCTGTGGGTGAATTCCGTAATGAGTTTGAAGGAATAGTACTTATAGATTCGAGATGGAGATTTAGAGTGCAAGGGTTATCGTCGTTAACTCTGTGGGTGATTCCGTAATGAGTGTAACGAGATAATGCCTTCGGTTTCGTTCGAACCCGGAACGAACTTGTATGGATTGAATGCTTTCAGCACATCGTCAGGTGGACGATGAGCATTCTAAGATAATGTGTCCACTAAAGGTAATCGTAGCCTCAAGCCTCATCAACCGGGAATGGCTAAAACAGGGGAGGTGCAGCAAGGCTTCGTGGGTAGCTCCCACTGGAGAGCAAGATTGATCCCTGTCTAGAGGTCCCTTTTTCGTCGGCTTAGTGGGCAGTTGGAATTGCGCACCAACTGCGGGGTTGTCTTGTTCGGAACTATTCAGTAAGGAATGGGTCCGGCCTTGTGTTGCAGGGGAGTTAGGGTGGCTCCTCGGAACGTTGATCTAGGCCACGTACTGTGACGGGCGGTACCCCAGTAGCCCTGCCATTGTATAAAATCCAAAGTCCAATAAGTACCAACGGTTTTGATTGTGTTACCCACTTTTGTGGCTAGTAGCTGGAATCTAATAGATGTAACAATTTCGGCTATTTCATATTTACTTGAAAACCCTAGACCTATTATAATATCACTGGATTTCCTATCAAATGTTTTGGTTAGCATAAGGTAAAAACTTTCCCATGTTTATGTGTGGAAAGTCTTACGTGATACCTTTCTTTTCAAAAGGTTTTTGAAAGTTAAGCAACTTTAACCTGTTACTCACACCAGACCCATGTCTGACCCGGAGTTTATCTTTTGTTTTCATAAACTCTTGGGTACTCAAATTTTTACGAGTAGCCAGGGGATTCAGGTTAGCTTTGACGAATATTGGATGAGCAATGGAGTAGGAGGCTTCTGCGTTAGATATTAGTATTCCGCTGTGTGTTCTGTGTTGTCTCTGAGTTGTATTATGTTTGTAAATACTAGACAAGTGTTTATAACTGTCTAGTATGTGTTGTATATCTGTGTACTCTGATAGTGGTTGTAAACTATGTAATATTTTATGTTATTAATATAATTTATTCGTTCCGCTGTTTAGATTCTGATGTGTTGTTTCTTCTTTCTTCTCTTTCTTTCTCTTTTCTATCCCTTTCTTTCTTATTAGCGATGCAACTTCATGGTGTTTGGAAGTTGGGTCGCTACAGGTGGTATCAGAGCATTAGGTTGAGTGAATACCTAGGCTCTGTAGTGGTGTCTATCTTGAGAGAGCGTATTTTTAATTTTATATATATTTATATATATATATTTATCTATTTCTACTTATCTGTTGGGCTACCTGTTCAGGTTTTCCAATATAGGTTATAAAGGTAGATAAGGTAGTAGTGTTTGTAACACGATTACTACCATTGGTTGGAGTTTGTATGTTTGAGGTTGGAATTGTATCTGTCGAGACTGTAGACCTAATACCGTCTCGAATAAGTTTTGTTGTGTTGATGTGACGACCGCCCATGGCTCCTGCACTCAACAAGGAAATAGTGCGCTGAAAAGTGTGTCAGGCCGCCATGGACGATCATCAGGGTTAAAGTAAATCAATAAACTCTATCGTATTACTCACAGCGTAGGGATAAAATACAATAGAGAAATATACATAGTGAAGCTTCACTAAATAGAACCTCATCAATACACTACAAAACAATTTGATACAAACATCTGAATGGTCAATACATCAAGCCTCACTACATAACACTCAGAGAATCATACAAGCAGCGGAACATCCAGTACATATAGTAAGAAAAACAATATGCAAAAGCCTCCAGCTCGTCTTCGTCATCAACAGCGTTGGTCACTAAGAACAGCACCTATCACCTGCTGCCTAGTCTGCCCATCCCAAAATAGATGAACAGCCCAAGGTAATAAGAGTTGAACATAAAACCTTGAGTCAGACAACAGTCTTAGTGAGCGGTAAATTAACTAACAATATACCAAAAGAGCATAAAGGAAAAAGGAATAGTAATCCAACTCTCCCACTCCTCCTCTTTCTACAGTGATAGCCCCTAGACCCACTAAGCAGAAGTAAACATAGCAAAGCAGACATTTAAAGTAAAACAATTATCACTCGAGTCAAGGTCGATGTTTTCCAAGCACAAACCCCCAAGGCCTAAACCAAGATCAGATAAGCACCCACAAAACATCGCTCTTGTGACCGAATGATGATACAACCAAACATACATGACTTTGGCTATCACTGTTGTCATTGCTTCGATATCACCGTTAATTGAATGACCGGCACATTCTTTCATCCGTCCGTCAAGGGCTAATGGTAACCCCGGTTCTAGACATAACTCCGCACGTCATCGTGACCCGTGCCTAGGACTATCGAATCTGCCCAGAGTACTAGACCTTCAACTATTGGTCTTGGGACTATCGAATCTGCCCAGCGTACTCTTGCTATGAGCATGCTAGAACCTTCAACAACGATGAAATCTCAGCCTCCTAGTCATCCTCCTTGACAACTATTCTCATACTAGCTCAAGCGCCTCTTGAGCCAACCATTATCAACGAACTCGAACCATATCACCGAGTTATCAACATGCTTGGGATGATCCCGTTTGGATTAAACCAAGGCTATCTCACATCATGCTTTGCTTCATCGCATCATAGCAAAGTCCCATCTCAACATCATGCTTGCCTCATCGCATCATAGCAAAGTCCCATCTCAACATCATCATCAAATCTATCCATATGAGCCTTATCATCCGCTTCATATGCCACGAGCAGCTTTCCTTATTCAAGAGCCTTTCCACATAGCTTTTGAATCATCTTCGACCAACTTGTCCAAATCAAATCATCAATCAACTAATTATAACAATCAATCAGATCAATCATTAATCCAAGTAATCAGTCATTCAAACAAGATCTAAATAAACGGTTATAACAATAATGGCAATTTCGTAAATAAAGAGTCCAAATCTAACAAGCATGAATTCTAAGTAATATCTTGATGAATGAACTAGCATTGGTTAACATGTAGTAAAGTGGATATCAAAACTTTATGAACGATGGATCTACATGCAGACTTAAGGAAAATGCATGAAATCACTATCTTTAACATACAAACAAGCCACCGATCCAATATACTCCTTTGGGTCCATGTGTGAGATAACCACCACTCACCGAATCACCTAAACGCTTCAAAAGCAACTAACTCCAGATCCGGACAGCGAAGGATCTAGCTTAATCCGTCAAAATTCCACTCCAAACGATGAAGTCACTCTTTGAAGAATGTAGATCTTCAATCTTGGCTCTTGGATCTTCGATTTGATCTTCAATCTTGAACGTAAGGAAGCACTATATTTAAAGAAGAGAAAAGAAGTGAAGAAGTGTAGCACTCGAGCTCTCAAAATGGTAGCACTTCGTCGCTTCAAAATTCGGATCCCAAAAAGTGAGATAAGGCCGTGTATTTATAGGCCGAATCCTTAAGTCGTTCGCCCCCTTAAGTCGGTCACGACTTAACAAGGCCCCACGACTTACGACTCATCAACCCCACGGCCTACCGACTCAATGGACCTCCCTACTTACGACTCAAGCCTATGCGCGACTTAACACATGCGCGCGACTTAACACACACGATCTAACACTTAGGCACGACCTAAGACTCAACAGGATACGACTTAGCGACCTAACACACTGCCGCATTTCTACCTAAGTCCTAAGTCGTTTGGACGACTCAACGATTCAACGAATCAATGACTCAGCGACCCAAGCATTAACACGAGAATTCCTTAATTCGCTTACTAACTTAAGCCGTTAACTCTTAAGTCGTTAGTTCCCTTAGGTCGGCCAAACCCCTAAGTCGCTCACTCCTATAGGTCGGTCACTCCTATAGGTCGCTCCAACTCCTAAGTCGCTCCACCGACCTTAGTCAGTGCACGACCTAAACCCTGGACGACTTCCTGAATGACTTAACAACACTAACGACCTAATGACAATGGTTCTACGATCTTTCGATCCGTAAAAATACGGGTCGTTACATTCTCTCCCCCTTAGGAATTTCGCCCCCGAAATTCCAAACAAACAAGAGCAACCAAAACTGTCCTGCATGCCTACCATCCATAGCAATCAACAAATCATGCATCCAATTACTAGCCTAGCATGCAGAATTCTAAGACTAAAACAAGTTACAAATTCATGAGATGTCACGACACCTTAGGGCCATACCTCGAAGAGTTCAGGATGAGCTGCCTTCATCCTCTCTTCCTCCTCCCATGTACAGTTGTTAACATCATCACTCTATTGTACCTTGAGCAACATGACTACCTTCCTCCTAAGCTGTTTCGTGTTAGTTTCCATAACACGAAGTGGCTTACGAGGTCTCTCAACGATTGGATCAATCTCAAAGTCCTCACAACTATCAGCAGAAACTACCGTATTCGAGTTGTGCACATACTTCCGTAGATACGATACATGAAAAACATTGTGCACACCCGATATCTTTTCTGGTAACTCCAATTTATAGGCGAGCTTTCCAATTCGCTCGATGATCGGGAATGGTCCAACAAATCTCGGAGTCAATTTTCCTTTCTTCCCGAATCGAATAACATTCTTCAGTGGAGAAATCTTCACAAAACCCATATCTCCTACGTCAAATTCCAAATCCTTATGACGCTTATCGGCATAACTTTTCTGACGGTCCTGGGCTGCCTTCATTCGTCGCCGAATGATCTCTATACAATCAGAAGTCTGTCGAATCATTTCTGGCCCAAGTATCAACTTTTCTCCTGTTTCCAGCCAACATGTCGGAGAGTTACACGGTCTTCCATACAATGCTTCATACGATGCCATACCAATGCTTGACTGGTAACTGTTATTCTATGAAAATTCCACCAAATTAAGATGATCTTCCCATGATCCTCCGATGTTTAAAACACATGCTCTGAGGAGATCTTCCAAAACTCGGATGACTCTCTCGGTCTGACCATCTGTTTGAGGTCGATAAGCTGTACTCAAACACAACTCGGTTCCCAAAACTTCCTAGAAGCTCTTCCAAAATCCACTAGTGAACAATGGGTCTCGATCGCTCACTATACTCTACGGAATACCATGGAATCATACTATCCACTTAACATATAGTTCAGCCAATTTCGATGCAGTTCTGGTTGACCGAACAGGAATGAATCTTGCACTCTTAGTCAAACGATCTACGATGACCCAAATCCCTTCATTTCCTGCTCTGGTTCTAGGTAGCCCATCGATAAAATCCATCGATATTTGCTCCCACTTCCATGTAGGAACTTCTAATGGCTGAAGCAATCCATTGGGCTTCTTCTGTTCGGCTTTTACCAACTGGCAATTCATACATTTGGAAATAAAATTTCCAACATCCTTCTTCATACCTTCCTAGTAATAGATTCTCTTCATATCCCGGTACATCTTATTTCCACCTGGATGAAGTGTTAACTTCGAGTGATGACTTTCCTTCAGAACTTCATTTCTCAATTTATCTCTATCGGGAACAACTAGTCGTCCTTGCTTCCGAAGCCAACCCTTTCGATCGCCCTCGAATCCTTTATCCTTCTCTGGATCCAACCCCGATTCCAAATCACGGATAATCTTGACAAGCTTATCGTCTCGCTTTTGGCTCTCGCCAATCCTTTCCACAAGAGTAGGTCTTATCGATAAGTTTGCCAACATCTCAGGTTCCAATTCACGTCTAGGCCTGAAGTCAAATCCAGCCAAATACTCATGGCTCTTCCATTCCGAAAACATGGCTCCCAATTCTGCATGTCTTCGACTTAACGCATCTGCCACTGCGTTACCCTTTCCCGGAGTATAGGCTATACCAAAATCATATAATGCTAAAAACTCTAGCCATCGTTGCTGCCGGAGATTCAAATCCTTTTGGGAGAAAAGATACTTCAATGACTTATGATCTGTAAATAACTTGAATCGAACTCCCAGTAGGTAATGTCTCCACATCTTCAGAGCAAATACAATCGCCACTAACTCCAAATCATGAGTTGGATAATTCCTTTCATGCGGCTTTAGTTGTAACAACCCGATATTATCAACCATTCGCATCCATTACAAGTGTATAGGAAGACACTCATGCCAGAATTGAATTGCTCAAAATACCGCGTTGTAAATAAAAATTTGAAAAATCTCAGAATATGCAGTAAATAAAAATCACAGATCACAGACACAGAGTAATAATAATGCAGCGGAAGTAAAAGAGATACTAGTTCATAATGCTACTATATAAATATATCAGAGTTACATAAGATACAATAGAAGAAATAAAGTACAACATAAGTTTAAATAGGATAACCAAGTACAAGCTGAATAGAACAACCGAACTGAAAAGATGAAACTTGACAAGTAGATAATCTCCAGCGATTCCAATCTCCAGAAAGTGGAAATCCAAATCTGTGAATAACTCAGGCTGACCCGAGCTTAAATAAAAATACAAACACTCGAGTCAGGACATACATACTTATACAATGTAAACCAACTCAAGTGAACTGTAGTAAAGGTACAAGTAACTTAGAAGATGCTTGGGACCTCCCATCCTCTAAGGATCCGTTAAACTATTTACTATGTAGTAATATACGCTATATACAGTAGTGTCTAATCAGTAAAGTATAATCATATAGAAAATAGCGTTAAGGGGATGGTGAACCTTAACGCGGTCGGATCTTTAAAACCAAAATCGTAATGGGCTCGATATAAGTAGATGACACGGCACGCGAGGCAATGCAAGGGTGGATACACAGTTTGCACTCCCGGACCGGTGGTGATGGCAAGCCAGCAGCTTCCGCCCACCTCGAACAGTACCCCCGAATCAAAGTGGCGCCACATATCAAATCGCAAAAGTAATAGAATGGTTTCCGATGGAGCATGCTCGATGAAAGGGTGCGACCCTTTGTGTAGCCCGGTATAGCTCCTGTTTTAGTCATTTATGCCAACTCACGGGAGTTGGGTCCACGTAATATACCTCGAGAACGTCGCCACCATCCTACTTCATTCTGGAATCTCCACCGCGTACACAGTTGTTAAAGTGGTTTTCGGTATTGGCCGGCTATAAGACAATATCCGATCCCAGACTCTTTAACAACCAATCGTTATTATAACCCGTAGTTATAACTTTAAAACAATATTTTATACTTCAAAAGTAAAATGTCATTTCAACCCAAATCAAAATAAAGATTAAATCATTTCCAAACCATTTCAATATATCATCATACCATATCTTTCAATTCAAATATTTATCAAAATAAATATCAAGTCATTTCTAACCATTTCAATATTTTAAATTATCATATCCTTTAAAACTTCCTTTCAAATCATTTTAATAGATCAAAATATCATAACCTTTCAAAGCTTCATTTTTCAAATCATTTAATATCGAAATATCATATCTTTCAAAACTTCGTTTCAAATCATTTTAATATATCAAAATATCATATCTTTCAGTACCACATTTCAAATCATTTTAATATATCAAAATATCATACCTTTTTGAAACCACATTTCAAATCATTTTAATATATCAAAATATCATATCTTTTCGAAACCACATTTCAAATCATTGTTCATTTTATTCAATTTAAAATGCCATTTCAATTCATATTTCAAAACAGTTTATATTCCCAAAAAAAATCATTTTTAATCATAAAAATGAAGTTATTATGTTCAAATTTAAATTATTAAATTTCTAAAATTTTCAAATTCCAAAGTTCATTTATTCACTTACGTTTATCAAAACAGTGAAATTTCACTTTTCGCAGCATTTAGAAAACGCTACGGAAAGTTACATTCAAAACTGTTCAATTTAACAAAAGACAACATTTTAAAATGTTGTAATAGGGTTTACTTAAATTCCAAATAAACTTAGTTAAATTCAAAAATTATAGCACTTACAAAATTGCTATAATAGTTTTTAGTTCAATTTAGCTTTTTAGTTCATTATCATTAACTACAACATTTACAAATACTGTAATATCATTTACATTGTAATTAATAGCATTTCAAAAATGCAGTCAATTAACTCCAAATATTCAATATAATTTCTCAACCAATTATATTTTTATTTAAAACATTTTTGACTCATAAAAATCATACATTTTCACATTTATAAACATCATTTAATTTTTCTCAAGTTCGTGATTTTATAAAGTTAAATTTCCATTCAAAAATCAAGATTTAATAATAATTCACTTATTAAATTGCAATGTTCAAATTTAAATTCCTTGCATTGAATTTTAACTTAACACTTAAGTTCAAATTCTCAAATATAACTTAGTTTTATTTTTATTTGCTTAACTAAAAGTTCACTTTTAAGTCAATTTCATAAAATTTCAATTTTAGTTATATTTCAAAATTTCAACTTAAATATTCATTCATTTCACATTCAACTTTATTAAAAATCATTAATATGATATAAAATAACTTTTAATTCATTTAAATTCAAATTATCATAAATTTATCATAATTTCATATTCAATTTAATTTCCAATTATAATTAAATCAAATTTTCCAAAATAACTTACATTCAAATTTTTTTAATTTTTCATTAATTCATTTTACTTACAATTATTCAGAAAATCAATAATATTTTACAAAAATCCTTTTTAATTAGATTTAAATCAAAATGTTTTAATATTTACATTTCTAAAATAATTTTAAAAATTTTAGAAAACATATATTAACTACGGGTCTGTATATAATTTTATACACTAGGAAAAGTGATACGGGTAATATATCATTTCCACCCGTAATTTACAAAGAAAATCCGGGTTTTATCATTCAAACCCGCAGTCCCAAGTAAATGAAATAAATTGAAAATCATTCAGGCCTATCATTTCAGCCCATAACAATTTTCCCTTAATCTAAAGTCCGTTCGGGTATGTATCATTTCAACCCATGGTGATTTCTAATTTACTGGGAACTTGCAGTGTGATAAACTGATAAAATAAACAGAATAGCATGAAATAACAGTAACATATAATATAATAAGTGTAATAACAGGTGTGAACATCATATGATAATAATATAAGCATATATAACATGATAATATAGTTCTACAGATTCACAGGGTGTCAATTCACATTTGTATAAGTATAAACATCTGGTGAGATTTACTCACTTGTATTAGCTGGAGATGACAAACAAGTACACACAACAAAGATCTTCGAAGGAATGAAAGCATGAATATGATTTTAGAGTGGAGAGCCAAAGATTTATAGCCTTGGATACATTCAAACAAAACAAATATATGAAACATAATGTTTCAAAAACAAGATATACTTAACAATGTTAGAAATAAATGTATAAAACAAAACCAAAGACTTTGCACTTGCTTCCTATGCTTGTTTGCATGGCCTAGGGGATTAATAAGGTCAGGTTTGAGCATGGTTTGGATCAGGTATGGGTAGGAAAAGGCACGGTTACAAGGTGATGAAGTGGGTAGGAGTTTAAGTGTAGAGAATATAAAAGGTTAAGGCATATATAAGAGTTTAGGTGAACTTTTTGGGCTCGGCAAAGGCATGTTTGGGCTCACCCTTTCAGGTTTCAGATCTGGACAGTAGCTTAGGAGATGGGTGGTGGTCATATCAAGGTGGTGGTGGTGGCTTAAGGTGGTGGCCTTGGTGGTGGGTGAAGGTAGTGAAGCAACTAGGCTAGGCTAACATGTTTTTAAGGAGTTTTCAAGACTTTTGTGTGGAGTTTTGTCAAGGGAAAGGGTGCGTCCTGGTCAACTCAGAGGAGGAGATGATGTTAAGTGGTGGATGGTGAAGAGGAGAAGGTGGTGGAGGTGATGGCCAAGGCTAGCTAGTGGTGGCCGAGTAAAACAAACAAAGAAAACAAGGCAAAAACAAGCAAAAAGGAAGGAGAAAAAGTAGAAAAACATAGAGAAGCCATTACCAATTTTCTCTAGCTGTGAAAATGAGATGAGGAAGATGTTTTCACGTGAAAATGAAGAAAAATAAGTCAGCTGAAGATAGCATAAGGAATGGCCAAAATAACTGATGTATTGATTGAAAAAGAAACGGTAAAAGAAACGGTGAAACGACTTTACGTTTCTTAGCTTTTAAAACCTTTCATACTTCCTTTTTTCTTTTAAATCAAAAATAAAATTCAGAAAGTACATCTAAAAACCGAAACAAAGTGAAATAAAATAAAAATATATAATTAAATTTAAAGAAAATAAAAAAAAGAATTAAGGAAATTGCTTAAAAATTGAAAACAGGGTTCACAAATTACAATTAAAACATCGATGGGTTTGGAAAAATATCTACTTCATTTTAAAAATATTATAAAGAAAAATTTTGAAATAAAATAATTTATTTATCATTTCTAAGATAAAATAAATAATTAAAGTTTAATTAAATAGAATTTAAATTAAGAAAATGGCTTAAAATTGCAAAATAGACTTTAAAATTAGAAATAAATTCAATGCACTTTGGAAATTTTTTATATACTTGAAAAATATTTATAAATAAAGATAAGTACAAAAAAATGAAAATTAACTCACAAAATAAATAAAAAAATTAAATTTAAACAAAATTTTGATGAAGAAAATAGCAGAAAATAAGAAAACAGCCTTTAAAAAAAAACCAACACAGTAAACTTTGGAAAAATTATAACATCGCTAAAAACAATGTTTTTAAAAATAGAATATATATCTAACATGTCATATAACACATATTAGAACATGATTTGACAAATAAAAATATAATTTATAAAATTTAACATAAATAAAATTGTTAAAAAATTCAATGTACACACAATATTGAAAACAATATAACTTTCACAATTTAAATCCGTTTTCAACGAAACAAAAAACAGTGTTCTTAAAATTTTATGTACTTTCATAATAAAAGATAAAATTTGAATTTTCAAACTTTTAAAAATTTAAATTAAAAGTCAAAGTTTGACTATTTGACCAAAAATTCACTTTTTGGAAAATATTCTTTTTTAGTCATGCTTTGGAATGATAATTCGTATCAAAACTAAAGTTTATCATTCAAAATAAATAAAATAAGTTTTTAAATCAAAAATTCAATTAAAATATACAAAAAAAATCACAAAATATAGGGTTGTTACACTCTCCCCCACTCAAATTTTGGCCCCCGAAAAGGAATGAGGTACGGGAAAGCACAGAAAAAGATAGAGTGAAACAAGATTAGGACAAGATGACAAGGAGATCGAAATTATACATGATGGCTATTGTTGTAGGTAAGTTTTAAAAGGTGGATATGATCTTTCCAAGATTCTCCAAAATTAAGAACACAAGCACGAAAAGGTGAATTCAAAATGATTACCAAAGATCTATCAAAGATTATAGAAAGATGCCTATGCCAATCTATAGCAAGATAAGGATGATAAGGACAACTAAAAGACAGTTTGGAAAACAAAATAAGGAAATAAACTTGAAAGCACGGAAATTTCAACTTAAATAGAGAATAAATCTGTACACAAGTTAAATAAATCTTAACTATCTCAAATTCCATTATCTTATTATCCAATCATCTTAAATTAACAATTTTTAAAACCAAAGGGTTTGAAAAATAATCATTTATTATACTCATAATGTACTTAATACATTTAATTCTTCTTTATTCCTAATTAAAATTAAAATTATTCCTTTCAATATATTTATTACTTATGTTAAGTATATTTACACTTATTATAACTGCTTTGTTTTATTCTTAGTTCTTTTAATATTCTTTTTTTTATTGTAAGTTATTCAATTACCCTTTATTATATTTACCTCTGTTAATCATTTTATAATTAAAATTTAAGTGTATAACATTTATTATAACTACTCAAATTTTATTTATTAAATCTTTTATATTGTATATTATCCAATTACATTGTTAACTTTTGAAAAATTAAGGTAAGTTATATTTGAATGCAATTGAGTATTATACAAATAAAACTTTCAATCCAATCATTTCAAGCTTAAATCATTTATTCAAAATTGTTGATTATCTTTTTTTGTAATTGAAATTATTCTTTAAAATAAAATTTAAGAATTAAATTTCCGATTTCTTCAAACCATTTAGAGATAACTAAAGGTATGTACATAGTTTATCAAATCAAATTTAAATCATATATTTATATATATTATAAATCAAGTCATATTTTAGAAATTCAATTCAATTTGATTTCCCAAAACAAAGCTGTAGACTACAGAGCGGTATCTTCACTTCGAAACTCGAAAATGAACGTTGATGATGTCGCGATCGTCACCGAAGTTATTTTCCAGCGACAAAGAGAAGAGCACTAATTTTAAATTTTAAAATTCTTTGGAAACAAATTTCTATTTGAAAATACTTTAAATAATATATCCCTTATAAAACTTTTTAAACAAAAGGTTTGAAACCATCGGAAATTCAATCCTCAAATTTCTTGTTCAAAATTCATTTCGGTTCCCAAATAAATTTATAAACAACTATCTATAAATTCATTTATAGAACAATAAATGATAAATTAAGTATTATCATTTCAAATAATCAATTTTAAATCAATTTATTAAGTTTCATAAATTTAATTATATATCAAAATTTATTTCATTAACCAAAATTTTAAAATAATATTGTGTCAGTTTGTTCGGTCAATGTGTTTTAGAAATCCTATCGATAGCGTTGATCAGACAAATCGATCAGAAACCCAAATCAACATCAACAACTCAAACAACACAATATATAAAACAAAACATAGATATACAAGTACAATTAAAAATGTTTGGAAGAATAGATTGGAAACAAAAGACAAGATGATTAAATAACAAAATAGGGAGGTGGATAAGCTTAAAGAAATCACGGGCAACATTTACCGGGTCAACCGTGGCTTAAAGAATAAGATCAATGTGGATTTTTCTAGGATAAATCTACATTCAATCACAATAAATAAAGTTTGGAATAATAAAAGTATTAGCATCTAAACCAAGGATAGATATAAATCTCTGGTGAATCGATGCTAATTGTAAAGGAGATTCACCTTTTTACAATTCAATTTGAAATTGGCGTGACCGCCGACTCACTAAAAAGATCATCCGAAGCGGAGTTATGGAATACTCCGAAGTCAAAAGAAGATGAATAGTGAAGAACACGAATGGATTTTGGAACCGCAGGGAACGTTCCAAAATTCAAAGGAATCGAGTCAAAAAGGAAGAGATTCAAACTCGAATGAAAGTGATTATGTAAATACATTCACTCCATATGCTGAATTTTGCCTAGAGCAACCTGGCTCTGATACCAACTGTAACAACCCGATATTTTCAACCATTCGCATCCATTATAAATGTATAGGAAGACACTCATGCCGGAATTGAATTGCTCAAAATAACGCGTTGTAAATAAAAATTTGGAAAATATCAGAATATGTAGTAAATAAAAATCACAGATCACAGACACAGAGTAATAATAATGCAGCGGAAGTAAAAGAGATAGTAGTTCGTAAAGCTACTATATAAATATATCAGAGTTACAAAAGATACAATAGAAGAAATAAAGTACAACATAAGTTTAAATAGGATAACCAAGTACAAGCTGAATAGAACAACCGAACTGAAAAGATGAAAGTTGACAAGTAGATAATCTCCAGCGATTCCAATCTCCAGAAAGTGGAAATCCAAATCTGTGAATAACTCAGGCTGACCCGAGCTTAAATAAAAATACAAATACTCGAGTCAGGACATACATACTTATACAATGTAAACCAACTCAAGTGAACTGTAGTAAAGGTACAAGTAACTTAGAAGATGCTTGGGACCTCCCATCCTCTAAGGATCCGTTAAACTATTTACTATGTAGTAATATACGCTATATACAGAAGTGTCTAATCAGTAAAGTATAATCATATAGAAAATAGCGTTAAGTGGATGGTGAACCTTAACGCAGTCCGATCTTTAAAACCAAAATCGTAGTGGGCTCGATATAAGTAGATGACACGGCATGCGAGACAATGCCAGGGTGGATACACCGTTTGCACTCCCGGACCGGTGGTGACGGCAAGCCAGCAGCTTCCGCCCACCTCGAACAGTACCCCCGAATCAAAGTGGCGCCACATATCGAATCGTAAAAGTAATAGAATGGTTTCCGATGGAGAATGCTCGATGAAAGGGTGCGACCCTTTGTGTAGCCCGGTATAGCTCCTGTTTTAGTCATTTATGCCAACTCACGGGAGTTGGGTCCACGTAATATACCTCGAGAACGTCGCCACCATCCTACTTCATTCTGAAATCTCCACCGCGTACACAGTTGTTAAAGTGGTTTTCGGTATTGGCCGGCTATAAGACAATATCCGATCCCAGACTCTTTAACAACCAATCGTTATTATAACCCGTAGTTATAACTTTAAAACAATATTTTATACTTCAAAAGTAAAATGTCATTTCAACCCAAATCAAAATAAAGATTAAATCATTTCCAAACCATTTCAATATATCATCATACCATATCTTTCAATTCAAATATTTATCAAAATAAATATCATGTCATTTCTAACCATTTCAATATTTTAAATTATCATATCCTTTAAAACTTCCTTTCAAATCATTTTAATACATCAAAATATCATAACCTTTCAAAGCTTCATTTTTCAAATCATTTAATATCAAAATAGCATGTCTTTCAAAACTTCGTTTCAAATCATTTTAATATATCAAAATATCATATCTTTCAGTACCACATTTCAAATCATTTTAATGTATCAAGATATCATATCTTTTCGAAACCACATTTCAAATCATTTTAATATATCAAAATATCATATCTTTTCGAAACCACATTTCAAATCATTGTTCATTTTATTCAATTTAAAATACCATTTCAATTCATATTTCAAAACAGTTTATATTCCCAAAAAAAATCATTTTTAATCATAAAAATGAAGTTATTATGTTAAAAATTAAATTATTAAATTTCTAAAATTTTCAAATTCCAAAGTTCATTTATTCACTTACGTTTATCAAAACAGTGAAATTTCACTTTTCGCAGCATTTAGAAAATGCTACGGAAAGTTACATTCAAAACAGTTCAATTTAACAAAAGACAACATTTTAAAACGTTGTAATAGGGTTTACTTATATTCCAAATAAACTTAGTTAAATTCAAAAATTATAGAACTTACAAAATTGCTATAATAGTTTTTAATTCAATTTAGCTTTTTAGTTCATTATCATCAACTACAGCATTTACAAATACTGTAATATCATTTACATTGTAATTAATAGCATTTCAAAAATGCAGTCAATTAACTCCAAATATTCAATGTAATTTCTCAACCAATTATATTTTTATTTAAAACATTTTTAACTCATAAAAATTATACATTTTCACATTTATAAACATCATTTAATTTTCCTTAAGTTCATGATTTTATAAAGTTAAATTTCCATTCAAAAATCAAGATTTAATAATAATTCACTTATTAAATTGCAATGTTCAATTCTAAATTCCTTGCATTGAATTTTAGATTAACACTTAAGTTCAAATTCTCAAATATAACTTAGTTTTATTTTTATTTGCTTAACTAAAAGTTCACTTTTAAGTCAATTTCGTAAATTTTCAATTTTAGTTATATTTCAAAATTTCAACTTAAATATTCATTCATTTCACATTCAACTTTATTAAAAATCATTAATATGATATAAAATAACTTTTAATTCATTTAAATTCAAATTATCATAAATTTATCATAATTTCATATTCAATTTAATTTCCAATTATAATTAAATCAAATTTTCCAAAATAACTTACGTTCAATTTTTTTTAATTTTTCACTAATTCATTTTACTTACAATTATTCAGAAAATCAACAATATTTTACAAAAATCCTTTTTAATTAGATTTAAATCAAAACATTTTAATATTTACATTTCTAAAATAATTTTAAAATTTTTAGAAAACATATATTAACTACGGGTCTGTATATAATTTTCTACACTAGGAAAAGTGATACGGGTAATATATCATTTCAACCCGTAATTTACAAAGAAAATCCGGGTTTTATCATTCAAACCCGCAGTCCCAAGTAAATGAATAAATTGAAAATCATTCAGGCCTATCATTTCAGCCCATAACAATTTTCCCTTATTCTAAAGTCCGTTCGGGTATGTATCATTTCAACCCATGGTGATTTCTAATTTACTGGGAACTTGCAGTGTGATAAACTGATAAAATAAACAGAATAGCATGAAATAACAGTAACATATAATATAATAAGTGTAATAACAGGTGTGAACATCATATGATAATAATATAAGCATATATAACATGATAATATAGTTCTACAGATTCACAGGGTGTCAATTCACATTGGTATAAGTATAAACATCTGGTGAGATTTACTCACTTGTATTAGCTGGAGATGACAAACAATTACACACAACAAAGATCTTCGAAGGCATGAAAGCATGAATATGATTTGAGAGTGGAGAGCCAAAGATTTATAACCTTGGATACATTCAAACAAAACAAATATATGAAACATAATGTTTCAAAAACAAGATGTACTTAACAATGTTAGAAATAAATGTATAAAACAAAACCAATGACTTTGCACTTGCTTCCTATGCTTTATGCTTGTTTGCATGGCCTAGGGGATTAATAAGGTTAGGTTTGAGCATGGTTTGGATCAGGTATGTGTAGGAAAATGCACCGTTACAAGGTGATGAAGTGGGTAGGAGTTTAAATGTAGAGAATATAAAAGGTTAAGGCATATATAAGAGTTTTGGTGAACTTTTTTGGCTCGGCTAAGGCATGTTTGGGCTCACCCTTTCAGGTTTCGGATCTGGACAGTAGCTTAGGTGATGGGTGGTGGTAATATCAAGGTGGTGGTGGTGGCCTAAGGTGGTGGCCTTGGTGGTGGATGAAGGTAGTGAAGCAACTAGGCTAGGCTAACATGTTTTTAAGGAGTTTTCAAGACTTTTGTGTGGAGTTTTGTCAAGGGAAAGGGTGCGGGCCTGGTCAAGTCAGTGGAGGAGATGATGTTAAGTGGTGGATGGTGAAGGGGAGAAGGTGGTGGAGGTGATGGCCAAGGCTAGCTAGTGGTGGCCGAGTAAAACAAACAAAGAAAACAAGGCAAAAACAAGCAAAAAGGAAGGAGAAAAAGTAGAAAAATATAGAGAAGCCATTACCAATTTTCTCTAGCTGTGAAAATGAGATGAGAAAGATGTTTTCACATGAAAATGAAGAAAAAGAAGTCAGCTGAAGATAGCATAAGGAATGGCCAAAATAACTGATGTATTGATTGAAAAAGAAACGGTAAAAGAAACGGTGAAACGACTTTACGTTTCCTAGCTTTTAAAACCTTTCATACTTCCTTTTTTCTTTTAAATCAAAACTAAAATTCAGAAAGTACATCTAAAAACCGAAACAAAGTGAAATAAAATAAAAATATATAATTAAATTTAAAGAAAATATAAAAAAGAATTAAGGAAATTGCTTAAAAATTGAAAACAGGGTTCACAAATTACAATTAAAACATCGATGGCTTTGGAAAAATATCTACTTCATTTTAAAAATATTATAAAGCACAATTTTGAAATAAAATAATTTATTTATCATTTATAAGATAAAATAAATAATTAAAGTTTAATTAAATAGAATTTAAATTAAGAAAATGGCTTAATTGCGAAGTAGACTTTAAAATTAGAAATAAATTCAATGCACTTTGGAAATTTTTTATATACTTGAAAAATATTTATAAATAAAGATAAGTACAAAAAAAATAAAAATGAATTCATAGAATAAATAAAAAAAATTAAATTTAAACAAAATTTTGATGAAGAAAATAGCAGAAAATAAGAAAACAGCCTTTAAAAAAAACCAACACAGTAAACTTTGGAAAAATTATAACACCATTAAAAAAATGTTTTTAAAAATAGAATATATATCTAACATGTCATATAACACATATTAGAACATGATTTGACAAATAAAAATATAATTTATAAAATTTAACATAAATAAAATTGTTAAAAAATTCAATGTACGCACAATATTGAAAACAGTATAACTTTCACAATTTAAATCCGTTTTCAATGAAACAAAAAGCAGTGTTCTTAAAATTTTATGTACTTTCATAATAAAAGATAAAATTTAAATTTTCAAACTTTTAAAAGTTTAAATTAAAAGTCAAAGTTTGACTATTTGACCAAAAATTCACTTTTTGGAAAATATTCTTTTTTAGTCATGCTTTGGAATGATAATTCATATCAAAACTAAAGTTTATCATTCAAAATAAATAAAATAAGTTTTTAAATCAAAAATTCAATTAAAATATACAAAAAAAATCATAAAATACAGGGTTGTTACATCAGTTGTCGACTTGCATATGCAACAACTTTATCTTTCTGCATTAGCACTGCTCCAAGTCCAATACCACATGCATCGGTGTAAACCACCATCTCATCATTTCCACTTGGAATAGTCAAAACAGGAGCATTTTTCAATCGCTCTTTCAGGATTCCGAAAGCTTGCTCACACTTATCATCCCATCTGAATACTTGGTTCTTTTTCATCAATCCTGTTAATGGTGCAGCTATCTTGGAAAAGTCTTTGATAAACCGACGATAATATCCCGCTAATCCAAGAAAACTTCTCACATCAAATGCATTCTTAGGTCTAACCCAATCCTGGACTGCTGCCACCTTGGCGGGATCAACCGCTATTCCACTTCCAGAGATAACATGGCCTAAGAACCTCACTTCACTCTTCCAGAAGTGACACTTTGAAAACTTAGCCTTCAGCTGATGTTTTCGCAGAGTCTCCAAAACAATACGCAAGTGCGTCTTGTGCTCTTCTTCAGTTCTGGAATAAATCAAAATATCATCTACGAACACAAGTACGAACTTGTTCAACTGATCCCTGAACATCTATTCATAAGATCCACAAAATATGCTGGTGCATTGGTCAATCCAAACGGCATTACCAGCCACTCAAAGAAACCGGATGGTGTCCAGAAAGCAGTCTTCGGCACACTATCCTTTGCCACTCTTAATTAGTGAAATCCCGTTGCCAAATCCATTGAGAAAACACCTTGGCTTCGTGAAGCTGATCAAATAAGTCATCTATTCTCGGCAATGGATACTTGTTCTTCTTAGTCACTTTATTCAGCTCACGATAATCCACACACAACCTCAACGATCCATCCGCTTTGGTTGCAAACACAACTGGTGCACCCCATTCGGACACACTACGCTGAATGAATCCTTTCTGTAAAAGGTCATCAACTTGCACCTTCAACTCTTGCCGTTCCCTAGGCGCCATCCGCCTAAGAGGCATCACAACAGGTCTGGCTCCTTCAACAAGATCGATATGAAACTTGATCTCTCTATGCGGCGGTAACCCTTTGACCTCGTCAAAGACATCCTCAAATCCATTTACGACTGGCACCGACGACAGTCCATCCCGTGGAACAACCAGCGAATACATGAAGCTCATGAAGACGCCTTCTTCATGCTTACATCGTATCACAACCCTTCGCCCCTCCACATTCTCGACTGTCACCTCCAGCCTTTTACAATCAACCTTTGCCGCATACTTCCTAAGCCAGTCCATACCCAAAACAATTCCGAACCCCGCAAAGTTCAGAACAAAACAATCACAAACAAAAAAGCAATCATGACTCGACACAACCAGACCACGGCGTATCATGCACAAACAAGACGAACCCCCAACTGGATTAGTCACAACCAATGGTCTATCAACAATATCCGGTTCCAAACCCAACCGGCCTACAAGTTCATTACAAACAAAAGAATGCGATGCCCCAGTATCGAACAACACTCTAATTGGAACACCACAAATGGAAAGAGTACCTTGTACCACCACACTCTTTTCTTTCTCTTCCGTAGTAGGGGCTTTTGATGATGATGGCACAGCCCCCAAAGCATAAGCTTGTACAATCTGTCTGTCCTTCCTCGGTTCTCGACAATTCTTCCTGATATGCCCCAGTTTGTCACAGTTGTGGCACTTCACCGGAACTCTCGGATTCTTACAATCTCTGGAGATATGACCCTTCTGCGGACAGTTGTAGCAGGTCACTTCACCTTTTGGCTTCTTCTAACCATCCTTACCCATCTACGGACAGTTGTAGTGTAACAACCCTAGATTTTGACTATATATTTAAATTTGACTTTATTTCACTTTGAAATTAATTTAAATTTCTTTTATTAGTGTGATATCATTTCTAAACATTTTTAAAATGATAATGTAATTTTTCCAAAATTTACTGTATTTATTTCCTATTTTTAAAGGCTGTTTTCTAATTTTCTGCCATTTTCTTCATTTTAAATTTCTTTATTTTATTTTAAATTTGTTTTATTTGTGAAATTTCATCTCTAAATATTTTAAAAATAATAATAGAATTTTTTCCAAAATTTACTGTATTGATTTCCTATTTTTAAGGGCTGTTTTCCCATTTTTTTGCCATTTTCTACATTAAAAATTATATTTAAATTAAATTTTAAATATTTATTTTGTGAATAAAATTTTGTTTTATGTTATTATTTATGTTTAAAAATAATTTACAAGCTCATATGAATTTTTTTTTATTTTTTTCATTAACTTTCAAATTTTCTTGTCTAGTTCACTATTTTAACTATTTTTCCTTAATTTTTCTCTATATAATTAATAAATGGTATATATATTTTTATATTTTGTTAAAGTTTCGAAATTTTATCTGATAATATTGTTATTTCAGAATATATAAACTTTTATAAATAATTAAAGGTAAATTGAAAGGGTTTGTGACCTTTTATTTCCAATGGCTTTTGATTTTCCCACCTCTTCATTTTCCTAAACTCTTGCCATCAATTAGCCATAACTCTCCACATCTTCAGCCGACCACTTCATTCTTCATTCACATACATCATTTCTCACCTAATTTTTGGAAAAAAATTCGGCCATCACTTGTTTGATAAGTTGGTAAAATTCTATTTTCTTTTATCCCCTTTTTGTTCACTTATGTTGATTTTTTTCCGTTTGATTTGCACTTGATCTTCTTTATCATAGGATCGGCCATGCCCCTCTCCAGCCCCTGCCGCCACCACCACCACCTGAGCACGCCACCAGCACCTCCTCCTCACTGACCATCCCCATCCGTACCACCCTAGGTGGTAGTTCCTTCACCAAGTTCACCAAACTCCAACATCTTGACCTAGCCGAGCATAAGCCTTCACATCCACCACTTCCACCACCCATGGCCGCCACCTACATGACCACCACCACCTCCAGCACCTCCAGCATCCTCTACCACGTCACCACAGTGGACCCTACGCCTCTGGCCGTGACCACAGCAGCCTTGGCCGAGCTTTGTTTGCTTGAAACTTGTGATGTTGTTAGTAGTTATGCCTTGTTGTGTTGTTGTTCCATCTCCATAATTTTTGCCATCAACAAATTCATGTTAGGCCGACCTTAGCAACCCACACCTGACCCAAAACCATAGCCTTAGACCTGTACTCCACCTCAGGCCGAGCCTATGGGATGTCGGAAGCAAGTGCAAAGCATTTCAGGTTTTTTTTATGAAGTTATTTCTAGCATAGTTTATCGAATTTTAGGTCTGAAACCTTATAATTGTTATATTGTTTTTTTTGATTGGTATTCAAGGGAATTAATCCTTGGCTCCTCCATTTGTATCTGTGTCGTGCTTTTGTGCTTGTTTAGATCCCGTTTGTGCAATTCGTCATTGTGTCATCAACTCAAAACAGTGAGTAATTCTCACCAGACAGTTTTATACTTATAGGAATAGTAAATTGATCACTTGTGAATATGTAAACTGCATCACTATATTATTATTTGCTATGTCACTATTACATGATGTTCACCCATGCTTAAACACCTATTATGACATTTGTTACTGTTATATTATGCTGCTCTGTTATTTTATCCGTTTATCACACTCCAAGTTCCCTTTAGATTAGAATCACTATGGGTTGAAATGATACATACCCAAAGGACTTTAGAATAAGGGAAAATCATTATGGGCTGAAATGATAGGCCTGAATGATTTTCAAATTTATTTCATTTACTTGGGAATGCGGGTTTGAAATGATAAAACTCGGATTTTCTTTGTAAATTACGGGTTGAAATGATATATTACCCGTATCACTTTTCCTAGTGTAGAAAATTATATACAGACTCGTAGTTAATATATTTTTCTACAAATTTTAAAATTATTTTAGAAATGTAAATATTAAAATATTTTGATTTAAACCTAATTAAAAATGATTTTTGGTAAAATATTATTGATTTTCTGAATAATTACAAGTGAAATAAATTAACGAAAAGGTTAGAAATTTTTGAATGTAAGCTATTTTGGGAAATTTGATTTAATTATAATTTGAAATTAAATAGAATACGAAAGCATGATAAATTTATGATAATTTGAATTTAAAGGAATTTAAAGTGATTTTATATCATATTAACGATTTTAATAAAGTTGAAATGTGAAATGAATGAATATTTAAGTTGAAATTTTAAATTGTAACTAAAATTGGAACTTTTGGAATTGACTTAAAAGTGAATTTTTAATTAAGTAAATAAAAATATAAACTAAGTTATATTTGAGAATTTTAACTTAAGTGTTAGGTTGAAATTTAAATGTAATGAATTTAAAATTGGACACTGCAATTTAATAAGTGAATTAGTGTTAAATATGAATTTTTAAATGGAAATTTAACTTTATAAAATCATGAAATTAAAGAAAATTAAATGATGGTTATAAAAGTAAAATTATGTGATTTTATAAGTTAAAAGTGAATTATAGAAAATATAATTGTTGGATTAAACTATGTTTTTTCTTCTTCTTTGAAACTAATGTAACACTGTTACAGCATTTTAAACGCTGTCTTTATTAAATTTAACTGTTTTGAACATAACTTTCTGTAGCAATTTCCAAATGCTGCGAAAGTTGAATTTTCACTGTTTTGATAAAATTAAGTGAATGAATGAACTTTAAAAGTTGAAAATTTTGGAAGTCTAATAATTTAATTATTAAATGTAATAACTTCACTTTTAAAGGATTTAAATGAAGTAATTTGTTGGAATTGAACTATTTTGAAATGTGAATGGTATTTTTAAATTGAATAAAAATGAATATGTTTTTCAAATGAAATGATAAGTTGATATTTTGAAATGGATTTGAAATGATATTGGATTTTGAGAAATAAATACCATTTTTGAAATTATAACTACGGGTTATAATAACGATTGGTAGTTAAAGAGACCGGGATCGGATATGGACATACTCACTGTCGATACCGAAAACCACTTTAACAACTGTGTGCGCGGTGGAGATTCCTGAATGAAGTAGGATGGTGACGACGTTCCTAAGGTACATTTCGTGAACCTAACTCCCGTGAGTTAGCAAAAGGTGGCTAAAACAGGAGCGATCTCGGGCAAAAGGAGGTAGCACCTCTGGCTGAACACACTTCTTCGATACCATTCTATTACTGTTGTGATCGATTGGGTGCACCCCTTGATTTTTTTTAGTGTTGTTCGGGGTGGGCGTATGTGGCTGCTGCGTTACCACCAGCCCGTGTGCGTAATTGGTATATCTACCCTGGCATTGCCTTGTGTGCCGTGTCACCTACCATACCGATCCTTTACTACGAGTTTGTCTTTCTTCCGTAGCCCGTGTGGTATCCTCTGACAGTCACCCGGAGTGGAGATGACATGATATTGGATGGACTACTGGGACTATTATGTGTGAAGGGTGATATGGGTAGCCCGGAACGCTATTTAAAAGTATGTTTATTTTACTGTAGACATTAGTATAATAGCGAAATATTACTATATGGTAAATAGTTTAACGGATCCTTAGAGGATGGGCGGTCCCAGGCATCCTTTAAGTTACTTGTATCTTTATTACAGCTCACTTGAGTTGGTTTACATTATATAAGTATATATTGTCCTGACTCGAGTGTTTTGTGTTTTGCTTTACGCTCGGGTCAGCCTAAGTATTAACAGCTTTGGATTCTCTTCCTGGTGCTGGTCTTTCACTGGAGTTTCTACTTATCTACATATTTATGTACTTCTGTTTCAGCTGTATTAGTTTACCTCATGTATTAGTGAACTTCTATGTATTTGAGATTTCTATTCTGTTGTTTTTCAGACTATATTATGTATTTGGTTTGAGACTCTGTTATAGTAGCTTCATGAACTACTATGTTATTTTATATTCCGCTGCGAGTTATTCTGTTTCTTCTGTGTCTGTGATTTTGTATATTTGATTTCATTTGCTCCAAATTTATTTACAATCTGTTATTTCGCATCATTCAAGTCTGACATGTGTGGATTATTGTCGATTTGAATGGTACGAAATTGGGGGTTGTTACAGTTGGTATCAGAGCTTTGGTTTTGGCAACCATTGCCTCTGTGGAGCAAAAACTCATTAGAGATAGGGTATTTCCACCCTAGAATGAGTGAAATCAATCTCAGAATCATATCTTTGTGAGAGACATATTTTCAAAGTATAAAATGATTTTTCAAAATGTTTTCAAAGGATTTTCAAAGATTATTTTGATATATAAATTTTTTCTTGCTTTTAAAGATTTTCAAATGTTTTCTAACTTTCCTTTCTTTCGTACTATCTTGTTAGGATCTTTTCTTTCTTTAAATATTCATCCCTGTGTATTATCTTGCCTTATCTTAATTTGTCTTCGGCTTGTCTTTATTCTTATCCTAAATTCATTCTTGATATTTTTTTAGGATGAATCGGGGAAATGCCAAAGTTAGGGGTCGCGGTATTGCCCCAGCTCCTCAACCTGTTGCTCCAGTCAGGTTCACTGTTCTTTGTAAGGAATTCTCTCAGCTTGGTGGAACCCCATTCACCGGTTCAGAGACTATCATTGAGGCTCAGCAGTGGTTGCGGAGTCTTGAGAGGATATTTACTGGTCTTGACATTACTGATGCTCAGAAGCGTTAGCTTGCAGCCTGGCAGTTGCATGATTCTGCTTTAGATTGGTGGAAGTCCGTTACGGCTAACACCGTCGAGGCTGATCTCACTTGGGAGAAGTTAGGTATCCTTTGGGTTATCTTAATTTTGTTCCTATTTTTCCTTTCTTTGAATCTATCTTAAGCTTGTTTTCTGTATCTCTTTTCCAGGGAGGCTTTTGTGGCAAAATGGATGCCAGAAGCCGGGAAATCTCAGCTTTATCGTGAGTTTATGGATCTGAAGAAGGGTACCATGTCTTTTGGTGAGTATGAGAGGAAATTCAATGAACTTTACAAGTTCGGTCCTGGCCTTATTGATACTCCTCTTAAGAAGAATGAGAAATTTATTGCTGGTGCTCGGCCAGAGTATTATAGTCACCTTATTTCTCATGTTCATGGTTCTTTCACCCAGCTTATGGGTATGGCTATTTGCTATGAGAATCCCACATCCAAAGGTCCTGCTGTTTCTGGTGCTCAGTCTTCCTCTGCAGTTTCCAAGAAGCGTAAGCCTAATTTTCAGCAGCAGAAGAAGAATTGGCAGAAGCGTCCTGGTTTGGGATCTTCATCATCTGCCCCTGCTCAGAGGCAACCAGTTGATCTCTCCTCCATCACTTGCTTTAGGTGTGATCAGAGAGGGCACTATGCCAATAGCTGTCCCACATTATCTGGTGCTGCAGTTCCTCCACCTGCTCAGTCGGTTAGATGTGATCTCTTCCATATATGTCTCCAGCCCGGTCATTTTAAGAAGGATTGCCCTACCCAGCAGAGGGTACTCCTTCTGGTATATTTGCTGTCACTTCTGCCTCATCTCCAGTTCCTCCACCTGCCCCTGCTCCTAGTGATGACCAAGGTACACTCCAGGGTTCATTTACTTTATTTCATCATCCTGTTCGTGTGTTGTTTGATATTGGTGCTTCACACAGTTTTATTTCTGTTGATTTGTGTGATAAGTTTGAACATCTCCTTTCTCCTGAATATACTTCTGTTCCATTATGTGTTTCAAATCCTATTGGGGTTCCTGCTAACCTTAATCGGATTTGTCGAGAGGTGAAACTTCTTCATTCTGATCATTGCTTTAGTGGTGATTTTTATATTCTGGGCTTCGATGCTTTTGATTTATTGCTTGGTCAGGATTGGTTAGTGAATCATAATGCTCATATCTCTTGTAAAGCCCGGTCTGTTCAGCTTGTTGATGATCAAGGGTATTCCTTGATTATTCAGTGCCGCATGCCTCAGGATTTTGCTGGCAACTTTATTTATTCTTTGGATTCTTCTCCCAGTGACATTGATTCAACTCCTGTGGTTAGATTATATCCCGATGTATTTGGTGAAGTCACTTCTTTACCTCCGAAGTGGGAAATTGATTTTCGAATTGATCTTATTCCTGGTGCTCGACCTATTGTTCTTCCTCCCAGAAAAATGGCACCCCGCGAGAAGGTTGAGATGGGAAAGCAAATTGAAGACTTATCTTCCAAAGGTCTGATTAGGCCCAGTTTTTCTGAATGGGGAGCTGCGGTAGTTTTTGTCACCAAATCTGATGGTTCACTTCGGATGTGTGTTGATTATAGGGAGCTGAACAAGCTCACTATGAAAAACAGATATCCTATGCCTCGTATCAATGATATGTTTGATCAGCTTCATGGTGCCACTATTTTCTCTCAGCTTGACCTTGCCACAGGTTTTCATCAGCTCAGGGTTGTTGAGGATAGCATTCCCAAGACTGCTTTCCGCACTGAGAATGGATTTTATGAATGGTTAGTCATGCCTTTTGGTTTGACTAATGCTCCTGCTTTCTTTGTTGATTTGATGAATCGTGTTTTTCGTGATGTGCTTAATAAATTTGTGCTAGTCTTTGTTGATGATATCCTTGTCTTCTCTAAGACTAAGGATGAGCATAAGTCGCATTTGAAATATGTTCTTGAGACTCTCAGAAATCATCAGTTAAAGGCTAAATTTTCTAAATGCCATTTCTGGAAGGATGAAGTCCGTTATCTCGGGCATATTGTTTCTATTAATGGAGTCTCTGTTGATCCAGTAAAGATTGCTGCGATCAATGTAAGTCTTTCTTTTTTCTCTTTCTCTATCATTTTAATAATTCTATTTTTTTCCTATTGTTTTATTTTCCCCCGATTTTTCCCGGATTGGGAAACTCCAAAGACTCCATCTGATATTCGTAGTTTTCTGGGCCTTGCCGGTTACTACCGGAGATTCATTGAGAATTTTGCTCGGATTGCTGCACCTCTCACAGCTTTAACTCGGAAGAATGCCAGATTTGTCTGGAGTGATAAGTGTAAGGCTGCATTTAGTGAGTTGAAGAGCAAGCTAACTTCCGCACCAGTTCTTACTGTTCCGAATGGAAGTGAGGGATTTACAGTTTATACTGATGCTAGTCGTGAGGGTTTGGGTGTTGTTCTCGTGCAGGATGGTAGGGTTATTGCCTATGTCAGCCGTCAGTTGAAGACCCACGAAGCAAATTATGCTGCTCATGATTTAGAGTTGCTTGCTGTTGTCTTTGCTTTGAAACTTTGGAGGCATCATCTTCTTGGAACCAAGTTTGAGCTTTTCACAGATCATCAGTCTCTGAGATATATCTTCACCCAGAAGGATCTGAATCAGAGGCAAGTTCGTTGGCTTGAGTTTCTGGCTTCTTAGGACCTCGACATTAACTATACTCCCGGTAAAGCTAATGTTGTGGCCGATGCTCTGAGTCGGAAGAAGGCTTTGTTGTGTCAGCTTGTTGTTTCTTCTTCTCCTCTTCTGGATCAGATTATGGCTAAGCAGGATGAGGATGAGATGCTTAGATTGATGAAGGAGAGTGTTCGTAGCAGAGTTGGTGGTAGTAGAGGTAGTAGTGGAGCTCAGATTGATGACAAAGGGATTTTGAGGATTAATGGCAGGATTTGTGTTCCGAAGGTTGATAGTTTGAGACAGGAGTTGCTTCAGGAAAATCATAGATCCAGTCTTTCTATTCATCCTGGTGTGTCGAAGATGTATCAGGATATGAAGAGGCTTTATTGGTGGAAGGGGATGAAGAGGGATATCTCTATCTTTGTTAGTCGGTGTGCGACTTGTCAACAAGTCAAAGCCGATCACCAGAAGACCCCTGGTTTGTTGCAGCCCCTCGAGATTTCTAATTGGAAGTGGGAACAGGTTTCCATGGATTTCATCGATGGTTTACCGAGGACTCGGAAAGGCAATGAGAGTATCTGGGTTATTGTTGATAGAATGACCAAGTCAGCTCATTTTATTCCGGTCAAGTCTACTCGTTCTGCTTCTAGTTTATCTGAGATTTACATGAGAGAGATCGTTCGTCTCCATGGTGTTCCTCTCAGTATTGTTTGTGATCGTGACCCTATCTTTACTAGTCAGTTCTGGAAGGCTTTTCAGGAATCTTTGGGTACTCGTTTGAATCTGAGCACTGCTTATCATCCTCAGACCGACGGTCAGACGGAAAGAGTAAATCAGATTCTCGAGGATCTTCTTCGTGCTTATGTGCTTGATTTTGGAGGATCTTGGGAAGATTATCTCCATCTTGCCGAATTTACCTGCAATAATAGCTATCAGGTATTATCTTATCTTCTGTTTTCAGTCTATTCTTGATCTTTTTATCTATCTCATTCCATCTTTGCATTCAGGCCAGTCTCAAAATGTCTCCGTTTGCTGCTTCATACGGGGGACCTTGTAGATCTCCATCTTGCTGGATTGAATCCGGTAATCGTTTGGTACTTGGTCCTGAAGTGATTTTGGAAGCTTCTGAGAAAGTTGAGGAGATTAAGAAGAGGCTGAGAGTCGCTCAGGATAGACAGAAGAAATATGCTGATAGGCGTAGGCGAAATTTGGAATTTGCTGTTGGTGATCAGGTGGTCCTTAAGGTTTCTCCCTTGAGGAATGTCATTCGCTTTGGTCGTAGAGGGAAGCTTTCTCCCAGGTTCATTGGTCCTTTCCGCATCATGGAAAGAGTTGGTTATTTGGCTTATCGTCTGGATTTGCCCGAGAAGCTTTCTGGAGTGCATGATGTATTCCATGTCTCACATATTCGCCGTCATCTCCATGATCCATCTCTTATTGTCCAGCCTTCTGCTCTTGATAGTTTGGATATTGAGCCTAACCTGACTGTTGAGAGGAAGCCACTTCGTATTGTCGATAGAGATACAAAGCAGCTCAGAAGGAAATCTGTTAATCTGGTCAAAGTACAGTGGAGTATTGACGATCAAGATTGTACTTGGGAAACGGAGGAGAGCACTCGTTCTTCGAATCCGGAACTATTCGTTTCAGGTACTATTTTGTTTCTCTATCTTGTTTCTCTTTATTTTTCCTTTCCGTTCTTTTCGAGGACGAAAAGATTTGAGTGGGGGAGAGCATAACAACCCTAGATTTTGACTATATATTTAAATTTGACTTTATTTCACTTTGAAATTAATTTAAATTTGTTTTATTTGTGTGATATCATTTCTAAACATTTTTAAAATGATAATGTAATTTTTCCAAAATTTACTGTATTTATTTCCTATTTTTAAAGGCTGTTTTCTAATTTTCTACTATTTTCTTCATTTTAAATTTCTTTATTTTATTTTAAATTTGTTTTATTTGTGAAATTTCATCTCTAAATATTTTAAAAACAATAATAGAATTTTTTTCAAAATTTACTGTATTGATTTCCTATTTTTAAGGGCTGTTTTCCCATTTTTTTGCTACTTTCTACATTAAAAATTATATTTAAATTAAATTTTAAATATTTATTTTGTGAATAAAATTTTGTTTTATGTTATTATTTATGTTTAAATATACTTTACAAGCTCATATGAATTTTTTTTTATTTTTTCATTCACTTTCAAATTTTCTTGTCTAGTTCACTATTTTAACTATTTTTCCTTAATTTTTTTGTATATAATTAATAAATGGTATATATATTTTTATATTTTGTTAAAGTTTCGAAATTTTATCTGATAATATTGTTATTTCAGAATATATAAACTTTTATAAATAATTAAAGGTAAATTGAAAGGGTTTGTGACCTTTTATTTCCAATGGATTTTGATTTTCCCACCTCTTCATTTTCCTAAACTCTTGCCATCAATTAGCCATAACTCTCTACATCTTCAGCCGACCACTTCATTCTTCATTCACGTACATTATTTCTCACCTAATTTCTGGAAAAAAATTCGGCCATCACTTGTTTGAGAAGTTGGTAAAATTCTATTTTCTTTTATCTCCTTTTTGTTCACTTATGTTGATTTTTTCCGTTTGATTTGCACTTGATCTTCTTTATCATAGCAATCTTAAACGCTGTCTTTGTTAAATTTAACTGTTTTGAATATAACTTTCTGTAGCAATTTCCAAATGCTGCGAAAGTTGAATTTTCACTGTTTTGATAAAATTAAGTGAATGAATGAACTTTGAAAGTTGAAAATTTTGGAAGTCTAATAATTTAATTATTAAATGTAATAACTTCACTTTTAAAGGATTTAAATGAAGTAATTTGTTGGAATTGAACTATTTTGAAATGTGAATGGTATTTTCAAATTGAATAAAAATGAATATGTTTTTCAAATGAAATGATAAGTTGATATTTTGAAATGGATTTGAAATGATATTGGATTTTGAGAAATAAATACCATTTTTGAAATTATAACTACGGGTTATAATAACGATTGGTTGTTAAAGAGACCGGGATCGGATATGGACATACTCTCTGTCGATACCGAAAACCACTTTAACAACTGTGTGCACGGTGGAGATTCCAGAATGAAGTAGGATGGTGACGACGTTCCTAAGGTACATTTCGTGAACCTAACTCCCGTGAGTTAGCATAAGGTGGTTAAAACAGGAGCGATCTCGGGCCAAAGGAGGTAGCACCTCTGGCTGAACACACTTCTTCGATACCATTCTATTACTGTTGTGATCGATTGGTGCACCCCTTGATTTTTGGAGTGTTGTTCGGGGTGGGCGTATGTGGCTGTTGCGTTACCACCATCCCGTGTGCGTAATTGGTATATCTACCCTGGCATTGCCTTGTGTGCCGTGTCACCTACCATACCGAGCCTTTACTACGAGTTTGTCTTTCTCCCGTAGCCCGTGTGGTATCCTCTGACAGTCACCCGGAGTGGAGATGGCATGATATTGGATGGACTACTGGGACTATTATGTGTGAATGGTGATATGGGTAGCCCGGAATGCTATTTAAAAGTATGTTTATTTTACTGTAGACATTAATATAATAGCGAAATATTACTATATAGTAAATAGTTTAACGGATCCTTAGAGGATGGGCGGTCCCAGGCATCCTTTAAGTTACTTGTATCTTTATTACAGTTCACTTGAGTTGGTTTACATTATATAAGTATATATTGTCCTGACTCGAGTGTTTTGTGTTTTGCTTTACGCTCGGGTCAGCCTGAGTATTCACAGCTTTGGATTCTCTTCCTGGAGCTGGTCTTTCACTGGAGTTTCTACTTATCTACATATTTATCTACTTCTGTTTCAGTTGTATTAGTTTATCTCATGTATTAGTGAACTTCTATGTATTTGGGATTTCTATTCTTTTGTTTTTCAGGCTATATTGTGTATTTGGTTTGAGACTCTGTTATAGTAGCTTCATGAACTACTATGTTATTTTATATTCCGCTGCGAGTTATTCTGTTTGTTCTGTGTCTGTGATTCTGTATATTTGATTTCATTTGCTCCAAATTTATTTACAATCTGTTATTTCGCATCATTCAAGTCTGACATGTGTGGATTATTGTCGATTTGAATGGTACGAAATTGGGGGTTGTTACATGTAGCAGGTCACTTCACCTTTCGGCTTCTTCTGACCATCCTTACCCTTCTGCTGCTGCTTTCTCTTCTTGTTTCCACCTTGCTGTGGTTTAGAATCCTCCTTGGTCACAGCAACAACAGATCCTTCTTTGGGAAATAGATTCTCGTGCCTGGGAGCCGTCTCCACAAGCTTCTCAAATGGATCGTCCAGATGATCCACCAACTGTCTCCCAAGATAAGTGTCCAAGCCTGTCACAAACTTCTCATTCTTCTGATTAGGAGATTCAATATATGATCGAGCATACTTGGACAAGGCTTCAAACTCCGAAACATACTTAAGAACTGGTCTTCCACCTTGCTTGAGTTCCACAAATTTCTTAAACAGAACGGATTTCTGAGCTGTAGAAATGAACTTAGCTTCAAATCTGACTTGGAATTGCTCCCAAGTAATTTCTTCCTCTGGAGTATCAATGGTGATAGAGTTCCATCAATCAGAAGCTCTTCCCTGAAGCTGTCTTGATGCAAGCTTCCTTTTGGTTGCATCCTCGATTCCCAAATCACTAAAGATCCTTCTACAAGCATCTATCCATCTCTGGACTTCTATGGTTGATTCTGTTCCCAAGAAAACCTTTCCTCCTAGACCAGTATAGTCTTTACACAACTTAGCAAAATCCACCGGTTTTGGGAGTTTGAACTTGAAATCCAACATCTACCGTTGGCCCTGGAGCTGGCATTCTTCTCATGATCGAAGTCATCATGGCCTCAAACATAGCAGCATAATCAGCAGCCCCCTCAGAATCACGGCCTTCCCTAGCATCTGGTCTCCCCCTTCGACTCATTCTTAATATCTATAAGAAAATGATTAATACACCTTGAGAGACAACTGCATAAGAAGTTCAAATCCTTCTAAGCTACTATATTATATATAGTAATCATCCATCAAAATACAATTACGTCCCTCATACGTAGTTACGTCAGCGAGCGTTGGCTAAAATCGATTAACCAAAGCTCTGATACCAAATGTGACGATCGCCCGTGGCTCCTGCACTAAACAACGAAATAGTGCGCTGAAAAGTGTGCCAGGCCGCCATGGACGATCATCAGGGTTAAAGTAAATCAATAAACTCTATCGTATTACTCACAGCGCAGGGACAAAATACAACAGAGAAATATACATAGTGAAGCTTCACCAAATAGAACCTCATCAATACACTACAAAACAATTTGATACAAACATCTGAATGGTCAATACATCAAGCCTCACTACATAACACTTAGAGAATCATACAAGCAGCGGAACATCCAGTACATATAGTAAGAAAAACAATATGCAAAAGCCTCCAGCTCGTCTTCGTCATCAATAGCGTTGGTCACTAAGAACAGCACATGTCACCTCCTACCTAGTCTGCCCATCCCAAAATGGATGAACAGCCCAAGGTAATAAGAGTTGAACATAAAACCTTGAGTCGGACAACAGTCTTAGTGAGCGGTAAATTAATTAACAACATACCAAAAGAGCATAAAGGAAAAAGGAATAGGAATCCAACCCTCCCACTCCACTTCTTTCTACAGTGATAGCCCCCAGACCCACTAAGCAGAAGTAAACATAGCAAAGCAGACATTTAAAGTAAAACAATTATCATTCGAGTCAAGGCCGATGTTTTCCAAGCACAAACCCCCAAGGCCTAAACCAAGATCAGATAAGAACCCACAAAACATCGCTCTTGAGACCGAATGATGATACAACCAAACATCCATGACTCTGGCTATCACTGTTGTCATTGCTTCGATATCACCGTTAATTGAATGACCGGCTCATTCCTTCATCCGTCTGTCAAGGGCTAATGGTAACCCCGGTTCTAGACATAACTCCGCACGTCATCGTGACCCGTGCCTAGGACTATCGAATCTGCCCAGAGTACTAGACATTCAACTATTGGTCTTGGGACTATCGAATCTGCCCAGCGTACTCTTGCTTTGAGCATGCTAGAATCTTCAACAACGATGAATCTCAGCCTCCTTGTCATCCTCCTTGACGACTATTATCATACTAGCTCAAGCGCCTCTTGAGCCAACCATTATCAACGAACTCGAACCATATCACCGAGTTATCAACATGCTTGGGATGATCCCGTCTGGATTAAACCAAGGCTATCTCACATCATGCTTTGCGTCGTCGCATCATAGCAAAGTCCCATCTCAACATCATGCTTTGCCTCATCGCATCATAGCAAAGTCCCATCTCAACATCATCATCAAATCTATCCATATGAGCCTTATCATCCGCTTCATATGCCACGATCAGCTTTCCTTATTCAAGAGTCTTTCCACTTAGCTTTTGAATCATCTTCGACCAACATGTCCAAATCAAATCATCAATCAACTAGTTTATAACAATCAATCATATCAATCATTAATCCAAGTAATCAATCATTCAAACAAGATCTAAATAAACAGTTATAAAAATAATGGCAATTTCGTAAATAAAGAGTCCAAATCCAACAAGCATGAATTCTAAGTAATATCTTGATGAATGAACTAGCATAGGTTAACATGTAGTAAAGTGGATATCAAAACTTTATGAACGATGGATCTACATGCAGACTTAAGGAAAATGCATGAAATCACTATCTTTAACGCACAAACAAGCCACCGATCCAATATACTCCTTTGGGTCCATGTGAGAGATAACCACCACTCACCGAATCACCTAAACGCTTCAAAAGCAACTAACTCCAGATCCGGACAGCGAAGGATCTAGCTTAATCCGTCAAAATTCCACTCTAAACGATGAAGTCTCTCTTTGAAGAATGTAGATCTTCAATCTTGGCTCTTGGATCTTCGATTTGATCTTCAATCTTGGATGGAAGGAAGCACTAGATTTAAAGAAGAGAAAAGAAGTGAAGAAGTGTAGCACTCGAGCTCTCAAAATGGCAGCACTTCGTCGCTTCAAAATCCGGATCCCAAAAAGTGAGATAAGGCCGTGTATTTATAGGCCGAATCCTTAAGTCGTTCGCCCCCTTATGTCGGTCACGACTTAACAAGGCCCCACGACTTACGACTCATCAACCCCACGGCCTACCGACTCAATGGACCTCCCTACTTACGACTCAATCCTATGCGCGACTTAACACATGCGCGCGACTTAACACACATGATCTAACACTTAGGCATGACCTAAGACACAACAGGATACGACTTAGCGACCTAACACACTGCCGCATTTCTACCTAAGTCCTAAGTCGTTTGGACGACTCAACGACTCAGCGACCCAAGCCTTAACACGAGAATTCCTTAAGTCGCTTACTAACTTAAGCCGTTAACCCTTAAGTCGTTTGTTCCCTTAGGTCGGCCAAACCCCTAAGTCGCTCACTCCTATAGGTCGATCACTCCTATAGGTCGCTCCAACTCCTAAGTCGCTCCACCGACCTAAGCCACTGCACGACCTGAACCCTGAACGACTTAACTCTGAACGACTTAACAACACTAACGACCTAATGACAACATTTCTACGATCTTTCGATCCGTAAAAATACGGGTCGTTACGGTTGAAGTATTTCATCGATCTCTGAAGGAAACCTGTTAAGGTTCGGAGTCATCTTTGAAGTGCGGAGTTTGGTGAGTAAAGTTTGGATCTGTCATTTGGGCTGGAGCAAGTGATGGTATTTTGATACTTCAAGAAGCTGTAACTGCGTGATGAGATGCAGTGACTATGGTTATGTCCGAAGATATTTCTTTGGAACAGGTTTTGGAAGTATTCTGCTTCGGTGTTGTGGCTGGATTCAACAAGATGTTGTGGTGTTTCTGTTTGTTTTGGAGTCCGAGTTTCTCGAAAGAGCTTTGGATTAGGAAGTTTGGAATTGGTGTCAGCAGTGCAGCTCGGAATGTTCTATGAGCCGATAGGGAGGTCTTAGCTGAGTAGTTTTTCTGGGAATGGAGTTCAGAAGCTGCTGAGTGAATCCGTTTCTTCAATGGATTGACTAGACTAGTGTAAGCTGTTCTATTTGGTAAGGAGAGAACGGTTTTCTTTGGAAATTTATCTGGGTTGATCGCAAAAGTGACTTGCGATTGGTTGAGTGTTCTCTTGGATGGTTGGAAATTTTCTGGATGTTTTCTAGGAAGACAGGGGTTCGTCAGCATCTGGAGATTGAGTTTTCTTATCAACTAGAATTCCAGGAAGGGAACCAGTGGTTCTGTTTAGTTGGAGAGTGATTCCTAGAGATGGGGTAACTTAGTGTTCAGAGGAATTTCTGAGTTTTCTTTATGGATCTATAGAACCATATTTTCGAAGGTGATGTCCAGTTGGTGCTTGTGTTCTTTGTCAGCATTTTATTATCTACTTCGGATCAGAGTAGTGCAGCGGATGCTGTTTGGAGGTGTTTCTGATTTTCTTTTCCGGATCTGGAGAAGTTTGTAGTTTTCTGCTGTTTATGGAGTAGAATTGTGTTTTGGTTTTGGATTGATCTTGAGGTGATCATTGTGATGGGTTATTTCTGGTTCTGTTTGTTTCTAGAGAAATCAGCAAGGGGTTGAGCTGATTAGTTTGGTTGTTAGCAGCTTGGAATTTGTCTAAAGGCTTTTGTAGATAAGGGAAGGAGGAATTTGGAATTCGAAGTTGGAGACTTCGTTGTTGTTGGAGTTTTCTCTGATTCAGGAGCTATAAGTTTTGGTAAGATTAGAAAAGCTAGCTCAGTGATGTTTGGATCTTTTTTCTGTGTTTTGGTTGGATCAGTGTTTGGTTTTTCAGGATCGAATTGTCAGTTTGGATAACTGGAATTCGATGAGTTTCACGTATCTCTGAGGGAGTACGTGTATGGTCTATCTCTGGTTTTAGAACCAACAGTTATGGAGTTTGGTTGTTGAATCAGACTCGTCTGAAGTCTGATATGCTGTCTAGTTCTGTAGATATAGATGAATAGGAGCTCTATAGTTTAATAGTATTGATTGTTTGGAATTTATAGAGCGAGTATCCCGATATTTTTATATACCGGGGAAACTCGTGAAAGTTTTATCCTGAATTTTTCTGGATAATCAGATTTGTTTGATTGGGTGAATTGATTGCTATGGTTGTTAGCATATCATTAGTATATGCTTGTGTTTTAAAATTAAGTCTTTAAATAGATTATTAAATTACCTTTTTTTTAAATTTCGGGGATGAAATTCTTTTAAGGGGGGAGGAATGTGATGACCCAGAATTTTTAATGCAATATCAATTTAATAATCTGTAATAAAAATTAAATTGATTTGATAATATTGGTAATAAGATTTGAATTAATTTAATAATTCAATAAATAAATAGTAAACTGATAGATTTTATCTTTTTAAATCTAATATTTGTTTTATATTTACAATATATATAGAATATTGTATATATTGTAAATAGGTATTGTTTTAAATGAATCCTGTTTCTATAAAATTTTATATCTTTAGTAAAATTGTGAATTATGATTTTATTTAAAAATTAAACTATATATAAAAAAAAGCTATTTAACAAATAAATATGGTTTTAAATACATAAAATAAATATTATACTAATTTAAAATATGTTTAGCTCAAATTTAAGTTTAAGTAAAACACAATGAGGTTATTTTGATTTTCTTTTAGATATAAGTGAATAAAATAAATAATTTATGAATAAAGAAATAATTTCTTTTATAAGTTATATATAGTTATTAAATGTTGATATTTTTAAAATATATAATAAAACATTGTTTCAATAAATAAATTTTTAAATAAAATAATTTTTCGTCAAAAATTTAAATTGTGTGGTTATATTTGTAAATAAACTAGATTTCAAAATTTATTTTGAAACATGAATTCAAAGTTTTAAATCTAAAGTATAATTGTTATTAATTTATCTTGATTTTGAAATATTTGTATAAGTTTAATTTTATAAATATAGTTTGATTTATTTTATTTTAAAATCTATATACATGTAAATAAATGCATGTTAACAAATTAACTAAACTATCTTATATTAAACATCTAACTTAAAATTCAAGTTAACTAAATAGATAGCTTATTAACATTTAAAAGTATAATTAATTAAATTATGAGACATGTGTTAACATATGGATTAATTAAACAACAAGTGTTAACATATTAAGTCATTTAAATACATGTGTAAATTAATGAATAAAAGTATATGACAAGTGTCATTCAAATTTTTTATCTTTTCTTTTATTTTGTTAAGATAATTTCAGCCTAATACATATACTTTTCTCTATCCATTTCTTTCCAAAATAAAACGCTTAGTGAATCAAAGAAAAACAAAATCTGAAAACACTTTCTTTGAAACCCAAAATCAGAGATCAAAGCATGAAAACCCTCCACATTTTCAAATCTATTAAAAAACAATTGCATATTTCAAACTGTAATCAATTCACTCATATCAAATTCAAAGCCTATCAACTAATTTTCAAAGTAAACCTGTAAATCATTACCTTGAACCCATCTTCAAAACTTTGTAAATCTGAATCCTGTAGTAGCCTCTGCATGCAAGTAGAAAGCATGTGCAAGCATTCATTACCCTCAAATCTGATAAACACTTTCCAAAAACAAAATCATCTTCAAAAACCTCCACATCTTCATGTTTAAAATATATATCTGTCACCATTTTGAAATCAAGCAAGAATTCTGCATTTTTGGAATTAGCCTTCATGCAAACCAAAAAGCAATCCTATATTCAAGCAAACCTGCATTCTTATTCAAGCCACTGCAGTTTCAAATTTAAGAAACATAGCATGCATGTCAGTTGTAAATTTGGAGATCTGTGCAAGCAATATGATTTTCTTTCAAATCTGGTGCTTGTCCTCTGCTTTCAGTGAGTAACTTCTCTGTTTTCTAAAAAGTTTAAATTTAATAAGTTGCATGATTAATTCTCTGTGATAAAATGTGTTGAATGTATATTTGAATACATTATGCTGTGACTATATATGTTTGTGATTCCCTAAGGGTATTCTCTAATTTTATATAGATCATGTGTTCAGGTTCTTGTTTGATAATTCAAACATATAGATTTTTACCTCTGATTCAATTTAGATTTAATCAAACTTATTTGTTTGAGATAAGTTTTAGTTTAAATTTTTTTTTTAGTTAAATTAAAATAACCTATAAACATCTCTGTAAAACCAGAGTTTGATTAATCAAGTTTAAAAATGTGAAAATTTATATTGAACAAATTATAAATTCAGTATTAAGAATTAAATAGCCAAATCAAAACTGGATTTTTTGAAACAAAAATTGGAATTTTTAGTGGAGGGGTGTGTGGTGCTGTCCTGTGTTGAACTTTATAGGGTAAATTTGGGTTTTTGTGTGATCTAGGCAAATTGGGATGTCGAGGTTCAACTGGGAGATGGAGGAGTTGTCGCTAATGTCAGGAAAAATATTTGAGGGTGTTGCAATTCAACATGGTAGTTGCGGTGATGTAAATTCAGGTAGAACCCTAGTTTAAGGTAGATAGGTTGTTTTGGCCAGTTCATCAAGAAGCAGCGATCGAGTTGATTAAGTCTCTGGGGGATGATAGTAGATGGATGGATGAACAGGTGACCAGAGTCACTGACATGCCGAAGATCAGAAGGTGGTGGAAGAAGATGTTACAGGTTTAGGTAAAAACCTGTTCTTGCAGTTTCAGGTTTGGAGAGGAAAACTCAAATTTCAAATTTGAGTTTAGGAAAGGGAATTTGAGGATGGAGGTAGATAGTAGGGTTGTTGGTCGATGTCAGGAGGTCGCCGGAAGGAGGTGATGGTGGCCATAGGTACAGTGCACGTGCACCGTGCAATTTTTGGTTAGCCTGTTGTTTTCTGGGTGGAGACATTATATTTGTCTCGAGTTTAACTCGGGTATTTCTACGTTTTGCCCGAAGATTTTGGTTAGATGACTCGATGCAAACATAAGGTTGACTCGGGTAAATTTTATGTTACAGTTTTTTTTGGAAAACTGTCTGCAGTTTTAAAGTTTAAATCAAAAATTTAAATAAATTAGTAGTTATGATAATATTTGAACAAAGTTTAAAATCTGCTGGAAAAGGTATAGTTTATAGGAGTTTGAAATCTTGTATGTTTAAAAATTTGAAAATGGTTTTCAGATTAAAAAAGAGAGTAAACCTGGTTGTTTTCTGGAAAATTTAAATTTAAATTTAGATCTGAAAGCTAATTTTAAGTTAGCAGTTTGAATTCAAATCTAAGTCCAGTTTTCATAAGAATCTTTAAATCTTCAAGTTTTATTTTTAAATAAGAGTTTAAAAATCAAGATGTAAAGCAAGAGTTCAATGCAAGTTTAAATTCAAATAATTTTACATAAGGAATGGTTCAAAGATTTTGAATTTAAAAATCTGGATATTTGAATAAATTTTAGAATTTGAATGTTTTCAAACAAGTTTAAAATTTAAGTTGTTTATTAGGAGTGAATTTGTTTTCAAACAAATATTTTTTAAAACTTGATTTCCTTTTTGAATGAAATCATTTATAAAAGATTTATAATAGAAAGTTAAATGATTATTAACTTGAATTTGAAATTTAAATAATAATGTATTTTAAACTTAATTTTTAATTAAATTAAGTATATTAAGACTTATCTTATATAAGTTTTATTTTTAAGTAATGAATGTGATTTGCATTTACTTTGGAAAGAATAAATGGAATTTAAAATTTGATAATGCTATAATAAATATCATTTTGAATTTTTGATTCAAAATGAAATTTGAATTTCAAATGTTCTAAGTATACTTTAATATTTATACAATTATTAACAAGGAATAGGTTATCTTAGAAATTATTAAGATATATAATATAATTAAATAAATTGGATAATTAAGGAATAACTTATTTATTTAATTTATTTAATTAATAAATTGGATCAATTTAAATTGAGATTAATTAAGAAGTAATTAAAGAAAAATAATTAAAGTATTAATAATAGTTAATGATGGTCATTGACTAAGGTTACTTGGTAACTAATTAATATGATTAATTTTTAATAATTAGTTATATTGATTAATTAAGGATAATAAATTATGAAAGTTATTTAAGTTTAATTACTTAAATGGAAGTAATTAGGACATTAATTACTTAATGTAATTTATGGAGTTTATTGAGGTTGGTTTAAAATAATTAATTTAGTTTAATTAATTTTAATCATTGGAATTGATAGTGATTAGTTGATGTAATTAATGGGATTTCTCAGTAAAGTAATTAAAGATAATTACTGTATGTAATTAGTGAATAATGATGGAATGGTGAAATATTTTGGATTAAATTATTTTTTATAATTAATCAAGGGATTAATTAAAGAAATTTATTTAGGGGTTATTAATTTGATAAGTAATTAAGGGTAGTTAATTACAGTATGAGATTAATCAAAGGTGATTAATAATTATGGATTAAGCGAGATTAATTACTGAAAGTAATTAATTTTGGAGTAATTAATTAAATATAATTAAGAATCATTAATTAATATAATTAATGATGTAATTAAGATTGATTAATTAATATTAATTAATCAATAATAAGTAATTAAGGATAATTAATTAATTGTAATTAATTAAGGTTAAATATAATTAATTATAGTTAATTAATTAATGAAGTAATTAAAGGTTAATTACTGTATTTGGTTTAGGGTAATTAATTTTGTGAAATTAGTTAAAGTATAATTAATCAGGATTGATTAATTAAGATGATAAATTAGAGGTTAATTAATTAATTAATTTGTAATTAATTAATGATAATGTAAGCAAGATTTATATCGTGTAAGTAATTAATTTAATTCATATTAAATTAATTAAAGATGATGTAATTAATTTAATTCATTTTAAATTGATTATAGATGTTATGATTAAGTCATTGCTCATAGATGGATAATATTGGTTGATTTGAATGGATTGAATCTCAACTATGAGATTAGTAATGTTGTGTGATATGGGTGCATTGGTTGCATTGTGATATTGATATGGATTATCTTTTAATAGTGATAATGTGGATTATTTGTGGTTTGATAATGATAATTATCTGATGTGAATCTATGAATTATCTATCTGTGTGTATATAGATAATATAATTGAATTTGTTTTAAACCTTAAAACAACTTGGACCTAAAAGACACGTTTTGGATTTCGATGAGACCGGGATCGGGTTTCCATATTTGGATATCCGAAAACCACATCGATCCAAATTAACGATAGGTCGTGAATCTTATGTGAAGAGTGAAGACTCGAGGTGTAAGGGCTATACGTCAGTATAACTCTGTGGGTGATTCTGTAATGAGTTTGACGGAATAGTACTTATAGATTCGAGATGGAGATTTAGAGTGCAAGGGTTATCGTCGTTAACTCTGTGGGTGATTCCGTAATGAGTGTAACGAGATAATGCCTTCGGTTTCGTTCGAACCCGGAACGAACTTGTATGGATTGAATGCTTTCAGCACATCGTCAGGTGGACGATGAGCATTCTAAGATAATGTGTCCACTAAAGGTAATCGTAGCCTCAAGCCTCATCAACCGGGAATGGCTAAAACAGGGGAGGTGCAGCAAGGCTTCGTAGGTAGCTCCCACTGGAGAGCAAGATTGATCCCTGTCTAGAGGTCCCTTTTTCGTCGGCTTAGTCGGCAGTTGGAATTGCGCACCAACTGCGGAGTTGTCTTGTTCGGAACTATTCAGTAAGGAATGGGTCCGGCCTTGTGTTGCAGGGGAGTTAGGGTGGCTCCTCGGTACGTTGATCTAGGCCACGTACTGTGACGGGCGGTACCCCAGTAGCCCTGCCATTGTATAAAATCCAAAGTCCAATAAGTACCAACGGTTTTGATTGTGTTACCCACTTTTGTGGCTAGTAGCTGGAATTTAATAGATATAACAATTTCGGCTATTTCATATTTACTTGAAAACCCTAGACCTATTATAATATCACTGGATTTCCTATCAAATGTTTTGGTTAGCATAAGGTAAAAACTTTCCCATGTTTATGTGTGGAAAGTCTTACGTGATACCTTTCTTTTCAAAAGGTTTTTGAAAGTTAAGCAACTTTAACCTGTTACTCACACCAGACCCATGTCTGACCCGGAGTTTATCTTTTGTTTTCATAAACTCTTGGGTACTCAAATTTTTACGAGTAGCCAGGGGATTCAGGTTAGCTTTGACGAATATTGGATGAGCAATGGAGCAGGAGGCTTCTGCATTAGACATTAGTATTCCGCTGTGTGTTCTGTGTTGTCTCTGAGTTATATTATGTTTGTAAATACTAGACAAGTGTTTATAACTGTCTAGCATGTGTTGTATATCTGTGTACTCTGATAGTGGTTGTAAACTATGTAATATTTTATGTTATTAATATAATTTATTCGTTCCGCTATTTAGATTCTGATGTTTTGTTTCTTCTTTCTTCTCTTTCTTTCTCTTTTCTATCCCTTTCTTTCTTATTAGCGGTGCAACTTCATGGTGTTTGGAAGTTGGGTCGCTACATGTTGTAAATGAGATTAAACTGGAAAAATATGTTTATAAACTTAATTAACATGTATGAAACGTGTCATAAATAAATTGAAAGGTAAAGGTGTAACTAAATGGAATAAGCAAATATGAATTAAAAGTGAAATAATTTCAAATAAAGCCTTGACTTCCAAATTGTTATGAAATAAATGGATGTTGCATAAATGGTTATAAATAAACTTGTGATAACTTTAAACTCGAACAATGTCTTATAAAAAGGAATTAAGTTTAATAAATTGGTTATAAACGTAAAAAAAATTATGAAATGATTTGCAAATAAATGTAGTACTAAATGAGAAATATTACATGTGAAATGAATGTAATTTAAATTAAAGAGAAATATAAGAAATATTGTGAGAATGGATATATTAATATTTATATCTAAAGGAGAAATTCTATTAAACAAATATTAAGTATGAAGTTGATTTGAAAAATATTGACTTAGAAAGCAACTCAATTTGAAAGCAAAATCTTATATAGTCGAAGTCTATATTGTTAGAACCTCAATTGTTGGATTTTAATGACAACAACTATACAATTATGTCAAAGGATCTCTAAGCTAATTTGCAGGTACGTGAGCATCAAAAAGAGATAATCAAATACATTCAAAATGAAGATACATAGTACAAAAGAACAAAAGAATGTATATGGAGATACAAGAAGAGATATATACAATAGAGACAAGATAAAGGTGACAAACAAAGTATTATTAGTCATAGAGTGTTGTGTATAGAGTTTACAAATGTTAAAATCTTCTCCAAATGGTATACACACATATACATTCATATTTTAAATGAAAAATCAAGTTTTCAAAAATTGCATGGAGCGGGACTCGAACCCGAGTCACTAGTTCAAAAGGCAAGTGTTCTAACCATTTGAGCTATGGTAATTTTTAGTTACAGGTCAAATTCAGACGTCTGAATTGACCATTTCAGACGTCTGAATCTAGGCAAAAATAGCCTATTTCTTTTTTGGTTTGCACATTTCAAATTTCAGAAGTCTGAAATTTATTTTCAGACGGCTGAACTTCTTCAAATGCTATATTTTTGAAAAGACATTTCATTTTCATGAAGAGTTGCAACCTTTTACTAAGAGATGCATCCATACTCTTCATAATAACTTTTCACGAATGATTACAACTTTTTATACTCTATATAAACATATTGGAATCATTTGTTTAATTCACCGAATTGATCAAAAGTTTTCTATTTCTATACTACACTGATTCTAACATTCTGAGCATTCCAATTTCTACATAATCATTCATTTACTTCCATATTCTTCACATACACACATATATATATATCAATAGGAGAAGATTATAGGAAGATTGTACTATCGAGAGACAAATTCGTGTTATTGAGAACACACTGTGTCATATACTTTTTGTATAAATTGAAGTCCTGTTCTACCGTTCAGGCAAGCGAAGTCCTCTTCGGCTGTTGAGGCGAAATCCTATTCTGCTGCTTAGGTCCATTGTTCGGCTGTTCAAGGGTTGCTGTAAATCTGTTCCTCCGGGTTAAGTGAGGATTGATGTTAGTGAAATTCCAGAAGGAGTCTGAGACTGGACGTAGAATGGGAAGTTCGAACCAGTATAAAAATTCCTGGTGTGCTTGTTTTATTTTTACTTATTTACATTGCTATAGTATTTTTAGTTTATTTCCGCACTAGTAAAGTATAATTCCATATAGCACGATCCGCACCACCACTTTCATTTGCAAAGCCTGGTTTCTAGAGATCGTAACAACATCCTAGAATAAATGGCTACAAAAAAAATCTAGTCAAGGCAATAAGAAGAGGAAGAGCAATAAAGAAAAATCAAAGGAGAAAACAAACAAATGCTTCATCGAAAAAAATAATGAGGTTAGTGATCTAACTTTTGATGATATGATAGAAATAAATTCAAAACTTCTAAACACTTTAAAAAGCCTTAAAAGAAAATATAAGGAAGCTCTGGAAAATTAGAAGAAAGCAGAATTCGAAAGAGATATGCTTAAAGACGAGAAGAGAATATTAGAAGAAGAACTTGAGAAAATTCAAGATACAGACAATTCTCAACTCGCTCTGTTAAGTCAAGAAATAGAAGCTCAAAAAGAAAAGAATAATGCTCTAGCTTCTGAAAATCATGAGTTAAAAACAAAAATTAAAATTGTTGAGTTAGATAACACTTGTCTCGAAACTAAGCTTGATGACATTACTAAAAATATTTTCAATTTTAATAAAGAGGGAGAAAATTTATTTAGGATTATTGAAAATTCTCAACCTGCTTCAAATAAGAAGGGATTAGGTTATGTTAAGAATTCAAATGCTCACAATGACAAAAGCGGTTTAGGCTATAAACAAGCTAAAAGTAAAAATAGTACTAGATATGCATTCATGTATACTAACTTTAGTGCTAGTACTAGTAATCAAGATAGTTTTAAAACCAGTTATAGTCATAGTAGTACTTTGTGTAGAAATGATAGAAATTATTCTTCAAGTACTAAGCTAATGACTAATAGTATTAAGATATGGATTCCAGCTAATATATTTGATCATGATAAACGACTTTATATTAGCAACTATTATAAGAATGTAATTTGTAATGAAAATTATATTTATAAAGGTTCAACCACACCCAAATGGGTATGGTTTCCAAATACCTAACACCCCGGACCCTAACATAGTAAGTGGGTACTTAAAATCATTTTTATTTTTTGCAGGTACTCAGAGAAACAAAAGAAAAAGGATTGATTTTGGAATTTTAAAGAATGTTCCATTCGTTTAATAGAATTACGTGCTTACAATAAAATATGGACTTCAGTAAATATGGTAAAATTTATTTTATTTTTCCTTCATAATTAATAATGAGTTTATCTCGTTATATACAAGATATTTTATATAATTTTATATATTCCCTCATTCTTTTTTATAATGACAAAGGGGGAGAAATTCATGTGCATATTAATAGAGGGAGATATTATACTTAGGGGGAGATGTTATACTTAGGGGGGGCTTTAAACATATTAATATTATTTTTATATGGAATGAATATTTTTAAAAATTGTATGGTTGTCATCATCAAAAAGGGGGAGAATGTTAGAACCTCAATTGTTGGATTTTAATGACAACAACTATACAATTATGTCAAAGAATCTATAAGCTAATTTGTAGGTACGTGGGCATCAAAAAAAGATAATCAAATTCATTCAAAATGAAGATACACGGTACAAAAGAATAAAAGAATGTATATAAAGATACAAGAAGAGATATATACAATAGAGACAAGACAAATGTGACAAACAAAGTATTATTAGTCATAGAGTGTCGTGTCTAGAGTTTACAAATGTTGAAATCTTCTCCAAATGGTATACACACATATACATTCATATTTTAAATGAAAAATCAAGTTTTCAAAAATTGCATGGAGCGGGACCCGAACCAGTGTCACTAGTTCAAAAGGCAAGTGTTCTAACCATTTGAGCTATGGTAATTTTTAGTTATGGGTCTAATTCAGACGTCTGAATTGACCATTTCAGACGTCTGAATCTAGGCAAAAATAACCTATTTCTTTTCTGGTTTGCAAATTTCAAATTTCCGAAGTCCTAAATTTATTTTCAGACGGCTGAACTTCTTCAACTGCTATATTTTTGAAAAGACATTTCATTTTCATGAAGAGTTACAACCTTTTACTAAGAGATGCATCCATACTCTTTCATGATAACTTTTCACGAATGATTACAACTCTTTATACTCTATATAAACATATTAGAATCATTTATTTAATTCACCGAATCGATCAAAAGTTTTCTATTTCTATACTACACTAATTCTAACATTTTGAGCATTCAAATTTCTACATAATCATTCATTTACTTCCATATTCTTCACATACACACGTATATATCAAAAGGAGAAGATTATAGTAAGATTGTACTATCAAGAGACAAATTCGTGTTATTGAGAACACACTGTGTCATATACTTTTTGTATAAATTGAAGTCATGTTCTGCCGTTCAGGCAAGTGAAGTCCTCTTCGGCTGTTGAGGCAAAATCCTATTCTGCTGCTCAGGTCCCTTGTTCGGCTGTTCAAGGGTTGTTGTAAACCTGTTCCTCCGGGTTAAGTGAGGATTGTTGTTAGTGAAATTCCAGAAGGAGTCTGGAACTGGACGTAGAACGGGAAGTTCGAACCATTATAAAAATTCCTGGTGTGCTTGTTTGATTTTTACTTATTTACATTGCTATAGTATTTTTCTTTTATTTCCGCACTAGTAAAGTATAATTCCATATAGCACGATCCGCACCATCACTTTCATTTGCAAAGCCTGGTTTTCTAGAGATCGTAACAGCATCCTAGAATAAATGGCTACAAAGAGATCTAGTCAAGGCAATAAGAAGAGGAAGTGCAACAAAGAAAAATCAAAGGAGCAAACAAACAAATGCTTCATGGCAAAAGATAATGAGGTTAGTGATCTAACTTTTGATGATATGATACAAATAAATTCAAAACTTCTAGACACTTTAAAAAGTCTCAAAAGAAAATATGAGGAAGCTCTGAAAAATTAGAAGAAAGCAGAATTCCCAAGAGATATGCTTAAAGACGAGAAGAGAATATTAGAAGAAGAACTTGAGAAAATTCAAGATTCAGACAATTCTCAACTCGCTCTGTTAATTCAAGAAATAGAAGCTCAAAAAGAAAAGAATAATGCTCTAGCTTTTGAAAATCATGAGTTAAAAACAAAAATTAAAATTGTTGAGTTAGATAACACTAGTCTCGAAACTAAGCTTGATGACATTACTAAAAATATTTCCAATTCTAATAGAGGGAGAGAAAATTTATCCAGGATTATTGAAAATTCTCAACCTGCTTCAAATAAGAAGGGATTAGGTTATGTTAAGAATTCAAATGCTCACAATGATAAAAGCGGTTTAGGCTATAAACAAGCTAAAAGTAAAAATAGTACTAGATATGCATTCATGTATACTAACTTTAGTGCTAGTGCTAGTACTAGTAATCAAGATAGTTTTAAAACCAGTTATAGTCATAATAGTACTTTGTTTAGATATGACAGAAATTATTCTTCAAGTACTAAGCTAATGACTAATAGTATTAAGATATGGATTCCAGCTAATATGATTGATCATGATAAACAACTTTATATTAGCAACTATTATAAGAATGTAATTTGTAATGAAAATTATATTTATAAAGGTTCAACCACACGCAAATGGGTATGGTTTCCAAAGACCTAACCCCCCGGACCCTAACATAGTAAGTGGGTTCCTAAAATTATTATTATTTTTTGCAGGTACTCGGAGAAACAAAAGAAAAAGGATAGATTTTGGAATTTTAAAGAATGTTCCATTCGTTTAATAGAATTACGTGCTTACAATAAAATATGGACTTCAGTAAATATGGTAAAATTAATTTTATTTTTCCTTCATAATTAATAATGAGTTTATCTCGTTATATACAAGATATTTTATATAATTTTGTATATTCCCGCATTCTTTTTGATAATGACAAAGGGGGAGAAATTCATATGCATATTAATAGAGGGAGATATTATACTTAGGGGGAGATGTTATACTTAGGGGTAGCTTTAAACATATTAATATTATTTTTTATATAGAATGAATATTTTTGAAAATTGTATAGTTGTCATCATCAAAAAGGTGGAGAATGTTAGAACCTCAATTGTTGGATTTTAATGACAACAACTATACAATTATGTCAAAGAATCTCTAAGCTAATTTGAGGGTAAATGGATATCAAAAAGAGATAATCAAATACATTCAAAATGAAGATACAGAGTACAATAGAATAAAAGAATGTATATGGAGATACAAGAAGAGATATATACAATAGAGACAAGACTAAGGTGACAAACAAAGTATTATTAGTCATAGAGATAATCAAATACATTCAAAATGAAGATACAGACTACAATAGAATAAAAGAATGTATATGGAGATACAAGAAGAGATATATACAATAGAGACAAGACAAAGGTGACAAACAAAGTATTATTAGTCATAGAGTGTCGTGTCTAGAGTTTACAAATGTTAAAATCTTCTCCAAATGGTATACACACATATACATTCATATTTTAAATGAAAAATCAAGTTTTCAAAAATTACATGGAGCGGGACTCGAACCCAGGGCACTAGTTCAGCAGGCAAGTGTTCTAACCATTTAAGCTATGGTAATTTTTAGTTACAAGTCAAATTCAGACATCTAAATTGACCATTTCAGACGTCTGAATCTAGGCAAAAATAGCCTATTTCTTTTCTGGTTTGCACATTTCAAATTTCAGAAGTCTGAAATTTATTTTCAGATGGCTGAACTTCTTCAACTGCTACATTTTTGAAAAGACATTTCATTTTCATGAAGAGTTACAACCTTTTACTAATAGATGCATCCATACTCTTTCATGATAACTTTTCACGAATGATTACAACTCTTTATACTCTATATAAACATATTAGAATCATTTGTTTAATTCACCAAATTGATCAAAAGTTTTCTATTTCTATACTAAACTGATTCTAACATTTTGAGCATTCAAATTTCTACATAATCATTCATTTACTTCCATATTCTTCACATACACACACATATATATCAAAAGGAGAAGATTATAGAAAGATTGTACTATCAAGAGAAAAATTCGTGTTATTTAGAACACACCGTGTCATATACTTTTTGTGTAAATTGAAGTCCTGTTCTGCCGTTCAGGCAAGTGAAGTCCTCTTCGACTGTTGAGGCGAAATCCTATTCTGCTGCTCAGGTCCCTTGTTTGGCTGTTCAAGGGTTGTTGTAAACCTGTTCCTCCGGGTTAAGCGAGGATTGTTGTTAGTGAAATTCCAGAAGGAGTCTGGGACTGGACGTAGAACGGGAAGTTCGAACCATTATAAAAATTCCTGGTGTGCTTGTTTTATTTTTACTTATTTACATTGCTATAGTATTTTTAGTTTATTTCCGCACTAGTAAAGTATAATTCCATATAGCACGATCCGCACCACCACTTTCATTTGCTAAGTCTGGTTTTCTAGAGATCATAACAACATCCTAGAATAAATGGCTACAAAGAGATCTAGTCAAGGCAATACGAAGAGGAAGAGCATTAAAGAAAAATCAAAGGAGCAAACAAACAAATGCTTCATGGCAAAAGATAATGAGGTTAGTGATCTAACTTTTTATGATATGATAGAAATAAATTCAAAACTTCTAGACACTTTAAAAAGTCTCAAAATAAAATATAAGGAAGCTCTGGTAAATGAGAAGAAAGCAGAATTCGAAAGAGATATGCTTAAAGACGAGAAGAGAATATTAGAAGAAGAACTTGAGAAAATTCAAGATTCAGACAATTCTCAACTCGCTCTATTAAGTCAAGAAATAGAAGCTCAAAAAGAAAAGAATAATGCTCTAGCATATGAAAATCATGAGTTAAAAACAAAAATTAAAATTGTTGAGTTAGATAAGACTAGTCTCAAAACTAAGCTTGATGACATTACTAAAAATATTTCCAATTTTAATAAAGGGAGAGAAAATTTATCTAGGATTATTGAAAATTCTCAACCTACTTCAAATAAGAAGGGATTAGGTTATGTTAAGAATTCAAATGCTCACAATGATAAAAGCGGTTTAGGCTATAAACAAGCTAAAAGTAAAAAATAGTACTAGATATGCCTTCATGTATACTAACTTTAGTGCTAGTACTAGTAATCAAGATAGTTTTAAAAACTGTTATAGTCGTAATAGTACTTTGTTTAGAAATGATAGAAATTATTCTTCTAGTACTAAGCTATTGACTAATAGTATTAAGATATGGATTCCAGCTAATATGATTGATCATGATAAACAACTTTATATTAGCAACTATTATAAGAATGTAATTTGTAATGAAATTATATTTATAAAGGTTCAACCACACCCAAATGGGTATGGTTTCCAAAGACCAAACCCCCCGGACCCTAACATTGTAAGTGGGTACCTATAATTATTATTATTTTTTGCAGGTTCTCACAGAAACAAAAAAAAAGGATAGATTTTGGAATTTTAAAGAATGTTCCGTTCGTTTAATAGAATTACGTGCTTACAATAAAATATGGACTTAAGTAAATATGGTAAAATTTATTTTATTTTTCCTTCATAATTAATAATGAGTTTATCTCGTTATATGCAAGATATTTTATATAATTTTATATATTCCCTCATTCTTTTTGAAATGACAAAGGGGGAGAAGTTCATATACATATTAATAGAGGGAGATATTATACTTAGGGGGAGATGTTATACTTAGGGGGAGCTTTAAACATATTAATATTATCTTTTATATAGAACAAATATTTTTAAAAATTGTATAGTTGTCATCATCAAAAAGGGGGAGAATGTTAGAACCTCAACTGTTGGATTTTAATGACAACAACTGTACAATTATGTCAAAAAATCTCTAAGCTAATTTGCAGGTATATGGGCATCAAAAAGAGATAATCAAATACATTCAAAATGAAGATACACAGTACAAATGAATAAAAGATTGTATATGGAGATACAAGAAGAGATATATACAATAGAGACAAGACAAGGGTGACAAACAAAGTATTATTAGTCATAGAGGGTCGTGTCTAGAGTTTACAAATGTTAAAATCTTCTCCAAATGGCATACACACATATACATTCATATTTTAAATGAAAAATCAAGTTTTCAAAAATTGCATAAAGCGGGAATCGAACCCGGTCACTAGTTCAGAAGGCAAGTGTTCTAACCATTTAAGCTATGGTAATTTTTAGCTACAAGTCAAATTCAGACGTCTGAATTAACCATTTCAGACGTCTGAATCTAGGCAAAAATAGCCTATTTCTTTTCTGGTTTGCACATACAAATTTCAAAAGTCTGAAATTTATTTTCAGACGGCTGAACTTCTTCAACTGCTATATTTTTGAAAAGACATTTCATTTTCATGAAGAGTTACAACCTTTTATTAAGAGATGCATCCATACTCTTTCGTGATAACTTTTCATGAATGATTACAACTCTTTATACTCTATATAAACATATTAGAATCATTTGTTTAACTCACCGAATTGATAAAAAGTTTTCTATTTCTAAACTACACTGATTCTAACATTTTGAGCATTCAAATTTCTACATAATCATTCATTTAGTTCCATATTCTTCACATACACACATATATATCAAAAGGAGAAGATTATAGGAAGATTGTACTATCAAGAGACAAATTCATGTTATTGAGAACACACTGTGTCATATACTTTTTGCATAAATTGAAGTCCTGGTCTGCCGTTTAGGCAAGTGAAGTCCTCTTCGGCTGTTGAGGCGAAATCCTATTCTGCTGCTCAGGTCCCTTGTTCGGCTGTTCAAGGGTTGTTGTAAATCTGTTCCTTCGGGTTAAGTGAGGATTGTTGTTGGTGAAATTCCAGAAGGAGTCTGGGACTGGACGTAGAACGTGAAGTTCGAACCAGTATAAAAATTCCTGTTGTGCTTGTTTTATTTTTACTTATTTACATTGCTATAGTATTTTTAGTTTATTTCCGCACTAGTAAAGTATAATTCCCTATAGCACGATCCGCACCACCACTTTCATTTGCTAATCCTGGTTTTCTAGAGATCGTAACAACATCCTAGAATAAATAGCTATAAAGAGATCTAGTCAAGGCAATACGAAGAGGAAGAGCAATAAAGAAAAATCAAAGGAGCAAACAAACAAATGCTTCATGGCAAAAGATAATGAGGTTAGTGATCTAACTTTTGATGATATGATAGAAATAATTTCAAAACTTCTAGACACTTTAAAAAGTCTCAAAAGAAAATATAAGGAAGCTCTGGAAAATTAGAAGAAAGCAGAATTCGAAAGAGATATGCTTAAAGACGAGAAGAGAATATTAGAAGAAGAACTTGAGAAAATTCAAGATTCAGACAATTCTCAACTCGCTCTGTTAAGTCAAGAAATAAAAACTCAAAAAGAAAAGAATAATGCTCTAGCTTCTGAAAATCATGAGTTAAAAACGAAAATTAAAATTGTTGAGTTAGATAACACAAGTCTCGAAACTAAGCTTGATGACATTATTAAAAATATTTCCAATTCTAATAAAGGGAGAGAAAATTTATCCAGGATTATTGAAAATTCTCAAACTGCTTCAAATAAGAAGGGATTAGGTTATGTTAAGAATTCAAATGCTCACAATGATAAAAGCGGTTTAGGCTATAAACAAGCTAAAAGTAAAAATAGTACTACATACGCATTCATGTATACTTACTTTAGTGCTAGTACTAGTAATCAAGATAGTTTTAAAACCAGTTATAGTCATAATAGTACTTTGTTTAGAAATGATAGAAATTATTCTTTAAGTACTAAGCTAATGACTAATAGTATTAAAATATAGATTCCAGCTAATATGATTGATCATGATAAACAACTTTATATTAGCAACTATTATAAGAATGTAATTTGTAATGAAAATTATATTTATAAAGGTTCAACCACACCCAAATGGGTATGGTTTCCAAAGACCTAACCCCCCGGACCCTAACATAGTAAGTGGGTACCTAGAATTATTATTATTTTTTGCAGGTACTCAGAGAAACAAAAGAAAAAGGATAGATTTTGGAATTTTAAAGAATGTTCCATTCGTTTAATAGAATTGCGTGTTTACAATAAAATATGGACTTCAGTAAATATGGTAAAATTTATTTTATTTTTCCTTCATAATTAATAAAGAGTTTATCTCGTTATATACAAGATATTTTATATAATTTTATATATTCCCTCATTCTTTTTGAAATGACAAAGGGGGAGAAATTCATATGCACATTAATAGAGGGAGATATTATACTTAGGGGGAGATGTTATACTTAGGGGGAGCTATAAACATATTAATATTATATTTTACATAGAATGAATATATTTAAAAATTGTGTAGTTGTCATCATCAAAAAGGGGGAGAATGTTAGAACCTCAATTTTTGGATTTTAATGACAACAACTATACAATTATGTCAAAGAATCTCTAAGCTAATTTGCAGGTATATGGGCATCAAAAAGAGATAATCAAATACATTCAAAATGAAGATACACAGTACAAAAGAATAAAAGAATGTATATGGAGATACAAGAAGAGATATATACAATAGAGACAAGACAGAGGTGAGAAACAAAGTACTATTAGTCATAGAGTGTTGTGTCTAGAGTTAACAAATGTTAAAATCTTCTCCAAATGGTATACACACATATAAATTCATATTTTAAATGAAAAATCAAGTTTTCAAAAATTACAAGGAGCGGGACTCGAACTCGGGTAACTAGTTCAGAAGGCAAGTGTTCTAACCATTTGAACTATGGTAATTTTTAGTTACAGGTCAAATTCAGACGTCTGAATTGACCATTTCAGACGTCTGAATCTAGGCAAAAATAACCTATTTCTTTTCTGGTTTGCACATTTCAAATTTCAGAAGTACGAAATTTATTTTCAAACGGCTGAACTTCTTCAACTGCTATATTTTTGAAAAGACATTTCATTTCCATGAAGAGTTACAACCTTTTACTAAGAGATGCATTCAAACTCTTTCATGATAACTTTTCACGAATGATTACAACTCTTTATACTCTATATAAACATATTAGAATCATTTGTTTAATTCACCGAATTGATCAAAAGTTTTCTATTTCTATACTATTTCTATACTACACTGATTCTAACATTTTGAGCATTCAAATTTCTACATAATCATTCATTTACTTCCATATTCTTCACATACACACATATATATCAAAAGGAGAAGATTATAGAAAGATTGTACTATCAAGAGACAAATTCGTGTTATTGAGAACACATTGTGTCATATACTTTCTGTATAAATTGAAGTCTTGTTCTGCCGTTCAGGCCAGTGAAGTCCTCTTCAGCTGTTGAGGCGAAATCTTGTTCTGCTGCTCAGGTCCCTTGTTCGGTTGTTCAAGGGTTGTTGTAAACCTGTTCCTCCGGGTAAGTGAGGATTGTTGTTAGTGAAATTCCAGAAGGAGTCTGGAACTGGACGTAGAACGGGAAGTTCGAACCATTATAAAAATTCCTGGTGTGCTTGTTTGATTTTTACTTATTTACATTGCTATAGTATTTTTCTTTTATTTCCGCACTAGTAAAGTATAATTCCATATAGCACGATCCGCACCATCACTTTCATTTGCAAAGCCTGGTTTTCTAGAGATCGTAACAACATCCTAGAATAAATGGCTACAAAGAGATCTAGTCAAGGCAATAAGAAGAGGAAGTGCAACAAAGAAAAATCAAAGGAGCAAACAAACAAATGCTTCATGGCAAAAGATAATGAGGTTAGTGATCTAACTTTTGATGATATGATACAAATAAATTCAAAACTTCTAGACACTTTAAAAAGTCTCAAAAGAAAATATAAGGAAGCTCTGGAAAATTAGAAGAAAGCAGAATTCCCAAGAGATATGCTTAAAGACGAGAAGAGAATATTAGAAGAAGAACTTGAGAAAATTCAAGATTCAGACAATTCTCAACTCGCTCTGTTAATTCAAGAAATAGAAGCTCAAAAAGAAAAGAATAATGCTCTAGCTTTTGAAAATCATGAGTTAAAAACAAAAATTAAAATTGTTGAGTTAGATAACACTAGTCTCGAAACTAAGCTTGATGACATTACTAAAAATATTTCCAATTCTAATAGAGGGAGAGAAAATTTATCCAGGATTATTGAAAATTCTCAACCTGCTTCAAATAAGAAGGGATTAGGTTATGTTAAGAATTCAAATGCTCACAATGATAAAAGCGGTTTAGGCTATAAACAAGCTAAAAGTAAAAATAGTACTAGATATGCATTCATGTATACTAACTTTAGTGCTAGTGCTAGTAATCAAGATAGTTTTAAAACCAGTTATAGTCGTAATAGTACTTTTTTTAGAAATGATAGAAATTATTCTTCAAGTACTAAGCTAATGACTAATAGTATTAAGATATGGATTCCAGCTAATATGATTGATCATGATAAACAACTTTATATTAGCAACTATTATAAGAATGTAATTTGCAATGAAAATTATATTTATAAAGGTTCAACCACACCCAAATGGGTATGGTTTCCAAAGACCTAACCCCCCGGACCCTAACATAGTAAGTGGGTACCTAAAATTATTATTATTTTTTGCAGGTACTCAGAGAAACAAAAGAAAAAGGATAGATTTTGGAATTTTAAAGAATGTTCCATTCGTTTAATAGAATTACGTGCTTACAATAAAATATGGACTTCAGTAAATATGGTAAAATTTATTTTATTTTTCCTTCATAATTAATAAAGAGTTTATCTCGTTATATACAAGATATGTAATATAATTTTATATATTCCCTCATTCGTTTTGAAATGACAAAGGGGGAGAAATTCATATGCATATTAATAGAGGGAGATATTATACTTAGGGGGAGATGTTGTACTTAGGGGGAGCTCTAAACATATTAATATTATTTTTTATGTAGAATGAATATTTTTAAAAATTGTGTAGTTGTCATCATCAAAAGGGGGAGAAAGTTAGAACCTCAATTGTTGGATTTTAATGACAACAACTATACAATTATGGTAAAAAATCTCTAAGCTAATTTGCAGGTACATGGGCATCAAAAAGAGATAATCAAATACATTCAAAATGAAGGTACACAGTACAAAAGAATGTATATGGAGATACAAGAAGAGATATATACAATAGAGACAAGACAGAGGTGACAAACAAAGTATTATTAGTCATAGAGTGTCGTGTCTAGAGTTTACAAATGTTAAAATCTTCTCCAAATGGTATACACACATACAAATTCATATTTTAAATGAAAATTCAACTTTTCAAAAATTGCATGGAGCGGGACTCGAACCCAGGTCACTAGTTCAAAAGGCAAGTGTTCTTACCATTTGAGCTATGGTAATTTTTAGTTACACGTCAAATTCAGACATCTAAATTGACCATTTCAGACGGCTGAATCTAGGGAAAAATACCCTATTTCTTTTCTGGTTTGCATATTTCAAATTTCAGAAATCTGAAATTTATTTTCAGACGGCTGAACTTCTTCAAAAACTATATTTTTGAAAAGACATTTCATTTTCATGAAGAGTTACAACCTTTTACTAATAGATGCATCCACACTCTTTCATGATAACTTTTCACGAATGATTATAACTCTTTATACTCTATATTAACATATTAGAATCATTTGTTTAATTCACCGAATTGATCAAAAGTTTTCTATTTCTATACTACACTGATTCTAACATTTTGAGCATTCAAATTTCTACATAATCATTCATTTACTTCCATATTCTTCACATACACACATATATATCAAAAGGAGAAGATTATAGGAAGATTGTACTATCAAGAGACAAATTCGTGTTATTGAGAATGCATTGTGTCATATACTTTCTATATAAATTGAAGTCCTGTTCTGCCGTTCAGGCAAGTGAAGTCCTCTTCGGCTGTTGAGGCGAAATCCTGTTCTGCTGCTCAGGTCCCTTGTTCGGCTGTTCAAGGGTTGTTGTAAACCTGTTCCTCTGTGTTAAGTGAGGATTATTGTTAGTGAAATTCTAGAAGGTGTCTGGTACTGGACGTAGAACGGGATGTTCGAAACAATATAAAAATTCCTGGTGTGCTCGTTTTTAGTTTACTTATTTCCATTTACTTTGCTATTATCATCTGTTTCCGTTTTTAGATTTTATTATATTCCGTATTGCATGATCCTAAGTAATAGCTAGCCACAGTAGCGACTTTTCATTTGTTATTAGAGCACATCGATTTACATATATAAGTCTGATTTGATACTATTGATTTTGGAAAGTATTCGATTTGAAAATGGAATCTTATATATAATGGACTTTATATAAGTATGATATTTGAAATTGATTTGAAAAGGTACTATGTGATACATATTTTCGAAGTAAAAATATGGAAATTGCCTTTTGCGTGATATCCGCTTTGTTGCCACATTGTGGATTCATTCTATCGATATTATTCTCTTTGATTTTGGTTTTCCAGATGTGATACTCGAGTGTCCTACCATGGTGTAGCCCATGGTCCTTTTTTTGGGTTGCGTAATCCGCAAGGCAGAGATTTCTCAAATGTTATGGATATTTCCTGGGGGATCTAGGCGTAACCATTGTTATGTATCCTGCGGTCTACCGGTTTTGTTGTCGTGGCATAATCCACAAGGCAGAGATTGCTTAAAGGGTATGGATGTTTCTTGGGGGAACCAGGCGTAACCATTGTTATGTATCCTGCGGTCCACAGTTTTGGTTATCATAGCGTAATTTGCAAGGCAGTGATTGCTTAAAGGTACGAATGTTTCCTGGGTGATCCAGGCGTAACCAATGTATATCTGCGATCCAGGTGATTTTTTTGGATTGTACTTTCCATATCGGTTTTGAAAGTTTTTCAAGTATTTTCATTGGGTGTTGAAACAGGTCTACTAAGTACTTGGAGAATTCTACCTAGCGCCTGATCAAGGCATGGCCAGAGTCTGCAAGAACGAGGAATAACCAGTTAAGACATCAAGTTATAAAAGTATTTTGATAAAGTATTATATAAAAGAAAATTCGGTCATCATTTTTTCATTTCTAAATACTTTAAAATGTTTAAAATATTATATATTTATGTACAGCATGTTTATTAGTGTTGTAAATATCGTGAGAAATTTCTAATTCAATAAAATATATTTAAAGTAAATGATTATTGATTTATTAATAATGTTTGAAAAGTACCTTGAGATAAAACTAGTAAATTTATAAATAATGGATTTAAGGGTTTCAATAGCTTCTTTGTAAATATAAGTAGTGATGTAAATAATTATTTTCAAATAGCTGACATATATTTATAAAGATGTTATTTAAAATATATAAATGGTATCTACAAATGAAGCAAGAAATTTTACAAATGAATTTTTGAAAAGTATTAAAGTATTAAAGTTGATTTATCTGCAAATGAAGCTTTCAAATGAATATTGCAATTAAAATTTATATAAGTTTCTTTGAATGTAGAATTTAAAGATATTATGTAAATGGAAAAAATTTAATTTGAGAAGTTTATTTATAGTAATGTACTTAGCAAATAAATTAGAATCTCTATCTTCCAAGTATAGTTTGGAATATTTAATTGATTTCGAAGTACTATTAGTAAATTTATTGGTTCATTTACTGTTTGAATTTTTGTATTAAACCATAATTATTGTTTTTCCATAATTTTAATATTCATTTTAAAACAAGTATGTAAAATTAATTATGAAGATACGAACTTTAAATTTTTATTTAGAAATTTAATGTAAGATTTGAATACTCTATTAGTTTCAGTTCAATAATCTTGAGTTTATACTTATTTTAAAAATAACGAGTCTAATAAATTATAGGATTTAAGGAACTTTATTCTAAAGTTTATTATAATGTTTTGATATAAATTTCTAACATTGTTTTATTTGAAAAATCTTTGCATAATGCTATGAGGATGTTTTAAATATATTTTATACTTTTACTAAGTGAATGAGGTTAAATGTTTTAACTGAATTTTTAGATATGATGAAATATTTCTTTTCTCTTCAAGGGAAAATACCAAAAACTTAAATTTCTATTCAATAACCAAATGGAGTTACAAAAGTAAGTAGGATAGTAGAAGCTTAAGTAATATTTTTTTGAAATGATTCATTAATGACTTAAATATTTAATGGAAATCAAATTATGTAAGTGATTGAACTTTATATAAATAATTGAATGAAAGTTAAATGATGCAAAAAAACCAATCAAATAAACTTAAATAAATTAAAATTCTTGTTGTTTGGCTGATGGTAAGTTTGTGAAAGAATACTTCTAGTTGTTGAGGTTGTTTGACTAATATATTAAGTAATTATCTAAGGCTATTGAGCATAGGGTACACTTGACAGTTTATTCATCACCTTGCATGATTTAGGATTTTTGAACTAAACAAAACATTGGTTTTGGTTACTATGGATGTATGATGGATTCTTTAGTTGCATAAATGGTTATATTGTTTGTTTGTATATGTTTTATTTTTGAAATATGATACATATATTGAAATTACTGGTATCATTATCTTCGGACGTATTCGCGCAAAGGAGACTATCCCGAAAAAAATTTCAAAAATTTAGGACTTAGAAAGCCTTGGTAGACTTTGAGTTGTTTTCAAATTTTATTAAACCTAAATGTGTAGGTTTGATTATTTATAAATTGACTACTGTTTTAAATTAAATATAACAAATTTTGGATTACTTCTTGTATCTTTTCGGGGACGAAAAGTTTTGAGTAGGGGAGAGTGTAACGACCGTTCTTTTAAACATTTAACAGTACTAAATTAAATAAGATTTTTTAATAAAATTGTTAAAAAACAAAATAAATAAGATTTTACTGATACAAATTAAATTATAATACAAGTTATGAGCTTAAATAAAATTTCTACTAATGAAACATGTTTGAAATAATGTAAGGATGATAACAAATGCTAGTGTGTATTTTAATAGTATTGGTTTGAATGGACAATTGTAAATTTTTAATTGATTGGAATAATAAATGTTAATAAAGAAAAAAATGTTTCTTTATTAAAGAAGAAATCATATGTTTAATTATTTGAAATGTTTGGTAGCTAAAAGATTGACTGTAGAGACGAGAAACTATTATTTGTTAAGAAATGTATAATTCCTATTTGTATCCACCAGTTTATAATATGTTTAAATTACTATTCGATAGGAAATAATTGTTCTATTTTTCATTACATTTATTTTTTCTAGTTTGAAATTCATCTTTCTAAACAATTGAAATTAATGTAATCGAATAATTTCAGTTAATGGTAGAGAGTACACCAAATTGTAAATTAATAGCTGTAATTAATCATAGCTTATGTTTTGTGAAAATATAAGGAAAGTTGATTTGATGAAAAGAACGTTCATATCAAATAAAATGAACGTTTCATTTGTGAATGCAGGTTTAATTTCATTAAAATAAAGAATAGAATGATTGATTTAAAGGAAGAAATATATGCATATTTGAATTGTGTTTTAGCATATAGATGGACTATAAGAGTACAAAAATAATTTATTTAAGTAAGTTATTTATTACTTTGTTGTATAAACAAAAAATTTATAAACGTGTTTAAATGAATTAAGGAAGCAATTATTATATTTTTCATCCATTTTAGTTGTCTGTTTTGAAATTTAACTTTGTAAGTAATTGCAATTAATGTAATTGAAATATTTCAATAAGAAGGGAAGAAAGCGTCAATTGCAATTAACAGATTTAATAAAAATAACGCACCTTTTGTGTCATACAGAAAGGATGTTTTGTTGGAAATAGAAGATCATTTTGGGAAAACCAAATTGAACATTTCAATTTAGAGTAAGTACATTATTTATTATGCACAGATAAAAAAAACTAAATGCGTACAAATTTGAATATTATTTGAGTTAATGAAGTTAATTTGGTTAAGTTTCACCAATTGAATTTCAAAAGGGTTGTGCGATGTACATGGTCCCTTCATTTCTTTTGTTATTAATTGTTGCATGTACGTTTTAAAATAGTTATTTCATTATTAATACTTGATCTGTTCATTTCTCCTTCTGTTTAATACTTGAGCCTAGACTTTTAGTTTATGTTTAATTCTTGCCACCTCGTTTTCGCGTATACAAAATTTCACTTTCCTTTGGTTTGCAAACTTTTCCATTTCTACGTACATTTCTTTACGCATTATTAATGCCTGAAGCTTTCAAATAAAAAGTGACATTTATTTTTGTCTCTCCACCATAATTTCCTAATTATTAAATAACATGTAGCTTATTTCTTTCATTTACAATATATATTTGAGTTCGTTTTTTTTGCTAAGTTTTATTGGGTTTATTTTAGACTAGTGGGCTCCTTGTAAACCAAGAGACCTTAGGAAGCCCAAGAGACTTTGGTTCCTTCCTTTTCTCACATTTTGACCATCTATTTTCCTATCTAATTAAAACCAAGTACGTTCAAAAAAATTCCTCATTTGAGAAACTTTCTGCTTACCCTTCTTCTTCTTCTTCCACAAATCTACAAAAAACTCCAAACTTCAAAACTCCTAAATCTCCCAATCAAACTCCATCCTTCCTCCTTCAAAATCGTAGCTTGCCTTGCTCCTCTTACTGCCACTCACCTCCATCACCACCCACAACCCATAGCCAAAGCACCACCTTTCCTCTTCTTTTCTTTCTCGTTTTCCCCTTTTCCCTCTTCCTTCCCCTTATTTCCATGGCTTCCATATTCCACTAAACTACTCCAAGTCAAATAATTTTTTTGTTTGAAACCGCGTATAATTTCAATTGCAACTACTTTGTTGTTGAACTTTTCTTTCTATTTCGAATATTTCTATATTAAAAAACTCCAATTTTCAAGTCCTTTCTCGGGCCCAATTTTGAACGAAATACCCATATTGTATCAATCATATCTCCTTCAGGAATTAACCAAATTATGTGTTTCTTTGTTTCAAACCATTTATTTTTCTAGTGACTTAAACTTTCATTTTGATTAGTTCTTCAAATTCATTAATTTTATATGCAAAATACTCAAATCTTTTCGTAGTATATTTGAACACAGATTTTCAACTTATAAAACACTCTGTTTGTTTTGACCATAACTTCCTCTTGACAGAAGCTTTTTGTGTGGTTCTTTTTTTGAAAGTGGAGAGAAAAGAATTTGCAACAACATTCTAGTTAGTCACTTTTATAGATTCAGTAAAATGCTGGTTCGTATATTTTCTTAAAGATGACCTAGTTTCTGGTTTGTCCGCTGTTCAAAATTGGGCATTTAATTAGATTTTAATCGCCGACAAATCAAAGGTGAGTGTTTTAACCCACTCACAACTAATAAATTATCTTATATTGGTTAATTAGATTTATGATGTGATTAGAAGTTTATTAATTTCTGTTTGGTGTTTTAATTTGTCATTTGGGTTAAATTTTAATTAATATTGAATTTTATAGCCATCTAATTAATATTGAATATAATTTTTAGTTAAACACCTAATAATGATAACCAATTAATTGTTGTGATTTATTTTCAAATTTGGATGTTGATTGTGATTGATGTCATTGGATGAAATTTTGGATGATTGGATATTTATTTGTGCCTATATCTCTGTTATCACTATGGGTTGAAATGATACATACCCGAATGATCTTATAGATTAATCTTTTTGGGTTGAAATGATAAACCCGAGCGGTTTTCATTGATATGAAAATTTTAATTTTAGATACTGGTTGAAATGATATATATATATATATCCATATAAATTCTTTAATTTGGATTATGCATTGCAATTGATTTATTTAAAAGGTTAAAGTTAAACTTTGGATTTGTTTTATTTAAATGATTAAGATTGATATTAAGAATCATTTGAAACCTTTTAAATAATTATATTCACGTTGTACACTTGATAGGAGATGAAAATCCCGTAACATCTATGAAACCATTGCACTAGTATTTCTGTTTTATTTATTTTGATTTGACTTACATAAGATATTTAAGTTCTGACTCGAGTGTTTTGTCTTTTCATCACGCTCAGGACAGTCTGAGCTTTTCAGTGTATTGAAGACTATTTTCTGGAGGACAAAGATGAAGATTCAATATATTATTGTTATTTATTATTCCACTACATTCTGTATTCCGCTGCATTATTTCTTTATTTCTGATGTATGTATAACTCTGATTTGAATTGTAAAAGTGTAAGCAAATGTTATTTGTAAAACAGCTTGATGAAATGTCTATTTTATTATTATATTTTGTCATTCCGCTGCGAGATTCTGTGTTTTATTTTTCCTCCTTTTCTTTTATTTTCTTATTTACCCAATTAGCAATCCTCCCTTTTGAAAGGTTTGAATCAGACATGTGTAGTTTATTGTCGATTTAAACCATCCAAAAAGGTGGGTCGTCACACTGGTGATCGGTGGGTTCATAAATCTCGAGATCGAGGTCGTAGCAAGTTGGAGGGTTGGGAATCATCATAAAAATATCCGATGAATTTATAAACTACGATGGCGATGTCGTGGCAACATTTTAGGGTTTTAGCCCATTATTTTGTCGATAGTATTCTTAAGGTGATGGCATCATCTAGGTCGAATCGGACCACGCCGGGGTAAGAGTGATCGCTGCATTGGAGTTTAGCGATGGTCTGACAAAAATTTATGGCTTCTGATGGCCTATGGCAGCGGAGCAAATCAAATTTGGTGGATCGAAGTTCGTTCCAGTTTGTCACGAATAGTAAAATCTCGTTTTCGTCGACATTGTGGATTTTTGGGTGCTATGGTGGTTGATGGTGGTTGTCGCCGACTCGTCGAACGTTGAGGCATCGATCGAAGTTCGTCGGAAGTTCTATGCAGGTGCACATGTATCATATGTATTTGGTGGAAATTGTGATATTTTAAGGAGACGGGGTTTCCTTGAAGTCGAACTCGAGGTTGAGAAGTGTTTGTCTTGAAGTAAAATATGAAAAACAAGTTCGCGGGGACATGCTCGGAAAAATCAAAACCTGGCTCGGGTTTTATTGATAATGTTTTTTGTGAAAGAAAAAAATATATAACAAGTTTTACAAACTACAATTTAGTCAAGTTTTAATTAGTTCCTTAATCACTTCTTTCTAAATAAAGGTTTGTTTAAGTTGAGATAAATTAAGGGTCTTAAAATAAAATTATTATAATTAAGCTTAAATGTCAAATACATATAAAAAATCATTTTAGATATTATTTTAAATAAACTCAATTTTTGAAATCAAGTAAAATGAAGTATTTTTCTAAACTTTAATCCCACTTTAAGATTTATAAGTTAATTAATGTGGTAATAATAATCTATTTTCAAAGTTATTAATAAAGAATTAAATGATAAATAAAGTAATTAATAAATGATAAAATGGTTTATCTTCTAATCAATTAAGTAATTAATGATTTGTCAATAAAAAAATTACCTAATTAATTGCTTAACATTAAAGGTTAATTAAATTAATAATTGTGGTTAATTATTCTATAATTAATAATTAATTAATCAAGGAATAATTAATTAATGGAAAGAATTAAGATTTAATTAGTTAATAATTAAGGACTAATTAATTTAAAATTAGGAATAATTAATCATTAATTAAGGATAATTAGTGAAAAAAATTATGTGATTAGTTAATTATAATCACATGATTAATTCACCTTAATTATAGATGATTGATTATTATTGAATGCTTTGTTTTGATTGATATCCCTGATATGTGGTTGTGATACTGTGTGATATGAGCTGCTTTGTGCTGAACTATGATGTCTGTGTATATATTTCTGTGTGAATGTAAAAACCCCATTTGCCTGTAAAACGACATTTGAATTTCGATGCGACGGGGGTCGGATTCCAAATGGTTATCCGAAAGCCACCTCGAACCTGAATGGTGAACCTTTATGATTGATATATCCTCGTGATTTTTAAAATTAAGCGCTCGCTATTCAGTTTAGCTGGGAGAGGACTTTGTGTCATATAACCCATTTCAAATAGATACGACGAAATGGATAGCATTTGAATACGGTGGTGTAGACCGGGTGTCTTCGAGAACGATAGGATAACTTGTCGAATGACTTTGCACTGAGTCGCTCTGGTATAGAGATCTCCATATGTGATGGGGAGTCTAATTGGGATCGTGGATACCCGGATTGCAAGCACTTCTTTGGAAGTGCCTTCGGTTCCATTCGAACCTGGAACGGACTTGTATGGTTGTATGTCTGACATTACACTTTGAGATATAAAGCTGATCTCTATCAAATATATTTTTGTTTGGTGGTGGAGAATTTATTCTCTTAGCTTAACACCTTTCTCTGAGACGTATGAGCTCAGAGGTTATGTAGTTGATGGTTATCAGTGATATACTCCCAATTTGGTAGTGTGGCATGCTGAGTGCTACTGAATGTTGCTGATCATTTGTTGAAGCGTAGCTTTGTGGACGAGATTTCGTCGAACCTCACAACTCGAAAATGGTTGAAACAAGAAGGATGCAGCAAGGTTATTGGGGGTAGCTCCCCTTAGGGTATGTGAATTTCCTTTTGGATAAAAAGTGGTATCTGGGTATGGAGCCCAAATACTTAACTCATGTGGATATTGAAATTATGTTGCTTGGGCCCCGGATAAAGGTCGGTTATGACTGGGGGATAGCATACTCGTGACAGTTAGTTACCTTGTTATAGAGGTAACCCAGCCTTGTGTTGGCAGAGATCCAATTTAGTTCTCTGGGTGTCCCTCCAGAGGCGTACCCTTGTGGCATAGGATGTTCCTTAGCCTGCCCATTTGTCGGAATCCAATCACCAATATGCCCCCAGTACGGTTTTAGTCGTATAACCTGCCATTTACTTATGGTGGTGACCCACTGCTTAGATGGTAGCTATAGTAGGCATAGTACGAAATGTCTATGCTGGCTAAGATTAATGTTATACTTTCAAAATGTTTTCTACACTATGCACTAACAATAAAATTAAATGAATTTCCTCGTGTCAAGCATGTTTAACTATCATAAGAAGAAATCGCCTCGAATTATCCAATTGTATTGTGTGTGTGGCGGAAGGTTTTATGGTGGTTTCATTTTTCAAAAGCATATCAGATTTCTGTTATAAACTGTTTTTGTACAAACAACTTGTTTTGTTTACTCACACCAGTCCCATGACTGACTTGGAGTTTATTATTCCCTTCCTAAACTCTGCGTGCCCATAATTTCCACACGGGCAGCCTAGAAGCAAGTTATCTATTTTTTGGAGCTAGCTTGGGCTTAGAAGTCTTTTGGAAGCTATCGGATTTTGGAAAGCTTTGGCTTTGGAAATCTTTTGAAGGGTTTAGAGTTTTTGAAGACCTTATCAAAGTTGAAGTATGTTGGAAACTTTTTGAAGACTTTGTTGTCATTCTACCATGGTGTTGTTATTATTCTAATGTTGTATCATGTGTAGCACTTTGATGATGTTGGTGATTTGTTGTAACCAAATATTGTGATGATGTTGTACCCAATGTTTTATCTGTGTTGTGATTAATGATATCACCGTCTTTTGTTTTCGTTGTTTATACTCATCTAATGTTGTTATAAGCTCCATCCAAACTGGAGTTCAATGTTTGATTCACCGGCAGTCAAATACAAGCGAGGTATTTGATGTCGATTTTTGAACACTGGATTTCGGGTCGTGACAAGTGGTATCAGAGCTAAAGCTTGAGTAAGAACTTTAGCTATGGAGTATAACACATTAGGTGGCTCATTAGAGATAGGGTAAAGAATAACCTAGAATGAGTATAAACCGAGAAACCGAAATCCTAAAATTTCTTGGTATATTTCTTTAAACTATTGATATTCCCTAAGATATCTCGTCCATATGGTCTAAATCAAGTTTTCTTACTATTTTACAGATAGTGAGAATGAGCCCTAGGAGAGGACGAGGTAGAGAACGGGGAAATACCACTACAACTGGTCAAGTCCCCACAACAGCGGAAGTAACAGTTCCCACTCAACCTCAACCGAATCTGGCTGATCTATATAGAAGTCTTTCCAGATTTGGTGGTAAGCCGTTCAGTAGCAAGGAGTCTATTGCCGTAGCCCAAGCCTAGATTCGATCATGTGAAAGAATTTTTAGAGGGTTGAAGTTGGAAGACAATCAAATGCGACTAATAGCTTCTTAGCAACTCCAAGAGGAAGCTTTAGCTTGGTGGGAGACTGTTACTGTGGATGAGCCGGAAGATGATTCACTTGGGAACGATTTAAGGATGTGTTTGAGAAATGATATATGCCATCTGCTGGCATCTCCTGAAGGTACCAAGTGTTTATAGACTTGAAGCAGGGAAGTTTGTCGTTTGAAGAGTATTTGAATAAGTTCAATGAATTATCTCAATTTGGTCCGGAGCTGGTGAATACACCTTTGAAAAAGAATGAAAGATTTATTCGGGGAATGAACAGGAAATTCCACGAAGGAATGACATCCCACGTGAAAGAATCCTTTTCTGATTTGATCGATATGTATTATCGATATACTACCCTGGATATGCAGGAAGTCACGGAGGAAAAAGGAAATACGAGCAATCCGAATTGGAAGAAACCATATCAAGGCAAAGAGAAGAAGAACAATCTGGAAAACCCAGCTAGGAAAATTACTTGTTACAATTGTCGAGATAAGGGTCATTATTCAAACACCTGCAAGAATCCAAGGAAACAAGTAAAGAAAGAACAACCTATAAAGACTAGTCAGGGAGTTAGAGAATGCTATAATTGTCACAAGCCTGGACACATAGTAAAAGATTGCCCAGCAATGAAGCAAGCTTAGGTAGCGAAAGTGTATACGATAAAGGATGACCCCTCAACTTCAAGGGCGGATAAAGGAAAAGGAGTTCTAGAAGGTAACCTTATTATTTATGATAGAATTGTTAGAATTTTGTTTGATACGGGCGCTACACATAGTTTTATCTCCCAACAAACCGTAAACAAATTAAACTTAAACTTGAATTTTTCGAAGAGCCCATTTGCATGAAGAATCAGTTGGTGGCCCTGCAGACCTTTGTCTATGTTGTCAAGAGGTTCCTATCTTGTATTCTTGTCATTGATTCCCTATCAGCCTTTTCATTCTCGACTTTAATGAATTTGAAATCTTGCTCGGAATGAACTACTTAACGAAATATGAAGCTAAATTAGATTGTAAAAATCAAATGATATCGATCAAAACAAAACTTGGAATTTTTTATTAAAATCTCCTGTGAGGATCCGAATCCTAAGAGAGAGAAACTGATGTATACTTTGGGATATCCCATACCTAGTCCGGAATCTATACCGATTGTCCGGGAATTTCCAGACGTATTGGAAGAAGTCGAATCTTTACCCCCGCACAGAGAAATTGAGTTTAGAATTGACTTAGTACCTAATGCTCCTCCTGTCGTTCATGCAAGTCGCGGGATGGTACCTAGGGAAAGGATAGAACTGTTCAATCAAACCCGAGATTTGCTGGAAAAGGATTAACACGTCCTAATGTTTCTGATTGAGGTTCAGCTGTGGTATTTGTAGCCAAGTCTGACGGATCCTTGAGATTGTGTGTGGACTACCACGATCTCAAGAAATTAACTCTCATAAACAAATTTACTTTTCCTAGAATCGACGATCTGTTTGAACAGCAGCACAGCGCTCGATTCTTTCCTAAGAGGGATCTAGCTCAAGTATTCCACTAGCTACGGATTGCTGAAGTCTGTATTCACTTAACTTCTTTCAAGGGTCCAAACACATTCTACGAATGGTTAGTCATGCCTTTCGGACTAACCAGTGAACCCACGTACTTTGTAGACTTAATGACCCGTGTATTCCGCGAGGTGTTGAATAAATTCGTTATTGTGTTTATTGACGATATTTTGATCTATTCCAAAACTAAAGAGGAGCATGCTGAACACTTCAGAATTGTTTTGGTGATATTGAGGAAGAACATTCTGTTCGTCAAATTTTCCAAGTGTCATTTTTGGGTTAAGGAAGTTAGATTTCTCGGGCACATTGTTAATGAAGAGGGAATTTCTATAGATCTGGGCAAGATTTTCGCTATTCTAGACTAGAAGCAACCCACGATGTCGAAAGAAGTCAGAAGTTTTTTGGGTTTAGCAGGATACTACAGAAATTTGTTCAGGATTTCTCCAAGTTGGCCAATCCATTGAATAAGCTAGCTATGAAGAATGCTAAGTTTGACTGGACGTCGAAGTGCGAAGAAGTGTTCGAGGAATTGAAGAGAAGATTGACTACCGCTTCCATTCTCGCTATTATTAATGGGAATCAAGGCTTATCTGTTTATACAGATGCCTGTGGTGATGATGTGGGGGCAGTGCTAATGCAAAATGGTAGAGTAATTGGCTACGCGAGTAGACAATTACGACCACATGAGAAAAATTACCCAACCCACGATCTCGAGCTTCTAACTGTTATTTTCTCTTTGTAAATCTGGTGTCACTATCTTTTGGGTGAAAATTTTGAATTATTCATGGACCACAAATCTCTGAAGTATCTTTTTACCCAGAAAGATTTAAACCTAAGACAACAACGTTGGTTTGAATTTCTAGCGTCTTATGACCCAGATATTCTGTATACGCCTGGAAAAGGCAACGTGATAGCTGATGCTTTGAGTAGAAGACATGTTGTTCTCACATATCACGTTGTTGCTCCTAGTCTTCTTAAGAAGATTGCAAGAAAACAGAAAGAAGATGAGTTTCTTCAAGAAATCTATAAAAGAATATGTCAAGGTGAAGATACCAGTTTTGAAGCTGATAATATAGAAATTATAAGAGTAAAAGGTGGGATCTGTGCCCCAGACATCCCGGATCTAAAACGGGAAGTGTTGGACGAGTGTCACAAGTCCAAAGTTAGTATCCATTCCGGAGTTAATAAGATGTATCGAGATAACAAAAGAACTTTCTGGTGGAAAAAAATGAAGAGGGACATATCTATATACGTCAATCGTTATGCAACCTATCAACAAATCAAAAGTGATCAGAAGAAGATGGCGGGTGCGACGACCCGTAATTTTTGGATATTTGAAATCAGAATATTTAATTGATTTTAAATATTTAGAAGTTAATTTGTAACTTGAATTTCAAATATCACTATTTATTTGGATAATTTAATTATTAAATTAAATAATTTAAAGTTGGGTAAAATGTTAAATCTGGAATTTTTAGCTGGTTAAAAATATTTTAAAGGCTTATAAAATTTATATTGATAGTACTGAAGTTAATAGAAGTGTTAAAAGTGAATTTGGAAGTGTTTTGTTAAGATTTGTAATTTATATCGTTTAAATTGATATTTAAAAATAGCCTTCCGAGGCACAGTCTCGGAATTCGACGAAACCAGTTCCATTAGATCCATAATATTGTATTATTATCAGACTTTAATTTTCGTAGTGATTGGAGTTGTTGTGTGAACGTACGATATATATAAACGCGCTGAATTTTATATCAAAAATTTAATATAATAACTAGATTCAAAATGTTATCTTCTCCATACGATCGAATTAGGACTCGAAACCTTTTCCATTGCGTTCGGAATAGGGATATTACATTATAAACGTCTAGCGGCACGCCTCGATAGGAAGTCAAGTTTTTAAGTTGCATTTATCGGAACTGGTTGAATTTGAATTTAATTTGAATATTTATATTAGTCAAACATTCGGCCACAATTATTTCACATCGCAACTTTTCAAAATCACTGTAACTTACCTTCTGAAATACGCCATCTTATATCTTTTCCTCAACATGCAAAACGTCAACTCCTGTTTCCTCATTCGTCTTTAAGATGCAAATAGCATCAGAGAGTAATGAAAATAAAATCTCGACCCTATTTTTTTTTAACGGCCGATGAAAATAATTTTTCGTTCGAATCGGAAACATAAAATAAAAATGTCAAACGAATAGTATAAATCAGAAGGAATCGAGTAGATCTAATTCGTTCGACTGAAATGCATCTTCATCTTCGAATGCAAATGAAATCCCTCTCCTTTCTCCTCGGTTTCGATCATTCGAACGAATAAGCGAGCAATTTTCGTGTTCGGTTAGGCCAGGGCCATCGCGAGTCAGTCGACGATGAGAGCGAGTGGGGTTCCCGTGAAGGCCAGGTGGCGCCAGGAAGCTCGAGCGAGGTTCGTCATGTTCATTGTGTGGTCGCGAGTGGTGATCGGCGACAAGGCAGTGGGGGTTATTGGAGGTGCCGCGTGATTTCTAGGCGCAGCCTTTAGGCATGATGTGGTGGTGGTTCGAACCCAGGGTGGTTTTGCGGTGAGGTATTGTTGTTTTATTTTCTTTCTTTCCCCGACGAATATATATATGTTTGTAAATAGAGAAGAAAAAAAATTTTAGATTTGTATATGTATAAAATCGATAGCTATTTTAAATTTAGTAGTAAATAGACAAACATAAATATGTGTATAGAAGATTTTGGAAAAATTATATGAATTTTAAAATATTGTTTAGGGTAATTAATGTATGTAATAAACTTATTCAATTTATCTTAGTTACTGGAAATAATTTATTATAGGAATTAGTTTAAGTACAAAGTATTAAATTGAATTAAAATATATAAAGGGAAATTAATAGTTCAATTTATTTCAAATATTAATAAATTGTATAATGTTCGTACAAGGTCAAAAATATTGAAGAACAAGCTGGATTGGAATGGATGCTAATAAAATAAAAGGTGAGTTAATCTCACTCATCTGGTATGATTTAAATTTAAATAATTAAATTTATATAATTGGTTGAATGGTTGAACTGATTTGATGTGCTATATTATAGTATATAATATATCTTGGAATGATTGATTTTCCCGCATTTTATAGCGGATGAGACCCTATGCACCGCATAATAGCGGATGATTTTATATAAATCCCATATACCGCGATATTCCACCTCGAAGTGGAATTGGTATTATATATTGTGCTAACGTCTGTGGATGCAGGGAAAACAGGTTGGAGGAATCCAACAAGATTCCTCAAAATTATTTAGAATAGTTTGATATTCTGTATTATGGATATTGGATATTCTGTGATGAATATTATTGTTAATTGGAAATATTGATTCTATGGTTTGCTTGAATATATTTCGGTACGCTGAGTTATCGAAATATATATAAAATTGGATTTTTTTGAAAAGAAATAAAAGAGTGAATTTTTAAGTAAAATAATCATAGAAGATTGGAATAAATTAAAGAATTAATTGGATAAGTATAAAAGTAATTTTAAAATTTTTAATAAATAACTCTGAGTAGGAAAAAGGGGATGTTGAATAAACAGCAATTAATGATTTGCAAACTTAAGTGATATCAATTAAAGGAATAAAGAACTATTTTAAAATTCAAAGTTCAAATTTATTTAAAAGAATAAAGAAGTAATTTGAGAAATTTAAAATTGGTATTTTTAATTAAAAGTATTTCTAATCATAATTAAGGAATAAAATTTGAAATTTATGGATTTTGGAATAAATGGAGTAAATTGGAAATCAATTTGGAAATTGATTAAAGTGTTTGGAAATTTAAAGGAGAATGTGACTATAGAATTTATAAATTGGGTTTATAAAAGCAAAGTAAAATATATCAGAGGATATTTGGGAAGAATAAGTTCAAGGTAGAAATTTATTAAAGGAATGAGAAAATTTGTTTAAAAATAAATAGTGACTTGTTTTTAAAGGATGTGAAGAGAAGTATATTTCCCTGGATAGCCAAGTACTTTTTCAAGTTTTAAAATATAAGATAAAAGTTTAATGTTGTTTTAAAAATCGTGTTCTAGAAAATTTATTATTTCTGAATGCGTAGAATTCTAATGTAAACATTTTTCAATTCTATTATCGTAGTAATTATTTAAAAGGTGACTTACTATTTTGTTTTAAAAAGTGGAAACCTAGTTTTATATTTATAAAGTAACCTTATTTTCAAATATTCGTATAGTATGTGTTTTTAATAAATTATTGAAGTAATTTTAACTTAAATGTTTTAAAATATATTTCAAAGTAAAGCATTTTAAATTATTTTAAAAATCTAAAGTTTTGTGCTTGGTGATTTCAGTGGAAATAGAAAATACTTGGAATTTATTCTGAGAAAGGAAGGTAGTTCGAAACTGTTTTCAAAAGGGTTTGAAAGTGGAAATATGCCTGGTGAAGATATTTTTGGAATTAATAAATAAGTTGGGAAATTATTTATTAGTTGATGGTTGTTTGTGAATATTAATTGATAGTTAAATCACCGACTATCAATATTGGCCAAATGCGCTGATCGTTTCGAAGAGACCGGGATCGAGACTAATTTCTCGAAAACCACTTCGATCTGGTTTGTACGTTTCGTGGGGAAACGAGTTCGGAGTCGAAGATAGAGCAGTGAAGTGCAAGGGCTAGTCGCTACTAATCCTGAGGATATTTCCAAAATGGATGTAGTAGGAATAGTGCCGTCGGTTCCGTTCGAACCCGGGACGGACTTGTATGGACGATTGCTTTCGGGACATCATCAAGTGGACGATGAGCATTCTAAGGGATATGTTCTATAAAGGTAACGCTTGGCCTCAAGCCCCATCAACCGGGAATGATTGAAAATCAGGGGTTATGCAGCAAGGCTTCGTGGGTTGCCCCCACTTGAGAGTAAGGTCATCCCTGTCTAGATGTTCCTTTTTATTTCGTCTTAGTGGGCGGTTGCTGACCCCAACGCGGGGTGATCTTACTCGTAACTATACAGTAAGGGATGGTTCCGATCTTGTGTTGCTGGGGAGAGGGCGTACTCCTCGGTACTGTGATCTAGCCCACGTACCGTGACAGGTGGTACCGCAGTGCCTAGTCATTAGTCGGAAATCCATTCTCCCTACGAGCCTTGTATGAGTATTGTTTGTATTACCCACATTGTGGCTAGTAGCTGGAATTTAATAATGTAACAATTTCAGCCATTTGAATAAGTATTTGTATATAGACCCTATTATAATATCAGAGGATTTTATAAGAAAATGTTTTAGCTATCGTAAGGTAAAAACCCGACATGTTTATTTGTGGCGTGGTCTTACGAGATGCTTTTGCTTTAAAAAGGATTTTGAAACTTTATAATCAATTTGAGTGTGGTTTTCTCACGCTGGTATTCCAGACTAATTCGGTTGTTATTTAACTATAATTCTTGGGTCAGACCGAGTATTATAGGATACATGATATGATGCTGGAAAGCTCAGGAGACGAGCTGGACGGCGATGCATACTTCCGTATTTGATTGTTGTTATTCCGCTGTGTGTCCTGTTGTATGTTATTGATGTGGAACTCTGATGATGTACTCTAATGATGTATGTATAAATAGTTATAGTTTTCTTTTGTGTAAAGATCTGTTATTATATATTATATTTTATTCCGCTGCGTTGGTTAGATTCTGTTGTTGTTTTCTGTTTTCTATTCTTCTACATCTTCTTCTTCATTTCAAAATGGTTCGCATTTATGGACATCTTGAGTTGATTGATGTAGAATAGTGTTGACTCAAGGGGTACAGATTTGCGTGTCGTTATAGTTGGTTTCAGAGCCAGGTTAGCGATAACCTTGGCTCTGGTGGGAATTACTCATTGAAATAGAGTCAATAGTTCTCTAGACTGAGTGAGCGTATTAAAAGATATGAGCGCGTATTTGTTAGTGAATATAAAATGATTTTATATTGTGATGATTGGTTTATTGAGTAGTTTATGGATTCTGGTCAATACAAGTAATTAACGTTATTGATAGGGATCTCTGAACACTTGAATAGAACAATTCGACATAGCATTGCTTTAAAGTAGGGTAAATGAAATAATTTTACCCAAATTATTTTTGTATATAAAAGATAAATTTTTGTAAAGTATTATATTATTTGGATGCTTGATTGTTAAGGAATGATAATATCAAATTATTAACACTATTGTGTAAAAATTGAATAAGAAATTGTAAACTTATAACCAAAGTTGAAGAATAACTTTGTATAACAAAATGGAATTTTAAATATAGATTATAAATGTAATCTATAAATCGAAATAAAATCCATATACAAATGAGATTTGTAAATGTAAAATGTAAAGGTGATTATAATTTTGAAATAGAATTCCAGAGAAGCATTTGAAATTGAAATGATATAAAATTTCGGAGAATGTTTGAACATAGATTTAAAGGAATTGCAATTTGGAATTTTTGGAAAAAAATTAAATTCCTTTGGGTTTGAAAACGATTTTCAAAGGTTTGAAGGAATAATAGTATTATTTTGGAAATATTTTGAGTTGTAATTGAAATCTAGTTTCACATTTGTGTAAGGTAAAAGCAAAGAAATGTTTGAAGAAATTAAAGATAGAAAAGTTTGCAAACAACTTTTAGTTGAGATGTAAAACAAATTAGTAAGTGGAATTAATTTAAGGAATAATTAATCGAATATTGTTTGAAATGTGATGAATTGAACTCAATATTTTGAATTGGAAGGTGAACTAAACTCAAGTAAAATTGAAAATGAAATTTGGATAAAAGATGAGAATAAATGTATTGAGGTTTGAAATTAATTCGCAAATTGAAGCCAATTGAATTTATTTGGAATTGGAATACAAAAAGATAAAACTGAAGTTGTGGCAAGGGAAAGTGTGAATAAGTCAATAACAATCAAAATAAATGAGAATAAAAAGGAAATTGATATAGTTGATAATCAATTGAGGAGAATACGTATGATGTACGTATATTATTTTATTCACATAGCTGTTTGATCCAGATTCGAGCATAGAATTTCGAGATAATTTTATCGATCCGAGTTAGGATTTTTCACTCGATTTTTGACGGCAAACCCTGGATATGGATTTTGATTGATTCTGGAAATTCTCTACCATAGTTATGACTATGCAAGAAGAATGACGGTTTCTGATCAAGAAAACAGATCTGAATCCGCACTAGGAAGTCGGGTGGACATACTAGTTCGGAAGTGAAATTGTGTGGTCGAGTGAGCGATCGGATTTGGTATTGCATACAGATGATATATGTGCATCGTACGGGCTTAAGTAAAGCAAATATTGAAATTTTGGAAAGGAGACAAAAAAATTATTTTGAATGTTGTGATTGGATATTATTCTATGTAGGATATGCAGGCATGAAAAAGGGAAAGGAAAATTGGTTTTGATTTTCGAAGATATATTTGAATTGCTCGACCAAAAATGTACGTGTTTAAATTTTTGTATAAAATTTGATTTGGTTTTTGGATCTAGCCACTTGGCCTTTTGTTTTCTTTTTGAGATTTGGGGGCCGTAGAGCCATTTTGCAGTTGTACCGAGCTAGCTTCGCAAAGGAGACGCTGGCGAAATTTTTCGGAAATTTAGGAAGTTAGAAAGTTTTGAGAAATTTTGAAATTTTAAGCTTGGTTTTGAATTATAATGTGAATGGTTGAATAAGTAAAGTTATTTTGAAACTATGGAAGGTTTTGGAAAGTTGGTTGAAATTAATAATGGGTCTTTAATAAAAGATATGTTATGGCAAGTTAATAAAACTGTTTGGTTTTGGAAAATAGTAAATGGGTATTTGACCATTCTTCCTAACTTGTAATTTCGGGGACGAAATTCTTTTAAGGGGTAAGGAATGTGACGACCCGTAATTTTTGGATATTTGAAATCGGAATATTTAATTGATTTTAAATATTTAGAAGTTAATTTATAACTTGAATTTCAAATATTACTATTTATTTGGATTATTTAATTATTAAATTAAATAATTTAAAGTTGGGTAAAATGTTAAATCTGGAATTTTTAGCTGGTTAAAAATATTTTAAAGGCTTATGAAATTTATATTGATAGTACTGAAGTTAATAGAAGTGTTGAAAGTGAATTTGGAAGTGTTTTATTAAGATTTGTAATTTATATCGTTTAAATTGATATTTAAAAATAGCCTTCCAAGGCACAGTCTCGGAATTCGACGAAACCAGTTCCATTGGATCCATAATATTGTATTATTATCGGATTTCAATTTTCGTAGTGATTGGAGTTGTTGTGTGAACGTACGATATATATAAACGCCTGAATTTTATATCGAAAATTTAATATAATAACTGGATTCAAAATGTTATCTTCTCCATACGATCGAATTAGGACTCGAAACATTTTCCATTGCGTTCGAAATAGGGATATTACATTATAATCGTCTAGCGGCACGCCTCGATAGGAAGTCAAGTTTTTAAGTTGCATTTATCGGAACAGGTTGAATTTGAATTTAATTTGAATATTTATATTAGTCAAACTTTCAGCCGCAATTATTTCACATCGCAACTTTTCAAAATCACTGTAACTTACCTTCTAAAATACGCCATCTTATATCTTTTCCTCAGCACGCAAAACGTCAAGTCATGTTTCCTCATTCGTCTTTAAGATACAAATAGCATCAGAGAGTAACGAAAATAAAATCTCGACCCTATTTTTTTTCTCTAATGGCGGATGAAAATAATTTTTCGTTCGAATCGAAAACTTAAAAAAAGGAAAACGAATAGTATAAGTTAGAAGGAATCGAGACGATCTAATTCATTCGACCGAAACGCATCTTCATCTTCGAATGCAAATGAAATCCCTCTCCTTTCTTCTCGGTTTCGATCATTCGAAGGAATCAGCGGGCAATTTTCGTGTTCGATTAGGCCAGGGCCATCGCGAGTCAGTCGATGACGAGAGCGAGTAGGGTTCACGTGAAGGCCAGGTGGCGCCAGGAAGCGCGAGTGAGGTTCGTCATGTTCGCTGTGTGGCCGCGAGTGGTGATCGGGGACAAGGCAGTGGGGGTTATCGGATGCGTAGCGTGATTTCTGGGCGCAGCCTTTAGGCACGATGTGGTGGTGGTTCGAACCCAAGGTGGTTTTGCAGTGAGGTATTGTTGTTTTATTTTCTTTCTTTCCCTGATGAATATATATATATATGCTTGTAAACAAAGAAGAAAAACAATTTTAAATTTGTATATGTATAAAACCGTTAGCTATTTTAAATTTAGAAGTAAATAGATAAACATAAAATGTGTATAGAAGATTTTGGAAAAATTATCGGAATTTTAAATTATTGTTTAGGGTAATTAATGTACTTAATATACTTATTTAATTTATCTTAGTTGCTGGAAATAATTTATTATAGGAATTAGTTTAAGTACAAATTATTAAATTGAATTAACATATATAAAGGGAAATTAATAGTTCAATTTATTTCAAATATTAATAAATTGTATAATGTTTGTACAAGTTCAAAAATAATGAAGAACAAGCTGGATTGGAATAGATGCTAATAAAATAAAAGGTGAGTTAATCTTACTCATCTGGTATGATTTAAATTTAAATAATTAAATTTAAATAATTGGTTGAATGGTTGAATTGATTTGATGGCTATATTATAGTGTATAATATATCTTAGAATGATTGATTTTCCCGCATTTTATAGCGGATGAGACCCTATGCACCGCATAATAGTGGATGATTTTATATAAATCCCATATACCGCGATATTCCACCTCGAAGTGGAATTGGCATTATATATTGTGCTAACGTCTGTGGATGCAGGGAAAACAGGTTGGAGGAATACAACAAGATTCCTCAAAATTATTTAGAATAGTTTGATATTCTGTATTATGGATATTGGATATTCTGTGATGAATATTATTGTTAATTGGAAATATTGATTTCTATGGTTTGCTTGAGTATATTTCGGTACGCTGAGTTATCGAAATATATATAGAATTGGATTTTTTTGAAAAGAAAATAAAAGAGTGAATTTTTAAGTAAATTAATCATGGAAGATTTGAATAAATTAAAGAATGAATTGGATAAGAATAAAAGTTATTTTTAAAATTTTAAATAAATAGCTTAGAGCAGGAAAAAGGGATTTTGAATAAACAGCAATTAATGATTTGCAAACTTAAGTGATATCAATTAAAGGAATAAAGAATTATTTTAAAATTCAAAGTTTAAATTTATTTAAAAGAATAAAGAAGTAATTTGAGAAATTTAAAATTGGTATTTTTAGTTAAATGTATTTCAAATCATAATTAAGGAATAAAATCTGAAATTTATGGATTTTGGAATAAAGGGAGTAAATTGGAAATCAATTTGGAAATTGATTCAAGTGTTTGGAAATTTAAAGGAGAAAGTGACTGCAGAATTTATAAACTGGGTTTATAAAAGCAAAGTAAAATATATCAGAGGATATTTAGGAAGAATAAGTTCAAGGTAGAAATTTATTAAAGGAATGAGAAAATTTGTTTAGAAATAAATAGTGATTTATTTTTAAAGGATGTGAAGAGAAGTATATTTCCCTGGATAGCCAAGTACGTTTTCAAGTAAATTTTAAAATATAAGATAAAAGTTTAATGTTGTTTTAAAAAGCATGTTCTAGAAAATTTATTATTTCTGAATGTATAAAATTCTAAAGTAAATATTTTTCAAATCTATTATCGTAGTAATTATTTAAAAGGAGACTTCGTATTTTGTTTTAAAAAGTGGAAACCTAGTTTTATATTTATAAAGTAACTTTATTTTCAAATATTGTTATAGTATGATTTTTTAATAAATTATTGAAGTAGTTTTAACTTAAATGTTTTAATGTATATTTCAAAGCAAAGCGTTTTAACTTATTTTAAAAATCTAAAGTTTTGTGCTTGGTGATTCCAGTGGAAATAGAAAATCCTTGGAATTTATTCTGAGAAAGGAAGGTAGTTCGAAACTGTTTTCAAAAGGGTTTGAAAGTGTAAATATATCTGGTGAAGATATTTTTGGAATTAATAAATAATTTGGGAAATTATTTATTGGTTGATGGTTGTTTATGAATATTAATTGATAGTTAAGTCACCGACTATCAATATTGCAAAATGCGCTGATCGTTTCGAAGAGACCGGGATCAAGATTAATTTCTTGAAAACCACATCGATCCGGTTTGTATGTTTTGTGGGGAAACAAGTTCAGAGTCGAAAATGGAGCAGTGAAGTGCAAGGGCTAGTCGCTACTAATCCTGAGGATATTTCCAAAATGGATGTAGTAGGAATAGTGCCTTCAGTTCCGTTCGAACCCGGGACGAACTTGTACAGACGAATGCTTTTGGGACATCGTCAGGTGGACGAAGCATTCTAAGGGTTGTGTTCTATAAAGGTAACGCTTAGCCTCAAGCCTCATCAACCGAGAATGATTGAAAATCAGGGGTTATGCAGCAAGGCTTCGTGGGTAGCCCCCACTTGAGAGTAAGGTCATCCCTGTTTAGATGTCCCTTTTTATTTCGGCTTAGTGGGCGGTTGCTGATCACAAGCGCGGGGTGATCTTACTCGGAACTATCCAGTAAGTGATGGTTCCGGTCTTGTGTTGCAGGGGAGCGGGCGTACTCCCCGGTATTGTGATCTAGGCCATGTACTGTGACAGGTGGTAACCCAGTGCCTAGTCACTAGTCAGAAATCCATTCTCCCTACTATAATATCAGAGGATTTTATAAGAAAATGTTTTAGCTATCGTAAGGTAAAACCCGACATTTTTATTTGTGGCGTGGTCTTACGAGATGCTTTTTCTTTCAAAAGGATTTTGAAACTTTATAATCAATTTGAGTGTGGTTTTCTCACGCTAGTATTCCAGACTAACCCGGGTGTTATTTAACTATAATGCTCGGGTCAGACTGAGTATTATATGATATAGGATATGATGCTGGGAAGCTCAGGAGACGAGTTGGATGGCGATCGTACTTCCGTATTTGATTGTTATTATTCCGATGTGTATCCTGTTGTATGTTATTGATGTGGAACTCTGATGATGTACTCTGATAATGTATGTATAAATAGTTATAGTTTTCTTTTGTGTAAAGATCTATTATTATATATTATATTTTATTCCGTTGCGTTGGTTAGATTCTGTTGTTGTTTTCTGTTTTCTATTCTTCTATCTCTTCTTCTTTATTTCAAAATGGTTCGCATTTCTGGACATCTTGAGTTGGTTGATGTAGAATAGTACTGACTCAAGGGGTACGGATTTACGGGTCGTTATAGCGGGTTTACTCCAACCGTTGGAGATGCATAAGTGGAAGTGGGATCAAGTATCTATGGATTTCATAGACAGGTTGCCACACACTCGAAAGGGCAATGAAGCAATTTGGGTTATTGTGGACCGTCTGACCAAGACTGTCCACTTTATCCCAGTAAAATCTACCCGGACCGCAGCAAGTTTGGCTGAATTATATGCGAAAGAGATTGTCCATCTCCACGACATACCAAGCAATATAGTGAGAGATCATGACCCGATTTGCACTAGTAGATTTTGGGAGGCATTTCAAGCTACAATAGGAACTAAATTGAACTTCAGTACTGCTTATCACCCGCAGTCTGATGGACATATTGAAGTGATAAATCGAATCTTAGAAGACCTTTAGCGTACTTGTATACTTGACTTTGTGGTTCATGGGAGGACCATTTGCATCTGGTTGAGTTCTCATATAATAGTAGCTATCAAGCCAATATCAAAATGACCCCTTTTGAAGCTTTATATGGCCGTCTGTGTCGATCACCTACATGTTGGATCGAGTCAGGTGATAGACTCGTCCTTGGACCCGATATGATAAAGGAAGCCACTGAGAAAGTTGATTCTATTTGAAAGAAATTGAAAACTGCTCAAAATCGTCAGAAAAGTTATGCTGACGCAGGAGAAGATCTCTAGAATTTCAAGTTGGAGATTTTGTTTTCCTTAAACTTTCTCCAATGCGGGGAGTGTTGAGATTTAGGAAGACTGGTAAGTTGGCACCATGTTATATTGGTCATTTTCCTATACTGGAAAGGATCAATCCTCTGGCATATCGAGTGCAGCTACCCAGCTGGTTATCTGGCGTACACGATGTGTTCCACGTTCCCCATCTTCAGAAATATGTGCACGATCCCGACTGTATTATTGAAGAAGCCGCTTAGCTGGATTTGGAAATCGTACCAAATCTGGCAGTTAAAAGAGAGCCATTGAAAATAATTGATCGAGATGAAAAGTAGCTGAGGAATAAAATTGTGAAACTGTTTAAAGTGCAATGGAGTGGTGATTCAAATGACTGTACTTGGGAAACAAAGAATAGCGTGCAAAAGACCTATCCCAATTGCAGAGTGGATATTTTGCCTTAATTGGTAAGCCATTTCTCTATCTTTTTCTATATTCTTATATTATTTGTTTGTCTCTCTCTCTCTCTCTCTCTTTCAGAATTCGAGGACGAAATTTTCTTAAGGGGGGAAATCTATAACATCCTAATTTTTATCAGATTTAAAATTAGTAATTGATATAAATTTTGGAATTAAATTGATATTAATTTTAAAATTTCAAATCAAATTTATTAAGTGATAATTTGTATATATATATATAAGTAAGATTGTACTTGCATTAGATTTTAAAAATCAAACTAATGAATATTTAAAAATTATTTGAATTTAAATTATATGTGTGCATATATATATATATATATGGGTTGATTTGGATTTGAATTTGAATTTAAATTTGTATTTGAACTTGAATTTAAAATTTAAATGAATGCACTACAACAAAACAGCTATTTTACAACGGGCAATGCCCGTTGTAATATGGTTTTCGCAACAGGCGTGAGCCCGTTGTATTAGGCCTCGTTGTAATAGGTCGACCATATTTTATAACGGGAAATGCCCGTTGTAATACACCTTTTTACAACGGGCAATGCTCGTTGTAATACATGATATTGCAACGGTTTCTGACCGTTGCAAAATAAATGCAAATTTAAAAAAAATACAGAAGCATACATCCATACCAACAATGAATAACTTAACTAATAATAAATATCATCATAAAACAACCAAAATCACATACGAAAAGACTAAAAGCTAGAGTCATAAAATTCCAACACATTCCAAAAAGTTAGGTAAGTTTACATTGACATAGTTTTAATGTACACATGACGACTAGTTTCATAACAAACATTGAGAATTTCAGTTGTCATAACAAAGATAAGTTTACTTCATTGCCAACATTCACCATATCCACATTTCAAAACTTCACCACCACCAAACTTTAAACTGCAGCATCACCCTACCACTTCATCCCACAACAATGTTGCACTGAACCACTTCACCCGACCTCTGCTCTGGCAACGAACTGCCCAAACTTTCCTATCACAGCAACCTCCTCTAACCACTTATCATCTGCACCAAACCCTCTACTACAATAAACATTTACCATTCCTCTATCTTTCCTTCATTACCACATTATCACAGACCTACCAGTCACTTTCACCCAATTCAAACCAATCCCCAAAAAAAAACTTACTGCAGTGCCATCTTTTAGCTGCCTCATTGCCATACCTTCCTTTAACCTGCAACCCGACCAACAACTCACTGTCTACGTTCCACGACCTACATCCCTACTTGTCATACAACTTCACTTTTACCACATCATCACCAAACAACCCTTCAACTCACACCACAGAGCAAACCGCAACCAGAAAACACTCGAAAAACCTCATTTCTGTCATCACAAACATCCCAGCTATCATAGCTGCGACAAGAAACCATATTGCCTTTGCATATTCACCATCTACGCTGCTACTGCCTCAATAGTATCACCTATAATTGCACCTCCCACAGCATCAAGTACTGCTGCATCATATCAACTGCAAGATACAACCTTCATTTTCACGCATCTCCCTACTTCATATCACACACTCAGCAGCCACCAACTTTCAATCATCAAAATCTGACCAAAACTCATACTTTCTTCCAACATGGCAAAGATAAGATCCAGCAGTAAGTTTATGAGGCTGTAGGTAAATAAAGATTGTTTCTTGAAATATTATTTATTTTTCTTCACTAAACAGATAAAATCATGTATACATTGGTACTGTAAAAAGTAAGTCATAACAACATTGATATTTTAGATAAATAGACGATAACTGATTCATTATGAAACAATTGTTGTTGTTTACATATATTTTGTGTGCACAAATTAACATTCCCCGATATATAAATTCATAGAAACATATACCAAAGCTATTTCTCTAGCTGGAATGGCTATATCCTCAGTCCACTCCAACAGCTGCAAACATATATGAATTGAAAATGCAGTTGGTAGATTTGCCTTTATTGTACCGCCAACTGGTAAAAGTCAGGAGGTCTGCAAAAATCATTGTTGAATTATTATATAATTGAACTAAGCATAGAAATAATATACATATAAAAGTATTCTGAAGGAGGGAAAAAAAACTCACTCAAGGCATGGGCTACATCGCTGCTCTTTCTGATATGACCATTCCCAGTGATGAAGCAGCAGCAGTTGACTAGTGCACTTGTGCTTATTGTCTAGTTTGGTTATTTGTTGCACCTGACCTTGATTAGTGCACTTTTGTGCATCTTTTTAATACTTGCATAACCTTTAAGTTGCTCGTGCACACATTTGTTTGATTTCGAATTTCTATCCCGCTAAGCTTTTACACGAACGTGTAGTACCAGTTTTTGTGTATGCCTGTTGCACTGGCCCATGTTTGATATTCTTGGTGCCTATTTGAAAAACGAAAAGAAAATAAGAACCAAAAAACTGAGGCAACATCAAGTTTAAATATATTTTCTTTTTGTAGTTTCAATTTGTTTCATTGTTACTTTTTTACTGTTATTTGTCTGATAAAACAAACTGCTGTATGGATGGAGGCTGGAACAAGAAGATATAAATATACCAATGAGCGAGGAAAAGAGTGTGTAAAATACTGTATTGAAAATGTTGTGTATGAGAGAGTATATTGCATTAAAATATCGCATATGAGAGTATAAAATTTTGTATTAAAACTGTCGTAGGAGAACTTATAATAAATCGCATTATTGTACTATTGAAATCCTTTTTTTCATTATATATAAGCATCAAACAAAAATCATGGATAACTATTTTCTATAACCCCCCTTTTGATGCTACAATAAAATATTCATTTTTCAACCGGCAGTGCCTGTTATAATAGACATATTACAACTAACAAACGTCAGTTTTAATACGCGAAGTTGTAGTAGGGTCAGAACTTTTTACAACTGGATTTGACAGTTGCAGGTGCCAGTTGTAATAAAGTCTTTTTTAATCGTTTTTGCCTGTTGTAGTGGACCATTTACAAGTAATAATGGTTGTTGTAATAAGCTATCTACAACGCTAGTTGTTAGAAAATTGCAAAATAGAAAAAAAAAGTATTTAAACGGCGCACACCTATAGATTTAATATCATTTTGCAGTTGAAACTAACATTGTACCAATAACAATAAAATCATTCATAGTTATTAAAAATAGCATATTTGCCTTATTTCAACATTACAAACTAGTCTTGCATCATACATCTACTAAAACACTCAACGAAAACAAATAAATAGATCTTGCAATACGGGTAGGAAAATAACATCAACGATAACAAGCATAAAAGTAAGAGGTTAGACTACAGTTCACAGACGATGTGTTATTTCCTGCCGTAAACCAATCTTCAATTGCTTAGCCTTTATATGTGAAACCATCTACTTATATATATGGATCCTTCATAATACTCTGTAACAAACAACAATATCAGCATTTATAATATCCTTAATAATATTCTGCATCTCATAAACTCTTTCTTCATCAACAGGGCTGCGTTTGTGACAGTTGAGAACATGTGCGAAGTTTTAAAGTCATGTACAAACTCTATTTTAGAGTTGTGCAGTAATATTATAATGTCGGTTTAGAGTTATGTAGCAAAAATAATATGTCAGTGTTAGCTAAATCAAATGAGTACTGAAATAGCCAACGATTGATCATATATCTTACTGTGTAGTAATACTATAAGAGTGACTGCTAAATCTGATGAGTAGCAAAACTACAAGAGTGACTGCTAAATCTGATGAGTAACAAATGTTGACATGTTTGCGAATCAGAACAACCAAGAGGTTTGCCCAAACTAATTAAAATGAATTTAACAGAGAGATTTGCCTAAACCTGGTTATTCGAATTACGAGACTGCTAAATCACATTCTCTTTGTCATGACCACTGAAGTATATTGAGAGCCCAAACTAATTTTTGCCTGCAATAACTACAGTTGCAATATTTGGAATGTTCAAGAGAATTTGCAATAATGTGGCGGTGAAATCTGGTTACAAAAACCTAGTTACAGTTTGGGTAAATCTCAAATGCATCTACCATAGAAGTTCAAATTTCATACAACCATATAATATCGACAGGTCTTGAATATACAGACAATTTAAACCAACATATTCGTAAAAAACAAGACACAAGTATCAACAATAGCTACATATTTTTGATTCAACCGTTCTAGTCATTTTAATTTTTGGAGTGGCAGCAATTTATGGCTAATTATGCATCCAAATTATACAAACTTGATTTAGAAATAGTGTGAACTGAAAACACAAGAGATAATAGAAATTATATTAGAAAAGAATAAACCTGTTTCTGCTCCACATAAATGTTTGCCAATGGCTAAGTATTGATGTTCCTTCAGTGGTTCTATTCCATTCAAATCCAAATCCACTACTGTAAGTGTACTAATTATAGACAAAATGCACATGAAAAATCAAAATCCTATGATTTTTGAAAATGTTTAGTCTGAAATCAAGATATTCATAAATCAAAATACTCACGAGAACATTCACTTGATTGATCAACAACGTTGGCGCTTTCATATTTCAGAAAAACCTAAATCTGGATTGAGGAACGAACGAACGAGGTACGGCCATTTTCACAAAAGAAAGTAACGGAGCGAATAAATATAAACGGGCCGAAGATATAAAAGAAAAGGGGGGCCGGCCATTTGGCGAACGTTGTAAAATTGAACTCTATTACAACGGCATGTTTTGACCGTTGTAAAATTAGTATCTATTACAACGGGCATGAAAGGACCGTTGTAATAGCATTCTATTACAACGGACAGTCATTGTCCGTTGTAAAAAGGGCATTGTATAGGGCATCTATTACAACGGGCCTGAATGGGGCGTTGTAATAGCCTTCTATTACAACAGGCGACCAACGCCCGTTGTAAAAAGAACGTTGTAATATGGTATTTTTGTTGTAGTGATGCCTTAGTAAAATATTTGGATTCAAAATATTAACATATGTGTGTGATTTTATTAATGTATAAATTAGTATTAAAAACATTTTCTTTTAAAAGCTGCATAAATATAACAAAGGAAATATTATTATATAAAATGGAAAATACAATTTAAAATAGTATACAGATATTATTCTCATGAAAATTTACAAGTGTAAAATAAGTAATATAAACAAAGACAAGTGTTAATTAATAAGAAAGGATATTAACATGTGCAATGAGAATAAATTATGTAATTGACGAATGTTAGTTAAACTAAAAAGTGTCACAAATTTTATTTCCATTTTTTAAATTGTTAATAAATCACAATTAACTCTATATAAACATATATCTTCTTTCTTCATTTCCTTTTCCATATCTCATTTTCAAAAGCAAAGAAAACTCAAGAACAAAACCTATAATGTTTTTTCAAACCAGAGACTCGAACCTATAAACATTTCACCAAATCAAAAAAAAGAAAGAAAAAAAATCAAAGCCTGCAACCAAATAAGCAAACTCAGGAAATTCAAGCAAGATCATCTCTGATTCAAGCCTTAATCATCTTAGCTTTCAAAAAAATCAAGTTCTCCAAGTGACAAATCTGAAACTTGTATCACCAAAACATTTTCCAGTCATCAAGTTTTAAACCAGGCTCCTTCTCTATTTTTCAAAAATCTCAACTGAGTAAACTTTTAAAAATCTAGATTCTTCTTGTTGTGTGAATCAGGCTTGAAATTAAAATTGTAAAGCATACACATGCATGTAAATATATGTACATATATATGTGTGTGATGTGTGTGCATGTTGGATATACAGGCAGAGATGCCTCTGTTTTTTCCCAAGTTTCTTAAAACCTGTTCAAAATGCAATTGTTTCTTCCCTGGTCATTGTTAGGCCTTAGGATCTAAACGAGATTGGTTCGTTTAAACATAATTTAAGTTTTAAAAATAAATTTAAGAAAATAAATCTAACCTTCTTCTAGAAATTTGAAATTACAGGAAAACTTAAAGTATGTTGAAAATTTAATTATCCCGATTTCTGATTTCAAGTACATAAATCGAAATGTTTTTGAAACTTATGATTTTTAAAAGAAAAATAATAATTTTTAATAAAGTATCCACTGGGAATTTGTAAGATGAACGTAAAATTGGTTTGATGAAATTCTGGTGATCGGTGGGTTTATAGATTACCGGATCGAGGTCATAGCTAGTTGGAGGGTTGGGAATCATCAAAAAAATATCCGATGAATTTATAAACTATGGTGGCGATGGCGCGACAACATTTTATGGTTTTGGCCTGGTATTTTTTCGATCGTATTCTTGAGGTGATAGTGTCGTCTTGGTCGAATCGGACAACACCGGGGTATAAGAGATCGATGCGTTGGAGTTTGGCGATGGTCTGACAAAAATTTTATGGCCTCTGATGGCTTATGGCAGTGTTGCAAATCAAATTTGGTGGATTGAAGTTCGTTCCAGTTTGTGACGAATAGTAAAATCTCGTGTTCGTCGACGTGGTGGGTTTCTGCGTGCCTTGGTGGTTGACGGTGGTTGTCGCCTACTCGTCGAACATTGCGGCATCGATCGAAGTTTGTTGGAACTTCTGTGTAGGTGCATAGGTATCATATGTATCTAGTGGAAATTATGATATTTTGAGGAGGCGGGGTTTCCTCGAAGTCGAACTCGAGGTTGAGAAGGGTTTGTCTCGAAGTAAAATATGAAAAACAAGTTCTCGGGGACATGCTCGGGAAAATCAAAACTTGGCTTGGGTTTTATATGATAATGTTTTTTTTTGAAAGAAAAAAATATATAATAAGTTTTACAAATTAAAATTTAGTTAAGTTTTAATTAGTTACTTAATCACTTCTTTATGAATAAAGGTTCGTTTAATTTGAGATAAATTAAGGATCTTAAAATAAAATTATTTTAATTAAGCTTAAGTGTTTAATACATACATAACTTCATTTTAGATATTATTTTAAATAAACTTCATTATCGAAATCAAGTAAAATGAAATATTTTTCTAAACTTTAATCCCATTTTAAGATTTATAAGTTAATTAATGTGGTACAAATAATCTACTTTCAAAGATTATTAATAAAGATTTTAAATGATAAAGTAATTAATAAAATATAAAATGGTTTATCTTTTAATTAATTAAGTAATTAATGACTTGTTAACATAATAATTACATAATTAATTACTTTATATTAAAGGTCAATTAAATTAATAATTATGGTTAATGTAATGCCCTACTCCGAGACCCACATTAGCAAAGAGTATTACGATGTAATACCGTCTGCTAATACGGAGAATAGAGTTGGATAGGAGCGACCATCTGTAGCCCTGTCTTAACCATCTATTGAATACGTCGATAAATGTAGCATTCTTTTTTTAATGTGGATCGACATATCCAATAGATACTTAATACAAAACTATAATGGCTATAAGATCTAACAGAACAAAATATAATAACTCAAATGTAAATCACATCACAGAACAATAGATCATCACATACATATACACATATACAGGTACATCACATAATATACAAAATGATACATGTCAAGTGGTATAGCAACCACATTATACAGGCGAGTCAGAAGAATATGCATATCAGAGTTACAACAAAAAAAGGACTACACAAAAAGCTATAACAAAAGGAGATAGCAGAATAGTCCATGCGGAAGCAGCATATGCGAAGTCCAAATGTATCTAAACCGAAACACCTCGGTCTGACCCGAGTATAAAATACACGGATCAGTCTAGCTAAACAAATCAGTTTGAAAAGCTCAATGGTAATGAACATGCAAGGTCATGAAGTACCACAAATATCTCTAAAAGAGATTACTCGATCATCTAACAAAAGATGAATCATAACAAGCCACATATCATCGGCAACTCAAATAAACAAAGGATATGAATATCCCAAATCAAGCCGAAAGGCAAATCACAAATACCAATAAAGGTAACACAAATTTCCACAAGGTAATCGCTATGTATCGAGTGGCTCAAAAGACCTACTTCGAGAGGCGATACTTAGGGAAATATAAATATCAATGAAATAAAAGATGCACGTGCTCAGTGCTATATAAACAAGGATCCACAAGCCCGAAGGCGACAAACCCAAGTATCTCTCGAGCGGTAACGAAGGACCAACTACAAAAGTGATATTATAGGGCATCAAACCCGAAGGCGACAAACCTAAGTATCTCTCGAGCGGTGATGAAGGACCAACTCCAAAAGCGATACTATAGGGCAACAAACTCGAAGGAGACAAACCCAAGTATCTCTCGAGCGGTGACGAAAGACCAACTCCAAAAGCGATACTATAGGGCAACAAACCCGAAGGCAACCAACCCAAGTATCTCTCTAGCGGTGATGAAGGACCAACTCCAAAAGCGATACTATAGGGCAACAAATCCGAAGTCAACAAACCGTAGTGGCGAAGGTCCGTAGGCCCAGTACTGGACACCACTAACTAGCAATATGTGTCACAAACTCTCGGAAAGGAACCCGAAAAGCGTTAACGTGTGTTCCATACCATCCGTTCGCACTAAACGGTTTACTAACCGCTAGTAAATTTCACACTCAAAGCAGTAAAAGGTTCACGTCATATCATAGGTAAACTAGACCCATAGGCCAAAACGATCAAACGGACAAGTTAGGAATTAACCAAAAGGATAAACGAACGTATCCCATGCTAAGCGTTTTACCCAATCGTTTAACTCTCCTTCTCATTTGCTCGAAAGTGCTAACGTGTATTTTTTTTATAGAAATAATAAATTGGAGAAAAACAAGCTTTTAAAACAATTTAAAACCACTTTATAAACCGCTTTTGCAATCTATCTTATTATAGAGATACTAAAATTTTATACCTGAAAATGATATATAATAATTATTCCAAAAACCAATTTACTTGAAAAACACTTTAAAACTCATTTATAAAACCCGTGTATGAAATTCAGAAAGAGTCATCAAGAAATACAGAAAAATATTGAAAGTTTAAACTTATTAAATTCCGATAAAAACAAGCTGCGAGTGCAAGTTCAACAACAGATATATACAAGTTTACATGGTCGAAATGACTTAAAAATATGTAGAAATAAATTACAACATTTGTATTTTAAATTGCAAAAAGGATCACTGAGTTTCGATAAGAGATGAAGAAACTGCGACGTCTCAAAATCGGACCAATGTCGGGAAGTGAATACACGGGAAAAACAAAGGCCAGCGGCTTGTTTAGCCAGTTCGCCCTTATTCAACCCAATATTTGACAAATCACGAAACATGAAAGTTATAGAGGACATTCTGTGCTTTCCAGGACTTTAAAAATTATCCAATTCGGATAAGAAATGAAAATGTTATGATGAAAACAATTTTCAGATCTGAAGTTCACTAAGGCTGTCGTTTTAATCTCGGGACAGCGAGACTAGAATGAAGTTTAGACCATGTAAACTTCAAAATTTCACAAAACTTAAAACACAAAAGTTATAGTAGACAATTTATTCTTTCCAGAACATTAAGAATCGTCAAATTTGGACATTAAATATGAAAGATATGCTTAAATTTCCAATGACATTTAGCACAGAAAATTACGGTTTTATAGTGACAGGGCAGCAAGTTTACATCATGCTTTTATACCATCTATGATCAGTGTTTTCTAAAGTTTTCAACATGAATGCTGTCACACTCTTTTTAGGCTTTCCAGAACATCAAAAAAATCCTAATTTCGATTTAAAACGCAAAAGATATGTGCAATTTACTAACAGCAAATCGCAAATGAAAATGCAACAAATACAATTGAAATTTCTTACCTTGAAATCTCAATCTAAGCTAGAAATGTGAGTTTTCAACTCACCTTAGGATTTATCTGCAGCAAACTAGCAGATTTAGCAAGTAAAGCAAGGAGCTTTGGCCTTGATTTGGTGCTAGAAACCTTATAACCTTGCTATTGCTCTTCTCTTTCCTCAATTTTTACCCTAAAACTTAATTTACCCAAAAACACAAAAATGAAATTTCCCTCAACAATCAAATCTACAAATTCAGAATAAGATGAGGATATGATTGAGAAGTTTACCTGGATTTTACTGGATTTTATTTCAATTTATTTGATTTTAAAACCATAATCTTTGCTCTCAACTAGGGTTTCATTGGGAAGTTTGTCTCTGTTTGATAATTTCTAAACGTACAGGAGAAGGAGTTGTTTCTCCTACTTAGCAAATTCACTAAGTGTCTAAATGGAATGCTATAAACTGAAAGCCCAAAACCCTCAATTTAAATAAACCAACTTGTAAATTAACCATTCTCTAATCACATTTTATACCATTTTAAAACACCGTTATCTCATAGGTTAAGACACCTAAAAATTAATGTGAGTACACTAAAAATAAGTTCGTTAACTAATCTTTTCAACAAAACGGTAAAACATAGATTTCACAATCGTTTGACCCTTCATTTTTATTATTGAAAATGACACTTTTTAACTTGTAAAAAGTAACGTGACGACATGATAATTAAATCAATTAAACCCTAAAAATCATATTTAATTAAACATCACAAACCATATAAAAATATTTTTACATCCAAATATTTTTTTTAATCAATATTACACATTTTTATTCACATTCTTAACCATATTTAATTTTTAACACATCATTAAAATTAACAAAAATTACCATTTGACCATTATTTCCGCAATAATTGCATTTTATCAAATTAAAACCATTCAATGCTCATCATTATCCCAAAATAACATACTAAAGTTTTCAAAACTTTATTTTCTTCATTTTATATTTATTTACAACAAATAAATGTTGACTTAATTTTATTTATCCCTATTTAAATGAAATTACCATCAAATAAACATAATTTTATTATTCTCACTTTATTTACAGCCAAACTTCTTAATCTCCATTTTAGTACACCAAAACCCATTGTTTATTTTACAAAGAACAATTTTAACAAATTTTACATCCAAAAATTTATTTTATTCCTCCATTTTAAATTAAAACCATCATTATAATTTATCTTTACAGGTAATCACAAAACCAGGGTTGTTACAGTTAATTAATCTGTAATTAAGAATTAATTAATTAAGTTATAATAATTAATGGCAGTAATTAAGATTTGATTAATTAATAATTAAGGATTAATTAATAACTAAGGACTAATTAATTTAAAATTAGGAATAATTAATCATTAATTAAGGATAATTAGTGAAAAAGTTATGTGATTAATTAATTATAATCACATGATTAATTCATCTTAATTATAGATGATTGATTATTATTGAATTTTTTGTATTGATTGATATCTCTGATGTGTGGTTGTGATAGTATGTGATATGAACTGCTTTGTGCTGAACTGTGATACTGTGTATATATTTCTGTGTGGATGTGAAAACTCATTGGCCCGTAAAACGGCATTTGAATTTCGATGCGACAAGGGGTCGGATTCCAAATGGTTATCCGCAACCCACATCGAACCTTAATGGTGAATCTTTGTGATTGATATATCCATGTAATTTTTAAAATTAAGCGCTTGCTATTCGGTTTAGCCGGGAGGGGACCTTGTGTCATATAACCCATTCTGAATAGTGATACAATGAAATGGATAGCATTTGAAGACGGTAGTGAAGATCGGGTGTCTTCGAGGACGATAGGATAACCTATCGAATGACCCTGCACTGAGTTGCTCTGGTATAAAGATCTCCATATGTGATGGAGAGTCCGATTGGGATTGTGGATACCCAGATAGCGAGGGCTTCGTTCGAAGTGCCTTCGCCGTTCAAACCCGGAACGGACTTATATGGTTGTATGTCTGGCATTTCACTTTGAGATATAAAGCTGATCTCTATCAAATACGCTTTTGTTTAGTGGCGAAGAATTTATTATCTTAGCTTAACACCCTTCTCTAAGACGCACGAGCTCAGAGGTTATGTAGTTGATGGTTATCAGTGATATACTTCCAATTCGGTTATAGGAACCCATAATTTTGTTAATATTTTAATAGAATTTTTATTTGAAAACTTTAATTTTTATATTATTTAAGATTGAATTTCTGGAATTTTTCCAATGTAATTTTGGAATTTGGTTGTAATTTATTTTCCAATTACAATAAAATAAACAATTTCTGAAAATTCACATTTTGGAAAAACTTTGACTTTTATTTGAAAATTTGAAAATTTTAAAATTTAAATTCTAACCTTTTTATTTGAAGCTGGATATAAATTTTATATTGGTTCTTCTTTTCGTTACATGAAATTCCGATTTATACTTTTAGATTTGGATAAATTACAGCGTTTTACACCCAATAAATTTATGTACTTTTATTATACATATATTTTATATTTTTGCTATATCCATCCCTATTTTATCTTTCTATTTATTTGTCTAGACTTTTATTGTATTTTTTGGAATTTATTTGTTTATATCTTTTTATAAATGTCTGGAGAAAATCAAAGGGACATGCGTTACATTGTTTAGATTTTTACCTTTTTATTTCCTAACCTTTTTATTAATTTTCTAGCCAGTTTCTCCTCATTCCTAACCATGAATTACTCTACTCATAGCTGTGCATATCAAAACTGAAATTCACGTACAAAAAATTATTTTCCATCTCTCATTTTTCATTTGCATTTAAATATAAAATATATTGTACGTTTCTTTCTCCTTAACTTATGCCTTTCCATTTCCTTAGCATTCATAACTCCTTAGCTGTTTCTTTTTTATTCTTCAATAGCCGTGTGTTTACTTTTTCCATTCACGTACAAGAATATTTCATTTTCATCTCAATATCCTCATTTTTCATTTGCATTTGAGGATAAAATATGTACAAGATTCTTTTCCTTTAATACAAAGTGTGACTTTTCTTTTTCTTACCACTCAAAACTCCTCATTTATAGCCCTAAATTGCTCCTATCATTCACGTACAAAATTCCTCAAACATCTCTTATTTTATTCCATTTCTCATTTCATCCCTTGAAAGAAAGAATTTTTTTTATTAAATACATTAATTATTTGTTGCCCCTTTTTTGTAAACCATTCAAACTCTTGCCTTTTATTGCCTAGCCTCTTTATTTCTTATCCTACCCATTCACCTATTCTAGCCGTGTATTCCCCTATCAAATCTAGCACAAAATATTCTCATTATCTTGTTTCCTTATTTTCATTTCCATTTGCATTTAAGAATAATATATAATATATATGTTTCTTTCTCTTTAATTCTTGCCTTTTGGTTTTCCTATCATTTACTCCTCTTTAGCTGTTCAAGTCTTTTCTTGTCATCCATTCCACTTCATAAATCACATACAAAACTTCCCAAAACATCTCATTTCTCATTTTGCGTCTGAAAAAAATGCAGCAAGCTCAAGTAATTTTCATTGCTTCTCTTTCTTTCTTTTTACCACTTTTTTTATTTTTCTCTTTGATTATTCTTTTGCTGGGCTCGGCCCCACCTTGTCCGTGCCTTAGTTTTCCATGACCTTATCACCTCCTTAGCACAAACTAGAGATGCTCTTGACCCAAACGAAACTAAGGCTGAGCCCACTTGGTGGTTGAAGCAAAGGTTATGTCATGTTATCTCATATTCCCATTGTTTTAATTTCTATTCTTTTGTATTGAAATATATTCTTATGTATGTTGTATTTGTTTGCATATAAGATTCGGATCTGACTCTTCACTCACTCAAAAATATACTCATGCTTTGCCGTGCCTTTTCGTGCTTTGTGGAGTTTAGATTTGGGTTTGAATTTCAACTCTAGCTTTAAAAAGGTGAGTTATTCAATCTAGACATACGCACTTTTATAATTGTGAAATGATGACAAGTGAATTGTATAAATTAATATGCTATGTCATATATGCCTGTGATATGTTTATATGATGTTAAATGTTCTTTGTATAACTGTTACATCATCTGATATTATATGTAATATTGTACCGTATATTTTATTTACTATATCATACTGCAAGTTCCTTATCACTATGGGTTGAAATGATACGTACCCGAATGGACATTAGAATAAGAAAAAATCATTATGAGCTGAAATGATAGGATTGAGTGATTTCTATTGTATTTATTCTACTTAGGATTGCGGGTTTGAACTGATAGATCCCGGGTTTTTCTTTTTAAATTATGGTTGAAATAATACATATCCGTATCACTTAACGTAGGTTAGAAAATATTATACAGGCCCATGGTTAATATTTTTAAAATAATGCTTTCCTAAAAGTTATTAAGTATTTTGAATATTTTGAATATATGAAATTTTAAGCTTAAAGATTTGATTTAATGACTTAGAATATAAAGAGATTTGGTTTTTTTATAAGCTGGAATTTATAAATCTGTTATTGGTTTTAAGTTGAATATAAAGATTTTTTTATGATAAATATCTTAATAATTAAGTTTGATTTAATTTGGAATCTTAAATCTAACCTAGTTGTGTTAAATAAGGTTAATTCCTGAAATGGATATGTTGTGTAAAAAAATGTATTTAGATTGATAAAATGAAATACAGTCTTAATTGGACTTGTTGTAATAAAATTTATTTAACAAAAAAAATCATAGTTAATTGACGTCTAAATGAATAAATCTATGAAGAAAATTTGATTGTCATATTAACTATGATAAAATATTATTTTGTGAAATGTTATGTTTTGTAAGATAAATGGCTATGACTTTAAAATGGAAAAATGAAAGTTAAAACATACGTGTGAGATGTATGTTTAATTAATATTTTAATTGATTAATATAATAAATGTTCTTTTCTATAATAACAAAACGAAAGAAACATGTAAAATTTTAAATCAATGCAAGAAACATGAAAAGTTTTAATTAATGAAAGAAACATGTAAAGTTTTAATTTATGTAATATTGATTAAAATAATAAATGCTCTTATTTGTAATAAATGTAAATTAAAACGTACATTTGATAATGTATGTTTTAATTAGTGTAATATTGAATAAAATGATAAATGCTCTTTATTGTAATAAATGTAAGTTAAAACGTACATTTGACATGTAAGTTTTAATTAATGTAATGGTGTATTTTAAATTGATTAAAATGATAAATGATCCTTATTGTAATAATAAAATGTAAGTTGATAATGTACATTTTTTGTAAGTTTCAATTAATGTAAAGGGCATATTTTAAATGATTAAAATAATAAAATTTCTTTATTGTAATAATAAATGTAAGTTAATAATGAACCTAACTTTTTCTGCTTTAAATTGGATATTACAGTAGCAAAGTTTATTTAACCGTAAGGCTATTACAAAATGACCATGTCTGAATTTGTAAGTATATAAATACTTTGATTATATAAAATGTTAAATTGGAAAGTTTAACATTCCAAAAAATGTTATGATTCCTTAAGGTTACATTTCCAAAGTATTGTGGTTTAAAGCAGTATGAATTCCAAATTATAACATTTATAATTTTAGGATTCAAATTATTATGGTTTCAAAGTGTCTGGTTTCAAAGTTGTCATAACTTGAAAGTAATATGATTTTGGAAGTTAATTTATTGGAAATTGTATTTAATTAAGAATTGTCTTTATATCTATTAATTTGAAACTTGTTGAAATTAACGATTTAAGAATACGACTTTATAAAGTGGCTTGGTTCAAGATAATTTAAAGGAATATTTCAAGTTAAATAGATTGAAGGAAATATTCAGTGATTTGGAAATGTGGGTTTTATTTAAATGATATATTGGTTTGGTTTTGAAATGAAATAATATAATATTTAGTTTTGAAATGGATATTATTTTGGAAAGTAATGGTATTTGGTTTTAAATGGTTTTGGAATAGAAATGTTCGAAATAAATGTCCATGAGCAATAATAACGTTTGTTGTTAAAGAGACCAGGATCGGAAGTTGTCATACTCTCTGCCAACTCCGAAAACCACTTTAACAACCTTGTATGTAACAACCCGCATATTTATCAATTTTATATTAAATATTTTATTTAAATATTTTATCGTCCGTTGGATTTTGGTCCGAAAAGCTACTTTTTGCAAACAGTCGAATTGGGACTCGAGACCACCCCCATTGAGTTCAAAATGACGTTTGCGACCTTTTTGAGTATAAACTTCGATATGTTTGGAGTTAGTGGAATTTTGCTACTTTTTCACTTAGGGCTTTGGTTTGGGTTGAGCCCATTAACCCCACTTAACTCAGTTCCAACCCTCTGCTTTTCATTCCTTCATAATTTCCTAATACATTCAAGCTTCATCAAAAATGGGGGAAGAGAAAAAGAATTAGGAAATCCTAAGCCCTAGTTTCCATTAGCAAATCCATCTTCTTGCTCCAAACTCAAGTGAACCCATTGGTAAGCTTCCTCTTCATCTTCTCGAACTCGTTCTCTCTTTGATTTCAGAAATTTCCTAAACCTAATTTAGGAAATGTTTCTCTTTTAAGCTTAGATTGAAGCTTCTTGAGTTGTTATTGAAGAGGAATTGATCTTAGCTTGCTTTCAAGCTTCTTCTTCTATTGTTTGGGTTCAAAGGTGAGATTTTTATCTCACATCTATGCTTATAATTATCTTCGATTGTTAGGTATGAATTCCTAACACTTATTCTTGTGCAATTGCTTTTGGTTTGGATTGATTTGGTGAATATTCCAATTTTTAGTGTTTTGGGTTCAATTCCTTAAAAATAATAGCTTTGATCTTTGATCATGTTTTTGGAGATGCATCGAAGAGCTTATAGGGCCGGGTAGTCGATTGGCATAATCCCTTAGCGCCGTTGCTCGAGAGAATGCAATTTGGTCGAGGTTGGACCTCAATTGGATGGACTGGGAGGGGACTGGCAACAGGTCCGGTCGACCGAGCTCTGTAGCCGGCCGACCAACCTGCTGCCAAGTGCATAAGCACTTCTCTGTTTAACGTTCGGTCGACCGAGTACAGGGTTCGGCCGACCGACCTGCTTCCCGAGGAATTTTGAGAACAGGGTCCGGTCGACCGAGCTCTGTAGCCGGCCGACCGACCTGCTGTATTTTTGCCTATTTCGCCTAGTTGTTTGAATTTCCAACTTTAATCGATTCGTGTTGTTTCCTATGTGTAGTTATCATTTGTTATGACTTTGATGACTCCTTTTTAGGGATTTTTGAATATCCATTTTGATGGATTCTTTATCGGTTTCGTTGGATTTTTATTCACATCTTCGTATGTGGATTTTAGTGATTGATTGTTCCTACAATCTTCTTTGTGATTTGTCACTTTAAAAATATAAAGGTTTTCTATACTAGTAGTAAATATCAAAACTCTTTCTTCGAATGATTTCCACACTATTTTATTACAAAGCTCATTTTCTTAAACCGTTTTCAAATCTATTAGTATATACAAGCCTTTACCTCACTCGTATGAGAAATCTAATTAAACGGCTTAGTAAAACGAGTGGTATGAAACGCTTGCGTTTACTTCGTCGGTTAATTCTTGGACTTGTTCGATTGAATCTCTTGTGACAATTTTATGGTGGAGATCTACAATTTGTTCGTAAATATTTAAGTTAAGCTAGTGGTTATGGGACATGAAGCTAAGCTCATATATTTACTAGCTTACTGTAATCGACACTTCTCTTTCATCATGACGATCATTTTATGTTTTAGATTAGCATTGTGCAATGTCTTTTTGATTTGGTTCATCGGATGTCACGCTGTACGACGTCGTTGTTCCATTAGATTGTATTTTGGTTCATCGGATGTCACGCTGTACGACGTCGTTGTTCCCTTTGATTGTGTTTTGGTTCATCGGATGTCACGCTGTAAGACGTCGTTGTTCCCTTTGATTGTGTTTTGGTTCATCGGATGTCACGCTGTACGACGTCGTTGTTCCCTTTGATTGTGTTTTGGTTCATCGGATGTCACGCTGTACGACGTCGTTGTTCCCTTTGATTGTGATTTGGTTCATCGGATGTCACGCTGTACGACGTCAATGCTCCGAATTATTTGATTTCTGGATTTCGTGTGTTGAATTCTGGAATTTATGTTTCACCAACTTTTACGATTGGCATTGGTATGTATGTCATTTATTGTGGCTTGGTGAATGAAATTAGGAGTATGACATTCCTTTTTGTCTTTGAGAAGATCTTTGCGATAGTGATTAATCTCTTATTGATTTTTCAATTACTTATTTATCACAGCTTGGCATTGTGATTATTATATGTTTTGTCATATTTCTTATTCTATATCATTTCATCTGATATTTATAGCTAGACTGATCCGTTAATTATTTTCTTCTTAAATAATTCTCGGGTCAGACTGAGATATTACAGGTGCTTCCTCATGGCTTCCTATCTGGAACCATCTTCTGACTTTTGGCTAACTACTTAGATTAGTAGTTTTTGTTGTATACATTTGAGATACAGACTCTATGATGTATACTTATTCTTTTGTCTAGCACTTGTATCTATTCCTTTTGATATTGTGGATCTTGTTAGACCACTACTCTGATGAACACTTTTATGTGTTATATACATTCATATCTATTTCCGCCCTTGTGATATGAATTATCTGTGACTGATTTGTGTTATGTTTGTTTCTATATTTGTTTCCGAAGAACTTTATAGCCACTGTGTAGTAGTTTTGAGTTTGTGTCGGTATGTTGGATTTAGATGAAAAGTTATATTTTTATCTGGCATATCGGTACTCGCACAAAGTAATTATACAGATGGTCGCTCCTCAACAGCCTTATTCTCCGTGCTAGTCGACAGCATTACTCCGTAGTGTTCTTGTCTAGCATGGGTATAGAGGTGGGGCGTCACAGCTTGGTATCAGAGCCAAACTTCGGAACAATGTAGAATAATTTAACAAGGATCATCATCCTAAGTCCATCTTAGGAGTCGTGCTTTAGGATTTTATTCGAGTCTTCGTACCGATTCATCCTATTTTCTTTATGATTCCTTGTTTTATCTATCAAGATTTCTTGATATTTATTTTTTGAATAACTTTTCTCCTTCTTTCTTTCTAAAAGAAGAGAAATGGTTAGACCAGGCTGTCCCAGCGTCGGTCAATCTAGTGCTACTCCCCAAGATGAAGTTTTTATGTCTGCTCAACAACTTTTGGATCTTGTAAAGAATCAAGAGTTTATATATGCTTTGAGTAAGAACCCCGAAATGGTTCTACCTTTGAAACTTGAAGTTTCTTTCAATCAGCTTGTGGATATTACTCTTCTTCATGGAGAGGTCGGTAAAGGTAGTGTTTGTGATATTGGGGCTTCCAAGAAGAGGCATATTAAGTTCAAGAGCCTTAATCCCAATAAGAGAGTGAAGCAAACTACTTTTGTAGCAAAGACTCCAATCCCTAATCGTGGAGGATGCTACAATTGTAATTCTAAGGAACACTATGCGAATATGTGTCCAAAACCCCATTCTTTTCGCTATTGCAAGAAACCGGGTCATCTTTTATCTACATGTCCCAAACTTTTGAATAAGGACATGAGAAAGCTAAATATTGTGCAAACCCCTAGCAACACTTCTCTTGGTCAAGGTATTTTTCACTCAATCCTTGATGGCATTGTTTTATTTCGTGATCTTCTTATTTGAGTTCTTTTTGATATGGGTTCCATCTCACTATTTTATATCAAAAGAACTTGTTGATTCTTTTTCTTTGAAAATATTTTGTGCTTGATGACTTCTTTGAGAGTTGCGAATCCGGATGGTTGATCCGCAACACTCAGTTTGCTTTCTATTGATGTCGAAACTATTTTATGTGATTTTTCTTTCCGAGCCGATATTTTTACTTAGGCTTTGAAATTGATTTTTGTAAGGATTGGCTTACTCGTTGTGAAGCTCATATCCTATTTTCCGTGTGGACTACTCATCTTCGACATTTTCTATCTGTTAAGCAGATTTCTATTTCTCCTTTGTGATTTCGATTCCAACTTGATGGTATCATTTTATTCCTCAAGCCCACTTATAAGGGAAGTTTACTTCTCTCAATTCATGTAATTTGTGAAACATTTCCGGTATTTTTGAGTTTGTCTTAGGATTATCACCTAAGAAATATTTTGTGTGGTGTTAAGGTCTTTCTAGTTCGACCTTGCCACCGATTTTCATTTGGCTATGAGTTGCGGGAGTTCGCATTCCATTTACCGCATTCCGCACTTGTTATGATTCCTATGAATGAATTATTATGTCATTCAGTTTGTCCATCTTGTTTCATCCATATTATAAATCGAGTATTCTACGAATATCTCGATGACTCCATCTTTGTATTTATTGATTTTGGATGAAAATTGAAATTTAAAATTTTGCAAATCTTTTTCATAAGATTTATTTATAAGTACAATTTGATTTGCTCTTAAACAAGCAAAGAATATTCTTAAAGGTTTTTAAGAAACATGTTTATCACATAGAAGATGATTTCGTGATTGTATTGCCCGTTGAGTGCTTTAAGTATTCTGGTCGATGCGCTTGATCAACGTTATCGATAAGAATCTCCTAAACGCTTTGATGAGACAGTCAGACACGATATATTGACTTGTAAAAATGTAAATTTTTATAGAAAGATTATTACATAAAAATAAAAATGTAATTTTGAAAGTTTTAACTTTTCGGGAAAGAAGATTATTTAAAAGAACTCTTTCTTTCGATACTCTTATTCTTGTGATTCCTGAAGGGGAACCAAGACTTTTCTATTTGTACCGATACTAGTCGTATTGGTTTGGATGTCGTTCTCTTGCAATGGAGAACGTGCTATCACTTGTGCTTCTAAATTATTATAGCTTATCGAGACTAGATATGCCACTCATGATCTAGTGCTCGCGGCTATGGTTTTTACTTTTAAAATTTGGCATCACCATTTTTGGATGAGAAATTTGTTCTCCACCTCGATCATAAATCTTTGGAATATTTATTTCTCATAAGGAACTTAATTTGCGTCAACCTCGTTGGCTCAAGATTCCTTGTATCTTATGATCGTTTTACCAAGTTTATCGGGCGTTTTGATGTACTTCGTTTTATTGAGTTTCATCTCATCTCTTTTATGGACTAGCGTCCGATGTTCTTTTATGGTGTACGGTTCATCGGACGTATTGTCATTATACTACATCGATGTTCCGTCTTATCTGGATCAATGGATGTACCATTATTATACTACATCGTTGTTCCAGTTTATTGGTTCATTGGACGTACCGTTTTTGTACTACGTCGGTGTTCCGAAATTATTCGGGCTTTGGTTCATTGGGCGTACCGTTTTTGTACTACGCTGATGTCCCAAATTATTTGAGTTTCTAGTTTCTCAGGCGTACTGTTATTATACTATGTCGTTGCACCAGCTCAATTTTCTGCTATTCTTGACGTTCTCTACGTCATTTATCTACGGAAATGCCTTAGGGATTCTGGTTTTTATTCTTGAGCCCGGTGATATTGTAGAAATTGAAGTTTCACCAGATTTGAATTTTGAGCAACATTTTATTTGCATCATTGCTTCGGAGGTTGAGCGCCTTTGGAATAAAGATATCCTTCTTGTGAGAGTTCAATGGTTCTCAAATCTTAGGGATTACTCTTGGGAATCTAGAGAATTCATCGAACGATCCCGTTCGTTCTAACTCTTTCGTGCTCTTTATGGTGAACTTCTTATTTCAATTTTCTTTTGTGTTGATATGCTTCTATGGTTGTTACTTTTTATTTTCTTCTTAAGTATTGCGAGGACGCAATTTCTTTAAGGAGGGGAGTCTGTAACAACCCGCATATTTATCGATTTTATATTAAATATTTTATTTAAATATTTTATCGTCCGTCGGATTTTGGTCCGAAAAGCTACTTTTTGCAAACAGTCGAATTGGGACTCGAGACCACCCCCATTGAGTTCAAAACGACGTTTGCGAGTTAGTGGAATTTTGCTACTTTTTCACTTAGGGCTTTGGTTTGGGCTGAGCCCATTAACCCCACTTAACTCAATTCCAACCCCCTTCTCTTCATTCCTTCATAATTTCCTAATACATTCAAGCTTCATCAAAAATGGGGGAAGAGAAAACGAATTAGGAAATCCTAAGCCCTAGTTTCCATTAGCAAATCCATCTTCTTGCTCCAAACTCAAGTGAACCCATTGGTAAGCTTCCTCTTCATCTTCTCCAACTCATTCTCTCTTTGATTTCATAAATTTCCTAAACCTAATTTAGGAAATGTTTCTCTTTTAAGCTTAGATTGAAGCTTCTTGAGTTGTTATTGAAGAGGAATTGATCTTAGCTTGCTTTCAAGCTTCTTCTTCTATTGTTTGGGTTCAAAGGTGAGATTTTTATCTCACATCTATGCTTATAATTATCTTCGATTGTTAGGTATGAATTCCTAACACTTATTCTTGTGCAATTGCTTTTGGTTTGGATTGATTTGGTGAATATTCCAATTTTTAGTGTTTTGGGTTCAATTCCTTAAAAATCATAGCTTTGATCTTTGATCATGTTTTTGGAGATGCATCGAAGAGCTTATAGGGCTGGGTAGTCGATTGGCATAATCCCTTAGTGCCGTTGCTTGAGAGAATGCAATTTGGTCGAGGTTGGACCTCAATTGGATGGACTGGGAGGGGACTGGCAACAGGTCCGGTCGACCGAGCTCTGTAGCCGGCCGACCGACCTGCTGTCAAGTGCATAAGCACTTCTCTGTTTAATGTTCGGTCGACCGAGTACAGGGTTCGGCCGACCGACCTGCTTCCCGAGGAATTTTGAGAACAGGGTCCGGTCGACCGAGCTCTGTAGCTGGCCGACCGACCTGCTGCATTTTTGCCTATTTCGCCTAGTTGTTTGAATTTCCAACTTTAATCGATTCGTGTTGTTTCCTATGTGTAGTTATCATTTGTTATGACTTTGATGACTCCTTTTTAGGGATTTTTGAATATCCATTTTGATGGATTCTTTATCGGTTTCGTTGGATTTTTATTCACATCTTCGTATGTGAATTTTAGTGATTGATTTTTCCTACAATCTTCTTTGTGATTTGTCACTTTAAAAATATAAAGGTTTTCTATACTAGTAGTAAATATCAAAACTCTTTCTTCAAATGATTTCCACACTATTTTATTACAAAGCTCATTTTCTTAAACCGTTTTCCAATCTATTAGTATATACAAGCCTTTACCTCACTCGTATGAGAAATCTAATTAAACGGCTTAGTAAAATGAGTGGTATGAAACGCCTGCATTTACTTTGTCGGTTAATTCTTGGACTTGTTCGATTGAATCTCTTGTGACAATTTTATGGTGGAGATCTACAATTTGTTCGTAAATATTTAAGTTAAGCTAGTGGTTATGGGACATGAAGCTAAGCTCATATATTTACTAGCTTACTGTAATCGACACTTCTCTTTCATCATGACGATCATTTTATGTTTTAGACTAGCATTGTGCAATGTCTTTTTGATTTGGTTCTTCGGATGTCATGCTGTACGACGTCGTTGTTCCATTTGATTGTGTTTTGGTTCATCGGATGTCACGCTGTACGACGTCGTTGTTCCCTTTGATTGTGTTTTGGTTCATCGGATGTCACGCTGTACGACGTCGTTGTTCCCTTTGATTGTGTTTTGGTTCATCGGATGTCACGCTGTACGACGTCGTTGTTCCCTTTGATTGTGTTTTGGTTCATCGGATGTCACGTTGTACGACGTCGTTGTTCCCTTTGATTGTGTTTTGGTTCATCGGATGTCACGCTGTACGACGTCGTTGTTCCCTTTGATTGTGTTTTGGTTCATCGGATGTCACGCTGTACGACGTCGTTGTTCCCTTTGATTGTGTTTTGGTTCATCGGATGTCACGCTGTACGACGTCATTGTTCCCTTTTATTGTGTTTTGGTTCATCGGATGTCACGCTGTACGACGTCGTTGTTCCCTTTGATTGTGATTTGGTTCATCGGATGTCACGCTGTATGACGTCGATGCTCCGAATTATTTGATTTCTGGATTTCGTGTGTTGATTTCTGGATTTCGTGTGTTGAATTCTGGAATTTATGTTTCACCAACTTTTACGATTGGCATTGGTATGTATGTCATTTATTGTGGCTTGGTGAATGAAATTAGGTGTATGACATTCCTTTTTATCTTTGAGAAGATCTTTGCGATATTGATTAATCTCTTATTGATTTTTCAATTACTTATTTATCACAGCTTGGCATTGTGATTATTATACGTTTTGTCATATTTCTTATTCTATATCATTTCATCTGATATTTATAGCTAGACTGATCTGTTTATTATTTTCTTCTTAAATTATACTCGGGTCAGACTGAGATATTACAGGTGCTTCCTCATGGCTTCCTATCTGGAACCATCTTCTGACTTTTGGCTAACTACTTAGATTAGTAGTTTTTGTTGTATACATTTGAGATACAGACTCTATGATGTATACTTATTCTTGTATCTAGCACTTGTATCTATTCCTTTTGATATTGTGGATCTTGTTAGACCACTACTCTGATGAACACTTTTATGTGTTATATACATTCATATCTATTTCCGCCCTTGTGATATGAATTATCTGTGACTGATTTGTGTTATGTTTATTTCTATATTTGTTTCCGAAGAACTTTATAGCCACTGTGTAGGAGCTTTGAGTTTGTGTCGGTATGTCGGATTTAGATGAAAAGTTATATTTTTATCTGGCATATCGGTACTCGCACAAAGCAATTATACAGATGGTCGCTCCTCAACAGCCTTATTCTCCATGCTAGTCGACAGCATTACTCCGTAGTGTTCTTGTCTAGCATGGGTATAGAGGTGGGGCGTCACATTGTACGCGGTGGAGATTCCAGAATGAAATAGGATGGTGGCAACGTTCTTTTGTGGTATATACATGGACCCAACTCCCGTGAGTTGGTATATGGTGGCTATATTTTCAACCATTCGCATCCGCACGTGTCGGACTTGAATTGCTCAAAATACCGCATTGTAAATAAAATTTGGAAAATCTTAGAATATACAGTAAATCAATAATCACATAATCATAGACATAGAGTAAATAATAATGTAGCGGATGTGAAAGAGACAGTAGTTTATGAAACTACTACATACGTATAAGATACAACAGAGTTAAACAAGATACAACAGAAGAGTAACAAGATGCATCAGGTAAAAATCAGAATACATAATTGGAATCATTGGATACTGAAAGCAAAATAGATGGCTGGGTCTACAAGCAGAGCTCCAACTCCGAAGGCGAGTCTTGAATGCTGAATCACTCAGTCTGACCTGAGCGTAAAGCAAAACACAAAATCCTCGAGTCAGGACATAAATACTTATGAACTGTAAATCAACTTAAGTGAATAGTAACAAAATGCATTAGTAACTTAAAGGATGCTTGGGATCGCCCATCCTTTAAGGATCCGTTAAACTATTTACTATGTAGTAATATTTTCTATTATAATAATGTCTAATAGTAAAATAAACTTACTTTAAAATAGCGTTAAGGGTTACCCATATAGCCCTTAACACACATAATAGTGCCAGTAGTCTATACAGTACCTGCAAATCTCCTGATCGGGAGACTACGAGAAGATACTCCATAGATATGACACAAATCAAACTCGTAGTAAAGCTCGCTATGGCAGGTGACACGACACACAAGGCGATGCTAGGGTAGATATACCAATTACGCACAAAGGCTGGTGGCAATGTAGTAGCCACTACGCCCACCGTGGAACACACTTCCAAATCCAAATTGAAGGATGGCCATCAAATCAATCACAAGTAAGAGTATAGTATCGAAGAAGTTTTGTCCGACCAGAGGAGCACCCCTTTTGGCCCGAGATCGCTCTTGTTTTAGCCACCTTAAGCCAACTCACGGGAGTCGAGTCCACGTAATACACCTCAAGAACGTCGCCACCATCCTACTTCATTCTGGAATCTCCACCACGTACACAGTTGTTAAAGTGGTTTTGGAGTTGGCAGAGAGTAGGACAACTTCCGATCCCGGTCTCTTGAATAACCAATCGTTATTATAACGTCGTGGTCATTTCAAAATAGCTTATACTACAAAAAAATCAAATCATTTCATTTCAAAACTATATTACTTTCAAAATAGTTTATACTTCGAAACCAAAACCATTTTTATTTCAAAACTATATTCAAATCAAATAGTTTATACTTCGAAACCAAAACCATTTTTATTTCAAAACTATATCTAAATCAATACCATATCATTTCCATTTCAAACATATATTCACCTTTCAAAAATCATAATAATTTAAAAGTTATAACTCTTTCGAAACCAAAATACCTGAAATCATTACACTTTGAAAATCATAAAATTTCAAAATCATACATTGGAAATTATGGTACCTTCCTTTAATTATTTACATTTTACAAATTTATTAAATTAAACCCAAATTTCAAATTTGGAATTTAATTCAATTCAAACCATCAGTTTAATTCAATTCAGTCTTCCAACAAACCATTTCAAATCTTATCAGTTTCAAATACAGATTTGATCCGCAAAATAAACTATTTAATTTTTAATATATCTCAAAGCTTCAATATCCAACATTTCAAAACTAATTTTTTTTATAATTTCATATATCTCAAATTCAATTTACTAATATTAATGTTGAAATATTTGCTTAATAAACTCAATATCATTTAAATAAACTCAAATTACAAGTAGACTAAATATCCTTTCATACTAATATAAATTTCAAATATTCATTTTTCGAATAAATCAAAAATCAATTATCATTCCAAATTCACATTCTTTATCAACATAAAGATCATGTCATGCAAAACCATTTCAAAATCATTTCCTTTTCAAATCCATTATAAATTCATTATCATTCTTTAATTCAAATATTCAATTCAAATATCATTTTAAAATCAAATATGTCATTTATTTATTATTTCAAATATCATTACAAAACACATTTCAAAATTTCATTCAAAAATTCATTTATTTCATTTCATTCCATTTAACATATAACAAAGCAAACACTACTTAAGTTCAAATTTTCTTTAAATTCCTTTGAAATTCAAATTTAAATATTAAATTATATTCAAAACTCCTTAAATTTCACAAATAATCAATTCCAAAAGTTAAATATTTAACGCTTTAAAATATAACTCAAATAGTGTTAAAATCTAAAATATTTCAAAACATTGTCAAATTATAACAATGATAACATTTATAAAGTGCTATCGTAGCTTATATTTTCCAAAATATTACAATTCAGGAACAACGGCATTTATAAATGCTGTAATAGATATTTAGTTATTTCAAAACTTAGTAAATTCAAAAACAACAGCACTTAAAAATGCTGTCATAAGACTCAGCATTTTTGGAAATTCTATTAATAAAATTCCAGATTTTATTATAACTTCAGAAACATTAACACTCCAATTTTTTTTGTTATTTTAAACTTATAAATACTATATCTAGACTTCAAAATTTCACATTAAAATAATTTTAACATATGATTTATCATAACAAAATTTTATAATTAAATATCCAATTTTAACTCAATTCATTTGTTAAGTCAAAATTTCACAGTTTATTAACTTATAAATTTAATAAAACTTAACTTTTTACTTCAAATATCATTTCAAAACTTTAAATTTAATTTCTATTATTTAGTTACATTTTAAAAATGTAATTTAAAATCAAAAATCACATTTACTTCAAATTTACAAACTTAAATTCACAACAAAACTTAATATTTAGCATTCTCAAAACCATAAAATATATATTTTTAAATCAAAATTTCATACTTTAAAAATACGTATCTTAAGAAAAATCATGTAAAAATATACCATGGGGTCTGTATATAATTTTCTAACCTAGGTCAAGTGATACAGATATGTATCATTACAATTCATAATTTAAAAAGAAAACCGGGTTCTATCATTTCAAATCCATAATCCCAAGTCAAATAAAATACAATAAAAATCACTTGGGCCTATCATTTCAGCTCATATTGATTTTTCCCTATTCTAATGTCTGTTTGGGTATGTATCATTTCAACCCATAGTGATTCTATTCTAACAGAGAATTGGCAGCGTGAGCATATGTATGAACAATATAAACAATTATAATAACATGTCATTGTCACAATATACTATCATATATCATATGTAGGTGATAATAAACAAAGTTAACATGGTAATAACATGGAATAATATATGCATAACATTTTAATTACTAATCACTTGTCACCCATTCACCATTTCATAAGTAAAAATGTCAGAGTGAGGACTCACCTTTATCAAAGCTAGAGACCACTACGACACACAAGAACAATTCCAAAGGCACGACAAGCATGATACAGCATGACTTTTGATTCAAGTGAGTAGAGAGCCAAGATGTTGCCCTTGTAAACAACAAATAAAACAAGAAAAAGAAAAATACAAATATAAATACAATACCAAAATTTATTGGAAAAAAAATGGAAATAGAATTTACAAAAGACATCACCAAGCTTTTCAATCAATTTTGCTTGACCACTAACAACTTTTGCTCGGCCATAATGCTTTATTAGCTTGGCCATGGTGGGTTCATAGGTTGAAATGGATCATTTTTGGACTCATATAGGCATGGCGACAAAGGAGATGAAGAGTTTTTGAGTAACTAGTGAAGGAAGGTCAAAGGGCAAGGAAAAAGAGGAGTTTTTGTTCAACATTTAGGCTCGGCCAAAGGTCAAGTGGGCTCGGCCTTGGTTAGGTACAGGTCTGGTGATGGATGAAGTGATGGCAAGAGGTGGTGTACTTGCTGGTGGTGGCTAAGGTGTGGCGGTGGCAAACTACGAAGGGTAGGGTGAAGTATAGGCTCGATTAGGCAATTTCAAGAGGTGTTTGTGCAAAGTTGTGGTGTTTGCTTCAAGTAGTGGTCAAGGCCAGATCTGGACAAGGGGAAAGGGGGTGGCTTCTGTCGTGTATGGTAATGGTGGTGGTCGGTGGAGAAGAGAGTGGAAGTGGCCTGGCAAAGCATAAGAAAGATCAAGGCTAAAATCAATGAAAATAAGAAGAAAAGTAAGAAAGAAAAGCCATTAAAAACTTACCAAAAAAATTTCAAAAATGAGAAATAGCGGTAAGTTGTAGTGGTGAGAAAGTTTTCTCACGTGAAAAATGAAGAAAATACATGGCTATAGGTGTAACACCCGGTATTTTCAACCATTCGCATCCGCACATGTTAGACTTGAATTGCTCAAAATACTGCGTTGTAAATAAAATTTGGCAAATCTCAGAATATACAGTAAATAAATAAACATAGATCACAGACACAGGGTAATAATAGTGCATCAGAAGTAAAAGAAACAGTAGTTCATGAAGCTACTATGTAAATATATCAGAGTTACATAAGATACAACAGAAGAAATAGAGTACAACAGAAGTCTCAATACATAGAAGCCTACTAATATAAGAGCTAAAAAGGAACAACAAACTGAAAAAGATAAAACTAGACAAACAGATAATCTCCAGCGATTCCAATCTCCAGAAAGTGGAATCCCGAATCTGTGAATACTCAGGCTGACCCGAGTGTAAATAAAAATACAAACACTCGAGTCAGGACATATATACTTATACAATGTAAACCAACTTAAGTGAACTGTAGTAAAGGTACAAGTAACTTAAAGGATGCTTGGGGCCGCCCATCCTCTAAGGATACGTTAAACTATTTACTATATAGTAATATTGTTCTACTATAATAATGTCTATCAGTAAAATAAACTTACTTTAAAATAGCGTTAAGGAGTGACCTAATATTCCACTTACACAAATAATGCCAGTAGTCTATACAGTACCTGCATATCTCCTGATCGGGAGACTATGAGAAGGTACTGCATAAGTACGACACAGATAGACACTCATAGTAAAGGCTCGATATGGTAGGTGATACCGCACACAAGGCAATGCCAAGGTAGATATACCAATTATGAGACTCGGGCTGATGGTAATGCATCAGCCACATACGCCCACCTCGGAACACACTCCCAAAAAATCGGAGGGGCGCCCAAAGAATTAGAAAAGCAATAGAATGGTATCGAAGAAATATGGTCGACCAGAGGAGCTACCCATTTGGGCCGAGACCGCTCCTGTTTCTTCCACCATATGCCAACTCACGGGAGTTGGGTCCATGTAACATACCACAAGAACGTCGCCACCATCCTACTTCTTTCTGGAATCTCCACCGCGTATACGGTTGTTAAAGTGGTTTTCGGTATCGACGGAGAGTATGCCCATATCCGATCCCGGTCTCTTTGCCAACCAATCGTTATTATAACCTGTGGTTATAACTTAAAACTAATATTTTATACTTCAAAGTAAAATATCATTTCAATCCAAATCTTTGTCAAAATAAAGAATAAACCAATTCCAAACCCTTTCAATATATCAAAATATCATATCCTTTCAAATTTCATTTCTTTGTCCAAAATAAAGATCAAGTCATTTCCAAACCATTTTAATATATCAAAATATCATATCGTTTCATAACTTCCTTTCAAATCATTTTAATACATTAAAATATCATATCCTTTCAAAGCTTCATTTCCAAATCATTTTGATATCAAAATATCATATCCTTTCAAAGCTTCATTTCCAAATCATTTTATAATCAAAATATCATATCCTTTCAAAGCTTTATTATCAAATCATCATTTGAATGCAAATCCAAATATTCAACATTAAATACCTTTTAAATTCAAAGATATCATTCGTTTATTATCATTTCGAATCACCTTTTAAATATTTTTTATTCCAATTAAATTAATTCATTTAAACCATTTAAAAAGTGAAGTTATTATTCTTTCAAACCAAGTATTCAAATTTCAAGGTTTCAAAACATTCTGAGCTCATTTACTCAGTTAAAAACCATAAACATTGAAAATTTCAGCCTTACGCTGCATTTAGACAAAGCTGTTATAAGTTATACTTGAAAACATTTTAATTCAGTAAGGCAACATTTAAAAACTGCTGTTAAATCTCATTTTAGTTGAATTTTTAGTTTAAAACAGCAAAGAGAGGATTTCAAGAAATGCTGTAATATCTCAGGTTTCAAATTAAAGGTTTTTATTAATTTCAGCAAAGACGGCAGACCACTACAACATTTACAGAACTGTTGTAATAGGCCTTTATTAAGTTTTTAGCCTTTTAGTTTACTACAGTAACTACAACATTTCAGAACCGCTGTAATAGCCTTTTCGTTAGATTTTTAGTTCATTTACAAAAACCATAGCATTTCTGAATGTCGTTAAAAGTATTTTTCAGATTTTAGTGTATTTCCAGCAAATAATAAACTTCAATTTAAACCCTTTAAATATTACAAAAATCATATTTTAACATTCAAAAATGTTTATTAACATCCCTTTAACATAAATTTCTTATAAATAAATCAAATTTTTCAATAAATTTACTTAACAAATTCTAGTGTATAATTTCCTTTCCTTCACATATGCAATTTATTAACACTTACATTTTTATTATTTCCATTTCATAAATTGAACTAAATTTCCAATCGATTTCATTTAACTAAAATATTTAATTAAACCCCATATTTCACATTTCTAAGTCAAGTTATATTTTAAAATTTCACTTTTAAGCATTCATTTATTTAACCATTTTAATTCATAGAAAAAACAATAATACTTTATTAAATTATTTAAATTCAAATTTAAGTCAAATTATCATATTTACCATTTTCCAAATATAATTAAATTTCCATGTTATCTATATAACTTAAATATCATTTTAAAACCAAAATTTTCAAATTTCCAAACTTAAGTTATATTTCAATAATCCAATTTAACCATTCATTAATTACATTTTTAACCCATAGAAAAAAAATTATCACTTCTTTATATTAAAATATTTAAAAATCTATTTAAATCAAATTTCATAAATTTATATTTTTAAAATACTTAAAATTTTGTTTATATGACTTAAATGTCATTTTTAAAAACCAAAATCCAAATTTCCAGATTTAAGTTATATTTCAAAAATTCAATTAAATCATTTAATTATTCAACATTTTTAACTTATAAAGAAAATCAAAATTTCTTATTTAAATATTAAAAATCCAATTTAAATCAAATTTTCATAAATTTACACTTTTAAGAATAATTTAAAATATTCAAAATACTTTATAAAATATCCACGGGCCTGTATATAGTTTTCTAACCTAGGTCATGTGATACAAATATATATCATTTCAATCCGTAGTTTACAAAGAAAATCCAGGTTCTATCATTTCAAACTCACAATCCCAAGTTAAAATAAATAAATAAAAATCGTTCAAACCTATCATTTCATCCTATAACGATTTTTCCATATTCTAAAGTATGTTCGGGTATGTATCATTTCAACCCATAGTGAACCTAATCTACAGGAACTTGCAGTGTGATAAACAAATATAAATGCAAAGTTAACAACATATAACAATAAAGATGATATGAAAGGTAAATCAATAAGTTTAACGTCGTAAATTAATAATCATTGGCAGGTATAACATAACAGCATATTCTACACATTCAGTTGTTGTTAATTCACATAATTGCATAAGTATGAATGTCAGGTGAGATTTACTCACTTCTTTGTGCTAGAGATTGCAATGCAAATGACACAACGGAATCAAAAACACAATGAAAAGACTACGGATTTGAGTGGAGAGCGAGATCCAATGCTACAAATCTTGTGTTACAACCCAAACAAAATCAAAATAAATTATAAATACAATACACCATGAAATGAAATAACGTTGAAATGTAAAGTGATTTGAACACAAAGTCTTCTGCCTTGCTTCCTCTATTTTTTTCATGGCCATGGTTTGTGTTTGGCTCTAGTTTGAATAGGAAATAGCTCGGGTTTGGTCATGTAAATGCACGACCAAGGTAGTGGGAAGATGGAGAGGAGGTTTATACATGAGAATGTGAAGAGTTTAAAGGCAAGTAGTGATTTCATTCACCCAAATGGGCTTGTACATAGGAGGTGTGGGCTCGGCTAGAGGAGCATGGGTCAGGTCAGTGGGAGGAAAGGTGTGTTCGGGTCTGGTCAGGGGTGGTGGAGGTGGCCTAGGTGGTGGTTAGGGTTGTGGTTGAAGTAGATGAGGCTAAAGTGATCAAACTAGCATGGTTTTTGGCTTTAGATTGCATTTTTGAGGGATTTGATCACCATGGTGGGCTCAGCCATGGTCAAGGCCTGGGGTGTAGGTGGTGATGATGACAGGGAAGAGGGGTAGGAGGTGGTGGCCGTGGCTATGAGAGAGAGGCCGATCCAAATACATGAGAAAATAAGGCAAAATGACATAGAAATAAGAACAAAAGAAAAAAAAATGATGCCATTACCAATATTTTTCCCAAGCCATGAATGAAAATGAGAAAGATGTTTTTGTGCATGAGAAGTAATGAAATTTACGGCTAAACACAGTAAAAATTTACACGGCCAGAAGAAACTTGTGAAAAGTTATGGAAATTGAAAAGTCTAGCAATTGAAAAGCCATAGGAAAAGGAAAAGTCTTGTCTCTTCAATTTACCTTTTCTTTTAATACAAATATGAAAAAATAAATTCAGTAAATAAATCTAAAAACCGAAACAAAGTGAAATAAGACGAAAATAAATAATTAAATTTAAAGAAAATAGAAAAAGGAATTAACAAAATTGCTTAAAAATTCAAAACAGGGTTCAAAAATTACAAATAAATTATCACTAGCCTTGGAAAAATATCCACTTCATTTTAAAAATATTATAAAGAAAAAATTTGAAATAAAATAATTTATTTATCATTTATAAAATGAAATAAATAATTAAACTGGAAAAAAATTAGAAAAAGAACTAAAGAAATTGTTTAAAAAGGGCAAACAGGAAATGAAAATTTCAAATAAATTACCACTACCTCTTGAAAAATTTCTATTTCACTTTAAAGCAAATAAAAAGTAAAATAAATAAATAAATGAGGAAATAATAAAGTGGGAATGAGAATAAAATAAGTTCTTAAGGAAAATATAAGATAAATAAAGAACTACTTTAATTAATTGAAACTTGGAATTAAAATTTACAACTGAATACAACTGACATTGGAAAATGTTAATTACACTTTTAAAAATGTTTTAAAAGCAAAATATATACATAACATGTTATTTATAAACAGTTTGGTTAAATACAGCAAATTACATACAATATTTAAAAAGGGCATAACTTTCACACTATAAATCAGATTTCAACGAAACGAAAAGCTGTGTTCTTAAAATTTTATTTACTTTCATAATAAAAGATAAAATTCAAATTTTCAAATTTTAGATTTAAAAGTCAAAGTTTGACCATATTGACCAAAATTCACTTTTTGGAAAATATTCTTTTAGTCATGTTTTGGAATGATAATTCATATCAAAATCAAAGTTTATATTTGAAATAACAAAATTATCTAAATTAAATAAATAAAATAAAGTAAACTCAAAATTCAATTAAAATAATTACAAAATACAGGGTTGTTACAATAGGATAAGAAGTGAATGCTAAAGCAAAGAAATGAAGAGCCAAAAGAAATGAAAATACAAGATAATGAAATGTCACAAGAAATGAAAAGGCTTTGTCTCTTCAAATTTCTAATTCTTTTATTCAAAATAAACTAATAGAAAATCAAGTAAATATATAGAAAATGAAAATTAAATAAAGTAGAAATGAAATAAATAAATATTTTTAGTAAAAATTGAAAATAAATAAGAAAATAGTTTATTAATTGAAACTAGAATTTAAAATTGTAAACAAAATATGATTAACATTGGAAAATTATAACTACACTTTTAAAATGTTTTAAAAATAAAATTATATATATAGCATGTCATGTTACACATATATACACAAATTAGAGCATGATTTGACAAACAAAAATATTATTTATATAAATTAAAATAAACAATTTTGTTAAATTAAACAATTTACGTACAATGGTTTAAAAAGCATAAATTTCACAATATAAATCAGATTTCGACGAAACAAAAAGCAATATGCTTGAAATTTTATTTATTTTCATAAAAAAAGATAAAATTCAAAAATTCAAAATTCTATATTTTTAAATTTAAAAGTAAAGTTTGACCATATTGACAAAAATTCACATTTTTGGAAAATATTCTATTTATTCATGTTTGAAATTTTAATTTACATCAAAATCAAAATTTATTTTTAAAATAACAAAAAATATTCATTTTAATAAATAAAATAAAGTTTTTAAATCAGAAATTCAATCAAAATAATTAAAATATACAATTAGAATAATCACGGAGTACAGGGTTGTTACATTCAGTTTCATAGTTTTCAAAATAATAGGTTTAGGAAATAATCCTAGTTACCAAATCAACCTAATTTACATCAAAAACTTCCACTTATTCAAATCATATTACTTCATACTTAAACATACAAACCAAACTTACATTCTTTATTGAATAATTTATACTTTCGAAACTACTTAGCTTTGAAAATTAAACCTCGATTTGGAAGTGTTCGAACCTTCAAAATAGTCGGAGAAATCAAATCTTAAATCCAAGAGTTGGAAATCAGCAACAAATCGGTAAGTCAATTTCAATGGATGGGGTTAAATCCAAAACTCGAGGACTCAACAACGAGCTCATTTCAAATCGTTTCAAATATATATACATATATCTTTTGAAAATGTCAAATCATACTTCGGCATTTGAAATCAAATTTGGTTTCACAATAGTCACTTGCATAGCAAAGCTATTAAAGTGGCCTCTCCCCCACTTCGAAACTCGAAAATCAATGTCGATGATGCATGCACTCATCATCGATATTATTTTCCAGCGACAAAAGTGAGTTTTGGACTTCTATTTTCTTGAAAACTACTTTGAAATTTCTTCAAAATCATTGGAACTCATTTGAAGTCATCTGAAATGTTTCTTATTCATGTGACGACCGCCCATGACTCCCGCACCAAAACAAGAGGATAATGCGCTGAAGGTGTGTCAGGCAGCCATGGGTGACCGTCAAGGTAGAATAAACATCGCAGACTCTATCGTAAAACTCACAGCGCATGAATAAAATACCATAGAGAAATATAATATAGTGAAGCTCCCTTAGAACAGAATATCATCATCTAATCATAATAGCTTTATACATGGTCTGAATCATGAATACAAGAAGCCTCACTACATAGCACTCAGAGTAATCAACAAACAGCGGAATATCCAGTACATAGAATATGAAAATAATCTGTAAAGCCTCCTGCTCGTCTTCGTCATCATCAGCGTGAGCCACTAAGATCAGCACCTGCCACCTGTCACCTAGTCTGCCCATCCCAACATGGATGAACAGCCCAAGGTAATAAGACGAGACATAAAACCTTGAGTCAGACAAAGTCTTAGTGAGCAGTAAATCAACTGTCAAACATACCAAAAGAGCATAAAGGATAAAAGGAATAGGAACCAAACCATCCCACTCCGCCTTTTTCTACAGTGATAGCCCCAGACACACACACTAAGGAGAAGCAAGCATAACATGGCAGACAATTAAAAGTAAAGCAATAATCATTCGAGTCAAGGTCGATGTTTTCCAAATACAAACCCCCAAGGCCTAAACCAAGATCAGATAAGCACCCAGAAAACACCGCTCTTGAGACCGAATGATGGTACAGCCAAACATCCATGACTCTGGCTATCACTGTTATCATTGCCTTGATTTCACCGTTAATTGAATGACCAACTCATTCTCTTATCCATCTGTCAAGGGCTAATGGTAACCCCGGTTCTAGACATAACTCTGCACGTCGTCGCAGCCCGTGCCTAGGAATTTTCGCAACTACCCAGAGTACTAGCACGTCGTCGCAGCCCGTGCTTGGAACGTCGTCGCAGCCCGTTCCAACGTACTCTTGCTTTGAGCATGCTAGAACCTTCAACAACGATGAGATCTCAGCCTCCTAATCATCCTCCTCGGCGACTATTTCCATACTAGCTTAAGCGCCTCTCGAGCTAATCATTATCAACCAACTCGCATCGCATCATCGAGTTATCAACATGCTTGGGATGATCCCGTCTGGATTAAACCAAGATTATCTCACATCATGCTTCTCTTTATCGCATCATAGCAAAGTCTCATCTCAACATCATGGCTTGCCTCATCGCATCATGGCAAAGTCCCATCTCAACATCATCTAATCCATACATATGAGCTTCAACATCCGCTTCATATGCCACAAGCAGCTTTCCTTATTCAAGAGCCTTTCCACTTAGCTTTTGAATCATCATCAACCAACTTGATCAAATCAAGCTATATATCAACTAATCAATCAAATCAAACATTAATCCAAGCAATCAATCATTCAAACAAGATCTAAAAAAACAATTACAATGATAATGGCAATTTCGTAAATAAATGAGCATAGATCTAACATACATGAATCATGGGTTTTTAGCATAGATCTATCAAATATAAATCATGGGTTTTGTCTCTTCAACTTGATAAATGATCTTGTATAAGTAAACATTTTCATAAGTAATGGATCTACACTTGGATCTAAAGAAATATGCATAAAATCACTATCTACAACACTTCAACAAACCACCAATCCAGTATACTCCTTTGGGTCCGCGTGAGAGATAACCACCACTCACCAAATCACCTAAACACTTCAAAAACTATCAACTTCAGATCTGGACAGCGAAGATTCAAGCTTGATTCGTCGAAATCCCGCTTGAAACGATGAAATCTAGCTTCGTTGGATGAAGATCTTCAACTTTGGCTCTTGGATCTTCAATCTCAATCTTCGATCTTGGATGGATGTTAGAACTAGATTGGAGTGGAGAAAAGAAGATGAAGAAATGATGTAGTCGAGCTCTCAAAATGGCAGCACTTCGTCGCTTCAAAAACCGGTGCCAAAAAGTGAACCAAAGCCCTCTATTTATAGGCTGGAAGCCCCATGAGTCGTCGCCCCTTAAGTCGGTCACGACTTATCCCATGAGTCGTCCATGACTCATCAAACAACACGTTATACGACTCATCGAGCCCAGCCAACCTATCCTTAACTCGTAAATGACTCAACAACCTAGCGACATACGACTCAGCCATTCCCACGACTCAACAGGTACTACAACCTAACATACACAAAACCAAACGACTTATCCTATGCGCGGCCTAACTCATACACGAGCTATGACTCAACGGCTTACGACTTATCGAACCCAACGACTCAACTGGGAAACGACTTATCACCTGGCCGACCCAACGACTTAACTCGTATACGAGTCATGACCTAACTACACATGCCGTCCTAACACTAAGCCGGCCCAATCCACTAACCCTTAACTCGGTAACTCTGCTAACTCGTTACCTCACTAACCCGCTAACACACTAGCCTCACTAACTCGGCAACGCGCTAACTCCACTAACCCTTAAGTCGTTCAGTTCTTAACCCGGTCAGACCTAACCTGTTAACTCCTATAACTCGGCCATACGAGTTAATCCTTATCTCGCCCACTAGTTAACTCGTTAACTATTATGACTCGGTCAACATACTAACACGCTAACTCGTCCCAGCCACTAAGTCGCTAACCTTTCTAACCCGATAACTCATAACTCGCTAATATCACTAACCTGTTAACTCGCTCTAGCACTATCTCGAGTTAACTTCCCAATCTAACTTCCACGCGACTCAAACAACATACGATTTATCCTCCCTTACGACATAGGCTAAGGACGACATAAACAACACTAACGACCTAGAATTCTACGATATATCGACACGTAAAATACGGGTCGTTACATTCTCTCCCCCTTAGGAATTTCGCCCCTGAAATTCCAAACAAACAACAGCAATCAAAATTATTCTGCATGTCTACCATCCATAGTAATCAAAAAACCATGCATCCAATTCTAGCCTAGCATGCAGAATTCTATGATTAGAACAAGTTACAAATTCATGAGATGTCACGACACCTTAGGTCCATACCTCAAAGAGTTCAGGATGAGCTGCTTTCATCCTCTCTTCCTCCTCCCATGTACAGTCGTTAACATCATCACTCCATTGTATCTTGAGCAACGTAATCGTCTTCCTCCTAAGCTGTTTCGTGTCGGTTTCAACAACACGAAGCGGCTTACGAGGTCCCGTAACTACTGGATCAACCTCTAAATCTTCACAGCTATCAGCAGAAACCACCGTATTCGAGTCATGCACATACTTCCGTAGATAAGATACATGAAAGACATTGTGCACACCCGCCATCTTCTCCGGTAACTCTAATCTATAAGCGAGCTTTCCAATTCGCTCGATAATCGGGAATGGTCCAACAAATCTCGGAGTTAACTTTCCTTTCTTCCCGAATCTAATAACATTCTTTAGAGGAGAAATCTTCACAAAAACCATATTACCTACGTCGAATTCCAAATCCTTACGACGATTATTGGCATAACTTTTCTGATGATCTTGGGCTGCCTTCATTCGTTGCCGAATGATCTTTATACAATACAATCCGAAGTCTGTTGAATCATCTCTGGCCCAAGTATCAGTTTTTCTCCAGTTTCCAACCAACATGTCGGAGAGTTACACGGTCTTCCATATAATGCCTCAAATGGTGCCATACCAATACTCGACTTATAACTGTTGTTATATGCAAATTCCACCAAATGAAGGTGATCTTCCCATGATCCTCCGAAGTCCAAAACACAGGCTCTGAGAAGATCTTCCAAAATTCGGTTGACTCTCTCAGTCTGACCATCTGTTTGAGGGTGATAAGCTGTACTCAAACACAACTTAGTTCCCAGAACTTCCTGGAAGCTCTTCCAAAATCCACTAGTGAACAATGGGTCTCGATCGCTCACTATACTCTTCGGAACACCATGGAATCGAACAATCCACTTCACATACAACTCAGCCAACTTCGATGCAGTCCTGGTTGATCGAACAGGGATGAACCTTGGACTCTTAGTCAAACGATCTACGATGACCCAAATCCCTTCATTCCCTGTCCTGGTTCTAGGTAGACCATCGATAAAATCCATCGACACTTGCTCCCACTTCCATGTAGGAACCTCTAATGGCTGAAGTAATCCACTGGGCTTCTTCTGCTCAGCTTTCACCAACTGGCAGTTCATACACTTGGAAATAAAATTTCCAACATCCTTCTTCATACCTTCCCAGTAATAGGTTCTCTTCATATCCCGATACATCTTATTTCCACCTGGATGAATTGTCAACTTCGAGTGATGACTTTCCCTAAGAACTTCATCTCTCAATCCATCTACATCGGGAACAACTAGTCGTCCTTGCTTTCGAAGCCAACCCTCTCGATCGACTTCAAATCCTTTATTCTTTTCTGGATTCAATCCAGATTCCAAATCTCGGATAATCTTGACAAGCTTATCGTCTCGCTTTTGGCTCTCGCCAATTCTCTCCACAAGAGTAGGCCTTATCGATAAGTTTGCCAACATCTCAGGTTCCAACTCACATCTAGGCCTGAAATCAAATCCAGCCAAATACTCAAGACTCATCCACTCCGAAAACATGGCTCCTAGTCCTGCATGTCTTCGACTCAACGCGTCAGCCACTGCGTTACCTTTTCCCGGAGTATAGGCTATACCAAAATCATACGATGCTAAGAACTCTAGCCACCATTGCTGCCGAAGATTCAAATCTTTTTGGGAGAACAGATACTTCAACGACTTATGATCTGTAAACAACTCAAATCTAACTCCCAACAGGTAATGTCTCCACATCTTCAAAGAAAATACAATCGCCGCTAACTCCAAATAATGAGTCGGATAATTCCTTTCATGCGGCTTCAGTTGTCGACTAGCATACGCAACAACTCTATCCTTCTGCATCAGCACTGCTCCAAGTCCAGTACCACATGCATCGGTGTAAACCACTATCTCATCATTCCCACTTGGAATAGTCAAAACAGGAGCACTCATCAGTCGCTCTTTCAGGATTCCAAAAGCTTGCTCACACTTATCATCCCATCTGAACACTTGGTTCTTTTTCGTCAATCCTGTTAGCGGTGCAGCTATCTTGGAAAAGTCTTTGATAAACCGACGATAATATCCTGCTAATCCAAGAAAACTTCTCACATCAGATGCATTCTTAGGTCTAACCCAATCCTGGATTGCTGCCACCTTAGCGGGATCAACCGCGATTCCATTTCCAGAGATAACATGGCCTAAAAACCTCACTTCACCCTTCCAGAAGTGACACTTCGAAAACTTAGCCTTCAGCTGATGTTTCCGTAAGATTTCCAAAACAATACATAAGTGCGTCTCGTGCTCTTCTTCAGTTCTGGAATAAATCAGAATATCATCCACGAACACAAGTACGAACTTGTTCAACTGATCTCTGAATACTCTATTCATAAGATCCACAAAATATGCTGGTGCGTTAGTCAATCCAAACGGCATTACCAGCCACTCATAAAAACCAGATGGTGTCCTAAAAGCAGTCTTCGGCACACTATCCTTTGCCACTCTCAACTGGTGAAATCCCGTTGCCAAATCCATCTGAGAAAACACCTTAGCATCGTGAAGCTGAACAAACAAGTCATCTATTCTCGGCAATGGGTACTTGTTCTTCTTAGTCACCTTATTCAGCTCACGATAATCGACACACAAACTCAACGATCCATCCGCTTTGGTTGCGAACACAACTGGTGCACCCCATTCGGACACACTACGCCGAATGAATCCTTTCTGTAAAAGGTCATCAACTTGCACCTTCAACTCTTGTTATTCCTTAGGCGCCATCCGTCTAAGAGGCATCACAACAGATCTGGCTCCCTCAACTAGATCGATACGAAACTCGATCTCCCTATGCGGCGGTAACCCTTTGACTTCGTCAAAGACATCCTCAAATCCATTCACAATAGGCACCGATGACAGTCCATCCCGTGGAACAACCAGCGAATACATGAAGCTCATGAAGACGCCTTCCTCATGCTTACATCGTATCACAACCTTTCGCCCTTCCACATTCCCGACTGTCACCTCCAGCCTCTCACAATCAATCCTTGCCGCATACTTCCTAAGCCAGTCCATACCCAAAATAATTCCGAACCCCGCAAAGTTCAGAACAAAGCAATCACCAACAAACGAGCAATCATGACTCGACACAACTAGACCACGGCATATCATACACAAACAAGACGAACCCCCAACCGGATTAGTCACAACCAATGGCCTATCAACAATATCCGGTTTCAAACCTAACCGGCCTACCAAATCATCACAAACAAAGGAATGCGACGCTCCAGTATCAAACAACACTCTAACTGGAATACCACAAATGGAAAGAGTACCTTGAACCACCACACTCTTCCCCTTCTCTTCAGCAGTAGGAGCTTTTGAAGACGACGGCACAGCTCCCAAAGCATAAGCTTGCACAATCTGCTTATCTTTCCTCGGTTCTGGACAATCCCTCTTGAAATGCCCCGGTTTGTCACAGTTGTGACACTTTGCTGGCACTCTTGGTTTCTTGCAATCCCTGGAGAGATGACCCTTCTGCTGATAGTTGTAGCAGGTCACTTCGCCCTTCGGCTTCTTCTGGCCATCCTTACCCTTCTGTTGCTGCTGCTTCCTCTTCTTGTTTCCACCCTGCTGTGGTTTAGACTCTTCCTTGGTCACAGCAATAACAGAACTCTCCTTAGGAAACAAACTCTCATGCCTGAGAGCTTTTTCCACAAGCTTCTCAAACGGATCGTCTAAGTGATCCACCAACTGCCTCCCAAGATAAGCGTCTAAACCGGTCACAAACTTCTCATTCTTCTGATAGGGAGAATCAATATACGATCTGGCATACTTGGACAAAGCTTCAAGCTCAGAGACATACTCAAGAACGGGTCTTCCACCTTGCTTGAGCTCCACAAATTTTTTAAACAAGACAGATTTCTGAGCCATAGAGATGAACTTAGCTTCAAATCTGACTTGGAATTGCTCCCAAGTAATCTCTTCCTCTGGAGTATCGATGGTGATAGAGTTCCACCAATCCGAAGCTCTCCCTTGAAGTTGCCTTGATGCAAGCTTCCTCTTAGTTGCATCCTCAACTCCCAAGTCACCAAAGATCCTTCTACAAGCATCAATCCATCTTTGCACTTCAATGGTTGATTCCGTTCCCAAGAAAACCTTTCCTCCAAGAGAAGTATAGTCCTTGCAAAGCTTAGCAAAATCCACTGGTCTTGGAGCTTGAACTCGAACTCCAACATCTACTGATGGCCCCGAGGCTGGTATCCTTCTCATGATCGAAGTCATCATGGCCTCAAACATAGGAGCATAATCAACAGCTTCCCTAGCAGCACGGCCTTCCCCCACAGCTGGTCTCCCCCTTCGACTCATCCTTAATATCTACAAAAAGGAATGACTTAGAACACCTTGAGAAACAACCGCATAAGGAGTTCAAATCCTTCTAAACTACTATATTATATATAGTAATTATTCATCAAAATACAATTACGTCTCTCATACGTAGTTACGTCAGCGAGTGTTGGCTAAAATCGATTAACCAAAGCTCTGATACCAAATATGACGACCGCCCATGACTCCCGCACCAAAACAAGAGGATAATGCGCTGAAGGTGTGTCAGGCAGCCATGGGTGACCGTCAAGGTAGAATAAACATCGCAGACTCTATCGTAAAACTCACAGCGCATGAATAAAATACCATAGAGAAATATAATATAGTGAAGCTCCCTTAGAACAGAATATCATCATCTAATCATAATAGCTTTATACATGGTCTGAATCATGAATACAAGAAGCCTCACTACATAGCACTCAGAGTAATCAACAAACAGCGGAATATCCAGTACATAGAATATGAAAATAATATGTAAAGCCTCCTGCTCGTCTTCGTCATCATCAGCGTGAGCCACTAAGATCAGCATCTGCCACCTGTCACCTAGTCTGCCCATCCCAACATGGATGAACAGCCCAAGGTAATAAGACGAGACATAAAACCTTGAGTCAGACAAAGTCTTAGTGAGCAGTAAATCAACTGTCAAACATACGAAAAGAGCATAAAGGATAAAAGGAATAGGAACCAAACCATCCCACTCCGCCTTTTTCTACAGTGATAGCCCCAGACACACACACTAAGGAGAAGCAAGCATAACATGGCAGACAATTAAAAGTAAAGCAATAATCATTCGAGTCAAGGTCGATGTTTTCCAAATACAAACCCCCAAGGCCTAAACCAAGATCAGATAAGCACCCAGAAAACACCGCTCTTGAGACCGAATGATGGTACAGCCAAACATCCATGACTCTGGCTATCACTGTTATCATTGCCTTGATTTCACCGTTAATTGAATGACCAACTCATTCTTTTATCCATCTGTCAAGGGCTAATGGTAACCCCGGTTCTAGACATAACTCTGCACGTCGTCGCAGCCCGTGCCTAGGAATTTTCGCAACTACCCAGAGTACTAGCACGTCGTCGCAGCCCGTGCTTGGAACGTCGTCGCAGCCCGTTCCAACGTACTCTTGCTTTGAGCATGCTAGAACCTTCAACAACGATGAGATCTCAGCCTCCTAATCATCCTCCTCGGCGACTATTTCCATACTAGCTCAAGCGCCTCTCGAGCTAATCATTATCAACCAACTCGCATCGCATCATCGAGTTATCAACATGCTTGGGATGATCCCGTCTGGATTAAACCAAGATTATCTCACATCATGCTTCTCTTTATCGCATCATAGCAAAGTCTCATCTCAACATCATGGCTTGCCTCATCGCATCATGGCAAAGTCCCATCTCAACATCATCTAATCCATACATATGAGCTTCAACATCCGCTTCATATGCCACAAGCAGCTTTCCTTATTCAAGAGCCTTTCCACTTAGCTTTTGAATCATCATCAACCAACTTGATCAAATCAAGCTATATATCAACTAATCAATCAAATCAAACATTAATCCAAGCAATCAATCATTCAAACAAGATCTAAAAAAACAATTACAATGATAATGGCAATTTCGTAAATAAATGAGCATAGATCTAACATACATGAATCATGGGTTTTTAGCATAGATCTATCAAATATAAATCATGGGTTTTGTCTCTTCAACTTGATAAATGATCTTGTATAAGTAAACATTTTCATAAGTAATGGATCTACACTTGGATCTAAAGAAATATGCATAAAATCACTATCTACAACACTTCAACAAACCACCAATCCAGTATACTCCTTTGGGTCCGCGTGAGAGATAACCACCACTCACCAAATCACCTAAACACTTCAAAAACTATCAACTTCAGATCTGGACAGCGAAGATTCAAGCTTGATTCGTCGAAATCCCGCTTGAAACGATGAAATCTAGCTTCGTTGGATGAAGATCTTCAACTTTGGCTCTTGGATCTTCAATCTCGATCTTCGATCTTGGATGGATGTTAGAACTAGATTGGAGTGGAGAAAAGAAGATGAAGAAATGATGTAGTCGAGCTCTCAAAATGGCAGCACTTCGTCGCTTCAAAAACCGGTGCCAAAAAGTGAACCAAAGCCCTCTATTTATAGGCTGGAAGCCCCATGAGTCATCGCCCTTTAAGTCGGTCACGACTTATCCCATGAGTCGTCCATGACTCATCAAACAACACGTTATACGACTCATCGAGCCCAGCCAACCTATCCTTAACTCGTAAATGACTCAACAACCTAGCGACATACGACTCAGCCATTCCCACGACTCAACAGGTACTACAACCTAACACACACAAAACCAAACGACTTATCCTATGCGCGGCCTAACTCATACACGAGCTATGACTCAACGGCTTACGACTTATCGAACCCAACGACTCAACTGGGAAACGACTTATCACCTGGCCGACCCAACGACTTAACTCGTATACGAGTCATGACCTAACTACACATGCCGTCCTAACACTAAGCCGGCCCAATCCACTAACCCTTAACTCGGTAACTCTGCTAACTCGTTAGCTCACTAACCCGCTAACACACTAGCCTCACTAACTCGGCAACGCGCTAACTCCACTAACCCTTAAGTCGTTCAGTTCTTAACCCGGTCAGACCTAACCTGTTAACTCCTATAACTCGGCCATACGAGTTAATCCTTATCTCGCCCACTAGTTAACTCGTTAACTATTATGACTCGGTCAACATACTAACACGCTAACTCGTCCCAGCCACTAAGTCGCTAACCTTTCTAACCCGATAACTCATAACTCGCTAATATCACTAACCTGTTAACTCGCTCTAGCACTATCTCGAGTTAACTTCCCAATCTAACTTCCACGCGACTCAAACAACATACGATTTATCCTCCCTTACGACATAGGCTAAGGACGACATAAACAACACTAACGACCTAGAATTCTACGATATATCGACACGTAAAATACGGGTCGTTACATTCTCTCCCCCTTAGGAATTTCGCCCCTGAAATTCCAAACAAACAACAGCAATCAAAATTATTCTGCATGTCTACCATCCATAGTAATCAAAAAACCATGCATCCAATTCTAGCCTAGCATGCAGAATTCTATGATTAGAACAAGTTACAAATTCATGAGATGTCACGACACCTTAGGTCCATACCTCAAAGAGTTCAGGATGAGCTGCTTTCTTCCTCTCTTGCTCCTCCCATGTACAGTCGTTAACATCATCACTCCATTGTATCTTGAGCAACGTAATCGTCTTCCTCCTAAGCTGTTTCGTGTCGGTTTCAACAACACGAAGCGGCTTATGAGGTCCCGTAACTACTGGATCAACCTCTAAATCTTCACAGCTATCAGCAGAAACCACCGTATTCGAGTCATGCACATACTTCCGTAGATAAGATACATGAAAGACATTGTGCACACCCGCCATCTTCTCCGGTAACTCTAATCTATAAGCGAGCTTTCCAATTCGCTCGATAATCGGGAATGGTCCAACAAATCTCGGAGTTAACTTTCCTTTCTTCCCGAATCTAATAACATTCTTTAGAGGAGAAATCTTCATAAAAACCATATTACCTACGTCGAATTCCAAATCCTTACGACGATTATTGGCATAACTTTTCTGATGATCTTGGGCTGCCTTCATTCGTTGCCGAATGATCATTATACAATACAATCCGAAGTCTGATGAATCATCTCTGGCCCAAGTATCAGTTTTTCTCCAGTTTCCAACCAACATGTCGGAGAGTTACACGGTCTTCCATATAATGCCTCAAATGGTGCCATACCAATACTCGACTTATAACTGTTGTTATATGCAAATTCCACCAAATGAAGGTGATCTTCCCATGATCCTCCGAAGTCCAAAACACAGGCTCTGAGAAGATCTTCCAAAATTCGGTTGACTCTCTCAGTCTGACCATCTGTTTGAGGGTGATAAGCTGTACTCAAACACAACTTAGTTCCCAAAACTTCCTGGAAGCTCTTCCAAAATCCACTAGTGAACAATGGGTCTCGATCGCTCACTATACTCTTCGGAACACCATGGAATCGAACAATCCACTTCACATACAACTCAGCCAACTTCGATGCAGTCCTGGTTGATCGAACAGGGATGAACCTTGGACTCTTAGTCAAACGATCTACGATGACCCAAATCCCTTCATTCCCTGTCCTGGTTCTAGGTAGACCATCGATAAAATCAATCGACACTTGCTCCCACTTCCATGTAGGAACCTCTAATGGCTGAAGTAATCCACTGGGCTTCTTCTGCTCAGCTTTCACCAACTGGCAGTTCATACACTTGGAAATAAAATTTCCAACATCCTTCTTCATACCTTCCCAGTAATAGGTTCTCTTCATATCCCGATACATCTTATTTCCACCTGGATGAATTGTCAACTTCGAGTGATGACTTTCCCTAAGAACTTCATCTCTCAATCCATCTACATCGGGAACAACTAGTCGTCCTTGCTTTCGAAGCCAACCCTCTCGATCGACTTCAAATCCTTTATTCTTTTCTGGATTCAATCCAGATTCCAAATCTCGGATAATCTTGACAAGCTTATCGTCTCGCTTTTGGCTCTCGCCAATTCTCTCCACAAGAGTAGGCCTTATCGATAAGTTTGCCAACATCTCAGGTTCCAACTCACATCTAGGCCTGAAATCAAATCCAGCCAAATACTCAAGACTCATCCACTCCGAAAACATGGCTCCTAGTCCTGCATGTCTTCGACTCAACGCGTCAGCCACTGCGTTACCTTTTCCCGGAGTATAGGCTATACCAAAATCATACGATGCTAAGAACTCTAGCCACCATTGCTGCCGAAGATTCAAATCTTTTTGGGAGAACAGATACTTCAACGACTTATGATCTGTAAACAACTCAAATCTAACTCCCAACAGGTAATGTCTCCACATCTTCAAAGAAAATACAATCGCCGCTAACTCCAAATCATGAGTCGGATAATTCCTTTCATGCGGCTTCAGTTGTCGACTAGCATACGCAACAACTCTATCCTTCTGCATCAGCACTGCTCCAAGTCCAGTACCACATGCATCGGTGTAAACCACTATCTCATCATTCCCACTTGGAATAGTCAAAACAGGAGCACTCATCAGTCGCTCTTTCAGGATTCCAAAAGCTTGCTCACACTTATCATCCCATCTGAACACTTGGTTCTTTTTCGTCAATCCTGTTAGCGGTGCAGCTATCTTGGAAAAGTCTTTGATAAACCGACGGTAATATCCTGCTAATCCAAGAAAACTTCTCACATCAGATGCATTCTTAGGTCTAACCCAATCCTGGATTGCTGCCACCTTAGCGGGATCAACCGCGATTCCATTTCCAGAGATAACATGGCCTAAAAACCTCACTTCACCCTTCCAGAAGTGACACTTCGAAAACTTAGCCTTCAGCTGATGTTTCCGTAAGATTTCCAAAACAATACATAAGTGCGTCTCGTGCTCTTCTTCAGTTCTGGAATAAATCAGAATATCATCCACGAACACAAGTACGAACTTGTTCAACTGATCTCTGAATACTCTATTCATAAGATCCACAAAATATGCTGGTGCGTTAGTCAATCCAAACGGCATTACCAGCCACTCATAAAAACCAGATGGTGTCCTAAAAGCAGTCTTCGGCACACTATCCTTTGCCACTCTCAACTGGTGAAATCCCGTTGCCAAATCCATCTGAGAAAACACCTTAGCATCGTGAAGCTGAACAAACAAGTCATCTATTCTCGGCAATGGGTACTTGTTCTTCTTAGTCACCTTATTCAGCTCACGATAATCGACACACAAACTCAACGATCCATCCGCTTTGGTTGCGAACACAACTGGTGCACCCCATTCGGACACACTACGCCGAATGAATCCTTTCTGTAAAAGGTCATCAACTTGCACCTTCAACTCTTGTTGTTCCTTAGGCGCCATCCGCCTAAGAGGCATCACAACAGATCTGGCTCCCTCAACTAGATCGATACGAAACTCGATCTCCCTATGCGGCGGTAACCCTTTGACTTCGTCAAAGACATCCTCAAATCCATTCACAATAGGCACCGATGACAGTCCATCCCGTGGAACAACCAGCGAATACATGAAGCTCATGAAGACGCCTTCCTCATGCTTACATCGTATCACAACCTTTCGCCCTTCCACATTCCCGACTGTCACCTCCAGCCTCTCACAATCAATCCTTGCCGCATACTTCCTAAGCCAGTCCATACCCAAAATAATTCCGAACCCCGCAAAGTTCAGAACAAAGCAATCACCAACAAACGAGCAATCATGACTCGACACAACTAGACCACGGCATATCATACACAAACAAGACGAACCCCCAACCGGATTAGTCACAACCAATGGCCTATCAACAATATCCGGTTTCAAACCTAACCGGCCTACCAAATCATCACAAACAAAGGAATGCGACGCTCCAGTATCAAACAACACTCTAACTGGAATACCACAAATGGAAAGAGTACCTTGAACCACCACACTCTTCCCCTTCTCTTCAGCAGTAGGAGCTTTTGAAGATGACAGCACAGCTCCCAAAGCATAAGCTTGCACAATCTGCTTATCTTTCCTCGGTTCTGGACAATCCCTCTTGAAATGCCCCGGTTTGTCACAGTTGTGACACTTTGCTGGCACTCTTGGTTTCTTGCAATCCCTGGAGAGATGACCCTTCTGCTGACAGTTGTAGCAGGTCACTTCGCCCTTCGGCTTCTTCTGGCCATCCTTACCCTTCTGTTGCTGCTGCTTCCTCTTCTTGTTTCCACCCTGCTGTGGTTTAGACTCTTCCTTGGTCACAGCAATAACAGAACTCTCCTTAGGAAACAAACTCTCATGCCTGAGAGCTTTTTCCACAAGCTTCTCAAACGGATCGTCTAAGTGATCCACCAACTGCCTCCCAAGATAAGCGTCTAAACCGGTCACAAACTTCTCATTCTTCTGATAGGGAGAATCAATATACGATCTGGCATACTTGGACAAAGCTTCAAACTCAGAGACATACTCAAGAACGGGTCTTCCACCTTGCTTGAGCTCCACAAATTTTTTAAACAAGACAGATTTCTGAGCCATAGAGATGAACTTAGCTTCAAATCTGACTTGGAATTGCTCCCAAGTAATCTCTTCCTCTGGAGTATCGATGGTGATAGAGTTCCACCAATCCGAAGCTCTCCCTTGAAGTTGCCTTGATGCAAGCTTCCTCTTAGTTGCATCCTCAACTCCCAAGTCACCAAAGATCCTTCTACAAGCATCAATCCATCTTTGCACTTCAATGGTTGATTCCGTTCCCAAGAAAACCTTTCCTCCAAGAGAAGTATAGTCCTTGCAAAGCTTAGAAAAATCCACTGGTCTTGGAGCTTGAACTCGAACTCCAACATCTACTGATGGCCCCGAGGCTGGTATCCTTCTCATGATCGAAGTCATCATGGCCTCAAACATAGGAGCATAATCAACAGCTTCCCTAGCAGCACGGCCTTCCCCAACAGCTGGTCTTCCCCTTCGACTCATCCTTAATATCTACAAAAAGGAATGACTTAGAACACCTTGAGAAACAACCGCATAAGGAGTTCAAATCCTTCTAAACTACTATATTATATATAGTAATTATTCATCAAAATACAATTACGTCTCTCATACGTAGTTACGTCAGCGAGTGTTGGCTAAAATCGATTAACCAAAGCTCTGATACCAAATGTGACGACCGCCCATGACTCCCGCACCAAAACAAGAGGATAATGCGCTGAAGGTGTGTCAGGCAGCCATGGGTGACCGTCAAGGTAGAATAAACATCGCAGACTCTATCGTAAAACTCACAGCGCATGAATAAAATACCATAGAGAAATATAATATAGTGAAGCTCCCTTAGAACAGAATATCATCATCTAATCATAATAGCTTTATACATGGTCTGAATCATGAATACAAGAAGCCTCACTACATAGCACTCAGAGTAATCAACAAACAGCGGAATATCCAGTACATAGAATATGAAAATAATATGTAAAGCCTCCTGCTCGTCTTCGTCATCATCAGCGTGAGCCACTAAGATCAGCATCTGCCACCTGTCACCTAGTCTGCCCATCCCAACATGGATGAACAGCCCAAGGTAATAAGACGAGACATAAAACCTTGAGTCAGACAAAGTCTTAGTGAGCAGTAAATCAACTGTCAAACATACGAAAAGAGCATAAAGGATAAAAGGAATAGGAACCAAACCATCCCACTCCGCCTTTTTCTACAGTGATAGCCCCAGACACACACACTAAGGAGAAGCAAGCATAACATGGCAGACAATTAAAAGTAAAGCAATAATCATTCGAGTCAAGGTCGATGTTTTCCAAATACAAACCCCTAAGGCCTAAACCAAGATCAGATGAGCACCTAGAAAACACCGCTCTTGAGACCGAATGATGGTACGGCCAAACATCCATGACTCTGGCTATCACTGTTATCATTGCCTTGATTTCACCGTTAATTGAATGACCAACTCATTCTTTTATCCATCTGTCAAGGGCTAATGGTAACCCCGGTTCTAGACATAACTCCGCACGTCGTCGCAGCCCGTGCCTAGGAATTTTCGCAACTACCCAGAGTACTAGCACGTCGTCGCAGCCCGTGCTTGGAACGTCGTCGCAGCCCGTTCCAACGTACTCTTGCTTTGAGCATGCTAGAACCTTCAACAACGATGAGATCTCAGCCTCCTAATCATCCTCCTCGGCGACTATTTCCATACTAGCTCAAGCGCCTCTCGAGCTAATCATTATCAACAAACTCGCATCGCATCATCGAGTTATCAACATGCTTGGGATGATCCCGTCTGGATTAAACCAAGGCTATCTCACATCATGCTTCTCTTTATCGCATCATAGCAAAGTCTCATCTCAACATCATGGCTTGCCTCATCGCATCATGGCAAAGTCCCATCTCAACATCGTCTAATCCATACATATGAGCTTCAACATCTGCTTCATATGCCACAAGCAGCTTTCCTTATTCAAGAGCCTTTCCACTTAGCTTTTGAATCATCATCAACCAACTTGATCAAATCAAGCTATATATCAACTAATCAATCAAATCAAACATTAATCCAAGCAATCAATCATTCAAACAAGATCTAAAAAACAATTACAATGATAATGGCAATTTCGTAAATAAATGAGCATAGATCTAACATACATGAATCATGGGTTTTTAGCATAGATCTATCAAATATAAATCATGGGTTTTGTCTCTTCAACTTGATAAATGATCCTGTATAAGTAAACATCTTCATAAGTAATGGATCTACACTTGGATCTAAAGAAATATGCATAAAATCACTATCTACAACACTTCAACAAACCACCAATCCAGTATACTCCTTTGGGTCCGCGTGAGAGATAACCACCACTCACCAAATCACCTAAACACTTCAAAAACTATCAACTTCAGATCTGGACAGCGAAGATTCAAGCTTGATTCGTCGAAATCCCGCTTGAAACGATGAAATCTAGCTTCGTTGGATGAAGATCTTCAACTTTGGCTCTTGGATCTTCAATCTCGATCTTCGATCTTGGATGGATGTTAGAACTAGATTGGAGTGGAGAAAAGAAGATGAAGAAATGCTATAGTCGAGCTCTCAAAATGGCAGCACTTCGTCGCTTCAAAAACCGGTGCCAAAAAGTGAACCCAAGCCCTCTATTTATAGGCTGGAAGCCCCATGAGTCGTCGCCCCTTAAGTCGGTCACGACTTATCCCGTGAGTCGTCCATGACTCATCAAACAACACGTTATACGACTCATCGAGCCCAGCCAACCTATCCTTAACTCGTAAACGACTCAACAACCTAGCGACATACGACTCAGCCATTCCCACGACTCAACAGGTACTACAACCTAACACACACAGAACCAAACGACTTATCCTATGCACGGCCTAACTCATACACGAGCTACGACTCAACGGCTTACGACTTATCGAACCCAATGACTCAACTGGGAAACGACTTATCACCTGGCCGACCCAACGACTTAACTCGTATACGAGTCATGACCTAACTACACATGCCGTCCTAACACTAAGCCGGCCCAATCCACTAACCCTTAACTCGGTAACTCTGCTAACTCGTTAGCTCACTAACCCGCTAACACACTAGCCTCACTAACTCGGCAACGCGCTAACTCCACTAACCCTTAAGTCGTTCAGTTCTTAACCCGGTCAGACCTAACCTGTTAACTCCTATAACTCGGCCATACGAGTTAATCCTTATCTCGCCCACTAGTTAACTCGTTAACTATTATGACTCGGTCAACATACTAATACGCTAACTCGTCCCAGCCACTAAGTCGCTAACCTTTCTAACCCGATAACTCGTAACTCGCTAATATCACTAACCTGTTAACTCGCTCTAGCACTATCTCGAGTTAACTTCCCAATCTAACTTCCACGCGACTCAAACAACATACGAGTTATCCTCCCTTACGACTTAGGCTAAGGACGACATAAACAACACTAACGACCTAGAATTCTACGATATATCGACACGTAAAATACGGGTCGTTACAATTCAAAAAATACTTTTAAATCGTATTATTATGATATATTTTCCAAAATCTTAAAACTAATTTCAGAATATCAGAGTTCAATTCCTCAAATTTCAAATTCAAAACCCTTTAGTTATTGATCATTTTTATATAAATCAATTTCTTATAGAATTTCCAAAACTTCAAATCCTTTCGAACTTCAAATTCTCGTTTTTGAATGGTATATAATCCTTGTCGAAAACATTTCCTCTTTTATATATAGAATATAATCATACCTATCAAAATAATAATTTCGGTTTAGAAAATAATTCCTAAAATACAAAAAAACCCGATTTTTCAAAGGATGATTCAAGAATGAATTTCAAAAAAAAATATAGAGATTCAAATTAGAGGAACTCTAATCAAATAGAATTCTGATTTGAAGGTAGGCTCGAACGAAAATGAGACAATTATATTACAAAATAGAGGATGGGTACTTATATAAATCGCGAGCTACCTTAACCGAGTCACCATGGTTTCAAATCTTTCAAAGACTGGCAATTGTAAAGGAGTTTCACCCCTTTACTATCATTCAAAGATTGGCGAGATCTCCTATTCTTACAGAGACCATTCGAAATGGAGTCATGAGATACTCCAGAATCATGGAATATGAATAGGGAGAGAAGATAATGGATTTTGGAGCCGTAGGGAAAGTTCCAAAGTCCAACGGAAAAACCAAATCAAAGAGGAAGAAATTCAAGCTCGAACGAAAGTGATTCTGAAAATAAATTTACTATATATGCTAAGTTTGCCTAGAGCCAAGGCTCTGATACCAACTGTAACGGACCACCTGCCAGTGAGGTAACACCCAATGTAGAATACATTGGTACCTGTGTTTTGCCTTTATGGCCAGCCTCTCGACTGCACCAACCCTCGCAAGGACATGTAGGAGTAAGAATCATCCGCTCGCTACCAAACCAAATACGAGAACCCCCTATCATGTTGCACCCTTCAAAGTGCATAGGCAGACACACATGCCTGACTTGAATTGCTCAAAATATCAGATTGTTAATTTAAATGTGGTAGAACTCAGCATATAAAGTTAAGAAATCAATCACAGAAACACAGACACAGAGTAATATAATGTAGTGGAATAGATAAATAGTAGTTCATGAAGCTGCTATATAACCATCAGAGCTTGAAATAAAATAAAACAGAATATCTCAAACACGGTGAAGTCTCTAGTACAAACAGATGACCTTTCTGAACAAATCAACTGGAAAGTCTGAAAGCTGCAATGATCGTTGGATCTTCAAACGAAGCTCCAAACTCCAAATGTGAGTCTTAGATGCTGTGTTTCTCAGTCTGACTCGAGCGTAAAGCAAAACACAAAGCACTCGAGTAAGGATTAACATTCTTATATCAATAAATCCAACTCAAGTGAAATATCAACTGAAATACAAATAACTTAAAGGATGTTTGGGATAACCATCCTCTAAGGATCCGTAGAACTATCTACAATGTAGAAATATACACTATAACACCGTGGTCATTCCCAATTTCTTACCTCAAACCAAAATATCATTTCATTTCAAGTATATCTACTTCCCAAAATAGTGTGTGTATATATATTGAGTAATTTATAAAGTAAAGTATTAGTAATTTCCTCAAACTTCACAAATCTCTTCAAAATCAACTCGACTTTCCCATTCAAATTAAATTCAATCCCAATTTATCCATTTCCATTCAATTCAGTTTATGACCAAACAAACTCAAATTTTATCAATTTCAAATATAGATTTGATTTATAAAATAAACCATTTAATTTTAATATAATTCAAAGTCAACACATTTCGAAGCTTTAAATATTTAACATTTCAAAGACTAAATTTGATAATTGCATTTATCTCCAAATTTGACTACACTATTATTTAGTTTTAAATGTTCCCTTAATAAATTCAATATTATTTATATGACCTTAAATTTACATTTCTATATGTCACCTTCGATTTCTTTAAACGTGACATATCCATTAAATTACTTAAAACAAAATCAAGTTATAAGACCAAAATTTAAAGTTTCTAATTCAATAGCTTCAAATCGATTTCATTAAATAAAATCCTTAATTAAATACAATTTCAAATAAGTCTCAAATATATCTTCCAACCTTAGCTTATTAAATTATTCCCCAAATCTGTTTCTAAAATACAAATTTAATAAATCTTTAAACATCTTTCATATTAATTGAATCAATCTTAATTAAATTATATATTATTATTAAATCTATATAAAAAATAACCTTTATATATAATATTTAAATCAATATTTTTCAAAACCATATATTTCTTTCAAAACCATAGAATTCATTTTCAAAATATCTATATAGACCAACGACATCGGTGTATAAATTTCTATTCTACGGTCAAGTGATACAGATATTTATCATTTCAATACGTAATTTAAATATACACGGGTAGATATCATTTCGAGCTGCTATCCCAAATTCAAATCCAATGAAAATCACTTGGGTCTATCATTTCAACCCATAACGATTTTCTCCTATTCTAAAGTCCATTCGGGTATGTATCATTTCAACCCATATTAAATTCTATACTAACAGGGAACATGTAGAGTGATAACCGATAATATAAAATATAACAATAGGCATATATCAGCAATAACAATATAATATAAACAACAGGATTGGTGTCATATCCCACAGGTGAACAATTATAGATGATAGCATATATGACAATTTAAACAACTACAGCAGCGTATTTCAATTATCATTTCAATTGAAATCAAATTTAATAAATACAAGAACATTAATCGTGAGCGATTATTCACCTTTCGAGGCTATAGAGGATAGAAAATGAATTTGGGTTACGAATTGCAAAGCTAAGTTGGCACGAATTGACGAACTAAGCTGATAAGTGAATCGATGATCAAAAGGAATTACTTTTTGATATAACCTAAAATATATACATTACTATTAAAATTTATAAATATGTTATATCAATATTTTAATTTAAGACAAATATGCTTAAATACTATCAATTTTCAAGATCAATATTTAATGCATAAATAAGCTTACTTAAGTAGGAAATAAAGTCACGATATATATTAAATTTTAAAATCAGACAACATTGCCTTATTCCCACACATATAACTATACCCCTTTAAAACAACTTTATATATTCTGAATTTCACCTATATTTTTAAACCGCTAATATGTAACTTTTATCCCTATTAAATATATAGAAAGTAAACATACTTTGTAACATATATATAACTGTAAATAAAATCATATATTCAGATTTTCAAACTATTAATTTATAACATAAACACAGATATACTAACCAGACCTTTAAAATACTATATATAAGCATATAACTATATATATATATCAAACTGTTTCAATGTAAAGTTTCAAAGTAAATGTTATATACATAGTTAAAGTCCAACAAATATCATATATGCTTATAAAATTTATAATACACGTATGCAGACGTTGATAAATATGTAGACAATGCTTAACGAATATATATACACGTCACTCCCAAATCAGTTATGAATGTAAACAACACTTGTATGACTTCATATAATATATAATATATATATAGGCAACATATTATATAAATATATATATATAAACCGAGCTTATAATATTACAGACAAAACTAACAACCCAGACTGCATATGAAATACAATACATATACATATGGTCAGCTATTATATATAGGTGAAATTAATAATATACAATATACATAAGTTATTACGAAACAAAAATCAAAACAAAGTATAAAACGAAATTAATATCAATAGTTATAAAACAAAATATATTATAAGTAAAGTACAAACAAAACTGTTAAATAATTATTTATATAACTATATAGTGACAATAACTTAAAATCTCGGTATACAAATTATAATTACTTGTTACAGCGACATATATGTACATATATATGAATTATATTTAAACAATTAAGCAACATAATGTATATACCAATATCTAGGGAAGATGCATGCCAACGGGATGAAGTGAGGCTGCACACGCCAGTGGGCTTCGAGCGTGTGTGTTTGCGCCAGGCCGGTGGAGGCGGTGGTGATGAGAAACTCGGCATGGGAAAAGACGGCTTGGAGGTTGGTTTGCTAGGTCACGACACGGTGAAGGAGGAGGCGGATCAGCATCAGGGAGAGGCACCGGTGCTTGCGGCTATGAGACAGAGGCGGGTCGATGGGTTTCTCGACTGTGAATTAGAATGGAGGTGGGGAAAGAAGAACAGTCGAATCATGCCAGGAATCAACCAATATTGTTTTCTCTGGAAAAAGATTAAGAGCAGGAAAGAGGAAAGAAATAGATATTGGAAGAAGTATGCAAGCTTGATTATTATATATGTACTTTATTTATATTTGAAATGTAAGCATAGAAGAAGGGAAAAGGCAGAGCAATACGGACCCGAAACATGTATTGGGACCAGAGAATAATAAAGTGGAATGACGGATGAGTAGCAGTTGTGCATTGATTCAGCAAAATAATTGAAGCAATTTATTATATTGCTTTGGCTTCACATTTAAATTCTAAACCGCGAAGGAAAGCTAAGGATCACAATTTTTGATACCGATACGATGTACCGTTCCACCGTTTCCATCGTACATCGGACATCAAAACACAGAAAAGAATATACCACAGAGATCAGCACGGCGATGTGATCAAAACAGTATACAGATATTAGTAGTACGATCCTCCAATCGAAAGTCGATAATCGGTACTAGAAATGCTGTTATTTTGCAGAAAATAAGATAAATGGAGCAATAGAAGTCGGAATTTAGGAATGCGGGAGATGATGCCTCACTCAGAAGAAGACTTAGAAATTTATTGTGTAAAATATTCAGGTTTGTAAAATATTTTATCATCATCAATTATTAACTGATTTTAATTAAATAAAATTACACAATAAAATAAACTTCATATTATTAATTGAAAGTTTATCATTTTCTATTGTTATAAGACGTATTTCAAATGTATAATTTTTATTCCAAAATATTTTTATTCAAAATTTCTAAAAAATTTAACTAGTTATGTAAATAAAACCATTAAAATTTACGGGTCTTTACACTATTTCACTGTCGATCATCCTCCATGGTGGTCGATAAATTCGTCCATCATTTTTGCCGAGACCTTTGACCCCAAGGCAAATTTCAGCCGGGATCCTGACGCTATCAGACCACGTGATCGCCGAAATATGACCAAAACTCAATATTCATTCAACTCATAATTCTCAATAAATACGAACATAAAAATCTTGATATCATTGTCAAAATTCATCATTTACGAGTACGAATCACATTATAAAATCAAAACATGAAAACAAGACAATCGAATTTCTGACTTGATTTTGTTTTCACTGTTCTACCTTCTTCCCTGTTAAATGCTTGATAACTATACTTTTAAACATTTTTAAAAATGAGATGTAGTTAATTCAAACATATTTTGTTTAGACAACATAAGCTATAAGAGAATATAGGAAGAGATTTTAAATTTTGAACTTGAATTAAAACTTGTAAACTAAAACAGAGATGCTTGTTTGCCTGTTTCCAGACATGCACATATAGACACACACACACATATTTATGTACATACAAAATATTTCAGAACTTCACTTCAAATAAACATCAAGTTATAGATCGGGTTAAAGTAGTTTACTCACCTGGATATTGTTTTGAACAGGGAGCATACTTTTGAAAATTTGAAAAAAAGTGGAATTTGATTGTTGACTGAAGTTTGATATTTATGATGATCTATAGCTTGCTTTGATTTGAGATGATCTGAAACTTGGCTTGATTTAACATGAGTTGAACTTACATGCTTTCAGATTTAAGATTGTTTTAGGTTTGAATTTGAAAAAGAGGTTGTTGCTTGTTTGATTTTGTTTTTTAAAATTGTTGGTTTCCAAGTTTTGGTTTTCTTTTGCTTTTGATTTTCTCTCTGGTTTTGATCTTTCCAAGGTTGTTTTTAAGTTTTGAGATAGATGAAAGAAAGTAAAGTGTAGGAGTATAGTTTTGTGTATATATAACATTGTTTTTCACTTTATTAATAATTAAAAATTCAACGAAAATAAGTGACACTTGTTTATTTCGTGATGTCTTTATCTTACATTTGCTCAATTACATGTATAATTAATTTACACTTGTTAAATCCCATGCTAAGATGATTACACTTGTTTAATTTCTTATTATAATGTTTACACATGTAATTTGCATGTTATTAAATGTTTTCAATAAATTTCAATATATATATATATATATATATATATTAAAGCTTTTTATTTATATTTAACACATTTCCTTTTATTTGTATATATTTATAACTTTAAAGAAATTGATTTTAAAATATAATTACACACTAATAAATAAATACACATATATAATATATATAACTTTTTAAAATATAGAATTTAACTTTTTAATAGTTTTCGAAAATTATTATTAAATTAAATTAAAAATATAACTTCCAAATCACAATGTATATTTATACATATATTAAAATTAGAAGAAAAAATTATTATCTTTTAAAATATAGAGTTTTCTAAATCCAATTTATTAAGATACTTATTTTGGAATTTCAAACCAGAATTCTATTTACAATCTATTATATATATAAGAAAACACTTATCTTATTTTATTTGAAAAAATTTCAAACTAATTCACAATTTAATCCCAAAAACCATATTAATTACTAAATTAAATTTGGCTCAAAAACGGGATCGTTACATAAATCGTTATTTAATTTATTATTTAACTTAAATTGGCACTTAAATAACTGTTGTTGTATATTAGTTAATTGTTGATATTTATTTGGCTGACTTGGATGATGTTTGTGATGAATGCTTTATTGTTGATATTGGATGAATGGATGTTATATTTTATACCGCTACAAACTGCAAGTTCACTATGCGTGGAAATGCTACATACCCGAATGATCCATCGATTAGGGAAAAATCGTTATGAGTTGAAATGATACAATCGAGCGATTTTATGGATTTTATTATTAAATTCTAGATTGTGGTTTGAAATGATATATAACCGTCAAATTGTAAATTGCAGATTGAAACGATAAATATCTGTATCACTTGACCATAGGGTAGAGAATTATATATGGACACCGGAATGGTTAAATTAAATGATTTTTAATCCTTAATTTTTGAATTTAATTGAATGATATTTTTGAAAGAAACTTGTTTTATATAAATTGAATCATTATTGAAAATCAAGTTATATTGAAACTTAAATAGGTTAAAAGAATTGTTAAGGAAATCAGATTTAAAATTGTAAGTTGAATTTTGAAGTATAAATGGAATAAAAGGAAATTGAGCAATTGAAATTGTTTGAAACATAAATTTGAAATATTTGGAATGTGAGTAATTTAAATTTATATTTCGAACAGGGTTTTGGAAGCGATATTGAATTTAATATTGTATTGAGAATTTGAATTGGAAAATTTGAAATCGGGTTTGGATATTGAAATGGTCGAAATGTATTGGACTGAAACAAATAGTTTAAAATTGATATAACTGTTTTAAAAATATATTATTTTAAAGACTTATTTATTAAGATTTTCAAACATTTAAATAAATTAACCGAATTTTTTTCTTATTTTAAATCTAATTAATCTAATATAAAGCTATTTAATCAACTTTAATTATATTTGATCTATTTCATATCTGTTTAACTATCTTAAATCAATTTAATAGTATCTTTAAATCTATAACCAAACTATTTTAGAGTATTTTAACTAATTATAACTATTTTAACTATTTATAATCATTTAAACTATTTTCTAAATTTACAAACTAAGTAAAGTAGAAGTATTTATATTCAATTTGCTGATTTGAAAGAGAATACGTTTGAATGATGTTATAACCTAAGTTGGGATTTAAAAGTTACAATTTATTTGAATATGATGATTTTAAAGAAAGGATTTAACCTATTTTGGGAATATGATTTTGGAAGAAATTATGATTTTGGAAACGATATGATTTGAAAGTGAATATGATTTGAAGTGGATATGATTTCGAAAGAGATTTTATTTGAAAGAGAATATGATATTTTGATATAAATTGTGAATTGACTTTTGAAATGTAAAAGAACCATCCGGTGTGCAATAAGCATTTCGTTGCTAAAGAAATTTGGATCAGATATTGTCATACTCTCTACCAATACGGAAAACCACTTTAACAACTAGGTATGTGGTGGAGATTTCAAAAATGAAGTAGGATGGTTTAGAGAATGATTTCTGTATAAGGTATGACGTGACCCTAACTCCCGTAAGTCAGCTTAGATGTGACTAAAACAGGAGCTATACTGGGCCAAGTTTGGTAATTCCTCCTATTGGGCACATTTCTTCGATACTATACTATGACTTTGTGATTGATTTAGTGGCCACCCTTGATTTTGATTTGGGAGTGTGTTCTGAGGTGGCCGATAGTAGCTGCTATGCGTTACCAACAGTCCGAGAGTGCAATTGGTACATCTAAACGCTGGCATTGCCTCGATTTTCTTGTTCACATGCTCTAGAGCGCCTTTTACGAGTTTATTTTGTACGATACCTATGGGGTGCCCTCTGTGTAGACCTCTCGGAGGAGCGTACGGTACTGTATAGAGTATGGGAATATATAAAATGTGTTAAGAGGGATATGGGTAACGCCTTAACACTATTTTAATACTTTTACTTTACTGTAGACACTATTATAATAGTGTATTGTATTGCATAGTATATAGTTTAACAGATCCTTAAGAGATGTGAATCTCGAACTTCTCTTAAGTTACTGCACTCACATTAGACACTGGATAGGAGATGTCAAACCCCGTAAACATCTCTGATGCCGTCACACACATATTTACCGTTGATTTAAATTACATAAGATCTTCTAGTTCTAACTCGAGTGTTTTGTCTGTTCAATTCGCTCGGGTCAGCCATAGCATTTCAAGATTTGAAGACCTTATTTTTGAATGAACGAAGACAAAGATTTATGCTACTATTGTTTACTATATTTTTCCACCGCATTTACTATTCCGCTGCATTAATTATTTATCTCTCCTATATGTAACTTTGATTCTGTGTTGTATAAATATAGTAGAATGTTTTTGTAAACACCTTCATGAACTGTTATTTGATTATTATATTTTATCATTCCACTATGAGATTTTTTTTTTCATTTATTTCTTTCTCTGTTTTTCTTACTTAACCCAATAACAATCTGCCTTTTTATATGGTTCAAGTCTAACGTGTATGGTTTATCATCGATTTAAACAGTCTAAAAAGGCAGGTCGTTACAAAAATGATATGGTTTTGAGAAAATGATATTTTTATATTAATTGTAAATTGACTTTTTGAAATGTAAAAGAACCATCTTGTGCGAAATAAGAATTTGGTTGTTAAAGAGACCGGGATCGGATATTGTCATACTCTCTGCCAATACCGAAAACCACTTTAACAATTATGTACGTGGTGGAAATTCTAGAAATGAAGTAGGATGGTTTAGCGAACGACTTCTGCATGAGGTATGACGAGCCCTGACTCCCGTGAGTCAGCTTAGATGTGGGTAAAACAGGAGCCGCCAAATGAGGTCATTCCTCCTATCGGACATGCTTCTTCGGTACCATTTTATGACTTCGTGATGATGTGGTGGCCACCCCTTCGTATTGATTATGGAAGTGTGTTCCGAGGTAGTCGATTTTAGCTGCTATGTGTTACCACCAGTCTGGATCCGCAATTACTATATCTACCTTGGCATTGCCTTGAGTATCGTGTTCATATGCCCTAGAGCACCTTCTACAAGTTTGTTTTACACCATACCTATGAAGTGCCCTCTGATAGCCCTTCAGTTTAAAAATTACGGTGCTGTATAAACTATGAGAATATACAAAAATGTGCTAAAGGGGATATGGGTAATGCCTTAACACTACTTTAATACTTTACTTTACTGTAGACATTATTATAATAGTGTATTGTACTACATAGTAGATAGTTTAACGGATCCTTAGGAGATGAAAATTTCGAACATCTCTTAAGTTATTGCACTAACGTTAGACACTGGATAGGAGATGTCAAACCTCATAAACATCATTGACTCCATTACACTCATATCTATTTACCGTTATTTAACTTACATAAGATCTTTAGTTTCGACATTAGTGTTTTGTCCTTTCAATTCGCTTGAATCAGCCTGAGCATTTCAGGGTTGAAGACCTTATTTCTGGACAATGAAGACGAAGATTTGTACTATTATTATTTATTATATTTATTCCACTGCATCATGTTGTTCGTTGCATTTATTTATTATTAATTCTTGTTGTTTGTAGCTCTGATCTGTATTATTAAAATAGAACCAGTAATTAATAAATAGCATCATGAACTGTTTATTTGATTATTACATTTTGTCATTCCGTTGCGAGATTCTGTATTTCTTTTTTGTTTCTCTGCTTTTTCTTATTTACCCCATAACAATCTGCCATTTTGAATGGTTTGGGTCTGATGTGTGTGGTTTGTCGTCGATTTAAACCATCCAAAAAGGCTGGTCGTTACAAGGAACACACGACAAAAGTTAAGAATATCTATATCACGAAATACATTACAAAATCCTAAGAAAAAAAATGGTTCATATCAATTTCCCAGATCATTCATATCGATCAATGATAATCCATACAATGGAAACTGTAATGACCTAGATTTTTGTCAATTAATTATTAATTTTATAAGCTAAACAGCTTGAATTTTAAATTTAAGGATTATTTGAATATGTGCATTATGAATTTAATATGGATAAAAATGATCTTGGAAACTTATTTAAATTCTATTTAATAAAAGTGGAAATAGTGAACTTTCAAAATTAGAATTGACAATAATTAAACAAGTTTTAGATATAAATCGTTTAATTAACATATGGAAATATTGTTTTGGGGCATTGTCTCAGATTTTGATGAACTAGATCCATGGAATCCTAATAGCACATTATTATGTGTCATTGAATTTCGCGATGGGCAGACATAACTTTTGGTCGTACGAGTTCGAAATGCTTAGAAACTAATTACATAAATTAGTATAATATAATTGGTTTGAAAATCTATCTTCTATATATGACTGAATTAGGTCTTGAGACGGTTTATTGGGTCCGAAGTGGCGGTATTACATGAAGAACAACAGCTGGCATGTCTCATTAGGAGTTCAAGATTTTCGAATGTTTAAAGCTTTGATATTTTTAATTAAAACAACATACATACTCTTTATTATCATACCAAGGCCATACCCGTAGCTACACTTGCCAATACCATCCATGTTAACACCCACACTTCTTCCTTTTTATAAATTTTATACATAACCAAAGGAAAATTCGCCAAGTTTTAAAATTAAAATCCTCTATATCAAATGGATCACGATCATCGGAGCAACTCGAGGCAGTTTCAAGCGAAGTCGTCAACTAGGGAAATGATGCCGACATTAAGTTGAGTGTAATTAATGGTTAGATCATCGTAATTCGAGGCTAGGTGCAACGGCACTCAATTGACCGTCAAATCTATTATGGCGAATTCCGGCATCATTGCCAAGGGTAGGCCGATGAGTCCTGAAGTAGAAATATCAAGTATGGCATGGGCCACATTTTGGCATATTATGATGGACGGTGGCAAATTACATCGACACCAATTTTGAGACAAACGATGCGACTTTGGTTCTAAAATCTTAATGTCGGTTGCACGTGTGGGGTCAGACCAAAGGGAACGACATGGCATGGTGGCGGCAGCCATTAACGAGCTCGCAATGGTGGCTGGACGATTGAGGCGGCGGCGGTGACGAGGCAAGGTGGCACCTATGTTGGTTCGAATGCGAATGATAGACGGAGAGGAGATTAAGGGGATAAAATGTGATAATGCTAATTATCTTTAAAAATGAATTAATTTTAAGTTAATGAAAATTTGAAATAATCTCAAAGGTTCATTAATTCATATCTAATTAATATGAGATCGAAATTGAATGTGGTGAGTTGCTTTGCGATTGTATCAACGAATACTACGAAATGGAATTTATTTTATGACGAATGGTGCCTATTGAATTTTACACAGAATTCGAATATCATTCGAATTTCGATGGAATCAGGATGACTCGGCGACAATTGGAATAATGGTGAGTTGAACTCACCTTTTAGTTAACCAGTAATATTACATGGTTGATAAAAGTTGTTGATTGAATGTTTAGATGATTTAATATTTCATCAATTGGTTTGGATTTATTCCCATCCCTAGGGCAGGAGACCTTTCATATAGAGCCACCTAGTAGCAAATGACCCATATTATATAATTATATATTATTTATGATGCAAGGGGATAGGTTGGAGGGATCCAACAGGATTCCTCACCATTGTTGATTTTTGTGACGACCCGGATCCTAGCGGTCGAAAATCGACATCCAATACGTCACCCGTATTGAAATGCCGGAGATTCTAATGTTGAAGTCCAGTTCGCCGGAGCTTATAACACATTAGGTGAAAAACAACACAGTGGAAACAAAGAAGAAATTTTATTGATACACAATATGGATACAACAAGATACAACAAGTTGATAACAATGACCAACAATATCAGAGCCAAAAATGATAGCGGAAAGAAATAACAGAATAGGGAAGAAGAGCAACGATAGTGAAAATGTATCTTCAATAGAGCTTCCAAGAAAGAGAGAGAGAAAGATAGAATCTAACGGACTGCATCTCCAATGCCAAAGCTCCAAAGACTTCCAAATCAAAAAACTCAGAACCACAAGCTATCATGCTGCAAAGAAGCAAATGTGATCCCAAATCCACAAACTTCAAAGACTTCCAAAATCTACATCTACTATCTGACTAGCTCCAGAAACTACTGATAACCTGACTCTAGGCTGTCCATGTGGAAAATTATGGCACCTAGAGTTTAGATAAGGAAACAACAAACTCCGAGTCAATCATGGGACTGGTGTGAGAAAACATAAAACACTTGTTTGAACAAAAGAAATAAAAATAATTCCGCTATGCTTTTGGAAAATGAAACTACCATAAGGTCTCCCGGCATATACACAATGCAATCGCACACTTGGGGGAGGTTTCTCCTTATAGTAGTCAAATATGCTTGATACGTAAAAATCCTTTTGATATTATTACTAGTGCATAATGTAGAATTTTTTTTGAAAGTATAATATAAATCTTAGCCAACTTACATACCATTATATGCCTACTATAGCTACTATGTTAGATGACAGGTTCTACAAGTAAAACCGTACAGGGCTCGTATTGAGTGATTAGATTTCCAACAAATGATCAAGGTGTGACGACCCAGAAATTTTGGCATTTGAAATTGGAATATTTAATATATCTTAAATATTTGAAAGTTGGTTTAACTTGAATTTCAAAAATATCTATTTATTTGGCAATTACATTATTGAATTTAATTATTGAAACTGGGTAAAATATTGTATCTTCAATTTTAAGCTGATTAAAAATATTTCAAAGTCTTGGAAAATTTATATTTATAATACTAAAGATAATGAAAGCTTTAAAACTGAAATTTGGAAGTGATTTGTTCAGTTTTGAATTTATATCGTTTAAATCGGTATTTAAAAGTAGCCTTTCGAGGCACAGTCTCAGAATTTGACGAAACCAGTTCCATTGGACCCATAATTTTGTATTATTATCGGATTTCAGTTTTTACAGTGTTTGGAGGAATCGTTTGATCCAATGATAGGCAAACGCGTTGAATTTATATCGAAAATTTAATATAATATTGGGTTCAAAAAGCTATCTTCTCCATACGATCAAATTTGGATTTGAAACCTTTTCTATTGCTTCGGAATAGGCGTTTAACATTATAGACGCCTAGCGGCACGCCTCGATAGGGGTTTGAGATTGTAAGTTGCGTAATCTGAAACGATTTAAAAATCGAATTCAAATTTAAAAATATAACATATATGTTTAATATAATAAGACTTCACCAGGGAAATTCAACACGTTGCTTATCTCTTTAACCATATGTTCCCTCTAATAGCATGCATCCCCCTTCCACTTCTCAAAATCGAGTCAGTTAGAAATAAAAAAGAAATTTCGCTCCCATTCGAAAACAACCGAAATCATTCGAAAGAAAAAAAATAAGAAATGGCGAGTGAACAAAATTGAGCTATTCCCAAAAATCAAACAAAGTTGCATTCATTTGAAAAAGGGTGCTTAATATGGGGGGTTGCGATGTTCCCTTTTCCTACTGCTCACATCGAAAGAAAGTTTAACAAACTCATCGAGGCTTGGGCAGTGATGGGTGGTTGTTGGCGAGTTGGTCGTTCAATTACCATCAGGATTTCGCGATTTCAAGTTCTGGTGGTTCGTGGTGATTTTGGGTGCGGCGACGGCGCAAAGGGATGCGAAGTTCGATCGAGGAGAAGGGGTTCACGTGCCTAAGGGTTTGGCGCGGCGGCAAAAGTAGGATCCTGGAGATGTTCGAAAATCAATGGTAGTGATTCGTGGACGCGGGGAGCTTGAACTCGAGCGGCATGTAGGGCTAGGGTTCGGCAATGGATCGGGCTTTGTCATTACATTGATCGTACGACAATAAGATGTTTTTTTTTATATTTTAAAATTTCGATTTAATATGTATATATGCAGAAGAAGAAAATATAATATATATATGTAGTTTTCAATTTTTATATGCATGCAGAATTATAATTTTTAAAGTGAATTATTTTACTGCTTGTTTATTTACAAAAAATAAAATATGAATATATTTTGTTCAAATGTTTATGTATATGTAGGTTTTTGGTAGAAGTTTTTAAAATATTGTTTTTGAAAACAAAAAACTTAATTTATATAAATAAATTTTGGCAATAAAACGGAAAGTTATTAGTTTAAAATGAATCGTTGGTTAATGTAACTTATCAAGTAGGAAAATCAATTTGTTCAACTAATTCGAATATTAATAAAAAACCTTATGATGTTTATACATGGTCAGAAAAACATGAAGAAAATAAGTTGTAAATGGAAATGGATTGCCTAATAAAAAGGGGAAAAGGTGACATCTTCTCACTCACTTGTTGCTTGTTTAATTTAAATAGTTAAATTTAAATTCTAGATGTGCTTAAGTGAATTTGATATTTTATTTATTGGTGATATTAGATATAGTAGTATACATATATATATATATATATATATATAGGAGTACTTGATTTCCCGCATTATATATAGCGGATGAGACCTTATGCGCCGCATAATAGGGGATGATATAATATAATCCCATATACCGCGATATTCCACCTCGAAGTGGAAATGGTATTTAATTATAGTGTTAACATCTGTGGATGCAGGGAAACATGTTGGAGGGATCCAACTGGATTCCTCGAATATTTGAATTTATTTCATGTGTTATGATGTGGTTATTGATAATCTATGAATAATTATATTGGTTATTGAAATTTATTGAAGGCTATGGTTTAACCGAATATTTTTTTGGTATCGTAGGATACCAGAATTATAAAATTAGATTTATGGGCAATTAAAGTATAAAATTTTAACTAAATTAATTTTAGAGAATTGGATAAATTTAAAAGAAGGAATTTAAAAGTACAAAAGTTGATTCTGTAATCCTATCGAATTAATTCCAAAAGTATGGGGAAAATATTTTAATAAATGGAAATAAATTGATTTTGAGTAGTATTTTTTAAAAGTTGAAGAATTTATTTTAAAATTCGAATTTTAAAATCTAAATAAAGGTGTTTATATTGGATTAATGGTTTTTGAAAGTAGATTTGGAAATCAACTTGGAAAATCATTTGGTGTTTGAAAATAAATTTTTAGGAAATCGATTTGGAAATCGATTTGGTGTTTTGAAAGTGTATATTTGGAAATCGATTTGAAAATTGTATATCAGTGGATATTTGAAAATACAAATTTCACAAATGGAGTTTATAAAGAAATGGGTGATTTGTTTTTAAAAATAAATGTGTGGGAAGAAAATCTGCGAATTTGGAATGTAAATTTGAAATAATTCGAGAAGGGTTCATTTATTGATTTAAATGGACCATTTTGAATAAAAAGTGTATTTTACCCGGAAAGCCGAGTATGTTTTCAAAGTTGCTTTTAAATATAAATTAAAAGTTCTAAAGTTGGTTTTAAAGAGAATATTTTTAGAGAAGTTAATTTCATAAGTTGTTTTTAAATCTTTAAAGTAAATATTTATTAAGTGAATTATATAAGTGATTATTTTAAAGATTTAATTGATATTTTATTTAGAAGATGGGTATTTAAATAATTAATCTCTATTTAAAATTTTTATTTTAAAAGTTGTTTTGGGATTAAGTTTTTTATATGAGATATTAGCAAAAAAATTCATAACTAAAGTTTTAAATAAAGTGTTTAAAAAGATAGTTTTTATTTTAAGTATTTCCAAGTATATTTTTGGATAAGTGATTTATATTATTTTGAAATATTCGGACTTGGCAAATTTCCAGTGGAAAAAATAATATTTGGGATTTTATTCCCTAAAAAAGGTGATTTGAAAACTGTTTTCAAAGGATTGTGGTGTGAAAATATATCTTACGGAGATATTTTGAAATAAATTATTTGGAAAAATTATTTGTATTTGATGATTGTTGTGAATATTGTTCAATAGTTAAATAACCGACTGCCGGCATAAACAATTTGTGAAATTATTGAGGCTCGATGGTTGTTGTGAATGTTGTTTGATAGTTAAATAACCGACTATCAATATTAGGCTTTGAAACGGCACTTGAATTTGTTTTTAAAATAAGCGCTCATTATTCAGTTAAACCGGGAGAGGACTTTATGTCATAAAATCCATTCCGAATAATGATATGGCGAATTGGGATTGCATTTGAATATGGTGTTGAAGATCGGGTTTTTTCGAAAATGAAAGGATTACCAGTTAAATGTCTCTGCACTGAGTTGCTCCGGTATAGAGATTTATATCACCCTTCGTGATGGGGAGTCCGGACGTGATTAGTGAATATCCGGATTTACAAGGGCTTCTTTCCTTAATTGGAGGAAATGCCTTCGGTTCCATTCTAACCTTGAACGGACTTATATGGATGTATGTCCGACGATACACTTTGAGATGTAAAGCTGGTTTCTATCAAATACATTTCTATTGGTGGCGAAGAATATATTCTCTTAGCTTAACACCCTTCTCTAAGATGTACGATCTCAGAGGTTATGTAGTTGATGGTTACTAGTGGTATATTTCCAATTTGGTAATGTGGCATGCTAAGTGTCTATCATTTGTTGATCGAAGCATGGCTTTTGTGCAAAGCGTAGCTTTGTGGATGAGACTTCGTCGGACCTCACACCCCGAAAATGGTCTAAACAGGAAAAGATTTAGCAAGGCTATGGGGGTCATGCCCCTCAGGGTATATACATTACCTTCTAGATAAAAAGAGGTATCATGGTATAAAGCCTAGATATTTAACTTATGTGGTTTTTTGAATTTTTTGGTGTAGAGGTACCTCAGATAAAGGTCGGTGATGACCAGGTTGTGGCATACTCGTGACAGTTAATTACCTAGTTACAGAGGTAACCCGGCCTTATGTTGGCAGAGAGCTGATTAAGTTCTTGGGGCATTCCTCTAGAGGCGTACCCATTTATTGAAGGAAGTTTCTTAGCCTTGACCATTTGTTGGAAATCCAATCACCAAATATGAGCCCTGTACGGTTTTTTTTGTAGAACCTGCTATTTAACATGGTAGCAATAGTAGGCATACTATAATGGTACGTATGCTGGCTAAGATTTTTATTATAATTCTGAAATATTTTCCACGCTATGCACTAATAATAATGTCAAAAAGATTTTACGTATCAAGCATGTTTGACTACCATAAGGGGAAATCTCCTCTAACTGTGCGATTGCATTGTGTGTGTGGTGGGAGGCCTTAAGGTAGTTTCATTTTCTAAAAGCATATCGGATTTATTTTTATTTCCTTTTGTGCAAATAACTGTTTTAAGATCTCACACAAGTCCTATGACTAACCTAGAGTTTATTGTTCCCTTTCTAAACAGTAGGTGCCCATAATTTTCCGCACAAGCAGCCTAGAGTCAGGTCATCAGTTGTTCTGGAGCGAAGTCAGAAGAGTATGCTGTGGAGATCAGGAGACAAGCTGGATGGCGAGGCGTAGCATGTATATGATGTTATTTTTCCGTTATATTCCACTGTTGTGTTGTATATAACTCTGATGATGTAATGTATCAACTGATATAGTTCTTTTGTTCAAAGATTATTCATTTATCTATTATATATTGTTCCGCTACGAATGTGAGATTCTGATATTGTTTCTGTTTCTTCTTCTATCTTTTTAATCTTTAACCTTAAGGGTTCAGTTTTTCGGCATTCGATTGTTCGACATTTAATACAGTGTACATATTGATATTGATTTTCGAAAATCGAAAAACCGGGTCGTTACATCATGGTATGAAGCAGTTGGTCAAGCGATAACTTTGGCTCTTGTAGGGAAATTACTCATTAGAGATAGAGTCAGTAGTACTCTAGAATGAGTTTGAGTTTATTAATAGATATGAGCGTGTATTTGTTAGTGAATATAAAATTGTTTTATATTGTGTTGGTTGGTTTGTTGAGTGGGATATGGATCCTGGTCAATATGAGTAATTAACATTATTGATAGGGATCTCTAAACACTTGTACAGAACAATTTGACACGATATTGTTTTAAAATAGGGTAAATGTAATAATTTTACCCAAATTATTTTTGTATATAAAAGAAATAATTTTCCGTAAATTATTATAGCAGTATATGGTTACTTGATTGTTAGGAAACAATAATATTAAATTATTATCATTCAAGTGTGAAATTGAATAAGAAATTGATATCATAACCAAAAAGCTAAGAAATAAATTCAGATTACAAAATGAAATGTGAAATGCGAATTATAAATGCGATTTATAATTGAAAATGAAATAAAAATTCCAGAGTATGTTTGAATATAAATTGAAAGGATTTGAAATTTTGAGATGTGGAAAAAGATTAAATTCCTTTGATTTGAAAATGATTTTCAAAGGTTTTGAGAAAAAATATGGTAATATTATTTGGGGATAATATTTTCGAATTGGATATGAAATCTGGTGGAATTTGATTTTAAAAATATTTGGAAAGTATTTTGAAGGAACAAAAGCGCTAAACTCTTTTCGGTCACTGGAAAATAACTTCGGTGACGACTACAACATCATTGATGTTCAATTTTGAGTTTCCAAGAGAGGAATTACTGCCAAAATGTTTTAAATTGGAGTTGTTTGAAAAAAACTGGGTTTGGTTTTGGAAATAATTTGAATTGATTTCAAAAATGATTTTGAAATGTTGGAAAGACTCTGGAATCCAATTAAAAATATTTATGGAATATAATTGAGTTCGTTAACTTACAAAATGTCAAATTGTTAGGAAAAAAATCTAACTTAAAGAAAAGTTAAATTAAAAGTGTGAATAAATTTGTAAATGAACAAATGAATTTACAATTGCAAGTAAATGAAATTAAAACTGAGTGTTGAAATTCATTTTGAATTTGTAACTAAATGGAAATTAGTCAAGTGGACTAAATAAAATAAAGTATTGAAATCACAATTAGTAAGTGAAACTAATTAAAGTAATAGCAAATTAAATATGTTTTGAAATGAATTGAATTCAATATTTATAAATGAAAGGTAAATTGAATTCATATGGAGTTAAAAATCCAGTTTAAATATAAGTAGTTATAAGCCAAAGTGGTGAATTGAAAATGAATATAGGAAGTATATAAAATGCTTATATGGAGCTTAAGAAATAAATGGTAAAATTCTTAAGTAAATTTTGAATTGAGAAAACACTCTAAGTTAATAAGTGAATGAAGATTAAATTGGAAGTTGTAAAATAGTGATTGTGAATAAGTGGATGGAAATGAAAATCTATGTGAATAAAAGAAAATTGATATAGCTAATAATCAATTTGGAAAAAAAATACGTCGGATGTACGTTTGTTATTTTATTCGCATAGCGATTGATCTAGAATTCGAGCACAGAATTTCGAGTTATTTATATCGATCCAAGTTGGGATTTTTCACCCGATTTTCGACGGCGAACCCTGGATATGGATTTTTGGTTGATTTTTGAAATTCTTTATCATAGTTTACGGCTATGCAAGGAGAATGAGGGTTTCTGATCAAGAAACTAGACATGAGTCCGCACTAGGAAATCGGGTGGATAATACTAGTTCGAAAGTGAAATTGTGTGATCGAGTGAGTGATCGAATTTGGAATTGCATACGAATGATATAAGTATATCGTACGGACTTGGATAAAATAGACATTGAAATTTTGTAAAGAAATGTATAAAATGATTTTAAAAGCTATGCTTGGACATATTGCTAGTAGAATATACAGGGGTTATAAAGGAAAAGGAAATGTAATTTTTGACATCAGAAGATAATTTATATTGTTCGACAAAAAGGTATGTATTCAAATTTCTGTATGAAATTTGATGATTTTATTTTCTAGCCACTTGGACTTTTGTATTCTTTTTGAAATCTGGGGGCCCATGGTGGCATTTTGTAGTCGTACCGGGCTAGCCGCGTAAAGGGACGCTGGTGAAATTTTTCGAAAATTTAGGGAGTTAGAAAATTTTTGAGAAGTTTTTGAAACTTTAAAATTTGAATTTAAATTTAAATTTGAATTATGGAGTAAACAATATTGTTTGGAATTTACGATTAAGGTTGGGAAGATTTTGGAAAGTTAGTTGAAGTAGTAATGGGTCATTTATAAAAAGATTTGTTTTGGCAAGTTGATAAAATTGTTCGGTTTTGGAAAAATAGTAAACGGGTAAAGGATCATTCTTATTAACTAGTAATTTTGGGATGAAATTCTTTTAAGGGGTGAAGAATGTGACGGCCCAAAAATTTTGACATTTGAAATTGGAATATTTAATTGATTTTTAATATTTGAAAGTTGGTTTAACTTGAATTTCAAAAATATCTGTTTATTTGGCAATTAAATTATTGAATTAAATTATTGAAACTTGGGTAAAATGTTGTATCTTCAATTTTACGCTGATTAAAAATATTTCAAAGTCTTTGAAAATTTATATTTATAATAGTGAAGATAATGAAAGCTTTAAACTGAAATTTGAAGTGATTTGTTTAGTTTTGAATTTATATCATTTACATCGGTATTTAAAATAGCCTTTCGAGGCACAGTCCTGAAATTCGATGAAACCAGTTCCATTGGATCTGTAATATTGTACTATTGTCGGATTTCAATTTTCGAGTGTTTGGAGTAATCGTATGGTCATACGATAGACAAACATGTTTAATTTATATCGAAAATTTAATATAATATCGGGTTCAAAAAGCTATCTTCTCCATACCATCAAATTTGGACTCGAAACCTTTTCCATTGCATTCAAAATAGGGGTTTAACATTATAAACGCCTAGCGGCATGCCTTGATAGGAGTTCGAGATTGTAAGTTGCATAATTTGAAATGGTTTAAAATTCGAATTTAAATTTAAAAATATAATATACATGTTTAATATAATAAGATTTCACGAGGCAAATTCAACACGTTGCATATCTCTTCAACCACATGTTCCCTCTAATGGCACACGTCACCCTTCCACTTTTCAAAATCAAGTCAGTTAGAAATAAAAGTGAAATCTCATTCCCATTCGAAAACAACCAAAATCATTTGAAGGAAAAAAAATAATAAGAAATGGCGACTAAACAAAATCGAGTTATTCCCAAAAATTGAACAAAGTTGCATTCGTTTGAAAAAGGGGGCTTCATTCGAATCTAATTTAATGAATATGGCGGGTCACGATGTTCCCTTTTCCTGCTACTTAGATCGAAAGCAAGTTGACGAACACGTGGAGGCTTGCGTAGTGATGGGTGATCGATGGCGAGTAGGTCGTTCAATTAGCATCGCGATTTTGCGATTTCAAGTTCTGGTGGTTCGCGATGATTTTGGGTGCGGCGACGGCGCAAGGGGAATGCGAAGTTCGATCGAGGCGATGGGGTTTGCGCACGTAAGGGTTTGGCACGGCGGCAACAACAGGATCCTAGTGATGTTCGAAAATCAATGGTAGTGATTCGTGGACGTGGAGAGTTCGAATTCGAGCGGCATGTAGGGCTACGGTTTGGCAATGGATCGGGCTTCGTCCTTAAACTGATCGTTCAACAGTAAGATATTCTTTTTGATATTTTAAAATTTTGATTTAATATGGATATATGTAGAAGAAAAAATATATAATATATATGCAGTTTTCAATTTTTATATGCATGCAGAAAATATAATTTTACAGTGAATTTTTTTACTGTTTGTTTATTTACAGAAAATAAAATATAAATATGAATATATTTTATAAAAATGTATATATATATATATATATGTGTGTGTTGGATTTTGGTAGAAGTTTTTAAAATATAGTTTTTGAAAACAGAAAATTTAATTTATATAAATAAATTTTGAAAATAAAAAGGAAATTATTTAGTTTAAAATAAATCATTAGTTAATTTAACTTATCAAATAGGAAAATCAATTTGTTCAACAAATTCGAATATTAATAAAAACCTTATGATGTTTATACAAGGTCATGAAGAAAACAAGTCGTGAATGGAAATGGATTGCAAAATAAAAAGGTGCAAAGGTGAGATCTTCTCACTCACTTGGTTGCTTGTTTAAATATTTAAATTTAAATTTTGGATGTGCTTAGATGAATTTGGTAATTTATCTATTGGTGATATTAGATATAGTGTTATATCTATGTGTGTGTGTGTGTGTGTGTGTGTATTGGAGTGATTGATTTTCTGAATTATATATGGCGGATGAGACCCTATGCGCTGCATAATAGCGGTGATATAATATAATCCCATATACGGCGATATTCCACGTTAAAGTGGAATTGATATTTAATTGTTGTGCTAACATCTGTGGATGCAGGGAAATACGTTAGAGGGATCCAACTGGATTCCTCAAATATTTAATTTATTTCATATGTTGGGATGTGGTTATTGATAATTTATGAATGATTATATTGGTGATTGAAATTTATTGAACGCTATGCTTTAGCGAATATATATTTTTTGGTATCGTAGGATATCAAAAATATAAAAATGGATTTTTGGGAAATTAAAGTAGAAAATTTTAACTAAATTAATTTTAGTGAATTGGATAAATTTAAAAGAAGGAATTTAAAAGTATATAAGTTGATTTTGTGTAACAACCCGCATATTTATCGAGTTTGTATTTAAATATTTTATTTAAACATTAACTCGTTAATCGGATTTTGGTCCGAAAAGCTACATTTTGCAAACGGTCAAATTAGGACTCGAGACCACTTCCATTGAGTTCGAAATGTCGTTTACAACTTTTTTAAGTATAAACATCGATAGGTTTGGAGTTAGTGAAATTTCACTAACTTTTCCCGCTCTGGACTTTGGGTTAGTTTAGCCTATTAAGCCCAACTTCCAACCCTCTTCTCCTCACTCTTCATAAATTTCCTAACTAATCAAGCTTTGGCATTAATGGTGGAGGGAATGGGAAATTAAAATTCCAAAACTCAAATTCAATTGCAATCCATCTTTCTACTCCAAATTCAAGAAGAAGACATTGGATTCAAGCTTCTTGTGCTTAGATAGAAGAAGGATTGATTCTTGCTTGCTTAAAACTTCATTTTCATTGATATTTGGTGCAAAGGTGAGATTTTTATCTCACAATTCTAGCCTATAACTATATTGGACTGTTGGGAATGATTCCCTATCATTTTTGCATGCATGTTAGCATTTGGTTTGGATTGGATTGGCAAAAAACTCCAATTTTTAGCGTTTTGTTGAATTTTCTGCACTTGAGTCGTTCTTGCCATTTTTAGGTCGTTCGGAGTTAAGTCGTTCGTCCATAGGTCGTGGGTCGTTCACGAGTTAACCCTAGGTCGTTCTGGCCATTTTTAGCTCGTTTGGAGTTAGGTCGTTCATCCATGAGTCGCTGAGTCGTTGGACCCTTGAGTCGCTGAGTCGTTGGACCCTTGAGTCGCTGAGTCGTTGGACCCTTGAGTCGCTGAGTCGTTGGACCCTTGAGTCGCTGAGTCGTATGACCCTTGAGTCGTTAGGTCGTATGACCCTTGAGTCGTTAGGTCGTTAGACCCTTGAGTCGTTAGGTCGTATGACCCTTGAGTCGTTAGGTCGTTAGACCCTTGAGTCCTTAGGTCGTTAGACCTCATTTTATCTTCACTAGGTCGTACTGTTTTGGTCGGGGCGCTGCCCCGCACCCCGCCGGGGGCGCTGCCCCGTAAGCGGTGGCGTTGCCCCCGCACCCCCACCTTGGGGGGTTGCCACCCCCCCTGGACCCCCCCTCCGTAGGCGATCTTATCTGAAAAACATTCAACAGAACTTGCTTTGTTGAGATGCTGAGTTGACCATTCTTCGAGACAAACCATCTCTAGTTATCTCGGCCACGTTTGGTCGTTGGGGAACTTCCACTTTGATGCTTTTGAGCTGATTTCCTTGGATTTTATTCACATCTCCGAATGTGATCTTTGTGATGATTGTTTCTACAATCTCTTCTGTAATTTGTCATTTTAAAAATATAAAGGTTTCAATACTAGTAGTAAATATCAAAACTCTTTTAACAAACAATTTCAACTCTATTTTTAATAACAAAGCTCTTTTCTTAAACCGTTTTCCAATCTATTAGTATATACAAACCTCTACCTCACTCGGATGAGAAATCTAATTAAACGACTTAGTAAAACAAGTGCTATGAAACGCTTGCGTTCACTTCGTCGGTTAATTCCTGGACTTGTTCGATTGAACCTCTTGTGACAATTTTATTAGTGAAGATTTACAGTTTGTTCGTAAATATTTAAGTTAAGCAAGTGGTTATGGGACATGAAGCTAAACTTCTATATTTACTAGCTTAGTGTAATTGACACTTCTCGTTGATCATGACGATCATTCTGATGATTTAGACTAGCAACTGTGCGATGTCTCTTGTTGCGAGGTTAGACTAGACACCACTTGTGTGATTGCACTCACACATACCTTTTTGCTTTTTGGTTAGTCTGGACCTTAACCTGTGTGATTCCATTCACACATGAGGGGTAGCTCCCCTTGGTCTTCGGACCGTCATGTGATAGGCCTCCTTCTCTTTTCTATGATTTCTGGACTTCTTGCATTGATTTCTAGAATTTATGTCATTGACTTGTTATGAGTACAAGTTTGGGGTATGATGCCCTTTCCGAATCTTTGAGAAGATTCTTGTGATATTGATTATCTCTTATTGATTGATCTTCTGTTGATCGTTATTTACATACTTATAGTGGTATGTCATTATGGATGTTTATGTTTATGCCATATCTTTTATGTTATATCATGTCATCTGATATTTATAGCTAGACCGACCCGTTTATTATTTTCTTAAATAATACTCGGGTCAGACCGAGATGTTACAGGTGCTTCTGCTTGACTTCTTCCCAGGGATTCATCACTCTGACTTTTGGCTAACTGTTTAGATTAGCAGTTTTTGTTGTATACACTTGAGATATAGACTCATAGTTGTATTCTTTTGTATGGCATGTGTTGCTATTCTTTTGTATTATCGTGGATCTTACTGACCACTACTCTGATGTACACTTTCATGTGTTAGTTATATATTCATATCTTCTTCCGCATTTGTGATATGAATATCTGTGACTGATTTGTGATATGATTATTTCTATGTTTGTTTCCGAAGATTATTTATAGCCACCGTGTGATAAGCAATTACATGGATGGTCGCTTCTCAACAGCCTTATTCTCCGTGCTAGTTGACAGCACTACTCCGGAGTGTTCTTGGCTAGCGTGGGTATAGAGGTGGGGCGTCACAGCTTGGTATTCCTATCGAATTAATTCTAAAAGTATGGGGAAAAGATTTGAATAAATGTAAAAAAATGGATTTTGAGTAGTATTGTTTAAAAGTTGAAGAATTTATTTTAAAATTTGGATTTTAAAATCTAAATAAAGTTGTGAATATTGGATTAATGGTCTTTGAAAGTAAATTTGGAAATCAATTTGGAAATTGATTTGGTGTTTGAAAATAAATTTTTGGGAAATCGATTTGGAAATCGATTTGGTGTTTTGAAAGTGAATAATTGGAAATCAATTTGAAAATTGTATATCAGTGGATATTTGAAAATATAAATTTCACAAATGGAATTTATAAAGCAATGGGTGATTTGTTTATAAAAATAAATATAAGTTTATTTTTAAAAAGTGTGGGAAGAAAATATGCGAATTTGGAATGTAAATTTGAAATAAATCAAGAAGGATTCATTAATTGATTTAAATGGAACATTTTGAAATAGAAAGTGTATTTTCCCTAGAAAGCCGAGTATGTTATCAAAGTAGCTTTTAAATATAAATTAGAAGTTCTAAAGTTGGTTTTAAAGAGAATATTTTTGGAGAAGTTAATTTCATAAATTGTTTTTAAATCTTCAAAGTAAATATTTATTAAGTGAATTACAAAAGTGATTATTTTAAAGATTTAATTGATATTTGATTTAGAAAATGGTTGTTTAAATAATTGCTCTCTGTATAAAATTTATTTTAAAATTAGTTTTGGGCTTAAGTTTTATATGAAATATTAGTGCAAAAATTTCATAACTAAAGTTTTAAATAAAGTATTTAAGAAATAGTTTTCATTTTAAGTATTTCCAAGTATATTTTTGGATAAGTGATTTAAATTATTTTGAAGTATTCGGGCTTGGCAAATTTCCAATGAAAATAAATAATATTTGGGATTTTATTCCGCAAAAAGGGAAAGTGATTTGAAAATTGTTTTCAAAGGGTTGTAGTGTGAAAATATATCTTGCGAAGCTTTTTTGAAATAAATAATTTAGGAAAATTATTTAAATTTGACGTTGTTGTGAATATTTTTTAATAGTTCAATAACCATCTATCAATATAAACTAGTTGTGAAATTATTGAGGCTTGATGGTTGTTGTGAATGTTGTTTGATAGTTAAATAACCGTCTATCAATATTGGCCTTTGAAATGGCACTTGAATTTGTTTTTAATATAAGCGCTCATTATTCGGTTAAGCCGAGAGAGTACTTTATGTCATAAAACCCATTCCGAATAATGATACGATGAAATGGGATTGCATTTGTAGATAGTGTAGAAGACCGGGTATATTCAAAAACGAAAGTATTACCTGTTGAATGTCTCTGCACCGAGTCGCTCTAGTATAGAGATTTATATAACCCTTTGTGATGAAGATTCCGGACGTGATTAGTGAATATCTGGATTTGCAAGGGCTTCTTTCCTTAATTGGAGGAAGTGCCTTCGGTTCCGTTCGAGCCTAGAACGGATTTGTATGGATGTATGTCTGACGTCACACTTTAGATATAAAGTTGGTTTCTGTCAAATGCATTTCTATTGGTGGCTGAGAATTTATTCTCTTAGCTTAACACCCTTCTCTGAGACGTACGAGCTCACAGGTTATGTAGTTGATGGTTACTAGTGATATATTCCCAATTTTCTAATGTGGCATGCTAAGTGTTGATCATTTTCTGATCGAAGCATGGCTATTGTGAAAAGCGTAGCTTTGTGGACGAGACTTCATCGGACCTCACAACTCGAAAATGGTCGAAACAGGAAAAGATGTAGCAAGGTTATGGGGGTCGCGCCCCTCAGGGTATATACATTTCCTTCTGGATAAAAACTGGTATCATTGTATGGAACCCAGATATTTAACTTATGTGGCTGTAGGAATTTGTTGGTGTAGAGGTGCCTCGGATAAAGTTCGGTGACGACCGGGGGGTGGCATACTCGTGACAGTTAGTTACCTAGTTACAGAGGTAACCCGGCCTTGTATTGGCAGATATCAGGTTAAGTTCTCGGGGCGTTCCTCTAGAGGCATACCCATTCGGTGAAGGAAGTTCCTTAGCCTTTACCATTTGTGGGAAATCCAATCAACAAATACGAGCCCTGTACGGTTTTAGTTGTAGAGCCTGCCGTTTAACATGGCAGCTATAGTAGGCATACTATAATGGTACATATGCTGGCTAAGATTTATATTATACTTTCAAAACATTTTCCACATTATGCACTAATATAATATGAAAAAGATTTTGTGTATCAAGCATGTTTGACTATCACAAGGAGAAATCTCCTCCAATTGTGCGATTACATTGTGTGTGGCGGGATGCCTTATGGTAGTTTCATTTTCTAAAAGCATAGCAAATTTCTTTTAAATTCCTTTTGTGCAAATAACTGTTTTAAAATCTCACACTAGTCCCATGGCTGACCTGGAGTTTATTGTTCCCTTTCTGAACTCTGGGTGCCCATAATTTTCCACACAGGCAGCCTACAGTCAGGTTATCAGTTGTTCTAGAGAAAAGTCAGAAAAGTATGCTATGGAGATCAGGAGACAAGTTGGATGGCGAGGCGTATCATGTATATGATGTTATTTTTCTGTTATATTCCACTGTTGTGTTGTATATAACTCCGATGATGTAATGTATCAACTGATATAGTTTTTTTGTTTAAAGATTATTCATTTATCTATTATATATTGTTCCGCTACGTATGTAAGATTCTGATATTGTTTCTGTTTCTTCTTCTATCTTCTTTTTCTTCAACCCTAACAGTTTGGTTTTCCAACATTCGATTGTTCGACATTTAATGTAGTTGACGTATTGATATCGATTTTGGAAAGTCGAAAAACCGGGTCGTTACACAATGCTAAGGAACTTCCTTTCCGAATGGGTACGCCTCTAGAGGGATGCCTCGAGAACCTAACCGGATCTTTTCCAACACAACACCGGGTTACCTCTGTAACTAGGTAACTAACTGTCACGAGTATGCCATCCCCCGGTCATAACCGACCCTTACCGAGGCCTCTTAACAAATTCCAACAAATCCACATAATTAAAATATATGGGCTCCATACCATGATACCACTTTTTATCTGGAAGGAAATGCACATACCCTAAGAGGCGCGACCCTCGTAACCTTGCCGCATCCTTCCTGTTTAGACCATTTCTAGGGTGTGAGGTTGGATGAAGTCTCGTCCCACAAAGCTACGCTTTTCACAAAAGCCATGCTTAGATCAACCAACGCTCAGCACTTAGCATGCCACATTACCAAATTAGGAGTATATCACTAGTAACCATAAAATACATAACCTCTAAGCTCGTACATCTCAAAGAATGTGTTAAGCTAAGAGAATAAATTATCCGCCACCAAATAGAAATGTATTTGACAGAAACCATCTTTACATCTCAAAGTGTAATATTAGACATACATCCATACAAGTCCATCATGAGTCTGAATGGAACCGAAGCCACTTCATCAAAATAAGGAAAAAATCCTTGCAAATCCGGATATCCCCTCATCACATCCAGACTCCCATCACATAGGGTAATCTTTGTACCGGTGCAACTCAGTGCAGAGACATTCGGCAGGTAATCCTTTCGTTTTCAAAATACCCGGTCTTCAACCACCGCCTTCAAATGCAATCCCATTTCGTCATATCATTATTCGAAATGGGTTTTTATGACTTAATGTCCTCCCCAGGCTTGACCGAATAATGAGCGCTTATTTTAAAAATAAGTGGATATATTCACAACAAATTTCCATTTTTAATCTTTTAAATAAAAGATCCACCTTTAAGATTCGATGTGGTTTTCAGATAACCATTTGGAATCTGACCCCCAGTCGCATTGAAATTAAAATGCTGTTTTAAAAGTCAAAACAATTTTAATTTAATTCAGTAATTTATCACTGATAAATAACTTACAATAATCACACCTCAATCCAAAGCAATTCATATCACAGAACATCACACATCAAAGATACCAAACAATTCAAGGCATTCAAAAATATCCAATCATCCTTAAGCAAGATTAATTAGTTGTTCAGTCCCTAATTAATTCAATTTAATCTCCAGATAAATTAAATTAAATACTTTAATTACTTTTAGATCCTGCTAAATTATCATTAATTACAAACAATTTACTATTATTTTAATTAATTAATGAAAAATTATTAATCATCCTTAATTACCCATCTTAATTAATTATCCTCAATTACTTACATTGATTAACTATCCCTTAAATAACCACATAAATTAATTAACCTTTAATTAATTACATTAATTAACCCTTAATTAACAAATTAACCCTTTAATTACTTGCACTAGGTAATTATCCTTTAAACACTTGGTTAATTAACCCTTAATCATTAAACAATTATCCTTTAATCATAAATTGATAAACCTTTAATTAATCAATTAATTAACCTTCAATTATTAAATAATCAACCTTTAATTATTTAATTATCCTCTAATTACTTACATTAAGTAATTATCTTTTAAGTAAATAAATTATCCTATAATTACTTACATTAATTAATCACTAATTAATTACATTAAGTAATTATCCTTTAAGTAATTATTCTTTAATTACTCACATCAATTAATCATCTTTTAATTAATTACATTAAGTAATTATCCTTAATTAATCACCTTAATTTAATTACATCGTTAATTTCTTTAAAACACTTAGGGATTTAAATAAAATAATTAACCTAATATATAATTATTTTAAAACCAAATCAATTAATCTTAAAATCAATTAACTTTTAAAAAATTTAACCTTTGAAATAAATTTATTATTGACCCATAAATTAACTTGGACCTTTAAGTTAATTAACAATTTAAAACATTTTTATCTTCTTAATTATCTTCTTAATTACGCCGTTTAATTTATTTTAAACAAACTTGAGAATTAACTTAATTAATTAAAGTTAAAATAAATTATTCAACTCTTGTTTATCCAAACCTTTAAATCAACATCAATTATTTAAAAGAAATTTATTTAATAAGATACGTCAAAAACTTGGTTGATTTAAAATTTATAATTTAAAAACTTGATTTATTCAAAAATTTAAAACCTATAACAACCTTTACCCGAGACAAAATCGCGTAAAACACGAGCCAATTTCTGATTTCCCAATCAAATCCTGAGTCTTTTTTTTATGTTTTGATTTATATTTTTAAACCCTGAAACACTCACGCGAACTCACCCCAAAGGATCCCGAGCCAAAACTTCTTTTCCCGAAGCAACCACTCGAGACTCCTCCTTCTTCGCCAATCCCTGCCCACATGCATGCTATTAACATCACGTGCACGTGCACGCCTAAACGCTGATCCTCTGACCATCTCCGCCATGACTGGCAAGTTTCAGTGACCTCTATTGTCGATCCGACCACCCGGATCATCAATTCCAACTGGAAATGAAAAACGAGCAAGCAAGCAACCCTTGGAACCAAACCTGATCACCCAAATCCACCTCATGTTACCACCTCCTACCCCAGAAGGTTCAACGCTCCGACCGAACCTTCACCAAAGACCTACACACCGATTCTCCCTCCTGTGATCAACTACGATGCCTCGATGTTGATGAACCAGCCTTGCAAACTCAATCGACCCAAACAGGTCTTAAAACCATAGATTGCCACAATTCAGTCTCCACGGTGATCAGAAAATGCACCGAGTATTTTTCACGCGATCCCTAATGCGCAAGCTCCCTCCAGCCATGACCACGACCAACTACACCTCGCCGATCACCATAATTTGACAGAAAACCAATTCTCGTTCATCATGAAATTTTTCCATAAACACAAACTTAAAAATCATGATTCCACTTTTAAAAATCATCGTTTTCAAAAACGAATTAGTTGATACAATTGAAACAAGCAATCTTGACACTTGAATTTGACATGGTTTAGAGTTTTCACTGTATTTTCTTGTTTCCAGTAAAACCACTTGCTAATTATACTTGAAAGCATTTTTAAAATTTAGACCTGGTAAATTTAAACACATTTGGTTTAAACATCAAGGCCTAAAAAGGATTAGGTGATGAGATTTTTATTTTTGAATAAATTTTAAAACCTGTAGAATAAGAACAGAGCTAATAATCTTGTACCAAGACATGCATACATAATTTATATGTATATATATACATGTAGGCATGCTTACATCTATACAAATATTTTTCATAACATTTTCAAAATATGAAATCAAGATTCAACAGGTTCAAGCCTTTATAAAAGTAGTTTACTCACCTGTCTTTGTATAAAGAAGCCAGAGATTTTGAGAAACCTGGAAATGATTTTTGCTTTTGAACTGAAAATGCTTGATCCTTTATAAACTGGAAAATGTTTTGAGATGATCTGATTCTTGAAACTTTGATCTGATCTTTGGAATAACAACTTGATTGTTGATCTTTAATTAGCTTTGATTCTTTGAATTTTCTCAAGTTTGAAGCTCGTTTAAGTTGAATCTTGTTTTGAATTTGCTTTAAGATTTACTCTAGGTTTAAATTGTGAAAAGTTTTGATTGCTGATTCTTTATCTCTGGTTTGAATTTCTTTCTCAGGTCTTAGGTTTTCAAATTTTTTTTGTTTTGAATTTTAACAAGAAGTGAGAAAAAGGAGTGTAGATGTGTATATAACTTTGTTTTCCTTTTTTTTAAATAAAAGATGATTAAAAATGTGACACTTGTATTACATGTTTAAATTAAGTGAACAATTGTTTAATGCATGGAAAAATTATTTACACTTGTCTAATTTAATGTTACACATGTTAATTTACATGTATAAATGTTTTTAATATGGTTTTTATAAAATTTTATATTATATTTTTCAATTTAGTTTTACATATATATGTTTTATATTTTTTTATTTAATTCATTTTATTATTATTTATATTTTTATAATCTTAAAGAAAATGATTTTAAAACTAATTATACATTGACAAATAAACACACACACACACACATATACATAAGTATATTATATATAAGTTTTTTAAAATATAGAATTTAACTTTTAAATAGCTTTTTGAAAATTATTATATCTAATTCAAAATAAAACTTTCAAATCACAATATATACATATATATTAGAATTAGAAAAAAATTATTATTAGTTTTAAAACATAGAGTTTTTAAATCCATATTTATTTTTAAAATATTTATTTTTGCATTTCAAATCAAATTCTTTTTAAAACCTATTTATATATATATAAACAAACAAACATATATCTTATTTATTTTGAAAAATCCAAATTAATTCACAAATTAATCTAAAAATTATATTAATTACTAAATTAAATTTGGCTTAAAAACGGTATCGTTACAAATTCCCCCTTAAGAAAATTTGATCCCCGAAATTTGCTAGATAGGGAGACAAACAAAGAAAATACGAACATATAAAAAGATAGAGAAATGACTCCCCAGATCAAGCTGAATATCTATTTTACATTTGACTCACCAAATCAAAATATCATCAATAAATACGAGATTGAACTTATTTAATACTTTCACGAAATACTCGGGGCATCAACTCTACGAAATATACAAGGGCGTTGGTTAGTCCGAAGGTCATAACTAACCATTTGCATAATGTATCGAGACCCCAAAAACAGACAAATGAATACAATCCTTCCCAATTCTCAGCTGATGGAATTCTTAGCGCAGGTTTATCTTGGAAAAAAAATCAAGCACCATGCAATTAATCGAACAGGTAGTCGATTCGAGACAAAAGAAATTTATTTTTAAGAGTTAACTTATTAAGATCACAAAAATGTATGCACATTCTCAAAGACCTATCGGACTTGACTACAAATACTACAGCTAAACCCCAATTGGAACGACTAGGATGAATAAATTCTTTCTCCAGTAAATCGTGGGTTTGCTCAACTAGCTCCACTCTATCCTATGACTTTTATGCACAAATAAATGGGCATTGTCAACAAAAATCAAATTTAGAATCAACTTGGTTTCCCTATGCGGAGGTAAAGACTCAACTTCTTCAAATACAATAGGAAATTCTTGAACAATAGGTATAGATTCTAAACTCAAGTCGGAATACCCTAAAGTATACATTAGCTTGTCCTTCTTCGGATTTGGATCCTCATAAGAAATCACAACAAAATTTCAAAGTTTTGTTTTTGACCGAAATTGTTTTATCGATATAATCTAATTTTGCTTCATATTTTGTTAACCCATTCATTCCAAGTAAAATCTAAAATTCGTTAAAGTTAAGAACGAAAAGACTGATAGGAAACTGATGAAGAGAATATGAAATAGGAACTTTTCTATAATGTAAACAAAGTTTCGCAAGGCCTCCTACCGGTTTCTTCACACAAATAGGTTCGTTTACGAATTTGGGTTCAAGATACTCTTCTACTTTTTGTTGGGTATAAAACTATGCGTGGCTCTAGCATCGAATAGAACTCTAACAATAATAAGAAGTAAGGTAATCTTCTTGATACGTTTGGAAATATTAAGGGAAGACATATAACGTTGCTCTAGTACTTGCTTGAACCTATCCTGTGTAAACCATCTTCCAATTCGGCCAAAGTAATGGTCTCCACCATGCCAAAGCTGAGCTGCCAGGAATCCATCAAAGGAAGCCATCCAATTTCAATTCTCTAAAAATCCTCGCACAAGATCGAATCTAAGCTTGCGCTTTTATAATAGTCTCCGAACCATTGAATGGTTTTCCTCTAAGTGTTGAGAAACCCCGATATTACTCTGCTAGATTGGGCTGGGGTTGGATGGGAAAAGTTGTTCCTCCATTGCTGTTGCTGTAGGGTATTGACCATTTATGGTGGTACTCCCCTGTCCCCTACCTCGTCCTCTTCTTGCACTAATTTGACTTAGGTATACGGACAAGATATCTTAGGGATACTCATTTTAGGGAATTTATAACCCTATCTCTAATGAGTCGCCTAATGAGTTTTACTCCAAAGCTAACGTTCTTACTCAACCTTCAGCTCTGATACCAACTATGACGACCCGGATCCCAGCGGTCGAAAATCAACATCCAATACATCAACCGTATTGAAATGCCGGAGATTCAAACATTGAAGTCCAGTTTGCCAGATCTTCTAACACATTAGGTGAAAAACAAAACATCGGAAACAAAGAACAAATTTTATTGACACATAATATGGATACAACAAGATACAACAAGCTGACAACAATGCTCAACAATATCAGAGCCAAAATAGATACAACAGCGGAAATAAATAACAGAACTTGGAACAAGAGCAACAAAAGTGGAAATATATCTTCAATAGAGCTTCCAAGAAAGAGAGAGAGAAAGATAGAATCCAACGGACAACATCTCCAATGCCAAAGCTCCAAAGACTTCCAAACCAAAAAGCTCAAAACCACAAGCTATCATGCTGCAAAAGCAAATGCGATCCCAAGTCCGCAAACTTCGAAGACTTACAAAATCTACATCTACTATCTGACTATCTCAAGAAACTATTGATAATCTGACTCTAGGCTGCCAATGTGGAAAATTATGGGCAACTAGAGTTTAGAAAAGGGAACGATAAACTACGGGTCAGTCATGGGACTGGTGTGAGCAAACATAAAATGGTTGATTGAACAAAAAGAAATGAAAAGAAATCTGCCATGATTTTTGGAAAATGAAACTACCATAAGGTCTCCTGGCACACACATAATGCAATCGCACACTTGGGGGAGGTTTCTCCTTATAGTAGTCAAATATGCTTGATATGTAAAAATCCTTTTGATATTATTAATAGTGCATAGTGTAGAAAACATTTCGAAAGTATAATATAAATCATAGCCAGCATACGTACCATTATAGTATGTCTACTATAGCTACCATGTTAGATGGCAGGTTCTACAACTAAAACCGTACAGGGCTCATATTGAGTGATTAGATTTCCAACAAATGGTCAAGCTAAGGAACTTCCTTTCCGAATGGGTACGCCACTGGAGGGATTCCCCGAGAACCTAACCGGATCTCTGCCAACAAAAGGCGGGTTACCTCTGTAACTAGGTAACTATCTGTCACGAGTATGCCATCCATTGGTCGTAACCGACCTTTACCGAGGCCTCTCAAAAAATTCCAACAAATCCGCATAAGTAAAATATCTAGGCTCCATACCATGATACCGCTTTTTATCCAAACGGAAATGCGCATACCTTAAGGGGCGCGACCCCCGTAACCTTGCCGCGTCCTTCCTGTTTCGACCATTTCCAAGGTGTGTGGTTCGATGAAGTCTCGTCCCACAAAGATACATTTTTCACAAAAGCCATGCTTCGATCAACCAATGCTCAGCACTTAGCACGCCACATTACCAAATTAGGAGTATATCACTTGTAACCATCAACTACATAACCTCTATGCTCGTACGTCTCAGAGAAGGGTGTTAAGCTAAGAGAATAAATTCACTGCCACCAAAAAGAAATGTATTTGATAGAAACCAGCTTTATTTCTCAAAGTGTAATGTCAGACATACATCCATACAAGTCCATCCTGGGTCCGAATGGAATCGAAGGCTCTTCATCCAATTAGTCCATCCTAGGCCTGAATGGAACCGAAGGCACTTAATCCAATTAAGGAAAAAGTCCTTGCAAATCCTGATATCCCCTAATCACGTCCAGACTCCCCATCACATAGGTTTATCTCCATACCGAAGCAACTCAGTGCAGAGACATTCGATAGGTAATCCTTTCGTTTTCGAAAATACCCGGTCTTCAACCACCATCTTCAAATGCAATCCCATTTCGTCGTATCATTATTCGAAATGGGTTTTATAAATTAATGTCCTCCCTTGGCTTAACCGAATAATGAGCGGTTATTTTAAAAAAAAAGTGGATACATTCACAAAAAATTTCCGTTAATAAAAGATCCACCTTTACAATTCGATGTGGTTTTTGGATAACCATTTGGAATCCAACCACCGGTCCCATCGAAATTCAAATGCCGTTTTAAAGACCAAAACAATTTTAATTCAATTCATAAGTTCAAATTCACACAACAATTTATCATGGATAAATAACCTATAATAATCACAGCAATTTATCACGGATAAATAACCTCCGTTCCCAATCAATTCAATTTAAATTTCCGCTTCCATTTAAATCGACCCAATTCCAATTTAAATAACTTCAATTTCCTTTCCCAAATCAAGTTGAATTATTCCAACTTATTTAACCTTTCCAAAGTTAAACTCAATTCACATAATCCAGTCAACCTTACCGAAATTAGAACTTCCATTTCAAATTTTAAACTTCTCTTAAATAATCTTCCCACTTATTAAGTTCAAAAACTTATCACCTTAGGTATCATATCTCATTCCGAATTTAAAACTCAATTTTTAGAGTTTATTTCAAAATATCCTTGATATCATGTATGTCCATACATATATACATATTTATTTCTTGGCCCTCCTATCCATGTTTTAAAATTTTAAACCACCTTTGGTTTTAAATTCAAGTCCAATCTTCAAACAACTCATTTTTTTACAACAAGTCTCTTTTATTCAAATAATACTTATTTATTCTTTTAGCACTTTGAAACAACCTTTCAAATTTATGGACCTAGATTTAAAATTTCACAATTTAGGTATTTTCAATTTCAATTTATAAGTCATACTTTACATAAATGTTTATTTCTTTAGAATATTTCATTTTTCTTACTCAATAATACACATTTTATTATTAAACAAAAAAATTATTTATGATAATAACCCAGATTATCATACCTGAATTCCAATTTATATTATCTTATTCTGAAACTCTTTCCCAAATTCAAGATTTAATTTCAGTTTGCTTGGTTTCCTATTACCACTTAATTTAATTTCAATAATTTAACAACCAATTCCCTCACTATTTGTTAGAAAGAAATATTGCTTTATATAACAAAATATATTTTTAAATAAAATCATTTAAAATCCTTATATAAGAAAATAACAAGCACGCTCTGTCTCATATATATATATATATATATATATATATATATATATATATATGCACTCAACTCATCCTAAGGTACCACTTACCCTATCCTTAATGAGTAATCCCACCAGAGCGAAGGTTCTCGCTTAACCTGGCTCTGATGCCAAATGTAACGACCCGGAAATTTCGATCCCAAAAATTCCAAATAGTTAGAAAAGAAAAAAAAAAAGAAACAGGAACAAGACACAGAAAACCTCACATTCGCAGCGGATCAAAATATAATATCACATAATAATAGTTTACAAAAGAAGAACTGTATCAATACACTTATATTTATACATCAGAGTTACAACCATTACTATTCACTGGACAGTTTTTAACAACATGTCCTAATTATACAATAATATATCACAACAGAAACTCTCCATATGTTTCTGCTCTCCAGTTCGCCTCCTGAGCTTCAGAACGTCCTTACCTGAAAATCTGTAATACTCGGTCTGACCAGAGCATTACATCAAAGTAACACCCGGGTCAGGTTGGAAACCAGCGTGAATAAACCCATCTAGCATAGAATACAAAAGCATACAACTTAAATAAACCCAGGGTAACTCATCAATTTACTACTTCACAAGCTGTTATAAACATTACTTACATCACAACTTAATTTCTAAGTACCAACTTAGATTGAATGGTCCAATTCACTTTAATCATTCCATTTCATTCTATTGATTCCACACATCAAATTACAAAGAATCAAAGTGGTTTCGGGTATTTACTAATACTCGACTCCGGTCTCTTCGAATCCAATGTCATTTAAAACCAAGTTATCCAATTAAATACAACTCAACTTTAATTATCAGATAACATTTTACACAGCAATTCCTAATTGATTGTTAATCACATTATCATCGCCCATCCAACATATCAAATCACATATCAATTCATAATAGATATATCCACCAATTCAAGTACTCATCATAATTCAATCATTAATAAGCAAGATTGATCGCTTCCACTAATTATATAAATTCAATAATCCTCTAATTACTTTTATTAGTAAAACATTCTTAAATTTCATATAATAATTAACCTTTAACTTAATTACATTCATTAATCAATCTTGATTATTCATCAATAGATATCAATTCAATAGATATCATCCAATTCAGACATTCAACAACCAATCATCCATAAGCAAGCATTATCAATTCATATCACAATTAATTTAATTACTTAAATTAAATTAACTCCTTAAGAATTAATCACTTAATCTTGCTTATACAATCATTAATTAATTACGAACCATAATTAATTGATCACATCCATGATTAACTCAATCAATCAATTTATCAAACCCTAATCCCAGATTAGTTATCCTTTATTTATCAATTAAGAATCCTTAATTAGCTGTTAACCCATCCTTAATTAATAGATAATCAATCCTTAATTACCATTTGATTAATCCTTAATCACCACTGATTAATCAATTAATTACCACTTAACAACTTCTTAATTAATCCTTAATTACGGATTAATTATTCTTTAATTATTTATTAATAAAACCTTAATTATTAATTAATAAAACTTAACTACAAGTTAAGCACTTCTTAATTATTAGTTAAGTAACCTTTAATTACTTAATTAATTACTCACTAATTACTTAATTAGTAAATCTTAACCACTTGATTAAATTAAATTTAATTACACTTAATTACTTGATTAATGAGTCCCTAATCATTAATTAATAATCTAATTAATGAACTTTTTAAATTACAAATTAATTAATCTTAAATAATTAACCTTTAATCCTTAATCAATTACCAATCAAGTAAATTATTTTCCTTAATTAATTTCTTAATCATTCCTTTATAATTAAGCTAATTAATTAAACTTAATTTCTTTAAATTAACTTAATCAAAATTAAGATATTAAAACCTTAATTAAGATAAAACATTTATCTATAAATGCTTTAATTACCCTTAACATATTTACATCATTTACCTTGTAACTATCTTTATCTAATTAAATTATTTATTAAGTTTTTAAGTTAAACAATCATTTAACTTGATAAATTAAAGTTATCAAAAACACAACTTTAAATAGCTTAAATATTTATCAATTTATAAATTTAAAAAGCTAGTTTCAATTCGAATTTAAAACTTGTCTTTTATATAAACTATTAAAATTACTTTCAAAACTCGATTTTAAAATCACTTTAAATTTCTTAACGAAGTTTAAATTTAACAAACTTCAAAACATTTTAAAATATGTTTAATAAAACATTTATTAAGACATCAAGTAATTTATATAAATGTTTTAAACCAATTTAAATTTTTAAATATCAAAAAAAAATTTTAAAAACCTTTTAAAACCTTTATTGTTGTTCACTTTTGCTACTTCGGGTCTATCCCGTTGCTTACCCGAGTCAATTTCGAGTTCTCTTTCTTCGCATCTTCTTTTTTTAAAAGCTTTGATTAAATTAAGTTCCTAAAATCTACAGGTAACCATCCCCAACATACTCGAGATCAAACTTGAGTTTCCCATGCCAAAACTCGAACACGACTTCGAGACTTCCACGAGCCAAAACTCTCTGACACCCAAACCAGCTTCGAGCCAAAGCATCACGTACCCGAAGTAATCTTCAAGCTCGAACCATCTTCTTCCCAAAACCACTGCAGAAAACATGAAATCATGCACGTCAACGTGCACGTCGCCGCCGATCGACGGCGAACTCCACGCCGGCCTCCAATTAGTCGCACTTGACCCCTACAACAATAATCGAAGCCCAGAAATCGTCACTTGATCGAAAATCAAAAATTGACCATCGAACCCTAACTGTTCGAAAACCACCATCACCAGAAAAACCACCCTCCTCGGCAACCCCAACCTCGAGAAGACCCACCATCACCACTGTAGCTACATCACGACCTCTAGCACCCACGACATCACCTGCGATTGCCTCCAGTAGCCCCTAGTTACCGCGAATTCAAGATGAACACAACGCCAAACTTCAGGGAGTTAAACCCTACTTCAACAAATTCCGGTCCACGCACTCCTCAATAAATTATCAAAGCAATTTCCTATGATCTTCGTTACCCCCTCCACCTTCGAGCTCAACCACGTCCCCAATTTCGCCGTTGTTCGCCGTAAATCGTCCATTTAAGCTCGAACACACATCACCAAATTTCACAACCAATTCCAATCTAAAAATCATGATACATACTTTAAAAATCATGATTTCCAGTATGTAATCCAATTATGAAATCAAAACTAAAATTTGAAATCATAAAATTTTGACCCAAATTGAACTTTACTGTAAATTCAAAGATTTTTAACCGATTATTAATTTTTAAAAATTTGTAGCTATTTTTAGATGATAGCTTACTTGATTACAAACATCTTCCATTTACAATTCAAGGTCCAATTCGAATTTAAAATCAAGTTATTAAATTTATTATAAAATTTGAAACCGATTCATAAACACACAGTAATTTTTTTATCTATACAGGCTTTTCAATTCATAAATCCAGACATGCAATTAAATTAAATTCAAATATCATGATATTCAACCCAAGATCAAGATGAAATCTAGAATCAAAACTGTTTTTAAAATTCCTTTTACTCACCTTTGTTTGCAGAGGACATAAATTGATTTGCAGTTTCATGAATTTATTTGCATGATGAATTTCCTGAATTGCTTGTTGGATTCCAGTTCTTGCATGTTAATTTAATTGTAATCTTCATCTTGCTTCAGATCTAACTTCTTTTCTCATTTTCCAGATTTTACAGTTTTATGTCTTCTTCTTTGTTTCAGATTTTCCATTTCCCGTTCTTTTTTTAGATTTGTATTCAATTTTTGTTGAAGAGAATAAAGAAATTCTTAACTGAAAATAAAACTCTACTTTTATTTTACAATTAAATTTTAAACCTAATAAATCAAGAGAATGACACTTGTCATTTTAATGCTCTAATGATCTTACACATATGCACACAAGTTACAAATGTCATTTAACATACATTAAAAGTTTACAAGTGGTATTTAATGTTTTATTAATGTTTAATAAATGTTTTTTAAATGTTTAATTAATATTTTAAATGTTATTTTCCCCTTTTAATAATCTAATGAATGTAATTATGTAATATTTATGTACTTATCCTTAAATAAACAAGTTTTAGATTTTAATAAATTATTCAAAATAAAATTCATGTAAACATTTATAAATAACTTATATTTTTGATTCAATTTAATCTACCATATGTTTATAAATTTGAGAAATTTATATTAATTCTTTGTGTAATTTTTTTTTAAACAAGCTTATATTATGTTAAAATTAAAATAAAGGAATATTGAAAACAATTAAATGTGAACTTCAAATTTAATTCTTATTTAAAAAAACTTTATATATATTTAAAATAAATAAGAAATTATTCTTGTCATTTAAATCTCAAATATCATTTTTAAAAGTACTAAGTCAAACTGACATTTCAAATTTCAAACTATATGTATTAAATTTGTAAACACTCATCAAACTCAAATCAATACTTTTTTCTATTTCTAATACATATATACAAATATATACATATATATACATTTCAAATGGAAAATAATTTTAACATTAGATCTGAAAAGTACTGTATTAAATTTTGAAACATAATCCAAACCAATATATATATATACATATATATATATATATATATATATATATATCACATTTTGAATATAAAGCTTTTATTATATTAAAAACTTCCTATTTACAATATATCAATATATATATATATATATATATATATATATATATTATAAATAGAAAATATTCTGATTAACTTTTGAAAAATAAATATTTACCAATTTTAAATTGCTAAAATAAATATTTCCAAATCATTATTTTTCAAAAGAATTAACTTGCCTATTTTATATTGTTAAGAAAAATATTAATAGATATTGTCAAATTATTATTATTAGACTTTAAAAAAAAATTAACTTGTCAATTATAGTATAAAATGATCAAATTAACTTAATTATTGTCAAAGATTATTAAAATGATATTGCTTAAAATCCCAGGTCGTCACAAAACAAAAGAATTTTATTTTGCTTATTTATATTTGAAGATAACAATTTTATCTATTTTAAATAATTAAATTAAGGGATTATCACATTTTAATAGTTAAACTCAGATAATTATTCAATTATCTAATATCCAAAAATCCAGGTTATTACATTCCTTCCCCTTTTGAATCTTTTCGTCCTCGAAAAGGAATGAAGCCAGAATTTATTAAAATGCTTATTTTCTTAGAAAAATTATTCTTTGAAACACTTTTAAAATCTACATAATATTATAAAATAATTTTATAAAAATACTTTTTGTAACTCGATGTTTTAACCAGTCCATCATTGTTCTCATAGAAATTCGGTCATACGTTGATCAGGTGTAAGACTGAAAATCTATAAATACCAAGCAGACTCATTTTCAACATCCAGTGAATATACTTGGAAAATAATTTTATTGAGAATATAGAAAACAGTTTTTGAAAATATAGGATATATCTTTGGTAAGAATGCTCTGAAAATCATCACCCCATCCATGGTCCCAGTTACATTCCAGGGTTTCGTTGCCATCGCAGCGAAAGTCCATGTAACTGCAGGCTCTCCGAGGCCTCTCGATTACGCCATGGATCCCACGACAGATCGCAGTTACATTCTAGGGTTACGTTGCCATCACAGCAAAAGTCCATGTAAATACAGGCTCTTGGATTTCGTTGTCAAAATGAAACTTCTCCACTCCTACATAGGTCATAGTCTACCGATATAAAATCAAACGCAGACTGTTGGCTCTCAGCGGCACACACGACTTTTGCTATGGTATACTCTACTCATAATCCCCAGGAACTAGTTTGTCCGGACTCCTCACAGGATCAACTTTTAGAACCCCCCTTGGGGCTCAAGGCAGCACCACCCGGTGGTACTCCTGAGAAGTTCATTTCAAGGGAGCGCCTTTTTCCCCAAAGCCATCATCAAAACATTTTATACCATGCACATAGTATCTTCAAATCATAAACCTAGTATGATCTCATACAAAGCTCTTTTATACAAAATCGATTATTTCAAAATCGATAATTCTCAAGCTAGGCTTTCCAAATTCAATATTGATTTTATCCAAAAATCAAAAGCCTTTCCAAATCCAAAGGTTCCCAAAACCTTTTCTAATATTCTCATAAGATCCTTTATATATATACAGATATATATAATTTTTAAAACTTTGGATCATTTCAAACTTGTATAAAACTCCTTTTATACTTCAAAACACCTTCGAAATCCTTTTCTTTTAGCAAAAGATTCAACAAGGGGAGTTTCATTTTATAAAACAAAGATATATAACTTTGTTTACTCAAAATCAAATATCCAAATTTGATTACTCCTTTCAATATCATTTTCATTCAAATCCATAGGATGTAGACATATCATCCGTACGCTATACCAATCTGATCGCTCACTCGATCACACGATTTCACTTCCGAACTAGTATCGTCCACCTGACTTCCTAGTGCGGACACAGATCTGGTTTCTTGATCAGAAACCGTCATTCTCCTTGCATAGTCATAGCTATGATAGAGAATATCCAGAACTAATCAACAATCCATATCCAGGTTCGCCGTCGAAAATCGAGTGAAAAATCCCAACTCGGATCGATATAATTATCTCGAAATTCTATGCTCGAAACTGGATCAAATCATTATGCGAATAGAATAACATACGTACACCCTACGTATTTATCTTTATTAGTTATTAGCCAAATAAATTCCATTTCTATACAAATTCACTTTGATTTCATTCACTTACTCACAATTTCTTAAATCCATTTGGATTATCACATCTATTCTTATCTCGGTTGGGTATTTAACCAATAACAGTTTGAACTCCGACCAGTTTATTTAGAAAATAGCTTGAAAAATTTAAAAATAGATAAGCAGTTTGAAAATAATTACAAGTTTGTAAAATAGGTATAAAATAGTTAGAAAATAGTTAAAATAATTATAGAAATTTTAAATAATTGCAAAATAGTAGTAAGATAGTAATTAGTTTATAAAACAGTTGGAAAATTGTTAAACAGTTCCAAAAATAATTGTAAAACAAATATAAGATAGTTTTAGGTTTAAAAAGAAAGTTGTATAGTAAATAGTTTGGAAAAATAGATTTGTACTAAAACAATTTATTTTGAAAATAGTCCAGAGTCAAACTGTTCAATTCCCAACCTCCATTCCCAATCCATTCAATTTAAATTTCCACTTCCATTTAAATTGACCCAATTCCAATTTAAATAACTTCAATTTCCATTTCCAAATCAAGTTGAATTATTCCAACTTATTTAACCTTTCCAAAGTTAAACTCAATTCAAGTAATCCAGTCAACCTTACCCAAATTTGTACTTCCATTTCAAATTTTAAACTTCTCTTAAATAATCTTCCCACTTATTAAGTTCAAAAACTTATCACCTTGGGTATCATATCTCATTCCAAATTTGAAACTCAATTTTTAGAGTTTATTTCAAATTATCCTTGATATCATGTATGTCCATACATATATACATATTTATTTCTTGGCCCTCCTATCCACATTTTAAAATTTTAAACCACCTTTGGTTTTAAATTCAAGTCCAATCTTCAAACAACTCATTTTTTTTACAGCAAGTCTCTTTTATTCAAATAATACTTATTTATTCTTTTAGCACTTTGAAACAACCTTTCAAATTTATGGACCTATATTTAAAATTCCACAATTTAAGTATTTTCAATTTCAATTTATAAGTCATACTTTACATAAATGTTTATTTCTTTAGAATATTTCATTTTGCTTACTTAAAAATTATTTATGATAATTACCCAGATTATCATACCTGAATTCCAATTTATATTATCTTATTCTGAAACTCTTTCCCAAATTCAAGATTTAATTTCAGTTTTTATTGGTTTCCTATTACTACTTAATTTAATTTCAATAATTTAACAACCAATTCCCTTACTGTTTGTTAGAAAGAAATATTGCTTTATATAACAAAATATATTTTGAAATAAAATCATTTAAAATCCTTATATAAGAAAATAACAATACGCTCTCTCATACACACACACACACACACACACACACACACACACATATATGCACTCAACTCATCCTAGGGTACCACTTACCATATCCTTAATGAGTAATCCCACTAGAGCCAAGGTTCTCGCTTAACCCGGCTCTGATACCAAATGTAACGACCCGAAAATTTCGATCCCGAAAATTCCAAATAGTTAGAAAAGAAAAGAAAGAGAAAGAAGAAGAAACAGGAACAAGACACAGAAAACCTCACATTCCCAGCGGATCAAAATATAATATCACATAATAACATTTTACAAAAGAAGAACTGTATCAATACACTTATATTTATACATCAGAGTTACAACCATTACTATTCACTGGACAGTTTTTAACATGTCCTAATTATACAATAATATATCACAACAGAAACTCTCCATACGTTTCTGCTCTCCAGCTCGCCTCCTGAGCACCAGAACGTCCTTACCTGAAAATCTGTAATACTCAGTCTGACCCGAGCATTACATCAAAGTAACACCCGGGTCAGCTGGAAACCAGCGTGAGTAAACCCAACTAGCATAAAATACAAAAGCGTACAACTTAAATAAACCCGGGGTAACTTATCAATTTACAACTTCACAAACTGTTATAAACATTACTTACGTCACAACTTAATTTCTAAGTACCAACTTAGATTGAATGATCCAATTCATTTTAATAATTCCATTTCATTCTATTGATTCCACACATCAAATTATAAAGAATCGAAGTGGTTTCGGGTATTTACTAATACCCGACTCCGGTATCTTCGAATCCAATGTCATTTAAAACCAACTTATCCAATTAAATACAACTGAACTTTAATTATCGGATAACATTTTACACAGCAATTCCTAATTGATTGTTAATCACATTATCATCGCCCATCCAACATATCAAATCACATATCAATTCATAATGGAGATATCCACCAATTCAAGTACTCATCATAATTCAATCATTAATAAGCAAGATTGACCGCTTCCATTAATTATATGAATTCAATAATCCTCTAATTACTTTTATTAGTAAATTATTCTTAAATTTCATATAATAATTAACCTTTAACTTAATTACATTCATTAATCAATCTTGATTATTCATCAATAGATATCAATTCAATAGATATCATCCAATTCAGACATTCAACAACCAATCATCCATAAGCAAGCATTATCAATTCATATCACAATTAATTTAATTACTTATATTAAATTAACTCCTTAAGAATTAATCAGTTAATCTTGCTTATACAATCATTAATTAATTACTAACCCTAATTAATTAATCACATCCATGATTAACTCAATCAATCAATTTATCAAACCCTAATCCCAGATTAATTATCCTTTATTTATCAATTAAGAATCCTTAATTAGCTGTTAACCCATCCTTAATTAATAGATAATCAATCCTTAATTACCATTTGATTAATCCTTAATCACCACTGATTAATCAATTAATTACCACTTAACAACTTCTTAATTAATCCTTAATTACAGATTAATTATTCTTTAATTATTTATTAATAAAACCTTAATTATTAATTAATAAAACTTAATTACAAGTTAAGCACTTCTCAATTATTAGTTAAGTAACCTTTAATTACTTAATTAATTACTCACTAATTACTTAATTAGTAAATCTTAACCACTTGATTAAATTAAGTTTAATTACACTTAATTACTTGATTAATGAATCCCTAATCATAAATTAATAATCTAATTAATGATCTTTTTTAATTACAAATTAATTAATCTTAAATAATTAACCTTTAATCCTTAATCAATTATCAATCAAGTAAATTATTTTCCTTAATTAATTTCTTAATCATTCCTTTATAATTAAACTAATTAGTTAAACATAATTTCTTTAAATTAACTTAATCAAAATTAAGATATTAAAACCTTTATTAAGATAAAACATTTATCTATAAATGCTTTAATTACCCTTAACATATTTACATCATTTACCTTATTACTATCTTTACATAATTAAATTATTTATTAAGTTTTTAAGTTGAACAATCATTTAACTTGATAAATTAAAGTTATCAAAAACACAACTTTAAATAGCTTAAATATTTATCAACTTATAAATTTAAAAAGCTAGTTTCAATTTGAGTTTAAAACTTGTCTTTTATATAAACTATAAAAATTACTTTTAAAACTCGATTTTAAAATCACTTTAAATTTCTTAACGAAGTTTAAATTTAATAAACTTCAAAACTTTTTAAAATATGTTTAAGAAAACATTTATTAAGACATCTAGTAACTTATATAAAAGTTTTAAACCAATTTAAATTTTTAAATATCAAAAACAAATTTTAAAAACCTTTTAAAACCTTTATTGCTGTTCACTTTTGCTGCTTCGGGTCTATCCCGTTGCTTACTCGAGTCAATTTCGAGTTCTCTTTCTTCCCATCTTATTTTTTTAAAGCTTTGACTAAATTAAGTTCCTAAAAGCTACAGCTAACCATCCCCAACATACTCGAGATCAAACTCGAGTTTCCCATGCCAAAACTCGAACACGACTTCGAGACTTCCACGAACCAAAACTCTCAGACCCCAAACCAATCCTTGCTTCGAGCCAAAGCATCACATACCCGAAGTAATCTTCGAGCTCGAACTATCTACTTCCCAAAACGACTGCAGAAAACACGAAATCGTGCACGTCGCCGCCGGTCGACGGCGAACTCCACGCCGGCCTCCAATAAGTCGCACTTGACCCCTACAGCAATAATCGAAGCCCAGAAATCGTCACTTGATCGAAAATCAAAAATTGACCATCGAACCCAAACTGTTCGAAACCACCATCACTAGAAAAACCACCCTCCTCGGCAACTCCAACCTCGAGAAAACCCACCATCACCACCGTAGCTACATCACGACCTCTAGCACCCACGGCGCCTCCGGTAGCCCCTAGTCACCGCGAATTCAAGATGAACACGACGCCAAACTTCAGGAAGTTAAACCCTACTTCAACAAATTCCGGCCCACACACTCCTCAATAAATTATCAAAGCAATTTCCCATGATCTCCGTTGCCCCCTCTGCCTTCGAGCTCAACCACGTCCCCAATTTCGCCATTGTTCGCCGTAAATCCTCCATTTAAGCTCGAACACTCATCACCAAATTTGACAACCAATTCCAATCTAAAAATCATGATGCATACTTTAAAAATCATGATTTCCAGTATGTAATCCAATTATGAAATCAAAACTAAAATTTGAAATCACAAAATTTTGACCCAAATTGAACTTTACTGTAAATTCAAAGATTTTTAACGAATTCTTCATTTTTAAAAACTTGTAGCTATTTTTAGATGATAGCTTACTTGATTACAAACATCTTCCATTTACAATTCAAGGTCCAATTCGAATTTAAAATCAAGTTATTGAATTTATTATAGAATTTGAAACTGATTCATAAACACATAGTAAAAAATTTAACTACACAGGCTTTTCAATTCATATATCCAGACATGCAATTAAATTAAATTCAAATATCATGATATTCAACACAAGATCAAGATGAAATCTAGAATCAAAATTGTTTTTAAAATTCCTTTACTCTCCTTTGTTTGCAGAGGACAGAAATTGTTTTGCAGGTTCATGAATTTATTTGCATGATGAATTTCCTGAATTGCTTGTTGGATTCCAGTTCTTGCATGTTAATTTAATTGTAATCTTCCTGCTTATCTTCATCTTGCATCAGATCTAACTTCTTTTCTCATTTTCCAGATTTTACATTTTTATGTCTTCTTCTTTGTTTCAGATTTTCCATTTCCTGTTCTTCTTCTTTTTTTTAGATTTGTATTCAATTTTTGTTGAAGAGAATAAAAAAATTATTAACTGAAAATAAAACTCTACTTTTATTTTACAATTAAATTTTAAACCTAATAAATCAAGAGAATGACACTTGTCATTTTAATGCTCTAATGATCTTACACATATGCACACAAGTTACAAATGTCTTTTAACATACATTAAAAGTTTACAAGTGGTATTTAATGTTTTATTAATGTTTAATAAATGTTTTTTAAATGTTTTATTAATATTTTAAATGTTATTTTCCCCTTTTAATAATCTAATGAATGTAATTATGTAATATTTATGTACTTATCCTTAAATAAACAAGTTTTAGATTTTAATAAATTATTCAAAATCAAATTCATGTGAACATTTATAAATAACTTATATTTTTGATTCAATTTAATCTATCATATGTTTATAAATTTGAGAAATTTATATTAATTCTTTATGTAAATTTTTTTTTTAAACAAGCTTATCTTATGTTAAAATTAAAATGAAAGAATATTGAAACAATTGAATGTGAACTTCAAATCTAATTTTTATTTAAAACAAAAGCTTAATATATATATATATATATTTAAAATAAATAAGAAATTATTCTTGTCGTTTAAATCTCAAATATCATTTTTAAAAGTACTAAGTCAAATTAACATTTCAAATTTCAAACTATATATATTAAATTTGAAAACTCTTATCAAACTCAAATCAATATTTTTTTATATTTCTAATACATATATAAAAATATATATATATACACATTTCAAATGGAAAATCATTTTAACATTAGATTTGAAAATTACTGTATTAAATTTTGAAACATAATCCAAACCAATATATATATATATATATTCATATATATATCACAATTTGAATATAAAGCTTTTATGATATTAAAAACTTCATATTTACAATATATCAATATATATATATATATATATATATATATTATAAATAGAAAATATTCTTATTAACTTTTGAAAAATTAATACTACCAATTTTAAATTGCTAAAATAAATATTTCCAAATCATTAGTTTTCAAAAGAATTAACTTTCTTATTTTATATTGTTAAGAAAAATATTAATAGATATTGTCAAAATATTATTATTAGACTTTAAAAATAAATTTTAACTTGTCAATTTATAGTATAAAATGATCAAATTAATTTAATTATTATCAAAGATTATTAAACTGATATTGCTTAAAATCCCGGGTCGTCACAAAACAAAAGAATTTTATTTTGGTTATTTATATTTGAAGACAACAATTTTATCCATTTTAAATAATTAAATTAAGGGATTATCACATTTTAATAGTTAAACTCGGATATTTGTTCAATTATGTTATACCGAAGAAATCCGGGTTATTACACGTTAACTAATCACTAATTAATTACATTAGGTAATTATACTTTAAGTAATTATTCTTTAATTACTCACATTAATTGATCATATTTTAATTAATTACAATAAGTAATTATCCTTAATTAATTACCTTAATTAATTACATCATTAACTTCTTTGAAAACACTTAGGGATTTAAATCAAATAATTAACCTAATATATAATTATTTTAAAACCAAATCAATTAGTCTTAAAAACAATTGACTTTAAAAAAAATTAACCATTGAAATAAATTTATCATTGACCCATAAATTAACTTAGACCTTTAAGTTGATTAACAATTTAAAATATATTCATCTTCTTAATTACACCATTTAATTTATTTTAAATAAACTTGAGAATTAACTTAACTAATTGAAGTCAAAATAAGTTGTTCAACTCTTATTTATCCAAACCTTTAAATCAACATCAATTATTTAAATGAAATCTATTTAAGAAAATAGTTCACAACTTGGTTGATTTAAAATTTAAAAGCTTGATTTATTTGAAAATTTAAAACCTGACACAACCTTTAGCTGGGACAAACTCGCGTTAAAACCAAGCCAATTTCAGATTTCCCCGAGCAAACCTCGAGTCTTTTTTTCTGTTTTGATTTATATGTTTAAACCCTGAAAAACTCACGCGAACTCATCCGAAAGCGATCCCGAGCCAAAACTTCTTTTCCCTAAGCAACCACCCGAGACTCCTCCCTCTTCTTCAATCCCTACCCACATACATGCTACAGACACCACGTGCATGTGCACGGCTAAACTCTGACCCTCTGACCATCGCCGCCATCACCGGCAAGTCGTTCATGACCTCTACTTTCGATCCCGACTACCCAAATCATCAATTCCAACTAGAAATCAAAATCGAGCAAGCAAGCAACCCTTGGAACCAAACCTAGTCACCTAAATCCGCCTCAAGTTGCCACCTTAGGCCACCAGAAGGTTCGACACTCCGACCAAACCTTCACCAAAGACCTACGCACCGATTACCCCTCGTGCGATCAACGTCGATGCCTCAATGTTGACGAACCAACCTTGCAAACTCAATCGACCAAACAGGTCTTAAAACCCTAGATTGTCGCAATTCAACCTCCATGGTGATCAAAAAATTCACTGAGTATTTTTCTAGTGATCCCTAACGCACAAGCTCCCACCAGCCATGACCACCTACACCTCGTCGATCACCAGAATTTGAGAGAAAACCAATTCTCTTTCATTTAGCAATTTCTTCACGAATACAAACTTAAAAATTATGATTCCACTTTTAAAATCATCATTTTCGAGAACGAATTAGTTGATATAATTGAAATAAGGAATCATGACACTCGAACTTTTCATGGTTTAGAGTTTTTAATTGTATTTTCTTGTTTCCAGCAAAACCACTTGATAGTTATACTTGAAAGCATTTTTAAAATTTAGATCTGGTAAATTTAAACGCGTTTGGTTTAAGCATTAAGGCCTAAAAAGGATTAGGCGAGAGATTTTTATTTTTGAATAAATTTAAAACCAGTAGAATAAGGACAGAGCCAATATTCTTGTTCCCTGACATGCACACATCATTTATATGTATATGTTCATGTAGTGTAACAACCCGATATTTTCAGCCATTCGCATCCATACACGTCGGACTAGAATTGCTCAAAATGCCACATTGTAAATAAATTTGGAGCAAATGAAAACAATCACGGAATCACAGGCATAGAAATATCATAATAAATCGCAGCGGAAATTAAAATACCATAGTAGTTCATGAAGCTACTATAAAAAAAATCTCAAAACAAAATACATAATATCATTCTGAAAAACATATACAATAGAAATCCCAAATACATATAAGTTATAAATACAAGAGCTGAATGAGACAATTGAAACTGAAAGAAAATAGATGACTAGACAAGCAGAATCTCTAGTGATTCCTAGCTCCAGAAAGAAAACCAAAGCTAAGCTGTAAATACTCAGGCTGACTCGAGTATAAAGTAAAACACAAAAAGCTCGAGTCAGGACATACATACTTATATAATGTAAACCAACTCAAGTGAACTGTAGTAATAATGAACAATAACTTAAAGGATGCTTAGGATCACCCATCCTCTAAGGATCAATTAAACCATAAATTATATACATCCCATGGTTAAAATTCCAAAATAGTATTTTATACTTCTAAATCACATATCATTTCAAAATTCAATATCATTTCAAGTTCATTTAAATATTAAAATATTATATCTTTTTAAAATTCCATTCATTTGATTTAATTTAAATATCATTCCAAGTCACATTTCAAAACGGTTTATATTTCAAATCAAATTACATCATTTAACCATTTAAAAATGAAGTCATTGTATTTAAAATCAAATATTCAATTCCCAAAATTTTAGCCTATTTTAAAGTTCATTTCACTTAAATATATTAAAACAGTGAAAATTCAACTTTCGCAGCACTTAGAAAATGCTACGGAAAGTTATGTTTTAAAACAATTCAATTTAGCAATGACGGCATTTAAAATGCTGTAATAGGTTTTAATTTAGTTCCCGCAACTACAACACTTACAAAGTGTTGTAATAACCCTTAGTTCAATTTAGCTTTTAATTCATTTGTATCAACTACAACACTTAGAAATGTTGTAATATCCTTTACTTCAGAAATGATAGCATTTTTGAAATGCTGTCAATTAAATTCTAAATTTTCAATACAATTTCATAAACAATTAAATTTAATTTAAATCATTGTTGTAATGACCCAGAATTTTTAGAAATTAAAATTTGAATATTTAATTAATTTTAAATATTAATAAGTGAATTTATAAGTCGAATAAATTTTTATTTGAATTATTGGATTTAATTGAATAATTAAATCGATAATTTAATACGTTAAATTATGGAAATAATTGAAAATTGAGTTAAATATGATTGAAAATGATTTGTAAAATTTTATTTTATCATATGGGAGTTAGAACGATATTTTAGAACTTTTAAAATTGAATTAAAAGTTAATTTGTGAAAATTGAATATTTTAATATTAAAATCGACTAGTGAAAATAGTCAATTTTTGAACAGTCTCAGAATTGAACGAAACCAGTTCCATTGGATCCGTAATAGTTAGTTATTATCGGAGTTCAAATTTCGTGTCAATCGGAGTTATCGTTTGATCGTGGCAGCTCGAAACGCATCGATTTATTTTTAATTTAAATTTGGCGAGCTAAAATAGCCATTTTTCAAAAAGTCTCGGATTTCGACGAAACCAGTTTCATCGGATCCGTAATGTGATATTATTGTAAGGTTTCAATTTCAAGTCAATTGGATTTACCGTTTGTCCGTTACAAATTAAAACGCCTAGAAAATCGCTTAAATCGGTTTAATTCAAATTGAGCGTTTACAGCCATAACTCGCACATACTTCCGAATTAGCTTCCGAAACCTGTTCCATTGTGTCCGGAACGCAGGATAAACCCTAGATACGTCAGTTTCGGCGCCTAAATCGGAGTTCGGAATTTCCGGATGAATAGTGTCGATCGGTTCTCTATAAATAGACCCACCTCTTCATAATTTGAAAAAAAAAATAACCCTAACCCTAATCAAAACTGCACAGCCGCCACCCCCCCTGAACGGCCAGAATTTTCCAAACTTCTTTCCTCTAGATCTTCCAATCCATCAGCAATTAGATGAAGCTTCCAACTAGAAAGTTGTAGAGCACAACACGAACTAGAGATCCAACGGTTATGATCGAATTTGGAGCGACGATGGAGGAGAAAAGGGGGCCGTTCTCTTCAGGCCTGCGCACGCCTTTCGAGGCTCATCATGAGGCCGAGCTCCATATGCTTCTGGCCGAGCATGGCTATGGTCATGAGCTTCGAGATGAAGGTGGTTTGATCGAATTTCGTTGAGTAATCGCGATGCAAATGCTAACCCTAGTTTGTTGTAATGGGTTAGATGGAGCACGGCTTTGATCTGGAGATGAACACGTGAAGGGAGAAGATGAAAGGGACGGCCAGATTTGCAGGAGCTTGGATCCAGTGGCTGTGATGAAGCTAGGTAGAAAAATAGTTAGTTATGTTATAAATCTATGTATATAAACACGTGTAACTTCAAAAATTCATATCTTTTTCATACGAGGTCGAAAAATTACGAAACCAGTTGCGTTGGAATCGTATGGACGAGCACTACGCGATGGAGTTGGTTTGGAGTCGTTTGGAGTTAGTGAGAATTTTGGGTAAAATTAAACGTCCGTTTAATTTTATTCGAAATAAATCGCTAAAACGAATTGAAATCAAGGTGAGAACTTCTCACTCAATCGAATCAGTTTCGATTTTATTTTAAATAGTTAGATTTAAAATATTTGAATGCATGTTTGAATGGTGATTGTTATCTATTGATTGTTAAAATAGACATTATACGCCGTTAGTAAGCGGATGTTATTTATTAAAAACATATACCGCGAATATTTCATAAACAGTGAAATTGGTATTATATATAATAGCAATATATATATATTGGCATATGTATATATTGGAGTTATTGATTTCCCGCATTTATTTGTTTAGCGGATGAGACCCTATTACGCCGTTATTAAGCGGATAATATTTAATAAGAACATATACCGCGATAATTTCGTACTGAAGCGAAATTGGTATTGTGCTAATGTTTGTGAGTGCAGGAAAACAGGTTGGAGGGATCCAACTGGATTCCTCAACAGTGTTTATTTGATTATGGATATTTTGATATTCGTTTATTTTCATATCGATATATGATATCGTTGTTGTCGTGATTGACTATTTGGTATGTAGCATCATTGGACCAAGTTTTGGAATTTTAAAATGATTTCAAAGTGATTTTTGAAAGTATAAGTTATAAAATAATTTTTGGAATTGATCCATGTTAAATAAATAAACGTTATAATTTTAAAGTTATAAAAATTATGATTTTTGAGAATATGATGCTAATGATTTTATAAATTAGTTTAATCGGGATTTTAGAATTTATTGTGAAAAGTCTAAATATAGGATTTATAAAATTTAATTATTTTATGAATCGAAATGGTGAGATAATAAAGGAATTTAAAGATGTTTTAAAGAATAATATAAATTGATTTATATTAAGAGATTTATAAATGGATATTTATAAATTGAAATATTGACATTTTAAAACGAGTTTTTATAAGTGTTTGAATGAAGTGAAAATGAATTTCATAAATGAATGAAATTTATAGAATTATAAACTGTGAAGTTATAAATGGAATTTTATAAACAGTAGGTTTATAAAATTTGTAAAGTTATTAAAAGAATAGACTTGGGTAAATAATTGAACCTTATAAGTTATAAGATTTATAATTATGAAATTCTAAGGAACGATTTTGTAAAATAATCGTTTTATAAGTATTTAACTTATAATATGAACTTTTTAGTTTATAATTGAGTTATAAACTGGAATAGGTTAATATGGAAATTATAAAAAGGAAGTTTTTATAAATAAATCGAAATGGAATTTATAAACGTTGTTTTATAAATTCACAAATGACTTATTTTGATAAGTAAATTGTTATGATTTATTTATGGAGTTATATTCACGTTTTTGACTATGAATAATCCTTTGAATTAAAATGAATAAAAGGATGAAATTGTTAATGAAGTATATTCACGTTTTTGAATAGTGAATAACACGTTAAAGAAATTGTTTTGGATTTGGATGTTTTAAATAGAATTAAAACGATCGAACAATGTTTTAAAATGTGTTGAGATTCGAAACCATAGATTTCAACATTTATTGTTGAAATAGACGTTTTCGAGAAATAAAAGGAAATGGTGGACTATAACACTGTTGTTATAGTAAATGATTTCCGAAAGGAAATGTTTTGTATAGTATTGGGATTTATATATCTATTTTAAATTCGAATCCCTATACTAGTGATTTTGGGTTGTCGTAACGATGTTTTACGCAACATTCGTTTTTGGCCCAAATAAATATGTTTAAGAGAATGATTTCCTTAAAGAATGAAATATATACTTAATTTCGATTGAAGTATATTGAATATTTTCTAAGTGTTGAAAATAAATAAAATTTGTGAATTACTTATGAATAAATAAGTATGAAAATGTTTTCCAATATAAAGTGAATATCTTAAGAATTTATCTTTTTGAAGATAAATTGAAATGAATAATCGAAATCGAATATTCATTGATATTTTGGAATTATAAATTCACTATTGAATTTATAAAAGAAAGTAGAAGTGGTTTAAAAATAAATATTGATTTATTTTTGAAGTATGAAATTATATATCTAGTGAAGATATTTTGGAAAATAAATAATTTGGAAAATTATTTGGAATCTGGTGATGTGTGCATATCCAGTGATAGTTCAATAACCGACTATCAATATTTCCCTTTGAATGGGTAATTGATGTGATTTGTTTAAATGTGAATGCTACACTTATTTTTAAATAAGCGCTCACTATTCGGGTTAACCGGGAAAGGACCTTGGGGTCGTATAACCCATTCCGAATATGTGATACGTCGTTGTGAATTGCATTGAAGATCGGTGTTGAAGACCCGGTATTTGCGAGAGCGATAGGATGACCTATCGATTGTCTCTGCACTGAGTTGCAACGGTATAGAGACTCCCTAAGTGATGGGAAATCCGATCAGGATTGTGAATATCCGGATTGCAAGGACTTCTTTGTAAGTGCCTTCGGTTTTGTTCGAGCCCGGAACAGACTTGTATGGATTGTATGTCTGACATTACAAGTTGAGATATAAAGCCGATTTCATTCAAATATATTTCTGTTGGTGGCGGAGAATTTATTCTTTTAGCTTAACACCCTTCTCTGAGACGTACGAGCTCAGAGGTTATATAGCTGAAGTTATCAGCGATATATTCCCAATTTGGTAATGTGACATGCTGAGTGTTGCTGTAAATGATCATTGTGTTGATTATTGTGATAGGATCGTTTATTTGATCGTCTATCTTGGTGATCATTGTGTTGATCATTTGTTGACCCAAAGCATGGCTTTTGTATAAAGTATGTTTTTGTGGACGTGACTTCGTCGAACCTCACACCCCGGAAATGGTCAAAACAGGAAAGATGCGGCAAGGTTATGAGGGGTAGCACCCTTTAGGGTATGTACATTTCCTTCTGGATAGAGGTGGTATCATGGTATGGAGCCCAGATATTTAACCTATGTGGTTACTACGAATTTATTACTTTGTGGTTGTTGGCTTTCGGGATCCCGTGAGAAAGGTCGTTTACGATCGGGGAATGGCGTGCTCGTGTCAGTAGTTACCCAGTTAGGGGTAACCCGGCCTTGTGTTGGCAGAGTTCCGATTTGGTTCTCGGGGATGTCTTTCCAGAGGCATTCTCATGTGGCAATGGGAAGTTCCTTGGCCTGACCATTTGTTGGAAATCCAAAGAAACAATACGAAACTTGTACGGTTTTAGTTGTAGAACCTGCCATCTAATATGGTAGCTATTAGTAGGCATAATATAATGGTACCTATGCTGGCTAAGATTTATATTCTACTTTCGAAATGAATTTTCTACACTATGCACTAGTAATAATATCAAATGTTCTTTTTAAATGCGTATCAAGCATGTTTGACTATCATAAGGAGAAATCTTCTCCAAGTCTGCGTTTGCATTGTGTGTGTGGCAGGAGGTCTTATGGTAGTCTCATTTTTAAAAGCATTGCGAATTGAATTTAAAAATATCTCTCTATTTTGATTTTAAAGATAAATAAACTGTTTTGAGTTCTCACACCAGTCACATGACTGACTTGGAGTTTATTGTTTTCCTTCCTAAACTCTGGGTGCCCACCAATTTTCACACGGGCAGTCAAGAGTTAAGGTTTATCAGGATATTCTGGAGTTGCTGGAGGCAAGCTGGATGGCATGGCGTATTACTTATATAGTATTTCTTTTTCCGCTGTTTGTTTGATGTTGTACACTCTGATGATATGATGATATGATGTAATGTGATGTAATGTAATAACTGATATAGTTCTTTGTTTAAAGATTATTCATTTATTATTATATGTTGTTCCGCTGCGAATTGTGAGATTCTGATGTTGTTCTTGTTTTTTGTTCCATCCTATTTTCTTCTGTTTTTCTATTTTCTATTTCTCTTTTTCGTCTATTTTCTATTCTATTCTCTAATTTTCTGTTTTCTTCTTTCCTATCTTCTTTCTTCTTTCTTCTTTCTTCTTTTCTTTTTCTTAAAACCCATAACTATTCGGTTTTTCGGCAACGAAAAATCGAAGCGTTACATTTGGTATCAGAGCTTATGGTTAAGCGACAACCATGGTTCTGTTGGGTATAATTCATTAGAGATAGAGTCAGTAGTACTCTAGAATGAATTTGAGTGTAATAATAGCTATGAGAGCGTATTTGTTAGTGAATATAAAATTGTTTTATACTGTGATGATTGGTTTATTGAGTGGTATATGAACCTTCGTCAGCACGGTATGTACAACTATGCCGAAGGGGTTTCTAAACACTTGAATAGAACAATTCGACACGGTATTGTTTTTAAATTGGGTAAATGAAATAATTTTGCCTTGATTATATTTTGTATATAAAGAAATAATTTTTCAGAATTATTAAAGTGTATATAAGTTGATTGTTTAGTTATTTGAATAATCTAAATTAAAGAATAATTGTATAAGCAAAAGAATTATAAGAATTGAATTATAATTAAAGTGATTTACAATTGTGAAATAAACTTACATATATAAGAAGTGAAACTATATGAATATATTTATGAATGTGAATTGTAAATAAAGAGTGATGTTTATAAAATGGAATATAACTTAAGTGATATTGAATGAAGTTGATATTAATTATCAAAGTAAATTAATGAAGTGGAGTAAATGAATATGAACTTGAGTTATATAAATGAAATTCAACTGTTGTAATTGAATTGAATGAATGGATTGAATATTAATCAATTAAATGTGAATAATTGATATGAAATAATGAATGTAAGTGTTAATTCATTAAAATCTAATGTTATTAGAAAGTTGAATAATTGAATAAAAATCAATTTATTAAACCAATTGAAAGTGATGGTGTTAAACCAAATAGAATAGATATAAGCAAAGTAATTTGGTAGTAATTATTATACATTGATTGTTATATGATTGTTAGTTGATTGTATAAAATTCATTAAGTATTAGTGAAATTTAAAGCTATGTAATTGAATTCAAATTAGAAGTAAATAAATTTGAATAGAATTGAATTTGAATTGGAAGTGAGCCAACTTGAATATGTTGCATTTGCTATGTTGACATATATAGTTATTATGTTGCTATATGATGTATATTGAGATATTTTCATATATACATGTTCTCATGTTGTTTGTTGAGTAATTAGTAGGTGCGGATCGCGTTTGCTTCGCATTTGGAGCTCGCTTTTGCGCTATATTAGCCGTATATGCTTGCTAATAAAATATAAGGTACATATCTCGGATTACATATCGTACTTTTACACTTTTTTCCCTGCGGGATGCCTCATTACTTGATGACATGTATATTTGTGATATATATACTGTCATTTTTTTTTTGGATCGAGCCGCGCAAAGGAGACTATGGCGAATTTTTCCGAAAATTTAAGGCTTTAGAAAAAATTTGAGAAAAATTGGAAAATTTTGAAAACTTTAACTTTGATTTTGGAAATGAAAGTTAAACAATAGTAGTTGTTTTTGAAAAGATAACTAAGTATGATTTGGAAAACTTAGTAAAGATTTGTAAGAAGTTTAACTATGACTTTTGGAAAATTAATAAATTCTATAACTTTTCTTACTAGTTAATTTCGAGGACGAAATTCTTTTAAGGGGGGAAGATTGTAACGACCCAGAATTTTTAGAAATTAAAATTTGAATATTTAATTAATTTTAAATATTAATAAGTGAATTTATAAGTCGAATAAATTTTTATTTGAATTATTGGATTTAATTGAATAATTAAATCGATAATTTAATACGTTAAATTATGGAAATAATTGAAAATTGAGTTAAATATGATTGAAAATGATTTGTAAAATTTTATTTTATCATATGGGAGTTAGAACGATATTTTAGAACTTTTAAAATTGAATTAAAAGTTAATTTATGAAAATTGAATATTTTAATATTAAAATCGACTAGTGAAAATAGTCAATTTTTGAACAGTCTCAGAATTGAACGAAACTAGTTCCATTGGATCCGTAATAGTTAGTTATTACCGGATTTCAAATTTCGTGTCAATCGGAGTTATCGTTTGATCGTGGCAGCTCGAAACGCATCGATTTATTTTTAATTTAAATTTGGCGAGCTAAAATAGCCATTTTTCAAAAAGTCTCGGATTTCGACGAAACCAGTTTCATCGGATCCGTAATGTGATATTATTGTAAGGTTTCAAATTTCAAGTCAATTGGATTTACCGTTTGTTCGTTACAAATTAAAACGCCTAGAAAATCGCTCAAATCGGTTTAATTCAAATTGAGCGTTTACAGCCATAACTCGCACATACTTCCGAATTAGCTTCCGAAACCTGTTCCATTGTGTCCGGAACGCGGGATAAACCCTAGGTACATCAGTTTCGGCGCCTAAATCGGAGTTCGGAATTTCCGGATGAATAGTGTCGATCGGTTCTCTATAAATAGACCCACCTCTTCATAATTTGAAAAAAAAAATAACCCTAACCCTAATCAAAACTGCACAGCCGCCACCCCCCCTGAACGGCCAGAATTTTCCAAACTTCTTTCCTCTAGATCTTCCAATCCATCAGCAATTAGATGAAGCTTCCAACTAGAAAGTTGTAGAGCACAACACGAACTAGAGATCCAACGGTTATGATCTAATTTGGAGCGACGATGGAGGAGAAAAGGGGGCCGTTCTCTTCAGGCCTGCGCATGCCTTTCGAGGCTCATCATGAGGCCGAGCTCCATATGCTTCTGGCCGAGCATGGCTATGGTCATGAGCTTCGAGATGAAGGTGGTTTGATCGAATTTCGTTGAGTAATCGCGATGCAAATGCTAACCCTAGTTTGTTGTAATGGGTTAGATGGAGCACGGCTTTGATCTGGAGATGAACACGTGAAGGGAGAAGATGAAAGGGACGGCCAGATTTGCAGGAGCTTGGATCCAGTGGCTGTGATGAAGCTAGGTAGAAAAATAGTTAGTTATGTTATAAATCTATGTATATAAACACGTGTAACTTCAAAAATTCATATCTTTTTCATACGAGGTCGAAAAATTACGAAACCAGTTGCGTTGGAATCGTATGGACGAGCACTACGCGATGGAGTTGGTTTGGAGTCGTTTGGAGTTAGTGAGAATTTTGGGTAAAATTAAACGTCCGTTTAATTTTATTCGAAATAAATCGCTAAAACGAATTGAAATCAAGGTGAGAACTTCTCACTCAATCGAATCAGTTTCGATTTTATTTTAAATAGTTAGATTTAAAATATTTGAATGCATGTTTGAATGGTGATTGATATCTATTGATTGTTAAAATAGACATTATACGCCGTTAGTAAGCGGATGTTATTTATTAAAAACATATACCGCGAATATTTCATAAACAGTGAAATTGGTATTATATATAATAGCAATATATATATATTGGCATATGTATATATTGGAGTTATTGATTTCCCGCATTTATTTGTTTAGCGGATGAGACCCTATTACGCCGTTATTAAGCGGATAATATTTAATAAGAACATATACCGCGATAATTTCATACTTGAGCGAAATTGGTATTGTGCTAATGTTTGTGAGTGCAGGAAAACAGGTTGGAGGGATCCAACTGGATTCCTCAACAGTATTTATTTGATTATGGATATTTTGATATTCGTTGATTTTCATATCGATATATGATATCGTTGTTGTCGTGATTGACTATTTGGTATGTAGCATCATTGGACCAAGTTTTAGAATTTTAAAATGATTTCAAAGTGATTTTTGAAAGTATAAGTTATAAAATAATTTTTGGAATTGATCCATGTTAAATAAATAAACGTTATAATTTTAAAGTTATAAAAATTATGATTTTTGAGAATATGATGCTAATGATTTTATAAATTAGTTTAATCGGGATTTTAGAATTTATTGTGAAAAGTCTAAATATAGGATTTATAAAATTTAATTATTTTATGAATCGAAATGGTGAGATAATAAAGGAATTTAAAGATGTTTTAAAGAATAATATAAATTGATTTATATTAAGAGATTTATAAATGGATATTTATAAATTGAAATATTGACATTTTAAAACGAGTTTTTACAAGTGTTTGAATGAAGTGAAAATGAATTTCATAAATAAATGAAATTTATAGAATTATAAACTGTGAAGTTATAAATGGAATTTTATAAACAGTAGGTTTATAAAATTTGTAAAGTTATTAAAAGAATAGACTTGGGTAAATAATTGAACCTTATAAGTTATAAGATTTATAATTATGAAATTCTAAGGAACGATTTTGTAAAATAATCGTTTTATAAGTATTTAACTTATAATATGAACTTTTTAGTTTATAATTGAGTTATAAACTGGAATAGGTTAATATGGAAATTATAAAAAGGAAGTTTTTATAAATAAATCGAAATGGAATTTATAAACGTTGTTTTATAAATTCACAAACGACTTATTTTGATAAGTAAATTGTTATGATTTATTTATGGAGTTATATTCACGTTTTTGACTATGAATAATCCTTTGAATTAAAATGAATAAAAGGATGAAATTGTTAATGAAGTATATTCACGTTTTTGAATAGTGAATAACACGTTAAAGAAATTGTTTTGGATTTGGATGTTTTAAATAGAATTAAAACGATCGAACAATGTTTTAAAATGTGTTGAGATTCAAAACCATAGATTTCAACATTTATTGTTGAAATAGACGTTTTCGAGAAATAAAAGGAAATGGTGGACTATAACACTGTTGTTATAGTAAATGATTTCCGAAAGGAAATGTTTTGTATAGTATTGGGATTTATATATCTATTTTAAATTCGAATCCCTATACTAGTGATTTTGGGTTGTCGTAACGATGTTTTACGCAACATTCGTTTTTGGCCCAAATAAATATGTTTAAGAGAATGATTTCCTTAAAGAATGAAATATATACTTAATTTCGATTGAAGTATATTGAATATTTTCTAAGTGTTGAAAATAAATAAAATTTGTGAATTACTTATGAATAAATAAGTATGAAAATGTTTTCCAATATAAAGTGAATATCTTAAGAATTTATCTTTTTGAAGATAAATTGAAATGAATAATCGAAATCGAATATTCATTGATATTTTGGAATTATAAATTCACTATTGAATTTATAAAAGAAAGTAGAAGTGGTTTAAAAATAAATATTGATTTATTTTTGAAGTATGAAATTATATATCTAGTGAAGATATTTTGGAAAATAAATAATTTGGAAATTTTTTTGGAATCTGGTGATGTGTGCATATCCAGTGATAGTTCAATAACCGACTATCAATATTTCCCTTTGAATGGGTAATTGATGTGATTTGTTTAAATGTGAATGCTACACTTATTTTTAAATAAGCGCTCACTATTCGGGTTAACCGGGAAAGGACCATGGGGTCGTATAACCCATTCCGAATATGTGATACGTCGTTGTGAATTGCATTGAAGATCGGTGTTGAAGACCCGGTATTTGCGAGAGCGATAGGATGACCTATCGATTGTCTCTGCACTGAGTTGCAACGGTATAGAGACTCCCTAAGTGATGGGAAATCCGATCAGGATTGTGAATATCCGGATTGCAAGGACTTCTTTGTAAGTACCTTCGGTTTTGTTCGAGCCCGGAACAGACTTGTATGGATTGTATGTCTGACATTACAAGTTGAGATATAAAGCCGATTTCATTCAAATATATTTCTGTTGGTGGCGGAGAATTTATTCTTTTAGCTTAACACCCTTCTCTGAGACGTACGAGCTCAGAGGTTATATAGCTGAAGTTATCAGCGATATATTCCCAATTTGGTAATGTGACATGCTGAGTGTTGCTGTAAATGATCATTGTGTTGATTATTGTGATAGGATCGTTTATTTGATCGTCTATCTTGGTGATCATTGTGTTGATCATTTGTTGACCCAAAGCATGGCTTTTGTATAAAGTATCTTTTTGTGGACGTGACTTCGTCGAACCTCACACCCCGGAAATGGTCAAAACAGGAAAGATGCGGCAAGTTTATGAGGGGTAGCACCCTTTAGGGTATGTACATTTCCTTCTAGATAGAGGTGGTATCATGGTATGGAGCCCAGATATTTAACCTATGTGGTTACTACGAATTTATTACTTTGTGGTTGTTGGCTTTCGGGATCCCGTGAGAAAGGTCGTTTACGATCGGGGAATGGCGTGCTCGTGTCAGTAGTTACCCAGTTAGGGGTAACCCGGCCTTGTGTTGGCAGAGTTCCGGTTTGGTTCTCGGGGAAGTCTTTCCAGAGGCATTCTCATGTGGCAATGGGAAGTTCCTTGGCCTGACCATTTGTTGGAAATCCAAAGAAACAATACGAAACTTGTACGGTTTTAGTTGTAGAACCTGCCATCTAATATGGTAGCTATTAGTAGGCATAATATAATGGTACCTATGCTGGCTAAGATTTATATTCTACTTTCGAAATGAATTTTCTACACTATGCACTAGTAATAATATCAAATGTTCTTTTTAAATGCGTATCAAGCATGTTTGACTATCATAAGGAGAAATCTTCTCCAAGTCTGCGTTTGCATTGTGTGTGTGGCAGGAGGTCTTATGGTAGTCTCATTTTTAAAAGCATTGCGAATTGAATTTAAAAATATCTCTCTATTTTGATTTTAAAGATAAATAAACTGTTTTGAGTTCTCACACCAGTCACATGACTGACTTGGAGTTTATTGTTTTCCTTCCTAAACTCTGGGTGCCCACCAATTTTCACACGGGCAGTCAAGAGTTAAGGTTTATCAGGATATTCTGGAGTTGCTGGAGGCAAGCTGGATGGCATGGCGTATTACTTATATAGTATTTCTTTTTCCGCTGTTTGTTTGATGTTGTACACTCTGATGATATGATGATATGATGTAATGTGATGTAATGTAATAGCTGATATAGTTCTTTGTTTAAAGATTATTCATTTATTATTATATGTTGTTCCGCTGCGAATTGTGAGATTCTGATGTTGTTCTTGTTTTTTGTTCCGTCCTATTTTCTTCTGTTTTTCTATTTTCTATTTCTCTTTTTCGTCTATTTTCTATTCTATTCTCTAATTTTCTGTTTTCTTCTTTCCTATCTTCTTTCTTCTTTCTTCTTTCTTCTTTCTTCTTTTCTTTTTCTTAAAACCCATAACTATTCGGTTTTTCGGCAACGAAAAATCGAAGCGTTACAATTGTAAACCTATAAAAATCATATATTTTACTTTAAAAACAATCATTTAAATACCCTTCAATTTATGATTATATAAAGTGAGATTTTCATAAAAAAAATCATTTTTTAATAATCTACTTATTAAATTAATGCACAATTTTATAACATTTCATTTACTTTACATTTTAATTAAATCTACGATTTCATAAATTAAATTTAAATTCCATTTTATTTTTCTTAACTTAATTTTAGATGTAAAACACATTTTGCATTTTCCAAGTTAAATTATATTTCAAATTTCAATTTTAAACAGTTATTTATTTAACTATTTTTAATGTATAGAAAAATCAATAACACTTTATAAAATCATTTTAAATTCAAATTAAAATCAAATTATCATATTTTCTTACTTGATTTAAACTAGATTTATAAACCAAATCATAAATTCCAAAATTTACATATATTTCAGATTCTACTCTAACATTTGTTCATTTCACTTATTTAACTTGTCGAAAATCACTAATATTTTATAAAAATAATTTTTAATTAAATTTAAATCAAAATATCATAATGCTTACATTTTTTTAATATTTTAAAAAATTTAGAAAAATATATTTTAACCAAGTCTGTATAAAATTTTCAAACCTATGTCAAGTGATACGGATAATATGTCATTTTAATCCGTAATTTACAAAGGAGAATCCGGGTTCTATCATTTCAAACTCACAATCCTAAGTTAAATGAATAAAAAAAATCATTCAGGCCTTTCATTTCAGCCCATAATGATTTTTCCCTATTCTAAAGTCCATTCGGGTATGTTTCGTTTCAACCCATAACGATTCTATTCTACAGGAAACTTGCAGTGTGATAAAGAGATATAAATAAACAAAATAGCATTAAATAACATTAACAGATGATATGACAGGTGTATAAATAAGGTGAACATCATATAAATCATATCACAGGCAAGTATAATATGATTATATGAACTGAAGATTCACATGATGTGAATTTACTACTTATATAAGTACAAAATGCCTTGTGAGAAATACTCACCTCTACAGGCTAGAGATAACAGATTCTGACACACAAAAAAAGACCAGGAAAGCATGAAGGCACGACTACTTATTCAAGTGAGGGGAGAGCCAAAGCTATTTGTCTTGTGCGTATGAAACAAAACAATATATATAACATGAATATACAACACCAAATATCACACTAACAAGCTAGAAATTAAGGAACAACAAATAATTAAATGGCTTGCACTTGCTTTCACCATCACTATGCTCGGCCAAAGAGTGATAAGGCACGACCATGGGGTATATTTGGCTAAGTATGGTCAAGCCAAGGTCGGCCTAGCTATGGTATGAAGTTATGGAAGTTGTCATGTATGAAAATACAAGCACAAGGCAACAAAGTAATTTTTGCACAAACACAATCTTCGGCCATGGGTTTATTCGGCACGGCCAGATGTTGTGGAGTCTAGGGGATGGTGTGGTAGTGATTTTGGTTCAGGTAGGGGCTGGTGGAAGGTGGTGCAAAGGTGGCCGAGAGGGTGAGCATGGGTGATGATGGCATGTGGAGGTCGGCCATGCATGTTTTCAAGTGATGTTTGCATTTTTTGTGGAGCATCTCATCAAGGATGGTCACGGCCAGGTAGGCCAGTGGAGATGGAGGGGTTTTGTAGCTGAACAAGGTGGTGCTAAAGGTGGTGGTGAATTTGGAGGCTATGGCCGAAACAATAGGTGAAAGTAAGGCATAAATAAATACATAAACAAGAAGAAAACGATAAAAAAAAGTGAAAACGTTTACCAAATTTTTCTTCAGGATTGTAGGCCGAGAGTTTTAGGGTTGAGAAACAAAATGATGTGCATGAGAAAAAGGAAATATGCGGCTGAAGGAAAATGATAAGGTCAGTCAATGTAATTGTTGATTGGAATTGAAAAGGTAAAGGATGTGAAAAGTCAAAGGCATATAATAGGTTTAAAACTATTCAAATTTCCTTATTTCTTTTTACATTTTTAAACACATGAAAAATGTAAATAAATAAAATAAAAAAACAAAATAAAGTATGAAAGAAAATAAATAAATAAACTTTAGATAAATATAAATTAATTAAAAAATAGCTTAAATATAGAAACTAGGTTTTAAAAATTGTAAATAAATACAATAAGCTTTGGAAAAATTTTAACATCACTTTAAAAATGTTTTAAAATAAAATATATACCTAACATGTCATATAACACATATTAGAACATGATATGACAAATAAAATATTATTTATATAAATTAAAACAAACAATTTTATTAAGTAAATCAATTTACCCACAATATTGTAAAAAAACATAACTTTCACAATATAAATCGGATTTCGACGAAACGAAAAGCAGTATTCTTGAAATTTAATTTATTTTCATAATAAAAGATAAAATATAAAAATTTTAAATTTTAAATTTTAAATTTAAAAGTCAAAGTTTAACCAGATTGACCAAAAATCCACTTTTCTTGAAAATATTCTATTTATTCATGTTTGAAATTATAATTCACATAAAATCAAAAATTATATTTAAAATAAAAAAATTTATCCGTTTTAATAAATATAATAAAGTTTTCAAATAAAATAATCAAAATAAACAATTAAAATAAATTAAAAAATATAGGGTTGTTACACTCACCCCCACTGAAATCTTTTCGTCCCCGAAAAGGAATGAGAAATGAAAATAAGGAAAAGCAAGATAGAAAAAGCAAATAGTACCTAAAAAAACAATTCCGGATTCAAAGCACGAATGCTTTCCTCTGTCTCCCAGGTACAATCCCGTTCATCAGTACTTCTCAGTACTTTGATCAAACTACCAAATTTCCTTCATAGCTGCATCGTACCTCTGCTAACAATACGAAGTGGCTTACTCTCGACAGTCAGATTAGGCTCAAAATCTAAGCTATCAAGAGCAGAAGGCTCAACAAATAGAAATGGGTCATGAAGATACCAGAGAAGATGTGGGACGTGGAATACATCATGTACTCTAGAAAGTTTCTCGGGTAAATCCAAACAATAAGCCAAAGAACCAACTCTTTCCACAATACAGAAAGGACCCTCGAAGAGGAAGAAGGTAGAAATAGCTAGAAGGGAAAGTAGGTTGAAAGAAAAGGATAAACCATATTTTAAAACCATTATATATTTTTATTACATTTTAAACAATTTATAATACGATGAATAGTCATTTGATTCAATTTGATAGTTCGAAGTAAACAATATTTAAAACAATTTTAAATTATTTAGAAAAGTAAAATAAATGATCAAAATATTCTTTACATCATACTTTAACAAAATACTTTTATAACTCGATGTCTTAACATATTTACTTTCATTCCTACAGACTCTGGCCATGCGTTGACCAGATGCAAAGCTAGAATTCTCCAGGTACTTAGTAGACTTATTTCAACACCCAGTGAAAATATTGGAAAACTTAAAAAAACAGATATGGAAAGTACAATCCAAAAAAATCAACCAAACCAAACATTTATCTAAACATGGATCGTAGATACACAATGGTTACGCCTGGATCCCCCAAGAAACATCCGTACCTGTAAGTTATCTCAGCCTGCGAATTACGCCATGATGACTAGTAGACCGCAGATACACAATGGTTATGCCTGGATCCCACAGGAAACATCTGCACCCTTAAGCTATCTCAGCCAGCGGATTTCCCTACTAATACGACCTACATAGATCACATGATACACAATGGTTACGCCTGGATCTCTCAGGAAACATCCGTACCCCCAGGACATATCAGCTAGGCGAATTACGCTATATAGTCGCGATCATAAGATCATCGAGATCGCCAAGGAATTCGATGGACATTCGAGTATCATATCTGAAAAACCCAAATCAGAGGGAATAATATCGATAGAATGAATCCATAGCATGGCCACAAAACGGATATCAAGCAGAAGGCACTTTCCATATCTTTACTTCAAAAATATGTATCATATAGTTCCTTTCAAAATCACTTTCAAATATCATACTTATGCAAAGTCCATCATATATAAGATTCCATTCAAATCAAATACTTTATAAAATCAATAGTATATCAAATCATACTTATATAGACTTCGATTATATAAGATTTCTCTTTCCAAGTTGAGTACCTTTCCAAAAAAATAGTTTTCAAATCAACTTCATACTTATAAAAATCCATTTTATATAAGTTCGATAACCCCAAAATCAAGTATTTAGTAAAACAAGGTTCTCTATTTCAATTCCTTTCAATAATTTTTAGTTTCAAAATCATGTGTGATTTCGCCAAATCATTTCTTCCAAACTACATATATTCAGTTCCAAAGTTTCTTAAAACAATAGATTTAGAAAATAATCCAAATTTCCAAATCAACAAAATTTAGGTCAAACAAATTCATTTTCAAAACCATCATATAAATATTGGGTTTTACTATCCAATCTATTTTCAAAACCAAATATCTTTCTCAAAATCAATTATACCCAAAATGATTTCCAAGTTTAATCCCTTTAAAACCTTCAAAACTCTTTATTTCTATTCAAAAGATCAATTTACCATTTTCAAACTATTTAAAACTAAATTTTATTCGAACATTCCAAAACTAAATTTCATATGGGCATAATTCAAAATAGTCATATTCATTTACTTAACAAAATAGTTTCAACTTTCAACTCATTTACCTAATCGAATGGTTTATATTTTTCTAGGATTACTTAACTTTGAAAATTAAACCTTGATTTGGAAGTGCTCGAACTTTAAAAATAATCGAAGAAATCATATTTAAAATCCAAAAGTTGGAAATCACCAACAAATCAGTGAATCAATTTCAATAGATAAGGTTATACCAAACAATATGAAACTCGAGGACTGAACATCGGCTTACTTTAAATCATTTCAAATATACATACTTATATCTTTCGAAAATCAAATCATACTTCAAAAATCTGAAATCAAAATTGGTTTCACAAAATCACTCGCATAGCAATGCTATTAGAGTGGCCTCTCCCCTACTCAGAAACTCGAAAATCAATGTCGACGATGCATGCGTTCATCACCGAAATTATTTTCCAGCGACATAAATGGGTTCTGGACTTTTATTTTCTTGAAACTTCTTTGAAATCTCATCGAAATCATTGGAATTCATTCAAAAACATTTGAAACATTTCTTATTTAGAAAATATTTTTAAATAATATTATTATTATATATTTTCCAAAATCTTAAAATCTGTTTCAAAACATCGGAGTTCAATTCCTCGAAATTCAAATTCAAAACCCTTCAGTTATAAATCATTTTATGTGAGTAAAATTCTTATAAAATTTCAAAATTTCAAATCCTTTCAAAATTTCAAATTTTTGAAGAAAGAAAATATATAATCCTTATCGAAAACATTTCACTTTTATATAAAAAGTGGTCATCCTTATCAAAATAATAATTTCGATGTATGCATAATTTCAAAAACAACTAACACAAATTTCCAAGGTATGATTAAGGGATGGATTTCAAACAAACAAAGATTCAATTTAGAGGAACTCTAATCAAATAAACTTATGATTCGAAGATAAGCTCGAACGAAGATAAGAATACTTTAATTACCAAATAGGAGATGATAAGCCTATATAAATCACTGGTGACCTTAACCGGTCAACCGTGACTTCAGGAATATAATCAATTCAAAAATCTAAGGCAAATTGACATTCGATCGCCAGAGATAGAATCCAGGTAGAGCAGGAGATAGATAGCATCGAAATCTGATGATACAGAAATCTCTTGTGAATCAATGCCAATTTGTAAAGGAGTTTCACCCCTTTACAAATCATTCAAAGATATGCGGAATCACCGCTTTTTATACAGGTCATTCAAAGTGGAGTTATGGAATCTCCAAAATCAAAAGGACAAAAATAGGGAAGACAAGACTGGATTTCAAAACCAGTGGGAGCATTCCAAAGTTCAAGGAATCCTAATCGATAAGAGTCCTAACCAAGTGATTTCTAACAAGGTAGATGCCGAAGGGACGAAGTTTAGAAATCTTGATTTAAAAATAAGAAAATTTTATACCAATATAATCTTTGAAAATCCTTTAAAAATCATTTGGAAATCATTTTATACTTCAAAAATACGTTCTCTCACAAAAAAATGATTCTGAGATTGATTTAACTCATTCTAGGGTATTTCTACCCTATCTCTAATGGTTTTTGCTCCGCAGGCTATGGTTTGCCAAAAACCATAGCTCTGATACCAACTGTAGCAACCCGATATTTTCAGCCATTCGCATCCACATATGACGGACTTGAATTGCTTCAAATACCACATTTTAAATAAATTTGAAGCAAATTAAAACAATCACAGAATCACAGACATAGAAATATCAGAATAACTCGCAGCGGAAATTAAAATACAATAGTAGTTCATGAAGCTACTATAAAAAAATCTAAAAACAAAATACATAATATCAGTTTGAAAAACATATACAATAGAAATCTCAAATACATAGATGTTATAAATACAAGAGCTGGAAGAGAAAACTGAAACTGAAAGAAAATATATAACTAGACAAGCAGAATCTCCAACGATTCTTAGCTCTAGAAAAGAAATCCAAAGCTAAGCTGTAAATACTGAGGCTGACCCGAGCGTAAAGTAAAACACAAAACACTCGAGTCGGGACATACATACTTATATAATGTAAACCAACTTAAGTGAACTGTAGTAGTAACGCACAATAACTTAAAGGATGTTTGGGATCGCCCATCCTCTAAAGATCAGTTAAACCATAAATTAAATACATCCCGTGGTTAAAATTCCAAAATGGTATTTTATACTTCTAAATCAAATATCATTTCAAATTTCAATATCATTTCAAGTTCATTGAAAATATTAAAATATCATATCTTTTTTAAAATCCCATTCATTTTATTTAATTTAAATATCATTCCAAGTCACATTTCAAAATGGCTTATATTTCAAAGCAAATTACTTCATTTAACCATTAAAAAACGAAGTCATTATATTTAAAATCAAATATTCAGTTCTAGCCTTTTTTGAAGTTTGTTTATTCACTTAAATTTATTAAAACAGTGAAAATTCAACTTTCGCATCATTTAGAAAATGCTACGGAAAGTTATGTTTTAAAACAATTCAATTTAGCAAAGATGGCATTTAAAATGCCGTAATGGGTTTTAATTTAGTTCTTGCAACTACAACACTTACAAAGTGTAGTATTAGCCCTTAGTTCAATTTAGCCTTTTAATTCATTTGTATCAACTACGGTACTTAGAAATGCTGTAATATCCTTTACATCAGAAATGATAGCATTTTTGAAATGCTGTTAATTAAATTCCAAATTTTCAATAAAATTTCATAAACAATTAAATTTACTTTAAATCATTTTAAACCTATAAGAATCATATAGTTTACTTTGAAAATAATCATTTAAATACCCTTTAATTTATGATTATACAAAGTGAGATTTTCATAAAAAATCAATTTTTAATAATCTACTTATTAAATTAATGCATAATTTTATAACGTTTCATTTACTTTACATTTTGATTAAATTTACTATTCCATAAATTAAATTTAAATTCCATTTTATTTTTCTTAACTTAACTTTTAGATTTAAAACACATTTTGCATTTTCCAAGTTAAATTATATTTCAAATTTAAGTTTTAAACATTTATTTTTTTAACTATTTTTAATTTATAGAAAAATCAATAACACTTTATAAAATCATTTTAAATTCAAATTAAAATCAATTACCATGTTTTCTTACCTAATTTAAACTTCATTTATAAACCAAATCATAAATTCCAAAATTTACATATATTTCAGATTCTACTCTACCATTTATTCATTTAACTTATTTAACTTGTAGAAAATCACTAATATTTTATAAAACTCATTTTTAATTAAATTTAAATCAAGAAATCATAATGTTTACATTTTTGTAATATTTTCAAAATTTTATAAAACTATATTTTAACCATAGTCTGTATAAAATTTTCTAACCTAAGTCAAGTGATGCGGATAATATATCATTTCAATCTGTAATTTAAAAGGAAAATTCGGGTTCTATCATTTCAAACCCGCAATCCCAAGTTAAATGAAATAAATAAAAATCATTTAGGACTATCATTTCAGCCCATAATCTTTTTCCCTATTCTAAAGTCCATTTGGGTATGTATCATTTCAACCCATAGTGATTCTATTCTACAGGAAACTTGCAGTGTGATAAACTGATATAAATAAACAGAATAGCATTATATAACATTAACAGATGATATGACAGGTGTATAAGCAGGGTGAAGATCGTATAAATTATATCACAGGCAGGTATAATATGATAATATGAACTGCAGATTCACAGGATGTCAATTTACTACTTATATAAGTACGAAATGCCTTGTGAGAAATACTCACCTCTACGAGCTAGAGATAACAGATTCTGACACACAAACAAAGACCCGTAAAGCACGAAGGCACGATTACAGATTCAAGTGAGGGGAGAGCCAAAGCTATTTGTCTTGTGCGTATGAAACAAAACAATATATATAACATGAATATACAACACCAAATATTACACTAACAAGGTAGAAATTAAGGAACAACAAATAATTAAATGGCTTGCACTTGCTTTCACCATCACTATGCTCGGCCAAAGAGTGATAAGGCATGGCCATGGGGTGTATTTGTTCAAGTATGGTCAAGCCAAGGTCGGCCTAGCCATGGTATGAAGTTATGGAAGTTGTTATGTATGAAAATACAAGCACAAGGCAACAAAGTAATATTTGCACAAACACAAGCTTCGGCCATGGTTTTATTTGGCACAGCCAGACCTGGTGTAGTCTAAGAGATGGTGTGGCAGTGACTTTGGGTCAGGTAGGGGCTGGTGGAAGGTGGTGCAATGGTGGACGAGAGGGTGAGCATGGGCGATGGTGGCATGTGGAGGTCGGTTATGCATGTTTTCAAGTGATGTTTGCATTTTTTTTGTGGAGCTTCTCATCAAGGATGGCCATGGCCGGGTAGGTCAGTGGAGATCAAGGGGTTTTGCAGCTGAACAAGGTGGTGGTGAAGGTGGAGGCTATGGCCAAACCAATAGGTGAAACAAGGCATAAATAAATACATAAACAAGAAGAAAAGAGTAAAAAAGAAATGTGAAAACATTTACCAAATTTTTCTTCAGGATTGTAGGCCAAGAGTTTAGGGTTGAGAAACAAAATGATGTGTGTGAGAAAAAGAAAATATGCGGGTGAAGGAAAATGATAAGGTCGGTCAATGATTAATGCAAGTGTTGATTGGAATTGAAAAGGTAATGGAGGTGAAAAGTCAAAGGAATATAAAAGGTTTAAAACTCTTCAAATTTCCTTATTTCTTTTTACATTTTTAAACACATGAAAAATGTAAATAAATAAAATAAAATAAAAACAAAATAATGTATGAAAGCAAATAAATAAATAAATTTTAGATAAATATAAAGTAATTAAGAAAATAGCTTAAAAATAGAAACTAGGTTTTAAAAATTGTAAATAAATACAATAAGCTTTGAAAATTTTTTAACATCACTTTAAAAATGTTTTAAAATAAAATATATAGCTAACATGTCATATAACACATATTAGAACATGATATGATAAATAAAATATTATTTATATAAATGAAAACAAATAATTTTATTAAATAAATCAATTTACACACAATATTGTAAAAAACATAACTTTCACAATATAAATCGGATATCAACGAAACGAAAAGCATTATTCTTGAAATTTAATTTATTTCCATAATAAAAGATAAAATTAAAAAATTCAAATATTTAAGTTTTAAATTTAGAAGTCAAAGTTTGACCAGATTGACCAAAAATCCACTTTTTTGGAAAATATTTTATTTATTCATGTTTGAAATTATAATTCACATAAACAAAATTTATATTTAAAATAATTTTTTTTATCCATTTTAATAAATATAATACAGTTTTCAAATAAAATAATCAAAATAAACAATTCAAATAAATAACAAAATACAGGGTTGTTACATGAAGGCATACTAACATCTATACAAATACTTTTCATAACATTTTCATCACATGAAATCAAGATTCAATAGGTTTAAGCCTTTATAAAAGTAGTTTACTCACCTATCTTTGTACAGGGAAGCCAAAGTTTTTGAGAAACCTAGAAATGATTTTTGCTTTTCAACTGAAAATGCTTGATCCTTTAAAAACTTGAAAACGTTTTGAGATGATCCGATTCTTGGAACTTTGATTTGATCTTTGGAACGGCAACTTGATTATTGATCTTTGCTTACTTTTGATTCTTAGAATTTGCTTAAGTTTGAAGATTGTTTGATTTGAATCTTGTTTTGAATTTTCTTTAAGCTTTACTTCAGGTTTAATTTGCAAAAAGTTTTGATTGCTGATTCTTTTTCTCTGGTTTGAATTTCTTTCTCGGGTCTTAAATTTTTAGGTTTTTTTTTTTGAATTTTAACAAAGAATGGGAAAAAGGAGTGTAGATTCATATATAACTTCGTTTTCCTATTATTATTTTTAAATAAAAGATAGATAAAAATGTGACACTGGTATCACATGTTCAAATTAAGTAAACACTTGTTTAATGCATGGAAAAATCCTTTACACTTGTCTAATTCCATGTTACAAATGTTACACATGTTAATTTACATGTATAAATGTTTTAATATGGTTTTTATAAAATTTTATATTATATTTTTCAAGTTATTTTTGCGTATATATGTTTTATACATTTTTATTAATTCATTTTATTATTATTTTTATTTATATAATCTTAAAGAAAATGATTTTAAACTAATTATACATTAACAAATAAACACACACACACACACACACACACATATATATATATATAAGTTTTTTAAAATATATAATTTAACTTTTAAATAGCTTTTTGAAAATTATTATATTTAAATCAAAATATGACTTTCAAATCACAATATATACATATACATTAGAATTAGAAAACAAATTATTATTAGTTTTGAAACATAGATTTTTTAAATCCATATTTATTTTCAAAAAATTTATTTTTGAATTTCAAATCAAATTCTTTTTAAAATATATCTATATATATATATATAAACAAACACATATCTTATTTATTTTGGAAATATCCAAATTAATTCACAAATTAATCCAAAAATTATTTTAATTAATAAATTAAATTTGGCTTAAAAACGGGATCGTTACAATTTTATTTATATATATATATATATATATATATATATATATATATATATATATGCTGATATATATAAGCGGTGATGGTGGAGGAGAGGTTGGAGGGATCTAATGGGATTCCTCACCATTATTGAACCGTTTTAAATATTATTCCTGTTATATGACTCATTGAAAATCATTCCTGATTTTTGATACTATTGGTTATGACATTCTTATTATTCAGATAATAAACCCTATAGTGATAAAAAAAATTTAATATCGATATTGGCTAGAGGTTAGGTAGTTATTGGCCTCAAATCAATATTTTAAAGTACTACAAATTGCCATTTGAGTTGAAATTGGTTCTTGAGACCGGAAATGATTTTAAAATTCGAAATTGGGTTTTAGAAATTTTTTGTTTTAAGGGTTTAACTTCTATTTTAATCCAACTGTTTTATCTATCTTTTTCTAAGTTATATATTTATATTTTCTATTGTTTTAAGATTATTTATATTTAGTATAGTTTTAAAGATTGTTTATTTATATTTGATGTTATTTTATAGTTATTTATCAATATTTTAATATTTTGAAAAGTTAATCATTTAAATAAATAATATGGTTTGAAATTAATAATAATGACTATTAATTATGTTTAGAAATTAATTATTATTATTTATAATAAGGGCGAAGGTTAATTATTATTAATAATGTTTTGAAATTATTAATTATTTTTTTATTATATTGTTTAAAATAAATTATTTTTGTTTATTTATAAATGTTTTTGGGACTTATAAATTAGGTTTTACAAATAGATTTGGATTTAATAAAAGGAGTTCTATAAAAGAGTTTGAAGACTTAAAGGAAGATTATTTACAAGGTAAAGAAGTTTTATAAATGGTTGGATATTTGTAAATGGATTTAGAAATGGGTTTATAATTATAAGAGAATTTTTGTACTTAGTTGCATGGATTTATAAAGAGTTTATAAATGGTTTTGAGAAATGATTTAGAGACGTTTGTAAATGGTTTTTAGAGATTTATATGATAGTTTATAAATGGGTTTTAGAAAATTGTAAAGGAGTTTATAAATGGTTTAAAATTGTGTAAAAAGGAACTCTTCCTTCGTTTTGATAAATATACTTATATTATTAAGATAAGTATATGGATATTTTCTAAGTAGTGAAAATATAGGGATTTGTGAATATATCTTTGTAAAAGTATTTCATTTCTATGCAAGTAATTTACAAATGATTTTAACTAATGAAAAGATTATAAAATAGGATAGCGGTTATTTATGTGCTTAACTAAATGTTGATTTTTCCAATGGAACTAAATCCCTGATTTAATTATGTATTTATTGATAATTAAAAACTGACTATCATATATAGACCTAAAATGTAACTTTGGAAATAACTAGTAGAAATACGTGAGCTATATGGCATAGCCATGTCCGATGATGTTGTACTATGCGTATAGTTCTCCTTTCGCTCTTATAGGACAAACGATAAGGAAATCCGTCAACTAACGGTTAGGAGGTGATCTGTGCTCTTATCTTTGACTATTTATTATTTATATAATCAAGACAGAGTTTATCGAAAATCATAGAGTGTTGTTTTGAAGAGACCGGGATGAGATATGTTAACCGAATACCAATTTGATCCAACTCAATCATTTCAAGGTGAAGACATCTTGAAGATGATGGAACTAAAGGCGAAGCTCTTTGAAGTGCAAATGCTGTTTGCTATGAATCCTGAGGGTTTCCTAAAGTGGAGGTAGTATATATGGTGTCTTCAGTTTCGCTCCGTTCTAAAACGAATTTGTATGAATGAATGCTGGCATTGTATTATTGCTATAGGGCATTGTTAGTATTCCAAGTAGGATATGCTATATAAAAGGTAAAACGTTGCATCAAGCCTCATCAACCAGGATGACTAAAACATGGGAGATTCAGCAGGGCTAAGTGAGTTGCTCTAAAGTAAGATATGATCAAACCTATCTAGATTCGATATTATTTCTAATTTGTATGCTTCGGGGTCCATTAATGGAGGAGTGATCATATTCGGTACTACTAGTCAAGTATTAGGTCGGTTCTATGTTGGAGGGGATGCCGGTGAGGTCGTCTTTCTCTAGAGATGCACCGTGGAGAGCATTACCCCGATAGGCCAATTATTGTATAGAATCCATTCTCTGATATGTGCCTTCATGGTTTTAGTTGTATACTATTATGTTGGAATTTAATTAATGTAATAATTTTGGCTATAATTAATAAGTATTTGCATCTTAGACACTAAAATAACATCAATGAATTTTCAACAAAAAATGATTATTTGCTGTAAGATATGAAACCTCCATTTTTACGTGCTGCATGATTTTACGAGATATTTTTTATTTCAAAGGATTTTTATAACCTTAAATTTCGGTTGTTTGTATTTTCTCATCCGGTTTTCGAGACTAATTTGGATGTTACTTTATTATGATGCTCTGGTCAGACCAAGCATTTTACAGATTGCTTTGGATGCATTGGAGGCCAAGAGACGAGTTGGATGTCCAAGATGTGTCTACGTTTTTCTTTGTGTTCCACTATGTTTTTTGTTGGTTATGTTATCCGAATTGCAAGGACATGCTGTTATAACTTTCTGGAGTGAAATAGGTTAGAATATTCTGGTTAGTGTATGTATATTACATTTTTCTTTGGGTAAAGAATTGTTTTATATTATATATTATTCGTTCTGTTGTGAGATTTTGTGTTGTCTAGTTTTCTTATAATATTCTTCCTTCTTCTTTTCCCCTAACTATCCACATTTTTGTTCAATTTTAGCGAGTCATGTGTCGTTGATTATCCGCTTAAACTGTACAAAAAAGGCATGTAACATCACGATATTTTCAACCATTCGCATCCACACATGTCTGCTTTGAATTGCTCAAAATATCAGATTGTTAATTTTTATTTAGCAAACTCCGCATATACAGTAAATAAATGATCACAGAATCACAGATGCAGAGTATTATAATAATAAGCAACGGAAACAAATGAATAGTAGTTCATGAAGCTACTATATATATAATAGATTTAAAACAAGATACAACAGAAGTCTCGAATATAATAGTCAAATAAAAAAATCTGAATACATCACTGGAATAATATGAATGACTGAAAGCTGAATCGACATTTGGATCTCCGAGCGAAGCTCCAAACTCCAATGGTGAGTCTAAAATGCTGTATCGCTCAGTCTGACATGAGCGTAAAGAAAAACACAAAACACTCAAGCCAGGATTAACATTCTTATATTAATAAATTCAACTCAAGTGAAATATCAATTGAAATAAAAATAACTTAAAGGATGTTTGGAATTTTCATCGTCTATGGAGCCGTGGAACTATATACAATGTTGTAATATACGCTATTATAATATGTCTATATTAAAGTAAAAGTATTAAAATAGCATTAAGACGTTACCCATATTCCCCTTAATACATTTTATATATTCCCATAGTCTATAAAATACCGTATGCTCCTCCGTAAACTAGAGGTTTACGCAGAGGACATCACATAGGTACAGTACAAAACAAACTCGTAGAAGGTGTGACAAGGCATGAGACAAGGCACTCGAGGCAATGCCAGGGTTGATATACCAATTGTGAATATGGACTAGTGGTAACGCATAGCAGCTACTACCGCTCACCTCGTGACACACTCCCAAATCAAAGGGTGCACCCAATCAAATCAGAAAAGCAATAGAATGGTATCGAAGAAATATGTCCGATAGGAGGAATGACCTCACTTGGCTCGGCATGGCTCCTGATTTAGCCGCATCAAGCAGACTCACGGGATTCATGGTCATGTAAATACCATATAAAACCGTCACCAAACCATCCTACTTCATTCTCGAATCTCCAACACGTTCACAGTTGTTAAAGTAGTTTTCGATATTGGTATAGAGTATGACAATATCCGATCTCAGTCTCTTTAACAACCAATCGATATTATAGGACCATGGTCATTTCAAAATAGTTTATACTTCAAAACCAAAATATCATTTCCATTTCAAAATCATATCAATATGGTATCATATTGCACTTCAAATATATCCATTTCCAAAAATCATAGCACTTCAAAGTTGTAACACTTTTGAAATTATAAAGATTCTAAAACTATAACACTTTAGAAATCATAATTTAGAAATCATAATACTTTGGAAATCATAACACATTGAAATCATAATACCTTGAAATCATAATACTTTCCTTTAAACAGTTTAAATATTAATTACAATATACATAATAAAATAATTTAAAAAATAAAATAGTTCATATAAAATAGTTATAAATTAAAATAGTTTATAATAAAATAGTTAGTATGTAAGAACCATCATATTTTACGATTGAATATTTAAATATTTTATCGTTAGTCGGATTTTAGTCCGAAAAGTTACTTTTTTTGCATACGGTCGAATTAGGACTCCGGACCACTTCCATTGGGTCCAAAACGCCGTTTGCGATCTTTTTGAGTATAAATTTTGATATGTTTGGAGTTAGTGGAATTTTGCCACTTTTTCACTTTGGGCTTTGGGTTTGGTTTAGTCCATTAGCCTAAACTATTAATTCTAACTTAACCCCCTCTTCCCTTCATTACTTCACATTCATTTCCTAACACTCAAGCTTCATCAAAAATGGGGAGAGGAATGGGAAATTAAAACTCCAAGCCCTAGTTCATTTGCAAATCCAACATCCAACTCCAAATCCAAAGAGAAGCCATTGATTCAAGCTTCTTGCGTAGAGATTGATGTGTGGTTGATTCTTCCTTTGCTTTTAAGCTTCTCCTTCATTGAATTTGTGAAAAAGTGAGATTTTTACCTCATATCTTTGTCTATAACTATCTTTGATTGTTGGGTATGAATTCTTAACACTTTTTCATATGCATTTGCTCTTGGTTTGGATTGAATTGGTGAAAATCTCAATTTTTAGTGTTTTGGGTTCAAATCTTTAAAAATCCTAACTTTGATGATTGAACACGGTTTTGGTGATTCCTCAAGGAGCCAATAGTAACGGGTAGCCGATGGGCGCAATCCCCTAGCGTCCGTACTCGATCGGTTGCAAATTGAGAGAGTTATTGCACTTTCGTTGCTTAGGTCGTTCGGCCTGCACACAGGACTCTCGGCCTGTAGTGAGCTCGGCCTGCAGTTAGGTCGGCCTGCATTTAAGTCGCAACCCATAAGTCGCTCGGCCATTAAGTCACTCGGCCATGTTAAGTCGCGCCATGCTTTGTCTCACAATCACTTAGTCGCTCAGACGTTAGGTCGTTCCCCACTTAAGTTGCTCGCCTTGGGTCGCTAGCCACATAGGTCGCTCGGCCATGTTAGGTCGTTCCATGCTTAGGTCATTCCCTCTTAAGTCGCCCGGCCTTCCCGTATGCTTTAAGTCGCACCAACTTAGGTCGCGCCATGTTATTGGTCGCGCCATGCTATTGGTCGCGCCATGTTAAGTTGCTCTGTTTGGCCGCATGCTTTTTCTTAAGTCGCTGATCTCTTAGGTCGTATGTCGTGGAGTCGCATGCGTTGAGCCGCCGATTTCTTGTGTTGACTTATGTTAAGTCATAAGTCATGGCTGTTAAGTCGCAAGGGTATTTCCATTTTGATGGATTTGGAACCAAATTCTTTGGACATTATTCACGCCTTCGAATGTGAATTTTGTGATTTATTGTTTCTACAATAATTTTTGTGATTTGTCCTTTAAAAATATAAAGGTTTCAATACTAATAGTAAATATCAAAGCTCTTTCATCAAAACGATTTTAACACTATTTTATTGCAAAGCTTGTTTCTTAAACCGTTTTCCAATCTACTAGTATATACAAACCTTTACCTCACTCGTATGAGAAATCTAATTAAACGACTTAGTAAAACAAGTGGTATGAAACGCTTGCGTTTACTTCGCCAGTTAATTCTAGGACTTGTTCGATTGAATCTCTTGTGACAATTTTCTAGTGGAAACATACAATTTGTTCGTAAATATTTAAGTTAAGCCAGTGGTTATGGGACATGAAGCTAAGCTTATATATTTAATAGCTTACTGTAAATGACACTTCTTGATGATCGTTGATGATCATTTTTGCGATTTAGACTAGCAAATGTGCAATGTCTCTTTGTCTACGAGGGAGACTAAACCCCGTTTCTGTGGAGCTTCGGCTCCATTTGGTGGGGTAGCGACCCATGGTCTTCGGGCCGTTTTGTGGAGCTTCGGCTCAAAATTTATGGTTAACAACCATGGAATAGCGTTCCATTTTGTGATACACGTGTTGGTGAATTTTCATGCTCCCGTTTTGTGACAGCCCTCCCCCTTTTTGTGATTTCTGGATTTCCATTGATGATTTCTAGAATTTATGTTTTCACCAATTTTCATTGATAAGATTCATCAATATTTATGCATTGGTGAATTTGTGTGTCATTAGCTTTTGTGATTGGCATTGATATTTTTGTCAATATTCATGGTTTTGGTGAATAAAAATAAAGAGTATGACATTCCTTTTGATCTTTGAGAAAATCTTGTGATATTGATTAATCCCTAGTTGATTTTCAATTGCATACTTATCACAGTATGGCTTTATGGTTATCATATGTTTTTGTCATATCTCTTATTCTATATCATTTCATCTGATATTTATAGCTAGACTGATCCGTTTATAATTTTCTTATTAATAATACTCGGGTCAGACCGAGATGTTACAAGTGCTTCTACTTGACTTCACATCTGGGATTATCACCATGACTTTTGGCTAACTACTTAGATTAGTAGTTTTTGTTGTATACATTTGAGATATAGACTCATTGATGTATCCTTATTCTTTTGTCTAGCAATTGTAGCTATTCTTTTGTGATATTGCGGATCTTGTTTGACCACTACTCTAATGTACACTTTCATGTGTTATATTCATATCTTTTTTCGGCTTTTGTGATATGGATATCTGTGACTGATTTGTGTTATGTTTATTCCTATGTTTGTTTCCGAAGATATTATAGCCACTGTGTAGTAGATTTGAGTTTGTGTCGGTATGTCGGATTTCCTCTTATATTTTATCTGGCATATCGGTGCTCGCACAAAGCAATTACACGGATGGTCGCTCCTCAATAGTCTTATTCTCCGCGCTAGTTGACGACATTACCCCGTAGTGTGCTTGGCTAGCATGGTTATAGAGGTGGGGCATCACAGCTTGGTATCAGCGCCAAACTTCGGAACAATGTAGATTGATCTAGCAAGGATCATCGTCCTAAGTCCATCTTAGGAGTCGTGCTTTAGTATTTAATTCGAGTCTTCGTACCGATTCATCCTATTTTCTTTATGATTCCTTGTTTATCTATCAAGATTGCTTGATATTCATTTGGTGAATAAACTTATCCTTCTTCTTTCTTTCTTTCAAAAGGAAGAGAAATGGTTAGACCTGGCCGTCCCAACGCCGGTTAATCTAGTGCTACTCCCTAAGGTGGAGTATTTATGTCTGCCCAGCAGCTTCTTGATCTAGTAAGGAATGCTCAAGCAGCCGGATCTAATCCGGAGTCTACTCACCCTAAGTCAGGATTTGCACGTTTGTGCAACGATTATACCAATTTGGGTTGGATGCCATTCAAAGGTTCTGAGACTATTATTGAAGTCCACGCTTGGTTGAGAACGTGCGATCGAATCTTTTCTCACATGAGTCTTATTTGATCTTCACCGTGTTCGAGTGGCCTCTAGTATGCTCCAAGAAAGAGCCTTAGATTGGTGTGAGCTTCATATTTCTGAAATAGTTGAAGCGGATCTTACTTGGGAGAAATTCCGAGAACGCTTCGAGTTAAAATTTGTGCCTAAAGCTGAGAAGGTGACTTTGGCTCGTCGTTTCATAGACCTTGTTCAAGGTGAATCTTCCATGGCAGACTGTGTCGCATCATTCGAGTCACTTTCTAAATACGGGGTCGAGTACATCAACACCCCACTGAAGCAAAACCAAAGATTTGTCTATGGCTTGAACAAGAATCTCAAGAAGCCATTACTTCTAAAATTAGAAGTTTCTTTTGATCAACTCATTGATATCGCTCTTCGACTTGAAGAGGCAGATAAGGAGAGTGATGTTGAAGTTATGGGTGCCAAACCAAACTTCAACAACAAGAAAAGGCCTAATAACTTCAAAGGTCATTATCCCAATAAGAAAGGGAAGCAAGCAACTTCGGTGGCAAAGACTTCTACCTCTAGTCGTGGGCAATGCTATAATTGTGTTTCTAAGGACCATTATGCGAATAAATATTCAAAGTCCCATGCTTGTCGCTATTGCAAAAGCCCGGATCATTATTTATCTTCTTGTCCCAAACTTCAAGGTAAGAAGGAGAGAAAGCTTAATGTTGCTCAAGCCTCTGGCAACACATCTCGTGGTCAAGGTATTTCTCATTCTATCCATGATGGCATTATTTTATTTCGCGATTACCCTATTCGAGTTCTTTTGATACGGGTGCGTCCCACTCTTTTATTTCAAGAGAACTCGTTGATACTTTTTCTTTGGATGTTTTGTGTTTAATGACTTCTTTGAGAATTGTGAATCCGGTTGGTGGATCCGCAACAATCAGTTTATTGTGTAAAGATGTCGAGATTATTTTGTGGGATTTTTCTTTCCGAGCCGATTTGCATGTTATGCGCTACTTAGGCTTTGGAATGATTTTGGGAATGGATTGGCTTAACCGTTATGAAGCTCATATCCTATGTCCTGAGCGGACTATCCATCTTCGACATCCTCTATCTGTCAAGTAGATTTCTATTGATCTTAAAGATTCGGATTCCAACTTGGTTGCATCTTTATATTCTTTAAATCCTCATGATGACGATAATGATGATGAGAAAGATATTATTTCTCTTATTCACGTTGTTCATGAATTTTCCGACATATTTGAGCCTGTTCTAGGATTACCACCTAAGCGAGCAATTGAGTTCAAAATAAACCTTATCCCTGGAGCTCAACCTATTACTCGTCCTCCTTATCACATGTCCAATAAAGAGAATGAGGAGATGAGCAAATAATTATCCGAATTGGAGACGAAGCAATTTATTCGCTCTAGTTCCTCGCCTTGGGGAGCTTCGGCTATTTTTGTGAAGAAATTTGATGGTACACTTAGGCTTTGCATTGACTACCGCAAGCTTAATGATCTTACCATCAAGAATAAATATCCTTTACCTCGGATTGGTGATCTATTCGATCAACTTAGTGGTGCTAGGGTCTTTTCACAATTAGACCTAGCTACCAGTTTTCATCAGCTTCGTATCGTAGAGGATAGCATTCCTTTGACATCGTTCCATACTCGTTATGGATCTTATGAATGGCTTGTTATGCCATTTGGTTTAGCAAATGCTCCGGCTTATTTCGTTGACGTTATGAACCGAGTTTTCAAAGATTTCCTCGATCGATTTGTTCTCATCTTCATTGATGATATTCTTGTGTATTTAGAAACCGAGGAGGATCATGAAATGCATCTTTGCATTGTGTTGGAAACTCTTAGGAGTAATCAATTAAAAGCAAAATTTTCTAAATGCCACTTTTGGCAATCTCGTGTGAAGTTTCCCGGTCATATATTTCCGAATCTGGAATTTCCATGGATCCTTCAAAGATTGAAGTGATTCAAAATTGGAAGAGACCGGAGAGTGTGACGGAGATCCGTAGTTTTCTTGGATTGGCAGGTTATTACCGCCGTTTCATAAAGGATTTTTCCAAAATTTCTGTTCCTCTTACAGGCTTAACCAAGAAAGGTGTTAAGTACATTTGGTCGGCCAAATGTGAAGCTTCTTTCCAGAAATTAAAAGAACTCCTTTCTGATGCTCCTATTCTTGTTATTCCCGAGGGGAATCAAGATTTTATTGTTTACACCGATGCTAGTCGCATTGGTTTGGGCGTGGTTCTTATGCAAAAAGAACGTGTTATTGCTTATGCTTCTAGGCAATTAAAGCCAGCCGTGACTAGATACGCCACTCATGATTTAGAACTCGCGGCTATTGTTTTCGCCCTTCGTATTTGGCGTCATTATATTTTGGGAGATAAATTTATTCTCTATACCGATCATAAATCTTTGAAGTATCTATTTTCCCAAAAGGAACTTAATCTGCATCAACAACGTTGGCTCGAGTTCCTTGCACCTTATGATCTTGATATTCTTTATACTCTTGGAAAGGTAAATCGTGTTGCTGATGCACTTAGTCGCAAGCAACAAGCGGTTGTATCTATGATGATATTCGAATGGAATGATCTAGAGGTTTTATCCACTTGTGAGATTCGAGATCGTGTTTCCGATTTATGTTCATCTCTTGTTTTGTGTAGCCTTGAGGCTCATCCTTCTCTTTTAGACCGCATTCTTGAAGCTCAAAAGATAGATCCCGAATGGGCTCTTCTTGGCCAAAATTTTAGGGATAAAATTGATATTGAAGGTTTGAAAGACTTTGATATTGATTCTCATGGAGGATTCGAAAATTTGGTAGACTTATCGTGCCAAATATTAGTGATCTTCGTAAAGATATTTTAGAAGATTCTCGTCGTTCTAAATTTACCATTCATCCCGGTAGTAGTAAAATGTACGCGGATATGAAGCGACTTTATTATTGGAAGGGAATGAAATATGACATTGCTAACTTTGTAAAGTGTTGCATGACTTGCCAACTTGTCAAGGCCGAACATCAAAGGCCCGGTGAGTTATTGCAACCTTTAGAAATTCCAGTTTGGAAGTGGGACCAAATTTCCATGGATTTTATAGACGGCCTTCCCCGCTCTCGTTCCGCGGATATGAACCCATTTTATTCCCATTCGGTCCAATTGAACCGTACCTCTTTTAGCCAAACTTTTTATCGAAGAAATTTTTAAATTGCATGGAGTTCCTTCTTCTATTGTTAGTGATCGCGATCCATTATTCACTAGTGGATTTTGGAAGAGTCTTCAAAAAGTTTTAAGAACGAAGCTTAATTTTAGCACCGCTAATCATCCCCAGTCCAATGGACAAACCGAGCATGTGAATCAAACTCTTGAAGATCTTCTTCGTGCGTGTGTTCTTGATTTTGGTGGAAGTTGGGAAGATCATATTTCTCTTGTTGAGTTTTCCTATAATAATAGCTTCCAATCTAGTATTGGTATGGCACCTTTTGAGGCACTCTATGGAAGACCATGCCGATCTCCTTCTTGTTGGCTTGGGGCCGGTGAAAAGCTGGTTCTTGGTCCAGATTTTATTCATGGTTCCATAGAAAAGATTACCTTATTCGTTATAGGATGAAAGAAGCCCAGAGTAAACAAAAATCCTATGCCGATAACCGAAGAAGGAAATTAGAATTTTCTGTGGGAGATTTTGTGTTTATTGGTGTTTCACCTATGAAGGGTGTTGTACATTTTAGTCGATCGGGAAAGTTAGCACCATGATACATTGGTCCATTTCCTATCAACGAACGTATTGGTTCCGTGGCTTATCGCCTTTTATTACCGGCTCAGTTTTCTGCTATTCATGACGTGTTTCACGTTTCTCAATTACGGAAATGCCTTCGTGATTCCGATTCTATTCTTAAGCCTGGTGTTGTGGAAGAAATTGAAGTTTCGCCTAACTTAACTTATGAGCGACATCCTATTCGTATTATTGCTTTGGAGGTCAAACGCCTTCGAAATAAACATGTTCTGTTTGTTAAAGTTCAATGGTCTCCAAATCCAAAGGATTGCTCTTGGGAATCTAGAGAATTCATCGAGCGAACACTTCCGGACTTATTTTCCCGTGCTCTTTGAGGTGAATTTCTTATGTCAAAATTTCTTTTTTTTTTATATGCTTTCATGGTTGTTACCTTATATTTTCTTCTTAAATATTGCGTGGACGCAATTTCTTTAAGGAGGGGAGTCTGTAACAACCCACATATTTTACGATTGAATATTTAAATATTTTATCGTAAGTGGGATTTTAGTCCAAAAAGTTACTTTTTTGCATACGGTCAAATTAGGACTCCGGACCACTTCCATTGGCTCTAAAATGCCGTTTGCGATCTTTTTCAGTATAAACTTTGATATGTTTGGAGTTAGTGGAATTTTGCCACTTTTTCACTTTGGGCTTTGGGTTTGGTTTAGCCCATTAGCCTAAACTATTAATTCTAACTTAACCCCCTCTTCCCTTCATTACTTCACTTTCATTTCCTAACACTCAAGCTTCATAAAAAATGGGGAGAGGAATGGGAAATTAAAACTCCAAGCCCTAGTTCATTTTCAAATCCAACATCCAACTCCAAATCCAAATCCAAAGAGAAGCCATTGATTCAAGCTTCTTGCGTAGAGATTGAAGTGTGGTTGATTCTTCCTTTGCTTTTAAGCTTCTCCTTCATTGAATTTGTGAAAAGGTGAGATTTTTATCTCACATCTTTGTCTATAACTATCTTTGATTGCTGGGTATGAATTCCTAACACTTTTTCATATGCATTTGCTCTTGGTTTGGATTGAATTGGTGAAAATCTCAATTTTTAGTGTTTTGGGTTCAAATCTTTAAAAATCCTAACTTTTATGATTGAACACGTTTTTGGTGATGCATCGAGGAGCCAATAGGACTGAGTAGCGGATGGGCGTAATCCCCTAGCGTGCGTGCTCGATCGGTTGCAAATTGAGAGAGTTTTTGCACTTTCGTTGCTTAGGTCGTTCGGCCTGCACACAGGACTCTCGGCATGTAGTTAGCTCGGCCTGCAGTTAGGTCGACCTGCATTTAAGTCGCAACCCATAAGTCGCTCAGCCATTAAGTCACTCGGCCGTGTTAAGTCGCACCATGCTTTATCTCGCAATCACTTAAGTCGCTCAGACGTTAGGTCGTTCCCCACTTAAGTCGCTCGGCCTTCTTACTTTAGTCGCTCGCCTTGGGTCGCTGGCCACATAGGTCGCTCGGCCATGTTAGGTCGCGCCATGCTTAGGTCGTTCCCTCTTAAGTCGCTCGGCCTTCCCGTATGCTTTAAGTCGCACCAACTTAGGTCGCGCCATGTTATTGGTCGCGCCATGCTGTTGGTCGCGCCATGTTAAGTTGCTCTGTTTGGCCGCATGCTTTTTCTTAAGTCGCTGATCTCTTAGGTCATATGCCGTGGAGTCGCATGCGTTGAGCCACCGATTTCTTGTGTTGACTTATGTTAAGTCGTAAGTCGTGGCCGTTAAGTCGCAAGGGTTTCTCCATTTTGATGGATTTGGAACTGAATTCTTCGGACATTATTCACGTCTTCGAATGTGAATTTTTGTGATTTATTGTTTCTACAATCATTTTTGTGATTTGTCACTTTAAAAATATAAAGGTTTCAATACTAGTAGTAAATATCAAAACTCTTTCATCAAAACGATTTCAACATTATTTTATTACAAAGCTTGTTTCTTAAACCGTTTTCCAATCTACTAGTATATACAAACCTTTACCTCACTCGTATGAGAAATCTAATTAAACGACTTAGTAAAACAAGTGGTATGAAACGCTTGCGTTTACTTTGCCGGTTAATTCTTGGACTTGTTCGATTGAATCTCTTGTGACAATTTTCTAGTGGAAACTTACAATTTGTTCGTCAATATTTAAGTTAAGCCAGTGGTTATGGGACATGAAGCTAAGCTTATATATTTACTAGCTTACTGTAATTGACACTTCTTGATGATCGTTGATGATCATTTTTGTGATTTAGACTGGCAAATGTGCGATGTCTCTTTGTCTACGAGGGAGACTAAACCCCATTTCTGTGGAGCTTCGGGTCAATTTGGTGGGGTAGCGACCCATGGTCTTCGGGTCGTTTTGTGGAGCTTCGACTCAAAATTTATGGTTAACAACCATGGAATAGCGTTCCATTTTGTGATACACGTGTTGGTGAGTTTTCATGCTCCCGTTTTGTGATAGGCCTCCCCCTTTTGTGATTTTTGGATTTCCATTGATGATTTCTAGAATTTGTGTTTTCACCAATTCTTGTGATTTTCATTAATAAGATTTATAAATATTTGTGCATTGGTGAATTTGTGTGTCATTAGCTTTTGTGATTGGCATTGATATTTTTGTCAATATTCATGGTTTTGGTGAATAAAAATAAGAGTATGACATTCCTTTTGATCTTTGAGAAGATTCTTATGATATTGATTAATCCCTAGTTGATTTTCAATTGCATACTTATCACAGTATGGCTTTATGGTTATCATATATTTTTGTCATATCTCTTATTTTATATCATTTCATCTGATATTTATAGCTAGACTGATCCGTTTATTATTTTCTTATTAATAATACTCGGGTCAGACCGAGATGTTACAGGTGCTTCTGCTTGACTTCACATTTGGGATTATCACCCTGACTTTTGGCTAACTACTTAGATTAATAGTTTTTGTTGTATGCATTTGATATATACCTTATTCTTTTTTCTAGCAATTGTAGTTATTCTTTTGTGATATTGCGGATCTTGTTTGACCACTACTCTAATGTACACTTTCATGTATTATATTCATATCTTTTTCCGGCTTTTGTGATATGGATATCTGTGACTGATTTGTGTTATGTTTATTCCTATGTTTGTTTCCGAAGATATTATAGCCATTGTGTAGTAGCTTTGAGTTTGTGTCGGTATGTCGGATTTCCTCTTATATTTTATCTGGCATATCAGTGCTCGCACAAAGCAATTACGCAGATGGTCGCTCCTCAACAACCTTATTCTCCACGCTAGTTGACGGCATTACCCCATAGTGTCCTTGGCCAGCGTGGGTATAGAGGTGGGGCGTCACATAGTATATTAAAAATAGTTTATATTTAAATGATTTATATAAAATAGTTTATATTAAAAATAGTTAATATTAAAATAATTAGTTTATTAAAATTGTTTTATATTAAAAATTTATAAGGTAAAATATATAAATAGTTTTAAATATAATTTAAAAATACTTTATATAATAAAATAGCATCCTCAATTTCATAAGTCGATTCAAATCAACTCGAATTCAAACATTCAAATTTAATTCAGTCTCATTTCATCTATTTCAATTCAAATAAGTTTCTCAATAAACCCTTTCAAATTATATCGAATTCAAATACAAATTTGAGCCATAAATAAACCATTTCAATTTCAATATATTTCAAAGCTTTAAATATTCAATATTTTCAAAACTAAACCTGACAAGTTCATATATTTAACAAATTCCCTTTGTTATTATCTAGTTTTGAAATATTTACTTCATCATTCCAATAACATTTAAATAAACTTCAAATTACAAATTTAAATAAACTAAATATCCCATTTTAATTTACATAAATTTGAAATTATTCATTTAATTCACTTTTAATCAAAATCAAGTTATAAAATCATATCTATAAAATCTCAAATTTAATAATTTCAAATTAAACTTATTTAAGTATAATTCTAAAATAAATATAATTTCAAATCAATTTCAAATTTATCTTTCCAACCTCAATTTATTAAAAATTATTATAATCTCTATATTTAAAAAAAATAAAATTTTAAATAAATATTTAATCATATTATTATATTTATTTATATATTAAATCAATTTATGTATTTTAGAAGTAGTAAAATTATAAATAAATTCTTGAAATTTATAATTTCAAAATTAACTTATAACTATACTATTTTCAAAACATATAATTTTAAAATCTAAATTTAAAAACTTTCATAAACATGCATTTATATGTAATATCTTAAAATCAATATTTATTAAAACCATATGTTGCTTTCCAAAACTATAGAAATCATTTTCAAAATATTTATATATAGACCAACGGTGTCTGTATATAATTTTTTATCCTATAGTCAAGTGATACGGATATTTATCATTTCAATCCGTAATTTAAATATATATGGGTATATCATTTCAACCCGCAATCCCAAATTCAATTCAACAAAAATCGCTTGGGTTTATCACTTCAACCCATAACGATTTTCTCCTATTTTACAAATCGTTCAGTTATGAATCATTTTAACACATAGGCAATTCTATACAAACAGGGAACTTGCAAAGTGAGAACAGATACGATAATAATATAACAGACATATATCATCAATATAAATAACAGATAATAGTGTCAAATGTCACAGGTGAACAGATACAGATAATAGACATATATATATATAATGTAAATAACTAACAGCGGCATATTTCAATTGTCATTTCAATTGAAGTCAAATTTAATAAATATACGAACGTCAATCATGAGTAATTGCTCACCTTTCGAGGCTAGAGACGAATGAGAATGAGATGAGTTATGAATCCAAGGACGAATTTCAAAGCAAAGCAAAATTGGCACGAATTCAACGAACAGAGCTAATAACAGGAATCTATGAAATAAATTGAATCAGCTTTAATATACACTGAAAATATGTACATTATTATTATATTATGTACATTATTATTTGTTTTATTAGATAATTTCTAAACATATATATTCAAATCAATATTATGTCGTAAAATGTTCAATTTAAACATAACCCATTATATATATATTTATCACAAACTAAATAAAACTATTAACATAAATTTGAAAATATTTAGATTATATGAATAACACTTAAAATCATACATAAATATATGAATATAATGTAATATATACTTTAAATTTACGCTATCCAAACACATGCAGAGGAAATAAATGGGTAGTATATATGTATAAAACTGAAATTTTGAAAAACTACAAATAAGAAAACCCTAAGTATGTTGTAGCCAACGAATCTAAAGTTTATAGACTAATATATAACAATACATACTAGTATGCATACTACCACTAACATAATATATTTATATATATAAACTAATATATCCAGACTTATTAAAATATACAACATATATATACACCCCTATACAAGTGTTGGCTAACTTACGAAAAACACAACAATGTATATAAACTGTCAAGAAGGACACATAAAACTATATACATATATATATATATATGTGTGTGTGTGTGTGTGTGTGTGTGTCCTTGTATAAACTTGGAATTTTCTTACTAACAAAACTAACAGATTAATTCCAACTTATACAACCTATACATAATATACTAAAAAAAATCTGTATACCTTTAAAATCAAACATTTACATATGTAATATATTTTTAAAATGCATAATTGTGTTAAAATAAAAATCAATATTAAATAAAAAAATATTAGTATCAACATATTTATAATATATATATATACATCCAATTCTATAAATAAGACATACTATATATTAAAACTATTATAGCTTATATATTAAAACTTAACTTTCCTATATATGTATTTTTAAATGTTATACTTTTCAAATACCAATACTTAAACCAAAATGTATAGCCAACATTGAATACGCATGTATGTGCAACTATGAAATACAAAACAAAAGGGACAAAGCGGTCTTTTAAACCATACTTTTCAAATTATCATACAACCCGTAGCATGTCATACAACTATTACACTCAAATCTAATATATATTACAGTCTAAGGCGATATTTATATATAAACTAATGCATAGAACTAATATGTGTACTAAGACACATATAACTTTTATATTGAAACCATATAATAATATATGCAGTAAAATCAATATTATATGCACTAGGTTTATATACAGTATACTTACTAATACACATTAGTGTTATTATATAAATAAATAAACAGAAGTCCAATTCTTAAAGGCAGCAAGGAAAAGAGAAGTAAAATAAAATTTGAAAATAATATAATTCCTTACAAAGCTATATATATATATATATATATATATAACATATATGTAGTTAACAGGTTACAAAAACTTACATAAACATATAAAACTATATATATAACAATATATAAACCAAATCCATATGTAAATATATATAACTAACAAATCGTGTAACAACCCTGTATTTTCTGATTATTGTAATTGTATATTTTAATTATTTTAATTTAAATTCCTAATTTAAATACTTTATTTTATTTATTAAATGAACATATTTTGTTATTTGAAATATAAATGTTGATTTTGATGTTGATTAGAATTTCAAACATGCATATATTGAATATTTTCCAAAAATGTGAATTTTGGTCAATAGAGTCAATCTTTGACTTTTAAATTTAAATTTTAAATATTTGAAAATTTGAATTTTCTCTTTTATTATGAAAATAAATAAAATTTCAAGAATACTGCTTTTCGTTCCGTTGAAATTGGATTTATATTGTGAAAGATATGCTTTTTACAAATTTGGGTGTAAATTGTTTTATTTAACAATATTGTTTATTTTAAATTATATAAATAATCTTTTTAATTGTCATATCTTGTTCCAATTTGTATTATATGTTATGTTACATATATTTTTACCTTTTAAATATTTTTAAAGTGATGTTTGAATTTTTCCAAAGTCTATTGAATTTATTTTCTATTTTTAAAGCCTAGCTTCCATTTTTCTATTATTTTCTTTATTTAAATTATATTTAATTAAAATTTATTTATTCATTTTTATGTACGCATTTTTATTTTATGTTTTTATCTTTATTTATAAATATTTTTCATGTACATACAATTTTTTCAAAGTTCATTTCATTTATTTTCAAATTTTCAAGCCTAGTTTACATTTTGTTTGCTATTTTCTTAATTTAATTATATTTAATATTTATTTATTTATTTATTTTTGTTTATTTACTATATTTTCATGTTTTATCTGTATTTATACATATTTTACATGTATTTAAAATTTAAAAAGAAATGGTGGAAATTTGAAAGGTTTGTGACTCTTTATTTGCTTAAGCCTCTTTGTATTCTCACCTTTTCATTATCAACCATTACCTTTTCATTTTTGCTGCCTTAACTCCATTGCTTCAGCCGTACCTTTTTCCTCATCATTTTCACGAAAATTTCAGCTTCTCGACTCCAAAAAGATCGGCCATCAACCTAAGAAAAAGTTTTGGTAAAATTTCTATTTCTTTTTTCATGTTTTCCTTCTTGTTTCTTATGTTATTTGCATTGCTTTCTTCACCTTCTAGGCTTGGCACCTCTCCACTCCATCAGCTCCACCATCACCTCCTCCATCTATAGCAGCCATTAGCCCCTCCTTTGACCAAAAATTCAGGCCATGACCCTTCACATGAAGCATCACCACAAAAACATTGCCAAGCTTTGCCAAACTTCACCAAAACAATGCTAGCCAAGCCTATACTCCACTATTACCTTCATAGTTGCGTTTGGCCACTCCTTAGCCACCACCACCATCATCTACATCACTTTTGGCTGCCACATGACCATTGACCAGATCTGAAACCCCCTATGGCGGAGCTCCAATTGGCCTAAGCCGAGCCAAAAAGTTGAACAACTTGCCTCTTTTGCATTGTCTTTGGTATGCTTCATGCTAGCACCACTACACCTTCATCTCCATTTGTTTTGATGCCATACCTGAGAAAAACCATGATCATGGCTGAGTATAATGTCCCTTTGGTCAAGCTTTTGAGTGGCTAAAGCAAGGTTTAACTATTTTGTCCTTCGTTGCTTTTATTTCAATTCATTTCGATATTGTTTTGTGTTATATATTCATATATATGTTGCTTCGTTTATTGGTTGTTTACAAGATCATATCGTGGCTATCTCTCTCATTTGAATCATGCCGTGATGTTTCATGTTGTGTCGTGCTGTATCGTGCTTGTTGTGGCTTTGGAATCGTTTGTGTGTCGTAGTGGTCTTCAGCTTGAAAAGGTGAGTCTTTCTCACTCTGACATTTATACTTATGAAATAGTGAATTGATAACAAGTGATTAGTAATATAAAGTGTTATGCAAGTTAAGGTTGATCATATGATATGCTATACCATGTTATTACCATGTTAAAACTGTTAATTATCACCCGACATCTGATATATGACATTATATTGTGACGTTGACATTGTTTATATTGTTTATACATATATTCACACTGCAAGTTCCCTGTTAGAATAGAATCACTATGGGTTGAAACGATACATACCCGAACGGACTTTAGAATAGGGAAAAATCGTTATGGGCTGAAATGATAGGCCTGAGCGATTTTTATTGTGTTTTATTTGACTTGGGATTGCGGGTTTGAAATGATAGAACCCGGGTTTTCTTTGTAAATTACGGATTGAAATGATATATATCCGTATCACTTGACCTAGGTTAGAAAATTATATACAGACCCCGTGGTATATTTTTAAATGATTTTTTTTAAATATGTATTTTAAAAAGTATGAAATTTTTATTTAAAAAATATATATTATGGCTTTAAGAAAGTTAAATATTAAATCTTGAAATTGTGAATTTAAGTGAATTCAAGTATGTAAATTTGGAGTAAATGTGACGTTTGACTTTAAATTTTATTAAGATGTAAATAAATAATGGAAATTAAATTCAAAGTTTTGAAATGATATTTGAAGTAAAAGTTTAAGTTTATTAAATTTATAAATTAATAAACAGTGAATTTTGAATTAATAAATGAATAGAGTTTGCAAAATTGAATATTTGATCTTAAAATTTTATTGTGTTAAATCATATGTTAAAATGATTTTAAATGTGAAATTTTGAAGTCTAGAAATATGATTTTTAAGTTGTAATAATAAAAATTTGGAGTTTTATTATTATTTTTGAAAAGCTAAAATGAAACCTGGAATTTTATAGCATTTTCAAAATGCTTTAGTCTTTTGACAGCATTTTAATGCTATTGTTTGAATCTAACAATGTTTGAAATAACTAAATATCTATTACAACATTTTATAAATGTCACTATTCTTGGAATAAACCATTTTGGAAAATATAAGCTACGATAGCACTTTATAAATGCTGTCGTTGCTATAATTTGACAATGTTTTGAAATGTTATAGATTTTAACACTGTTTGGGCTATATTTTAAAGTGTTAAATAATTTAACTTTTGAATTGGATTATCTGTGAAATTTTAGAAGTTTTGAATATTTAAATTTGAATTTTTAAGGAATTTCAATTGAATTTGAATTTAAATAAAGTTTACTTGGTTATGTGTTAAACGGAATGAAATGTAATATAATAAATGAATTTTTGAATGGAATTTTGGAATGTATTTTTGGTAATGATGTTTGAAATAATAAATGAATGCCATATTTGATTTTTTAAATGATATTTAACTTTGAATATTTGGATTTGAATTCAAATAATGATTTGATTATGAAGTTTTGAAAGGATGTAATATTTTAATGATTTTGAGATGGTTTGGAAATGATTTGATCTTTATTTTAATAAAGAATGTGAATGTTGAACGATATTTGGTTTTGCTTTATTTGATAAAGGAATATTTGAAGTTTATATTTGTATGAAAAGATATTTGGTTTAATTGTAATTTAAGTTTATTTTAATAATACTGGATTTATGAAATGAATATTTCAAAACTACATAATAATGAAATTAGATTTGAGATATGAATATATGGAATTATAAAGTTTAGTTTTGAAATGTGGGATATTAAAGTTTGGAAACATATTAAAATTGGATAGCTTATTTTGTAGATCAAATCTATATTTGAAATTTATAAGATTTGAAATGTTTTGTTAGAAAACTGAATTGAATTGAAATTAATGGTTTGATTTGAATTAAATTGGAAATTTGAAATTTTGAATTAAATTGGAAATAAATTTGTAAAATGTAAAGAATTAAATGAATTTTTCATGATTTCAAATGTATGATTTCAGAATGTTATGATTTTCAAAGTGTAATGATTTCAAGTATTTTGGTTTCGAAAGAGTTATAACTTTGAAAGTATTATGATTTTTGGAAGTGAATATAGGTTTGAGATGGAAATGATAAAGTATAAACTATTTTGATTTGAATATAGTTTTGAAATAAAAATGATTTTGGTTTCGAAGTATAAACTATTTTGATTGAATAAATAGTTTTGAAATAAAAACGGTTTTGGTTTCGAGGCGTAAACTATTTTGAAAGGAATATAGTTTTGAAATGAAATGATTTGATCCTTTTGAAATATAAACTATTTTGAAATGACCACGGCGTTATAATAACGTTTGGTTGTTGAAGAGACCGGGATCGGAAGTTGTCATACTCTCTGCCAACTCCGAAAACCACTTTAACAACCGTGTACGCGGTGGAGATTCCAGAATGAAGTAGGATGGTGGCAACGTTCTTGAGGTATATTACGTGGACCCAACTCCCGTGAGTTGGCATAAGGTGGCTAAAACAGGAGCGATCTCGGGCCAAAGGAGGTAGCACCTCTGGTCGGACACATTCCTTCGATACTATACTCTTACTGGTGATTGATTAGATGGCCATCCTCCGATTTTGATTAGGAGTGTGTTTCGAGGTGGGCGTATGTGGCTGCTGCGTTACCACCAGCCCGTGTGCGTAATTGGTATATCTACCCTGGCATTGCCTTGTGTGCCGTGTCACCTACCATACCGAGCCTTTACTACGAGTTTGTTTTTCTCCCGTAGCCCGTGTGGTATCCTCTGACAGTCACCCGGAGTGGAGATGGCTTGATATTGGATGGACTACTGGGACTATTATGTGTGAAGGGTGATATGGGTAGCCCGGAACGCTATTTAAAAGTATGTTTATTTTACTGTAGACATTATTATAGTAGCGCAATATTACTACATAGTAAATATTTTAACGGATCCTTAAAGGATGGGCGATCCCAAGCATCCTTTAAGTTACTGATGCATTTTTGTTACTTTTCACTTGAGTTTATTTACAGTTCATAAGTATTTATGTCCTGACTCGAGTGTTTTGTATTTTGCTTTACGCTCAAGTCAGATTGAGTGAGTTAGCATTCAAGATTCACCTTCGGAGTTGGAGCTTTCCTTGAAGATCCATCCATCTATTTTGCTTTCTGTATCCAGTGATTTCAGTGATGTATTCTGATTTGTACCTGATGTATCTTGTTACTTTTTGTTGTATCATGTTTAACTATGATGTATCTTATTTTTATATAGTAGCTTCATGAACTACTATTTCTTTTAAATTCCGCTGCATCATTAAATACTCTGTGTCTGTGTCTGTGATCTGTGATTATGTATTTACTGTATATTCTGAGATTTGCCAAATTTTATTTACAACGCGGTATTTTTAGCAATTCAAGTCCGACATGTGCGGATGCGAATGGTTGAAAATAGTCGGGTTGTTACAGTTGGTATCAGAGCTTTGGTAGCTCTAGGCAAAACTCAGCATATAGAGTAGATGTATTTACAGAATCACTTTCATTCGAGTTGAATCTCTTTCTTTTGACTCGATTCCTTGGAATTTTGGAACGTTCCCTGCGGTTCCAAAATCCATTCTTATTCCCCACTATTTATCTTCATTTGATTTCGGAGTATCCCATAACTCCACTTCGAATGATCTTTATAGTGAATTGGCGGTCTCACCGGTATTCTAATTTTCTTGTAAAAGGGGTGAAACTCCTTTACAATTAGCATCGATTCACCAGAGATTTATATTTATCATCGGTTTAGATGCTAGTATCTCCTATTATCCCAAACTTTATCTCCTGAGGTCGAATGTAGATTTACCCTGAAAATCCACATCGATCTTATTCTTTAAGTTACGGTTGACCCGGTTAAGGTTGCCCGCGATTTATTTCAGCTTATCCACCTCCCTACTCTGTATTTTATCATCCTGTCTTTTGTTTTCAATCTATTCTTCAACACATTTTGAATTGTACTTGTAAATCTATATTTTGTTTTATATATTGTGTTGTTTGAGTTGTTGATGTTGGATTGGGTTTCTGATCGATTCGTCTGATCAACGCCATCGATAAGATTTCCAAAACACTTTGACAGAACAAACTGACACAATATTATTTTAAAAATTTGGGAAATGAAATAAATTTTGATATATAAGTAAATTTATGGAACTTAATAAATTGATTTAAATTGATAATTTGAAATGATAATACTTGATTTATCATTTATTGTTCTACAAATGAATTTATAAATAGTTGTTTATAAATTGATTTGGGAACTGGCATTAATTTAAATCAAGAATTTGAGAATTTAATTTCCGATGGATTTCAAACCTTATGTTTAAAATTTTAAAAGGATATATTATTTAAAGTATTTTCAAGTAGAAATTTGTTTCCAAAGAATTTTAAAGTTTAAAATTAGTGCTCTTCTCTTGGTCGCTGAAAAATAACTTCGGTGATGACTGCAGCATCATCGACATTCATTTTCGAGTTTCGAAGTGAAGAGACAGTTCAGTAGTCTTACTACAGCTTTGTTTTGGGAATCTAATTGATTTGAATTTCTAAAATATGACTTGATTTTAATATATATAGATATATGATTGAAATTTGATTTGACATATTATGTATATATTATTAGTTATCTCTTAATGGTTTGAATGGAATCAGAAATTTAATTCTTAAATTCTATCTTAAAGAATAATTTCAATTATGAAATAAAAAAATTATTTAAAAATTTGGATAAATGATTCAAACTTGAGATAATTGAATTTGAAAGTTTTATTTGTATAACACACAATTGCATTCCAATATAACTTACCTTAATTTTCAGAAGTTGAATATGTAATTGGATTATATACAATATAAAAAGGATTTTATAAATAAAATTTGAGTGGTTATAATAAATGTTATACACTTAAATTGTAGTTATAGAAAGATTAACAGAGGTAAATAGAAAAAGGGGTAATGGAGTAATTTACACTATAAAATGATGTTAAAAGAAATAAGAATAAGATAAAACAGTTATAATAAGTATAAATATATTTAACATAGGTGATAAAATATATTAAGAGGAGTAAATTTAATTTTAATTAGGAATAATGAAGAATTAAATTTATTGAATATATTTTGAGTACAATAAATGATTTTTTTACCAATCCATGATTTTTGAGATTGTTAATTTAAGATAATTGGATGATAAGATAATGAAATAGAGATGGTTTAGATTTATTTAACTTATATAAGATTAATTATTAATTTAAGTTGAAATTTCAGGTTTTCAAATTTATTATCTTATTTGTTTACAAACTATCTTTTGGTTGTCCTTATTTCCCTTATCTTGCTATGGAATGGGAAAGCTATGCTTATACCAATCTGTTTAGAAACCTTTCTATAATCTTTGATAATCTTTGGTACTCATCTTTGAATCTGAGCACTGCTTGCCATCCACAGACCATTGGTCAAGCGGGAAGGGTGAATCCGATTCAAAAAGATTTTTTATATGTGTGTTCTTGATTCTAGAAGATCTTGGAAAGATCATCTCCACATTGTTAAACTTACCTATAGCGACAATTATTAGGTATAATATTAATCTTCTTATCATCTTGTCTTAATACTATTTCATTACATCTTTTTCTATGCTTTCCCGTACCACATTCCTTTTCGGGGACGAAAAGTTTTGAGTGGGGGAGAGTGTAACAACCCTGTATTTTCTGATTATTGTAATTGTATATTTTAATTATTTTAATTTAAATTCCTAATTTACATACTTTATTTTATTTATTAAATGAACATATTTTGTTATTTGAAATATAAATGTTGATTTTGATGTTGATTAGAATTTCAAACATGCATATATTGAATATTTTCCAAAAATGTGAATTTTGGTCAATAGAGTCAATCTTTGACTTTTAAATTTAAATTTTAAATATTTGAAAATTTGAATTTTCTCTTTTATTATGAAAATAAATAAAATTTCAAGTATACTGCTTTTCATTTCGTTGAAATTGGATTTATATTGTGAAAGATATGCTTTTTACAAATTTGGGTGTAAATTGTTTTATTTAACAATATTGTTTATTTTAAATTATATAAATAATCTTTTTAATTGTCATATCTTGTTCTAATTTGTATTATATGTTATGTTACATATATTTTTACCTTTTAAATATTTTTAAAGTGATGTTTGAATTTTTCCAAAGTCTATTGAATTTATTTTCTATTTTTAAAGCCTAGTTTCCATTTTTCTATTATTTTCTTTATTTAAATTATATTTAATTAAAATTTATTTATTCATTTTTATGTATGCATTTTTATTTTATGTTTTTATCTTTATTTATAAATATTTTTCATGTACATACAATTTTTTCAAAGTTCATTTCATTTATTTTCAAATTTTCAAGCCTAGTTTACATTTTATTTGCTATTTTCTTAATTTAATTATATTTAATATTTATTTATTTATTTTTGTTTATTTACTATATTTTCATGTTTTACATGTATTTATACATATTTTACATGTATTTAAATTTTTAAAAGAAATGGTGAAAATTTGAAAGGTTTGTGACTCTTTATTTGCTTAAGCCTCTTTGTATTCTCACCTTTTCATTATCAACCATTACATTTTCATTTTTGCTGCCTTAACTCCATTGCTTCAGCCGTACCTTTTTCCTCACCATTTTCACGAAAATTTAAGCTTCTCAACTCCAAAAAGATCGGCCATCAACCCGAGAAAAAGTTTTGGTAAAATTTCTATTTCTTTTTTCATGTTTTCCTTCTTGTTTCTTATGTTATTTGCAATGATTTGTTCACCTTCTAGGCTTGGCACCCCTCCACTCCATTAGTATCCACCATCACCTCCTCCATCTACAGCAGCCATTAGCCCCTCCTTTGACCAAAAATTCAGGCCATGACCCTTCACATGAAGCATCACCACAAAAACATTGCAAATCTTTGCCAAACTTCACCAAAACAATGCTAGCCAAGCCTATACTCCACTATTACCTTCATAGTTACCTTTGGCCACTCCTTAGCCACCACCACCATCATCTACATCACTTTTGGCTGCCACATGACCACTGACCAGATCTGAAACCCCCTATGGCGGAGCTCCAATTGACCTAAGCCGAGCCAAAAAGTTGAACAATTTGCCTCTTTTGCATTGTCTTTGGTATGCTTCATGTTAGCACCACTACACCTTCATCTCCACTTGTTTTGATGCCATACCTGAGCAAAACCATGATCATGGCTGAGTATAATGTCCCTTTGGTTAAGCTTTTGAGTGGCTAAAGCAAGGTTTAACTATTTTGTCCTTCGTTGCTTTTATTTCAATTCATTTCGATATTGTTTTGTGTTATATATTCATATATATGTTGCTTCGTTTATTGGTTGTTTACAAGATCATATCGCGGCTATCTCTCTCATTTGAATCATGTCGTGATGTTTCATGTTGTGTCGTGCTGTATCGTGCTTGTTGTGGCTTTGGAATCGTTTGTGTGTCGTAGTGGTCTTCAGCTTGAAAAGGTGAGTCTTTCTCACTCTGACATTTATACTTATGAAATAGTGAATTGATGACAAGTGATTAGTAATATAAAGTGTTATGCATGTTAAGGTTGATCATATGATATGCTATGACATGTTATTACCATGTTAAAACTGTTAATTATCACCTGACATCTGATATATGACATTATATTGTGACGTTGACATTGTTTATATTGTTTATGCATATATTCACACTGCAAGTTCCCTGTTAGAATAGAATCACTATGGGTTGAAATGATACATACCCGAACGGACTTTAGAATAGGGAAAAATCGTTATGGGCTGAAATGATAGGCCTGAGCGATTTTTATTGTATTTTATTTGACTTGGGATTGCGGGTTTGAAATGATAGAACCCGGGTTTTCTTTGTAAATTACGGATTGAAATGATATATATCCGTATCACTTGACCTAGGTTAGAAAATTATATACAGACCCCGTGGTATATTTTTAAATGATTTTTTTTAAATATGTATTTTCAAAAGTATGAAATTTTGATTTAAAATATATATTATGGCTTTAAGAAAGTTAAATATTAAATCTTGAAATTGTGAATTTAAGTGAATTCAAGTATGTAAATTTGCAGTAAATGTGACGTTTGACTTTGAATTTTATTTTAAGATGTAAATAAATAATGGAAATTAAATTTAAAGTTTTGAAATGATATTTGAAGTAAAATTTTAAGTTTATTAAATTTATAAATTAATAAACAGTGAATTTTGAATTAATAAATGAATGGAGTTTGCAAAATTGAATATTTGATCTTAAAATTTTATTGTGTTAAATCATATGTTAAAATGATTTTAAATGTGAAATTTTGAAGTCTAGAAATATGATTTTTAAGTTTTAATAATAAAAATTTGGAGTTTTATTATTATTTTTAAAAAGCTAAAATGAAACCTGGAATTTTATAGCATTTTGAAAATGCTTTAGTCTTTTGATAGCATTTTAATGCTATTGTTTGAATCTAACAATGTTTGAAATAACTAAATATCTATTACGACATTTTATAAATGTCGCTATTCTTGAAATAAACCATTTTAGAAAATATAAGCTACGATAGCACTTTATAAATGCTATCGTTGCTATAATTTGACAATGTTTTGAAATGTTATAGATTTTAACACTGTTTGGGCTATATTTTAAAGTGTTAAATAATTTAACTTTTGAATTGGATTATCTGTGAAATTTTAGAAGTTTTGAATATTTAAATTTGAATTTTTAAGGAATTTCAATTGAATTTGAATTTAAATAAAGTTTACTTGGTTATGTGTTAAACGGAATGAAATGTAATATAATAAATGAATTTTTGAATGGAATTTTGGAATGTATTTTTGGTAATGATGTTTGAAATAATAAATAAATGACATATTTGATTTTTTAAATGATATTTAACTTTGAATATTTGGATTTGAATTCAAATAATGATTTGATTGTGAAGTTTTAAAAGGATGTAATATTTTAATGATTTTGAAATGGTTTGGAAATGATTTGATCTTTATTTTAATAAAGAATGTGAATGTTGAATGATATTTGATTTTGCTTTATTTGATAAAGGAATATTTGAAGTTTATATTTGTATGAAAAGATATTTGGTTTAATTGTAATTTAAGTTTATTTTAATAATATTGGATTTATGAAATGAATATTTCAAAACTACATAATAATGAAATTAGATTTGAGATATGAATATATGGAATTATAAAGTTTAGTTTTGAAATGTGGGATATTAAAGTTTGGAAACATATTAAAATTGGATAACTTATTTTGTAGATCAAATCTATATTTGAAATTTATAAGATTTGAAATGTTTTGTTAGAAAACTGAATTGTATTGAAATTAATGGTTTGATTTGAATTAAATTGGAAATTTGAAATTTTGAATTAAATTGGAAATAAATTTGTAAAATGTAAAGAATTAAATGAATGTTTCATTATTTCAAATGTATGATTTCAAAATGTTATGATTTTCAAAGTGTAATGATTTCAAGTATTTTGGTTTCGAAAGAGTTATAACTTTGAAAGTATTATGACTTTTGGAAGTGAATATAGGTTTGAGATGGAAATGATAAAGTATAAACTATTTTGATTTGAATATAGTTTTGAAATAAAAATGATTTTGGTTTCGAAGTATAAACTATTTGATTGAATAAATAGTTTTGAAATAAAAACGGTTTTGGTTTCGAGGCGTAAACTATTTTGAAAGGAAAATAGTTTCAAAATGAAATGATTTGATCCTTTTGAAATATAAACTATTTTGAAATGACCACGGCGTTATAATAACGTTTGGTTGTTGAAGAGACCGAGATCGGAAGTTGTCATACTCTCTGCCAACTCCGAAAACGACTTTAACAACCGTGTACGCGGTGGAGATTCCAGAATGAAGTAGGATGGTGGCGACGTTCTTGAGGTATATTAGGTGGACCCAACTCCCGTGTGTTGGCATAAGGTGGCTAAAATAGGAGCGATCTCGGGCCAAAGGAGGTAGCACCTCTGGTCGGACACATTCCTTCGATACTATACTCTTACTGGTGATTGATTAGATGGCCATCCTCCGATTTTGATTAGGAGTGTGTTCCGAGGTGGGCGTATGTGGCTGCTGCGTTACCACCATCCCGTGTGCGTAATTGGTATATCTACCCTGGCATTGCCTTGTGTGCCATGTCACCTACCATACCGAGCCTTTACTACGAGTTTGTTTTTCTCCCGTAGCCCGTGTGGTATCCTCTGACAGTCACCCCGAGTGGAGATGGCATGATATTGGATGGACTACTGGGACTATTATGTGTGAAGGGTGATATGGGTAGCCCGGAATGCTATTTAAAAGTATGTTTATTTTACTGTAGACATTATTATAGTAGCACAATATTACTACATAGTAAATAGTTTAACGGATCCTTAAAGGATGGGCGATCCCAAGCAACCTTTAAGTTGCTGATGCATTTTTTGTTACTGTTCACTTGAGTTTATTTACAGTTCATAAGTATTTATGTCCTGACTCGAGTGTTTTGTATTTTGCTTTACGCTCAAGTCAGATTGAGTGAGTTAGCATTCAAGATTCACCTTCGGAGTTGGAGCTTTCCTTGAAGATCCAGCCATCTATTTTGCTTTTTGTATCCAGTGATTTCAGTGATGTATTCTTATTTGTACCTGATGTATCTTGTTACTTTTTGTTGTATCATGTTTAACTCTGATGTATCTTATTTTTAATAGTAGCTTCATGAACTACTATTTCTTTTAAATTCCGCTGCATCATTAAATACTCTGTGTCTGTGTCTGTGTTCTGTGATTATGTATTTACTGTATATTCTGAGATTTGCCAAATTTTATTTACAACGCGGTATTTTAAGCAATTCAAGTCCGACATGTGCGGATGCGAATGGTTGAAAATATCGGGTCGTTACAAATCGACATTAAGCATTGTATATACAAATTTTATATATAAAAATATATATAAACTAAACTCATATAACTTAATATATATATATATATATATATATATATATATATATTGCGAACATATATTGGTAACAAAACTAGAACTCACATAAAAGAGAGATATGCAGACGAATGGAGGCTAGCGGAATTTTTTTTGCAAAGGTGGTGCTCGGCCTTAGGCAAAGAAAAATTGGTTGCCACGGGTAGGGTTTTGGTATCGGATAGCCTAACAGGGATGCCGAGACGGTGGAGAGGTGTGGAGCTTCTTTCGGTGAGGGAAGAGGGACGTGATGGGCTATTGAGGTAGTGGGCGCTATCAGATGGAGGGAAGAAAAGAAGAGGGGTAAGGTGGGTATAGAGCAGAGATCTTGGTGCTAATTAATGGTGGAAGAGTTGTGGCGTCGGTAAGTTTGAGAAGAGGAAGGTCGTTGCGGTGGGGAAAGCTTGGTGGCGAATGGAAGATTATGCGTGAGGAAGAGAGGTGAAGGGATGGGAGGTTTGGAAGAACAATGAACAGTAAGAAAAAGAAGAAGTGCAAACAGCATGTACAAAATTTTATATTTCCAAACTGATGGAAATAAAAGCAGTGAACCATCAATGCATTGAAATGATGGAATAGTAACAGCTGATAATAAATTCCAGTTACCGTTTATTTTAGCCGTTTGAAATTTGAATGAACATCAAAAGTGGTCCCGATACGGAATCATTTTTCGGATTTTTCAACACGTATCGGACACTGAAACACAGATATGAATATACCAAGAAGATCAGCATGACAAGACAATCAAAACAGTATATAAATATCAGTGGCATGACCATTCTATCAAAAGTCGATATTCTGTACCGAAAATGCTGCTAATTTACCAGAAATAAGATAGATGCGGCAATAGCGGCTAAAGTTTGGAGAAACAAAATATAACGTCTCACTCAGAATATGATTTACAAATTTATTTTATAAAATTATTTAGATTTGGAAACATTGTATTATCATCAAATTTAAATGATTTGAATTTAAATAAAATTACACAGTAAAATAAACTTCCATATTTTCAGATGAAAATTTCTTATTTGCTATGTTTAAGTAGACTCATTCCAAATATCAAATTTTTGTTTCAAAATTCAAATATTTAAAATTTCACCAAAAATTCAGTTAAATATATTATTAAAACAAATAAAATTTTATGGGTCGTTACAAGGTTGGTCGTTACAGAAACAAACTAGTATCACTCATGCCAATCTGATACTAAGGATCGTCCATACTATGAAACAACCCTAGCCAATCACTAAAGGTTGTCCATACATATCCAAACGACTATAGAATATATAGCATGACACAAAAGAATTTAATGATATCTATAAGTACATCTTTTAATGATTTATCGGCCCTCGGCCGAACCCGAAAAGGAAATATACTCTAAAGTGTTAAATATTATCGCTCTCAATAATCACTAGAACCTAACCAAAATGTCCTATATCGCCTAGTGAATACAAGTACTTGCTAGAAGCTAGTAAATTTGACTCATTCCGAAAACAACTGGAAAACTTAAATTATATTATATTATGGATCAGGTAACTCCATGTCGCATACCAAAAGAGAATACAACTATAAATTGTTAAATACTTCCTAATAGCAATCACAGAAATATAAAAGGGCATCTCATATTACCGAGTGAAATTCAAATATTCACCAAAGGGCCAGTAAGTACCACTCAAACATTCTATTCAATGAATTATACAATATCTGATGAAATGTTACCCGAAAGCATTTAAAGCAATTGGTAAAACTAGGTTGAATATTAGTATTCTGTAAATTATAAAATTAAGGTTCTCAAAATATTTTTGTTTAAAAAACAAAAGTTTCAAGGGATTACCAAATGATAGAAAATATTATAAAAGTTTGAGGGTTGAAAGTAATCAAGTATAATCTTAATATATATATAAAATGGTTTCTAATATTACTTTATACGAAATACCAATTTCAAATTCCCTTATTTAAAATCCATAATTTAATCATTATTCAACTTTATGTAAATATTCACAATTTGATAAAATACCACATAACTTTGAACTATTCCCAAAATGCACTTATATTTGTATATTTACCTCAAAACTACATACATAATATTTATTTAATAAACCGTGTGCCGAAAATATATGTAAGTCCTTGTATTTTGTACAATCCACTCTCATCTGAAACCATATAAATATCTACAACTCTAACTAGAAATAACTTTATTTACATATCAAAATAATTCATATTATATAAACAATAATAAGTATATTGGTTTGCAATTTCAAATATCCTTTACAAATATCATAATTTTCTTTTTACAAGATTAAGTAGAAGGGTTTCAAATTGAAATCCATTCTGTTTGAAAATTCTTGTTGGAAACATGCTAATGAGATTTGAAGTTGTGCTATGGACTCTATAGTGTAACCATTCTAAAACTAATTCACAATTCAAAATACGTAAATAACATTGACATCATCACAAAATGACATGAAATAAGACATCAAAAACAAGAAAATTATGAAAAGGAAAAAAATAGACAAGAAAATGGAGGAACAGAGCGATTGGGGAGCAAAACGAGCACGATCTTGGGCTCAACGCAGACAGTGACCAGTACACCAATCTGGTTGGACTAGTGGACCGGTGATACCACCTGGACTGAGTAGGAAGCGTTTCATACGGCTCCCGAACTGTTTGTTGGCCAGGGTTTTTTCACCGAGTTGAACCTAGACTTCAACTACAATAGTTAGCTATCATGCAAGCAACCAAACAACTTCAATTTGATGATTCATAAGATCATTTGACAAGGGATTCAACAAATAGAGAATTGAATATCCAAAGATGCAACGAACACAAGAATTTGAGATTAATTCAACCATAGATTCAACCAATTTACAAAACATCAAATAAATTTGCATTTCTAGATAGTAGTGAGGTAAAATCACCTTTATAACTTGAATTGATGGTTAAAACCGAAATTAGCTTCTCGTGATTACTACCTAGGTTTTTTTCATAAATTACAAAGAGAAATTATAGCGAAGAGATGAAAATTGAAATTACTAATCGTAATTGATTAGCTAAAGGTGTAGAAGCTTACCCTCTTTTGATTTCGATAAGATTTAACCAAAAGCCCATTGATTTTCAGTTTTGATTTGAGGATCTAGGATTTAGGGTTTATGTTAGAGGAGGTTTTCTAATTTCCAGCTTATAGCATAAGGAAATGAACGAACTATGAAATGAGAAAAGGATTTTCTCTTAGCTACATGGGCTTGGCTGATAAAGTAAACCGATAAGCAAAAGTGTTGTAATTTAATTTCCTAAGAGAATTGTTATAAAAAAAATTCTTATTTTATCACATATTAAAGCACTAACTTTTACACTACATAATGTTTTAAAATAAACATCGATTTATCTAGTTATTTCCAAAATGAACAATATGGTCAAAATTCTCATTTCTATTAACAATGAAATATTTTGCAAAAATTACTTTTTAAAGGGGAAATAAAGTTATTCACATTATTTTGAAAAAAGATTATTGATTATAAAATCTCATCCTAACCAACAAATCTCAATATTGACATTTTCCAAAATTATTCTTATATTATCAAATATAAGAATAAGCTTATACAACAAGTTTTTCACTAATCTCCAATTTATCAAATCTGATTAATGTTAACCCGCCTTTAATCAAGACCATAAATAGGCGAATTCAACCTAACCAACTTCTCGATTATCGAGGCTAGAATATGATGGATTCGGTCTGTAACGTCCTGCCTTTTTACATGATTTAAATTGACGATAAACCACACACGTCAGACTAAAACCATATAGAAGGGCGGATTGTTATGGGGTAAATAAGAAGAAGAAGGAAGAAATAAAGCAAAACAGAATCTTGCAGCGGAACGATAAATATATAATAATGAAATATACAGTTCATGAAGATGTTTACAAAATATTCGATTATACTTATACAATACATATCAGAGTTACACATACCATAGAATAATAATTATGCATCGGAATTAAATGGTGTAGTGGATTAATATAGTAGATAATAGTACTACAAATCTTCGTCTTCGTCCTCCAGAATAAAATCTTCAAATCCTGAAATACTCGGACTGACCCAAGCGAATTGAAAAGACAAAACACTCGAGTCTGAACTAAAGATCTTATGTAAGTTAAATCAACGGTAAATAAATATGAGTGTAAACGGCGTCGGAGATGTTTACGGGATTTGACATCTCCTATTCAGTGTCTAACGTGAGTGTAGTAACTCAAGAGATGCTCGGGATTCACATCTCCTAAGAATCCGTTAAACTATCTACTATGCAGTAATATATGTTATTATAATACTGTCTAAAGTAAAGTATAATATACTGAAAATAGCGTTAAGGGGTTACCCATATGGCCCTTAACACACTTTTATATTCCCATAGTCTATACAGTACCGTAGTATCCCCTGTAATGGGCGTTGTCAGAGGGCACTCCAAAGGTATGGTACAAAATAAAATCGTATAAGGCGTGCTAGGGCAGGTGACACGGTACAACTAGGCAATGCCAGGGTAGATATACCAATTGCTATCCGGGCTGGTGGTAACGCATAGCCGCAGCTACCGCCCACCTCGAGCCACACCCCCAAATAAAAAAAACCAAAAGTGGCCACCGAAACAAATCCAAAAGTCAAAGTATAATATCGAAGGGATGTGTCCGATCAAAGGTGCTACCTCATTGGCCCGAGAATCGCTCCTGTTTTAGCCACCTTATGCCAACTCACGGGAGTCGGGTCCATGTATTTACCTCAAAGGAAACACCGTCACCATCCTACTTCATTCTGAAATCTCCACCGCGTACACAGTTGTTATAAGTCATTTTCGGAGTTGGCAGAGAGTATGACAACTTCCGATCCCGGTCTCTTCAACAATCAAACGTTATTATAACACCGCGGTAATTTTAAAATAATTTATACATTTAAAATCAGAATATAATATCAATATCAAAACCATAAAAACACGATATCATCTCCATTTTTAAAACCAAATCAATATGATATCCTTTTCAAATATATCCCTTCCTAAAACCATAACAATTTCAAAGTTATAATATTTCTAAACCCGACGCTTGAAATATGTCCTTTCAAAAACATAAAACTTTGAATTTCATAACTTTTAAATGTAACCCCACCACTTAAATGGGTTAAATATAAATTACTTTATATAATAAAATAGTTTCTTCACCTTCACAAATCAATTCTAATTATAGATTTAAATTCCCAAATAAACCATTTCAATTTCCATATATTTCAAAGCTTTAAATATTACACCATTTCAAAACAAATTCTTTAATAATTTCATATATATCAAATTCCATTACTATTATTTTGATTCGAAATATTTACTTAATTAATCAAATACCATTTAAGTAAAAACTTTAAACTTCAATAACAAGATATACTTTCAATTTAATTTAACTTGATAATATTCATTTAAATCCTCTAAACCAAAACCAAGTTATACCAATTCAACCCCTTTAAATTTCAAATTTATTAAAAATTCAAATCAATTTTATTCGAGGTTAATTCTTAAATATTTAAATTCAAATCAAATTCATATTTTTCTTTCAACCTTAATTTTATTTAAGTCATTATAAACTCTATAAATATAATTTAAATAAATACTTAACCGCATTATATCTTAATAAATCAAACTTTTATTACTTTTATTATTAAACTTCTTTTATACTTTAAACAAATTTTATACATGGCTTAAAACCAAGAAATTAATTATATATATATAATAACATTTATAAATATTTGAATCAATATCTCATAAGCCATATATTTCTTTACACAACCATAGAAAATCATTTCAAAATATATATATATATATATATATATAGACCATGGTGTTTGTATATAAATTTTCTATCCTATGGTCAAGTGATATGGATATTTATCATTTCAATCCGCAATTTAAAAATAAAAATGCTTCAAACCGCAATCCCGAATCAAAAATAACAAATAAAGAACTTGCAGATTATAATGATATATAAACATCCATTCATCCATCAACAGATCACACATCCATCACGATCATCATCCAAAACAATCAATCAATACCATAGATAACTGATAATATATATAACAGGTATTTAACTGGCAGTTATATTCAATAATAAATTGAATAGCGATTTAATTTCAATAAATGCAATTAATGAGATGATGATTAAAAATATACGAAACATCCATAAATAAATGTATAATCACAACATAAATTAATTTACCAAACATAAGAAATTTTAGAAGTTGTGAGTGGGTAAAAACACTCACCTTTTGAATTTAAATTGAATTTAAGTCCAATTTAAACACAAAAATTTGATAGTCTTAGAATTCATCCAAACCAACGCCAAAATGTTTGGAATTTCAATACGATCCTAATAAAAAAACCGCGCATGAATTACTGTTCGTATGTGAAAGATATAGCGATAAATGTGTTTGAATTTCAATTTTAAAAATAAAAAAAAGAACACATTATACCTATCGTCCATGTCATCATCTCCCTCCATCGCTCAGCAAATACGCACTCATACTCAAGCCGAAACCCTAGCCGCCATCACGTATCGCAATGCCGCCATGTGACGCCCCACCTCTATACCCACGCTAGCCAAGAACATTACGGTGAATGCTGTCGACTAGCACGGAGAATAAGGCTGTTGAGGAGTGACCATCCGTGTAATTTCTTTACGCGAGCACCGATATGTCAGATAATATAACATGCATTCTATTTCAAGAGGAAATCCGACATACCGACACAAACTCAAAGCTACTACACGGTGGCTATATAAATCCTTCGGAAAACAAATATAGAAATAAGCATAACACAAATCAGTCACAGACAATACATATCACAAAGGCGGAATAAGATATGAATATTACACTAGAAAGTGTACATCAGAGTAGTGGTCTAAAAAGATCCACAATATCACAAAAGAATAGTTACATGAACTACACAAAAGAATAAGTATACATTATGGAGTCTATATCTCAAATGTATACAACAAAAAAAAACTACTAATCTAAGTAGTGAACCAAAAGCAAGAGAAATCAATCCCAAGAGAGAAGTCAAGCAGAAACACCTGCAACATCACGGTCTGACCCGAGTATTATTTATAAGAAAATAATAAACGGATCAGTCTAACTATAAATATCAGATAACATGATATCGAATAGGAGATATGACTAAACACATAATAATCACAATGCCAAGCTGTGATATATATAAGTAATTGAAAATCAACAAGAGATTAATCATTATCAAGAATCTTCTCAAAGATCCAAAAAGGGTATCATACCCAAAACTTGTATTCACAACAAGTTAATGACACACGAATTCACCTATGCACAAGAATTGATAAATCATATCAACAGAAATCACAAAGTTGGCGAAACATAAATTCCAGAAATCAACACAAGAAATCCAGTCAACGACACACAAATTCACCTATGCACAAGAATTGATAAATCATATCAATAGAAATCACAAAAATAGGTGAAGTATAAACTCCAGAATTCGACACACGAAATCCAGAAATTTCACAAAATAAAGAGGGGAGGCCTATCACATGAACGGGAGCATGAAAACTCACCAAAAGCTGTAACACATGAACGAGAAGCTATCTCATGGTAGCTAGCCATTAATTTGACACACGAGTGGTCCGAAGACCTGACACACGAATGGTCCAAAGACCGTGGGTAGCTACCCCACAAATTTGACACACGAACGGGGTTTAGTCTCCCACGCAGACAAAGAGACATCGCACATTGCTAGTCTAAATCACAAAAATGATCGTCATGATCATTGAGAAGTGTCAATTACACTAAGCTAGTAAATATAAAAGTTTAGCTTCATGTCCCATAACCACTTGCTTAACTTAAATATTTACGAACAAACTGTAAATCTCCACTAGAAAATTGTCACAAGAGGTTCAATCGAACAAGTCCAAGAATTAACCAACAAAGTAAACGCAAGCGTTTCATACCACTTGTTTTACTAAGTCCTTTAATTAGATTTCTCATACGAGTGAGGTAAAGGTTTGTATATACTAATAGATTGGAAAACGGTTTTATAAACGAATTTGGTATTAAAATAGTATTGAAATCGTTTGAGGAAAGATTTTTGATATTTACTACTAGTATAGAAAACCTTTATATTTTTAAAGTGACAAATCACGAAGAAGATTGTAAGAACAATCAATCGCAAAAATTCACATACGAAGACGTGAATAAAATCCAACGAAATCGATAAAGGATCCATCGAAATGGATATTCAAAAATCCCTAAAAAGAGTCATCAAAGTCATAATAGATGATAACAACAAATAGGATTATCACAAATCGATTTAAATTGGAATTTCAATCCAAAAAGGCAAATTTGACTCAAAGAGCAGGTTCAGTCGACTGAACAGAGTTTTCAGTCGACTGACCCTGTATGTGGAAATTTTCCAGGTTCAGGAAACTTTCTGCTTCCAGTTTCAGTCGACTGTGCATAGTTTTTCAGTCGACTGAATCATGCCTGGAAAGTCTCGGGTTTCAGGTTCAGTCGACTGAACAGAGTTTTCAGTCGACTGAATCATGCTTGGGCTGTTTTTCAGCCTTATTCAAATGAAGAGCAAACTCTTTCAAAATGCAACCGGACAAACATTGGCACTAAGGGTTTATGCCAATCGGCAACCCGGCCCTATATGCTCCTCGATGCATCACCAAAAGCATGATTAAACATCCATAAAAGGATTTCACACAAATTTTACTTAAAAACCCAAAAATTGGAGTATTCACAAAACCAATCCAAATCAAGAGCAAATGCACATGAAGAAGTGTTAGGAATTTATACCCAACAACCAAAGATAATTATAGTCATAGATGTGAGATAAAAATCTCACATTTTCTCAAAATCAAACAAGAAGAAGCTTGAAAGCAAATGGGGAATCAACCTCTCTTCAACACAACCCAAATGAGCTCGAATCTATGCTCAAAAACAAGAACATTCTCAAAATTAGGTTTAGGAATTTCTGAAATTGGTAAGAGAATAAGTTGGAGAAGAAGAGGAGAAGCTTACCAATGGTTCTTCTAGAGTTTGGAGCAAGGAATTTGATTTGCAAGAGAAACTAGGGTTTTGGAGTTTTAATTTCCAATCTCTCCCACCATTAAAGCTAAGAAAACTGAAATGAGAAGAGAATGAGAGTGAGTGGGGAAGAGTAGCTCAGATTTGAGCATTAGTTAACATAGGGCTGAGCCCAAAAACCAAACCCAAAGTAAAACGTAGCAGAAATCAACTTTCTCCAAACATATCGAAGCTTATACTCAAAGAGGTCGCAAACGGCATTTTAAACTCAATGGGAGTGGTCCTGGGCCCTAATTCGACCGCATGCAAAAAGTAGATTTTCGGACTAAAATCCGACTAACGATAAAATATTTAAATAAAATATTTAAATATAAAATCGATAAATATGCGGGTTGTTACAGACTCCCCTCCTTAAAGAAATTGCGTCCTCGTAATATTACAAGAAGAAGATATATAGTAACAACCATAAAAGCATATTCAACATAAAAGAAGTTTGAAATAAGAAGTTCACCTCAAAGAGCACGAGAAAGTAAGTCCGGATGTGTACGCTCGATGTACTCTCTAGATTCCCAAGAACAATCCTTAGGATTTGAAGACCATTGAACTTTAACAAGCGGAACATCTTTATTTCGAAGTCGTTTGACTTCCGAAGCAATGATACGAATAGGATGTTGCTCATAAGTTAAATTAGGCAAAACTTCAATCTCTTCCACAACACCGTGCTCAAGAATAGAATCGGAATCTCGAAGACATTTCTGAAGTTAAGAAACGTGAAACACGTCATGCATAGCAGAAAACTGAGCCGGTAATAAAAGGCGATAAGCCACGGAACCAATACGTTCGGTGATAGGAAATGGCCCAATGTATCGAGGCGCAAGTTTTCCCGATCGACTGAAATGTACAACACCTTTCATAGGTGAAACACGTATGAACACAAGATCTCCCACAGAAAATTCTAACTTCCTTCTCCGGTTATCGGCATAGGATTTTTGTCTACTCTGGGCTTCTTTCATCCTATGACGAATAAGATCAATCTTTTCTGTAGAATCACGTATAAAATCTGGACCTAAAGCCAGCTTCTCACCGGCCTCAAGCCAACAAGAAGGAGATCGGCATGGCCTTCCGTAGAGTTCCTCGAAAGGTGCCATACCAATACTAGATTGGAAGCTATTATTATATGAAAATTCAACAAGTGAAATATGATCTTCCCAACTTCCACCAAAATCAAGAACACAAGCACGAAGAAGATCTTCAAGAGTTTGATTCACACGCTCGGTTTGTCCATCGGACTGGGGATGATAAGCGGTGCTAAAATTAAGCTTCGTTCCCAAAGCTTTTTGAAGACTCTTTCAAAATCCACTAGTAAACAATGGATCACGATCACTAACAATTGAAGTAGGAACCCCATGCAATTTAACAATCTCTTTAATAAAGAGTTTGGCCAAAAGAGGAACGGTTCGGTTAGACCGAAAGGGAATAAAATGGGCGGATTTAGTAAGTCTATCAACAATTACCCATAAGCTATCATAACCCGATCGAGAACGGGGAAGGCCATCTATAAAATCCATGGAAATTTGATCCCACTTCCAAACTGGAATTCCTAAAGGTTGCAATAACCCTCCGGGCCTTTGATGTTCGGCCTTAACGAGTTGGCAAGTCATGCAACGTTTAATGAAGTTAGCAATGTCAAGTTTCATTCCCTCACAATAATAAAGTCGCTTCATATCCGCGTACATTTTACTACTACCGGGATGAATGGTAAATTTAGAGTGATGAGAATCTTCTAAAATATCTTTACGAAGATCCCAAACATTTGGCACGATAAGTCTACCAAATCTCCGAATGCCGCCATGAGAATCGATATTAAAGTCTTTCAAATCTTCAATATCAATTTTATCCTTAATATTTTGGCCAAGAAGAACCCATTTAGTATCTAGCCTTTGAGCTTCAAGAATGCGGTCTAAAAGAGATGGATGAGCCTCAAGGCTACATAAAACAAATGATGAGCATAAATCGGAAACACAGTCTCGAATTTCGCAAGTGGATAAAATCTCGAGATCGTTCCATTCGGATATCATCATAGAAACAACAGCTTGTTGTTTACGGCTAAGAGCATCGGCGACAAGATTACCCTTACCGGGAGTATAAAGAACATCAAGATCATATGGTGCAAGAAATTCGAGCCAACGCTTTTGACGCAAATTAAGTTCCTTTTTAGAGAATAAATATTTCGAAGACTTATGATCTGTGTAAAGAACAAATTTCTCTCCTAAGAGATAGTGACGCCAAATCCGAAGAGCAAAAACAATAGCCGCGAGCTCTAAATCATAAGTGGCATATCTAGTCTCAGCAGGCTTTAATTGCCTAGAAGCATAAGCAATAACGCGTTCCTTTTGCATAAGAACGGCACCCAAACCAATGCGACTAGCATCGGTATAAACAACGAAATCTTGATTCCCATCGGGAATAACAAGAATAGGAGCATCAGAAAGAAGTTCTTTTGATTTCTGAAAAGAAGCTTCACATTTGTCCGACCAAATGTATTTAACACCTTTCTTCGTCAAGCTAGTGAGAGGCACGGAAATCTTAGAAAAGTCTTTGATAAAACGATGGTAATAGCCCACCAATCCGAGAAAACTACGAATCTATGTCACACTCTCCGGTCTCTTCCAATCTTGAATCGCTTCAATCTTTGAAGGATCCACGGAAATTCCGGATTCAGAAATAATGTGACCGAGAAACTTCACACGAGATTGCCAAAAGTGGCACTTAGAAAATTTTTCCTTTAATTGATTACTTCTAAGAGATTCCAGCACAATCCGAAGATGTTTTTCATGCTCCTCCTCGGTTATAGAATACACAAGAATATCATCGATAAAGATGAGAACAAACCGGTCGAGAAAGTCTTTGAAAACTCGATTCATTAAGTCAACGATATAAGCCGGGGCATTAGTTAACCCAAATGGCATAACAATCCATTCATAAGATCCATACCGAGTATGGAACGATGTCAAAGGAATGCTATCCTCTGCAATACGAAGCTGATGAAAACCGGTAGCCAAGTCCAATTGTGAAAAGACTCTAGCACCACTAAGTTGATCGAATAGATCATCAATCCGAGGTAAAGGATATTTAATTTTGATAGTAAGATCATTAAGCTTGCGGTAGTCAACGCAAAGCCTAAGTGTACCATCGGATTTCTTCACAAAAATAGCTGAAGCTCCCCAAGGCGAGGAACTAGAGCGAATAAATTGCTTCGTTTCCAATTCAGATAATTGTTTACGCATCTCCTTGTTTTCTTTATTGGACATACGATAAGGAGGACGAGTGATAGGTTGAGCTCCCGGAATAAGATTAATTCTGAACTCAATTGCTCGCTTAGGTGGTAATCCTAAAACGGGCTCGAATATGTCAGAAAATTCACAAACAACGTGAATAAGAGAAATAATGTCACGCTCATCATCGTCATCGTCATCACGAGGATTTAAAGAATATAAATATGTAACCAAAGCAGAATCTGAATCTTTAAGAATAACAGAAACCTGATTAACAGATTGAGGATGTCGAAGATGAATAGTCCGCTCAGGAAATAGGATATGAGCTTCATAACGGTTAAGCCAATCCATTCCCAAAATCATTCCAAAGCCTAAATAACGCATGACATGAAAATCGGCTCGGAAAGAAAAATCACACAAAATAATCTCGACATCTTTACACAATAAACTGATTGTTGCGGATCCACCAACCGGATTCGCAATTCCCAAAGAAGTCTCAAACACAAAACATCCAAAGAAAAAGTATCAACAAGTTCTTTTGATATAAAAGAATGGGACGCACCCGTATCAAAAAGAACTCGAATAGGATGATCACGAAACAAAATAATTCCATCTAGAATAGAATGAGAAATACCTTGGCCACGAGATGTGTTGCCAGGGACTTGAGCAACATTTAACTTTCCCTCCCTCCTATTTTGAAGTTTGGGACACACATGCATAAAATGGTCCGGGCTTTTGCAATAGCGACAAGTACGATGCTTTGAACACTTGTTCGCAAAATGGTCTTTCGAACCACAATTATAGCATTTCCCTTGAGTAGAGGAAAAGGTCTTTTCAGCAGGAGTTGCTTGCCTCCCTTTCTTATTGGGATAAGGACCTTTGAATTTGCTTGGCCTCTTCTTGTTGTTGAAGTTTGGTTTGGAACCCACCACTTCAACATCATTCTCCCTATCCGCCTCTTCAAGACGAAGAGCGATATCAACGAGTTGGTCGAAAGAAACTTCTAATTTTAGGAGTAATGGCTTCTTGAGACTTTTGTTTAAGCCATAAACAAATCTCTGATTCTTCTTCAGAGGGGTGTTGATGTATTCAACCCCATATTTGGAAAGCGACTCGAAGGAGGCGACGTAATCAGTCACGGATGACTCACCTTGAACAAGGTCTATAAATCGTCGAGCCAATGTCACTTTCTCTGCTTCCGGTACAAATTTCAACTCGAAGCGTTCTCGGAATTTCTCCCAGGTGAGATCCGCTTCATTAATCTTAGAAATAAGAAGCTCGTACTAATCCAATGCTCCTTCTCGGAGCATACTAGAGGCCACCTGAACTCGGTGAAGGTCAATAAGATTCATGCGCGAAAAGATGCGATCGCATGTTCTTAGCCAAGCCTGTACTTCAATAACAGTTTCGGAACCTCTGAATGGATCCCCACCCAAATTAGTGTAATCGCTACAAAAGCGTGCAAATCCCAACTTTGGGTGAGTAGGTTCCGAATTAGCTCTAGCTGCTTGAGCATTTGTCACTAAATCAAGAAGTTGTTGAGCAGTCATAAAAACTCCATCCTGGGGTGGAGTGCTAGATGGCACGGCTCTGGGGCGGCCAGGTCTAGACATTTCTCTTCCTTTAGAAAGAAAGAAGAAGAAGAAAAAGGTTATTCACCAAATTAAATATCAAGCAATCTTGATAGACAAAACAAGGAATCATAAGGAAAATAGGATGAATCGGTACGAAGACTCGAATTAAATCCTAAAGCACGACCCCTAAGATGAACTTAGGACGATGATCCTTGTTATAATATTCCATATTGTTCCGAAGTTTGGCTCTAATACCAAGCTGTGACGCCCCACCTCTATACCCACGCTAGCCAAGAACATTACGGTGAATGCTGTCGACTAGCACGAAGAAAAAGGCTGTTGAGGAGCGACCATCCATGTAATTTCTTTATGCGAGCACCGATATGTCAGATAATATAACATGCATTCTATTTCAAGAGGAAATCCGACATACCGACACAAACTCAAAGCTACTACACGGTGGCTATATAAATCCTTTGGAAAACAAATATAGAAATAAGCATAACACAAATCAGTCACAGACAATACATATCACAAAGGCGGAATAAGATATGAATATTACACTAGAAAGTGTACATCAGAGTAGTGGTCTAAAAAGATCCACAATATCACAAAAGAATAGTTACATGAACTACACAAAAGAATAAGTATACATTATGGAGTCTATATCTCAAATGTATACAACAAAAAAAACTACTAATCTAAGTAGTGAACCAAAAGCAAGAGAAATCAATCCCAAGAGAGAAGTCAAGCAAAAGCACCTGCAACATCACGGTCTGACCCGAGTGTTATTTATAAGAAAATAATAAACGGATCAGTCTAACTATAAATATCAGATAACATGATATAGAATAGGAGATATGACTAAACACATAATAATCACAATGCCAAGCTGTGATATATATAAGTAATTGAAAATCAACAAGAGATTAATCATTATCAGAGAATCTTCTCAAAGATCCAAAAAGGGTATCATACCCAAAACTTGTATTCACAACAAGTTAATGACACACGAATTCACCTATGCACAAGAATTGATAAATCATATCAATAGAAATCACAAAGTTGGCGAAACATAAATTCCAGAAATCAACACAAGAAATCCAGTCAACGACACAGAAATTCACCTATGCACAAGAATTGATAAATCATATTAATAGAAATCACAAAAATAGGCGAAGTATAAACTCCAGAATTCGACACACGAAATCCAGAAATTTCACAAAATAAAGGGGGGAGGCCTATCACATGAACGGGAGCATGAAAACTCACCAACAGCTGTAACACATGAACGAGAAGCTATCTCATGGTAGCTAGCCATTAATTTGAGACACGAATGGTCCGAAGACCTGACACACGAATGGTCCGAAGACCGTGGGTAGCTACCCCACAAATTTGACACACGAACGGGGTTTAATCTCCCACGCAGACAAAGAGACATCGCACATTGCTAGTCTAAATCACAAAAATGATCGTCATGATCATCGAGAAGTGTCAATTACACTAAGCTAGTAAATATAAAAGTTTAGCTTCATGTCCCATAACCACTTGCTAAACTTAAATATTTACGAACAAACTGTAAATCTCCACTAGAAAACTGTCACAAGAGGTTCAATCGAACAAGTCCAAGAATTAATCGACAAAGTGAACGCAAGCGTTTCATACCACTTGTTTTACTAAGCCATTTAATTAGATTTCTCATACGAGTGAGGTAAAGGTTTGTATATAATAATAGATTGGAAAACGGTTTTATAAACGAATTTGGTATTAAAATAGTATTGAAATCGTTTGAGGAAAGAGTTTTGATATTTACTACGAGTATAGAAAACCTTTTTATTTTTAAAGTGACAAATCACGAAGAAGATTGTAAGAACAATCAATCACAAAAATTCACATACGAAGACGTGAATAAAATCCAACGAAATCGATAAAGGATCCATCGAAATGGATATTCAAAAATCCCTAAAAAGAGTCATCAAAGTCATAATAGATGATATCAACAAATAGGATTATCACAAATCGATTTAAATTGGAATTTCAATCCAAAAAGGCAAATTGGACTCAAACAGCAGGTTCAGTCGACTGAACAGAGTTTTCAGTCGACTGACCCTGTACCTGGAAATTTTCCAGGTTCAGGAAACTTTCTGTTTCCAGTTTCAGTCGACTGTGCAGAGTTTTTCAATCGACTGAATCATGCCTGGAAATTCTCGGGTTTCAGGTTCAGTCGACTGAACAGAGTTTTCAGTCGACTGAATCATGCCTGGGCTGTTTTTCAGCCATATTCAAATGAAGAGCAAACTCTTCCAAAATGCAACCGGACGAACATTGGCACTAAGGGTTTATGCCAATCGGCAACCCGGCCCTATATGCTCCTCGATGCATCACCAAAATCATGATCAAACATCCATAAAAGGATTTCACACAAATTTGACTTAAAAACCCAAAAATTGGAGTATTCACAAAACCAATCCAAATCAAGAGCAAATGCACATAAAGAAGTGTTAGGAATTCATACCCAACAACCAAAGATAATTATAGTCATAGATGTGAGATAAAAATCTCACTTTTTCTCAAAATCAAACAAGAAGAAGCTTGAAAGCAAATGGGGAATCAACCTCTCTTCAACACAACCCAAATGAGCTTGAATCTATGCTCAAAAACAAGAACATTCCCAAAATTAGGTTTAGGAATTTCTGAAATTGGTAAGAGAATAAGTTGGAGAAGAAGAGGAGAAGCTTACCAATGGTTCTTCTAGAGTTTGGAGCAAGGAATTTGATTTGCAAGAGAAACTAGGGTTTTGGAGTTTTAATTTCAATCTCTCTAACCATTAAAGCTAAGAAAACTGAAATGAGAAGAGAATGAGAGTGAGTGGGGAAGAGTGGCTCAGATTTGAGCATTAGTTAACAAAGGCCTGAGCCCAAAAACCAAACCCAAAGTAAAAAGTAGCAGAAATCAACTTTCTCCAAACATATCCAAGCTTATACTCAAAAAGGCCGCAAACGGCATTTTAAACTCAATGGGAGTGGTCCCGAGCCCTAATTCGACCGTATGCAAAAAGTAGCTTTTCGGACTAAAATCCGACTAACGATAAAATATTTAAATAAAATATTTAAATATAAAATCGATAAATATGCATCGATAAATATGCGGGGTGTTACACGCCACATAAGGTGAGTACCCAAGCTTCATCGCCCCAGCTGCGTGCGCGACCTGACATCACCAATCCAACGACCGCGACGACGAACGCCTCACCATGCCCATAACACAGCAGCCGCCATTTAAGCCAAGCCTTAATCGAATTTTTTTCCTGCAATTCAGCCATCGATTCGCCAAATAAACTGCATGGATGAGGTCCCTTCGGTCCTCTATTCAAAACCCAGAAAGGATTACTCGATCAGACGCAGTTCATCGTCGAGCGATGAACGGCCGAAAATTGATTTGTGATTTCTTGAAAATCGATGTTTCAAAAACAAAAATTAACTGTAGATCTGAGATTTGTACATCGAGAGCTTCGATATATAATTTTTATGAAATTTTTTGAGGAGTTTTAATTTTCGTTTGATTTTTGAATTGCAATTGGATCTATAATTTGATTGTCTACCATTGAGGAGGAGAAAGAAATGGTACGCATAGACAAGTGAGAATGAGGGAAATTAGGGTTTATAGTAGAGTATTTATAGACAAGGTTGAAAAAAGAATAGATGGACCCGATTTATAAACGCGTTGAACAATGAATGGCCCGAAAAGCCCGTTCTGACTCTAGAACGAAATTGGGTCAACCCGTATATCAAAAATGATGTTTTAAATTATTTTAGACTCGATGGAAAAAGATTCAAGTCCAAATTCCATTGTATGAAGAAGTTATGCTAAAATCAAAATTTTCTAAATTGATTTCAACTGATTTCAATTTAATTTATTTCAAGGCGTTTCGAGTCCGTACGATCAAACGACAAGTCCGATCGCTACGAAACTTGAAATCCTTCAATAATTCACAGTTACAGATCCGATAAAATAGGTTTCGTCGAAATCCGAGTCAATGGCCAAAATGGCTATTTTACCTTAATTAATTAAATTAATAAATTAACAAATTATATCAAATTTTCAATTTTAATTCTTTAGTTGACCAATTTCAACATTTTTTATTTCTTAATCATTTACAATGATTTAAACAAATTTAGATGTCAATTTAGAGTTGATTAATTTATCAATTCCAGTATTCACCTTAATTTCATTTAATTAAAAAATTATAAATAATTTCTAGTAATTCTATAAAATTTAATTTTTTCATTCTATTATTCAATTCATTGTTATCAACTGATGAATTTTAACATTGGATTCACAATCTATTATAATTCTGACATTCCACCTTAATTAGCGTAATACTTAGATTTTTAATTTCATTAAATTGCAATTACTCCACTTATTATGGTTCAAATCCAAATAAATTGATAAATATTTATTCCCACTCTTATAATTCAACAAATTTCCCAATTATGAATAACATTAACATTATTTGTAAATATTACCTTAATTAATATTAACGTAATATTACATTAGACCTATGGTAACTGATTTCCAATTTAAATTAACAAGCAACAAGAATAGGTAACATACAATAATCGTTACACTAAATTCTAGTCACATTAATAAGCTTTTATTACTTACAAATAAATGTTACCATTTATTTTCATAGTACTAATTTCATCCAATATTCAATTTATTCGCTTATGCCATTTATAGTCAAGTGTAACATATCTTCATTAATTGTCATTTCATTCAATCCATTAAGTATTAATCTTAATTAGCACTGGTAATATCTTGATGCATTCTTTTATTACATCATTTATTACTTTACAAAATAAAATAACATTTAAACTCATCAATGTAATACCAAATTTCATTTTAAATCCAATTGATTTCCAAATCAAAGTTTATACATATTTCAAACAACTAAATTACTCCTAGAAAATTGGTTTTATTAAACGACCATATATTATAATTTAATTTCCTTAATTTAATCCAATGCTTACATTTTGTTTTCATATATTCAATTTGTAGCTAAGTATACGTCTACATTAATTTCATTGTGTGACGCCCCACCTCTATACCCACGCTAGCCAAGAACACTACGAAGTAGTGCTGTCAACTAGCACGGAGAATAAGGCTTTGAGGAGCGACCATCCATGTAATTGCTTATCACACGGTGGCTATAAATAATCTTCGGAAACAAACGTAGAAATAAGCATAACGCAAATCAGTCATAGACATCCATATCACAAAGGCGGAAGAAGATATGAATATATAACTAACACATGAAAGTGTACATCAGAGTAGTGGTCAAAAGATCCACAATAATACAAAAGAATAGCAACACGTGCTATACAAAAGAATACAACTATGAGTCTATATCTCAAGTGTATACAACAAAAACTGCTAATCTAAACAGTTAGCCAAAAGTCAGAGTGATGAATCCCTGGGAAGAAGTCAAGTAGAAGCACCTGTAACATCTCGGTCTGACCCGAGTATTATTTAAGAAAAATAATAAACGGGTCAGCCTAGCTATAAATATCAGATGACAAGATATAACATAAAAGATATGGCATAAACATAAAATATCCATGATGACATACCACTATAAGTATGTAAATAATGATCAACAGAAGATCAATCAATAAGAGATAATCAATATCACAAGAATCTTATCAAAGATTCGGAAAGGGCATCATACCCCAAACTTGTACTCATAACAAGTTAATGACATAAATTCTAGAAATCAATGCAAGAAGTCCAGAAATCATAGAAAAGAGAAAGAGGCCTATCACATGACGGTCCGAAGACCAAGGGGAGCTACCCCACATGTGTGAATGGAATCACACAGATTAAGGTCCAGACTAACCAAAAAGCAAAAAGGTATGTGTGAGTGGAATCACACAAGTGGTGTCTAGTCTAACCTCGCAACAAGAGACATCGCACAGTTGCTAGTCTAAAGCATCAGAATGATCGTCATGATCAACGAGACGTGTCAATTACACTAAGCTAGTAAATATAGAAGTTTAGCTTCATGTCCCATAACCACTTGCTTAACTTAAATATTTACGAACAAACTGTAAATCTTCACTAATAAAATTGTCACAAGAGGTTCAATCGAACAAGTCCAAGAATTAACCGACGAAGTGAACGCGAGCGTTTCATACCACTTGTTTTACTAAGTCGTTTAATTAGATTTCTAATCCGAGTGAGGTAAAGGTTTGTATATACTAATAGATTGGAAAACGGTTTAAGAAAAGAGCTTTGTTATTAAAAATAGAGTTGAAATTGTTTGTTAAAAGAGTTTTGATATTTACTACTGGTATTGAAACCTTTATATTATAAAATGACAAAACACAAAAGCAATTGTAGAAACAATCAATCACAAAGGTCGCATACGGAGATGTGAATAAAATCCAAGAAAATCAGCTCAATGTTTTACAGATAAGATACCCTACGGAGGGGGGGTCCAGGGGGCAGCGCCCCCGGCGGGGTGCGGGGCAGCGCCCCGTCCAAAACGGTACGACCTAAGTGAAGACAAGCGGCCTACGACCTAAAGCAAAATGAGGTCTAACGACCTAAGGGTTCACGCGACCTAACACAATGGCCGAGCGACCTAACTGGAGTTAAGGAAGGCAAGCGACTTAAGGTCCAACGACCTACGACTCAAGCAAGCCGAGCGACCTAGTGTGGAGGGGTCGAGCGACTTAAGGAAGGCGAACGACCTAAGGCCTAACGACATACGACTTAACAGAGTCGAGCGAACTAAGGTAAATGGTCCAACGACCTAACTCGAACGACTTATCAGGAGCTTAGGTCGGAGACGACCTACGAGATAAACCAGGCCGACTTAGTGGACGAGCGACCTAAGGTAAATGGTCCAACGACCTAACTCGAACGACTTATCAGGAGCTTAGGTCGGAGACGACCTACGAGATAAACCAGGGCGAGCGACTTAACGTTTGCCTAGAGATTATAGGTCGGAAACGACCTAAGACTTAAAGCTTAACTCGCGAGCGACCTACGGCTTAAGGCCTAACCCGTGAGCGACCTACGACTTAAGGCTTAACTCGCGAGCGACCTACGGCTTAAGGCCTAACTCGTGAGCGACCTACGACTTAAGGCTTAACTCGCGAGCGACCTAACGACTTAACTCGTGAGCGACCTAATTCCGAAGTGCCAATTCTTCCAGAACGACCTAAAGCCCTACGACCTACGACCTAGTGACCTTGCGACCTATCACCGAACGAGTCAAGTGGCCAGAACGAGCTAAGTGCAGGAAATTTCCAAAAATGCTAAAAATTGGAGTTTTTCGCCAATCCAATCCAAACCAAAGGCAAATGTGCATGCAAAAGTGATAGGGAATCATTCCCAACAGTCCAATATAGTTATAGACTAGATTTGTGAGATAAAAATCTCACCTTTGCACAAATTCAATGAAGAAGGAGCTTGAAACAATGGAGAAGCAACTACAAGCTAGAATCCAATGTCTTCACTTTGATTTTGGAGTTGAATGATGGATTTAAAGTTGAAACCTAAGCTTGGAGTTTTAATTTCCTCTTCCACTCACCATTAATGCAAAAGCTTGGTTGTTAGGAAATTTATGAAGAGTGAGAAGAAGGAAGGGGGTTTGGGCTTGAGTTATAATGGCAATCTAACCCAAAGTTCAAAGCGGGAAAAGTTAGTGAAATTCTACTAACTCCAAACCTACCAATGTTTATACTTAAAAAAATTGTAAACGGCATTTCGAACTCAATGGAAGTGGTCTCGAGTCCTAATTTGACCGTTTGCAAAAAGTAGCTTTTCGGACCAATATCCGATTAACGACAAAATATTTAAATAAAATATTTAAATATAAAATCGATAAATATGCGGGTTGTTACAAACTCCCCTCCTAAAAGAAATTGCGTCCTCGCAATATATAAGATGGAAATAACAAGTAACAACCATAAAAGCATATTAACACATAAGAAATTTGAAATAGGAAGTTCACCTCAAAGAGCAGGAGTAAGCAAGTCCGGATGCGTTCGCTTGATGAATTCTCTGGATTCCCAAGAGCAATCCTTGGGATTTGAGGACCATTGAACCTTCACAAGCGGAACATCTTTATTTCGAAGTCGTTTAACCTCCGAAGCTATAATTCGAATAGGATGCTGCTCATAAGTTAAATTCGGCGTAACTTCAATTTCTTCCACAACAGCAGGCTCAAGAATAGAATCGGAATCCCGAAGGCATTTCCGTAATTGAGAAACGTGAAATACGTTATGCATAGCAGAAAACTGAGCCGGCAATGCAAGGCGATAAGCCATGGAACCAATACGTTCAGTGATAGGAAATGGCCCAATATATCGAGGCGCTAACTTCCCCGATCGACTGAAACGTACAACACCCTTCATAGGCGAAACACGAATAAAAACAGGATCCCCAACAGAAAATTCTAATTTCCTTCTTCGATTATCGGCATAGGATTTTTGTCTACTCTGGGCTTCTTTCATCCTATGTCGAATAAGTTCTATCTTTTCCGTGGAATCACGAATAAAGTCTGGACCTAAAACCAGCTTCTCACCGGCCTCAAGCCAACAAGAAGGAGATCGACATGGCCTTCCGTAGAGTGCCTCGAAAGGTGCCATACCAATACTAGATTGGAAGCTATTATTATAGGAAAATTCAACAAGTGAAATATGATCTTCCCAACTTCCACCAAAATCAAGCACACAAGCACGAAGAAGATCTTCAAGAGTTTGATTCACACGCTCGGTTTGTCCATCGGACTGGGGGTGATACGCGGTGCTAAAATTAAGCTTCGTTCCTAAAGCTTTTTGAAGACTCTTCCAAAATCCACTAGTAAACAATGGATCACGATCGCTAACAATAGAAGTAGGAACTCCATGCAATTTTACAATTTCCTTGACAAATAGTTTGGCCAAAAGAGGAACGGTTCGGTTAGACCGAACCGGAATAAAATGGGCGGATTTAGTAAGTCTATCAACAATTACCCATAAGCTATCATGACCCGAACGAGAACGGGGATGGCCATTTATAAAGTCCATGGAAGTTTGATCCCACTTCCAAATTGGAATTTCTAAAGGTTGCAATAACCCACCAGGCCTTTGATGTTCGGCCTTGACAAGTTGGCAAGTCATGCAACACTTAACAAAGTTAGCAATATCAGATTTCATTCCCTCCCAATAATAAAGTCGCTTCATATCAGCGTACATTTTACTACTACCGGGATGAATGGTGAATTTAGATCGATGGGAATCTTCTAAAATATCTTTATGAAGATCTCCAATATTTGGTACGATAAGTCTGCCAAATTTTCGAATGCCGCCACGAGAATCAATATCAAAGTCTTTCAAACCTTCAATATCAATTTTATCCTTAACATTTTTGCCAAGAAGAGCCAATTCAGAATCTAGCCCTTGAGCTTCAAGAATGCGGTCTAAAAGAGAAGGATGAGCCTCAAGGCTACATAAAACAAGCGATGAGCATAAATCGGATATGCGCTCTCGAATCTCACAAGTGGATAAAATCTCGAGATCGTTCCATTCGGATATCATCATAGAAACAACTGCTTGTTGTTTACGGCTAAGAGCATCGACGACACGATTACCCTTACCGGGGGTATAAAGAATATCAAGATCATAAGGTGCAAGAAACTCGAGCCAACGCTGTTGACGTAAATTAAGTTCTTTTTGAGAAAATAAATATTTCAGAGACTTATGATCCGTATAAAGAATAAATTTCTCTCCCAATAGATAATGACGCCAAATCCGAAGGGCGAAAACAATAGCCGCGAGTTCTAAATCATGTGTGGCATATCTAGTCTCGGCCGGCTTTAATTGCCTAGAAGCATAAGCAATAACACGTTCTTTTTTCATAAGAACGACACCCAAACCAACGTGACTAGCATCGGTATAAACAACAAAATCTTGATTCCCCACGGGAATAACAAGAATAGGAGCATCAGAAAGGAGTTCTTTCAATTTCTGAAAAGAGGCTTCACATTTGTCCGACCAAATGTATTTAACTCCCTTCTTAGTCAAGCTAGTAAGAGGCACGACAATCTTAGAAAAGTCCTTAATAAAACGACGGTAATAGCCCGCCAAACCGAGAAAACTACGAATCTCTGTCACACTCTCCGGTCTCTTCCAATCTTGAATCGCTTCAATCTTTGAAGGATCCACGGAAATCCCGGATTCGGAAATAATATGACCGAGAAACTTCACACGAGATTGCCAAAAGTGGCATTTAGAAAATTTCGCCTTTAATTGATTACTCCTAAGAGTTTCCAATACAATCCGAAGATGTTTCTCATGTTCCTCCTCGGTTTTTGAATACACAAGAATATCATCAATGAATATGAGAACAAACCGATCGAGGAAATCTTTGAAAACTCGATTCATGAGGTCAATGAAATAAGCTAGAGCATTCGTTAACCCAAATGGCATAACAAGCCATTCATAAGATCCATATCGAATACGGAATGATGTCAAAGGAATGCTATCCTCAGCGATACGAAGCTGATGGAAACCGGTAGCCAAGTCCAATTGTGAAAAGACCTTAGCACCACTAAGCTGATCGAATAGATCATCAATCCGAGGTAAAGGATATTTATTTTTAATAGTCAGATCGTTAAGCTTGCGATAGTCAACGCAAAGCCTAAGCGTACCGTCAGATTTCTTCACGAAAATAGCCGAAGCTCCCCAAGGTGAGGAACTATAGCGAATAAATTGCTTCGTCTCCAATTTGGATAATTGTTTACTTATCTCCTCATTTTCCTTATTGGACATGCGATAAGGAGGACGAGTAATAGGTTGAGCTCCAGAAACAAGATTAATTCTGAACTCAATTGCTCGTTTAGGTGGTAAACCTAAAACGGGCTTAAATATGTCGGAAAATTCACGAACAACGTGAATACGAGAAATAATATCATCTTCATCATCATCATCGTCATCACGAGGATTTAAAGAATATAAAGATGCCACCAAACAGGATTCTGAATCTTTAAGATTAACAGAAATCTGTTTAACAGATAGTGGATGTCGGAGATGAATAGTCCGCTCAGGACATAGGATATGGGCTTGATAACAGTTAAGCCAATCCATTCCCTAAATTATTCTAAAGCCTAAGTAATGCATGACATGCAAATCGGCTAGGAAAGAAAAATCACATAAAATAATCTCCATGTCTCTACAAAGAAAACTAAGAGTTGCGGATCCACCAACAGGATTCGCAATTTTTAAAGAAGTCATCAATGCAGTAACACTTAAGGAAAAAGTGTCTACCAGTTCCTTTGATATAAAAGAATGGGATGCACCCGTATCAAAGAGAACTCTAATAGGTTGATCATGAAATAAAATAATACCATCAAGAATGGAATGAGAAATACCTTGGCCACGAGATGTGTTGCCAGGGGCTTGAGCCACATTCAACTTTCCTTCCTTCTTGCCTTTACGCTTGAGGCATTGATGTATGTAATGATCCGGGCTCTTACAATAGCGACAAGATTTGGGCTTAGAGCACTTATTCGCATAATGATCCCCAGACCCACAGTTGAAGCAACTCGCACCACTAGGAGAAGGAGACTTTGCCACAGGGGTTGCCTGCTTACCCTTTTTGTTGGGATAAGGACCCTTGTATTTGCTTGGCCTCTTCTTGTTGTTGAAGTTTGGTTTAGCGCCTTCCACTTCAGCATCACTCTCTCTATCAGCCTCTTCAAGACGAAGAGCGATATCGACGAGTTGATCAAATGCGACTTCTAGTTTCAGGAGTAGTGGCTTCTTAAGATTCTTATTTAAGCCATAAACGAACCTCTGGTTCTTCTTCAATGGGGTGTTGATGTAATCAACCCCATATTTGGAAAGCGACTCGAAGGTTGCGACGTAATCAGTCACGGAGGATTGACCTTGAACAAGGTCTATAAAACGTCGAGCCAAGGTTACTTTCCCAGCTTCTAGTACAAACTTTAACTCGAAGCGTCCCTGAAATTGCTCCCAGGTGAGATCCGCTTCATTAATTTTTGAAGTAAGGAGTTCGTACCAGTCCAATGCTCTCTCCTGGAGCATGCTGGAAGCCATCTGAATGCGGTGGAGATCGATAAGGTTCATGCGAGAAAAGATTCGATCGCATGATTTTAACCAAGCCTGGACCTCGATGATATTTTCCGAACCTTTGAAGGGCTTCCCACCCAAGTTAGTGTAATCGCTGCACAAGCATGCAAATCCCGACTTTGGGTGAGTAGGTTCCGGGTTAGCTCCAGCTGCTTGAGCATTAATTACTAAATCAAGAAGCTGTTGAGCAGTCATAAAAACTCCATCCGTGGGAGCAGCACCAGATGATCCAGTTCTGGGACGGCCTGGTCTAGACATTCTCTTCCTTTAAGAAAGAAAGAAGAGAAGGAAGAAGGTTATTCACCAATGAACATCAAGCAATCTTGATAGATAAAACAAGGAATCATAAAGGAAATAGGATGAATCAGTACGAAGACTCGAATTAATCCTATGGTATGACTCCTAAGATAGACCTAGGACGATGATCCTTTGTAAGTTATTCTACATTGTTCCGAAGTTTGGCTCTGATACCAAGCTGTGAAGCGCCACCTCTATACCCACGCTAGCCAAGAACACTACGGAGTAGTGCTGTCAACTAGCACGGAGAATAAGGCTATTGAGGAGCGACCATCCATGTAATTGCTTATCACACGATGGCTATAAATAATCTTCGAAAACAAACGTAGAAATAAGCATAATGCAAATCAGTCACAGACATCCATATCACAAAGGCGGAAGAAGATATGAATATATAACTAACACATGAAAGTATACATCATAGTAGTGGCCAAAAGATCCACAATAATACAAAAGAATAGCAACACGTGCTATACAAAAGAATACAACTATGAGTCTATATCTCAAGTGTATACAACAAAAACTGCTTATCTAAACAGTTAGCCAAAAATCAGAGTGATGAATCCCTGGGAAGAAGTCAAGCAGAAGCACCTGTAACATCTCGGTCTGAACCGAGTATTATTTAAGAAAAATAATAAACGGGTCAGTCTAGCTATAAATATCAGATGACAAGATATAACATAAAAGATATGGCATAAACATAAAATATCCATGATGACATACCACTATAAGTACGTAAATAATGATCAACAGAAGATCAATCAATAAGAGATAATCAATATCACAAGAATCTTCTCAAAGATTCGGAAAGGGCATCATACCCCAAACTTGTACTCATAACAAGTTAATGACATAAATTCTAGAAATCAATGCAAGAAGTCTAGAAATCATAGAAAAGAGAAAGAGGCCTATCACATGACGGTCCGAAGACCAAGGGGAGCTACCCCACATGTGTGAATGGAATCACACAAATTAAGGTCCAGACTAACCAAAAAGCAAAAAGGTATGTGTAAGTGGAATCACACAAGTGGTGTCTAGTCTAACCTCGCAACAAGAGACATCGCACAGTTGCTAGTCTAAAGCATCAGAATGATCGTCATGATCAACGAGAAGTGTCAATTACACTAAGCTAGTAAATATAGAAGTTTAGCTTCATGTCCCATAACCACTTGCTTAACTTAAATATTTATGAACAAACTGTAAATCTTCACTAATAAAATTGTCACAAGAGGTTCAATCGAACAAGTCCAAGAATTAACCGACGAAGTGAACGCAAGCGTTTCATACCACTTGTTTTACTAAGTCGTTTAATTAGATTTCTCATCCGAGTGAGGTAAAGGTTTGTATATACTAATAGATTGGAAAACGGTTTAAGAAAAGAGCTTTGTTATTAAAAATAGAGTTGAAATTGTTTGTTAAAAGAGTTTTGATATTTACTACTAGTATTGAAACCTTTATATTATAAAATGACAAAACACAGAAGCAATTGTAGAAACAATCAATCAGAAAGATCGCATACGGAGATGTGAATAAAATCCAAAAAAATCAGCTCAATGTTTTTTAGATAAGATACCCTACGGAGGGGGGGTCCAGGGGGCAGCGCCCCGTCCAAAACGGTACGACCTAAGTGAAGACAAGCGGCCTACGACCTAAAGCAAAATGAGGTCTAACGACCTAAGGGTTCACGCGACCTAACACAATGGCCGAGCGACCTAACTGGAGTTAAGGGAGGCAAGCGACTTAAGGTCCAACGACCTACGACTCAAGCAAGCCGAGCGACCTAGTGTGGAGGGGTCGAGCGACTTAAGGAAGGCGAACGACCTAAGGTCTAACGACCTACGACTTAACAGAGTCGAGCGAACTAAGGTAAATGGTCCAACGACCTAACTCGAACGACTTATCAGGAGCTTAGGTCGGAGACGACCTATGAGATAAACCAGGCCGACTTAGTGGACGAGCGACCTAAGGTAAATGGTCCAACGACCTAACTCGAACGACTTATCAGGAGCTTAGGTCAGAGACGACCTACGAGATAAACCAGGGCGAGCGACTTAACGTTTGCCTAGAGATTATAGGTCGGAAACGACCTAAGACTTAAAGCTTAACTCGCGAGCGACCTACGGCTTAAGGCCTAACCCGTGAGCGACCTACGACTTAAGGCTTAACTCGCGAGCGACCTACGGCTTAAGGCCTAACTCGTGAGCGACCTACGACTTAAGGCTTAACTCGCGATTGGCCTAACGACTTAACTCGTGAGCGGCCTAACGACTTAACTCGTGAGCGACCTGATTCCGAAGTGCCAATTCTTCCAGAACGACCTAAAGCCCTACGACCTACGACCCAGTGACCTTGCGACCTATCACCGAACGAGTCAAGTGGCCAGAACGAGCTAAGTGCAGGAAATTTCCAAAAATGCTAAAAATTGGAGTTTTTCGCCAATCCAATCCAAACCAAAGGCAAATGTGCATGCAAAAGTGATAGGGAATCATTCCCAACAGTCCAATATAGTTATAGACTAGATTTGTGAGATAAAAATCTCACCTTTGCACAAATTCAATGAAGAAGGAGCTTGAAACAATGGAGAAGCAACTACAAGCTAGAATCCAATGTCTTCACTTTGATTTTGGAGTTGAATGATGGATTTAAAGTTGAAACCTAAGCTTGGAGTTTTAATTTCCTCTTCCACTCACCATTAATGCAAAAGCTTGGTTGTTAGGAAATTTATGAAGAGTGAGAAGAAGGAAGGGGGTTTGGGCTTGAGTTATAATGGCAATCTAACCCCAAGTCCAAAGCGGGAAAAGTTAGTGAAATTCTACTAACTCCAAACCTACCAATGTTTATACTTAAAAAAATTGTAAACGGCATTTCGAACTCAATGAAAGTGGTCTCGAGTCCTAATTTGACCGTTTGCAAAAAGTAGCTTTTCGGACCAATATCCGATTAACGATAAAATATTTAAATAAAATATTTAAATATAAAATCGATAAATATGCGGGTTGTTACACATTGATTTGCATTTCGTTTAATTTATTAATAGTTACCTTAGTTAATTTAACTTAGTTAACCTTACGTGATATTAGATTATAATTTTACAACCATAAATTGTCAATTGCCAAATATATACATTAATTACTATTAAATGTTCTCAATAAATTTATCTACTTGGTTTCAAACTTTTTATTCATCGATTACTGCCTTATAAGTAAACTTCCGTTTCTAATCAATTTACATTCACCTTTCCATTATTATATTAATCATCATTAAAGTAACCTTTAATTTCTTGTATATTCATTCTTCCCAACTTATTACATACTATTACACTATTTCACACATTAATTCAATAATTACATTTGCTTTCTCATATTCCACTTATAACCAAGTCATACATTTAAATTATTTTATTTAATTTACCTTTTATATCCCATTATAAATTAATGCACATATTAATTAAGATTTTAAATCAAATTAATCATTTCATCTTGGTAACATTCTTTTATTGCAATAAGAATATAATTAACATTTACATTATTTCACTTATTGGAATTACATCCAAATTATTAACAATTAACTTACATTTATACTGTTACATTCAAGTTATTAAAAATTAACTTATCAATCTTATCCAAGTTATTATTTCCATTAATAATTCACTAAATTTTTATTTCTTTCAATATTAGGTTACCAAAATCTTATTAAATTGAGAAATTTAATTACTGAATTTTACGGGTTGTTACACTCTCCCCCACTCAAAACTTTTCGTCCTCGAAAAGGAAAAAGAAGGGAAAATAAAGAATTAAGGAAATAATGTATCCTATTTAAAATACTAAATCTATAAAAATTAATTTACAAAATCAATTAATTTAAGCAAAATATATCAATTTATAACTCTTAAATCATTTTATATTCATGTCTATAAAGTTTGGAAAAACATTTTCAAAATTTTATAAGTTTAAAATTTACGGAAAATTTCGGCAGAGTCTCCTTTGTACGAAGAGGCTCTGGAGAAAATATAATATCAAATGTAACAATATACAACATATATTTTCCAAAATAATAAATATCCCACCCGGGAAAACAATATAATAACGCTATAAATCGTAATCCGAAAAACGTACCCATTTGTCGGGCAAACAATGCTTATTTTATGAAAACAAGAGCAGTAGCAATTGCTTCCATAACCTGTATTTCACTTATGTAATCTAAAAAGAGTAAATAATAATATAAAATGAAATATTTAAGTTTGTTTCAACCATAAGAAAACAATCAGTTGCAACCAACATCATACACATCAAACACAACTCAACCATCCAAGCAAGACAAACAATTGGTTTGTTCGGGTTAAGACACTTTATATCGCATGGAATGATGAATAACTATGAAGTATACCACTTACTCAACAGTCTTAGATAACCAGATAGATTATTCATACCTCTAAGAAAATTTAAAGTATCCTTACCCAAACAACCATAAACAAAAAAAAAACAAATCCAAACAATAATTAAGTTCATCCTTATTAGTTTCATTTCATAACCTTTGTTGTTTGATTTCCTTTTTATTTCTATAATGATTCTTTTAATTCACATTTATTTCTAGCAAATTTTCATTTTTATTGCATTACATTCATTCATTTCTCAATTTCAATAAGCTCTAAATGGATCTTTATTGAATATAACTCTTAATTAAATAAAATCTCAAATCAATTTCAACTATCATCTCAGCCTTGATTTATAAAGTCAATATAAACCCTATATTAAAGTATAATATAAGTAAATACTTATACATATCATATTTTCATTCATAAAATGATTTATCTTTATATTTACTTTTCATTTTTATTATAGTAAGATTTCCATTATAACTTAGGTTTATAACAATTACAACATCAATTCTTAAGAATAAAATCAATTTATTGAACACTTCATTACATACTTTTACTTGTACCATTTCCATTACATTTTCTTATTAAAAATTTCAACTTTTAATATTTGTTAAGTTATATATATGCTTTTAAGAATGTAATTAAAATCATACATGTCTATCTTATTTCTTTTAATTAATTAAATGTTCAATAATTATATCTTCCGTTTTATAAGATTACAATTTCAACTTTCTTTTAATCCCATTCATAACTTAGCATTAAATCACTTATTAAAGGTTCCAATTATTAACTAGTTACATTCCATTTCACTACGATAATTGAAACTATTATTTAACGTAAACTTAAGAATTTAATTACCGGGTTTAATTTCAAATCATTTTAAAATAATAGATAAATGTATATACTTCCAGTTTATATATCCAACTATATTTAAAACAATTTAAAATTTTATATTTGGTTTATCAAAACAAATCTGCAGTAAACTACTACGGTGGTATTCCCACTTCAAAACTCGAAAATGAATGTCGATGATGCGACCGTCATCACCGAAATTATTTTCCAGCGACAGAGAGGGAAGTGCAGAACTTATTTTTTCCAAAATCTTCTTTAAAACAATTCTTCCAAATTATATTGAAATATTTATATCAGAAAATACTTATAAACAATACTATTATATTCCAAAATTATTCGAAAGAAATTTTCAAAAGCCTGGAACATAAGTACTAAATTTCCAATTTTATTTATTTTATTTTCAATCTTATTTCGACTATTATTTATAAATTTTATTACCTAACAGCCAATATGTTAAACCAAATAAAATCTTTATAAAAATTTGTTTTTTATATAGAAAGTATAATAGGAAAAATTATTTCATTCACCTATATTAAAACAAATATTGTGTCGGTCAGTCCTATTAAGTGTTTAGAAATCCCTATTGATGTCATAGCATCCCATGCACCAACCAGAATTTATAAATACAAAACGGAACAAATTAACACAATATTAAAACCTTTTTATAACACTAACAAATACGCTCTCTCATATATATACACTCAGTGACTCATCATAGGGTATTACCAGATGTAACATCCCGCCTTTCTACATGATTTAAATCGGCAATAAACCACAGACGTCATACTTAAACCATACAGAAGGACGGATTATTATGGGGTAAATAAGAAAAAGAAGGAAGAAATAAAGCAAAACAGAATCCTGCAGCGGAACAATAAATATAGTTCATGAAGCTGTTTACAAAATATTCGATTATACTTATACAATACATATCAGAGTTACATGTACCATAGAATAATAATTATGAAGTGGAATTAAATGGTGTAGTGGAGTAATATAGTAGAGAATAGTACTACAAATCTTTATCTTCGTCCTCCGAAATAAAATCTTCAAATCTTGAAATACTCGGACTGACCCGAGCAAATTGAAAAGACAAAACACTCGAGTCAGAACTAAAAGATCTTATGTAAGTTAAATAAGTGGTAAATAAATATGAGTGTAAACGGCGTCGGAGATGTTTACGGGATATGACATCTCCTATCCAGTGTCTAACATGAGTGTAGTAACTCAAAAGATGCTCAAGATTCACCTTTCCTAAGGATCCGTTAAACTATCTACTATGTAGTAATATACGCTATTATAATAGTGTCTAAAGTAAAGTATAATATACTGAAAACAGCATTAAGGGGTTAACCATATAGCCCTTAACACACTTTTATATTCCCATAGTCTATACAGTACCGTAATCTCCTCCGTACTGGGCGTCGTCATAGGGCACTCCATATGTATGGTACAAAACAAAATCGTATAAAGCGCGCTAGGGTAGGTGATGTGGCACAACTGTAACAGCCCTAGTTTTTAGCTATTTATTTTATTTAATCAGCTAATTTTGAAATATATTTTATACAATTGTGTATGTCAATAAAATTTAATAATAACTGTGAAAATTTAAGCTATGTTTGAACTGTTAAATTTCGAGTTTAGAAGACGCGTCAATTATAGGGTATAAGTGACAAAATAAAACGTGAAAATTTAAAATGTTATTTTTATAGAAATTTTTGATGATTTGTATTACGTCAGTTTAACGTAGTGTAAAAATCATATTTTCAATTTTTTATGAAGAAAAATACCAGTCAGTGGTTTTATAGCAAACGTTACTTTGTTTTAACTGACAGTTTGATTTTAAATAAATTTGTATACATTTTTTTCCTTCCCAAAGCCTTGCATAAATTTTACCATTCCATTTATTACAATCAAACTAAAAATCAAGATTTATTAACTAGAAATGAATCACGTAAGTAACGTTCAAAGACCGGACATTCATAATATCACGCATGTGTAAATTAAGATCTTTGTAACTGATAGCTTTAAGTCTCTACAGCTGCTGCATTCTCTTCCTCTGATCTTGCCGCAGATCATAACCCTTTAAGATTGAAATGTTCGAAACTTTATCAACGCATGTTTCAATAATTATCAGTAAAACGTTCAAACGTTTTATTTGGAAGACATATCAACGCATGCAACTCGTTATACTTTGCCAAAATGCTTGTTTCAAACATCACGTGTCATCCAAGTTACCTTATCCATTTGATCACTTATATCTTTCCTCTGAAAATCTTGCTTGCCTGTTGCCTGTGCCTAGAATCACGCAAGAGAGAAATCTGGCAATATTTACCACAAGCATTTATCACTGCCTTGCCGTTTCTCCCCTGAGATCTCGCAACCCATTCATTTATATACCAAAAAAAAAAAAAAATTCTTACCACAAAGTCTTCTCTTCGCTTCATCCCCATCAGCCTCCTCTGCGCTTCCTATGTCAGTTTCACGTTTGCAAGCTTCATCAGGTAATAGTTTTGATTGTTCTCCTTTCTTTTTCAGTTTCTTTTTCCTTTTACTGATGCCTTGCTCGGCCATTTCCCACCTTTGTTTTATGCCCAGTCCCACCTTACTCTTATATGGATCGCAAACTCTAGGCTTGAGCATATAGATGGGTTGATGCATGATTGTCTGCTACAGAGGAAGTGCATAGGGTTTTAGTGCAGTGCGCATGTTGTAGTTTAAGTAGGCAGAAGTTGGGTTTTGAAATACTCTAAGGCATGTATTATGTTGGAAATTTTGGCCAAACTATGAAACTTTGTTTCTTTTTGGGTAAATATAGAAATACTTACACTGGTGGGGTGATACGTTTTGCATTTAGGAAGTTAGTAGATGTTTGCCGCATGTATGCGCATGAATATTGAAAGAGAATGCGTTCGAATAGTTGCAGATATAAGACTATAACTTAAATACATTATAGGGGCTGAGTGTTAGATGGATGCGTGTTGTATTTTGAGCATGCCTGCATTTTGTCCGAGGTTTTATAAGTGCCTTGTGAGTTGCCGTGCCATGTAGGTGTGCCTGAATATGAGTTGTACTAGGAAATATGGTTCGCCATTGCGTAGCAGCGGGTAGCAGTGTGCACAAGCCTGTAGTTGAAAGGTTGCAATGTTTTGAAGCTTCAGTGACCCCAGGTGTGCATCTGTGCACGTCTGTGCACGACAGCATGGTGCATAAATCATACCTGTAGTTGAAGCATGCGAATCTAGGGTGTTTTGGCCGAGCCTGAAGCTTAGATGTTTCTCTGGTTCACATATTTGCCTTGAGCGTGGAAGGATAAGATAGAAGAGAGTAGAAATAGAAAAGGGGAAGATGTTGACAGCCTTTATGTTTCCACTGATGGGTTAGTATAGCCTCTGACGTGTTGTTTTGAGTATGGTTTTGGCCGTAATTTTCATTCCTCATCAAGCTTTGAGAACGTGGGTATGTTGCAAGAGATCGGCAGGGACGTGTTATATAAAAAAAAAAAAATATAGGCAACAAAATCTAGGCTAAAATTTAAGTGGGCATGTGCGAAGGAAGGAAAAGGTGCACGTGTATATGTATTCAACATTTTGCCGTAGTTTGTTTTAGGGAAATTTTGTCGTAATTTTAGTATTGGCACGGTCCACGTTTTGGGTATATTTTGGTCGTTGTACACGGTTCGTTTTACACGGTGTAGTGGTCGAGCAAGTCAAACAGATTCTCGTTCTATAAAAAAAAAAAAAAAATTTCTTTGACCATCAAATCTAAAGTCGCGTATTCAATATTTGAATTTTGTTCTAGATTTGAATCTAGGCGTGACATCTGAGAGATTTTGATCGTTACCCTCTGTCGTTCTTTACCGGTGAATCGTCGTTTTTGAATTCAAATTTTCTGCAACATCCAGGTGAGTATTTCTCACCAGACATACGTACATACATTTTGGTAAACTATTGCAAGTGTATGTGTAAAATTTTATTTCGTTATTATCTGGCTGTAGTATAACGTAGAATGATGAACCCCATTGTGACACCTCATCAGTTATTTATCTGTTGTGTTATTTCTGCAGTTATATTATATTATTAATTGTTATTTATAGCATAATGTTCATCACTACAAGTTCCGGTTAAAATTAGATAATTATGGGCCGAGACTTTTGGCCAAATTGATGTTCTGTTAACTGCTGTAAATATTCTTGGGATTGCGGGTTCGAAATGATAGAACCCGGGGTTTTAAATCTATCGGATTGAAATGATATAAATCCGTTTCACTTGACCTAGGCTAGAAAATCTTATACAAGCCCGTGGTTATATACTATTTTCTGAAAATATTTTTAAATTGATTTAAATTTAGAAATTGAGGATATTCTGGTTTAAAGGATTTTATAAGATTTATAATGATTTAAAAATGTTAAATAAATAAATGTTGAATTAAAATTTTGGAATATAACTTGTTTTAGAAATTCTGGATTTTGAAAGAGTAAAGATTTCAATTAAGAAAAATAAATAATAAGTTATATTTGAAAATAGATTTTTAGCTAAAAGTCTACTATAGCATTTAGATGCTGTCTTTTAAAATTGGACCATTTTAAACCCGTAACTTTAGATAGCATTTCATAAGTGCTGTAGAAATTGGAAGTTGATTTATTTAGAAAATTTATGAAAATTTATTTTGGGAATAAGTTAAAATTTTGGAATGTAAATATGTAATGAATAAAAGGATTTAGAAATTGATTTTTGAAAATTTTAAAGGGGAGAAATTGATTTCTATTTTGATAAAAGCAATAAATTCCAAATTTAATTGAATGAATTAAAATAGTATATTATCAAAAGAAGTGTTTTAAATCAAGGATTTGAAATTGAAGGTATTTGAAATATATTTGATTTGAAAGTATAAATACCATTTTTCAAAACTATAACCACGGGTTATAATAACGTTTGGTTGGCAAAGAGACCGGGATCGGATATGGACATACTCTCTGTCGATACCGAAAACCACTTTGACAACCGTGTACGCGGTGGAGATTCCAGAATGAAGTAGGATGGTGGTGGCGGTTTCTTTAAAGGTAAATACGTGGACCCGACTCCCGTGAGTTGGCATAAGGTGGCTAAAACAGGAGCGATTCTCGGATTAATGAGGTAGCTCCTCTGATCGAACGCACTTCTTCGTATGCCATTCTATTACTCTTGTGATTGTTTTGGTGCGCACCTTTGATCTGGGAGTGTTGTTCGAGGTGGGCGGTAACTGCGGCTACGCGTTTCCACCGGTCCGGATAGCAATTGGTATATCTACCCTGGCATTGCCTAGTTGTGCCGTGTCACCTACCCTAGCGAGCCTCCTACGAGTTTCTATTTGTGTCGTACCTATGGAGTATCCTCTGGTAGCTTCCCGATCAGGAGGTATTACAGTACTGTATAGACTATTGGCATTATTTGTGTTAAGGGGAATATTGGGTCACTCCTTAATGCTATTTAAAAGTATGTTTACTTTACCATAGACACTATTATAGTAGCGCAATATACTACATAGTAAATAGTTTAACGGATCCTTAGAGGATGGCGATCCCAAGCATCCTTTAAGTTACTTGCTATATATTACAGTACACTTGATTTAGCTTACATTATATAAGTATGTATGTCCTGACTCGAGTGTTTTGTTTTATTGTACGTTCGGGTCAGCCTGAGTTGCAGCTTCAGTTTCTTTCCGGAGCTAGGACCACTCATAGATCATTCTTGCTGTTGGAAGCTTTTCATCCTTATCTTTATGTAATTCAAGACTTTTGAAGACTCTATATCTATTGATGTTTAAAAGTTGTATTGAAGATTTTAAACAATGTAATTTCTGTTTGGTAAAAGTTTTAAGTGGCTTCATGAACCACTGTATTATTTTATATTCCGCTGTGAGATTCTGATATCTGTGTCTGTGATTCTGTGTATTTGATTTCATTTGTTCCTTAGCTATTTTACAATCTATTGTTTTGAACTATTCTAGCTCGACATTTATTTAATTATTGTCGAATTCGAATGGTACAAAATAGTGGGTCGTTACAGATGGTATCAGAGCCAGGTTTAAACCATAGCCTAAGGAACAAAAACTCATTAGAGATAGAGTGGCAATACTCTAGAATGAGTGAAGTCAAATTCTAGAATCTTTCTTTGTGAGAGAACGTATGTTAAAAGTATAAAATGATTTTCAAAAGAGTTTTAAAGAAGTATTTTAATATAAAAACTTCCTGTTTTAAAATAAGTTTCCAACTACTTCTTCTTTCTCTCCATTGCTATATTCGAGCTTTTGTTAATTACTAAATTTTATCTTATCCTAGAATATCTTAATATTTTCCTCTATCCTTAGTATCCATCCTTAATCTTTCAGGATGAATAGAAGAAACAATCGAGGTCGAGGGCAAGTCGCTCCTCCTCCTGCTGCCCCTGTCCGTTTCACTAAATTGTGCAAGGACTATGTTGAGCTAAGTGGCACAAAATTTATGGGGACAGAGACTATCATAGAAGCTCAACAATGGCTTCGAGATCTAGAAAGGATTTTCTCCTGCCTTGAGATTACTAATGCCCAGCAAAGGCAACTCGCAGCCTGGCAGATGAAAGGCGCTGCTTTGAATTGGTGGCTATCTATTACTGCTCAGACAAATGAGGCTGACCTCACTTGGGAGCAATTTAGGTATCTTTTGGTTGTCAAAATTCGGATTTGAATTCCATCTTTGAATCTATCTTTTAAACTCTTAACGTGCTTTAGGGAGGCCTTTCTGGCCAAGTGGATGCCCGAAGCGGGCAAGTCTCAACTCTATAGGGAATTCATGGATCTTAAGCAAGGCAATATGACCTTCACGGAGTATGAGAGGAAGTTTAACGAACTCTCACAGTATGGCCTGAACCTGATTGATACCCCACTCAAGCTGAACGAGAAGTTTATCGCTGGAGCTCGACCCGAGTTCTACGATCGACTCACTACTCATGTTCATGGGTCATTCACAGCGCTGATGGATATGGCTCTCTGCTATGAGAACCCCACATCTAAGGCCACTCCTGCTACCCCAGCTACATCAGCCCAATCTTCTGGAAATTCAAGGAAGAGGAAGTCAAATTTCTTCCGTAATAAGAAGAACAAGAATCAAGGGCTAGGTTCATCATCATCTTCTGCTTCAGCAAGGCCACCAGTGGATCTGTCCACCATCACTTGCCACAGATGCCACCAGAAAGGACATTTTGCCAATCGCTGTCCTACCTTGGGTGCTGCTGTCCCACCACCTACTCAGTTTGCTCGGAGAGATCTTTGTCATATCTGCCTCCAGCCAGGACATTACAAGAAGGATTGTCCCACTCAAAAGAGGGGCACAACATCCGGAGTCTTTGCAGTAACTTCTGCGTCTTCTACAGCTCCGCAGCCTGCACCTGCACCAGTATCAGCTCCAGCCCCAGATGATTCTCAAGGTACTCTTCAAGGATCTTTTACTTTGTTCAAATTACCTGTTCGAGTTTTATTCGATACCGGAGCTTCCCACAGCTTCATTTCATCTGATCTCTGTAATAAATTTGAACATCGCCTTTCTCCTGAACTTTCTCCCATACCTTTATGTGTCTCAAACCCCATCGGTGGTCCTGCGAACCTTAGTAAAGTTTGTAGGGATGTGAAGCTCCTCCATTTCCAACAATGCTTCACTGGAGACTTTTATGTTTTGGGTTTCGACGCTTTCGATCTTCTACTCGGAGGCGATTGGTTAGATAGGCATGGTGCAGATATCTCTTGTAGTTCTCGTACTGTTGCTCTTAAAGATGATTTAGGGAATCCATTAGAAATCCAGTGTAGATTACCTCAGGAGTTTGCTGGTAGTTTCATCTATTCTCTCGACACTTTCCCGGATGATATCCATTGGACCCCTGTAGTCAAACTTTTTCCCGACGTATTTGGTGAAGTCACTTCTTTACCTCCAAAGCGGGAAATTGATTTCCGTATTGATCTTATCCCGGGAGCACGACCGGTAGTCCTTCCGCCTAGAAGAATGGCACCACGAGAAAAGAGCGAATTAAGGAATCAGATTCAAGACTTATCTTCTAAAGGTCTGATTAGGCCAAGCTTCTCTGAATGGGGAGCAGCTGTTGTCTTTGTCACCAAATCTGATGGTTCTCTCAGGATGTGTGTTGATTATAGAGAACTCAACAAGCTTACCATGAAGAACAGATATCCTATGCCCCGCATAAACGATATGTTCGATCAGCTCTATGGAGCAACTGTTTTCTCTCAGCTTGATTTAGCCACAGGTTTCCATCAGCTTAGAATTGCTGAGGAAAGCATTCCCAAAACTGCTTTCCGGACTGAGAATGGTTTCTTTGAATGGCTAGTTATGCCTTTTGGTTTGACTAATGCCCCTGCTTTCTTCGTTGATTTGATGAACCGTGTCTTCCGCGATGTACTCAATAAATTTGTCCTTGTCTTTATTGATGACATCCTTGTCTTCTCCAAGACTGAAGAAGAACATAGAGCTCATTTGAAGTATGTTTTGGAGACTCTTCGGAACCACCAATTGAAGGCTAAGTTCTCTAAATGCCATTTCTGGAAAGAAGAAGTCCGATTCCTTGGACATATTGTCTCTAAGGAAGGAGTTTCCGTTGATCCAGTCAAGATTGCTACAATTCAAGATTGGGAAGAACCTAAGACTCCTACCGATATCCGCAGTTTCCTAGGTCTTGCCGGTTATTACCGAAGGTTCATTGAGAACTTTGCACGGATTTCGGCACCTCTGACTGCTCTAACTCGGAAGAATGTTAAGTTTGTATGGAGCAGTAAGTGTAAAGCTGTTTTCCAAGAATTAAAGGATAAGCTCACCTCCGCACCAGTACTTACTGTACCAAATGAAAGTGAAAGATTAATGGTATTCACCGATGCTTGTCGAGAAGGTTTGGGAGCAGTGATAATGCAGGATGGAAAAGTAATTGCTTATGCTAGTCGTCAGCTGAAGACACATGAAGCTAATTACGCTGCTCATGATTTAGAATTGTTGGCTGTTGTCTTTGCCCTGAAGCTTTGGAGACACCATCTCTTGGGAGCTAAGTTTGATCTATTCACTGATCATAAATCTCTGAAATATATCTTTACCCAGAAAGATTTAAATCAGAGACAAGTTAGATGGCTTGAGTTTCTTGCTTCTTATGATCTCGACATCAACTATACTCCCGGGAAGGCTAATGTAGTGGCAGATGCGCTGAGCAGGAAGAAATCTTTGTTGTGCCAGCTTATTGTTTCTTCTCCTCTGGTGGACCGTATCAAGGCCAAACAAGACGAGGATGTGAGACTTAGAAGTATGAAAGAGAATGTTCGAAGTAGAGGTAGTAATAATTCCGATGGTAAGGGAGCTCAGATTGATGATAAAGGGGTTTTGAGGATAAACAAGAGGATTTGTGTTCCAAATGTTGATGGTTAAGGCAGGAGTTACTTCGGGAGCATCATCAGTCCAGACTTTCCATTCATCCTGGCGTAGCTAAAATGTATCAGGATTTGAAGACACTATATTGGTGGAGAAGTATGAAGCGAGATGTCTCTATCTTTGTGAGTAGATGTGCGACTTGTCAGCAAGTCAAAGCAGACCATCAGAAAACACCCGGTTTGTTGCAGCCCTTGGAGATTCCAAACTGGAAGTGGGAACAAGTTTCTATGGATTTTATCGATGGTTTACCGAGATCTAGGAGAGGAAATGAAAGCATTTGGGTTATCGTGGATAGACTGACTAAGTCCGCTCATTTTATTCCAGTCAGATCTACCCGCACAGCTTCTAGTCTATCCGAAATCTATATGAGGGAGATCGTTCGCCTCCATGGCGTTCCTCTTAGCATTGTCTGCGATCGTGACCCCATTTTCACTAGTCAGTTTTGGAAAGCGTTCCAAGAGTCCTTGGGTACTCATTTGAACCTGAGCACCGCTTACCACCCACAAACTGACGGTCAAACTGAAAGGGTAAATCAAATTCTTGAAGATCTTCTTCGTGCGTGCATCTTAGACTATGGAGGATCTTGGGAAGATCATCTCCATCTTGTGGAATTCACCTATAACAATAGTTATCAGGCTAGTCTTAAGATGTCCCCTTTTGCTGCTTTATACGGGAGACCGTGTAGATCTCCTTCGTGTTGGATTGAGTCTGGTAACCGCTTAGTTCTTGGCCCTGAGATGATTCTAGAAGCTTCAGAGAAAGTAGAAGAGATTAAGAGGAGATTAAAGGTTGCTCAAGATAGACAAAAGAAGTATGCTGACCGTCGTAGAAGGAAGTTGGAGTTCGATGTTGGTGATTTGGTATTTCTCAAGGTCTCTCCTTTAAGAAATGTAGTTCGGTTTGGTCGAAGAGGAAAGCTAGCACCTAGATTCATCGGTCCATTCCGTATTTCAGAGAGGATTGGATCTCTTGCTTATAGACTAGATCTACCCGAGAAATTTGCTGGGATTCACAATGTATTCCATGTATCTCATCTTCGTCGCTGTCTTCACGATCCATCTCTAGTCATCCAGCCTGCTGCTCTTGATGGTTTGGACATCGAACCTGATCTAACTATTGAAAGAAAGCCGCTTCGTATCGTCGATCGAGGTACGAAACAACTTAGAAGAAAATCTGTCCCGTTGGTCAAAGTGCAATGGAGCACCGATGAGCGAGATTGCACATGGGAAACGGAGGAAAGCATTCGTGCTTCAAATCCGGAACTATTTGTTTAAGGTACTTGTTTATCTAGCTTATCTTCCTTTGTTTCTTTTCTTTCGTTCCTTTTCGGGGACGAAAAGTTCTGAGTGGGGGAGAGTGTAACAGCCCTAGTTTTTAGCTATTTATTTTATTTAATCAGCTAATTTTGAAATATATTTTATACAATTGTGTATGTCAATAAAATTTAATAATAACTGTGAAAATTTAAGCTATGTTTGAACTGTTAAATTTCAAGTTTAGAAGACGCGTCAATTATAGGGTATAAGTGACGAAATAAAACGTGAAAATTTAAAATGTTATTTTTATAGAAATTTTTGATGATTTGTATTACGTCAGTTTAACGTAGTGTAAAAATCATATTTTCAATTTTTTTTGAAGAAAAATACCAGTCAGTGGTTTTATAGCAAACGTTACTTTGTTTTAACTGACAGTTTGATTTTAAATAAATTTGTATACATTTTTTTCCTTCCCAAAGCCTTGCATAAATTTTACCATTCCATTTATTACAATCAAACTAAAAATCAAGATTTATTAACTAGAAATGAATCACGTAAGTAACGTTCAAAGACCGGACATTCATAATATCACGCATGTGTAAATTAAGATCTTTGTAACTGATAGCTTTAAGTCTCTACAGCTGCTGCATTCTCTTCCTCTGATCTTGCCGCAGATCATAACCCTTTAAGATTGAAATGTTCGAAACTTTATCAACGCATGTTTCAATAATTATCAGTAAAACGTTCAAACGTTTTATTTGGAAGACATATCAACGCATGCAACTCGTTATACTTTGCCAAAATGCTTGTTTCAAACATCACGTGTCATCCAAGTTACCTTATCCATTTGATCACTTATATCTTTCCTCTGAAAATCTTGCTTGCCTGTTGCCTGTGCCTAGAATCACGCAAGAGAGAAATCTGGCAATATTTACCACAAGCATTTATCACTGCCTTGCCGTTTCTCCCCTGAGATCTCGCAACCCATTCATTTATATACCAAAAAAAAAAAAAATCTTACCACAAAGTCTTCTCTTCGCTTCATCCCCATCAGCCTCCTCTGCGCTTCCTATGTCAGTTTCACGTTTGCAAGCTTCATCAGGTAATAGTTTTGATTGTTCTCCTTTCTTTTTCAGTTTCTTTTTCCTTTTACTGATGCCTTGCTCGGCCATTTCCCACCTTTGTTTTATGCCCAGTCCCACCTTACTCTTATATGGATCGCAAACTCTAGGCTTGAGCATATAGATGGGTTGATGCATGATTGTCTGCTACAGAGGAAGTGCATAGGGTTTTAGTGCAGTGCGCATGTTGTAGTTTAAGTAGGCAGAAGTTGGGTTTTGAAATACTCTGAGGCATGTATTATGTTGGAAATTTTGGCCAAACTATGAAACTTTGTTTCTTTTTGGGTAAATATAGAAATACGTACACTGGTGGGGTGATACGTTTTGCATTTAGGAAGTTAGTAGATGTTTGCCGCATGTATGCGCATGAATATTGAAAGAGAATGCGTTCGAATAGTTGCAGATATAAGACTATAACTTAAATACATTATAGGGGCTGAGTGTTAGATGGATGCGTGTTGTATTTTGAGCATGCCTGCATTTTGTCCGAGGTTTTATAAGTGCCTTGTGAGTTGCCGTGCCATGTAGGTGTGCCTGAATATGAGTTGCACTAGGAAATATGGTTCGCCATTGCGTAGAAGCGGGTAGCAGTGTGCACAAGCCTGTAGTTGAAAGGTTGCAATGTTTTGAAGCTTCAGTGACCCCAGGTGTGCATCTGTGCACGTCTGTGCACGACAGCATGGTGCATAAATCATACCTGTAGTTGAAGCATGCGAATCTAGGGTGTTTTGGCCGAGCCTGAAGCTTAGATGTTTCTCTGGTTCACATATTTGCCTTGAGCGTGGAAGGATAAGATAGAAGAGAGTAGAAATAGAAAAGGGGAAGATGTTGACAGCCTTTATGTTTCCACTGATGGGTTAGTATAGCCTCTGACGTGTTGTTTTGAGTATGGTTTTGGCCGTAATTTTCATTCCTCATCAAGCTTTGAGAACGTGGGTATGTTGCAAGAGATCGGCAGGGACGTGTTATATAAAAAAAAAAAAAAATATAGGCAACAAAATCTAGGCTAAAATTTAAGTGGGCATGTGCGAAGGAAGGAAAAGGTGCACGTGTATATGTATTCAACATTTTGCCGTAGTTTGTTTTAGGGAAATTTTGTCGTAATTTTAGTATTGGCACGGTCCACGTTTTGGGTATATTTTGGTCGTTGTACACGGTTCGTTTTACACGGTGTAGTGGTCGAGCAAGTCAAACAGATTCTCGTTCTATAAAAAAAAAAAAAAATTCTTTGACCATCAAATCTAAAGTCGCGTATTCAATATTTGAATTTTGTTCTAGATTTGAATCTAGGCGTGACATCTGAGAGATTTTGATCGTTACCCTCTGTCGTTCTTTACCGGTGAATCATCGTTTTTGAATTCAAATTTTCTGCAACATCCAGGTGAGTATTTCTCACCAGACATACGTACATACATTTTGGTAAACTATTGCAAGTGTATGTGTAAAATTTTATTTCGTTATTATCTGGCTGTAGTATAACGTAGAATGATGAACCCCATTGTGACACCTCATCAGTTATTTATCTGTTGTGTTATTTCTGCAGTTATATTATATTATTAATTGTTATTTATAGCATAATGTTCATCACTACAAGTTCCGGTTAAAATTAGATAATTATGGGCCGAGACTTTTGGCCAAATTGATGTTCTGTTAACTGCTGTAAATATTCTTGGGATTGCGGGTTCGAAATGATAGAACCCGGGGTTTTAAATCTATCGGATTGAAATGATATAAATCCGTTTCACTTGACCTAGGCTAGAAAATCTTATACAAGCCCGTGGTTATATACTATTTTCTAAAAATATTTTTAAATTGATTTAAATTTAGAAATTGAGGATATTCTGGTTTAAAGGATTTTATAAGATTTTAATGATTTAAAAATGTTAAATAAATAAATGTTGAATTAAAATTTTGGAATATAACTTGTTTTAGAAATTCTGGATTTTGAAAGAGTAAAGATTTCAATTAAGAAAAATAAATAATAAGTTATATTTGAAAATAGATTTTTAGCTAAAAGTCTACTACAGCATTTAGATGCTGTCTTTTAAAATTGGACCATTTTAAACCCGTAACTTTAGATAGCATTTCATAAGTGCTGTAGAAATTGGAAGTTGATTTATTTAGAAAATTTATGAAAATTTATTTTGGGAATAAGTTAAAATTTTGGAATGTAAATATGTAATGAATAAAAGGATTTAGAAATTGATTTTTGAAAATTTTAAAGGGGAGAAATTGATTTCTATTTTGATAAAAGCAATAAATTCCAAATTTAATTGAATGAATTAAAATAGTATATTATCAAAAGAAGTGTTTTAAATCAAGGATTTGAAATTGAAGGTATTTGAAATATATTTGATTTGAAAGTATAAATACCATTTTTCAAAACTATAACCACGGGTTATAATAACGTTTGGTTGGCAAAGAGACCGGGATCGGATATGGACATACTCTCTGTCGATACCGAAAACCACTTTGACAACCGTGTACGCGGTGGAGATTCCAGAATGAAGTAGGATGGTGGTGGCGGTTTCTTTAAAGGTAAATACGTGGACCCGACTCCCGTGAGTTGGCATAAGGTGGCTAAAACAGGAGCGATTCTCGGATTAATGAGGTAGCTCCTCTGATCGAACGCACTTCTTCGTATGCCATTTTATTACTCTTGTGATTGTTTTGGTGCGCACCTTTGATCTGGGAGTGTTGTTCGAGGTGGGCGGTAACTGCGGCTACGCGTTTCCACCGGTCCGGATAGCAATTGGTATATCTACCCTGGCATTGCCTAGTTGTGCCGTGTCACCTACCCTAGCGAGCCTCCTACGAGTTTCTATTTGTGTCGTACCTATGGAGTATCCTCTGGTAGCTTCCCGATCAGGAGGTATTACGGTACTGTATAGACTATTGGCATTATTTGTGTTAAGGGGAATATTGGGTCACTCCTTAATGCTATTTAAAAGTATGTTTACTTTACCATAGACACTATTATAGTAGCGCAATATACTACATAGTAAATAGTTTAACGGATCCTTAGAGGATGGCGATCCCAAGCATCCTTTAAGTTACTTGCTATATATTACAGTACACTTGATTTAGCTTACATTATATAAGTATGTATGTCCTGACTCGAGTGTTTTGTTTTATTGTACGTTCGGGTCAGCCTGAGTTGCAGCTTCAGTTTCTTTCCGGAGCTAGGACCACTCATAGATCATTCTTGCTGTTGGAAGCTTTTCATCCTTATCTTTATGTAATTCAAGACTTTTGAAGACTCTATATCTATTGATTTTTAAAAGTTGTATTGAAGATTTTAAACAATGTAATTTCTGTTTGGTAAAAGTTTTAAGTGGCTTCATGAACCACTGTATTATTTTATATTCCGCTGTGAGATTCTGATATCTGTGTCTGTGATTCTGTGTATTTGATTTCATTTGTTCCTTAGCTATTTTACAATCTATTGTTTTGAACTATTCTAGCTCGACATTTATTTAATTATTGTCGAATTCGAATGGTACAAAATAGTGGGTCGTTACAACAACTAGGAAATGCCAGATTAGATATGCCAATTACTATCTGGGCTGGTGGTAACGCATAGCCATAGCTACCGCCCACCTCGAGCCACACCCAAAATAAAAAAAATCAAAAGTGGCCACCAAATCAAATCCAAAAGTCAAAGTATAATATCGAAGGGTTGTGTCCGATCAAAGGTGCTACCTCATTGGCCCGAGAATCGCTTATGTTTTAGCCACCTTATGCCAACTCACAGGAGTCGGGTCCACGTATTTACCTCAAAGGAAATTCCACCATCATCCTACTTCATTCTGGAATCTCCACCGCGTACACGGTTGTTAAAGTTGTTTTCGGAGTTGGCAGAGAGTATGAAAACTTCCGATCTCGGTCTCTTCAACAACCAAATGTTATTATAACACCGCGGTCATTTTAAAATAATTTATACATTTAAAACCAGAATATAATATCAATTTCAAAACCATATAAACACGATATCATCTCCATTTTTAAAACCAAATCAATATGATATCCTTTTCAAATATATCCCTTTCTAAAACCATAACAATTTCAAAGTTATAATATTTCTAAACCCAACGCTTGAAATATAGCCTTTCAAAAACATAAAACTTTGAATTTCATAACTTTGAAATGTAACCCCACCACTTAAATGGATTAAATATAAATTACTTTATACAATAAATAGTTTCTTCTCCTTCACAAAATTCCAATTATAGATTTAAATTCCCAAATAAACCATTTCAATTTCCATATATTTCAAAGCTTTAAATATTACACCATTTCAAAACGAATTCTTTGATAATTTCATATATACCAAATTCCATTACTGTTATTTCGATTTGAAATATTTATTTAATAAATCAAATATCATTTAAGTAAAACCTTTAAACTTCAATAACAGGATATACTTTTAATTTAATTTGACTTGATAACATTCATTTAAATCCTCTAAACCAAAATCAAGTTATACCAATTCAACCCCTCTAAATTTCAAATTTATTAAAAATTCAAATCAATTTTATTCGAGGATAATTCTTAAATACTTAAATTCAAATCAAATTCATATTTTTCTTTCAACCTTAATTTTAAATATAATTTAAATAAATACTTAACCGCATTATATCTTAATGAATCAAACTTTTATTATTAAACTTCTTTTATACTTTAAACAAATTTTATACATAGCTTAAAACCCAGAAATTAATTATATATATATATATATAATAACATTTATAAATATCTGAATCAATATCTCATAAGCCATATATTTAGTTACATAACCATAGAAAATCATTTCAAAATATTTATATATATAGACCACGGTGTCTGTATATAAATTTTTTATCCTATAGTCAAGTGATACGGATATTTATCATTTCAATCCGTAATTAAAAAATAAAAATGCGGTTGTATATCATTTCAAACCGCAATCCCAAATCAAAAATAACAAATAAAGAACTTGCAGATTATAATGATATAAATAAACGTCCATTCATCCATCAACAGATCACACATCCATCACAATCATCATCCAAAACAATCAATCAATACAATAGATAATTGATAATATATATAATAGGTATTTAACTGGTAGTTATATACAATAATAAATTAAATAACGATTTAATTTCAATAAATGCAATTAACTGAGATGATGATTAAAATTATACGAAACGACCATAAATAAATGTATAATCACAACATAAAGTAATTTACCAAACATAAGAAATTTTAGAAGTTGTGTGTGGGTTAAAACACTCACCTTTTGAATTTAAATTGAATTTAAGTCCAATTTAAACCCAAAAATTTAATAGACCCAGAATTCGTCCAAACTAGCGCCAAAATGTTCGGAATTTCAATACGATCTTAATAAAAAAACCACGCGTGAATTGGTATTCGTATGTGAAAGATATAGCGATAATTGTGTTTGAATTTCAATTTTAAAAATAAAAAAAAGAACACATTATACCTATAGTCCACATCATCATCTCCCTCCATCACTCAGCAAACACGCATGCATACTCAAGTCGAAACTCTAGCCGCCGTCACATATCGCAACGCCGCACCATAACGCGAGTACCCAAGCTTCATCACCCCAGCCGCATGCGCGACCTAAAATCACCAATCCAACGACCGCGACGACGAATGCCTCACCACGCCCAGAACACAGCAGCCGCCATTCAAGCCAAGCTCTAATCGAATTTTTTCCCACAATCCAGTCGTCGATTCACCAAATAAACTTCATGGATAAAGTCCCCTCGGTCCTCTCTTCAAAACCCAGAAAGGATTACCCGATCAGACGAAGTTCATCGTCAAGTAATGAACGACCGAAATTGATTTGTGATTTCTGGAAAATCGATGATTCAAAAACAAAAACGAACTGCATATCTGAGATGCGTACATCGAGAGCTTCGATATATAATTTTTCTGAATTTTTTTGAGGAGTTTGAATTTTCATTTGATTTTTGAATTGCAACTGATCTAGAATTTGATTGTCTGCCATTGAGGAGGAGAAAGAAATGGTACGCACATACAAATGAGAATGAGGGAAATTAGGGTTTATAAAAGAGTATTTATAGACAAGGTTGAAAAAAGAATAGATGGACCCGATTTATAAACGCGTTGAACGATGAATGGCCCGAATGGCTATTTTTACCTTAATTAATTAAATTAATAAATCAACAAATTATATCAAATTTTCAATTTCAATTCTTTAATTGACCAATTTCAACATTTTTAATTTCTTAATCATTTACAATGATTTAAACAAATTTAAATGTCAATTTAGAGTTGATTAATTTATCAATTCCAGTATTAACCTTAATTTCATTAAATTCAAAAATTCTATAAAATTTAATTTTTTCATTCTATTATTCAATTCATTGTTATCAATTGATGAATTTTAACATTGGATTCAAAATCTACTGCAATTCTCATATTCCACCTTAATTAGCGTAATACTTAGATTTTTAATTTCATTAAATTGCAATTACTCCATTGATTATGGTTCAAATCCCAATGAATTGATAAATATTTATTCCCACTCGTATAATTCAACAAATTTCCCAATTATGAATAACATTAATATTATTTCTAAATATTACCTTAGTTAATATTAACATATTATTACATTAGACCTATGGTAACTGATTTCCAATTTAAATTAACAAGCAACAAGAATAGGTAACATACAATAATCGTTACGCTAAATTCTAGCCACATTAATAAGCTTTTATAACTTACAAATAATTGTTACCATTTATTTTCATAGTACTAATTTCATCAAATATTCCATTTATTCGCTTATGCCATTTATAGTCAAGTATAACATATCTTCATTAATTGTCATTTCATTCAATCCATTAAAATCTTAATTAGCACTGGTTTTATCTTGATGCATTCTTTTATTACATCATTTATTACTTTACAAAATAAAATAACATTTAAACTCATAAATGTAATACCAAATTTCATTTTAAATCCAATTGATTTCCAAATCAAAGTTTATACATATTTCAAACAACTATTATAATTACTCCTAGAACATTGGTTTTTTTAATGGCCATTTATTATAATTTAATTTCCTTAATTTAATCCAATGCTTACATTTTGTTTTCATATATTCAATTTGTAGCAAAGTATACGTTTACATTAATTCCATTTATTTGTACTTTGTTCAATTTATTAATAGTTACCTTAGTTAAGTTACCTTAGTTAACCTTACGTCATATTAGATTATAGTTTTACAATCATAAATTGTCAATTGCCAAATATATACATTAATTAATATTAAACGTTCTCAATAAATTTATGTACTTGGTTTCAAACTTTTTATACATCGATTACTGCATTATAAATAAACTTCTGTTTCTAATCAATTTACATTCACCTTCCCGTTATTATATTAATCATCATTAAAATAACCTTCAATTTCTTGTATGTTCATTCTTCCCAACTTATTACACCCTATTACACTATTTCACACATTAATTCAATAATTACATTTGCTTTCTCATATTCCACTTATAACCAATTCATACATTTAAATTATTTTATTTAATTTACCTTTTATATCCCATTATAAATTAATACACACATTAATTAAGATTTTAAATCAAATTAGTCATTTCATCTTGGTAACATTCTTTTGTTACAATAAGAATATATTTAACATTTACATTGTTTCACTTATTTGAATTACATCCAAGTTATTAACAATTAACTTACATTTATAATGTTACATTCAAGTTATTAAAAATTAACTTACCAATTTTATCCAAGTTATTATGTCCATTAATAATTTACTAAATTTTTATTTCTTTCAATATTAAGTTACCAAAATCTTATTAAATTAAGAAATTTAATTACCGAATTTTACGGGTCGTTACATGGTTTAAATGGATGAAGCTCGCTTGGATGGACCACTCGGCATTGGGGTTCATCGTTATGGCTCGGCATTGTGGTGGCATGGCTCGGCATTGATGGGGAGGTTCGACATTGGAGGTGGCTCGGTATGGTTTGGGTTGGCAAGAGGATGTCGGTCGGCTTCGATCTGGACTTCATGGATCGCTCGGCATAGGCAGCTCGGTGTGATGGTACGGTCGGGAAGATGTGGCCTGGTGTGGTGGTGTGGTTCGACTAGGAGAGGTCGTTCAACCCAAGGGTTTGGCAACTGTGGTTAGGTCATAGTGTGGCTCAGCATGGGACATCACTCGGCATTGGACATCGCTCGGCATCGGACCTCGCTCGGCGTCGGACATCGCTCGGCATCAGATCTTGCTCGGCATCGAACATCACTCGGCATTGTGATTCGGCCTGGGACTCCATTCGGCATGTGTGGGTCGGCTATACTCGTTCGATTAAAGGGAGACGACGTATATGTGCTTCGAGTCCTAACATGAACTACTTCGGGTCCGGCGTGGGACTACTTCGGGTCGTCACGTAGGAAGGCACGGGTCAGCATGCATAGAAATCGAGTCGGTTATAACGATAACTCTAGTTCAGCCATGGCCTTGATGGGCCCGGGTCACTCAGAAAGCCCAACAACTCAGGATTTGCCTATAAATACAGCATCTAGGGGTACAGTAAAAGGTATCTTCTATTTGGCTCTCTGCCTTTCTATTTTCTAACGCTAAGGCGACTCTACCACTTTGTAACTGTAATCGATTATTACAGCAATAAAAAGGAAATTTCTGGAGCGGACGTAGGCCAGAGTTAGCCGAACCACTGTAAAATCTATTGTTCTTTACAGCTTTTATTTTAACTTTTGTTATTCTTCATATTAATATCCTCGACATATATTCTATCTGAGAGCTGTGACTGGTATTTGGTGCTTTCGCTTGGATTTGGGTGCTAGTGACCAATTTTAGCGCTAATATTTTGGTGCTTTCATTAAGAGGGCAAGCACTCTTTGATTTTGAAGCATGGAACTTCGATTCTAGGAGGCAATGGTTATTCCATCAGCAAGGAAGCAAGTAATAGAAAGGAGCAATCAGGAGGGAAGTCACGAACCTTCCTTTGGAGCTAGACCTGGAGTAGGTCAAGCATCTATCTATGTCAACGGAGATGAGATGGAAGCGATGATGAAAAGCAAGAGAAGATGATGTAGAACCTCCTCAGGCAGTTTGGACAGGCAGGGACAGCTGGTGTTGTTAGAGTTCAGATCCACGGAGCTGGAACAGAAGGACCCAAGAGGAAATCGAACAAAGGAGCTCAACAGGGCGCAACCCCTAATTAGCACAAATCTGCTAATCTGGATGGATCCAAGCTAGGGGGCATACCACCTGGCAATGGTGGACCGATCCTTGGAGAAACTCTAGGCGATACCACACAATGAGATGTTGGTAGGAATATGAGAGCGCTTGATGAAGAGTACGTACCGAAATTCCCTCGGGAACTTGGGGCAACGCTTCGTGGACAACGCTGGATTGACCGAGATTATCAAGCGAACTATGCGTGGAGGTTTGACCAACAGAGATGTGGAAGGAGTAAACAGGAGTCCGTTTACCCGTGAAATCAGAATGGCCCGGAACCCACCGGAGTTCATGCTACCTACTCTGGATATGTACAATGGAAAGGCTGATCATACTGATCACTTGATGGGATACATAAGATCTATGGAGGTGTTGGGGGCATCAAAGGAAGTGATCGCCCGATGTTTCGCACTGTACTTGACGGATATAGCTGCTATGTGGTTCAGACAGTTGAAAGAGGGATCTATCAGATCATGGACAGAATTGGTAGACAGGTTTTTGAAGCATTTTCAGGTTCATATCAAAAGGCCGAAGAACGTAATGACGCTAACATCGGTAAAACAATGGACAGAGGAAAGTCTATATAAATTATAAAGTTAGTGACCAATTTTGGCGCTAACAATTATAATTTGGAAATTATAATTAATAAAATTCCCAGTTTTATTTTAATCAAGTTAATCAAATCATATTTTTAAGTTTAATTATAGGTAATCTCGATTAGGGTTGTTATAGAATCCTCCCTTAAAGAAATTGCATACTTGGAGTTTCAATTCAGAGAAAAGTCTATAAGAGAAAGCTAAATACTTAAAAGTTCATTCTTTAAATTTAACCAACATTACAAAATGAAACATTGTTTTAACTTCCATTTTTATAAAATAAATACCTATATCTTCCTTCCTTGATTTTTAATTGGAAAATAAGTTCACACAATATTTACAATTTTTCCAATTTCTTTTTAGTTATTAAAATTTACCTCAAATTCCAAAAATTTCAAATTTTTTCATAAGCGTATAATCTAAATTATCAAATTATAAATTATAATCCCTATTAAAATTAAAAAAATGTAAGATCTATATAAAACATCAAATGGTGCATGCAATAAATCTATATTATCACATACCAATCATCATAGTATGGGTGCGTATATATATATTAAAATAAACATTCATAACTTAAAATTATCAAATAATAAAGTAATGTTGCCATACAATCCATTCGTAAAAAATCGCTTTATTAAATGGTTGGTTGTTGACCGTGAAATCAACAATGCCTCACCACTAACTTCTGCTATTATTAATGCTAGATGGCAGTATATGTCACTTTACTATTTTCATTAAAATTACATCAGCCATAAATTTTTAACATGTTTATATTTGTATATTAAATTTCCTTTTAAATTTTTTTCCTAAATTTTTTTCCCAAATATATTTTACTTTCACAAATAATACTATCAAGTTCTAAATCATTTACTTAATACCATTTTCAAAATCCAGTTAACATTTCATTCCTAAATAAGCAAATAACTGAAAATAATTCCTTTCCAAAATATTATTTGTATCCAAAATGCATACTTTTTCAAAAAAATGCTTTTCCTTCAAAATTTATTACATATACATGTAAATACATTTTCCAAAATGTTTACCTCTTTTGAAATAATACTTTAAATATTATAACCCAAAACTTCCAAACCATTCTTGGTTCACCATTTTTCCAACTAACATCCACTTTATTTTTATATAAATCAATTCCAAATTTTAAAACATTTTCCTTAATCTTATTTCTCTATATAAAATTATACTATGCCATGAAATTTTAATGACTCGATTCGTCACTTGGCTGCAATGTTTATTACATTAAATATCAATATTGCCTTACCATACTCTCCATTTCCCACGATTTATAAGCTAAAATATTATTTTAAATTATATCTAAAATAAAATATTTTCCCAATTTCCAAATTAGTTATTTCTTATGTCAAAATGTCTCGTTCGATGTTTAGGAACCCTATCGATGACATGGCGTCCCACGTATCGATCAGAATCCTTAAACATTTTTGGGACCAATCAATGCGACAAATAATTAAAAGTTTTCCACATTTATATTTATTTTATTATTATTAGCATGCATGCATCCACTTTAACAAGAAATATCCAAGGAATCAAGTCTTGACAACCAATCGACTAAAACTAAATAATCACTTACAATGGAATAATTATACTCTCAAATTCCACCGTACAACTCTAGCTATTGTTTAAATCTTAAGCTTATCTACTTAAATTTTCCAAATTTTCTATTAAAGGAAAATTACTCACTTTATACTACTTCATTCCAATTTATCCGTTCAAAGTTTATTTTGCAACTCTAAAAAAATTTAATGCACTATTTTCTAAAAGTTTAATTTCATAATTTCTAACTTACTTAACTTAATTTTTAAGTCAAAATATGTCCCAATTGACTATCCCAATAATTAATTTATTTTCCCATTCCTTATTATATAATTACTGAAACTACTTACGACACACCCCAAAGGAGGGGACTCTAAGTCTCACTACATCTCAGATCTGTGATATTATATGCTATAATGTTCTGACTCACCTTTGAAACCAACCTGTAAAGGCCCAACTGCGATGACCATAGTATTAAGAACATTATAATTATTGTCGACTAATAATATATAGAATATGGCTTATTAAGGTAAACAAACATGAATAGGACTTTAAACTAAGACTGAAATGTCATACTTACCTTTTAGCCGTATATTTTGACATGTGCAGTCTCAGTTTAAAGTGATAAACACATTGGTTTCTCAGAATCAAAACACTATTAGAGTATCCAAATGGGCTGAGGTCCGTAAGGAGTGACCCACAGTGTAAGTTACTTGCTCCCCAAATTTCGTGCAATTCTGACTTAAGTTTTGTGTGAGATATCTCATTTTCTACAAGTAGTATTGCTTGAATTCTGATCTCTACTAATCCCTTTAGAGGGATAAGTGCCAATCCCTTCAACCTCTTACAAATACCATATGTTCCCCAAAGGAGCTTCTCCACGTTGTATTAAGCTTAGCCTCCAAGTTTCATGCCAATTGATCAATTTTTGTTGAAATATGTTGTGAAGACTAATTATAGTTGATCCCTATGGTGTGATAGGTACGGATCCCTCCAACATGCTCCAAATGCCTTTTGATGCTTATGGGGTGTTCCACATGTTCTATTTAGCTTTTCCTCAAAGTTACATATTAATTGGATGTGTAGATTTGAGATATTGGTCGATCTTTGCTATAAAGTTGGGTTTTGCTAACCCCTTAGAGCTATATGCACCGATCTCTCTTTCTTCTTCCAAATGATATGCGATCCCTAGGGTAAGATCCTTAGGTTCCCCATATGAATTGGACTTATGGATTTGGAGATCGTAATTGTTTTCCACTGAGTTGTATTTTTTGGCTGAAATATATCGACCCTTTTTAAGATGATTCCTTATTATACGATCCTTTTTTTAGGTGAAGTAATTTGCCCATAACTTGCACATACAAACTCTAAACATCTTGAGATTTGAAATGTAGCCCTGTGGGGCCTTTCTTGTCACTTTATACTGGTCTCACCTAGTTTGGAACAAAATTTAAGGACATATAACGATCCCCTAGGGGAAGGGATATGCATTGATCCCCTGCTTGGGTGAGGCACTAATCCGTACCTAGAATATTCAAGAGATTCTATCTTTTGATGTCAGTTGATCATCACTTCATATCATTGCCAGCACTTCATTTCTAGTCCTCACAATCATTGCTCTTGACTAATGGCCATGATAATTCTGAAGTCTATTGTGTTTAATCGGTCTATCTGCAGCCTTGGCAAAGGGTGGATAAACACTTTGCCTCCCAAAACATGCCTTGCAATAGGTAGGTGTGTTTTGATGTAACAACCCCAATATTTTTTGATTATTTTAATTGTTTATTTTAATTATTTAAATTGAAATTCCTGATTTTAAAACTTTATTATATGTATTAAAATGAATAAATTTTGTTATTTTGTATATAAATTTTGATTTTTATGTGAATTATAATTTCAAACCTGTATAAATAGAATACTCCTAAAAAATGTGGATTTTGGTCAATCTGGTCAAACTTGACTTTTAAATTTAAAATTTAAATATTTGAATTCTTAAATTTTATCTTTTAGTATGAAAATAAATTAAATTTCAAGAATACTGCTTTTAGTTTTGTTGAAATCCGATTTATGTTGTGAAAGTTATGCTTTTTACAACATTGCATGTAAACTGATTTAATTAATAAAACTTTCTATTTTAATATATATGTATAATATTTTTATTTGTCAAATCTTTTTCTAATTTGTATACATGTGTGAAATATGGCATGTTAGGTATATATTTTATTTTAAAACATTTTTGAAGTGATGTTATAATTTTTCCAAAAAGTTATTGCATTTATTTTCAATTTTTATAACCTAGTTTCTATTTTTAAGCTATTTTCTTAATTTAATTATATTTATTTAAAATTTATTTATCTATTTTATTCATTCATTATATTTTTGTGATTTCATTTTATTATATGCATTTTCATATGTGTTTTAAAATACAAAAAGGAATATGAAAATTTGAAGTGTTTTGGACCTTTAATATGCTTTGCCTTTTCACATTCAATTTGCCTTTTCACACCAAACAACATATCCATTCAATTGCTGTCCATATCACCATCTTTCAACCGACTTCTTCCCACTTTTTCATGCAAGAAAAAATTTCTCGAACTCTCAAAAAAGTTCGGCCTTCACCTGAGCAAAATTTGGTAAATATTCATTCATTTTTCTCTTTTCTTTCTTGTTTTGTTTGATTTTTGCAATTGCTTCAACCAATATAGCTCGGCCCTTGCTCCTCCTTCACCATGGCTGCCTCCACCACCACAACAACCAGCTGCCATCCCCTCCAGTCCACTGCCCATCCATAGCCATGCACCACTCCTTTGTCAAAATCCACCAAAACTTGTTTTACTCCTTGAAAACACCATAACCGAGCCACCCTTTACTTCACCACTCCACCACATCACTTTGGCCAACCCTTGCACCACTTCCTTCCGCCACTTGCTGACTCAACTACCTCTGCTACACCTGTACTTGATTCTCCAGACCTGGTCTTGCATGTTCATGCCTTGCCCGAGACTTGATTGCATAAAAAACCCACTTTTATTTGCCTTGTGTTGAAAATTCATGCACACATCACTTCTACTCCTTCATATCCATGTATGGCCGACCTATATGAACCTAAACCTGATCCAAATCCACAGCTTGGCAGTACATTTCCAACCTATGGCCAAGCATAGGGTTGTTGAATGCAAGTGCAAAAGTTTTGGCTATGTGTTGTGTATATATTTCTAGCTAGTTTAATAATATTTCGGGTTGAAAATTTATGTTGTATACTTTGTTTTGTTTGCTATGTGACTAGGCAATTAGCTTTGGCTCTCCTACACTCAAATCATAGTCGTGCATTCGTGCCTTTGAAGATCTTTGTTTTTTGTATTTGGTTGTCATCTCCAGCTTGTACAAGTGAGTAATTCTCACCAGAAAATCTATACTTATATAACTAGTAAACTGATCGCAATTGAATCTGTAAAACCTATCACCATGTTGTAATTGCTTATGCTATGATTGTATGATGTTCACCCATGCTTATACACCTGTTATATCATATGTTAATATATATTATTCTATTCTGCTTATTTATATCAGTTTATCACACTACAAGTTCCCTATAGATTAGAATCACTATGGGTTGAAATGATACATACCCGAACGGACTTTAGAATAGGTAAAAATCGTTATGGGCTGTAATGATAGGCCTGAATGATTTTTATTTATTTGCATTTACTTGAATGCGGGTTTGAAATGATAGAACCTGGATTTTTTCCTTCGTAAATTACGAATTGAAATGATATTTTATCCGTATCATTGGAGTTATGTTAGAAATTTTTTATACAGACTATGGTTAAAATATAATTCCCTAAAATTTTTAAAATATTTTAAAAATGTAAATATCATGATATTTTGATTTGAATTTAAAAAATGATTTCTATAAATATTAGCGATTTTCTATAAGTTAAATAAGTGAAATAAATAAATGTTAAAGTAAAATTTGAAATATAAGTTAATTTTGGAATTTATGATTTTGTTTACAAATGGAATTTAAGTTAAGTAAGAAATTATGATAATTTGATTTAAATACGAAGTTAACTTGATTTTTATAAAGTAATATTGATTTTTCTATTAATTAAAAATAGTTAAATAAATAAACGTTTAAAGTTGAAATTTGAAGTATAACTTAACTTGGAAAATGTGAAAGTGTTTTAAAAAAAATAAAAGTTAAGTTAAGAAAATAAAGTGGAATTTAAATAAAATTATCAAATGGTAAAGTTAATTAAGTTGTTAAGTAAATGAAATTTTATAAAATTTACATTTATTTTATAAGTGAATTATTAAAGATTTGATAATTATTTGTGAAAATTTCACTTGTAAAATCATAAATGAAGGATATTTAATGATCATTTTAAAATGTTAGAATATAATTTTATAAGTTTAAAATGGTTAAAATAAAGATTTAATTATTTACAAAATTATATGGAATATTTGGAAATTAATTAATTGCATTTTTGAAATGTTATTATTTCTAATGTAAAGGATATTACAGCATTTTGTAAATGCTGTAATTGATATAAATGAACTAAATGGCTAAAATGAACTAAGGGCTATTACAGCACTTTTAAGTGCTGTAGTTGCTGAATTTAACTAAAGTTTTCTTTGAAATCTAAAACCTATTACTGCATTTGAAATGTTGTCTTATGCTAATTGAATTGTTTTTAAACATAACTTTCCGTAGCATTTTATAAGTGCTACAAAAGTTGAATTTTCACTGTTTTAATAAATTTATGTGAATAAATGAATTCTGAAAATGGTAAAAATTTAAAAATTGAATATTTGGTTATTGAATATAATAACTTCATTTTAAATGACTTAAATGGAATATTTTGATTTGAAATATAAACCATTTTGAAATGTGATTTGAAATGGTATTTAAATTAAATAAAATGAATGCGGCTTGGGAAAATATGATATTTTGAAATTGATTTTGAATGATACTGAATTTTGAAATGATATCTGATTTCAAAGTATAAATTACCATTCTGAAAATTTAACCACGTGATGTATTTAATTTATAGTTTAACTAATCCTTAAAGGATGGGCGATCCTAAGCATCCTTTAAGTTATTGTACAATACTACTATAGTTCACTAGAGTTGGTTTACATTATATAAGTATATATATGTCCTGACTCGAGTATTTTGTGTTTTACTTTACGCTCTGGTCAGCCTAAGTATTTACAGCTTAACTTTAGATTTCTTTTTCTTGAGCTAGGAATCGCTGGAGATTCTGCTTGTCTATTTATCTATTCCCTTTCAGTTTCAGTTGTTCTATTTCAGTTCTGGAATTTAAAAACTTCTATATATTTGAGATTTCTGTTGTATATGTCTTTTTCAGACTGATATTATGTATTTTTTTTGAGATTTTGTTACAGTAGCTTCATGAACTACTATGGTATTTTAATTTCCGCTGCGAGTTATTCTGATATTTCTGTGTCTGTGATTGCATTTTATTCGCTCCAAATTTTATTACAATGTGGTATTTTGAGCAATTCAAGTCTGACATGTGTGAATGCAAATTGCTGAAAATATCAGGTTGTTACAGTTGGTATCAGAGCTTTGGTTTTAGGCAAACCATAGCCTGCGGAGCAAAAACGCATTGAGATAGGGTAGAAATACCCTAGAATGAGTGAAATCAATCTCAGAATCCTTTCTTTGTGAGAGAACGTGTTTTCGAAGTATAAAATGATTTCCAAATGATTTTTAAATGATTTTCAAAGATTATATTGGTATAAAAAATTTCTTATTTTGAAATCAAGATTTTCTTAACTTCATCACTTCGGTATCCACCTTGTTAGAAATCTCTTGGTTAGGATTCTTATCGATTAGGATTCCTTGAACTTTGGAACGCTCCCACTTGTTCTGAAACCTAGTCTTGTCTTCCCTATTTTATCCTTTTGATTTTGAAGCATTCCGTAACTCCACTTTGGAATGACCTCTGTAATGATAGGTGATTCCATGAATCTTTGAATGATTTGTAAAGGGGTCAAACTCCATTACAATTGGCATTGATTCACTAAATATTTCTATATCCTCGGTTTACAATGCAATCTATATCCTGCTCTACCTGGATTCTATCGCTGGCAATCGAATGTTGATTTGCCTTAGATTTTCGAATTGATTATATTCATGAAGTCACGGTTGAGCGGTTATGGTCGCCCATGATTTATAAAGGCTTATCCATCTTCTATTTGGTAATTAAATTATCTTATCTTCATTCGAGCTTATCTTCAAACCTGAATTCTATTTGATTAGAGTTCCTCTAAATTTGAATCTCTGTTTGTTTGAAATCTATCCTTGAATCATTCTTTGGAAATTTGTGTTTAGTTGTATTTTGAAATTGTGCATACATTGAAATTATTATTTTGATAAGGATGACCACATTTTATATATAAAAGCGAAATGTTTTCGATAAAAATTATATACATTTTAAAATGAGAATTTGAAGTTTATAAAGGATTTGAAATATGATAATTTATAAGAAATTTGATTTAAATAAAAATGATTTATAACTGTAGGGTTTTAAATTTGAATTTCGAGGAACCGAACTCCAGTGTTTTGAAATAGATTTTAAGATTTTGGAAAATATATAATAATAATATGATTTAAAGATATTTTATGAAAAAGAAACGTTTCAAATGTATTCAAACTAATCCCAATGATTTCGAAGTGATTTCAAAGAAGTCTCAAGAAAATAAAAGTCCAGAACCCACTTATGTCGTTGGAAAATAAATTTTGGTGATGAATGCATGCATCTTCGACATTTATTTTCGAGTTTCTGAGTGGGGAAGAGGCCACTCTAGTAGCTTTGCTATGCGAGTGATTTTGTGAAATCAATTTTGATATCAGATTTTGAAGTATGGTTTGATATTCGAACGATATATGTATATATGTATGTGTGTGTGTGTGTGTGTGTGTATATATTTGAAATGATCTAAAGTAAGCCAATGTTCAGTCCTCGAGATTCAGATTTGTTTTGATATAACCCTATCTTTTGGAATTGGTGTACTGATTTGTTGGTGATTTCCAACTCTTGGATTGAAAATATGATTTCTTCAACTATTTTGAAGGTTCGAGCACTTCCAAATCAAGGTTAAATTTTCAAAGCTAAGAAATTTTGAATGGTATAGGGTATTTAATAAATAATATAAGTTTAGTTTGCTATGATTAAAGTATAAAGTAATATGATTTATATAAGTTTGAAACTGCTTGTTGAGTGAAATAAATAAGACTATTTTGAATTATACCGGTATGAAGTATAGATTTGAAATGTTTTGAATAATGTGTGTGTGTATATATATATATAGAATAATATTTACAATGGTAAATTGGATTTTTCATAAAGAAATAAATAGTTTGAAGGTTTTAAAAGGAGATATTTTTAAACTTTGTAACCATTTTAGATATTTTGACGATTGAAATGGTTTGGAAATGATGTAATCTTTATGTTGATAAAGAATGTGAATTTGAAATGATAATTTATTTTTGATAAATGAATATTTGAAGTTTATATTTGTATGAAAGGATATTTGGTTTACTTGTAATTTGAGTTTATTTAAAAATAATGAATTTATGAAATGAATATTTCAAAACTAAGTAATAATGAAGTAAAATTTGGGATATATGAAATTGTAAAATTTAGTTTTGGAATATGGTACATTTAAGCCTTGAAATATATTAAAGATTGAATAGTTTATTTTATGGATCAAATTTTTATTTGAAATTTGATAATATTTGAAATGAATTTGTTAGAAAACTAAATTGAACTGAAACTGATGGTTTGAATTGAATTAAAATTGGAAATTTTAGATTTGGGTTTGATTGAATAAATTTGTAAAATATAAAGAATTAAAGGAACGTTTTACGATTTCAAATGTATGATTTCTAAAGGTTATGATTTTCAAAGTGTAATGATTTCAAGTATTTTGGTTTCAAAAGATTTATAACTTTGGAAGTATTATGATTTTTCAAAGTGAATATATGTTTGAAATGGAAATGAATTTGTTTGACCTAATTTTTATTGATTTGGAAATTTGGATTATTTTCTAAATTTATTGTTTTAAGAAACTTTGAAACTGAATATATGTAGTCAGGAAGAAATGATTTGGCAAATCATATATGATTTTGAAAAAGAATTGATATTGAAATGGTTCGAAATTGAGAACCTTGTTTATTTAAATACTTTGATTTGGGAGTTATCGGACTTATATAAAAAGGATTTGTATAAGTATGAAATTGATTTGTATAAGTATGTAGTGATTTGAAACTATTGATTTGTAAAGGTACTCAATTTGTAAATTGAAATCTTATATAATCAAAGTCTATATAAGCGTGATTTGATATACTATTGATTTTGGGAAGTATTCGATTTGAAATTAAATCTTATATATAATGGACTTTATATAAGTATGATACTTGAAAGATTTTGAAAGATACTATATGATACATATTTTCAAAGTAAAGACATGGAAAGTGCCTTCTGCTTGATATCCGCTTTGTGGCCACACTATTGATTCATTCTACCGATATTATTCTCTCTGATTTGGGTTTTCTGGATATGATACTCGAGTGTCCATCGAATTCTATGGCGATCTCCTTGGTCTTATGATCGTGACTGCATAGTGTAATTTGCTTGGCTAAGATGGCCTAAGGGTACGGATGTTTCCTAGGGGATCCAGGCGTAACCATTGTGTATCCTGCGATCTATGTAGGTCATATTAATAGCGAAATCCGCTAGCTGAGATAGCTTAAGGGTACGGATGTTTCCTGGGGGATTCAGGCATAACCATCGTGTATCTGCAGTCTACTAGTCATCGTGGCGTAATTCGCAGGCTGAGATAGCTTACAGGTACGAATGTTTCCTAGGGGATCCAGGCGTAACCATTGTGTATCTGCGATCCATGGTTAGACAAATGTTTGGTTCGGTTGATTTGTTTGGATTGTACTTTCCATATCTGTTGTTTTAAAAGGTTTTCTAGTATTTTCACTGGGTGTTGAAATAAGTCCACTAAGTATCTGGAGAATTCTAGCTTTGCGCCTGATCAACGCATAGCCAGAGTCTGCAGGAACGAAAGTAAACTTGTTAAGACATCGAGTTACAAAAGTATTTTGATAAAGTATTATATAAAGGATATTTTGATCATTTAATTTATTTATCTAAATAATTTAAAAAAATGTTTTAAATATTGTTTACTCCGAACTATCAAATTTGAATCAAATGACTATTTATCATATTATAAAATGTTTAAAATGTTGTAAATAAAATTTTTAAATTGAAATGTATATGGTTTTAAAATAATTGTCCATCCTTGTCTTTCAACCTGCTTTCCCTTCTAGCTATTTCTACCTTCTTCCTCTTCGAATATTCTTTCCACATTTGTGGAAAGAGTTGGTTCTTTGGCTTATCGTCTAGATTTGCCAAGAAGCTGTCTGGAGTGCATGATGTATTCCATGTCTCACATCTTCTCTAGTATCTTCTAGTATATGAAAGGCTTGCATAAGAAGATAGTCATATATTTCAAGGACGTGGATTTAAAATAAAAACAAGACAAATAACATTAATGCATGCCAACACAATATCATCTAAGACGAAATCTTGCTTGGTTAAAGTAAGGAAAAAAAATATCAGTTTAGTCAAGCAAAGAGAAAAGAAATCTCTGGCCTATATTGTACAAACAAAATAATATCACCCTGTACAAACAAATAATGATCACTTGTAAGCTTCTTTCCTATATATCAACTTTCTCATTACAGTTTGTTCATTCAAAGCAAATCTGAAGTAGTATTATCTTTAAAAACTAAAACAAAAATTAAACTTTAAACAATCAATTCAAACCAGAGAATCAAAAAGAAATTCCAGCTAGCAGTTCAGAACCTGTGTTAAAGAAGCTTTGTTCTTTCTTGTGAAACAAGGTGAGTAACATCACTTTAACCAATTTAACAATATGGATCTGTTACAAGTTATATTAGTGATAAGTATGTCTGAATATAAGCATGAATTCTCTGTGTATATTTGGTTGATGGGTGTTTGGTGTACAGGTTGTTGTTTATGTTATATATAGGTCCTCTATTTAAATTCTAAGCATAAGATTTTTAATTCAAAAATCTTTTCCTCTTGCTCTACTTATTGTTTAGACATGGTGTTAAAACAACAATTGTTTGTTATAGCAGATACTTAAGATTTAAAATTTATTCAAGTCAAAACAACTTGTTAATAGCTCTGGAAATCGAGAAAACTGGGTATATTTTTACTCAGACAAAAATTCAAACTTTTTAAATTACGAATTCAGGTATGTAATCTGAATTCGTGTACTATAACATGATTTTTAAAACTTGAATCACAATTTTTAGACTTAGGAATGAAGAGCAGTTTGGGTTTGTTTGAATCGTGCATTTTTGGTCGTCACAGTTGATCTCGTTGGCTGGAGAGGTCTAGCTCCCTACTGGAGGTGGAGGAGGGATCGGCGTCGATGGGAAAATTACTAGATGCTCGTGTATTTTTGTGTGAAGGTGGGGATTTTAGTTTGAAATCTGGTAACCTAGGTTTAGTCATTATCGGAAAATGGGTTCGTGCGGCGTCGTAGGTGGATCGGAATCAGTCGCAAGGGGGTAAATCGATGCATCATGGCATGGGGAAGCTTTGGACTTGGTGGTTCGTGTCTAGGTGGCCGGAATCGTTGGTGAAGATGGTTATTATTGATCGAAGTTAGGGGTTCTGGTACATTGTCATACTCGATTTTGAGTTTCAGGCGAATTAGTAGTTCTGGGTGTTTGCCTGTCATGGGGTGGTCGGCGGCAACATGCGGGAGGTCTCGGGGGTGGTCAGACCACTGGTGAGCAAGGGTGTACGTGCACGCGTACCATTAAGTATCAGGGGGGTTGCGAGATTGAGGAAGATGGATACGACTCGAGGAAACTCTCGGGGATATCGTGATGCGACTCGAAGTTAGGCTCGAGTTAATATTTGGTTGCATAGGGTAAAAACTTAGAAGGATTTCAAGTTGAAATCTTAAATGCGCTCGGGTCGATTTCTTGAAAACTCAAAGAAGATGACGTTTTAACACGGGGCAAACTCGAAGTTTTTCTAGTTTTGGCTCGAAGCAGAATTAAATGGGCTCGGGTCAATGTTTTTCCCTGGTTTTAAAAACAGAATATGTTCTGTTTTTGCCAATTTGAAACTAAATTTTAAATTTTTAAAGCAAGGTCTAAAATGAGTTCTAAAATCAAAGTTTAATTATAAACTCCAATTTAGTTTGAACTTAAGTTAGGGATAAATAAAGTTTTTAAAGAATTAAACTTTTTATATAACTTTAAAGTATTTAAAGTATTAAAAAGAATTTGAATTTAAAAATGGAATTTCAAATGTAAAGGAAGAATTTAAACCAAGACTTAATCAGAATTTTGAAACCTGGACTTAAATTTAAATTTGAAATTAAGATTTTGAAATAAAATAAGTTTTATAAATTTAAATGTTTAAATAAGTTTAAAATCTTTAAGTATACTTTAATATGTGAACTTAAGGGGAATTTGATTTTAACTCTTTTAATTTCTTTATAACAAAAGTAATACTTTAACACGTGAAGTTGAAGTTTAAAAACAATGGTTTTAAACTTTATTAAAGATAAATTGTTATTCATTTTAAATCTAAAAATTAAAAGGAAATTAAAAGTAAATTTTGAAGTAAGTTGTTTTAAAATGTATTTGTGAGTGTTAATTAAATCATTAATAAATACGAGTTTTACTTTTAAGTGAACAAAGATTGAATGATTTGTAATTCATTAACTATTAAGTTAAGTAGAATGGATAATTAATGTTTTGTATTAATTAACTTAGTAATTACAAGTTTAAATTTATTAGTTAAAGTTAAGTTAATTTAATTAATGAAAAATTAAATTGTATTTAAGAATTCATTAAGTTACAATTAACACTTAATTAATTAAATAATTAGGATTAATTAATGAGTTATTAATGGTTAATCAATTTTAATTAATAATGATTAATGTAAGTAATTTCTTTAGCAACGTAATTAAAGAATTGTTATTAGTTAATGAAGGTAATTAACTAAGATTGTTTAAATAATTAATTAATGTGATTAATTTTAATAATTAATTAGATTAAATTAATTAATGATAATCATTTACGAAATTGTGTAAGTGTAATTACTTTATGAAAGTAATTAAGAAATTAATTGCTCATTTGTAATTAATTGAGTTTAATTTGATTAATTTAAGTTAATTGTCAAATATTGTGTACTGGATTGATATTTCTGATATGTGATTGTGATGCTATGTAATGTAAATTGCTTTGTGCTGAACTGTGATTTGTGATTTGTCTCTGTATGTATGTGAAAACCCTTTTTGTCGTAAAATGACATTTAAATTTCGATGCGATAGGGAGTCGGATTCCAGTTGGTTATCCGAAACCCACATCGAATCGTAATGGTAAATCTTGTTGATTGATAATGTCGCACTATTGTGTGAAACCCCTGGACTACACCATACACACACAAATATGGATTGCACGTGGAAATGGGTTAAGTCGCAGATTTTTGAAATTGTTTTAAAATTGAATTTTGAATTCAAATAGTTTGAAATGGATTGGGATTAAAGTAATAAGTTTGTGAAAAGGAAATTCAAAGCTAAAAGTTATTTTTGAATAACTTGATTTAGCCCTGAAGTTTAAATATTTGATTTAAATTTAAATTCGAAATTTGAAACTGAATTCTAAGATTTGAAACTAGGGATTAAAGATGTTATCCAAGTTATATATGGGTTAAACCGTTTTAAATGTAATGATTTGGGAATTTGAATTTAATTCAAGGGCTTTAACTCGTGCAAATTTAATTGGATTTTTTTGAATAGAGAACTATTTGTTTTCAAATAATAAAAGCTTCCATATAAGAAATGGAGTTCCAAATTGTGTTAAAGGGATTCCAAATTTGAAATGAAAATGATTTCCAAGTAATGAATAAATCTTTGAAAACGGGTTTGAAAGCTATAAGTTAAACTTTGTAACTAAAGATTTAATGAGATAATCCTAATTGAAATGGGAATTATTTTGAAATCCATAAATGGATATTTGTGAAACTGGGTGAACTTTGTGAAATGAATCTTTATGTTTAAAGATTTGAAATGGAAATTTGTTTAAACCATTTGAAGAATTTTTTTGGGTTTTTAGAAGTTGTGACTTAACTGAAATCCCATATCTATATATTTTTAAATATTGCGCTCATTATTCGGTTTAGCCGGGAGAGGACCTTGTGTCATATAACCCATTCCGATTAGTGATACGACGTTATGGATTGCATTGAAGACCGGTGGTGAAGACCGGGTATTTGTGAGAACGATAGGATAGCCTATCGATTGTCTCTGTACCAAGTAGCTACGGTATAGAGATTCACTAAGTGATGGGAAGTCCGATCGGGATTGTGAATACTCGGATATGTAAGGGCTTCTTACGAAGTTCCTTCGATTCTGTTCGAACCCGGAACAAACTTGTATGGTTGTATGTCTGACACTACACTTTGAGATATAAAGCAGATTTCTTTAAAATTCATATTTGTTGGTGGCGGAGAATTTATTCTCCTAGCTTAACAACCTTCTCCGAGACGTAGGAGCTAAGAGGTTATGTAGTTGAAGGTTATCATTGATATATTCCCAATTTGGTAGTGTGGCATGCTAAGTGCTGCTGTGTGTTAATGATCATTTGTTGACCATTTGTGATCAAAGGATGGCTTTTGTATAAAGCGTAGCTTTGTGGATGAGACTGCATCAGGACCTCACATCTCGAAAATGGTCGAAACAGGAAAGATACGGCAAGGTTATGAGGGTCGCGCCCTTTAGGGTGTGTCATTCCCTTCTGGTAAAGGGTGGTATCATGGTATGGAGCCATGATATTTACCTATGTGGTGGCTTCAATCTCATTTACTGTGTGGTTGTTGCTTTGTGGTTTAGTGGCGCCTCGGATAAAGGTCCCAAAGGACTGGGGGATGGCATGCTCGGGTAGTAGTTACCTAGTAACAGAGGTAACCCGTCCTTGTGTTGGCAGAGAGCTGGTTAACTTCTCAGGACGTCCCGCAAGAGGCGTACCCATGTTGCAGTAGGATGTTCCTTAGCCTGACCATTTGTTGGAAAACCAATCAAACAATACGAGCCTTGTACGGTTTTAGTTGTACAACCTGTCATTTAAAATGGCAGCTATAGTTGGCATAATGTAATGGTACCCATGCGGGCTAAGATTAATATTATACTTTCGAAATGTTTTCCACCATGCACTATAATAATATAAAAGAAGAATTTTGCGTAGTAAGCATGTTTGACTACCATAATGAGAAATCTCCTCCAATTCTGCGTTTGCATTGTGTGTGTGGCGGGAGGCCTTATGGTAGTTTCATTTTCTAAAAAGCATTGCGGATTTATTTTAAATTCTTTTATTGTTTGTTTTAAAGATAAACTATTTTGTTACTCACACCAGTCCCACGACTGACCTAGAGTTTATTGTTCCTTTCCTAAACTCTGGGTGCCCATAATTTTTCCACACAGGCAGTCTAGAGTTGGGTTTTTCAGATAGTCAGTTATAGTATATTATCTGGAGTTTGTCCAGTCTTTAGATCAGGACTGCACTTGCTTATCTTGGTGCATCGTTATTGGGAATTCGAGCTATTTCTGGATTGGTGATTTGGAGATGGAGTTACATTTCTAGATTCTATTCCTCTTTCTTCCTGTAAGACCATATTGGATATATTGTTCCACTGTTGGTGTTACATTATCTTTCCGCTGCTATTTCTTATATCTATGATAGTATTGATATCTATTGTATCATTCCGTTGTATCATATTATACCGGATAGTGTATCTGTCATTCTATCAATGTCGTATACTAATATTATTTATTTCTTCCGCTGTGTTGTACTTGATGTGTTATAAGCTCCGGCGAACCAGATTCAACGTTTGAATCTGCGGCATTTTAATATGAGTGTCGTATTCGATGCCGATTTTCGAAGGTCGAGTCAGGGCCATCACAATTGATATCAGAGCTGAAGGTTGAAACTATGGCTCAGGAGTATAACACATTAAGTAACTCATTGGAGATAGGGTTAAGTATACCCTACAATGAGTATCCCTAAGATATCCATTCGAATGCCTCGGTAAATTCTCTTACTATCCACTGATAGTGAGTATGAGGGCAAGAAGAGAACGAGATTGGGGACAGGGAAATGGCACTATAAATTGTCAATACCCTGTAACAGTGAAATAACTTTCTCTATCAATCTTCTTTGATTCGATTCCAAATTCTTTGATTGCTTCAAAGTAGCTACAGAAAGAAGTTTCGGAGCGATGATGGCCCTACGATTCATTGTAGGAAATCCTTTCTCTTATCTTTATCGGTTTCTTATCAGTTTTTTCGATTTAAACTTTAATGAATGTGAAATTGGAAATTTTAAACTGAGTTAAATTGATAGAATATGAGCTAAATTTAAATTGAATCGATAAAACGATTTCATTTAAAACCAAATTTGAAATTCTATTGTAATTTCTTGTGTAGATCGAAGTCCGAAGAGGGACAGGTTGCCATATACTTTGGGGTGTTCCGACCTAAGATTGGAATCCATATCTAATATTTGAGAAATTGTAGAGATTGAATCTATCTATCTCTTCTCCGGGGTCCGATATATTCTACGAATAGTTAGTTGCCCTTCGAAATAACCAGTGCCCCTGCATATTTGTAGATTTGATGGACTAAGTATGCTATGTAATATTGAATAAGTTTGTTCTTATATTGTCGATATTCTAATTTGGTAAGCCAAATGCAGAATTGATATCTAGTTTGATCTGAAAATATATTTCTCTATCTTTCATCTATCTTTGTTGTCTCCTTGGCAAATTTCGAGGACGAAATTTCTTAAGGGGGGAATCTATAATGACCCCGGATTTTTACTAAGTTTAAATTGATAATTAATTTAATTTTTGAATAAAAATTATGAAATTAATTGGTAAATTGGATTGAGTTTCTCTAAATTCGAATAAAAATATGTGTGTTTATTTTATTAAAATATAAATAAGTTTTAAAACAATTTCTTTAAAGGTTAAATATATATATATATATATATATATATATGAATGAAAAATGTAAAAATAAGACAATAAGTATTAAAGTTAAAAGTAAATATTTAAGTTAGAAATAGCAATATATATATAAGATAAATTAAAATATAAAGCGATTTCATTAGGAAAATTTAAACAACATATTAAAATGAAATTTGTTTATATTATAAAGTAATAAGACAAAAGAAAAGAAAAATGTATAATCAAGTATGAACAAAAAAAAAATTATATGTATATATAAACAACATAATAACTATAGGATTTCATTTAGAATACAAAGAAAATATAAAATATCTATGAACCTTGCAAAAGAAGATATATATTCAAGTATAGTTAGGAAAAAATAATAATAATAATAATAATAAAACATAAGTACTAAAGTAAAACATGACAAGTTGTGCAAGAAAATAAAAGTAAGATAAAATAAATATCTACAAACAAAAGAAAGAAGTACATACAATAGGATAGGCTGTAACTAAGGAAAGAAATATATGCTCCAATATGAAACAAGTAAACATGTATATGAAAGGCTTGCATAAGAAGATAGTAATATATTTCAAGGATGTAGATTTAAAATAAAAACAAGACAAATAACATTAATGCAAGCCATCACAATATCATCTCAGCAGAAATCTTGCTTGGTCAAAAGTAAGGGAAAAAAATATATCAGTTTAGTCAAGCAAAGAGAAAAAAAGTCTCTGGCCTATATTATACAAACAAAATAATATCACCCTGTACAAACAAATAATGATCGCCTGTAAGCTTCTTTCCTATATATCAACTTTCTCATTACAGTTCGTTCATTCAAAGCAAATCTGAATTAATATTATCTTAAAAAACTAAAACAAAAATTCAACTTTAAACAATCAAATCAAACCAGAGAATCAAAAAGAAATTCCAGCTAGAAGTTCGCAACCTGTGTTAAAGAAGCTCTGTTCTTTCTTCTAAAACAAGGTGAGTAACATCACTTTAAACAATTTAACAATATGGATCTGTTACAAGTTATATTAGTGATAAGTATGTCTGATATTAACATGAATTCTCTGCATATATTTGGTTGATGGGTGTTTGGTGTACAGGTTGTTGTTTATGTTATATATAGGTCCTCCGTTTGAATTCTAAGCACAAGATTTTTAATTCAAAAATCTTTTCCTCTTGCTCTACTTATTGTTTGGACATGGTGTTAAAACAATAATTATTTGTTATAGCAGATACTCTTAAAATTTATTCAAGTCAAAACAACTTGTTAATAGCTCTGGAAATCGAGAAACTGGGTATATTTTAACTCAGTCAAAAATTCAAACTTTTTAAATTATGAATTCAGGTATGTAATCTGAATTCATGTACTATAACATGATTTTTAAAACATGAATCATAATTTTTAGGCTTAGGAATGAAGAGCAGTTTGGGTTTGTTTGAATCGTGCATTTTTGGTCGTCACAGTTGATCTCGTTGACTAGAGAGGTCTAGCTCCCTACTGGAGGTGGAGGAGGGATCGGCGTCGATGGGAAAATTACTAGATGCTCGTGTATTTTTGTGTGAAGGTGGGGATTTTAGTTTGAAGTCTGGTAACCTAGTTTTAGTCATTACCGGAAAATGGGTTCGTTCGGCGTCGTAGGTGGATCGGAATCAGTCGCAAGGGGGTGAATAGATGCATCATGGCATGGGGAAGCTTTGGACTTGGTGGTTCATGTCCAAGTGGCCGGAATCGTTGGTGATGATGGATATTGTTGATCGAAGTTAGGGGTTCTGGTACATTGTCATACTCGATTTCGAGTTTCAGGCAAATTAGTAGTTGTGGGTGTTTTCTTGTCATGGGGTGGTCGGTGGCGACATGCAGGAGGTCTCGGGGGTAGTCAGATCACTGGTGAGCAACGGTGCACGTGCACGCGTGCCATTAAGTATCTGAGGGGTTGCGAGATTGAGAAAGATGGATACAACTTGAGGAAACTCTCGGGGATATCGTGATGCGACTCGAAGTTAGGCTCGAGTTAATATTTGGTTGTGTAGGGTAAAAACTTAGAAGGATTTAAAGTTGAAATCTTACCGCTTGGGTCGATTTCTTGAAACCTCGAAGCAGATGACGTTTTAACACAGGCGAACTCGAAGTTTTTCCAGTTTTGGCTCGAAGCATAATTAAATGGGCTCAGGTCAATGTTTTTCCCAGGTTTTAAAAACAGAACTTATTCTGTTTTTGCCAATTTAAAACTAAATTTTAAATTTTTAAAGCAAGGTCTAAAATGAGTTTTAAAATCAAAGCTTAATTATAAACTCTAGTTTAGTTTGAAACTTAAGTTTGGGATAAATAAAGTTTTTAAAAAATTAAACTTGTTTATATAACTTTAAAGTATTTAAAGGATTAAAAAGAATTTAAATTTAAAAATGGAATTTGAACTACAATGTCAAATATTGTGTACTGGATTGATATTTCTGATATGTGATTGTGATGCTATGTAATGTAAATTGCTTTGTGCTGAACTGTGATTTGTGATTTGTCTCTGTATGTATGTGAAAACCCTTTTTGTCGTAAAATGACATTTAAATTTCGATGCGACAGGGAGTCGGATTCCAGTTGGTTATCCGAAACCCACATCGAATCGTAATGGTAAATCTTGGTGATTGATGATGTTGCACTATTGTGTGAAACCCCTGGACTACACCATACACACACAAATATGATTGCACATGGAAATGGGTTAAGTCGCAGATTTTTGAAATTGTTTTAAAATTGAATTTTGAATTCAAATAGTTTGAAATGGATTGGGATTAAAGTAATAAGTTTTGGAAAAGTAAATTCAAAGATAAAATTTATTTTTGAATAACTTGATTTACCCTGAAGTTTAAATAATTTGATTTAAATTTAAATTCGAAATTTGAAACCGAATTCTAAGATTTGAAACTAGGGATTAAAGATGTTATCCAAGTTATATATGGGTTAAACCCTTTTAAATGTAATGATTTGGGAATTTGAATTTAATTCAAGGGCTTTAACTCGTGCAAATATAATTGGATTTTTCTGAAAAGAGAACTGTTTGTTTTCAAATAATAAAAGCTTCCATATAAGAAATGGAGTTCTTAATTGTGTTAAAGGGATTCCAAATTTGAAATGAAAATGATTTCCATGTAATGAATTAATCTTTGAAAACGGGTTTGAAAGCTATAAGTTAAATCTTTGTAACTTAAGATTTAAGGAGTTAATCCTAATCGAAATGGGAATTGTTTTGAAATCCGTAAATGCATCTTTGTAAAACTGGGTGAACTTTGTGAAACGAATCTTTTTGTTTAAAGATTTGAAATGGAAATTTGTTTAAACCATTTGAAGAAAAATTTTGGGTTTTTATAAGTTGTGACTTAACAGCAATCCCATATCCATATATTTTTAAATATTGCGCTCATGTTTGGTTTAGCCGGGAGAGGACCTTGTGTCATATAACCCATTCCGAATAGTGATACGACGTTATGGATTGCATTGAAGACCGGTGGTGAAGACCGGGTATTTGTGAGATTGATAGGATAACCTATCGATTGTCTCTGCACCGAGTAGCTACGGTATAGAGATTCCCTAATTGATGGGAAGTCTGATCGGGATTGTGAATACCCGGATTTGCAAGGGCTTCTTACGAAGTGCCTTCGGTTTTGTTCGAACCCAGAACAGACTTGTATGGTTGTATGTTTGACACTACACTTTGAGATATAAAGCAGATTTCTTTCAAATACATATCTGTTGGTGGCGGCGAATTTATTCTTTTAGCTTAACACCCTTCTTTGAGATGTACGAGCTCAGAGGTTATGTAGTTGAAGGTTATAAGTGATATATTCCCAATTTGGTAGTGTGGCATGATGAGTGCTGCTGTGTGTTGATGATCGTTTGTTGATCATTTGTGATCAAAGCATGGGTTTTGTATAAAGCGTAGCATTGTGGACGAGACTGCATCTGGACCTCACACCCCGGAAATGGTGGAAACAGGAAAGATGCGGCAAGGTTACGAGGGTCATGCCCTTTAGGGTGTGACATTTCCATCTGGTAAAGGGTGGTATCATGGTATGGAGCCCAAATATTTACCTATGTGGTGGCTTCAATCTCATTTACTGTATGGTTGTTGCTTTGTGGTTTAGAGGCGCCTTGGATAAAGGTCCCAAAGGACCGGGGGATGGCATGCTCGTGTAGTAGTTACCTAGTTACAGTGGTAACCTGGCCTTGTGTTGGTAGAGAGCTGGTTAAGTTCTCGGGACATCCCGCTAGAGGCATACCCATGTGGCAGTAGGAAGTTCCTTAGCCCGACCATTTGTTGGATAATCCAATCAAACAATACGAGCCTTGTACGGTTTTAGTTGTAGAAGCTGTCATTTAAAATGGCAGCTACTGGCATAATATAATGGTATCCATGCTGGCTAAGATTAATACTATACCTTCGAAATGTTTTCCACTATGCACTAATAATAATATAAAAGAATAATTTTGCGTAGTAAGCATGTTTGACGATCATAAGGAGAAATCTCCTCCAATTCTGCGTTTGCATTGTGTGCATGGCGGGAGGCCTTATGGTAGTTTCATTTTCTAAAAAGCATTGCGGATTTATTTTAAATTCTTTTGTTGTTTGTTTTAAAGATAAACTGTTTTGTTACTCACACTAGTCCCACGATTGACGTAGAGTTTATTTTTCATTTCCTAAACTCTGGGTGCCTATAATTTTTCCACACGGGCAGTCTAGAGTTGAGTTTTTCAAATAGTCAAGTTTAGTAGATTATCTAGAGTTAGTCCAGTCTTTGGATCACGAATGCACTTGCTTATCTTTGTGCATCGTTATTGGGAGTTCGAGCTATTTCTGGATTGGCGATTTGGAGATGGAGTTACAGTTCTAGATTCTAATCCTCTTTCTCTCTTGAAGACCATATTGGAGATATTGTTCCGCTGCTATTTCTTGTATCTCTGATAGTATTGATATCTATTGTGTCTTTCTGTTGTATCATATTATACCGGATACTATATTTGTCATTGTATTAATGTTGCATATTGATATTGTTTATTTCTTCCGCTGTGTTGTACTTGATGTGTTATAAGCTTCGGCGAACCAGATTCGACATTAGATTCTGCAGCATTTGAATACGAGTGTCGTATTCGGTGTCGATTTTCGAAGGTCGAGTCAGGGCCGTCACAAAGTGAGTAATTCTCACCAGACAATCTATACTTATATAACTAGTAAACGAATCGCAATTGAATCTATAAAACATATCACCATGTTGTAACTGCTTATGCAATGATCATATGATGTTCAACCATGCTTATACACTTGTTATATCATATGTTACTATATGTTATGTTATTCTGTTTATTTATATTAGTTTATCACACTGCAAGTTCCCTGTAGATTAGAATCACTATGGGTGGATATGATACATACCCGAACAGACTTTAGAATAGGGAATAATCGTTATGGGCTGAAATGATATGCCTGAATAATTTATTTATTTTCATTTACTTGGGATTGTGGGTTTGAAATGATAGAACCTAGATTTTTCCTTTGTAAATTACGGATTGAAATGATATTTTACCCGTATCATTGGACTTAGGTTAGAAAATTTTATACAGATTGTGGTTAAAATATATTTTTCTAAATTTTTTAAATTTTTTTAAAAATGTAAATATTATGATATTTTAATTTGAATTTAAAAAATTGATTTTTATAAATATTAGTGATTTTCTATAAGTTAAATAAGTGAAATAAATAAATGTTAAAGTAGAATTTGAAATATAAGTTAATTTTGGAATTTATGTTTTTTTTTAAAATGGAATTTAAGTTAAGTAAGAAATTATGATAATTTGATTTAAATTTGAATTTAAATTGATTTTTATAAAGTTTTATTGATTTTTCTATAAATTAAAAATAGTTAAATAAATAAATGTTTAAAGTTCAAGTTCGAAGTATGTTTGCGCCAAAATTGGTCACAAACACCCAATATCGTGAAAGCACCCGTTTATGAATGCAAATCAGCAATAATCAATATAGAACTCAGATCCAAGCAATAACAATCACAATAATTCACAAATAACAATCACAAACTCAGGATTTATAGTGGTTCGGCGATCTTGCCTACGTCCACTCTGAAGCTTATGTCTTTATTGATTCACGTGATGATTTCAATCGATTACAGCGGATTACAATTGATGATAGCTTTTAAATATGAATACAAAAGCGATAATGAAGAGTAGAATTGAATCCGGCAGGGTCTGGACGTTGAATGGCGGAAGATCCTCTTTTCTGAAGGTTTCAGGGTGCTATTTATAGGCGTTGGAGGCCCAGATCTCGCTCAAACTTCGGGAGACTTTATCTGGCACGTGAGTGGGCCCACGCTACCGACCCCACCAAATTTGGACTCGATCTGAGATCGATTCGAAGTGATTTCGAATCCATCAAAAAATGATCCAATCGAGCTGAAACTTGGCAGGAACAATCTTTACCTTGTATGGAAGCTACTGTGAAAATTTCATTGTATATGGATCAGTAGATCTCCAGTTATCGTAGATTCGAAATGAAGTCTCTCGGTTGTTGTTTGCTTCGAACCGATTCCTTCCAGTCGATGTCTTCGACTCCATCAGCTCACGTGGTTCCGTGATGAGGTGGCGTGCGTCCTTCGAGTCGATCCGGTCTTCTCTCCGGGTTGAACGCTTCGATCCCTTAGATCTCACCGACTTCGTATCGTGGAGTGACACGTCATCCAAGCTAGTTGACTTGGTGGAATACGAACAAGTGATTGTTCGTGGATTCGAACGTGACCAATTCGAACTGAGGCATCCCAATGGGTTCGAACTCGATCGATACGAACAAGATCGGTTCGAAGTGACTAACTCCTGATGGATTCGAACCTGATGGATTCGAATGGAGCGAGGCGTTGTCATGCTGATGGATTCGAACCTGATGGATTCGAATGGCATGCTCTTTCCTTAGATTGAATCGATCATAACTTGCACATACGAGCTCCGATTGACTTGAGATTTGAAACGTTGGCTTCTGCAGCTTTGGTCATCATGTCTTGTCAATTGTGGCCCGATCCGGACTCGGACAAAATTCATCGATATCCATAGCAAAGCGAAGTACAACCAATCTCTGAGACGAACTGTCGTTTGTTTTCGATCAATCTCTTGGTATCACGGCTTTGCCAAAAAGCGGGATAACATTTGCCCCCCAAAATATGCCTTGCGGTAGGAAGGCGTGTTTTGTAATGCCATGAGCTGGATGTTTATATCCTGTTGATGTCCTGCAAAGGAATTTATAGTTTTATGTGACCTCAAATAACGACCGTTCGGGATCGAGATATTTGAGATGAAATGCGACCGTTCATGGTCAAGCGCCTAACTTCAAATGACGATCGTTCGGGATCGAGCCATTTGAGGTGAAGTGCGACCGTGCGCGATCAAGCGGCGGACCTCAAATACGACCATTCGCGATCGAGCCATTTGAGGTAAGGTGAGTTGTGCCGTTCGGGGCTAGTTGTGACCGTTCGAGGTCGGGTGCCGTTCGAGGCGAATTGTGACCGTTCGCGGTCGGGTGTCGTTCGAGGCGAGTTTGTGACTGTTCGAGGCGAATTGTGACCGTTCGCGGTCGGGTGCCGTTCGAGGCGAGTTTGTGACCGTTCGCAGTCGGGTGCCGTTCGAGGCAAATTGTGACCGTTCGCGGTCGGGTGCCGTTCGAGGAGAATTGTGACCGTTCGCGGTCGGGTGCCGTTCGAGGCGAGAAAGTGTGCCCGGGAGGGCTTGGTGTTATCGATGCCAGGGTCACGTTCGGGTGAGTTCCTGGATCGTTTGTGTGCCTATTAGAGGCGAATAAGTGTGCCCGGGGGGGGGGGGGGGCTTGGTATTGTTGATACCAGGTTCACGTTCGAGTGGGTCCCTGGATCGTCTGTCAGGGCGGCATATCGCCATCTCAGAGCATGCCTAAGGACCGTTCGCGACCCCGTACACGTGTAAGTAGCTTAGCCATTTCAGAGCTATCAGAATCAAATATCTATTCTAACAGAAGAGTTTTAAAATAGAAATTTCCAAACAAACAAAGCCTAAATGTCCAAACCAAAAAGAAACAAAAGCAAAGTAAGGATGTCAAAGTGTAAGTTCCCACTATGAAACGGTCAATGACCATCCAAAGCATGCCTGGAGATCGTTCACGATCTCATACATGTGTAAATGATTTAATTGTGTTAGTAGGAAGCTTATGACTTGTCCATCGTTATTTCAATCAATTGATAATCAAATGGTGCCTTGATTCAGGGTCGTCTCTAGCTGATGTAGACGGTGGTCGCTCTGGTTCCACCGCTGGAGTTCGCCTCCTTACATACTGAAGGAGCATACCATTCCTGATATGCCCTTCCACCTCATCCTTCAGATGCCTACAATCATTAGTGTTATGACCGTTTAATTCATGAAATACACAAAACTTATCTGATTTTCTTTTGTCAGAGGTTGGATCCCTTCGCATTGGTCTACGATACGGAACCTGCTCCTTGGTATCCTGATAAATTCATTCCAGACTCTCATTCAGCTCTGAATAGGTGGTGAATCGTGCCTCTTTCCGCAGTCGCTTTGACCCGTTACCACTATCCTCAGTCTTTCGTTTTCCTTCATCCTTGCCCGAGTCCTTTTCGAGAGGCTTTTCGTCTTTAAGCACATAAACCTCTATTCCTTCTCCTTCTTCTCTTTCTGCATTCACATCCTCTAATCGTAAAAACTTTTCGGCCTCGTCGTAGAATTCCCCTAGATCTACCGGTGGATCTTTAGTTAATGAATTTTTGAACTCTGCGCCGTCAGCTACTCCGGACACAGCTGCCATCACAACCATAGATGGATCTGCTCGATCCACCGAAGCTGCTGCTGCATTGAGTCGCGTTAGATAACTCCTCAAAGTTTCTCCGTTTTCTGCTTTAGGGTTGCCAATGTCATCACATTCTTGGATCTTGTAATGTGAACCCTGAATTGCCTCATAAATGTCTCAGTTAAATCATTCCATGTTCCGATAGATCCACTCTCTAGTTGTCTAAACCATAATGATGCAATATCCGCCAAGTACAATGGAAAGCACCGGGCCATAACCTTCTCTGATGCCCCCAGCACCTCCATATTCCTCATATACTTCGTCAGATGAACCATGGGGCCCGTTCTCCCGTTGTACATGTCCAACGATGGTAACTTGAAATCCGGCGGGTTTCTAGATCATCTGATTGCTGGAGTAAAAGGACTCCTATTAACATCCTCCAAATCTTTGTTTACCAAACCGCCTCTCACAGCTCTTCTAACTATCTCCGCCAACCTGTCACTGTCTCCGAGATGCAATGTTCGTTCATCACTTTCAACCTGCCCCCCGAGTCCACGAGGGAATTCTGGGATCTACCCCCTTGACTGAGCGTTCACTCCTCTGCTACTCCTAGGTTGCGTAGATGCTCCTCTTTCTCTCTCCGAGACTGGATCAACATTCTCCATGTGCGTGCCCCCTCGTTCAGGTGCTACGCCGGATGGTCCTGCTCCGTTCTGAACTCATCAACATCTCTATTCTGTGCTCCAAGTTGTCCTATCTGTTGAAATAAACTCTGGATCAACTCCTCTTGTTTCTTCATCATTGTCTCCATCTCGTCCCTAGTGATGAAGATCGACGGTTGATTCGCTCCTGAAGAAGCCTATTGACTTCCTTGGTGTTCACTTCTCTCTGGCCTTTGTTTCTTACTTGTTTGTCTCGTCATGGTTCTTAGATCTAAATTTTTAAGTCTTCAAATTCAAATTATCCTGAATCAGCTTTTCTCAGTGAAAGCACCAAAATGTTTGCGCCAAAATTGGTCACAAACACCCAATATCGTGAAAGCACCCGTTTATGAATGCAAATCAGCAACAATCAATATAGAACTCAGATGCAAGTAATAACAATAACAATAATTCACAAATAACAATCACAAACACATGATTTATAGTAGTTCGGCGATCTTGCCTACGTCCACTCTGAAGCTTATGTATTTATTGATTCACGTGATGATTTCAATCGATTACAGCGGATTACAATTGATGATAGCTTTTAAATCTGAATACAACTGCGATAATGAAGAGTAGAATTGAATCCGGCAGGGGTCTGGACGTTGAATGGCGGAAGATCCTCTTTTCTGAAGGCTTCAGGGTGCTATTTATAGGCGTTGGAGGCCCAGATCTCGCTCAAACTTCGGGAGACTTTTTCTAGCATGTGAGTGGGCCCACGCGACCGACCCCACCAAGTTTCGACTCTATCTGAGATCGATTCGAAGTGATTTCGAATCCATCAAAAAATGATCCAATCGAGCTGAAACTTGGCTGGAACAATCTTTACCTCGTATGGAAGCTACTGTGAAAATTTCATTGTATTTGGATCAGTAGATCTCGAGTTATCATGGATTCGAAATGAAGTCTCTCGGTTGCTATTTGCTTCGAACCGATTCCTTCGAATCGATGTCTTTGACTCCATCGGCTCACGTGGTTCCATGATGAGGTGGCGCGCGTCCTTCGAGTCGATCCGGTCTTCTCTCCGGGTTGAACGATTCGTTCCCTTAGATCTCGCCGACTTCGTATCGTGGAGTGACACATCATCCAAGCTAGTTGACTTGGTGGAATACGAACAAGTGATTGTTCGTGGATTCGAGCGTGACCGATTCGAACTGAGGCATCCCAATGGGTTCGAACTCGATCGATACGAACAAGATCGGTTCGAAGTGACTAACTCCTGATGGATTCGAACCTGATGGATTCGAATGGAGCGAGGCGTTGTCATGCTGATGGATTCGAACCTGAGGGATTCGAATGGAGCGAGGCGTTGTCATGATGATGGATTCGAATGGCATGCTCTTTCCTTAGACTGAATCGATCATAACTTGCACATACGAGCTCCGATTGACTTGAGATTTGAAACGCTGGCTTCTGCAGCTTTGGTCATCATGTCCTGTCAATTATGGCCCGATCCGGACTCAGCAAAATTCATCAATATCCATAGCGAAGCAAAGTACAACCAATCTCTGAGACGAACTGTCGTTTGTTTTCGATCAATCTCTTGGTATCACGGCTTTTCCAAAAAGCGGGATAACAAAGTATATCTTAACTTGGAAAATGTGAAAGTGTTTTAAAAAAAGTAAAAGTTAAGTTAAGAAAATAAAATGGAATTTAAATAAAATTATCAAATGGTAAACTTAATTAAAATGTTAAGTAAATGAAATGTTATAAATTTTGCATTTATTTTATAAGTGAATTATTAAAGATTTGATAATAATTTGTGAAAATTTCACTTTGTAAAATCATAAATTAAGGATATTTAATGATCATTTTAAAATGTGAGAATATGATTCTACAAGCTTTAAATGGTTTAAATAAAGATTTAATTATTTGTAAAATTATATTGAATATTTGGAAATTAATTAATTGCATTTTTGAAATGTTATTATTTCTAATGTAAAGGATATTACAGCATTTTGCAAATGTAGTAATTGATATAAATGGCTAAAATGAACTAAGGGCTATTACAGCACTTTGTGAGTGCTGTAGTTGCTGAATTTAACTAAGTTTTCTTTGAAATCTAAAACCTATTACAACATTTGAAATGTTGTCTTATGTTAATCGAATTGTTTTTAAACATAACTTTCCGTAGCATTTTTGAAGTGCTGCGAAAGTTGAATTTTCACTGTTTTAACAAATTTAAATAAATAAATCAATTCTGAAAATGGTAAAATTTTGAGAATTGAATATTTGGTTATTATATATAATAACTTCATTTTAAATGATTTATATGGAATATTTTGATTTGAAATATAAACCATTTTGAAATGTGATTTGAAATGGTATTTAAATTAAATAAAATGAATGCGGTTTGGGAAAATATGATATTTTGAAATGGATTTTGAACGATGTTGAATTTTGAAATGATATTTGAGTTTAAAGTACAAATTACCATTTTGAAATTTTAATCACGATGTGTATTTAATTTTTAGTTTAACCGATCCTTAAAGGATGGGCGATCCCAAGCATCCTTTAAGTTATTGTACAATACTACTACAGTTCACTTGAGTTGGCTTACATTGTATAGTATATATATGTCCTGACTCGAGTGTTTTGTGTTTTACTTTACGCTTGGGTCAGCCTGTGTATTTACAGCATAACTTTGGATTTCTTTTTCTGGAACTAGGAACCACTGGAGATTCTCCTTGTCTAGTTATCTATTCACTTTCAGTTTCAGTTGTTCTATTTTAGTTTTGGTATTTATAAACTTCTATGTAATTGAGATTTCTTTTTTATATGCCTTTTTCAGACGGATATTATGTATTTGTTTTGAGATTTTGTTATAGTAGCTTCATGAACTACAATGGTATTTTAATTCCATTGCGAGTTATTCTGATATTTCTGTGTCTGTGATTCTGTGATTGCATTTCATTTGCTCCAATTTTTATTACAATGCAGTATTTTGAGCAACTCAAGTCCGACATCTGCGGATGCGAATGGTGAAAATATCAGGTTGTCACATTTGAATTGTCATAAATCCAAAATAGAAAGTCCATAACTCATTGATACCCATAGTTTACAAACCAGAATCCAATCCAAATCCATGCTCTTTCCAGATCATTTTATCCAAATTTGCATCCATTTAGAGCCAAATTTGTAGCTACTTGAAACTAATGTCCAAATCCATGATCTCTCCATGTTATTAGCCTAATCCAAATCATCGATCTCATCGAATCTGGACGCTTTAAGAAGACACACGTGCTGACTCAAACCATACAGAAAGGAGGATTGCTAAATAAGAAAAAGCAAAGAAAGAAAAAACAAAACAGAATCTCGCAGCGGAATGACAAAATAAAATAATCAAATAACAGTTCATGAAGCTATTTTACAAAAAAAATTTGATTTTTACTTATACAACACGAATCGAAGTTACACATAGTAGAGAACAATAATTAATGCAGCAGAATACATGATGCAGTTTAGATATTCAAATTGTATATATAATAAAATAATTTAAAATTTAAAATTAATTTATAAAATAAAATAATTTCCTCAACTTCACAAATTGATTCAAATCAATTTGAATCAAAAAAATTCAATTTATATCAAATCTCAATTCATAAATTTCAACTCAACTCAGTTTCAATAAACCATTCCAATTTATATCGATTTCAAATACAGATTTGAACCTCAAATAAACCATTTCAATTTTCATATATTTCAAAACTTTAAATATTTCACCATTTCAAAAACTAAATTTGATAACTTCATATATACCTTAATTTAACTTCATTATTATTCAGTTTTGAAATATTTACTTAACAAATCCAATATCTTTTAAATAAACCCCAAATTCCAAATCACTAAATGTTCCTTCAATTAATATAAACTTGAAATATTCATTTTAAATCATCTTAAACAAAATCTAGTTCTAAAAAAATCATATTTTTAAAATTTCAAATTTAATAAATTTCAAATAAACTTATTTGAGTTTAATTCTTAATTAAATTCAATTTCAGATAAATTTCAAATTTATCTCCTAACCTTAATTTATTTAAATCATTATAAACTCTATATTAAAATATAATTTAAATACTTAACTATATTATCTTCAATAAAATCAAACTTTATTATCAAACTTATTCTACATTAAGACAAATTTATACATAGCTTAAAATCAAGAATAAAATAACATTTATATAATATCTAAAATCAATATTAATATAAAACCATATATTTTGTTTAAAAAACCATAGAAATCATTTCAAAATATTTTTATATATAGACCATGGTTTCTGTATATAATTTTCTGTCTTATGGTCAATTAATACAGATATTTATCATTTCAATCCGCAATTTAAATATTTTAAGTTGTCTATCATTTCAAACCGCAATCCCAAATTAATAATAATCCATAACGAACTTTTAGTTTATAACGGTATAACTAAACATCCATTCAATAAATATCAACAATCTACATTCATTGTAATCATCATCCAAAACAATCCATAAATATCAATATAGAAACTAATAATAAATAACAGGTATTTAACTGGCAGTTTATATGCAATAATAGATTAAATAACAATTTAATTCAAATAAATTTAATTTAATTGAGATGATGATTAAAAATATACCAAACAATCATAAATAAATTTCTAATCACATCATGAACTAAATTTAACAAACATAAGAAATTTTAGAAGTCGTGAATGGGTTAAAACACTCACCTTTGAATTTAAATTGAATTTAAATTCGAAACAAGCTCAAAATTTCAACAGTCTTAGAATTCATTCAAACCCACATTAAAATGTTGGTAATATCGATATGATCCAAGCAAAACAAACCACGCATGAATTCGAGCTCGTATGAAAAAGTTATGAAAATTAGAAGATTGGAAAATTCAGGTCCTGTGTCGACTTCGGGTTCAACTTCGGTCCTCCGTCTCAAATCCCCTGTGCTTTCTCCGAGTTTTTGCCAAAATGACCCAATGCGACCGGAGTCATTTCTTCCTGACTCGAAGTTGCTGCAGGGTTTTTGCCTCTGAAACCCAAAGCGCAACCCGAAGTTGCTATAGATTTGCAATTTTTTTTGAAATTGAAATTAATTTTTGAAATTTGAGAATTAGGTTTTGTCTTCCTTTGGAATGAGGAGTTGATAAGGAGGTTTACGTATAGAAAAATGAAAATAAGGAGTGTCTAGGGTTTATAACGGGTTATTTATAGGAAAAGCTGAAAATAGAATGAACGGACAAGATTTGATAGAACGATCAACGACCTGAAAAGCCCTCAGAACGAAAATGGATCAACCTATATATCAAAATAGATGTTTTTAAATATTTTAAATTCAATGGAACAGGTTTCAAGTCCTAATTCCATGGTATGAAGAATTTATGTTAAAATCTGCTTATTTCAAATTGATTTCAGTTGATTTCATTTAAATTGATTAGTAGACGTTTCGAGTCTGTACGATCAAACAATAAGTCCGATCTTTACGAAACTTGAAATCCTACAATAATTCTCCGTTACGGATCAGATGAAACTGGTTTCATCGAAATCCGAGTCAATGGCCAAAATGGCTATTTTTCAGTCAATTAAGCAAATAAATATTAAATTAAATTAAATCACTTTTCATTCAAATTTTAAATTTTATTATTTTTATCATCTTGGATTACTCTAGTAATTTATAATCCTTTATAACAAATTTCTGTATCAATTTAAAGTTAATTTATTAACCAATTACAATATCAAATTTCAATTTCAGTAAATTCATTAATTATCAATTGAAATTCTAACAAATCCATTTATTTGATTTTAAATCTTGGTATTCAGCCAGTTATTATCTTATGGGTGTAATTACCTTTGGTTTATTTTTATTACATTAATATTTCCCATTTTATCCTAATTTCAATTAACATGGTATTTAATTTCATTTACTTACCATTAATCCATTTGTTATAGATTGAATTCCAATTGATAAATTCCAAAATAAACTGATTTGATCCAATTCTAATATTTTTATTAAGTCTATTATTACTCTATAACCTAGTTAATATTTGCTTGTCTTTCATTACATTCATATATTCAAATTTACATCTTTCCTATGCATTAACCATTATTTCCAATTATATTAAATTTGTCAAATATGTATATTTATTATAATTAAAATCTCAATTAATATATTCAACTAGGTATCAGTCCTTTATTTTATCTTATGAACAAAATATGCATTTCACTTTATTTTATTACATTCACACTTTACAATTAGCTAACTCACATTAATGAACATTTACTCACAATTAAACATAATTGATTTCCAATCTTAAATTTAGCAGCTTAAATAAAAAGGTAACCTGCAATAAATGTTATCATTATTTTTATATATTACGCTTAAGTTTATTATTTCCACTAATTATCATAATTGCTTACATACTGTTGAATTCATTCAATTACCATAAATTATATACAAATTCATTTATTTATACAACACTTACCCTTGTTTTCTTATATTTCATTTTATACCCAAATCCAACATTTACAACTAGATTAATAGACCAATTAAACAGCAACTTACCACCGTTACTATAACTTTAAATCATACTTTTGAATTCATAGTTACATTTCATTTTATCATTCCTTTCATTATTAAATTACAATTTTTTTTATTCCATATTAAATTACTAAAAATTATTAATTTAATAAATTTAATTATTGAAATTTATGGGTCGTTGCTCTCTCTCCCACTCAAAACTTTTCGCCTTGGAAAAGGAAAAAGGAGGGAAAGAAAGATATAAGAGATCAATATATATATCTTATTCAAAAATATTAAATTTATAAACAAATAATCTTACAAAATTTAACGATTTAAATAAAATATATCAATTTATAACCATTAAATCCATTTATATTCAAGTTAAAAATCTTTAGAAAATATTTCATAAAATTTTCTAAGTTCAAAATTCACGAAAAATTTCGGCAGAGTTTCCTTTGTATGGAGAGGTCTGGAAGAAATTATAACACAAATAAAACAATATATAACATATATTTTCCAAAATAATATGTCCCAACAATGAGAAAAACAATATAATATCGATAGAAAACTGTAATCTGAGAACATATGTAACAACACGCATATTTTACGAGTGTGTATTTAAATATTTTATTTAAATATAGCGTTGTTAGTCGGATTATAGTCCGAAAAGCTATTTTTTGGCAAACAGTCAAATTAGGAATCGAGACCACTTCTATTGAGTTCAAAATGACATTTGCGACCTTTTTGAGCATAAACATCGATATGTTTGGAGTTAGCTAGAATTTCGACCTTTTCACTTAGGGCTTTGGGTTTCCACCCATTAACCCCAACTTAAGACTCTAGCTCCACCCCTATTCTTCTTCATCCATTTCATTTCTATTTCCTAACACTTCAAGCTTAGGAACAATAGGGGAAGAGATTGGAAATTAAAATTCCCAAGCCCAAGCTTCTTTGCAAATTCAAGTTTTAGCTCCAAAAATCAAAGAGAAGCTTAGGTAAGCATCTCCTTCTTCTTCTCCATCTCAATCTCTCTCCAATTTCAGAAATTGCCTATAACCTTATTTGAGAAACTTTGGCTCATGATCTTAGATTGGAGCTTTTAGAGTTAGGATTGAAGAGTGGTTGATCCTCCTTTGTTTTCAAGCTTCTCTTTCCTTGTTTCTGTATAAAAGGTGAGATTTTTATCTCACATCCACGTCTATAACTATCATTATTGTTAAGTATGAATTCCTAACGTCTATTCATGTACATTTTCTATTGATTTAAATTGATTTGGTGAGAATTTCAATTTTTGGTGTTTTGAAGTCAAAAACTTTAAAAATCCTAGCTTTGACGTATGAACATGCTTTTGGGGGTGTATTGAAGAGCCTATAGGGCAGGGTTGTAGATTGGCATAAACCCCTAGCGCCCATTGCTCGTACGATCGCAAATTGTTAAGAGTTTTCCCTTCATTTTGATAGGTTGGAAATACTGGAAAACATGTTACGGTCGACTGGCTCTCTGAGTCCAGTCGATTGACTTGGAACCCAAGAGTTTTCCAGGCATTAGGCCAATCGACTGAACTCAATGTCCAGTCGACTGACCTGCTTGTTTCATCCCAAAAATTCATTTATCGATTCGAGTTGATCCGATTTGTTGTTATCATTTATTATCGACTTTGATGACTTCTTTTCTGAGATTTTTGAGAGTATCCATTTTGATGGATTCAGAATCGATTTCAATGGATTTGATTCACGTCTTCGTATGTGAATTTTTGGCGATTGATTGTTTATATAATCATTTCTGTGACTTGTCACTTTTAAATGCAAAGGTTTCTATACTAGTAGTAAATATTCAAACTCTTTCTCAAAGATGATTTCAACTCTATTTTTAATACAAAGCTTGTTTATAAAACCGTTTTCCAATCTATTAATATACACAAACCTTTACCTCATTCGTTTGAGAAAACTAATTAAACAGCTTAGTAAAACTAGTGGTATGAAACGCTTGCGTTTACTTCTTCAGTTAATTTTTGGACATGCTCGATTGAAACTCTTATGACAATTTATGAGTGGAGATCTACAATTTGTTTGTGAATATTTAAGTTAAGCCTGTGGTTATGGGACATGAAGCTACACTCATTTATTTACTAGCTTACTATAATTCACACTTTATATTGATCATTGATGATCATTTTGTGATTAGACTTGCAATATGCGATGTCTCTTTGTCCACATAGGGGACTATACCTCGTTTTATTGAGCTTCGTCTCATTTCTTTTATAGGCTAAGGACCTATGCATTCTTTGGATTTTCTACTCATTCTTGTGGGCTAGCGACCCATGTTCTTTTATAGAGTTCGGTTCATCGGATGTACCGTTGTACTACGTCGTTGTTCCAGCTTATCAGGTTCATCGGGCGTACCATTGTAGTACGTCGTTATTTCGAATTATTCGAGTTTCAGGTTCCTCGGGCATACCGTTGTACTACGTCGTTGCACCGGCTCTATGGTTAGCGACCATGGGATAGCGTCCCGTTTTTGATGCACGTGATGGTGAGTTTTCATTCTCCGGTTAATGATAGGCCTCCCCTTTTTTATGATTTCTGGATTTCTACTTGATGATTTCTGGAATTTGTGTTTCACCAATTTTTATGTTTGGCATTGATATGTTAGCCAATATTTGTGGTTTGGTGAATATGGTAAAGAATATGACCTTCTTTTTGATGATTGTGAGATTTTTGAGATATTGTATGATTTTTGTTGATGTTAAATGTATAATTTTCATAGTATGGCATTATTGTTATCATACGTTTTCGTTATATGTCTTATTCTATCTCATTTTATCTGGTATTTATAGCTAGACTGATCCGTTTATTATTTTCTTATTAAATAATACTCGGGTCAGACCGAGATGTTATAGGTGCTTCTACTTGACTCCTTATCAGGGATCATCATCTGACTTTTGTCTAACTACATTAGATTGGTAGTTTTTGTTGTTATACATTTGAGATAGAGACTGCTTGATATATACATATAATTTTATCTAGCACTTGTATCTATTCTTTTATGATATTGTGGATCTTGTTTGACCACTACTCTGATGTACACTTCTATGTGTTATATTCATATCTATTTCCGCCATTGTGATATGGATATCTGTGACTGATCTATGTTATGTTTATTTCTATATTTGTTTCCGAAGACCACATAGCACTGTGTAATAGTTTTGAGTTTGTATCGGAATGTCAGATTTCCTCTTGAAATGAAATGCATGTTATACTATTTGACATATCGGTGCTCGCACAAAGCAATTACACGGATGGTCGCTCCTCAACAGCCTTATTCTTCGCGCTAGTTGACGGCATTACTCCGTAGTGTCCTTGGCTAGCGTGAGTATATGGGTGGGTCATCACAGCTTGGTATCAGAGCCAAACTTCAGAACAATGTAGAATAATTTAGCAAGGATCATTGTCCTAAGTCTTTCTTAGGAGTCGTGCCTTAGGATTTTTATTCGAGTCATTGGACCCGATCTATCTTATTTTCCTTGTGATGCCTTGTTTTATCAATCATGATTATTTGATATTCATTCTGAGAATGACGTTTTTCTTCTTCTTTCTTTCTTTCTTTCTTAAAGAAGAGAAATGGTTAGACCAGGCCATCCCAGTGCCAGTTAATCAAGTACTACTCCTTAGGATGGAGTATTTATGTCATCTCAACAGCTTCTTGATCTTGTAAAGAACGCTCAAGCTGCCGGACCCATTCCAGAGCCTACTCACCCAAAATCCGGATTTGCATGCTTGTGCAGTGATTATACCAACTTGGGTGGGAAGACTTTTAAGGGTTTCGAAAGCGTTATTGAAGTCCAAGCTTAGCTTAGAACATGCGCTCGCATCTTTACTCGGATGAATCTTATTGATCTTCATCCAGTCTAAGTGGCTTCTAGTATGCTTCAAGAAAGAGCATTAGATTGGCGTGAGCTTCTGATTCTGAAATTATTGAAGCGGATCTTACTTGGGAGCAATTCCGGGAATGACTCGAATTAAAATTTGTGCCGAAATTTAAAAAGCAACTTCGGCCAGGCGTTTCATAGACCTTGTTCAAGGTGAATCTTCTATGACGGACTACGTCGCATCTTTCGAAGCTCTTTCTAAATACGGGGTTGAATATATAAATACCCCATTGAAGAAAAATCAGAGGTTTGTCTATGGCTTGAATAAGAATTTCAAAAAGCCATTACTTTTGAAATTAGAAGTTGCTTTTGATCAGCTTATTGATATCGCTCTTCGACTTGAAGAGGAAGATAAGGAGAGTGATGTTGAAATTGTGGGTACCAAACCGAGCTTCAACAATAACAAGAAAAGGCCTATTAAATTCAAAAGTCCAAATCCTAACAGAAAGGGAAGCAAGCAGCTTCGTTAGCATAGACTCCTACCCCTATTAGTGGGCAATGCTACAATTGTGGTTCTAAGGTCCATTATGTTAATAGATGTTTGAAACCTCTCTTTTGTCGCTATTGCAAAAATTCGGGTCATCTTATATCTTCGTGTCCCAAACTTCAAAGCAAGAAGGAGGGAAAACTAAATATTGTGCAAGCCCCTAGTAACACTTCTCGCTGTCAAAGTATTTCTCATCCTATCCTTGATGGCATTATTATGTTTCGTGTTCAACCTATTCGAGTTCTTTTTGATACGGGTGCATCCCATTCTTTTATATCAAAAGAACTTGTTGATACTTTTTCTTTAAGTGTTATGGCTTTAATAACTTCTTTGAGAATTGCGAATCCGTTTGGTGGATCCGCAACACTTAGTTTTCTTTGTAAGGATGTCAAGATTATTTTATGTGATTTTTCTTTCTAAGCCAATTTGTATGTCGTGCGTTACTTAAGCTTCCGAATGATTTTGGGAATGAATTGGCTTAACTGTTATGAAACCCATATCCCATGTCCGGAGCAGACTATTCAACTTCGACATCCTCAATTTGTTAAGAAGATTTCTATTGTTCTTAAAGATTTGGATTCTAACTTAGCAGCATCTTTATATTCTTTAAATCCCCATGATGATGATGATGAGGAAGATGTATTTCTCTCATTCACGTTGTTCAGTAATTTCCCGATATATTTGAGCCCATTTTAGGCTTACGCCCTAAGCAAGCCATTTAGTTCAGAATTAATCTAATTCTTGGAGCTTTACCTATTCCTCATCCCCCTTATTGTATGTCCAATAAAGAAAATGAGGTGATGCGCAAACAATTATCCGAATTGGAAGAGAAGTAATTTACTCGTTCTTGTTCCTCTCCTTAGGGAGCTTCTGCTATTTTTGTGAAGAAATCCGATGGTAGACTTAGGCCTTGTGTTGACTACTGCAAGCTTAATGATGTTACTATCAAGAATAAATATCCTATACCTCAAATTGATGATCTATTCGATCAACTTAGCGGTGCTAGAGTCTTTTCACAGTTAGACTTAGCAACCGGTTTTCATCAGCTTCGTATTACAGAGGATAGCATTCCTTTGACATCATTCTGTGCTCGTTATGGATCATATGAATAGCTTTGTTATGCCACTTGGTTTAACGAATGCTCCGGCTTATTTCGTTGACCTTATGAATCAAGTTTTCAAAGACTTCCTCGATCGATTTGTTCTCATCTTTATAGATGATATTGTTGTTTATTCTAAAACCGAGGAAGAGCATGAAAAAAAATCTTTGGATTGTGTTGGAAACTCTTAGGAGCAATCAATTGAAAGCAAAATTTTCTAAGTGCCACTTTTGGTAATATCGTATGAAATTTCTTGGGCATATCATTTCTGAATCCGGAATTTCCATGGATCCTTCAAAGATTGAAGCGATTCAAGATTGGAAGAGACCGGAGAGTGTGACGGAAATTCATAGATTTCTTGGATTGGCGGGTTATTGCCGTTGGTTCATAAAGGATTTTTTATAAAATTTCCGTGCCTCTTACTAGCTTGACAATGAAAGGAGTTAGATACATTTGGTCGAACAAATGTGAAGCTTCTTTATAGAAATTAAAAGAACTCCTCTCCGATGCTCCTATTCTTGTGATTCCCGAAGGGAACCAAGATTTTATTGTTTATACCGATGCTAATCGTGTTGGTTTGGGAGCCGTTCTTATGCAAAGGGATCGTGTTATTGTTTATGCTTCTAGGAAATTAAAGCCGACCGAGACTAGATATGCCACTCATGATTTAGAGCTCGCGGCTATTTCTTCGCCCTTGGAATTTGGCGCGATTATCTTTTGGGAGAAAAATTTGTTCTCTACACCAATCATAAATCTCTGAAGTATTTATTTTTCCAAAAGGAACTTAATTTGCGTCAACAACGTTGGCTCGAGTTCCTTGCATCTTATGATCTTGATATTCTTTATACTCCCAAAAAGGGAAATCGGGTTGCCGATGCCCTTACTCGTAAGCAACAAGCGGTTGTTTCCATGATGATATCCGAGTGGAATTATCTCGAGACTTTATCCACTTGTGAGATTCGAGATCATGAATCCAATTTATGTGCATCTCTCGTTTTATGTAGCCTTGAGGCTCATCCTTCTTTTTTAGATCGCATTCTTAAAGCTCAAAAGCTAGATCTCGAATTGGCTTTTCTTAGCCAAAGTTGTAGGGATAAAATTGATATTGAAGGTTTGAAAGATTTTGATATTGACGCTGGTGGCGGTATTCGAAAATTTGATAGATTTATCGTGCCAAATAATGATAATATTTGTAGAGATATTTTAGAGGATTCTCACCGTTCTAAATTTACCATTCATCCCGGTAGTAGTAAATTGTATGCAGATATGAAGCGACTTTATTATTGGGATGGAATGAAATCCGATATTGCTAACTTTGTTAAGCGTTGCATGACTTGCCAACTCGTTAAGGCCGAGCATCAAAGGCCCAGTGGGTTATTGCAACCTTTGGACATTCCAATTTGGAAATGGGATCAAATTTCAATGGATTTTATTGATGGCCTTCCCCATTCGTTCGGGTTATGATAGCCTATGGGTGATAGTTGACAGACTAACAAAATCCGCCCATTTTATTCCCGTTCGGTCCAATCGGGCCGTACCTCTTTTGGCCAACCAATATGTTAAAGAAATTGTTAATTTACATGGAGTTCCTACTTCTATTGTTAGCGATCGTGATCCATTGTTTACTAGTGGATTTTTGAAGAGTCTTCAAAAAGCTTTGGGAACGAAGCTTAATTTTAGCACTGCTTATCACCTTCAGTCCGATGGAAAACCGAGCATGTGAATCATGCTCTTGATGGTCTTCTTCGTGCACGTGTTCTTGATTTTGGTGGAAGTTGGGAAGATCATATTTCGCTTGTTAAGTTTTCCTATAATAATAGCTTCTAATCTATTATTGGTATGGCACTCATCGAGGCATTCTTTGGAAGACCATGCCGATCTCCTTCTAGTTGGCTTGAGGCCGGTGAGAAGCTGGTTTTAGGTCCTGATTTTCTTCATGATTCCACAGAAAAGATTGACCTTATTCGCCATAGGATGAAAGAAGCTCAAAGTAGGCAAAAATCCTATGCCGATAACCGAAGAAGGAAATTAGAAATTTCTGTGGGAGATTTGGTGTTTATTCATGTTTCACCTATGAAGGGTGTTGTGCGTTTCAGTCTATCGGGAAAATTAGCACCCCGATATATTGGTCAATTTCTCATCATCACCCAATGCATTGGTTCTTTGGCTTATCGCCTTTTATTACCGGCTCAGTTTTTCGCTATTCATGATGTATTTCATGTCTCTCAACTATGTAAATGCCTTCGAGATTCCAATTCTATTCGTGAGTCCGGTGTTGTTGATGAAATTGAAGTTTCGCCTAATCTGACTTATGAGGAGCATCCTATTCGTATCATTGCATCGAAGATTAAACGCCTTCGAAATAATGATGTCCCTCTTGTGAAAGTTCAATGGTCCTCAAATCCTAAGGATTACTTTCGGGAATCTAGAGAATTCATCGAGCAAACACATCCGGACTTACTTTCTCGTGCTTTTTGAGGTGAACTTCTTATTTCAAATTTCATTTGTGTTGATATGTTTTTATGGTTGTTACGTTTTGTATTCTTCTTAAATATTGCGTGGATGCAATTTCTTTAAGGAGGGGAGTCTGTAACAACCCGCATATTTTACCATTATGTATTTAAATATTTTATTTAAATATAGCGTCGTAAGACGGATTATAGTCCGAAAAGCTATGTTTTGGCAAACAGTCAAATTAGGACTCGAGACCCCATCCATTGAGTTCAAAATGATGTTTTCGACTTTTTTGAGCATAAACATCGATATGTTTAGAGTTAGCTAGAATTTCGACCTTTTCACTTAGGGCTTTGGTTTGGGTTTCAGCCCATTAACCCCAACTTAAGACTCTAGCTCCACCCCTACTCCTCTTCATCCATTTCATTTCTATTTCCTAACATTTCAAGCTTAGGAACAATGGGGAAAAAGATTGGAAAATAAAATTCCCAAGCCCTAGCTTCTTTGCAAATTCAAGTTTTAGCTCCAAAAATCAAAGAGAAGCTTAGGTTAGCATCTCCTACTTGTTCTCCATCTCAATCTCTCTCCAATTTTAGAAATTCCCTAGAACCTAATTCGGAAAACTTTGGCTTATGATCTTAGATTGGTGCTTTTAGAGTTGGGATTGAAGAGTGGTTGATCCTCTTTGTTTTCAAGTTTCTCCTTCCTTGTTTTTGCGTAAAAGGTGAGATTTTTATCTCACATCCATGTCTATAACTATCATTATTGTTAGGTATGAATTCCTAACATCTATTCATGTTCATTTGCTTTTGATTTAAATTGATTTGGTGAGCATTTCAATTTTTGGTGTTTGAAGTCAAAAACTTTAAAAATCCTAGCTTTGATGTATGAATATGCTTTTTGTGGTGTATCAAAGAGCCTATAGGGCTGGGTGGTCGATTGGCATAAACCTCTAGCGGCCATTGCTCATCCGATCGCAAATTGTGGTGAGTTTACCCTTCATTGTGATAGGCTAGAAATACTGGGAAACAGGTTCCAGTCGACTGGCTCTTTGAGTCCAGTCGATTGACCAGGAACCCGATAGTTTTCCAAGCATCGGGCCAGTCGACTGAACTCAGTGTCAGTCGAATGACCTGCTTGCTTCAGCCCAACTTGCCTATTTTGCTTAAGATTTAAATTTTTATCGATTCGAGTTGATCCGATTTGTTGTTATCATTTATTATCGACTTTGATGATTTCTTTTTTGGGATTTTTGAGGATATCCATTTTGATGGATTCGAAATCGATTTCTATGGATTTGATTCATGTATTCGTATGTGAAATTTGGCGATTGATTGTTTCTACAATCATTTCTGTGCTTGTCACTTTTAAATACAAAGGTTTCTATACTAGTAGTAAATATTCAACCTCTTTCTCAAAGATGATTTCAACTTTATTTTTAGTACAAAGCTTGTTTATAAAACCGGTTTCCAATCTATTAGTGTACACAAACCTTTACCTCATTCGTTTGAGAAATCTAATTAAACGGCTTAGTAAAACTAGTGGTATGAAATGCTTGCGTTTACTTCGTCGGTTAATTTTTGGACTTGCTCGATTGAAACTCTTGTGTCAATTTATGAGTCGAAATCTACAATTTGTTCATGAATATTTAAGTTAGGCCAGTGGTGATGAGACATGAAGCTAAACTCATTTATTTAATAGCTTACTGTAATTCACACTTTTTATTGATCATTGGTGATCATTTTGTGATTAGACTTGCGATATGCGATGTCCCTTTGTCCACGCAGGGGACTATACCTTGTTTTATTGAGTTTCGTCTCATTTCTTTTATAGGCTAACGACCTATGCATTCTTTGGAGTTTTGACTCATCCTTGTTGGCTAGCGACCCATGTTCTTTTATGGAGTTCGGTTCATCGTACGTATCGTTGTACTACGTCGTTGTTCCTGCTTATAAGGTTCATCGGGCGTACCGTTTTACTACGTCGTTGTTTCGAATTATTCGAGTTTCAGGTTCCTCGGGCGTACTGTTGTACTACGTCGTTGCACCGGGTCTATGGTTAGCGACCATGGGATAGCTCCCATTTGTGATACACGTGTTAGTGAGTTTTCATGCTCCCGTTTATGATAGGCCTCCCACTTTTTTGTGATTTTTGGATATCTATTTGATGATTTCTAGAATTTGTGTTTCACCAATTTTTATGATTGGCATTGATATGTTAGCCAATATTTGTGGTTTGGTGAATATGATAAAGAATATGACATTCTTTTTTATGATTATGAGAGTTTTGAGATATTGTACGATTTTTGTTGTTGTTAAATGTATACTTTTCATAGTATGGCATTATTTTTATCATACGTTTTCGTCATATCTCTTATTCTATCTAATTTTAGCTGGTATTTAAAACTAGACTGATCTGTTTATTATTTTCTTATTAAACAATACTCGGATCAGACCGAGATGCTACAGGTGCTTCTGCTTGACTCCTTATCAGGGATCATCATCTGACTTTTGTCTAACTACATTAGATTAGTAGTTTTTGTTGTTATACATTTGAGATAGAGACTCCTTGATGTATACATCTTCTTTTATCCAGCATTTGTATCTATTCTTTTGTGATATTGTTGATCTTGTTTGACCACTACTCTGATGTACACTTCTATGCGTTATATTCATATCTATTTCCACCATTGAGATATGGATATCTGTGACTGATTTATGTTATGTTTATTTCTGTGTTTGTTTCCGAAGATCACATAGCCACTGTGTAGTAGCTTTGAGTTTTATCGGCATGTCGGATTTCCTCTTGAAATGAAATGCATGTTATACTATATGACATATCGGTGCTCGCACAAAGCAATTACACGGATGGTCGCTCCTCAACAGCCTTATTCTTCACGCTAGGTTGCGGCATTACTCTGTAGTGTCCTTGTCTAGCGTATGTATAGAGGTAGGGCGTCACAACATACCTATTTGTTGGGAAAGCAGCGTTTAATTATGAAACCAAAAGCAGTAGCAATTGCTTCCCTGTATTTCACTTATGTAATCCAAATAGTTAATAATTATATAAAATGAAATATTAAAGTTGTTTCAACCGCCAACAAACAAATCTATATAACAACAATCACTTGCAACCACAACATACAATCATCATAAGGAATCAAAGTAATCAACAATTCTTCCATACTAAGCAAAGCAAATGATCTGTTTGAGTTTAGAAACTTTAAATTGCATCAATTGACAAATAACTACTAGTATACCATATACTCAACAGTCTTAGATAAAACTTAATAGATTATTCATACATCCTAAGAAAATTGAAGTGTCTTTCCCCAAACAATCCATAAACAAAACAATCAACAGATTATAACATTATTTAAGTTTATTCTAATTAATTTCTTTTCACAAAATTTGTTGTTCATTTTTTTCATTCATTCAGTGATAACTTTCTTTAGTTTTACATTTATTTCATACAAAATTTTATTCCAATTCATTCATTCAATGTTTATTTCATTTATTACTTACAAAAATTCATTTTCATTAATTCATATCAGGTCAATTTCTTTTTATTGCATTAAATTTATTCATTCATTACTTAATTTCATTTATTTACCTTAAGTTATACATAGCTTCAAACATTAACTTAAGTTTATACTCTTTCACTTACAGTATTCATCTTCCTACTTATTTTTATAATAAATAACTTCAACATTTACTTAAGTTTATAATTCATTTATTTATAGTATTCATGTTCAATTCCATTGCTTAACATATCAATTTGTTTACTTATAATTACTTACTTATAGTACCTACTTTCTATCACATTTTATTATAGTAACATTTCAATTATAACTTAAGTTTATAACAACTACGACATCAAATTCTTATTTATTAAAGAATTTCATTGAATACTATCATTACTTCAAGTTTTACTTGTATAATATCCTATTCCATTTTGTTATTAAACATTACAACTTTTAATATTTGGTAAGTTATATATATATATATATATATGCTTTAAGAATGCAATTGAAAGTTATACAAGTTTTGTCATTTCTTTTAATTAATTTAATGTTCAATAATCATATACTTTGTTTTATAAGTTCCAAATTTCAACCTTCTTGTAATTTCATTTATAACCTAGCATTTAATCTCTTATTTCATTTAGAGGTTCCAATTATTAATTAGTTACATTCTATTTCACTACAATAATTGAAACTATTAATTAACAAAAACTTATGAACTAAATACCGGGTTCCATTACAAATCATTAAAAATAATAATAGGTAAATATATATACTTACAACTTATATATTCAATTATATTTAAACAATTTAAATTTTATATTTGTTTATCAAATTAAATCTGTAGTAAAACTACCACAGTGGCCTTCCTACTTAGAAAATTGAAAATGAATATCGATGATGCGTGCACTCATCATCGAAATTATTTCCCAATGACAGAGAAGGGAGTACAAAACTTATTTCTTTCCAAAATTTCTTTAAAATAGTTTTTTCAAATCATATTGAAATATTTATATCAGAAAATACTTCTAAATAATATTACTATTATATTCAAAAATCATTCGAAAGAATTTTCAAAACCCGAATACTTTAAGTTCTAAAATTTCCAGTTTTCATTTATTTTATTTTTAAATCTTATTCTCCACCAATATTTATAAGTCTCACTACCTAACAACCAAATATTTTACAACCAAATATACATCATTTATAAAATTTACTATTTTATATGCAAAAAAATGTAGCAGGCAAAATTATTTCATTCACCTATATTTCAAAAAAAATTGTGTCGGTCTGTCCTATTAAGTGTTTAGAAATCCCTATCGATGACATAGCATCCCATGCACCAACCGGAATTTGTAAATAAAAATCCGAACAAATTAACACAATATCAAAACCTTTTTATAACACTAAAAAATACACTCTCTCATATATATACACTCAATGAGTCATTCTAGGTTATTACCATCCTATAAATAAAAAGTCGGACCCCACAAAGCTAAGGCTTATCACTAAACCAAAGTTCTGATACCAACCGTAACATCCCGCCTTTATGGACGCTTTAAGAAAACATACGTGCTGACTCAAACCATATAGAAGGGCGGATTGCTATTGGGGTAAATAAGAAAAAGCAGAGAAAGAAAAAACAAAATAGAATCTCGCAGCGGAATGACAAAATACAATAATCAAATCACAATTCATAAAGCTATTTTACAAATAAATTTGATTTTTACTTATACAACATGAATCAGAGTTACAGATACTAGAGAACAATAATTAATGCAGTGGAATACATGATGTGGTGAAATATAATAAATAATAATAATACAATCTTCGTCTTCGTCCTTCCAGCAATAAGGTCACTCACGACTTCTAAAATTTCTTTTGTTTGTTAAATTTAATTCATGATGTGATTAGGAATTTATTTATGATTGTTTGGTATATTTTTAATCATCATCTTAGTTAAATTGAATTTATTTGAATTAAATTGTTATTTAATTTATTATTGCATATAAACTTTCAGTTAAATACCTTTTATTTAGTATCAGTTTCTATATTGATATTTATGAATTGTTTTGGATGATGAATGTGATGGGTTGATTGTTGATATTGGTTAAATAGATCTTTAGTTTATATCGTCATAAACTGCAAGTTCATTATGGATTATTATTAATTCGGGATTGCGGTTTGAAATAATATACAAACGCAAAATATTTAAATAGCGGATTGAAATTATAAATATCCGTATCACTTGACCATATGATAGAAAACTATATACAGACACCGTGGTCTATATATAAAAATATTTTGAAATGATTTCTATGGTTTTGTAAAGAAATATATGGTTTTATAGAAACAGTGATTTTAAATATTATATAAATGTTATTTTATTCTTGATTTTGAGCTATGTATAAATTTGTCTTAATATAGAATAAGTTTGATAATAAAGTTTGATTTTATTGAAGATGACACGGTTAAGAATTTAAATTATATTTTAATGTGGAGTTTAAAATGATTTAAATAAATTAAGGTTGGGAGATAAATTAGAAATTTATTTGAAATTGAACTTATTTAAGAATTAAACTCAAATAAGTTTGATTAGAAATTTATTTTTGAAATTTTAAAAGATACGATTTTTTTATAACTTCATTTTGTTTAAGATGATTTAAAATGAATATTTCAAGTTTAAATTAATTGAGGAACATTTAGTGATTTGGAATTTTGGGTTTATTTAAAAGATATTGGATTTGTTAAGTAAATATTTCAAAACTGAATAATAATGAAGTTAAATTAAGGTACATATGAAGTTATCAAATTTAGTTTTTGAAATGGTGAAATATTTAAAGCTTTGAAATATATGGAAATTGAAATGGTTTATTTGAGGTTCGAATCTGTATTTGAAATCGATATAAATTGGAATGGTTTATTGAAACTGAATTGAGTTGAAATTTATGAATTGAGATTTGATATAAATTGAATTTTTTTGATTCACATTGAATTAAATCAATTTGTGAAGTTGAGGAAATTGTTTTATTTTATAAAGTAATTTTAAATTTTGAACTATTTTATTATATATACTATTTGAATATCTAAACTATTTAAGTAGTGAAAGTTATGGTTTCGAAGGTATGAATTTCAAAGTATTATGTTTTGAAAATGTTATATTTTCAAGTGTTTGGTTTCGAAAGTGTTATAACCTTCAAAATGCTATGATTTTGAAAATGGTTATATTTGAAACGGAAATGAAATCATATTTGGTTTTGAAATGGAAATGATATCGCATTGATATGGTTTTGAAATAACAATGATATTTTGGTTTTGAAGTATAAACTATTTTGAAACGACCGCGGTATTATAATAACTTTTGGTTGTTAAAGAGACTGGGATCGTAAGTTGTCATGCTCTCTGCCAACTCCGAAAACCACTTTATAAAACCGTGTACGTGGTGGAGATTCCAGAATGAAGTAGGATGGCGGCGACGTTCTATGGAGGTATATATGTGGACCCAACTCCCATGAGTTGGCATAATGTGGCTAAACCAGGAGCAATCAACGGGATAATGAGGTAGCTCCTCTGATCGGACACACTTCTTCGATACCATTCTATTACTTTGTTATTGATTGGGCGCACCTTTGATTTTTGGGAGTGTGGCTCGAGGAGGGCGATAGTGGCTGCTACGCATTACCACGGGTCCGGAAGTGCAATTGGTATATCTACCCAGGCATTGCCTAGCTGTGCTATGTCACCTACCTTAGCGCGCCTTGTACGAGTTTGATTTGTGTCCTACCTATGTAGTATCCTCTGGTAGCCTCCCGATCTAGAGGTATTACGGTACTGTATAGACTATTGGCACTATATATGTGTTAAGGTGGAAAATGCAAAGCCTTAACACTATTTTTAAGTAAGTTTACTTTACTTTAGACATTATTATAATAGTGTATATTACTACATAGTAGATAGTTTAACGGATCCTTAGGAGATGTAAATACCAAACATCTCTTAAGTTACTGCACTCACGTTAGACACTGGATAGGAGATGCCAAACCCCATAAACATCTCTGATGTCGTTCCACTCATATTTTCCATTGATTTAACTTACGTAAGATCTTTTAGTTATGACTCGAGTGTTTATCTCTTCAATTCGCTTGGGTCAGCCTGGGCATTTTAGGATTTGAAGACCTTATTGTTGGAAGGACGAAGACGAAGACTGAATTATTATTATTATTATTTGTTATTATATTTCACTGCATCATGTATTCCGCTGCATTAATTATTGCTCTCTGGTATGTGTAACTCTGATTCGTGCTATATAAGTAAAAATCCAATTTATTTGTAAAACAACTTCATGAACTGTTATTTGATTATTACATTTTGTCATTCTGCTGGGAGATTCTGTTTTGTTTTTTTCTTTCACTGCTTTTTCTTATTTACCCCAATAGCAATCCGCCCTTCTGCATGGTTTGAGTCAGCACGTGTATCTGCTTAAAGCATCAAAAAAGGCGGGATGTTACATGATCCTTGCCGAGCAAAATTCGTATTTGATGACTTACGTAGGTCGATCCATCGCCTTTAAGCGAAGCGACCTACCCTTTGCCAGGCATAGGCCATACTAACGGCCTTGATCTCAGTGGGTCTTGGCCTAGCACAATCCATGCTCGATGACTTGAGTAGGTTGATCCATTGTGTTCGAGCAAAGTGACCTATCCCTTGCCAGGCATAGTCCACACATGATGACCTTGATCTCTCAAGATCCTCACTGGCACAATCCATAATCAATGGCCTGAGTCGGTTGATCTATCACGTTCAAGCAAATCGACCAACCCCTGGCCAGGCATAGTCCATACCTAACGACTTGTATTATCCATTACATTGATCCAAATTTAAGCATTCCTAAGTCCATTTGCAAAAATATAAAATAAGAGTCCATGCAACCAATAAACTAGTGTTCAAATAAATATAGAAAACTAGAAAACAAGAGTTCGAAACAAACAGGAGTAAAAAAAAATTTCACAAACCCGAGCACTACAGTTTATCATCATGTAACGACCCGTATTTTTGACTAATTAAAATTATTAAATTTAATATGAATTGGAATAAAAAAATGGATAAAACTAAAAATTTTAATACATTGATTATGTAAATTTACAAGATTTGAATTTAAATAAACTATTAAACAATAATTTGAGTTGAAAGTAATAACTTATTTTATTGTTAGTAAGAAGATGGTTTGTTTTGTAATAATGATAAATAATGAGATTGAAGTTTAAGGTGAAATTAATTTTATGAAATGAATCAACTATTCTATAAATTAAAATCCAATAAAAAAAATTTGATAGTTGAAATTATAATTAAATGTAAGAAAACGAATTTCGATAGATTTTAATAATAACTTACATATGATTTGAATAAAGGATAATTGGTTAAATAATCTAGGATGAGATTAGAATTTATATTGAATGGAATTGAGGTTATTAATTTATAATTTAATTCAATTGAACTGGATAAATGATATAATTTGGATTTCAAATAAATGAAAATTGAATCTATATTTGATCATTAAGATTTGGAAATTTATTAATTGAATTATGATTGGAATTTAATTGAAGTGGTTATATATAAATTTTAAAACAAAATTGGATCAATAGAGTGGAATTAATTAAATTAATAATTGGAAGTTTCAATAGATATTTGTAACTAATTGAAGATGTAAATAAATGAAAGTGAAATCGATTGTTAATGAATATAGAGTGACTTTTATTTTATTTAGATTTGAAGGAATTTAATAAATTTTAGAATTGAATTAAAAAATTGAATTAACGTAAATTGGATATCTATTTTAATTCAATTAAACCTATGAAAATAACAAATTATGATACTACTCAGATTTCGATGAAACCAGTTTCATCGGATCCGTAATAGTAAATTTTTGTAGTATTTCGAATTTCGTATCGATTGGACGTACCGTTTAGTCGTGCAACACAGAAACGCGTCGAAATTGATTTAAGTAAATTAAAAGTGAATTAAGATTGATTTTGAAATAACTTCTGTATACAATGGAATTCGGCCTCCAAACCTGTTCCATTGAATTCAGAAATATCGAAAACATCCATTTCGATATATAGATAGTTATGGTTACGCTTAGAATTGTGAAATTTTAATGTTCAGACTTATTTGTTCTGTTTAGGCCCAATTGGATTTAATATGTGTTTCTATCTTTTATTACAGCCCAATCCATCTAATCCTAACCCTAACTCTAACTCCAGCCGCCACTACACATCACTTCTACGTGCTTTCATTTCTCATCTGTTTCTGGTTTGAAATGGCAGAAACTACAAACACAAAATCAAATTGAAAAATCAAACTTTTTGAAAAATTCCAGAAAAATTATGTAAATTAAGATCTCGACAATACGAACCTACGTCCTTCGTTCATTTGTCGAAACACTGCTCGAATCAACGGGAAAGATTGGTCAAAGTTCAAAAACACGAAATTTTAGGGTTTGATTTGGGCGTTTTCGATTGGAGCGATGATTCGAAATGGAGTATAAACGGAAGTTGTAGAGAATCTTGTTTGGAAGCTAACGCAATTGGTCGGAGACGTTATCGTCACCTATGGCGATCGAATTTGGGCAAATAGGGTTTCGGGTTCTCCTTCTTTCAAGCGACGGCGAGTTCGGCTGAGGCGACTGGAGACGACGCCGTTGATGGTGAAGGTGCGGCCGGATATGCTCTGTCGATTGGTCGTCGTGCGGAGTGCTAACATGGTCGGAGGCAACGGGAATCGACGGTCAAAGTTGGCGGGTTGGTGCATTTATTTTTGACCTGGAAATAAGCTTTGAAGAGGGAACGAAGTGTTGAGATGATGGTGAGGTGTCGTGTGTTTATTTGTCCTATTATTTAATTATTAATTTAATTATCAAATCTTCTTATATGAATAACTTTCACATACGAGGTCGGATTCACGCGCGGTTTGTTCCGTTGGAATCGTATCGAAATTTCTGACGATATGAAACTAGTTGGATGCAATCGGAGACTGTCAAATTTTAGGACCTTCTATTGGATTTTAAACCGATTAAAATCAAAGGTGAGTGCTCAACCCACTCACGCAATACAAAAATATCTCTATGTTTGTTGAATAATTATCTTGTAGTGAAATATGATTGATTGATTGATTGCTAATTTAGTTTGACACCTTAATTAATTAAAATTGACAGTTGAATTAGAATTATATTAATTTGGCAATTAAATTAGAATTAACTGAAATTGTTTGTTGATTTGAATTTGGAATTACATTGCTAGTTAAATACCTGATACCTGTCAAATAATTAACTGTTGATATATATTGATTGTTTGGATGTGATGGATGTTATCGATGGATATGTTGAATGTATGGATGTTTATTTATATTGATTATTAACTGTTATTATCCCTTCTGATATATTATAAATGTTCATCTATGTCAAAAAAAAAAAAATCCCCCTGTTAATCACTTTGATGGTATGGATGTTTTATATGATAAAATTTTTCCCTACCCTTCACCTTGGATGTTACGGGCATCAAATAAATCCGAGATGAATTATTTTAATGAATTAAGAAATAGGTTGAAAGGTTAAATAACTATATCACTTGATTTGGATTGAGATGATATATATCCATCCCCGAAATTAAATTGAAATTAAAATTTAACTATCACTTGGCCATAGAATAGAAAATTATATACGGACACCGGATTTGGTTAAATAAAATGGTTTAAAGTTTTGAAATAAAATTTTAAGTGATAATGTTGAAAGGAAGATGATTTTGAATTTAAAAGAAAATGAATTTCCTTAAAAATTGAACTTTGAAATCTACGAATTTAATTTCGTTAAATGGAATTGTTTTAACGATTTGATTTGAATTATTAACTTTAATAATAAATGAATCTGGATTGTAACTTTAAACTCTTAAAGTTGAAATTGAAATAAAAAAAAATTGAATTATTCACAATCGGATTATTTAGAAGGAAAATTTGGAATTTGGTTATTTCAACCTTTGATCTAAAACAAATGTTTTGATGCAACGATATAACTAATACGGATTTCGAACAAATATGAAATTGAAATTAATATGATTTTGAAGTTAATATAAAATCTAACGAATATGATTTCCAGGTTAAATAAATTTATTGAATATATTTTCGAAGCCTTGAATATTATAACGTGTTTTTTTTTAGTAAATGAACGTAAATGAATAATATGTTGAACGAAATGAATTTATATAAATTGTTTTGAAGTAATAAAGTTATTGAATATATTTTGAAGCAAATTTGATACTTTATTTTACATATGATTTCGAAATGAATATAATATTTAATATGAAATGATTTGAAATGATTTGAAAGCAAATATGATATTTTGATATCAAATGTGATTTAGTCTTTTAACTATAAAAGAACTAACCGGTGTAATAAATACGTAGTTATTAAAGAGACCGGGATCGGATATGGGCATACTCTCTGTCAATACCGAAAACCACTTTAATAACTATTAAACGCGAAGTGTTGATCCAGAACGAAGTGGATGGTCTTGATGAACGCGTTGACTGAAGAAAGAGAACGATTTTGGATGACCCTTGACATGACTAAAACAGGAGCCGCGCCGGGCCATTGAGGTTCGCCACCTCTAGCGGACACACTTCTTCGATACCATATCTATTACATTTGTGATTTGATTTGGGTGCACCCCTTGATTTGGGAGTGTTGTTTCGCGGTGTTGGGGTAGCTGCTGGCTATGCCCAACATCAGTCCGGATCACGCAACTACTAGTATCCTAGTTGGTATCGCCTCATGTACCTTGTCATACTGATTATCCTATTCGCGACCACTACGTTTTGATTTGTACCTTGAGTATATGGATTGCCCTCTGGTGACTTCCGGTTTTGGGGAAACTACGGTCTTGTATATGCTTTTGGGAATATAAAATGTGTTAAGGGGGATTATGGTAACGCCTTAACGCTATTTTGATACTTTATATTACTGATAGGCATTATCTACTTAGCGTATATTACTACATAGTAGATAGTTTAACAGATCCTTGAGAGATGGAAAATCCCGTAACATCTCTTAAGTTATTGCACGCACGTTGACACTGGATATGAGATGTCAAACCCTGTAAACATCTCGGACGCCGTTACACTCATATTTATTTACGATTGATTTAACTTTCATAAGGATATTTTAGTCCTGACTCGAGTGTTTTGTCTTTTCATTACGCTCGGGTCAGTCCTGGGTTTTCAGTTTAGGTTGAAGATCATTTCCTTGGAGGACGGAGACGAAGATTTGGTATATTATCTACTATTATTATATTCATTCCATTCCGCTGCATTGTTGTATGATATTTGTTGTGTATGTAACTCTGATAAATGTTGTATAAGAATAATCAAATGTATTCATTTCAAATGTATTCATTTAATTAACAGCTTCATGAACTGTTATTTTATTATTATACTTTAGCCTTCCGCTGTGAGATTCTGTGTTGTTCATTTCCTTTATTTCCCTTCCTTTTCTTTTCTTATTTACCCCAATAACTATCTGCCCTTTTAATGGTTTGGAATCGACATGTGTATTTGATCGTCGGTTTAACTGTCCAAAAAGGTGGGCCGTTACAGTTGGTATCAGAGCTTTGGTTTAGCGATAAACCTTGGCTCTAGTGGGGTATAACTCATTGAAATAGAGGTAGACTATATGAATGAGTTGAGTGTATATGAGAGAGCGTACTTGTTATTTGATATAAAATGGTTTTATATTGTGTTAATTTGTTCCGTTGAGTATTTATGAATTTTGGTCGATACTTGGGACGCCAAGGCATCGATAGGGATTTCTAAGCACTCAAATAGGACAAACCAACACAATATCGTTTTGGAATATATTTTAATATAAAAGAATTATTCGAATATTTATTCATTTTGATTGAATTGATTTTAGGATATGATAATATTAGATTATTATCGATATTGTTGATCATTCAACATTTACAACAATTGATTAAATAACAATGGATTCATGAAAATGAAATCTTACAAGCACAATTGATAATGAATATAAATGAATTTTAACTTGGATTTGGGAATTTAAATTCCGGTGTTTGAAATTGACTTACAAGAATTTGAAAATATAATATGAGTATTATATGATAGTATAAATGTAACAACCCTAGTTGGAGAGTACCGTAAATATTAAATTATAATGAAGATTATAATTTAATATTGGAATTAATTGATTTTATTGGAAGAAAATGATGAATTATATTGTTTATTTGGAATAAACAATATAATATGAATAAATTTTGGGAGAACAATATAAAATAAGGTTTATTTCAAATTAAATGATTGAAGCAAATTTAAGATGAAGGAAAGATGAAGTAAACAACTTAATTGTGATCTTTGAGTTGGAAATTATCATTGATGGAATTTAGTAGGAGCATTAAAGGAATATTGGCAATTTATTCCAATATTCTCCTTTTATTGTAAAATAAAAGGGAAAATAAAAGTAGAAAGATTTCATTGTATAAATAGTAATAAACATATGTGTGAGATAAACTTGTTCCTTTATTTCATGAATTTTGAATATAGAGATGCAACTATATTCAATTAACATGTACGATTTGGCGATAATGTAATTTATTGTCAAATTGCATCTTTTCTTTGTTAAATACAAAGAAAATTGTTAAATAATTGTTTAATCATCATATGCATAATGAATTTGAATTTTTGGGCTAATGAATTGTAACAAAATAAATTAATCACTCCATTTCGATGGTTGGAGTGGTTTGGAATAATTAATGGAATTTGGTTTGGGTTGGGGAAATCATATTGGTAATTTTAAAACCAATAATACATTTTATTGTAAAATAAAATGTAGGGAATAATAAAAAAAAAATCTTCTTTGAGTATAAAAAAATGATGGACATGAGTAAAATAAAGTTTCTACTTTATTTCATGAATTTGAATGTAGTTAATTGACTACATTTGATTAAATTGATAATTTGTACAATATTGTGCTTGTTTGCCAATATTGTCATTTTATTAATTAAATATATATATGAGAATGAGTTAATAAAATAATTAAACATGATAACTATGATTAGAAATGTGAGAAATAATTTAATAATGTCTAAACATGTATTTGTTTTGTTTTGGGTACATAATATCTTTTTATTTAACCAATTGTATTAAATTTGCAATTTATTTTGCAATTATGGAAAAATTGGATAAATTGAGTAATAAATGGAAATTTAATAACAAAATTGTTAAAACTTATGTTTTGATAATTTTATTAAAAACTAGATGACATAACGAATCCAACGCATCCAAAATCATTAAAAACGGATTAAAAATGTAGAAGTTATGAAGATTTCAGCATTGTATAAGTGTAAATTGATCAACTTCATTCTTTTTGTTAAGTAATTAATTTTGGGTCTAATTACCTAATACATACCCATTAGTCCTAATGAGAAACATCTGGAGGAAAAATACGTTCTTCATCTTCAATTGTATACGGCTTCTCCTCAAAACTTCTTAAACTTAAAAACAATGGCTGCCTTCTCAAACCCTAGCCATATTTAATAAAATTCTTTGCTAAATCAATAGAAATTTGGATCTAATTCAACAAGAAGGTAATCTCCATCCTTCTCTATCTTGAATTTGAGGAGAAATCCATATTTGTTTATTGTAATTCTTGTTTTGTAATTTATCTTCTCTTGCATGCCTATTTTCAACAATCATAGGTCCGGCAAAGGCAAATTCGAGTTGAAAGCTTCCATCTTCAAGCCTAAATCATCATCTTTTTACTGCTAATAGGTAAGCTAAGGCTTATAGCAACTGTAAACGAATAAATTTCAGCAGCAAATAATCTTTTGCTTGAAATATTTGGTTAAATATGTTGAATTTTACCTCTGTTCTATATTGATTGGTGCTGAAAATGCCCTGTCTTGTTTTACTCATATCTGGCTCGTCCGGTATCGGATTGACGCCAATCTTTTTTCAGATTGTAGAGGACTGATTAGGGTTTGTTTATTTTAAATTTCATTGGGTTCTGAGTCCGTTTGGACCTTCTTAGTTGCTGTCAAAAATGAAAATCCGAGAGGGACTAAGCCCAGAATATTCTAGTGGCTGGTTAGTGTTTTCACCGTAACTTTTGTGTTTCTTATCGGAATTTTGATTTCTTGGATGTTCTGAAATCCTTGTGAAATATCCCACAACTTTCATGTTTTCGGTTTTGACTGATTTTGAAGTCTACATAGTGGAAAATTGGCATTTTCATCGCTGGCCTGTGTTGACAGGCAGCGCAAATAATTTCTTTCTTAGTAGTATTTTGATCATAACTTCTTCGTTACTCATCGGAATATCAAAATTTATGAAGTTTTGGAAACCTGAGGCTGTTGGCTACAATTTTTGTATTTTTTATTTTGTAGAATTTCAAAGTTTGCATGGTGGAAAATTGATGTTTTCAATGTTGGCCTGTTATGAACTGCCCCAACATTGATGTACTTGTTCGACTTTGATGATTTCATTTGCATGCTTTTGCAAGAATTTTACTACGAAATTTGATGCTAACATTTGATTCTTTTTTCCAGCAATGGACTAGTAAATTTAGAATGTGACTTGAATTCAAATTGGTTTTAAATACGATTTAAATTTTGAATATCGGTTTTTACCGATTAAATTGCAAATTGATGTTTTTCTGAGTTTTAAAAATCCGAATAAATTGCATAAAATCTTCTAAAATCATGGGTTGAGCAATAAATGTTTTTATACATTTTTAAAGGTTTTTAAACAATTATTCTTTATTTTCTAGGCTTTCAAAAATCATTAAAATTCTTTAAATGATGGGTTTTCACTCATAATCCTTTAGATAAATTTCTATAAATTGGTTTAAAATCCCGTTTTCTCTAGTAAAATATATTATAATTAATTTTATTTACTTTAATTACTTTTATGCTTTTTCGGACATATAAGGAAACAAATTAAAAGATTTAGTAAATCCGTGAGGTATGGGACTTGAGTATTTACTTTTTCGGTTAAATTCGGACTTGTACTATCGAAACGACATTGAGAAATCTTTTTGATTTACTCCTTGGGATTTACCACTTTGTGGTCTGGGATAGAGTGTTATATTAGTCTTTTAGACTAATAACTTTAGTCTAATATTTCGTATTCGGAAGCATATACGACATGAGACTATCTTGGGAAAAACACTATTGCCGATGATATGAGGCAATTGTTTTATATGAGATTTTCTGAGATTTATAATTTTATGGAATTTTCCACTTGTCAATGAGATAAGACAGGTTAGATATTATATGCCTTACGCCAATGACATGAGGCAATTCTTTGAGATTTTGATGCATTTGTTAGTGTGGCATCGACTAGCGGCTAGAAAACCGCTGAGTGAGGACGTACGGTATGGGACGTACGTAACCACTTTTCGGGTTACTATCCGAGAGTTTCTGACACATTCTGGGAATTACTAGTGCTATGACCTTTGGGTCATCTGAGAATCTGGGAATCTGAGAATCTGGGAATCTGAGAATCTGGGAATCTGAGAATCTGGGAATCTGAGAATCTGGGAAATTAAGAATCTGGGAAAGTGTGACTTCGGTCGCCTTAGAGATTCATGTGGGTACCTAACTATATTGCTAGCACTAGTCTGAGAACTTTAGCACGTGCAACATGCTTTAGCATGTAATTATTGGCCAATCTGAGATTTATTTTATGAGTTAAGAAAATTTTGATTTCACCATATTTTGATGTGTTTACTTAGCCTTATAGAGATGAATAAGGCGAAATATGAGTTTTTGAGGATTTTGGTGATTTCAATTTTATGGTTTTATACTTGGGTTTCATTTACTACTTTGAGAAGTTTATTTATTCATGTATCATATTTGGATGTTTTCTTTATATGCATGAATCCACTAGTATTATCCCAAGTAAGTGTAGAATTATACCATCTTAGAGATAGACAGTTCTTGATATCAACCTTAGTCATTCTTATCAATTATTGGTCCCTTGATGTATGTTTCCCCTTATACCTTATCGTATTTCCTCTCTAACGATAAGATTCAGTTGCCTGACCCGTGTGTTTTCACTCGGGTCAGACCGAGTTGTTTCAGGTATAATCTATTGGGCTTAGCTTGAAGTTGATGTTGGATATCAGCTCTTCTTTCTCTTGAGTAGTTTATTTCTTCTGCATACTCTGATGTTTTTACATTTGATTCGATGTATACGGTGTGGTCGTATACCACCTTTATTGTATTCATATTGTATTGTACTGAACGTGTATCAGTGTATATGTATATATATATATATGATGTTGGTTACTGTTCTGTGATGTGATTTACATTCAGTTATTGTATTTTGTTCTGATAGATCCGTTTGCCACCTATAGTTTTGGATTAAGCATTTACTGGGTATGTCGATCCACTTGAGTTGAAAAATTATAATGCATTTATCGACGTATTCAATGGATGTTTAAGACAAAATTATAGATGGTCGCCCTTAACCAGCCCTATTCTCCGCTTTAGTAGACAGAATTACTCATTAATTCTCTTTACTAAGGTGGGTCTCGGGGTGGGGCGTTACAGCTTGGTATCAGAGCTATGTTCAGAACAAAGTAGAATAAACACAGAACAGTACGTATATCACAATACGTCAAAGTACAATACGAGTGAATCATTGTCCTTCATTCGAGCTTGTTTTCGAATCGTGCTTTGATTCTTTTTCGAGTTTTGGGATATGTTGAGATGGAATATGTCTAGGAATATAAATTGTATTCCGTAGTATTCCATAACTGAGTTTGATGTTATCTTATCTTATGAATAATCTTATTTGGGATTATTCTATTCTTTTCTTTTTTTTTGTCGATACGAGTGAGTTCGTATCGATGGAGTTGATCGATTTCTTTTAGCATTCTTGTTGCATTCATTTGTGAGTTGTGAATCCTATTGAAGGGATCCACAATGATTGGCTCATTGTGGGCGTTCTGAGATTTTTATTTGATGTTGCTTTTGCGAGTATTTGTTTGTTACTCACAATCTTGAGATGTATCTGATTTGAGATGGACTAACTTATTTGATGTTAAGCTCAATCCTTTTGTTGTTATAGGATCCTGTATTTATTTAGGCATCCTAATTTTATTGGGTTATTATTCCTATCACTTTGAAATGTTAATGATGATTTCGAAGTTTCTGTATTCGCTCTTGAATATCGAGATGTTGATGATATATCTCGAATTCCAATCAAGGTGACTTTGTTGAGTTTTGTAAGTCAATTTGGATTTGACATCCAATCGAAAAATCGAGTGTTGAGGTAACCTTATTCCTAGCTCTTAGCTCTTCGGTTATCCTTCCACGGGGATATCCACTAAGGAATGTGGAGAGTTTCTAGATATTCGAGTTAGATTGAGTTTATCATTCTACTTTGTTTGAGTGTTCTTTTCAGACAGTCAATCATTGTTATCCTTTAGCATTACTCCGTTTGAAGTAGCGATTCGTGGATTGTGTGCTTCTTCTCCTTCGAGAAGAATATCTTGCTTATCTTATATCTTGCTGTTTTTTTTCTTGGAGCGGCTTGTGATATTGTAAGATTGACGAACACTCTGTCTCCTTTTGATGATTTTGAGAATCAAGTATTCTGGGAAAATCTCGATTCATTCTCTTAATGTTCTTTGGTTTGATTTTTTTTAAAGCTATATATATATATGAGTTTTAAAAAGAGAAATTGGAGTTTTGAGATATTTTAAAAAAATCAAAGAATGTTTTGAGAATATATTTATATGAGTAGTATTCTTTCATAGAAATGATTTTAGAGTGTTGGGTTATCCATCGAGTAGTTAAGAGTTCTGGTCGATACGCTTGATCAACGTTATCGATAGGAATCTCCTAAATGCTATGATGAGGCAATCAGACACAATGGTTTGTGTTTTAAAAAATTGAGATTTTGAAAATAATATTTTGAGATTATATATTAAATTTATTAGAGATTCAATGGAGAGGCAATGCCATTTATTTATTTATATATTTATTTTGAAATTATAAAGATGAGAATATATGAGAATATTCTTAAGCTATACTTTATTGGAAGTATATTTTGAGATTTTTAAATCTATATTAGATACATTGGATATTTTAAGAGAAGAGTTACAAGAATATTTGAAGATTGTTTTTAAAATATTTAAGTGTTTTAATAAAAAGAGTAAAGAGAATTTAAACCCTTAATTTATTTTGAGGGATATTATTATGGGTTTACAAATCTCTTTGGAAATTAATTTTGAAGTAAGAGAAGAAATTTGGACTTTTAATTTGAGTTTAAATTACTTACAAAGTAGTATAGTAAAGAGTTTGAAAATTTTCAAATGTTAAAAATCTAGATTTAAAATTTAAAAGATGTTGGGATTTAAAAATTCTAAATATCTTGGATTGAAAAGTAATTTGAGCCTATATCCTTATTTCTTGAGTATATTCTATCCTTGAGTTAATATCAACAACGTGCCTTATCGTGGTCGTTCGAGTTTGGTGGCCTTGCAAGAAGTCATTCCGTGATTTATTCATCTTGTCTATTGTGTTTATCTTGTTGTGAGGATGTTCTTTCCGCATTATTATGCAGAAAATCTTATTGATGATATTCATTATTGCTTAGAGTTTGGACTTAAGTGAGTTTGGTCCCGACTCTATTCGTAGATTTTTGTGAAATCAATCATTTTCGATTGATTAATTGTTGAACATCTTATTGAGTTTTTTTTCGAAGATGGGATATCTTAGAAATTCTTTCAAGTTACTTGGAAAATTCGATGGTTTGCTAATCGCTATATAAGCATTTGATGGGCCATTGGATTAACCAAGGAAGTTTTTCCTTGTTTCTTTCTACCACTCTATGTTGAGAATATGAATAGTTTGAGTTTCGAGCTTCTCTTTTATCCTTTGTCGATTGAATAAATTGTGTTGAATACAGATTTCCTCTATGAATTGCGAGGACGCAATTTTTATAAGAGGGGGAGTCTGTAACAACCCTAGTTGGAGAGTACCGTAAATATTAAATTATAATGAAGATTATAATTTAATATTGGAATTAATTGATTTTATTGGAAGAAAATGATGAATTATATTGTTTATTTGGAATAAACAATATAATATGAATAAATTTTGGGAGAACAATATAAAATAAGGTTTATTTCAAATTAAATGATTGAAGCAAATTTAAGATGAAGGAAAGATGAAGTAAACAACTTAATTGTGATCTTTGAGTTGGAAATTATCATTGATGGAATTTAGTAGGAGCATTAAAGGAATATTGGCAATTTATTCCAATATTCTCCTTTTATTGTAAAATAAAAGGGAAAATAAAAGTAGAAAGATTTCATTGTATAAATAGTAATAAACATATGTGTGAGATAAACTTGTTCCTTTATTTCATGAATTTTGAATATAGAGATGCAACTATATTCAATTAACATGTACGATTTGGCGATAATGTAATTTATTGTCAAATTGCATCTTTTCTTTGTTAAATACAAAGAAAATTGTTAAATAATTGTTTAATCATCATATGCATAATGAATTTGAATTTTTGGGCTAATGAATTGTAACAAAATAAATTAATCACTCCATTTCGATGGTTGGAGTGGTTTGGAATAATTAATGGAATTTGGTTTGGGTTGGGGAAATCATATTGGTAATTTTAAAACCAATAATACATTTTATTGTAAAATAAAATGTAGGGAATAAAAAAAAAAAATCTTCTTTGAGTATAAAAAAATGATGGACATGAGTAAAATAAAGTTTCTACTTTATTTCATGAATTTGAATGTAGTTAATTGACTACATTTGATTAAATTGATAATTTGTACAATATTGTGCTTGTTTGCCAATATTGTCATTTTATTAATTAAATATATATATGAGAATGAGTTAATAAAATAATTAAACATGATAACTATGATTAGAAATGTGAGAAATAATTTAATAATGTCTAAACATGTATTTGTTTTGTTTTGGGTACATAATATCTTTTTATTTAACCAATTGTATTAAATTTGCAATTTATTTTGCAATTATGGAAAAATTGGATAAATTGAGTAATAAATGGAAATTTAATAACAAAATTGTTAAAACTTATGTTTTGATAATTTTATTAAAAACTAGATGACATAACGAATCCAACGCATCCAAAATCATTAAAAACGGATTAAAAATGTAGAAGTTATGAAGATTTCAGCATTGTATAAGTGTAAATTGATCAACTTCATTCTTTTTGTTAAGTAATTAATTTTGGGTCTAATTACCTAATACATACCCATTAGTCCTAATGAGAAACATCTGGAGGAAAAATACGTTCTTCATCTTCAATTGTATACGGCTTCTCCTCAAAACTTCTTAAACTTAAAAACAATGGCTGCCTTCTCAAACCCTAGCCATATTTAATAAAATTCTTTGCTAAATCAATAGAAATTTGGATCTAATTCAACAAGAAGGTAATCTCCATCCTTCTCTATCTTGAATTTGAGGAGAAATCCATATTTGTTTATTGTAATTCTTGTTTTGTAATTTATCTTCTCTTGCATGCCTATTTTCAACAATCATAGGTCCGGCAAAGGCAAATTCGAGTTGAAAGCTTCCATCTTCAAGCCTAAATCATCATCTTTTTACTGCTAATAGGTAAGCTAAGGCTTATAGCAACTGTAAACGAATAAATTTCAGCAGCAAATAATCTTTTGCTTGAAATATTTGGTTAAATATGTTGAATTTTACCTCTGTTCTATATTGATTGGTGCTGAAAATGCCCTGTCTTGTTTTACTCATATCTGGCTCGTCCGGTATCGGATTGACGCCAATCTTTTTTCAGATTGTAGAGGACTGATTAGGGTTTGTTTATTTTAAATTTCATTGGGTTCTGAGTCCGTTTGGACCTTCTTAGTTGCTGTCAAAAATGAAAATCCGAGAGGGACTAAGCCCAGAATATTCTAGTGGCTAGTTAGTGTTTTCACCGTAACTTTTGTGTTTCTTATCAGAATTTTGATTTCTTCGATGTTCTGAAATCCTTGTGAAATATCCCACAACTTTCATGTTTTCGGTTTTGACTGATTTTGAAGTCTACATAGTGGAAAATTGGCATTTTCATCGCTGGCCTGTGTTGACAGGCAGCGCAAATAATTTCTTTCTTAGTAGTATTTTGATCATAACTTCTTCGTTACTCATCGGAATATCAAAATTTATGAAGTTTTGGAAACCTGAGGCTGTTGGCTACAATTTTTGTATTTTTTATTTTGTAGAATTTCAAAGTTTGCATGGTGGAAAATTGATGTTTTCAATGTTGGCCTGTTATGAACTGCCCCAACATTGATGTACTTGTTCGACTTTGATGATTTCATTTGCATGCTTTTGCAAGAATTTTACTACGAAATTTGATGCTAACATTTGATTCTTTTTTCCAGCAATGGACTAGTAAATTTAGAATGTGACTTGAATTCAAATTGGTTTTAAATACGATTTAAATTTTGAATATCGGTTTTTACCGATTAAATTGCAAATTGATGTTTTTCTGAGTTTTAAAAATCCGAATAAATTGCATAAAATCTTCTAAAATCATGGGTTGAGCAATAAATGTTTTTATACATTTTTAAAGGTTTTTAAACAATTATTCTTTATTTTCTAGGCTTTCAAAAATCATTAAAATTCTTTAAATGATGGGTTTTCACTCATAATCCTTTAGATAAATTTCTATAAATTGGTTTAAAATCCCGTTTTCTCTAGTAAAATATATTATAATTAATTTTATTTACTTTAATTACTTTTATGCTTTTTCGGACATATAAGGAAACAAATTAAAAGATTTAGTAAATCCGTGAGGTATGGGACTTGAGTATTTACTTTTTCGGTTAAATTCGGACTTGTACTATCGAAACGACATTGAGAAATCTTTTTGATTTACTCCTTGGGATTTACCACTTTGTGGTCTGGGATAGAGTGTTATATTAGTCTTTTAGACTAATAACTTTAGTCTAATATTTCGTATTCGGAAGCATATACGACATGAGACTATCTTGGGAAAAACACTATTGCCGATGATATGAGGCAATTGTTTTATATGAGATTTTCTGAGATTTATAATTTTATGGAATTTTCCACTTGTCAATGAGATAAGACAGGTTAGATATTATATGCCTTACGCCAATGACATGAGGCAATTCTTTGAGATTTTGATGCATTTGTTAGTGTGGCATCGACTAGCGGCTAGAAAACCGCTGAGTGAGGACGTACGGTATGGGACGTACGTAACCACTTTTCGGGTTACTATCCGAGAGTTTCTGACACATTCTGGGAATTACTAGTGCTATGACCTTTGGGTCATCTGAGAATCTGGGAATCTGAGAATCTGGGAATCTGAGAATCTGGGAATCTGAGAATCTGGGAATCTGAGAATCTGGGAAATTAAGAATCTGGGAAAGTGTGACTTCGGTCGCCTTAGAGATTCATGTGGGTACCTAACTATATTGCTAGCACTAGTCTGAGAACTTTAGCACGTGCAACATGCTTTAGCATGTAATTATTGGCCAATCTGAGATTTATTTTATGAGTTAAGAAAATTTTGATTTCACCATATTTTGATGTGTTTACTTAGCCTTATAGAGATGAATAAGGCGAAATATGAGTTTTTGAGGATTTTGGTGATTTCAATTTTATGGTTTTATACTTGGGTTTCATTTACTACTTTGAGAAGTTTATTTATTCATGTATCATATTTGGATGTTTTCTTTATATGCATGAATCCACTAGTATTAACCCAAGTAAGTGTAGAATTATACCATCTTAGAGATAGACAGTTCTTGATATCAACCTTAGTCATTCTTATCAATTATTGGTCCCTTGATGTATGTTTCCCCTTATACCTTATCGTATTTCCTCTCTAACGATAAGATTCAGTTGCCTGACCCGTGTGTTTTCACTCGGGTCAGACCGAGTTGTTTCAGGTATAATCTATTGGGCTTAGCTTGAAGTTGATGTTGGATATCAGCTCTTCTTTCTCTTGAGTAGTTTATTTCTTCTGCATACTCTGATGTTTTTACATTTGATTCGATGTATACGGTGTGGTCGTATACCACCTTTATTGTATTCATATTGTATTGTACTGAACGTGTATCAGTGTATATGTATATATATATATATGATGTTGGTTACTGTTCTGTGATGTGATTTACATTCAGTTATTGTATTTTGTTCTGATAGATCCGTTTGCCACCTATAGTTTTGGATTAAGCATTTACTGGGTATGTCGATCCACTTGAGTTGAAAAATTATAATGCATTTATCGACGTATTCAATGGATGTTTAAGACAAAATTATAGATGGTCGCCCTTAACCAGCCCTATTCTCCGCTTTAGTAGACAGAATTACTCATTAATTCTCTTTACTAAGGTGGGTCTCGGGGTGGGGCGTTACAATAAATGAGTTGAAATTATTTTCGAAGGATTTTATTTTTAATGATAAGTGTTATATTCCCTTCTCTTGACGCTAGAAAATGATTTCGGTGATGAGTGCACGCATCATCGGCGTTTATTTTCGAGAGTCCGAGTGGGGGAGACCACTTAATAGCTTGTCTAAACCTTGTTTTGACTCAAATTTTATTTTGTTTTGCATTCTCTATAGTACGATTTGATATATAAATTATATAAGTATATATTATTTCAAACCTTGATTTGAAATGAAATCGGGATTGGAATTCTTAAGTTCTTTAATAATTAATGATTTTTTTTATGATTGAAATGAATTTAGACTTGAATCATTAAGGAACTTCTGAATTGTGAAATGAGAAATGAACCTAAGAGCTAAGTGAAAATATCAATTGAAGTAGAAATCCTTAGAATTGGAAATTATGAACTTAAAATAAAATTGAAACTGTAAAACTCGCATAGTATTAAATTTCATTCTATAGCATAAATATAACTTACCAAATACTTAAAAAGTTTAAAATGCTAATAAGGATAAGTAGAGGAATAATATACCAAGTGTAAGAGTGAATGATAAAATGTGAAGATCTATTGATAGTTGTAAATAATAAAAGAAATTTAAGCTGTAAAATGAAGGATATATACAAATGAATGAATAAAATTTAAAATTAATGAAAAATAAAACTTGTAAATGGAAACTAATTAAATTTGAATATAACTAAATGTTAATAAACTTGGAAGTGTATGAAATAAAATTTTTTTGACTTGGAAATGTATAATCGATTTAGTGTAGATCTTGGAGGGATGTTAATGTTGATATGCATTGGTTGGATGGATGATAATTGATTAACTTAATAAGTGTTAAATTAATTGAGAATTAATAAGCTAAAAATGAATTTAAATTTATGGAATGAAAATGATAAGAATATTTGACATAAATAAGATTAAATAAATTGAGATATGGACAAAAATTGAAATGAGGTTTACTGTAATAAAAAGTTATTAATATAAAATGAGTATAAAATAAAAGTTAAAACTCTTAGAATTGGAGTGGAGTAAAATTTGAAACAAACTAGAAACTGTAAATTTTTAATCGAATAAGATATTTGTGTAAGTATATTCAAATCTAATGAAGTAAACAAATAGTGAATCAATTATATCTTTGTAATGAATTTGAATAGAAAGGTAAATGAGAATTGGATGAAAAATCAATTCAATATAAAACGATCAAAATGGAAATTTAAGGTGAAACTAAATGGTTAAGTGAAATATGGAAAGTAACCTAAACTTCTTAAATTGAATATAATGGAATCAAATAAGTTTAAATCATTAAACATTCTTGTTAACAAAATTTAATAAGATTGATTTGTATAATACTCAAAATTTCATTTATATAAACGTATATAACTTGCCTTTTTTTTTAAAAAGTTGAAATGTTGATGTATATATGTAATAGAATGTTATACAAGTTGAAACTAAAATAATGGAATGTTTGATATTTAAATTTGTTTAAGGTTGGAGTGTGAATTGATTTTTTTTTAAAACAAAATGGATACTTAAAAGAATGTATAAATAAAATGGATATGTCTATGAAATAATTGTATACTTGAAAAATAGTTTAGAAATGTTCTACCAATAGATCCAGCGTTAAATGAAGGTAAAAATGTGAAATTTGATATGAATAAAGTTATATATAAACTTGAATTAATCAAAACCACTTGAAAATCTATGTTACCAAATTTCTAGATCAAAATCGTTACACTAGTTTTGGTTGGGAAAAATTTGGACATAAGTGCTGTACTAGAACAACGATAACTTGAGATTTATTAATCCGATTGAGTCCAAATTTTTTGCAAATGAAAGTTCTTTCAGTAAGCTAAAAGTCTTATTTGGATCACTTTGACAGATTTTGTAATTTGATTAGCCTAAACTGAGTCTGAACTGGATGGACATTCCCTGTCCTATCTAAATTTTCTATGTTGAAAGCTGAAAGTAAACTGAGCATAACTTTCAAACCGTAAGTCCGATTTTGACGATCTTTATATCGCTGGAAGCTTAGAACGAGTGGAACAGCTTTTCTTTTATAAGTATTCTCATATTTCGGAATTTACTGTGTCAAAACCTGAGTCTTTGCAGCAGGTCTGAATTTATAAATGTGAAATTTTAGGTTGCTGTCTTCTTAAGCTATGATTGTAATGTCTCATATTGATATTTCTTCTTATATACATGTTCTCATCTATTCATTGAGTATTTAGTAGGTATCGATGGCGTGCGGTACGTATGGAGCTCGTTTCATGCTAAATTTGCTAAAATATGCTTGCTAATAACAAATAAAAGGTACATACTCGTATTACATATCGTATTTGATATTATATATTGTTTCCCCATGATTGGGATGCCTCATCAGTGAGATGAGATGTATTGTAACGACCCCGCTTCCTACGCCTAGGAAGGAGTATCGTTTTTAAGAAAAGAAAGAGATGAGAAAGTAGAAAAGATAGAGAAGAAAGAACAACAACATCAGAATCTTACAGCGGAATGATAATTTATAATATATCACAAAAGTATTTACATAATATGCAACTTCAATCAGAGTTATACAGATAATACATCACATACTAGACAGTTATAAACTCCTGTCTAGTTAATACAACTCAATACACAATACAACTCAACCATATGACTCAGAGATGCCAACACAGCGGAACCATATGTATAACTATAACGCTGAAGCCTCCTGCTCCATTGCTCCTCCAGAATTCGTCAAAGCTAACCTGAATCCCTTGGCTACCCGTAAAAATTTGGGTACCCGAGAGTTTATGAAAAAGAAAAATAAACTCCGGATCAGACATGGGTCTGGTATGAGTAACAGTTTAAAGTTGCTTAACTTTAAAAATCTTTTGAAAACAAAGGATATCACGTAAGACTTCACCACACATAAACATGGAAAAGTTTTTACCTTACGCTAACCAAAACATTTGATAGGAAATTCTGTGATATTATAATAGTGTCTAGGGTTTTCAAGTAAAATACAGAAATAGCTGAAATGCTTACATCTCACATTCCAACATAGTTGGGCACAACTAATTCGTACGGCACTTATTGGATTTTGGATTCCATACAATGGCAGGGCTACTGGGGTACCGCCCGTCACAGTACGGGGCCTAGATCACCGTACCGAGGATTACTCCCTTCATCCCCTGCAACACAAGGCCGGAACCATTCCTTACTGAACAGTCCCGAACAAGATAAACCCCGGCAGTTGTCATGACCAACCGCCCACACAGCCGAAAATAAGGGACATCTAGACAGGGGAATATCCTTGTCCTGCTTGGGCATGACCCACCTAACCTTGCTGCACCTCCCCTGTTTTAGCCATTCCCGGTTGATGAGGCTTGAGGCTGCGATTACCTTTAGAGAACATAATTCTTAGAATGCTCATCGCCCACCTGACGATGTGTTGAAAGCATTCAATCCATACAAGTTCGTTCCGGGTTCGAACGAAACCGAAGGCATTATCTCGTTACACTCATTTTGGAATCACCCTCAGAGTTAACGACGATAACCCTTGCATTCTGAACCTTCATCTTCACTTCAGATTAGCGACCTATCGTTAATTTGGAATCGATGTGGTTTTCGGATGTTCCAAATGCGGAAACCCGATCCCGGTCTCATCGAAATCCAAAACGTGTCTTTTAGGGCCAAGTTGTCTATTTAGCCTTATCAGTTTAATTCAATATAATTCAATATACACACAGATGGATATAATATCACAATAGATAGTCACAGATAATCTCATAAACAGAAAATCAATAATTTCATCCAAACAGATAACTAGAGATTATCATATTTAAACTAAGCATCCATACCAGATAGATAGTATTCATGTCATAACACCATCAAATGAGATATCAATATCATACATCCATAAGCAATGATTTAAAATCATCCCATTTGTAATTAATTTAAAATGAATTAAATTAACTACTTCCATCCCTAATTAATTTAAAGTAAATTAAATTAATTACTTTATCTATAAATCCTGCTTATATAACCATTAATTAATTATAGATCAAATTAATTAATGATCTTCTAAATATTCATCTCAATTAAACACCTTGATTAATCAATCTCTAATTACAATAAGTAACTATTCTTTAATTAATTTCACAAATTAATTATCCTAAATTAATTAACATTTAATTACTTCATTTTTGAATTAACTATAATTAAATACATTTATCCTTAATTAATTACATTATTTAATTATTTCTTAATTAACCCATTTTTTAATTTACATTATTAATTATATTAATTAATGATCTCTAATTCAGATTAAATTACTTTATTAATCACATTAAGTGATTAATCTTGTATTAATTATTAATCCCCTTTGATTAATATCAACTAGTAATTTACCACCCTTAATTACTTATATAAATAAATTAATTATTCCCATAATTAATTATCTCCACTAATTAATCCGAAGATTAATTATAAAAGTAATTATCCAAATTACTTTTTTTTTCACATCATTTTTCAGTAATTAACGTTAATTACTTCCTTAACTAATTGTGCTCCATTGCATACACTAAGAAATTACACTTATCAATTATCAAATGATTTTCTTATATTAATTAAACTAAATTAATTAACTTAAATTAATCATTTATCAAAATTAATTACAATAGGTAATTAATCTCTTAATTACTTTTATCAGGTAATTACATTTAACAATTTTACAATAGATTATCTAATTAATCTGATTAATTATCAAAATTAATCTCATTAATAAATTACTTAGTAATCTTTAGTTAATTATCTTCATTAACTAATAACATTACTTAAATTACTTTCTTAAATAAATTTTCAATTATAAATTGATCTAAACTATTAACACATAAGTCATTTCTTAATTAACCTTTTATTCCTACGATAATTTATTTCTTTACTTATGACTTTATCAACATTACATTTTAAATTTAAATTCAAATATCATTTATATTTAAGATTCAAAATGACTGTAATTTAAATTCAATTTACAACATTTTAAATAAATGTAATTAACACTTATTATTTACATATAGGAACTTGTATAAGAAAGTCTTTTAAATTAAATTAATTGAATCTTAATTTAAATTTAAATCCCCAAAATACATTTATATTTGAACATGCAATTTCAAGTTAAACACTTTATTTAGCATCCATTCAACAAAAAACTTGCAAAAATCCAATTCAAATATTTAATTACAGACAAATTATTTTTAAAATGGACTATTTGAATTTATCTTTGATTTATACATTTAGATTTTAACACTGATTTATACTTTCAGATTTTTGAATTCATTAGTTTACTTAAATTTTTAAACTTGGTTTTTAACTTGCTTTGAAAAACTTGATTTTTAATTTTTGATTTAAAATCCAAATTTGTTTCTAAAAACTTGTATTCAAAAATTCAGTTGGATCTATATTTTGAACTTTTAAATTTTTCAAACACAATTTAAGTTTGATTCAAATTTTAAATTAAATCTAAAATCTGAAAACTGTCAGGTTATAACCCTAACAGGAAAACCATATTTTTATTTGTTTTAAACTTTATTTTAATTTAAATTTGAATTCAAAAGTAAACTTGAATTCGACCCTAAAACTGTTTTAACATGTTCCAACTTATTACTTACTTTAGATTTCATTTTAATTTTAAAACAGAACCTTGTTTCCAGTTGTTACCAACCTGAAACAATAAAACACAAGTCCCTTTTTTTCATTTACTTCGGGTTTCTCCTAGCTTTACTTCGAGTCCCATACTCGCTTTACTCGAGTTCTCCCCTAACCAGAAACTTGACACAGCAACAACTACCCAGTTTCCACTGCACGGTGCACGTGCACCGTGACTATGACCATCTCCGGCCATCCACTCAGGCTTCAACACATCACCGGCCACCACCAGACCCAAACACGATCATCCATAGCCACCTCATTTGCTTGAAACAAATTCAAGCTCGTCTCACAAAACCTGGAACTATAAACAGTTCTTCCCCACGAGACCTGTCAACACTTCGCCACCCCTCCTCCGACCTCCAGAGGACGACCACCACCGACGACTGCTTTGACTTTCACCCCTCTACCCATTCCCAATTCCCTGTTTAACTCGATGCACCAATGGAAACGAACAAGGCCAGACTTCAACCCAGTTTAAAATTAGGTTTCCTTACTGAAATCGACAACCACCATCGCCACAATGATTGATAGGCCCTCTGACCATTTTTCATGCCCTCTCCAATGCCCCATCTCCCTCCAGAACAAATCTCAACCTCTCCGATCAACGGTAGTGTCAGAGACAACCCAAATTTCCTAATTTGATTAAACCAGAAATGCAACCATAAACCTTAACTAAAAAATACAATTCTAGTTTTAAAAATCCTATTTTCAGATAAGAATTTAATTTATAAACCTGAATTACTAATTTAAGTTGTTTGAAATTTTACTCCTATTAAACATTGACAGTTCCTTTGAGGCTTTCAGGATAGTTCTACCATATTTGATTTGAATTTATATTTTTTTAAGTTTACTTTATGATCAAACAACTTATTTTGTTTAGTTCCTAGGCCCTGACAACAAGAAGATCAACAGTGATGATTTTTAAAAATGAAACATGAGCTTGAATCTTAGATACAGAGGTGTGTTACCAGTTATCAACACACATACATGCAGTAACACATATACATAGAAATGCATTAAGATTTATTCACAACTCAGACAATAATCAAACAACATATATACTTAAATAAGTTAAATTTTTAAGTTACTCACAGCAATGGAAAACTAATCAAGTTTATAATGAAACAGATTAGATTTGCAGGCTTGAAAATCTACAGTAATTTCCCTTTCACAATAATGCAGAGTAAAAATGAATATATAATTATTAATAAAATATATTCAAGCATTCAAATATTGCATGCATCAGATTTTAAAACTTAAGAAATTCAAGAGTGTTACTCACAGAAATTTGCAGAACAGAGTCTTCTTGTGTTTGAAATAACTTGAACTTTAAAAACTGGAAATTTCTACTTGATTTTCCCTTCTGATTCTTCTTGCTTTCTCAGTTGAAATGCTACTAAGTTTGTATAATTGAAACTGTTTGCTATTGTTCTTTGTTTCAGATTTTTAATGAACGAACTAAAACAAAATATGCATATATAAAGAAGTTCAGGGGAAGGTGGCATCTGAGACAAGCAAATCTGCAGATTTTTATTTGTGTTTTGTTTTATTAGGCCAAATCTTTAATTTAGGGGGCTGAGTTGATTTCAACAGTTCAAAATGATTTTATTATGTGCTAATAAATAAAAGCATTAAATGTAAATGTACTAGATGTTTACACTAATCTTATTCTATGTACAATGATATTTTGTTTTGCAGTAAGCTACAGGTTGACAATATTTCTATGTCTGCATATGCTTAAATATTGTACTTAGTGTCTACAACTACTCATTGTTATGTATAGATATTTATATTTTTTTTTTTCTAAGCTATGCACTCCTCTGCCCTAACCTGCAAATGTAATTTATTTACTTTGCTATGTTCATCACTCTTACAAACAACTTGCAAATGTTTGTACTGTTATTTTGTTTGTTTTCATACTTGATGTTTATGCTTATCTGAGTCTTATTCTATAAGCTACTAACATTTTTATCTTATGTTTTATACTTGTCTGCATATATTTTTCTTTACTTTTTTTTTTATTTTATTTGCCAACATAATTATTGTATAACATGATTACTTGCTTCCCCCTTTTTAGCTTTGCATTCTATTTTACATGTTTATATTCTTGCCTTGTCTATTTCCTTTACAGGCTGCATTTATTTATCTTGCTTTGTTTATCTTTTTTTTCTTCTTTGCTTTGAGTACTTTATTTCAATATTTGTTGTGAATGTTTTTGACTTATGTAATTATGTTAACCTCATACATTTAATTCATTCTTAAGTTAAATATTTATAAAGTTTACTTTATTTTAAATTTACAAACCATAGCTTTACAAAATACTTATATATATAAATGAATTTAAAATAACACTTTCTTTTATATTAAAATCTATTTATAAAAAAATATATTGCATTATTGTTATTGTTTAAAAATCACTCATTACTAATTTAAAATGATTCATAAATGAAATCATTACCTAAACAAATTACCTATTTTCTAAAGTTGAAGTAAAAAGAACAAAACAATCTTTTTATTTAAATTTAAACTCTAGGCTAAAATCATTTTAAACAAATTAAACTTTATCTTGAGTATTTTAAAGATTATGCTATTATTTATACAATATTAAATTTCCAAATTTTCTATTAAATTTAAAAACAAAACTGATCTATTTATAATATATACCAATCTATACATATATATATTATAAATAGAAACAATTTAAATTAGCTTTTAAAAGATAAATTATCAGTTAAATATTTATTTAAAAGAAGATGATTAAATTATTAACAAATATTATCAAATCAATTTAATATTTAATGTAGATTATTAAATTGATATTGCCCCAAATTTCCGGGATATCACATTCTTCCCCCCTTAAAAGAATTTCGTCCCCGAAATTTAAAACAAATTTAATTTAATAATCTAGGTAAAGATTTATTTTAGAACACAAGCATATATTAATTATAAGCTAACAATCATAGCAACCAATTCATCCAAACGAACAAATCTAACTATCCAGACAAAATTCTGGATAGAATTTCCTCGAGTTTTCCCAAGTATAAATACCGGGTTACTCGCCCTATAGAATCCCAACAATCAATATTACTAAGCTACAGAGCTTCCACTCATCTAGATGTACAAAACAAGGCGGGATATCATACTACAGGCAAGTCTGAATCAACAACTACAACTCCCTGAACTACTGATTCTACACCCAGAGATAGTCTTACACGTACTCCCTCAGAGATACGTGAAACACAACAAATTCCAGTTATCCAAACTGACAATTCAATCCTGTAGACTAAACACTTATCCAAAATCAAATTTCCGACTTCAGAATCCAAATTCGTCCGTCTCTTATCCAGAAGAAATTTAAACAGGTGCACTCCAATCTGGCCTCAGATCCTGAAAAATTTCCTATAGAATTCTCCCATCCAAACACTGCAACATCCAGATGCTTCCAAACTAAAACAGCTGCCACCATGCTTCCACTGCGCAACTATGATTGAACAGATGAAAATGCTGATTATGAACTCAAGCACAGACCAGTCAATAAAACTCAAAAGTTCCTCCAAAATTATGAGCTGCTTCACCAAACTCAATCTTCAGATATTAGCAAAACTTTGACTCCTTGAAGGCATCCAGAAAAATTTCTCTGAAACTCAAGAGAACGCTCAAATTATCGCAAGTCACTTTTGCGATCAACCCAGCTTACTTCCAAGAAAAACTGTTCTCTCTACACCAAACAGAACAACCCACACTTAACTAGCCAATCCATCGAAGAAATGGGATCCACTCTGCTGCTGTGAAATTACCCCAAGAAAAACTACCAAGCCAGAAGACTTCCTTGACGGCACATAGAACACTCCGGGCTGCCACTGTTGACTCAAATGCCAAAGAATTCCTTGCAAACACCCAAAATACTCCAAACAGCACTGCGGACACCAATGCCAAGAAATTCCAAATCCAAGGCTCTTCGAGAAACTCGGACCTCAAACCAAACACTAGTATCCTATTGATCGCAGCCACAACACCGAGCAGACACACTTCTAAATCTTGTTCCAAAGAAACATCTTCGGAGACATCCATAGTCACTGTGTCTCATCACACAGCTAATACATCCTGGGGTATCAGGATAACATCACTCGCTTCTGTCCAACCGACAGATCCAAAATCTAGCTCATCCAAACTTATACTTCAAAAATGAACTCCGACCCTTAACAGGTTTACTTCAGAGATCACTGAAATCCTTACACCATCCAAAGTTCACTCGAGACGGTAATAGATCTGCAGTCTCGACAGATACACTTCCAACCATTGATAGTCGTGTTATACTCACCACTACCCTATCTACCTTTATAACTTATATTGGAAAACCCGAACAGGTAACCCAACAAATAGGTAGAAATAAATATATAAATATAGATCAAAATTACAAATACGCTCTCTCAAGAAAGAAACACTTTAGAGCCTAGGTATTCGCTCAACCTAGCGCTCTGATACCACTGTAACGACCCCGCTTCCTACGCCCAGGAAGAAGTATCGTTTTTAAGAAAAGAAAGAGATGAGAAAGTAGAAAAGATAGAGAAGAAAGAACAACAACATCAGAATCTTACAGCGGAATGATAATTTATAATATATCACATAAGTATTTACATAATATGCAACTTCAATCAGAGTTATACAGATAATACATCACATACTAGACAGTTATAAACTCCTGTCTAGTTAATACAACTCAATACACAATACAACTCAACCATATGACTCAGAGATGCCAACACAGCGGAACCATATGTATAACTATAACGCTGAAGCCTCCTGCTCCATTGCTCCTCCAGAATTCGTCAAAGCTAACCTGAATCCCTTGGCTACCCGTAAAAATTTGGGTACCCGAGAGTTTATGAAAAAGAAAAATAAACTCCGGATCAGACATGGGTCTGGTATGAGTAACAGTTTAAAGTTGCTTAACTTTAAAAATCTTTTGAAAACAAAGGATATCACGTAAGACTTCACCACACATAAACATGGAAAAGTTTTTACCTTACGCTAACCAAAACATTTGATAGGAAATTCTGTGATATTATAATAGTGTCTAGGGTTTTCAAGTAAAATACAGAAATAGCTGAAATGCTTACATCTCACATTCCAACATAGTTGGGCACAACTAATTCGTACGGCACTTATTGGATTTTGGATTCCATACAATGGCAGGGCTACTGGGGTACCGCCCATCACAGTACGGGGCCTAGATCACCGTACCGAGGATTACTCCCTTCATCCCCTGCAACACAAGGCCGGAACCATTCCTTACTGAACAGTCCCGAACAAGATAAACCCCGGCAGTTGTCATGACCAACCGCCCACACAGCCGAAAATAAGGGACATCTAGACAGGGGAATATCCTTGTCCTGCTTGGGCATGACCCACCTAACCTTGCTGCACCTCCCCTGTTTTAGCCATTCCCGGTTGATGAGGCTTGAGGCTGCGATTACCTTTAGAGAACATAATTCTTAGAATGCTCATCGCCCACCTGACGACGTGTTGAAAGCATTCAATCCATACAAGTTCGTTCCGGGTTCGAACGAAACCGAAGGCATTATCTCGTTACACTCATTTTGGAATCACCCTCAGAGTTAACGACGATAACCCTTGCATTCTGAACCTTCATCTTCACTTCAGATTAGCGACCTATCGTTAATTTGGAATCGATGTGGTTTTCGGATGTTCCAAATGCGGAAACCCGATCCCGGTCTCATCGAAATCCAAAACGTGTCTTTTAGGGCCAAGTTGTCTATTTAGCCTTATCAGTTTAATTCAATATAATTCAATATACACACAGATGGATATAATATCACAATAGATAGTCACAGATAATCTCATAAACAGAAAATCAATAATTTCATCCAAACAGATAACTAGAGATTATCATATTTAAACTAAGCATCCATACCAGATAGATAGTATTCATGTCATAACACCATCAAATGAGATATCAATATCATACATCCATAAGCAATGATTTAAAATCATCCCATTTGTAATTAATTTAAAATGAATTAAATTAACTACTTCCATCCCTAATTAATTTAAAGTAAATTAAATTAATTACTTTATCTATAAATCCTGCTTATATAACCATTAATTAATTATAGATCAAATTAATTAATGATCTTCTAAATATTCATCTCAATTAAACACCTTGATTAATCAATCTCTAATTACAATAAGTAACTATTCTTTAATTAATTTCACAAATTAATTATCCTAAATTAATTAACATTTAATTACTTCATTTTTGAATTAACTATAATTAAATACATTTATCCTTAATTAATTACATTATTTAATTATTTCTTAATTAACCCATTTTTTAATTTACATTATTAATTATATTAATTAATGATCTCTAATTCAGATTAAATTACTTTATTAATCACATTAAGTGATTAATCTTGTATTAATTATTAATCCCCTTTGATTAATATCAACTAGTAATTTACCACCCTTAATTACTTATATAAATAAATTAATTATTCCCATAATTAATTATCTCCACTAATTAATCCCAAGATTAATTATAAAAGTAATTATCCAAATTACTTTTTTTTTCACATCATTTTTCAGTAATTAACGTTAATTACTTCCTTAACTAATTGTGCTCCATTGCATACACTAAGAAATTACACTTATCAATTATCAAATGATTTTCTTATATTAATTAAACTAAATTAATTAACTTAAATTAATCATTTATCAAAATTAATTACAATAGGTAATTAATCTCTTAATTACTTTTATCAGGTAATTACATTTAACAATTTTACAATAGATTATCTAATTAATCTGATTAATTATCAAAATTAATCTCATTAATAAATTACTTAGTAATCTTTAGTTAATTATCTTCATTAACTAATAACATTACTTAAATTACTTTCTTAAATAAATTTTCAATTATAAATTGATCTAAACTATTAACACATAAGTCATCTCTTAATTAACCTTTTATTCCTACGATAATTTATTTCTTTACTTATGACTTTATCAACATTACATTTTAAATTTAAATTCAAATATCATTTGTATTTAAGATTCAAAATGACTGTAATTTAAATTCAATTTACAACATTTTAAATAAATGTAATTAACACTTATTATTTACATATAGGAACTTGTATAAGAAAGTCTTTTAAATTAAATTAATTGAATCTTAATTTAAATTTAAATCCCCAAAATACATTTATATTTGAACATGCAATTTCAAGTTAAACACTTTATTTAGCATCCATTCAACAAAAAACTTGCAAAAATCCAATTCAAATATTTAATTACAGACAAATTATTTTTAAAACGGACTATTTGAATTTATCTTTGATTTATACATTTAGATTTTAACACTGATTTATATTTTCAGATTTTTGAATTCATTAGTTTACTTAAATTTTTAAACTTGGTTTTTAACTTGCTTTGAAAAACTTGATTTTTAATTTTTGATTTAAAATCCAAATTTGTTTCTAAAAACTTGTATTCAAAAATTCAGTTGGATCTATATTTTGAACTTTTAAATTTTTCAAACACAATTTAAGTTTGATTCAAATTTTAAATTAAATCTAAAATCTGAAAACCGTCAGGTTATAACCCTAACAGGAAAACCATATTTTTATTTGTTTTAAACTTTATTTTAATTTAAATTTGAATTCAAAAGTAAACTTGAATTCGACCCTAAAACTGTTTTAACATGTTCCAACTTATTACTTACTTTAGATTTCATTTTAATTTTAAAACAGAACCTTGTTTCCAGTTGTTACCAACCTGAAACAATAAAACACAAGTCCCTTTTTTTCATTTGCTTCGGGTTTCTCCTAGCTTTACTTCGAGTCCCATACTCGCTTTACTCGAGTTCTCCCCTAACCAGAAACTTGACACAGCAACAACTACCCAGTTTCCACTACACGGTGCACGTGCACCGTGACTATGACCATCTCCGGCCATCCACTCAGGCTTCAACACATCACCGGCCACCACCAGACCCAAACACGATCATCCATAGCCACCTCATTTGCTTGAAACAAATTCAAGCTCGTCTCACAAAACCTGGAACTGTAAACAGTTCTTCCCCACGAGACCTGTCAACACTTCGCCACCCCTCCTCCGACCTCCAGAGGACGACCACCACCGACGACTGCTTTGACTTTCACCCCTCTACCCATTCCCAATTCCCTGTTTAACTCGATGCACCAATGGAAACGAACAAGGCCAGACTTCAACCCAGTTTAAAATTAGGTTTCCTTACTGAAATCGACAACCACCATCGCCACAATGATTGATAGGCCCTCTGACCATTTTTCATGCCCTCTCCAATGCCCCATCTCCCTCCAGAACAAATCTCAACCTCTCCGATCAACGGTAGTGTCAGAGACAACCCAAATTTCCTAATTTGATTAAACCAGAAATGCAACCATAAACCTTAACTAAAAAATACAATTCTAGTTTTAAAAATCCTATTTTCAGATAAGAATTTAATTTATAAACCTGAATTACTAATTTAAGTTGTTTGAAATTTTACTCCTATTAAACATTGATAGTTCCTTTGAGGCTTTCAGGATAGTTCTACCATATTTGATTTGAATTTATATTTTTTTAAGTTTACTTTATGATCAAACAACTTATTTTGTTTAGTTCCTAGGCCCTGACAACAAGAAGATCAACAGTGATGATTTTTAAAAATGAAACATGAGCTTGAATCTTAGATACAGAGGTGTGTTACCAGTTATCAACACACATACATGCAGTAACACATATACATAGAAATGCATTAAGATTTATTCACAACTCAGACAATAATCAAACAACATATATACTTAAATAAGTTAAATTTTTAAGTTACTCACAGCAATGGAAAACTAATCAAGTTTATAATGAAACAGATTAGATTTGCAGGCTTGAAAATCTACAGTAATTTCCCTTTCACAATAATGCAGAGTAAAAATGAATATATAATTATTAATAAAATATATTCAAGCATTCAAATATTGCATGCATCAGATTTTAAAACTTAAGAAATTCAAGAGTGTTACTCACAGAAATTTGCAGAACAGAGTCTTCTTGTGTTTGAAATAACTTGAACTTTAAAAACTGGAAATTTCTACTTGATTTTCCCTTCTGATTCTTCTTGCTTTCTCAGTTGAAATGCTACTAAGTTTGTATAATTGAAACTGTTTGCTATTGTTCTTTGTTTCAGATTTTTAATGAACGAACTAAAACAAAATATGCATATATAAAGAAGTTCAGGGGAAGGTGGCATCTGAGACAAGCAAATCTGCAGATTTTTATTTGTGTTTTGTTTTATTAGGCCAAATCTTTAATTTAGGGGGCTGAGTTGATTTCAACAGTTCAAAATGATTTTATTATGTGCTAATAAATAAAAGCATTAAATGTAAATGTACTAGATGTTTACACTAATCTTATTCTATGTACAATGATATTTTGTTTTGCAGTAAGCTACAGGTTGACAATATTTCTATGTCTGCATATGCTTAAATATTGTACTTAGTGTCTACAACTACTCATTGTTATGTATAGATATTTATATTTTTTTTTTCTAAGCTATGCACTCCTCTGCCCTAACCTGCAAATGTAATTTATTTACTTTGCTATGTTCATCACTCTTACAAACAACTTGCAAATGTTTGTACTGTTATTTTGTTTGTTTTCATACTTGATGTTTATGCTTATCTGAGTCTTATTCTATAAGCTACTAACATTTTTATCTTATGTTTTATACTTGTCTGCATATATTTTTCTTTACTTTTTTTTTTTTATTTGCCAACATAATTATTGTATAACATGATTACTTGTTTCCCCCTTTTTAGCTTTGCATTCTATTTTACATGTTTATATTCTTGCCTTGTCTATTTCCTTTACAGGCTGCATTTATTTATCTTGCTTTGTTTATCTTTTTCTTCTTCTTTGCTTTGAGTACTTTATTTCAATATTTGTTGTGAATGTTTTTGACTTATGTAATTATGTTAACCTCATACATTTAATTCATTCTTAAGTTAAATATTTATAAAGTTTACTTTATTTTAAATTTACAAACCATAGCTTTACAAAATACTTATATATATAAATGAATTTAAAATAACACTTTCTTTTATATTAAAATCTATTTATAAAAAAATATATTGCATTATTGTTATTGTTTAAAAATCACTCATTACTAATTTAAAATGATTCATAAATGAAATCATTACCTAAACAAATTACCTATTTTCTAAAGTTGAAGTAAAAAGAACAAAACAATCTTTTTATTTAAATTTAAACTCTAGGCTAAAATCATTTTAAACAAATTAAACTTTATCTTGAGTATTTTAAAGATTATGCTATTATTTATACAATATTAAATTTCCAAATTTTCTATTAAATTTAAAAACAAAACTGATCTATTTATAATATATACCAATCTATACATATATATATTATAAATAGAAACAATTTAAATTAGCTTTTAAAAGATAAATTATCAGTTAAATATTTATTTAAAAGAAGATGATTAAATTATTAACAAATATTATCAAATCAATTTAATATTTAATGTAGATTATTAAATTGATATTGCCCTAAATTTCCGGGATACCACATGTATATTTATGATTATACGTGTATTGGCATTTTTGGGGACCTAGCCGCGCAAAGGAGTCTCTGCCGAAATTTTCCGTGAATTTATGACTTAGAAATTTTAATTGAAATTGGATTGTTTTCTAATTTATATACTAATTATTATTTTATGAATTAGAAGAAAATTCTACTTTGTATAAGTATCAAATGATTTACCTTTTACTACGTTCCTTTTCGAGGACGAAAAGTTTTGAGTGGGGAAGAATGTAACGACCCGTATTTTTGACTAATTAAAATTATTAAATTTAATATGAATTGGAATAAAAAAATGGATAAAACTAAAAAATTTAATATATTGATTATGTAAATTTACAAGATTTGAATTTAAATAAACTATTAAACAATAATTTGAGTTGAAAGTAATAACTTATTTTATTGTTAGTAAGAAGATGGTTTGTTTTGTAATAATGATAAATAATGAGATTGAAGTTTAAGGTGAAATTAATTTTAAGAAATGAATCAACTATTCTATAAATTAAAATCCAATAAAAAAATTTGATAGTTGAAATTATAATTAAATGTAAGAAAACGAATTTCGATAGATTTTAATAATAACTTACATTTGATTTGAATAAAGGATAATTGGTTAAATAATCTAGGATGAGATTAGAATTTATATTGAATTTTATTGAATGGAATTGAGGTTATTAATTTATAATTTAATTCAATTGAACTGGATAAATGATATAATTTGGATTTCAAATAAATGAAAATTGAATCTATATTTGATCATTAAGATTTGAAAATTTATTAATTGAATTATGATTGGAATTTAATTGAAATGGTTATATATAAATTTTAAAACAAAATTGGATCAATAGAGTGGAATCAATTAAATTAATAATTGGAAGTTTCAATAGATATTTGTAACTAATTGAAGATGTAAATAAATGAAAGTGAAATCGATTGTTAATGAATATAGAGTGACTTTTATTTTATTTAGATTTGAAGGAATTTAATGAATTTTAGAATTGAATTAAAAAATTGAATTAACGTAAATTGGATATCTATTTTAATTCAATTAAACCTATGAAAATAACAAATTATGATACTACTCGGATTTCGATGAAACTAGTTTCATCGGATCCGTAATAGTAAATTTTTGTAGTATTTCGAATTTCGTATCGATTGGACGTACCGTTTAGTCGTGCAACACAGAAACGCGTCGAAATTGATTTAAGTAAATTAAAAGTGAATTAAGATTGATTTTGAAATAACTTCTGTATACAATGGAATTCGACCTCCAAACCTGTTCCATTGAATTCAGAAATATCGAAAACATCCATTTCGATATATAGATCGTTATGGTTACGCTTAGAATTGTGAAATTTTAATGTTCAGACTTATTTGTTCTGTTTAGGCCCAATTGGATTTAATATGTGTTTCTATCTTTTATTACAGCCCAATCCATCTAATCCTAACCCTAACTCTAACTCCAGCCGCCACTACACATCACTTCTACGTGCTTTCATTTCTCATCTGTTTCTGGTTTGAAATGGCAGAAACTACAAACACAAAATCAAATTGAAAAATCAAACTTTTTGAAAAATTCCAGAAAAATTATGTAAATTAAGATCTCGACAATACGAACCTACGTCCTTCGTTCATTTGTCGAAACACTGCACGAATCAACGGGAAAGATTGGTCAAAGTTCAAAAACACGAAATTTTAGGGTTTGATTTGGGCTTTTTCGATTGGAGCGATGATTCGAGATGGAGTATAAACGGAAGTTGTAGAGAATCTTGTTTGGAAGCTAACGCAATTGGTCGGAGACGTTATCGTCACCTATGGCGATCGAATTTGGGCAAATAGTGTTTCGGGTTCTCCTACTTTCAAGCGAAACGGCGAGTTCGGCTGAGGCGACCGGAGACGACGCCGTTGATGGTGAAGGTGCGGCCGGATATGCTCTGTCGATTGGTCATCGTGCGGAGTGCTAACATGGTCGGAGGCAACGGGAATCGACGGTCAAAGTTGGCGGGTTGGTGCATTTATTTTTGACCTGGAGATAAGCTTTGAAGCGGGAACGAAGTGTTGAGATGATGGTGAGGTGTCGTGTGTTTATTTGTCCCGTTATTTAATTATTAATTTAATTATCAAATCTTCTTATATGAATAACTTTCACATACGAGGTCGGACTCACACGCGGTTTGTTCCGTTGGAATCGTATCGAAATTTCTGACGATATGAAACTAGTTTGGATGCAATCGGAGACTGTCAAATTTTAGGACCTTCTATTGGATTTTAAACCGATTAAAATCAAAGGTGAGTGCTCAACCCACTCACGCAATACAAAAATATCTCTATGTTTGTTGAATAATTATCTTGTAGTGAAATATGATTGATTGATTGATTGCTAATTTAGTTTGACACCTTAATTAATTAAAATTGACAGTTGAATTAGAATTATATTAATTTGGCAATTAAATTAGAATTAACTGAAATTGTTTGTTGATTTGAATTTGGAATTACATTGCTAGTTAAATACCTAATACCTGTCAAATAATTAACTGTTGATATATATTGATTGTTTGGATGTGATGGATGTTATCGATGGATATGTTGAATGTATGGATGTTTATTTATATTGATTATTAACTGTTATTATCCCTTCTGATATATTATAAATGTTCGTCTATGTCAAAAAAAAAAAAAAAAATCCCCCTGTTAATCACTTTGATGGTATGGATGTTTTATATGATAAAAATTTTCCCTACCCTTCACCTTGGATGTTACGGGCATCAAATAAATCCGAGATGAATTATTTTAATGAATTAAGAAATAGGTTGAAAGGTTAAATAACTATATCACTTGATTTGGATTGAGATGATATATATCCATCCCCAAAATTAAATTGAAATTAAAATTTAACTATCACTTGGCCATAGAATAGAAAATTATATACGGACACCGGATTTGGTTAAATAAAATGGTTTAAAGTTTTGAAATAAAATTTTAAGTGATAATGTTGAAAGGAAGATGATTTTGAATTTAAAAGAAAATGAATTTCCTTAAAAATTGAACTTTGAAATCTACGAATTTAATTTTGTTAAATGGAATTGTTTTAACGATTTGATTTGAATTATTAACTTTAATAATAAATGAATCTGGATTGTAACTTTAAACTCTTAAAGTTGAAATTGAAATAAAAAAAATTGAATTATTCACAATCGGATTATTTAGAAGGAAAATTTGGAATTTGGTTATTTCAACCTTTGATCTAAAACAAATGTTTTGATGCAACGATATAACTAATATGGATTTCGAACAAATATGAAATTGAAATTAATATGATTTATTGAATATGATTTTGAAGTTAATATAAAATCTAACGAATATGATTTCCAGGTTAAATAAATTTATTGAATATATTTTCGAAGCCTTGAATATTATAACGTGTTTTTTTTTTAGTAAATGAACGTAAATGAATAATATGTTGAACGAAATGAATTTATATAAATTGTTTTGAAGTAATAAAGTTATTGAATATATTTTGAAGCAAATTTGATACTTTATTTTATATATGATTTCGAAATGAATATAATATTTAATATGAAATGATTTGAAACGATTTGAAAGAAAATATGATATTTTGATATCAAATGTGATTTAGTCTTTTAACTATAAAAGAACTAACCGGTGTAATAAATACGTAGTTATTAAAGAGATCGGGATCGGATATGGGCATACTCTTTGTCGATACCGAAAACCACTTTAATAACTATTAAACGCGAAGTGTTGATCCAGAACGAAGTGGATGGTCTTGATGAACGCGTTGACTGAAGAAAGAGAACGATTTTGGATGACCCTTGACATGACTAAAACAGGAGCCGCGCCGGGCCATTGAGGTTCGCCACCTCTAGCGGACACACTTCTTCGATACCATATCTATTACATTTGTGATTTGATTTGGGTGCACCCCTTGATTTGGGAGTGTTGTTTCGCGGTGTTGGGGTAGCTGCTGGCTATGCCCAACATCAGTCCGGATCACGCAACTACTAGTATCCTAGTTGGTATCGCCTCATGTACCTTGTCATACTGATTATCCTATTCGCGACCACTACGTTTTGATTTGTACCTTGAGTATATGGAATGCCCTCTGGTGACTTCCGGTTTTGGGGAAACTACGGTCTTGTATATGCTTTTGGGAATATAAAATGTGTTAAGGGGGATTATGGTAACGCCTTAACGCTATTTTGATACTTTATATTACTGATAGGCATTATCTACTTAGCGTATATTACTACATAGTAGATAGTTTAACGGATCCTTGAGAGATGGAAAATCCCTTAACATCTCTTAAGTTATTGCACGCACGTTGACACTGGATATGAGATGTCAAACCCTGTAAACATCTCGGACGCCGTTACACTCATATTTATTTACGATTGATTTAACTTTCATAAGGATATTTTAGTCCTGACTTGAGTGTTTTGTCTTTTCATTACGCTCGGGTCAGTCCTGGGTTTTCAATTTAGGTTGAAGATCATTTCCTTGGAGGACGGAGACGAAGATTTGGTATATTATCTACTATTATTATATTCATTCCATTCCGCTGCATTGTTGTATGATATTTGTTGTGTATGTAACTCTGATAAATGTTGTATAAGAATAATCAAATGTATTCATTTCAAATGTATTCATTTAATTAACAGCTTCATGAACTGTTATTTTATTATTATACTTTAGCCTTCCGCTGTGAGATTCTGTGTTGTTCATTTCCTTTATTTCCCTTCCTTTTCTTTTCTTATTTACCCCAATAACTATCTGCTCTTTTAATGGTTTGGAATCGACATGTGTATTTGATCGTCGGTTTAACTGTCCAAAAAGGTGGGCCGTTACACATCACCTTAGAGCATGCCTAGGGACTGTCCTCGATCCTGAACATATGTAAGTTACATAGCCGTCCTACTGCAGAATTTGTTACTTATTCCATACCATCCCGATCCGTTGATGTCAAGTTAATGATAGTGCTTATTCCAGTGGCATTTTCATTTAAGGTGGACTATAGCGGCTTCTGTTCGACCGTCGTAGTCCGACTTCTTACATATTGTTGTAACTAGCCATTCCTTAAGTGTTCCTTAATGATAAAATTCAAATACCTACAGTCATTTGTATTGTGCCTATCCGTCTCATCAAATAGGCAGGCTTTCCTAATGTACGTCCATGTTTGGAGGAATCCCACCTTGCCAGCCTACGATACAGAATCCATTCTCAAGTATCTAGATATATCCATTCTAGGGTATCATTTAATTTCGAGTAAGAAGAGAATTTTCGTTCTCTCTTCTATCACTTAGATCCCTTGAAGCTATTGTCCACCTTCCATTTACCGTTGTCCTTTTACGAGCTTTCACAGAAAGGATCTCTACCACATTCTGTATTAACTTCCGCTACCCTCTTTTAACTTTCGCATTTTCTTATCGCAAAAATCATTTTTCTACATGGTAGAATTCCACAAGATCCATCGGTGGATCTTGTAGCAGTGATATCTTCAAATTTGAATTATCTGCAACTTCTGACACTACCGCCATTAAATCCTTCGTGGATCCAGTTGATCCACCAAAACAACTGCCGCATTGAACCTGCTTAAGAAATCTTTGAGTGATTCTCCTACCCATTTCTTTATTGGTATCAATGTCATCACATTCTTAGGTCTCGTAATGTGAACTTGAAACTGCTTCATAAATCTTTTGACCCATTCCATCTATGTGCTAATAGAACACTTTCCAATTATCCAAACCATAGCGTATTTATAACCGTTAAGTATAGGGTGAAATGTCATGCCAGGAATTCTTTCTATGCCCCCAGTACTTCTATGTGTCGTACTTACATCATCATATGCATTGTTGGATTCGACTTTTCAACATAAACTTCTGATGTTGGTAGTTTTGAATTCTTTTGGATTCCAAGCATTCCTAATATTAGTAGCGAATGTACTTCTATTTACATCTTCAAGATCCCTGTTCACCAATCCTCCACGCATAGCTCGCATTACATCTCTACAAACCTATCATTGTCTTTAAGTTGTAGTCTTATATCATCATCTCTAAGCTTTACCCCAATTCTACGAGGGAATTCAAGAGCGTATTCCTTTGAACGAGCATTCAAATTCCGATTCACACCAAACTCAATGGGATTTACTGTTGATCCTCAGGCATCACGATCAACCAAATCCGGGGGCATGCCCTCTAGCCTTTTGGGCTCGTTACAGATCACTCTGGAGGCATCATTGTCGGTGCCTCTAGGTAGGGCACTACACACAGCTACTCTTTTCCATTTCATTGTCTATTGGCTCCATTTCCATGTTCTCGGTTCTGATTTCCAGCGATTCTAACTGCTTCAACTACTTGATTCTATGATCCATTTTGCCCAATCTATTGGTGTAAATTCTGCATCATCTCCACCTGTGTTTTCATAATTCTCTTCTATATAACATTGATCATTGTTTCCATTTTATCCTTGGTGATGTGGATAGATGGTTGATTAGCTCCAACCCTTGAGAAAGTCTCTTGACTCCCACATAGTGGCACTTTTTCGGTAACACTCTCCCTCTTGATTACTTAGCTAGTGCTTTCTAGATCTAAGTACATAAGCTTATAAATCTAAGAAGCCGGCTACCAAATCCATGAGTGTAAGTCTCCTTAGTGAAAGCACCAAAACTTGCCACCAATACTTAATTATGTAAAAGCAACAATACCCGATCCAATCATAGAATATGAAGCGAAATAACTGAAGAATGAAATCAAAATCAATCAAAAAGAAAGTAAAAAGAGATAAGATTTATAGTAGTTCGGCTAACTCTTACATACACCACTCCAAAATAGTCCTTTTTATTATCCCGAAGTTTGTTTACAGTTACAATCCAAAATCCAAAAATAAAATTGGCATAGTGTAGCCTAGTTTGAAGATTATAACGATCTTAATTTTTATTAACATTATTTAGGATATTTAATTAGATAAATTAAATGAAATAATGTAAATTATTAAGGGAATGAGTTTCATGTAATAAGAAGGTAGCCATCCTAAATAAGTAATGAACCAAAGGGAAATAAAAATGAAATATATAGGGTAATAAGATGAGGGAAAAGTAGGAAAAGGTAATATTCTTATCCACTAAACCTTCATGCCATCTTCATTTTACAAGTTCATAAACAAAATCAAAATATAAAAGAGGCCGACCACCACTAGAAGTAGTAACAGGAAGATAAGCAAGAATAAGAGAAGGAAGCTTAATCAAATTCATTCAAGAAGCTAATCTTAACTCTGTAAAAAACAAGCTAAATGTGAATGATATGTTACATATCATTTTCATTGTTTTTTGTGCCTAGATCAGATCTGAATATTTTTGCAAAGTATATTTCTTGAATGTTAAATAGATATATGTGTTTGTTGATGAATTATGCGTACTTATGTTGATTTCTATGACAAATTTTGATTTTAAAAAAATTATAAAATGCCTTCCAAGTGCCCTATAATTTTGATATAAGGTCAGAAATATTACTATAGATTTAGGTATCAAGTTTCTTAATTTTCTAAATCAATTTGGACTTATTATGAATTTTCTATTGATGAAAATGGTTAATTGCGTTTAAAATTAATTATGGCTATTATATGTTAGCTTTGGGTCATAAATTTAAATATGTTAGAAAACATATTAAAAGTGATTTATGAGAATTTTTGGAGAATTTTTCTAATTGTTTTAATAAGTGCATACAATTACTTAAGGTGTGGGACATAAATTGTTTATATATTTATAAAAGAAGAAGGGTAATTTGTAATTGTTTTAAATTATTAATCTCTAAAATTGGGTAGAACTTTCAGAAAGATTGAAAAAGAAAATGGGCAACCAACTATATGATGAAAAATTAGCAAGTTAGCTGGAAAGAAATTACTTTATAAAGTCAAAATCAATTTTTATAAGGTTTTGTTGTTCCACCAGTTTTGACATCTAACTTTTGACTACGTACTTCCGCCCCCAACTAGTTCAAAAATAATACAAATGGTATCGAAGACTTGGTACGTAGTAGATTGGAGATAGGAGAAAGGTATAGAGTCGAAACGTGCATTCGAAGGGGATGAAACCTCATTTTCTTTTGAAAGGAAATGTTGCTTGCTTTGCTTTCGAAAAGAAGACTTTCAAATGATATAGCTTTCGACTTGGTTAACTTTTTTAAGGAAAGGTTTTGAAAGAGGTTGTCACCTTTGTTTCAAATGAAGCCTTCGAAGGGGTCAAACCCTGTTGCCGCTGTAACGACCCGCTATTTTGGAACATTCAAATCGACAATAAAACCATACATGTCCAACTTGAATAATTCAAAATACCGAAATTTTAATTAAAATTTGGCAAAACTCAGCATATACAGCAAATAAATCAACCACAGAATCACAGACACAGAGTAATATAAAATAATGTAGCAGAATGGATAAATACTAGTTCATGAAGCTACTACATAAATACCAGAGTTAGAAATAAAAAACAATAGAATATCTCAAATACAATGAAGTCTCCAGTACGAACAGATGACCTCTCCGAACGAATCAACTGAAAGAGCTAAAAGCTGAATCAATAGTTGGATCCTCAAACGAAGCTCCAAACTCCAAAGGCGAGTCTCAAATGTTGTATCACTTAGTCTGACCCGAGCGTAAAATAAAAGCACAAAACACTCGAGTCAGGATTAACATTTTTATATCAATAAATCCAACTCAAGTGAAATATCAACTGAAATACAAATAACTTAAGGATGTTTGGGATAACCATCCTCTAAGGGTCCATGGAACTATCTACAAGGTAGAAATATACACTATAACACCATGGTCATTCAGTTTTATTTAGACTTCAAAATCAAAACATCATTTCCTTTTCAAATATATCTATTTTCCAAGATAGTATATATATTAAATAATTTATAAAGTAAAGTATTTGAAATTTCCTCAACTACACAAATTGATTCTAATCAACCCAAGTTCCAAATTCCCATTTATTCAAAGCTCAATTCATTAATTCAATTCAGCTCCCAATAACCATTTAAACTTTCGTTATATTCAAAGCTTTAATATTCAATATTTTAAAGTTAAATCTAACAGTTTCATATAGATATTTATTTAGCTTCATCATTATTATTTAGTCAGGAAATATCCACTTAACAAGTTCAATATCATTTAAATAGCCTTAGATTTCAATTTACAGAATATTTCCTTAAATTTATTTAAACTTAAAATATCCATTTAATCGCTTTTACCAAAACCAAGTTATAAAATCATATCTTAAATCCCGAATTCAATAGTTTCAAATCGATTTAATTGAATATAATTCTTAATTAAATACCATTTCCAATTAATTTAACTTTATCTTCTCAACTCTAGCCTATTCAAAATTTTAACAAATCTAATTTGAAATATAAATTTGAACGAATCCTTAAACATATTATATGTATTAAATCAATCTGAATTAGATTAAATATTATTATTAGGTCTGTACATAAAATTTTCATTTTTATACATATAATATTCTAAGAATCAGTCTTTATTAAAACTATATTTTTCTTTCCCAAACCATAGAAATTATTTTAAAACATTTATATATATATATGGACCAACGATGTCTGTATATAATTTCCTACGCTATGGTCAAGGGATACGGATAAATATTTCGATCAGAAATTTAAATATACAGATAGATATCACTTCGACCCACAATCCCAAATTCAATTTAATTGAAAATCGCTTGGGTTTATCATTTCAACCCATAACGAAATTATCCTATCCAAAAGTCCGTTCGGGTATGTATCATTTCAACCCATAGTGAATTCTAAACTGTAGGGAACTTGCAGAGTGATAACAGATAATACAATAAAATAACAGGCATATATCATCAATAAAAATATAATATAAACAACAGGATATGGTGTCATATCCCACAGGTGAACAGTTACAGAAAATAGCATACATATTACAATTTAAATGACTACAACATCATATTTCAATTGTCCTTTAAATTGAAATCAAATTTAATAAAATACAAGAACGTTAATCGTGAGTGATTGCTCACCTTTGGAGGCTAGAGAAGAACGATAATGAGGTCAGCTATGGATCCCAATACGAACTTTAAGGCAAACCAAAATTGGCATGAATTTGATGACAAAGCTGATAGATAGAAAACAATGAAAAAAAATCAATCGGTTTGATATAAACAGAGTATATATTATATGTGTTATTTAAATTTCCTTAAAATCTTAATAAAATTAATTTAAGACGGATATTCAAATAAAATATTCACATTGTTTGAAACTGATATTAGATTAAAAATACATATTAAAACAAAACATCATCATATTATTGAAAAATCAATACTTAAATTTAAACACATAAACATTTTTCCTCTTAAATCAATATTACATTTAAACACACACACAAAATAAAATATTGGCATAATATATATAAAAATCATCACTTATTTAAAACACACATTTTGAAATAACATATTTATATATAGTTTAATCAAAATTCAAAGCATATACTGAGAAAATCAATATATATATAGACCATGCATTATGAAAGCACTACAGAAAAGGGAAAAAAACGAAACATACTTTATAGATACACACTAGAATCGAGATGAAAATTATACATTTAAATTTTTAGTTTTACAACATAAATCACTAATGCTTTTACAACACTCATCTGACATACTAATATATGTTATACTCGAACAGGAATAAAAATCTAATTATATTTTCAAAATATGTATATTACTAATATTTTATAATAAGATATAAGACTAATGTATATATACGTCTCAAAAAAGCCTTGCTTAAAATTCACATAAGCATTAAACAAAAAAATATGTAGACATAGTTTTATGCTGAAATATCAATTAAATGGAGACTGTTATAATGTGAAAATTTGTGAACGCGAGTTCAGATATAAAGATGGATTTGTCAAATATATTGGAAGCAGAGGATAGGGAGGGGAGAAGTAAAGCATGAAGAGAAAAAATATAAAAATAAGAAGAAGAAAATGGAGGCCATACCTTCAGAGCTCACACACGCAAGAAGAAATGAAGAGAATGTTGAGATGCAATTAAAAACTATTTGTGTACGAGGCTTATATTTATACACGATTGCATTGATTGAGGTGAGAGATTATAGGCAAGAAATAAATTTAAATCAATTATACACGATTGCATTGATTGAGGTGAGAGAATATAGGCAAGAAAGATTTGAGCGAGTATTTACAGTGGCATTGATTACGTGAATTTAGCAAAAGGAAACTGCAAGAAATCTTTGGCAAACATGTCGTACACGTTTAAAATTTATTAGGAAGTAAATGCGTTGATTAAAACGCAATAAATATTTATAAAATGGGAAGGTGGTGAAAATTATTTGCGTACAAGGTTGAGTATTTAAATGAAACTAGTATTGATTGCTTGGAGAAACGGCAGGAAATAATTCTTGTCAGGAGGAATTTGCGCGTGATATTTGATTTAGGAAATAATTGCGTTGGATAGATTAAATAAAGAAACGTACTAATTAATGGTATAGGAACATTAAGGAAATTGAAGAATTTCATTTGAATGGTAAGGAAAATCAAAGATTTTGTTCCTATTAATTGCAAAGGAGTAAATGAAAAAGAAGAGACACTTATACACGTGAATTTCAAACAATCTTGAAATGGATTTTGAACTTCTAAAGATAAATAAATTTGCCTGAAACTGCTACGCGAATTTTTATTCCTATTATAGAAATGAGAAAAAAGGGAAGTGTAGAAATTTATACACAACTTATCAAAACTAGATTTAAAAGAAATTGAACGTCTAGGGAAATGATTTCTTTCCCACTTGGAATGCAAGGCTACAAATAAATTTATTATTTAACGTCAAAATAAATATTATTCCCAATTGAAACCATATTAACTTTTAAATCATTAAATTAACATATAAAATAATAACAACTATCTACTACTTTATAGTAAATAAAAAAAATTGTAAATTCACAGAATACAACCTGTTACTTTTATTTCAAAATATCTTTCTTATAGTAATTATTATATTTGGAAAACATTTTGAAATAATTTTCTCTTTTGAAACTTATAAATAATATATCATTATGTTAACTACCAAATTAAATATTCATTTTAATACATTCTCTTTCCTTAATGGAAAGATTTCAATAAATACAAATATTAATTTCGTATTAAAATCAAATAAAAATCTAATTCAACTACTTCTTTTTATTAACAATAAATCAAACGTTATTTAATAATTTCACATAACTCAACATATCCATTAGTTACCAATTTTAGTTCATATGTTAGAGGTTAACTTATTTGAATTACAACAATACAATTAAACTATTGTTTCCTCTTTAATTTTATTCAATAGATCAATATTTACAATTAACAATTATTTTTAAATTCTTAACATTTGTTGTTTTTAATTCAAATTGTAAATCTCATATAAACTACGATTATTCCCATGATTTTTGTTTCTACCAATTTTTATTCAATATTAAAAAATAAGAATTTTAAATTGGTCTAAAATTTCGGATCGTTACCCATTACCCTTTTTTTTCAGATCTGAACTGCGTTGCAAAAAAAGAAGATGGGAAGAGATTTTGAAACGGTCAGGAAATCAAAGATTTTTATTCCTATTAAAACGGAGATGCAAATGAAAGTGGAAAGTTTTACATGTGAATTGGAGGCAGGGTTTTAATTCTTTTTTTTTAAATGCACGTGCTGATTTGATTTTTAACAACTAAGATATGAAATCAAAGAGTGCGTACAATAGATACAATAATTAAAATGAACGTACACCCAAATTAATTAGCAAGTAACGTAATCTAAATTTATATGTTTTCTTATTTATTCACTACTTATATTTAATTATACGTAATCCAAACATTAAATTTTTATTTCAAAATATTATTATTTAAAATTTCTCAAAAATTCAATTAAATACGTTATTAAAAACCGTTTAAAAATTTACGGGTTGTTACATCCGCATTCTACCTTTCGAAGCAGTGCTTTCGAAAGGGTTCCATTGTTTTAAAATTAGCCCCGCTTCTCTAATGCTTTTCAAGGGGTTGGTTTTGACACCATCCACTTCATTTGCTAAGGAAATTGCTTTCGAAAGAGTTGCTTTCGACTTAGCACTTTTAAGGCCCTTTTTATATTTTGGAAGTTAAACCTAAAGGTTTCGAATAGATGGTTTTAAAGGTTTCAAAAATACCTTACACGCATTTTTACTTGAATCCAATGCTTTCAAAAGGTTTTTTTAAGTAAAGGACTTTAATGCTTTCAAAAGATATCAAATGAAGGTTTCAAAAGTGATGTTTCCAAATGTTTTCAAAAGGTACATGGTAAAGGTGTTGATGGGGTCACTCCCCAATGTATTCGAATGGTTTACCTTTAGTATTTGAATGGATGGTCTCCAATATTTACGAATGGCAAGTTTGAAGTGTTTTAAAAGAGGATGTCTAGGGTTTATAAAGCTTTCAAAAGGGATGTTTTCATTGGTTTCGAAAAGCATGTTTTGGCCTTTTGGCATAATTTTGCAAAGTAAAGTAGTTTACTTGTTTCAAAAGGGGTACTTTCAATGGTTTCAAAAGTGGTACTTTCAGTGCTTTTGAAAGAGATTGTTTAAAGCTTTTAGGCAAAGATTTCGAATGTTTTCACCAACGATGTTTGGAGTAAATCATATATCATGGCAAAGAAATTTGAGTAAAGAAAATAGTATATATTCCTACTTTAAGTATGATTCAATAGGTTAAATCAATTTGAAAGTTTTTCAAGGAAAATTTGAAGGGTAATTAACCATAAGTAAAATGACTTAGATATTTGAATACCGAATGGGACTGAAATAGGGTCGCACCATATACATTAGCTATTGCCTAGCTAATTTTAGTCCAAAATTTCAGTGCATAGAGCCTAGTTATAGGTAAGACTTAAATGATGGTTACACATAGAAAGGAATATATACAAAGAGGGAGGATAGATTATTGGTGAGCTCGTAAAACCATTAGGATCAGGTAATCCTTAGAGAAGTACGTTAAGGATAGATTGTCCTCAAGTTTGTCTAATAGGCGTTAGATTATTTGTTTATTTTGTTTGGTAGGCCCAATTCAGCCAATTGTTAGTAGTCAGTCAAACAAAACTATATTGTTCGGATAGATGGTTCAAATATTACTTGAATTTTGAGCATATATGATATTAAAATTATTTTTATAATCAGTTTGATTGTAGGATTCTGATTCGTAAAAAGATATGTTTTAAAGGAATATTAGTAAGGGAAAACCCATTCTGCTAAGCGGCTTAGTCTCATTTAATATCTTTAAACAGAATCGTGGTAGTATTATTCACACCAGGCTTATATCCGAATCGAAGTTTATGTTTTTCCCCTTAAAAACTCGGGTGCTCAAAATTAATTTGAGTAGTTTGAGAGTTAAGGCTTTTTAAGTTTATAGGTGAAAGAATAAAGCTTCTAAAGACGTGTAGGAGGCATAAATTACTATTTTGGAGTTTATATTTTTATTTTTCTATGATGTATTAAGATGATTATGTCTATTTATTAGTCGTATCATCAAAGGGGACATCTTCATATGTCGCTCTTAAAGTATTTTGTAACAATTATATTTGATCAAAACCTGTGATGACATTTTGGTTTTTGTAAGGAATATGAAACATTGTTTTGAAATGTAATTAGTAATTGTTTTTTGAAATCTGTGATTTTATTTTATATTCATGTGACTCTGATATTATGGATACCATTGACATTATCATATTTTATCATCGGATGTTAACATTATAGATGACTGTGGCATCTTTAGTTCCTAGCTTCATGCCTCTAATTAGAGGATGTTAAAACTAGTATCGGAGCCTAGGTTTATAAAAACTTTAAACTTAAAATGATTTTGAAAACATAATCCTTAGGAATTAGAGAAAAGACAGGGGTATGGGATAACGCTAGAGTAACATACTTGTATATGCTATACATAAGTATACGCTTCATCTCTTTTCTCCCATCTTTCACAGGCTATTCTTCAATTTCTGAATAGAATGTAGATTTTACGGATGTAAGATATGGATAATAGAGGAGGAAGAGTTAACGTTGGTGGGGGAAGCACCAAAACCAATATAAATGCAGATTGAATACCAAGAGGAACCAAGGTCAGGCATAAGCTACACATGTGGGTGCTGGAGTCCCGCAATTTGACACGGTAGCAATGTACCAGTTCTTCGTTAACATGATGCAAGCAGGAACTACTACTAGAGTAGTTGGATGAATTCTAGAGAAGGAAATCAAAAACCTACGGTGGTGAATAAGTATGCTTTTTTGGGTAGAAATTATGCTCGATTGGGAGGAAAGCCGTTCTTTGGAACCAAAGAGGCAATTGAAGTGGAGAATTGGTTACTTCCATGCAAAAGGATTTTTGCTGATTTGGGGCTCGACGATGTTTGTACAAAAGGAGATTGGCTTTCAAGAAAATTACAAGGAGCAGCACTGTATTGGTGGAATAACGTTATAGTTGAAGTCAATGAGGAAGACTGTGACATGTGTTGATTCAGAAGGAGGTTTGAGGAGGAGTTTATCTTAGAAATTGATAAGTCTACTCTGCTCAGTAAGTTTGCTGATTTGGAGTAGGGAGATATGACAGTACTTGAATATGCAACCAGATTTGAGGAGTTGGCAAGGTATGGGCATATACGATTGATATTGTCTTTAAGCGGAATGAGAAGTTCGTTCATAGGCTGAAGCCTATACTTACTAAAGGCACATTACCACATATTAGAGATCCATGCGATGTTGTTGTTGAGATGGCATTAAGGCTGAGTAGATGCATGTTTTCCTTGATAATAAAAAGGCAGGAGGAATTAAGGGATGACAAAGCTAGAAGAGGAAGTTTTCCCTAAGAAAGGAGCACAGAACAGTGAAGCTGCAAAGAAAGGGAAGGCAAAAGTTGTCTTTTATAAGTGTTATAAGAAAGGACACTACGCCTATGAATGTTAGACGAGCAAAGGAAAGAAAGATGCTGAAAAGAAGAATATTTTGATGTTTCAACTACGATCAGATAGGTCACCATAAAAACATTGCAAAGAGCCAGCCAAGGAAGGAAAGGCAAGGTGTTTGCATTGAAACTAGCTACCACGAGACCAACGGCAGAGGAGAAGGGAAAAACTGTGTTAGGAGGCACGCATTTGATTCATGGCATAACAGCAATAGTTTTATTCGATATTGGTGCATCACATTCTTTTATATTTCACTATTTGGTAGATAAGCTTAACTAGAACCCTCATACCTAGTTACTTCCTTAAGAGTTGCAAATAAGATACGAGGGTATGCAACACTTCAGATGAGATATGACCACTTAGAGTTTGAATTGTTACGTCATACATTGTTTGCAGTTTGCATGTGTATGATTGCATAGGGTTTAAAATTATGTTGGGTATGGATTGGTTAAGTAAATATGATGTCGGAATATTTTTCCATGATAGGGAAATATCATTTAGACGCCTTGATTGTACCGATTGGTTTATATAACCAATTAAAAACCCTAGTTTTGAAGTTATCGCTTTGTTCGGTGTTGTGGAGGTAGAATATGTGTTGAATCAAGCTTTCGTTGTTAAAGAATTCATAGATGTCTTTAAACCTATGATAGGATTGCCACCAACACGAGCCATTGATTTTCAGATAGAATTAGTCCTCGGTGAGTAGACAGCTAAGTAAAATGATACCTACCGATATGAGGTAGCTCAAGGTGCAATTAATGGATTTGGATGGCAAGAATTTTGTCTGACTAAGCAGCTCGCCCTGGGGAGCAGCCGTAGTGTTTGCGAAGAAACCAAGTGGATTGTTAAGGTTATGCATCGATTATCATAAGTTAAACGAGAAGACGTTAAAACGATGTCTGTTACCTAGAATTGACAATTTGTTCGACCACTTGAGTGGGGCCGAAGTATTTTCCCAAATGGATTTAGCGATAGGATTCCATCAGCTTAAAGTGGTAGAGGATAGTGTTCCTTTGATGATGTTTTGGACCAGACAAGGATCATACGAATGGTTATTAATTTCAGTCAGACTAGCTAATGTATCAACATTCTTTGTAGATTTGAGGAACTGAATTTTCTGAAAGCATTTGGATAGATTCGCGCTGGTATTTATGGACGATATTTTGATATACTCTATGGATAAAAGAGAGCATGAGGTTCACCTTGGAGTGGTGCTTGAGACGTCGAGGAAGCATATAATGACCCGAAATTTTAAGCAATATCAATATAATAGTCTTTGTTAATAATTAAGATTAATTTGATCATTCTACATTATAATTGACAAGTTAAAATTCTTTTAAAGGGTAATAATAATAATTTGATAATATCTATTAATATTTTTCTTAACAACATGATTTGGCAAGTTTAATTCTTTTGAAAATTAATAATATTTTAATTTGGGAATATTTTTTAGCAATTTAAATTTGGTAAGAGTTATTTTTCTAAAGTGAATCAAAATATTTTCTATCTATAATATATATATACACATTGATATATATTGTAAATAGGAAGTCTTTAAGTAATAAAAGCTATTTATTCAAATTGTAATATATATGAATGTATATATTGTGATTTAAAATTGTGTTTTAAAATTCAATACAGTAATTCTCAAATCTAATGTTAAAATGTTAAAATGTTAAAACATAATTCAATACAGTAATTCTCAAATTAAATTGTAAAATTAGAAGAAGAGTTTTATTCTTCAGTAAAATACTTTCTTCCTTTCAGCAAAATGGAATACAATTCAATGATTAAAAAAAACATAAAGCTGTGGAAATTTTAAAATTCAAATCTTCATATATGTTGGATAATCAATACCAATGGAAGATTTTCTAATTCAACATGCAAAACTGGAATCAACAAGCAATTTAGAAAGTTCAGCAGCTAGATTATTTTCAACATGCAAGGATAGATTCAGATTAAAATTCAAGAACATGCAGATTGAAAATTTCAGAGCCTGGAAACATTTTTTGTCCTCTGCATATATAGGTGAGTAATTGAAATTTTTAAAAGCAGTTTTACTTCTAAATTTCACCTGGATCTTGTGTTGAATATCATGATGTTAATGAAATACTTGAATTTAAATTGGATGCATGTTTGAATTGAGTATATTGAATGCATGTATAGTTAAAAATGTTACTGTGTTTATAAACAGTTTCAAATTTTATAATAAATTAAATAACTAGATTTTGAACTTGAATTGGACTTTGATTTGCAAATGGAAGTTGTTTGTAATCAAGTAATCTATCATCTAAAAATAGTTGTAGGATTTTAAAAAGAATGATTAACTCATATTTTTCAAATTATAGTAAAAAAATCAAATTTGGGTCAAAATTTATGAATTCAAATTCTAGTTTTGATTTTATAATTGAATTACAATTGGGAAATCATGATTTATGCGGCATGAATCTCGATTTTTAGATGGGTATTTGGAGCGGAATCTGGGTTTATTTTTTTGGGCATTTTGGCCGATTCACGGCCAACTACGGCAATAAGGGTGTCGCGGTTGAGCATGAAGGTTGATAGGAGGATGATGATCATCAGAAATTACTTTGGTGATTTATTAATGATTGAGGTGGCCGTTATTCGTTCGAGTAGGGTTTTATACCCTGTATATTGTTGTCGTGGTTCATCGTGTTTTCGCGGCGAACAAGGGCTACTGGAGGCGATCGCGAGTGGTTCTGGAGATGCAGGGGAGCCAGGCGTAGCTACGGTGAAGGTAGAGAAGCTTATTGATACAGGGATTGTCGGCGGCGATCAAGTTTGTTGTTGGTATTCGTTCAGGTAGTTGGGTTTGGAGACGAATTTTTGTTTTTCGATCGAAACTTGGTTCTGGGTTTCGCGAAGTGATGTCGTGGTCTAGTGCAACTTATTGGAGGCCGGAGTGGAGTTCAACGTTGGCCAGGGTGGTGGTGCACGTTGATGTGCACGGTTTTGTGCATCTGCAGTTTGGATTTGGGAAAGAAGCGAGTTGCTCGAGTTTTGTTCAGGGGAAGTTCGAGTTTTACTCAAAGCAGGATTCTTGAGGAAGGATGGTCTCGTGTTTGCTTCGGGGGAACTTGTGGATTTCTCGAGTTTTCATGCGAGCATCTGAATGTTTGCTCGAGATTGCTGCGTTGAGCAGGATTTTAGTTTGGTTCAGGAAGTTTTAAAAAGTTTTAAAAATTTAACAGTAATGTTTTTAGAAGTTTTGAAACAAAGGAAATATGATTTTGTAAATCATTCAAGTTTTAAAACCAAAGTAAAACAAGTTTATTTATAAAACTAAATTTGTTTTAAATTTAAGTTTTTAAACAAGTTTATATATATTTAAATATGGAAGTTTTAAAATAAAATAAGTGTATTAAATTTGTATGTTTAAATTATTTCAATTATAATTGATTTCTAAAATATTTTATTTTAAATAAAGTGTAATGATAAAGAATTTGGTAATCAATTATAATAAAGATTTTTTTTTAAGTAATTTAGAAGTCTGGTTAATTTAAAGATAAACAAATATATGAAGATAGTTGGAATAATTCAATTATTGTTAGTAATCAAAGTGCTATTGGTTAATAGAAATGATTTAATTAAGATAATCGTTTTCTTAATTAAGAATCTTTTTAATATAGTAAGATAAAGAACCATTTAATTAATTTAAATGATTAGTTAAATAATTAATTAAGTAAATAATTAGTGATTAATTGAAGATAATCACTTATGGATTAATTAAGTGTAATTACTTGGTGAAGTAATTAAGTAATTAATTTCTGGAGGAATTTAAGTAAAAGAAGATTATTGATCAAAGTAATTAGAGGTTGATTACTTTATGAAAGTAATTTAAGTGGAAAGTGATTAAGGGTTAATCACTTGTGTTATTAATTAAAGGGATTAATTAATATAATTAATTAAAGGTTTAAATTTATTTATTAATTGAAGACTAATTAATTAATGAAAGAATCAAGAGTAATTAATTAACTGATTAATTACATGATAAAGTAATTAATTAAGAAGAAATTTTATTAATGGAAGTAATCATTAATTAATGGGAATAATTAATTAATTGTTAATTAATAATTAAAGGATAAATAATCTATAATTAAGTTTGATTACTCAATGTAATTAAAAAGTAATAAATCAAATGTGATTAATTATAAGTAATTAATTAAATGTGAATAATTAAATGTAATTAATCAAGGGTATTTAATTAAAAATAATTAATCAAGTATGATTAATTGAAGAGGTGATTAATCAAGTGTGATAAATTTTAAAAGGGTAATTAAGAGATAATTACTTGGTATAATTAAGAAGTAATTAATCAAGATGATTAATTAAAATTGTAATTAAGGAATAATTACTTTAATCAATTAAGAGATAATTAATCAAGGAAGATTAATTGAAATGAATAATTAAGTGATTTTTAATTAATTAATTTGTAATTAATTAATTAATAAGTAAGTTGGATTGATGATAATCCAAGTGATTAAGTAAGGAATTAATCTAATTAAGGATTAATTAAATTAATTAAGTTTGGATCAAACTAGTTTTGGATGATTACTGATTTGATGATAAATATCATTGGATGAGTTAATGGTATTGGAAGATATTGAATGTCATTGGTTGATATGTAATGATATGAATGTGATATATCTGGAATGTGATATATATGCTGCTTTGTGATATGTATGGATGAATGTGATAATAGTGGATTATCTTTCTGTGTGTTATGAATCGTCTATTTATTGTAAGTGATATTTGAATATCTACTGCTTAAAACATTAAGCACAACTTGGACATTAAAATGGCGTTTGGATTCGGTGGGACCGGGATCGGGTTTCCATATTTGGATATCCGAAAACCACATCGATCCAAAATAAACGTTAGGTCGTGAATCCAAGTGGAGTGCAAGTGAAGACTCGAGGTGTAAGAACTATTCGTCAATATAACTCTGAGGGTGATTTCGAGATGAGTTTGACGGAAATAGTACTTACAGGTTTGAGATGGTGATGTAGAGTGTAAGGGCTATGGTCGTTAACTCTGAGGGTGATTCCAAAATAAGTGCAACGAGACAGTGCCTTCGGTTCCGTTCGAACCCGGAACGGACTTGTATGGATCGTATGCTTTCAAAACATCATCAGGTGGACGATGAGCATTCTAAGATAAATGTGTCCTATAAGGTAATCGCAGCCTGAAGCCTCATCAACCGGGAATGGCTAAAACAGGGGAGGTGCAGCAAGGTTAAGTGGGTCATGCCCAAGTAGGACGAGATTTACCCCTGTCTAGATGTCCCTTTTTATTTCGGTTTGTCGGCGGTTGGATCTGTAGCCAACTGCGGGGTGGTCTTGTTCGGGACTGTTCAGTAAGGAATGGTCCCGGCCTTGTGTTGCAGGGGTCGGGAGTGGTCCTCGGTACGGTGATCGAGGCCACGTACTATGACGGACGGTACCCCAGTAGCCCTGCCATTGTTGGAAACTCATTCTTCCTACGAGACCCTACGGTTTTGTTTGTATTACCCACTTTTGTGGCCAATAGCTGGAATTTAATGAATGTAACAATTTTGGCCATTTCATATTTACTTGAAAACCCTAAACACTATTATAATGTCACTGGATTTCCTATCAAATGTTTTGGTTAGCGTAAGGTAAAAACTTTTCTATGTTTATGTGTGGGAAGTCTTACGTGATACCTTTCTTTTCAAAGGATTTTCTAAAGTTAAGCAATTTTAAACCGTTTACTCACACTAGACCCCTGTCTGACCCGAGTGTTTATTTTCTGTTTTATTAAACTCTTGGGTACTCATATTATGTATGAGTAGTCAAGTGATTCAGGTTATCCTTGACGAATTATGGAGGATCTTTGGAGCAGGAGGCTTCAGCGTGTAGATATATAGATAGAGTTTCCGTTGTGTGTTATTCTGTATTGATGTTCTTGTATTGTACATTAGACAGAAATGTTATACCTGTCTAATTTGAGATGTATGGTTGTGTACTCTAATGTATATGATATATATTATATTTCATTCGTTCCGCTGTGAGATTCTGATGTGTTGTTGTTCTTTCTTCTCTTTCTTTTCTTCTTCTATCCCTTTCTTTCTTAAATAATGATGCATTTTTCTAGTGTTAGAATGTCTGGTCGCTACAAAGCATCGAAATAAAGCGAAATTTTCAAAGTGTCACTTCTGTAAGATGGAGGTAAAGTTTGTTAGTCATGCAGTCATGGAGAAACTATTGTGTGTAGATCCGACTAAGATTGATGTGTTGAATAATTGGAGGACACCCAAGACAGTGACTGAGATAAAGATTTTTTCAATTGGATGGGTATTGTAGGAGATTCATTAAAGTTTTTTCACAGATAGCGGCACTGATGACCAAGCTAACTTGGAAAGATGTGAAGTTCGTTTAGAATAACAAGTGTGAGGAAGCATTCCAGAACCTGAAACACTTATAGACAAATTCAGCTGTGTTAGTTGTTCTAGATGGAAATTAGAACTTCGTGGTGTACATGGATGCATGTGGAAGGATTAGGAGCTGTGTTAATGCGAAGAGGTAAAGTGATTGCCCATGCTTCTCGATAGCTTAGACCACATGAGGTTAGATATCCAACTCATGATTTAGAGTTAGCTGCAGTAATTCTAGCATTGAAGGTGTGAAGACATTACCTTCTGGGAGAGATATTTGAGTTCTATATGGATCGTAAGTCATTATGGTATTTATTCTCTGAGAAATAAATGAATATGAGGCAATATAGGTAGTTAGAGTTTTTAGCTGCCTATGACTTCGCTATTGAGCACAAACAAGGAAATGGCAATAAGGTTGTAGGTGCACTTAGCAGACAACATCGTAATACAGTATTGGCGATGATAGTTGAGTGGAAAGATATAGAAACATTAACTACATGCAGAGTACAGTGGAGGTCCAAGAGTAGTTCTTGTATAGAAACTACTATATTGTCATGTTTTGAAGATTGACCACTAATGATCGAAATGGTCGCTTCTAAGCAAGGAGAGGATGCATTTTTAGTTGAAAAAATCAGGAAGTTGAGGGATTGAATGGAGAGGGATGACTTGAAAGATTTCAGCCTTGACCAGAATAGGTGTTTAAGGAATTAAGGAAGATTGTGTGTTCTTAATGTGGGAAACATTACGAAGGAAGTGCTAGTAGAATGCCATCAAAGTTCACTATTCATCTTGGAGGAACTATGATATATCAGGATATGAAAAGAAGTTTCTTCTAGGAAGGTATGAAGAGAGATGTAGGCTTAAGGGTGAAATAGTGTTTGATCTATTAACAAGTAAAAGTTGAACGTCATAAGCCATGTGGTTACTTCAGCCTTTAGATGTTCCAGTATGGAAATGGGTTTCTATATCATTGGATTCAATTGATGAGTAGCAAAGGTAAAACAGAGGAAATGAAAGTATATGGGTCATGGTGGACAGGTTGCCCTAGAAGGGCCATTTCATTCCAATTAATTCAACTAAGACGGTACCTCTTTTGGCTAAGTTGTTTATGAAGAATAGAGTTAGACTGCATGGAGTTCCTAGTAGTATAGTAAGTCATAGAGATTCCTTATTCGCAAGCGAGTTCTGGAAGAGTCTAAAGAAACTTTAGGTAACAAGCTCAAGATGAGTACAGCTTACCATTGGCAGACAAATGGGAAAATAGAAAGATTTAACAAAATCTTAAAAGATATGTCAAGATCTCATGTGCTAGATTTCGGAGGATCATGGGAAAACCATCTACACTTAGTCGAGTTTTCATATAATAACAATTATCTTACTAGTGTAGGGATGGCACCGTTCGAAGCTTTGTTTGAAAGGCCATGCAAGTCTCCAATTTATTGGTTCGAGACCCATGATAGGTCACTTCTTGGTCTGGATTTGGTTAGGGAAGCTGTAGAAAATATTTAGTTAATTCATGCTAGAATAAAGGAAGCTCAGTCTAGGTACATGACCTATGTTGCTAAGCGATGAAAAAACTTAGAGTTCTCAGTCGGAGATCACGTTTTCATCAAGATATCACCAATGACATGTGTAATTCGAATCGCAAAATCTGGAAAGTTGTTGCTGAGATTCGTTGGATCCTTTCCTATTGTAGAAATGATTGGGAAACTCGCGTATAGAGTGAGGTTACCAAGTAGTTTGGCAGGATTCCACAATGTTATTCATGTTTCTCATCAAAGTAAGTCTATTCGAGATCCAGAGATATTATAGCACCAATTGTGTCAGATGACTTAGTAGTGGAACTGAATTTAACTATAGTTAGAAAATCAGTTCATATATTCAAGAGAGATGAGATGAGGCTAAGGAATAAGGTAGTCAGATTAGTTAGAGTCCAGTGAAGTGACGATAAGAGAGACTGTACATGAGAATCTAAGTGTAGGATTCGAGATACTTCTCTCAACTTGTTCTTGGTATATTTTACCTTTATGATTGATCTGATGTGTACTTTATCTAATTTTGAGGAAGAAATTCTTTAAGGAAGTGAGTCCGTAACGACCCTAACTTTGATTAACATTATGTGATGACCCGGAATTTTAAGCAATATCAATTTAATAATCTTTGATAATAATTAAATTAATTTGATCATTTTATATTATAAATTGACAAGTTAAATTTATTTTAAAGGCTGATAATAATAATTTGTTAATATCTATTAACATTTTTCTTAACAATATAAAATAGGCAAGTTTAATTCTTTTGAAAATTTATAATATTTTAATTTGGAAATATTTATTTTTGCAATTTAAAATTGGTAAGATTTATTTTTCCAAAAGTTAACCAAAATATTTTCTATTATAATATGTATATATATTGATATATCTTATAAATGGGAAGTTTTTAATATAATAAAAGCTATCTATTCAGATTATAATATATATGAATGTATATATTGTGATTTGAAATTTGTTTTAAGATTTAATACAGTAATTATCAAATATAATGTTAAAATGTTTTTCCATTTGAAATATGTATATATTTGTATATATTAGAAATGGAAAATTGTATTGATTTGAATTTAATATGTACTTGTAAACTTTGATAAATATATGATTTGTAATTTGAAATTTTAATTTGATTTAATGCTTCTGAAAATGATATTTGGAATTTAAATTTTTAAAACAAAGTTAATTTCTTATTTAATATAGATACATATATATTTTGTACTTAAGTTCTAAATAAGATTTAAATTAAAAGTTCATTAGTTTTAATATTCTTTCATTTTAATTTTAACATAAGATAAATTGTTTTAAATTTTTTATATAAAGAGTTAAACTCAAATTTTCAAATTTATAAACATATGTTATATTAAATGGAATCAAAAATATAAATTAGTTATAAATGTTTACATGAATTCATTTTTCAATATTTATCAAAATCTAAAATTTGTTTATTAAAAAGATAAGTACTTAATATTACATAAATACTTATATATATATATATATAACTTAAATAAGTTTTAAATAAAAAAATAACATTTAAAACATTAATAAAACATTAGAAAATAACATTTGTAAAATTATTAAATAAACCTTAAATAACACTTGTAAGTATTTTGAGCTCATTAAAGACAAATGTAAATCAAATTGCTTAGGTATAAGAAAACTAAATCGTATAAGGGACATGTGGCATTTCTATTGGTAACTTAATTTAAAATTTGTAAAATATGAAGAAGGAATTTACTCTTAATCTTCAGCTAAAAAATTCTTTCTTCATCTCAACCAAAAGTGTAATACAAACCAAAGATCGGAAAAAAAAATCTATAGAAATCTAAAAAAAGAAGAAGAACAGGAAATGGAAGAAATCTCAAAACAAAAAGGGAAGTCATGAAACTGTTGAAAATCTAGAAAAAAAAGGGGCAAGTGCAAGTTCATCTTCAAATACATTCTAGCATCCAGATGTAAACTTGAACAAACAATTCAGATTCAACAGCAATAGGATTTTAATTCAACATGGAGTGAATTTCTAAAGCCTGGAAACATTTCTAATCCTCTACAAATATAGATGAGTAAATAAAACCTTTTAAAAACAGTTTTAAACATTGGATTCAATTTGTTCTTATGATTGAATAACATGATGTTATCTGAAATTACTTGAATTATACTGGATGCATATTTGATTGATGAATCTTGAATTACCTGTGTTGTTAGAATTTACGCTCTGTGTAAATAACAGTTTCCATTTTTTTATAATAAAATTCAATAACTAGTTTTTGAATTCGAAATTGACTTTGATTGTAAATGGTAGTTGTTTGTAATCAAGTAGTCTATCAGTCAAAAATAGTTATAGGATTTTGAAGTTAATAAATGGTTCTAAATTTTTGAATGTACAGTAAAACTTAAATTTGGTCAAAAATTTATCAAAACAAATTTAAGTTTTGATTACATAATTTAATTCGTGATGTTAAATGATGAATTTTAATGGTTGAATCAAAATTTTTAGATTAGTTTTTAGTGTGAATTTGGGGTTTTACTGATTTGGGAAAATTGATCGATTTACGGCAAACAACGGCGAGTTTGTCGACGACGTTGATCATGGTGGTTGAGGGAAGGTAGAAGATCATCAGAAAAATACTCGTGTATTTTATTGATGTTTGAGATGATCGTAGATCGAAGGAGTAGGGTTTTATACCCTTTATTTTGTCGACATGTTCATCTTGTTTTCATGGCAATGAGAAGCTACCGGGGTTGATCGCGAGAGTTGCCGTAGATTCCGGAAGTTGCGACGTGGCTTAGGGGAGGAGGGTGAGGCGTTTGGTGGAAAGTTTCATCGGCGGCGTTTGATTGCTGGCAATGGTAGTTTTGAACTGATGGGTTCATTTGCTAAATTTTGATTCTCGATCAATTTGAGTTTTTTGGGTTGAGGGTAGTATTGTTGAGGTCAATTGCGATTTGGTGGAGGACGGCGTGGGGTTCACCATCGACCGGCGTGGTCGGGCACATTAATGTGCACGGCTGCGTGCATCAGGTATTGGATTTTGGAGAAGATGGTTCAAGCTCGAAGCATTCATCGGGTAATTGCTATTTTGGCTCGAAGCAGGGTTTTGGGTTTGAGAATACTCGGGGTTTTGGTTGATTTTCTCGAGAACGACTCGGGTATTAGTTGAGTTTGGCTCGGGTTCTAGTAATTGAGTAGGTTTTGTTCAATAATGTTATTAAAGGTTGAAACAAAGAAACTTTGATATTTGTAAATGATTCAAGTTTAAAGCAAGTTTAACAAGTTTTTATTTATAAAAAAAATATAAAATAAAAAAATTCGTTTCAAGTTAAAGTTTTAAACATGTTTCATATATATAAAATTATGAAAGTTTTAAAATAAGATAAGTGGATTTTCAAATAAATTAGTATTAAATTTTATTAAATAACTTTGGAACAGTTTTAAAGATTTAAAGGTAATTTAAATGTGTTTAATTATAAATTGATTTCTAAAATGTTATATTTTATTTTAAATAAAGTGTAATGATTTGAATTTGGAAATTGGTTATAATAAAGATTTATCTTATGTAAATTTAGAATTTTGATTTAATTAAAGATAAATGATAAAGATTTAGAGATAGATTTTAATAAAGATTTATCTTAAGAAATTAAGTGTTTGATTAAATAAAGATAGATAAGATGTGAAGATAATTAAGATAATTAAATTATTAACCATTGAAAAGTTATTGGTTAATATAACTGTTTTAATTAAGATAATGGTTTTCTTAATTAAGAATCTTTTAATACAAGAAACTAAAGAATCATTTAATTAAATTTAAATGATTAGTTAAATAATTAATTAAAGTAATTAATTGGTGGTTAATTAAAGACAATCACTTTGGAGTTAATTAAGTATAATTACTGGGTGAAGTAATTAAGTGATTAATTACTGGAAGTAATTAAGTAAAAGATAATTACTTTATAAAAGTAATTTAGTGGATGTGATTAAGGGTTAATCACATGTGTTATTAATTAAAATTTTTATTAATACAATTAATTAAAGGTTTTAATTATTTAATGAATGGTTAATTAATAAAAGAATTAAGAAGATTTACTAATGTGATTAATTGCTTGTTAAAGTAATTAATTAAGAAAGAAATTTACTTAATGATGTAATCATTAATTAATGGAATAATTAATTAATTGTTAATTAATAATTAAAGGATAGTTAATTTATAAATAAGTCTTAATTACTAAATGTAATTAAAAGTAATTAATTAAATATGATTAATTAAAAAGTAATTAATTAAATGTGATTAATTAAAAGTAATTAATCAAGTATAATTAATTAAAAATAATTAATTAAGTTTGATTAATATAAAGGTGATTAATCAGGTATGATTAATTAAAGGATAATTAAGGAATAATTATCAGAATAATTAAAGGATAATTAATCAAGTGTAATTAATTTAAAGGGTAATTATGAGATAATTACTTGGTATAATTAAGAAGTAATTAATCAAGATGATTAATTAAATTTGTAATTAAGGAATAATTATTTAAAGTAATTAAGTAATAATTAATCAAGGATGATTAATTCAAAGTGGATAATTAAGTGATGTTAATTAAGTAATTTGTAATTAATTAATAAATATGTAAGATGGATTGATGATAAATCCAAGAGATTAGGTAAGGAATTAATTTGCTTAAGGATTGATTAAATTAATTAAGTTTGGATCAAAACTTGTTTATGGACGGTGAATGATTGGTTGATAAGTATCATTGGATGAGTTAATGATATTGGATGATATCGTACGCCATTAGTTGATATGTGATGATATGAATGTGATATATCTGAGATGTGATGTATACGCTGCTTAGTGATATGAATGGATAAATGTGATAATAGTGGATTATCTATTTGTGTAATGTGAATCATCCATTTATGTTAAGTGATATTCTGAATATCTATTGTTTAAAACCCTTAAGCACAACTTGGACATCAAAATGGCGTTTGGATTCGGTGAGACCGGGATCGGGTTTCCATATTTGGATATCCGAAAACAACACCGATCCAAAATAAACGTTAGGTCGTGAATCCATGTGGAGTGCAAGTGAAGACTCAAGGTGTAAGAACTATTCGTCAGTATAACTCTAGGGGTGATTCCGTGATGAGTTTGATAGAGATAGTACTTACAGGCTCGAGATGGTGATTCGGAGTGCAAGGGCTATGGTCGTTAACTCTAAGGGTGATTCCAAAATGAGTGCAACGAGTTAGTGCCTTCGGTTCCATTCGAACCCGGAATGGACTTGTATGGATTGAATGCTTTCAGAACATCGTCACGTGGACGATGAGCATTCTAAGATAGATGTTTCCTATAAAGGTAATCGCAGCCTCAAGCCTCATCAACCGGGAATGGCTAAAACAGGGGAGGTGCATTAAGGTTAAGTGGGTCATGCCCAAGTAGGACGAGATTCATCCCTGTCTAGATGTCCCTTTTTATTTCGCCTTTGTGGGCAGTTGGATTTGCAGCCGACTGCGGGGTGGTCTTGTTCGGGGCTGTTCAGTAAGGAATGTTCCCAGCCTTGTATTGCAGGGGAGTTAGGGTGGCTCCTCGGTACAGTGATCTAGACTACGTACTGTGACGGGCGGTAGCCCTGCCATTGATGGAAACCCATTCTTCCTATGAGACCCTACGGTTTTGTTTGTATTACCCACTTTTGTGGCTAGTAGCTGGAATTTAATAATGTAACAATTTCGGCTATTTCTTATTTACTTGAAAACCCTAGACACTGTTATAGTATCACTAGATTTCCTATCAAATGTTTTGGTTAGCGTAAGATAAAAACTTTTCCATGTTTATGTGTGGGAAGTCTTACGTGATACCTTTTCTTTTCAAAAGGATTTTCAAAAGTTAAGAAATTTTAAACCGTTTACTCACACCAGACCCCTGTTTGACCCCAGTGTTTATTTTCAGTTTTATTAAACTCTTGGGTACTCATATTATGTATGAGTAATCAAGTGATTCAGGTTATCCTTGACGAATTCTGGAGGAGCTTTGGAGCAGGAGGCTTCAGCGTGTAGATATATAGATAGAGTTTCCGCTGTGTGTTTTTCTGTATAGTTGTTCTTTTATTGTACATTAGACAGAAATGTTATAACTACCTAAATTTAGATGTAATTTGTGTACACTGATGTATATGATACTATATATATTGTTATATATTATATTTCATTCGTTCCACTGTGAGATTCTGATGTGTTGTTTTCTTTCTTTTCTTTCTTTTCTTCTTCTATCTCTTTCTTTCTTAACTAGTGATGCAACTTTCTGGTGATAGAAAGTCGGGTCGCTACATTTGGTATCAGAGCAATAGGATGAGTGAATACCTAGGCTCTGGAGTGGTGTCTATCTAGAGAGAGCGTACTTGTAATTTTTAGATATATAAATATATCTACCTAATCTGTTGTGTTATATGTTCGGATTTTCCAACATAGATTATAAAGGTAGATAAGGTAGGAGTGTGTGGAACACGACTACCACTAATAGTAGAGGCTCATATGTTGTGGTTGGAAGTTTGTCTGTCGAGATTGTAGATCTAATACCGTCTTGAATAAGCTTTGTGGATTGGTGAAAGGATTTCATTAATCCCAGGGGAAGTATTTTCAAGAATTGGAGTATATTCTTGAAGCTTGAGGTTGATTTGCTCTCGAATGAGCGGGATTTCTAAGGAGTTGTATCTGTCAGCTGAGCAGAAGCGGGTGATGGTATCTTGATAGCTTCAGGAAGGAATAGCTGTGATGATGGGATACAGTATCCATAGATGGTTCTGAAGATGTTCTTCTGGAGCAAGATTAAGATGGTATTTAAGGAACATTAATGCCTACTGCAGGGAAGATTCAGATATTTAGGGATTTTCTGGATCTTAAGTAAGGGAGGGTGTCTTATCTATATTGAAGTATGAGACTAAGGTCAATGAGTTACCTCATTTCGGACGTGGTCTCAATTGTTTTCCTTAAGAGGAACAAGTGGTTGGTGTTTGATTTGGAGCTAAGTTTCTGAGGAGATGTCTAATAGTCTCAAGGATTTTTAGTGGAATTGGGTGATAGTTTTGTTTTTCAAGAAGCCCGTGGTTAAGGATGATCTTTTGGCATAGCAGTATCATTGAAGTGAAGTTTAGAAGCAGCAGCGTGGATCCGTTTCTTCGATGATTCAGTAATCGTTGGGATTCTACTATCAGTAGACCAGGCAGATAGTGAAGGCTTATCCATTTCTTTGGGAGGCTAAGTAGAACAGGATATTTGTTGGAAGTGATCTATCAATTTTTCTGGTAGATACACCATTTTTGAAGATTGATCTTGATTAGGAAAAGCTGTTCTAGTTAGTGAAGATAGTCCTTGGAATCAGAACTGAGTATGATTGCAAAAGTGACTTGCGATTAGTTTGGGAATCTTTGAGTAATCTTTGGTTTGGGAATTGAGGCATCTCATATGGAGGTAAAGGCTACTTAAGTAGTCAGAGATTTTCCCGATGTTTTTGAGGAAAACAGAAGTTTACCCGAATCGGAGATTGAGTTTTCTTATCGACTTGTATTCTAGGAGAAATATTGATGGTTCAACCTAGTAGAGGAATGACTCATAGTGCGAGAAGAGTTGGTGAGGCAGCTCAGGATTCTTTGGAGAGGGATTGATCATCTAGTTTCTAGTTAAGATTCTGTTGGAATGTTTTGACTAAGTGGAATGGTCACTAAGATTTTATGAGTCGGATGAACAGTGTATGAAGGAAGATTGTGCTCGAGTTCTTCGATAGCATTCTCATCAACTCCAAATCAGAGTTGTGCAGCGAAAGCGAGAAAGCAGTTATTTTAGAATGGGAGCAACCAAAAGTTGCAGTTTTCTTGGATTAAAGGATTTCTACAGGAAATTCAAGTATGAAGAAAATTTCTGGATTTAGAAGGTAAGGTTGTCAAGTGCAACTGTTTGGCTATTCCAAATAAGAGATGTAGGTTTGAAGTCCACTGATGCTTGTGGAGTAGAGTTGTGTATTGGATTTCAGCAAATTTTTGGGAGAGCCATTTTGTTGAGTAGGATCAGGTGATTGGTTTGATTTTGGTCCTGTTTGTTCTTGAAGCAATCAGCAAGTGTTAAGCTGATCAGGAAAAATGAAGGTGACTCAGGAACATCGGAAGAGTTATGCAGTTAAGAATTGATGAAATTTGGAATGAGAATTTGGATATTGCTTTAGTTTTATCCGATCAAAGGAGATATAAGACTGGGTAAAACTAGAGAGCTAGTTCCGGAAGTATTTTGAGGTTTTCTTGTGTTCTCTGGAGATTAGATTTTTATCTACAGGATTGAATTGGCAGTGCGGATAGCTGGAATTCATTGTATTTCACATATCCTTGAGGAATATGTGTATGGTTCATCGAGTAATAAGATCAGCAGTTTAGAAGGATTGGCCAGTTGAGCTGATCTTGAGTTTAGTCTGATATCTTGTTCAGATTTATAGGATCAGATGAGGGAATTCTTGATTATAGTTGTGATGACCTGGAATTTTAAAGCAATATCGATTTAATAATCTGAAATAAAACATAAATTGATTTGATAATCTTTGTAATGAGATTTGAATTAATTTAATAATTCAATAAAATAAATAGTTATTTGATAGATTTTATCTTTTTAAATCTAATAAACTGTTTTCTATTTATAATATATATAGAATATTGTATATATTGTATATAGATCTTGTATTAAATTTAATTAATAAATAAATCCTGTTTCTATAAAATATGCATCTTTAGTAAATTGTGAATTATGATTTTATCTAAAAATTAAACTTTTTAAAAGTTATTTCATAAATAAATATTGTTCTAAATACATAAGAAAAATATTGAAATGATTTAAAATATGTTTTAGCTCAAGTTTTAATTTAATTAAAATACAATGAGGTTATTTTGACTTTCTTTTAAATATAATTGAATAAAATAAATAATTTATGAATAAAGAATAATTTCTTTTATAAGTTATTTATAGTTATTAAATGTTGATATTTTTAAATATATAATAAAACATTGTTTCAACAAATAAATTTTTAATAAAAATAATTGTTTCCCAAAATTCAAATTTGTAGTTGTATTTGTAAATAAACTGGATTTCAAAATTTTATTTTGAACTTGAATTCAAAGTTTTTGAAATTTAAAGTATAAATATTTTTTTTTATTTGTTTTGATTTTGAAATATTTGTATAAGTTTAAATTTATAAACTAAATTTGATTTATTCATTTTAAAATTTATGTACATGTAAATGAATACATGATTAACTAATTTATTAAACATACGTTTACATTCATCTTATAATAACATACTAAATTAATACTAATTAACTTTTAAATAAATACAAAGTAAACTTTTGATTAAATACTAATTATGAATTTAAGACAAGTGTAAGGATATTAAGACACAATATAACACATGTTAGTAAATAAACTAAGGAAAATTGACAAATGTAATATATAGGAACAAGTGTCATCTTGAATTATGATTTTTTTTTCTTTCTTATTTTTATTAAATCATATTCTTAGCTTATATAAACAATGCCTCTTTCTTTCAATTTCTTTTTCTTTTCAAATCAAAGTTAAGAGAATTTGAAAGCTTGTACTCAAATAAAATCTGTAGAAAATACTTTAAAAAAAAAACCCTGAAATCCACTTCTCTACCAAATTGTGAACCTGAGATTTTCCTCTAACCAAAATCATGAAATCTGTAACCAAAGATACAAGTGTAAGTGAAAACTGGAAACTATCTTCTACATGCAAATTTAAGAACTTCAGTAAGCAACTCAGTTCCAAGAAAGAAAGAAAAAAAGAGCAAAAGTATTTCTAGTTGATAAGGCATTTCAGCATTAAGGTTTTAAAGCAAAAGAGTTTCAATTTTTTTTAAAATCCAGTTTCAATATCAAGGACTCAAATCATATGCAAAGATCCAGGAAATCAAAAACAGAGTTCTGAAGCCTGTCACTCTGTTGAAAACTTGGTTAGTAAATTTTTAATTTAAAAACAGCTTTAAATCTGGAATAATAACTTTGATGCATGAATGAAAATCTTGTGATGATGCAGTGTTAAATTGCTTGCATATGAATGCATTGTATGTACTGATGATATGACTGTAAGCTTCTGATTTTGTTACAGGTTTAAACTTTCCCTTAAAGAAATTCCATTCCTCTTAATACATTAGGTTTTAAAACTTGATTTATAAATGGAAATGAAGATAAGACTGTGATATGATTTAAAAAAAAATATATATGAACTCTGATGTTTATATTTAGGGTTATTATCAAAAAAAAAAAATAGAAAATTACAGTAATAGAAGAAGAAGAAAAGAAATCAAGGTCAGAAATCAAAGTTCATGATTTCTTGTTTTAATTATATATCCAGTTTGTATTACAAAATAATGAATTTTGCTATAAAAATCTAATTTTTTTTAAGATTGTATGTCTTGAAATTTCTGAGTTGATCAGATAATACACTTTCACTGATTATCCACGATCGGCAGCAAGTGGCGCGTCTAGATTGTGGCTAGAGAAAATATGAGCGATGGGAATCATGAGAAATATGATCGCCTGAGTTTAAGTTCATCGTGGTGACTAGACGTCAGCGTTGTAGGGTTTGTAAGCTATTTAGGTCGAGATGATTCTCGAGGAAATCACGACGTCAACGGTGAATCGGAGTGAATCGCGAGGTTTGTAATCGGCACGTTGGTCTATGATGATACTCTGGTAGGAGGGTCGAGGGCTCTGGCGAACGAGATCGTCGTTGATGATGGGTTTAGTGATCTATCACAGTTGCCTGTTTGGTTGAATAACTCGATTTTGATTCGATATAGGACGATGAGATCTTGACGATGGGGAGGTTTGGAGAAGTCAATGGTGATGTGTGGGAGGCTTCGCCGTTGGTCGGCGCCAAGTGGGTCGCCGTGCAACATGCACGTGCATATCTGTTCTGATGATTGAGGGATTCTGATGATTGAGGGAACAGGGGAGGATCGAGTTTTTCTCGAGGACATTGCGTGTGTGTCTCGAAGTTGAGGGTGTGGTGGCTCCTGTAGTTGAGTGTTTGAGTTCCAGGTTAAGTTTTAAAAACTTTAACAAATTGTTTAAAAATAAAAGGGTTGAAGATGGGAATAGACTCGAAGTCAGATTCGAGTGTAGCTCGGGTTGAACCCGAAGCTGGAATCAACATGTTTAAAAGAAAACCTTGTCCGTTGAAAGCAAAGATTTAAACAAAAAGTTAAATCAAGTTTTAGAAATGGATTCAAAATTGAATTTGCATACAAGTAAAGTTTTATAAAATTTAAATGTATTAACAACTTTAATATGCTTAAAATATATTTAAAATGATTTGAATTTAAAAGGAATTTGGTCTAAACTCTATTAAAGTTCTTTTGTAAGATAAGTATTTCTTTAACATATGACTTAAACGATTTTTAAATTGGTTTTAACATTGTGTTAAGTTAAATTTATATTTATTTTGAATTTTAATTTGAAACGGATTTAAAAGTAAATATAAAGTAAAGTGATTTAAAATCCTTTGTAAATGATAACTTGATCATTAATAAGAACAAAGTTTTATCTTAAAGTAAATTAGAATTTAAAGATTTGTATTCATTAAATTTATAAGGAAATTTAATGGATAATTAATTTATTTGATTAATTAATCAGTTAGATTAATTAAATAAGTAATTAAAGGTTTACACTAATTAATTAATGGTTAAGATTAATTAATTAGGAATAATTAATTTTGTATTTAAGGATTATTAATTAGATTTTAATTAATAATTAAGAATTAATTAATCAAGTAATTATGAATTAATTAAGTTACAGTTAACACATAGTTAGCTAAATAATTAAAGGTTAATAAATTGGATATTAAAGATTAATTAATTTGAAAATTAATAATGATTAATGAAAGTTAATTACTTAAGAGAAGAAATTAAATAATGATTAATAGTTAATGAAGGTCATTAACGAAGGGATATTTAACAATTAATTAGTATGATTAATTTTTAATAATTAATTAGATTAATTAATTAAATGATAATCAAATTGTGAAATTTATTTAAGTTAAATACTTAATGGAAGTAATTAAGGAATTAATTACTTAATGTAATTAAGTGATTTTAAATGTGATTAATTTAAATTAATTAATTAAGTTTAATTTATTTTAATCACTTGATGATTCGGTAAATAATTACTTAATGTAATTGATAAAGTATAACTACTTAGTGAAGTAATTAATGATAATTACTGGATGTAATTAGTGGATAATGATGAAAGTAATTTAGATTAAATTACTTTATAATTAATCAAGGGATTAATTAAAGAAATTAATTAAGGAGTAATTAATTTGATAAGTAATTAAGGGTAGTTAATTACTGAATGTAATTAATAATTGAGATTAATTACCTAATGTAATTAATTTAAATAAGATAATTAATTAAACAAAGATCATTAATTAATATAATTAATAATGTAATTAAGATTGATTAATTAAGATTAATTAATCATTAATAAGTGATTAAGGGTAATTAATTAATTGTAATTAATTAAGGTATAATGTAATTAATTATAGTTAATTAATAAATGAAGTAATTAAAGGTTAATTACTGATTTTGGTAACAGGTAATTAATTTGTGAAATTAATTAAAGGATAATTACTTGATTGTAATTAAAGGATAATTAATTAAGGGTGATTAATTAAAGTGATTAATTAGTGGATAATTAATTAATTAATTTGTAATTAATTAATGATGATGTAAGTAGGTTTATATTGATGTAAGTAATTAATTTAATTCATTTTAAATTAATTAAAGATAATGTAATTAATTTAATTCAATTTAAATTAATTATAGATAGTATGATTTTAGATCATTGCTTATGAATGGTTGTTATTGGTTGCATTGAATGGTTTTGAATCTCAGCAATAAGATTAATAATGTTGAGTGATATGGGTGTATTGGTGTGACGACCGCCCATGACTCCCGCACCAAAACAATGGAATAGTGCGCTGAAAGGCGTGCCAGGTAGCCATGGACGATAGTCAGGGTAAAATAAAACAGCAAACTCTATCGTACAACTCACAGCGCATGGATAAAATACAATAGAGAAATATATAGTGAAGCCCCATAACAGAAAAATCGTCATATAAGCATCGTAGTAGTTTTATACAAACATGAATCATCCATACATCAAAGCCTCACTACAAACACTCAATCAGATATAACAGCGGAACACCCAGTACATATAGTAAGAAAACTAGTATGCAAAGCCTCCTGCTCGTCTTCGTCATCATCAGCGTAGATCTCTAAGAACAGCACCTGTCACCTGCTACCTAGTCTGCCCATCCCAACATGGATGAACAGCCCAAGGTAATAAGAGGAGACATAAAACCTTGAGTCAGACAAAGTCTTAGTGAGCAGTAAATCAACTATCAAACATACCAAAAGAGCATAAAGGATAAAAGGAATAGGAACCAAACCATCCCACTCCACCTCTTTCTACAGTGATAGCCCCAGACATACACTAAGGAGAAGCAGGCATAACAACATAGACAATTAAGGTAAAGCGAATACCACTCGAGTCAAGGACGATGTTTTCCAAATACAAACCCCCAAGGCCTAAACCAAGATCAGATAAGCACCCAGAAAACACCGCTCTTGAAGCCGAATGATAATACAACCAAACATCCATGACTCTGGCTATCACTGTCATCCTTGCCTCGATTTCACCGTTAGTTGAATGACCATCTGTCAAGGGCTAATGGTAACCCCGGTTCTAACCATAACTCCGCACACTGCCTTGTGCCTAGGACTTATCTACTTTGCCCAGAGTACTCAACTACCTACCTGTAGTCTTTTGGGTGTCCCGACTACCTACCTGTAGTCGTTATGGGCGCCCCATGTACTCTTGCTTTTGAGCATGCTAGAACCTTCAACAACGATGAAATCCAAGCCTCCTAGCCATCCTTCTTGACGACTATCCTCATACAAGCTCAAGCTACCTCTTGAACAATCCATTATCAACCAACTTGAACTACTCTTCAAGTTATCAACATGCTTGGAATGATCCCTGCTTGGATTAAGCCAAGACTCACATCATACTTCGCTTCATCGCATCAAAGCAAAGTCTCAACTCAACAACATGGTTTGCCTCATCAAATCATGGCAAAGTCCCATCTCAACATCATCCAATCTATACATATGAGCTTCAACATCCGCTACATATGCCTTAAGCAGCTTTCACCATTCAAGAGCCTTCTTCCATAGCTTTTGAATCCTCTTTCATCATCTTGTTCCAAATCAACTACTAGCTAACTTGGAAACAATCAAATCAATCATACATTCAAATAATCAATCATTCAAACAAGATCTATTAAGCAATTTAAGCAATATCAACTATAATGGGAATTTCGTAAATAAACGAGCAAAAGTCCAACATATGTGAAATCATGGTTTTTTTTTTTAGCATAGATCTAGCAAATATAAAACATGGGTTTTGTTTCTATAACTTAATAAATGAGCTTGCATAGGTAAACATCTTCACAAACAATGGATCTATACTTGGATCTAAGGAAAATGCACAAAATCACTATCTACAACACTCCAACAAACCACCAATCCAATATACTCCTTTGGGTCCGCGTGAGAGATAACCACCACTCACCAAATCACCCAAACACCTCAAAAACTAAACACTTCAGATCTGGACAGCGAAGATCAAGGCTTGATCCGGCGAAATCTCGCTTAAAACGATGAAATCTAGCTTCGTTGGATGAAGATCTTCAACTTTGGCTCTTGGATCTTCAATTTCGATCTTCGATCTTGGATGGATGTTAGAACTAGATTGGAATGGAGAAAAGAAGATGAAGAAATGTTGTAGTCGAGTTCCCAAAATGGCAGCACTTCGTCGCTTCAAAAACCGGTGCCAAAAAGTGAGCCAAACCCCTCTATTTATAGGCTGAATTTCCCTTAGGTCGTCCGCCCCTTAGGTCGTCACCGACCTAACCATAAGTCGTTTCACGACTTAACGACCTAAGCCTTAGGTCGTTTGCAACTTAGCGTCTCAACCAACCCGACCTACGACCTAACCAACACAACACAGCCGACCTAAAGACATGGCCAACCCAAGACTCATGCGACCTAACCACTAAGTCGCAAACTTCTTCCTGCCGACCTAACAATAACACGGGCCACACGACCTAACAACTATACACGATATAAAAGCCTCCGACCTAACTTAGGTCGCTGCCGACCTATCCCCTGCCGACCTATCGACTCAACAGTATGGCCGACCCACGACTTATACCATAACCCGTCCCAATCCTTAGACCGCTAACATCTTAACCCGGTCAATCACTTAGGTCGGTCACCTTCCTTGAGTCGTTACCTATGAGTCGCTTACTACCCTGACTCGGTTCAAACCTATAGGTCGTAACCCGACAACTTTCTTAAGTCGTTGCCTTCTAACTCGTCTACTTCTTAGGTCGTCCAAACCACTAGGTCGTAACATGCTAACACCTTAACTCGTCCAACCACCTTAAGTCGTCCACTACATAACTATAGGTCGGTCAGAAACCCATAACTTGCTCACACGACCTAAGCTAACTCGCTCACGACCTAAGCTAACTCCCTAAGGTCGTAAACCTCTTAAGTCGGTCCAAACTATCCACGAGTTAACTCCCCACACGACTTAGGTTATGAACGACATAAACAACACTAACGACCTGTAAATTCTACAATATATCAACACGTAAAATACGGGTCGTTACATTCTCTCCCCCTTAGGAATTTCGCCCCCGAAATTCCAAGCAAACAACAGCAATCAAAGATAATCCGCATGCCTACCATCCATAGCAATCAACAAACCATGCATCCAATTCTAGCCTAGCATGCAGAATTCTAAGGCTTAGAACAAGCTACAAATTCATGAGATGTCACGACACTTTAGGGCCAAACCTCGAAGAGTCCGGGATGAGCTGCCTTCATCCTCTCTTCCTCTTCCCACGTACAGTCGTTAACATCATCACTCCATTGTACCTTGAGCAACGTAATCGTCTTCCTCCTAAGCTGTTTTGTATCGGTTTCAACAATACGAAGCGGCTTACGAGGTCTCGAAACCACTGGATCAACCTCTAAATCTTCACAGCTATCAGCAGAAACCACCGTACTTGGGTCATGCACATACTTCCGTAGATAAGATACATGAAAAACATTGTGCACACCCGCCATCTTTTCCGGTAACTCCAACCTATAAGCAAGCTTTCCAATTCGCTCGATAATCGGGAATGGTCCAACAAATCTCGGAGTTAACTTTCCTTTCTTCCCGAATCTAATGACACTCTTCAGAGGAGAAATCTTCACAAATACCATATCACCCACGTCGAATTCCAAATCCTTACGACGGTTATCGGCATAACTTTTCTGACGATCTTGGGCTGCCTTCATTCTTTGCCGAATGATCTCTATACAATCCGAAGTCTGTCGAATCATCTCTGGCCCAAGTATCAGCTTTTCTCCAGTTTCCAACCAACATGTCGGAGAGTTACACGGTCTTCCATATAATGCCTCATATGGTGCCATACCAATACTCGACTGATAACTGTTATTATAAGCAAACTCCACCAAATGAAGGTGATCTTCCCATGATCCTCCGAAGTCCAAAACACATGCTCTAAGAAGATCTTCCAAAACTCGGTTGACTCTCTCAGTCTGACCATCTGTTTGAGGGTGATAAGCTGTACTCAAACACAACTCAGTTCCCAAAACTTCCTGGAAGCTCTTCCAAAATCTACTAGTGAACAATGGATCTCGATCGCTCACTATACTCTTCGGAACACCATGGAATCGAACTATCCACTTAACATAAAGCTCAGCCAGCTTCGATGCAGTCCTAGTCGATCGAACAGGAATGAATCTAGCACTCTTAGTCAAACGATCTACTATGACCCAAATTCCTTCATTTCCTGCTCTCGTCCTAGGTAGACCATCGATAAAGTCCATCGACACTTGCTCCCACTTCCATGTAGGAACTTCTAATGGCTGAAGTAATCCACTGGGCTTCTTCTGCTCAGCTTTCACCAACTGGCAATTCATACACTTGGAAATAAAATTTCCAACATCCTTCTTCATACCTTTCCAGTAGTAGGTTCTCTTCATGTCCCGATACATCTTATTTCCACCTGGATGAATTGTCAACTTCGAGTGATGACTCTCCCTCAGAACTTCATCTCTCAATCCATCTACATCGGGAACAACTAGTCGCCCTTGCTTTCGAAGCCAACCCTCTCGATCGACCTCGAATCCCTTATCCTTCTCCGGGTCCAATCCAGATTCCAAATCACAGATAATCTTGACAAGCTTATCATCTCCCCTTTGCCTCTCACCAATTCTTTCCACAAGAGTAGGCCTTATCGATAAGTTTGTCAACATCTCAGGTTCCAATTCACATCTAGGCCTGAAATCAAATCCAGCCAAATACTCAAGACTCTTCCATTCCGAAAACATGGCTCCCAATCCTGCATGTCTTCGACTTAACGCATCAGCCACTGCGTTACCTTTCCCTGGAGTATAGGCTATACCAAAATCATACGATGCTAAGAACTCTAGCCACCGTTGCTGTCGAAGATTCAAATCCTTTTGGGAAAACAGATACTTCAACGACTTATGATCTGTAAACAGCTCGAATCTAACTCCCAATAGATAGTGTCTCCACATCTTCAAAGCAAACACAATCGCCGCTAACTCCAAATCATGAGTCGGATAATTCCTTTCATGCGGCTTTAGTTGTCGACTAGCATACGCAACAACTTTATCCTTCTGCATTAGCACCGCTCCTAGTCCAGTGCCACATGCATCGGTGTAAACCACCATCTCATCATTCCCACTCGGAATAGTCAAAACAGGAGCACTTGTCAGTCGTTCTTTCAGGATTACGAAAGCTTGCTCACACTTATCATCCCATCTGAACACTTGGTTCTTCTTCGTCAATCCTGTCAACGGTGCAGCTATCTTGGAAAAGTCTTTGATAAACCGACGATAATATCCTGCTAATCCAAGAAAACTTCTCACATCAGATGCATTCTTAGGTCTAACCCAATCCTGGATCGCTGCCACCTTAGCGGGGTCAACCGCTATTCCATTTCCAGAGATAACATGGCCTAAGAACCTCACTTCACTCTTCCAGAAGTGACACTTCGAAAACTTAGCCTTCAGCTGATGTTTCCACAAAATTCCCAAAACAATCCTCAAGTGCGTCTTGTGCTCTTCCTCGGTTCTGGAGTAAACCAAAATATCATCCACGAACACAAGCACGAACTTATTCAACTGATCTCTGAATACCCTATTCATAAGATCCACAAAATATGCTGGCGCGTTAGTCAATCCAAACGGCATTACCAGCCACTCATAAAACCCGGATGGTGTCCTGAAAGCAGTCTTCGGCACACTATCCTTTGCCACTCTCAACTGGTGAAATCCCGTTGCCAAATCCATCTGAGAAAACACCTTAGCCTCGTGAAGCTGATCAAACAAGTCATCTATTCTCGGCAATGGATACTTGTTCTTCTTAGTCACCTTATTCAGCTCACGATAATCAACACACAACCTCAACGATCCATCCGTTTTGGTTGCGAACACAACTGGCGCACCCCATTCGGACACACTTCTCCGAATGAATCCTTTCTGCAAAAGGTCATCAACTTGCACCTTCAGCTCTTGCTGCTCCCTCGGTGCCATCCGCCTAAGAGGCATCACAACAGGTCTGGCTCCCTCAACTAGATCGATACGAAACTCGATCTCCCTATGCGGCGGTAACCCTTTGACTTCCTCAAAGACATCACCAAACTCATTCACAATAGGCACTGATGACAGTCCATCCCGTGAAACAACTAGCGAATACATGAAGCTCATGAAGACGCCTTCTTCATGCTTACATCGTATCACAACCTTTCGCCCTTCCACATTCCCGACTGTCACCTCAAGCCTCTCACAATCAATCCTAGCCGCATACTTCCTAAGCCAGTCCATACCCAAAATAATTCCGAACCCCGCAAAGTTCAGAACAAAGCAATCACAAACAAACGAGCAATCATGACTCGACACAACTAGACCACGACATAACATACACAAACATGACGAACCCCCTACCGGATTAGTCACAACCAATGGCCTATCAACAATATCCGGTTTCATACCTAACCGGCTTACCAAATCATCACAAACAAAAGAATGCGACGCTCCAGTATCAAACAACACTCTAACTGGAACACCACAAATAGAAAGAGTACCTTGAACAACCACACTCTTCCCCTTCTCTTCAGCAGTAGGAGCTTTCGAAGACGATGGAACAGCCCCCAAAGCATAGGCTTGCACAACCTGCCTATCTTTCCTCGGTTCTGGACAATCCTTCTTGATATGTCCCAGCTTATCACAGTTGTAACACTTTCCCGGCACTTTGGGATTCTTACAATCTTTGTAAAGATGGCCCTTCTGCTGGCAGTTATAGCAAGTCATTTCGCTCTTAGGCTTCTTCTGACCATCCTTACCCCTCTGTTGTTGCTGCTTCCTCTTCCTATTGCCACTCTGCTGTGGTTTAGATCCTTCCCTAGTTACGGCAACAACAGAACTTTCCCTAGGAAACAAACTCTCATGCCTAAGAGCTTTTTCCACAAGCTTCTCAAATGGATCGTCCAGATGATCCACTAACTGCCTCCCAAGATAAGCATCCAGACCAGTCACAAACTTTTCATTCTTCTGGTAGGGAGAATCAATGTACGATCTGGCATACTTAGACAAAGCTTCAAACTCAGAAATATACTCAAGAACAGGCCTTCCCCCTTGCTTGAGCTCCACAAACCTCTTAAACAAGACAGATTTCTGGGAAGTAGAGATGAACTTAGCTTCAAATCTAACTTGGAATTGCTCCCAAGTAATCCCTTCTTCTGGTGTATCTATGGTGATAGAATTCCACCAATCAGCAGCTCTTCCCTGAAGCTGTCTCGATGCAAGCTTCCTCTTAGTTGCATCCTCAATCCCTAAGTCACCAAAGATTCTTTTGCAAGCATCAATCCATCTCTGGACCTCAATAGTCGACTCCGTTCCCAAGAAAGCTTTTCCTCCAAGAGCAGTATAATCCTTACAAAGCTTAGCAAAATCCACCGGCCTTGGAGCTTGGACTTGAACTCCCACATCTACAGATGGCCCTGGAGCTGGTATCCTTCTCATGATCGAAGTCATCATCGCTTCGAACATAGTTCCATAATCAACAGCTCCTTCAGTAGCACGGCTTTCCCTTGCAGCTGGTCTCCCTCTTCGACTCATCCTTAATATCTGTAATAAGAATGATTAGAACACCTTAAGTAACAACTGCATAAGGAGTTCAAATCCTTCTAAACTACTATATTATATATAGTAATCATCCATCAAAATACAATTACGTCTCTCATACGTAGTTACGTTAGCGAGCGTTGGCTAAAATCGATTAACCTCGCTCTGATACCAAATGTGACGACCGCCCATGACTCCCGCACCAAAACAATGGAATAGTGCGCTGAAAGGCGTGCCAGGTAGCCATGGACGATAGTCAGGGTAAAATAAAACAGCAAACTCTATCGTACAACTCACAGCGCATGGATAAAATACAATAGAGAAATATATAGTGAAGCCCCATAACAGAAAAATCGTCATATAAGCATCGTAGTAGTTTTATACAAACATGAATCATCCATACATCAAAGCCTCACTACAAACACTCAATCAGATATAACAGCGGAACACCCAGTACATATAGTAAGAAAACTAGTATGCAAAGCCTCCTGCTCGTCTTCGTCATCATCAGCGTAGATCTCTAAGAACAGCACCTGTCACCTGCTACCTAGTCTGCCCATCCCAACATGGATGAACAGCCCAAGGTAATAAGAGGAGACATAAAACCTTGAGTCAGACAAAGTCTTAGTGAGCAGTAAATCAACTATCAAACATACCAAAAGAGCATAAAGGATAAAAGGAATAGGAACCAAACCATCCCACTCCACCTCTTTCTACAGTGATAGCCCCAGACATACACTAAGGAGAAGCAGGCATAACAACATAGACAATTAAGGTAAAGCGAATACCACTCGAGTCAAGGACGATGTTTTCCAAATACAAACCCCCAAGGCCTAAACCAAGATCAGATAAGCACCCAGAAAACACCGCTCTTGAAGCCGAATGATAATACAACCAAACATCCATGACTCTGGCTATCACTGTCATCCTTGCCTCGATTTCACCGTTAGTTGAATGACCATCTGTCAAGGGCTAATGGTAACCCCGGTTCTAACCATAACTCCGCACACTGCCTTGTGCCTAGGACTTATCTACTTTGCCCAGAGTACTCAACTACCTACCTGTAGTCTTTTGGGTGTCCCGACTACCTACCTGTAGTCGTTATGGGCGCCCCATGTACTCTTGCTTTTGAGCATGCTAGAACCTTCAACAACGATGAAATCCAAGCCTCCTAGCCATCCTTCTTGACGACTATCCTCATACAAGCTCAAGCTACCTCTTGAACAATCCATTATCAACCAACTTGAACTACTCTTCAAGTTATCAACATGCTTGGAATGATCCCTGCTTGGATTAAGCCAAGACTCACATCATACTTCGCTTCATCGCATCAAAGCAAAGTCTCAACTCAACAACATGGTTTGCCTCATCAAATCATGGCAAAGTCCCATCTCAACATCATCCAATCTATACATATGAGCTTCAACATCCGCTACATATGCCTTAAGCAGCTTTCACCATTCAAGAGCCTTCTTCCATAGCTTTTGAATCCTCTTTCATCATCTTGTTCCAAATCAACTACTAGCTAACTTGGAAACAATCAAATCAATCATACATTCAAATAATCAATCATTCAAACAAGATCTATTAAGCAATTTAAGCAATATCAACTATAATGGGAATTTCGTAAATAAACGAGCAAAAGTCCAACATATGTGAAATCATGGTTTTTTTTTTTAGCATAGATCTAGCAAATATAAAACATGGGTTTTGTTTCTATAACTTAATAAATGAGCTTGCATAGGTAAACATCTTCACAAACAATGGATCTATACTTGGATCTAAGGAAAATGCACAAAATCACTATCTACAACACTCCAACAAACCACCAATCCAATATACTCCTTTGGGTCCGCGTGAGAGATAACCACCACTCACCAAATCACCCAAACACCTCAAAAACTAAACACTTCAGATCTGGACAGCGAAGATCAAGGCTTGATCCGGCGAAATCTCGCTTAAAACGATGAAATCTAGCTTCGTTGGATGAAGATCTTCAACTTTGGCTCTTGGATCTTCAATTTCGATCTTCGATCTTGGATGGATGTTAGAACTAGATTGGAATGGAGAAAAGAAGATGAAGAAATGTTGTAGTCGAGTTCCCAAAATGGCAGCACTTCGTCGCTTCAAAAACCGGTGCCAAAAAGTGAGCCAAACCCCTCTATTTATAGGCTGAATTTCCCTTAGGTCGTCCGCCCCTTAGGTCGTCACCGACCTAACCATAAGTCGTTTCACGACTTAACGACCTAAGCCTTAGGTCGTTTGCAACTTAGCGTCTCAACCAACCCGACCTACGACCTAACCAACACAACACAGCCGACCTAAAGACATGGCCAACCCAAGACTCATGCGACCTAACCACTAAGTCGCAAACTTCTTCCTGCCGACCTAACAATAACACGGGCCACACGACCTAACAACTATACACGATATAAAAGCCTCCGACCTAACTTAGGTCGCTGCCGACCTATCCCCTGCCGACCTATCGACTCAACAGTATGGCCGACCCACGACTTATACCATAACCCGTCCCAATCCTTAGACCGCTAACATCTTAACCCGGTCAATCACTTAGGTCGGTCACCTTCCTTGAGTCGTTACCTATGAGTCGCTTACTACCCTGACTCGGTTCAAACCTATAGGTCGTAACCCGACAACTTTCTTAAGTCGTTGCCTTCTAACTCGTCTACTTCTTAGGTCGTCCAAACCACTAGGTCGTAACATGCTAACACCTTAACTCGTCCAACCACCTTAAGTCGTCCACTACATAACTATAGGTCGGTCAGAAACCCATAACTTGCTCACACGACCTAAGCTAACTCGCTCACGACCTAAGCTAACTCCCTAAGGTCGTAAACCTCTTAAGTCGGTCCAAACTATCCACGAGTTAACTCCCCACACGACTTAGGTTATGAACGACATAAACAACACTAACGACCTGTAAATTCTACAATATATCAACACGTAAAATACGGGTCGTTACAATTGGATGCATTGTGATGATGATATGGATATCTTTTGATAGAGATAATGTGGATTATCAGTGGTTATGATGATGATAATTATCTGTTGTGAATCTATGAATTATCTAACTGTGTGTATATAGATAATGTAATTGAATTGTTTTAAACTCTAAAACAACTTGGACCTAAAAGACACGCTTTGGATTTCGATGAGACCGGGATCGGGTTTCCATATTTGGATATCCGAAAACCACATCGATTCCAATTAAACGTTAGGTCGTTAATTCAAGTGGAGCAAGTGAAGACTCGAGGTGTAAGGGCTATACGTCAGTATAACTCTGTGGGTGATTCCTTAATGAGTTGATGGAATAGTGCTTATAGGTTCGAGATGGTGATATAGAGTGCAAGGGTTATCGTCCTTAACTCTGAGGGTGATTCCAATACGAGGGTAACGAGATAATGCCTTCGGTTTCGTTCGAACCCGAAACGAACTTGTATGGATTGAATGCTTTCAGAACATTGTCAGGTGTACGATGAGCATTCTAAGAAATATGTCCTATAAAGGTAATCGTAGCCTCAAGCCTCATCAACCGGGAATGGCTAAAACAGGGGAGGTGCAGCAAGACTTCGTGGGTAGTGCCCACTGGAGAGCAAGATTGATCCCTGTCTAGAGGTCCCTTTTTATTCGGCTTAGTGGAAGTTGGAATCGCGCGCCAACTACGGGGTTGTCTTGTTCGGAACTGTTCAGTAAGGAATGAATCCGGCCTGGTGTTGTAGGGGAGCGGGCGTACTCCTCGGTACGTTGACCTAGGCCACGTACTGTGACGGGCGGTACCCCAGTAGCCCTGCCATTGTATGGAATCCAAAATCCAATAAGTGCCAACGGTTTTGATTGTATTATCCACTTTTGTGGCTAGTAGCTGGAATTTAATGAATGTAACAATTTCGGCTATTTCATATTTACTTGAAAACCCTAGACCTATTGTAATATCACTAGATTTCCTATCAAACATTTTGGTTAGCGTAAGGTAAAAACTTTTCCATGTTTATGTGTGGGAAGTCTTACGTGATACCTATTCTTTTTAAAGGTTTTTAAAAGTTAAGCAACTTTAACCCGTTTACTCACACCAGACCCATGTCTGACCCAAGTGTTTATTTTCTGTTTTATTAAACTCTTGGGTACTCATATTATGTATGAGTAGTCGAGGGAGTCAGGTTAGCTTTGACGAATATTGGAGGAGCAATGGAGCAGGAGGCTTCTGCGTTAGATATATAGTATTCCGTTGTGTGTTCTGTGTTGTCTCTGAGTTGTATTGAGTTGTAATAACTAGACAGGTGTTTATAACTGTCTAGTATGTGTTGTATATCTGTGTACTCTGATAGTGGTTGTAAACTATGTAATATTTTATGTTATTAATATATAATTTATTCGTTCCGCTGATTAGTTTCTGATGTGTTGTTTCTTCTTCTTCTCTTTCTTTCTCTTTTCTATCCCTTTCTTTCTTATTAACGATACGACTTCTTGGAGATATGGAAGTTGGGTCGCTACAGTGGTATCAAAGCATTAGGTTGAATGAATACCTAGGCTCTGGAGTGGTGTCTTTCTTGAGAGAGCGTATTTGTAATTTTAAATATACTTATATATATTTATCTATTTCTATCTATATGTTGGGTTACCTATTCAGGTTTTCCAATATAGGTTATAAAGATAGATAAGGTAGTAGTGTTTGTAACACGATTACTACCATTGGTTGGAGTCTAATGTTTGAGATTGGAAGTATATCTATCGAGACTGTAGACCTAATACCGTCTCGAGTAAGTTTTGTTGTGTTGAAGTATTTCATCGATCTCTGAAGGAAACCTGTTAAGGTTCGGAGACTTCTTTGAAGTGCAGAGTTTGATGAGTAGAGTTTGGCTTTGTCAGTTGAGCTAGAGCAAGCGATGGTATTTTAATACCTCAGGAAGTTGTAACTGCGTGATGAGATGCAGTGACTATGGATTGTTTCCGAAGATGTTTTCTTTGGAACAAGTTTTGGGAAGTGTGTCTAATTCGGTGATGTGGCTGAGTTCAGCTAGTTGTTTGAGTTTTGCTTTGAGGTCTGAGTTTCTCAAAGATCTTTGATTAGGAAGTCTTTGGCTCTGGTGTCAGCAATGCAGCTTGGAGTGTTCTGTGTTGGTAAGAAGTTTTCTGGCTGAGTAGATTTTCTGAAAGTGGAGTTCAGAAGCGGCAGAGTGGACCCAATACTTTATTGGATTGGCTAATTAAGAGTAAGCTGTTCTGATTGGTAAAGAGAGAACAGTTTTCTTTGGAATTGGTCTGTGTTGATCGCAAAAGAGACTTGCGATAGTTTGAGTGTTCTTTTGAGGTATTGAAGAATTTTTGGTTGTCTTCTGAGAAGTCGAAGATTTGTCCGCATCTGGAGATCGAGTTTTCTTATCGTCTGGATTCCAGGAGTGCTACTGGTGGATCAGCTAGTAGAAGGATGATTCTTTGAGATAAGGTTTGGTGAAGCAACTTGGATTTTGGTGAACTTCTGAATTTCCTTGGATATGTTGAACCATATTTCTGGGAAGTGTTGTCCAGTTTGTGCTCATATTCTTCATCAGCATTGTCTTCTATTCCAGTTCAGAGTTGTGTATTTGGTTTTGGATTGATCTTGAGGAGATCATTGGGTTGGGATGTTTTTGATACTGTTTGTTTCTTGAAGCATCAGCAAGGGATTGAGCTGATCAGTTTGGAGATAGGCAGCCCAGGATCGTTAAAAAAAATATTTGGTTAAGAGACGAAGGAATTTGGATTCCAGAGTCGGAGATTTGTTTTGGATAAGTTTTCTCCGATCCAAGGAGCTATAAAGTTTTGGGTAAATTTGGGAAGCTAGCTCCAAGTTGTTTTGGATCTCTTCTGTGTTTTGGTTAGATTGGTGTTTGGTTTTCAAGAGTTGAATTACCAGTTGGATAATTGGATTCGGTGAGTTTCACGTATATCTGAGGGAGTACGTATGAGCTATCTTTGGTTGTGGAACCAGCTGTTCAGGAAGGTTTGGCTGTTGAATCAGACTCGTCTGTAGTCTGATATGCTGTCTAGTTCTGTAGATCTAGATGAATAGGAGCTCTATAGTTTAATAGTATTGATTGTTTGGAATCTATAGAGCGAGTATCTCGATATTTTTACCGGGGAAACTCGCAGAAGTTCTATCCAGAATTTTTCTGGATTTGATTAATTAGATTTGTTTGATTGGTTGAATTGATTGCTTTGATTGTAAGCATATCATTGGTATATGCTTGTGTTTTAAAACTAAATCTTTAAATAGATTATTAAATTACCTTTGTTTTAAATTTCGGGGACGAAATTCTTTTAAGGGGGAAGGAATGTGATGACCCAGAATTTTAAAGCAATATCGATTTAATAATCTGAAATAAAAATTAAATTGATTTGATAATCTTTGTAATGAGATTTGAATTAATTTAATAATTCAATAAAATAAATAGTTATTTGATAGATTTTATCTTTTTAAATCTAATAAATTATTTTCTATTTATAATATATATTGAATATTGTATATATTGTATATAGATCTTGTTTTAAATTTAATTAATAAATAAATCCTGCTTCTGTAAAATATGTATCTTTGGTAAATTGTGAATTATGATTTTATTTAAAAATTAAACTTTTTAAAAGTTATTTCATAAATAAATATGTTTTTAAATACATAAGAAAAATATTTAAATGATTTAAAATATGTTTTAGCTCAAGTTTTAATTTAAGTAAAATGCAATGAGGTTATTTTGACTTTCTTTTAAATATAATTGAATAAAATAAATAATTTATGAATAAAGAATAATTTCTTTTATAAGTTATTTATACTTATTAAATGTTGATATTTTTAAACATATAATAAAACATTGTTTCAACAAATAAATTTTTAACAAAAATAATTGTTTCCCAAAATTCAAATTTGTAGTTGTATTTGTAAATAAACTGGATTTCAAAATTTTATTCTGAACTTGAATTCAAAGTTTTTAAAATTTGAAGTATAAATGTTTTCTTATTTGTTTTGATTTTGAAATATTTGTATAAGTTTAATTTTATAAACTAAATTTGATTTATTCATTTTAAAATTTATGTACATGTAAATAAATACATGATTAACTAATTTATTAAACATAGGTTTACATTCATCTTATAATAACATACTAAATTAATACTAATTAACTTTTAAATAAATACTAAGTAAACTTTTGATTAAATACTAATTATGAATTTAAGACAAGTGTAAGGATATTAAGACACAATATAACACATGTTAGTAAATAAACTAAGGAAAATTGACAAATGTAATATGTAGGAACAAGTGTCATCGTGAATTATGATTTTTTTTCTTTCTTATTTTTATTAAATCATATTCTTAGCTTATATAAAAAATGCCTCTTTCTTTCAATTTCTTTTTCTTTTCAAATCAAAGTTAAGAGAATTTGAAAGCTTGTACTCAAATAAAATCTGTAGAAAACACTTAAAAAAAAAACCCTGAAATCCACTTCTCTACCAAATTGTAAACCTGATATTTTCCTCTAACCAAAATCATGAAATCTGTAACCAAAGATACAAGTGTAAGTGAAAACTGGAAACTATCTTCTGCATGCGAATTTAAGAACTTCAGTAAGCAACTCAGTTACAAGAAAGAAAGAAAAAAGAGCAGAAGTATTTCTGGTTGATAAGGCATTTCAGCATTAAGGTTTTAAAGCAAAAGAGTTTCAATTTTTTTTAAATCCAGTTTCAACATCAAGGACTAAAATCATATGCAAAGATCCAGGAAATCAAAAACAGAGTTCTGAAGCCTGTCACTCTATTGAAAACTTGGTGAGTAAATTTTTAATTTAAAGACAGCTTTAAATCTGGAATAATAACTTTGATGCATGAATGAAAATCTTGTGATGATGCAGTGTTAAATTGCTTGCATATGAATGCATTGTATGTACTGATGATATGACTGTAAATGTTTGAAATTTTGTTTGTAAGCTTCTGATTTTGTTACAGGTTTAAACTGTCCCCTAAAGAAATTCCATTCCTCTTAATACATTAAGTTTTAAAACTTGATTTATAAATGGAAATGAAGATAAGACCGTGATATGATTTAAAAAAATATATATATGAACTCTAATGTTTATATTTAGGGGTATTATCAAAAAAAAAATAGAAAATTACAGTAATAGAAGAAGAAGAAAGGAAATCAAGGTCATAAATAAAAGTTCATGATTTCATGTTTTAATTATATATCCAGTTTGTATTACAAAATAATGAATTTTGCTATAAAAATCTAAATTTTTTAAGATTGTATGTCTTGAAATTTTCGAGTTGATCAGATAATACACTTTCACTGATTATCCACGATCAGCAGCAAGTGGCGCGTCTAGATTGTGGCTAGAGAAAATATGAGCGATGGGAATCATGAGAAATATGATTGCCTGAGTTTAAGTTCATCGTGGTGACTAGACGTCAGCGTTGTAGGGTTTGTAAGCTATTTAGGTCGAGATGATTCTCGAGGAAATCACGACGTCAACGGTGAATCAGAGTGAATCGCGAGGTTTGGAATCGACGCGTTGGTCTATGATGATACTCTGGTAGGAGGGTCGAGGGCTCAGGCGAACGAGATCGTCGTTGATGATGGGTTTAGTGATCTATCTGAGTTGCCTGTTTGGTTGAATAACTCGATTTTGATTCGAGATAGGACGATGAGATCTTGACGATGGGGAGGTTTGGAGAAGTCAGTGGTGATGTGTGGGAGGCTTCGCCGTTGGTCGGCGCCGAGTGGGTCGCCGTGCAACATGCACGTGCATATCTGTTCTGATATTGAGGGATTCTGATGATTGAGGGAACATGGGAGGATCGAGTTTTTCTCGAGGACATTGCGTGTGTGTCTCGAAGTTGAGGGTGTGGTGGCTCCTGTAGTTGAGTGTTTGAGTTCCAGGTTAAGTTTTAAAAACTTTAACAAATTGTTTAAAAATAAAAGGGTTGAAGATGGGAATAGACTCGAAGTCAGATTCGAGTGTAGCTCGGGTTGAACCCGAAGCTGGAATCAACATGTTTAAAAGAAAACCTTGTCCGTTGAAAGCAAAGATTTAAACAAAAAGTTAAATCAAGTTTTAGAAATGGATTCAAAATTGAATTTGCATACAAGTAAAGTTTTATAAAATTTAAATGTTTCAACAACTTCAATATGCTTAAAATATATTTAAAATGATTTGAATTTAAAAGGAATTTGATCTAAACTCTATTAAAGTTCTTTTGTAAGATAAGTATTTCTTTAACATATGACTTAAACGGTTTTTAAATTGGTTTTAAAATTGTTTTAAGTTAAATTTATATTTATTTTGAATTTTAATTTGAAACGATTTAAAAGTAAATATAAAGTAAATTGATTTAAAATCCTTTGTAAATGATAACTTGATCATTAATAAGAACAAAGTTTTATCTTAAAGTAAATTAGAATTTAAAGATTTGTATTCATTAAATTTAGAAGGAAATTTAATGGATAATTAATTTATTTGATTAATTAATCAGTTAGATTAATTAAATAAGTAATTAAAGGTTTACACTAATTAATTAATGGTTAAGATTAATTAATTAGGAATAATTAATTTTGTATTTAAGGATTATTAATTAGATTTTAATTAATAATTAAGAATTAATTAATCAAGTAATTATGAATTAATTAAGTTACAGTTAACACTTAATTAGCTAAATAATTAAAGGTTAATAAATTGGATATTAAAGATTAATTAATTTGAAAATTAATAATGATTAATGAAAGTTAATTACTTAAGAGAAGAAATTAAATAATGATTAATAGTTAACGAAGGTCATTAACGAAGGAATATTAAACAATTAATTAGTATGATTAATTTTTAATAATTAATTAGATTAATTAATTAAATGATAATCAAATTGTGAAATTTATTTAAGTTAAATACTTAATGGAAGTAAATAAGGAATTAATTACTTAATGTAATTAAATGATTTTAAATGTGATTAATTTAAATTAATTAATTAAGTTTAATTGATTTTAATCACTTGATGATTCGGTAAATAATTACTTAATGTAATTGATAAAGTATAATTACTTAGTGAAGTAATTAATGATAATTACTGGATGTAATTAGTGGATAATGATGAAAGTAATTTAGGTTAAATTACTTTATAATTAATCGAGGGATTAATTAAAGAAATTAATTAAGGAGTAATTAATTTGATAAGTAATTAAGGGTAGTTAATTACTGAATGTAATTAATCAAACATGATTAATAATTATGGTTTAATTGAGATTAATTACCTAATGTAATTAATTTAAATAAGATAATTAATTAAATAAAGATCAGTAATTAATATAATTAATAATGTAATTAAGATTGATTAATTAAGATTAATTAATCATTAATAAGTGATTAAGGGTAATTAATTAATTGTAATTAATTAAGGTTTAATGTAATTAATTATAGTTAATTAATAAATGAAGTAATTAAAGATTAATTACTGATTTTGGTTAAGGGTAATTAATTTGTGAAATTAATTAAAGGATAATTACGTGATTGTAATTAAAGGATAATTAATTAAGGGTGATTAATTAAAGTGATTAATTAGTGGATAATTAATTAATTAATTTGTAATTAATTAATGATGATGTAAGCAGGTTTATATTAATGTAAGTAATTAATTTAATTCATTTTAAATTAATTAAAGATAATGTAACTAATTTAATTCAATTTAAATTAATTATAGATAGTATGATTTTAGATCATTGCTTACGAATGGTTGTTATTGGTTGCTTTGAATGGTTTTGAATCTCAGCTATGAGATTAATAATGTTGAGTGATATGGGTGTATTGGTTGCATTGTGATGATGATATGGATATCTTTTGATAGAGATAATGTGGATTATCTGTGGTTATGATGATGATAATTATTTGTTGTGAATCTATGAATTATCTATCTGTGTGTATATAGATAATGTAATTGAATTGTTTTAAACTCTAAAACAACTTGGACCTAAAAGACACGCTTTGGATTTCGATGAGACCGGGATCGGGTTTCCATATTTGGAAATCCGAAAACCACATCGATTCCAATTAAACATTAGGTCGTTAATCCAAGTGGAGCAAGTGATGACTCGAGGTGTAAGGGCTACACATCAGTATAACTCTATGGGTGATTCCGTAATGAGTTGACGGAATAGTGCTTATAGGTTTGAGATGGTGATATAGAGTGCAAGGGTTATCATCGTTAACTCTGAGGGTGATTCCAATTCGAGTGTAACGAGATAATGCCTTCGGTTTCGTTCGAACCCGGAACGAACTCGCATGGATTGAATGCTTTCAGAACATTGTCAGGTGGACGATGAGCATTCTAAGAAATATGTCCTATAAAGGTAATCGTAGCCTCAAGCCTCATCAACCGGGAATGGCTAAAACAGGGGAGGTGCAACAAGGCTTCGTGGGTAGCGCCCACTGTAGAGCAAGACTGATCCCTGTCTAGAGGTCTCTTTTTATTCGGCTTAGTGGCAGTTGGAATCGCGCGCCAACTGCGGGGTTGTCTTGTTCGGAACTGTACAGTAAGGAATGGGTCCGGCCTTGTGTTGCAGGGGAGTGGGCGTACTACTCGGTACGTTGATTTAGGCCACATACTGTGACGGGCGGTACCCCAGTAGCACTGCCATTGTATGGAATCCAAAATCCAACAAGTGCCAACGGTTTTGATTGTATTACCCACTTTTGTGGCTAGTAGCTGGAATTTAATGAATGTAACAATTTCGGCTATTTCATATTTACTTGAAAATCTTAGACCTATTGTAATATCACTAGATTTCCTATCAAACATTTTGGTTAGCGTAAGGTAAAAACTTTTCCATGTTTATGTGTGGGAAGTCTTACGTGATACCTTTTCTTTTTAAAGGTTTTTAAAAGTTAAGCAACTTTAACCCGTTTACTCACACCAGACCCATGTCTGAACCAAGTGTTTATTTTCTATTTTATTAAACTCTTGGGTACTCATATTATGTATGAGTAGTCGAGGGAGTCAGGTTAGCTTTGACGAATATTGGAGGAGCAATGGAGCAGGAGGCTTCTGCGTTAGATATATAGTATTCCGCTGTGTGTTCTGTGTTGTCTCTAAGCTGTAATAACTAGATAGGTGTTTATAACTGTCTAGTATGTGTTGTATATCTGTGTACTCTGATAGTGGTTGTAAACTATGTAATATTTTATGTTATTAATATATAATTTATTCATTCCGCTGTTTAGATTCTGATGTGTTGTTTCTTCTTCTTCTCTTTCTTTCTCTTTTCTATCCCTTTCTTATTAACGATACGACTTCTTGGAGATATGGAATTTGGGTCGCTACAATAGTAGTGTAGTTACTTAAGGTTCTGTAGAGCGAGTATTCCAGTATAGGTACCTGGAAAACTCTAGATAGTATTAAGAAGATCTATTCAGAATTTTGTCTGGATAGGTATAATTATTTGTTTGAATTGGATTGCTATGGTTGCTATGATTGTTAGTGTATGATTGATAGTGTTTGATTGCTGATTGAAATTTAAATTCTTTTGCTGGGTTATTAAATCATCTTTGCTTTTAAATTTTGGGGACGAAATTCTTTTAAGAGGGAAGGAATGTGACGATCCAGAATTTTAAGCAATATCAATTTAATAATCTTTGATAATAATTAAATTAATTTAATCATTTTATATTATAAATTGACAAGTTAAAATTATTTTAAAGGCTGATAATAATAATTTGTTAATATCTATTAACATTTTTCCTAACAATATAAAATAGGCAAGTTTAATTCTTTTGAAAATTTATAATATTTTAATTTGGAAATATTTATTTTGGCAATTAAAAATTGGTAAGATTTATTTTTCCAAAAGTTAACCAAAATATTTTCTGTTATAATATGTATATATATTGATATATCTTATAAATAGGAAGTTTTTAATATAATAAAAGCTATCTATTCAGATTATAATATATATGAATGTATATATTGTGATTTGAAATTTGTTTTAAGATTTAATACAGTAATTATCAAATATAATGTTAAAATGTTTTTCCATTTGAAATATGTATATATTTGTATATATTAGAAATGGAAAATTGTATTGATTTGAATTTAATAAGTACTTGTATACTTTGATAAATATATGATTTGTAATTTGAAATTTTAATTTGATTTAATACTTTCGAAAATGATATTTGGAATTTAAATTTTTATAACAAAGTTAATTTCTTATTTAATATAGATACATATATATTTTGTACTTGAGTTCTAAACAAGATTTGAATTAAAAGTTCATTTGTTTTAATACTCTTTCATTTTAATTTTAACATAAGATAAATTGTTTTAAAATTTCTATATAAAGAGTTAAACTCAATTTTTCAAATTTATAAACATATGTTATATTAAGTCGAATCAAAAATATAAATTAGTTATAAATGTTTACATGAATTCATTTTTCAATATTTATCAAAATCTAAAACTTGTTTATTTAAAAGATAAGTACTTAATATTACATAAATACTTATATATATATAACTTAAATAAGTTTTAAATAAGAAAATAAAATTTAAAACATTAATAAAACATTAGAAAATAACATTTGTAAAATTATTAATTAAACCTTAAATAACACTTGTAAGTATTTTGAGCTCATTAAAGACAAATGTAAATCAAATTGCTTAGGTGTAAGAAAACTAAATCGTATAAGGGACATGTGGCATTTCTATTGGTAACTTAATTTAAAATTTAAAATTTGTAAAATATGAAGAAGGAGTTTACTCTTAATCTTCAGCTAAAAAATTCTTTCTTCATCTCAACCAAAAGTGTAATACAAACCAAAGATCAGAAAAAATAAAAAAAAATCTATAAAAAACTAAAAAAAAAGAAGAAGAACAGGAAATGGAAGAAATCTGAAAACAAAAAGAAAAGTCAAGAAACTGTTGAAAATCTGGAAAAAAAAGGGCAAATGCAAGTTCATCTTCAAATACATTCAAGCATCCAGATGTAAACTTCAACAAACAATTCAGATTCAACAGCAATAGGATTTTAATTCAACATGCAGTGAATTTCTAAAGCCTGGAAACATTTCTAATCCTCTGCAAATATAGGTGAGTAAATAAAATCTGTTAAAAATAGTTTTAAACATTGGATTCAATTTGTTCTTATGATTGAATAACATGATGTTATCTGAAATTACTTGAGTTATACTGGATGCATATTTGATTGATGAATCTTGAATTACCTGTGTTGTTAGAATTTAGGCTCTGTGTAAATAACAAGTTCCATTTTTTTATAATAAAATTCAATAACTAGTTTTTGAATTCGAAATTGACTTTGAATTGTAAATGGTAGTTGTTTGTAATCAAGTAATCTATCAGTTAAAAATAGCTATAGGATTTTGAAGTGAATAAATGGTTCTAAATTTTGAATGTACAGTAAAACTTAAATTTGGTCAAAAATTTATCAAAACAAATTTAAGTTTTGATTACATAATTTAATTCGTGATGTTAAATGATGAATTTTAATGGTTGAATCAAAAAATTTAGATTAATTTTTATTGTGAATTTGGGGTTTTACTGATTTGGGCAAATTGATCGATGTACGGCAAACAACGGCGGGTTTGTCGACGACGTTGATCATGGAGGTTGAGGGAAGTTAGAAGATCATCAGAAAAATACTCATGTATTTTATTGATGTTTGAGATGATCGTAGATCGAAGGAGTAGGGTTTTATACCCTGTATTTTGTCGACGTGTTCATCTTATTTTCACGGCAACAAGAAGCTACCGGAGTTGATCGCGAGAGTTGCCAAACATTCTGAAAGTTGCGACGTGGCTTAGGGGAGGAGGGTGAGGCGTCTGGTGGCAAGTTTCGTCGGTGGCGTTTGATTTACTGGCAATGGTAGTTTTGAACTGACGGGTTCATTGGCTAAATTTTGATTCTCGATCAATTTGAGTTTTCTGGGTTGAGGGTAGTATTGTCGAGGTCAATTGCGACTTGGTGGAGGACGGCGTGGGGTTCACCGTCGATTGGCGTGGTCGTGCACGTTAATGTGCACGGCTGCGTGCATCAGGTATTGGATTTTGGAGAAGATGGTTCAGGCTTGAAGCATTCATCGGGTACTTGCTATTTTGGCTCGAAGCATGGTTTTGGGTTTGAGAATACTCGGGGTTTTGGTTGATTTCTCGAGAACGACTCGGGTATTAGTTGAGTTTGGCTCGGGTTCTAGTAATTGAGTGGGTTTTGTTCAATAATGTTTTTAAAGGTTGAAACAAAGAAACTTTGATATTTGTGAATGATTCTAGTTTAAAGCAAGTTTAACAAGTTTTTATTTATAAAAAAAATATAAAATAAAAAGATTTGTTTCAAGTTAAAGTTTTAAACATGTTTCATATATATAAAATTATGAAAGTTTTAAAATAAGATAAGTGGATTTTGAAATAAATTAGTATTAAATTTTATTAAATAACTTTGGAAAAGTTTTAAAAATTTAAAGGTAATTTAAATGTGTTTAATTATAAATTGATTTCTAAAATGTTATATTTTATTTTAAATAAAGTGTAATGATTAGAATTTGGAAATCGGTGATAATAAAGATTTATCTTATGCAAATTTAGAATTTTGATTTAATTAAAGATAAATGATAAAAATTTGGAGATAAATTTTAATGAAGATTTATCTTAAGAAATTAAGTGTTTGATTAAATAAAGATAAATAAGTTGTGAAGATAGTTAAGATAATTAAATTATTAACCATTGAAAAGTTATTGGTTAATAAATTTTTTAATTAGATAATGGTTTTCTTAACTAAGAATCTTTTTAATATAAGAAATTAAAGAATCATTTAATTAAATTTAAATGATTTGTTAAATAATTAATTAAAGTAATTAATTTGTGATTAATTAAAGATAATCACTTTGGAGTTAGTTAAGTATAATTACTGGGTGAAGTAATTAAGTGATTAATTACTGGAAGTAATTAACTAAAAGATAATTACTTTATAAAAGTAATTTAGTGGATGTGATTAAGGGTTAATCACATGTGTTATTAATTAAAACATTAATTAATACAATTATTATAGGTTTTAATTATTTAATGAATGGTTAATTAATAAAAGAATTAAGAAGATTTAATAATGTGATTAATTACTTGTTAAAGTAATTAACTAAGAAAGAAATTTAATTAATGAAGTAATCATTAATTAATGGAATAATTAATTAATTGTTAATTAATAATTAAAGGATAGTTAATTTATAAGTAAGTCTTAATTACTAAATGTAATTAAAAGTAATTAATCAAATATGATTAATTAAAAAGTAATTAATTAAATGTGATTTATTAAAAGTAATTAATTAAGTATAATTAATTATAAGTAATTAATTAGGTGTGATTAATATAAAGGTGATTAATCAGGTATGATTAATTAAAGGATAATTAAGGAATAATTATCAGAATAATTAAAGGATAATTAATCAAGTGTGATTAATTCAAAAGGTAATTATGAGATAATTACTTGGTATAATTAAGAAGTAATTAATCAAGATGATTAATTAAATTTGTAATTAAGGAATAATTATTTAAAGTAATTAAGTAATAATTAATCAAGGACGATTAATTCAAAGTGGATAATTAAGTGATGTTAATTAAGTGATTTGTAATTAATTAATAAATATGTAAGATGGATTAATGATAAATCCAAGAGATTAGGTAAGGAATTAATTTGATTAAGAATTAATTAAATTAATTAAGTTTGGATCAAAACTTGTTTATGGATGGTGAATGATTGGTTGATAAGTATCATTGGGTGAGTTAATGATATTGGATGATATTGTACGTCATTGGTTGATATGTGATGATATGAATGTGATATATCTGAGATGCGATGTATACGCTGCTTTGTGATATGTATGGATGAATGTGATAATAGTGGATTATCTATCTGTGTAATGTGAATCATCCATTTATGTTAAGTGATATTCTGAATATCTATTGTTTAAAGCCCTTAAGCACAACTTGGACATTAAAATGGCGTTTGGATTCGGTGAGACCGGGATCGGGTTCCATATTTGGATATCCGAAAACCACACCGGTCCAAAATAAACGTTAGGTCGTGAATCCAAGTGGAGTGCAAGTGAAGACTCGAGGTGTAAGAACTATTCGTCAGTATAACTCTGGGGGTGATTCCGTGTGAGTTTGACGGAGACAATACTTACAGGCTCGAGATGGTGATTCAGAGTGCAAGGGCTATGGTCGTTGACTCTGAGGGTGATTCCAAAATGAGTGCAACGAGATAGTGCCTTCGGTTCCGTTCGAACCCGGAACGGACTTGTATGGATTGAATGCTTTCAGAACATCATCAGGTGGACGATGAGCATTCTAAGATAGATATGTCCTATAAAGGTAATCGCAGCCTCAAACCTCGTCAATCGGGAATGGCTAAAACATGGGAGTTGCAGCAAGGTTAAGTGGGTCATGCCCAAGTGGGACGAGATTCATCCCTGTCTAGATGTCCCTTTTTATTTCGGATTTGTGGGCAGTTGGATCTGCAGCCAACTGCGGGGTGGTCTTGTTCGGGACTGTTCAGTAAGGAATGGTCCCGGCCCTGTGTTGCAGGGGAGTTAGGGTGGCTCCTCGGTACGGTGATCTAGGCCACATACTGTAACGGGCAGTACCCCAGTAGCCCTGCCATTGATGGAAACCCATTCTTCCTACGAGACACTACGGTTTTTGTTTGTATTACCCACTTTTGTGGCTAGTAGCTGGAATTTAATAATGTAACAATTTCGGCTATTTCTTATTTACTTGAAAACCCTAGACACTATTATAATATCACTAGATTTCCTATCAAATGTTTTGGTTAGCGTAAAGCAAAAACTTTTTCATGTTTATGTGTGGGAAGTCTTACGTGATACCTTTTCCTTTCAAAAGGATTTTCTAAAGTTAAGCAACTTTAAACCGTTTACTCACACCAGACCCCTATCTGACCCGAGTGTTTATTTTCTGTTTTATTAAACTCTTGGGTACTCATATTATGTATGAGTAGTCAAGTGATTCAGGTTATCCTTGATGAATTCTAGAGGAGCTTTAGAGCAGGAGGCTTCAGCGTGTAGATATATAGATAGAGTTTCCGCTGTGTGTTATTCTGTATAGTTGTTCCTGTATTGTACATTAGACAAAAATGTTATAACTGTCTAAATTTAGATGTAAGGTTCTGTACTCTGATGTATATGATACTATATATATTGTTATATATTATATTTCATCTGTTCCGTTGTGAGATTTTGATGTGTTGTTTTCTTTCTTTTCTTTCTTTTCTTCTTCTATCTCCTTCTTTCTTAAATACTGATGCGACTTTTTGGTGATAGAAAGTCGGGTCGCTACACAATATTAGGACATATCATTAGATAAATTGAATGTAATAATATATGTGGTTAAGGGAGTGAGATTTATGTAACAAAAAGGTAGCCGTGCTTAATAACTAATGAAATAAAGGGAAACACATATGAAATAGAAAAGGGTAATAAGATTACGGCGTAGTTGGAAAAGGTTATATTCATATCTCCTAAACCCTTCACGCCACCTTTATTTTGCACGTTTATAGACAAAATCAAAATATAAAAGAGGCTGGCCACCATTATAAGAAATAAGAGGAAGATAAGGAAGATTTAAGAGAAGGAAGTTTAATCAAATTCATTCAAGAAGAAAATCTCAAATCCTTAACAAACAAGCTAAATGAAAATAACATATTACATCTCATTTTTGACGTTTTTGGTTCCTAGATCGGATCCGTATATATGTTTGTTGATGAGTTATGCTTATTCTGTTGATTTTTATGACTAATTTGGATTTGAATAGCTTAACAAATGACATGAAAATGCCATGTGATTTTGGTATAAGGTCAGAAATGTTAGTTTAGAGATGTGCTTCAGGTTTCTTAATTTCCTAATCTAATGTGGATTCATTTTGAATTTTCTAGTAATGAAAATGGTTAATCGTATTTCAAATTAATCATGGCTACTATATGTTAGCTTTGGGCCAGAAATTTAAATATGTATAAAAAAATACTAAAAGTGATCTATGGGAATTTTTGGAGAATTTTCCTAAATGTTTTAATAAAAACATAAAATTATTTAAAGTACGGGACATAAATGTTTAATATGTTTATAAAAGGAGAAGGGCCAAGTTGTAAATGTTTTAAATTATTAATCTCTAAAATTCGGTAATACTTTTAGAAAGATTTTGAAAAATAAAATGGGCAACCAATTATATGATGACAAATAGCAAGTTAGTTGGAAAGAAGATATTTTATAAAGTTAAAAACTAGTTTCTATAAGGTTTTGTTGTTTCGCCACTTTTGACAGCTACCTTTTGACTATATACTTCAGCCTCCAACCAGTTCGAGACCAATACACATGGTATCAAAGAGCTGATACATAGTGGATTGGACACAGGCGAAAGGTATAGGGATGAAACATGCTTTCAATGGTGTCGAGACTTCATTTTGCTTTTAAAAGGAACTGTCGCTTGCTTTGATTTCGAAAAATACGCTTTTGAATGAGATAGCTTTTGAATTGGTCAACTGATTTAAAGAAAGGTTTCGAGAGAGGTGGCCTCCTTTGTTTTAAATAAAGCCTTTGAAGGGGTCAAAACCTTGCTGCCACATTCTACCTTTCGATGCAGTACTTTTGGAAGGGTTCCTTTTTTTAAAATTAGCGCCGCTTATCCAATGCTTTCGAAGGGGTTGGTTTCAACACCATCCACTTCTTTTACTTAGGAAATTTCTTTCAAAAGAGTTTCTTTTGACTTAGTACTTTTAAGACTCTTTTTATATTTTGAAAGTTAAACCCAAATGTTTCAAAGGGCTTAGTTTCAAAGGTTTTGAAACTTTCCACACTTTTTTATTTGAACCTAATGCTTTCGAAAGGTTTGTTTTAAGTAAAGGACGTTATTTCTTTCCAAAGGTATCAAATGAAGGTTTTGAAGGGGAAGTTTTCCAGTGTTCTCGACAGTATATGATAAAGGTTTCGAAGGGCTAATTCCCCAATGTTTTCGAAAGGTTTATCATGAGTATTTGAATCGAAGATTTCCAATGTTTTTGAAAGGCGGGTTTGAAGTGTTTTAAAAGAGGATGTCTAAGGTATTATAAAGCTTATGAAAGGGATATTTTCAGTGGTCTCAAAAGATATCTTTTGGCCTTTTGGCCAAATGTTGCAAAGTTAAGTAGTTTACTTATTTTGAAAGGGGGCACTTTCAATGGTTTCGAAAGGGGTACTTTCAACGGTCTTGAAAGAGATTTTTTTTAAATGTTTTAGGCAAAGGTTTTGAGTGTTTTCATTAGCAATGCTTGAGTAAAGCATATGTCATGGCAAGGAGATCTGAGTAATGCAAATAGTACATTTTCCTTGTTTAAATATGATTTAAAGGGTTAAATCAATTTGAAAGGTTTTCAAGGAAAATTTGAAGGGTATTTAACCCTAAGTAAAATGAATCAGATATTTGAATACCAAATGGGACCGGCATCGGATCGTGCCCTTTACATTCGCTATTTTGCTAGATAATTTTAGTCAAAATTCTAGTGTGTAGGGCTAAGTCATAGGTAAGACTTAAACGATGGTTGCATGTAGAAAGGAATATATATAGAGGAGGATAGGTTATGGATGAGCCCAGAAAACTATTATGATTAGGTGACCATTGGAGAAGTATGTTAAGGACAGACCATCCACAAGTTCGTCAAACAGGTGTTAGATTATTTATTTAGTTTGCCTGGTAGGCCCGAGTTATCAAATGGTTAGTAGTTAGCTAAATAAAACATTACTGTTCGGACAGATAGTCCATTTATTACCTGATTGATGAGTATTTCTATTATTGTTACGATCAGTTTGATTGTAGAATTCTGATTTGCAAAAATATATTTTATAGGGATGTAAGTGATGGAAAACCCGTTCTGCTAAGCGACGTCGTCTAACTTAACATTAGCAAACTGAGATGTAATATTATTATTCACACCAGTCTTTTTGTCTAACATGAAAATTATGTTTTTCGCTTTAAACTCTTATGTTCTCAAAATTAATTTGAGTAGATTGAGAGTTAATGCTTTTCAGGTTTAGTAGGTGGATAAATAAAGCTTCCAAAGACGTGCAGGAGGCATGAATAATCTAGGAGTTTATATTTTGATTTTCACGGTGATGTATTATGATCATTTTATATATTTATTACTCTGATCATCAAATAGAATATCTTCATATGTCGCTTATGGCATATTTTGTAATAGTTATATATAATAAAAAATAAGGATGACGTTTGGGATTTTGTAATCGAGTATGAAACATGGTTTTAGAATGTAACGGTAAAATTATTTTTCTGGAAATCTATGATTTCGTTTCATATTAATATGCCCGATATTACGGAAACCATTAACATTACCGTATTTTGTCACCGGAAGTTAATACTATAGATGACTGCAGCATCTGTAGCGCTTAGCTTGGGCCTCAAGATAGGAGATGTTACAAAGATAAAGAGAGGTAGAAAGAATTCCTTTTTTTAACGTCATGCCTGCTGTATTTATAAGGAAAGACATGCACGGGCCGAGCTAAAATTTTGACTGAAGTTTCGAAAGACCAAGAGGAGGTTACCTAAAAATTTCCATTTTCGTTGGGGCCCACAATAGGGATCAATACCGATCCCTATTAGTATGTCGAAATGGGCCGTGACCCATAAAATTGGTGCCTTATAAGGTTAGCTACTTGCTCACCAAATTTCATGCAAATCATGCACACGGTTTATGAGATATTGCACTTCCATGAAGTAGTATTGCTTGAATTATGATTTCTACCAACCTCTGTAGAGGGATAGGTACCGCTCCCTCCAACCTCTTTCATATGCCATACGATCCGTAGAGGAGCATCTCCATGTTGTAATATGCTTAGCCTTCAAGTATCATGCCAATTGGACTAGTGTAACTTGAGTTATTGATCAATCTTTGTTGCAATATGTCACGAAGGCCGATTATCACTAATACCAATAGAGGGATAGATACCGATACTTCCAATTTGTTCCAAATGAAATGCGATCCCTATGGCTGTTCCACATGTTTTAATTAGTTTGTCCTTAAGGTTTCATGTCAATTGGATGTGTAGATGTTGAGATATCGGTCGATCTTCGCTATAAAGTTGGGTTTAACCGACCCCTAAGAGGGATGTGTATCGATCCCTCGTTCTTCATCCAAATGTTATGTGATATCTAAGGTAGGATCCCTAGGATCCCCATATCTTGCTCATAAATTTTCATATGCATTAGAATTATAGATTTTGAGATATTGTTTTTTTCCGTTGAATTCTATTTGCTTCACTGAAATATGCCAATACCTTTTATATCGATACCTTTTACACGATCCTTTTCTAAGGTGAAGTAAGTTGCATATAACTTGCGCATACAAACTCCAAACGACTTGAGAATTGAAAATATAGCCTCACCAGGCCTTCCTTGTCACTTTATACTAGTCTCACCTAGTTTGGGGAAAAAACCGAGGACATATACCGATCCTGAAACACCCTATACCTTTAGTATACCCAAAAGGGCATAATAAAAGGTGTGATGCGTTGTAGGTATAGCTAAAACTTTAGAGACAAAGATTCACAAGATACATAAATAATAATGACAAAAACATTTATGTAGTAACTCATTAAAAATTAAACTTCATAAATAGGTCATAAAATCAAATATGTCTCCAAATACCAAATACAGATGTCTCGTGGAAAATAAAATCTCAGTCACATCGTCTGAGTACATAAAAATAATAATCCTTCTCAAAAAGTACCAGTGCATCAAAATCCAAATGAAATGCAAACTAAAAAGAAGAGAATACATGAAGAATTCCCAATACTAGTTTAAATTGTACTGATTATGTAGATTGTTTGAATTGTTTGCACATTCTTAGACTGCCGCTTTGATTAGGCTGAAATCTTAATTCTACTCGCTGATCGGCCTCCTATCACAATTGTGCCACAGTGAGCTAGTCCCATCCTATGGGTCCCACATAAAAAAGACACTTATTTAGCTCTTTAGAACTCAGTAGCGAGTTATGTCCCTTAATTCGATGCCGCACGCACGGTCACCACCGGTTCGCACTATCTGTTGCTCCTTCTTTTGACCTCTTATCTACCCTACATCAACATAAGCGTGCCTAGCCTCACCTAATCTGTTCTGAGACCATCAGTCCTAGCCTAAAGGTGTACAGCCCGACCTATCCTAAGTGTGATCAGTACTTTTCTGAAATGGGGAAGCAGTAGGTACCGGTCCTAACAAATAAAATCTTGATGCGCCCCTTGCCCAAATCCCCCGGTTTGAGCTTCTATCTATCGGCTACTTATTTGTCCTAGATCCTAACCTCACCTAACTATTGTGAGACCATTAGTCCTAGTCTGAAAGAGACCTTCCCAACCTCACCTATTCTGTTATGAGACCCTCAGTCCTTGTCTGAAAGGAAGTGCTATTGGTATGGGCCCTATTTGTTTGCTTATTAACATAATGTAAGTTTTAAAACAAGCCTCTTCTGTTCTCTTTGCTTTATTTTCTTTTTAACTTAATTATAAGTTTTAAAATAAGCATTTACTTTTCTTTCTACTTAATTATAACCTACGTTACAATTGTTATTCTACTTTTCTATCTTTTTAGTTATAACCACTTGTTATAAATATGCTTGCAAATGTCTCGAATTTGCCTATTTCATTCTATCTTCTATTTATTACAGCCTTTCTTATTTTACATCTAATTTTTGTAAATTTAGTGTTTAATTCTATTTAATTCATATTAGCGAATTATTCTCTTTTTATTTTTTTTATTTGCATAAAAAGGAATAAAAAGAAACTAGCATTTCCTGGCTGAATTCTAACATAAAATAGATGTAAATAAATGTAAATAACTGTAAATTACTGTAAATAACTGACTAAAATAGCTGCATAAAAATAATTGAATAAAATAGACAGAAAAGAACTTTAAAAAGTAACTATAAATAACTACTTATTATAGAAATTTTCTCAAAATTGCAGAAAAACTATGGCTATTGATAACCCTATTATTTTAAATTACATAAAAATCTAAAATAATTACTAAGCACTCACCTGTGGTCCTTAGCTCTTTTTCTCTGCCTTCCCGAATCCACTTCAATGGTGTAAAATATTTTAATTAGAAAGATATTCTCCTAAGAAAAATATTATATTTATAGTGCAGCCTTAGTCAATGAACCTAAATAGGATAAAATCTGAATGAGAAAAATAGCTAGGCCTAGTGTCTTATTTATAGTGTCACTTAAGGATTTCAGGCCATTGGATTTGAGTAAAATCTGGTGCAACCACGTCGTAAGCTTGATGGAAATCGTTGGATGGAAGCACAGATGCACAAGATCGAATAGAAATGGAAAAACATGTCATATACGAAGTAGGATGAAATTTCGTCCAATTACATAGGCGGGTCGACCACCAGGTCGACCAACATATGCTAGGGGTCGACCTAGCTATGGGGAAGGTAGACCCTAGGGTTGACCTATATATATATATATATATATATATATATATATATATATATATATATTCATTTTGTTCATTTCTTGTTTATTTCGCAATTTCTTCATTTTAGCTCGGATTCCAACTAACTATATGTGGAAATTGACAAGAAAATAGCCACAGACACAATGTTGCAACTCCCATGGTCCAATTCTAAAAATTTCACAGATTTATTTTATTATTTAATTAATTCGTTAATCAATTATTATAGCTTAAATTTCGAATTGTTACATTCTCCCCTCCTTAAAGGATTTCGTCCCCTAAATCTCCAAGGATAGAAGAATGAAATAAATATTTTCATCCAAATTCTACAACTATATAATCAACCGCAATCCATTACATCCATTATCCTTAAATTTTCTAATGCAATTTATGATACATGTGCAAAAGTGTGTTGTCAATGTCCCTAACTAAAGCAAATGATTAGGTGGTCTACTGATTCAGTCGACCTCCTTTTTATACAATCATGTCCGCCCTATGTATCCAAACGAATGCAAGTTTCCTAATGATAACTGATAGTTCTAAATGCATGCTACAGTCATCATCTAAATGAAAAAATCATATGATAATTGTCCATTTATATGGAAATAAAATAAAATGCAAATGTGCACAAATCCGTATGTATATGCTCTAGTGACCTAGTTAGGCCGATCCCTAAAAGATATTAGTGCTTAGTATTTATATATGTGTCCATTAGCATCCACTAGTGAACACTTGCAACCACTAGCAACCATCATACATAACAAGTTTTAATAACATATTTACATCAAATCCTACCATCCATAGGTTAAAACCTAAGATCTACCCTCCCAAAAGGATAATAAAGAAAAGAACCTATTCAAAAAAAAAGATGAAAATAGGAAATTCAAAATTTACTACCAAAGAGATCTCGATAGGAGGTATGTATTTTCTCCTAATCAAATCAATTTTCTCCGAAGTCTCTTTAACCATGTCGGGACCAAGTAGCAATCTCTCTACAAACTCTAACCAACACAAGGCGACTTGCTTCCATAAAGAACTTCGAAAGGTGCCATTCGAATGCTAGCTTGAAATATGTTATTATACACAAATTCCACTAAAGGAAGATGCTCCTTCCAAGTTCCTCCAAAATTAAAAATACACTTCCTCAACCATGTGTGTCTTACTATGTTACAAATGTCGCTTTACTATTCTTCTATAGTCTACATACATGAAGCAACATTCCTTGGTTCTCACTAGTGTTTTATACACTTTATGGAAACTTCTATTATTACTTCTAGAAGTATTCACTGATATCTCATGCGTAGCCTTACAATTTTTTCGTCACATCTAAGAAACGATTCCTATCTAATCCATATTTAAAATATTGTTTTGGTATTTATCATTTCCTTTTAAAAACTAAATCTTCTAAACTTTGAAAATTTCAAATCCCAAAAATTTTGCCTTTAAAAATGTTATTTTCAAGTTTCCATTAAATTCAAAGGTACTTGGTTACCTAACATTCTATCATTCTAGACTTGCATCCTTATAGCTTTTTGAATTTACATTATTCCCTAAATATAGAAGGGAAAACTTACAAATTCTATGTTCCAAAACATTCTTTGTTTTCTTTTAAAGAACTTTATAGTTTTTCATAAAAATTTGGATTTTTAACTATTACTAAGTTTTTTGCTTTTAGAAAACTTGTTTACTTTTTCACCAAACCATTTTTCTTTAGGATATCTTTAAAATGTCCTCACATGTTTTCAAAACATCTTCTTTCCATACATTTTCAATTTTTTAAAACTGGGGTATATATGAACAATTATTTTTTTGAAAAAATTCCTTAACTTTCCAATTACCTAACCTTGAAGGAGTTTCAAACTTACTACAAATTGGGACCGTCTAAAACGGCAAGCAACCAATGCACATAATCAATAGAAAAAAAATTTGAATTTCCAGTGCTTAGCTTTTTCTACTAAGTCTCTCTATAATATCTCTCCTAACTAACACTGTCTCTGATTATTACACTTCTTTTTACACCTAATGGTTTTATACCTTAATGTATTGGAACTACCTTCTTTTATGAGAATCTTTTAACACCAAAACCTTCTATGAGTCCTTTAAAAGAGGACTTCATGTTTATGTGAAATTATAAGGAACTTATTATATATTTTTTGAAACAGGCTATACAAAATATGGTGCTTCCCATACCTTGCACATCTCTTTCACGTATTCCTTTTAACTTGCACAAAATATCTTTATTTATGATTTGGTTTCATAAAAAATATTATCGTTATTCATTTCATTCCAATAGATTAAAGTATGTTTAATCTATATTCTCTTACGAGGGACATTTTCTTTGAGATTTATTTATTTCCTAATTTTTAACTTATACCCTTTTTTTTCAAAAGAACTCATTCAAAGCTATTTTAATATTTTCATAATTAGAAAACATTTCCATATACATATTTAAATAATAATTGTACTTACAAACCAACTTTATTTCCATACTTAGAAATTATCTTCAAAACACGTTTTTATTTGGGTCAAAATAGGTGTTGCATAAAATACCATTACTACAACCCAAAAACACTAGTGCATGGATCCAATTAAAATAAATACTAATAAATCTCATGAACTATGTAAAAACATTGCCTTTGGGAGTCACTTACTATAACAATATTATTATTGTCTATGCTCCCATTTATTTTTCACGAAAACATCTATTACAACAATAAATGTTGTAACCTATGATTCCGTTGCTTAATACACTCTAGGTTTTTATATTTAAAATATTTGTTTACCTGTGAAGAAACTAGCGAGCTATATGTATGCTCTATAATTCTCAAAAAATGTATTTCACTTTTAACAAACTTTAAACCAATTTAAATTTCATAACACTTCTTTTTTTCAAAAACCAAATATTTACTTCCTCAAAAATATTAAAAATTATATTTTTCAACTTTTCAATTCCAACAATTTCATTTTATTAGGCTAGGCATAAAGTGGATTTTCTCCTTAGTACCCTAGGAGTGCCCTTCCTAAGCCTTGGAGATCTCATATCCTTACTAAAGTCTTTTATTCCTATTCCTCTTTTATGCTTATATTTATTCCAAGGTACTACCATTAAATTCATTAAACTGAAACAATTATAATTTTTGCAGTTATTAACACATGGCCTTTCACTTTTTTCAAATGAATCTATTTTATATCTCCAATCTTTGCTCACAACTCTTTGGATTTCCACAATCCGAACCCTAATGTACAAAACCGATTCTTAAACTCTTTCTATGTGTTTACCTTGTATATGTTCCAAGAAACGCACTTCCTTATGCTAAACGTGACATATGAAGAATTTTTGTTCCAATTGATGAATGCAAAGCGTACGAAGAACCTCCTCTAGATGAATAGCATGCTCTTTTGTACTCTTGGAAAACACCGAAATGTCGTCCACAAATACTACTACGAACTTATTTAGGACATCTTGAAAAACACGGCTCATCAAAACCATAAAATAACTGGGGCACTGGTTAGTACAACTAGCATAACCAACCACTCAAAGAATCCATCCGGTGTCCTAAATGATGTCTTAACAATGCTATCGTCGGCGACCCTAAACTAATGAAATCCAGTAGCTAAATCGAGCATAGAAAATACTGAAGAGCCAAACAATTCATCGAAAAGATTTTCTATCCTTGGAAGGGGGTAATGTTTCTTCTTCGTGAACTCATTCAACTCTCTGCAGTCTAAGCGAAGTAGAATGGAACCATCGGCCTTTGTAGCGAAGGCGACTGGTGTTCCCCACTCATATATGCTCCGTCTGATGAAGCCTTTCTTCAATAGCTCACCAATCTGCTTACTTAACTCCTTCTGCCCCTAGGTAACATATGTCTCACTAAAAATTCCACTGGCTTAGCATTGTCATCCAGATAGATCCTAAAGTCAATCTCTCTCTTAGGCGTTAGACCCCAACCTCCTCAAAGATATTTGGGAAATCTCTAACGACAAGAATTAAATCTAAGTCTACTAATGATAAATCGAGGGAATATTGGATGCTCAACTTGACTAACCGCTATGGGCCCCAAGAAACCTCAAGTGTCTTACCGCTGCATGTCTCTAGCTAGTCTAACGACTCTCCTCTCACATTCCAATATCGCTCCATAAGTGGATACCCAATCCATCCCCAAAATCATCTCATACCCCGAAAATCGTACTACATAGGCATCATAGTCAAACTCTACGCCTAGTATTAAAATTTTCAAACCCTATAAATCATGGATAAATGTGCCGATCCTCGTATGGGGATTGGAAAAACTATAGGTGGTATAGTAGTCTTCGGGTCTCTAACACAATTCCTAAGATGAGAAACATGGAAAAGATCATTGACTCCAGCCAAACTACTCAATGACTCTATTCTACAAGCGAGTTTCCCTATCCTCTTAACAATAAGGAATGGTGCAATGAATCTGGGTGTTAACATTCCTGACTTTCCAAATCTAATCACATCCTTCATCGGTGAAACCTTAACAAACACATATTCTCCAATAAAAAATTCCAAATCTTTTCTTCTTCTATCAGCATAACTTTTCTGCCTAGATTGAGCTTTTTTCATCTTAACTCAAATCAACTCAATCTTCTTCGCAGCTTCCGTTAGCAAATCCGGACCAAGAACTAATCTATCCTTAGTTTCTAACTAACATACGGGAGATTTGCATGGTCTTCTATACAAAGATTTAAAAGGTGCCATCCCAATATTAGTTTGATAACTATTGTTATAGGAGAACTCTTCCTCGCATGATCCCCTAATCCAATACACGAGCTCTTAACAAATCTTCGAAGATTTTGTTAAATTCTTCCATTTGTCCATCAGTTTGTGGATGGTATACGACACTCATATTGAGCTTTGTTCCTAAAGCTTCCTGTAAACTTTTACAGAACTCACAAGTAAATAAAGAATCTCTACCACCGACAACACTATTAGGAATCTCGAACAGCCTAACTACATTCTACATAAATAACTTCGCTAAAATAGGTGGCATCCTAGTTGACTTTCCCGGGATGAAATGGGCACTCTTAGTCAGTCTATCTACTATGACCCATATGCTTTCATTTCCTTTACTAGATCTTGGCAACCCATAAATATAATCCATGGAGATAGAATCCCATTTCTACAATTGAACTTCTAATGGTTGATACAATCCACTAGGCTTCTAGTGTTTAGACTTTTCCTATTGGTAGTTCAAGCATTGCTTAACACACAAGCCAATGTCATGTTTCATACCTTTCCAAAAGAAACTTCTCTTCATGTCCTGATATATCTTCATTCCTCCTGGATGGATAGTGAACTTCGAACGATGGCGTTCATCAAAAACTTCATTCCTCATGTCTTCTACATTTGAAACACACAACCTCCCTTTCTTTCTGAACCACGCTTTCTGCTCAAGACTAAAATCCTTTAGTCATCGCTCTCTATTCCTTCCCTTAACATTCTGATCCATTCAACCAAAATTGGATCTTCCTCCTATTTAGAAGCTATCTTCTCAATCATTACCAGATGGATTTCTAAACAAGACAACATAGCATTAACTACACATGAACCTACCTCAGATCTGAACTGCACACTTCAAGCTAGTAATGCTTCAAAATCTTTCCATTCAGCAATCGTAGCTAATAATGCATTCTGATGTTTCTAGATGAGTGCATCCACAACCTTATTTCCATATCTAGGTGTATACTCAATTCTAAAATCATAAGCAGCAATAAAATCCGACCATCTCTGCTGTCTCATGTTCAGCTCCTTTTGAGAGAACAAGTACTTTAATGGATTATGATTAGTATAAAGCTCAAATCACTCTACCAAAAGATAATGCCTCCACACCTTCAAAGCAAATATAACGGCAGCTGAATCCAAGTCATGCGTTGGATACCTAACTTCATGTGGTTTGAGCTATCTAGAAGCATAAGCAATCAATTTACCTCTTTGCATCAAAAAATCCCCAAAATCAGTTCCACACGCAATTGTATAAACAACCAAATCTTGATTCCCTTTTAGAACCACTAACATTGGCACATGGGTGAGTAAATGTTGCAAGCTTTAGAATGCTTCCACATACTTATCAGTCCATAAAAAATTCATACCTTTTACTTAAGCTTGGTCTCGATGCAGCTATCAATGAAAAATCCTTAATAAACCTTCAATAATATCCAGCTAATCCAAGAAAGCTCTTTATCTTGGCACCTTCTTAGGTCTCTTCCAATTATTCACTGTCTCAGTCTTTGTTGGATTTACAGACAACCCTTTCTCTAAGATGCTATAACCAAGGAACTTTACTTCCTTCTTCCAAAAATGACACATCGAAAACGTAGCCTTCAGCCGATGCTCCTTAATGTTTCGAGCACAACTATGGGATGAGCTTCATGCTTCTTCTCATCTTTAGAGTATATCAAGATGTCATCTATAAAGACCAACAAAAATCTATCCAAGTGATCTTAGAGAATTCTATTCATCAGATCCACAAAGAATGTCAGCGCATTAGTTAGTCTGAACGGCATAACTAACTTTCGTACGATCCATACCTTGTCCTACATGTCATCAAAGGAATACCATCCTCCGCCACTCTAAGCTGATAAATCCCGTCGCAAAATCCAACTGAGAAAATACCTTTCCTCCATTTAACTTATTTAACAAATCATCAACTCTCAACGATAGGTATCGATTCTTTATCGTCTTCTTATTAAGCATTCAATCCATAGCATCAAGGATCCGTCCGGCTTTTTTGCAAACACTACGGCAGCCCCCATGCTGAACTACTTGATCGGATAAAACTCTTTCCTTCCAAATCCACCAACAACACCTTCAATTCCTTCATCTTTGTAGATGTTATCTTGGTTGGCGCCTACTCACCGGTTTTGCTCCAGGCAACAAATCAATCCTAAACTCCATGGCTTGTTTCGGTGGTAGTCTAATTACCAGCTCAAATACATCAGCAAATTCTCTAACTATAAAGACTCGACGCAACTCATCTTCCAACTCCAAAATATCCAAAAAAGCATTCACTTCACAACCAGATTCTCCATAGTATAAACTATCCAATCATTGCAGTTCGGGTGACTAAGTGAAATTTTCCTATCGCGGCAAAATATCCTAGCATTATAATTACTTAGCCAATTCATCCCAAGGATAATCCCAAATTCCCCAAAGTCAAACACATGCAAAAAGTAATTAAAAGTATAGGCCTAGAAAATTAAATTCTAAATGGTCACACCTCATCCCAAGTGTTGCACACCCTCCTATTGTATTTTCATCCCTTAAAGAAGTAACTAAATATGAGGGTTTTAAGTTAAACTTATCTACCAAACATCGATTGATAATAGAATGAGATGCTTCGGTATCAAATAATAACCTAACTTGTATACCATGCATCAAAAGTGTACCATCCATCACGAACTTTCCTTTCTTCGTAGCAGTTGGTTTGGAAGATGATGGCTCCTAAGCATAGACCTTTCCTTTTTGGCGGCTTTAGGACATTTATTTTTGTAATGCCCTATTTTGTTGCAATTGTAGCATTACACATTCTTCTTCCCCATAACCGACTTTCCATCTCCGGAACTGCACTCATTAGCATAGTGACCCTTCTTATCACACTTATAGCAAACTACATCTGCTTTTCCTTTCTTAGCGGCTCCTTCTTTCTAAGCGCCCTTTCTCTTGAAGAACTTCCTCTTCTTCCCCTAAGGACCATGGAATTCAACTGGCTTCTCCCTAGCCGAAACGGCAAGCGTTTCCTCGTGGCAACTGGCCATTTCCCCTTCCACATTAGAAGGATCTCGGATATGCACCATAGTCATTCTTCCTAGCTCTAGCCTCAATCCTCTAATGGATCTCTCATTCCTTCTGACATCCGTGTCAACAAAAGCATAACCATATCGAGATGGCTCCTCAAACCCAGCAGCGTAGTTGATCACAGGCATTAGTCCTTGGATAAGTGCCATAAACTTACTTATTAACGCCGACTTGGCCACCTCAGACAAGAACCTCTGCTCAGACCTCCTCTTGAAGTCAGCCTAATTCAATTCTTCCTCTGGTACTCCGGCAGTCGTACCGTTCCACCAATGAAGCGCTAAGCCTTGCAACTATCTCGAGGCTAGCCTTCTTTTCTCTCCATCATTCAAGCCTAGATCCGTAAAAGTCCTTTTACAGTTCAATAGCCAATTCTCCACTTCAACAGCACCTTTGTGTTACAGCAAATGTCTTTCCTCCAAACTTATATATTTGTTGCTTAGTTTAGCATAGTTATATCCAACTAGAACTATAGGATTTTGTCCACCAACATTCACAATAGCTCCTGCTTGCAAAACGTTTGCCAACAAATGATACAGGGCTCCCATATCCACTTTAGGAACCCCAACACCCACATTTTCAACTTAAGCCTGACTAGAACATCTTCTAGCATTTGGTCAGGCATTTCCATTAGTGGTGGTGCTATCTCCTCCAAGATTCACTCTACATCTTCTTCCTTCCATATTTTTGTTCAAACCGCGTGAGATACAGATTAATGCTCAGCTAAGACAGGAGTCTAGAGATATAGTGTATAATTATATATGTAGCAAATACAAGTGTGTTACTATTGCACTATCCCATAGCTCAAACTTAACTCTAATTTCTAAGAACTATGCTTTCAAAAATCATTTTTAATTTAAGTATTTCATAATCCATGCTCTGATACCAAGCTATAACATCCCCAACCTAGAGGCCCAAAGCTAAGCGCTACAGATGCTGTACTAATCCATTGTATTAACTTTTGATGACTAAATATGGCTATGTTAATGGTATCAATAATTTCAGAAGTATTTGAATATGAAACAAAACACAAATTTCAAAACAACTTTTACTTCATTACATTTCAAAACAAATTGTTTCACTTTTACAACACATAATCCCAAATCGTTCCTAGGCATAGATAAAATATAGTTATTACAAAATACGCCAAGAGCGGTATATGAAGATACCCCCTTAGTTGATCAAAGTCATATGGTCACAATAGACCTAATATAATCACAGCAAAAACACATCAAAACATAAGAAGAACTGCAAATCCTAAATAGCTATCTGTTTGCCTTCTACATGCCTCTGGTAGTCTTATTCATCATCTAACTAAAACCTATAAAAGACCTTAATCCCTCAGCATACTCAAATTAATTTTGAAAATCTAAGAGTTTAAGGGGAAAACATAAACTTCAAGTCAGACATAAAGCCAGTTATGAATAATACTGTACAACCTGGTTAAATATGTTAAGTGAGACCACGTCGCTTAACCGAACGGGTTCCCCTGCACTAAAATCCTTTTAAAACATACCTTTGCAAAACCTTTCATAAAACCATATACTGTGCTCCTGCATCAACAATGGTTAAAAAATATATTTATAAAATAATACGGTGATATGCATACATGAAAACAATTTGGATTTCCCCATCCTCAGTTGGATTTTAATTATATCAAAGAGGGACTACCTATTTCACAATCATTTGCATAAGTTAATGTAGACTATCCATCTCTCGTCACATAGTTTTCTTATGATGGCTATGAACCTATCATTTAACCACTTGGTTCATGCTAGCCCATGAATCTAATTATCTCATGTTAGTCACATGATTTTAATTGTCTCATGTTACCCCTATGAATTAATTGTCTTATGATAGCCCCTTGATTTTAATTTGATGTAGACAATCATCTCTCATCACATAGTTTTTCTGGACGATTATGAACCTATCATTTTGCCACAGGATTCATGCTAGCCCTATGTATCTAATTATCTCATGTTAGCCTCATGGTGTTAACTGTCTCACGTTGTCCCCATGAGTAACCTATTTCAATCAGTGTCCCTAACTTAGGTTATATTCATTTATAGTTTTCATTGATACCCACAAACCCATTGAAAATCAAACCTTTTGAAACAATTGAACTTCAAAACTTTTGAAATCGTTGAACTTCAAACCTTTAAAAACCATTGAAATCTTCTCTTTCGAAGGTAATAAAGCCTTGGACATCCTATTTTAAAACAACTTGAAACATTGCCTTAGAAAACCTTTGAAAACCCTTCCATTTAAAACCTTTCGATATCATTCAGAAACAAAACCTTTCCACTTGTCGGCAGCTATCTTTCGACCCCTTCGAAAGGTTACCTTTCGACCCCTTCGAAAGGTTACCTTTCGACCCCTTCGAAAGGTTACCTTTCGACTCCATCGAAAACTTTTCTTTCAACCCCATCGAAAGCTTTGCTTTCAACCCCTTTGAAAGCTTTGCTTTTGACGCATTAAAAACTGCTTAAGAAATAAATCCTTTCGAACTAATTAACCATTTTTAAAAAAAACTTTCGAAAACTTTCTGGTTTCAATTTAAAATAAGTGGAAACCTTTTTTTTAAATCATTCGACTCAATTGGAAGCAATCTTTCGACTACGTCGAATGCTTTACTTCGAAACCTTTAAAAATGTCCATTAAAACACCTCTTTTGAAAGCTTTAGGTTATACTTCAACTTATAAAATAAGGGTAAATACCTAATTCGAAGCCCTCTTTCGAAAGCTTTGGGAGAAGCGGCTGGTTTTAAAAACAAGAAAACCTAAGGAATCAATCAACGTAATCCTTTCAACTTTGTCAAAAGGTTCAAAACAAGACATTATATAAAGCAGCAGTAATCATTCGACTACATCGAAAGGTTTAAAACCTTTATTTTAAACATTTTGATCTTGTCAAAGCAACCAAGTCGAAAGCTCTAAGTCGAAAGCAAGGCAGGTGAAAGCTTTTGGTTTATAAAACAAACATACCATAACCTCTTTGGCCCTCAACCTTTCCACTAAGATCCCTTCGACTTTGACTAATTCACTACGTGCCAAATAACTTGATACCATATGCTTGGGTTTGACCTTATCAAAAGCTATGAACCTAACAATCTTTTCGGATGGTCTATGCTAGATCGTTTACTGTTGTAATAGGCTGAAACATGCTAAAAGTACGATTTCTTTTTTTTAACTTATAAAGATAATTTTCAACTAACTTGCCTTTGTTTGTTAAATTCTCATTGGTTAACAAATTATTTTTAGAAATGTATTTCCATTATTTTCAAAATTAAATAATTATTTTATTTTACAAAATACCCATTCTCCTTAATAAAATATATAAAACATTTAAGTCTCATACTTTAAATAACTTTATATATTCATCAATTCACTTAGGAAAATACTGGACAAATCTTAGAAACTCTATTTTAATATGTTGTCTAAATTATAAAGATTTCAACCCCAAATAATAATTATTTTAGCATAAATTATTTATAACCCAATAAAAAATTTCCATCACTAAAATTTTTATACAATCCACCTTAATTCAGAATATTATGAAAATTCAAACCCATCTCTGAAATTTAATTTCTGTCCTCTTTTTAAAATTTCAAGGCATTTGGATAATTGTCCAATAGGGTATTAATATCAAACTATCATTTAATACGAGTATGAACTTGCACAATTCACCAACAAACGTGTGTATAGTTTTTAATCCTCAAAAGATGATAATTACTTGCAAAAACATTTCGAATCTTAATCTTAAAACCAAAAACCAAAAACCAAAAGAATATGGGTTGTGGTAATTATTCACCTTAGGTTTGAGATTATAGGTGTGAGATTTGATTGTTGACCTAGTTGATTATCCTCCTTCTTCTTGAATCCTAGCTTTAGTCTTCTCTTGAGAACAATAGTGGCGGCCGATCTTAGTATTTTTAGTTTGATTGAAATTAATCAAATGTGAGTTTCACTTCCTAAGAGTTTAGGGTATAAGACCGTCGTATTTCCCCTTTTACCATTGTCATTTCCAAATACCTTTATTTAGATTGTGCTATTTTAATTAACACACTAACATGGCATGGCTACCCTTAGCTATAACAAATCTTTAACTACCAATCTCCACATTACTTCATTTAATTTAAGTAATTAAATATCCTAAATTATGTTATCGAAGTATGGGGTGTTACGGCCTGAGTCAGCCAAAGGTCAGTAGTTAGCTAAACAAAACTATAGTGTTAAGATATGTAGTCCATTGTCACTTGATACATATGATCACATGATAATGCTTTATAGTTTTAACCATTTTTGGTTGTAGGACTATGATCTATGAGAGATATGTTTTAAAAGGGTATTAATGAGGGGAAACCTATTCTGCTTAGCTGTGTGGTCTCACTTAATATCAAATAGCCAAGAGGTATAGTATTATTCACACCAAGCTTTACATTTGACTCGAAGTTTATGATTTTTCCTTAAACTCTTGGGTGCTCAAAATTGATTTGAGTAGGTTGAGGGTTTATGTTTTAGAAGTTTGGCTAATAAAGCTTCCGAAGACGAGTGGGTGGCTGATGGATAGCTATTTAGGTGTTGCTATTTTTGTTTTATTCCGCTATATTCTATTAAGTCATTTATGACTATACAATACTCTGGTCAATCAAGTGGGCATCTTCATATGTTTCTCTTTGCATATTTATCTAATAATTGTATTTGCTCTGAACCTGGAAAACAATTTTGGGATTATGTAATTTGAATATGAAATATTATTTTGAAATGTAATCAGAAAAGTTGCTTTGATCTGTGATGATTTTATTTTATATTCACATAACTCGAATATTGTGGATACCATTAGCATTACATTTTTGGTCACTAGAAGTTAATATTACATATGAATGCGGTATTTGTAGCTCTTAGCTTTTGGCCTCCAGAAATGGTGTGTTATTACTTGGTATTAGAGCATAGGTTTATGAAATTCTTTAAATTTAAAAATGATTTTGAAAACATAATCCTAAAGGACATAGAGATAAGATCGGGGTAAGAGATAACACTATAGTAATGTACCTGTATAAGTTATGTAACAGCCCTAGTTTTAGCTATTTATTTTATTTTAATTATTTAACTTTGAAATATATTTTATATAAATTGTGTTTATCAAAATAGTTAATTATTTTATTTGGAGATATATTTTATAAAATTTGTATATGTCAATAAAATTAAATAATAACTGTGAAAATTTAAGCTATTTTTGAACTGTTAAATTTCGCGTTTAAAGGACGCGTCAATTATAGGGTATAAGTGACGTAATAAAACGTGTGTTTTTAAAATGTTATTTTTATGAAAATTTTTGATGTTTTGGACTGCGTCTGTTTAGCGTAGTGTAAAAATCATGTTTTCGTAAAATTTTGGAGAAAAATATCAGTCAGAGATTTTATAACAAACGTTACGTTGCATTAACTGACAGTCTGATTTTAAATAAATTTGTATACGTTTTTCTAAGCTTTGCATAAATTCTTGCCATTCCATTTATTGTTTTCAAACTAAAATCAAATAAATAAAATGAAGTAAAAACTTAACATGGAAGTAACGTGTGAGACAAAAATCCAAGGAGAAATTTGTACATGCCTAAATTGATACGATACATATCAACTCTTTCGTTCATCCTCTGATGTATACTTACCTTTATTTCTCCCCATATCAACGTATGCCTTAATTAAACCTTTTGTAAATCAAAACTGAATTGAATATGAGTTTGCCTTTCCTTTTCTCAGAAATAAAATCATGCATTGATAACTTCCCTTGTTTATTTCTTCAATCACGTTTAAGCATTTATTCAAAGAGAAAACTGAAGCAAATCTCTCGGCCTTCCAGTAAATTCAAAAACTTATAATTTTTGCAAACTGAACTAAAAAAAAAGAACATAAAGTTACGTACAAACTTTATATCCAGGCTTATATCACGCAACTTTTCATTTTGTACGTTTCTTTTTAAAAAGTTTTGCATTAAGTCTGACCAGTTTGTTTATTAAATCAAACATAGGAGAATCAAAGCATGCTGAAATCACGCATGCATATTTACATATTTTCAAACTTTATATGTTGTGTAACTGCCTAAATCTTATATCACGTAAACATATTTATAACTTTTGTAACTGAAAGCTTTAAATCTCTACAGCTTCCTCTTTTTCCCCTGTGTTTTTGCCTATGATCTAGTATGGTATCTGCGAACGTCCAAATACATTTGTAAACATATTTAATACAAATCAAAATTTATGTAAATATAAATGAATCATCACACACGTATTCATATTTACATATTTATATATATAAAACTGATACTTTAAACCATTTAAGCTGCTTGCCCTTTTCTCCCCATTTGTCCATTTGATTCCGCCTCAAACAAATCCTTTTATCTGCAAATCATCAATCTAAAATCACGCCTACATTAAATAGTATAAGATTTTGAAATCAAAGCTTCTCATAAAAATTGCAGTTATCGCATGCATTAAATCTAGATTTCAATTGGCAGTTTTAAATCACGCATTCATACTTAACCTTGCCTATCTTTTCAACTTCTCAATTCCCATGTATATCTCTCTATTTCACCTTTATTGTGCAATAAATAAATAAATAAATAAAATTTTCCGTTCCTAATCACACATATAATTCAAGCAAAGTATCCTGGAAGGAAATTACACAGTCCATATTCATCAAATCTGGAAATTTATAAGGCACGCATGCTTTTGAAAAAAAAAATTCTTATAACGTGCAAATATTTATATTTGGAAGATATATCACGCATGCATTAAAACTGGAAATGAATCACGCAACCTACAGTTAAAACAAATCTATATGTATTTGCTTGAATCACTAGTTGTATCAGCACCTCTGCCGTTTCTTAAGACCAAGGGAATATTGCATTGTATCACTATTTGCCGTTTGTTTGCCTATAAATCAATGTATAAACTAAATCACGTATAAGCATTTATCATATAGAAACTGATGTTTTCATTCCCATTTATCTCTCCTTTAATTCATACGAAGATTTAAAGCAAATATTTACCAAATCAATGCTTGAAATGTGAACGTATTCCCTGACATCTTGTATAATTGATAACTATTGATTTATCTCCTCTGATTTAGCTCGTCAGTTATATTCAAAGCCCTATATATTTATCCCATTGCTTTAATCACGTGAGTAAACAATTAACATAAGAAACTGATGCATTCAATCAATTGTGTATAACTGGCAGCAGATTTGATTTCTCTTCCTCTTAATATTGAAACCTTTATTTCTTTGAAACTGAAAGGAGAAATCACGCATATATGCAAAACGTTCAGATTTCAAAGCAATGCTCCGTTTCTATTCTTGCCATTTTCCCCATAAATCTCTGCAACTACTTCAAAGCATGTTTGCTTTAACCATGCAACTGTTTAATTGGAACATATTGTGAAATCAAAATATATTCATAATGAGCAGTTTAAAATCACACATATCATCTGGAAAGAAAAAAAATATAAATCAAGCACCCTTCAAATGCGCATCAGTTCAAATTTATGTGCCTTGCCGTTTTATCATTTAATCACACATCACATAAATTTGAAGTTATAACAATGTATACCTGCCAAGATACCAGTTCTCTGGTATGAGCTCAAATCACGCAGGAAATTAATCTGGCATTAAATTATCATCAAGCTTTATACGTTGTGAAACTCTTGGCTTCCCCTGTATATTTCGAAGATTTATCCTTTTGCAAACTGATCAGTAAATCACGCTCATAACGTTCTAACAGAGGAGTGGTAGGAGAGATCAACGCTTACATTAATACTCGTACGTTTCATATCTGACTATTTCGCAAAATCCATCTATATATACTTTGCTTTATCTTCTTTAGTTTCATTCTCTCTTGTCTGTTCTTCTCGGGCTCGAACTCTTATCAGGTAAATGGTCTATGTCATTTTCTTTTCTTTGTTCAGATATTTCCTCTTCCTCGAAAATTTTGTTTTATCTCTGCCTTGCTCGGCCACACTACCATTTATCCACTTTGTTTTCTCTAAGAATCTTATCATATGCCTTGAACAACATATGGATCTGGGTTTATAGAGTTTTCTTTTTTTTTTCTTTTTTTTTTTTTTTTGTATACATAATTAAGTCAGAGGTACTAACTTTATAGAACTGAGAGGTTACTTTGAAAAAAATTTTACATATGTAAAACCAAGTTCTATCAAACATCTCATTAACCTGAGTTTTCTTTTGATTTCAAAATCATGGGTTCGACTAGGGGTATAATAAGGAATTTGCTCATTTTTCTCCTTTCAGACAAACTGTATTTGTAAACTTAGACCAGGTTTGGGTTCTAGTTTGGGTAAGTCATTGCAAAAGAGGATAGAAGAAGAAAAGAGCATAGAGGCATATATGAGTGAATTAAGAAAAACGTAGTTGAGTGGTAGTCTGCATTTATAAAATTCATAGGCTGTGCATATCTGTGTATCACACGGTGCACGAATGGATCAGTAAAAACTTGCTTTGGATATGATGACCAAGCCTTGTGAGTGAATTCATCTAACCTGAGTGTTTAGTAAAAGGCTGGAGTTTGGGGATGCTAGTAATAGTTGAAGATAGGATGAGGTGTGTCTGTACAGTTTTTAAGCCTGGAAAGTTTAGATTGAAGATGGATGAAGTCATAAAGCAATGATGCAAATTAAGTTTAAAATGTAAGATAGTAGCTGGATTTGAAAAAGTGACTCTAAGTTTGAGGAAAATTTAAGCAACAACATTTTCATAATACATAGGAATGCAAGTGTGCACGTGTATGCGTATTCAACATTTTGCCGTTTTTGTTTTAGGAAATTTTGTCGTAATTTTTGTGTTAGCACGGTCCACGTTTGGGTATATTTAGGTCACATTATACGGTGGAGTGGTCGAGCAAGTCAAAACAATTTCCGTTCTATTTTAATCCTTTCTTGACCATACATTCTAAAGTCGCGTTTCAAAATATTTGAATTTGTTCTAGATTTGAATCTAGGCGACATCAGAAGAAATTTGATCGTTATTTTCTGTCGGTCTTTACCGGTGAATCGTCGTTTTGAATTCAAATTTTCTGCAACTTTCAGGTGAGTATTTCTCACCAGACATACGTATTTATATTTCGTAAATTATTGCAAGTGTATGTGTAAAATTTTATGTCACTATTATCTGTCTGTAGTGTAATATAAAATGATGAACCCCATTTAAATTGACACCTCATCAGTTATTATCTGTTGTATTATATCTACAGTTATATTATGTTATTGTTTATTTACTGCTTAAATCACACTGCAAGTTCCCTGTTATACGTAGATTGTTATGGGCTGAAATGATAGGCCTAAATGATTATTATTGTTAAATTATGCTGTTAACTGTTAAACTGTTAAACTTGGGATTGCGGGTTTGAAATGATAGGACCCGGGATATTTGTAAACTACGGATTGAAATGATATAAATCCGTACCACTTGACCTAGGCTAGAAAACTATATACAGGCCCGTGGTCCTTATAATATTTTCTGAAATATTTAAAATTATTTTGGAAGTTAAATATTTGATTTATATCTTTAAAGGAATTTATATTGATTTTTAATAAGTTATAAATAAAGAAATAAATAAATATTTGAATAAATTTATGGAATATAACTTATTTGGTAAATCGGGATTTTGAAAGAATAAGATTTCAGTTAATAAATGAATAAATAAATAGGTTATATTTGGAAATATTTATCAAGTTAAACAATCTATTACAGCATTTAAATGCTGTCTTTTGAAATTTGACTAGTTTTACCCATAACTTTAGGTAGCATTTCCTAAGTGCTATGGAATCTAGAATTTGATTGCTCTAAAATTTATGGAATTTGATAAATTTTATTTTACCTTAAGTTTTGGAAAACTTAAGACATAATATTTATAACTGTATTTTCCTAAATAAATTAAAGATAAATATTCTGGTATTAAGTAAATTTTGGGAAAAATTTAATGGTTAAAATTTGGAGTTTTATTTATGGAAATTATGGGAATATTCAAGACTAAAAATATAAAACATTGATTTGTGAAAGAATAAAACCCAAACTAAGTTTTGAATAGTAAATACTCCAATTGGATATATATAAAAATTGAAATGGTTTTGGGAACATAAAGGGATATTTAAATTATGGTTAAACTTTAAATAAAGAAATATATTTGTGAAGCTATGTAAATTATCTTCTTTACAAAGTAACCATAAAGTTAACCCATTTATATATATACCGTTGAATGTCCAAACCATTGTGTTTGGGAGTTATGGATTTAAGTAAAGTTTCCAAAACATTATCCTTTGAAGATATAATTCAAATATTTGGTCTCCAGATATTATAAACAGTATGGTTTTGGAAAGAATTATATTTGAATATAACGATATCCTATTGTTTTGGGTTTTAAAATGATATCGTATCTATAGTTTTGAAATGGAAATGTTTATTCTGATTTAAAGTATAGACTGTTTTTAAATAACCACGGGTTATAATAACGAAGGGTTGGCAAAGAGACCGGGATCGGTTATGGACATACTCTCTGTCGATACCGAAAACCACTTTGACTAACCGTGTACGCGGTGGAGATTCCAGAATGAAGTAGGATGGTGGTGACGGTTTCTTGAAAGGTATATACGTGGACCCGACTCCCGTGAGTTGGCTTAAGGTGGCTAAAACAGGAGCGATCGACGGATTAATGAGGTAGCTCCTCTGATCGAACACACTTCTTCGGTTGCCATTCTATTACTCTTGTGATTGTTTGGTGCGCGCACCTTTGATTTGGGAGTGTTGTTCGAGGTGGGCGGTTGCTGCGGCTTCGCGTTACCATCGGTCCGGAAGCGTAATTGGTATATCTACCCTGGCATTGCCTAGTTGTGCCGTGTCACCTACCATATCGAGCCTTGTACGAGTTTGGATTTCTCCCGTAGCCCGTGTGGTATCCTCTGGTGGCTTCCCGATCAGGAGGGGCTATGATATTGGATGGACTACTGGGACTATTACGTGTTAAGGGCTATATGGGTAACCCCTTAATGCTAAGAAAAAAGTATGTTTATTTTATAAATAGACACTATTATAATAGCGCAATATATTACATAGTAAATAGTTTGACGGATCCTTAGAGGATGGGCGGTCCCAAGCATCCTTTAAGTTACTTGCTCTATATTACAGTACACTTGATTTAGCTTACATCATATAAGTATGTATGTCCTGACTCGAGTGTTTGTTTTATTTTACGCTCGGGTCAGCCTGAGTTGCAGCTTCAGTTTCTTCTCCGTAGCTAGGACACTCAATAGATCTTTCGTGCTATTGGAAGTTGTTTCAGCCTTTATCCTTTCTGGAATTCAAGACTTTGAAGACTCTCTATCTGTGTATGTTAAAATTTGTATTGAGGATTATAGACAATGTAAGTTCTGTTTTGTTAAAGATGTATCAGTGGCTTCATGAACCACTAAATTTTAATTTCCGCTGCGAGATTCTGATATCTGTGTATGTGATTCTGTGATTTATTTACTGTATATTCTGAGTTTGCTAAATTTATTCTACAACGCAGTATTTTGAACAATTCAAGTCCGACATGTGCGGATGCGAATGGTTGAAAATATTGGGTCGTTACATTTGGTATCAGAGCTTTGGCTCTAGGCAAACTTAGAATGTATGGTAAATTGATTTATAGAATCACCTTCATTCGAGCTTGAACCTCTTCCTTTTCGAATTTGGAACATTCCCTGTGGTTCCAAAGTTCATCCGTGTCCCTCACTTTCATCTACTTTAGATTCTGGAGTGTCCCATAACTCCACTTCGGATGATCTTTATAGTAAATTGGCGGTCTCGCCATTATTCTAATAAAGGGGCGAAACTCCTTTACCATTAACATTGATTCACCAGAGATTTATATTTATCCTCGGTTTATATGCCAGTATCTTTGGTTATTCCGAACTCTATCTCTTCGGATCAAATATAGATTTACCCAATCATATCGATCCGACTCTTCAAGTCACGGTTGACCAGGTCAAGGTTGTCCGCGATTTATATAGACTTACCCAGTTCCTTATTCTGTTATTTAATCATCGGACCTTCTGATTTTAACTAGCTTGGATTCTATTTGATTTGAGTTCATCAAATTTGAATTTCTATCCTTGTTTTGGAAATAGACATGTCTTGAAAAATGGATAATTATGATTAAGATGTATTTTAATATCACTAAAATTTGATAATTGAGAATTTGGTTTTCAAATGGAAATTTCAAGTGTAACTTATTAAAGGAATATCTTAATTATAAAATAGGTATTTTAAATAAAGTGTTAGGTTATTGCTAAATCAAGAGTTAAGTAGAATAATGAATTGATTGGAAAATACTATTATATCTACCGTAACATATTATAAGTGCTGCTGTTTTTAAAAATAAAATGTTTTGAAAATTTTATAATTGAATAAATGAACCTTAAAATATTTCAACTTTGAAATGAGTATTATTTGGCATTGAATTTAAAAGGTATAAATGAAGATTATTTTAAAAAGTGCTATGATTTTTGTAATATGATTTCCAGATGATGATATCTATAAATTTTAACGACCTTCAAAGTATTATAATCTCAAAAGCATTATGATTTCAAATTTATTATCTTATTTTGTTTATGAACTATTTTTAAGTGTCCTTGGTTTCCCTATCTGCTACAGAATGGGGAGGCGATTGCTTCTACCAGCCTATTTAGGAATCTTTCAATATTCTTTGAAACCTTTGTTACTCATCGAGACCTAAGCACCGTTTATCACCCATGGACTGACGGTCAAACTAAAGAGTAGAACCGATTCTGGAGGATCTTCTTCGTGTTTCAAATCCGGAACTATTCGTTTAAGATTCTTGTTTGTCTAGCTTATCCTCTTTTGATTCTTTTCCTTTCGTTCCTTTTCGAGGACGAAAAGTTTTTAAGTGGGGGAGAGTGTAACAGCCCTAGTTTTAGCTATTTATTTTATTTTAATTATTTAACTTTGAAATATATTTTATATAAATTGTGTTTATCAAAATAGTTAATTATTTTATTTGGAGATATATTTTATAAAATTTGTATATGTCAATAAAATTAAATAATAACTGTGAAAATTTAAGCTATTTTTGAACTGTTAAATTTCGCGTTTAAAGGACGCGTCAATTATAGGGTATAAGTGACGTAATAAAACGTGTGTTTTTAAAATGTTATTTTTATGAAAATTTTTGATGTTTTGGACTGCGTCTGTTTAGCGTAGTGTAAAAATCATGTTTTCGTAAAATTTTGGAGAAAAATATCAGTCAGAGATTTTATAACAAACGTTACGTTGCATTAACTGACAGTCTGATTTTAAATAAATTTGTATACGTTTTTCTAAGCTTTGCATAAATTCTTGCCATTCCATTTATTGTTTTCAAACTAAAATCAAATAAATAAAATGAAGTAAAAACTTAACATGGAAGTAACGTGTGAGACAAAAATCCAAGGAGAAATTTGTACATGCCTAAATTGATACGATACATATCAACTCTTTCGTTCATCCTCTGATGTATACTTACCTTTATTTCTCCCCATATCAACGTATGCCTTAATTAAACCTTTTGTAAATCAAAACTGAATTGAATATGAGTTTGCCTTTCCTTTTCTCAGAAATAAAATCATGCATTGATAACTTCCCTTGTTTATTTCTTCAATCACGTTTAAGCATTTATTCAAAGAGAAAACTGAAGCAAATCTCTCGGCCTTCCAGTAAATTCAAAAACTTATAATTTTTGCAAACTGAACTAAAAAAAAAGAACATAAAGTTACGTACAAACTTTATATCCAGGCTTATATCACGCAACTTTTCATTTTGTACGTTTCTTTTTAAAAAGTTTTGCATTAAGTCTGACCAGTTTGTTTATTAAATCAAACATAGGAGAATCAAAGCATGCTGAAATCACGCATGCATATTTACATATTTTCAAACTTTATATGTTGTGTAACTGCCTAAATCTTATATCACGTAAACATATTTATAACTTTTGTAACTGAAAGCTTTAAATCTCTACAGCTTCCTCTTTTTCCCCTGTGTTTTTGCCTATGATCTAGTATGGTATCTGCGAACGTCCAAATACATTTGTAAACATATTTAATACAAATCAAAATTTATGTAAATATAAATGAATCATCACACACGTATTCATATTTACATATTTATATATATAAAACTGATACTTTAAACCATTTAAGCTGCTTGCCCTTTTCTCCCCATTTGTCCATTTGATTCCGCCTCAAACAAATCCTTTTATCTGCAAATCATCAATCTAAAATCACGCCTACATTAAATAGTATAAGATTTTGAAATCAAAGCTTCTCATAAAAATTGCAGTTATCGCATGCATTAAATCTAGATTTCAATTGGCAGTTTTAAATCACGCATTCATACTTAACCTTGCCTATCTTTTCAACTTCTCAATTCCCATGTATATCTCTCTATTTCACCTTTATTGTGCAATAAATAAATAAATAAATAAAATTTTCCGTTCCTAATCACACATATAATTCAAGCAAAGTATCCTGGAAGGAAATTACACAGTCCATATTCATCAAATCTGGAAATTTATAAGGCACGCATGCTTTTGAAAAAAAAAATTCTTATAACGTGCAAATATTTATATTTGGAAGATATATCACGCATGCATTAAAACTGGAAATGAATCACGCAACCTACAGTTAAAACAAATCTATATGTATTTGCTTGAATCACTAGTTGTATCAGCACCTCTGCCGTTTCTTAAGACCAAGGGAATATTGCATTGTATCACTATTTGCCGTTTGTTTGCCTATAAATCAATGTATAAACTAAATCACGTATAAGCATTTATCATATAGAAACTGATGTTTTCATTCCCATTTATCTCTCCTTTAATTCATACGAAGATTTAAAGCAAATATTTACCAAATCAATGCTTGAAATGTGAACGTATTCCCTGACATCTTGTATAATTGATAACTATTGATTTATCTCCTCTGATTTAGCTCGTCAGTTATATTCAAAGCCCTATATATTTATCCCATTGCTTTAATCACGTGAGTAAACAATTAACATAAGAAACTGATGCATTCAATCAATTGTGTATAACTGGCAGCAGATTTGATTTCTCTTCCTCTTAATATTGAAACCTTTATTTCTTTGAAACTGAAAGGAGAAATCACGCATATATGCAAAACGTTCAGATTTCAAAGCAATGCTCCGTTTCTATTCTTGCCATTTTCCCCATAAATCTCTGCAACTACTTCAAAGCATGTTTGCTTTAACCATGCAACTGTTTAATTGGAACATATTGTGAAATCAAAATATATTCATAATGAGCAGTTTAAAATCACACATATCATCTGGAAAGAAAAAAAATATAAATCAAGCACCCTTCAAATGCGCATCAGTTCAAATTTATGTGCCTTGCCGTTTTATCATTTAATCACACATCACATAAATTTGAAGTTATAACAATGTATACCTGCCAAGATACCAGTTCTCTGGTATGAGCTCAAATCACGCAGGAAATTAATCTGGCATTAAATTATCATCAAGCTTTATACGTTGTGAAACTCTTGGCTTCCCCTGTATATTTCGAAGATTTATCCTTTTGCAAACTGATCAGTAAATCACGCTCATAACGTTCTAACAGAGGAGTGGTAGGAGAGATCAACGCTTACATTAATACTCGTACGTTTCATATCTGACTATTTCGCAAAATCCATCTATATATACTTTGCTTTATCTTCTTTAGTTTCATTCTCTCTTGTCTGTTCTTCTCGGGCTCGAACTCTTATCAGGTAAATGGTCTATGTCATTTTCTTTTCTTTGTTCAGATATTTCCTCTTCCTCGAAAATTTTGTTTTATCTCTGCCTTGCTCGGCCACACTACCATTTATCCACTTTGTTTTCTCTAAGAATCTTATCATATGCCTTGAACAACATATGGATCTGGGTTTATAGAGTTTTCTTTTTTTTTTCTTTTTTTTTTTTTTTTGTATACATAATTAAGTCAGAGGTACTAACTTTATAGAACTGAGAGGTTACTTTGAAAAAAATTTTACATATGTAAAACCAAGTTCTATCAAACATCTCATTAACCTGAGTTTTCTTTTGATTTCAAAATCATGGGTTCGACTAGGGGTATAATAAGGAATTTGCTCATTTTTCTCCTTTCAGACAAACTGTATTTGTAAACTTAGACCAGGTTTGGGTTCTAGTTTGGGTAAGTCATTGCAAAAGAGGATAGAAGAAGAAAAGAGCATAGAGGCATATATGAGTGAATTAAGAAAAACGTAGTTGAGTGGTAGTCTGCATTTATAAAATTCATAGGCTGTGCATATCTGTGTATCACACGGTGCACGAATGGATCAGTAAAAACTTGCTTTGGATATGATGACCAAGCCTTGTGAGTGAATTCATCTAACCTGAGTGTTTAGTAAAAGGCTGGAGTTTGGGGATGCTAGTAATAGTTGAAGATAGGATGAGGTGTGTCTGTACAGTTTTTAAGCCTGGAAAGTTTAGATTGAAGATGGATGAAGTCATAAAGCAATGATGCAAATTAAGTTTAAAATGTAAGATAGTAGCTGGATTTGAAAAAGTGACTCTAAGTTTGAGGAAAATTTAAGCAACAACATTTTCATAATACATAGGAATGCAAGTGTGCACGTGTATGCGTATTCAACATTTTGCCGTTTTTGTTTTAGGAAATTTTGTCGTAATTTTTGTGTTAGCACGGTCCACGTTTGGGTATATTTAGGTCACATTATACGGTGGAGTGGTCGAGCAAGTCAAAACAATTTCCGTTCTATTTTAATCCTTTCTTGACCATACATTCTAAAGTCGCGTTTCAAAATATTTGAATTTGTTCTAGATTTGAATCTAGGCGACATCAGAAGAAATTTGATCGTTATTTTCTGTCGGTCTTTACCGGTGAATCGTCGTTTTGAATTCAAATTTTCTGCAACTTTCAGGTGAGTATTTCTCACCAGACATACGTATTTATATTTCGTAAATTATTGCAAGTGTATGTGTAAAATTTTATGTCACTATTATCTGTCTGTAGTGTAATATAAAATGATGAACCCCATTTAAATTGACACCTCATCAGTTATTATCTGTTGTATTATATCTACAGTTATATTATGTTATTGTTTATTTACTGCTTAAATCACACTGCAAGTTCCCTGTTATACGTAGATTGTTATGGGCTGAAATGATAGGCCTAAATGATTATTATTGTTAAATTATGCTGTTAACTGTTAAACTGTTAAACTTGGGATTGCGGGTTTGAAATGATAGGACCCGGGATATTTGTAAACTACGGATTGAAATGATATAAATCCGTACCACTTGACCTAGGCTAGAAAACTATATACAGGCCCGTGGTCCTTATAATATTTTCTGAAATATTTAAAATTATTTTGGAAGTTAAATATTTGATTTATATCTTTAAAGGAATTTATATTGATTTTTAATAAGTTATAAATAAAGAAATAAATAAATATTTGAATAAATTTATGGAATATAACTTATTTGGTAAATCGGGATTTTGAAAGAATAAGATTTCAGTTAATAAATGAATAAATAAATAGGTTATATTTGGAAATATTTATCAAGTTAAACAATCTATTACAGCATTTAAATGCTGTCTTTTGAAATTTGACTAGTTTTACCCATAACTTTAGGTAGCATTTCCTAAGTGCTATGGAATCTAGAATTTGATTGCTCTAAAATTTATGGAATTTGATAAATTTTATTTTACCTTAAGTTTTGGAAAACTTAAGACATAATATTTATAACTGTATTTTCCTAAATAAATTAAAGATAAATATTCTGGTATTAAGTAAATTTTGGGAAAAATTTAATGGTTAAAATTTGGAGTTTTATTTATGGAAATTATGGGAATATTCAAGACTAAAAATATAAAACATTGATTTGTGAAAGAATAAAACCCAAACTAAGTTTTGAATAGTAAATACTCCAATTGGATATATATAAAAATTGAAATGGTTTTGGGAACATAAAGGGATATTTAAATTATGGTTAAACTTTAAATAAAGAAATATATTTGTGAAGCTATGTAAATTATCTTCTTTACAAAGTAACCATAAAGTTAACCCATTTATATATATACCGTTGAATGTCCAAACCATTGTGTTTGGGAGTTATGGATTTAAGTAAAGTTTCCAAAACATTATCCTTTGAAGATATAATTCAAATATTTGGTCTCCAGATATTATAAACAGTATGGTTTTGGAAAGAATTATATTTGAATATAACGATATCCTATTGTTTTGGGTTTTAAAATGATATCGTATCTATAGTTTTGAAATGGAAATGTTTATTCTGATTTAAAGTATAGACTGTTTTTAAATAACCACGGGTTATAATAACGAAGGGTTGGCAAAGAGACCGGGATCGGTTATGGACATACTCTCTGTCGATACCGAAAACCACTTTGACTAACCGTGTACGCGGTGGAGATTCCAGAATGAAGTAGGATGGTGGTGACGGTTTCTTGAAAGGTATATACGTGGACCCGACTCCCGTGAGTTGGCTTAAGGTGGCTAAAACAGGAGCGATCGACGGATTAATGAGGTAGCTCCTCTGATCGAACACACTTCTTCGGTTGCCATTCTATTACTCTTGTGATTGTTTGGTGCGCGCACCTTTGATTTGGGAGTGTTGTTCGAGGTGGGCGGTTGCTGCGGCTTCGCGTTACCATCGGTCCGGAAGCGTAATTGGTATATCTACCCTGGCATTGCCTAGTTGTGCCGTGTCACCTACCATATCGAGCCTTGTACGAGTTTGGATTTCTCCCGTAGCCCGTGTGGTATCCTCTGGTGGCTTCCCGATCAGGAGGGGCTATGATATTGGATGGACTACTGGGACTATTACGTGTTAAGGGCTATATGGGTAACCCCTTAATGCTAAGAAAAAAGTATGTTTATTTTATAAATAGACACTATTATAATAGCGCAATATATTACATAGTAAATAGTTTGACGGATCCTTAGAGGATGGGCGGTCCCAAGCATCCTTTAAGTTACTTGCTCTATATTACAGTACACTTGATTTAGCTTACATCATATAAGTATGTATGTCCTGACTCGAGTGTTTGTTTTATTTTACGCTCGGGTCAGCCTGAGTTGCAGCTTCAGTTTCTTCTCCGTAGCTAGGACACTCAATAGATCTTTCGTGCTATTGGAAGTTGTTTCAGCCTTTATCCTTTCTGGAATTCAAGACTTTGAAGACTCTCTATCTGTGTATGTTAAAATTTGTATTGAGGATTATAGACAATGTAAGTTCTGTTTTGTTAAAGATGTATCAGTGGCTTCATGAACCACTAAATTTTAATTTCCGCTGCGAGATTCTGATATCTGTGTATGTGATTCTGTGATTTATTTACTGTATATTCTGAGTTTGCTAAATTTATTCTACAACGCAGTATTTTGAACAATTCAAGTCCGACATGTGCGGATGCGAATGGTTGAAAATATTGGGTCGTTACAAGTTATATATAAGTATATGCTATATCTTCGGTCTCCAATCTCTATTAGGTTATTCTTCTGTATCTCACGAGGATTACATATAGATTTGGTGCTAGAAGTGGAAGAATTATATGTATGCTAGAATTGGAAGAGTTAATTTGGAGTGTAAAGCACCACATCAAATGGAAATACTAGTGCGAATAAGAAAAGGAACCAAGGTCAGGCACAAGCTGGAAATATTAGTGCTGGTGTCCCGCCAGTTGACATGGGAGCTATGTATCAGTTCTTTGACAACATGATGTAGGTGGGTATTGCTTCTATAGTAGTTGGGAGAGTTCAAGAAGCTTAGGTAGTCAACAATTATACTATTTTGAGTAGAGACTATGTAAGGCTTGGAGGAAAACCATTTATTGGAATCGAAGATGCTATTGAGGTGGAAAGCTAGTTGCTGCATTGTGAGAGGATCTTTGCAGACTTCGGGCTCAATGATGAGTAGAAGAGGAGGCTTGCATCGGTAGTACTTCAAGGAGCAGCTTTATTTTGGTGGAATAGTGTGACAGTTGGAGTGAATTAAAATATGATGACATGGGCTGAGTTCAAGAGAAGGTTCGAGGAGAGGTTCATGTCTGTGATAGCAAAGTCTACCTTGATCAGAAATTGTGCTGAATTGGAACATGGGGATAAGACTGTGTTGGATTATGCTAGAAGGTTTGAGGAGTTTTCTAGGTATGGAGCCATTGCAGATACTGCAATAAAGATAAATGAGAAGTTCACAAGGGGATTGTAGCCTGAGTTGGCAAGTGCTAAATTACCTCATATTAAGGATCCTTTTGATGTTGCAGTACAGATGGCATAGAGAAATGAGAAGATGCTTTCCTCCTTGGAGAGAATGGGGTAAAGGAAGTCCAAGTAGGATAAGACAGAAAAGGAAGTTTATTCATAAGAAGGGTGCTTAGAAAGGTGGAGTTGTGAAGAAAGAAAAGTCGGAGGTTGTCTTCTTTAAGTGCCACAAGAAGGGTATGATGCCCCACCCCGAGATTTATAGTAACAAAGAAAATTACTTGGTATTAGCTCCATAGACTAGGATTCTTTCGGGTCCAATAAAACAATTCTGTCTACTAATGCGGAGAATAGGGTTGATTAAGGGCAACCATCAAAGTCGTCATTAGGTAAGAGCTAAGTATATTTGGTACTAGTTTTTTTTTCATTTTGTATTAAGTGTTCGACATACTTAATTCCTCTCTAAGACATTATAGTGGTGGCTACAAGATCAATTCAGAAACAAAACATAATAACATCAACAATCTCAAGTCATAGAACAACAATACAGATAATATACATATATACATACATCAAATGTAATAAAACGAGTCACAAGTGGTATTCAACCACAATATATACATACATCCCCACAAAAAAATTGATACAGCATAAAGTTCCTAACAAAATGACTACTACATAAAAACAATGCCATCTTTCCAAATTTGAAGGGGAAGTCCAAAAGATATAGCTAGCAAAAGGTCCAAAAGTCTAACCTGCAAATCAATCTGACTCGGGTAATAAATACACTGGTCAGGCTAACTAGAACATGATATTAACTATAGATAAGAGGGGTATAAGTGCATAAGGAAAACCTTCCTTTAATTAGAAAGGAATAATATAGGTAAAGTTCTATTTACAGTGTCAAGAGTGAAGGTCTAATAATATCATATAGTCACTCATGAAGAGGCTTAACTCAACATAAAGGATTCACATTCATGGATAACCAATATAAGTACAAGTAAGCAACATAAAAGCCATAGGAGAAAACATCAAAATCTACAAAAACTCGAATCTCATGGAACTCTAAAACGAGTTCAAATCTCGTAAAAATGAAATCATCATATGCATATAACATCTCATTTAGCTCTAGGCTACCGATATAACAAAGCTATGTCAAAATGGTGAGATCATAATAAAAGTTATAAAACTTAGAAAATTCAGAAAACACGGAATGGACAGACCCCCGATTGCATGCTGAAGCCATGCTGCATATGCCAAACTCTTGTCCAGTGCTAATTATAATTTAGGTACCTATCTCTTAGACCCGAAGTCACATAACTCGTGGTGACCGAAGTCACTAACTCGTGGTGACCGAAGTTACATACCTCAGATGACCCAAAGATCTGTAACACTGACATACTCATGGATTGTAACGACCCAGAAATTTCGATAATTAAAATTTGAATATTTAATTAATTTTAAATATTAATAAGTGAATTTATAAGTCGAATAAATTTTTATTCGAATAATTGGATTTAATTGGATAATTAAATCGATAATTTAATATGTTAAATTATGGAAATAATTGAAAATTGGGTTAAATATGATTGAAAATGATTTGTAAAATTTTATTTTATCATGTTGGAGTTATAAAGATATTTTAGAACTTTTAAAATCGAATTAAAAGTTAAATTGTGAAAATTGAATATTTTAATATTTAAATCGACTAGTGAAAATAGTCAATTTTTGAACAGTCTCAGAATTGGACGAAACTAGTTCCATTGGATCCGTAATAGTTAGTTATTACCGGGTTTCAATTTTCGTAGCAATCGGAGTTATCGTTTGATCGTGGCGGCTCGAAACGCATCGAATTATTTTTAATATTAATTTGGCGAGTTAAAATAGCCATTTTTCAAAAAGTCTCGGATTTCGACGAAACCAGTTTCATCGGATCCGTAATGTGATATTATTGTAAGGTTTCAAATTTCGTGTCAATTGGATTTACCGTTTGTCCGGTACAAATTAAAACGCCTAGAAAATCGTTTAAATCGGTTTAATTTAAATTGAACGTTTATTGCCATAACTCGCACAGATGTCCGAATTAGCTTTCGAAACCTGTTCCATTGTGTCCGGAACGCGGGGTAAACCCTAGAAACGCTGGTTACGGCGCGTGAATCGGAGTTTGGAAAACCCGGATGAATAGTGTTCGTTTTATTCTCTATAAATAGCCCCTTTAACTCACATAAAATAAAATATAAAAAAATAAACCCTAGGTCAAACGCAGCCGCCACCATCAGAATGAACTGCCAGAAAATCGTTCGCTTTCTCCTTCGATTCCGCTCAATCCATCAACAATTAGCTAAAGCCTTCAACATGAAAACCGTAGAGTAGCTCGAGAGCAACATTCTCAACGGTGGAGATCGTCATCGGAGCGACGATGGGGAGATACAGGGCCGCGTTCTCTGTTGGTGGTGCACGCATTTCGAGGAGGAGGGGGGAGCCGAGTGCCACCATGTCACAAACGGTGGTAGAGGGTGCGAAGGCGAGTCGAATGGCGCCGGTATGATGGGTTCTCGACGTCGTTGGTGGTTGCAAAAATCAACCCTAGTTTGGTTGTTGGGTTCGTGCGCACGTTCTTTGCCTGGAGACGTGCGTGGAGATGGGGAAGAAAGCATATGGACGGTCTTGATGAGGGGGCAGTGGATCCAATGGCCAGAATTTACTTAGGTTTATAAAATTTAATTTTGTTGTAAATTTAGTTATAAAAATTCGAGTAAACTTGTAAAATCGATAACTTTTTCATACGAGGTCGAAAACGCGCGAAACTAGTTGCGTTGGAATCGTATGGACGAGCACTACGCTATGGAATTGGATTGGAGTCATTTGGAGTTAGTGAAAATTTCGGGTAAAATTAAACGTCCGTTTAATTTTATTCGAAATAAATCGCTAAAACGAAATTGAAATCAAGGTGAGAACTTCTCACTCAATCGAATCAGTTTCGATTTTATTTTAAATAGTTAGATTTAAAATATTTGAATGCATGTTTAAATGATGATTGTTATCTATTGATTGTTAAAATAGACATTATGCGCCGTTAGTAAGCGGATGTTATTTATTAAAAACATATACCGCGAATATTTCATAAACAGTGAAATTGGTATTATATATAATAGCAATATATATATATATTGGCATATGTATATATTGGAGTTACTGATTTCCCGCATTTGTATAGCGGATGAGACCCTATTGCGCCGTCTATTAAGCGGATAATATTTTAAATCCCATATACCGCGATGATTCCGTACTGGAGCGGAATTGGTATTGTGCTAATGTTTTTGGATGTAGGAAAATAGGTTGGAGGGATCCAACTGGATTCCTCGACAGTATTTATTTGATTTCAGATATTTTGATATTTGATGGATTATCATATCGATATATGATGTCGTTGTTGTCGTGATTGACTATTTGGTGTGTAGCATCATTGGACCAAATTTTGGAACTTTAAAATGATTTTTAAAGTGATTTTTGAAAATATACTATATGTTTGGAAATTGATTCATTTTAAATAAATAAACGTTATAATTTTTAAAGTTATAAAAATTATGATTTTGAGAAATACAGTTAAAGATTGATTTTTGAGAAATATGGGTTAATGATTTTATAAAATAGTTTAAATTGGATTTTTGAATTTATTATAAAAAAGTTTAAAAATAGGATTTATAAAATTTGATTATTTTATAAATAAAAATGCTGAAATTATAAAGGAGATTAAAGACGTTTTAAAAGAATAATATAAATTGATTTATATAAGAGATTTATAAATTGATAATTTATAAATGAAAATATTTGAATTATAAAACGAGTTTTTATAAGTGTTAGACTGAATTGTGAATGAATTACATAAATGAATGAAATTTATAGAATTATAAACGGTGAAGTTATAAATGGAATTTTATAAGCAGTAGGTTTATAAAATTCATAAAGTTATTAAAAGAATGGTTTTGGATAAATAATTGAAGCTTATAAGTTATAAGATTTATAAGTATGAAGTTCAAAGGAACGATTTTTGCAAGCAAATAAATTATAAGTATTTCACTTATAATATGAACTTTTAGTATATCATTGAGATATGAATTGAGATAGGTTAATAAAGGAGATTTATAAAGGAAGTAGTTATAAAACAAATAGAAATAGAATTTATAAACGTTGTTTTGTAAATTCGCAAACGACTTATTTTGATAAGTAAATTGTTGAAACCTATAAATGGAGTTATATTCACGTTTTTGACTGTGAATAATCCTTTGAAATAAAATGTATAGAAAGGATGAAATTGATTAACGTAGTATATTCACGTTTTTGAATAGTGAATAATATGTTAAAGAAATTGTTTTGAATGTGATGTTTTAAATCAAAATTTAAAACGATCTAACGATGTTTTAAAATGTGTTAAGATTCGAAACCATAGATTTCAACATTCATTGTTGAAACAGACGTTTTCGAGAAATAGAAGGAAATGGTGGACTATAACACTGTTGTTATAGTAAATGATTTCCGAAAGGAAATGTTTTGTATAGTATTGGGATTTATATATCTATTTTAATTTAGGATCCCTATACTAGTGATTTTGGGTTGTCGTAACGATGTTTTACGCAACATTTGTTTTGGCCCAAATAAATATGTTTAAGAGAATGATTTCCTTAAAGAATGAAATATATACTTAATCTCGATTTAAGTATATTGAATATTTTCTAAGTGTTGAAAATAAATAAAATTTGTGAATTACTTATGAATAAGTAAGTATGGAAATGTTTTCTAATATAAAGTGAATATCTTAAGAATCTATCTTTTTGAAGATAAATTGAAGTGAATAGTTGAAATCGTATATTCATAGATATTTTGAAATATAAATTCACTATGGAATTTATAAAAGAAAGGGGAACTTGTTTAAAAATAAATATTGATTTATTTTTGAAGTATTGAAAATAATATATCTTGTAAAGATATTTTGGAAAATAAATAATTGGAAAATTATTTGGAAACTGGTGATGTGTGCATATCCATTGATAGTTCAATAACCGACTATCAATATTTCCCTTTGAATGGGTATTTGATGTGATTTGTTTTAATTTGAATGCCACACTTGTTTCTGAATAAGCGCTCACTATTCGGGTTAACCGGGAAAGGACCATGGGGTCGTATAACCCATTCCGAATATGTGATACGTCGTTATGAATTGCATTTGAAGATCGGTGTTGAAGACCGGGTATTTGCGAGAGCGATAGGATGACCTGTCGATTGACTCTGCACCGAGTTGCTCCGGTATTGAGTTCTCCATATGTGATGGGAAATCCGATCAGGATTGTGGATATCCGGATTGCAAGGACTTCTTTGTAAGTGCCTTCAGTTCTGTTCGAGCCCGGAACAGACTTGTATGGATTGTATGTCTGACGTTACAAATTGAGATATAAAGCATATTTCTTTCAAATATATTTCTGTTGGTGGTGGAGAATTTATTCTCTTAGCTTAACACCCTTCTCTGAGACGTACGAGCTCAGAGGTTATGTAGTTGAAGGTTATCAGCGATATATTCCCAATTGGGTAATGTGACATGCTGAGTGTTGCTGTGAAATGATCATTGTGTTGATTATTTGTGATAGGATCATTTATTTGATCGTCTATCTTGGTGATCATTTCTATGATCATTTGTTGACCCAAAGCATGGCTTTTGTATAAAGTACGTTTTGTGGACGTGACTTCGTCGAGCCTCACACCCCGGAATGGTCAAAACAGGAAAGATGCAGCAAGGTTATGAGGGGTAGCGCCCTTTAGGATATGTGCATTTCCTTATGGAAAAGGGTGGTATCATGGTATGGAGCCCAGATACTTACTCATGTTGAAAACACTTTATGATTGTGTGAATTGATTACGAGCGCTCGGTTGAAAGGTCCCAAAGGACCGGGGGATGGCATATTCGGTCAGTTGTTACTCAGTTAGGGGTAACCCGGCCGTGTATTGGTAGAGATCCGGTTTGGTTCTCGGGGATGTCCGTCCAGAGGCATTCTCATGTGGCAATGGGTAGTTCCTTGGCCTGATCATTCGTTGGAAATCCAAAGAAACAATATGATCTTGTACGGTATTAGTTATAGAACCTATCATTCACTTATGGTGGCGCCCCACTGTTTGGATGGTAGCTATAGTAGGCATAGTTCGGAATGTCTATGCTGGCTAAGATTTATATTCTACTTTCGAAATAAATTTTTCCTACACTATGCACTAATAATAATATCAAATGTTCTTTTTAATACGTATCAAGCATATTTGACTATCATAAGGAGAAATCTCCTCCGATTCTGCGTTTGCATTGTGTGTGTGTGCGGGAGGCCTTATGATAGTCTCATTTTTAAAAGCATTGTGAATTGACTTTAAAAATATTCCTCTATTTTGATTTTAAAGACAAATAAACTGTTTTGAGTTCTCACACCAGTCACATGACTGACTCGGAGTTTATTGTTTTCCTTCCTAAACTCTGGGTGCCCACCAATTTCTACACGGGCAGTCAGGAGTTAAGGTTTATCAGGATATTCAGGAGTTGCTGGAGGCAAGATGGATGACATGGCGTATTACTAGTTATATAGTATTTCTTTTCCGCTGTTGATATTGTTTGTTGTTGTACACTCTGATGATATGATGTAATGAAATGTGATGAAATGTAATAACTGATATAGTTCTTTGTTTAAAGATTTTTCATTTATTATCATATGTTGTTCCGCTGCGAATTGTGAGATTCTGTTGTTGTTCTGTTGTTTTCTTCTGTTCCATTCTATATATTCTCTTTTCTCTCCTCTCTCTATTTTCTATCTTTCTCTCTCTTCTTCTCTTCTTCTCTCTCTCTTTCTTTTTCTTAAACATTGATAATTCGTATTTCTGTTCATCTTGAGTTAATCTATGAAGATTAGTGTATATTCAAGGAGTACGGATTTGCGGGTCTTCACAGGTGGTATCAGAGCTTATGGTTAAGCGACAACCATGGTTCTGTTGGGTATTACTCATTAGAGATAGAGTCAGTAGTACCCTAGAATGAGTTGAGTGTAATAATAGCTATGAGAGCGTATTTGTTGGTGAATATATAAAATTGTTTTATATTGTGATGATTGGTTTGTTGAGTGGCATATGAACCTTCGTCAGCGTGGTCTCGACAACTATGCCGAAGGGGTTTCTAAACACTTGAATAGAACAATTCGACACAATATTGTTTTAAAATTGGGTAAATGAAATAATTTTACCTTGACTATATTTATATATATAAAGGAATAATTTTTCAGAATTATTAAAATGTATATAAGTTGATTGTTAAGTTGTTTGAATAATCTAAATAAAAGAATAAATTGTATAAGAAAAAGAATTATAAGAAATTGAATTATAATTAATGTGATTTACAATTGTGGAGAAAAAAAAAACTTATATATATGAGAAGTGAAACTATATGGATATATTTATGAATATGAGTTGTAAATAAAAATGAATTTAAAGTTAAATGGAAATTTACTTGGAATTTAGAATCTGAATTGATGTATAAGTGGGAATTTAAGTTATGTAAAACCAAGTAATGTTTGTAAAAATGAAATTTAACTTAAGAAATGTTGAATTAAGTTGATATTGGTATCAAAGTAAATTAATAAAGTTAAGTGATAAATGTGAACTTAAGTTATATAAAGGAAATTCAACTTTAGTAATTGAATTGAATGAATGGATTGAATAATAATCAATTAAATGTGAATAATTGATATGTAATAATGAATGTAAGTGAAATTCATTAAAATCTAATTTTATTAGAAGTTGAATAATTGAATGAAAATCAATTTAATTAAACCAATTGAAAGCAAAGGAATTTGGTTGAAATTAATATACATTGATTATTATATGGTTGTTAGTTGATTGATTGTATATAATTCATTAAGTGTTAATGAAATTGAGTTAATGAAATTGGAAGCTAAAGTAATTGGAATTAGATTGGATGTTAAGTGAATCTTAAATAGAATTGAATTTGATTGGAAGTGAACCAACTTGAATATGAATTAGTGAATGCAAACTAATTAAGATTGGTTATGAATGCTAGTTGGTTGATGGTTGAATATATTGTTTTGTTTCATTTGCTAAGTTGACATATATAGTTATTTTGTTGCTATATGTTGTATATTGATACTATTGTCTATATACATGTTCTCATGTTGTTTGTTGAGTGTTTAGTAGGTGCGGGTCGCGTTTGCTTCGCATTTGGAGCTCGCTTTCGCGCTATATTAGCCATATATGCTTGCTAATAAAATATAAGGTACATATCTCTGATTACATACCTTACTTTTATATTTTTTCCCTTCGGGATGCCTCATTACTTGATGAGATGTATATTTGTGATATATATACTGTCATTTTTTTTTCGGATCGAGCCGCGCAAAGGAGACTATGGCGAATTTTTCCGGAAATTTAAGGCGTTAGAAAAATTTGAGAAAATTGGAAAATTTTGAAAATTTTAACTTTGATTTGGAATTGAAAGTTAAACAATAGTAGTTGTTTTTGAAAAGATAACTAGGTATGATTTGAAAACTTAGTAAATTTATTGTAAGAAATTTAACTATGAATTTGGGAAAGTTAAAGGATTCTGTAACTTTTCTTACTTAATAATTTCGAGGACGAAATTCTTTTAAGGGGGGAAGATTGTAACGATCCAGAAATTTTGATAATTAAAATTTGAATATTTGATTAATTTTAAATATTAATAAGTGAATTTATAAGTCGAATAAATTTTTATTCGAATAATTGGATTTAATTGGATAATTAAATCGATAATTTAATATGTTAAATTATGGAAATAATTGAAAATTGGGTTAAATATGATTGAAAATGATTTGTAAAATTTTATTTTATCATGTTGGAGTTAGAAAGATATTTTAGAACTTTTAAAATCGAATTAAAAGTTAAATTGTGAAAATTGAATATTTTAATATTTAAATCGACTAGTGAAAATAGTCAATTTTTGAACAGTCTCAGAATTGGACGAAACTAGTTCCATTGGATCCGTAATAGTTAGTTATTACCGGATTTCAATTTTCGTAGCAATCGGAATTATCGTTTGATCGTGGCAGCTCGAAACGTATCGAATTATTTTTAATATTAATTTGGCGAGTTAAAATAGCCATTTTTTAAAAAGTCTCGGATTTTGACGAAACCAGTTTCATCGGATCCATAATGTGATATTATTGTAAGGTTTCAAATTTCGTGTCAATTGGATTTACCGTTTGTCCGGTACAAATTAAAACGCCTAGAAAATCGTTTAAATCGGTTTAATTTAAATTGAACGTTTGTTGCCATAACTCGCATAGATGTCCGAATTAGCTTTCGAAACCTGTTCCATTGTGTCCGGAACGCGGGGTAAACCCTAGAAACGCTGGTTACGGCGCGTGAATCAGAGTTTGGAAAACCCGGATGAATAGTGTTCGTTTTATTCTCTATAAATAGCCCCTTTAACTCACATAAAAAAAAATAAAAAAAATAAACCTAGGTCAAATGCAGCCGCCACCATCAGAACGAACGGCCAGAAAATCGTTTGCTTTCTCCTTCGATTCCGCTCAATCCATCAACAATTAGCTAAAACCTTCAACATGAAAACCGTAGAGTAGCTCGAGAGCAACATTCTCAACGGTGGAGATCGTCATCGGAGCGACGATGGGGGAGATGCAGGGCCGTGTTCTCTGTTGGTGGCGCACGCATTTTGTAACGACCCGCTATTTTGGACCATTCAAATCGACACTAAAACCGTACATGTCCGACTTGAATAATTCAAAATACCGAATTGTTAATTTAATTTGGCAAAACTTAAGATATACAGTAAATAAATCAAACACAGATCACAGACACAGAGTAATATAATGCAGCGGAATAGAAAAATAGTAGTTCATGAAGCTACTATATACATTAGAGTTTAAAATAAAATACATCAGAATCTCTTGAATACAGAAAAGTCTTCAGTACGAGCCGATGACTTCTCTGAACCAGTCAACTAGAAAACTGAAAGCTGAAACGATAGTTGGATCTCCAAATGAAGCTCCAATCTCCAAAGGTGAGTCTCTAATGTTGTATTACTCGGTCTGACCCGAGCGTAAAGCAAAACACAAAACACTCGAGTCAGGATTAACATTCTTATATCAATAAATTCAACTCAAATGAAATATCAACTGAAATACCATAAAACTTAAAGGATGTTTGGGATGTCCATCCTCTAAGGGTCCATAGAACTATCTACAGGGTAGAAAATATCACTATTACACCATTGTCATTTACTTAATTTATACTTCAAACCCAAATGTCAATTTCACTTCAAATAATTATATTTCCCAAAATAGTAAATATATTAAATGCTGTATACGGTAAAGCACTTTCAATTTCCTTAGCTTAACAAATCGTTTCACATCAACCCGACCTTCCCATTCAAACTAAATTCAATCTCATTTTATCAATTTAAAGTTTCCTAAAATAACCACTTCAATTTTATAAATCTCAAGTTTGGATTTGATGCCCCAATTTCCCCTTTTTTTTTTTTTGTTTTCACACTTTAAGTATTCAACATTTCAACTAAATTTTTCCCAATCTAGTTTTCTAAATAAAAATTTCCAATTTAGTTCATCCTCAATTTATATCTAATTCAATTCGTTATCTAAATAACAAATCCAACTATCTTGGTTCCAAATACATATCCAAATCTCTAAACCATTTAAATTTCAATATAGTTAGTCTTGAACACTCCTTTATTTGATTCAATATCATTTTAGTGACCTTAAATTACATTTTACTCAATATTCCTTAAATTTGATCAACCGTGAAATATCTCATTCGATGAATCTCAAATTGATTTAAATAAATAGATCCTTATCTAAATACCATTTTAAAATGACCCAAATTTATCTCCCAATCTTTATTTGTTCAATATTATTGCACAATTTATCCGAAATAAATTTTCATAAATATCTATCATAATTTATGTATTTAATCAAATCTTGATTAAGCTAAATATAATTAACTCTATATTCATCATTACCCTTTATATATGTATTTAAGAATTTACATTTAATAAGACTATATATTTCTTATCATATGGTCAAGTTTTACGGATATTATCATCTCAAATCTGTACACTAAATGTATACGGGTGGATAGCATTTCAACCCGTAATCCCAATTACAATAAATGGAAACCGCTTGGGTCTATCATTTCAACCCATTTCAATTCAAACAAGCATAACAAAAGGAACTTGCAGTGTGATGACAGGGATGGTATCAAAGTAAATAAACAAGCAATAACGACAATCAATAACAATTCAATAACTAAATCAAATAACCCCGAAATAATCATATTAATTCGCATTGTTAGTGGTGTAATTATTTCTAGAATCTACACTATCATTTCATGTAGATTAAAGATAATTACATTACAGTTTCACTTGTCGTTTCTTTCCAAATTTCAGTTTAAAACTACAACAATTGATCCAAACTACGTTCAAAGATTTAAAATAAGATTTATCAATTTCTACGACGAATAATGGGTCAAATTTTACTATCAAAATTTATATAAGGCGGGGTCAGGTTTTAATAAATCAAGGTCCGTCATATATAATCCATTTAAATTGTAAACTATACTACCCCGAATTTAACTAGCAACTAGTTACCACTTAACAATAGTAATTACATCCAATTTAAATGACAATCAAACAATCAATCAATCAATTATCAACCAATCTGTATTATTATCACATAAATAATTAACCGATAATGGTGTCAGGTGTCATAGGTGAACAGATACAGATAATAGCAGTCATAACAGTAAAAACAACTAACCGCAGCATATTTCAATTGACGTTTCAATTGAAATCAAATTTAATAAATAAAGAACGTAAATCGTGAGTGATTACTCACCTTTCGAGGCTAGAGAAAGTTTGAAACAAAACCAGCTACGAATTAGATCACGATCTAGGAAATCGAACAATTCAAACAATGGTCTCAAAGTGGAGTAAGCTGAAAGCGGATTCGATGAACAAAGAAGCTGATAAATAAGAATCGATGAGAATCGAATTAGAATCAATTTGATAAACAGCAATGATATAGACATTATCATTATTTTTATAAAATCAACATTTTAAATTAAGACAAATAAAATTAGTTTACATATATATATATAATTCAAAATATAAAACCATTGTTTAATTTATAACACATATAACCAAGTCTTCATATACAATTTTGAAAATCAACTAATGTTCATTTGTTTATATAACTAGATTGTTCAATTCCTATATTATATAAAATTTAACATATCTCTATTTATATATTATAAACTACAACTCCTTATAAACTGCCAACTTCCCATATATATACAGACCATACACTACGTACGCGAGTTAAACGATTATATGCAGACCAATGTCCTGATATACCGAGATGCATATAAATACAAAATATTATATTCAAACATTGTAAAATATATACTCCAAAACGGTTTCGATTTTCAAAACTAATATATATAATGTAACCTTATATAACTAAGCATGTATATACATAAGGTAACTGAGAAAATAGAACATATATGTATACTATATCTGTGCGGTAACAAATTGTACCCATATATAATGCCGACCCACCTAAATTAATATGCTTATTAATTTATAAACAGACCTATACTTAGAGAAACTCTCGATTTGAATTTAATATAGTGCACGTGTAACTCAGGTATTAGAATTGACACATTTATACGAACTCAAACTATCTAGACTGACCCGTTAAATAACTTATAATAATGTAAAACTGATAACTAACTGTATATAACATATTTATAAACCAAAATCGAAATATAAATACAAGTCAAGTATATACATATTACCATCATTATATAACCTATATGTGAATGTAACAGAATGTATATATTTACACATTACCTATAAATAACTAATACAAGATTGACTCGCAACATATTATACATAAAGCCATTATGTACATGCATACCCATTTTATATAATATAAATATAAAATCAACTGGTTATAAACTGATATACTTCTTTGAATATACTTACTATGAACATATATGCAGACTGTTAACTATAGTTTTAACGAAACATAATATATATTTAAACTTACCAAACTTTATATATAAAATGAAATGAGCATAGTAGGTATAACATGAACTGTAAAATAGGCATTTTCCACTAAAATCTACCAAACTGAAACATATTGTACTTATAAATATATACTTATATTTTATATATAAACAAATATAAATATATACACTTACCTATATATATATGAGAAGTTAGAACAGAGAGAAAGAGACAAAGCAGAGCACGGCCAAAGGCCAGCGGAGGTGGGGAGGTATGTCATGGCGAGGGAACAGGCTTGGGGCGGAGGGAGGCAGGGCAGCAAGGAGGAGGGGACACGGGGAAGAGAAGCTGTCGCAGGCTGATGGTGACGTGGGGACAGGGTGTTGGGATTGAGGGGTGGAGCACGGTTGAGGGGCTGAGGCTATGATGGTGCGGGTAGCTTTGGAATGGAGGGGAGGATCTTGGAATCGCGAGGTGGTGCTTCAAGGTGGCGGGTCAGGTTGGGCGACGAGCAGAATTGGTGCGGTAGGGGTTTGGTGGGCACGGCAAGAAGAAAGGAGAAAAATATAAAAGAGAAGAGAGAAGGTGGAGGAAAAGTTGAAGGGGGAAAAAATGTTGTTTCTGCAGTTTCATGCAAAGGAGAGAAGAAAAGATGAACTGTTGGGGTTTTATATAAATTCGTCTCTGACGTTTCAAAAAGGTAGAAGGAAAGAAATCATGATTTATTATTTTAAAACGGAAAGAAGGCAAACGTCAAACCCGAGGATTCAGTAAAAGATGAAGATGAAAGAAGCTAAAAGAAATATAACGTTAAACACGGTAATATATAAAAGAAAAGGACCGTTAAAATGCTGAAGGTAACGTGTGCAAATAAATGAAACAAAACGGACAGAAATAGTCGAAACCGATGAAATTAAAAAGGCAAGTATAAAAATCAAAAGAGGAACGTACACGTTTTCAGGAATGAATACAAGTTCAGGAATAATAACGTTATAATAAATTTATTTTATAACGCTAGAATATCGTGGAACGAAGGAACAATTTAAATGTACCGAGATAACGTATGGCATTTTATACGTTTTCAAACTTTTGAAATGGCATGGGATGGTAACAGCTGTACACTGATTGAGAAGCTTTTAAAGCAATTTATTTTATTGCTTGGGATCCACGTTGAAGTTTTGAAAAGCAAAGCAAAGCTAACGGTCAACATTTAAAGGTACCGTTACAACGAATATTTTATTGATTCCGTCGTGTACCAGACCTCAAAATACAGAAATAAATATACTATTGAGATCAGCACGACGAGACGATCACAACGATATACAGATATCAGTAGTATGATCATCCGATCAAAAGTCGATAATCGGTACCAAAAATGCTGCTAATTTGACAGAAATAAAGTAAACGGAGCAGTAGACGTCCGAATTTGGAAAAACGAAGGATGACGTCTCACTCAGAAGAGGATTTAGAAATTTTCTATAGAAAAATTATTCAGGCTTGAAAATAAATTTATTATCAGCAATTACTAACTAGCTTGAATTTTATAGAATTACAAAATAAAAAAACTTTCATAAAATTAATTGAAAATTTACCATTTGCTCTATTTAATTATACGTAATCAAATATTAACTTTTTATTTGCAAATTAATTTACTTAAAATTTCACCAAAATCCAATTAAATACGTATTTTAAATGCATGAACATTTTATCTTTTACAAACATTCAATTTATACGTTATAAAATCAATCAAAAATTAATAAAATTCTATGGGTTGTTACACTCTCCCCCACTCAAAACTTTTCGTCCCCGAAAAGGAAAGAGGTAGGAGAATAGAACCAACTAAAAAAAAAAGAAAAGTATAGTCAATTTATTTAAACTATATAATTTTGCTTGAAATATTCATTTGAAACTTCATTTGCAATTTAATTTTCTATAATATTTAATACTTTTCGAACTCCTTTTGAAAATAATTATTGACATTATTACTTATTTTTTTCAAGGACTATTGAAAATATTAAATCCAAAATTTATGAAATTTTAATTTATCTCAAGATACCTTTCAAATATTATCAAATAAGTTAATAATCATTTCTTTAAAATGTTTTATTTAATTAATAACTTCAAAAATATTTATAACACCTGAATTTTATATTAAACAAAGTAGTGTATAATTAGCCAATATTTAAAGGATAAATCCAACAAGGAAGGAAGGTAGATTGGGAAAAACAGAATCAAGGTGAATAACTAAACTGAGCAGCTAAGGTAGATTCAAAGAAAAGAATCGGGCACGAATTTTCAATTTTCCAAAGGAATTTAATTTCAAAGATTAATACAAATTTCTTTGTTGGGAAAAATACCTTTATAATAATACTTTTATAATAAGATACTACTATATCAAAGTAAATTTTCTTTCGAAAATACTTTTATAACTCGATGTTTCAACAAGTTTATCCTCGTTCTTGCAGACTCTGGCCATGCGTTGATCAGGCGCAAAGCTAGAATTCTTCAAGTACTTGGTAGACCCGTTTCAACACCTAGTGAAAATACTTGAAAAACCTTTTAAAACAACAGATATGGAAAGTACAATCCAAACAAAACAATCAAACCAAAAACCTTTGTCCGATCATGGTTCGCAGATACACAATGGTTACGCCTGGTTCCCCCAGGAAACAATCCATATCCGTAAGCTTTCACAGCCCTGCGAGTTACGCCATGATGACTAGTAGGGTGCAGGATACACAATGGTTACGCCTGGTTCCCCCAGGAAACAATCCGTACCCCCAGGCAAGACTCAGCCAGGCACTTGCGCTACTATTCGCGACCTACACAGATTGCAGGATACACAATGGTTGCGCCTGGTTCCCCCAGGAAACAATCCGTACCCCCAGGCAAGACTCAGCCAGGCAATTTCGCTGTGCATTCACGAGAGAAAAAGAAAACCATGGGTTACGCCACGGTGGGAACACTCGAGTATTACATCCGGAAAACCGAAAATCAGAGAGAATAATATCGATAGAATGAATCCACGATGTGGCCACAAAGCGGATATCAAGCAGAAGGCACTTTCCATATCTTTTCTTGGAAAATATATATCATATAGTACCCTTTTAAATCCCTTTCAAATATCATACTTATATAAAGTCCCTAATATATAGGATTCCTTTCTAAACGAATACTTTCCAAATCAACAGTATATCAAATCATACTTATATAGACTTTGATTATATACAATTCTCTTTCCAAATTGAGTACCTTTCAAATCAATAGATTTCAAATCACTTCCATACTTATACAAATCCATTTTTATATAAGTCCGACCACTACCCAAATCAAGTGCTTAATTATACAAGGTTCTCAATTTCAAATCATTCAATATCAAATTTAGTTCCAAAGTCATATATGAATTCACCAAATTTCTTCCAAATTAGATATCCTAATTTCAAAGTTCCCCAAAATAGTAGGTTTAGAAAAATTATCCCAGTTTCCAGATTAAAATAATTCAAGTCAAACAAATTCATTTCCAAAATCATCATATAAATACTGGTTTTAATTTTCAATTAAATTTCAAAACCCAATATTTTCTCATAATCTATTATCCTCAAAATGGTTTCCAACTTTATACTTATCCCTTTTAAACCTTTAAACTATCCATTTCTATGTGAAATATCCAATTTACCTTTTTGAAAACCATTATTCAACTATTTTTTCCAAACATTTCAAAACTAAATTTATATTCTTAATCAGACATTTTATACTCTTCGAAATTTCTTAGTTTCGAAAATTTAATCTCGATTTGGAAGTGTTCGAACATTTAAAATAGTTAGGGAAATCAAATTTTCAATTCAAGAGTTGAAAATCAACAATAAATCAATAAATCAATTATTAAATCTGGAACTCGAGGACTAAACACCGGTCTCACTTTAAATTGTTTCAAATATATACATATATCTTTCTAAAATATCAAATTATACTTCAAAATTTGAAATCAAAAACGGTTTTACAAAATCACTCGCATAGCGAAGCTATTAAAGTGGCCTCTCCCCCACTCTGAAACTCGAAAATCAATGTCGATGATGCGTGCACTCATCACCGAAATTATTCTCCAGCGACATAAGTGAGTTCTGGACTTCTATCTTCTTGAAAACTTCTTTGAAATTTCTTCAAAATTATTGGAATTCATTTGAACTCATTTGAAACATTTCTTATTTGGAAAAAAAATACTTTTAAATCGTATTATTTATATATATTTTCCAAAATCTTAAAACCAATTCCAAAACACCGGAATTCAATCCTCGAATTTCAAATTTAACAATTCAGTTATAAATCATTTTTTTTTTATATAGATCAGATTCTCATATTTTTTCAAAATTTCAATTCTTTCAAAACCCTCTTATATAGAATGACATATCTTATTTGCTTTATACATATAGGTATATCATCCTTATTGAAAACAATTTTCTTTTTATATATAGAATAAAAATCATAGCTATCAGAATGATAATTTTGATATATAAAACAATTTCAAAATACAAACATACCCGATTTTCAAGGGATAAATTAAGAATGGATTTCAAACAAAGATGGGGGTTTAAATTAGAGGAACTCTAATCAGTAGAATCCTGATACGAAGATAGACTCAACAAAGTTGAGAAAAATCAAAATACAAAAATAGAAGATGGATATACTTCTATGAATCGCGGGCGACCTTAACCGGGTCCACCGTGACTTCAGGGATATGATCGATGCGGAATTCTAAAACAAATCGATATTCGATTGCCAAATATAGAATTCGGCATATCAAGATATATCGGCATCGTAAACCGAGGGTACAGAAGTCTTCGGTGAATCAATGCCAATTGTACAGAGTTTCATCCGTTTTACCAAACATCCAGTGGAGTCATTGGATACTCCAGAATCAAAAGAACATAAATAGAGGGAGACAAGAATGAATTTCGAAATCGAGGGGCATTCCAAAATCCAAAGGAAATCGATTCGAAAGGAAGAGGTTCAACTCGAGCGAAAGTGGTTCTGTAAATAAATTTACCCTATATGTTAAGTTTCGCCTAGAGCCAAAGCTCTGATACCAACTGTAACGACCCGCTATTTTGGACCATTCAAATCGACACTAAAACCGTACATGTCCGACTTGAATAATTCAAAATACCGAATTGTTAATTTAATTTGGCAAAACTTAAGATATACAGTAAATAAATCAAACACAGATCACAGACACAGAGTAATATAATGCAGCGGAATAGAAAAATAGTAGTTCATGAAGCTACTATATACATTAGAGTTTAAAATAAAATACATCAGAATCTCTTGAATACAGAAAAGTCTTCAGTACGAGCCGATGACTTCTCTGAACCAGTCAACTAGAAAACTGAAAGCTGAAACGATAGTTGGATCTCCAAATGAAGCTCCAATCTCCAAAGGTGAGTCTCTAATGTTGTATTACTCGGTCTGACCCGAGCGTAAAGCAAAACACAAAACACTCGAGTCAGGATTAACATTCTTATATCAATAAATTCAACTCAAATGAAATATCAACTGAAATACCATAAAACTTAAAGGATGTTTGGGATGTCCATCCTCTAAGGGTCCATAGAACTATCTACAGGGTAGAAAATATCACTATTACACCATTGTCATTTACTTAATTTATACTTCAAACCCAAATGTCAATTTCACTTCAAATAATTATATTTCCCAAAATAGTAAATATATTAAATGCTGTATACGGTAAAGCACTTTCAATTTCCTTAGCTTAACAAATCGTTTCACATCAACCCGACCTTCCCATTCAAACTAAATTCAATCTCATTTTATCAATTTAAAGTTTCCTAAAATAACCACTTCAATTTTATAAATCTCAAGTTTGGATTTGATGCCCCAATTTCCCCTTTTTTTTTTTTTTTTTCACACTTTAAGTATTCAACATTTCAACTAAATTTTTCCCAATCTAGTTTTCTAAATAAAAATTTCCAATTTAGTTCATCCTCAATTTATATCTAATTCAATTCGTTATCTAAATAACAAATCCAACTATCTTGGTTCCAAATACATATCCAAATCTCTAAACCATTTAAATTTCAATATAGTTAGTCTTGAACACTCCTTTATTTGATTCAATATCATTTTAGTGACCTTAAATTACATTTTACTCAATATTCCTTAAATTTGATCAACCGTGAAATATCTCATTCGATGAATCTCAAATTGATTTAAATAAATAGATCCTTATCTAAATACCATTTTAAAATGACCCAAATTTATCTCCCAATCTTTATTTGTTCAATATTATTGCACAATTTATCCGAAATAAATTTTCATAAATATCTATCATAATTTATGTATTTAATCAAATCTTGATTAAGCTAAATATAATTAACTCTATATTCATCATTACCCTTTATATATGTATTTAAGAATTTACATTTAATAAGACTATATATTTCTTATCATATGGTCAAGTTTTACGGATATTATCATCTCAAATCTGTACACTAAATGTATACGGGTGGATAGCATTTCAACCCGTAATCCCAATTACAATAAATGGAAACCGCTTGGGTCTATCATTTCAACCCATTTCAATTCAAACAAGCATAACAAAAGGAACTTGCAGTGTGATGACAGGGATGGTATCAAAGTAAATAAACAAGCAATAACGACAATCAATAACAATTCAATAACTAAATCAAATAACCCCGAAATAATCATATTAATTCGCATTGTTAGTGGTGTAATTATTTCTAGAATCTACACTATCATTTCATGTAGATTAAAGATAATTACATTACAGTTTCACTTGTCGTTTCTTTCCAAATTTCAGTTTAAAACTACAACAATTGATCCAAACTACGTTCAAAGATTTAAAATAAGATTTATCAATTTCTACGACGAATAATGGGTCAAATTTTACTATCAAAATTTATATAAGGCGGGGTCAGGTTTTAATAAATCAAGGTCCGTCATATATAATCCATTTAAATTGTAAACTATACTACCCCGAATTTAACTAGCAACTAGTTACCACTTAACAATAGTAATTACATCCAATTTAAATGACAATCAAACAATCAATCAATCAATTATCAACCAATCTGTATTATTATCACATAAATAATTAACCGATAATGGTGTCAGGTGTCATAGGTGAACAGATACAGATAATAGCAGTCATAACAGTAAAAACAACTAACCGCAGCATATTTCAATTGACGTTTCAATTGAAATCAAATTTAATAAATAAAGAACGTAAATCGTGAGTGATTACTCACCTTTCGAGGCTAGAGAAAGTTTGAAACAAAACCAGCTACGAATTAGATCACGATCTAGGAAATCGAACAATTCAAACAATGGTCTCAAAGTGGAGTAAGCTGAAAGCGGATTCGATGAACAAAGAAGCTGATAAATAAGAATCGATGAGAATCGAATTAGAATCAATTTGATAAACAGCAATGATATAGACATTATCATTATTTTTATAAAATCAACATTTTAAATTAAGACAAATAAAATTAGTTTACATATATATATATAATTCAAAATATAAAACCATTGTTTAATTTATAACACATATAACCAAGTCTTCATATACAATTTTGAAAATCAACTAATGTTCATTTGTTTATATAACTAGATTGTTCAATTCCTATATTATATAAAATTTAACATATCTCTATTTATATATTATAAACTACAACTCCTTATAAACTGCCAACTTCCCATATATATACAGACCATACACTACGTACGCGAGTTAAACGATTATATGCAGACCAATGTCCTGATATACCGAGATGCATATAAATACAAAATATTATATTCAAACATTGTAAAATATATACTCCAAAACGGTTTCGATTTTCAAAACTAATATATATAATGTAACCTTATATAACTAAGCATGTATATACATAAGGTAACTGAGAAAATAGAACATATATGTATACTATATCTGTGCGGTAACAAATTGTACCCATATATAATGCCGACCCACCTAAATTAATATGCTTATTAATTTATAAACAGACCTATACTTAGAGAAACTCTCGATTTGAATTTAATATAGTGCACGTGTAACTCAGGTATTAGAATTGACACATTTATACGAACTCAAACTATCTAGACTGACCCGTTAAATAACTTATAATAATGTAAAACTGATAACTAACTGTATATAACATATTTATAAACCAAAATCGAAATATAAATACAAGTCAAGTATATACATATTACCATCATTATATAACCTATATGTGAATGTAACAGAATGTATATATTTACACATTACCTATAAATAACTAATACAAGATTGACTCGCAACATATTATACATAAAGCCATTATGTACATGCATACCCATTTTATATAATATAAATATAAAATCAACTGGTTATAAACTGATATACTTCTTTGAATATACTTACTATGAACATATATGCAGACTGTTAACTATAGTTTTAACGAAACATAATATATATTTAAACTTACCAAACTTTATATATAAAATGAAATGAGCATAGTAGGTATAACATGAACTGTAAAATAGGCATTTTCCACTAAAATCTACCAAACTGAAACATATTGTACTTATAAATATATACTTATATTTTATATATAAACAAATATAAATATATACACTTACCTATATATATATGAGAAGTTAGAACAGAGAGAAAGAGACAAAGCAGAGCACGGCCAAAGGCCAGCGGAGGTGGGGAGGTATGTCATGGCGAGGGAACAGGCTTGGGGCGGAGGGAGGCAGGGCAGCAAGGAGGAGGGGACACGGGGAAGAGAAGCTGTCGCAGGCTGATGGTGACGTGGGGACAGGGTGTTGGGATTGAGGGGTGGAGCACGGTTGAGGGGCTGAGGCTATGATGGTGCGGGTAGCTTTGGGATGGAGGGGAGGATCTTGGAATCGCGAGGTGGTGCTTCAAGGTGGCGGGTCAGGTTGGGCGACGAGCAGAATTGGTGCGGTAGGGGTTTGGTGGGCACGGCAAGAAGAAAGGAGAAAAATATAAAAGAGAAGAGAGAAGGTGGAGGAAAAGTTGAAGGGGGAAAAAATGTTGTTTCTGCAGTTTCATGCAAAGGAGAGAAGAAAAGATGAACTGTTGGGGTTTTATATAAATTCGTCTCTGACGTTTCAAAAAGGTAGAAGGAAAGAAATCATGATTTATTATTTTAAAACGGAAAGAAGGCAAACGTCAAACCCGAGGATTCAGTAAAAGATGAAGATGAAAGAAGCTAAAAGAAATATAACGTTAAACACGGTAATATATAAAAGAAAAGGACCGTTAAAATGCTGAAGGTAACGTGTGCAAATAAATGAAACAAAACGGACAGAAATAGTCGAAACCGATGAAATTAAAAAGGCAAGTATAAAAATCAAAAGAGGAACGTACACGTTTTCAGGAATGAATACAAGTTCAGGAATAATAACGTTATAATAAATTTATTTTATAACGCTAGAATATCGTGGAACGAAGGAACAATTTAAATGTACCGAGATAACGTATGGCATTTTATACGTTTTCAAACTTTTGAAATGGCATGGGATGGTAACAGCTGTACACTGATTGAGAAGCTTTTAAAGCAATTTATTTTATTGCTTGGGATCCACGTTGAAGTTTTGAAAAGCAAAGCAAAGCTAACGGTCAACATTTAAAGGTACCGTTACAACGAATATTTTATTGATTCCGTCGTGTACCAGACCTCAAAATACAGAAATAAATATACTATTGAGATCAGCACGACGAGACGATCACAACGATATACAGATATCAGTAGTATGATCATCCGATCAAAAGTCGATAATCGGTACCAAAAATGCTGCTAATTTGACAGAAATAAAGTAAACGGAGCAGTAGACGTCCGAATTTGGAAAAACGAAGGATGACGTCTCACTCAGAAGAGGATTTAGAAATTTTCTATAGAAAAATTATTCAGGCTTGAAAATAAATTTATTATCAGCAATTACTAACTAGCTTGAATTTTATAGAATTACAAAATAAAAAAACTTTCATAAAATTAATTGAAAATTTACCATTTGCTCTATTTAATTATACGTAATCAAATATTAACTTTTTATTTGCAAATTAATTTACTTAAAATTTCACCAAAATCCAATTAAATACGTATTTTAAATGCATGAACATTTTATCTTTTACAAACATTCAATTTATACGTTATAAAATCAATCAAAAATTAATAAAATTCTATGGGTTGTTACACATTTCGAGGAGGAGGGGGGAGCCGAGTGCCACCATGTCACGGCCGGTGGTAGAGGGTGCGAAGGCGAGTCGAATGGCGCCGGTATGATGGGTTCTCGACGTCGTTGGTGGTTGCAAAAATCAACCCTAGTTTGCTTGTTGGGTTCGTGCGCACGTTCTTTGCCTGGAGACGTGCGTGAAGATGGGGAAGAAAGCATATGGACGGTCTTGATGAGGGGGCAGTGGATCCAATGGCCAGAATTTACTTAGGTTTATAAAATTTAATTTTGTTGTAAATTTAGTTATAAAAATTCGAGTAAACTTGTAAAATCGATAACTTTTTCATACGAGGTCGAAAACGCGCGAAACCAGTTGCGTTCGAATCATATGGACGAGCACTACGCTATGGAATTGGATTGAAGTCGTTTGGAGTTAGTGAAAATTTCAGGTAAAATTAAACGTCCGTTTAATTTTATTCGAAATAAATCGCTAAAACGAAATTGAAATCAAGGTGAGAACTTCTCACTCAATCGAATCAGTTTCGATTTTATTTTAAATAGTTAGATTTAAAATATTTGAATGCATGTTTAAATGATGATTGTTATCTATTGATTGTTAAAATAGACATTATGCGCCGTTAGTAAGCGGATGTTATTTATTAAAAACATATACCGCGAATATTTCATAAACAGTGAAATTGGTATTATATATAATAGCAATATATATATAAATTGGCATATGTATATATTGGAGTTACTGATTTCCCGCATTTGTATAGCGGATGAGACCCTATTGCGCCGTCTATTAAGCGGATAATATTTTAAATCCCATATACCGCGATGATTCCGTACTGGAGCGGAATTGGTATTGTGCTAATGTTTTTGGATGTAGGAAAATAGGTTGGAGGGATCCAACTGGATTCCTCGACAGTATTTATTTGATTTCAGATATTTTGATATTTGATGGATTATCATATCGATATATGATGTCGTTGTTGTCGTGATTGACTATTTGGTGTGTAGCATCATTGGACCAAATTTTGGAACTTTAAAATGATTTTTAAAGTGATTTTTGAAAATATACTATATGTTTGGAAATTGATTCATTTTAAATAAATAAACGTTATAATTTTTAAAGTTATAAAAATTATGATTTTGAGAAATACGGTTAAAGATTTATTTTTGAGAAATATGGGTTAATGATTTTATAAAATAGTTTAAATTGGATTTTTGAATTTATTATAAAAAAGTTTAAAAATAGGATTTATAAAATTTGATTATTTTATAAATAAAAATGGTGAAATTATAAAGGACATTAAAGACGTTTTAAAAGAATAATACAAATTGATTTATATAAGAGATTTATAAATTGATAATTTATAAATGAAAATATTTGAATTATAAAACGAGTTTTTATAAGTGTTAGAATGAATTGTGAATGAATTTCATAAATGAATGAAATTTATAGAATTATAAACGGTGAAGTTATAAATGGAATTTTATAAGCAGTAGGTTTATAAAATTCATAAAGTTATTAAAAGAATGGTTTTGGATAAATAATTGAAGCTTATAAGTTATAAGATTTATAAGTATGAAGTTCAAAGGAACGATTTTTGCAAGCAAATAAATTATAAGTATTTCACTTATAATATGAACTTTTAGTATATCATTGAGATATGAATTGAGATAGGTTAATAAAGGAGATTTATAAAGAAAGTAGTTATAAAACAAATAGAAATAGAATTTATAAACGTTGTTTTGTAAATTCGCAAACGACTTATTTTGATAAGTAAATTGTTGAAACCTATAAATAGAGTTATATTCACGTTTTTGACTGTGAATAATCCTTTGAAATAAAATGTATAGAAAGGATGAAATTGATTAACGTAGTATATTCACGTTTTTGAATAGTGAATAATATGTTAAAGAAATTGTTTTGAATGTGATGTTTTAAATCAAAATTTAAAACGATCTAACGATGTTTTAAAATGTGTTAAGATTCGAAACCATAGATTTCAACATTCATTGTTGAAATAGACGTTTTCGAGAAATAGAAGGAAATGGTGGACTATAACACTGTTGTTATAGTAAATGATTTCCGAAAGGAAATGTTTTGTATAGTATTGGGATTTATATATCTATTTTAATTTAGAATCCCTATACTAGTGATTTTGGGTTGTCGTAACGATGTTTTACGCAACATTCGTTTTGGCCCAAATAAATATGTTTAAGAGAATGATTTCCTTAAAGAATGAAATATATACTTAAAATATATACTTAATCTCGATTTAAGTATATTGAATATTTTCTAAGTGTTGAAAATAAATAAAATTTGTGAATTACTTATGAATAAGTAAGTATGGAAATGTTTTCTAATATAAAGTGAATATCCTAAGAATTTATCTTTTTGAAGATAAATTGAAGTGAATAGTTGAAATCGTATATTCATAGATATTTTGAAATATAAATTCACTATGGAATTTATAAAAGGAAGGGGAACTTGTTTAAAAATAAATATTGATTTATTTTTGAAGTATTGAAAATAATATATCTTGTAAAGATATTTTGGAAAATAAATAATTGGAAAATTATTTGGAAACGGGTGATGTGTGCATATCCATTGATAGTTCAATAACCGACTATCAATATTTCCCTTTGAATGGGTATTTGATGTGATTTGTTTGAATTTGAATGCCACACTTATTTTTGAATAAGCGCTTACTATTCGGGTTAACCGGGAAAGGACCATGGGGTCGTATAACCCATTCTGAATATGTGATACGTCGTTATGAATTGCATTTGAAGATCGGTGTTGAAGACCGGGTATTTGCGAGAGCGATAGGATGACCTGTCGATTGACTATGCACCGAGTTGCTCCGGTATTGAGTTCTCCATATGTGATGGGAAATCCGATCAGGATTGTGGATATCCGGATTGCAAGGACTTCTTTGTAAGTGCCTTCGGTTCTGTTCGAGCCCGGAACAGACTTGTATGGATTGTATGTCTGACGTTACAAATTGAGATATAAAGCAGATTTCTTTCAAATATATTTCTGTTGGTGGCGGAGAATTTATTCTCTTAGCTTAACACCCTTCTCTGAGACGTACGAGCTCAGAGGTTATGTAGTTGAAGGTTATCAGCGATATATTCCCAATTGGGTAATGTGACATGCTGAGTGTTGCTGTGAAATGATCATTGTGTTGATTATTTGTGATAGGATCATTTATTTGATCGTCTATCTTGGTGATCATTTCTATGATCATTTGTTGACCCAAAGCATGGCTTTTGTATAAAGTATGTTTTGTGGACGTGACTTCGTCGAGCCTCACATCCCGGAATGGTCAAAACAGGAAAGATGCAGCAAGGTTATGAGGGGTAGCGCCCTTTAGGATATGTGCATTTCCTTCTGGAAAAGGGTGGTATCATGGTATGGAGCCCAGATACTTACTCATGTTGAAAACACTTTATGATTGTGTGAATTGATTACGAGCGCTCGGTTGAAAGGTCCCAAACGACCGGGGGATGGCATATTCGGTCAGTTGTTACTCAGTTAGGGGTAACCCGGCCGTGTGTTGGTAGAGATCCGGTTTGGTTCTCGGGAATGTCCATCCAGAGGCATTCTCATGTGGCAATGGGAAGTTCCTTGGCCTGATCATTCGTTGGAAATCCAAAGAAACAATACGATCTTGTACGGTATTAGTTGTAGAACCTATCATTCACTTATGGTGGCGCCCCACTGTTTGGATGGTAGCTATGGTAGGCATAGTTCGGAATGTCTATGCTGGCTAAGATTTATATTCTACTTTCGAAATAAATTTTTCCTACACTATGCACTAATAATAATATCAAATGTTGTTTTTAATACGTATCAAGCATATTTGACTATCATAAGGAGAAATCTCCTCCGATTCTGCGTTTGCATTGTGTGTGTGTGCGGGAGGCCTTATGATAGTCTCATTTTTAAAAGCATTGCGAATTGACTTTAAAAATATTCCTCTATTTTGATTTTAAAGAAAAATAAACTGTTTTGAGTTCTCACACCAGTCACATGACTGACTCGGAGTTTATTGTTTTCCTTCCTAAACTCTGGGTGCCCACCAATTTCTACACGGGCAGTCAGGAGTTAAGGTTTATCAGGATATTCAGGAGTTGCTGGAGGCAAGATGGATGACATGGCGTATTACTAATTATATAGTATTTCTTTTCCGCTGTTGATATTTTTTGTTGTTGTACACTCTGATGATATGATGTAATGAAATGTGATGAAATGTAATAACTGATATAGTTCTTTGTTTAAAGATTCTTCATTTATTATCATATGTTGTTCCGCTGTGAATTGTGAGATTCTGTTGTTGTTCTGTTGTTTTCTTCTGTTCCGTTCTATATATTCTCTTTTCTCTCCTCTCTCTATTTCCTATCTTTCTCTCTCTTCTTCTCTTCTTCTCTCTCTCTTTCTTTTTCTTAAACATTGATAATTCGTATTTCTGTTCATCTTGAGTTAATCTATGGAGATTAGTGTATATTTAAAGAGTACGGATTTGCGGGTCTTCACATGGATGTGTCACAAACTCTCAGATGGGAACCCGTAAAGTGTTAACGTGCGCTCCAAACCACATGCTCGCACTAAATGGTTTACTAACCGCTAGTTAACTCCGCGTCATAAAAATAAATCTCAAATCTTAGAAATCTCAGAAATCTCATGTCTTGCCTTGTATAACTGGCAAGTAAAATAAAACTACATAATGGTTTCTCGTAAACCATAATTCTCAGAATTGGGAAATATCAACTTAAGACTTGCCTTGTCTCATCGGCAAGTAAAACAATATATATGGTTCTCATATATTAGAAGTCCTAAAATAGGAGATCTTGAACCACTAATCTTGCCAAAAATTGGCTTCCTAAGATAATTCCTAAAAATAGGAATTATAAATCTCAAAATAAGCCATAAAATGGAAAATCCTTAAAATCGCCTCAAATCAATAGCCCAGAATTGCTTCGATTGTACAAGTTCGGAATTAACCGAAAAAGTAAACACATGTGTCCCATACCACGTATTTTACTAAATCGTTTAATTCTTTTTCTCATACATTTCAAAAGTTTAAAAATAGTGCACATTATTTATAAAATAATTTTTTAGAGAAAACGGGATTTTAAAATAATTTTTCGAAATCATTTTGAAAGCAATTCATTGGAATTTCTCCTTATTATAGGAAATAAATATATTTTAAGTAATTGAAAATAATTTATAAATAATTTAAAAATAGTTTAAAAATATTGAAAAATTATAATTTTAAAAGCCAATTTATTTAAAAATTATCTCAAAATTCGTTTGGAAGAAGCAGTGCTTTAAATCGAAGAAAAACATCGAAATTACTCCAAAACCGATATTCAAATTTAATTCAAATTTAAATCAAAATTAAATTCCTCCCATGTTGGCTAGTCCATTTATGGACATCGTAGCTCTTAAACACATTCGGAAACATAATAAGATTGCAAAAGAAATGGTGTCAAAACATAGCATAAGAAGAGCAATGTTGTGAAAACAAAGGAAAGTAGGCCCATGTTGTCACATACAAATGTCGATAGGGGGCTCGACACCCTTATTTGGTCCTGTCGAACACTAGCCCGACCTAGAGAGCAGCCTGATCGATAGGCCAGTTAACCAGGAGGGCAGCTAGGTCGATAGTGAGGTCGACCTTGGCCACTTGAACTACTTTTTGCTGCAAACCTTGTTTGTATTGATTTTCTAGCATGATTTTGACATATCAAACAAAAGTATTTTGTGATGAAATTTGATATGGAGAAATTCCAACAAATAAACTACAATCCAAAAAAGATCTGGCAGCAATTTGAGATAAGATCAAGAAGTTGTAGCAGCACAAAGTAGCAACCAAAAATGAGAAACACATAGAAACAAAACCAGAAACAAATATGTAAACATAGACTTTTTCTAAGCAATTTTATTTACAACATCTCATGATTTAGTTAGCTATTGCGAGTTTGGAACTCACCTTGGTGATTTAGCAAGAATTAGAGTTATTTTAGAGTCATGTTGCAAGCTTTTGTGATGAAGAGGAGCTTCGAGGACTTCTAAAAGCTGAAAGAGAGACCTGCAATAAGAAATAAACTGGTTACAGATAATTCATATCAAGTTCAAAGATTTTTGATGAAATTCTTGTAGTATTGGTAGAGATTACCTTCTCTAATCTCTATTTGGTAGATTTACTTCTTTAATTTTCAACGATTTGAACAAATTTGGGATGTTTATGAATTGTTATTTTAACAAAATATAATTCATTTTAACTATAAAAGTTAATTTTATGAATAAAACCCTATTTTTCTCAATATTGCACAATTTACCCTATTTTATTACAAAAATGCTATTCTCAATCCAATAATTTATAAAAAAATAATTTTCTTATCAAATAAATTATAACAAACATTTTAACTCTTTTTAATCATCAAAATATAATTTCTAAACCAATTTCACTCTTCTATATCAATAAATACATAATTTCTTCATATTTCTCAGTTTAAATTCAATAAAAGATTAATATTGATAATATTTTTCCAATATTGTTGTATTGACTCGATTATAATCAATAAATGTTCATTTTCTCTCTAAACTCTTAAAATAAAGTTTTTAAAACTTTATTTCATCAATTTAGATTTATTTCAACAATTAAATGTTGAAATATATCACTAATTTAATTTATTAACTCAAATTTAGCAAAGTTCTAATATTTGCAATTTATTTTACTAAATCTCCATACAATCAAAATTTAAACCCAATATTTATCTCAACCCTAATGTTTATTTGAAATAAACAATTTTTTCTTTTAACGAATTTATCTCCTCCACTTTATTTTATTTAAATAAACACCCTTTAATAATCACATATTTCTTTTAAAAATTATTAGAAGAAGTAATGGCCATTATTAATACAATTATTGCATCTTATCCCAATAAAAACAATTTACCAATCATTATTATCATAAATAAATAAAATAAAGTTCCAAAATTTATTCTTCCCATTTTATCTCCAAAATTCATTGTTTATTCCAAATAAACAATTTAAAATTTCCAATTATATTTTAATTTGCAATATTAAATTTTAACTTCCGTTATAACTTAATATATACAAGTAAGCTCCAAACCAAGGTTGTTACAGACTCCATCCTTTAATTAAACTGCATCCTTGTAATTTCTAGAGAAGAGTTTGGTTCAACGTATTAATTTCATCAATCAAAGGATGGATAGACTGGCACGAGATCAAAATTCCTCACTCTTTACTTAGAACAAAAGAAGACCAAGACAAAATTTCCCAGCAAATATAAAGATTTTTCCAAAGTATAAATATTAGGATTTTCGGACCACTGAATTTCTTGAGTAATACATCATGATTTTGAAGGTATCTCACTTTTGAAACAATTACACAATGGGGTGCTACTCAAAAATATATCGAAAGGGATTGATTCCACAAAAGTTCCTCGAATAGAGTTAGGATTTAGCATCACTTTATCCGAACTCCAACAACAAACTAATTGTTTTCCATATGTAACTACGGAAGGAGTCATACTAATACTAAGATAATAACAATTGAGGTAAGGAAACCCAATAAGAGGCGGTTACGTCAAAGACCAGCCTGCATAAACGACCGTAAAATGCTAGACGTTAGACATTGCACTAAGGCAAGACAATCACGAGGAACACAATAGATAAATTCTTTAAATTTTATCAAAATTAATTAAAGTTTTAAATTCATTATCTTTTAAACCATAATCTAAATTTTTACTTACAATCAAACTTCTTAAAGTTCCAAAACTCATTGCCTTTAAATTTTAAATCTCAATTTTCAACACTTGGAAATTTTCCAAACTACTTTGTATAATTCTTATAAAATGACAAATAATTTCAAATTAATATTCCTCTTTTTATTCCAAAATTAAATTTTTGAAAGAACTTTTATAATTTCATTTCAACATCACAAAATTTTAAAATTTACCACTCTTTATTTTTAAATACACAAATTCTCATAAAAACTCCATTTTTAACATGTCTAACTTATTTTAAAATATTTAATAAACATTTATTCTTTAAATAATGTATTGTCTCATCATTTCAACAAGAAAACATAACTATATTCAAACTCATACATTCCAATTATCATAATGGCATTGCCTTGTCATTGATTTATAATAAATAACCCTATTGATTTGCTGCAGCTTTGACCAAATGATCAAAACTGCCTCGCCACTCATCCAATCCCACTATATGGTTCAATGGCTACATATGTGACCCAAAATAAAATTTAATTCTCAAATATTTTTAATTTATTTCCAAAGTTGGTCTCATTAAAACTCAATTTATCAAGTTTGATTTTCTTATCATAGTGTTTAGGAAATTGCTATCGATAATGTTGATCAGATGTATCGACTAGAATTCTTAAATCACTTGATGGATAACCCAATATAAAAATAAACTTCTATGGAATGAGTATCTCATATTTAGTTCTCAAAATGTTCTTTATTTATCCTAAAAACCAAATCTAATTTCTCTGAGAAATATATCTTCAATTTTTGAAAATTTAAAAACACAAAAAGAGACTTAACGAGATGTTCCCTGAATATACTCGATTCACAAAATTAAAGGAATATACTGGAGCATTCGTCATTCCTAACGGTATAACGAACAACTCAAAAACCCATAATGAGTGCGGAGTGCGGCAAAAGAACACTATCCTCTGCAACTCATAGCTAATGAGAATTGGTGTAGGGTCAAGCTTAGTATGATCCTAACATCACTTAATAGAATAAAGAGAAACAGATGACTTGTAAGGATAAGCGCAAGACATCTTCTAAAATGAAAAGAAGAACACTAATAACAATTATTACTCTGAATGAAGTAATATCACAAAGCCTATCAACAAATGAGTATCCCAAAAGGATATCTCAAAAGAGAAAAGAATGGTGATATCAATTAAACTCCAAGGATCATCTCATTTCCTTAATGGGCATCCTCACAGAAGGATGATCGAAGGTAAGTATAATATTCGATTGCCCGATTAGGTGCCATACCCAAACGGACTTAAAGAAATCAATAGAGTCACAATAACGGGAACTCGAGATATGTCATCAACATCTCGATACTCAAGAGTGAACACAAAGACTTTGGAATCATAATCAATAATCTGAAGACAAAAATTAACTATCCAGCTTATTTAGGATACCTAAATATAGGACCCTATAAATCATAGGATGCGGCTCGATAAAATGCTAGCCGCTTCCTTCCAAATTACTCCAAACTCAAGATAGAAAATAGCATGTTGATACTCCGCAATGATAAGCTACAAGGAAAAAATCCCAAAATTTTCACTTCAAGTGCTGTGGATCTCCTCAAAAGGATTCGTGATCCTCGAGTAAGTAACAAGACAAGAACATCTAATGACATTTACAAATTTCTCCGATACGGATAAATGCCAAACACCTATATCGAAGAGGACGCAAATAGAATGATCATAACATAGATTAGAATTCTAAAGAGATGGAAAAGGAGTACCTTTATGTTGAGAGGAACCGTCGGAAGCATCCATCAAGATGAGCTTTCCCTAACAAGGACCTCTAGAATAATTGGGGAATTTGGAAGACCAATGTCCCTCTTCTTTGCAAGTGCGGCAAATGATAGGCTTAGAACGCTCTTGAATAAAGTGATCATGAGAACCACAGCAGAAACAAGACTTGTGAGAAAGATGGCTTACACCAAAATGAGAGCTAGAGGCAAAGATGCCTCTTCTTATTTTGAGGAAAAGATTGGGATGCTTGGAAGGGAAGTTTTCTCTTGTTTGGGTTCTTACAAACCTAAGCCTCATTACTACTATCCCCTTCCTTCTCGACGGCTTCAAGGTGTAGCGCAGAATCAACAAGCACTTCGAACGATAACTTAAGCTGGTGCGTATGCAACTTCTTCCAATATTCCTTAAGTCTAGATAAGAACTTAAGATTCTTCTTGTATTGTGTGCTAATAAACTTGTACCCATAAGGAGGATACATAATCTTACATAGTGGATTTGCCCTGCTTCAACTCAAGGAAGCAACGGGCAAGGAAAGCTTCTAGGATTTTGGCATGAACTTAAGCTCAAACGATCACGGAAATGCTGCTAAGTAAGAGTAGTCTCATTTATCTCGACAGCAAGGAGCTCATGCTAGTCTTGTGCTCGTTCTTGTAGCATACTCGATGCCGCAAGAACACGATGATGGTCAGAGATCTCCATATGAGTAAAGATATGATCGAATGTTCGGAGCCAAGCTTAAATCTTTAAAAAAGGACTTGGATCCTCTGAACGGCTTGCCTCTAAGATGGGTGACGTTGCTACATATTCGTGCAATGCAGATTTGCGTGGAGGAGAGGTTTGAGTAGGAGCAGAAGGTTGAGTGCTCCTAAGAAATTCAATAATCTGATTGGTCGGCATATAGACTCCTTCGGGACAAGGACCACTAAACAGTCCCACCTCCGAAGTGCGACCTCATCTTCTTTCAGCCATGAGATGAAAGTTAAGATTAGATAGGACTAGTCATATGGGTAGATATTAGCAATTGGAATTCATCTAATAAGGAATACTATAGAATTTAAACTTAACATTCCTAGACATATTCCTTTCTGTCTAACTCCAAAGGACTCTAAAGATTAAGGACACGGTTGGGTTCGCTTCAATTTGGGGATGATGTTTACACTTGTATTATACTTGACATACAATAATTGTGAGTACTATTTTGTGTTTATTACATTTCATTCATGATCCTGCACTGATACCAAGTTATGACGCCACACCCCGAGACCCACATTAACAAAGAGAATTACTAGGTAATTCTATCTGCTAATGTGGAATAAGGCTGGCCAAGGGCGACCATCATAGTCTTGCATTAAGTAAGAGTTAAATATGTCGATTTGGTACATAATTTTTTATCATTTTGTATTAAGTGTTCGACATACTTAATTCCTATCTAATACACTACTATGGTGGCTATACGATCAATTCAGAAACAAAACATAATAACATCGATAATCTCAAGTCATAGAACATCAACATAGATAATATACATATACACATACACATACATCAAGTATGATACAACGAGTCACAAGTGGTATTCAACCACAATATATACGTACATCCCCACAAATGGATAGATACAACACAAAGTTTCCAACAAAATGACCAATACACAAAAACTATGCCATCTACCCAAAGTCGGAAGATAAGTCCAAAAGATATAGCTAGAAAAAGGTTCAAAAGTATAACCTGCAACTCGGTCTGACCAGGGAAATAAATACATGGGTCAGGCTGACAAGAACATGATATTGGCTATAGATAAGAGGGATATAAGTGCATAAGGGAAACCTTTCTTTAATTAGAAAGGAATGATATAGGTAAAGTTTTATTTACAATGTCAAGAGTGAAGGTCCAATAATATCTTATGGTTACTCATGAATAGGCTTAACTCGACATAAAGCATTCATATTCATGGGTAACCAATATAGGTACAAGTAAACAACACAAAAGCCTTAGGAGAAAACATTAGAATCCCCAAAAAATCGAATCTCATGGAACTCTGAAAAGAGTTCAATCTCATAAAACTGAAATCACCATATACATATATCATCTCATTTAGCTCTAGGCTATCGATGTAACAAAGCCAACTCAAAATGGTGAGATGACAATAAAACTCAAAAAACTCAGAAAACCAAGATTTTCCAGATCCCTGATTACATGCCGAAGTAATGCTGCACGTGCTAAACTCTTGTCCAGTGCTATTTATAAATTAGGTACCTATATCATGGACCCGAAGGTCATACTCAAGGTGAAGAAAGTCACATAATTCATGGTGACCGAAGTCACATAACTCGTGGGGACCACAATCACATAGCACTTGCATACTCATGGATCTATCACAAACTCTCGGATAAGAACCCGTAAATTTTTAACATGCATCCCATACCACAAGCTCGCACTAAATGGTTTACTAACCGATAGTTAACTCCACATCATAAAAATAAATCTCAAATCTCATAAATCTCACGTCTTACCTCGTATCATTGGCATGCAAAATAAAATCTCATAATGGTTTCTCATAAACCATAATTCTCGAAATAGGGAAATCTCAACTCAAGACTTGCCTTGTCTCATCGGCAAGTAAAACAATATATACATGGTTCTCATGGATTATAACTCCTAAAATAGGAGATCTCGATCCACCAGTCTCACCAAATATTTGCTACCTCAGATAATTCCTAAAAATAGGAATTATAAATCTCAAAATACACCATAAAATGGTCAATCTCAGAAATCATCTCAAATCAATAGCCTAGAATTACTTCGATCGTACATGTTCGGAATTAACCGAAAAAGTAAATGCCCGTGTCCCATACCTCATGTTTTACTAAATCGTTCAATTCTCTTTCTCATACGTTCGAAAAGTATAAAAATTGTATATATTATTTATAAAATTATTTTGTAGAGAAAATGATATTTTAAAACAATTTTTCGAAATCATTTTGAAAGCAATTTATTGAAATTTCTCCTTCTTATAGGAAATAAATATATTTTAAATAATTAAAAATAATTTATAAGTAATTTAATAATACTTTAAAAATGTTAATAATAATAATTTAAAAAACTAATTTGTTCAAAAATTATCTCAAAATTTGTTTGGAAGAAACAGTGCTTGAAATCAAAGAAAAACATCGAAATTACTCTAAAAACGATATTCAAATTTAAATCAAATTTAAATTTCAAATTCCACCTAATCTTGGCTAGTCCATTAATGGACATCATACCTCTTAAACACATTCAAAAACATCACAAGATTGCAAAAGAAATGGTGTCAAAACATTGCATGAGAAGGCCAAATGCTACGAAAACAAAGGAAAGAAGGCCCAGGATGTCACAAACACAGTCAATAGGGAGGTCGACACCCTTCTTTTGGCCTGTCGACCACCAGTTCAACTGGTAGAGAAGCCTGATCGACAGGCCTATCGACCAGGAGGTTACCTAGATCGACAGTAAGGTCGATCTAGGCTACGTGAACTACTTTCTGCTGCAAACCTTGTTCGTATTTATTTTCCAGCATAATTTTGACATATCAAACAGAAGTATTTTGCAATGAAATTTGGGATGGACAAATTTCAACAACTAAACTAAAATCGAAAAGATCTGGCATAAATTTGAGATAAAATCAAGACGTTACAGCTGCTCATATTAGCAACTAGAAATGAGAAACACTTAGTAACAAAAACAGAAACAAATACGTATACAAAGACTTTTTCTAAGAAATTTTCTTTACAACAGCTCACGTAGTTAGCTATTGTGAGGTTGGAACTCACCTTGGTGAATTAGAGCGATTTTGGTGTCAAGTTGTAAGCTTTTATGATGAAGAGGAGCTTCTAGGACCTGTAAAAGCTGAAAGAGAGACATGCAACAGGAAATAAACTGATTGCAGATAATCCATATCGGCTTCTCAAATTTTTTATAAAGTTCTGGTAGTATTGGTAGAGATTACCTTCTTTAATCTCTATTTGGTATATTTACTTCTTTTATTTTCAACGAGTTGAACGAAGTTTGGATTTTTAGTTGAAGGAGGCCTTGGTTTTCAAATTTTCTTTTTACTATAAAAGTTTGAAGATGAAGGTAGGAGAGAAACAACATATTGAATGTTTTTTTATCCATACAAGAAGTTTCAAGGGAGGATTAGTGGATTCAAACCTTAGCCAAATAATCCCAAGACTAAATATACTTAGAGAAATTCCTATGTTATATACATATTTAACCTATTTAATCAAATTATACACTAGTTTTCTCATTTGAAGGCCAAATAAAATATGCCCAACAAATGATTGTTGGTAAAATTGTTATTTTAACAAAATATAATTTATTTTAACTATAAAAAGTTATTTTTTATGAATAAAATCCTATTTTTCTCAATATTACACAATCTACACTATTTTATTACAAAAATACTATTTTCAATCCAACAATTTGTGTAGAAAATTGTTTACTTGTCAAATTTATTACCATAAATCATTTTAACTCTTTTTAATCATCAAAATATCATTTTTAAACCATATTTCACTCTTTTACATCAATAAATACATAATTTCTTCATATTTCTCATTTTAAATTCAATAAAAAATTAATTTTGACAATATTTTCCAATATTGTTGTATTGACTCAATTAAAATCTATAAATAATCATTTTCTCTACAAATTCTTAAAATAAAGTTTTTAAAACTTTATTTTCATCAATTTAGATTTATTTCAACAATTAAATGTTGAAATACATCACTTATTTAATTTATTAACTTTAATTTAACAAAGTTCCAATATTTGCAATTTATTCAACTAAATCTCTGTACAATCAAATTTGAAATCGGATATTTATCTCAACCCTAATGTTTATTTGAAATAAATAATTTTTTTACCCTATTCATCTCCTGCTTTTTATTTTATTTAAATAAACACCCTTTAACAATCGCATGTTTCTTTTAAAAAATATTAAAAAAAGTAATTGGCAATAATTAATACAATTATTACATTTTCTCCCAATAAAAATCATTTACCAATCATTATTATCCAAAATAAATAAACTTCACTTTTCTCATTTTATCTCCAAAATGCATTGTTTATTCCAAATAAAGAAATTAAAATTCCAATTGTTATAAAATGAAGAAAGTTGAAGTTATTAGAGAGAGGCAGAAGATGTATTATTCATTTCTAAAAAATCGACATGTATTTACATTACATAGCCTGCTTTATATAAAGGCTTCAGAGATAAGGATTTAACTTATTCCACCATTTGGGACCAAACAAAACTACATTAAAGCATATTCATTTCATAATTTACATATATTGTAACACTCCCCCTTGAATATGTGTCTTCAAAATCTTAAATGCTTTGATAACTTGAATTTTTTCGTTTTGAAACGTTATTAATGATTGCTCCCCCTCATTATTATCTTGCTTGCATTTATCCATTTAGTCGATATAGATATTGTTCGTTGCCTCATTAAACCCTTACTAAAAAAACCCAATGTGAAAAAATCTTAGTGAAGGAAAAAAAATTATACAATGACATATCTTATTTTCTCATTTCATCAAATGAAGTTTAATACTTCTGGATCAATATAATCACTAGTTAAAACCTTACTTAGAAAACCGTATGGGAAATCTTAATAAAGGAAAAAAGTACAATATAGTATGACATATTTCAATAATTTACAGAATCAAATAGAGTTTGATACTTCTGGATCAATATAATTCTTCATTAAAAACTTTACAATGGAAAACCCGATGTGAAAAACCCTAGTCAAGTATAATAGTACAATTTAACTTAAATAACATAATTGAGATGTTATTTCTTGAAAAGGCATTTGATTCTTCTATCAAGATAATGCCTTGTTAAAACCTAAGTATGGAAAACCCAGTTGGAAAATCTTAAATAAGGGTAAAGAATGCATTGTAACTTATTTTCAAATGTTACTAGAGAGTTGATATTTCTGGATCAAGATAATGCCTCATTTAAACTTACTAATAACAATCCAGTGGGAAAAATCTACGTTAAGAAAACGAGTGCATTATAAAATACTTATGGATGCTCACCCAAATTTAAAGGTTTTCTCTAATTCGTATTCATCTTTTGATAACTTAAATTGTTATAGATACTTCAAGATCCGTAAATATGTATCTCATTAATAATACAATTTATTGATAGTTTCATTCGATGCAATCAAAATTTCCATGATTGTTTCTTCCAAATATGATTTGCATTTTATGCATTTTGTTTTCTATCTTTATGAAAAACACATCATGTGCTTTCGTTGTTATGCTTCGAATCATTTTCGTATATTACAACAACATCTTTGATGAATATGGAAAGTTCCATTACAACAATACTTAAAAGCTGGAAGTAATCTACTCATCTTGAAGTGCATCAAGATTTTCATTACAGCAATACTTAGAAGAAGGTTGTAATCTACATTCCGTGTTCTTTGCATGCTTTATAATCATCAAAGTTATTTTTTTCTTCAGGAATGTAACGACCCAGAATTTTTGATAATTCAAATTTGAATATTGAATTAATTTTAAATATTAATAAGTGAAATTTGTAAGTCGAATAATTTATTTATCGAATATTGGATTTAATTTGACAATTAAATCGATAATTTAATAATTGAAATTCCAGAAATAATTGAAATTTTGGTTAAATATGATTGAAAATGATTTGTAAAAATTTTTATTTTATTATATTGGAGTTATAGCAATGTTGTAGGACTTTTAAAATTGAATTTGGAGTTAATTTGTGAAAATTGAATATTTTAATATTTAATTATCGACAGAAAAATAGCCAATTTTCGAACAGTCTCGGAATTGGAAGAAACTAGTTCCATTGGATCCGTAATAGTTTGTTATTATCGGATTTCAAATTTCGTAGCAATCGGATTTTTCGTTTGACCGTGGCAGCTCGAAACGCATTGAAATTGTTTTAATATTAATTTGGCGAGTTAAAATAGTCATTTTTCAAAAAGTTTTGGATTTCGACGAAACTAGTTTCATCGGATCCGTAATGTGATATTATTTAAATATTTCAAATTTCAAGTCAATCGGATTTACTGTTTGTCCGGTGCAAGCTAAAACGCCTAGAAAATCGTTTAATCAGTTTAATTTTAAATCGAACGTTTATTGCCATAACTCGCACAGATGACCGAATTAGCTCCCGAAACATGTTCCATTGTGTTCGGAACGCGGGGTAAACCTTAGGAACGCCAACCGGCACGCTTCGTTTGGAGTTCAAAATTCCGGTTGAATAGTAAATTGGAAAATTTTCTATAAAAGCCCTTGCTTTCTTCACTTTTGCAAAGAGAAATCAAACCCTAGGATTTTATATCTGCAGCCTCCATTAACAAATCAATGGCCAGAAATCTCTAATCTTCTCCTCCAATTATTTTTCAATCCATTAACAATTAGAAAAAGTGTTCAACTACGAAGTTATAGAGCATTGAGAGATCTTCGATTTAATACGGCTACGATCGTGTTTGGAGCGTCAGAGGGGGAGCTAGGGGGGCCGACGGCCTGCAGTTCGGCCTCGAATTTCGTGCTCATATGGAGGCCGAGCTTCAAGGGGTGGTGGCCGAGTGTAGAGTGGAGCTAGGCGCATGAAATGAAGGAGCTTGATCAACGTTTAGGGCATTGGAGAGGGGTGCATAATTCAACCCTAAATTTGAAGATTGGGTTTTGTTGTTCGGCAAATTACTGGGAAGAAGGTCGCGCACGTGAAGATGGAGAGGAAGCAACGTGGACGGCTGAGATCGTTTAGGTTTAAAAATATAAGTTATGTTGTAAATTATATAAATAAATTCGTGTAGCTTCTAAAATTCATATCTTTTTGATACGAGGTCGAAAACGCGCGAAACTAGTTGCGTTGGATTCGTTTTGTCGAGCACTACGCTATGGAATTGGATTGGAGTCGTTTGGAGCTAGTGAGAATTTCGAGTAAAATTAAACGCGCGTTTAATTTTATTCGAAATAAAACGCTAAAACGAAATTGAAATCAAGGTGAGAACTTCTCACTCAATCGAATCGGTTTCGATTTTAATTTTAAATAGTTATATTTAAAATTGCTTGATTGTATGTTGGAATGATGATTGTTATCTATTGATTGTTAAAATAGACATTATGCGCCGTTAGTAAGCGGATGTTATTTATTAAAAACATATACCGCGAATATTTCACAGTACAGTGATATTGGTATTATTTATGTACTTGGAGTTGATTTTCCCGCATTATATAGCGGATGAGACCCTATTGCGCCGCCTATTAAGCGGACAATATTTTATAAATCTCATATACCGCGATAATTCCGTACTGGAGCGGAATTGGTATTGTGCTAATATTTATGGATGTAGGGAAACGGGTTGGAGGGATCCAACTGGATTCCTCACCAGTATTTATTTGATTTTCAGATATTGTGATATTTGATTGATTATCATATCGATATATGATGTTTGTTGTCGTGATTGACTATTTGGTGCTGCTGCATCATCGGATCCATTTCTGAAGTTTTAAAATAATGATTTTGGTTTTTAAAAGAATTTTTAAAGTAATTTTTGAAAGTATACGTTTTATTTAATTTTGAATTGTTAAAATAAATAAACATTTTAATTTTATGGTTATAAAAGTTATATTTTTGGGGAAATAATACTTAAGTGTAATTTTGGAGTTATATAAGTTTTAAATAACGTTCTGTAAATTAATAAAGAGATTGGTTTAAATTGAGATTTTTGAATTATTACAAACGGTTTATATAAAAGATTTATAAAATTTATATTTTATAAGTTAAATATATTGGAATTATAAAACGAGCTTTTATAAGTGTTAAAATAAAGTTGTACTTAGTTTTATAAGTAAATAAGAATTTTAGATTTATAAACAAACGATGATAAAAAAGAATGGATTTGTGAATAAATGGATTATATGTAATTTACTTATAAGTTAGATTCGGCATATAAACGAAATATAAATTGGATTAATAAAGGAGATTTATAAATCGAAGCTTATAATAGAAATGGAATTTATAGACATTGTTTATAAATTCGAAATCAATGGAATTTGATAAATTGAAAGTTGAAATTGGTTAAGGAAGTATATTCACGATTTTGGACAGTGAATATATTATCAGATAAAATGGATATGCTTGGGAAAATGAATATCATAAATGAAGTTAATCATTTTAACGATGTTTTAAAACAAATTAAACATCGAAAACATAGATTTCAATATTCATTGTTGAAATAGATGTTTTCGAGAAATAGAAGGAAATGGTGGACTATAACACTGTTGTTATAGTAAATGATTTCCGAAAGGAAATGTTTTTGTATAGTATTGGGATTTATATATCTATCTAAATTTTGAATCCCTATAGTAGTGATTTTGGGTTGTCGTAACGATGTTTTACGCAACATTCGTTTTGACCCAAACAAATGTGTTAAGTGAATGTTTTCCTTAAATAATGAAATATATACTTAATTTCGATATTAAGTATATTGAATATTTTCTAAGTATTGAAAATAAATGGATTTGTGAATTACTTATTAATAAATAAGTATGGAAATGTTTTTCCAATGCGAAATGAAACGTTTTGAGAATTTATCTTTTTGAAGATAAATTGAAAATGAATAATTGAAATCGTATATTCATAAATATTTTGGAATGTAAATTCACTATGGAATTTATAAATGGAAAGGGGAATTTGATTAAAAATAAACGTTGATTTATTTTTGAAGTGTGGAAAGATATATCTAGTAAAGATATTTTGGAAAGTAAATAATTTGGGAAATTATTTGGAATTTGGTGATGTTGAGCATGCCTATTGATAGTTAAAAAATCCGACTATCAATATTTACCTTTAAATAGGTATTTGTTGTGATTGCTTGAATTTGAATGCCACACTTATTTTTGAATAAGCGCTCACTATTCGGGTTAGCCGGGAAAGGACCTTGGGGTCGTATAACCAATTCCGAATATGTGATACGTCATAACGGATTTCATTTGATGACCGGTGTTGAAGACCGGATATTTTTGAAAACGGAAGGATTACCGTTGAGTTACTCTGCATCCGCTGATCTCCGATATAGAGGTTTTATCACCCTTAGTGACGGGAAGTCCGGACGTGATTAGAAATTATCCGGAACGCAAGGACTTCTTTGTAAGTGCCTTCGGTTCTGTTCGATCCCGGAACAGACTTGTATGGATTGTATGTCTGATATTACAAACTGAGATATAAAGCTGATTTCTTTCAAATATATTTCTCATGGTGGCGGAGAATTTATTCTCTTAGCTAAACACCCTACTCTGAGACGTACGATCTTAGAGGTTATGTAGTTGAAGGTTATTAGTGATATACTCCCAATTTGGTAGTGTGGCATGCTGAGTGTTGCTGTGAAATGATCATTGATTGATCATTTGTGATATGATCATTTGTTTGATCATTTATCTTGGTGATCATTACTTTGATCATTTGTTGACCCAAAGCACAACTTTTGTATAAAGCGTGGCTTTGTGGACGAGACTTCGTCGGACCTCACAACCCAGAAATGGTCAAAACAGGAAGGATGCAGCAAGGTTATTAGGGGGTAGCGCCCCTTTAGTGTATGTCTTTCCTTCTGGATAGAGGTGGTATCGTGGAATGGAGCCCAGATACTTAGCCTATGTGGTTACTGCATTATTATTCTTATGTGGTTGTTGGAAATCGAGGATCCTCGGATAGATCGGTTACGATCGGGGGATGACATATTCGTGACAGTAGTTACCCAGTTAGGGGTAACCCGGCCTTGTGTTGGCAGAGATCCGGTTTGGTTCTCGGGACGTCATTCCAGATGCGTTTCCATGTGGCAATGGGAAGTTCCTTGGCCTGATCATTTGTTGGAAAACCAAAGAAACAATGCGATCTTGTACGGTTTTAGTTGTAGAACCTATCATTCACTTATGGTGGCGCCCTACTGTTTGGATGGTAGCTATAGTAGGCATAAGTGCGGAATGCCTATGCTGGCTAAGATTTATATTCTACTTATGAAATTGTTTTATACACTATGCACTAGTAATAATATCAAATGTTTCTTTTTAATGCGCATCAAGCATCTTTGACTATCATAAGGAGAAATCTCCTCCGATTCTGCGTTTGCATTGTGTGTGTGTGCGGGAGGCCTTATGGTAGTCTCATTTTTAAAAGCATTGCGAATTGACTTTAAAAATATTCCTCTATTTTGATTTTAAAGATAAATAAACTATTTTAGTTCTCACACCAGTCACATGACTGACACGGACTTTATTGGTTTCCTTCCTAAACTCTGGGTGCCCACCAATTTCCACACGGGCAGTCAGGAGTAAGGTTTATCAGGATATTATGGAATTCGGGAGTTGCAAGAGGCAAGCTGGATGGCATGACGTATTCACTAGTATATAGTATTTATTTTCCGTTGTTTGTTTGATGTTGTACACTCTGATGATGTAATGTAATGTAATATGATGAAATGCAATAACTGATATAGTTCTTTGTTTAAAGATTATTCATTTATCTATTATATGTTGTTCCGCTGCGAATTATGAGATTCTGATGTTGTTCTGTTATTTCTTTCTGTTCTATTCTATCTTATTTTTTTCTCTCTTCTTCTACCTTTTCTTCTTCTTTAACCATAACGATTCAGTTTTTCGGCAACGAAAAATCGCGTTCGTCACAAGGAATTTACGTATTTTAATAATTTTTTCATATCGCAGCTAACACTCCAATGGATATTAAGAGTTTCATTACAACAATACTTAAAAATAGGAAGTAATCTACTCATTATGAATTATAACAAAATTTTCATTGCAACCATACTTAAAAGTAGGTTGTAATTTACGCTCCTTGTTCATTGCATTCTTTATAACCACCAAATTTATTTGTATTCTTTAGCAATTTGTACACTTTCATCATCTAATATGATTTAAACCATATTTATACCTTTGGGGTATATTAAGCATTTCAAGTACTTTCGCTACTTTGCGGAATACATGCCCAAATTTCTCTAATGGTAAAGGATTCATGATGGCCAGTCATGTTTCCCCTAATTCAAAATCATTAATCTATTTATAAATATAAGTGCTTTATTATTTACAAATTTATCATCAATGATTATTTCTTGTCAGTTCTAGAAATGATTTATTGAGATTTCTTTAATTATCGTGTTTTGGGTAACTAAACCACTTCTAAGGTAATTTGACAATCATGTCATTAGTCTCTTCAAGAGCACCCTTGAGTGTTTCCTTAAGAACACTCACCTCTTTTATTATGCATCTTTATTACTTACTCCAAAAGTATTTCAAGCTGATTTTTGTACCATATTTCAGATGTGGTTTACACATTTTGATCCTTTAGGGATTCAAATCTATATTGGAGAGAATCTGCTAGGGATATTATTAACAATTTATTCAACATACTTAATATTTTGCATCATTATACATGTTAACAAATATTTAACATTGATGATCAAAATGAGCATGTATCCCTTTATCCTCCCCCTCAATATTGACAAACATTGTCACGTTAAATAATAATCATCTTTGGATTCTCATTTTGATCCTTATCACATTGTTACTACCAAATACATAAGTGATATTTATGAGCTTCTGCTCATGTTTTTAAATATGGGATTCAATTATGCCAAATTTCATGAAATATAATTTAGTTGAAATTGCACCAAATTTTTCTAAAACAAGCTTCTAGCTTTCAATTTTGAAAATAATGCAAAGATATTCTTTGACGTTTTCATTATATTTCCAATATGGTAGTTATTCATTTATATATCCACAAAACTCAACAAATTTATTTTAAATTTTCTTGAGTATAATGTGTTTTGAATTAAGATATATGTACCATTTGGTAATACTATATGGGCTCTTCCTGGCCCTTCAATTAGATTAGTAGATTTGCTATGGTTGAAATTTTTAGCCAAAATATTTTTAGATGGTTCATAGAAAAACTTTTGGTTTTTCAATATCATATGGGTTGTTGCACTATCTAGTAGGCATATATTATCACTCAAACATTAATGGTCCATATCTTAAGAATTAAAGGCAATATAGTTAGTCAACTATTAAAATTAGTAAGCAATAAATAAATGCTAATACTTTCCAAAAAAAATAAAATGGACTATTGATTAAACACAACATTCATCGGTACATTATTTCAGTTAGTTCTGAAAGGAAAAACATACAACCACCAACTTCTAACTAGTTGAAACTTCAGGTACAACCACTCTTGTCTAGTGTTTGGAAGTGTGACCATCTTCTAGTGGTCATAACGCTCCTTCAGGGAGTTCCATAAGTAAAAATGATCTTTTTCAGTTAAATATCTTATTTTAAGATTGTCGTGAATATGACACCTTAAAAATATAAGAGCCTTTGTTTTATCCTACAGGGACATATTATTATCATTTTTAGTGGCATTTTCTAAATATCGAGATTGTAAATAAATGTCGGCATCTAATATCTATGACAAAAAGTTATCTCCTAATAAGTTCAAAGTTTTAAATTCAAGCATGGCTATGTTTATCATATTACCAACTATAAGCGGAAATAAAAATGCATAAGCATCAATTTTTTTTTCATGGGTTTGTAATCGACGCATTTCATAAAATTAGAACCCATATATTAGTTACGGTGAAAGAATAAAAACAATACTGCAAAATAGTAAATGACAACCAAATATAATCTATAAAAGTGACTACAATTTCTTATTTACATCATTTTGACAGCTCTCGATCCAATCTCATTAATTGCATTCATTAATTTCCATGAAATTGCAAAAATAACTTGAAAATATGGAAAGGCCTTTATATAGATTGATTGGTGGAGAAGGGATGAATTATAATCAAAGATTGTGCTGACTTTGTTATGTTTACTTTCATAATATAGGCCATTTATTAATTTATAACAACAACAATAGTGAGAAACATAAATATATACCATGTATATATGTTATGATCCTTCTTAACAATAAGAGATGTAAAAGAAGAATAAATGTATGAAGTATTCATATGCATCTGTGTTGGACCATTCTCATTGATCAATTAATTTTATTTAACGATTTATTAATTGCTATTGATTAATATTTGAACTAATATATGTGGCTATTTATATATTATGAGCTAAACAAAGAGTGGAAATTTGTATATCACATAGTGAATGAATAAGATCAAGAAAACAAAATAGTTTGACTTGGAAACTAAATGTGTGTTGTATGAGTTATAGCTATTGATAACAATCAATAAGTATATTCTTGTGACATGGAAATAATAGGTAAATGATTAAGCAAGCAAAATAGTAAACATTGGAATACCACTTTGCTGAAAGAGGAAAGATGAATGAGTTTCATATATGATATAACATAATTAATGGGTGTATAAATATTAACATTCATTTTACGAAGAATCCAAAATACTTACTTGATGAGTCAAAAGAAGGAAATTTGATCTGTTATATTTACCTTTTGAAAGGCATGATTGGATGCGTGGAAGAAGGAAAAAAGTTTTGGAAATAAACTTCCTATTAGAATACCTTATTTTATAAAGAAAGAGAGTAGGAGAGTATATATGTTTCTATGTATTTATTTGGTTTAGTAAAAGGACCAAATATATCAACAAATCTCTTCTGGAGATTTTTATTATTATTATCACCACTTCTAGAGTGAATAAATTTCTATACATATGTTTGGTTTAATAGTTAATACTATTGGTAGATATTTTTAGAACTTTAGTTTCCAATTTTAATTTAAAATAAAGTCTTTGTTTAGTACTTAGAGCCTAAATCATAAAACTTGATTTTCATTATCAAACTTCAGGTTTAATTGTAATTGAAATTTACCATAATCTGAATTAGCTTTTCTAATAATTCAAAGCTTCACATCTAAAATTTATATATTTTAGTTTTGATATGTAATCCTTTTTTTAGGAATGCAAACTTATATGCATAATTTTATTTGAGAACTTTAGGTCTCCAATATTAAATAAACAGAATGAAACAACTGGACTCTTCATAATTATATTCGAACATGAGAACCATAATACTATTTCTCTTCGAGGAAATAGTATTTACCACATTTGTATTGTTATTCCAGCATATTGTTTTTATGTATGTCTTCTAGACATATCAATATCATATTCTAGAATTGTTCGCTTATTTTCTTCAAGGCTTTATTTCTTCTTATGAAAATTTTAATCTTTCACCTTCGCACATATGAACTTCAGGTCCCTATTCTATCATATAAACTTAATACGATCTTCTAGATATGTATAATCCTTATATTTGTTTCTTTAAGAAACAATGAAATATTTCTTTTGGAAATATAAATCATGTGCCAAAATCATTTCTACAGTTCTAATTCAAACTGAAATCCAAACAAAAAATTTCAAAATGAAAACTTTTTTGGCCAAACAATGGAATGAGATCTAAAAGTTTAGATCTATAATCAAATGAGATCTAAAATGATAAGAATAATAGAGCAAGATCTATGAGATAATAAAATGAGATCTAAAATTAGTAACTGAGACCTATTTTACATTCCTAACAAGAAATAGGGACCCAAAGTTAATACCCATATCATTTTATGTTCATTCCAAAATCTAGTATAAGGTACTGTATCTTGCAAATTTGAACATTTCAGTAAATGAAAACATATTCTTTTACTTGCGAAAAATATGTGGGGCGGAGAAATCATTTTATGGCAGCAGTTTTATATGATAATTTAGAGGAAATGACAGCAATTATGTTTATGATACATCAAAAAAACCATGTTCCCACCTCATCCTATCAATGCAATGTTCATAAAAGCTAAGTTAAGTTAGTATAGAAAACTCATGTATATGTATACCGATTATCTTAAATATATGGTAAACAGAATTGGGCGTAGACAGCAATATCTGTATAAAAGAAGGCAACACGGAACAAAAAAGAAGGGAAAAAGGTTTATTTGTTTCTATTTATCAGGAGTAATTACAACCATAAATTAATCATTAAACCAATTGCTAATTATATTGACAATTCATAATGCATCCATAGCAATAAGTAATTGAAAATTGCCAGTAATTGAGCAATCCATATTTCATTATCAAATTGATTATCAATAAATATATTAACGATTGATAATATAATATCAAATTTACAATTCCACTTTTAACAAACGTGCGTGGTTGATCTAAATATAAGAGATATGTGAAATTCAGGCAAACAAATACAGGCTAGATCCATCGATAGAAAACTGATTAAAAGGAAGATCTGCAATTCTTAGTTGTAGTTGAAATTTCTCGTCTAAACGGGATCAGAAAAAGGCATAAATCATATAATCAGAATATCAAAACTCAAAAAATGATGATCATCGAGGCATGATTATTTTGATTTTCATAGAATACGAATTTGCAGAAGTTAAAACGTATAGACCAGTAACCAAAATTTCTCTTTTCCTGACACTAAATGACTTAATATTAAAATCTGGAGAGCAAATACGATTATACCTTAAAGAACATAAGCAACATTAGTAGAATTAAAATAAATAGGCAAAGCAAGCCCTTTTTTCTCGAACGCTCTGCACCGATATCTATTTTTTCGAGCATAGCCAATTCTTTTGGACACCAGGCGTGGTATGAACCTCCATCGCCACCATATGCTTTTTTTTGGAAGCTGGGGAGAAATATCGTTATGAAGATTTATAAGAGCTTCGTGCTGATAACGTGTTATAAAGTGAAGAAAGTAGAAGTCATTGGAGAGAAGCAGAAGATATATTATTCATTTCTGAAAATTAGACGTGTATTTACGTTACATCTCCTCCTTTATATAAAGGCTTCTAAGCTAAGGATTTAACTTTTTCCACGATGTGGGACTAAACAAAACAATATAAAAGCATATTCGTTCCACAGTTTACATATATTGTAACACGAACTATATTTTAATTTATAATACTAAATTATAACTTCCATTATAATTTAATATATACAGGTAATCTCCAAACCAGGGTTGTTACAAAGTGATAATTTGCTAATGAATGTCATACTGGAAAGACTAGGTGATCAAGAAGAAGAAGATCAGATGCTTCAACTATGATCAAATTGGTCATTACAAGAACCAGTGTAAAGAGCCTGCTAATGATGGATGGGGCAAAGTGTTTGCTTTGGAACCAGCTACCTAAAGGCCAACAGTAGAAGAAAAAGGGAAGGCAGTGTTGGGAGGTATGCTATTCATGGTATGTTAGTTAAAATTTTTCCTAATATTGGTGCATTCCATTCTTTTATATCTTGCTGTTTGGTAGATAAGCTTAACATAGAACACTCATATTTAGTTACTTCCTTAGGGGTTGCAAATCTGATAGGAGGGTATGCGACACTAGGAATAAAGTGTGATCACTTAGAGTTTGATTTATTAGGTCATACCATTTGTTTATAGTTTGCATCTATGACATTTTGTAGGGTTCGGATGTATTTTTAGTATGGATTGGTTAAGTAAGTACGATGCTAGAATATTTTGCGATGATAGGAAAATATCGCTTAGACACTCTGACTGTAGCGACTAGATTGTATATACCATACAAAACCCTAGCTGCAAGGTGAAGGCTTCGTTGGGTGTTGAGGAGGTAGACGATGAATTGAATCGATTTTTCATGGTTAGAGAATTTGCAGATGTTTTTGAACCTGTAGTAGGACTATCACTAAAACATGCTATTGTGTTTCGAACAGATTTGGGGCCTAGGGAAAGAGCAGTGAGTAGACTGCCAAGCACGATAACGCCTATCGAGATGAGTGAGTTAGTTCCAGTTGGTGGATTTGGAAGGCAAGAATTTATTAGACCTAGTAGTTCACCTTGGGGAGTAGTCGTAGTGTTTGCTAAGAAGCCGAACGAATCATTAAGGTTATGTATCGATTATCGTAAGTTGATTCAGAAGACGATAAAAAATCGATATCTGCTACCTAGAATTGATTATTTGTTCGATAAGTTGAGTGAAGCCAGTGTATTTTCTCAGTTGGATTTGGTGATAGGATTCCATCAACTTATGGTATTAGAGGATAGTATTCTTTGACGGCATTTATGACCAAATATGGATCGTACGGATGGTTAGTGGTGCCACTCAGACTAACTATTGTGCCAGCATTCTTTGTAGATTTGATGAACTAGATTTTTTGAGTGCAATTGGAAAGGTTTGTATTGGTGTTCATAGAAGATATCTTGATATACTCTAAGAATGAGAAACAACATGAAGTTCATTTTAGAGTGGTGCTTGAGACGCTAAGGCGGCATCAGCTGAAGGTAAAGTTTTTGAAATGTCATTTCTGGAAGAAGGAAGTAAAGTTTCTTGGTCATGTAGTCTCAGAGAATGGGTTGTCTATAGATCCGACTAAGATTGAAGCGGTGAATAATTGGAAGAGACCCAAGAAGGTGACTGAGATAAAGTGTTTTCTTGGATTGGCTGGGTATTATCGAAGATCTGTTAGGGATTTTTCACGGATAGCGGCACCGATGACCAAGCTAAAGCGAAAGAATAGGAAGTTCATTTAGATTGATTTGTGTGAGGAGGCATTCCTGAAGCTGAAAAATTATTGACTTATCCACCTGTTTAGTTGTTCGAAAGGGAATCAGGACTTAGTAATGTATACGAATGCTTGTGGAATAGGGTTTGGAGCTGTGTTAATGCAAAGAGGTAGCATGATCGCCTGTGCATCGTGACATCTTAAACCGCATAAAGTAAGATATTCTACTCACAATTTGGAGTTGGTAGTGGTGATGTTCACATTGAAGATTTAGAGACATTATCTTTTAGGAGAATAATTCGAGTTATATAAGGATCATAAGTCGATAAAAAATTTATTGTCTCAGAAGGAGCTGAACATGAGACAACAGAGGTGGTTGAAGTTTTTAGCTGCTTATGACTTTGTAGTTGAGTATACACTAGGGAAAGGCAACAAGGTTGCAGATGCACTTAGCAAGAAATATCATAATACAGTGTTGGCGATGATAGCTGAGTGGAAAGATTTGGAAGTGTTGACGACTTGTAGAGTACAGTGGAGGTCCGAAGCAAAATCTAGTGGAGAAACTAATGCATTGAATGTTTAAAAATTCGACTAATAATGATAAAAAAGATTGCTTCTGAACAGATGCAGGATCCAGTGATAGTTGAACGGATCAGGAAGTTAAAGGATGGAAAGGAAAGCGATGACTTGAAAGATTATAGTCTTGACTAGAGTGGGTGGTTAAGGAAGGAAGTTTATGTTTTCCAAAGGTAGGAAACATTATGTGTCACGACCTGAAATCCATCGTTCAAAAATCGACATCAAATACCTCACTTGTGTTCGACTGCCAGAGATTCAAACGTTGAACTCCAGTTGGATGGAGCTTATAATAACACTAGTAGAATATAAAGCAGCGGAAACGAAAGACGATTATCGCAACACAAATACAACATTCATCACAATATTTGAACAACACCAACATCAGAGTGTTATATACATAATACAACAAAAGAACGATAACATCACAACAGAACAATAACAACAGGTCTTTAAAAAGATTCCAACATACTTCGACTTTGATAAGATCTTCCAAGACTCCAAACACTTCAAAAGATTTCCAACCCAAAAGCTTTCCAAAATCCGACAACTTCCAAAAGACTTCTAAATCCAAGCTAGCTCCAAAACACGAATAACCTGCTTCTATGCTGCCCATGTGGAAATTATCGGCACCCAGCATTTAGGAAGGGAACAATAAACTCTGGGTCAGTCATGAGGCTGGTATGAGTAAACAAAAATAGTTGTTTGTACAAAAACAATTTAAAAAAAGAAATCTGTTCATGCTTTTGGAAAATGAAACTACTACAAGGCCTCCCGGCAAACACACAATGCAATCGCACACTTGAGGGAGATTGCTCCTTATGATAATCAAATATGCTTGATACGATAAAAATCTTTTGATATTATTATTAATGCATAGTGTGAAAACATTTCGAAAGTATAATATTAATCTTAGCTAACATACGTACCATTATAGTATGCCTACTATACCTACCATGTTAAATGGCAGGTTCTACAACTAAAACCGTACCATGCGCGTATTGGTGATTGGATTTCCAACAAATGGTCAGGCTAAGGAACTTACTATGCCACATGGGTACGCCTCTGGAGGGACACCCTGAGAACCTAACCGGATCTTTGCCAACACAAGGCTGGGTAACCTCTTTAACTAGGTAACTACTACACGAGTATGCCATCCCCCGGTCGTAACCGACCTTTGTCCGACGCCCCTACAACAACAACCGCAAAGCAATAAATTTGCAAAACCACATAAGTTAAGTATCTGGGCTCCATAGCATGATACCACTTTTATCCAGAGGGAAGTGGACATACCCTAATGGGCTCTACCCCAATAACCTTGCTGCATCCTTCCTGTTTCGACCATTACCGGGTTATGAGGTTCGACGAAGTCTCGTCCACAAAGCTACGCTTTTCACAAAAGCCAAGCTTTGATCAACAAGTGATCAACAACACTCAGCATGCCACACTACCAAATTGGGAGTATATCACTAACAACCATCAACTACTTAACCTCTGAGCTCGTACGTCTCAGAGAAGGGTGTTAAGCTAAGATAATAAATTCTCCGCCACCAAAAAGAAATGTATTTGACAGAAATCAGCTTTATGACTCAAAGTGTAATTTCATACATACAACCATACAAGTTCGCTCCGGGTTCAAACGGAACCGAAGGCACTTCGTCCAATAAAGGAAGAAACCCTTGCAATCTTGGCTTCTACAATCCCGATCGGACTCCCCATCACATATGGAGATCTCTATACCGAAGCAACTCAGCATAGAGTCGTTAGACAGGTTATCATATCATTCTCGAAACCACCCGGTCTTCGCCACCGTCTTCAATTGCTATCCATTTCGTCGTATCACTATTCCGAATGGGTTATATGACAAAAAGTGCTCTCCCGGTGTGATGACCCGAAATTTTAGGCAATATCAATTTAAAAATCTGTTTTAAATTTTAAATTCATTTGATAATTTTTGTTAATAAATTGGAATTGATTTAATAATCTTCTTCTTAATAAATATCTAATTAGTAGATTTTATTTTTTTTAAAGCTAAATAAATTGCTATCTATTTATAATGTATGTATATATATATATATATATATATATATATTAGTGTATATATTGCAAATAGATGAGATTTGTTTTAAATTTAATAAAAAAGGCATGTTTTCAAATTCTAATATTTTTGGTAATTTGGAAATTTGATTTTATTTAATATAAGCTTTTCAAAGCTATTTAATAAATAACTATATGGTTTTAAATTGTTATGGTAATTGTTTAAAATAATTTTAGTTTTAGTTTAAATTTAAATTAATTAACAAAAAAGTTTGTTTCGTTTTCTTTTTAAATATAGCTCGATAAGATAAGTAATTTATTAATAAAGAGACAATTTAGAGTTTTGAAATTCAAAGTATAGGTACTTAAATTGTTTTGGATTTTAAAATATTTGTATAAACTTTTATTAATACATATAATTGTTTCATTTCTTGTAAAAATTATCTATACATATAAAATACTAATTAACTAATTAATTAGGCATAACCTACATTAATATTTAACAAAATAATTAATGTTAACTTAAAAAGACATGTGTTAAGTAATTAACATATCAATTGACAAATGTTATATTATAGGACAAGTGTCAAAATTGAATTTAGTTTTTCTTTTATTCGTACTTACAAACATTTCAGCCTATATTAACAAATCTTCTTCCCTTTATATTTTTTGCTTTCCTATTCAAAAACTAAGAAAAACTTAACATGTCCTATTCTCAAACCAGAAAATCACTACCTTGAAATCACTCTTCAAGATCAAAACACAAATCCTTGTAACCAAAACAAAAATCTGTAAAACAATTTCCTCCAAACCAGACCAAACCAAAATCCTGTATTTCATTTTCAAAAGCAAGACTGCAAATCATTTTCAAAAAGAAAACAAGTCTGCATTTTTCTTAAATCTGGAAATCAAGCCTACAGGCAAATCTTTCTAGCAACTCAAGTTTCAAAGATCAAAGCATGCATGCAGTTTTAATTCAGTTTTTAAACATCAGAGCAACTCAGGTTTTAAAAATCAAATCAAAGGCATTTTAGCAAAGCAAATCTAGTTTTAAAAGATCTAGAGCTGTTTCAAATATTAAAGGATCTGTCTCTGTTTTAAATTCAGGTTAGTAACATCATTTTAAAAAAAAAGCTTAAGTTTTTGAATATTTTGGTTGGATGCAAGTTTGTGGAGTGAATATGTAGTGTATGTATACAAATGCAATCTGTTGTGTATATATGAATATATGATATGCATGTTTTGTTTATCTAAGTCCATTCTGTTCATGATTTCCAGGTTCTTGTTTTAATTTAAGTTCAAAAACTCTTGAGTTAATCTCTGCTTAAACTTATGTTATAAACAAAACTTGTTTGTTCATCTCAAAATTTAGATTAAATTTATACTTAAGTTAAAAATATTGAAGTGTCTCTGGAAATTATCTGGGAATCAAAATGACATAGCAAAAATAAAAAAATAAGTCAAAAACCAAACATCTTAATTGATAAATTCAGGGATATAGATTGAATGCTTAACCCAAAACATGATTTTTGAAACTAAAATCTTAAATTTTAATAATGGGATATAGGTGCATTTGTGGTTTAACCAGAAAGGGGTTTTGGGAAGTTTTCTGGTGATCTAGTTGCTCTGGAGGTCTGGGATCTTCAGTGATGATGGAGGAGAGAGCATAGATTGAAGGAAGAATGCCAGAAAGATTAATCAAATCATTTTGGAGGAGCGCGAGGTTGATTTGAATCTGTGACCCTAGTTTTTAACTTGGCTAGTTGATTTGGTCGGCACGGCCTGTAGGAGTGATCGAGTTCAACAAGTTTTTGGAGGATGATAGCATGATAGTTGACGAACATGTGGCCGGAGTCGCTGCTATTCTGGTGGCCGGAGATGTGGAATTGAGGTGTTTTTCAGGTTTGTGGAGGATTCCTGTTTTTGTTTGCAGGTTAGGGGTTGGGGTCTCGAATTCGTTTTCGAGAGTCGGAGTTCGGTCTGATGATCGTAGTTGAGTGTGATGGAGGTTGCCGATGAGGGAAGACCATCGAAGATGGTCGGTGGTGATTAAAGTCACCGTGCATGTGCACTGTGCACTTTATTCTCTGTTGAAGTATTTGGTTAGCAGAGGAGAAGGGTCTCGGGTTTTCTCTCGAGAAGTTCGAGCATTTGCTCGAAGTTTTTAGTTTGTGGACTCGAAGCAACATAGGTGGCTCGGGTAGTAATATTTGTTACAGATTTTTGAAAAAAGAAAAAAAACCTGTAGTGTTCTGTTTTAAAATTTTTAAACTGAAGATGTAAAATGAAAAGTAAAGTTTTTAAAATAAGTTTAAATCTTAGTTTTAAAAAATAGAGTATTTGAAATTTAAATTGTTTTAACTACTTTGAAAATGGTTAAATGGTTTGAATTTAATGATATAAAAAAAAGTTTAAATCTAAGTTTAAATCTGGAATTCAAGTTTTGTTGCATCTCAGATTTAAAAATAAAATAAAGCTTTTTAAAATTGGAATTGTTTAAGCTAATTTAAATTTTTTAAGTAGTTTGAATTTTAAAATGAAGTTTTAAAATGTAATGGTTTTAAAATATAAAGTTTAACTTGGAATCAAAGTTTAATCTGCATTCCAGTTTTGAAAAAAGAAAGAAAAGAAAGTTTTTAAATTTGAAAAGATTTAAACAACTTTGAATGTTAAAGTGTAATTTAAATTGATTTGAATTTAGAAATGAATTTGGTTTTAAATTCTTTTAAACTCCTTTATTAAATGAGTATTTCTTTAATATGTGAAATTAAAGGTTTTTGAATTGTTTTAAACTTTGTTTAAGATAAATTTGTATTCATTTTAAATCTTAATTTTAAAATGAAATTTGAAAGTAAATTTAAAGTAAATTGTTTTTAAATACTTTGTAAATGATAACTTAATCATTAATAAGAACAAAGTTTTATCTTAAAGTAAATTAGAATTTAATGATTTGTAATTCATTAAATTATTAAGGTAATTTAAATGGATAATTAATTTATTTAATTAATTAATGAAATGGACAATTAATTAAAGTAATTAATGGTTTAAATTGATTGATCAAAGTTTAAGATTAACTATTCTTAGAATAATTAATTTGTAATTAACAAATCATTAATGGGATAAGATTAGATTTTAAACTAATGATTAAAGATTAAATAATGAAGTAAGTAAAAATTAATTAAGTTACAATTCACACTTAATTAATTATATAATTAGGATTAATTAATGGATTATTAAAAATTTATTAATTTGTAATTAATATTGACTAATGTAAGTTAATTACTTTAGGAAGTAATTAAAGAATTTTTAATGATGGTCATTAACTTAAGATTATTTAATAATTAATTAATGTGATTAATTTTAATAATTAATTAGATTAATTAATAATGATAATCATTTGTGAATTGTTTAACTATAATTACTTAGTGGAAGTAATTAAGGAATTAATGACTAAATGTAATTAATTGAGTTTAGAGTGATTATTTAAGTTAATTAATTAAGTTTAACAAATTTAAGATAATCGCTGGATGATTTGATAAGTGTAATTACTTAATGTAATTAATGGAGTGTAATTACTTAGTGAAGTAATTAATGGTAATTACTGGATGTAATTATTGGAAGATGATTTAAGAGTGGAAGTAATTTGAGTATAATTACTGTAATTAATCAAGGAATTAATTAAGATAATTAATGAAGGAGTAATTTATTTATTTAATGAAGTAATTAAGGGTAGTTAATTACTAAATATGATTAATCAAGAGTGATTAATAATTATGATTTAATTAAGATTAATTACTTAATGTAATTAATTTAAATAAAGTAATTAATCAAAATATAATTAAGGATCATTAATTAATATAATTAGTGATGTAATTAAAGTTTGATTAATTAAAGATTAGTTAATCAATAATGATAAGTGTTTAAAATGATTAATGTAATTAATTATAGTTAATTAATTAATGAACTAATTAAAAGTTAATTATTTTTTTTGGTTAAGAGTAATTAATTTGTGAAATTAATTAAAGGATAATTACTTGAATATAATTAAAGAATAATTAATCAAGGGTGATTAATTAAGGTAGATAATTAGAGAATAATTAATTAATTAATGGATATGTAAGCAAGATTTATATTGATGTAAGTAATTAATTTAATTCACTTTAAATTAATTAGAGATGGAAGTAATTAATTTAATTCATTTTAAATTAATTATTGATGTTGTGATGTAGTAAATCATTGCTTATGTATGGATGGATGATATTGGTTGCCTTGAATGGTTTGAGATAAGTAATGCTGTGTGATATGGATGCTTTGGATTGAATTATGATGATAATATGGATTATCTATTTTTGATGATAATATGGATTATCTGTTTGTGATGATAATGTAGATTATTTATTGTGGTATGTGAATTATCTATCTGTGTGTATATAGATAAAGAAATTGAATTGTTTCAAACTTTAAAACAACTTGGCCTTAAAAGATACGCTTTGGATTTCGATGAGACCGGGATCGTGTTTCCAGATTTGGATATTCGAAAACCACATCGATCCAAATTAACGATAGGTCGTGAATCTCAAGTGAAGAGTGAAGATTCGAGGTGTAAGGACTATTCATTGTCAAAACTCTGAAGGTGATTCCAATACGAGTTTAACGGGGTAGTACTTTCAGATTCGAGATGAAGATTCAGAGTGCGAGGGTTATCGTCGTTAACTCTGAGGGTGATTCCAAAATGAGTGTAACGACATAATGCCTTCGGTTTCGTTCGAACCCGAAACGAACTTGTATGGATTGAATGTTTTTAGAACATCGTTAGGTGGACGATGAGTATTCCAAGATAGATGTGTTCTATAAAGGTAATCGTAGCCTCAAGCCTCATCAACCAGGAATGGCTAAAACATAGGAGGTGCAACAAGGTTAAGTGGGTCATGTCCAAGTAGGACGAGATTTTCCTAGGTCTAGAGGTCCCTTTTTATTCGACAGTGGGGGCAGTTGGAACGCACACCAACTGCGGGGTTGTCTTGTTGGGACTGTCCAGTGAGGGATAGTTCCGGCCTTGTGTTGCAGGGGATTGGGAGTAATCCTCGGTACGGTGATCTAGGCCACGTACTGTGACGGGCGGTACCCCAGTTGCCCTGCCATTGTATAGAATCCAAAATCCAATAAATGCCATCGGTTTTGATTGTTTTACCCACTTTTGCGGCCAGTAGTTGGAATTTAATCATGTAACAATTTCGACTATTTCTTATTTACTTGAAAACCCTAGACCTATTATAATATCACTGGATTTCCTATCAAATGTTTTGGTTAGCATAGGGTAAAAACTTACCCATGTTTATGTGTGGGAAGTCTTACGTGATACCTTTTGTTTTCAAAGGATTTTCAAAGTTAAGCAACTTTAACCTGTTACTCACACCAGACCTATGTCTGACCCAGAGTTTATTTTCTGTTTTCCTTAAACTCTTGGCTACTCCAATTTTTACGAGTAGCCAAGGGATTCAGGTTAGCTTTGACGAATTGTGGAGGAGTAATGGAGCAGGAGGCTTCAGCGTGTAGATATATAGTGTTCCGCTGTGTGATCTCTGAGTCAAATATTTGTGTTCTATTGAGTTGTAATAACTAGATAGGTGTTTATAACTATCTTGTATGTGATGTATAATCTTTGTAACTCTGATAGTTGTTGTATACTATGTAATACTTATATTATTAATATAATTTATTTGTTCCGCTGTTGAGATTTTGATGTTGTTTCTTCTTTCTTCTCTTTCTTTCTCTTTTATACCCCTTTCTTTCTTATTAATGATGCGTCATTCTGTAGAGATGAATGGCGAGTCGTTATACCCGGCTAAACTGAATAATGAGCGCTAAATTTACAAACACGTAGATATGTCAATCACAAAATTCACCATTAAGATTCGATGTGGGTCTCGGATAACCAACAAGAATCCGGCTCCCCGTCGCACCAAAATTTAAATGTGGTTTTACGGGCCAAAGAGGTTTTCACATTCACACAGTAATATATTCACAGACGTCACAGCTCAGCACAAAGCAAATCATATCACATAGTATCACAATCATATATCAGAGATATAAATCAATATAAAGCATTCAATAATAATCAATCATCTACAATTAAGATGAATTAGTCGTATGATTAAAATTAATTAACCACATAATTATTTTCACTAATTATCCTTAATTAATGAATAATTATTCTTAATTATAAATTAATTAATTCTTATTACTAATTAATTATTCTTAATCGCTTTAATTAACTAATTATTCCATAATTAACTACCTTAATTAATTAATTCTTAATTAATAATTAATTAACCTTTAATTAATTATTTTTAATTATTAAGTAATTATAAATCATTTATCTTTATTAATGATTAAATTATTATTAAAAATCTTTAATTAATAAACTTCCAAAATTAATCATCATTAACCCAAAAATTAATTTAAAAGATTAGGGTTAATTAAAAATAAAAAACAATATTTCATCTTAATTAACTTTTTAATTACATTATTTAATTAAAATAAATTAAGGATCTATTTATAAATAATGATTATATAATTAAAATAAACTTTGTGACGACCCTGACTCGACCTTCGAAAATCGGCACCGAATACGACACTCGTATTCAAATGCCACAGATCCAAACGTCGAATATGATTCGCCGAAGCTTGTAACACATCAAGTATAACAACACAGCGGAAGAAAAAGAAAATAATATCATTGATATTGAACATTCATTACAACAATGATACAATATGAATCAATATCAGAGATACAATGAATATCGGAAAACAATAAACAACAGCGGAAAACAGATAGCCAAGAGATAACTCCAATCCAATGCTTCCAAAGTCACTAGCTCGAACCACCATCGTGTTTCACCTAGATGAGCAAGTCTCGTCCGCTGAACCCAAAGAATCCAATATCCAGGATCTCCAAAGAATTCCAAAGAGAAAGCTAAAAGCTACCAAATCGATATCTATATCTACTATCTGAAAAACCAAACTCTAGACTACCCGTGTGGAAAATCGTGGGCACCCAGAGTTTAGGAAGGGAACAGTAAACTCCGGGTCAGTCATGGGACTGGTATGTGCAAACAAAAACAGTTTTATCTTTTACAATAAAAAAAAATCATTTAAATTTGAAATCCACAATGCTTTTTGGAAAATGAAACTACCATAAGGCCTCCCGCCACACACACCATGCAAACGCAGAATTGGAGGAGATTTTTCCTTATGATAGTCAAACATGCTTGATATGCGGAAACCATTTGATATTATTATTAGTGCATAGTGGAAAACATTTCGAAAGTATAATATTAATCTTCGCCAGCATATAACATTTCGTCGTATGCCTACTATAGCTACCATGTTCAATAGTAGGTTACCACCACATTCCATGGCAGGTTATACAACTAAAACCGTACTAGGCGTGTATTGTTTCTTTGGGTTTTCCAACAAATGGTCAGGCCAAGGAACTTCCCATTACCACATGGGTACGCCTCTAGAGGGACGCCGTGAGAACCTACCCAGCTCTCTGCTAACACAAGGCCGGCAACCCCCTTCCCCAGGAATAAAACCTAAGATATGCCACCCTCGGTCCTTCGAGTCCTTTATCCGAGGGCCCTCCAACAACAACATCACACGGTAATAAATATACTACAGTGTCCACACGATTAAGTATCTGGGCACCATACCAAGATACTACCCTTTTCCAAAAGGAATGGTCATACCCTAGGGGCGCTACCCCTGAAACCTTGCGACATCTTTCCTGTTTTGACCATTTCCGGGGTGTGAGGCTCGACGAAGTCTCGTCCACAAAGCTACGCTTTTTCACAAAAGCCATGCTTCGATCAACAAATGATCAGCAACACTTCGTATGCCACATTACCAAATTGGAAATGTATCACTAGTAACCATCAACTACATAACCTCTGAGCTCGTACATTTCAAAGAAGGGTGTTAAGCTAATAGAATAAATCTCCGCCACCAAACAGAAATGTATTTGATAGAAACCGGTTTTACATCTCAAAGTGTAACGTCAGACACACATCCATACAAGTTTGTTCCGGGTTCGAACATAACCGAAGGCACTTCCGAAGAAGCCCTTGCAATCCAGGTATTCACAATGCCGATCGGACTTCCGATCACTTAGGGAATATCTATACCGTAGCTACTAAGTGCAGAGACAATCGATAGGTCATCCTATCATTCTCGCAAATACCCGGTCTTCACGACCGATCTTCAAATGCTATCCATAACGAACGTATCGTTATTCGAAAGGGGTTATATGACAAAAGGTCCTCTCCCGGCTAAACCAAATAACGAGCGCAATATTTTAAAAAAATATGGATATGGGATTTCAATTAAGTCACGACTTAATAATTCCAAACTTTCTTTCAAATGGTTTAAATCAATTACCATTTTAAATCTTTATATAAAAAGATTCATTTCATAAAGTTCACCCAGTTTCATAAAGATCCATTCACGGATTTCAAAACAATTTCCATTTCAATTGGATTAATTCATTTAAATCTTTAAGTCAAGATTTATCTCATAGCTTCCAAAATTTCGTTTCCAAGATTTTTCCATAATTCGAAAAATCATTTTCAGTTCAAACTTGAAATCCCTTTAATATAAATTGGAAGTTCATTACTTATATGAAAGCTTTTATTGTTTTGAAAACAACTGTTTTATTTCGGAAAATCCGATTTTATTTACACAAGTTAACATTTTTCAAATTCCCAAAACAACATTTTAAAATGGTTTAAACTGATATAAGCTTGTATACCTTTTTTTAAATCATAAATACCGAATACATAATTCAATTTCAGATATTGAATTCCAATTTAAATCGAATTATTCAAATTCCAAATCTCTATTAGTTATTCAAAATAACTTTCATTCTAAAACCACCTTTTCAAAAGCTTTTCACATTAAACTTAATTTATTCCCAAAACTATTTGAATTTAAAAATTCAAATTCAAAACTTATTTAAAAATCTGTGACTTAACCGATTTCCACGTGCAATCCATATTTGTGTGTGTATAAGTGTAGCCCATAGGTTTTTCACAATAGTGCAACAACAATCATCACATCACAGATTAAAGCGCATAAATATCGATAAGCGGTATAAACTATAATGCTTATCTTCATTCACAGATTCATACATAAAGTAAATTTATCAATAACAAAGATTCATCGTTATAATTCGATGTGGGTTTCGGATAACCAACTGGGATCCGACACCCTGTTGCATCGAATTTCAAATGTCGTTTTATGGGCCAAGGGGTTTTCATATCTACACAGAAACAATCACAAAAATTACAATTCAGCACAAAGCAATTCATATCTCATAGCATTACAATTACATATCAAATAATATCAATCCATCATACAACATTCAATAACAATCAACATCTTTGATTAAGTTCAGTAAAACGTGCGGTTTTAAAATTTATTACTCACATAATTACTTTCATTAGTAATCTTTAATCAATGATTAATTATCATTAACTACAATCTATTAAGTCTTAATCTCCTTCATTAATTAATCATTTCTTTAATTAATTATCTTAATTAATTAACCGTTAATTGTAATTAATTAAAACTTAATTACTTATTCCTTAATTAGTTACTTTAATTAATTACTCCTTAATTAATAATGATTTCTTAATCACTTTAAGTTAATTAACCTTTGGTTAATTATTCCTAATTTAATTACCTTAATTAAATAACCACATTGATTCTTGATTGTTAACTGATTAAGTTAATTACTTTTATTAATTGACTATTCCTTAATTATTAATTATTAAATAGAAAATTATTACAAAACATTGATCGTTAATTACCATTTCATCATCATAAATAAATTTGGTTTTTAAATTAAGACTTAAACATTTGATTTATCTTTTAAATTTTTATTAAGTTAAATGTTGAAACAACCTTTATTTAAAAGAAAATATATAATTTGAAAATATTTTTGAACTTCATACATTTTAAATAATTGATTCAACACCGTTTACTTGAATCTCCATTTGCAATTATCATTAATTTATTAAGAAAAATGATTTAACTTGTGTTTCCAAAAAATTTAGTTAAAACTGTAATTTACTGTTTTTATATCCAACCCGTGGCTTCCCCGAGTCATCCCCGAGACAACCACCTCCTTACTTCGAGTTATAGCCCAAATTGACCCGTGTAAAAGTTTTTAACAAAAAATTGTCTAAGTCTTAAAATTAACCCGATACAAAGCTAAAAAGACTCGAGCTCGACTTCGAGTTTTCTCCCTAATCCCCTGCGTAACACTTCGAGCTACCATCCTTCCTCCCCAACCCATCACAGCTGACACCAATTCCTCATGTGCCCGTGCACGGCTAAGTTCGTCAACGTTGGTCGAAGCTGCGGCCACCAGCACGTCAACGTCCATCCCCCAAACCATTGCAAACACCTAGAATCCCATTTTATTTCGAAATCGCGAATCGAAGCATTTCGACCCAAAACCATCATCAGGAACGTCATCCAATAACTGCCTCATGCCACCACCTTTGGCTGTTATCGGCCACCAATTTTTGTCTGAAGCCTCGTCATCGTGTGACGCATCAATTCGCACCGGAGGGACACAGTCCGATCACTTGTGGATGGTGCAGCCTCGTCGTCTCGAACATGAACAAAAAAATGGGTCACTAAGCCCTAATTTGATCTCGAATTAAAGATGTAATGATTTGTAAACTGATCTAGTATTTTTCTGGTGATCTTGAACGTTAGATCTTGTTGCCACCACGAACTCGAGGCCCATAACTACATAGATAACCAGAATTGCTCAAAAATTCATTTTCAGTTCAACTTCCATTATCTCAACCAAAGCTTAATGAAAAATTTGCATTTTGTTTTCAAAAATCATCATTTTTGAAGGGGATTTGAATGGTATTACTAACATTAACATTTGTGAAGTTTGAAATTCTTCAATATTTGAATTTGTAACTGTGTTTCGTAACTTTCAGGAAGAAAACTATATAAGACTTTGCTTAAATTTCTTACTGAAACATAGTACAGGGTTTAAACAAAACTTTAATTTGTTTTCAATTTACTTCCAGAAGAAATGAGGAGAGAAGATTCAGATTTGGATATTGGTTAACCTGTAAACCAAAAATTTCTTTGTTTATTAAGTTCCCAGTAAAAAAAAAATTCAAACCTGCTTTGATTGATTACTGGAAACTATAGTGCAAGTTTAAAACAAAATTTCAAAACTTTCTTTTGATTTAATTACTGGAAAACATAGTACAAGTTTCAAAAACTCCATCTTATTTATTTTTTAATTTCACAGAAAATAGAGAGGGTGTTTGACAGGCTTTTTTTATATCTTGAAGCTAAACAGGGAGTTACATTCATGTGCAATCATACACAGGCCAAACATTCATTCACATACTAAAAATTCTTGCATGCAAATCAACAATTAACTTTAGTATACCATCCAAGAATTCACACAGCAACAAAGATTGGAAAAAAACAAAGGTTTACTCACAATTTTTTTTCCAGAAGCTCCTGATGGTTTTCCAAAACAGAGAGGAAGGGCTGCAATTTTTCTTCTTTCCTTACTTTAAAAGCTTGGGGTTTTAGATCTGCAAATTAATAGTTACAGATCTGTGATTATTATTTTTATGTTTATTCACTTATTTCATTAACAAGAGAAATTTTCATTTACTTACAGTTGAATGTATATAACAGAGAAGTTTTCCTTTTTCCTGAAACTTGAAAACCAAATGTAGAATAAAGCTTTGATCTTGGTTTTCCTGCAAAAAAACTGGATATTGTTGTATTTAAATTCCTTGTTGTATTCATTTATTTAATCATTAAAAATAACAATTTTTTTTTCAGATTACTTACAGTTTTGAAATATCAGAGAAGCTTTCTTTTTTCTGCAGTTTTGAAAGCAGGAACCAGGTTTAGCCTTAAACTTGATTTTTCCTGCAATTCATTGAATGTTATTGTATTAATCCTTGCTTCATTATAGATTGCAATTGCAAATATAGATTAAAAGGTTACTTCCCTTTTCAATTATTTCCAGAAAAAGAAACATTGCACTGCTCTTTGTCAACCTGAAGCTTCCCTGTTTTTTTTTTGAAATCTACAGTTTTGTTTTGAGTTGATTGTTAAAACATGATCTAAAAATCATAATTTTATTAACTATAAAACTTTAAAAACTTACCTGAGAGATGAATGCTTTAAGATGATTCATATATTTTTCCTTTTTCCTTTTGAATTGAAATGAAGAAAGCTTGACAGTTTTTCTTTTCTTTTTTTTTTCAATTTTTAAGTTTGAGGATGAAAGAAAATTTTCTTTTCTTAGGCCTGAGAAGAAAATGAAGATAGCTTGGTCTCAAAAAATTTCTTATGCATGCTTCCTATTTTTTTCTTTTGTATGTTATTTTACATTTTAATTTAAAAGAAAATTAATTTAAATGCCACTTGTCAAATTCATGTTAACACTTGTAAGTTTCTTGTATTATCATTTTACAAATGTTAAAATGTAAACATTTTATGTTGAAAGAAACAATTTTTTTGCCACTTGTAATGCTAGGTTATGTTTATCTTACATTTGTTTGTAAATATGAACACTTGTGAAAAAATTTCAAATTTATGTATAAGTCCTTAATGTAAATTATTTTGTTAATGTTTGCTTTTAAACCTTCTTTTATATTATTTTTTTAATTACAAATCATGTTTTATAACTTAACATATGTATTACATTTTTAAATTTTTAAATATACAACTATATTTATATGTTCCAATGTTTTTAAATTTTTTTATCAAATCTAATTTTATATCTTAAATTCAAATTCAAAATTTAATAAAAAATCAATTTATACTTATAAATGAACAAATAATCAAATACCTTTTTATAAATATATCTTTATATTCCAATTATCATTTGTTTCTCTTAAATTCCAAATAAAATTCTATTTGTAATCCATTTAATTTCAAGTCAGTTAATTTTATTTACAATCTTTTGATATATTTATTCATTCAAATTAATTAAATTCCAATATAATAACATTTTAATCTCAAATTCAACTCTCAAATTATTACATATATATATATATATATATATATATATATATAAACACAAATCAAACACATATCTTATTTATCTTTAAAATATAAAGTTTGATATACATCCAATATTAACCTATAAAAACTTATTCTTAAATTCCAAATCATTCTTGAATTTTAAATCTCACAATTAAATTAAAGATAAATTTTATATACAAATATCTGATATAAATTGGAAAAACAATTCACATTCATTCACAATTTGATTTCAAAAATTAAATTAATTGTCAAATTAAACTTGTTCAAAATTCGGGAATGTTACTGATTCCCCCCCTTAGAAAATTTCGTCCTCGAAATTTGAAAGGGAGACAATTAAGAACAGATGAAAGATAGAGAAATATCTTTCCGACAAAATTGAATATCTATTATGCATTTGTCTTACCAAATCAGAATATCAATAATGGATACAAGATCAAATTATGATACTTGGGTCACCAGATCTACGAGTATACAGGTGATTGGTTAGTTTGAAAGATAACTAACCACTCGTAGAATATACCGAAACCTAAAAGAACAAATAAATGAATTTAATCTTCCATAATTCTCAAACACTAGGTATGGATTCCAAGCTCAAGTCAGAATACCCCAAAGAATAGACAGAAATAAGGATATAGTCCAAAACTTTTAGTTTAAATAACCAAAATATACCTATCAACCATAGCAACCAAAGCAAAAAATTTATCCAAACAAACAATTCTGACCCATCTGTAGTTTATGTCCCATGCAAACATAACAAAGCTTCTTCCTGGAGCAGCCATGAATCATCAAAGAATTGAAAAGACGAATCAAAGGAGATTGATAGAGAAAGTTATTTCCGCTATTGCAGGGTATCGACCATTTATAGTCATATTCCCCTTTCCACTATCTCGTCCTCTTCTTGCACTCGTACTCACTATCAGTGGATAGTAAGAGAATTTACTGAGGCATACGAATATATATCTTAGGGACATACTCATTCTAGGGTATACTTCATCCTATCTCTAATGAGCTACCTAATGTGTTATACTCCTGAGCTAAAGTTTCAACCTTCAGCTCTGATACCAAATGTGATAGTCTAGGCTTTGCAACCATCGACAGCGGCTCACTCGACTGGTAGGCTTTTCAACCATCCTTGCCCCGCCGTGACATACATTGGTACCCGAAACTTACTTTTACGACTAGCCTTTCGATTGTCACGGCTTCGCCTAACCAACCCCGTAAAGAGGACATGTGGGGGTAAGAGTCTCCCGTTCGCCAACAAACGCGAAGCGAGAACCCCCCATCACATTTCACCAAGACAAGCAAGGTTAGTCATGGGACTGGTATGAGCAAACATAAATAGTTTTATCTTTTAAAATAAACAAAAGAATTTAAATTTGAAATACGCAATGCTTTTTGGAAAATGAAACTACCATTAGGCCTCCCGCCACACACACCATGCAAACGCAGAATTGGAGTAGATTTCTCCTTATGATAGTCAAACATGCTTGATACGCGAAAACCTTTTGATATTATTATTAGTGCATAGTGGAAAACATTTCGAAAGTATAATATTAATCTTAGCCAACATACAATATTTCGTCGTATGCCTACTATAGCTACCATGTTCAATAGTAGGTTACCACCACATTCCATGGCAGGTTACACAACTAAAATCGTACTAGACGCGTATTGTTTCTTTGGGTTTTCCAACAAATGGTTAGGCCAAGGAACTTCCCATTGCCACATGGGTATGCCTCTGGAGGGACGCCCCGAGAACCTACCCGACTCTCTGCTAACACAAGGCCGACTACCCCCTTCCCGGAGAATAAAACCTAGGATATGCCACCCCCGGTCTTTTGGGACCTTTATTCGAGGGCCCTCCAACAACAACATCACACGGTAATAAATATACTACAGTGTCCACACGAGTAAGTTTCTGGGCTCCATACCATGATACTACCCTTTTCCAGAAGCAATGGTCATACCCTAGGGGTGCTACCCTTGAAACCTTGCTGCATCTTTCCTATTTCGACCATTTCTGGGGTGTGAGGCTCGACGAAGTCTCGTCCACAAAGCTACGCTTTTTCACAAAAGCCATGCTTTGATCTACAAATGATCAGCAGCACTTCGTATGCCACGTTACCAAATTGGGAATGTATCACTAGTAACCATCAACTACATAACCTCTGAGCTAGTACGTCTCAGAGAAGGGTGTTAAGCTAAGAGAATAAATCTCCGCCACCAAACAGAAAAGTATTCGATAGAAACCGATTTTACATCTCAAAGTGTAATGTCAGACACACATCCATACAAGTCTGTTCCAGGTTCGAACAGAACCGAAGGCACTTCCGAAGAAGCCCTTGCAATCCGGTTATTCACAATCCTGATCGGACTTCCCATCACTTAGGGAATCTCTATACCGTAGCTACTTAGTGTAGAGACAATCGATAGGCCATCCTACCGTTCTCGCAAATACCCGGTCTTCACCACCGGTCTTCAGATGCTATCCATAACGACGTATCATTATTCGGAATGGGTTATATGACACAAGGTCCTCTCCAAACTAAACTGAATAACGAGCGCAATATTTTAAAAACATATGGATATAGGTTTTCAATTAAGTCACAACTTAATAATTCCGAACTTTCTTTCAAATGGTTTAAATCAATTACCACTTTAAATCTTTAAATAAAAAAAATCATTTCATAAAGTTCACCCAGTTTCACAAAGATCCATTCACGGATTTCAAAACAATTTCCGTTTCAATTGGATTAATTCATTTAAATCTTTAAGTCAAGATTTATCTCATAGCTTCCAAAAACTCATTTCCAAGATTCTTCCATAATTTGGAAAATCATTTTCAATTCAAACTTGAAATCCCTTTAATATAAATTGGAAGTTCATTACTCATATGAAAGCTTTTATTATTTTGAAAACAACTGTTTTTATTTCGGAAAATCCGATATTATTTATACAAGTTAACATTTTTTAAATTCCCAAAACAACATTTTAAAATGGTTTAAACCATTAGAAGCTTGTATACCTTTTTTCAAATCAGAAATATCGAATACAGAATTCAATTTCAGATATTGAGTTCCAATTTAAATCGAATTATTCAAATTCCAAATCTCTATTGGTTATTCAAAATAACTTTCATTCTTAAAACACCTTTTCAAAAGCTTTTCAGATTAAACTAATTTATTCCCAAAACTGTTTGAATTTAAAAATTCAAATTCAAAACTTATTTAAAATCTGTGACTTAACCGATTTCCACGTGCAATCCATATTTGTGTGTGTATAAGTGTAGTCCAGGGGTTTTTCACAAAAGTGCAACAACAATCATCACATCACAGATTAAAGCGCATAAATATCGATAAGCGGTATAAACTATAACGCTTATCTTCATTCACGGAAATATAGATAAAGTAAATTTATCAATAAAAAAGATTCCTCGTTACAATTCGATGCGGGTTTCGGATAACCAACTGGGATCCGACTCCCTGTTGCATCGAATTTCAAATGTCGTTTTACGGGCCAAGGGGTTTTCATATCTACACAGAAACAATCACAAAAATTACAATTCAGCACAAAGCAACTCATATCTCATAGCATTACAATTACATATCAAATATATATCAATCCATTATACATCATTCAATAACAATCAACATCTTTGATTAAGTTGAATAAAACGTGCGGTTTTAAAATTTATTACTCACACAATTACTTTCATTAGTAATCTTCAGTCAATGATTAATTATCATTAACTACAATCGATTAAATCTTAATCTCCTTCATTAATTAATCATTTCTTTAATTAATTATCTTAATTAATTAGCCCTTAATTGTAATTAATTAAACCTAAATTACTTATTACTTAATTAATTACTTTAATTAATTACTCCTTAATTAATAGTGATTTCTTAATCACTTTAAGTTCATTAACCTTTAGTTAATTATACCTAATTTAATTACCTTAATTAATTAACCACATTGATTCTTGATTGTTAACTGATTAAGTTAATTACTTTTATTAATTGACTATTCCTTAATTATTAATTATAAAATTATTACAAAACATTGATCGTTAATTACCATTTCATCATCATAAATAAATTTGGTTTTTAAATTAACACTTAAACATTTGATTTATCTTTTAAATTTTTATTAAGTTAAATGTTGAAACAACCTTTATTTAAAAGAAAATATATAATTTGAAAATATTTTTGAACTTCATAAATTTTAAATAATTGATTCAATACTATTTACTTGAAACTCCATTTACAGTTATCATTAATTTATTAAGAAAAATGATTTAACTTGTGTTTCCAAAAAAATTAGTTAAAACTATAATTTACTGTTTTTATGTCCAACTTGTGGCTTCCCCGAGTCATCTCCGAGACAACCACCTCCTTACTTCGAGTTCTAGCCCAAATTGACCCGTGTAAAATTTTTTAACAAAAATTTGTCTAAGTCTTAAAACTAACCCGATACAAAGCTAAAACGACTCAAGGTCGACTTCGAGTTTTCTCCCTAATCCCCTGCGTAACACTTCGAGCTACCATCCTTCCTCCCGAACCCATCACAGCTGACACCAATTCCTCCACGTGCACGGCTAAGTTCGTCAACGTTGTTCGACACTGCGGCCACCAACACGTCGACGTACATCCCCCAAACCGTTGCAAACACCCAAAATCCAATTTTATTTCGAAATCGCGAATCGAAGCATTTCGACCCAAAACCATCATCAGGAACGTCATTCAATAATTGCCTCGCGCCACCATCTCTGGCCGTTATCGGCCACCAATTTCGGTCTGAAGCCTCATCATCGTGTGACGAATCAATTCGCACCGGAGGGACACAGTCCGATCACTTGTGGATGGTGCAACCTCGTCTTCTCGAACATGAACAAAAAAATGGGTCACTAAGCCCAAATTTGATCTCGAATTAAAGATGCAATGATTTATAAACTGATCTAGTATTTTTCTGGTGATCTTGAACGTTAGATATTGTTGCCACCACGAACTCGAGGCCCATGACTACATAGATCTCCAGAATTGCTCAAAAATTCATTTTCAGTTCAACTTCCATTATCTCAACCAAAGCTTAATGAAAAATTTGCATTTTGTTTTCAAAAATCATCATTTTTGAAGGAGATTTGCATGGTATTAATGACATTAGCATTTGTGAAGTTTGAAATTCTGCAATATTTGAATTTATGACTGTGTTTCATAACTTTCAGGAAGAAAACTATATAAGACTTTGCTTAAATTTCATACTGAAACGTAGTACGGGGTTTAAACAAAATTTTAATTTGTTTTCAATTTACTTCCAGAAGAAGTAAGGAGATAAGATTTAGATTTGGATATTGGTTAACCTGTAAACCAAAAATTTCTATGTTTATTAAGTTCCAAGTAAAAAAAAAATTCAAACCTGCTTTGATTAATTACTGGAAACCATTGTGCAAGTTTAAAACAAAATTTCAAAACTTTCTTTTGATTTAATTACTGGAAAACACAATACAAGTTTCAACAACTTCATCTTATTTATCTTTCAATTTCATAGAAAATAGAGAGGGGGTTCGATAGGCTTTTTTTATCTTGGAGCTAAACAGGGAGTTACATTCATGTGCAATCATACACAGGCCAAACATTCATTCACATACTAAAAATTCTTGCATGCAAATCAACAATTAACTTTACTATACCATCCAAGAATTCACACAGCAACAAAGTTTGAAAAAAAAAGGTTTACTCACATTTTTTATTCAGAAGCTCCTGATGGTTTTTTAAAATAGAGAGGTAGCCCTGCAATTTTTCTTCTTTCCTTGCTTTAAAAACTTGGGGTTTTAGATCTGAAAATTTATAGTTACAGATCTGTGATTATGTTTGTTATGTTTATTCACTTATTTCATTAGCAACAGAAATTTTCATTTACTTACAGTTGAATGTATAACAGATAAGTTTTCCTTTTTCCTGAAACTTAAAAACCAAATATAGAATAAAGCTTTGATCTTGGTTTTCCAGAATTTTTTTTTTTGGATATTGTTGTGCTTAAATTCCTTGTTGTATTCATTTATTTAATCATTAAAAATAACAAAAAAAATTTAGATTACTTACAGTTTTGAAAAATTAGAGAAGCTTTCTTTTTTCTGCAGTTTCGAAACCAGAAACCAAGTTTAGCCTTAAACTTGATTTTTCCTGCAATTCATTGAATGTTATTGTATTAATCCTTGCTTCATTATAGATTGCAATTTCAAATTCAGATTAAAAGGTTACTTCCCTTTTCGATTATTTCCAGAAAAAGAAACTTTGCACTGCACTGTGTCAAAACCTGAAGCTTCCTTGTTTTTCTTGAAATCTGCAGTTTTGTTTTGAGTTGATTGTTAAAACTTGATCTAAAAATCTTAACTTTATTAACTATAAAACGTTAAAAACTTACCTGAGAGATGAATGCTTTAATATGATTTAGATATTTTTCATTTTTCTTTTTGAATTAAATTGAAGAAAGCTTGACAGTTTTTTTCTTTTTTCTTTTTCAGTTTTTAAGTTTGAGGATGAAAGAACATTTTCTTTTCTTAGGCCTGAGAAGAAAATGAAGATAGCTTGGTTTCAAAAAAAATTCTTTTGCATGCTTCTTATTTTTTTCTTTTGTATGTTATTTTACATTTTAATTTAAAAGAAAATTAATTTAAATGCCACTTGTCAAATTCATGTTAACACTTGTAAGTTTCTTGTATTATCATTTTACAAATGTTAAAATGTAAACATTTTATGTTGAAAGAAACATATTTTTTTGCCACTTGTAATGCTAGGTTATGTTTATCTTACATTTGTTTTTAAATATGAACACTTGTGAAATTTTTTCAAATTTATGTCTAAGCCCTTAATGTAAATTATTTTGTTAATGTTGTTTTTAAACCTTCTTTTATTTTTATTTTTTTAATTACAAATCATGTTTTATAACTTAACATATGTACTACATTTTTAAATTTATAAATATACAACTATATTTATATGTTCCAATGTTTTTAAATCTTTTTGTCAAATTTAATTTTATATCTTAAATTCAAATTCAAAATTTAATAAAAAATATCAATTTGTACTTATAAATGAATAAATAATCAAATACCTTTTTATAAATATATCTTTATATTCCATTTATCATTTATTTCTCTTAAACTCCAAATCAAATTCTATTTATAATCCATTTAATTTCAAATCAATTAATTTTATTTACAATCTTTTGATATATTTATTCATTCAAATTTTCAAATTAATTAAATTACAATATAATAACATTTGAATCCCAAATTCAAATCTCAAATTATTATTTATATATATATATATAACACAAATGAAACACATATCTTATTTATCTTTGAAATATAAAGTTTGATATATATCCAATATTTACCTATAAAAACTTATTCTTAAATTCCAAATTATTCTTGAATTTTAAATCTCACAATTAAATTAAAGATAAATTTTATATACAAATATCTGATATAAATTGGAAAAAAAATTCACATTCATTCACAATTTGATTTCAAAAATTAAATTAATTGTCAAATTAAACTTGTTCAAAATTTGAGAATGTTACAAACTTAATTACTTTAAACATAACCTACTTAAACCTTTAATTATCCAAACTTTAAATAAAAACAATTATTAAAAAAACATGGGCTTAAAATGTTTTAAAATTTAAATTTGGTTTTAAAGTTAAAACTATTTTTATGTTACACCCAAGACCTCCCAAGACCTTCCCGAGACAAATGCAAGTTTACTTCGAGTTTTCCCCCTAACCAACCCGTATTCCTTTTCAAACTTTGATTTTTGTTTAAGTTTTAGAAAACCCGGTATGCACTCAAAAATACACGAACTCAATCTCGAGCCAGCATACAAATTCCCCGAGGTCCACTTCGAGTTAAACCTTTCTTCCCAAACTCCTGTCTTCTGACACAAACCTAGGCCATGTGCACGTGCACAACCAATCCGACCACCTACGGTTGAAGCTCTGGCCATCAATGAGTCAACGACGACCTCACCGAGCCTCACGATCACCTAGTATTTCGAAACGACGGTGAACTTGAAATCGAGCCATTCGACCCAAAACTGGAACAAAACCGAGCCACCAACAATCGCCTTATACTTCCACCTCCAACCATCAGAGGTCACGCAAACGTACCCAAAGCTTCACCGCTGTCTGGCGCTTCGATCCCCACATGTCTGGTGACACTCGATCCACTATAGACACCGTAGCAGTTCGATTTTCGACCTTGACCCAAACTAGGGCTTAAACCCCATTCCGACCCAACACCGCCGCCATGATGGATGTTCAACCCATCTAAAATTTTTGCCGAGATTACTAAGCCTTCCTCCATTCCTAGGCAAAATCCGGACCACCCCGAGTGCCTCGATCGCCAGAATTTGCCGAAAATAGACTTTCCGTTTAACTTACGAATGCTCGTGATTTCCCAACATAAAATTCATGATTTTATTATTAAAAATCATAGTTTACGAAGACAAATCGGATCATGCAATCAAAACTTAGTTTTTAATCAATAAAATTTTTTGAACAAAATTTGATTTTCTTTTTTTTTATATTTCCAATAAACCAATTTACTTCTAATACTTAAAAATATTTTTAGAATGGAGAACTTGCTAATCCTAACATATTTCATTTAGACATTAAAGTCTCAAGATAATCAGAGAGTGAGATTTTGATTTTTCAAATAGGTTTTGAAACCTGTTATGCCTAGAACAGAGACATTTTTATGTTCTCAGACTTACACAGTCATGTTTATATACATATATACACAGACTTGTTCACATTCAAATGGTTTTCAACTTCACTTCAGACATGATTACAAACAACAGTTAAAAATCTAGATTTAACAAAGGTTTACTCACCTGTAGTTTAAAACAGAAAACCTTTGAAAAGCCTGGAACTTTTATTTTTTAATTTAAAATCAGAAATGACTTTTATCTGTTGTTTTGAAAGCTGGACTTGCTTGATCTTTGTTTGTTAGTTTGATTATTGAGTTGAATTTTGGAGCTTGATTATTAAATTGAGCTTTGCTGTGTTAAGATGATCTTAAGTTTTCAATTTTGAAAAAGAGATGTTTGTTTGATTTATTTTTTTATATTTGCTTTGATGATTTTCTCGTTTGAATTTTCTTTGCAGGCTTTTTCTTTAAAAATGATGAACAAAAGAAATAAGACAGAGGAGATGAAATGTTTATATCGATTTAAATCTTATTTTTATTAATTTTCTCAAAAATAAAAAATAAAATGACACTTGTTAATTCCCTTATTCATGGATTACACTTGTTAAATTATAGGTTAAGATTTCAACACTTGTTAATTTGTTCACGTTATATGTTTACACTTGGATTATGCATACATTAAATATTTTAAATAAATTTTTATAAAGACATTTACTTTATATTATTATATACTATTTAAAAGAAAATGTTTTAAAATTGATTACACATTAAATAAATTACATATGTATTAGTTTTAAATCCAAATTATTTCACTAAGACATTTATTTAAATTTTAAATTCAAATTCAAATTCAAATCTAGCTATATATATATTTGAATTCAAATAACTTTAAAACATTTATTAGTTTGAATTTTAAATTCAAATACAAATTACAATCTTACACATATACACAAATCAATACTTATCTAATTTGTTTTGAAAATTTTCAAATAAATTTTAATTCGACTTCAAAATTTAATATTAATTACTAATTTTATATTAAATGAAAATTGGATTGTTACATATTTCCCCCTTAAGAAAATATTTGTAACAACCCTCATATTTTAAGATTGTGTATTTAAATATTTTATTTAAATATAGCATCGTTAGTCGAATTATAGTCTGAAATGCTAGTTTTTGCATGCGGTCGATTTAGGACTCGGGTCCACTTTCTTTGAGTTCAAAATGCCGTTTGCGACCTTTTTGAGTATAAACTTCGATATGTTTGGAGCTAGCTAAAATTTGACCAATGCACTTTGGACTTTGGGTTTGGGTTAGCCTAAACTACTAACTCTAGCTCCACCCCCACTTCTCTTCATTCACTTTCATTTCCTAATACCTTCAAGCTTTCATAAAAATGGGGGAAGAGAAAGAGAAATAGAATTCCTAAGCCCTAGTTCCATTGCAAATCCATGTTCTAACTCCAAATTCAAAGTGAAGCTATTGGTAAGCATCCTCTTCTTCTTCTCCAACTCATTCTACCTTCAATTTCATAAATTCCTAAAGTCTAACTTAGGAATTTTTTTTCTTTTAAGCTTAGATTCAAGCTTCTTGGGTTGGGATTGAGGAGTCATTATTTTTACCTTGCTCTATAGCTTCTTCTTCCTTGTTTTTGTGCAAAAGGTGAGATTTTTATCTCACATCTATGTCTATAACTATCTTTGATTGTTGGGTATGAATTCCTAACACTTATGTGCATTTGCTTTTGATTTGGATTGAATTGGTGAATATTTCAATTTTTGATGTTTTGAAGTCAAATCTTTAAAAATCCTAACTTTGAAGTTTGAACATGTATTTGGAGTGTGTCGAGGAGCCTATAGGACTGGGTTGTCGCGTGGCATAAATCCTTGTTGCAATTGCTCGAACGATTGGCTCTATTTGGATTCTTGCCCCTTTGGGGAATAGGCTGGAAATGCTGGGTAACAGGTACCAGTCGACTGGCACCGTGAGTCCAGTCGACTGACCTGTAACCCAAGAGTTTTTCAGGGTCTGGTCCAGTCGAGTTCTCAAAGAGCTAGTCGACTGACGTGCTCTACTTTGCCTATTTCGCCTATTTTGCTTGAAATTCCAATTTTTATCGATTCATGGTTTTTCGATTTGTTGTTATCATTTAACATCGACCTTGATGATTTTTATTTTGGAATTTTTGGGTATATCCATTTTTATGGGTTTGGAATAGATTTCTTTGGATTTAATTCACGTCTTTGAACGTGAAATTTTGGTGATTACTTGTTCTTTCAGTCATCTTTATGGTTTGTCACTTTAAAACGCAAAGGTTTCTATGCTAGTAGTAAATATTAAACTCTTTCTCAAAGATGATTTCAACTCTATTTTTAATACAAAGTCCTTTATAAAACCATTCTCCAATCTATTAGTGCACACAAACCTTTACCTCATTCATTCAAGTAATCCAATTAAACGACTTTGCAAATTAAGTGGTATGAAACGCTTGCGTTTACTTCGTCGGTTAATTCTTAGCCTCATTCGATTGAAACTCTTGTGACAACTTTCGAGTGGAGATTTACAATTTGTTCGTAAATAGTTAAGTTAAGTAAGTGGTTATGGGACATGAAGCTAAACTCATATATTTACTAGCTAAGTGTAATCGAGAATTGTTGATGATCGATGAGGATCATTTTGGTGGTTTTGACTAACGATGTGTGATGTCTCTTTGTCTGCAAGGGAGACTAAACACCGTTTTGTGGAGTTTCGACTCAAATTGGTAGGGTAGCGACCCATGGTATTCGGGCCTTTTGTGGAGCTTCGGCTCAAATTGATGGTTAGCAACCATGGAATAACGTTTCGTTTGTGATGCACGTGTTGGTGAGTTTCCATGCTCCCGTTTTGTGATAGGCCTCCCCGTTTTTGTGATTTTTGGATTTCTATTGGTGATTTCTAGAATTTGTGTTTCACCAAGATTCGTGATTTATATTGATAAGCTTTATCAATATTTGTGCATTGGTGAATTTGTGTTTCACTAACTTTTGTGAATTTGTGTTTCAACAACTTTTACGATTGGCATTGATAAGTTTGTCAATATTTGTGGCTTGGTGAATAGAGTAAACAATAGACATTCTTTTTTATGTTATGAGATTTCTTGAGATATTGTATGATTTTTGTTGTGGTCAAATGTATATTTTTCATAGTATGGCATTATTGTTGTCATACGTTTTGTTATATCTCTTATTCCATCTCATTTTGTCTGATATTTATAGCTAGACTGATCCGTTTTTTATTTTCTTATTTAATAATATTCGGGTCAGACCGAGATGTTACATGTGCTTCTACTTGACCCCTCATCTGGGAGTATTACCTGACTTTTGGCTAACTACGCTATATTGGTAGTTTTTGTTGTTAAACATTCGAGATAGAGACTTCTTGATGTATACATATTCTTTTGTCTAGCACTTGTATCTATTCTTTTGCAATACTGTGGATCTTGTTTGACTACTACTCTGATAAACACTTCTTAGTGTTATATTCATATCTGTTTCCGTCTTTGTGATATGGATATCTGTGACTGATTTATGTTATGATTATTTCTATATTTGTTTTCAAATATCATATATAGTCACTGTGTAGATGCTTTGATTTTGTATCGGTGTGTCGGATTTCCTCTTGTTATACTATCAGACACACCGTTGCTCGCACAAGACAATTACATGGATGGTCGCTCCTCAACTGCCATATTCTTCGCGCTAGTTGACGACATCACTCAGTATTGTCCCTGGCTAGCGTGAGTATAGAGGTAGGGCGTCACAATATCATCCTCAAAATTTGGAAGAGAGAAACAAACAAAGAATACAAGAACACAGAAAAAGATAGAGAAATGGCTTACCAGATTAAGCTGAAATATCCACTCTGCAAGTGGGATAGGACTTTTGCATGCTATCCTCTATTTCCCAAGTAGTCATTTGGATGACCAATCCATTGCATTTTAACCAGTTTCACAATTTTATTCCTTAGCTGCTTTTCACCTCAATCAATTATTTTCAACGGTTCTCTTTTTACTACCTGATTTGGTGTGATCTCCAAATCCTGTTGTGCGGCCTCTTCTATGATACTATCTGGATCGTGCACATATTTTCGAACATGTGAAACAAGAAACACATTACGTATGCCAGATAACCAATTGGGTAGTTGCACTCGATAAGCCAATGGACCGATCATCTCTAGTATAGGAAAAGGACGAATATATCATGGTGCCAGCTTACCAGTCTTTCCAAACCTCAACACTCCACGCATTAGAGAAACTTTTAGAAAAATGGAATCTCCAACTTGAAACTCTAAAGATCTTCTTCTACGGTCAGCATAACTTTTCTGACGACTTTAGGCAGTTTCAATCTCTTTCGAATAAAATCAACTTTCTCAGTAACCTCCTTTATCATATGTGGTCCAAGAACGAGTCTATTACCCAACTCAATCCAACATGTAGGTGATCGACATGGACGACCATATAAAGCTTCGAAAGGGCCATTTTGATACTGGCCTGATATGTTATTATATGAGAATTCAACTAGATGTAAATGGTCTTCCCAGGAACCACCAATGTCAAGAATACAAGCATGCAAAAGATCTTCTAAGATTCGATTTATCCTTTCAATCTGCACATCAGACTGCGAGTGATAAGCAGTGTTGAAGTTCAGTTTGGTTCCCAATAGGGCTTGAAATTCCTTCCAAAATCTACTAGTGAAGATCGGGTCACGATCACTCGTTATACTACTCGGTATACCATAGAGATGAACAATCTCTTTCACATATAATTCAGGCAAACTTGCTGCCGTCCGGGTAGATTTTACTGGGATAAAGTGGGAAGTCTTGGTCAGGCAGTCCACAATAAACCAAATTGCTTCATTACCATTCTGAGTTCATGGTAACCCATCGATGAAATCCATCGATACTTGATCCTATTTGCACTTAGGCGCCTCCAATGGTTGGAGTAAACCTGCCATCTTCATCTGATCACTTTTGATTTCTGACAGGTTGCCAAGTGACTGCCATAAATAGATATATTTCACTTCATTGTTTTCCACCAAAAAGTCCTTTTGATATCTCGATACATCTTATTAACTCCTGGATGGATACTAAGTTTGGACTTGTGACACTCTTCCAAAACTTCTCGCTTTAGATTTGGGACATCTGGGACACACGTTCTACCTTTCAGTCTTATAACTCCACTATTATCGATTTCGAAACTGGAATCTTCACCTCGACAAATCCTTCCATAAATTTCCTGAAGAAATTTATCTTCTTTCTGTTTACTAGCGATCTTTTCAAGGAGAGTAGGAGTGACAACAAGATATGCAAGAATAGCATGTCTTCTACTCAAAGCATCGGCAACCACATTGGCTTTTTCGGGTGTATACAGAATATCCAGATCATAGGATGCTAGAAATTTCAACCAATGTTGTCACCTAAGATTCAAATCCTTTTGAGTAAAGGGATACTTTAGAGATTTATGATCGGTAAATAATTCAAATTTGTCACCTAAGACAAGAAGGATTTATTAAGTATATACCTTAAGTTAAGTTAAACTTTTAAATTTTTAGGAAAGCTGAAAGAGATTCTTACCCATAAGATAATGATGCCAGATTTATAATGCAAAGATAACAGCTAGATGCTCCAGATCGTGGATTGGGTAGTTTTTCTCATGTGGACATAATTGTCTTCTCGCGTAGGCAATCACTCTACCATTTTACATTAGCACAGCACCCACCCCATCTCCACATGCGCCTGTATAAAGAGGTAGATCTTGATTCCCATTAATAATAGTGAGAACGGGAGAAGTAGTAAATCTCCTCTTCAACTCCTGGAATGCTTCTTCGCATTTTGGAGTCCAATCAAATTTAGCATTCTTCATAGTTAGCTTAGTCAGCGGACTGGCCAACTTGGAGAAATCTTGGACAAACTTTCTATAGTATCCCGCTAGTCCCAGAAAACTTCTAACTTCTTTCAGAGTAATGGGTTGCTTCTAGTCTATAATAGCGGAAACCTTGCTAGGATCTACAGAAATTCCCTCTTCATTAACAATGTGCCTGAGAAATCTAACTTCCTTGACCCAAAAATGACACTTAGAAAATTTGGCAAATAGAATGTTCTTTCTCAATATCTCCTAAACAATTCTCAAGTGCTCAGCATGCTCCTCTTTGGTTTTGGAATAGATCATAACATTGTTAATAAACACAAGAAAAAATTTATTCAACACTTCTCGGAATACACAAATCATTAAGTCTATGAAGTATGCAGGAGCATTGGTTAGTTCGAAAGGCATGACTAACCATTCGTACAATGTGTTTGGACCCCCGAAAGTAGTTAAGTGAATACAATCTTCAGCAATTCGCAACTGATGGAATCCTTGAGATAGATCCATCTTTGAAAAGAATCAAGCGTCGTGCAGCTGGTCGAATAGATCATCGATTCTGGATAAAGGAAATTTATTTTTAATATTTAGTTATTGAGATCGCGGTAGTATGCACACAATCTCAAGGATACGTCAGATTTGGCGACAAAGGCAACAGTTGAACCCCAATCGAAAACACTGGGACGTATATTCCTTTTTCTAGCAAATCTCAGTTTGATTGACTAGTTCTATTCATTCTCTGGGTAACATCCTACGACTTGCATGAACAACAGGACGAGCATGGGAAACAAATCAATTCTGAATTCAATTTCTCTATGTGGAGGCAAATATTTAACTTCTTCGAATACGTCTGGAAATTCCTGGACAATAGGTATGGACTCCAAAATCGGTTCGGGATACCCCAAGGTATACATCAACTTATCCCTCTTTGGACTGGGATCCTCACAAGGAATCACAATGAAATTTGTGACGATCCGTAATTTTCAAGCATTTAAAAATCAGAATATTTAATTGATTTTAAATATTCAACAGAGTAATTTTAACTTGAATTACAAATATCACAATTTAATTGATAATTGAATTATTAAATTAAATAAGTGAAGTTGGGTAAATTGTTGAATTTAGAATTTTAAGCCTCTTAAAAATAATTTGAAGGCTTGTAAAATTTATATTGATAATACAGGAAATAATAGAAGTTGTAAATTTGAAATTAGCAGTGGTTTGTTCAGTTTTGAAATTTAATATCGTTTAAATTGAATTTAAAAATAGCCTTCCGTGGCACAGTCTCGGAATTCGATGAAACCAGTTCCATTGGGTCCGTAATATGGAATTATTATCGGGTTTCAAATTTCGTAGCAATTGGAGTTGTTGTGTGAGCACACGATATATAAACGCGCTGAATTTAATTGATATTAATCGAAATGAAATATTTTATAAGAAAAATCATATCTAAAGTCCAACCTTCCTCTATAGTCAAATCTTCTTCTATACGCTTCCTTTCCCTTTTATTTCTAAGCCGAGCTTCTTCATTCTTCACTTTATAATTTCGTTCTAAAGAAATTAAAATGGCCGAATGATCTTTCCCCTCTTTTCATTTAAGTATCGATCCCTTCCTTCTTCCTTCTATTTTAAATCTAAGACCAATGGCCTCTGTTAAAGCAACATGCTTCTTCAATCGGCGTACTCGATTTAAGAAAAAAAAAAAACAAACAAAGGGGATCGAGTGAATCCAATTGTTCGATGGATAAGGGGGAACTCGACTTCGAATCGTGGTTTTAGGGCTTGGATGTCGCGCGTCACCTCGCGATTTGAGTCGCGTCTTCGTCTGGGTTGGAGGGGTTTGGTCGCTGGAAGAGGCACGAGGCAGCTGATCACTTGAGATGGAGGCTGCGACGCAATGGGATGAGCTCGGCAAGGTACGATGGTCGGTAGGGTTTTGGAATCGCGTCTTTGAGCTGGGTTCGTAGATTTTGGGGCAACAGTCGCGATTCTCGAGCGACGTGATGTCGGTAATGGGGTTGTCAGTGGATGGCTCGAGTTCACGATGAGGTATAATTTAAAATTTTTGTTTTAATCAAAATAGATTTATCTGTATATATTTGTATGTACTCAAAAAAAAAAAGATTTACAGTAGAATTTATTTTGATTTGTAATAATAATTATCATTTTGTTTTACCGGAAAGAAATTAATTTGGCAGATAGAGTTCGATAATAAATTTTGGTTACTAAAATTAATCATTAAAGAGAAAATAATATATTTAGGATGATTAATTAATTTAAGTTACCAAAAATATTTGTTATAGGAAAATTAGTTTGAGATTAAATTATTAGTTAACCTAAATTAATAAATGGTAATTAATTAGTTTGATTTTTAAAAAAAATAGTAATGAATCGTATAACTGTTATACAAGGTTTTAAATCACGGAAGCAAGCCAGTTGGGAAATAGACTGCAAATCGTAGGCCAAAGGTGAGTCAATCTCACTCAGTTTAAATTTAAATTTAAAATGATTGAATTTAAATAATTGATTGTATGGTTGAATTGACTGATGTGATATAGTATAGTATAATTTGTAACTGGCTTATTATGTGATGCTAACGTCTGTGGATGCAGGGAAAACAGGTTGGAGGGATCCAACTGGGTCCCTCAACATTTATTTAAATTATTTAGCATTCTCTGTTGTGATTATTGGATATTCTATGATGAGTTATATTAGAATATTGAATGTTATGATTCAATTGGATATAATTGGGTATAATGAACTACCAAAATATATATATTGGATTTTGAAAAAAATATAAAGGAAGTAAAATTGCAAGTAAAATAACTATAGGGGAAAATTTGAATAAATTTAAGAATGAATTGGAGAAGGAATAAAGTAAATGAATTGCGAGTATAGAAAGGAAAATTTGAATAAACAGGAAATTAATGAATTTTAAAAATTCAGTGTTATTATTCAGAAGAACAAGCATTTATTTAAAAGTTAAGATTTAATTATTGGGAAAAAAACTGGAATTTGTATATTTCAGTTAAAATCAAATGAAAAATAATAACAACAACAATAATTAAGTCCATACTTAATGGATTTTGAAATAAATTCAGTAATTAAAGAAATTTATTTCAATGTAAATAAATTGGGAATCAATTTGGAAAATTGATTTAAGTGATTGAGATTTAAAATTCTCCCTGAATAACCAAGTACGTTTTTAAAGTAAATTTTTAAATATAAATTAAATGTTTTAAAGTTGTTTTTTTTCAAAGGAAGCAAGTTGTAAAATTTATTATTTCTAATTTGTAAGTCTAAAGTAAGTATTTTCTTTTAATCTATTTTAGAAGTAATTATAAGAAGTAACTTAGTATGTTGTTTTAAAAGAAGAAATCTAGATTTTATATTTTTATTAAGTAACCTTATTTTCAAAAATTCATATAATGTGTATTTTAACATATTATCTAAGTAGTTTTATTCTAAGTGTTTTAAAGTATATATATAGTTCAAAGTAAAGTATTTAAAAATTTTATTATGTCTAGAAAATATCTATTTTTGTGCTAGGGATTTCAGAGGAGATAGAAAATATTTGAGAAAGTTGATTCTGAAAAGAAAGATGGTTTTGAAAACTATTTTCAAAGGGTTGAAAATAGAAATATATCTTGTGAAGATATTATAGGAGATTAATAAATAATTTGAAAATTATTTATTGGTTGATGGTTGTTTGTGAATATAATTGATAGTTAAATCACCGACTATCAATATTGGACAATGCGTTGATCGTTTCGAAGAGACCGGGATCGAGATTTATTTCTCGAAAACCACTTCGATCCGGTTTGTACGTTTCGTGTAAACGATTTGGATTCGAAGATGGAGCATTGGAGTGCAAGGGCTAGTCGCTACTAATCCTGAGGATATTTCCAAAATGGATGTAGTAGGAGTAGTGCCTTCGGTTCCGTTCGAACCCGGGACGGACTTGTATGGATGAATGCTTGCGAAACATCGTCAGGTGGACGATGGGCATTCTAAGTGAAAACATTCTAAAGGTAACGCTTAGCCTCAAGCCTCATCAAATGGGAATGACTGAAAATCAGGGGATATGCAGCAAGGTTAGGTGGGTCATGCCCAAGCAGGACAAGATAATTCCCCTGTCTAGATGTCCCTTATATATATTTCGGCTTAGTGGGTGGTTGGTCGCGCCAACCACGGGGTTTATCTTGTTCGGGACTGTTCAGTAAGGAATGGTTCCGGCCTTGTGTTGCAGGGGATGAAGGGAGTAATCCTCGGTACGGTGATCTAGGCCCCGTACTGTGACAGGTGGTACCCCAGTGCCTAGTCATTGTTGGAAATCCATTCTCCCTATGAGCCTTGTACGAGTTTTGTTTGTATTACCCACTCTGTGGCTAGTAGCTGGAATTTAATAGATGTAACAATTTCGGTTATTTTATAAGTATTTGTATATAGACCCTATTATAATATCAGAGGATTTCTATAAAAATTGTTTTAGCTATCGTAAGGTAAAAACCCGACATGTTTATTTGTGGCGTGGTCTTACGAGATGCTTTGTTTTCAAAGGATTTTGAAACTTTAACAATCAATTGGGTGTGATTTTCTCACGCTGGTATTCCAGACTGACTCGGGTGTTATTTAACTGTAATGCTCGGGTCAGACCGAGTATTATAGTATACAGGATATGATGCTGTGGAGCTCAGGAGACGAGCTGGATGACGATACGTATTCTCGTACTTTATATATATATATATATATATATATATATATATATATATTTCCGCTGTTTGAGTTGTTGTGTACTCATTGTATGTTATTGATGTGAGCCGTGACTGATGTACTCTGATGATGTAATATATGTAAACTGATATATTTGATTTTGAGTAAAGATTATTAATTCTCTATTATATTTTATTCCGCTGCGATGGTTAGATTCTGATGTTGATTTTGTTTTCTCTTCTTCTACCTCTTCTTCTTAAACCCAAATGGTTTGTATTTCTGTACAACTTGAGTTGTTATGTGTAGAATAGAGTGACTCAAGGGGTACGGATTTGCGGGTCGTTACATTTGGTATCAGAGCATAGGTTGGAGATAACCTTGGCTCTGGTGGGAATTACTCATTTAAAATAGAGTCTATAGTACTCTAAAATGAGTTTGAGCGTATTAATAAATATGAGCGCGTATTTGTTAGTGAATATAAATTGTTTTAATATTGTGTTGATTGGTTTATTGAGTGGCATATGAACCTTCGTCGACACAGTCTGCGCAACTGTATCGAAGGGGTTTCTAAACACTTGAATAGAGCAATTGACACGGTATTGTTTTAAATGTGGGTAAATGAAATAATTTTACCCAAAATATATTTTGATATAAATAAAAGTTTTTAAACTATTTAGCTAATATATGGTTGCTTGGATGTTAGAAATGATAATATTAAAGTATTATCATTGTTAAATGAAAATTTAACTAGAAATTGAAGGGGAAAAAAAAAACCCCAAAGTTTGAGTAGATAAATTCAATTATAAAATGAAATTCATAAATGTGAATTATAAATGTAAATTATAAATTGAAATATAATCAAATGAAAATTTGTATGAGCATAAACTATACAAATGAATTATAGTTAAAATGTAAATTAAATTAAATCTGTCAATTTAAAAATCCCGGAGATTTGGAAATGTTTATCGAAGTGTTTTAATGATAAATGATAGCATTATTGTTTTGGAAATAAATCCTGAATGGAAATCTATTTTAAAATGGATTTTGGAAGTGAGATAGCATTGAATTCACTTCAGTCACTGGAAAATAACTTCGGTGATGACTGCAGCATCATCGATGTGCATTTTCGAGTTTCTCAGTGATGAATTGCTGCCAAATTATTTGTTAGGGAAAATCTGTTTGTTTTTGAAATTTCAAAAGAAATTTGTTGGAAATAAAAACAGGGATGGTTTAATTTTTGAGAAATTTCATTTTGAGAGGTTAGAGGGTTCAAAATGTTTGAAAACAATAACCGGGTGTTGAAAAATCCTGATGAAATAAATTGTAAGCTTATAAAATTGAGTTGAGTTTTAAATCAGAAAGAAAATATAGGCTTTGAATGTTGGAATTAAAATTTAAAGAGAAAAGTTGAAATTGAAATTAACTTGGATTTGAAAATAAAAATTTGAGTGGATTGAAATTAATTGACTAAGCTGAAAGAATATCCAGTTGTATCGAATTGAGTTAAATAAATCCGAGTTAAAGTAAAAATTGAGTTGGGATGAGAATTCAATTGAATTAATTAATGAGATTAAATTCTTACCTGAATAAATGGGAAGTAAATTGGATAAGAAATGAGAATTGAAATAAATAAACCAGAATAACTTATAAAAGAATTAAAGATCCATGAAAATAAAATATGTTTGGGCTATAAATAAATAGAAGGCTTGAGTTAAAAAAATAAAAGATGAATATATTCCAGCTTATGATGAATGGAATTGTGTAAAATAATAAGTTGTGACTTATTAAATTGAAAATGGAATACAATGCCCAAAATCAATATTTTGATAAATTGAAAAATGAAATGAGGATCCAAACTTGAAGTATAAAATAAATATCGAACTTAAGAAAATTAAATGGAGTGATATTTGGAATAAAAATTCAAGTGTTGGATTATGAATAAGGGGAGAACTAATTGGATAATAAATTAGTTAATGGAATTGAATTGCGAATTTATGATGAAGTTTGAAAATAAAGCTCAAATTATAAGTAAATTCGACTTAAAATTGTCGATGAAGAAAATATAATTGAAGGTGACCTTGCAATTAATTAAATGAATTGAGAATGAAATTTAAATGTAAGTTAATAAATTGGATGGTAAATTAAAAGAGAATGGTGGATCATGACTTGAGTTATAAATTAAAAGTTAACTTGAAATGTTACCAAATTAGATATAAATTTGGAAATGCATTGAATAAAAATGAAATGGATTAAAATAATAATGGTTTGTTTTGTGAATGAAATCCAAATATATAGAAATAAATTGAAATGACCTTATAAATTTATTTAAGTGAACTGAGAATGGATCGATCTTGGAAATTTGAAATTTATAATAATAAATCAAATAAATTTGTAGTTGAAAAGAGAGCTTGGTTTGCAAGATGAGAATGAGCTTAAGTATAAATTAGAGTGAATAAACTTAAGCTAAAAGATGGAAAGGAGTGAACTGAATTCAACTTAAAATTAAGTTTAATAATATTGGATTGGTTTTGAATCAAGTGAAAATAAATTCTTAATCGAAATAAAAAAATTCGATGAGTTATAAATAATATTAATGGAATGGAATTCCAGAATAAATAATTGTAAATCATTTAAAATTATTAAGGAATTGAAATAACTTGAGACAACAAGGAAAATAGAAGGTTTCAAGTTTATTAGAATGGTTTAAGTAAATGTGGATAAACTAATTTTATTGAATAAATAAATGATGGAATAAATAAGTATCAATTGAAATATGGTTTAAATATAAGTTGAGAAATGGTTATTGAATAAAATAGTTTGGAATAAACTAACATGGAATGAAATGTAAATAAATGGATTATAAATGAAATTTAATGGAATATGTTGAGCTAAATAAATGATTGTGAATGGATTAAAATTTGAAATGCAATGGAACTGAGAATATATGGATTGTGAATAAATATTCTAATGGAATAGAATTAAGTATAAATTGAGTTGGAGTCAATTTAAATTGGTTATAAGCATAAATACTTATTTATTCACATAAATCTCGTCAAATTGCAAAGAATAAATTGTCCTTTGGTGTAAATAGAAGTAATTAAAAATGTTATGAGTTGATAGTAGTAAAATAAATTGATTTTGGAAACAATTGAATTACGTATGAGTTCAGTTTGCTTAGGAATAAATTGAAGGTAAGCTATTTTGTTTTAAACCATTCAAATTTGATAAAGATGTATACGAATGGATTGAAAACCATTCGAATTAAATGAAAATGGTTATAAATAAACTGAAACAGTTGAGTTGGCATGGAAACTATGTAAATTGCTTAGGGAAAAATGTTTGGTGTGAGTTTCTTTTAGAATTCATATGTTTTAACTATTACAAATAAGTGATATGCTGTTAAACTCCATATATTTGGCACTTACATGTTTAAATTGAGTAAGTACAGGTACCTGTGAGCCGTTTGGCTGGATTTGGTTGAGCTATTTGTTAAAAATAATAAGCCGCTTGCTTAAAATGCTAAATAAGGTACGCCTACGCGATTAAAATAGGAAATATGAACTGTTTTTGGGTTTTTCCGACCGTGTGGGTCGATGTATATATATTTATCTCTTTTGTCAAATTGCAAAAGCTCCTCCGTACAAAGGGGACTCTGCCAAAATTTTTCAGAAATTTTGGGAGTTAGAAAATTTTTGAAAATTTTGGAAAATTTTGTTAACGACAAAACTAATTAGAATTGGAAAATATAATAAGTTAGTAAATGAAACTAATTAACGTAATGACTTAAATCAGTTATAAATGAAGGATAAAATTTAAAATTCAAAGTTGAAAATAAATGAAATACATATGTAATGTGGAAATCGAGTTGGATAGAAATAAGTATAAACTAAAAGAGATAAAGAGAAATAAAGATAAGAGACATATCAAATGTTTACACTAACTTAAGAAAGGAATGGTAAATTTTAGATTGGAAATTGATATTACAAATAAAATCTAAGATAATATTGAAATGAATAGATATTGAAATTTTGTAAGAAAGTCGATAAAATGTTTTGGGAATATTGAGTTTGGATATTAGTACTAGACATGATATGCAGGTATTATAAAAGGGAAAAGGAAATTGGATTTGATTTCAAGAGATAAATTTGTATTGCCCGACAAAAGGTACGTATTTAAATTGGTATGGAATTTGATTGGGATTTGGATTTGGATTGAGCCACTTGGCCTTTTTGTTTTCTTTTTGGATTTGGGAGGCTGTAGAGCCATTTTGTAGTTGTACCGAGCTAGCCGCGCAAAGGAGACGCTGGCGAAATTTTTCGGAAAATTAGAGAGTTAGAAAAAATTTTGAGAAAATTTTGATAATTCAAAATTGGTTTTATGATTAAAACTTTGATGGTTGGGCAAATAGGATAATTTGCAAACTAGGGAAAGGTTTGGAAAGTTAATAAGAATAATAATGGGCCTTTTGTAAAAGGATAGTTGGTAAGATGTTGAATGGTTAGAAACCGTTTGGTTTTAGGAAAAAGTAAACGGGTATTGGACCATTCTTCCTAACTAGTAATTTCGGGGACGAAATTCTTTTAAGGGGGGAGGAATGTGACGATCCGTAATTTTCAAGCATTTAAAAATCAGAATATTTAATTGATTTTAAATATTCAACAGAGTAATTTTAACTTGAATTACAAATATCACAATTTAATTGATAATTGAATTATTAAATTAAATAAGTGAAGTTGAGTAAATTGTTGAATTTAGAATTTTTAGCCTCTTAAAAATAATTTGAAGGCTTGTAAAATTTATATTGATAATACAGGAAATAATAGAAGTTGTAAATTTGAAATTAGCAGTGGTTTGTTCAGTTTTGAAATTTAATATCGTTTAAATTGAATTTAAAAATAGCCTTCCGAGGCATAGTCTCGGAATTCGATGAAACCAGTTCCATTGGGTCCGTAATATGGAATTATTATCGGGTTTCAAATTTCGTAGCAATTGGAGTTGTTGTGTGAGCACACGATATATAAACGCGCTGAATTTAATTGATATTAATCGAAATGAAATATTTTATAAGAAAAATCATATCTAAAGTCCAACCATCCTCTATAGTCAAATCTTCTTCTATACGCTTCCTTTCCCTTTTATTTTCAAGCCGAGCTTCTTCATTCTTCACTTTATAATTTTGTTCTAAAGAAATTAAAATGGCCGAATGATCTTTCCCCTCTTTTCATTTAAGTATCGATCCCTTCCTTCTTCCTTCTATTTTAAATCTAAGACCAATGGCCTCTGTTAAAGCAACATGCTTCTTCAATCGGCGTACTCGATTTAAGAAGAAAAAAAACAAACAAAGGGGATCGAGCGAATCCAATTGTTCGATGGATAAGGGGGAACTCGACTTCGAATCGTGGTTTTAGGGCTTGGATGTCGCGCGTCACCTCGCGATTTGAGTCCCGTCTTCATCTGGGTTGGAGGTGTTTGGTCGCTGGAAGAGGCACGAGGCAGCTGACCACTTGAGATGGAGGCTGCGACGCAATGGGATGAGCTTGGCAAGGTACGATGGGCGGTAGGGTTTTGGAATCGCGTCTTTGAGCTGGGTTCGTAGATTTTGGGGCAACGGTCGCGATTCTCGAGCGACGTGATGTCGGTAATGGGGTTGTCAGTGGATGGCTCGAGTTCACGATGAGGTATAATTTAAAATTTTTGTTTTAATCAAAATTGATTTATCTGTATATATTTGTATGTACTCAAAAAAAAAAGATTTACAGTAAAATTTATTTTGATTTGTAATAATAATTATCATTTTGTTTTACCGGAAAGAAACTAATTTGGCAGATAGAGTTCGATAATAAATTTTGGTTACTAAAATTAATCATTAAAGAGAAAATAATATATTTAGGATGATTAATTAATTTAAGTTACCAAAAATATTTGTTATAGGAAAATTAGTTTGAGATTAAATTATTAGTTAACCTAAATTAATAAATGGTAATTAATTAGTTTGATTTTTAAAAAAAATAGTAATGAATCGTATAACCGTTATACAAGGTTTTAAATCACGGAAGCAAGCCAGTTGGGAAATAGACTGCAAATCGTAGGCCAAAGGTGAGTTAATCTCACTCAGTTTAAATTTAAATTTAAAATGATTGAATTTAAATAATTGATTGTATGGTTGAATTGACTGATGTGATATAGTATAGTATAATTTGTAACTGGCATATTATGTGATGCTAACGTCTGTGGATGCAGGGAAAACAGGTTGGAGGGATCCAACTGGGTCCCTCAACATTTATTTAAATTATTTAGCATTCTCTGTTGTGATTATTGGATATTCTATGATGAGTTATATTAGAATATTGAATGTTATGATTCAATTGGATATAATTGGGTATAATGAACTACCAAAATATATATATTGGATTTTGAAAAAAATATAAAGGAAGTAAAATTGCAAGTAAAATAACTATAGGGGAAAATTTGAATAAATTTAAGAATGAATTGGAGAAGGAATAAAGTAAATGAATTGCGAGTATAGAAAGGAAAATTTGAATAAACAGGAAATTAATGAATTTTAAAAATTCAGTGTTATTATTCAGAAGAACAAGCATTTATTTAAAAGTTAAGATTTAATTATTGGGAAAAAAACTGGAATTTGTATATTTCAGTTAAAATCAAATGAAAAATAATAACAACAACAATAATTAAGTCCATACTTAATGGATTTTGAAATGAATTCAGTAATTAAAGAAATTTATTTCAATGTAAATAAATTGGGAATCAATTTGGAAAATTGATTTAAGTGATTGAGATTTAAAATTCTCCCTGAATAACCAAGTACGTTTTTAAAGTAAATTTTTAAATATAAATTAAATGTTTTAAAGTTGTTTTTTTCAAAGGAAGCAAGTTGTAAAATTTATTATTTCTAATTTGTAAGTCTAAAGTAAGTATTTTCTTTTAATCTATTTTAGAAGTAATTATAAGAAGTAACTTAGTATGTTGTTTTAAAAGAAGAAATCTAGATTTTATATTTTTATTAAGTAACCTTATTTTCAAAAATTCATATAATGTGTATTTTAACATATTATCTAAGTAGTTTTATTCTAAGTGTTTTAAAGTATATATATAGTTCAAAGTAAAGTATTTAAAAAATTTATTATGTCTAGAAAATATCTATTTTTGTGCTTGGGATTTCAGAGGAGATAGAAAATATTTGAGAAAGTTGATTCTGAAAAGAAAGATGGTTTTGAAAACTATTTTCAAAGGGTTGAAAATAGAAATATATCTTGTGAAGATATTATAGGAGATTAATAAATAATTTGAAAATTATTTATTGGTTGATGGTTGTTTGTGAATATAATTGATAGTTAAATCACCGACTATCAATATTGGACAATGCGTTGATCGTTTCGAAGAGACCGGGATCGAGATTTATTTCTCGAAAACCACTTCGATCCGGTTTGTACGTTTCGTGTAAACGATTTGGATTCGAAGATGGAGCATTGGAGTGCAAGGGCTAGTCGCTACTAATCCTGAGGATATTTCCAAAATGGATGTAGTAGGAGTAGTGCCTTCGGTTCCGTTCGAACCCGGGACGGACTTGTATGGATGAATGCTTGCGAAACATCGTCAGGTGGACGATGGGCATTCTAAGTGAAAACGTTCTAAAGGTAACGCTTAGCCTCAAGCCTCATCAAATGGGAATGACTGAAAATCAGGGGATATGCAGCAAGGTTAGGTGGGTCATGCCCAAGCAGGACAAGATAATTCCCCTGTCTAGATGTCCCTTATATATATTTCGGCTTAGTGGGTGGTTGGTCGCGCCAACCACGGGGTTTATCTTGTTCGGGACTGTTCCGTAAGGAATGGTTCCGGCCTTGTGTTGCAGGGGATGAAGGGAGTAATCCTCGGTACGGTGATCTAGGCCCCGTACTGTGACAGGTGGTACCCCAGTGCCTAGTCATTGTTGGAAATCCATTCTCCCTACGAGCCTTGTACGAGTTTTGTTTGTATTACCCACTCTGTGGCTAGTAGCTGGAATTTAATAGATGTAACAATTTCGGCTATTTTATAAGTATTTGTATATAGACCCTATTATAATATCAGAGGATTTCTATAAAAATTGTTTTAGCTATCGTAAGGTAAAAACCCGACATGTTTATTTGTGGCGTGGTCTTACGAGATGCTTTTGTTTTCAAAGGATTTTGAAACTTTAACAATCAATTGGGTGTGATTTTCTCACGCTGGTATTCCAGACTGACTCGGGTGTTATTTAACTGTAATGCTCGGGTCAGACCGAGTATTATAGTATACAGGATATGATACCGTGGAGCTCAGGAGACGAGCTGGATGACGATACGTATTCTCGTACTTTATATATATATATATTTCCGCTGTTTGAGTTGTTGTGTACTCATTGTATGTTATTGATGTGAGCCGTGACTGATGTACTCTGATGATGTAATATATGTAAACTGATATATTTGATTTTGAGTAAAGATTATTAATTCTCTATTATATTTTATTCCGCTGCGATGGTTAGATTCTGATGTTGATTTTGTTTTCTCTTCTTCTACCTCTTCTTCTTAAACCCAAATGGTTCGTATTTCTGTACAACTTGAGTTGTTATGTGTAGAATAGAGTGACTTAAGGGGTACGGATTTGCGGGTCGTTACAAAATTCCTAATTTTTGTTTTGACCGAAATTGTTCGATCGTTACAATCTAGTTTAGCTTCGTATTTCGTTAGCCAGTCCATTCCGAGTAAGATTTCAAATTCATCAAAGTCGAGAACAAAGAAACTGATAGGAAATTTATGACAAGAATATGAGATAGGAACATCTCTACATCATAGATAAAGATTCGTTGGACCACCAACCAGATTCTTCACGCAAATGGGCTCGTCAACAAATTCGGGCTTAAGTTTTAATTCGTTTACGGTTTGTTGGGAGATAAAGCTATGTGTAGCTCCCATGTCAAACAAAACTCTAACAACTCTATCATAAATAATAAGGTTACCTTCTAAAACTCCTTTTCCTTTATCCGCCTTTGAAGTTGAGGGGTCATCCTTTATCGCATACACCTTCGATCCCTGAGCTTGCTTCATTGCTGGGCAATCTTTAACTACATGACCTGGTTTGTGATAGTAATAGCATTCTCTGGCTCCATGACTTGTCTTCATAGGTTGATCTTTCTTTACTTGTTTTATTGGCTTCTTACAACTGTTTGTATAATGGCCCTTCTCTTGACAATTGTAACAAGTAATATCTCTAGCCGGGTTTTCCTGATTACTCTTCTTCTCCTTGCCTTGATACGGTTTCTTCCCTTCAAATTTCCTTTTCTTCCAATTTGGATTTCTTGCACTTCCTTTCTCCTCCGGAACATCCTGCTTATCTAGAGTAGCGTATATATAACCCATATCGATCAAATTAGAAAAAGATTCTTTCACCTGGGAGTCATTCTTTCATGGAATTTCTTATTCATTCCGTGAATAAATCTTTCATTCTTCTTCAGGGAGTTGTTCACCAACTCCGAACCAAACCGAGACAACTCGTTGAATTTGTTCAAGTATTCTTCAAATGACAAACTTCCCTGCTTCAAGTCCATAAACTCGTGTTACATTCTGGAGATACCAACAGACGACATATAACATTTCTCAAACACCTCTTTGAATCGACTCCATGTGAACTCATCTTCCAGCTCATCCACTGTAACCGTCTCCCACTAGGCTAGAGCTTCCTCTGGGAGTTGCCAAAAAGCTATTAATTGCATTTGATTTTCTTCTACCTTTAATCCTTTAAAAATTCTTTCACATGATCGGATCCAGGCTTGTGCTTCGATGACAGATTCCTTGCCTGTGAACAGCATTCCACCAAATCTGGAAAAACTTCGATAAACATCAGCCAAATTCGGTTGAGGTTGAGTGGGAATAGCTACTTCCATTGTTGCAGGGACTTGACCAGTTGTAGTGGTATTTCCCCATCCCCTATCTCGTCCTCTTCTAGTGCTCATTCTCACTATCTTTAAATAGTAAAAAAAATTGATTTAGACTATACAGACGAGATATCTTAGGGATACATGCATTCAAGGGTATTTCTAACCCTATCTCTAATGAGTCACCTAATGTGTCATACTCAATAGCTAAATTTCTTGCTCAACCTTTAGCTCTGATACCACTTGTCACGACCTGAAATCCAGCGAAAATGAAAGACGTTTTCATTATCACAACACAGATACAACATTCATTACAATATTGGAACAACACCAACATCAGAGTGTTATATACATAATACAACAACAAAATGGTAACATCACAGTGGAACAATAACAACAGGTCTTCAAAAAGGTTCCAACATACTTCGACTTTGATAAGGTCTTCCAAGAATCCAAACACTTCAAAAGATTTACAAACCAAAAGCTTTCCAAAATCTGACAGTTTCCAAAAGACTTATAAATCCAAGCTAGCTCCAAAACTCGGAAACCTACTTCTAGGCCGCCCGCACGGAAATTGTGGGCACCCAGAGTTTAGGAAGGGAACAATAAACTCTGGATCAGTCATGAGACTGGTATGAGTAAACAAAAATAGCGGCTTGTGCAAAAACAATTTAAAAAAAAGAAATCTGTTCATGCTTTTGGAAAATGAAACTACCATAAGACCTCCCGACACACACACAGTGCAATCGCACACTTGGGGGAGATTTCTCCTTATGATAATCAAATATGCTTGATATGAGAAAACTCTTTTGATATTATTATTAGTGCATTGTGTGAAAACATTTCGAAAGTATAATTTTAATGTTAGCCAGCATACGTACCATTATAGTATGCCTACTATAGCTACCATGTTAAATGGTAGGTTCTACAACTAAAAACGTACCGGGTGCGTATTGATTATTGGATTTCCAATAAATGGGTAGACTAAGGAACTTCCTATGCCACATGGGTATGCCTCTGGGAGGATGCCCCGAGAACCTAACCGGATCTCTGCCAACACAGGGCCGGGTTACCTCTTTAACTAGTAACTACTACACGAGTATGCCATCCCCCGGTCGTAACTGACCTTTATCCGAGGCCCCAACAATAACAACCAAAAAGTAATAAATTTGCACAACCACATAAGTTAAGTATCTGGACTCCATACCATGATACCACTTTTATCCAGAAGGAAATGGACATACCCTAAGGGACGCTACCCCTAATAACCTTGCCGTATCCTTCTTGTTTCGACAATTACTAGATTGTGAGGTTCGACGAAGCCTCATCCAGAAAGCTACGCTTTTCACAGCCATGTTTCGATCGACATATGATCAGAAGCACTCAGCATGCCACGCTACAAAATTGGGAATATATCACTAACAACCGTCAACTACATAACCTCTGAGCTCGTATGTCTCAAAGAAGGGTGTTAAGCTAAGAAATAAATTCTCCACCACCAAACAGAAATGTATTTGATAGAAATCAGCTTCATATCTCAAAGTGTAATGTCAGACATACAACCATACAAGTCTGTTCCAGGTTCGAATGGAACCAAAGGCACTTCGTCCAATAAAGGAAGAAGCCCTTGCAATCCAGGCATCTACAGTCCCGATCAGACTCACCATCACATATGGAGATCTCTATATTGGAGCAACTCAGTGCAGAGTCATTCGACAGGTTATCCTATCGTTCTCGAAAACACCCGGTCTTCACCACGGTCTTCAAATGTTATCCATTTCGTCGTATCACTATTCGAAATGGGTTATATGACACAAAGTCCTCTCTCGGCTAAACTGAATAACGAACGCTTAATTCAAAAACACATGGGTATATCAATCACAAAGATTCAACATTAAGATTCGATGTGGATTTCAGATAACCAACCGGAATCCGACTCCCTGTCGCATCGAAATTTAAAAGCCATTTTACGGGCCAAAGGTGTTTTCACATTCACACAGTAATATATTCACAGATGTCATAGCTCAGCACAAAGCTATTCATATCACAGTATCACAATCACATATCAGAGACATAATTAATAAAAAGCGTTCAATAATAATCAATCATCTACAATTAAGATGAATTAATCGTATGATTAAAACTAATTAATCACATAATTATTTTCACTAATTATCCTTGATTATCGATTAATTATTCATAATTATAAATTAATTAGTTCTTAATTACTAATTAATTAATCTTAATCATTTTAATTAACTAATTAATCCTTAATTAATTACCTTAATCAATTAATCCTTAATTATAAATTAATTAATCTCAAAATATAATTAATTAACCTTTGATTAATAATAAATTAACCTTTAATTAATTATTCTTTAATTATTAAGTAATTATAAACCATTTATCTTGATTAATCATTAAATTATTATTCAAAATATTTAATTAATAAACTTCCAAAATTAATCATCATTAACCCATAAATTAATTTAAAGGATTAGGGTTAATTAAAAATTAAAAACAGTATTTCATCTTAACTAACTTTTAATTACATTATCTAATTAAAATAAATTAAGAATCTATTTATAAATAATGATTATTTAATTAAAATAAACTTAATTACTTTAAACATAACCTACGTAAACCTTTAATTATCCAAACTTTAAATCAAAACAATTATTAAAAAAACATGGGTTTAAAATGTTTAAAATTTATATTTAGTTTTAAAGTATAAACTATTTTTATGTTAACCCCGAGACCTCTACAAGAGCTTCTCGAGACAAATGCATGTTTACTTCGAGTTTCCCCCAAACCAACCCGTATTCCTTTTAAAACTTCGATTTTTTTTAAGTTTTAGAAAACCCAGTATGAACTCAAAAATACATGAACTCAATCTCGAGCTAACACGCAAATTCCCAGAGGTCCACTTCGAGTTAAACCTTTCTTCCCAAACTCCTGTCTTCTGACACAAACCCAAGCCATGTGTACATGCACAACCAATCCGGCCACCTCCGGTCGAAGCTTTGGCCATCAACGAGTCAGCTACGACCTCCCTGACCTCACGATCACCCAGTATTTCAAAACTTCGATGAACTTGCAATCGAGCCATTCGACCCAAAGCTGGAACAAAACCAAGCCCCAACAATCGCCTCGTACTTCAACCTCCGACCATCAGAGGTCACATGAATGTACCCAAAGCTTCACCGATGTCCAATGCTTCGATCCTCTCATGTCCAATGACACTCGATCCACCAGAGATGCCAAAGCAGTTCAATTTCCGACCTCAACCAAACTAGGGCTTAAACCCCATTCCGACCCAACACCGCTGCCACGATGGATGTTCAACCCATCTGACATTTTTTCCTAGATTACAAGCCTTCCTCCACCTCTAGGAAAAATCACGACCACCCGAGTTCCTCGATCGCAAGAATTTGGCCAAAATAGACTTTTCGTTCAACTTACGAATGCTCATGATTTCCCAACTAAAAATTCATGATTTTATTATCAAAATTCATAGTTTACGAAGACAAATCAGATCATGCAATCAAAAATCAGGTTTTAATCAATTAAATTTTTTGAACAAAATTTGATTTTTTGTGTTTTTATATTTCTAGTAAATCCGTTTACTTCTAGTACTTAAAAATATTTTTAGAATGGAGAACTTACCAATCCTAACATATTTCATTTAGACATCAAGGTCTCAAGATGATCGAAGAGTGAGTTTTTGATTTTTCAAACAGGTTTTGAAACCTGTTATACTTAGAACAGAGACGTTTTTCTATTCTCAGACTTACACAGTCATATTTATATACTTATATACACAGATTTGCTCGCATGCAAATGATTTTCTACTTCACTTCAGACATGATTGCAAACAACAGTTAAAAATCTGGATTATACAATGGTTTACTCACGTGTAGTTTAAAACAGAAAACCTTTGGAAAGCCTGGAACTTTTGTTTTTGAATTGAAAATTAGAAATGACTTTGATTTGTTGTTTTGATAGCTGGACTTGCTTGATCTTTGTTTGTTAGTTTGATTACTGAGTTGAATTCTGGAGCTTGATTATTGAATTAAGCTTTACTTGAGACGATCGCAGGTTTTCAATTTTGAAAAAGTGATGTTTGTTTGATTTGTTTTTTTATATTTTCTTTGATGATTTTTTAGTTTGATTTTTTTTACAGGTTTTGTTTTTGAAAATGAAGAACAAAAGAAATGAGAGAAAGGAGATGAAATATTTATATATATTTAAATCTTATCTTTATTAATTTTCTCAAAAATAAAAACTAAAATGACACTTGTTAATTCCCTTATTTCATGGATTACACTTGTTAAATTATAGGTTAAGATTTCAAAAGTTGTTAATTTTTCCATGCTATATGTTTACACTTGGATTATGCATGCATTAAATATTTTAAATAAATTTTTATATTACATTTCCTTATTTTTATAAAGACATTTACTTTATATTATTATATACTATTTAAAACAAAGTGTTTTAAAATTAATTACACATTAAATAAATTACATATATATTATTTTCAAATCAAAATTATTTCACTAGGACATTTATTTAAATTTTAAATTCAAATTCAAATTCAAATCTACCCATATATATATTTGAATTCAAACAACTTTAAAACATTTATTATTTTGAATTTTAAACTCAAATACAAATTACAATCTTACTCATGTACACAAACCAATACTTGTCGAACTTGTTTTGAAAATTTTCAAATAAATTTTAATTCAATTTCAAAATTTAATATTAATTACTAATTTTAAATTAAATGAAAATTGGGATGTTACATTAGGAAGGAAGTTTTCGAAGAATGCCATCGTTTGAAGTTCACCATCCATCCGGTAGGAACTAAGATGTACCAGGAAATGAAGAGAAGTTTCTTCTGGGAAGGTACGTAGAGGGACGTAGACTTATGGGTAAAGCGGTGTATGAACTATAAATAGGTAAAAGCCGAACATCAGAAGCCAAGTGTGTTGCTATAGCCTTTAGACGTCGCAATTTGGAAGTGGGATTCTTTCTCTATGGATTTTATAAACATATTGCCAAGATCTATAAAGGGAAATGAAAGTATATGGGTTCTAGTGGATAGGTTGACCAAGAGCCCATTTCATTCTAGTTAAATCAACTAAGGTGGCACCTGTTATAGCTAAGTTGTTTATGAAGAATGTAGTTGGACATTATTGAATTGCTAGAAGCATAGTAAGTGATAGAAATTCCTTTTTACCAATGAGTTTTGGAAGCGTCTATAGGATACTTTAGTTACCAAGCTCAAGATGAGTGTCGCTTACCGTCCACAGACTGATGGGCAAACAGATGGAGTTAACAAAGTCTTCGAGGATTTGTTATGAGCTTGTGTATTAAATTTTGGAGGACCATGGGAAGACCATCTACACTTAGTCGTGTTCTCGCATAATAACAGTTATCAGACTGGTATTGGGATGGCATCGTTTTAAGCTTTGTTTGGAAGACCATGTAAATCTCCATTTTTTGGTTAGAGACTGGGGATAGGTTGGTTCTTGGTTAAGATTGGGTTTGAGAAGTTGCAGTGAAGATTGAGTTAATTCGAACTAGGATGAAGGAATCAAACATTTATCCTTATACGAGACAACTATGAGTTTGGTTTATTATTGTCGTATCACGGTGCATCCCCATCTACCGACATTCTATTGGTTGTGTTATATGAAAACTGTACGACAATGCTTAAAAATGTGTTAAGGGGGATTAATGTAAAACCTAAACGCTAGGAAAATTATTTATTTTACTGATTAGACATTACTTATATATCGTATTCTACTATATGTAAATATTTTGATGGATCACTATAAGGTGAAAAATCTCGTGACATCACTTGAGTTATTGCACACACATTATACTCTAGATAGGAGATGTAAAACTCTGTAAACATCTTCGACATTGTTACACTCATGTTATATGTAATATTGACTCGATTTGCATAAGGATATTTTAGTTCTGACTCGAGTGCATTGTTTTACTTTATGCCCGGGTCATCCCTGAGTATTTCAGTGCATTGAAGATTATTCTTCTGAAAAATGAAGATGAAGATTGGTATATTATCATTACTAGTATTATTCCACCACATTGTTTGTTCTGTTGCATTATTCTACTATTCTACTTTATATACAACTCTGATAGATGCTGTAAAATTATAGTCAAATGTATAGTATAAACAACATCATGAACTATTTATTTATTATATTTTTTCATTCCGCTGCAAGATCAATGTTGTTTTCTTCTTTTTTATTTTTTCGTAATAAAAACCCATTGATTATCCATGTTACGGATTGTTTTGAGTTGGACATGTATAGTTTATTATCGACTCAAACATTCCGAAACGTGAGTCGTCACAATATCATATAAAGTAATAGTCACAGATCACACTAGAATAATGGATCTCATGTATATATTGTGAGTCTATAGAATAAAACATAAAACATGTGTAATATACAGTTGGTACTAATCTCGAACTCAAATCCACATTTCATGTAAATGCACAAATATCCTATAAGAGATAAAGTAAAAATTGAAGCGGTTTATCTCTCTGCTAGCCCAACCACCATAACTTTGGTTGTCCCATAATCTAAAAGGTCTCACCCTGACCTGAGCATTAAAATAACATCTAGGTCAAATATTCTCTGCATATCCAACAGTGTGAGAACAAGATATAGCACAAGGTATACGGTAATATAATTCCAAACTAGATACAAAAATAGTTTAACTTGGAACGTATCACAAAACTCAAGAATATTTAAATCATGAAATATTTGAAAATCATGAAAACCAAAATGATTCATATCGATCACCTAGATCATTCATACCGATCATAACGATCATCCGTACCATGGAAACGAACTAATATCACTTGTGGTGATTTGATATTAGTGATCTTCCCTACCGTGAAATAACCCTAGCCAACCGCCATAGGTTGTCCATATTGATCCAAACGATCTTTGAATACATAGCACGATACAAAGAATTTAAAGATACCCGTATGACGATTTATCAACCCTCGGCCGAAACCTAAAAGGAAATATACTTTATAGTGTTAAATATTATTAATTTTAGTAATCGTTATAACTTGACTAAACGTCCAAAACCGCCTAGTAAAATTCAATTATTTACTAGAAGCTAGTATGTCTCACTCATTCTTAATACTGTAGGAAAACCTGAATTATATTCAATTTAGGATTTAGCAACACCATATTGCACACCAAATTAGAATAAAACTATAAAGTATTAAATACTTTCAAATAACGATCACATGAATTGAACTAGTTATCCCATACTATTCGGTGAAATTCGAATATTCGCTGAAGGGTTTGGTAAGCACTACACAAACATTCGATTCAGCGAGCTATACAATATTCAATGAAGTGTAACTCGGGAACATTTAATCTAATTGGTAACACTTGGTCAAATATTAGTATTTCCCAAATTATAGAATTAAAGTTCTCAAAATATTTTTATTTCAAAAAATAAAAATCTCACGGGATTGCCAAAAGACAAAAAATGTTATAAGGGTTTAAGTTTTGAGAGTATTTAAATATAATATTTTATATATATATATATATATATATACATATAATGGTTTTCTAAAATTACTTTGTATAACATATTGCTTTCAAGTTCCATTATTTAAAATCCATAACTAATTAATATTTACTTTATATAAACATTCACTATTTGATAAAATATTACATAAGCCCAAAATATTCCTAAAATGCACTTATATATATACATTTTTCTCCAAATACCATATAGAATATTTATTTAATAAACCATGTTCCAAATATATATATATGTCCTTGTATTTTATAAAATCCATATTTACTCTTATCAAACCATATAAATATTTCAACCTCTAATTAAAAATTACTTTATTTACATTTCAATCTCATTCTTATTATATAAATAATAATAAGCATATCTATTAAAACTTTCAAATATCCTTTATAAATAACATTACTTTCTTCTTATAAGACTAAGTAGAAATGGTTCAGCTTGAAAACCCATTCTCTTTGAAAAATTTTGTTGAAAAGATGCGACAGATATGTGATGTTGTGCTATGGAATCTATGGTATAACCATTCTAAACAAATTAATAATTCAAAATCCTTAAAATAACATTGAACTCATCAAAAACGGGCATGATATAAGACATCAAGAATAAGAAAATATCAAAAAGGAAATAAATAGGCAAGTAGATGGGTACATGAAGTAATCAGAGAGTGAAATAGCACAACCTATGGCTATACTCAGACTATAACCGGTGCACCGGTCAAGTGGGAGCGGTGGACTGGTCACACCACCTGGGCTGAGTGCTAGGAAGTGCACATGCCTCCTGGAACGTTCGTTAGCGAGGGTTTTTTTTTGCTGAATTAAATCTAGACTTTAACTACACTAAATTAGCTATCATGTGAACAACTAAACAACTTCAGTTTGATGATTTATAAGACCATTTGGCAAGGGTTTCAAAAAATAGAGAATTAATGCAACCAATACAAGAATATAAATGCAATTCAAACATAGATTCAACCAATTTACTAGACAACGAATATACTTGCATTTAGAGATCATAGAGTGAGGTAAGCTCACATTCATAACTTGAATTGATGTGTTACACCCGAATTAGCTTCTCTTGATTACTACATAGGTTATTTTTAGAAAGTAGAAAGAGGTGATTAAATCAGGAGTCAAAAACTAAAATTACTAACCCTATTTGATTCTCTAAAGGTGTAGGAGCTTACGCTTATTTGAATTTTACAAGATTTAACCAAAAGCCTTTTGATTTTCAGTTTCGATTTGAGGATTTAGGAACTAGGGTTCATGTTAGAGGAGGTTTTCTAATTTCCAATTTATAGCTTAAGAAAACAAACGTACTATGAAATGAGAAAAAGATTTTCTCTAAGTTAAACGGGCATAGCTAATAAACTAACCCAGTAAGCAAAAGTGTTACTGCTATAATATCCTAAGATCCGAGTTAAAATATTTATTTTTAATTTATCACTTATTAAAACTTAAATTTTTGGACTATATAATGTTTTAAAAATGAACATTGATTTCTCTAATTTTTCCCATAACCAACAATAAGAAAAAAAAAATTCATTTCTATTAACATTGAGATATTTTATGAAACTTAAATTTCACTTTGGAAAATGGAAATAAAAGTTACTCTCATTATTTTGACAGAAACAAATTATTGATTATAAAATTTTTAACGACCCACCATTTTGGATGGTTCAAATCGACGATAAACCACACATGTGGAACTCAAACCATTCAAAAAGGAGGATTGTTAATGGGGTATTTAAGAGAAAAAGAGAAAAGAATGATAAAATACGGAATCTCACAATGGAATGACAAAATATAATAATCAAATAAATAGTTCATGAAGTTGTTTTATAAATAAAATTTGATTACACTTCACAATATAATCAGATTTACACATAAAGCGGGAATAAATAAATAATGCATTGGAACAACATGATGTAATGGAATATTTATAAAATAAATGGTATACAAATCTTCATCTCCGTCCTCTAAAAATAAGGTCTTCAACGTTGAAATGCTTAGGCTGACCCGAGCATAATGAAAAGACAAAACACTAAAGTCAGAAGTAAAATAATGTATTTAAGTTAAATCGAAATAATTAAATATGAGTGTAACGGCATCGAAGATGTTTAAGAAATTTTACATCTCCTATCCAGTGTATAATGTGCTCGCAATAACTTAAGGGATGTTTAGGATTTCCATCTCCTAAGGATCCGTTAAAATATTTACTATGTAATACAATACGTTATTATAATATGTCCACGGTAAAGTAAAGTATTAAAATGTCGTTAAGGCGTTATACATATCCCCCTTAACACAATTTTATATAAATATCGTAGTCTATACAGATACCGTAAGCTCCACCAAACCGGTGGGATACTCAGGGAGCACTCCACAGGTACGATACAAACCAAACTTGCAATGGGATCGATAAGGCATATGACAAGTCACAAAAGGCAATGTCTAGGGTAGGATACTACCGTTTTGCAGATCTAAGCTAGTGTTAACGCATGGAAGCTACTACCACCCGCTTCAAGACACACTACCATAATCAAATCACTGGGTGGCCACCGACCAATCACAAAGTAAAAGATATCGTATCAAAGAAATGTGCCCAATCGGAGAAGCGACCTCAGTTAGCCCGGCATGGCTCCTGTTTTAGTCATATTAAGCTGACTCGAGGAGTCAAGGCTACGTTCATATCTCATAGAGTAGCGTTCACCAAACCATCCTACTTCATTCTGGACTCTTCACCATGTACACAGTTGTTAAAGCGGTTTCGATATTGGTAGAGAGTATGACAATATCTTATCTTGGTTTCTTTAACAACCAAATGCTTATTTCACATAGGTTGATTCTTTTACATTTCAAAAACTGAGTCACATTTGATATCAAAATATCATATTTGCTTCAAAATCATATATATTCACTTCAAAATCATATCACTTCAAATCATACTCATTTTCTAAATCTTAACAACAAAATAGGTTAAATCATCAAACCAAATGCCGGCACTTAAATTGATTGAATCTAAAACCAGTTCCAACTTTAAACGGTTTGAATATTGAAGGTAGTATGTGTGTATGTGTATATATACTGGAATTGTTATTCATTAAAAATAGTTTATATTTTAAAATATTTATTAAAAATTGTTTATAAATGTAGACTAATATATATATATATATATATATATATGAAGATAGTTTATATATAAAAATGGGTTATAGATTAAAATAGTTTATATATTAAAAATTGTTTATATAATAAAATAGTTTATTGATTAAAATAGTTTATATATTAAAAATAGTTTATATAATAAAATAGGTTAGATATTAAAATAGTTTATATATTAAAATAGGTTATATATTAAAAATAGTTAATGTATTAAAAATTGTTAATATATATTACAATGGTTTATATGAGAAAAATAGTTTATATATTAAAACAGTTTGCATATTAAAAGAGTCTACATATTAAAAGAGTTTATATCGAAAATAGTTCAAATTAGAATTGTTTCTCCCAATTCCATAAATCAATTCAAATCAACTTTAGTTATAAAAATTCAATTTAAATCAATCTCAGTTCAATAATTTCACAGGCTAAAGGATTCAATTCAAATTCTCACGAAAACCATTTCAATTTATATCGATTTCAAATCCATATATGAACTACATGTTTAAACCACTTCATATTTAGTAGGTTTCAATTTAAAATATTCAAACATTTATAATAACTCAATTTTTTTTATAAATTTCATTTATATTTCAAAATTCAACAATAAGATTACAATTTAAATTCTATAAACAATTCATTTAAACTAATTTCAATTTTAATATTTTAAAAGCTTGAATTTTGTAAATAATTCTTATTTCATAATATCATTTAACTAGATTCAATATTTAAGGATTTTAAATCATCTAAATTAACCAATCCATTGTCCGTATGTAATTTTCTACCCAATGGTCAAGTAATACAGGTATATGTCATTTCAACCCACAAAGTTTAAATTTACGGGTATATGTCATTTAAACCTGTAATCTCGAGTAAAATTCAATATCCATTAAATCGCTCGAGTTTAACATTTTAACCCATAACGATTTTTCCCTAATCTATTATACCATTCGGCTATGTATCATTTCAACCCACGGTGATTTTTCAAACAATAATTAAGGGAGCTTGCAGTGTGATAACAACATATAGAATAAATATAATATCCAATCATCCAAACATCAATAATTAGCCATCCATCACGAGCGTCATTCGGATCAACCAATAAATCATAACAAATAAACTGGTTATCATAATCAGGCATTTAATTTGTAGTTAAATTCCAATATTAATTTAGAAGGCAATTTAATTCAACAAAAATTCAAATTAAATTTAAATGACAGTTTAAAATACCAAACAATAATCAACAAATTTCTAATCACGTCATAAATTTAATTCGACTAACATAAGATGATTTAGTATTCGTGAGTGGGTTAAATCACTCACCTTTGATTTCAAATCGATTTAAAATAGCCCAAAATTCCAACAGCCCTAGAGGATAGCCAAATCATTTCCATATTTTTCAGAATTTCGATATGATCACAACAGAGAAAATCGCGTCCCAATCCAAACTCGTATGCAAAATGATATGGATATTAGAACGATTGAAATTTAAATTTAATTTCAAAATGAATCAAAGGGCAAACTTGAAAATACGCACCTCCACCTAACCCCAGCTCCACGCGTACAGGACCTTGACACTGCTTTATGAAGCTAAAGTCGCCTCGAACATCTCATCATCTAGTCACCATCGTCCACCTTTACCATTATCAAACTGCATCATCAAACTCGTCTGGACGAGCTGCACCTAGCAAGGGTGGCACGACCTCCTCTGGTTGCTCACTGAACTCACATTGCCGCCACATCCTAAGGTCGATTACGGTGAACTCTGCTTTTGATTCAACCACCAAACTACATGGATGCATGATGCTCGACGTCATCTACCAACTGGTCACCTCCGAACAACCTATCGACGAAGATCCACCGTCAAAAAGCAAACCCAAGATTCGATGGTAGAGAATAAATCGACGATTTCCACCAAAATCGTGTCTTGAATGGAAATGGAATAACAGCAATAGATTGCGCTCGTCAATAGCTTTCCAATGATATATAATTTGCTATGGTTTGAGGAGTTTAATTTTTGAAACTGATTCTAAAATTGAAACTGGGGATTTGGAATTAGGGATCTAGCTTTGATATTTTGATGTCTGAGAAGGAGAACATATGAGAAGTAGAGGTATGTACAAAAATAATGAAATGAGAAACAGCTAGGGTTTATAATAGCCTTTATGTAGATAGAGATAGATAAGAATGAAGGGACAGATCGAGTTAGATTGACAAAGACTCGAAAAGCCCGTCGCGTTTTCGAAACAAAAATGGGTCATCTAATATATCAAAATATAGGTTTTCGTTATTTTTAAACTCAATGGAACTAGTGTCAAACCCAAATTCCATTGTGCATGGAAGATATCTTTTAAAATTAGGTTATATTCATTTAAATTCTTTTAACAATTTCTACGCGTTTCAAGCTCCTACGATCAAACGATAACTCCGATTGCTACGAAACTTGTAATCCTACAATTGCTCGCTATTATAGATCCCATGAAACTGGTTTCATCGAAATCCGAGATAGTGGCCAAAATGGCTATTTTCACATTAATTAAATAAATTATTATTAAATTAGCTTAATCACTTAGAGATTCTAAATTTAAAACTTAACCATTTTATCATCCTTGATTACATAGAAATTTATAATCCATCAGAAACAAAATTTCCATGCCAAGTTTAATATTTACATATTGCACTAGTTACAACGTTCAACTACAATTGTAAAAAATTAATTAATTGATTTACATTTTTATTATGTAATCAACAATACCCTATGAATTTTATTAACAGAAGTTTACATTTTATTGCACTCGTTATTTCATAGTTATCATTTATTACCATAATACTTATCATATTTCATTGGATTAAATTCCATTAATTACCAAATTAATTCCTTATTTGCAATTACAACCAAATTAATTTTATAATAATTTCAACTGGTTAAACTATATTTAAAATAGTTTTCACTAACATCCAAACAACAATATTAAATCATATTCTAATTATTTTTCTCATTAATAAATTATAAAATTTTAATCCCAATATTTAATTTTAAAATCTTATTTAATTTAATTATTTTAATTATCAAAAATGATGAGTCGTTACACATTCCCCACTCAAAACTTTTCGTCCTCAAAAAGGAAAGAAGGAATTTAGAAATTACATTATTTTTATTGAAATAATCAATTTATAATAATTTAAACTTAAATAATCGAGTATTTTAGATAAGATATATCAATTTATTAACCATTTTAATATAACAATTGTGATAACCCAAAATTTTTGGGCAAATATTAATTTGATCATCTTCTTTAATAATTATTTTAATATGTAAAATTATTCTTTTAAAAAACAAATAAAATATGTATTTGTTTATCTATGTATATAGAATTGTAATAGAATTTGGATTTGAAAAAAAATAAATATCTTAAAAATAAAAACTCTATATTTTAAAACTAGTATATATATGTATAATTATTTTAGTGTATAATTAAGTTTTAAATCATTTTCTTTAAAGTTGTATAAATATAAATAAAAGGAAATGTATTAACAAAAATTGAAAATATAATATAAAATTATATAAAAACATATTAAATCATAAAGGCATGCAAATTAATAAGTGTAAACATTTCAACATGTAAAATACAAGTGTCATTAGTTTTCTTTTCATTTAAAAAAATAATAATAATCAAGGCTAGATATATCTCTCTACTTCTCTACTCTTTCATTTTCTTCTACCTTACATTTTCTAAGCAAGAACCTGGAAACTAAAACCAGAAAAGAAAACAAACAACCCCTTTTAATTTCATGCCTGAAGTTTAAAGCATATATGTGACGACCCGCCCTTCTATGCCCAGAAAGACGTATCGTCTTGAAGAAAGAAAGGGATGAGAAAATAGAAAAGATAGAGAAGAAAGAACAACAACATCAGAATCTCACAGCGGAATGGAACAAAATATAATAGATCACATAACTATTACATAATTTTACATATATCAGAGTTATACAGTCAATACATCACATACTAGACAGTTATAAACACCTGTCTAGTTAATACAACACAACTCAAACAAATAACAAAAGATACCAACACAGCGGAACACTATATATATCTATCTACAACGCTGAAGCCTCCTGCTCCATTGCTCCTCCAGAATTCGTCAAAGCCAACCTGAATCCCTTGGCTACCCGTAAAAATTTGGGTACCCGAGAGTTTATGAAAAAACAAAAATAAACTCCGGGTCAGACATGGGTCTGGTATGAGTAACAGGTTAAAGTTGTTTAACTTTGAAAAACATTTGAAAACAAAAGGTATCACGTAAGACTTCCCACGAATAAATATGGTAAGTTTTTACCTTACGCTAACCAAAACATTTGGTAGGAAATTCTGTGATATTATAATAGGTCTAGGGTTTTCAAGTAAATAGAAAATAGCCGAAATTGTTACATTCATTAAATTCCAGCTACTAGCCACCGAAGTGGGTAATACAATCAAAACCATTGGCACTTATTGGATTGTGGATTCCATACAATGGCAGGGCTACTGGGGTACCGCCCGTCACAGTACGGGGCCTAGATCACCGTACCGAGGATTACTCCCTTCATCCCCTGCAACACAAGGCCGGAACCATTCCTTACTGAACAGTCCCGAGCAAGACAACCCCGACAGTTGGAGCTCACAACTGTCCACACAGCCGAATAAAAAGGGACATCTCGACAGGGGAAAGTCTTGTCCTGCTTGGGCATGACCCACCTAACCTTGCTGCACCTCCCCTGTTTTAGCCATTCCCGGTTGATGAGGCTTGAGGCTGCGATTACCTTTATAGAACATATTTCTTAGAATGCTCATCGTCCACCTGACGATGTGTTGAAAGCATTCAATCCATACAAGTTCGTTCCGGGTTCGAACGAAACCGAAGGCATTATCTCGTTACACTCATTTTGGAATCACCCTCAGAGTTAACGACGATAACCCTTGCATTCTAAGTCTTCATCTTCACTTCAGATTCACGACCTAACGTTAATTTGGAATCGATGTGGTTTTCGGACTTCCAAATGCGGAAAACCCGATCCCGGTCTCATCGAAATCCAAAACGTGCCTTTTAGGGCCAAGTTGTCTATTTAGCCTTACCAGTTAAATTCAAAATAATTCAACATACACACAGATAGATAAATCACAATATCATAATAGATAGTCAACATCAACATAAACAGATAACCAATATTATCACTTCAAACAGATAATGCATATTATCATCATATCAGATAATTCATATTATCATCATATTTAAAACAAAGCATACATAACATCATTAATCTCATATTGAGATCTCAAACCATTCAGGGTAAACAATATCATCAATCAATATATATAAGCAATCACATCAGCTATAATTAATTTAAAATGAATTAAATTAATCACCTACATCTCTAATTAATTTAAAGTGAATTAAATTAATTACTTAACCATTCTATTGCTTATATCACTAATAATCGATTACCAATCAATTAATTTATCATCACTCAATTATTCAATTTAATTAATCATCCTTGATTAATTTACTTTTAATTATATTTAAGTAATTATTCTTTAATTATTTTCACAAATTTATTACCCTTAACTAAATACAGGAATTTACCTTGAATTTACTAACATTAATTACATTATTTCTCAATTAACTACATTAGTAAATCAATTCATTTATTAATTATTTCCAAATAATTTATTCTAATTTACATCATAAATTATAATAATTTATGATTTCTAATTATATTTTCTATTTAAATTAATTACATTAAGTAATTAATCTTCAATTAAACCAAATTGTTAATCACCCTTGATTAACCCCATTCAGTAATTAACTACCCTTAATTACTTTATCAAATAAATAAATTACTCCATAATTTATTATCTCCAATTAACCCCTTGATTAATTATACCAAGTAATTATCTTCCAATTACTTTCACTATTAAATCATTCCTGGGTAATTACATCCAGTAATTATCATTAATTACTTCCCTAAGTAATTATACTTATTACATCATCAAATGATTATTTAAATTAATTAAACTTAATTAATTAACTTAAACAATTCATATTAAATCGAATTAATTACAATGAGTAATTAATTCCTTAATTACTTCCGTTAAGTAATTATACTTAGCAATTCACAATTGCTTATCTTAAATAAATAATTTAATTAATTATTAAAATAAGCCCATTAATTTATTATTGCATAATTTTAGTTAATGACCTTCAATAACTAATTATAATCCTTTAATTACTTTTCTAAAGTAATTAACTTACATTTTAAGTTAGTCTTAATAACTTATTAATTTTTCCTCTATTAATTCATTAATTGATTACTAATCATAAATTTAAAATTAATCCAACGATTCCTTAATTACCAATTAACTTACCTTTAGCTTTCATCTTATTAAAATAAAATTAACTCTTGATTTCGGAGTTAATTAATTCTAGTCACTCATTATTCATTTAGTTAATTTGATAATTACAATTCTTAAGTTTTAAACCTTTCCCATTTAATGATCCATTTATCATTAATAAGTATTTAATAAATTTAATTTAAATTTACTTTAAAATTCATTTTAAATTTAGATTTAAAATGAAATCAAATTTATATTAACAATTCCAAACTTCTTTTATTTTACAACTAAAATAATAGTTATCTTAAATTAGTAGATTAAAGGAATTTACACACGGTTTCATATTAAATTCAAATCTAATTTAAAAATTTACTTTATCATTCAAATTAGTTTAAAACAAATTTTAAATTAAATTAAAAAAAAATCTTTATTTGTTTAAAGACTGAGATTCAAACTACGTTTTGAATCCAATCTTATCTTGGTTTAAACTTTGTTTTAACTACGTATTTTTTTATTTAAAAGCCCGGTTTTAAAAACTGAAATAAACTTACACGTTTAAAACCCCTAGCTAAAAATACCCGAGTTAAACAATTATTTTTACGAGCAAAACCCCGCATTTCTTCGAGTCCGACACTCGAATCACTCGAGTGAAACTCGAGCAACAAATCCAAACTGAGATTCATTTATTTCACTCGAATCACTCGAGTGAAATCCTTTTTAAAGCGATTTCAAATAATTTAAAATTTTAAACTTTATTTTATTTTAAAATGAGATTCAAACTTCTTTTTCAATCCAAACTTATCTGTGATTAAATACCTATTTCAATATCTATATCTCATTTTTAAAAACCCCAGTTCCAAGAAAATTGAACTTTACAGGATTTTAATACCCTGTTACACTTACCCAGATCCTTCTCCCCCCCTTACGTTACTTCGAGTCAACAACGAACAAGCTTCGAGTCGTGCACGCAGTATTCCCGAGTCAAATCCTAAAAAAACCCGAGTACCCCTACTTCACAAAACATTCCAGGCACCACAGTGCACCGTGCATATGCACGGTGCCGATGGTCGACGCTGGTCACCACCGGTGATTGCTTCACACCGTCCATCACTCCAACCCTCTCTCGCAAGCATCAACACGACATTCAAACGCGAAAATCAAAAATGAAGGTTCGAGCACCACCTGAAAACAACTCGGTCCACCACATCCACACCTGTCACCGCCTCTTCCACGACACCTCGGCCTCCAGAAAATCCCCTACTCCGGCTACGACATCGACTTTGACCCCACTATCATTCCCCAAAAAGTTGAAGCACTCGATCACCACCACAGGTTGCAGTGTTCGATTCACTGAACACAGTAGAAATTAGGGTTCAAGAAATGGTTCTACTACCGCAACTTCTCTGGTGAATATCATCACCATCAACCATTTTTCCACCCATCTCCAGTCAATCCCCCACCTCCAGGATGAATCCCGATTCCCATATCCAAATAGATCACCCAGAAATCAACGATTCACACATTTTATTCAACACAGAACCATACCCTTAACCCTTAATTAAAAATAGTGATTCTGGTTTTAAAAATCAAGTTTTTGTATTAGTTATTGATTCATATGCCTGAATTCATGATTCATGAAAATCGAATTTAAACTCATTTAAAGTTTTCACTGTTGTTCTATATTTTCCAGACTAATACAAACTGTTTTTCTTTAAACCAAATTTTAGACTCAAGTCTATGTTATAACAACATTATATGTTCAAAATTTATGACTTGTTCAAGCTTGAATTAAGTACAAAAGAAATTTTCTTATGTGAACTTAAACCTGACAACAACAGAGAAAGTTACACAGAGATGATTATCATATATCACACCTTAACACAGAGATGTATTTGTAAAATATACTCACAAATAACTAATGCTTCAGAGAGAACATATAGCAGTATAAATATACTTACATGTTTATAAATGTGATGTTACTCACCTGCTTTAGAGAGGATGAACTGAGCATAGCTTGGTATTTGAAAACAGTTTGAACTTTTTAAACACTGTAAACAGTTTTGCTCTCCTTCTAATCTTCTTGCTTTTGTTTAGTTATAGATGTATGCAGTAACAATTTCCAGGTTGAAGAAAAATGATGTTTAAGTTGTAAAAAAAAGAAAAAACTTACTTATGTTCAGGTTTGCTATGTTTTGAAAGAAAATGAACAAAGGCATTGCATATAAATATAAGCCAATCAAGCTTGTACAAGAAGGTGCAGGCTTTTACTGGTGCAAGCTCTTCTTTATTTTGTTTTATCAGGCAAGATATTTATTTATTTTGGAGGCTGCACAATTCGAATTGACTTAAGTTTGTATGCTGAGATGATACAATATTTAATGCAAATGTACTATGCTCATCTTCCTTTGCTTGCTGATGTTCCCCTTTCCTTGCCTGCTTCATGTTTTACTTTCTGAACTTAACATCTTTATTATATCTTGTCCTTGCCTTGTATGTTATTTTGCAGGCAAAAATATTACAGTGTCAGGTTTGTGTTTTACTTCATGTACTTAACAAATTTTATTACAACTTTGTCTGGTATGATTTATTTTACCTTGTATATGTATATCAGTTTTACTTGCCTGCAAATCTTGCTTTGCTCTTTGCCTATTTAGTTCACATATTACAACATTTTACTTACAGTTTATATACATATTTTGTCTGACCTGCTTTGTACTTTAGGTACAAAATGTGAAGTTGTTTTGATTATTAGTTATGAATTTTAACTTATATATTAAGTTTTATGCTTATTTTATTTTCTTCTATTTTTAAACTTTAACTATCAATTACTTAATTTGATGATTATTAAGTTATTTTCATACTTATGCTAATATCATAGATATTTATGTATTTATACACATTCTAATACCATACATTTAATTTATGTTTGTGTTTAATATTTTTAATATTTGTTTTATTTTAAAATATGTTTGAAAGATGTTATTTCAAGTTTACAATCATTGCTTCTCCTGTTTATGGATTCGAATAAATTTTGAAATAGTAATTTCTATCTATATTAAAATCCATTTGTAAGAATATTACATTATTAATATTGTTAAATATAACTCATGATTAAATTAAAATAACTCACAAATGAATTTGTCTTCTTATTCAATACATTACTTATTTTATTAGCTACATTAAAAACAAACAAATCTTTTTATTTAAATTTAAAATTAAACTAAAATCAATTTTAAATAATTAAGTTTTTAGTTTGGGTATTAAAATTATATGGTTATTTATTTAGTAGCTTAATATCAAATTGAATCCAATTTTTAATTTATTAAAAATATCAGAATAAGAAAACATACCTATGTATATTAAATTTAAAACAAAGATTACCTATTTATAATATATACAGATATGTATACATTTCAGATATAAAACAATTTATTAGCCTTTAAAATAGATTATCAGTTTAAATATTTATTTTCAAGAAGATTATTAAATTTTATTTCAAATTTATTATTAACAATATGGTCAATTCAATTAAATTTTGACATAAATTATTAAATTGTTATTGTCAAAATTTCCGGGATATCACATTCTTCCCCCCTTAAAAGAATTTCGTCCCCGAAATTTAAAACAAAGGTAATTTAATAATTTAATTACAGATTTAATATTGAAACACAAGCATATATCAATCATATGCTAACAACCATAGCAACCAATTCATCCAATCAAACAAATCTAACTATCCAGATAAAATTCTAAATAGAATTTTCACGAGTTTCCCCAAGTATAAATATTGGGATACTCTCTCTACCAAATCCAAACAATCAATATTACTAAGCTACCGAGCTTTCACTCATCTAGATCAACAAGACAGGATATCAGACTACAGATAAGTCTGACTCAAAACTCTCTGAACTGTTGACTCTACAATCGAAGATAACTCTTATACGTACTCCCTCAGAGATACGTGAAACACAATAATTCCCAGTTACCAAAACTGACAATCCAATCCCGAAACTAAACACTTATCCAGAATCAAATCTCTGACTATGGAATCCAAATTTCTTCGTCTCTTATCCAAAAAATTCTTCGGACGATCCTGGGTTGCCTACATCCTTCCTGATCAGCTCAACACTTACCGATGTTCTTAGAAACAAACTGATCTTACTTTTTCTCATATGGAAAGATAATATAGATGCATTCCAATCCGGTCTTAAGATCCTGAAAAATTCCCAGTAGAAACTCTCTAATCCAAACACTGCAAATTCCAGTTGTTTCCACTTTAAACCAGCTGCCACCATGCTTCCACTGCGCAACTCTGACTGAGCAGATGAAATGCTGATGATCATCATGAATACTAGCTGGGCAACACATCATAGAACTATGGTCCAACAAATTTACTAAAGAAACTCAGAAGTTCCTCTAAAATCCGAGCTGCTTCACCAACCCATTCTCCAAAAGTCATCTTACTACTGAGCTGAACCATTAGTACCACTCTAGAATCCAGAAGATACCAAACTCAATCTCTAGACACGGACAAATTCTAACTTCCTGAAGACATCCAGAAAAATCAGATAACTCAAAAGAAACGCAACAATCGCAAGTCACTTTTGCGATCAATCCAGCCCACTACCAAAGAAAAACTGTTCTCTCTTTACCAAACAGAACAGCCTACGCTTAATTAGCCAATCCATCAAAGAAACGGAATCACACTGCTGTTTCTGAACTCCACTGCTGAGGCAGAAGTTAAAAACTTCCTTGCCAACACACCAATGCCAAGAAATTCCTAACCCAGAGCTCTTCGAGAAACTCGGATCCCAAACCAAACAAAAATACCCTGCAGAACTCAGCCACAACCACCGAAGCAGCTACACTTCCTTAACTGATTCCAAAGAAACATCTTCAGAGACTTCCATAGTCACTGTGTCTCATCACACAGCTACTACATCCTGAGGTAAGATATTCGGACTTGCTCAAGCCAAGCCGACGAGTCCAAACTCTAGCTCAACCAAACTTACACTTCAAAAAATGAACTCCGAACCTTAACAGGTTTCCTTCAGAGATCGATGAAATCCTTACACTATCCAAAGCTCACTCGAGACGGTATTAGGTCTACAGTCTCGACAGATACACTTCCAACCTCAAATATTTATACTCCAACCATTTGGTAGTCGTGATACACACACCACTACCCTATCTACCTTTATAACTTATATTGGATAACCCGGACAGGTAACCCAACAAGTAGGTAGAAATAAATATATATTTTTATATATTAAAATTACAAATACGCTCTCTCAAGAAAGAAATCGCTCTAGAGCCTAGGTATTCACTCAACCTAGCGCTCTGATACCAACTGTGACGACCCGCCCTTCTATGCCCAGAAAGACGTATCGTCTTGAAGAAAGAAAGGGATGAGAAAATAGAAAAGATAGAGAAGAAAGAACAACAACATCAGAATCTCACAGCGGAATGGAACAAAATATAATAGATCACATAACTATTACATAATTTTACATATATCAGAGTTATACAGTCAATACATCACATACTAGACAGTTATAAACACCTGTCTAGTTAATACAACACAACTCAAACAAATAACAAAAGATACCAACACAGCGGAACACTATATATATCTATCTACAACGCTGAAGCCTCCTGCTCCATTGCTCCTCCAGAATTCGTCAAAGCCAACCTGAATCCCTTGGCTACCCGTAAAAATTTGGGTACCCGAGAGTTTATGAAAAAACAAAAATAAACTCCGGGTCAGACATGGGTCTGGTATGAGTAACAGGTTAAAGTTGTTTAACTTTGAAAAACATTTGAAAACAAAAGGTATCACGTAAGACTTCCCACGAATAAATATGGTAAGTTTTTACCTTACGCTAACCAAAACATTTGATAGGAAATTCTGTGATATTATAATAGGTCTAGGGTTTTCAAGTAAATAGAAAATAGCCGAAATTGTTACATTCATTAAATTCCAGCTACTAGCCACCGAAGTGGGTAATACAATCAAAACCGTTGGCACTTATTGGATTGTGGATTCCATACAATGGCAGGGCTACTGGGGTACCGCCCGTCACAGTACGGGGCCTAGATCACCGTACCGAGGATTACTCCCTTCATCCCCTGAAACACAAGGCCGGAACCATTCCTTACTGAACAGTCCCGAACAAGACAACCCCGACAGTTGGAGCTCACAACTGTCCACACAGCCGAATAAAAAGGGACATCTCGACAGGGGAAAGTCTTGTCCTGCTTGGGCATGACCCACCTAACCTTGCTGCACCTCCCCTGTTTTAGCCATTCCCGGTTGATGAGGCTTGAGGCTGCGATTACCTTTATAGAACATATTTCTTAGAATGCTCATCGTCCACCTGACGATGTGTTGAAAGCATTCAATCCATACAAGTTCGTTCCGGGTTCGAACGAAACCGAAGGCATTATCTCGTTACACTCATTTTGGAATCACCCTCAGAGTTAACGACGATAACCCTTGCATTCTAAATCTTCATCTTCACTTCAGATTCACGACCTAACGTTAATTTGGAATCGATGTGGTTTTCGGACTTCCAAATGCAGAAAACCCGATCCCGGTCTCATCGAAATCCAAAACGTGCCTTTTAGGGCCAAGTTGTCTATTTAGCCTTACCAGTTAAATTCAAAATAATTCAACATACACACAGATAGATAAATCACAATATCATAATAGATAGTCAACATCAACATAAACAGATAACCAATATTATCACTTCAAACAGATAATGCATATTATCATCATATCAGATAATTCATATTATCATCATATTTAAAACAAAGCATACATAGCATCATTAATCTCATATTGAGATCTCAAACCATTCAGGGTAAACAATATCATCAATCAATATATATAAGCAATCACATCAGCTATAATTAATTTAAAATGAATTAAATTAATCACCTACATCTCTAATTAATTTAAAGTGAATTAAATTAATTACTTAACCATTCTATTGCTTATATCACTAATAATCGATTACCAATCAATTAATTTATCATCACTCAATTATTCAATTTAATTAATCATCCTTGATTAATTTACTTTTAATTATATTTAAGTAATTATTCTTTAATTATTTTCACAAATTTATTACCCTTAACTAAATACAGGAATTTACCTTGAATTTACTAACATTAATTACATTATTTCTCAATTAACTACATTAGTAAATCAATTCATTTATTAATTATTTCCAAATAATTTATTCTAATTTACATCATAAATTATAATAATTTATGATTTCTAATTATATTTTCTATTTAAATTAATTACATTAAGTAATTAATCTTCAATTAAACCAAATTGTTAATCACCCTTGATTAACCCCATTCAGTAATTAACTACCCTTAATTACTTTATCAAATAAATAAATTACTCCATAATTTATTATCTCCAATTAACCCCTTGATTAATTATACCAAGTAATTATCTTCCAATTACTTTCACTATTAAATCATTCCTGGGTAATTACATCCAGTAATTATCATTAATTACTTCCCTAAGTAATTATACTTATTACATCATCAAATGATTATTTAAATTAATTAAACTTAATTAATTAACTTAAACAATTCATATTAAATCGGATTAATTACAATGAGTAATTAATTCCTTAATTACTTCCGTTAAGTAATTATACTTAACAATTCACAATTGCTTATCTTAAATAAATAATTTAATTAATTATTAAAATAAGCCCATTAATTTATTATTGCATAATTTTAGTTAATGGCCTTCAATAACTAATTATAATCCTTTAATTACTTTTCTAAAGTAATTAACTTACATTTCAAGTTAGTCTTAATAACTTATTAATTTTTCCTCTATTAATTCATTAATTGATTACTAATCATAAATTTAAAATTAATCCAACGATTCCTTAATTACCAATTAACTTACCTTTAGCTTTCATCTTATTAAAATAAAATTAACTCTTGATTTCGGAGTTAATTAATTCTAGTCACTCATTATTCATTTAGTTAATTTGATAATTACAATTCTTAAGTTTTAAACCTTTCCCATTTAATGATCCATTTATCATTAATAAGTATTTAATAAATTTAATTTAAATTTACTTTAAAATTCATTTTAAATTTAGATTTAAAATGAAATCAAATTTATATTAACAATTCCAAACTTCTTTTATTTTAGAACTAAAATAATAGTTATCTTAAATTAGTAGATTAAAGGAATTTACACACGGTTTCATATTAAATTCAAATCTAATTTAAAAATTTACTTTATCATTCAAATTAGTTTAAAACAAATTTTAAATTAAATTAAAAAAAAATCTTTATTTGTTTAAAGACTGAGATTCAAACTACGTTTTGAATCCAATCTTATCTTGGTTTAAACTTTGTTTTAACTACGTATTTTTTTATATTTAAAAGCCCGGTTTTAAAAACAGAAATAAACTTACACGTTTAAAACCCCTAGCTAAAAATACCCGAGTTAAACAATTATTTTTACGAGCAAAACCCCGCATTTCTTCGAGTCCGACACTCGAATCACTCGAGTGAAACTCGAGCAACAAATCCAAATTGAGATTCATTTATTTCACTCGAATCACTCGAGTGAAATCCTTTTTAAAGCGATTTCAAATAATTTAAAATTTTAAACTTTATTTTATTTTAAAATGAGATTCAAACTTCTTTTTCAATCCAAACTTATCTGTGATTAAATACCTATTTCAATATCTATATCTCATTTTTAAAAACCCCAGTTCCAATAAAATTGAACTTTACAGGATTTTAATACCCTGTTACACTTACCCAGATCCTTCTCCCCCCCTTACGTTACTTCGAGTCAACAACGAACAAGCTTCGAGTCGTGCACGCAGTATTCCCGAGTCAAATCCTAAAAAAACCCGAGTACCCCTACTTCACAAAACATTCCAGGCACCACAGTGCACCGTGCATATGCACGGTGCCGATGGTCGACGCTGGTCACCACCGGTGATTGCTTCACACCGTCCATCACTCCAACCCTCTCTCGCAAGCATCAACACGACATTCAAACGCGAAAATCAAAAATGAAGGTTCGAGCACCACCTGAAAACAACTCGGTCCACCACATCCACACCTGTCACCGCCTCTTCCACGACACCTCGGCCTCCAGAAAATCCCCTACTCCGGCTACGACATCGACTTTGACCCCACTATCATTCCCCAAAAAGTTGAAGCACTCGATCACCACCTCAGGTTGCAGTGTTCGATTCACTGAACACAGTAGAAATTAGGGTTCAAGAAATGGTTCTACTGCCGCAACTTCTCTGGTGAATATCATCACCATCAACCATTTTTCCACCCATCTCCAGTCAATCCCCCACCTCCAGGATGAATCCCGATTCCCATATCCAAATAGATCACCCAGAAATCACCGATTCACACATTTTATTCAACACAGAACCATACCCTTAACCCTTAATTAAAAATAGTGATTCTGGTTTTAAAAATCAAGTTTTTGTATTAGTTATTGATTCATATGCCTGAATTCATGATTCACGAAATCGAATTTAAACTCATTTAAAGTTTTCACTGTTGTTCTATATTTTCCAGACTAATACAAACTGTTTTTCTTTAAACCAAATTTTAGACTCAAGTCTATGTTATAACAACATTATATGTTCAAAATTTATGACTTGTTCAAGCTTGAATTAAGTACAAAAGAAATTATCTTATGTGAACTTAAACCTGACAACAACAGAGAAAGTTACACAGAGATGATTATCATATATCACACCTTAACACAGAGATGTATTTGTAAAATATACTCACAAATAACTAATGCTTCAGAGAGAACATATAGCAGTATAAATATACTTACATGTTTATAAATGTGATGTTACTCACCTGCTTTAGAGAGGATGAACTGAACATAGCTTGGTATTTGAAAACAGTTTGAACTTTTTAAACACTGTAAACAGTTTTGCTCTCCTTCTAATCTTCTTGCTTTTGTTTAGTTATAGATGTATGCAGTAACAATTTCCAGGTTGAAGAAAAATGATGTTTAAGTTGTAAAAAAAAGAAAAAACTTACTTATGTTCAGGTTTGCTATGTTTTGAAAGAAAATGAACAAAGGCATTGCATATAAATATAAGCCAATCAAGCTTGTACAAGAAGGTGCAGGCTTTTACTGGTGCAAGCTCTTCTTTATTTTGTTTTATCAGGCAAGATATTTATTTATTTTGGAGGCTGCACAATTCGAATTGACTTAAGTTTGTATGCTGAGATGATACAATATTTAATGCAAATGTACTATGCTCATCTTCCTTTGCTTGCTGATGTTCCCCTTTCCTTGCCTGGTTCCTGTTTTACTTTCTGAACTTAACATCTTTATTATATCTTGTCCTTGCCTTGTATGTTATTTTGCAGGCAAAAATATTACAGTGTCTGGTTTGTGTTTTACTTCATGTACTTAACAAATTTTATTACAACTTTGTCTGGTATGATTTATTTTACCTTGTATATGTATATCAGTTTTACTTGCCTGCAAATCTTGCTTTGCTCTTTGCCTATTTAGTTCAAATATTACATGTAACGACCCATAAAATTTTAGCGATTTTTAATTGGTATTTAACGTATTGAATTGGATTTTGAGAAATTATTAATAATAAAATTTTGAAAAAAAAATATGTTATGTATATTAATGATTTGTAGTACGAGCTGTGTACATATATTTTAAAGTTTGGTTGTGGTTATACCTATAAGATCTAGTACAAAAACTTTATAAACTATTATTTATACTATAATATAAGTTAAGTTTGATGTAAATTTGGTAGCATAGTTCATTTCTATTGGGTATAAATATCAATAGCGTGGGTAATAAATTTACGGTCTCCTTTTGCTTTTCAGCAAGGTATGTAAATTTTAAGTATGTTGAGTACGTTCCATATATAGTTATTTTGGAAAACCACTGTATATGTATGATGGTCTATTTGAAGTGTATATATAGTAAAGCGTATTTATACCAAGTTTTATTTAATTTATATGTGTTATAATAGCTATATATATATATGTTAGTCTTGATACTAGTATATAGTTTTACTGAAGTTTGATTTCTAGTCATGTTAAATATATATATATATATATATATTTGATTTTGGGTTTTTGTGTCACCATTTCCAGTTTATTTTAGTGCATATTTAGTATATCTATACATATGTCGTCAGCTATAAATACGATAGTTAAGGGTTTCATATATCATATGAACCAAAGAAGAAGAGAAGTACATACTATATTTAACTACATATATGAAGTATATGTTTTAAGGGTTGATTTAAGGTCTGCATTAAAAAAGGTAGTTGTGATTACCATTATTTCATATTGTACCTTCTATATTCCTGACTGACTTTCAGCGTTCATTCATTCATTTTTAATTGTGGGTTTTTCTTTTCTCTCTCTTTTCTTATAAATAATTGTACGCATTCATCTCTTTCCCTTTCTTATATTTTGTCCCTTCATCATCTTTTAGCCGTTAATTTTGTTTCGAAAATCAAGAAAATTTGTATACGTTTTATTCTTTTTGAACGTTTAATAATAAAGATAAATCTGCATAGTATAATCAGATATGAATTGAGATCTAGGAAATAAATAAATATAAAAACGTATAACATGCCACTAATAATAAATTGCATTAATAGTTTTTCAATCAGTGTACAGCTGTGCTCATCCCATGCCATTTCAAAAGTTGGAAACGTATAAAATTCTATACGTTATTTACGCATTCATTTATTACTTTTATTTTCCCCTGTCCATTCAATCTTTCCATCAGTTTCGAAATATGGAAATTTTATTCGTGCATTTATTAAATTTTCAACGGTTCCTTTTGCCTTTATAGCTTTCTCTTTTCTTTAATTGATTTCCTAGATTCACGGGCATGAACGTTCGCCTTTTCTTCTGTTATAAAATATTTAGTGATTTCTTTCTTTTACTGGCTTGTGAATTATCTTTCCTCTCCTCTTATCTTCCTCTCCTTTATTTATTTCTTTCCTTCTCCCCCTCCATAATTTAACTACAGCAAAGCATCCCCTCTCCACCAAGCTCCTCTCACCTTCTTTTCTCCTCTCTCATGTTTTCGCCCATGCTGGTAAAAAGAGAAAAAGAATAGAAAAAGAGGAATCCTCTGTTTATAAGCCTAGCCTGTTCATTTTTCCACCGCTCTCTCTCTCTCACGCTACCTCGCGAATCAAACCTATATAACTCACGCAAAATTCATTTCTCAACAAAATTTCTTCCACTTTCTTGCCTGCGTGTGCTGAAGGTATGACATCTTTCTTTTATTTTTATTTTTTTACTTTATATGCTTTTCATGATTTTATGCTTGGCTCCTTCTCCTCTCTTATTTTTTTTTTCTTCTTCAGTTCTTTTATTTCACCTTTATAAGCTTTACAAAATTTCAAATTTTCTGGTTTTGTTTGTTGGTTTCAAATCTTATTTATATAAATACAGTGAAACTATACATGTGTTTTATTTTATGAGCTAAAATTTTGATTGTATGTATTGGGTTTAAAATGTAAATTTTATATTTACCTGGATTTTTTTTATGTATGTGTTTTTTTTTTTGATACAATATTGGTTCCAAAATATAATATATGTATAATACGTATATGTGTAAACTTGGTTTTTCAAATTTTATGGATATAGTACGTTTTGGGATTTAACTATTGATTCAAATTTTAGATACATATATCTATATTTTTGTAAGTTTTAAAAGGCTGTTATTTATTTGTATATATTTAATTGTTGAACGTTATTTATTGATTTTAAATTTTATACGGAATTAAAATAAGGTGGTATTTGCTGTTATTGATGATATTTAAGTAAGATTTTATATATGTTTAAGATTTTTTACTTAGGTGTATATTAATATATTAAAACCGACCTTTGGAATAACATTTATAAATAGGTTGCTGAATAAAAAAAAAAAAAAAAACTTGAGTCGACATCTTTGTTTACAATAAGGTTTATACATATAGTATCGACATGCTCAGGTTTAAGTATATATAGTATTTTATAATATAAAGTTTATTTAGTTATATAAGCCTATACAGTTTTAGATTTTTAATAAGTATGAGTTTTGTTTTTCTTTCTTTCATAGTTTTGTGTTTACAGTTTTAATATTTCATAGTTTGTTTTGTTTATAGTTTTATGTTTGCAGTTATTGTTACAGAATAAAGAATTTTTAAGTTGTTTTGTTTTTCTGTTTTTGTTTTTATATATTTTTAAGAGTATGCGATTTTGGTTATATGTATTGATTTAAGTATTTGTTTTAAAATATATAATGTGTATAGATGTAAGTTTATATTATAAATAAGTATTATATATATTATATTATAAAGCTAGTAACCAATCTTATTTATTTATTTATTTCATATATATACATATTGTTGTCGTGTGTTCTAATATATATATATATAATATGTTTATAATTCCAGTCTGCATTTATGTTGTTAAAAAAAAACTCGCACAGATACATTTTTTGTATGTTGCATGATTTTGAACAGTTTTTATATACATGGTTTCAAATATACATGGTTTAGTTTATGTAAACTTTCAAGGAGATAACTTTGGATATGCATTATGTTTTAAATGTACATAAATCTCAAAAATGTGCAATTTGGGTTTCGAAGTTTATTAATTAATAATTTTTTTTTTCAAATATTCTTTAATATATGTTTGTAAAAATTGGGGTTAGAGAAAGTTATTTTATATATATATATATATATATATATATATATATATATATATATATACAGCATATGTTTTGTTCTAATGGTGTTAAAGTTAAATTAGTAATTTGAAATAATATATATATATATATATATATATATATATATATATCTTATTTTAAATATATGGTTAAAAATTTGGTTTTTGAGCAATTTATAACATATATTTTGTTTCAAACTATATCAAGATAGTTCTGATTCATTTTATCAATTCCTTTTGATCAGCTTGGTTGTCCATTCGAATTCGTGCCAATTTTGACTTGCTTTGAAAATCGTCAATTGGATCAGTCATTTCGCAATTCAAATCATAGCTTGTTATGTTGTCTATCTCCTCTCTAGCCTCGAAAGGTGAGCAATCACTCACGATTAACGTTCTTCTATTTATTATATTTAATTTCAATTGAAATGACAATTGAAATAAAAATGTTGTAGTTGTTTTGTTATATATGCTATTATATGAAATTGTTCACCTGCGGGATATGACACCATATCCTGTTGTTATATTTTATTTTTATTGATGATATATGCCTGTTGTTATTATTATTTTCATATCTGTTATCACTCTGCAAGTTCCCTGTTAGTATAGAAATCACTATGGGTTGAAATGATAAACCCAAGCGATTTTCATTTAATTGAATTTGGGATTACGGGTTGAAATGCTATCCACCTGTATACATTTAGTGTACGGATTGAAATGATAAATCTCCGTAACAATTGACCCTAAGATAAGAAATATATGCAGACACCGTTGGTCCATATATGAGTATTTTGAAATTTAATTCATTGTTTTGGAAAGAGATATGGTCTTATTAAATGTTAAATCTTGAATTTTAATATATAAAGGGTAGTGATACATATAGATTTAATGATATTTAATTTAGTCAAAAGTTGATTTAATACATAAATTATGTTAAATATTTATGAAAATTTTATTCCAAATAGATTTTCTAAAATTAACTAAGATTGGGAGATAAATGTGGGTTTATTTAAGACGGTATTTAAATAAGGATTTATTTAATTAAATCAATTTGAAATTTTTGAATGGGAAATTTAAAGGTATGATTTTATCATTGGATTTTGATTTAAGTGATAAATGAATATTTCACGTTTAATAAATTAAAGGAAATTTCTAGTAAAATGTAATATAAGGTTACTTAAATGATATTGAATCTAATGAAAGAGTATTTGAAGATTAAAATAATAACAAGGTAAATCGAGATCGATATGGAACTGTTAAAGTGAACATTTAAATATTTAACTTTAAACTATATTGAAGTTTAAACGGGTAAATTTGAGATTCAGATCTGTATTTGAAATCAATGTAGTTGAATTTGTTATTTTGAAACTAAATTGAATTAAAGTGAAAATTTAGGTCGAACCAAATTTTGAATGTATTTAGAAAACTAAATTGAATAAAATTTAGTTTGAATGTTTAATATTTAAAGGTTTTGAAATATTGAAATGAAAAGGGTATTTTGTGATTTCAAAACCGGAATTTGAGATTCATAAAATTTTGAAATGGTTATTTTAGGAATTGAGTTGAATTTTAAAGTGATAAATTGAGATTGAATTTAATGTGTAAGGGAAGGTCGGGTTGATGTTGAAGGATTCGCTAAGTAAAGGAATTGAATATACTTCACTTTATAAATTATTTAATCTATATAATATTTTGGGAAATATAGAGATATTTGAAGTGAAAATGATATTTGGTTTTGAAATATAAATTTGAAATGACCTCGGTGTTATAGTGTATATTTCTACCTTGTAGATAGTTCCATGGACCCTTAGAGGATGGTTATCCCAACATCCTTTAAGTTATTTGTATTTCAGTTGATATTTCACTTGAGTTGGATTTATTTATATAAGAATGTTAATCCTGACTCGAGTGTTTTGTGTTTTGCTTTACGCTCGGGTCAGACCGAGTGATACAGCATTAGAGATTCACCTTTAGAGTTTAGAGTTTCATTTGGAGATCCAACTATCGACTCAGATTCCAGCCCTTCCAGTTGATTGGTTCAGAGAAGTCATCTGTTGCATTGGAGGCTTCACTGCATTTGAACTATTCGGTTGTATTTTATTTCTAACTTTAATGTATATAGTAGCTTCATGAACTACTATTTTTATCTATTCCGCTGCATCATATTACTCTGTGTCTGTGATCTGTGATTGATTTATTTATTGTATATGTTACGTTTTGCCAAATTTAAATTAACAATTCGGTATTTTGAATTATTCAAATCGGACATGTATGGTTTTATTGTCGATTTGAATGGTTGAAAATAGCGGGTCGTTACAGTTGGTATCAGAGCTTTGGCTCTAGGCAAAACTTAGCATATATGGTAAATTTATTTACAGATTCACTTTCATTCGAGTTGAATCTCTTCCTTTTTGACTCGATTTCCTTTGAATTTTGGAATGTCCCTCGGTCCCGAAATTCATTCTGTCTCTCCCTATTTATATTCGTTTGATTCTGGAGTATCCCATAACTCCACTGAATGATTTGTAAAGGGGGTGAAAACTCCTTTTCAATTGGCATTGACTCACCGAAGATTTTTGTATCCTCGGTTTACGATGCTGAAATATCTTGTTATGCCGAATTCTATATCTCTGGCAATCGAATGTCGAATTTCCTCAGAATTCTACACCGATCTAATTTTGGAATCACGGTTGACCGGTAAAGGTCGCCCGCGATTTATAGAAGTATATCCAACTTCTATTTTGTAATTTAATTATCTCATCTTCGATCGAGTCTATCTTCGAATCAGGATTCTATTGATTGGAGTTCCTCTAAATTAAATCGCTATCTTTGTTTTGAAATCCATTCTTGAATCATCCTTTGTAAATCGGGTTTTGTTTGTATTTTTGAAATTGCTTATACCGAAATTTTATTTTGAATCTATGATTTTATTCTATATATAAAAGTGAAAATGTTACCCTATATATAAAAGTTTTTAAAGGATTTGAAAATTTGAAAATTTATAGAAATAGATTTATATAAAAAAGATTTATAACTGTAAAGTTAAATTTGAAATTCGAGAATTGAATTCCAGTATTTTGAAATTGGATTTAAGATTTTGGAAAATATATATAAAAAATAATACGACTTAAAGGTATTTTTCCAAATAAGAAATGTTTCAAATGAGTTCAATGAATTCCAATAATTTTAAAGAAATTTCAAAGAAGTTTCCAAGAAAATAGAAGTCCAGAACTCACTTATGTCGCTTGAAAATAATTTCGGTGATGAGTGCACGCATCATCGACATTGATTTTCGAGTATCAGAGTGAGGGAGAGGCCACTTTAACAGCTTCGCTATGCAAGTGATTTTGTAAAACCGTTTTTGATTTCAAATTCCGAAGTATAATTTGATATTTTAGAAAGATATAAGTATATATTTGAAACAATTTAAAATATGACCGGTATTCAGTCCTCGAGTTTCGGATTTAATAATTGATTTATTGTTGATTTTCAACTCTTGAATTGAAAATTTGATTTCCCTAATTATTTTGAAGGTTCGAACACTTCCAAGTCAAGGTCTAAAATTTTAAAGCTAAGAAGTTTCGAAGAGTATAAAATATTGGATAAAGAATATAAGTTTAGTTTTGTATGTTCAAAATATGAGGAGTATGACTTAAGTAAATTTGAAACTTTTGTTAAATAAATAATTTGCAAGAAGAAAAATTGGATTTTTTTTTCATATAGAAATAAATAGTCAAAGGTTTTAAAGGGATAACTATAAATTGAAAACCATTTTGAGTATAATTGATATTGAGAAAAATATTTGGTTTTGAAATTAAATTGAAAAAAAAAACCCAGTACTTATATGGTGATTTTGGAAATGAATTTGTTTGACTTGAATTATTTTAATTTGGAAACTGGGATAATTTTCTACACCTATTATTTTGGGAACTTTGAAATTCAGACATTTAATTTGGAAGAAAATTTGGTGAAATCATATATGATTTTGAAACTGAATTGGTATTGAAATAATTTGAAATTGAGAACCTTAGATTACTAAGCACTTGATTTGGGAGTGGTCGAACTTATATAAAATGGATTGTATAAGTATGAGGTTGATTTGAAATCTATTGATTTGAAAGGTACTCAATTTGGAAAGAGATTTTATTTAATCGAAATCTATATAAGTATGATTTGATCTACTATTGATTTGGAAAGTATTCGATTTGAGAAAGGAATCCTATATATATGGACTTTATATAAGTACAATATTTGAAAGTGATTTGAAAAGGTACTATATGATATATATTTTCGAAGTAAAGATATGGAAAGTGCCTTCTGCTTGATATCCGCTTTGTGGCCACATCGTGGATTCATTTTATCGATATTATTCTATTTGATTTTCGGTTTTCCGGATGTAATACTCGAGTGTTTCCCACCGTGGCGTAACCCATGGTTTTTTTTTTCTCTCGCGAATGCATAGCGCAATTGCCTGGCTGAGTCTTGCCTAGGGGTACGGATTGTTTCCTGGGGGATCCAGGCGTAACCATTGTGTATCCTGCAATCTGTGTAGGTCGCGAATAGTAGCGCAAGTGCCTGGCTGAGTCTTGCCTAGGGGTACGGATTGTTTCCTGGGGGATCCAGGCGTAACCATTGTGTATCCTGCACTCTACTAGTCATCATGGCGTAACTCGCAGGGCTGAGAAAGCTTACGGATATGGATTGTTTCCTGGGGGACCCAGGCGTAACCATTGTGTATCTGCGAACCATGATCGGACAAAGGTTTTGGTTTGGTTGTTTTGTTTGGATTGTACTTTCCATATCTGTTTTTAAAGTTTTTTTCAAGTATTTTCACTGGTTGTTGAAACAGGTCTACTAAGTACTTGAAGAATTCTAGCTTTGCGCCTGATCAACGCATGGCCAGAGTCTGCAAGAACGAGGATAAACTTGTTGAAACATCGAGTTATAAAAATATTTTTGAAAGAAAAGATTTATTTCGATATAAAAGGTATTTATTATAAAAGTATTTCCAACAAAGAAATTTTGTGTTAATATTTGAAATTGAAACTCTCATGGTTTGAAATGTACGATTCTTGCCCGATTCTATTCTTTTGAATCTACCTTATCTGCCCTGCTTTATTTATTCAACTATATTCTCTTTTCCGAATCTATCTTCTTTCCTTCTTTCCTTCTTTTGAATATATCCTTTAAAACATTGTTTATTTATATTCTACCTGGTTTAATAAGAGAGAAAAATTAGTGTTTTATAAATAATTGATCTCATAATTAATTGAATGGATTTAATAAAATGAGTAATCTATTAAATATTAATCAATTTAAATAATAACAAAAGAAAAAGTATATGGTTTTAAATAAATTTTTTTAATTTGTTTTTCAAAGTTTAAATTTTTCATCTGGTTGTTTCTATTCTCCTACTTTATTCCTTTTCGGGGACGAAAAGTTTTGAGTGGGGGAGAGTGTAACGACCCATAAAATTTTAGCGATTTTTAATTGGTATTTAACGTATTGAATTGGATTTTGAGAAATTATTAATAATAAAATTTTGAAAAAAAAAATATGTTATGTATATTAATGATTTGTAGTACGAGCTGTGTACATATATTTTAAAGTTTGGTTGTGGTTATACCTATAAGATCTAGTACAAAAACTTTATAAACTATTATTTATACTATAATATAAGTTAAGTTTGATGTAAATTTGGTAGCATAGTTCATTTCTATTGGGTATAAATATCAATAGCGTGGGTAATAAATTTACGGTCTCCTTTTGCTTTTCAGCAAGGTATGTAAATTTTAAGTATGTTGAGTACGTTCCATATATAGTTATTTTGGAAAACCACTGTATATGTATGATGGTCTATTTGAAGTGTATATATAGTAAAGCGTATTTATACCAAGTTTTATTTAATTTATATGTGTTATAATAGCTATATATATATATGTTAGTCTTGATACTAGTATATAGTTTTACTGAAGTTTGATTTCTAGTCATGTTAAATATATATATATATATATATATATTTGATTTTGGGTTTTTGTGTCACCATTTCCAGTTTATTTTAGTGCATATTTAGTATATCTATACATATGTCGTCAGCTATAAATACGATAGTTAAGGGTTTCATATATCATATGAACCAAAGAAGAAGAGAAGTACATACTATATTTAACTACATATATGAAGTATATGTTTTAAGGGTTGATTTAAGGTCTGCATTAAAAAAGGTAGTTGTGATTACCATTATTTCATATTGTACCTTCTATATTCCTGACTGACTTTCAGCGTTCATTCATTCATTTTTAATTGTGGGTTTTTCTTTTCTCTCTCTTTTCTTATAAATAATTGTACGCATTCATCTCTTTCCCTTTCTTATATTTTGTCCCTTCATCATCTTTTAGCCGTTAATTTTGTTTCGAAAATCAAGAAAATTTGTATACGTTTTATTCTTTTTGAACGTTTAATAATAAAGATAAATCTGCATAGTATAATCAGATATGAATTGAGATCTAGGAAATAAATAAATATAAAAACGTATAACATGCCACTAATAATAAATTGCATTAATAGTTTTTCAATCAGTGTACAGCTGTGCTCATCCCATGCCATTTCAAAAGTTGGAAACGTATAAAATTCTATACGTTATTTACGCATTCATTTATTACTTTTATTTTCCCCTGTCCATTCAATCTTTCCATCAGTTTCGAAATATGGAAATTTTATTCGTGCATTTATTAAATTTTCAACGGTTCCTTTTGCCTTTATAGCTTTCTCTTTTCTTTAATTGATTTCCTAGATTCACGGGCATGAACGTTCGCCTTTTCTTCTGTTATAAAATATTTAGTGATTTCTTTCTTTTACTGGCTTGTGAATTATCTTTCCTCTCCTCTTATCTTCCTCTCCTTTATTTATTTCTTTCCTTCTCCCCCTCCATAATTTAACTACAGCAAAGCATCCCCTCTCCACCAAGCTCCTCTCACCTTCTTTTCTCCTCTCTCATGTTTTCGCCCATGCTGGTAAAAAGAGAAAAAGAATAGAAAAAGAGGAATCCTCTGTTTATAAGCCTAGCCTGTTCATTTTTCCACCGCTCTCTCTCTCTCTCTCACGCTACCTCGCGAATCAAACCTATATAACTCACGCAAAATTCATTTCTCAACAAAATTTCTTCCACTTTCTTGCCTGCGTGTGCTGAAGGTATGACATCTTTCTTTTATTTTTATTTTTTTACTTTATATGCTTTTCATGATTTTATGCTTGGCTCCTTCTCCTCTCTTATTTTTTTTTTCTTCTTAAGTTCTTTTATTTCACCTTTATAAGCTTTACAAAATTTCAAATTTTCTGGTTTTGTTTGTTGGTTTCAAATCTTATTTATATAAATACAGTGAAACTATACATGTGTTTTATTTTATGAGTTAAAATTTTGATTGTATGTATTGGGTTTAAAATGTAAATTTTATATTTACCTGGATTTTTTTTATGTATGTGTTTTTTTTTTGATACAATATTGGTTCCAAAATATAATATATGTATAATACGTATATGTGTAAACTTGGTTTTTCAAATTTTATGGATATAGTACGTTTTGGGATTTAACTATTGATTCAAATTTTAGATACATATATCTATATTTTTGTAAGTTTTAAAAGGCTGTTATTTATTTGTATATATTTAATTGTTGAACGTTATTTATTGATTTTAAATTTTATACGGAATTAAAATAAGGTGGTATTTGCTGTTATTGATGATATTTAAGTAAGATTTTATATATGTTTAAGATTTTTTACTTAGGTGTATATTAATATATTAAAACCGACCTTTGGAATAACATTTATAAATAGGTTGCTGAATAAAAAAAAAAAAAAAACTTGAGTCGACATCTTTGTTTACAATAAGGTTTATACATATAGTATCGACATGCTCAGGTTTAAGTATATATAGTATTTTATAATATAAAGTTTATTTAGTTATATAAGCCTATACAGTTTTAGATTTTTAATAAGTATGAGTTTTGTTTTTCTTTCTTTCATAGTTTTGTGTTTACAGTTTTAATATTTCATAGTTTGTTTTGTTTATAGTTTTATGTTTGCAGTTATTGTTACAGAATAAAGAATTTTTAAGTTGTTTTGTTTTTTTGTTTTTGTTTTTATATATTTTTAAGAGTATGCGATTTTGGTTATATGTATTGATTTAAGTATTTGTTTTAAAATATATAATGTGTATAGATGTAAGTTTATATTATAAATAAGTATTATATATATTATATTATAAAGCTAGTAACCAATCTTATTTATTTATTTATTTCATATATATACATATTGTTGTCGTGTGTTCTAATATATATATATATAATATGTTTATAATTCCAGTCTGCATTTATGTTGTTAAAAAAAAACTCGCATAGATACATTTTTTGTATGTTGCATGATTTTGAACAGTTTTTATATACATGGTTTCAAATATACATGGTTTAGTTTATGTAAACTTTCAAGGAGATAACTTTGGATATGCATTATGTTTTAAATGTACATAAATCTAAAAAATGTGCAATTTGGGTTTCGAAGTTTATTAATTAATAATTTTTTTTTTCAAATATTCTTTAATATATGTTTGTAAAAATTGGGGTTAGAGAAAGTTATTTTATATATATATATATATATATATATATACAGCATATGTTTTGTTCTAATGGTGTTAAAGTTAAATTAGTAATTTGAAATAATATATATATATATATATATATATATATATATATATCTTATTTTAAATATATGGTTAAAAATTTGGTTTTTGAGCAATTTATAACATATATTTTGTTTCAAACTATATCAAGATAGTTCTGATTCATTTTATCAATTCCTTTTGATCAGCTTGGTTGTCCATTCGAATTCGTGCCAATTTTGACTTGCTTTGAAAATCGTCAATTGGATCAGTCATTTCGCAATTCAAATCATAGCTTGATATGTTGTCTATCTCCTCTCTAGCCTCGAAAGGTGAGCAATCACTCACGATTAACGTTCTTCTATTTATTATATTTAATTTCAATTGAAATGACAATTGAAATAAAAATGTTGTAGTTGTTTTGTTATATATGCTATTATATGAAATTGTTCACCTGCGGGATATGACACCATATCCTGTTGTTATATTTTATTTTTATTGATGATATATGCCTGTTGTTATTATTATTTTCATATCTGTTATCACTCTGCAAGTTCCCTGTTAGTATAGAAATCACTATGGGTTGAAATGATAAACCCAAGCGATTTTCATTTAATTGAATTTGGGATTACGGGTTGAAATGCTATCCACCTGTATACATTTAGTGTACGGATTGAAATGATAAATCTCCGTAACAATTGACCCTAAGATAAGAAATATATGCAGACACCGTTGGTCCATATATGAGTATTTTGAAATTTAATTCATTGTTTTGGAAAGAGATATGGTCTTATTAAATGTTAAATCTTGAATTTTAATATATAAAGGGTAGTTATACATATAGATTTAATGATATTTAATTTAGTCAAAAGTTGATTTAATACATAAATTATGTTAAATATTTATGAAAATTTTATTCCAAATAGATTTTCTAAAATTAACTAAGATTGGGAGATAAATGTGGGTTTATTTAAGACGGTATTTAAATAAGGATTTATTAATTAAATCAATTTGAAATTTTTGAATGGGAAATTTAAAGGTTTGATTTTATCATTGGATTTTGATTTAAGTGATAAATGAATATTTCACGTTTAATAAATTAAAGGAAATTTCTAGTAAAATGTAATATAAGGTTACTTAAATGATATTGAATCTAATGAAAGAGTATTTGAAGATTAAAATAATAACAAGGTAAATCGAGATCGATATGGAACTGTTAAAGTGAACATTTAAATATTTAACTTTAAACTATATTGAAGTTTAAACGGGTAAATTTGAGATTCAGATCTGTATTTGAAATCAATATAGTTGAATTTGTTATTTTGAAACTAAATTGAATTAAAGTGAAAATTTAGGTCGAACCAAATTTTGAATGTATTTAGAAAACTAAATTGAATAAAATTTAGTTTGAATGTTTAATATTTAAAGGTTTTGAAATATTGAAATGAAAAGGGTATTTTGTGATTTCAAAACCGAAATTTGAGATTCATAAAATTTTGAAATGGTTATTTTAGGAATTGAGTTGAATTTTAAAGTGATAAATTGAGATTGAATTTAATGTGTAAGGGAAGGTCGGGTTGATGTTGAAGGATTCGCTAAGTAAAGGAATTGAATATACTTCACTTTATAAATTATTTAATCTATATAATATTTTGGGAAATATAGAGATATTTGAAGTGAAAATGATATTTGGTTTTGAAATATAAATTTGAAATGACCTCGGTGTTATAGTGTATATTTCTACCTTGTAGATAGTTCCATGGACCCTTAGAGGATGGTTATCCCAACATCCTTTAAGTTATTTGTATTTCAGTTGATATTTCACTTGAGTTGGATTTATTTATATAAGAATGTTAATCCTGACTCGAGTGTTTTGTGTTTTGCTTTACGCTCGGGTCAGACCGAGTGATACAGCATTAGAGATTCACCTTTAGAGTTTAGAGTTTCATTTGGAGATCCAACTATCGACTCAGATTCCAGCCCTTCCAGTTGATTGGTTCAGAGAAGTCATCTGTTGCATTGGAGGCTTCACTGCATTTGAACTATTCGGTTGTATTTTATTTCTAACTTTAATGTATATAGTAGCTTCATGAACTACTATTTTTATCTATTCCGCTGCATCATATTACTCTGTGTCTGTGATCTGTGATTGATTTATTTATTGTATATGTTACGTTTTGCCAAATTTAAATTAACAATTCGGTATTTTGAATTATTCAAATCGGACATGTATGGTTTTATTGTCGATTTGAATGGTTGAAAATAGCGGGTCGTTACATTACAACATTTTACTTACAGTTTATATACATATTTTGTCTGACCTGCTTTATACTTTAGGTACAAAATGTGAAGTTGTTTTGATTATTAGTTGTGAATTTTAACTTATATATTAAGTTTTATGCTTATTTTATTTTCTTCTATTTTTAAACTTTAACTATCAATTACTTAATTTGATGATTATTAAGTTATTTTCATACTTATGCTAATATCATAGATATTTATGTATTTATACACATTCTAATACCATACATTTAATTTATGTTTGTGTTTAATATTTTTAATATTTGTTTTATTTTAAAATATGTTTGAAAGATGTTATTTCAAGTTTACAATCATTGCTTCTCATGTTTATGTATTCGAATAAATTTTGAAATAGTAATTTCTATCTATATTAAAATCCATTTGTAAGAATATTACATTATTAATATTGTTAAATATAACTCATGATTAAATTAAAATAACTCACAAATGAATTTGTCTTCTTATTCAATACATTACTTATTTTATTAGCTACATTAAAAACAAACAAATCTTTTTATTTAAATTTAAACTTAAACTAAAATCAATTTTAAATAATTAAGTTTTTAGTTTGGGTATTAAAATTATATGGTTATTTATTTAGTAGCTTAATATCAAATTGAATCCAATTTTTAATTTATTAAAAATATCAGAATAAGAAAACATACCTCTGTATATTAAATTTAAAACAAAGATTACCTATTTATAATATATACAGATATGTATACATTTCAGATATAAAACAATTTATTAGCCTTTAAAATAGATTATCAGTTTAAATATTTATTTTCAAGAAGATTATTAAATTTTATTTCAAATTTATTATTAACAATATGGTCAATTCAATTAAATTTTGACATAAATTATTAAATTGTTATTGTCAAAATTTCCGGGATATCACAATATACATTTCAAACAAGCAAATCAAAGCAAGATCATTTTCCAGTTTCCAAGTTCAAACAATTTCCAATTTTCAAGTTAAAAGATCAAAACTATTTCCGGGCTTCTCTGTTCCATAACCTGGTGAGTAAACAACCAAAATAAAAGCTTAAATCTGTTAAAAACTTGATGCATGCGATTAATTTTTGAAGTGATGTTGTGGAAAATGTTGCATGGATGTATATTATGCTTGCATGTATATAAGTACGAAGATTATTTGTGTGTGTTTTTGTACATATGTATATATTCCTCTGTTTAGTTTTACAGTTACAAAACAATTTAAAAAAACCAAATTCTCTTCCCCTAATCTTCTATAGCTTATGATGTATAGACAAAATATGCCTGAATTAACTAGATCTAAATTTAAAAATATTTTTAAGTAAAATTAGAAGATAGTTTTAACTCGAAGGAAGAATTACCATAAGACACAAAGCATGTCAAAATTTAGACTTCAATGATTTACCGTTTCATTTATATAATCTGTTTTGTTTTGAAAATAATGATTTTTAAAAATCGAACCAAGATTTTTTGTTTTGATTTGAGGTAGAATTCGTGGGTTTGACGGGAATCCTACTTGTAAATTCTCAACGTGGTGAGGGAGGTCGTGATCATGGATGGAGGTAGCTTGAGGGTAGGGGGTTTTGGCAAAAATGGTTAATGAATTTATAGCCCACCGTGGCGGCTGATCAATGGCGATCTAGGGATTTAAGACCTGGTTTGGTCGACATGAGTTTCAAAGCGAGTTCTTCGTCGTCAAAGCATCTGACTGTTTTGAAGCAAGGGGGATAGGAGTGTGGATCAACGACGAAGATATAATGGGAGTTTCAAAGGGTCTGGTGACCAAAGGCGGTGGGTCGAGGTGATTCATTGGCTGATCATTTTTGTTAAAGTAGGTACCTATATGCTCAAATTTGATTTTCGAGTTCGAATCGAAGATCTGGGTGGTCGAACTATTAGAGGAGGTTTTCTTTGACGAGCCGATGGTCACAGCATTGATCAAAGCTACCGCGTTCTCCTGTGCACGTGTACGGGTGTCAGGTGCACATTTTTATCTGGGTTGTTCGTGGAAGAAGAAGGAGTAGTCTCGGGTTTTAACTCGGGGAATGAAGTGATAGCTCGAGTGCGCTTTCAGGTAGTTCGCGTGGGTTTTAACATGTTACAAAATTTTAAAATTTAAACCAAAACAAAGTTTAAAAAAAGGAAGGATTTCTCGGGTTTGGGCTCGAGATTGGTACTGGGTTTGACCCGGGTATTTGTAATAGCAGTTTTAAATAAAACAAGTTTTTAAAGTTAAAATAAATCAAGTTTTAAATTTTTTTCTTAAATCAATTTCTTTTAAATAATAAATGTGTATTTGAATTTTTGGTTAGTTAAAAGTTGTATAATTTATTTTAACTTAAATTAATTAAATTAATCCTTAAGTTTATTTAAATAAATTTAAATAGCGTAATTAAGTAGTTGATTAAGGAAGTAAAATGTTTTCAATTATTAATTAACTTAAGGGGTCTTAAGTTAATTCATATGTTAATGATAAATTAATTCCAAGGTTTATTAAATAAGATTTAAATGTAATTAAGTAATTAATTAAGACAAATGGTTTATCTTTAATTAAGGTCTTAAATAATTAAAAGTTAATTAATTAAATAGTTAAAGGTCAATTAATTAATTAAAGGATAATTAATTAATAACTAAAGGGTAATTAATCAGTAACTATAGGATAATTAATTAATATAAGAAATTAAGGATGATTAATTAATTTCATTAATTAATTAAAATAATGACAAATGGTTTGTAATTTAGTAATGTTAATTAAGCAGGGTTAGGTAATTAATTCATAAGTAATTAATTTATTTGGTTTAAATTAAATTAATTATAATTATGTGATTAATTAATCCTGCTTATGGATGATTAATTGTATAATGTTTGGATTGATTAATATCTCTAGTATATTAATCTGTAATATTCTATGATATGGATTGCTTTGGATTGAGCTGTTGATAAATGTAAGTTAATTATCTGTGATGAATTGCTTTGTGAATATAATGTTCTGAATTGAATTATATTGTTTTACTTAAACAACTTAGCCTTAAAGGAAATGCTTGGATTTCGATGAGACCGGGACGGGTTCCAAATGGTTATTCGAAAACCACATCGATCCAAAGTAAGCGATAGGTCGTGAAATCTCAAGTGAAGATCAAGTTGAAGATTCATAGTGCAAGGGCTATTTGTCGTTAACTCTTAGGGTGATTCCAAAATGAGTGTAGCGAAGATAGTGCCTATGGTTTCTTTCGAACCCAGAATGCACTTGTATGGATGAATGTTATCAGACCATCGTCAATGGAGTACGATGAGCATTCCAACATATGTGTTCTAAAAAGGTAATCGTAGCCTCAAGCCTCATCAACCGGGAATGGCTAAAAATGCAAGGCTAAGTGGGTAGCACCCAAGTAGGATAAGATTTTCCCCTTTCTTGAGTCCCTTTATTCAGTTATATGGGCGGTTGTTGGCCACAACCATGGGGTTGTCTTATTCAAACTATCCAGTAAGGGCTAGCTTCGGTCTTGTGTTGCAATGGCTCAGGGTGGATCCTTGGTACAGTCATCTAAACCACGTAATGACGGGCGGTACCTAGTAGCCCTGCCATTATATGGAATCCAATCTCCAATAAGTAACCTCGATCTTGATTGTATACCTATTTATGCTAGAATTTAATATTGTAACAATTTGGGCTATGTGAATAATTTATTTGAAAACCCTAGATACTATTATAATATAACTGGATTTCCTATCAAATGTTTTGGTTATCGTAAGGGAAAAACTTGTCCGTGTTTATCTATGGAGAGTCTTATGAGATACTTTTATTTCAAAGGTTTTTCAAGTTAAACAACTTAACCTTTACTCATACCAGACCCATGTTTGACTAGGAGTTTATTTCTATTTTTCTTAAACTCTTGGGTACTCAAATTTTTATGAGTAGCCAAGTGATCAGGTTGGCTAGACGAATTTTGGAAGGCTTGGAGCAGGAGACTCAGTGTATCCATATATACATATTCCGCTATGTTGGTATCATATGTTTTGTTTTTTGGGTTGTAATGGATAGACGGGCATTCACGACTGTCTAATGAGATGTTTGTAACTGTATGACTCTGATGTATGATGAACACTATGTAATGTCCTTGTGATATAATATATTTTTCCGTTTCCGCTGTGAGATTCTGATGTTGTTTCTTTCTTTCTATCTACTTTCTTTTCTACCTATTTCTTTCCAATCTATGATACGTTTTCCTATGGAATGAAAAGCGGGTCATCACAGTTGGTATCAGAGCGTTAGGTTGAGATAATACCAATGCTTTGGAATAATATTTATCCTGAGAGAGCATTTTTATATATCTACATACCTATCTGATTATCGGGTTACTATCCAGGTTGCCAACATGAGTTCTAGAGGAAGAAGAGGCAGAGGTGTGAGTAGCACGACGACCACGAATGGAAGAGGTCTGAATGCTGATGGAGGAAGGGTAACTCGCGAGGCTGTAACTCAATAATGCCTCAAGTAAGTTTTGGTGCATTATGCAAGGTTTTACCAATCACAGAGGAAAGCCTTTTAAAGGAACAGAGTCCATCATTGAAGTTCAGGCTTGGTTGGGCTCGTATGAGCGGATATTTTAAAGTTTGGATCTGTCAAATGAGCAAAAGAGAGTGATGGCATCATGGAAACTTAAAGAAGAAGCAAATGCATGGTGGGATGCAGTTACCTTGAATATTTCCGAGGATGATATCTCCTGGAGCAAGTTTAAGGAACTGTTTGAGGAACAGTTTTTGCCTACAGCCCGGAAGACTTATCTATATAGGAATTTTCTGGATCTTAAGCAAGGAAGTATGTCGGTTTCAGAACATGAGACTAAGTTAACGAATTATCCCGCTATGGACCTAGTCTTATTAATACACCCCTCAAGAAGAACGATATGTTTGTGTTGGGAATGAGGCTCGAGTTTCACGAGAAGATGACAGCTGTGATGACCCGCCTTTCATTCCACAGAAAGACGTATCAATATTAAGAAAGAAATATGTTGAAAAGAGAGATAGAAGAAAGAACAATATCAAAATCTCACAGCGGAAACGGAAAAATATAATATATCACATAACTATTACATAGTCAATATACATTAAAGTTACATAGTTACAACATCATCACAGTAAATAGATGTGAAGACCTATCTATCCATTACATTTCAAAATACAACAGATAAAAGACTCCAACACAGCGGAAATAGATAGATATAGCTACACCAAGACTCCTGCTCCATGCTTCCCAAAATTCGTCAAGCCAAACCTGATCACTTGGCTACTCATAAAAATTTGAGTACCTAAGTGTTTAAGGAAATATAAATAAACTACGGGTCAGACATGGGTCTGGTGTGAGTAAATGGTTAAGTTGTTTAACTTAGAAAACCTTTGAAATTAAAGGTATCTCATAAGACTCTCTGCAAATAAACACGGATAAGTTTCTTCCTTACGATAACCAAAACATTGGATAGGAAATCCAGTTATATTATAATAGTGTCCAGGATTTTCAATATAAAATACAGGAATAGCTGGAATGCTTACATCTCACTTACAACATAGTTGGGCACAATCAAAACCATACAGGCACTTATTGGAGATTGGATTCCACACTATGGTAAGGCTACTGGGGTACCGCCCGTCACAATACGTGGCATAGATCACCGTACCGAGGATCCACCCTGATCCCCTATAACACAAGACCGGAGCTATCCCTTACTGGATAGTCTGAATAAGACAACCCCGCGGCTGTGGCCAAACAACCGCCCACAAGACGAATAAAAGGGACCTCTAGACATGGGAAAATCTTATCCTACTTAGGTGCTACCCATTTAGCCTTGCATGCACCTCCACTGTTTTAGCCATTCTCGGTAGATGAGGCTTCAGGCTATGATTACCTTTTTAGAACACATATATTGGAATGCTCATCGTCCTCCATTGACGATGGTCTGATAACATTCTTCCATATAAATTCGTTTCGGGTTCGAACGAAACCGAAGGCACTATCTCGTTACACTTATTTTGGAATCACCGTTAGAGTTAACGACAATAGCCCTTGCACTCTGAATCTTCATCTCGATCTTCACTTGAGATTTCACGACCTATTGTTTAACTTGGATCAATGTGGTTTTCAGATAATCAAATTTGATATCCGATCCCTATCTCGTCGAAATCAAAACGCCGTCTTAAAGGTCAAGTTGTTTAAGGTTTAAACAATTTAATTACATTCAGAATTTGTATACATAAAGCGTTCATCATAGATAAATAACACACATTTATCACAGCTATATACAAAGTATCACAAAACATCACAGATTATCATACTATAAATATCAATCAATCTACATATTCTATACCATCAATCATTCATAAGCAAGATTTATTAATCCATACTATAATTAATTTAATTACCTTAAATTAAATTAATTACTTAAGAATTAATCATCTAACCATGCGTAATTCATCATTATTTAATTACAAACCATTTGAATTAATTAATCCTTTTTAATTACTTTACAATTTAATTAATTAATTTTTAATCACTGATTAATTATCCTGTGATTATTAATTAACTAATCCTTAGTCAATAGTCAATTAACCCTATTTATTAATTAATAAATCCTTAATTAAAAACCCTTAATTACAAACTAATTAACCTTAATTGTTAATTAACAAACCCTTGATTACAAACTAATTAATCCTTAATTAACAGCTAACTATTCCCTAATTACAGATTTATTAATCTCCAATAACTTAGTTAATTAATTCTTAATTACAATTTAATTAATCTCTAATTACTTAATTAATTAATTCTTAATTACAGATTAATTAATCTTTAATTAATTAACTTATAACCCTTAATCATTAATTAATTAATCCTTAATCATTAATTAATTAATCCTTAATCATTAATTAATTAATTTCTCTTTAATTACTTAATTAATTTAATTAATCTTAATCACTAATTAATTGGTTAATCTTCAATTACCCAGTACCTTAATTAAATTTAAGATAAAAAATTTATCAATATAAATTTAAAACATTTTACCTTTAAATTAACACTTAATTAAACCATTTAACTTAAGTTTAAAAATAATTTAAGAATTTAACTTAATTACTTTAAGTAAAATAAATCTCATAACTTTCTTAAACCAAATGTTAATAAAAAGATTTATTATATATAAAAGAAATTTTATTTAAGAAAAAAGTTTAAACAAGATTTATTTTAAAATTTAAAAACTTGATTATATTTAGATCTAAAACTGCTATAATATTAACTTTGGGTTCAACCCGATATCTACCACGAGTCACACCCAAGAAAGTCCTTTTTTTTAACTTGTTAAGTTAAAACTGTTATTCGTAAAACACTCATGCTCACCCGAAGTAAACCCTGAGCAAACCCCTTCTTTTTCGGAGTTCCCACCCAAGGATGCTTCTTCTTGCTCGAAATAAAAACTGACACAAACCAGGTACATGTGCACGTGCACGTCTGATCATCGGAGCTTCGGTCATCCATGCCACCGTCGACATGTTGATGTTCACCAACACATTCGATCCCGACCACCCAGACTTCCCTCTAAACTCAAAATCGAAATCGAGCTACCAAGAAAAAATCTAGAACCAAACCCAATGCCTAAAAACCCCTCGACTCGACGCTTTTGATCGCCAACAGCCTTGAAACTCCATCCATACCCTCGTCGGCCATCCACACTTCATTTCCCCTATGACCGATCATCTTTGATTCTCCATTGACGACGCAAAACCCTCACAAACCCAGTCGATCAAATCTGGTTCGAAAACCCAAATACGACGCCGACCGTCCGCCACCATGGACAAGAAATTCTCCAACTATTTTTACCGTGGCCCCATCCTCCAATCCATCTCCAGTAACAAACTCGACCACCCAAACCTAATTACTTAGTTAATTAATTCATAATTACAATTTAATTAATCACTAATTACTAAATTAATTAATTCTCAGTTACAAATTTATTAGTCTCTAGTTAATTTACTTATAACCCTTAATTATTAATTAATCCCTAATCATTAATTAATTAATTTCTCTTCAATTACTAAATTGATTTAATTAATCTTAATCATTAATTGGTTAATCTTCAATTACCCAAAACCTTAATTAAATTTGAGATAAAACATTAATCATTATAGATTTAAAACATTTTACCATTAAATTAACACTTAATAAAACCATTTAACTTAAGTTTAAAAATAATTTAAGAATTTAACTTAATTAATTTAAGTAAAATAAATCTCACAACTTTCTTAAACCAAATGTTAATGAAAACATTTATTATATATAAAAGAAATTTTATTTAAGAAAATAGTTTAAACTAGATTTATTTCAAAATTTAAAAACTTGCTTATATTTAAATTTAAAACTGTTATAATATTAACTTCGGGTTCAACCCGATATCTACGCCGAGTCACACCCAAGAAAATCATCTTTCTTTTTTTAAATAAAAACTTGTTAAGTTAAAACTGTTATTCGTAAAACACTCACGCTCTCCTGAAGTAAACCCCAAGGAAACCCATTCTTTTCCTGAGTTCCCACCCGAGGATGCTTCTTCTTCCTCGAAACAAAAACTGACACAAACCAGGCACATGTGCACACGTCTGATCACTTGAGCTCCGGTCATCCACACAACTGTCGACATGTCGACGTTCAACTACACATTCGATGCCCACCACCCAGACTTCCCTCTAAACACATCGAAATCGAGCTACCAAGAACAAATCTAGAACCGAACCCATCGCCTAAACACCCCATGACTCGATGCGTCCGATCCAGCAGCCATGAAACTCCGTCCACACCCTCGCCATCCACCCATGCTTCATTCCCACATGACCGGTCGTCTTCGATTCTCCATTGACGATGCAAACCCCTCGCAAACCCAGTCGATCAAATCTAGTTCGAGAACCCTAATACAACGCCGACCGACCGCCATCATGGACGAGAAATTCTCCAACTATTTTTGCCGTGAACCCCGTCCTCCAATCCATCTCCAGTAACAAACTCGACCACCGAAACCTCCTCGATCATAAGAAAAGCCTCAAAACCCATAACCTGATCAACCACGAATTTCTCACTCGATTCCAAACTAGAAATCATGATTTAACTTTTAAAAATCATGATTTTTGATAACAAAACAGGTTATATACCTGAAAATATGAATTATTTAAGTCGATATATTGATATGTTTTAAATTTTCACTAACTTTCTTAATTTCCAAATTATTTTCAAACTTATTATACTTAAAATATATTTTTAAATCATAAATTATGTTTAAACAGATATATCTTGTTTAAATTTCACAGCCTATAAGAGATTTAAAGAGGAGATTTGAATTTTTACATTGTTTAAAACTCTGTGAACAAAGAACATAGCAACACAGACATGTGTACTTATACATATTTACAGGAATTCATATTTATACATACATGCGAGCATAATCCATATCATACATTTAAAGATCATCACATGCGTCAAGTTTAAAATAAATTATAATTTGTTTACGCACGAGGAAAAATGTTTGGACAAAGAGATTTTGAAAAATGAATGCTAGATTTTGAAAACTGAATCCTTTATATTTGAACTGGAAACTTGATGAAATGATCTTGCATTGATTTAGTTTAAAGTTAGCAGCTTGTTTAGTTGTTGAGATGATCTAAGCTTAAAAAAACTGAGATGGTATGCTTTGATGATTCAGGTTTGAGATAGTGGTTTTGAAGAATATTGTCGTTGTTAATTTTTTTTCTGGTTTGTATATTGTTTACAGGCTATTGATTTTCTCTGGTTTTAGTTACAGGTTTTTGTTCTTTATTTTTGAAAGTTAGGATATCAAAGAAATGAAAGAGAGGAGTGGAGAGATATATTTATAGCTTTAATTTATAATTTAAAAAAATAAAATAAAATAAAATTGTGACTACTTGTTTAAAATAGCTTATATTTGTCATTTGCATGTTAATTAACTTACATTTGTAATTATGCATGTGTTAATTAATTTTTAAATGTTTTTATAAAACTTTTTAATATATTTCCATTTAATTAATATATCTTTCTTAAATTATATTTATAAAATCCTTTAAATAAAATAATATAAAACAAATTATATACTAATAAATCATATATATTTTATTTTTGATTCCAATTTATTTTAAGATAATTATCTTTTGAATTTCAAATTCAAATTCAATTTATAATCAACTCATATATATATATATAGACACACACACACATACATTTAGACAGACATATATTTAATTAGTTTGGAAATAATAATTTTGCGAATTTAAATAATTTATAAAAGGGATTATCACATATTAATTGCTTGAAATTTCCAGGATATCATATTCCTCCCCCTTAAAAGTATTTCGTCCCCGAAATTTAATAGCCAAAGATAATCCAAAAGCTTTTATTTCGAATAATCTAAGCATACATATCAGTCATATACCAACATCCAAACAAACAATTCATTCAAACAAACATTACTAGCTATCTAGACACAATTCCGGATAGACTTTCCTAAAACTATCCAGAGTTTCCTAAGTACTATCTCTGGGATCCTCGCTCCATTGAACCTTGACCAGCTTCACCACTTTGTTTCTGGGCTGCCTCTCATCTTGATCAATTATCTGGACTGGATGCCTGACTACCATTAAGTCTGGTTCGATCTCTAAACCTCCCTGCACTGCCGGCTCCACGGCTAGAGATGGCTCATGCACGTATTTCCTCAGATGAGATAAGTGGAAAACATTGTGAATTCCAGCCATCCGGACTGGCAATTCAATCCTATAGGCCACAACACCAATTCTTTCAAGCACTCGGAACAGACCAATATACCTTGGGGTAAGCATTCCCATCTTTCCAAATCTAATGGCTCCATTTATCGGGGAAACCTTGACAAAAACCAAATCTTCGACTTCAAATTCCAATTGCCTTTGTCTCTTGCCCGCATAACTCTTCTGGTGATCCTGGGCTGCTTGAATTCTCTTCTTGATAAGCTCCACCTCCTTAGATGTCTCTCGGATCAAATCTGGACCAAGAACAAGAAGATCTCCCGACTCTACCCAAAAGGATGGCGATCTACAAGGTCTCCCGTACAAAGCTTCATAGGGTGCCATATTGATACTTGCCAGATAATTATTATTTTATGAAAATTCCACTAAATGTAGGTGGTCCTCCCAAGATCCACCGAAATCCAAAACACAAGCCCTCAACAAATCCTCTAGAATTCGACTCAGCCTTTCCATTTGTCCGTCGGTCTAGGGATAATAGGTTGTACTCAAACTCAATCTTATACCCAAAGCTGTCTATAGGGACTCCCAAAATTTACCGGTAAAGATTGGGTCACCGTTAATTACTATGCAGACAGGAACACCACGAAACCTGACGATCTCTTTCAAGAAAATATCTGCAAAAGACACTATAGATCTGGTCGCTTTAACTGGAATAAAATGGGCGCTCTTGGTCAGTCGGTCTATGATTACCCATATTCCTTCATTTCCCTTTCTTTTCCTCGGCAAACCGTCGACGAAATACATCGATATCATTTCCCACTTCCACTTAGGAACTTCTAGAGGCTGTAATAAACCTGCCGTCTTCTGTTGATCATCTTTCACCTATCTATAGATCGCACATCCATTTATTAAAGCAGCAACATCCTTCTTCATGCCTGGCCACCAGAAAAATCTCTTCATATCCTTAGACATTTTTGAGATCCCTGGATGGATACTCATCCTTGATTTATGGCCTTCCCGCAAAACTTCCTACCTCAAGCCATCCGCATCTGGAACACACAAACGACCGTTGATCCTCAAAACTCCTTGATTGTCTATCTTGAAATCCGAATATCGACCATCCTTAGCTCTAAGATTCAATTCCTCAAAAGCCCCATCCTTCATATGACTGCTTATGATCCTTTCCTGAAGAGATAGAACAACTTCCAAAATAGACAGAACTACGTTCCTTCTCAGAGCATCTGCCACTGCATTCGCTTTTCTCGGAGTATACAGGATATCCAAATCATAAGATGGCAGAAATTCTACCCACCTCTGCTGCCTCAAATTCAGATCCTTTTGGGAGAAAAGTTACTTCAAAGGTTTATGATCTATGAAAAGCTCGAACTTCTCTCCCAACGGATAGTGCCTCCAGATCTTCAAAGCAAAGACGATGGCCAACAATTCCAGATCTTGCGTAGCGTAATTCTTTTCATATGGCCTCAACTGCCAGCTTGCATACGCAATCACTTTCCCGTTCAGCATCAGCACTGCACCAAACCCAACTCCACAAGCATCGTATAAACTTGGAACTTACTCCTTCCATCAGGAATGGCTAGAACAGTTGCACTGGTCAGCCTTGCCTTCAAATCTAGGAATGCCTCTTCACACTTGGGGGTCCACTTAAACTTTTCTCCTTCCGAGTCAACTTGGTTAAGTGCGAAGAAATCTTACTGTAATCCCTGATAAATTTCCTAAAGTACCCTACCAAACCTAGAAAACTGCGGACTTTCATAGCAGTCTGCGGTTGCTTCCACTTCTGAATAGTTGCTACCTTGGCTGGATTTACAGAAGTACCCTCTCTAGAAACAATATGCCCTAAAAATATGACTTCTGACTTCCAAAAATGACATTTCGAAAATTTAGCCTTCAGAACGTGCCTCCTCAAAGTCTCCAACACTATCTCCAAATGCCACTTATGCTCCTGTTCAGACTTGGAGTAGACAAGAATTTCATCTATGAACACGAGCACAAACTTATTCAGCACATCCCGAAAAAATCGGTTCATCAGATCTAAAAAATAAGCAGGAGCATTGGTTTGCCCAAAAGGCTTAACCAGCCACTTATAAAAACAATTGGGTCCCCTAAACGCACTCAAGGGTATATTGTCCTCAGCTTCCCTTAACTGGTGGAAACCCGAAGCTAAATTCAATTGGGAGAAGACAGAAGCTCCATGGAGTTAATCAAAAAGATCGTCCGTACGGGGAAAATGGATACTTATTTCTAATAGAAACCTTATTCAACTTACGATAATCCATAAAAAATCTCAATGACCCATCCTACTTGCCACAAAGACTATGCCAGAACCCCAACTGGAAAAACTAGGCCAGATCAAACCTTTCTCTGAGAAATCTTGGGTCTACTTCACCAGCTCTTCTCTCTCTCGGCGCCATCCTTCTACTGGGCTGAACCACAGGTATTGCTCCCGAAACTAAGTTGGTTTGAATTATATATCACGATGTAGGGCAAGAAAATCTTTAACATCCTCAAAGACATTCGAAAAATCTCTGACCACTACGATGGACTCTACGCCTTCTGGAGATGGCTCGATTCCATGCAAAAGTACTCAAATGAACTCCAGAATTATCGCAAGTCACTTTTGCGATTCTTCCCAACTCAGTTTCCAAAGACACAATTATCTCTTCACAAATCAGAACAACCTTATACTTATCCAACCAATCCGCTCCCAGAATAAGGTCAAACCCTTTAAATCCAATACAAATAGGTCGCAAGAAAAACTATGAGACAGATAAGAAAACCCTAGGTCTCTACAGATATTATCTAACTTGGTTACTCCGCCTATAGGATTAGATAGAAAAATAGGGTGGTCCACCACACTAAAGGAAAATGAAACTTCTCTAATAAGTTCAAAGAAATAAACTAAGAGATGCACCAGAATCAAACAGAACTCTAATAAAATTGATATCTAAAAGCTAAGTACCTTCAAGAACTCCTTTTCCTTTAGAAGAAGAAGTTGATGCTCCACCTACAAGCGCAAACACCTTGTTCTGCTAGGCCTTCTGAAGAAGCGGAAAAGCCTTCACCATATGCCCCGGCTGATGACAGCTGAAACAAAAAGATTTCTGAACCAATGCGGAACCTGGTCCACTCTGACGCTACTGCTTCTGAGATCTACCCTTGGGGCACTGCTTAGCCAAATGACCCTCTTGCAGACATACATAGCACTTACAAGGTCCATTATTTCCTCCCTACTTCCCTTTTCCTTGCTTCTGCCAATTTGGGTTGAATTTCCTCTTATTTGGATTGGAAGAAGTTCCACTTGATGCTGCTGCAGATGCCAAAAGTTTCTTGTTTATAAGATCCTCATACCTTAATGCCATGTCGACCAACTCCATAAAAGATCCCTTAAGATGAGCCTCGTCTTCTCATGGAACTCGGGCCTTATTCACAACACAAACATCTCATTTTTCTTGAGGGGCGTATCAATCAAACCAGGTCCGTAGTGAGATAATTCATTGAACTTAGTCTCATATTCTGATACCGACATACTCCCTTGCTTCAGATCTAGAATATCTATTTACAGACGAGTCCTTCCAGTTGTAGGCAGGAAATGTTCCTCAAATAGCTCCTTAAACTTACTCTAAGAAATATCATCTTCTGAAATGTTCACTGTAACTGCATACCACCAAGCTGCAGCTCCTTGAAGTTGCCACGATGCCAAGACTCTTCTTTCTCGTCTAACAAATCCAAACTCTTAAAAATTCGCTTGCATGAGCATAACCAAGATTGAACTTCAATGATGGACTCCTATACTTTAAAAGGTCTTCCTCCCAAATTGATGAAATCCTTGCACAAAGCAGCAAAACATACTCGAGGTGGCGTTGGATCCACAGCCTCGCTAGCAATCGAACCTCTTCCATTATTGGTCGTCGTGCTGCCCACAACTCTGCCTCTCCTTCCTCTAGAACTATGTTGGCAACCTAGACAGGTAACCCAATAATTTAGATAGGTATATATAGATATATAAAAATTACAAATATGCGCTCTCAAGATTGATACTACTCCAAAGCCTAGGTATTATCTCAACCTAGCGCTCTGATACCAACTGTGACGACCCGCCTTTCATTCCACAGAAAGACGTATCATCATTAGAAATAAATAGGTAGAAAAGAGAATAGATAGAAGAAAGAACAATATCAGAATCTCACAGCGGAGACGGAATAATATAATATATCACATAACTATTACATAGTCAATATACATCTGAGTTACATAGTTACAACATCATCACAGTAGGCAGTCGTGAAGACCTGTCTGTCCATTACATTCCAAAATACAATAGACAAAAGACTCTAACACGGTAGAAATAGATAGATATAGCTACGCCAAGACTCCTGCTCCAAGCTTCCCTGAATTCGTCAAGCCAAATCTGATCATTTGGCTACCCATAAAAATTTGAGTACCCCAGAGTCTAAGAAAACAGAAATAAACTCTGGGTTAGACATGGGTCTGGTGTGAGTAAAAGGTTAAGTTGTTTAACTTGAAAAACCTATGAAATAAAAGGCATCTCGTAAGATTCTCCTCAAATGAACACGTACAAGTTTTTTCCTTACGATAACCAAAACATTTGATAGGAAATCCAGTAATATTATAATAGTGTCTAGGGTTTTCAATATAAAATACAGAAACAGCTGGAATGCTTACATCTCATGTTCCAACATAGTTGGGCATAATAAAAATCGTAAAGGCACTTATTGGAGATTGGATTCCATACAATGGCAGGACCACTGGGGTACCTCTTATCATAGTATATGGTCTAGATCACCGTACTGAGGATCAATCCTGATCCCCGCAACACAAGACCGGAGCTACCCCTTACTGGATAGTCCGAATAAGAAAACCCCGTGGTTGTGGCCAAACAACGCCCACACAGCCGAATAAAAGGGACCTCTAGATAGGGGAAAATCTTATCCTACTTGGGTGCTACCCACTTAGCCTTGCGTGCAACTCCCATGTTTTAGCCATTCTCAGTTGATGAAGCTTGAGGCTACGATTACCTTTTTAGAACACCTATCTTGGAATGCTCATCGTCCACCATTGATGATGGTCTAATAGTATTGATCTATACAAGTTCGTTCTAGGTTCAAACGAAATCGAAGGCACTATCTCGCTACACTCATTTTGAAATCACCCTCAGAGTTGACGAAAATAGCCCTTGCACTCTGAATCTTCATCTCGATCTTCACTTGATATTTCACGATCTATCATTTAACTAGGATCGATGTGGTATTCAGATAATCAAATTTGATATCTGATCCTGGTCTCATCGAAATCCAAACGTCGTTTTAAAGGTAAAGTTGTTTAAGGTTTAGACAATTTAATGACATTCAGAATATGTATACATACAGCGTTCATCATAGATAAATAACACACATTTATCACAACTTTATCCAAAGTATCACAGACCACAGATTATCATACTATAAATATCAATCAATCAAGACATTCTATACCATCAATCATTCATAAGCAAGATTTGTAATCCATAATATAATTAATTTAATTACCTTAAATTAAATTAATTACTTAAGAATTAATCACCTAACCCTGCTTAATTCATCGTTAATTAATAACAAACCATTTGAATTAATTAATCATTCTTTAATTACTTTACTATTTAATTAATTAATTTTTAATCACTGATTAATTATCCATTAATTATTAATTAATTAATCCTTAATTAGTATTTAATTAACCCTAGTTATTAATTAATAAATCCTTAATTATTAACCCTTAATTACAAATTAATTAACCTTAATTGTTAATTAGTAAATTTTTGATTACAAATTAATTAATCTTTATTTACCGGTTAATTAACCCCTAATTACAAATTTATTAATCTCTAATTACTTAATTAATTAATTCTTAATTACAATTTAATTAATCACTAATTGCATAATTAATTTATTCTTAATTATAAATTAATTAATTTCTAGTTAATTAACTTATAACCCTTAATTATTAAATACTTAAACCCTAATCATTAATTAGTTAATTTCTCTTTAATTACTTAATTAATTTAATTAATCTTAATCACTAATTAATTAATTGGTTAATCTTTAATCTCCCAAAACCTTAAATAAATTTAAGATAAAACATTTATCATTATAAATTTAAAACATTTTACGTTTAAATTAACACTTAATTAAACCATTTAATTTGAGTTTAAAAATAATTTAAGAATTTAACTTAACTAATTTAAGTAAAATAAATCTCACAACTTTCTTAAACCAAATGTTAATAAAAACATTTATTATATATAAAAGAAATTTTATTTAAGAAAAAAGTTTAAACTAGATTTATTTTAAAATTTAAAAACTTGCTTATATTTAAATTTAAAACTGTTATAATATTTACTCACGCTCACCCGAAGTAAACCCTGAGCAAACCCCTTCTTTTCTCGAGTTCTCACCCTAGGAAGCTTTTTTTCCTCGAAACAAAAACTGACACACACCAGGCATATGTGCACATGCACGTCTTATCACCGGAGCTCCGTTCATGCATACCCCTGTCGACATTCACCTACACATTCGATCCCGACCACCCAAAATTCCATCTAAACTCAAAATCAAAATCGAGCTTCCAAAAACAAATCTGGAATCGAACCCATCGCCTAAAAACCTCTCAACTCGATGCTTTCGATCACCAGTAGCCATGAAACTCCGTTCACACCCTCATTGGCCATCCACACTTCATTTCCCCCATGACTGATCGTCTCCGATGCTCCATTGATGACGCAAACCCCTCACAAACCTCGTCGATCAAATCTGGCTCGGAAACCCTAATACGACACTGAAAGTCCGCCACCATGGACGAGAAATTCTCCAACTAGTTTTGTTGTGACCCTCGTCCTCCAATCCATCTCCAGTAAAAAAAACTCGACCACCCAAACCTCACCGATCATCAGAAAAGCATCAAAACCCATAATCTGATCAACGACGAATTTATCACTCGATTCCAAACTAGAAATCATGATTTAACTTTTAAAAATCATGATTTTTGATAACAAAACAGGTTATATACACCTGAAAACATGAATTATTTAAGCCGAGATTTTGAAATGTTTTAAATTTTCACTGTCTTTCTTAATTTCCAGATATTTTCAAACTTATTATACTTAAATATAATTTTTAAATCTTAATTTATGTTTAAACAAACATATCTTGTTTAAATTTCACAGCCTATAGGAGATTTAAAGAAGATATTTGAATTTTTACTTTGTTTTAAACTCTGTGAACAAAGAACAGAGCAACATAGACACATATACTTATACATATATACAGGAATCCATATTTATACATACATGTAAGCATAATTCATATCATACATTTAAAGGTTGTCACATGCATCAAGTTTAAAATTAATTATAGTTTGTTTACTCGCGAGGAAAAATGTTTGGACAGAGAGCTTTTGAAACAGGAATGGTAGATTTTGAAAATTGAATGCTTCAGATTTGACATGGAAACTTGATGAAATGATCTTGCCTTGATTTAGTTTGAATTTTGAAGCTTGCTTAGTTGTTGAGATGATCAAAGCTTAAAAAAAATGAGGTGATTTGCGTTGATGATTCAGGTTTGAGATAGTGGTTTTGAAGAAAATTGTTGTTGTTAATTTTTTTCTTATGGTTTGTACATTGTTTACAGGCTAATGATTTTCTCTGGTTTTAGTCACAGTTTTTTGTTCATTGTTTTTGAAAGTGAGGATATCAAAGAAATGAAAGAGAGGAATGGAGAGATATATTTATAGTTTATTTTATAATTTTAAAAAAATAAAAGAAAATTGTGACACTTGTTAAAAATAGCTTACAATTGTCATTTGCATGTTAGTTAACTTATATTTGTAATTATGCATGTGTTAATTAATTTTTAAAAGTTTTTATAAAACTTTTTAATATATTTCTATTTGATTAATACATTTTTCTTAATTTATATTTATAAAAATCCTTTAAAAAAATAATACAAAACAAATTATATACTAATAAAATCATATATATATTATTTTTAAATCCAATTTATTTTAAGATAATTATCTTTTGAATTTCAAATTCAAATTCAAATTCAATTTAAAATCAACTCATATATATACACACACATTTAAACAACACATATTTAATTAGTTTGGAAATAATAATTTTGCCAATTTAAATAATTTATAAAAGAGATTATCACATATTAATTGCTTGAAATTTTCGGGATATCATAATAGCTCGTCTTAAGGGATTTTTGGTGGAATTGATTGATATGGCATTGAGGTTTGAGGAGCTTATGGAAAAGAAACCCTTGGCAACTATGACCGCACCGAGTGGGAATTCTTCTAATCCGAACAAAGAGAATTTAACCCAATCTAGAATAAGCAAGGTAAAAGGAAACCAGGAGGCAATAACGCGGCTCGGAAGTGTTATGTGTGCCAACAGGAAGGTCATTTGGCTAAGCAGTGTCCTAGAGGTGGAGCCCAGAAGCAGTGTCAGAGTGGACCCATCTCCGCAATGGTTCAGAAGTCTTTGTGTTTCAACTACCAACAGCCAGGTCATACGGTAAAAGCTTGCCCGCTTCTTCAGAAAGCTCAACCAACTTAATTGTTTTCTATTCATGGTGGACCATCTACTTCTTCGGATATGAAAGGTAAAGGCGTTCTTGAAGGTACTTTTCTTTTAGATGGCATTTTTATTAGAGTTTTGTTTGATTTTGGTGCTTCCATTAGTTTTATTTCTTTGGAAACGGTAGAAAAATTTCACCTTACCCCTAATATTGTAGACGGCCCTATTTTTATATCTAATCCTATAGGGGGAGAGACCGAATTAGATATGATCTGTAGAGGTCTAAGAATTTCTTATCTATCCCATAGTTTCTCGTGCGACTTATTTGTATTGGATTTTAAAGGATTTGACCTTATTTTGGGAATGGATTGGTTGGACAAGCATAAGACTATCCTGATTTGTGAAGAGAGAATTGTGTCTTTGGATTCTGAGCTGGGAAGGACTGCAAAAGTGACCTAAGATAGTTCAGGAGTTCACTTATGTAGTCTTTTGCATGGAATCGAGGCATCTGCAGAAGACGTAGGATCCATCGAAGTGGTCAATGACTTTCCAGATATCTTCAAAGAAGTCAAAGGTTTTGCCCCACATCAGGAGATTTAGTTCCATATCGACTTAGTTCCAGGAACAATACCGGTAGTTCAACCCAATAGAAGGATGGCGCCAAGAGAGAGAGAGAAGAATGGGTGAAGCAGACTCAGAATTTCTTGGAGAGAGGTTTGATCCGACCTAGTTATTCTAGTTGAGGTTCTGCTATAGTTTGTATGACCAAGTCAGGCGGATCTTTGAGATTCTTTGTAGATTATCAGGAGTTGAATAAGGTGACTATTAGGAATAAGTACCCCTTGCCTCGTATAGACAATCTTTTTGATCAACTTCACGGAGCTTCTGTTTTCTCCTAGTTGGATCTAGCTTTGGGTTTTCACCAGCTAATGGTAGCTGAAGATAGTAAACCCTTTACTCCGTTCAGAGGACCCAACTATTTATGAGTGGCTAATTATGACTTTTGGTCTAACCAACGCTATAGCTTATTTTGTGAATCTGATGAACCATGTTTTCCAGGATGTGTTGAACAAGTTTATGCTCGTGTTCATCGACGACATTCTCATCTACTCCAAATCTGAGGAGGAGCATAAGCGTCATTTGGAGATAGTATTGGAGACATTGAGGAGGCATGTCTTGAAGGCTATGTTTTCGAAGTGCCATTTCTGGAAGACGAAAGTAAGATTTTTGGGGCACATTGTATCTGGAGAAGGTATTTTTGTGGATCCGGTGAAGGTAGAAGCTGCTCAAGAGTGGAAGCAGCCGCAAACTCCCACGGAAGTTCACAGTTTTCTTGGTTTGGCAGGTTACTACAGGAAATTTATCCGGGACTACTCAAAGATTTCTTCGCACACAAATTTACTAGGAAGGGAGCAAAGTTTAAGTGGACTCCTATGTGTGAAGAAGCATTTCTAGATTTGTAGGCAAGGTTGACTAATGCACCTGTTCTGGCTATTCCAGATGGAAAGAGTAAGTTCGAAGTCTATACCGATGCTTGTGGAGTAGGTCTTGGTGCTGTATTGATGCAGAATGGTAAAGTGGTTGCGTAGGCAAGTTGGCAGTTGAAGCCGTATGAGAAGAACTATGCCACGCATGATTTGGAATTGTTGGCTATCGTCATTGCTCTGAATATATGGAGGCATTATCTATTGGGAGAGAAGTTCGAGCTTTTCACCGATCATAAAAGTTTAAATTATCTTTTCTCCCAGAAGGATCTGAATTTGAAGCAGCAGTGACGGATGGAATTTTTGGCATCATATGACCAGGATATTCTTTATACTCCAGGGAAAGTGAATGTAGTGGTGGATGCTTTGAGTAGAAATGCATTTTTGACTATTTTGGAAGTTATTCCATCTCTACTTGAAAGGATTGCAAGCAAGCAAGGATCATATAGAAGTTTGAGAGCCATCATTAGGAAAGTCAAGTTTGGCCAGTGCACCAGTTTCAAGATTGATGACTCGGGAACTTTGAGGATTAACGGAAGAATTTATGTTCCAAATATTAAGGATCTGATGCATGAAGTTTTGTCAAAGAGTCATCGCTCTAGGCTGAGTATCGATTCTGGGATCTCAAAGATGTATAGGGATATGAAAGGAGTTTATTGGTGGCCGAGAATGAAGAAGGGTATTGCTACTTTCGTCAATGGATGCGTGATCGATCAACAAGTGAAGGGTGATCAGCAGAAGACTGCGGGACTGTTGTAGCCTTTGGAAGTCCCTAAACGGAAATAGGAAATGATATCAATGGATTTAGTCAACACGTTGCCGAGGGCCAGTAAAAGAAATGAGGGAGTGTGGGTAATCGTGAATAGGCTGACCAAGAGCGCCCACTTTATCCCAGTTAAGGCGACCAGAACTGCAGCATCTTTAGTATAGATTTTCTTGAAAGAGAACGTCAGGTTGCACGGAGTTCTCATCAGCATAGTAAGTGACCATGACCCAAACTTTACTAGCAGATTTTGGGAAGCTCTACGGATAACTCTGGGTACAAGGTTGAGATTAAGTACATCTTATTATCCCCAAACCAACGATTAAATAGGAAGGCTAAATTGTATTCTTGAGGATATGTTGGCATGTATTCTGGATTTTGGCGGATCTTGGAAGGACCATCTGCACTTAGTGGAATTCTCGTACAATAATAGTTATCAAGCTAGTATTAAGATGGAACCCTACGAAGCTTTGTACGGAAGACCTTGTAGATCACCGTCCTGTTTGGTAGATTTCGGAGATTGTCTTGTTCTTCATCTAGACTTGATTCAAGAGGCACCTACGAAGGTGGAGCTAATCAAGACGAGAATGAAGGCACCCTAGGATCATCAGAAGAGTTATGAGGATAAGAGACGAAGGCAATTAATTTGAAGCCGATGATTTGGTTTTTTCAAAGTTTTCCCAATAATAGGAGCGATTAGACTTGGTAAGACAGAAAGCTTGCCCCGAGATATATTGGACCTTTCCGTATGCTCGAGAGAATTGGTGCTTTGGCCTACAAGACTGAATTTCCAAATCGGATGGATGGAATTCACAATGTTTTTCACGTATCTCATATGAGGAAGTACATGTACGACCCATCTCTAGTTGTAGAACCAGCTGTGCAAGAGGATTTAGAGGTCGAACCGGACTTAACTGTGGACAGACGTCCAGTCCAGATTGTTGATGGGGATGAGAAGCAGCTTAGGAACAAAGTGGTGAAGCTGATCAAGATTTAACAGAACGATGATCCTAGAGATTGTACCTGGAAAGCTCTAGATAGTATTAGGAAAACTTATCTAGATATGTATTAGGATGTTAGGAATGTTTGTTTGAATGTATTGTTTTCTTTGGCTGTTAGTATATGGCTGATATGTATGCTTGATATTTTGAATATAAAAGCTTTTTGATTATCTTTGCTTTTAAATTTCGGGGACGAAATTCTTTTAAGGACTGAGAATTTGATAACCCGGATTTTTTGGGCAAATATTAATTTGATAATCTTCTTTTATAGTTATTTTAAATGTGCAAAATTATTTAGAACAAATAAAATATGTGTTTGTTTATGAATATATATAGTAGATTGTAAATAGAATTTGTATTTGAAATTCAAAAATAAATATCTTAAAAATAAAAACTCAATATTTTAAACTAGTATATATATATAATTATTTATTGGTGTACAATTAAATTTTAAATCATTTTCATTAAAGTCATATAAATATAAATAAATGGAAATGTATTAATAAAAATTGAAAATATATAAAAACATATTAAATCTAATGACATGCAAATTAACAAGTGTAAACATTTCAACACGCAAAATGAAAGTGTCATTAGTTTTCTTTTCATTTTTTAAAAAAAAAACAATAAAATAAAGGCTATGTATATCTCTCTACTTCTTTACTCTTTCATTTTCTTCTATCTGACATTTTCGAAACAAAAACCTAGAAACTAAAACCAGAAAAGAAAACAAACAACCTCTTTTGATTTCACACCTGATGTTTAAAGCAAAGATCATATCAAATAAGGAGATCAAAGCAAGATCATTTTCCATTTTTCAAGTTCAAATAATTTCCAGTTTTCGAGTTAAAAGATCAAAACTATTTCTTGGTTTCTCTATTCCAAAATCTGGTGAGTAAACAACCAAAACAAAAGCTTAAATCTGTTAAAAACTTGATGCATGTGATTAATTTTTGAAGTGACGTTGTGGAAAATGTTGCATGAATGTATATTATGCTTGCATGTATAAATGTATGAAGATTATTTGTGTGCATGTCTGTACATACATATATATTCCTCTGTTCTAGTTTACAGTTACAAAACAATTTCGAAAATCAATTTCTCTTCCCCTATTCTTCTATAGCTTATGATGTATAGACATAATATTCTCGAATTAACCAGATCCAAATCTAAAAATATTCTGAAGTAAAATTAGAAGATAGTTTAACTATAAGGAAGAATTGCAGTAAAACACTAAGCATGTCAAAATTTCGACTTCAATGATTTATTGTTTCATTTATATAATCTGTTTTATTTTTGCAAACCTTGATTTTTAAAAATAGAATATGATTTTTAGTTTTGATTTGAAGTAGAATTCATGGGTTGAACGGGAATCCTACTTTGGGTAAATTCTAGCGATCAGCGAGGAGAGGGAGGTCGTGATCATGGCTGGAGGCAGCTTGAAGGTAGGGGTTTTGGCAAAAATGGTTGGTGAATTTATAGTTCAACGTGGCGGTTGATCAATGGCGATCTAGGGATTTAGGACGTGGTTTGGTCGACTTGAGTTTCGAAGCGAGTTCTTCTTCGTCAAAGCATCAGACTGGTTTGGAGCAAGGGGATAGGAGCGTGGGTCAACGGCGAAGCCATATTCGGAGTTTCGAAGGTCTTGTTGACCTGAGGCGACGGGTTGAGGTGATTCATTGGGTGATCGTTTCTGTTCCAGTTGGTACCCATATGCTCTAATTCGATTTTCGAGTTCGAATCAAAGATCTGGGTGGTCGGACTGTGAGATGAGGTTGTCGTCGACATGCCAATGGTCGCAGCGTTGATCGGAGCTGTCGCGTTTGCCTGTGCATGTGTATGGGTGTCAAGTGTAAATTTTTGCCTGGGTTGTTGGTGGAAGAAGAAGGAGTGGTCTCGGGTTTTAACTCAGGGAAATAAAGTGATGGCTCGAGTAGGCTTTCGGGTAGATCGCGTGGGTTTTAACATGTCACAACAGTTTTAAAATTCAAACCAAAACAAAATTTAAAAAAAAAGAAAGAGGAAGGATTTCTCGGGTTTGGGCTCGGGATTGATATTGTGTTTGACCTAGGTATTTGTAATAGCAGTTTTAGATAAAACAAGTTTTTGAAGTTAAAATAAATCAAGTTTTAAACAATTTTTTTAAATCAATTACTTTTAAATAATAATTGTTTATTTAAGTATTTTGTTAGTTAAAAGTTGTGCAATTTATTTTAACTTAAATTAAATAAGTTAATCCACAGGTTTATTTAAATAAATTTAAGTAGTGTAATTAACTAGTTGATTAAGAAAGTAAAATGTTTTTAGTTATTAATTAACTTAAGGCTCTTATGTTAATTCATATGTTAATGATAAATTCATTCCAAGGTTTATTAAATAAGATTTAAATGTAATAAAGTAATTAATTAAGACAAATGGTTTATCTTTAACTAAGGTCTTAAATAATTAAAGGTTAATTAATTAAATAATTAAAGGTTAATTAATTAAATAATTAAAGGTTAATTAATTAAAGGATAATTAATGAATAATTAAAGTTTAATTAGTCAGTAATTATAGGACAACTAATTAATATAAGTAATTAAGGATGATTAATTAATTTCATTAATTAATTTAGATAATAACAAATGGTTTGTAATTAATTAATGTTAATTAAGCATGGAAAGGTAATTAATTCATAAGTAATTAATTTATTTGGTTTAAATAAAATTAATTATAATGTGATTAATTAATCCTGATTATGGATGATTGATTGATAAATGTTTGGATTGATTAATATCTCTAGTATGTTAATCTGTAATACTCTGTGATATGAGTTGCTTTGGATTGAGCTGTTGATAAATGTAAGTTATTTATCTGTGATGAATTGCTACGTGAATATAATGTTCTGAATTGAATTAAATTGTTTTGTTTAAAAATCTTGGCCTTAAAGGAAATGTTTGGATTTCAATGAGATCGGGATTGGATTCCAAATGGTTATCTAAAAACCACATCGATCTAAATTAAACGATAGGTTCTGAAATCTCAAGTGAAGATCAAGATGAAGATTCAAAGTGCAAGGGATATTTGTCGTTAACTCTGAAGGTGGTTCCAAAATAAGTGTAGCAAAGATAATGCCTTCGGTTTCGTTCGTACCCGGAACGGACTAGTATGGACGAATGCTATCAGACCATCGTCAAGGGAGGACGATTAGCACTCCCAGATATGTGTTATAAAAATGTAATCGTAGACTCAAGCCTCATCAACCGAGAATGGCTAAAATAGGGGGGTGCACGCAAGGCTAAGTGGGTAGTACCTAAGTAGGATAAGATTTTCTCCTGTCTAGAGGTCCCTTTATTCGGCTGTGCTGGCAGTTGTTCAGCTCAACCGTGGGGTTGTCTTGTTCGGACCATCCAGTAAGGGGTAGCTCCGATCTTTTGTTGTAGGGGATTGGGGTGGATCCTCAGTACAGTGATCTAGACCACGTACTATGACGGGCGGTACCCCAATAGCTCTGCCATTGTATTGAATCCAATCTCCAATAAGTGACCTTGGTCTTGATTGTATACCTACTTACGTTGGAATTTAATAATGTAACAATTTCGGCTATGTGAATAATTTATTTGAAAACCCTAAACACTATTATAATATAACTGGATTTTCTATCAAATGTTTTGGTTATTGTAAGGGAAAAACTTGTCCATTTTTATTTGCGGAGAGTCATACAAGATACCATTTTTTTCAAAGGTTTTTCAAGTTAAACAACTTAATCGTTTACTCACACCAGACCCACGTCTGACCCGGAGTTTATTTCGATTTTTCTCAAAATCTTGGGTACTCAAATTTTTATGATTAGCCAAGTGATTAGGTTGGCTAGATGAATTTTGGAAGGCTTGGAGCAGGATACTCGGCGTATCTATATATATCTATTCCGCTGTGTCGGTATTATCTGTTTTGTCTTTTAGGTTGTAATGGATAGACAGGTCTTCACGACTGTCTAATAAGATGATTGTAACTGTATGACTCTGATGTATGATGAATACTATGTAATATCTAATGCAATAATATATTTTTCCGTTTCCGCTGTGAGATTCTGATGTTGTTTATTTCTTTCTATCTATTTCCTTTTCTACCTTTTTCATTCTAATCTACGATAAGTCTTTCTATGGAATGAAAGGATGATCGTTACATTAATAATTTTAGTACAGTAAATCTTCCCTATCCAAGTTTAATAAAAGTTTGAAAATATTTTCGCTTCCACAAAAAAATTCAAAGTCCTAAATTCATGAAAAAAATTCGGTAGTGTCTTCTTTGTACGGATAAGTATGAAAAATAATAATATCAACAATTACAATATATATATACATATATATCATATATCAAAAATAAAACATCCCAAACCATAGGTAAGACAACAAAATATTGCTATAAAACCGTAATCCGAAAACATACCAATTTGTCGGGCAAACAACTTTATTTATGAAACAAAAAGAAGTGGTTGTTGCTTCCATAAACCTATATTCACTTATATGATCCAAAATAAGGAGATTTATGTACAAGAGTAATATTAAGTTGTTCAATTAGAAAAAAAAAGCAAATCGACAGAAAATATATGCAAACAAAACAGTACGACCATCATATGCACCCAAAGAATCCATCACACATTCATAGCAACCAAAACTAATGGTTTATTCAGTTTAGAAACTTCTCTTCATTCAAAGGTGATAAATAAACTACTGAGTGTACCTTATGCTCAACAGCTTTAGATAATAACTTAATAGATTATTCATGCCTCCTTAAACAATTTGAAGTATCCCTTCCCAAACTTCCCATTAGCTAAAAAATACAGAATTTGACTATTATTTAATTTTATTCGATCGGTTCCTTTTCAATTATTAACCTCAGAATTGTTTTAAATTCACATTTATTCATATAATGTAATCTTTTATTAGTTTACTTTTATTTACATATATAAATTATTTCACATTCAATATCTGAAGTCATCAATAAATCAACTCTTGAAATATTGTATAAATTTCCTTGTAATTTAGTTCACACAAAATTACTTATATAACTTGATTTCCATTTAATATTTATATTTTCTAGTGAATAAATTCATACTTGAGTTTCTTTATTCTTTGTTTCCAATTTATTTCTTCATATATAGTACCATTTAACATTAAAACTATTTATGAATCATCTCATCGTTTCTTCAAGTTTATAATTATTTACATGAATAGTATTCACTTTTAACTATTCAATTTAATTATAAATGACCTCAAAACATAACTTAAGTTCATATTATCTAGTACTGTCTTATTTCTTTTGTTTAAAACATATGTTCATTTTTGACGCATTTCTATCACTAAGCTTTTGCTTATATAATATTCTATCACATATTCCTATTAACATTTCAACTTCTAAACATTTTTGGTAAATTTTATATATGTTTTTAGAATGCGATTGAATGTTATACAAATTTATCTTATTCATTTCGGTTAACAAAATGTTCATTAATTACATCTTCTAAATTTTCATATCTTTTAATTACAAGCGACACATTTCCAATTTCTTTACAGTTCCATTAATCACTTAGCTATTGATTTCTTCTTTTCATTTTAGAAGTTTCAAACATTAAAGTTGTATATATCATTTCCTTATAATAATTAAAATCATTTATTTAAAATAAATTTCAGAACTAAATACCGAATTTAATTTCAAATCATTTTGAAATAATATACACACACACACACTCAAATTGTTCTGAAATAATATATATATATATATATATAAGATATGAGTATATATATATATATATATATATATATATCAAATCATGCATTGGAAATTTAAATAAAATTTTGTTTATCAAATCAAAGGCATAGTGAAACTACTACAGCGGCTTTGCCATTTGAAACTCGAAAATGAATGTCAATGATGCCGCAATCATCACTGAAATTATTTACCAGCTACAGAAGAGAGGAGTATAGTACTTATTTCCTTTTAAAATTCTTTTAAAAAGTTTCTTTCAAATCGCACTGAAATATTTATATCCGAAAATACTGCTAAATAATATTAATATTGTATTCCAAAATCTTTGAAAACCAATTTCAAAACCTCGGATGTTACGTCCTCAAATATTCCATTAAAGTCATTTTATTTGTAAATCATATTTTTCCACTAATATTTATAAAATTTCACTTCTTAACAAAAGACATATCACAACAACTATATCCTTTTATAAAAATTATTCTTTTATATAAAAAATATAATACTAGGTAAAATTATTTTATTTACCTATATTGCAGAAACAATATTATGGTGGTATGCTTTGTTAAGTGTCTAGAAATCCCTACCAATGCCATGACATCCTATTTACTGACCAGAATTTATAAATACTAAACAGAATAAATTAACACAATATAATAACATTTTTTATAACACTGACAACTATGCTTTCTCATATGCATACACTTAAACAACTCATTCTAGGGTATTATTACCCTATCTATAGTGAGTCAGAACCCACAAAGAAAAGGATATCGCTAAACCTCGCTCTGATATCAAATTCAACGACCTTCCATTTTTGACGTTTAACATTGATAATAAACCACACACGTTAAAATCAAACCATTCAAAAGAGAGGATTATTAATGGGTAAAAAAGAAAAAAAGTGTAGAGAATGAAAATAAAACATAGAATCTCACAGCAGAATGACAAAATATAATAATTAAATAAACAATTCATGAAGTTGTTTTACAAATAAAATTTGATTACACTTTACAATATAATTGGAGTTATACATATAGCAGGAATAAAAAATAATGCAGCGGAACAACATGATTAGTGGAACATACATAAAATAAATGGTATACAAATCTTCGTCTTCTTCCTCCAATAATAAGGTCTTCAACACTAAAATGCTCAAGCCAATCCAAGCGTAATGAAAAGACAAAACACTCGAGTCAGAACTAAAATTTCTTATGTGAGTTAAACTGAAATAAGTAAATATGAGTATAACGGCTTCAGAGTTGTTTACGAAATTTTACATCTCCTATCCAGCGTACGACGCAATAACTTAAGGGATGTTTGGGATTTCCATCTCCTAAGGATTCGTTAAATTATTTACTATGTAATACAATACACTATTATAATATGTCTACATTAAAGTAAGTATTAAAATAGCATTAAGGCGTTACCCATATTCCCCTTAACATAGTTTTATATAAATATGTAGTCTATACATATACTGTAAGCTCCACCACACCAGTGGGATATTGAGGGAGCATTCCATAGGTACGATACAAACCAAACTCATAAAGGCTCGATAAGGCAAGCAGGGCAATGCCCAGGATATGATACTACCATTTTGCGGATCCGGACTGGTGATAATGCATCGCAGCTTCTACCGCCTACCTTGAGACATACTCCTATAATCAAATCAAGGGTTGTCCACCAATAAACCATAAAGTAACAGAAATGATATCGAAAAAATGGGCCCGATCGGAGTAGCAACCTCGCTTGGCTTGGCTTGGCTCCTATTTTAGTTATATCAAGCCGACCCTAGGGCGTCAGGGCTGTGTTCATACCTCATACAATAGCATTCGCCAAACGATCCTACTTCATTCTAGATTCTCCACTACATGCACAGTTGTTAAAGTGGTTTTCAGTATCTGGAGAAAGTATGACAATATCTGATCTCGGTCACTTTACTAACCAAATGCTTATTTCACAACAGATGGTTCTTTTACATTTCCAAAATTGATGCATAATTGGTATCAAAATATCATATTCACTTCAAAATCATATCACTTTCGAAATTATATTCACTTTAAAATCATATCACTTTAAATCATATTCATTTTCAAAATCATAACCAGAAAATAGGTTAAATCATCAAACCAAATATCTACATTTAAATCAATTAAATCTAAATCACAACAGTTCTAACTTTGAACAGTTTGAATATTGAAGGTATAATATATATATATATATATATATATATGTATATTGGTACAGTTATACATTAAAAATAGTTTATATTTAAAATAATATATGTATATTAAAATAGTTTATATATTAAAATTAGGTTATAGAATAAAATAGTTTGTATATTAAAAATAGTTTACATAATAAAATAGATTATAGATTAAAATAGTTTACATATTAAAAATAGTTCATATAATAAAATAGGTTATAGATTAAAATAGTTTATATATTAAAATTGTTTATGTATTAAAAATAGTTATTGTATTAAAAATTATTCATATATATTAAAATGGTTTATATAAGAGAAATAGTTTATATGTTAAAAGAGTTTGCATATTAAAAGTGTTTATATCGTAAATACTTTTAAATAAGAATTGTTTCTCCCAATTTCACAAATCATTTCAAATCAAACTTAATTCTAAAAATTTGATTTAAATCAATCTCAGTTCAACAATTTAACCTCAAAAGGCTAAAGGTTTCAATTCAATTTCTCATTAAAACCATTTAAATTTATACCGATTTCAAATCCATATCCGAAGTACAAGTTTAAACATCTTCCAATTCAGTGGATTTCAAAGTTTAAATATTCAAACATTTAAAATAATTCAATTTTTGACAAATACAATTTATTTTTCAAAATTCAACTTTAAGTTTACAATTAAAATCCATTAAACAATTCATTTAAACCAATTTCAATTTCAACCTTTTTAAAAGCTTGGATTTTAAAAATATCTCTTATTTTGTAATATCATTTAACTGGATTCGAAATTTAACGATTTTATATCATTTAATTTAACCAATCCGGTGTCCATATAAAATTTTCTACTCTATGGTCAAGTGATACCGATATATATATATCATTTCAACCCGCAATAGTTAAAATTTAAGGTAAATGTCAATCGAACCCGCAATAGTTTAAATTTACGGTAAATGTCATTTCAAACCCGATCCCAAGCAAAATTCAAAATCCATAAAATCACTCGTGTTTATCATTTCAACCCATAACAATTTTTCCTTAATCTAGAAGACCATTTGGGTATGTATCATTTTAACCCATAGTGATTTTCCTAACAATAACTAAGGGAACTTGCGGTGTGATAACAACATACATAATAACTATAATATCCAATCATCAAAACATCTACAATTAACCATCTGTCACAAACATCATTCAGATCAACCAATAAATCATGAAAAATAAACTGGTTATCATAATCAGACATTTAGCTTGCAATCAAATTTCAATATTAATTTAAATGGCGATTTTATTCAATATAAATTAAAATTAAAATTAAATGAAAAATTAAGGTACCAAACAGAAATTAATAAATTTCAAATCACATCATAAATTTAATTTAACTAACACAAGATGATTTAGTATTCGTGAGTAGGTTAAATCACTCACCATTGATTTTAAATTGATTTTAAATCTAAATAAAGCCCAACATTCCAATAGTATCAAAGAGCAGGCAAACTATTTCCATAATGTCCGCGATACGATCACAATGGAGAAAACCACGTCCCAATCCAAACTCGTATGAAAAAGTTATGGATATTAGAATGATTGAAATTTAATTTTAATTTTAAGATGAGTCAAAGGGCAAACTTGAAAATACGTTGCTGCACCTAACCCTAACTCCATTCGTACGCGACCTAGACACTGCTTCATGAAGCTATAGCCGCCTCGAACATCTCATCGCCGAGCCACCATAGTCCACCTTCACCACGATCAGACTGCATCATCGAACTGACCTGGACGAGCCACACCTGGCATGGGCGGTGTAATGACCCACGGACCATTCAAATCGACAATAAAACCACACATGTCAGACTTGAATAATTCAAAACAATAGATTGTAATATAATTTGGAGCGAATAGAACTAATCACATAATCAAAGACACGGAAATATCAGAATAACTCGCAATGGAAATAAATAACCATAGTTGTTCATGTAGCTACTACAAACATAGTCTCAAAATAAACACAACATACTAGAGTCTGAAAACAAATACAATAGAAATCCACTAATACGTAAGCTAAATAGAAACAACTGAAATAGAAATAGATAAATAACTAGATAGATAGATAATCTCCAGCAAATCCTCTAGCTTCATAAGATGAAATCCAAAGCTGATACTCAGGCTGACCCGAGAGTAAAGCAAAACACAAAACATTCGAGTCAGGACATATATACTTATATAATGTAAATCAACTCAAGTGAAATGAAATAGAAATTCACAAGTAACTTAAATGATGCTTAGGATCGCCCTTCTTTTAAGGATCTGTTAAACTATCTACTATGTAGTAACATACGCTCTTATAATAATGTCTAAAGTAAAATAAACTTACTTAAAAATAGCATTAAGCTTTACATTTTCCACCTTAATACATATATAGTGCCAATAGTTTATACAGTATCATTGTACCTCCAGATTAGGAGGCTATCATAAATACTCCATAGGTACGACACAAATCAAACTCGTAGCAAAGCACGCTAGGGTAGGTGACACGACACAACTAGGCAACGCCAGGGTAGATATACCAATTGCACTTTTGGACTGGTGGTAACGCATAGCGGCCACTACCACCCACCTCGATCCACACTCCCAAAAATATCTACGGTGCACCCAATCAATCACAAAGTAATAAAATAGTATCGAAGGAGTGTGCCCGATTAGACGAGCTACCTCATTGGCCCGTCGTTTCCTCCTGTTTTAGCCACCTTATGACGACTCACGAGAGTCAGGTCCATGTATATACCTCATACAGGATTGTCGCCACCATCTTACTTCATTTTGGAATCTCCGCCGCATACACGGTTGTTAAAGTGGTTTTCGGAGTTAGCAGAGAGTATGACAACTCCCGATCCCGGTCTCTTTAACAACCAAACGTTATTATTACCCATGGTTATTTATTTCAAATGATTTATACTTTGAAATCAAACACATACATTTCAAAACCATTTAAGTTCAATGCTATTATACCTTTAAAATAATATCTATTGTTCAAAAATTTTAACACTTCCAAGACTATACACTTATTATAGCACTTTAGAAATGTAATAAGTTAGAAACCATAATGCTTTTAAAATGTCACCCCTATATAATAGCACTTTGTAAAATATTACAATTTAAAAATAGTAGCACCTTTAAAACATAACCTAAAGTAACATAGCATTTTAAAACATAACTAAAATAACATAGCATTTTGAAAAATGCAACAAATTCTACTATAACATGTTTAAACATGATATTTCAATTTTAACATAGTTTAAAATATATTTAATTTTTCAAAACATATCCCTTTTCATAAATAAAATATATCACAATTACTAAGTTAGATTTAAATTAAATTTTTAAGTTAAATTTATATCATATATAAAAATCTTTATATTTTATTTTAAATAAACATTTGTTTACTTATAAAATCTCAACTTATAAAAATCAATATGTAACAACCTGCATATTTATCGATTCTATATTTAAATATTTTATTTAAATATTTCATCGTTCGTCGCATTTTGGTCCGAAAACCTACTTTTAGCAAACAGTCGAATTGGAACTCGAGACCACTTCCATTGAGTTCAAAATGCCATTTGCAACCTTTTTGAGTATAAGCTTCGATATGTTTGGAGTAAGTAGATTTTTGCAACTTTTTCACTTAGGGCTTTGGTTTGGGCTGAACCCTTTAATCACTTACTAACTCAGTCCCAACCCCCTCTCCTCTTCATTACTTCATTCCTCATTTCCTAACACTTCAAGCTAAAGCAAAAATGGGGGAAAGAAGAGGAAATTAAAACTCCAAGCCCTAGCTTTCTTTGCAAATCCAACTTCTAGCTCCAAATTCAAGAGAACTCATTGGTAAGCCTTCTCTTCATCTTCCCCAACTCATTCTCTCTTTGATTTCAGAAAATTCCTAAACCTAATTTGAGAAATATTTCTCTTTTATGCTTAGAATCAAGCTTCTTGAGTTGGGATTGAAGTGTGGTTGATCTTCCTTTTCTTTCAAGCTTCTTCTTCATTAATTTGGGTTCAAAGGTGAGATTTTTATCTCACATCTTAGTCTATAATTATCTTCGATTGTTAGGTATGAATTCCTAACACTTATTCTTGTGCAATTGATTTTGGTTTTGATTGATTTTGTGTATATTCCAATTTGTTTTGGTCTAATTTATGAGAATTCTTTTTATGGACATTTGGACATTGATATTTGAGGCGTATCGAAGAGCCGTTAAGAATAGGTTGTCGCTCGACGTAAATCCTTAGTCGTCGTTGCTCGTCCGATCGCTTTCGGTATTTATTTCGGCCATTTTTGGTCTAGGTTCAGGGAATGCCCTGAACCCCAGTTTCAGACATCTGAAACGTTAGATTCAGACGTCTGAATATTATACTGGGAAGATTTGTCTTCCCAGATTCAGAAGTCTGAATCTATATTTCAGACGTCTGAATTAGTTTGTTTTGGACCAGAAAGGAAATAGGCTAAAAATTGCCTATTTCAGACGTCTGAAATATAGGGTTCAAACGTCAGAAATATACTCCGGAAAACTTTTGGTTTTCCAGATTCAAACGTCTGAATCCTTGATTTCAGACGTCTGAATCTGCACTCTTTTGCCTATTTGCTTGAGAATTCCAACTTTAATCGATTCGTGTTGATTCCCTTTTTGTTGTTACCATTTATTATTGACTTTGATGACATTTTCTTCATGATTTTTGGGAATATCCATTTTGATGGATTCGGTATCGATTTCTTTGGATTTTATTCACATCTTCGAATGTGAATTTTTATGATTGATTGTTTCTACAATCACTTCTATGATTTGTCACTTAAAAAATATGAAGGTTTCAATACTAGTAGTAAATATCAAAACTTCTTCATCAAAACGATTTCAACTCTATTTTCAATATCAAACTCGTTTATAAAACCGTTTTCCAATCTACTAATATATACAAACCTTTACCTCACTCGTATGAGAAATCTAATTAAACGACTTAGTAAAACGAGTGGTATGAAACGCTTGCGTTTACTTCGCCGGTTAATTCTTGGACTTATTCGATTGAATCTTTTGTGACAATTTTCTAGTGAAGATCTACAGTTTGTTCGTAAATATTTGAGTTAAGCAAGTGGTTATGGGACATGTAGCTAAACTTTAATATTTACTAGCTTAGTGTAATTGACACTTCTCGTTGATCATTACGATCATTTTATGATTTAGACTACCAATTGTGCGATGTCTCTTTGTTGCGAGGTTAGGCTAGACACCATTTGTGTGATTCCACTCACACATACCTTTTTGCTTTTTTTGGCTAGCCTAGACACCATTTGTGTGATTTCGACTCACACATATCTTTTCTGTTTGCGAGGTTAGGCTAGACACCATTTGTGTGATTCTACTCACACATACCTTTTTGCTTTTTGGTTAGCCTAGACCTCGTCTTGGAGATTTCGACTCACACATATCTTTTCTGTTTGCGAGGTTAGGCTAGACACCATTTGTGTGATTCCACTCACACATACCTTTTTTCTTTTTGGTTAGCCTAGGCCTCATCTGGGTGATACCAACTCACCCATATGGGGTAGCTCCCCATAGTCTTCGGACCCTCATGTGATAGGCCTCTTTCCCTTTTTATGATTTCTGGATTTCGTGTGTTGATTTTTGGAAATTTTACGCTTCACTTATTTTCGTGATTTCTATTGATAAGCTTTATCAATTTTTGTGCCTTGGTGAATTCGTGTGTCATTGACTTGTTGTCAATACAAGTTTTGGGTTTGAAACCCTCTTTTTAGATCTTTGTGAAGATTCTTATGATATTGATTAATCTCATGTTGATTTTCAATTACATACTTATTGTAGTATGCTCGTATGGTTATCATATGTTTATTCCATATCTTTTATTTTATACCATGTCATCTGATAACTATAGCTAGACTGATCCGTTTATTATTTTCTTATAAATAATACTCGGGTCAGACCGAGATGTTACAAGTGCTTCTGCTTGACTTCTTCCCGGGATTTTCTACTCTGACTTTTGGCTAACTTTTTAGTTTAGCAGTTTTTGTTGTATACACTTGAGATATAGACTCATAGTTGTATTCTTTTGTCTTGCACTTGTATCTATTCTTTTGTGATATTGTGGATCTTATTTGACTACTACTCTGATGTACACTTTCATGTGTTATATTCATATCTATTTCCGCCTTGGTGATATGAATTGTCTGTGACTGATTTGTGTTATGCTTATTTCTATATTTGTTTCCAAAGATATATTAGCCACTGTATAGTAGCTTTGAGTTTGTATCGGTATGTCGGATTTCCTCTCGAAATGAATCGCATTTTATTCAATCTGACATAACGATGCTCGCACAAAGTAATTACACGGATGGTCGCGCCTCAACAGCCTTATTCTCCGTGCTAGTTGATGGCATTACCCCGTAGTGTCCTTGGCTAGCGTAGGTATAGAGGTAGGGCGTCATAGCTTGGTATCAGAGCCAAACTTCGGAACAATGTAGAATAATGTAGCAAGGATCATGTCCTAAGTCTTTCTTAGGAGTCGTGCTTTAGTATTTTATTCGGGTGTTCGTACCGTTCAATCCTATTTTCTTTAATGATTCCTTATTTTTCATCATGATTGTTTGATATTCATTCTTAGAATAACTTTTTCTTCTTCTTTTCTTTCTTTCTTAAAGAAAAGAAATGGTTGGTTCTGGCAATCCTAGCGCTGGTCAATCTAGTAGTCCTTCTCTGGATGGCGTATTCAAGTCTGCCCAACAACTTTTGGATCTTGTAAAGAATCAAGAGTTTATCTATGCTTTGAGTAAGAACCCCGAGATGATTTTACCTTTGAAACTTGAAGTTCCTTTCAATCAGCTTGTGGATATCACTCTTCGATATGAAGAGGTTGGTAAAGGAAGTGATAGTGACATTGGGATTTCCAAGAAGAGGCATATTAAGTTCAAAAGCCCGAATCCCAATAAGAAAGTGAAGAAAACTACTTTGGTAGTAAAGACTCCAATCCCTAATCGTGGAGGATGCTACAATTGTAATTCTAAGGACCACTATGCAAAGGAGTGTTCGGAACCACTCTTTTGTCGTTATTGCAAAAATACATGTCATCGTATTTCTGCCTGCCCCATACTTCAAAGCAAGAAGAAGGTGGAACAAGAAACTTCGGTAGACAAGACTCCAACCCCAAGTCGTAAACAATGCTACAATTGTGGTTCCACGAACCATTATGTAATTAAGTGCCCGAAACCCCTTTATTGTCGCTATTGCAAAGACTCGGGTCACCTTTTATCTGCATGTCCCAAACTTTTGAACAAGGACATGAGAAAGCTAAATATTGTGCAAGCCCCTAGCAACTCTTCTCTTGGTCAAGACTTTTTTCACTCAATCCTTGATGGCATTGTTTTATTTCGTGATCTTCTTATTTGAGTTCTTTTTGATATGGGTTCCATCTCACTATTTTATATCAAAAGAACTTGTTGATTCTTTTTCTTTGAAAATATTTTGGGCTTGATGACTTCTTTGAGAGTTGCAAATCTGGATGGTAGATCCGCAACACTCAATTTGCTTTCTATTGATGTCGAAATTATTTTATGTGATTTTTCTGTCCGAGCCGATTTTTACTTAGGCTTCGGAATCGATTTTTGGAAAGGATTGGTTTATTGCGAAGCCCATATCCTATTTTCCGTGAGAACTAATCATCTTCGACATTCTTAATCTGTTAAGCAGATTTCTATTTCTCCTTTGTGATTTCGATTCCAACTTGATGGCATCATTTTATTCTTTAAGCCCGCATGATGAGGAAAATGTTGTTTCTCTCATTCATGTAGTTTGAGAATTTTCCGGTAATTTTGAGTTTGTCTTAGGATCATCACCTAAGCAATATCTTGTGTGGTGTTAAGGTCTTTTCAGCTCGACCTTGCCACCGATTTTCATTAGTTACAAGTTGCGGAAGTTAGCATTCCACTTACCGCATTCCACACTCGTTACGATTCTTATGAATGACTTATTTTGTCATTCAGTTTGTCCAGCTTATTTCATCCATTTTATAAATCGAGTATTCTATGAATATCTCGATGACTTCATTTTTGTATTTATTGATTTTGTATGAAAATAGAAATTTAAAATTTTGTAAATCTTTTTCATAAGATTTATTTATAAGTAAAACATTGGATTATTGTTCTTGAAACGAATGAAGAATATTCTTAAAAGCTTTTAAGAAACATGTTTATTATAAAGAAGATGATTTTTTATTGTATTACCCATTGAGTGCTTTAAGAATTTTGGTCGATGCGCTTGATCAACGTTATCGATAAGAATCTCCTAAACGCTTTGATGAGACAGTCAGATACAATAAATTGACTTGCGAAATGCAAATTTTTCTAAAAAGATTATTATATAAAGATGATTGTAATTTTGAAAGCTATAGCTTTTCGGGAAAGAAGATTATTTAAAAGAAATTCTATCTTTTCGATACTCTTATTCTTGTGTTTCCTAAGGGGAACCAAGATTTTGTCTTTTTGTACCAATGCTAGTCGTATTGGTTTGGTTGTCGTCCTCTTGCGGAAGAGAACGTGCTATCACTTGTGTTTCTAAATCATTAAAGCCGATCGAGACTAGGTATGCCACTCATGATCTAGTGCTCGCGGCTATTGTTTTCGCTTTTAGAATTTGGCATCATTATTTTTGGGGGAGAAATTTGTTCTCCACCTCGAGCATAAATCTTTGGAATATTTATTTTCTCATAAGGAACTTCATATTGGCTTGGGTTCCTTACATCTTATGATCTTGATATTCTTTATACTCCCGGAAAGGAGAATCGTGTAGCCTATGCACTTAGTCGTAAGCAACAGGTGATTGTTTCTTTGTTGATGGCCAAATGAAATTATCTTTTTACCAAGTTCATCGGGCGTTTTGATGTACTTCATTTTATTAAGTTTCATCTCATTTCTTTTATAGACTTGCGTCTGATGTTCTTTTATGGTGTTCGGTTCGTTGGACGTACCGTTTTTGTACTACGTCGGTGTTTCGAAATTATTCGAGCTTTGGTTCATCTGGCGTACCGTTATTGTACTACGCCGTTGTTCCAAATTATTCGAGTTCCTTATTTCTCGGGCGTACCGTTTTTGTACTACGCCATTGCACTGGCTCAATTTTCTGCTATTCATGACGTTTTCTCACGTCTTTCGACTATGGAAATGCTTTTGGGTTTTCGATTTTTATTCTTGAGTCTAGTGTTATAGTTGGGATTGAAGTTTCACCAGATTTGACTTTTGAGCAACATTCTATTCGCATCATTGCTTCGGAGGTAGAGCGCCTTCGGAATAAAGGTGTTCTTTTTGTGAGAGTTCAATGGTTCTCAAATCCTAATGATTGCTCTTGGGAATCCAGAGAATTCGCCGTGCGAACCCGTTTAGACTTACCCTATCATGCTCTTTATGGTGAACTTCCTATTTCAAATTTCTTTTGTTTTGATATGCTTTTATGGTTGTTACTCTTTATTTTCTTCTTTAGTATTGCGAGGACGCAATTTCTTTAAGGAGGGGAGTCTCTAACAACCCGCATATTTATCGATTCTATATTTAAATATTTTATTTAAATATTTCATCGTTCGTCGGATTTTGGTCCGAAAACCTACTTTTAGTAAACATTCGAAATGGGACTCGAGACCACTTCCATTGAGTTCAAAATGCCGTTTGCAATCTTTTTTAGTATAAGCTTCGATATGTTTGGAGTAAGTTGATTTTTGCTACTTTTTCACTTAGGGCTTTAGTTTGGGCTGAACACTTTAATCACTTACTAACTCAGTCCCAACCCCTCTCCTCTTCATTACTTCATTCCTTGTTTCCTAACACTTCAAGCTAAAGCAAAAATAGGGGAAAGAAGAGGAAATTAAAACTCCAAGCCCTAGCTTTCTTTGCAAATCCAACTTCCAGCTCCAAATTCAAGAGAACCCATTGGTAAGCCTTCTCTTCATCTTCCCCAACTCATTCTCTCTTTGATTTCAGAAAATTCCTAAACCTAATTTGGGAAATATTTCTCTTTTAAGCTTAGAATCAAGCTTCTTGAGTTGGGATTGAAGTGTGGTTGATCTTCCTTTGCTTTCAAGCTTCTTCTTCATTAATTTGGGTTCAAAGGTGAGATTTTTATCTCACATCTTAGTCTATAATTATCTTCGATTGTTAGGTATGAATTCCTAACACTTATTTTTGTGCAATTGATTTTGATTTGGATTGATTTTGTGTATATTCCAATTTTTGGTGTTTTGGTCAAATTTATGAAAATCCTTTCTATGGACATTTGGACATTGATATTTGAGGCGTATCGAAGAGCCGTTAAGGCTGGGTTGTCGCTCAACGTAAATCCTTAGTCGTCGTTGCTCGTCCGATCGCTTCCGGTATTAATTTCACCCATTTTTGATCTAGGTTCAGGGAACGCCCTGAACCCCAGTTTCAGACGTCTGAAACGTTAGATTCAGACGTCTGAATATTATATTGGGAAGATTTGTCTTCCCAGATTCAGACGTCTGAATCTATATTTCAGACGTCTGAATTAGTTTGTTTTTGACCAGAAAGGAAATAGGCTAAAAATTTCCTATTTCGGACATCTGAAATATAGGGTTCAGACGTCTGAAATATACTCTGGAAAATTTTTGGTTTTCCTGATTTAGATGTCTGAATCCTTGATTTCAGACGTTTGAATCTGCACTCTTTTTCCTATTTGCCTATTTGCTTGAGAATTCCAACTTTAATCGATTCGTGTTGATTCCCTTTTTGTTGTTACCATTATTATTGACTTTGATGACATTTTCTTCGTGATTTTTGGGAATATCAATTTTGATGGATTCGGTATCGATTTCTTTGGATTTTATTCACATCTTCGAATGTGAATTTTTATGATTGATTGTTTCTACAATCACTTCTATGATTTGTCACTTTAAAAATATAAAGGTTTCGATACTAGTAGTAAATATAAAAACTTCTTCATCAAAACGATTTCAACTCTATTTTCAATATCAAACTCGTTTATAAAACCGTTTTCCAATCTACTAATATATACAAACCTTTACCTCACTCGTATGATAAACTGATTAAACGACTTAGTAAAACGAGTGGTATGAAACGCTTGCGTTTACTTCGCCGGTTAATTCTTGGACTTATTCGATTGAATCTTTTGTGACGATTTTCTAGTGAAGATCTACAGTTTGTTCGTAAATATTTGAGTTAAGAAAGTGGTTATGGGACATGAAGCTAAACTTTTATATTTACTAGCTTAGTGTAATTGACACTTCTCGTTGATCATGACGATCATTTTATGATTTAGACTAGCAATTGTGCGATGTCTCTTTGTTGCGAGGTTAGGCTAGACACCATTTGTGTGATTCCACTCACACATACCTTTTTGCTTTTTTTGGTTAGCCTAGACACCATTTGTGTGATTTCGACTCACACATATCTTTTCTGTTTCGAGGTTAGGCTAGACACCATTTGTGTGATTCCACTCACACATACCTTTTTGCTTTTTGGTTAGCCTAGACCTCATCTGGGTGATTTCGACTCACGCATATCTTTTCTTTTTGCAAGGTTAGGCTAGACACCATTTGTGTGATTCCACTCACACATACCTTTTTGCTTTTTAGTTAGCCTAGACCTCATTTGGGTGATTCCGACTCACCCATATGGGGTAGCTCCCCATGGTCTTCGGACCGTCATGTGATAGGCCTCTTTCCCTTTTTATGATTTCTGGATTTCATGTGTTGATTTTCGAAAATTTTATGCTTCACCTATTTTCGTGATTTCTATTGATAAGCTTTATCAATTTTTGTGCCTTGGTGAATTCGTGTGTCATTGACTTGTTGTGAATACAAGTTTTGGGTATGAAACCCTCTTTTTGGATCTTTGTGAAGATTCTTGTGATATTGATTAATCTCATGTTGATTTTTAATTACATTCTTATTGTAGTATGCCCGTATGGTTATCATATGTTTATGCCATAGCTTTTATTTTATACCATGTCATCTGATAACTATAGCTAGACTGGTCCGTTTATTATTTTCTTATAAATAATACTCGGGTCAGACCGAGATGTTACAGGTGCTTCTGCTTGACTTCTTCCCGGGATTTGCTACTCTGACTTTTGGTTAACTATTTAGTTTAGCCGTTTTTGTTGTATACACTTTAGATATAGACTCATAGTTGTATTCTTTTTTCTTGCACTTGTATCTATTCTTTTGTGATCTTGTGGATCTTATTTGACTACTACTCTGATGTACACTTTCATGTGTTAGATTCATATCTATTTCCGCCTTGGTGATATGAATTGTCTATGACTGATTTGTGTTATGCTTATTTCTATATTTGTTTCCGAAGATATATTAGCCACTGTGTAGTAGCTTTGAGTTTGTATCGGTATGTCGGATTTCCTCTCGAAATGAATTGCATGTTATTCAATCTGACATATCGATGCTCGTATAAAGTAATTACACGGATGGTCGCTCCTCAACAGCCTTATTCTCCGTGCTAGTTGACGGCATTACCCCGTAGTGTCCTTGGCTAGCGTGGGTATAGAGGTGGTGCGTCACACAATATATATATATATATATATATATATATATATATTATTTAACTCATTTATACCAAAATCTAAGTTAAAATTCCATATGCTTAGATTTTCAAATACTTAGTAAATTTTTTAAAACTGTTATTTAAAAATTTAACCATGGGTCTGTACAATATTTTCTAATCTTGGTCAAGTGACAAGGATATGTATCATTTCAATCCGTAAAATACAAAATTCCGATTTTTTTCATTTCAAACCTGCAATCCCAAGTCAAACAAAATATAAATTGCTTGAGCCTATCATTTCATCTCATAAAGATTTTTCCCTATGCTAAAGTCCGTTCGAGTATGTATCATTTCAACCCATAGTGATTCTATACTAACAGGGAACTTGCAGTGTGAGAAGCAGAAAATAAAATGAACAGTATAGCATAGCATATCATATCAGGTGATGTAACAAGTATAGCATCAGGTTATAACATCATATAATATCATGTCATAGGCACGTATGAAACTAATATCAACATAGCATATCACTACTACACTTCACATATCATTGATTCACAATTATATGAATACGAATGTCGAGAGTGATAAACTCACCATTTAAAGTTAGAGATGACAATTCAAGACACACGACCAAACTCCAAAAAGCATGAGAAAGCACGAACTAGATTTGAGTAGATGAAGAGCCAAGATCTAAGTCTTCTACATAAACAAATACAAACAAGTATAAGTATACATTCAACACAAAAGAATTGAACAAAACTATGAAAAAAACAATACACACATGACCAAATCAAGTCAAGTGGGCTCGGCCAACATGGTTATAGGCTCGGCCACTTCAAAGTTGGCTTGACCATCATCAAACAAAGCTCGGCCATGGTCAGAAAAAGACACGGCTATGGATTAGAATGTGAAGAGATGGCATGGTAAAAGACATGTGGAAGGCAAAAAGCAAGGCAACATGAAAGGTTAAGTGCACTATGGTTCGGCCCTATGGCTAATGTGCTCGACCTAGGTTGCTTGCGCTAGGTCAAGTGGTCAGGCATCATCTGGTCACTACTATAAAGTAGGATATGGTCACGGCAAGGCAAAGGAGGTGGAGGAATTGGTGGTGGCCGAGGCCAGGAAAGAGGAAGTGGTGATCAAAGAAGGCTCAACTTGGGTTTCTATGGCTTTGGTAATGGGGTTTTGGATCATGGAAGGTCATGGCCTGGGTAGGGATGGTGATGAGGTGATGGTCGGTCATAGGTGATGGATGGTGGAGGAGATGAGGTAGGCAAAAGAGGAGTATGGCTGAACTTGCTTGAGAAAAAAAGAGAAAATAAAGAAAATGAAAAAAAGGAAGAAGAAGTAATAACTTATTGAAAAATTCTTTTGTTCAAGAAAGAAAATGAGAAAGAGATGAGAAGGAAAAGAATTTTGTACAGCTATCACACATGAGTGGGTACCTTTTCATTTTGAATAGACAAAGACATGTCCATTAGGAAAACAAGGCCCAAATGCAAAGCCCAAATCAAAAAAATGCTCACAACCCAATCAAAAATCAAAGCCCAAACAAAAATAGAAAGTAAAAAATAGAGTAGAAAATAGGGAATAGAAATACTGAAAATATTTGCATGAAGAATGCTGAAATTTAACAGATTTAAAAAGTATAAAAAGAATTTGACGAAATGAAAAAAGAACGAATATCAGAATCAAATTCAGCTTCAAAGAAAAAGATTGGAAATTAAAAATTCAAATTTAAAAATTTCAACTGAAAGTAAAAGTTTGACCAAAGTTGACCAAAATATAAAATTTCCAGAAAATCTTTATTTTATTATATTTGGAAAAATAATTCTTAACCAAACACAAAGTACATTGTAAAATTCCAATTTTTTCAAATTTTAAATGATTCAAAACTAAAGTTTAAAATTAATTCTATTAAAATATTTGTTAAAAATTATGGGTTGTTACACTCTCCCCCACTCAAAAGTTTTCATCCTCGGAAAGTAACGAGACATGAAAACAAAGAAAGATAAGATAGAATGGCGAATAGTACCTAAAAAAATAATTCTGGATTCGAAGCACGCATGCTCTCCTCCATCTCCCATGCACAATCCCAATCATCAGTACTCCACTTTGCTTTGATCCGGTTGACTGATTTCCTTCTCAGCTGCTTCGTACCTCTATCGATAATAAGAAGCTTCCTCTCGACAGTAAGGTTTGGCTCAATATCCGAACTCTCGAGATTAGGAGGCTGAATATTGAAAGATGGATCATGGAGATATCGGTGAAGATAGGAAACATGGAATACATTATCATTCCAAAGAACTTCTCAAGCAAATCCAGACGATAAGCTGTAGAACCAAGTCTCTCAAGAATGCGGAAAGGACCTATGAATCTAGGATCAAGGTTCCCTCTCCGACCAAAACGAATCACATTCCTAAAGGGCGAGACCTTAAGGAAAACCTGAACACCAATAGAAACTCCAAACTCCTCATATGTCGATCAACATACTTCTTCTGCCTATCCAGAGCACTCCGCATCTTCCTCTTAATCTCCTCAAATCTCTTAGAATCTTCTAGAATCATATCAAGACCAAGAACCAAATGATTACCGGTTTCAATCCAGCAAGATGGAGATCTGCAAGGTCTTCCGTAAAGAGAAGCAAACGTAGACATTGCAATACTAGCCTGGATTCAAAGATGAAATAAGACAGATAAAGGTTTAAGATATGATTAAAATATATGATTCGAGATTATACCTGATAACCGTTGTTATAGGTGAATTCAACAAGATGGAGATGATCTTCCCAAGATCCTCCATAATCAAGAACACAAGCACGAAGAAGATCCTCTAGAATCTGATTCACTGTGGCGCGCCACCTCTATACTCACGCTAGCCAAGGATACTATGGGGTAATGCCGTTGACTAGCACAAAGAATAAGGCTGTTGAGGAGCGACCAGCCATGCAATTGCAATGTGCGAGTACCGATATGCCAGGTAGAAGGTCACGTATTTCATTTCAAGAGGAAATCCGACATATCAAGTACAAACTCAAAGCTACTACATAGTGGCTAAGTAGTCTTTGGAAACAAATATAAAATAAGTATAACATAAATCAGTCATAGATATTCATATCACTAAGGCGGAAGCAGATATGAATATAACACATAAAAGTGTACATAAAAGTAGTGGTCATGTAAGATCCACTACATCACAAAAGAATTGGTACAAGTGCTAGATAAAAGAATATGTATACATCAAAGAGTCTCTATCTCGAATGTATACAACAAAAACTACTAAACTACAGTAGTTAGTCAAAAGTCAGATAATGTTCATAGAAGAGGAGTCAAGAAGAAGCACATGTAACATCTCGGTCTGACCAGAGTATTATTTAATAAGAAAATAAAAAACGGATTAGTCTAGCTGTAAATATCAGATAAAATGAGATAGAATAAGAGATATGACAAAAAAGTATGATAACAATAATGTCATACTATGAAAAGGATACATTAGAAAACAACAAAAAGATCATACAATATCTCAAGAAATCTCAAAGCACTAAAAAGAATGTCATATTCTTTATTTTATTCACCAAACCCCAAATATAGGCAAACATAACATTGGCAATCATAAAAAGAGGTGAAACACAAATTCTAGAAATCATTAACTAGAAATCCAGAAATCACAAAATGGGGAGGCCTATCACAAAACAGTGCATGAAAACTCACCAACACGTGTATCACAAATGAGTCGCTATCCCATGGTCGCTAATCATAAATTCGAAACATCGACGCAGTACAATAACGGTACGTCCCATGAACTGAATCTCCAATAATTCAGAACATCGAGCAGTACAATAACGGTACGTCCAATGAACCGAAAAGCCGGGACATCGACGTAGTACAATAACGGTACGTCCGATGAACCGAAGCTCCAATAATTCGGAACATCGACACAGTACAATAACGGTACATCCAATGAACCGAAAGCCAGGACATCGATGTAGTACAATGACGGTATGTCCGATGAACCGAAGCTCCAATAATTCAGAACATCGACGTAGTGCAATAACGGTACGTCCTATGAACCAAAATGCTAGGACATCGATGTAGTACAATAACGGTTCACCCGATGAACCAAACAACATAAAAGAACACGGGTCTCTAGCCCATAAAGGAAATGAGATGAAGCTCAATAAAACGAGGTACAATCCCCCACGTGGACAAAGAGACATCATAATACGCTAGTCCAAACCATAAAATGATCATCATCGATCAATAAGAAGTGTCGATTACACTAAGATAGCAAATATATGAGTTTAGCTTCATGTCCCATAACCACTGGATTAACTTAAATATTTACGAAACAAATTGTAGACTTCCACTCAAAAATAAGTGTTAATTACACCAATCTAGTAAATATACGGGTTTAGCTTCATATCCCATAACCACTAGCTTAACGTAAATATTTATGAACAAATTGTAGATTTCCACTCGAAAATTGTCACAAGAGTTTCGATCGAACAAGTCTAAGAATTAACCGGCAAAGTAAACACAAGCGTTTCATACCACTTGTTCTGCTAAGTCGTTTAATTGGATTTCTCGGACGAGTGAGGTAAAGGTTGTGTATAATAATAGTTGGAAAACAGTTTTGTAAATGAGCTTTGTATTAAAAATAGAGTTGAATTCATCTTTATGAAAGAGTTTGCAAAAGTGATAAACCACAAAAATGATTGTAAAACCAATCAATCACCAAAAATTCGCATTCGAAGACGTGAATTAAATCCAAATAAATCGATACAAAATCCATCAAAATGGATATTCCCAAAATCCAAAAAAAAGTTATCAAAGTCAACAAACGGGATAACAAAAAATCAGATCCTCTAGAATCGATTAACAATTGGAAACCCACACAAAAAGCAACATTGGCTGAGACAGCAGATTCAGTCGATTGGACCATAGTGGTCAGTCGACTGAAATAGGCCTAGAAACTTTCGGTTTTCAGGTTCAGTCGACTGGACTATATAGGTCAGTCGACTAATACTGGCATAGGAAAATTTTTAGGCTCTGTTCAGTCGACTGATACTGGCATAGGAAAATTTCTGGGCTCTGTTCAGTCGACTGACTTCCTAATTCAGTTAACTTAACTGGAATTTGCAGTATTTTCAGCCTAGCCCCAATGAAGGGCGAAAACCAAATGGAGGCGAATGAACGAGCAATGACGACTAGGGATTTATGCCACGCGACAACCCAGCCCTATAGGCTCTTCGAAGCAACACCAAAAAAACATGTTCAAACATCAAAGAAAGGATTTTTAAAGATTTTGACTTCAAAACACCAAAATTGGAATATTAATAAAACCAATTCAATCCAAACCAAATGAACAAGAATAGATGTTAGGAATTCATACCTAACAAAAAAGAAAGTTATCGACATAGACGTGAGTCCAAAAACTCATCTTTTACTTAAAAAAGAAAGGAGAAGCTTGAAAACAAAAGGAAAATCAACTACACTTCAATTTCAACTCTAAGAGCTCAAATCTAAGATCATAAGCAAATATTTCCTAACTCAGGTTATAGGAAATTTGTGAAATTGGAGAGAGATTGAGATGGAGAAGAAGAAGAGGATGCTAACCTAAGCTTCTCTTTGATTTTGGAGCAAGAAATTGAATTTGCAAAAGAAAATAGGGCTTAGGATTTTAGTTTACAATCTTTTTCCCCATTTTTGCTAAATCCTAAATTGTTAGGAAAATAATAGAATGAATGAAGAGGAGAGGGGTGGAGTTAGGATATAAGTTGAGTTGGGTTAGTGGGCTGAAACCCAAACCCAAACCCAAAGCCCTAAGTGAAAACATCAAAATTCCAGCTAACTCCAAACATATCCATGTTTATACTCAAAAAGGTCGCAAATGCCATTTTGAACTCAATGGAAGGGGTCTCAAGTCCTAATTCAACTTTTTGCAAAAAGTAGCTTTTCAGACTTTAATCCGACTAACGATGCTATATTTAAATAAAATATTTAAATATACAATCGTAAAATATGCGGGTTGTTACAGACTCTCCTCCTTAAAGAAATTGCGTCCTTGCAATACTAAAGAAGAAAATAAAACATAACAACCATAAAAATATATCAACTCAAAAGAAAATTTGAAATAAGAAGTTCACCTTAAAGAGCATGAGAGAGTAAGTACGGATGTGTTCGCTCGATGAATTCTCTAGATTCCCAAGAGCAATCCTTAGGAATTGAGGACCTTTGAACCTTCACAAGCGGGACATCTTTATTTCGAAGGCGTTTAACCTCCATAGAAATGATGCAAATATAATGTTGCTTATAAGTCAAATTAGGAGAATCTTCAATTTCTTCCACAACACCGGGCTCAAGAATAGAATCGGAATCTCGAAGGCATTTCCGTAATTGAGAAACGTGAAACACGTCATGAATAGCAAAAAATTGAGCCGGTAATAAAAGGCGATAAGCCACAGAACCAATGCATTCGGTGATGGGAAATGGACCAATATATTGAGGTTCTAATTTTCACGATCGACTGAAACACGCAACACCCTTAATAGGTGAAACACGAATAAACACCAAATCTCCCATAGAAAATTCTAATTTCCTTCTTCAGTTATCGGCATAGTATTTTTTCCTACTTTGAGCTTCTTTCATCCTATGGCGAACAAGGTCAATCTTTTCTATGGAATTGCGAATAAAATCTGGACCTAGAACCAGTTTCTCACCGGCCTCAAGCCAACAAGAAGGAGATCGACATGGCCTTCCATAGAGTGCCTCAAAAGGTGCCATACCAATAGATTGGAAGCTATTATTATAGGAAAACTCAACAAGAGAAATATAATCTTCCTAACTTCCACCAAAATCGAAAACACATGCACGAAGAATATTTTATGAGTTTGATTCACATGCTCGGTTTGTCCATCGGACTGGGGATGATAAGCGGTGCTAAAATTAAGCTTTATTCCCAAAACTTTTTGAAGCCTCTTCCAAAATCCACTAGCAAACGACGGATCACGATCGTTAACAATAGAAGTAGGAACTCCATGCAATTTAACAATTTCTCTTACATAAATTTTGGCCTAAAGGGATACGGTCCGATTAGACTGAACGAGAATAAAATGGGAGGATTTGGTATGTCTATCCACAATCATCCATAGACTTCCATGACTCGAACAAGAACGGGGAAGGCCATCGATAAAGCCCATGGAGACTTGATCCCACTTCCAAACAGGAATGTCCAAAGGTTGCAATAACTCACCGGGCCTTTGATGTTCGGCCTTTATGAGTTGGCAAGTCATGCAACACTTAATAAAGTTAGCAATATCGGATTTCATTCCATCCCAATAATAGAGTAGCTCCATATCTGTGTACATTTTACTACTACTGAGATGAATGGTACATTTAGAACGATAAGAATCTTCTAAAATGTCTTTACGAAGATCACTAATATTTGGCGCGGTAAGTCTACCAAATTTTCGAATGCTGCCATGAGCATCGATTTCAAAGTCTTTCAAACCTTTACTATTTCTATCCCGACAACTTTTGCTAAGAAGAACCAATTCAGGATCATGCTTTTGAGCTTTAAGAATGCGAACTAAAAGAGAAGGATGAGCTTAAAGGATGCATAAAACAAGAGATGAGCATGAATCGGATTTACGATCTCGAATCTCACAAGTGGACAAGGTCTCAAGATCATTCCATTTGGATATCATCATAGAAACAACCACTTGTTGCTTTCGGCTAAGGGCATCGGCAACGCGATTTCCCTTTCCAAGGGTATAAAGAATATCAAGATCATAAGATGCAAGGAACCTGAGCCAACGTTGTTGATGCAAATTAAGTTCCTTTGGAGAAAATAAATACTTCATAGATTTTTGATCGGTGCAGGGAACAAATTTCTCTCCAAAAAGATAATGACACCAAATTCAAAGGGCGAAAACAATAGTCGTGAGCTCTAAATCATGAGTGACATATCTAGTCTCGACTGACTTTAATTGTATAGAAGCATAAGTGATAGCACATTCCCATAGTATGAGAACGACACCCAAACCAACAAGACTAGCATTGGTATAAACAATAAAGTCTTGGTTCCCTTCTGTAACTACAAGAACAGGAGTATCGAAAAAGAGTTCTTTTAATTGATCCTCTTTCCCCAAAAAGCTAAGACTTTCAAATTACAATTAACTTTTGTAATAATATTTCTAGAAAAAATTACTTATTCCAAGTCAATTTACTATGTCACATTGTCTCATCATAGCGTTTAGCAGATTCCTACCGATAACGTTGATCAGGCGCATCGACCAGAATTCTTAAAGCACTTAATGGGTAACACAACACAAAATCATCTTTCATATGATAAAAATATCTCTTAAAAACTTTACGAATATTCTTTGCTCATTTTAAGAACAAAATCCGATTATACTTATAAATATCTTATGAAAAGGATGTGCAAATTTTAAATTGTTGTTTCATCCAAAATCAACGAATGCAAGGATGGCCTCATTGAAATATTCGTAGAATACTCAATTCTTAAGATGGATCAAATAAGCTGGACAACTTGAATGACATCATGAGTCACTCATAAGAATCATAATGAGTGCGGAATGCGGTAAGTGGAATGCTATCCTTCGCAACTCATAGCTGACGAAAATCGATGGCAAGGTCGAGCTGAAAATACCTTAGCATCACTCAAAAGATTGCTTAGGTGATAATCCTAAGACAAGATGAAAGGTACCGGGAAATTCACGAACTACTTGAATGAGGAGAATAACATCTTCCTCAACAAGTGGGTCTAAAGAATAAGATGATGCCGCCAAATTGGGATCGAAATCATTTAGAAAAAAAATAGAAATCTTCTTAACAGATTGAAAATTTCAAAGATGGATAGTCCACTCGGGACACAAGATAGGGGCTTCATAATGATTAAGCCAATCCTTCTCCAAAAATCATTCCGAAGCCTAAGTAACGCATAACATGCAAATCGGCTCGCAAAGAATAATCACATAAAATAATATCGACATCTTTACAAAGCAATCTAAGTGTTGCGGATCCACTAACCGGATTCGCAATTCTCAGTGAAGTAATCAAATCCATAACACTAAAAAAAATTATCAACAAGTTCTTTTGATATAAAGGAATGGGATGCACCCGTATCAAAAATAACTCAAATAGGATGATCACTGTCACGACCCGAAATTCAACGCTTGAAAATTGACATCAAATACCTCACTTGTACTCGACTGTCAATGATTCAAACATCGAACTCCAGTCGGATGGAGCTTATAACAACATTAGATGAATATGTAACAGCGGAAAATAAAAATGAACATCATGCATCATATCACAGATACAACATCACAATAATATCTGCTACAACATCAGAGTACAAAATACATGAATTACATATCCAGATAGAATGACATAATAGAACAACTAGATATCATATGCCAAAGGTCTTCAAAAAGATAAAGTAATAGTGAACATCCAAGCTAAGCACCTCGAGATCCAAAAGCTTCCAAAATGTCTCTAAGGTATGAGCCACCAAAAACCGTCTCCAAACCAAAATACTCCCAGAATGCAACTAGAGCCAAAATATAGAAAACCTGCTACTAGGCTGCCCGTGTAGAAATAGTGGGCACCCAGAGTTTAGAAAGGAAACAATAAACTCCGGGTCAGTCATGGGACTGGTATGAGTAAACAAAGGTAATTGCTTTCAAATAAAACAGATTTAATACAAGAATAATCGGTATGCTTTTGGAAAATGAAACTACCATAAGACCTCCCGCCACACACACAATGCAATCGCAGAATTGGAGGAGATTTCTTCTTATGATAGTCAAAAATGCTTGATACGGGAAAATTCTTTGATATTATTACTAGTGTATGGTGTAGAAAGCCATTTCGAAAGTAGAATATCAATCGTAGCCAACATACGACATTTCGTCGTATGTCTACTATAGCTACCATGTTCAATAGCAGGTTACCGCCACATTCCATGGTAGGTTATACAACTAAAACCGTATAGGGTGCGTATTGTTTTGATTGGATTTCCAACAAATGGTCAGGCTAAGGAACTTCCTATGCCACATGGGTACGCCTCTGGCGGGACGTCCCGAGAACTAACGTTACGGTTAGATCTCTGCCATCACAAGGCCGGGTTACCTCTGTAACTAGGTAACTACTACACGAATATGCCACTCTCCGGTCCTTTGGGACCTTTATCCGAGGGCCCTCCATCACAAAGCAACAACCACACAGAATAATGAGATTGAAGCAACCACATAGGTAAGCATCTGGGCTCCATACCATGACACTACCTTTTTCCAGAAGGGAATGACATACCCTAAAGGGCGCGACCCTCATAACCTTGCCGCATCTTTCCTGTTTCGACCATTTCCGGGGTGTGAGGTCCGATAAGGTCTCGTCCACAAAGCTACGCTTACACGAAAGCCATGCTTTGATCACAAATGATCAACAAATGATCATCACTATACCGCAGCACTTAGTATGCCACACTACCAAATTGGGAGTATATCGCTGATAACCTTCAATTACATAACCTCTGAGCTCGTACGTCTCAGAGAAGGGTGTTAAGCTAAGAGAATAAATTCTCCGCCACCAACAGATATGTATTTGAAAGAAATCGGCTTTATATCTCAAAGCGTAGTGTCAGACACACGACCATACAAGTCTGTTCCGGGTTCGAACAGAACCGAAGGCACTTCGTCCAATAAAGGAAGAAGCCCTTGCAAATCCGGGCGTCCACAATCTCGATCGGACTTCCCATCACTTAGGGAATCCCTATACCGGAGCAACTCGGTGCAGAGACAATCGATAGGTTATCCTATCGTTTTTGAAAACACCCGGTCTTCACCGCCGGTCTTCAATTGCAATCCATTCGTCGAATCACTATTCGGAATGGGTTATACGACACAAAGGTCCTTCCCCGGCTAATCCGAATAGTGAGCGCTTCAAATTTAAAACATGTGGGTGTATCAATCATAAAGGTTCACATTCAGGGTTCGATGTGGGTTTCGGATAACAAACTGAAATCCGACTCCCTGTCGCATCGAAGTTTAAATGCCATTTTACGGGCAAAAAGGGTTTCACATACATACAGGAGCAAATCACAAATCATAGCTCATCACAAAGCAATCACAGCACCACAACAAAAGTGTCAGTTCAGTATGGGGTCTTTGATGATGATCAATCATCGTTGATACAAGTAATTGTGATTAAAGCGAATTAGCTACATACTTGTCTTTGTTAATCGTTTCAAATTAATGTTGAATTTTACTTGATTTTGAATTATTTTAATTGGCTAAGTCAATAAATTATTCTTTAGTTTATTATTTCATTTATAAATTCTTAATCGTTAACTTATTGAGTTTAATTAATTTTATAAGTCTCCTATTCTTTAATTTATTAAACTATTTTCTTTTATATTTAAAAAGTCGTTACAAAACATCAATTTTGTTATTTACTATTATCATAAACTTGGTTTGAACTTTGTATTGTACATTAGTTTATATTTATATTTAAACTTTTTATTAAGTTAAACATTTAAACAACTTTTATTTATTAAAAATAATTTGAACTTCATAAAACAAAAAAAACTATTTGTTTCATATTACATTAACAACTATTGTTGCTTCACTTAGAAAATACATTGCGTTCCAAAAGTTTTTATCAAAAACTGCTACTGTTTCATCTGCATACCCGAGACATGCTTCGGGTCGTACCCGAGCCAAACTTCCCCCTACTTCGAGTTATCCCCAGTTTTGACCCGTGCCCCCCCTTTTCTTTAGAAATTTTGGTTAAGTATAAAACGACACGGTGAACACCAAGAATCCCCCGGGTTGCACTTCGAGTCTTCACGCGATTTACCCGCGTACTGCTCCGAGTCACCATTGGTCTTCCCCAACGCCTCACGCTGATACACACCCCACCAACGTGCACGTGCACCGCTAGCGCCGCCGCCTATGGTCAGAGCCAAGGCCACGAGCGAGTCACCTATCGTCCCCTAGAGCGACACGAACACCCAGATCTCGATTTTTTGCTTCGAAGTCGCGAATCGAACATCACACCCAAATGTCATCATCAGGAACGCCACCGAAAACTGCCACGCGCCGCCGCCTCAGGCCATTATCGGCCACCAAACTCAGTACCAAGCCTCGCCATCGTGTCACGCTTCGAACCCCCCCAGTGGCACGCGGTCCGATCCCCTGTGGTGGTGCGGCAAGCCTTTTCAACCGTGCGCAGTATTTTGGGTTCTTAAACCCTAAAACAAACTCAAATTCAAATTCTGGATTTTAAAAAAATCGAACAGCATTTTTCTGATGATCACGAGCCCCCAAGCCATCTACGACAGCGAATTCGAGGGCCATAGCTCCTTAGATCATCAGTTTTTGGTAAAACCTTAATTTCCGATCAACCCCCATTTTCCCGAGCAATATGCAATGAAAAAATTTGATTTTTGTTTCAAAAATCATTGTTCTTGATGGTAATGCAAGTGGTGTTACTGAAATTCAATTCCACGAGGTTCGAAATTTCACTTGTTTGGGTTGTGACTGCATTTACATTATCCAGTGAAGTTTAAACCTGTTTTTAATTAGCTTTAATTAATTGTTAGATGGAATACCAGTTTAAACAATCATTTAATCTTAATCTTCAACATGATTCAGGAGCAAGGAGAAGAAGAAGACATTGTATTTGAATGTGTTTCACTCTGTAAACAGAGTTTAAGCTTAACAACAAATTTCTTTCTTCCAAAGTTTCCAGTAACTACAGCCTGTTTTTGATTAGTTTCTGAACATGGTGCAAGCTCAACACAATTCAACTTATCACACATTTATTTCAGAAGGAATAAAGCAGAGAAAAATTTGAACTGGGTTTTAATATGTTTTATCCTTGCAAACAAAGAAGGCTGTATAAAATTTACAGTTTCCAGGAAAACAACTTTACTTTGATTTTTTTTTTTTTTTTTCCGGAGAAAAATGTGGGTGAAAGTTTTGAACAAAATCTCTCTTGCTTACTGGAAACAAAAATGCATGGCTAACTTTGGTTAATCATTCAAATCAAATAGGGTTAGGGGGGAAAAAGAATAGATTTTCTTACAGGTTTCTTCTTTTTTTTTTCTGAACTAAAACAGGGACTATAACTTGTACAGTCAATCATAACAAACCAAACATTCAATCATTCAAATTTTCTTGCATGCAAACAAGATTTAAGTTTCCTATATCACTCAAAGCATACACATAGAAATCATGATAAAGAAAACAAAATTTACTCACATGTTTCTAGAAGTTGACAGTTTTCAAACAGAAAGGTGAGCCTGCTACTTCTTTTCTTCTTTTCTACTCTAATTCTCTTGGGGTTTAGATCTGAAATTTGATGGGTAACAATTCTCTGATTAATTGTGGTTATACTCATGCATTTAAATTATCAAAACAGGGATTTCTATTTTACTTACTTTTGAAATTTATAGCAGAGAAGACACTCCTTATTTCTGAAACTTGAAACCAAAATAGATTAAAGCTTTTAACTCTTGATTTTTTTTCCTGCAATAAAATATTGATATTGTGGTATTAAATCCCATGTTGCTTTCATTTATTTTAAATTATTAATAACAAAAAAAACTCTAGATCACTTACAGTTTTGGATTAACAGAGAAACTTCTTTTCTCTGCAACTTGAAAACAGGAACTTAGAAACCAAAAAGAAAAAGTAGCTTTTAATCCTTAACCTTCCTGCAAAAATTTGATTAAAGGTTGCTGGATTAACTCTTTCTTCATAAGGAGTTATAACCTCAAGTTCAAACTTTTAAAAAGAAAAGTCACTTGCCTTTTAAACTTATTTCCAGAAAAGAAAAACTATGCACTGCCTTTTGAAACCAGAAACCCCTTTTTGCTTCACAAACCTGCAGTTTTCATTTTTTTGAATTTAATTGTCAACACTTGTTTTTTAAAAAAAAAAATCAAAATCTCATAAACTATAAATTTTTAAAACAGAGCTTACCTGAAAGTATCACACTAAGGTTATGAAGCATGAGAAAGTATTTTCAGATATTTTTTAGCTTGAAGGGAAGAAGACAGTCTGGTTTTCCTTTGAACTTTCTTTTTTTTTTCTTTGAATGTTGAAGTAAAACTTGCTAATATCTTTTGATTACTGAGAAACAGATGTTGGGGGTTTAAAATTCGAATTTTTAGAAGGTGAAAGGTTTTCTGATTTTTTTTATTTGATTATTTAATTGAAGAAATGATGGGTTTTTTGCCATTTGTAAGAAGATATCTTAACACATAGATTTTGTAAATCATTAAGTTTTATTGTAAAGGTAAGTTTCAGTTTTTTTTGATGTAACAAAGCAAAAGAAATGTGTAGATTTCATTCCCTATATTATATGCATAAACTTTTATAAACCAATATACATACTTTTATTCATTTGTTGTATATATGCATATGTACAATGTTTTAAAAGAAAAGTTGTTTTACAATTGTATACTTGTTCCTCAATGATTCTCAAATGCTTCTTCATTTTAAAACATTCATTCAAATTTAAATTCAAATCTTAAATTTCTAATTTGAAATATAAACATTTTAAATCCAAATGACTTCTTAAAAAAAAAAAAAAACATTTATCACCTCAATATTTTTTTTTTTAACATAGGACAAAAATTAGAATTCATTTCATATATTACTTTTACTTATTTTTATTTGTTTTAGTTTTTTTTTTCAAATTTATTCTCAAATCAAACCCCAAGAGTTCAAATATATTATTTTTTGATTGATAATTTGGGGATGTTACAAATACCCCCTCCTTAGAAAATTTCGTCCTCGAAATTGAAAGAGAGAGAAAAATAGACAAAGAATATACGATTCAAAAAGAATAAGGAAATGGCTTACCGGCTAAGCCGAGATATCCACCCTGCATTTGGGATAAGATTTCTGCATATTATCTTCAGTTTCCCAAGTGCAGTCCCTTGGATCGCCACTCCACTGAACTTTTACTAGCTTTACAATTTTGTTCCTTAATTTCCTCTCTTCACGATCCACAATCTTTATCGGTTCCCTTTTGACTGTCAAGTTGGGGGTGATGTCGAGGTCCTGTTGGGCAGCTTCTTCAATAATACTGTCCGGATCGTGCACATACTTCCGAAGGCTAGAAATGTGAAATACATCATGCACACCCGATAACCAGCTAGGCAACTGCACACGGTAGGCTAGAAGACCAATCCTCTCCAAAATAGGAAAAGGACCAATATATCGTGGTGCTAGCTTACCAGTCTTCCCAAATCTCAATACACCTCTCATAGGAGATACCTTAAGAAAAACAGAGTCCCCAACCTGGAATTCCAAATCTCGTCTTCTACGATCGTAATAGCTCTTTTGACGACTCTGTGCTGTCTTCAGTTTCTTACGAATAAACTCAACTTTTTCGGTGGCTTCTTTAATCATGTCCGGACCAAGAATGAGTCTATCACCTGTTTCGATCCAGCATGCCGGTGATCGACACGGTCGACCATATAAAGCCTCAAAAGGAGCCATCTCAATACTGGCCTGATAGTTGTTGTTATAAGAGAATTCGACCAGATGCAAATGGTCCTCCCAAGAACCACCAAAATCAAGTATACATGCCCGCAATAGATCCTCCAAGATTCGATTGATCCTTTCTGTCTGCCCATCAGACTGTGGGTGATAAGCAGTACTGAAATGCAGCTTAGTTCCTAATGCGTCTTGGAACGCCTCCCAAAATCTACTAGTGAAGATCGGGTCACGATCACTCACTATGCTGCTAGGAATGCCATGGAGACGGACAATCTCTTTCACATATAAATTAGCTAGACTTGCAGCTATGCGGGTAGCTTTTACTGGCAAGAAATGGGCTGACTTAGTTAAACGGTCTACAATGACCCAAATCGCTTCATTTCCCTTTCGAGTGCGCGGCAAACCGTCGATGAAATCCATCGACACTTGGTCCCATTTCCACTTGGGCACCTCTAATGGCTGAAGTAAGCCCGCTATCTTCTTTTGGTCGCTCTTGATTTGTTGGCAAGTAGCACAGCGACTCACATAAATAGATATATCCCTCTTCATCGTTTTCCACCAGAAAGTTCTTTTGATATCTCTATACATCTTGTTGACTCCTGGATGGATGGTAAATTTTGATTTGTGACATTCATCTAACACTTCTCGTTTCAAATCTGGGATGTCGGGGACACAGATTCTGCCTTTCATCTTTATAACTCCATTATCATTAATTTCAAAACTGGAATCTTCACCTTGATGGATTCTTTTACAAATCCCACGAAGGAATGGGTCTTCTTTTTGCTTGCCGGCGATCTTTTCCAGGAGAGTAGGAGTAACAACAAGATATGCCAGAACAGCATGCCTCCTACTTAAAGCATCGGCAACCACATTGGCCTTTCCGGGCGTATATTGGATGTCTAGATCATAAGATGCCAGAAATTCCAGCCAACGTTGCTGTCGCAAATTCAGTTCTTTTTGGGTGAAGAGATATTTCAAAGATTTATGATCGGTGAATAATTCGAATTTTTCACCCAAAAGATAATGTCGCCATATTTTTAAAGCGAAGATAATAGCTAGAAGCTCCAAATCATGGGTCGGATAATTTCTTTCATGAGGACGTAATTGTCTACTCGCGTAGGCAATCACCTTTCCGTTTTGCATCAACACTGCACCCAAGCCTTCACCGCAAGCATCGGTATAAACGGATAAACCCTGGTTCCCATTGATAATGGCGAGAACAGGAGCGGTGGTTAATCTCTTCTTTAATTCCTCAAAAGCTTCTTCACATTTTGGAGTCCAAATAAACTTTGCATTCTTCATTGTTAGCTTGGTCAAAGGACTAGCTAGCTTCGAGAAGTCCTGAACAAACTTCCGATAATAACCTGCTAGGCCCAAAAAACTTCGAATTTCCTTTGGGGTAGTAGGTCTCCTCCAATCAAGGATGGCAGAAATTTTGCTAGGATCCACAGAAATCCCTTCTTCATTAACAATATGGCCAAGAAATTTGACTTCTTTGACCCAAAAGTGGCATTTGAAAAATTTAGCATATAGAATGTTTCTCCTCAATATCTCCAAAACAATCCTAAGGTGTTCGGCATGCTCCTCTTCGGTCTTGGAATAGATCAAAATATCATCAATGAATACGAGCACAAATTTATTTAATACATCCCGAAACACACGAGACATAAGGTCCACAAAGTATGCTGGGGCATTGGTTAGCCCAAAAGGCATGACTAACCATTCATAGAACATATTGGGACCCCTAAAAGCTGTCAAATGAACACAGTCTTCGGTGATCCGTAATTGATGGAATCCTTGGGCTAGATCCATCTTCGAGAAGAAACAAGCGCCGTGCAACTGATCAAATAAATCATCAATTCTGGGCAGTGGGAATTTATTCTTGAGAGTCTGCTTATTGAGATCGCGGTAATCCACGCACAATCTCAAGGACCCGTCTGATTTAGCAACAAATACGACGGCTGAGCCCCATTCAGAAACACTGGGTCGAATTAACCCTTTCTCTAGTAAATCTCTAGTTTGCTCGACTAGTTCAACCCTTTCTCTAGGTGCCATCCTGCGACTTGGATGAACGACAGGACGGGCATTAGGCACAAGGTCGATTCTGAATTCTATTTCTCGGTGAGGAGGTAGAGATTTCACTTCTTCAAATACATCTGGAAAATCTCTAACAATAGGAATAGACTGCAAGCTGGGTTCAAGATAACCCAAATTATACATCAACCCTTCCCTTTTAGGACTAGGGTCCTCACAAGAAATTTCGATGAAATCCCCAAATTCGGTTTTGATTGAGATTAATCGATTTTTGCAATCCAGTTTGGCTTCATATTTTGCTAGCCAATCCATCCCGAGTAAGACTTCAAATTCGTTGAAGTCTAGAACAAAAGGACTAATAGGGAATTGATGGCAAGAATATGAGATAGGAACATCTCTACATCGAAGACAGAGGTTTGCGGGACCTCCAACTGGATTTCTTACACATATCGGCTCATCAACAAAATTAGGTTCAATATTCAATTCATTAATAGCTCGTTGAGAGATAAAACTGTGTGTAGCGCCAGTATCAAAAAGAACTCTAACAATGCTATCATAAATGGTAAGATTACCTTCCAGGACGCCTTTTCCCTTCTCCGCTTTAGAAGATGTGGGGTTGTCTTTGACTGAGTATACTTTAGCTGTTTGGGCTTGCTTCATAACTGGGCAGTCTTTTACTTCATGTCCTTCCTTCTGACAATAATAGCACTTTCTAGGCTTTCCTTGAGCAGATTGATTTCTCTTGGGCTTTTTGCAGCTGGTAGAATAGTGGCCTTTCTCCGAGCAATTATAGCAAGTGACATTCTCCATAGTGCTCCCTTGATTGCTTTTCTTCTTCTCCTTGCCGTGCCAAGGTTTCTTGCCTCCAAATTTTCTTTTCTTCCAATTCGGATTGCTTGAGTTTCCTTGCTCCCTTGGTGCTTCTTGCATGTCTAAAGTAGCATAACGGTATCCCATATCAACCAAATCTGAGAATGATTCTTTCACGTGGCCAGTCATCCTTTCGTGGAACTTTTTATTCATCCCACGAATGAATCGCTCATTCTTCTTCAACGGTGTGTTCACTAATTCTGGACCAAAGCGTGACAATTCATTGAACTTATTGAGATACTCCTCGAACGACAGACTTCCTTGCTTTAAATCCATGAATTCTTGGTACATACGAGAAATCCCGGATGATGGCAAGTAGCGCTTTTCAAATGCTTCTTTAAATCTGCCCCAAGTAAACTCGTCCTCAGGCTCATCAATAGTGACCGTCTCCCACCAAGCTAAGGCTTCACCTTGAAGTTGCCAAGTAGCTATAAGACGCATCTGATCATCCTGTAGCTTGAGCCCCTTAAAGATTTTCTCACAAGACCTAATCCATGCCTGGGCCTCCATAATCGTCTCTTTGCCGGTGAATGGCTTACCCCCGAGTCTTGAGAAGTTCTTATATAAGTCAGCCAGATTCGGCTGATTCTGAATAGGTAAAGCTGCCTCGGTGGTAGGGGGAACTTGGCTAGGTGCTGTGGCATTTCCTCGCCCCCTAACACTGCCTCTTCTTCCGCTCATCCTTACTATCTGTAATAGTAAGAAAAATTGGCTTAAATATTTGGAAGAGATATCTTAAGAAATATCGGCAATTAAAGGAAATAGACTAAGAAAAATTTGATGTGTTAATCAATTATACTCATTCTAGGGTATACTCCACCCTATCTCTAATGAGCCATCTAATGTGTTATACTCCGTAGCTAAAGTTCTTACTCAACCTTTAGCTCTGATACCACATGTCACGACCCGAAATTCAACGCTTGAAAATTGACATCAAATACCTCACTTGTACTCGACTGTCAATGATTCAAACATCGAACTCCAGTCGGATGGAGCTTATAACAACATTAGATGAATATGTAACAGCGGAAAATAAAAATGAACATCATGCATCATATCACAGATACAACATCACAATAATATCTGCTACAACATCAGAGTACAAAATACATGAATTACATATCCAGATAGAATGACATAATAGAACAACTAGATATCATATGCCAAAGGTCTTCAAAAAGATAAAGTAATAGTGAACATCCAAGCTAAGCACCTCGAGATCCAAAAGCTTCCAAAATGTCTCTAAGGTATGAGCCACCAAAAACCGTCTCCAAACCAAAATACTCCCAGAATGCAACTAGAGCCAAAATATAGAAAACCTGCTACTAGGCTGCCCGTGTAGAAATAGTGGGCACCCAGAGTTTAGAAAGGAAACAATAAACTCCGGGTCAGTCATGGGACTGGTATGAGTAAACAAAGGTAATTGCTTTCAAATAAAACAGATTTAATACAAGAATAATCGGTATGCTTTTGGAAAATGAAACTACCATAAGACCTCCCGCCACACACACAATGCAATCGCAGAATTTGAGGAGATTTCTTCTTATGATAGTCAAAAATGCTTGATACGGGAAAATTCTTTGATATTATTACTAGTGTATGGTGTAGAAAGCCATTTCGAAAGTAGAATATCAATCGTAGCCAACATACGACATTTCGTCGTATGTCTACTATAGCTACCATGTTCAATAGCAGGTTACCGCCACATTCCATGGTAGGTTATACAACTAAAACCGTATAGGGTGCGTATTGTTTTGATTGGATTTCCAACAAATGGTCAGGCTAAGGAACTTCCTATGCCACATGGGTACGCCTCTGGCGGGACGTCCCGAGAACTAACGTTACGGTTAGATCTCTGCCATCACAAGGCCGGGTTACCTCTGTAACTAGGTAACTACTACACGAATATGCCACTCTCCGGTCCTTTGGGACCTTTATCTGAGGGCCCTCCATCACAAAGCAACAACCACACAGAATAATGAGATTGAAGCAACCACATAGGTAAGCATCTGGGCTCCATACCATGACACTACCTTTTTCCAGAAGGGAATGACATACCCTAAAGGGCGCGACCCTCATAACCTTGCCGCATCTTTCCTGTTTCGACCATTTCCGGGGTGTGAGGTCCGATAAGGTCTCGTCCACAAAGCTACGCTTACACGAAAGCCATGCTTTGATCACAAATGATCAACAAATGATCATCACTATACCGCAGCACTTAGTATGCCACACTACCAAATTGGGAGTATATCGCTGATAACCTTCAATTACATAACCTCTGAGCTCGTACGTCTCAGAGAAGGGTGTTAAGCTAAGAGAATAAATTCTCCGCCACCAACAGATATGTATTTGAAAGAAATCGGCTTTATATCTCAAAGCGTAGTGTCAGACACACGACCATACAAGTCTGTTCCGGGTTCGAACAGAACCGAAGGCACTTCGTCCAATAAAGGAAGAAGCCCTTGCAAATCCGGGCGTCCACAATCTCGATCGGACTTCCCATCACTTAGGGAATCCCTATACCGGAGCAACTCGGTGCAGAGACAATCGATAGGTTATCCTATCGTTTTTGAAAACACCCGGTCTTCACCGCCGGTCTTCAATTGCAATCCATTCGTCGAATCACTATTCGGAATGGGTTATACGACACAAAGGTCCTTCCCCGGCTAATCCGAATAGTGAGCGCTTCAAATTTAAAACATGTGGGTGTATCAATCATAAAGGTTCACATTCAGGGTTCGATGTGGGTTTCGGATAACAAACTGAAATCCGACTCCCTGTCGCATCGAAGTTTAAATGCCATTTTACGGGCAAAAAGGGTTTCACATACATACAGGAGCAAATCACAAATCATAGCTCATCACAAAGCAATCACAGCACCACAACAAAAGTGTCAGTTCAGTATGGGGTCTTTGATGATGATCAATCATCGTTGATACAAGTAATTGTGATTAAAGCGAATTAGCTACATACTTGTCTTTGTTAATCATTTCAAACTAATGTTGAATTTTACTTGATTTTGAATTATTTTAATTGGCTAAGTCAATAAATTATTCTTTAGTTTATTATTTCATTATAAATTCTTAATCGTTAACTTATTGAGTTTAATTAATTTTATAAGTCTCCTATTCTTTAATTTATTAAACTATTTTCTTTTATATTTAAAAAGTCGTTACAAAACATCAATTTTGTTATTTACTATTATCATAAACTTGGTTTGAACTTTGTATTGTACATTAGTTTATATTTATATTTAAACTTTTTATTAAGTTAAACATTTAAACAACTTTTATTTATTAAAAATAATTTGAACTTCATAAAACAAAAAAAACTATTTGTTTCATATTACATGTAACAACCCGTAAATTATAACGGTTTTAGTAACGTATTTAATTGAAATTTTGTGGTAATTCTAAATGATAAAATTTTGAAATATAAATTTGATATTTGGTATGTGTCTAGTTAGATATAGTAACTGGAAAATTTTCGTTCAAAAATATGAAAGTTTATTTCGCGCGTAAATTTACTTCAATCTAATCAGTTAAAAAGCGATGAAAATAAAACATTTTCAAAACCAAAATATTTTTACATAGAAAAATTCTAAACCATCTTTTGAGCAAGTTGTCAGTTTGTCGTTTTTTCAATTTCGGACATCTTTGGCTCCGTCGGTCTTAATTTTCTGCAATTTTACGCATTTTCCGCGAGTAGAAAATTTCGAATTTTCATAATTCAATCGCACGGCTAACATCTGTATACCGTTTTGATCGTCTCATTTTACTGATCTCCACGGTGTATTCGTATGTGTGTTTCGGCATCCGGTGGATGGCGAAATCGGTAAAACGGATGACCGTACCGGTATTCAATACTTTGCTTTTTGTTTTCTGATGACCATTCAATTCTCACCGTATCAATCCAACAGCCATTTGAAATAAATGTTTCCTAAATTTGCGTACACGTCTTTCTCATTACCCAACGTGCAAAGCTGTCAACCACTAAATTTATTATTCCTGGACATTTGCGTTGGACTTCGTTGCCCATGAAATATCGGTTTCGTGTTGTTTTGACCATGGGAAGCGTAAGCGTATGAAAATTCTCTGTCTCTTTGATTCTATTTCACACTTTTTTTTACAAAACGGGTATACTATTTTTTTTCATTCTCTCCCTCTGCATACTTTTTCTCTTCTTCTCAGTAGCCTGCACTCTTTCCTCCTCTTCATTCCCTCTCTTCTCTTCCATTTTTTTTTGTTTTCTTTCTTCTAGCCAAGCTTCACTCCTCCCCAGGCCTGTCACCCTCCTCCTCCGCCTAGCCTAAGCGAGCCACTGCCCCTCTCTTCCACTGCAACCTAGCTTCTCCACCGAAACCCACCACTGTGAAGCCTCCATCAGCCACGTTGTCGTCTACATGGCCACGCAACCATCATGCTCACAACATCAGCACCCCTAGTACATCACCAGCCACATTTTCGAGTTTTCCACTGGCCGATCAACTTCCCTAGATTGGCTCGTCGCGCATAGCTGTCCTCACTGGCCAAAGTTGTAGGCAAAGCCTCCCTCTTCACCGCCTGTGCACTTACTCCCCTTCACCATTCTTTGCAACCGTGCCTCTTTGTTCATAGATAGGTAATATACTGTTGATTTCATTTTTTTTTAACCTGTAAGTTGTTTATATATACTAGTTAAATGTATAGGTTTATAAATTATATGTGATAAAGTTTATGTAAGGTTTATTTTGATAGAAATGGTGTACTGTTGGTTTTCCCAACATCTATATATATACACACTGAGTCTGGTATATTTTACAACCCTTTTATTTTTATTTTTTTAAGTTTTGATGTGTTAGTGTTTGTTACCATATGAGTTTAATCTGTTATGTGATTATATTTACTTGTTATAGATATGTAGTCTGTAGTTTACCCAGTGCATGTTTATTTTGAATGCGCATATATATTATCCATATTGTTTAAACAGTTATGTATTATAAGGTATATTTCACGACAGTTGTACATAAGGCCTTTTACATTGGTTATATATTTGTATATATATGTATATTGGTTATTTCAAGTATTGTACTGTTATAAATTTACAGTTGTAGACAATTTTTATTTTTGAAAAATTTATATTGATTTTTCTTCTACAAATGACAATATATTCAAAGCTTGTACTGATATATATATCTTTTGTAACAGCATATTTTAGAATGATTATCTCGGCTATTGATTTTTAAAATGTAGATATTTTGATTTTGGTATGATTATATATATACTTATGTATTTGTTTATAAGTGTACGTTATTTGCATAATACTAACATTTGTTGTTCTTTATATACTAAACTACACATGCATATTTTGTTTATATTTTGTGAACAGTGGTCTGCATTTAGCTTGTATAGGTATATTTTGTTGTTACAGTTTATATATTAGATAACAAGTTTAAATAAATATGTACAACAGTTAGCATGTAATACATAAGTTGTATATTTTATATGGTTATGGGTTTGCATATAATATGGGTTATATGAATTAGTCACGCGAGTTATATATATATTTGTATGAGTCTTTCCGGATCTGGTAATTGCATATGAGTTTTTAAAAACAGCTTTAAAAAAAAATTTATATAAAGTGCGATCTGCATTTTTGATTGTTCGTAGTCTGCATATTTGCTATAAACATATATAGATAGGTATATATGGATTCATACATGTGTCGTCTTATATTTTGAAAAGAAAAGTTCCGTTTAGGAAATAACGATTTTATTTATTACATGACGATATTTGATTTGATGTGTTTAAATTTAATACTTATTTTATAATATAAAGTTTTATGAAAATTTATATATATTGATTGAAATACTATCCATATTGACGTGGTTTCCTACTGTCGAATTTTGTCGCAGCCGTTCTAATTGTCATTGTCCGAATCCACATTTCAGCAACAGTCTTCTAGCTTTGTCAATTATCCATGCTTATCCGTGTCCGTTTGCATCTTATTCTCGTCCATCCCTAGCCTCGAAAGGTGAGCAATCACTCACGATTAATGTTCTTTTATTTATTAAATCTGATTTCAATTGAAACGACAATTGAAATATACTGCTGTTATTTATTGCACTGTTATTTATGTATCAGTTCACCTTTGACATCTGACACCGTTATCTGTTATGTATGCAATAATAAATCCAGTTTGGTTGATAATTGATTGTTTGTTTGTTATTTATATTGGATGTTAAATTGAAATGTATAGAATGATTAATATTATGACATTGAATTTGACGTAGGATAGTTTAAAATTGTGAATTGACGTATGTATTGAATTTGATTAGTTAATTTGAATAATATGACCCCATTTAATTGTTAGTTAATTGACACGTAGAATTTGATAAATTTTACTTTGAACCCTTGAACGTATATTGGATTAATTGGCGTAGTATTAAATTTGAAATTAAAATTGAACGACAAGTGGGAAAACCGTAATGTAATAATCTTTAATCTACATAAAATGATAGTGTAGATTGTAGAGATAATTATATTAATCCACACAAACAATAATGCGAATTAGTACGATTATTTCGGGATTATTTGAATTGATTATTGGATTGTTATTGATTGTTGTTATTGCTTGTTTATTTACTTTGACACCATCCTAGTTATCACACTGCAAGTTTCCTTTGTTATGTTTTGATTTTTTTTGAATTGGAATTGGAATCGGGTTGAAATGATAAATACCCAAAATGAACTTGACTTAGGATAGAGAATTAAATAAACCCGATTGGTCAATAATTTGATTTGAAATAAAATAAAGATTTTATTGAATAATAAGGTTTTGAAATAAAAATTGGAATGTAAATTTTGATTTAAAGGAAAATGTTAATTTGGGATTTGAAACAAAATATTAGTGTAATAAATGATGGAAGAACGTTGTTTGAAATGAATTATTTGACGATAAAATTTGGAATTATTCATTGAATTATTTTGAAATGATTTAATAATTAAGTTGAATTTATAATTAAGTTTGAAATTTTTAAGTTTTGAAATTGTTAATAATTAAGATTGAAATTATTTAATAATTGAAAAGGATTGAATTATTTGATAATTGAAAAAAAATGAATTCTTTGGTAAGAGAAATTGAACGTTTGAATAAGTGAATTCGAACTTCGTTAATAAATAAAATTGGGTTTCTTATTTAATTAAGTTTTGGAAAATTTAAGTAAGTGAATAAATCAAATTGAATTTCTTTAACAAGAAATAAAATGCGTTGTAATAAACGTAAGACTTGTAATTTAAAGAATTGATTTAACGAATCTAATCGAATTTAATTTGTTAGTTGATAAATGAAGTTGAACTTAAGTAATTGATTTAATGAATTCGAAATTTAATTGAAACTGTTTGAATGATAAACTAACTTAACGAATATTTAATGAAATCGATTAATAAATTAAATTGATTTGAATGTTAAATTAAATTAATTCAAATGATTTCGAAATGAACTTATATATACGAACTTTAATTCATATTTGAATTGCTTAAATAAAAATTGCAATTGAATTATAAGATTTTGAAACGGAAAGTTGAAAGTTTTGAAAGGTAAACTTTGAAAATTGATTTAGAAAGACAAACGAAATGTTGATTTACGAATTGAAATTGAAATTGAATTTGTTTTGGTTTGAAATATATTAAACGACCAATCGGTGTAATAATTACGAAAGTTATTAAAGAAACCAGAATCGGTTATGGATATACTCTCTATCTAAAACGGAAACCACTTTAATAACTATACGCGGAGTGATGATCCAGAATGAAGTGGTTGGAATGATGTACGTGTTGACTGAAGAAAGAGAACGATAATGGATAGCCTTGACACTTGTGTCAAATTGGAAATGACTAAAATCAGGAGCCGTGCCGGGCCAAATGAGGTTAGCCACCTCGAGCAAACACACTTCTTCGTAACTACTACTCATTACTTGTGATTGATTGGTGCACCCTCGTACTTTCAGGAGTGTTGTTTCGCGGTGTTGCGATCGCTGCGGCGATGCGTTCTCACCAGTCCGGATCAGGCGAATGGTAGTTTCACTACCTTGGGTATTGCCTCATGTGCCTTGTCATACTTGTATTCCTATATACGCGACCACTACGAATTTGATTTGTGTTATACCTATGGAGTACTCCCTGATATCCCACTAGTTTACGGTGGAGTTTACAGTGCTGTATAGATTATGACATTTATAAAATGTGTTAAGGGGGATAATGGTAACGCCTTAACACTATTTTGATATTTATATTACTGATAGACATTATCTATATAGCGTCTATTACTATATAGTAGATAGTTTAACGGATCCTTAAAGAATGGTTATTCCAACGTCCTTTGAGTTATTGTATTTCAATTGTTATTTCACTTGAGTTGGATTTATTGATATAAGAATGTTAATCCTGACTCGAGTGTTTTGTGTTTTGCTTTACGCTCGGGTCAGACTATGAGTACCAGCTTTCGAGGCTCACCTTTGGAGTTGGAGCTTTGCTTGCAGATTCAGCTATCTATCCAGCTTTTAGATATTCAGTTGATTCCAGTGATGTAATCTGATTATTGTATTTGATTATTGTATTCAAAACTTCTGTTGTAACTTATTTAACTCTGTTATATATATAGTAGCTTCATGAACTACTATCTCTTTTACTTCCGCTGCATATTATTACTCTGTGTCTGTGATTATGTAATTATTTATGTACTGTATATGTTCAGTTTTGCCAAATTTTAAATTAACAATTCGGTATTTTGAATTATTCAAGTCCGACATGTGCGGATGCGAATAGTCCAAAATAGCGGGTCGTTACAGTTGGTATCAGAGCTTTTGGTAGCTCTAGGCAAAATTTAGCATATATGATAAATGTATTTACAGAATCACTCCCACTCGAGTTTCAATCTCTTCCTTTTGACTCAATTCCTTTGAATTTTGGAACGTTCCCTACGGTTTCAAATTTCATTCTTGTCCCTCATTACTCGTCTACTTCTAAATTCTAGAGTATCCCATAACTCCACTTCGAATGATATCTATAATAGGTCGGCGGTCTCGCCAATCTCTGAATGATTTGTAAATGGGTGAAACTCATTTACAATAGACATCGATTTACCGAAGGTTTCTGTATTTTCGGTTTACGATGCTATCTATCTCCTGCTATACCTGAATTCTATTTCTTGAGATCGAATGTTGATTTACCTCGGAATTCTGCATCGATCTTATTCTTGAAGTCACGGTCGACCCGGTGAAGGTTGCCCGTGAATTAAATAAGCTTATCCATCTCTCGATTCTTTTAATCGAACTATCTTATCTTCTGTTTTGAACTTATTATCGAATCAAAATTCTCTTTAATTTGATTTCCATCAAATTTGAATCTCTATACTTATTTTGAAATCCATACTTGTATCATCGAGCGAGAAAGTGTATTTGTGAATTAATATTTAAAATGTTTTATATATATTGTGTTGTTTGAGTTGTTGATGTTGATTTGGATTTTCGATCGATTCGTCCGATCAACGCTATCGATAGGATTTCCAAAACACTTGAACAGAGCAAATCGACACAATATTGTTTTCAATTTGGTAAACGAAATAAATTGTGTATAATAATATTATATAAGTATAATTTTCCTGAAATTAAATGGTTAACGAATCCGTGGTCCGAAATGACAATATTAATTTTCATTTATGTATAAACCATTGGCTATTGTATAATATAGATAAATTAATTTATAAAACCTGGATATAATTTGATTTGGAATTTAAAATGAACTTAAACAAGAATTTAGGAATTTAATTTCCGATAGATTTCAAACCTTGTGTTTAAAGTTTAAAAGGTATATTGTTTAAAATATTTTCGAATAGAAATGGTTTTCAAAGAAATTTAAATGATTAAATAGGAGCTCTTCTCTTTTGTCGCTGGAAAATAATTTCGGTGATGACGGCCGCCTCATTGACATTCATTTTCGAGTTTTGAAGTGGAGAGACCAATTCGTAGCTTTGCTACAGTTTTGTTTTGGAAATTAAATCGATTTAAATTTCTTACGTATGATTTGATTTATATATATAGGTATGTAATTTTAAATTTAATTTGATTTGATATATATAGTATATACATAATTATACCTAAATGGTTGGAATTAATCGGAAATTAATTCTTAAAATTTTGATTTAAAGATAATTTTCAATGAAGCCAAAAGTTTTGATTTAACACTTAACTTGAAATCAGTAAATTGTAAAATTTTATTTGGATAATACTCAATTTCATTATGTATAACTTACCTAAAATTTTAAAAGTTGACTATGTAATTGAATATTATATAGTATAAAATTGTGTTAAAGGAATTTATAAATAAATTTGAGTAGTTTTAAATAGTGTGAATATATTTAACATATGTGATAGGATATTAAGTAGAATAAATTTTAATAATAATTTGGAACAAATAAAAATAAAATTAAAATTAAAATAGAATATGACTATAATAAATGATTATTCAAATTTGTGATTTTAGAAATTGTGTATAAAGGATAATTGGATAATAAAACGATGAATAAATGAGATAAATAAATAAAATTTTGTTCCGAAGGAATCTTTTGTTATCAGATATTAATAAATTGAAATGAAATCCACTTAATAAATTATCTTGGATTTAAAGTAAATCGTTGAATATGAATTAATTAAAATTGAAAGTTATACGGTTTAGACTAATTGTCTATTTGTTTTTCAAGTCTATTTTCTTTTGGTTGTTTCTATTCTCCTACTTCCTTCCTTTTCGGGGACGAAAAGTTTTGAGTGGGGGAGAATGTAACAACCCGTAAATTATAACGGTTTTAGTAACGTATTTAATTGAAATTTTGTGGTAATTCTAAATGATAAAATTTTGAAATATAAATTTGATATTAGGTATGAGTCTAGTTAGATATAGTAACTGGAAAATTTTCGTTCAAAAATATGAAAGTTTATTTCGCGCGTAAATTTACTTCAATCTAATCAGTTAAAAAGCGATGAAAATAAAACATTTTCAAAACCAAAATATTTCTACATAGAAAAATTCTAAACCATCTTTTGAGCAAGTTGTCAGTTTGTCGTTTTTTCAATTTCGGACATCTTTGGCTCCGTCGGTCTTAATTTTCTGCAATTTTACGCATTTTCCGCGAGTAGAAAATTTCGAATTTTCATAATTCAATCGCACGGCTAACATCTGTATACCGTTTTGATCGTCTCATTTTACTGATCTCCACGGTGTATTCGTATGTGTGTTTCGGCATCCGGTGGACGGCGAAATCGGTAAAACGGATGACCGTACCGGTATTCAATACTTTGCTTTTTGTTTTCTGATGACCATTCAATTCTCACCGTATCAATCCAACAGCCATTTGAAATAAATGTTTCCTAAATTTGCGTACACGTCTTTCTCATTACCCAACGTGCAAAGCTGTCAACCACTAAATTTATTATTCCTGGACATTTGCGTTGGACTTCGTTGCCCACGAAATATCGGTTTCGTGTTGTTTTGACCATGGGAAGCGTAAGCGTATGAAAATTCTCTGTCTCTTTGATTCTATTTCACACTTTTTTTACAAAACGGGTATACTATTTTTTTTCATTCTCTCCCTCTGCATACTTTTTCTCTTCTTCTCAGTAGCCTGCACTCTTTCCTCCTCTTCATTCCCTCTCTTCTCTTCCATTTTTTTTTTGTTTTCTTTCTTCTAGACAAGCTTCACTCCTCCCCAGGCCTGTCACCCTCCTCCTCCGCCTAGCCTAAGCGAGCCACTGCCCCTCTCTTCCACTGCAACCTAGCTTCTCCACCGAAACCCACCACTGTGAAGCCTCCATCAGCCACGTTGTCGTCTACATGGCCACGCAACCATCATGCTCACAACATCAGCACCCCTAGTACATCACCAGCCACATTTTCGAGTTTTCCACTGGCCGATCAACTTCCCTAGATTGGCTCGTCGCGCATAGCTGTCCTCACTGGCCAAAGTTGTAGGCAAAGCCTCCCTCTTCACCGCCTGTGCACTTACTCCCCTTCACCATTCTTTGCAACCGTGCCTCTTTGTTCATAGATAGGTAATATACTGTTGATTTCCTTTTTTTTTTTAACCTGTAAGTTGTTTATATATACTAGTTAAATGTATAGGTTTATAAATTATATGTGATAAAGTTTATGTAAGGTTTATTTTGATAGAAATGGTGTACTGTTGGTTTTCCCAACATCTATATATATACACACTGAGTCTGGTATACTTTACAACCCTTTTATTTTTATTTTTTTAAGTTTTGATGTGTTAGTGTTTGTTACCATATGAGTTTAATCTGTTATGTGATTATATTTACTTGTTATAGATATGTAGTCTGTAGTTTACCCAGTGCATGTTTATTTTGAATGCGCATATATATTATCCATATTGTTTAAACAGTTATGTATTATAAGGTATATTTCACGACAGTTGTACATAAGGCCTTTTACATTGGTTATATATTTGTATATATATGTATATTGGTTATTTCAAGTATTGTACTGTTATAAATTTACAGTTGTAGACAATTTTTATTTTTGAAAAATTTATATTGATTTTTCTTCTACAAATGACAATATATTCAAAGCTTGTACTGATATATATATCTTTTGTAACAGCATATTTTAGAATGATTATCTCGGCTATTGATTTTTAAAATGTAGATATTTTGATTTTGGTATGATTATATATATACTTATGTATTTGTTTATAAGTGTACGTTATTTGCATAATACTAACATTTGTTGTTCTTTATATACTAAACTACACATGCATATTTTGTTTATATTTTGTGAACAGTGGTCTGCATTTAGCTTGTATAGGTATATTTTGTTGTTACAGTTTATATATTAGATAACAAGTTTAAATAAATATGTACAACAGTTAGCATGTAATACATAAGTTGTATATTTTATATGGTTATGGGTTTGCATATAATATGGGTTATATGAATTAGTCACGCGAGTTATATATATATTTGTATGAGTCTTTCCGGATCTGGTAATTGCATATGAGTTTTTAAAAACAGCTTTAAAAAAAATTTATATAAAGTGCGATCTGCATTTTTGATTGTTCGTAGTCTGCATATTTGCTATAAACATATATAGATAGGTATATATGGATTCATACATGTGTCGTCTTATATTTTGAAAAGAAAAGTTCCGTTTAGGAAATAACGATTTTATTTATTACATGACGATATTTGATTTGATGTGTTTAAATTTAATACTTATTTTATAATATAAAGTTTTATGAAAATTTATATATATTGATTGAAATACTATCCATATTGACGTGGTTTCCTACTGTCGAATTTTGTCGCAGCCGTTCTAATTGTCATTGTCCGAATCCACATTTCAGCAACAGTCTTCTAGCTTTGTCAATTATCCATGCTTATCCGTGTCCGTTTGCATCTTATTCTCGTCCATCCCTAGCCTCGAAAGGTGAGCAATCACTCACGATTAATGTTCTTTTATTTATTAAATCTGATTTCAATTGAAACGACAATTGAAATATGCTGCTGTTATTTATTGCACTGTTATTTATGTATCAGTTCACCTTTGACATCTGACACCGTTATCTGTTATGTATGCAATAATAAATCCAGTTTGGTTGATAATTGATTGTTTGTTTGTTATTTATATTGGATGTTAAATTGAAATGTATAGAATGATTAATATTATGACATTGAATTTGACGTAGGATAGTTTAAAATTGTGAATTGACGTATGTATTGAATTTGATTAGTTAATTTGAATAATATGACCCCATTTAATTGTTAGTTAATTGACACGTAGAATTTGATAAATTTTACTTTGAACCCTTGAACGTATATTGGATTAATTGGCGTAGTATTAAATTTGAAATTAAAATTGAACGACAAGTGGGAAAACCGTAATGTAATAATCTTTAATCTACATAAAATGATAGTGTAGATTGTAGAGATAATTATATTAATCCGCACAAACAATAATGCGAATTAGTACGATTATTTGAGGATTATTTGAATTGATTATTGGATTGTTATTGATTGTTGTTATTGCTTGTTTATTTACTTTGACACCATCCTACTTATCACACTGCAAGTTTCCTTTGTTATGTTTTGATTTTTTTTGAATTGGAATTGGAATCGGGTTGAAATGATAAATACCCAAAATGAACTTGACTTAGGATAGAGAATTAAATAAACCCGATTGGTCAATAATTTGATTTGAAATAAAATAAAGATTTTATTTGAATAATAAGGTTTTGAAATAAAAATTGGAATGTAAATTTTGATTTAAAGGAAAATGTTAATTTGGGATTTGAAACAAAATATTAGTGTAATAAATGATGGAAGAACGTTGTTTGAAATGAATTATTTGACGATAAAATTTGGAATTATTCATTGAATTATTTTGAAATGATTTAATAATTAAGTTGAATTTATAATTAAGTTTGAAATTTTTAAGTTTTGAAATTGTTAATAATTAAGATTGAAATTATTTAATAATTGAAAAGGATTGAATTATTTGATAATTGAAAAAAAATGAATTCTTTGGTAAGAGAAATTGAACGTTTGAATAAGTGAATTCGAACTTCGTTAATAAATAAAATTGGGTTTCTTATTTAATTAAGTTTTGGAAAATTTAAGTAAGTGAATAAATCAAATTGAATTTCTTTAACAAGAAATAAAATGCGTTGTAATAAACGTAAGACTTGTAATTTAAAGAATTGATTTAACGAATCTAATCGAATTTAATTTGTTAGTTGATAAATGAAGTTGAACTTAAGTAATTGATTTAATGAATTCGAAATTTAATTGAAACTGTTTGAATGATAAACTAACTTAACGAATATTTAATGAAATCGATTAATAAATTAAATTGATTTGAATGTTAAATTAAATTAATTCAAATGATTTCGAAATGAACTTATATATACGAACTTTAATTCATATTTGAATTGCTTAAATAAAAATTGCAATTGAATTATAAGATTTTGAAACGGAAAGTTGAAAGTTTTGAAAGGTAAACTTTGAAAATTGATTTAGAAAGACAAACGAAATGTTGATTTACGAATTGAAATTGAAATTGAATTTGTTTTGGTTTGAAATATATTAAACGACCAATCGGTGTAATAATTACGAAAGTTATTAAAGAAACCAGAATCGGTTATGGATATACTCTCTATCTAAAACGGAAACCACTTTAATAACTATACGCGGAGTGATGATCCAGAATGAAGTGGTTGGAATGATGTACGTGTTGACTGAAGAAAGAGAACGATAATGGATAGCCTTGACACTTGTGTCAAATTGGAAATGACTAAAATCAGGAGCCGTGCCGGGCCAAATGAGGTTAGCCACCTCGAGCAAACACACTTCTTCGTAACTACTACTCATTACTTGTGATTGATTGGTGCACCCTCGTACTTTCAGGAGTGTTGTTTCGCGGTGTTGCGATCGCTGCGGCGATGCGTTCTCACCAGTCCGGATCAGGCGAATGGTAGTTTCACTACCTTGGGTATTGCCTCATGTGCCTTGTCATACTTGTATTCCTATATACGCGACCACTACGAATTTGATTTGTGTTATACCTATGGAGTACTCCCTGATATCCCACTAGTTTACGGTGGAGTTTACAGTGCTGTATAGATTATGACATTTATAAAATGTGTTAAGGGGGATAATGGTAACGCCTTAACACTATTTTGATATTTATATTACTGATAGACATTATCTATATAGCGTCTATTACTATATAGTAGATAGTTTAACGGATCCTTAAAGAATGGTTATTCCAACGTCCTTTGAGTTATTGTATTTCAATTGTTATTTCACTTGAGTTGGATTTATTGATATAAGAATGTTAATCCTGACTCGAGTGTTTTGTGTTTTGCTTTACGCTCGGGTCAGACTATGAGTACCAGCTTTCGAGGCTCACCTTTGGAGTTGGAGCTTTGCTTGCAGATTCAGCTATCTATCCAGCTTTTAGATATTCAGTTGATTCCAGTGATGTAATCTGATTATTGTATTTGATTATTGTATTCAAAACTTCTGTTGTAACTTATTTAACTCTGTTATATATATAGTAGCTTCATGAACTACTATCTCTTTTACTTCCGCTGCATATTATTACTCTGTGTCTGTGATTATGTAATTATTTATGTACTGTATATGTTCAGTTTTGCCAAATTTTAAATTAACAATTCGGTATTTTGAATTATTCAAGTCCGACATGTGCGGATGCGAATAGTCCAAAATAGCGGGTCGTTACATTACATTAACAACTATTGTTGCTTCACTTAGAAAATACATTGCGTTCCAAAAGTTTTTATCAAAAACTGCTACTGTTTCATCTGCATACCCGAGACATGCTTCGGGTCGTACCCGAGCCAAACTTCCCCCTACTTCGAGTTATCCCCAGTTTTGACCCGTGCCCCCCCTTTTCTTTCGAAATTTTGGTTAAGTATAAAACGACACGGTGAACACCAAGAATCCCCCGGGTTGCACTTCGAGTCTTCACGCGATTTACCCGCGTACTGCTCCGAGTCACCATTGGTCTTCCCCAACGCCTCACGCTGATACACACCCCACCAACGTGCACGTGCACCGCTAGCGCCGCCGCCTATGGTCAGAGCCAAGGCCACGAGCGAGTCGCCTATCGTCCCCTAGAGCGACACGAACACCCAGATCTCGATTTTTTGCTTCGAAGTCGCGAATCGAACATCACACCCAAATGTCATCATCAGGAACGCCACCGAAAACTGCCACGCGCCGCCGCCTCAGGCCATTATCGGCCACCAAACTCAGTACCAAGCCTCGCCATCGTGTCACGCTTCGAACCCCCCCAGTGGCACGCGGTCCGATCCCCTGTGGTGGTGCGGCAAGCCTTTTCAACCGTGCGCAGTATTTTGGGTTCTTAAACCCTAAAACAAACTCAAATTCAAATTCTGGATTTTAAAAAAATCGAACAGCATTTTTCTGATGATCACGAGCCCCCAAGCCATCTACGACAGCGAATTCGAGGGCCATAGCTCCTTAGATCATCAGTTTTTGGTAAAACCTTAATTTCCGATCAACCCCCATTTTCCCGAGCAATATGCAATGAAAAAATTTGATTTTTGTTTCAAAAATCATTGTTCTTGATGGTAATGCAAGTGGTGTTACTGAAATTCAATTCCATGAGGTTCGAAATTTCACTTGTTTGGGTTGTGACTGCATTTACATTATCCAGTGAAGTTTAAACCTGTTTTTAATTAGCTTTAATTAATTGTTAGATGGAATACCAGTTTAAACAATCATTTAATCTTAATCTTCAACATGATTCAGGAGCAAGGAGAAGAAGAAGAAGACATTGTATTTGAATGTGTTTCACTCTGTAAACAGAGTTTAAGCTTAACAACAAATTTCTTTCTTCCAAAGTTTCCAGTAACTACAGCCTGTTTTTGATTAGTTTCTGAACATGGTGCAAGCTCAACACAATTCAACTTGTCACACATTTATTTCAGAAGGAATAAAGCAGAGAAAAATTTGAACTGGGTTTTAATATGTTTTATCCTTGCAAACAAAGAAGGCTGTATAAAATTTACAGTTTCCAGGAAAACAACTTTACTTTGATTTTTTTTTTTTTTTCCAGAGAAAAATGTGGGTGAAAGTTTTGAACAAAATCTCTCTTGCTTACTGGAAACAAAAATGCATGGCTAACTTTGGTTAATCATTCAAATCAAACAGGGTTAGGGGGGAAAAAGAATAGATTTTCTTACAGGTTTCTTTTTTTTTTTTTTCTGAACTAAAACAGGGACTATAACTTGTACAGTCAATCATAACAAACCAAACATTCAATCATTCAAATTTTCTTGCATGCAAACAAGATTTAAGTTTCCTATATCACTCAAAGCATACACATAGAAATCATGATAAAGAAAACAAAGTTTACTCACATGTTTCTAGAAGTTGACAGTTTTCAAACAGAAAGGTGAGCCTGCTACTCCTTTTCTTCTTTTCTACTCTAATTCTCTTGGGGTTTAGATCTGAAATTTGATGGGTAACAATTCTCTGATTAATTGTGGTTATACTCATGCATTTAAATTATCAAAACAGGGATTTCTATTTTACTTACTTTTGAAATTTATAGCAGAGAAGACACTCCTTATTTCTGAAACTTGAAACCAAAATAGATTAAAGCTTTTAACTCTTGATTTTTTTTCCTGCAATAAAATATTGATATTGTGGTATTAAATCCCATGTTGCTTTCATTTATTTTAAATTATTAATAACAAAAAAAACTCTAGATCACTTACAGTTTTGGATTAACAGAGAAACTTCTTTTCTCTGCAACTTGAAAACAGGAACTTAGAAACCAAAAAGAAAAAGTAGCTTTTAATCCTTAACCTTCCTGCAAAAATTTGATTAAAGGTTGCTGGATTAACTCTTTCTTCATAAGGAGTTATAACCTCAAGTTCAAACTTTTAAAAAGAAAAGTCACTTGCCTTTTAAACTTATTTCCAGAAAAGAAAAACTATGCACTGCCTTTTGAAACCAGAAACCCCTTTTTGCTTCACAAACCTGCAGTTTTCATTTTTTTGAATTTAATTGTCAACACTTGTTTTTTTTTAAAAAAAAAATCAAAATCTCATAAACTATAAATTTTTAAAACAGAGCTTACCTGAAAGTATCACACTAAGGTTATGAAGCATGAGAAAGTATTTTCAGATATTTTTTAGCTTGAAGGGAAGAAGACAGTCTGGTTTTCCTTTGAACTTTCTTTTTTTTTTCTTTGAATGTTGAAGTAAAACTTGCTAATATCTTTTGATTACTGAGAAACAGATGTTGGGGGTTTAAAATTCGAATTTTTAGAAGGTGAAAGGTTTTCTGATTTTTTTTATTTGATTATTTAATTGAAGAAATGATGGGTTTTTTGCCATTTGTAAGAAGATATCTTAACACGTAGATTTTGTAAATCATTAAGTTTTATTGTAAAGGTAAGTTTCAGTTTTTTTTGATGTAACAAAGCAAAAGAAATGTGTAGATTTCATTCCCTATATTATATGCATAAACTTTTATAAACCAATATACATACTTTTATTCATTTGTTGTATATATGCATATGTACAATGTTTTAAAAGAAAAGTTGTTTTACAATTGTATACTTGTTCCTCAATGATTCTCAAATGCTTCTTCATTTTAAAACATTCATTCAAATTTAAATTCAAATCTTAAATTTCTAATTTGAAATATAAACATTTTAAATCCAAATGACTTCTAAAAAAAAAAAAAAAAAACATTTATCACCTCAATATTTTTTTTTTTAACATAGGACAAAAATTAGAATTCATTTCATATATTACTTTTACTTATTTTTATTTGTTTTAGTTTTTTTTTTCAAATTTATTCTCAAATCAAACCCCAAGAGTTCAAATATATTATTTTTTGATTGATAATTTGGGGATGTTACAATCACGAAACATAATAATGCCATCAAGGATAGAATGAAAAATACCTTGACCAAGCGAAGGGTTACTTGGGGCTTGCACAACATTCAGCTTTCCCTCTTTCTTACTTTGAGGTTTGGGACATGAAGATAAAAGATGACCCAAACCTTTGCAATAGCGAAAAGTAAGGGGCTCTGTACACTTGTTTGCATAGTGATTCTTAGAACTACAATTGTAACATTCTCCACGATTAGGGATTGGAGTCTTTGCTACTGAAGTTTTCTTCTTCCATTTCTTGTTGGGATTAGGGCTTTTGAACTTAATATGCCTCTTCTTGTTGTTATTGAGGCGCCTTTTGGAACATCCAACATCACTATCACTTCCTTTATCGGCCTCTTCTTTTCGTAGAGTGATATCTACAAGTTGATCGAAAGGAACTTCTAGTTTCAGAGGTAAAAACTTTTTAGGGTTCTTACTCAAAGCATAGATAAAACTTTGATTTTTTACAAGATCCGAAAGTTGTTGGGCAGACATGAATACGCCATCCAGAGAAGGACTATTGGATTGACCGACGCTAGATATGCAAAATCTTACCATCTCTTCTTCTCAAAGAAAGAAAGAAAGAAAGAAAGAAGAGGAAAAAGGTTATTCTCAAAATGAATGTCAAACAATCATGGTTGATAAAACCGGGCATCATAAAAGAAAATAGGATAGAACGGGTCCTAAGACTCGGATAAATCCTAAGACACGATTCCTAAGAAGGACTTAGGACAATAGTCCATCCTAAATTATTCTACATTGTTTCGAAGTCTGGCTTTGATACCAAGCTGTGACGCCCCACCTCTGTACTCACGCTAGCCAAGGACACTATGGGGTATTGCCGTCGACTAGCACGAAGAATAAGGTTGTTGAGGAGCGACCATCCGTGCAATTGCTTTGTGCGAGTACCGATATGCCAGATAGAAGGTCACACATTTCATTTCAAGAGGAAATCCAACATATCAAGTACAAACTCAAAGCTACTACAAAGTGGCTAAGTGGTCTTCAGAAACAAATATAAAATAAGCATAACATAAACCAGTCACAGATATTCATATCCCTAAGGCGGAAACAAATATGAATATAACACATAAAAGTGTACATAAAAGTAGTGGTTATGTAAGATCCACTACATCATAAAAGAATAGGTACAAGTGCAAGACAAAAGAATATGTATACATTAAGGAGTCTCTATCTCGAATGTATACAACAAAAACTAGTAAACTGTAGCAGTTAGTCAAAAGTCAGATAATATTCACAGAAGAGGAGTCAAGCAGAAGCACCTATAACATCTTGGTCTTACCCGAGTATTGTTTAATGAGAAAATAATAAATGGATCAGTCTAGCTATAAATATCTGATAAAATGAGACAGAATAAGAGATATGAAAAAAAAGTATGATGACAATAATGCCATACTATCAAAAGGATACATTAGACAACACCAAAAATATCATACAATATTTCAATAAATCTTAAAGCACTAAAAAGAATGTCATATTCTTTATTGTATTCACCAAATCCCAAATATCGGCAAACATAACATTGCCAATCGCAAAAAGAGGCGAGACACAAAATCTAGAAAATCATCAACTAGAAATCTAGAAATCACAAAAGGGGGAGGCCTATCACAAAATGGTGCATGAAAACTCACCAACATGTGGATCACAAACGGGTCGCTATCCAATGGTCGCTAACCATAAATTCGAAACATCGACGCAGTACAATAACGGTACGTCCCATGAATGGAAACTCCAATAATTCAGAACATCGACGCAGTACAATAACGGTATGTCCAATGAACCGAAAAGCCAGGACATCGACGCAGTACAATACAGTACGTCCAATGAACCGAAGCTCCAACAATTTGGAACATGACATCGACGCAGTACAATAACGGTACGTCCAATGAACCGAAGCTCCAATAATTCAGAACATCGACGCAGTACAATATCGGTACGTCCAATGAACTGAAAAGCCAGGACAATGATGTAGTGCAATAACGGCACATTTGATGAACCAAACACCATAAAAGAACATGGGTCGCTAGCCCAAAAAACAAATGAGACGAAGCTCAATAAAATGAGGTACAGTCCCCCACGTGGACAAAGAGACATCATAATACGCTAGTCTAAACCATAAAATGAAAGTCACCAATCAACAAGAAGTGTTGATTACACTAAGCTTTTAAATATACAAGTTTAGCTTCGTCTCCCGTAAACACTGGCTTAACTTAAATATTTACTAAAAAATTGTAGACTTTCACTCGAAAATAATTGTAAATTACAATAAGCTAGTAAATATATGAGTTTTGCTTCATGTCCCATAACCACTAGCATAACTTAAATATTTACGAACAAATTGTAGATTTCCACTCGAATATTGTCACAAGAGTTTCAATCGATCGAGTCTAAGAATTAACCGACAAAGTAAACGCAAGCATTTCATATCACTTGTTTTGCTAAGTCGTTTAATTGGATTTCTCGGACGAGTGAGGTAAAGGTTGAGTATACTATAAGTTCGAAAACAGTTTTGTAAACGAGCTTTGTATTAAAAATAGAGTTGAAATCATCTTTGTGGAAGAGTTTGAATATTTACTGCTAGTATTGAAACCTTTGTATTTCGAAAGTGACAAACCACAAAAATGATTGTAAAAACAGTCAATCACCAAAAATTCGCATTCGAAGACGTGAATTAAATCCAAAAAAATTGATACAAAATCCACCAAAATGGATATTCCCAAAATCCTAAAAAAGGTTATCAAAGTCAACGAAGGGGATAACAACAAATCGTATCCGCTAGAATCTATTAAAAATTGGAAACCCACACAATAAGCAACATTGGGAACGACAGCAGATTTATCGACTAGACCATAGTGGTTAGTCGACTGAACTATGCTTGGAAACTTTGGGTTTCCAGGTTCAGTCGACTGGACCATATGGGTCAGTCGACTGATACTGGCTCGGGAAAATTCCTGGGCTCTGTTCAGTCGACTGACTTTTTAGTTCAGCCGACTGAACTGGGATTTTCAGAGTTTTCAGCATAGCCCTAATGAAGGGCGAAAACCAAACGGAGGCGATCGAACGAGCAATGACGACTAGGGATTTATGCCACGCGACAACCCAGCCCTATAGGCTCTTCGATGCGACACCAAAAACCATGTTTAAACATCAAAGCTAGGATTTTTAAAGATTTTGACTTCAAAAGACCAAAAATTGGAATATTCATAAAACCAATTCAATCCAAAGTAAATGAACAAGAATAGATGTTAAGAATTCATACCTAACAACAAAGAAAGTTATGGACATAGGTGTGAGTCCAAAAACACACCTTTTACTCAAAAACAAGGAAGTAGAAGCTTGAAAACAAAAGGAAGATCAAATACTCTTCAATTTCAACTCTAAAAGCTCCAATCTAAGATCATAAGCAAATATTACCTAAGTTAGGTTATCGAAAATTTCTGAAATTGGAGAGAGATTGAGATTGAGATGGAGAAGAAGAAGAGGATGCTTACCTAAGCTTCTCTTTGATTTTGGAGATAGAACTTGAATTTGAAAAAGAAAATAGGGCTTACGATTTTAGTTTCCAATCTTTTCCCCCATTTTTGCTAAAGCTTAAAGTGTTAGGAAAATAATAGAATGAATAAGAGGAGAGGAGTGGAGTTAGGATATAAGTTGTGTTGGGTTAGTGGGCTGAAACCCAAACCCAAACCCAAAGCCCTAAGTGAAAACATCAAAATTCTAGCTAACTCCAAACATATCGATGTTTATACTCAAAAAGGTCGCAAACACAATTTTGAACTCAATGGAATGGGTCTCAAGTTCCAATTCGGCTGTTTGCAAAAAGTAGCTTTTCAGACATTAATCTGGCTAATGATGCTATATTTAAATAAAATATTTAAATATACAATCGTAAAATATGCGGGTTGTTACATTCACTCTTTCCTTTTGACCGTCAGTCTATGGATGGTAAGTAGTGCTCAGATACAAGTGAGTACCCAAAGATTCCTAAAAAGCTCTCCAAAACTAATTGGTAAAGATGGGATCTCTATCAAAAATAATACTAACAGGAACACCATGAAGGCGAACAATCTCCCTCATATAAATCTCAGCCAAACTAGAAGCAGAACGGGTAGACTTGACCGGAATGAAATGAGCTGACTTGGTCAATCTATCCACAATAACCCAAATAATGTTGTTACCTCTCCTAGTCCTCGGTAATACATCAATAAAATCCATTGAAACTTGTTCCCATTTCCAATTGGGAACCTCGAGAGACTGCAATAAGCTAAGGGTCTTATGATGATCGGCCTTGACTTGTTGACAAGTGGCATACCAACTAATAAAGATAGCGATATCCGCTTCATACCCTTCCGCCAATTAAGCTTCTTCATATTCTAATACATCTTCTTCACACCCAGATGAATAGAAAGTCTGGATCGATGATTTTCGCGAAGTAACTCCTGTCTCAATCCATCAACATTCCGGACACAAATCCGATTATTAATCCTCAAAATCCCTCTATCATCGATCTGAGCTCTACTACCATCAATACTACTACCACCAACCCTGGTACGAACATTCTCCTTAATCAATCTAATAATCCTATCCTCTTCCTGCTTAGCCATGATACGATCCATAAGAGGAGAAAAGGAAACAACAAGCTGACACAACATCGCCTTCTTCCAACTCAAAGCATCGGCCACGACATTAGCCTTCCTCGGGGTATAGCTAATGTCGAGATCACAAGAAGCAAGGAACTCAAGCCACCTAACCTGCCGTTGATTCAAATCCTTCTGCGTGAAGATATATCTCAAAGACTAATGATCTGTAAAGAGCTCAAACTTAGTTCCTAAAAGATGATGCCTTCAAAGCTTCAAAGCAAAAAACCACAGCAAGCAATTCCAAATCATGAGCTGCATAATTGGCTTCATGGGTCTTTAACTGACGACTGGCATAAGCAATAACCTTCCTATCTTGCATCAGAACAGCTCCCAAACCCTCATGACTAGCATCAGTATACCGTTAATCCCTCATTTCCATTTGGAACGGTAAGCACTGGTGCAGAAAGCTTACTCTTTTACTCATTGAATGCAACTTCACACTTATCATTCCATATAAACTTAGCTTTCTTATGGGTCAAAGAAGTGAGAGGGGTAGCAATCCGAGAAAATTCTCAATGAATCTCCGATAATAACCGGCAAGACCCATAAAACTAGGAATATCAGATGGAGTTCTAGGAGTTTCCCAATCCTGCAACCGAATAGGGAGAAATAAGGACCATAGAGAAGGAAGAGTGATTTATTACAAAGAGAAAAGAGAAGGAAACTTAAATTGATCACAGTGATCTTAACTGGATCAACAGAAACTCCATTACTAGAAACAATATGGCCGAGAAATCGGACATCATCCTTCTTGAAATGGCATTTCGAGAATTTATCCTTCAACCGATGATTTCTAAGAATCTCCAGAACAAATTTCAAATGCGACTCATGCTCTTCCCTTGACTTGGAGAAGACAAGGATATCATCAACAAAAACTAGAACAAACTTGTTAAGCACATCAAGAAAAACACGATTCATCAAATTAACAAAGAAAGCTGGGGCGTTAGCCAAACCAAAAGGCATAACTAACCATTCATAGAAACCATTCTCAATACGGAAAGCGGTCTTGGGAATACTCTCCTCGACAACTCTGAGCTGGTGAAAACCTATGGCAAGAACAAGATGAGAGAAAATAGTAGCTCCATAGAGCTGATCAAGCATATAATTAATACGAGGCATAGGATATCTGTTTCACATAGTGAACTTGTTCAGCTCCCTACAATCAATACGTATCCTCAATGAACCATCAGACTTAGTGACCAAAACCACCGCTGATCCCTATTCTGAATGGCTAAGTCTAATCAGACCCTTGGAGAACAAGTCCTCAATTTGTGAGATGACCCGAAATTTTTGGGCAATAATAATTTGATAATCTTCTTTTATAATTATTTAAAATTTGCCAAAACTTATTCTTTTTCAAAACAAATAAAATATGCATTTGTTTATATATATAAGCAAATTATAAATGGAATTTGGATTTTGAATTCAAAGATAAATATCTTAAAAATAAATTGGATTTAAAAATTCTATATTATAAAAACTAGTCTGTATATATATATGATAATTAATTAATGTATAATTAGTTTGAAATCATTTTCTTTAAAGTTATATACATATAAATAAAAGGCAAAGTTTAAATATAAAAACATAAAGCATATATAAATATAAAACTAAATAGAAAATGTAATATAACATTATATAAAAACATAAGTGCACGCAAATTAACAAGTGTAGGCAAAATGTGGCATGCAAAATACAAGTGTCAATTTTTAGTTTTCTTTTTATTTTTAAAAATAATAAAACAAGGTTATATATACATGTCTACTTCTCCTATCATTCATTTTCAAAAAAAATTATTCAAAACAAAACCTGAGAAAGCTAAAAACTAGAGAAATAAAATTTAAACAAACAATCTTTTACAAATTTCAACCTGAAACTAAAGCTAGAAATTCTAGATCAACTCAACATAAAGCGGATTTAAATCAAAATCAAGCTTCAGTTCAAAATCAAGTTCCAGATCTAAGAAAAGGCCCTGCTTCTCTGTTTAACATCATCATTGAGTAAACCAACTTTAAAAAGCTTAAATCAGTTTAAAATTTGATGCATGTGATTATACTTTGAAATAATGTTGTGTAAGATGTTTGCTTGAATGTATATTATGCTTGCATGTATATAAATATGCGATTGTTTGAGTGTGCATGTCTGTACACACACACACACAAATATATATATATATATATATATATATATATATATATATGTTTTTGTATTAACATACTAAAAAAAAATCAAAAATCGAAATCGCTTCACCCATTCTCTTTTAAATTAAGAAGTATAAAGGAAACAAGTTTGAATTTACAAGATCTTATTTTTAAAAATAATTATGAGTATAATTAGAAGTAGATTTAACTGGAAGGGAAGAAATACAGTGAAAACTTAAAACATGTCAAATTCGAATACCATGATTTCTTGATTCACCTACATCACCTAATTCGTTTTCAAAAATTATGATTTTAAAAGTGGAATCAAGATTTTTAACATTGTATCTGGGTTGAATTTGTGAGTTGAACGGAAATCACGTTTGGAGCGAATTTTGGCTATCGGCGAGGTGAGGGAGGTCGTGATCATGGATGGAGGCAGCTTGGAGGTCGTTGATCTGGGGAAAAATGATCGTTGAGTTTATCGATCAACGTGGCGGTGGCTCTACATCGTTGTAGGGTTTTAGGAGCGGTTTTGGTCGACGTAGGTTTCCGAGCTACTGCACCGTCGTCAAAGCATCGAAGTTGATCGGAGTGAGGGGGATTGAAGCGTGGGGCAACGGTGAGGTTTTGGTCGAAGTGTCGTGGTTTCTGGTTGTCCGAGGCGGCGGGTCGAGGGGATTGTTGGATGACTAGTTCCATTCCATTGGTTTCTCGTATGCTCGATTTTGATTTCGTGTTTGATTCGATGATCTAGGTGGTCAGACTATTAGGAGGGCTTGTCGGCGATGGATTGGTGGTAGTAGCGATAACCGAAGCGTGATGGGATGTGCAAGTGCACACATATATGTGTGTCATTGGGTTAGGATTATTGTTGTAGGATTAGAAAAGAAATAGTGGCCTCGGGTTTTGACACGGGGAGGTTTTGTTTTGGTTCGAGTGTGCTTTCGAGTAGTTCGCGAGTGTTACCAGAGCAACAGTTTTCTATTTAAAACAAAACAAATTTAAAAAAAAGAAAAGAGGAAGGATTTGTCGGGTTTGGGCTTAGGTTGGTTCAGGGAGTGACTCGGGTCTGTGTGCTTTAGTGTAATAACAGTTTTAAAATTTTAAAACAAATAAAGTTTTACATAAACAATTTTCTTAATCCACTTCTTTTAAACAATAAATGTTTATTTAAGTTGGATTAGTTAAAAGTTATAAAGTAAATTATTTTAAATCAATGAAGTTTAAGATATTTTATTAAATGCCTTTATTCGTAATTAATTCTTAAGTTTATTTAAATAAATTTAAATAGTGTAAATAATAGTTAATTAAAAAAGGTAAAATGTTTTTAATTATTAATTAACTTAAAGGTCTTAAGTTATTTCATATGTTAATGATAAATTAATTTCAAAGGTTTATTAAATAAAATTAAATAATGCAATTAAGTAATTAATTAAGATAAATTTTTATTTTAAATTAATTAATGTCTTAGGTAATTAAAGGATAAATTATTTAATAATTAAAGAATAATTAATTAATAATTAAAGAATAATTAAAGGATAATAATAATAATAATATTACAGGATAATTGATTGATGTGAATAATTAAAGGATGATTAATTAATTCTATAATTAATTAAAATAATAATAAATGGGTTGTAATTAATTAAGGTTAATTAAGCAGGGTTAGGTAATTAGTTCATAAATAATAAATTTATTTTGTGATTAATTAATTTCATTATAAATTATGTGATTAATTAATATTTCTTATGATGATTAACTGTATATTATATTTGGATTGATTAATATCTCGAGTATGTCAATCTGTAATATTCTATGATATAAATTGCTTTGGATTGGGCTGTGATAAATGTAAGTTATTTATCTGTGATGAATTGCTATGTGAATATAATATTCTGAATTGAATTAGATTGTTTTACTTAAACAACTTGGCCTTAAAAGAAACGTTTTGGATTCCGATGAGACTGGGATCGGATATCAAATTTGTTATCCGAAAACCACACCGATCCAGATTAAGTGATGGGTCGTGAAATTTCAAGTGAAGATCAAGATGAAGATTCAGAGTGCAAGGGCTATTTGTCGTTAACTCTGAGGGTGATTCCAAAATGAGTATATCGAAGATTGTGCCTTTGGTTTCGTTTGAACCAAGAATGGACTTGTATTGATGAACACTATCAGACCTTCGGCAACGGAGGATGATGAGCATTCCAAGATATGTGTTCTAAAAAGATAATCGTAACCTTAAGCCTCATCAACCAGGAATGGATAAAACAGTGGAGGTGCAACAAGGCTAAATGTGTAGCACCCAAGTAGGATAAGATTTTCCACTGTCTAGAGGTCCCTTTTATTCCGTTGTGTGGGCGGTTGTTGGTCACAGCCGTGGGGTTGTCTTATTCAGACTATCCTGCAAGGGGTAGCTCCGGTCTTGTGTTGCAAGGGATCAGGGTGGATTCTCGGTACAGTGATCTAGACCACGCAGTATGAAGGGCGGTACGCCATTAGCCCTTCCATTGTATGGAATCCGGTGTCCAATAAGTTATCTCAGACTTGATTATATACCTATTTATGCTAGAATTAAATGATTGTAACAATTTCGATTATGTGAACATTTATTTGAAAACCTTAGGCACTATTATAGCATAACTAGATTTCCTATCAAATGTTTTAGTTATTTTAAGGTAACCAACTTGTCCGTGTTTGTTTGTGGAGAGTTTATGAGATACCTTTTATTTCAAAGTTTTTTTCAAGTTAATAAACTTAACCGTTTACTCACGCAAGACCCATGTCTGACCCGAAGTTTATTTATGCTTTTATTAAACTTTTGCGTACTCAAATTTTTATGACTAGCCAAGTGATCAGGTTAGCTTGACTATTTTGGAAAAGGCTTGGAGCAGGAGATTTGGCATATCTATATATATCTATTTCGCTGTGTTGGTTTCATCTGTTTGTATTTGGAATGTAATGTATACACAAGTTTTCACGACTGCGACGACCCGGAATTTCTAGCAATTTAAGTTGGAATATTTAATTGGTTGTAAATATTTAAAAAGTTAATTTTTAAATTGAATTCAAATATTTTTATTAATAGCAATTAAGTTACTGGATTTAATAAACTGAAATTGGCCAAAATGTTGAATCCGGAGTTTTAAGCCTGCTAAAAATAATTTGAAGGCTTGTAAAATTTATAAAGTTTTTACTGAAGATAATAGAATGGTTGAAATTTAATTTAAAGGTGATTTGTTCATTTTTAATAATATATCGTTTAAATCAATATTTAAAAATAGCCTTCCGAGGTACAGTCTCGAATTTCGACGAAATCAGTTTCATTTGGTCCGTAATATTGCATTATTATCGGATTTCAATTTTCGTAGTGTTTGGAGTTGTTGGATGAGTGTATGATATATAAACGCGCTGAATTTATATCGAAATTTAATATAATAACCGAGTCCAAAAAGCTATCTTTTCCATATGATCGAATTAGCCTTCGAAACCTTTTCCATTGCGTCCTAAAGAGCGGTATAACATTATGAATGCCAGGTCGCACGCCTCATTAGGAGTTCGAAATTTCACGATATGTAACACGAGATATTTTCAATATTCAATTATATAAAATCAATTCAAAGTCCAAACCGAATCACCCTAGTCACGTGATTACGGCCTAGCTTATACTTGAAGCCTCTGTTAGGAAATATCTCTTCGTTTTTTTTTCAGATAAAAATCAAACCGAAATCGAAGGAAAAAAGGGACTAATGGCCAAACATTTTAAAATGAAATCACAAGTCTTCCTACGTTCGAAATCAAATCTTGTTTTCCTCTTTCCTCTCAATCCAATTCGAGATATTAGCCATTCGAAAATTAATTGTTCGATGGCGAAATGAAATCGTGACCTGGGCACCAACACGCAGTAGTTTTCTTTCGAGAGGATGGCGATTTCTAGGAGCACGCACGTGGTTTGAGGTGATGGAGGGTCAGAGCGAGACCGACGTCGGCATTGATAGGCACGAGATGGTCGAGAGCGTCGAACATGGAGGCTAATGGAATCGCACAAGGTCGAGTGTGGCTAACTGTGATAGTAAGCTATTTGTTCTTTATCAATTTGATCTGTGTACATTTACAGTTCAGATGAGTGCAATTCAACAAATCGATTGCCATTTAACAAAATGAATTTCTGTTTGTTTATTTACAAATTTTTGTTCAACAAATATACATTAAAATTTTATGTTTACATTAAGTTTTATAAAAGGATAATTTGTTTTCTTAAATATTAAATATGCATGTGAATATTCTTATACAGGAAATTTTATTTATTTCAATGATATACATATTGAAAACATATTTGAACAGTGTACACACATTTATAAATTGTAATACAATAGAAAATTTATTTTGAGCACTTTTAAAATTGATAGTACTTTAGTCTAAAACCTGAGTTAATCTAATGATTTTTAGAAATTATTTTTAAAGATAAGATTATAAAATAGATATATATATATATATATAATAAATAAGAAATAAATTATTTAGTTAAAATTGAATTGTTAACTAATTAATTTATTTAAAGAAATTTAGTTTTAAATTAAATGATTGATTAAATCTATGATAATTAATTGATTTATCCAAGTGTTAATAAACCATATAAATTGCATATTCAAGGTCAAAAATCGAGGAAGCCAAGGCAATATTGAAGTGGATTGCAGATATTAACAAAGGTGAGTAAATCTCACTCTTCAGGATTTTTATTTAAATTAAAATGGTTAAATGGTTAAATTTAAATAACTGGTTGAATGGTTGAATTGATTGGATGTGCACTGATGATCTGGTGACTTTGGTTTTGGTTGGTTCCCGAGTTAATTGTTGCCCGACTCGAAGTACTTGGGTTTTAAATTGTTTTAAACTTAAATTATGAATAAGAGAATGTTTTCATTTTAAAGTTAATAAGGGCTTAATGAATTGTGATTCATTTAAACAGTAGGGTAATTAAAATGATATTTAATTAATTCAATTAATTAATGATTTAGGTTAATTAATTTAGTAATTAAGGTTTTGAATTAATTAATTAAGGTTTAAGTTAATTTATTAAGCTTAATTAATTTGGAATAATCAATAGATGGTTTGATAGGTAATTACTAAACGTAATTAATAAAATATGGTTACTTTGTGAAATTAATCAAGGAATTAATTAAGATAGTTAATTAAGGAGTAATTAATTTATTTAATGAAGTAAATAAAAAGGAAGATAATTACAGGATGAGATAAATAAAAAGTGATTAATATACGTGGTTTAATTAATGATTAATTATTTAATGTAATTAATTTAGATTAGGATAAACTGAAATGTAATTAGAAATCATTAATTGTATAATCAATGATGTAATTAAAGTCTAATTAATTAAGATTGATTAATCAATAATAAGTGACTTATGAGGAATTAATTAATAAAAGAAATCAACGATTAATGTAATAAATTATAGTTAATTAATTTATGAAGTAACTAAGATTGCTTATTGATTTTGGTTAAGAACAATTAATATTGTGAAGTCAATTAAAGTTGATTACTTGAATGTAATTGAAGGAAAATTAACCCAGGGTGATTAATTAAGATGAATAATGAAGGGATGTTTGATGAATTGATTTGAAATTAACTAATGCTAAATGAAGAAATCTAAGTCGTTGAGGTTATGAATTCAATCAGGATTAATTAAATTAAATTCGTGTGTGATTAAGTTTTGCTTATGAATGATTGAATGGTATTGGATGCTTTGAATGAGTTGATATCTCTGATATGAAATGTCGTTTATTTCATTTGGATAACTTGGATTAGGATGACATGAGACTCGAAGAGACCGGGGTCGGGTATTAGAAAATACCCGAAACCACTTCGAAATTTTATAGATTGATATGTGAAATCTATAGACTGGAGTGAAGTGATTTAAAGGAATTGGACTGTTTTAAATCTAAATCTTTGGTAATTAGAAAACTTATGTGTGAAATAAGTTATGTCTACAACATATCGTGAACTTGTAAATTGGTTTGAGTTACCCCGAGTTTTATATAAGTTGCATGCTTAGTATTCCATGTTGGATGGGTTTACTCACGCTGGTTTCCAGCCTGACTCGGGTGTTACTTTGATGTAATGCTTGGGTTAGATCGAGTATTACACATTTTCAGGTAAGGACGTTCAGGAGCTCAGGAGTCGAGCTGGATGGCAGGAACATATGAGTATTTCCGTTGTATTACATTATTGTATATTTGAGGCATGGTAAATTGTGTATATCCAGTGTCTGTATAAATGTGTAACTCTGATGTATTATAAATGTAATTGACAAATACAGAATGCTTTTGTAAACTGTTATTATTTATTATTATATTTTATCCGCTGCGAATGTGAGATGCTGATGTTTCTGATCTTCTTCTTCTTCTCCTATCTCTTTCTTCTTTTTCCAAACTATTTGGAATTTTCGGGATCGAAAATTTCGGGTCGTTACAGTTGGTATCAGAGCCGAAAGGTTAAGCAAGAACCTTGGCTTTGGTGGGGATTACTCCTTAAATAGAGTCTGTAGTACTCTAGGATGAGTTGAGTATGTGTGTGTGTGTGTGTGTGAGAGAGAGAGCGTACTTGTTATTTTCTTATATAAAGGTTTTAAATAATTTTATATAAAAAATATATTCTGATATATAAAGCACTATTTCCTTCTAATAAATATTAAGGTGATTGGTGGTTAAATTAATAGAATTAAATTAAGAAGTAATATAAAATACAACCAAACTGAAATCTTGAATTGGAATTAAATTGAGTGGTAACAGAAATACAACCAAAATAAAATTAATTGATTGAAATGAAATTCTAGAATTAGAACTCAGAAATTAAATTATTTAAAAATGTTAAATAAAGGTTAATTTGGTTTAAAAAGTTAAACCAACCTTTGTGAATTTAACTCGAATTTATATAATTCGAGATGGTTTAAAATTGAGATTGAAATTAAATTAGTTCAAAATTGAATTTGATTTAAATTAATTGGATTTGTGATTGAAGATGGATAATTTTAAAATTTTAAATGGAAAATTTGAATATGATTAACTTGAAAAGAAATTGAAATTGAAGTGAGTTCAATTGATATTAGTCCAAATTGATTGGAATAATTTGAAATTATAATTAAAGTTGAACAGGATTAAAATCAAATGGAATTTGATTTAAATTGGGAAAGGAATCAAGATTGATTCAAATTGAATTGGGGTTAAATAAATTTCAATAGAAATTGAAGTTATTCAAGTTAGAATTGAGTCAATTTAAATAGAAATTGAAATTTAAATTGAATTGATAAGGAGGTGAACAGTTTTGACTCTGGACTATTTTCAATATAGATTGTTTTAATATAAACTTATCTTTTCAAGCTATTTAATAAATACAACCTTTCTTTTTAAAGCCAAATTGTTTTATATTTATTTTACAATTATTTTTGGAACTACTAACCATTTTTCAACTGTTTCATAAACTAATTATTATTTTTAACAATTTCACAAATTAATTACTATTTTACAACTATTTTGTAATTATCTAAAATTTCTGAGACTACTTAACTATTTTCCAACTATTTTACAACTAGTTAACTATTTTACAGCCATTTTGCGAACTAATAATTATTTTTCAATTACTTGTCTATTTCTAAAATTTTCAAGCTATTCTCTAAAAATAAACTGGTCGGAGTTCAAACTATTATTGGTTAAATATCCAACTGAGATTCTAATTGAAGATATAATCCAAATGAGAATTAAGGCAAATGTGATTAAGTGAATAAAGTTCAATGTTGGATGAATAGAAAGGAATTGATTTGGCTAATAATCAATGAAAATAAATACGTAGGATGTACGTATATTATTCTATTCGCAAAGTGATTTGATCCATATTCGAGCATAGAATTTCGAGATGGTTATATCGAGCCGAGTTGGGATTTTTCACTCGATTTTCGACGGCGAACCTGGTTATGGATTGTTGGTTGGTTCTGGATATTCTCTATCATAGTTATAGCTATGCAAGGACAATGACGATTTCTGATCAACAAAACCTGATTTGAGTCCGCACTAGGAAATCGGGTGGATGATACTAGTTCGGAAGTGAAATTGTGTGATCGAGTGAGCGATCAGATTGGTATAGCGTACGGATTATATGTGTACATTGTACGGATTTAAAAGAAATTGATATTGTAAAGAGTAATCAAATTTGAATATTTGACTTTGAATAAAGAAAGTTATATATCTTTATTATATGAGATAAAACTCCCCTTGTTGAATCTATTGCCAAAAGGAAAGGATTTTGAAAGTGTTTGAAGTATAAAAGGAGTTTTATACAAGTTTGAAATGATCCAAAGTTTTAAAAATTATATGTATCTGTGTATATATATATATATATACACATACATATATATACATATAAAGGATCTTATGAGGATTTTGGAAAAAGATTTTAGGAACCTTTGTATTTGGAAAGGCTTTTGATTTTTAGGTAAAATCAATATTGAAATTTGCAAAGCCTAGTTTGAGAATTATCGATTTTGGGATAATCGGTTTTGTGTAAAGGAGCTTTAAATGAGATCATACTGCGTGTATGATTTGAAAGATACTATATGTGTATAGTATAAAGTGTTTTGATGATGGCTCTGGGGGAAAAGGCGCTCCCTTGAAATGAACTTCTCAAGAGTGCCTCCAGGTAGTGCTGCCTTGAGCCCTAATTGGAGGGGGGGGGGTTCTAAAGTTGTCCTGTGAGGAGTGCGGACAAAACTAGTTTTTGAGGATTATGAGTAGTGTGTACCATAGCGAAAGTCGTGTGTGTAGCTGAGAGCCAACGGTCTGCGTTTGATTTTATATCGGTAGACTGCGACCTATGGTAACATAGCGAAAGTCGTTGTGTGCAGTTGAGAGCCAACAGTCTACATTTGATTTTTTATCGGTAGATTGCGACCTATGTAGGAGTGGAGAAGTTTCATTTTGACAGCGAAAATCGAGGGGCACAGATTCCTGTAGTTACATGGACTATTGCTGTGATGGCAACGTAACCTTGGAATGTAACTGCGATCTATTGTGGGTTTCATGGCGTAATCGAGGGGTGCGGAGTGCATATAGTTACATAGACTTTTGCTGCTATGGCAACGTAACCCAGGATGTAACTGCGACCATGGATGGGGGTGATGATTTCCAGAGCATTCTCATAATGATATTTCCTCTATTTTCAAAAACTGTTTTCTATATTTTCAATAAAGTTATTTTCCAAGTATTTTCACTAGATGTTGAAAACGGGTTTACCAAGTACTTATAGATTTTCAGTCCTATGCCTGATCAACGTATGACTGAATTTCTGTGAGAACAAGGATGGACTGGCCGAGACATCGAGTTATAAGAAGTATTTTTATAAAAAGCTATCTTAATAGTATTATCATAATTTAAAAGTATTTCTAAAAATTTAAAACAAAAATGTTGGAATTTTGAAAGATGAAAGAAAATCCAATCTAGAATTATAAATAAGATTTAACTCGGGAAAATTTAATGAAGTGATTTTTTAATAAAAGTTGGAAGTAAGCTAATTAGCTAAATAAATTATTTGATAGAGTATATTAATAAAATTTAACTCGGCTAAATAAAATGGATTGTAAGTTGATAATGGGGTTTGGAAATGAGCTCGAATTATAAATAGAATTTGACTTGGATTTGACAATGAATTAAAATAAGTGGAGATGTTGTAAAAATAAAATTCAAGTGAGTTATAAATAATATTTAACGTAATTTGCTAGTAAATTAGATATAATGGAAGTGTTGTCGAATGAAATGAAATTGAATTATAATAGAAATGGTTTGAGTTGCAAACAAAACCCAGGTAAGTAGAAATAAATTGTGAATAGCTTTGTATTAATAAAATAAATTCGAAAATGAATTAAGTAAGTGAATTAAAATTTTAAATATAGGGTGAATAAATGGGTTAATCGAATTAAATAATAAATGGATGAAGTCTGATTGAATAAAGACTGAATCAAAGTTTTAATTTGAAATTGGGTTATCAGAATGGAAGACCATTAAATAAAGATTTGGGCAAATTTATTTGGAAAATGGATATTAGCATAAGCATGGTAGGGTGTCAAGCTTAATGAAATAGTTTTAAAATGAATCCAATGAGGAGATGAAATGAAATGTAATGAATGGTTGGTGGATAAATTAGAAATAAAATGGAATTAAATACAGGATGAGTTGAAATTAATTTGAAGTAGTTATAAACTAAAATGGATACTCTATTAAGCAAACATCGCCGAATTTATATAAAAGTAGTTGTCGTTTGACGTAAAACAAAAGAAATTAAAATTCTGTAAGTTGATAGAGATTAAATAAATTGATTTTAGGATAAATTGAATTGAATATGAGCTTGATTGGATTAAAAGTAAATTGAATGTAAGAAATTGAGTTGCAAACCATTAAAATTGAACGAAATGGTATATGAATTGGTTGAAAGCAATTGGATTAGTTGTGAAATCATATAAATTGCTCATGGAAGTTATTTAGAATGCATTTCATTTAGAGTTGATGTGTTTAGCTATTGAAAGTAAGTGAAATGCTAATAGATTTTCTATATAGGGCACTTACATATTTAAATTGAGTAAGTATAGGTACCTGAAGGCCGTTTGGCTGGATTTGGTTGTGCTAATTGCTAAAATAATAAGCCGCTTGCTTAAAATGCTAAATAAAGGTACGCCTACGCAATAAAAATAGGAAATATGAACTGTTTTTGCTTTTTCCGACTGGGTGGGTCGATGTATATATATTTATATCTTTTGTTAAATTGCAAAAGCTCCTCCGTACAAAGAAGACACTGCAAAAAATTTCAAAAATTTTGGATGTGAAAAATTTTTGAAATTTTTTGGGAAAAATTTTATTAGCGAAAAACGATTTTAAATTGAAAATTGAAATTAATTAGTGGATGAAACTAAATTAAAATAATGATATGAATCAGTTATAAATGGAAGATAAAATTCAATATTCAAAATTGAAGACAAATCGAATTCATATGGAAATTGGAAAACTAATTTGAAATTGATATGAAACTTCTGTAAGGAAATGTATGAAATGATTTTAAAAGGCTATGATTGGGTATTATTGCTAAGTAGGATATGCAGGTATTATAAAGGGAAAAGAAATTTGGATTTGATTTCAGGAGATAATGTGAATTGCCCGACAAAAAGGTATGTATTTAAATTTCTATATGAAATTGGATTGGGTTTTTGATCTAGCCACTTGGCGTTTTGTTTTCTTTTGGAATTTGGGAGCCCGTAGAGGCATTTTATAGTTGTACCAAGCTAGCCGCGCGAAGGAGACGCTGGCAAAAAATTTCAGAAATTTAGAGAGCTAGAAAATTTTTGAGAAAATTTTGATAATTCAAATTTTGGTTTTAAATTGAAATTTGAATGATTGAGCAAAAGGGTATTGTTTGAAAACTGTGGGAGAGTTTGGGAAGTTAGTAAGAATGTGAAGGGGTCTTTTATAAAGATAGTTGGTAGGATGTTGAACTGTTGGTTTGGGGGAAAAGTAAACGGGTTGTGGACCATTCTTCCTAACTAGTAATTTCAAGGACGAAATTCTTTTAAGGGGGGAAGAATGTGACGACCCAGAATTTCTAACAATTTAAGTTGAATATTTAATTGGTTGTAAATATTTAAAAAGTTAATTTTTAAATTGAATTCAAATATTTTTATTAATAGCAACTAAGTTACTGGATTTAATAAACAGAAATTGGACAATGTTGAATCCGAAGTTTTAAGCCTGTTAAAAATAATTTGAAGGCTTGTAAAATTTATAATGTTGTTACTGAAGATAATAGAATGGTTGAATTTTAATTTAAAGGTGATTTGTTCAGTTTTAATAACATATCGTTTAAATCAGTATATAAAAATAGCCTTCCGAGGCGTAGTCTCGGATTTCGACGAAATCAGTTCCATTGGGTCCGTAATATTGCATTATTATGGGATTTCAATTTTCATAGTGTTTGGACTTGTTGGATGAGCGTACGATATATAAACTCGCTGAATTTATATCGAAATTTAATATTATAAATGAGTCCAAAAAGCTCTTTTCCATATGATCGAATTAGCCTTCGAAACCTTTTCCATTGCGTCCGAAATAGTTGTATAACATTATGAACGCCAGGTCGCACGCCTCATTAGGAGTTCAAAATTTCACGGTATGCAACACGAGATATTTTCAATATTCAATTATATAAAATCAATTCAAAGTCCCAATTGAATCACCCTAGCCACGAGATTACGGTCTAGCTTATACTCGAAGCCTCTGTTAGGAAATATCTCTTCGTTTTTTTCAGATAAAAATCAAACCGAAATCGAAGAAAAAAAAGGGATTAATGGTCGAACATTTTAAAATGAAATCGCAAGTCTTCCTACGTTCAAAATCAAATATCGTTTTCCCCTTTCTTCTCAATCCAATTCGAGATATTAGCCGTTTGAAAATTAATTGTTCGATGGCGAAATCCAATCGCGACCTGGGCAGCAACACGCAATACTTTTCTTTCGAGATGGTGGCGATTTCTGTGGCGATTTCTGGGAGCACGCGCGTGGTTTGAGGTGATGGAGGGTCGGAGCGAGACCGACGTCGAAATTGATAGGCACGAGATGGTCGAGAGCATCGAACATAGAGGCTAATGGAATCACGCAAGGTTGAGTGTGGCTAACTGTGATAGTAAGCTATTTGTTCTTTATCAATTTGATTTGTGTACATTTACAGTTCAGATGAGTGCAATTCAAAAAATCGATTGCCATTAAACAAAATGAATTTCTCTTTGTTTATTTACAAATTTTTATTCAATAAATATACATTAAAATTTTATGTTTACAGTAAGTTTTATAAAAGGATAATTTGTTTTCTTAAATATTAATTATGCATGTGAATATTCTTATACAGGAAATTTTATTTATTTCAATAATATATATATTGAAAACATATTTGAACAATATACACACATTTATATATTGTAATACAATAGAAAATTTATTTTGAGCACTTATAAAATATAGTAATTTAGTCTAAAGTTGAGTTAGTCTAATGATTTTTAGAAATTATTTTTAAAGACAAGATTAAAAAATATATATATATATATATATATATATAATAAATAAGAAATAAATTATTTAGTTAAAATTGAAATGTTAACTAATTAATTTATTTAAATAAATTTAGTTTTAAATTAAATGATTGATAAAATCTATGAGAATTAATTGATTTATCCAAGTGTTAATAAACCATATAAATTGCATATTCAAGGTCAAAAATCGAGGAAGCCAAGGCAATATTGAAGTGGATTGCAGATATTAACAAAGGTGAGTAAATCTCACTCTTCAGGATTTTTATTTAAATTTAAAATGGTTAAATGGTTAAACTTAAATAATTGGTTGAATGATTGAATTGATTGGATGTACATTGATGATCTGGTGACTTTGGCTTTGGTTGGTTCTCGAGTTAATTCTTGCCTGACTCGAAGTATTCGGGTTTTAAATTGTTTTAAACTTAAATTATGAATAAGAGAATGTTTTTATTTTAAAGTTAATAAGGGCTTAATGAATTGTGATTCATTTAAATAGTAAGGTAATTAAAATGGATAATTAATTAATTCAATTAATTAATGATTTGGGTTAATTAATTTAGTAATTAAGGGTTTGAATTAATTAATTAAGGTTTAAGTCAATTTATTAAGTGTAATTAATTTAGAATAATCAATGTATGGTTTGATAGGTAATTACTTAATGTAATTAATAAAATATGGTTACTTTGTGAAATTAATCAAGGGATTAATTAAGATAGTTAATTAAGGAGTAATTAATTTATTTAATGAAGTAAATAAAATGGTAGATAATTACAGGATGAGATAAATTAAGAGTGATTAATATTCTTGGTTTAATTAATGATTAATTATTTAATGTAATTAATTTATAGGATAAATTGAAATGTAATTAGAAATTATTAATTGTAAATTCAATGATGTAATTGAAGTCTGATTAATTAAGATTGATTAATCAATAATAAGTGACTTATGAGGAATTAATTAATATAAGAAATCAAGGATTAATGTAATTTATTATAGTTAATTAATTTATGAAGTAATTAAGATTTCTTATTGATTTTGGTTAAGAACAATTAATATTGTGAAGTTAATTAAAGTTGATTACTTGAATGTAATTGAAGGAAAATTAGCCCAGGGTGATTAATTAAGATGAATAATGAAGGGATTTTGATGAATTGATTTGAAATTAATTAATGTTAAATGAAGAAATCTAAGTCGTTGAGGTTAGTAATTCAATCAGTGTGATTAAGCTTTGCTTATGAATGGTTGAATGGTATTGGATGCTTTGAATGAGTTGATATCTCTGATATGAAATGTTGTGTATTTCATTTGGATAACTTGGATTAGGATGACATGAGACTCGAAGAGACCGGGGTCGGGTATTAGAAAATACCCGAAACCACTTCGAAATTTTATAGATTGATATGTGAAATCTATAGGCTGGAGTGAAGTGATTTAAAGGAATTGGACTGTTTTAAATCTAAATCTTTGGTAATTAGAAAACTTATGTGTGAAATAAGTTATGTCTACAACATATCGTGAACTTGTAAATTGGTTTGAGTTACCCCGAGTTTTATATAAGTTGCATGCTTAGTATTCCATGTTGGATGGGTTTACTCACGCTGGTTTCCAGCCTGACCCGGGTGTTACTTTGATGTAATGATCGGGTCATACCGAGTATTACAGATTTTCAGGTAATGACATTCAGGAGCTCAGGAGTCGAGCTGGATGGCAGGAACGTATAGAGTATTTCCGCTGTATTATATTATTGTATATCTGAGGCATGGTAAATTGTGTATATCCAGTGTATGTATAAATGTGTAACTCTGATGTATTATAAATGTAATTGACAGATATAGAATGCTTTTGTAAACTGTTATTATTTATTATTATATTTTATCCGCTGCGAATGTGAGATGTTGATGTTCCTGATCTTCTTCTTCTTCTCCTATCTCTTTCTTCTTTTTCCTAACTATTTGGAATTTTCGGGATCGAAAATTTTAGATCGTTACAACAACTATCTAATGTGATGGTGTTGTAACTGAATTACTCTAATGTATGATGAATACTACGTAATATCTATGTGATATTATATTGTTTTTCCATTCTATTGTGAGATTTTAATGTTCTTTCTTTTATTTTCTTTTCTACCTATTTCTTTCTAATTAACGATACGTCTTTCTATGGAATGAAAGGCGGGTCATCACAGTTGGTATCAGAGTGCTAGGTTGAGATAATACCTTGGCTTTTTGAGTTAATACCCATCTTGAGAGCATACTTGTAATTTTTATATCTCTATATGCCTATCTGATTGTTAGTTTACATGTCCAGGTTGCCAACATGAGTTCTAGAGGAAGAAGAGATAGAGATGTGAGCAGCATGACGACTATGAATGGAAGAGGTCCGAATGCTGATGGTGGAAGGGTAACTGGCGAGGCTGTAAATCCCATACCGCCTCGAGTAAGCTTTGCGGCATTGTGTAAGGATTTTACCAATCTCGGAGGAAAACCTTTTAAGGGAACGGAGTCCATCATTGAAGTTCAGGCTTGGTTGCGCTCGTGTGAGCGGATTTTTAAGAGCTTGGATTTGTTAGATGAGCCAAATCGAGTCATGCATCATGGCAACTTCAAGAAGGAGCAGCTGCATGGTGGGATGTAGTAAACATGAATATTTCCGAGGATGATATCTCTTGGAGAAAGTTTAAGTAAGTATTTGAGGAACAGTTTATGCCTACAGCTAGGAAGACTTGTCTGTATAGAAATTTTCTAGATCTTAAGCAAGGAAGTATGTCGATATCTGAATATGAGACTAAGTTCAATGAATTATCCTGCAATGGACCTGGTCTTATTGATACACCCCATAAGAAGAACGAGATGCTTGTGCTTGGAAAGAGGCCCAAATTTCACGAGAAGATGAATGCACATCTCAAGGGATCATTCATGGAATTGATAGATATGGCGTTAAGGCATAAGGAGCTGATGGAAAAGAAACCCTTGGAATCTATGGCAGTACCGAGTGGAAATTCTTCCAATCCGAATAAAAGTAAATTCAACCCAAACTGGGAGAAGCAAGGTAAAGGGAAACCAGAAGGCAACAATGTCACTCGAAAGTGTTATGTGTGCCAGTAGTAAGGTCATTTGGCTAAGCAGTGTCCTAGAGGTGGAGCCCATAAGCATCGTCAGAGTGATCCCATTTCTGCAATGGTCCAGCAGTCTTTGTGTTTCAACTATCAACGGCCTGGGCGTATGGTGAAAGCTTGCCCACTTCTTTAGAAAGCTCAAACGACCAAAGTGTTTGCTATTCAAGAGGGACCGTCAACTTCTTCGAATGGGAAAGGCGAAGGCGTTCTTGAAGGTACTTTGCTTTAAATGTGTTAGATTTTTATTTAATTCTGGTGCTTCCCTTAGTTTTATTTCATTAGAAATGGTAGAGAAATTTCATCTTACCCCTAGTGTTGTGGACCGCCCTATTTTTGTATCTAATCTCATAAGGGGAGTGACCATGTTAGATATGATCTATAAAGGTCTAAAAATTTCTTATCTATCACATAGTTTCTCGTGCGACCCATTTGTATAGGATTTTAAAGGGTTTGACCTTATTTTGGGAAAGCATTGGTTAGACAAGCATAAGGCTATTATGATTTGTGAAGGGAAAATTGTGTCATTGGAAACTGAGCTGGGAAAGATTGCAAAAGTGACTTGCGATAGTTTAGGAGTTCACTTGGGTAGCCTTTTGCATGGAATTGAGGCATCTCAAGAAGACGTAGGATCCATAGAAGTGGTCAAAGACTTTACAGATGTCTTTGAAGAAGTCAAAGGTTTGCCCCCACATCGGGAGATAGGTTTCTGGATTGAATTAGTTCTAGGAGCGATACCAGTGGCTCAACCCAGTAGAAGGACGGCGCAGAGAGAGAGAGAGAGAGAGTGAGAAGAGTTGGTGAACCAGACTCTGAATTTCTTAGAGAGAGGATTGATCCGGCCCAATCATTCTAGTTGGGGTTCTGCTATAGTTTTTGTGACCAATTCAGACGGATCTTTAATATTTTGTGTAGATTATCGGGCGTTGATAAGGTGACTATTAGGAATAAGTACCCATTGCCTCGTATAGACGTTCCTTTTGATCAACTTCATGGAGCTTCTGTTTTCTCTCAGTTGGATCTAGCTTTGGGTTTTCACCAGCTAAGGGTAGCTAAAGATAATATACCCTTGACTGCGTTCAGAGAACCCCAGCTGTTTTTATGAGTGGCTTGTTATGCCTTTCGGGCTAACCATCGCTCCAGCTTATTTTGTGGATCTGATGAATAGTGTTTTCCGGGATGTGCTGAACAAGTTTATGCTCGTGTTCATGGTCGACGTTCTCATCTACTCCAAATTTGAGGAGGAGCATAAGTGTCATTTGGAGATAGTGTTAGAGACGTTGAGGAGGCATGTCCTGAAAGCTACGTTTTCGAAGTGCCATTTCTAGAAGTCGGAAGTGAGATTTTTGGGACATATCATATCTGGAGAAGGTATTTCTATGGATCCGGCCAAGGTAGCAGCTGTTCCAAAAAGGAAGCAACATCTAACTCCTACGAAAGTTCGTATTTTTCTTGGTTGGGCAGGTTACTACATGAAATTTATCCGGGATGACTCTAAGATTTCTTCCCACTTGATCAAATTGACTAGGAAGGGAGAAAAGTTTAAATGGACTCCAAAGTATGAAGTGGCATTTCTGGATTTGAAGGAGAGGTTGACCAGTGTACCTGTTCTGGCTATTCCTGATGGAAGGAGTAAATTCGAAGTCTATACTGATGGTTGTGGAGTAGGGCTTGGTGCTGTTCTGATGCAGAATGGGAGAGTGATTGCGCACACGAGCAGGAAGTTGAAGCCACATGAGAAGAACTATGCTACGCATGATTTGGAATTGTTGGCTATCATCTTTGCCCTAAAGATCTGGAAGCATTATCTGTTGGGCGAGAAGTTCGAGCATTTCACCGATCATATGCCCTTAAAGTATATTTTCTCCTAAAAGGATCTGAATTTGAGGCAGCAAAGATGTGTGGAATTTTTGGCATCATATGATCTGGACATTCTCTATACTCCAGGGAAAGCGAACGTAGTGGCAGATGCTTTAAGTAGGAATGCGGTTTTGGCTATTTGGAAGTTATTTCGTCTCTACTTGAAATGATTGCAAGGAAGCAAGGATCGGATAGAAGTTTGAGAATAATCTTTAGGAAAGTTAAGAATGGGCAGTGCACTACTTTCAAGATTGATGACCAGGGGACTTTGAGAATCAATGGAAGAATCTATGTTCCTAATATTAAGGATCTGAGGCAAGAAGTTTTGTCTGAGATTAATCGCTCCAGGCTGAGTATCCATCTAGGGATCTCTAAGATGTATAAGGATATGAAGAGATTTTTCTGGTGGAAGGGGATAAAGAAAGATATTCCTGCCTTTGTGAATGGATGTGCGATCTGTCAACAAGTGAAGGGTGATAAACAGAAGTCCACAGGATTGTTGCAGTCTCTGGAAATCCCAAAATAGGAATGGGAAATGGTATCAATGGATTTCATCGACGGGTTGCCAAGGACCAGAAAAGGAAATGAGGGAGTGTGGGTAATCATAGACCGGCTGACAAAGAGCGCCACTTTATCCCAGTTAAGGCAACCAAAACTATAGCGTCTTTAGCATAGATTTTTTTGAAGGAGATCATCAGGTTGCACAGAGTTCCTGCTAGTATAGTAAGAGATCGTGACCCAATCTTTACCGGAAAATTTTGGAAAGCTCTGCAGACAGCTTTGGGAACAAGGTTGAGTATATGTACAGCTTATCATCCACAGACCGATGGACAAACAGAAAGGCTAAAGCGCATTCTAGAAGACATGTTGAGGGCTTGTATTCTGGATTTTGGCGGATCTTGGGAGGACCATCTACACTTGGTGGAATTCTCGTACAACAATAGTTATCAGGTGAGTATTAAGATGGCATCCTATGAAGATTTGTACGAAAGACCTTGCAGATCACCGTCTTGTTGGGTAGAATCCGAAGATTGTCTTATTCTTGGTCCATACTTGATTCGAGAAGCATCTACGAAGGTTAAGTTGATCAAGAAGAGAATGAAGGTAGCCCAGGATCTCCAGAAGAGTTATGCATACAAGAGATGAAGGCAATTGGAATTCGAAGTCGGAGATTTGGTTTTGTCAAAGTTTCCCTAGTAAAAGGAGCAATCAGATTTTGTAAGACGAGAAAGCTTGCCCTGAGATATATTGGACATTTCCGCGTGCTTGAGAGAATTGGTGCTTTGGCCTACAGGATTGAATTGCCAAACCGGATGGATGTAATTCACAATGTATTTCACGTATCTCATTTGAGGAAGTATGTGTACCATCCATCTTTAGTCGTAGACCTGGCAGTGCGGGAAGATTTAGAGGTCGAACCGGACTTAACTATGATTAGGCATCCAGCTAGATTGTTGATCAAGATGAGAAGCGGCTCAGGAACAAAGTGGTGAAGCTGGTCAAGATTCAATGGAGCAAGGATCCTAGAGATTGTACATAGGAAACTTTAAATAATATTCGGAAAGCATATCCGGATTTGTGTCAGGATAGTTAGGGTTGTTTGATTGAATGAATTGTTTGCTTTGTTTGTTAGTATATGGCTGATATGTATGCTTGAATTGTTTGAAATAAAAACTTTTGGGATTATCTTCTGCTTTTAAATTTCAGGGACAAAATTCTTTTAAGGGTGAGGAATATGAAGATCCGTAATTTTTGGGCAATAATAATTTGATAATCATCTTTTATAATTATTTATTATTCCTTTTCAAAACAAATAAAATATGTGTTTGTCTATATATATATATATATATATATATATATATATATATATAAGTAGATTGTAAATAGAATTTGGATTTGGAATTAAAAGATAAATAACTTAAAAATAAATTGGATTTAAAAACTATATATTTTTTAAACTAATATATATGATAATTAGTTAATGTATAATTAGTTTTAAATCATTTCTTTAAGTTATATACATACAAATAAAAGGAAAAGTTTAAATATAAAAACATAAAACATATATAAATATAAAACTAAATAGAAAATATAATATAAAATTATACAAAAACATAAGTGCATGCAAATTAACAAGTGTAGGCAAAACGTGACATGCAAAATACAAGTGTCAATTTTTAGTTTCCTTTTTATTTTTAAAAATAATAAAACAAGGTTATATATACCTCTCTACTTCTCAAATCTTTCATTTTCAAAAAAGTTTATTCGAAACAAAAACCTAAGAAAGCTAAAAACCAGAGAAATAAAACCTAAAACAAACAATCTTTTACAAATTTCAACCTGAAACTAAAGTTAGAAATTCAACATCAACTCAACGTAAAGCAGATTCAAATCAAACATCAAGCTTCAGTTCAAAATCAAGTTCCAGATCAAAGAATAGGCCTTGCTTCTCTGTTCAACATCATCATTGTGCATAAACCAACTTTTAAAAAGCTTAAATAAGTTTCAAACTTGATGCATGTGATTAATATTTGAAATTGTGTTGTGAAAGATGTTTGCATGAATTTATATTATGCTTGCATATATATATTTATGCGATTGTTTATATATATATATGTATATATATATGTGTTTTTGTATTAACAGACTAAAAACAATAAGATGTATAAAGGAAACATGTTTGAATTTACTAGATCTTATTTTTAAAAATAATTATAAGTATAAGTAGAAGTAGTTTTTAACTGCAAGTGAAGAAATACAGTGAAAACTCAAAACATGTCAAATTCGAATACCATGATTTCTTGATTCACCTACATCACCTAATTTGTTTTTAAAAATTATGATTTTTAAAAGTGGAATCACGATTTTTAACTTTATATCTGGGTTGAATTCATGAATTGAACGAAAATCATGTTGGAGTGAATTTTGGCGATCCGCGATGTGTGGGAGGTCGTGATCATGGCTGGTGGTAGCTTGGAGGTTGGTGATCTCGGGAAAATGAACGGTGAGTTTATCAATCATCATGGTGGTTGTTCGGCGTCGTTGTAGGGTTTTAGGAGCGGTTTTGGTCAACGTAGGTTTCCAATCTACTACGTCGTCGTCAAAGCACCGGAGTTGATCGGAGTAAGGGGATTGAAGTGTGGGTCAATGTCGAAGTTTTGGTGAAAGTGTCGAGCTTTCTGGTGGATTGAGGCGGCGGGACAAGGGGATTCTTGGATGACCGTTTCTGTTCCAGTGGATTCTCGTATGCTCGATTTCGATTTTATGTTTAATTCGATGATTTGGGTGGTCGGGCTTGTCGGCGATGGGTTGGTGGTAGCAGTGATGACCGGTGCTTCAGAGATGGGATGTGCAGGTGCATACGTATATGTATGTTAGTGGATTAGAGGGATTGCTGTAGGATTAGAGAAGGAGTGGTCTCGGGTTTTGACATGGGGAGGATTTTTTGGCTCGAGCATGCTTTCGTGTAGTTCGCGAGTGTTACCAGAGTAATAGTTTTTAATTCAAAACAAAACAAAGTTTTTTTTGAAAAAAAAAAGAGGAAGGATTTCTCGGGTTTAGGCTCGGGTTGGTCCAGGGAGTGACCCAGATCTTTGTCATTTAGTGTAATAACAGTTTTAAAATTTTAAAACAAATCAAGATTTTCATAAAAAAATTTCCTAACCCACTTCTTTTAAACAATAAATGTTTATTTATGTTTGGGATTGGTTAAAAGTTATAAAATAAATTATTTTAAATTAATTAAGTTTAAGATATTTTATTAAATGTCCTTTATTTGTAATTAATTCTTAAGTTTATTTAAATAAATTTAAATAATGTAATTAAGTAGTTAATTAAAAAAGGTAAAATGTTTTTAATTATTAATTAACTTAAAGGTCTTAAATTAATTCATATGCTAATGATAAATTAATTTCAAAGTTTCGTTAAATAAACTTAAAATAATGTAATTAAGTAATTAATTATGATAAATGGTTTATCTTAAATTAATTAAGGTCTTAGGTAATTAAAAGTAATTAATAAATAATTAATGAATAATTAATTAATAATTACAGAATAATAAATTAATAATTAAAGATAATTAATTAATAATTATATTATAGGATAATTGATTGATGTGAATAATTAAAGGATGATTAATTAATTCCATACTTAATTAAAATAATAATTAATGGGTTGTAATTAATTAAGGTTAATTAAGCAGGGTTAGGTAATTATTTCATAAATAATTTATTTATTTTGTGATTAATTAAATGAATTATAAATTACGTGATTAATTAATCTTATTTATGTTGATTAATTGTATAGAATGTTTGGATTGATTAATATCTCGAGTATGTTAATTTGTGATATTCTATGATATAAATTGCTTTGGATTGAGCTGTGATAAATGTAAGTTATTGATCTGTGATAAATTTCTATGTGAATATAATATTTTGAATTGAATTAGATTATTTTACTTAAACAACTTGACCTTAAAAGAAACGTTTTGGATTTCGATGAAACCGGGATCAGATATCAAATTTGTTATCCGAAAACCACATCGATCCAAATTAAGCGATGGTTCATGAAATCTCAAGTGAAGATCAAGATGAAGATTCAGAATGCAAGGTCATTTTTTTTTAACTCTGAGGGTGATTCCAAAATGACTATAGTGAAGATAGTGCCTTTGGTTTCGTTCGAACCCGGAACGGACTTGTATGGATGAATGCTATCAGACCATCGCCAATAGAGAACGATGAGCATTCCAAGATATGTGTTCTAAAAAGGTAATCGTATCCTCAAGCCTCATCAACCGGGAATGGCTAAAACAAGCGAGGTGCAGTATGGCTAAGTGGGTAGCACCAAAGTAGGATAAGATTTTCCATGTCTAGAGGTCCCTTTTATTCGGTTGCGTAGTCGGTTGCTGGCCACAACCGCGGGGTTGTCTTATTCGGACTATCTAGTAAGGGGTAGCCCCTTTCATGTGTTGCAGGGTCAGGGTGGATCCTCGGTACAGTGATCTAGACCACGTATTGTGACAGGCGATACTCCAGTAGCCTGCCATTATATGAAATCCAATCTCCATTAAGCGATCTCGGACTTGATGGTATACCTATTTATGCTGGAATTTAATGAATGTAACAATTTCAACTATGTGAATATTTATTTGAGAACCCTAGACATTATTATAATATAACTGGATTTCCTATCAATTGTTTTAGTTGTCGTAAGGGAAAAACTTGTCCTTGTTTATTTGCGGAGAGTCTTACGAGATACCTATTATTTCAAAGGTTTTTTTCAATTTAAACAACTTAACCGTTTACTCACACAAGACCCATATCTGACCCGGAGTTTATTTCTGTTTTTCTTAAACTCTTAGGTGCTCAAATTTTTATGAGTAGCCAAGTGATTAGGTTAGATTAACGTATTTTGGGAAAGGATTGGAGCAGGAGACTTGGCATACCTATTTATATCTATTCCCCTGTGTTGGTATCATCTGTTCGTATTTGGAATGTAATGTATAGACCAGTCTCCACGACTGTCTAATGTGATGCTGTTGTAATAGAATAACTCTAATGTATGATGAATACTATGTAATATCTATGTGATATAATATATTTTTCCATTCCGCTGTGAAATTATGATGTTGTTCTTTCTTCTTTCTTTCTATTTTCTTTTCTACCTATTTCTTTCTAATTTACGATATGTCTTTCTGTGGAATGAAAGCCGGTTCGTTATAATTTTTTTCCTCAACTCAACCTTCCCACGAGATGCCATTCTTCTAGAAGGAAGAACTACAGGTCGAGCTCTAGGAATAAGAGTAACACGGAAATCAATTTCCCGCTTAGGACGTAAAGCAGTGACTTCACCAAATACATCGAGATAGAGTTTGACCACAGGAGTCGAGTCAAGATCATCCGGAGAAGAGTCGAGAGGATAAATAAAACTCCCGGCATAATCCTAGCACTGAATCACCAAAGCATCACCCTTATCAACAACAAGAGAAATGGTTCGGGTTTTACAAGAGATAACAGCTTCATAATTCTTCAGCCAATCACCCCCAAGCAACAGATCAAAAACATCACAACCCCGAACATAGAAATCACCAGAAAAACGATAAACAAAATAGAAGAGTTTCACCCTTCTATATATCCTATTAAGGTTTACAGGACCACCAATAGGATTATTAAAAAATAAAGGTTCAGAAGCATACTCAAGAGAAAGGAGATGCTCGAAGTTATCACAAAGAACCATAGAAATAAAGCTATTGGAAGCTCCAGTATCAAATAAAACATGAACAAGAAAGCTAAACAGAGAAAAGGTTCCCTAAAGAGTACCTTAAGTATCACTAGGAGCTGGTGGAGCAGGTGGAGGAGAGGGAGTGGCAGAGGTAATAGCTAAGATACCTGATGGCTTACCCTTCTATTGAGTAGGACAATCCTTCCTGAAGTGGCCAGGCTACAAGCAAATATGACAGAGATCCCGCTTGTTCAGCTGAGCAGGAGGAGGAATAGCAGCACCAACAGAAGTAGGAAAACTATTGGCATAGTGTCCCTTTTGATCACACTTGAAGCAAGTGATTAAAGATAGGTCGATAGGCTGCCTCTGAGAAGGAGAAGATCCCAAACCAGGAGTCTTATTCCAATTCTTCCTCTGTTGAAAGTGGGGATTCTCTTCTTAGGGTTACCAGAGAAAGGCTGGATTGAAGAAGCACAAGCAACAGAAGGATCCTTGGAAGTAGGGTTCTCATATCTAATCGCCGTATCCATCAAAACAGTGAAAGGGCTATGCACATGAGAAATGAGACGATCATAAAACTTTGGGCGAGCTCTAGCTATAAACTTCTCATTCTTCTTAAGAGGGATGCCAATCAGATTAGGACCAAACTTAGAAAGTTCATTAAACTTCCGCTCGTACTCAGAAATTGACATGACTCCCGCCTTTAGATCCATAAATCTCTATATAGCTAAGACTTCCCTGCTTCGGGCTTCCACTTCACCATAAAAAGATTCCAAAAGGAGAAAACTGAACCAAATTCAAAATTAGCACAAAAGGATACCTAAACTGCTCCCAAGAAATATCAGCCTCAATAGTCTGAGCAGTAACAGACTCCCGCCAATCCAAGGCTATTCCCTTCAAATGCCAAGCTGCCAACTGACGCTTCTGAGCATCAGTGGTCTCAAGACCTAAGATAATCCTCTCTAAACCCTTCAAGCACTGATGAGCCTCGATAATGCTCTTTGATCCAGTAAACTTGGTACCACCAAGCTTAGTGAATTCATTATGGAGAGTAGTGAACCTAATGGGTGCGGCAGGCTCAGAAATTGAGGCAACACCATGACCCATATCTCTGGCATTCCTACGATTCATCCTAGAAAATCAAGAATGAATTTTAGGACAAAGGTAATAGAGAACAAATGATAAGATTAGACAAGATAAGGTTCGACTAGAATGAATATCCTAAACAAAGAAATTACTAACATGGTGGATAAGGAAAGAAAAGAAGTTAAGAAAATTAGATTTTAAAAGAAGAAAATTTATATCCAAATAATCTTTGAAAATCTTTTGGAAATCATTTGAAAATCATTTTTGCTTTAAAATGTGCTCACAAAGAAATGATTCTAAGATTGATTTCACTCATTCTAGGGTATTTCTACCTTGTATCTAATGAGTTCTTGCTCTACAGGCTAAGATTTGCCTAAAACGAAAGCTCAGATACCAAATGCAACGACCCACTATTTTGGACCATTCAAATCGATAATAAAACAACACATGCCAGACTTGAATAACTCATAACAATATATTGTAATATAATTTGGAGCAAATAGAACTAATCATAGAATCACAGACACAGAAATATCAGAATAACTCGCAGCGGAAATAAATAACCATAGTAGTTCACCAAGCTACTACAAATATAATCTCGAAACAAATACAACTACTAGAGTATGAAAACAAAAATAACAGAAATCCACTGATACATAAGCTGAATAGAAACAACTGAAATAGAAATAGATAAGTAACTAGATACATAGATAATCTCGAGCAAATCCTCTAGCTCCAGAAGATGAAATCGAAGACTAATACTCAGGCGGACCTGAGCGTAAAGCAAAACACAAAACACTCAAGTCAGGACATACATACTAATATAATGTAAATCAACTCAAGTGAACTGAAATATAAATGCACGAGTGACTTAAAGGATGCTTGGGATCGCCCTTCATTGAATGATCCATCAAATATCTACTACGTAGTAATATACGCTATTGTAATAATGTCAAATGTAAAATAAACTTACTTAAAAAAATAGCGTTAAGGCTTTACATTTTCTACCTTAACCCATATATAGTGCCAATAGTCTATACAGTACCAACGTACCTCCAGATCGGGAGGCTACCATAAATACTCCATAGGTATGACACAAATCAAACTCATAGTAAAGCACGCTAGGGTAGGGTAACAACTAGGTGATGCTAGGTTACATATACCAATTGCACTTCCAAACTGGTGGTAACGCATAGCAGCCACAACCGCCCACCTCGATCCACACTCACAAAAATATCAAGGGTGCAGCCAATCAACCACAAAGTAATAGAATGGTACCGAAGGAGTGTGTCCGATTAGAGGAGCTACCATATTGGCCCGTCAATTGCTCCTGTTTTAGCCACCTTATGCCAACTCACGGGAGTCAGGTCCACGTATATACCTCATATAGGATCGTCGCCACCATCCTACTTCATTCTGGAATCTCCACCGCATACACGGTTGTTAAAGTGGTTTTCGCAGTTGGCAGAGAGTATGACAACTTCCGATCCCAGTCTCTTTAACAACCAAACGTTATTATAACCCATGGTTATTTATTTCAAATAGTTTATAATTTCAAATCAAATATATACATTTTAAAACCATTTGAGTTCAATGCTATTATACCTTTCAAATAATATTTCTTTTTTCAAAATTTTAACACTTCCAAAACAATACACTTATTATAGCATTTTAAATATGTAATAAGTTAGAAACCATAACGCTTTTAAAATGTTACCCTTATATAATAGCACTTTGGAAAATATTACAATTTAGAAATAGTGGCACCTTTAAAACATAACCTAAAGTAACATAGTATTTTAAAACATAACTAAAATAACTTAGCATTTTGAAAAATACTACAAATTCTACTATAACATGCTTAAAAATAATATCTCAATATTAATTTAGTTTAAAATCTATTTAATTTTTCAAAACATATCGCTTTCCATAAATAAAATGTATCACTATTACTAGGTTAGATTTAAATTAAATTATTAAGTTAAATTAGATTTACTACTTAATAAACAGTTGAACTAGAATGAAATCAATATGTAACTTACTTTCAAAATGAGCCGGGACCCTAAGGAGGATGGCCTCTCTTCGTCTGCACCGCTACTAGACTTGGATTCTGAGAAAGATTCTAATTGACTCTGCTCATTGGATTTATGAAAATATAACAAGCCATCTTTCTTTCTGCAGACTTCCCCACCATAACATTTCGTTACAGATTTGATTTCATTCAGAGTACCACTACTTTTTCCACATCTTCCTTCAGGCATAACAGTATAGAAGATGATTTTATGAAATAAATTGAAAAATGCCACCCGATGTTTTATATCATATATAAAAATTATAACGACCCACGAATTTCGATAATTAAAAATTGTTAATTTAATAAGAATTTGAAATTTGTTAATTTATTATGATTATGTAATTAATACTGAAAAAATAAAATTGGAAATCTTATTTATAAAATAATAACGATAATGCAAGGTAAACAATGCTAATTTTAGTTAATAATTAATGGATTGAAAGAAATGCCAATTAATGAAAATATATTTTACTTGACTATAAATGGAACATAAGCGAATAAATGAAATATTGAATTTACCAAGGAAATAATAGATAGTTAATGGAAATTAGATGAAATTAGATTATGAAAATAAATGGCAACAGTGATTTGCAAGTAATAAAAGCTTATTAATGTGACTAAAGGTTAACGTAGCGATTATTGTATGTTACCTATTTTTGTAGCTTGCTAATTTAAATTGGAAATCAGTTACAATAATTATAATTTAATATTACGTTAATGTTAATTAAGGTAATATTTAGAAATAATGTTAATGTTATTTATAATTGGACAATTTTTTGAATTATAAGAATGGGAATAAAGATTTATCAATTTATTGGGATTTGAACTATAATAATTGGAGTAATTGCAATTAAATGAAATTAAATATTTAAATATTACGTTAATTGAACTAAATGGAATGTGAGAATATTAATGTAATAGATTTTGAATTCAATGTTAATTTCATCTGATTGATAGTAATGAATTGAATGATAGAATGAAAAGTAAATTAAATAGAAGTATTGGAAATTAAATTTATAATTTTAAATTTAATGAAATTGAGGTTAATACTGAAACTGATAAACAAATCAACTCTAAATTGACATTTAAATTTGTTTAAATCATTGTAAATGATTGAGAAATCAAAAATAATGAAATTTGTCAATTATCGAATTGAAAGTTTGATTTAATTAATTAATTATTAATTTATTTAATTAATGTAAAAATAGCCATTTTGGCCACTGACTCGGATTTCGATGAAACTAGTATCATCGGATCCGTAATGGTGAATTATTGTAGGATTTCAAGTTTCATAGTGATCGGATTTGTCGTTTGATCGTACGAACGCGAAACGCCTAGAAATCAATTAATTAAAATCAATTGAAATCAATTTGAAATAACTTGATTTGAGCATAACTTCTTCATACGATAGAATTTGGACTTGAAACTTGTTCCATCGCATTTAAAATATTTTGAAACATCCATTTAGATATATGGGTTGACGCAATTTCGTTCCGGAGTCAGAACGGGCTTTTCGGGCCATTTTATCGTTCAACACATATATTAATCGTGTCCATCTATTCTTTTTCAACTTTTCCTATACAGACCTTGTTATAAACCCTAGCCTATTTCTTATTCTTCATTTCTGTATGTACAATTCTACTTGCTTCTCGTCTTTCAATGGCGGACAGAGCCCTAAATTCCAATTGTAGTTTCAAATAAAATTCAAAGCCAAAAATTAAATCTCTTTATACTTTATCGAATTATATATGGATTTGAGGCTCTCGACGAGCGCAAGTTAGGTAAACGATTCGTTTTCAATTTGAGTTTCGATATGGCCGGAAATCGAGGAAACATTCATGGCCGTTCATCGCGCGTCGATGAACATCGGTTGATCGACGAATTGATTTATGGATTTTGTAGAGTGGACGATGGGGAGTTCATCGGCATAGTTTTTACGTTGAATTAACGGTTGGATTGGCCGTGGAAATTCACTATAGTTTCAAAAATATGTTGGTGGCTGCGTTTTATCAAGAGAGGGAGGGTGATAGCGTTCGTTGTGACCTTGGGGAAGCTGAGGGGTGGCGCCGTGATGTTTGGGCGTGGCACGCGGCGGGGTGTAGGTGCGAATTCGAAGTTGGACGGTGGTAGTGAGTTCGTACTGTAGGCTAGGGTTTCATACGTTAGGGGGCCTTGGAAACTAATCATTTAAATTATAACTTTCAAAACATAATACTTCAAAACTCATAGCTTTAAAACCATAACTTCTAAAACTTGAATGGTTTGGATATTCAACAGTATGTAGAGTAAAATAGTTGAATTTAAAATTTTCTCTATAAAATAATTTCCGCGACTTCTCAATTTTATTCTTTTAAAATTTTAGGTCTAAACCCCATAAATTTAGATTCACTTTTAGTTTCAATAAAACACTTCGATTTCAATATATTCAAACTTTGAGTATTTAATAATTTCAAACTAAGGTTGGAATTTATATTCAACAATTTATTGTTCTATTTTTTAGTTTTGAAATATTCACAAAATAAATCCATAAAATAAAACTCAAGTTTCTAACGATTAAATATTTCCTTTAGTTTATTTATACTAGAAATATTCCTTTAATTTATTTTGAATAAAAATCCAGTTATAAATATCATACCTTTAAAATATCCAAGCTTAAATAAGTTTTACATCAACTTATGGAGAGAAACCCTTAAATAAGTTCCATTAAATAAATTTCTAATTTTCCTCCCAATCTTAACTGATTTAAATCATTAAAACTCTATATATATATATATATACAAAATTTAAACATGTACTTAAACATAAAATATAAATTATTAGACTCCATTTTTCAACTTATTTATTTCCATTTAACCAATTCATACATAACTTAAATTCAATACTTTAACTATATATGTATATATATAAAATAAGATTTTATATAAGATCAGCATTAATATTTATTTAGCCGCATCCTATCCAAAGCATAGAAATTATTTCAAAAATAATTATATATATATATATATATATATATATACCGCGGTGCCTGTATATAATTTTCTATTCAATCCGCAATTTAAAAATAAAGATTTTGCGGTTGTATATCATTTCAAACCGCAATCCCGAATGAAATGAAATGCATAACAACTTGCAGTTAATATAAATAACATCCATTTATCCAAATATCAATCATCAACCATTTCTATTTCAATCATCATCAATTTAAACAAACATCAATAGAGCATATAAAATATAACAGGTAATAAATAATAGGTATTAACTAACAGTTTGTACTCAATAATAAATTTAATAACTGTTTAACTAGCAGTTTATATGCAAATAAATAAATTTTAACTATCAAATTATATGCAATAATAAAATTAATTAACAATTAAATTAAATAAATGCGATTTAACTGAGATGATGAATAAAACATGCCAAACAGTCATAAATAAATTTCTACTCATATCTAAAATCAGTTTAACAAACATAAGAAATTTTTAGAAGTTGTGAGTGGGTAAAAACACTCACCTTTGGGATTTAAATCGAATTTAAATCCGATTTAAACCCAAAATTTCGACGGTCTCAGAATTCTTTCAAACCAGCGTCAACAGATCCGTAATTTTATTACGATCCTAGTAAAAAAAATCGTGTGTCAATCGGATCATGTATGAAAAAGTTATTCGATTTAAACGATTAGAAAACAAAATTAAAATTAAACTAAAACAATTAAACATTACCTTTTCCATACTATAACACGTAAACCCCCATACGAATCCCTTAGTACACCCAAAAAAAATCGACCAAAACCCTACAGAACATCGTAAGCGCGCGCTTCATCCTTGACCGAGAATCGCGCCTCAAAGCCGTCGTTAGCCACCTCGGCTACCCCCTAACACGCCGCGACCACCTTCAGCCTCTCCCACGACCTCCAAAACGACCCTATTATCCACGTCGAGCTCGAATATAACAGAACCCGCCGCTTGAAAACCCCAACCCTAATCAATTTATGCCATCGTTCGCACCATCAAAACTCCATACAAACTGCACCGTTGGACAACACACTCGCCTCTCCACCCAACGGTACCAAAGATTCGACGATCGGACCACGTTGATCAAGACACGACAAACGGTCGAGAATAAACGGAAAATTTGTGATCAAACGATAACTCGAATTGAAAAACGAAGTACACCATTGAATTACGCTCGTCGAGTGCATTAACATATATTTTTTTGGAATTTTTCTGAGGACTTTGAATTTTTGACTTTTGATTTGATTTGCAATTGTGTTTGGATCTAAGGTTTGCATCCATTGAGGCAGAGAAAGAGTCGAGGAAATGAATGCACAAACAAATGAGAATAGATAGAGGCTAGGCTTTATAATTGAGTTTTTATAGATAGGTTAGAAATAGAGTAGATGGATCCGATAAACAAACGTGCTAATTCTAACGTGGCCCAATTCTGACCTCGGAACGAAACTGGGTAAGCCCATATATCAAAATAGGTATTTTAAAATATTCTGAATGCGATGGAAAAAGTTTCACGTCCAAATTCCATCGTATGAAGAAGTTATGATGAAATCAATATTTTCAAATTGATTTCAATTAAATCGATTTCAAGGCGTTTCGCGTTCGTACGATCAAACGACAAGTCCGATCGCTACAAAATTGGAAATCCAACAATAATTCACTGTTACGGATCATATGAAACTGGTATCGTCGAAATCCGAGTCCGCGACCAAAATGGCTATTTTTATATCAATTAAATAAATTAAAAATTAGTCAATTAGATCAAATTTCCCATTCCTCTTTCATAATTGACGATTCTGTTAGGAACTGAGTTGATGATGTTTTGATGACAACAACCTTATATAGTTATTATACTTTACTTTATAAAATATATACTAACATTTCCATATAGATAGATATATATATGTAGGAAGTATATGCAGGTATCATCGAAGACTGATCAGTATAAAGACTCAAGCATCAAGATGAAGATTAGAGATTCAAGATTCAAGACTCTAGAGAATCAAGATTTCAAGATCTCAAGATAAGTGTCTAGTATTTTGTTAAAACTTCATAATAGCACTCTCATCTTTCTTCCAATTTTCTTTTGGGATGGAACCCAATTTCTATCAAACCAGTGGCTTACAAACCCACGACAAGTAGCTTACAAACCTACGACAAGTGGCTTACAAACCCACGAAAATCAAAATCATTTAAACTACTTTGTACAAGTTCTCGAGTCCTGTGGAGGAGCTCTGTAGGAAGGTTCTTGCAATTTCAGTTTGAATAGATTTTTCAAAATGTTTCTAAATCTGTTTTCAAAATGTTTTATCTTTCAAAATCATGCTTTCAAAAATATTTTCAAACTTTGTTTTAGCCTTGAAATATTCCTCTATTCTGATTTTAAAAACTTCTATTTTTAAAACATCAAAACTTATTCTGATTTTAAATATTACTTATATAATTGACGGTCTATATCAATTATATATATATATATTTAAAATAATGTTTTATATTCATTCTCTATCTCAAAATATTGTTTAAACACTTTGCTTTGCTTCAGAGAAGATTCAACTTGTTTTAAATTCAATTGTCTTACAACATTTCTATAATTTTGAACTGAGAGATGTCGACATATGGGGATACCCCATGTCGACATGGTGACAGTTGGATTCAAAATTCAATTTTCAAAAGAAGTGTCCATTCGTTCGAAAACCTTTCCAATGGTTATGACTGTTGTGCATCTATATAAAGGCTTCCAAAACGAATTTTTTTTAATAACTACTTTCTTATTTTTCTTCACTCTTTCTTCTCCACCATTCCATATCCATAAAACTTCATATTTTCAAGATCGTGCCATCATTCTGCCAAATTCTCAATAGGAAATCATTTAGATACTCTCTCTATTTGATTCTCCATCATTCTACTAAAGATCAAAGTGCTATTCAGAGTAATAGGATTAATTTGTATTCAAAAAGTCCATAGAGTCTATCCATTCTAAAGGATTGTTATTAAGAAGTATTAGGGTGATCTTGTGTCCCGTAAATCAAGAGAGTTTACCCCATACTCGGAGATAGGAGGGTTCCTCGAGGCCTTAGAAATTTAGGGTTGTAATTTGGATATTGGCTTATAAAAATCTGTACAAGGATATTGCCTTGGTGTAGGACTGGATGTAGGAGGATTCCGAACCAGTATAAAATCCGGTGTGTTCTTTCCTTTTACTTGCTTTACTTTACTATTTGCATTTGTTATATGTTCTGTGATCATTCTGTGTTACAATTCTGTTTAAATTTGTGTTGAAAGTTTTAATTTAGTCATATAGTTCATATATTCTGTAAAACACTATTCACCCCCCGTCTAGTGTTATTTCTGCCTTAAGATCCTTAATCCGCATCCCCAACAATTGGTATCAGAGCACTGGTTTTCATTATTTTCATAATCTGAAATTTTGAAAAGTTTTAATGGCACAACACACTAATAATGTCACTTCTACTTCTGTCAACACAAGCACTAACACTATTTCATTTGTAGAAGGTCAGTCTACTGTCAGACCACCACTTTTTAATGGTAGTAATTACGCATATTGGGCATGTAGGATGAAAATTTATTTACAATCCATAAGTTTAGATACTTGGAATATGACACAAATTGAATATGTTGAACCAACTACTAATTTTGCCCAGTGGACTACTGAGCAAAAGACGGTTGCACAAAACAATTCTAAGGCTATGAATATACTATGTTGTTCACTAGATAGGAATGAGTTTAATAGAGTCTCTGTTTGTAAGTCTGCATTTGAAATCTGGAAAACTTTGCAAGTAACTCATGAAGGAACAAGCAAAGTTAAACAGACTAAAATTTCCATATTAACTAACCAGTTTCAATTGTTTAAAATGCATGACAATGAGTCCATTTCCGACATGTATTGTCGATTTCAAGATATTGTACATTCATTGATTGCTTTAGGAAAGGGTTTCTCAGAAGAAGATCAAGTCAGAAAAATACTCTATTCACTCACTCCAGAATGGGATCAAAAGACACTTACTATTGAAGAGGCAAATGATGTTAGTCAATTGAAGATCGAAGAGTTAATCGGTAATCTTATGTATTATGAAGTTCAACTACAAGGAAGAAAAGAATCTAAGGCAACGGAAAAGAAATCGATCGAATTCAAAGAAACAAATGGAGATTCAGAACAAGATAGTGATGAAGAAATTGCTTTCATGATCAGAAATTTCAGAAAGTTTCTGAAGTATAGAAAGATGAATAACTTTAAAAGAAATGATCAAAGGAATTCCAGAAATACTTCGGAGAACAACAACAATTACAACAACAACAACAACAACAATAGTGATAGATGCTACAACTGCAACAAAACAGGGCACTACAAGATAGATTGTCCATATCCAGACAAACAGACATTTCAACCAAATAACGAACAACTAAGGAAAAGAAAGAAGGCATATGCAGCAACTCTTGACGATTCAGATTCATCCAGTGATGATGAGAAGAAAACTGATAATTCAAATCTGTGCTTCACTGCTATTCTCGAATCGGAAGACGATCGGAGTTTAGATCTAAAAATAGGTACACATTTATTTTAATTTTATTGGATGCTTGTTTGTTTTGATTTTGTTTGCAATTCCTTGAATTTTTTAAATTCAAAATCACCCTTTGAAATTTGAATCTTTAAATTCAAAATAATATTATTTTAATAATATTTTAAATATTAAAGTATTTTAATATTATTATATTTAATATTATCACTGGAATTATATATAGATATAGAATATAGATTAGTTTTCTTAAGATTTTAGGAATTTCTTGGATTTTAGAAATAGACACCCCTTTTCAAATTCAACAGGCACATGTCGACATGCCAGGATACCCCATGTCGACATGTCTCTTAGAAATTTGATTTTAAAATTTGAATTCAAACTTTTGAATTTCCCTCCACCTTTTCACTTACTTCAAAATTCTGAAAAGATACCCCTTGACCAGAGAACATGACTTTAGAGAATCTATTTAATATACTTCTCTTATCATCTCTTTTCACTTTATTCTCATAATTCAAACTTTCTTCATTATCTTCTACTCCTCTCAAACACTTATCAATGGCTTCCTCAAGTACCCCATCAACTATGAGGCTGACCAAATCCATCAAAAATGATCTTTTTAATGACCCGGAGGCTATCAAAGCTTACATAAGTTACCTAAACTATGGTAAAGTCAATACGAGAAAATTTTCTATTTCTGATGATTTTGCTTCTTATGAAATCGATCAACTTTTTGAAGAAAACTCCATTCTTAGCTTGATTGATAACAAGCAAAATGATTTCATTTGTTATCCAAACCTTGTCAAAATGTTTTATGCAAACCTAAACCGTGAATTTTATAATGGAAATGAAGATCAAATTTGGAGTAGTGTTAAAGGAACACTTATTGTTTTGGATTCCGATATTTTGGGTACTATTTTGGGTTGCAAATCTTTCGGTATGAATCTCTCGCAATTTCAAATCAATGAAACCGATCGAGAGACATTTCATCACATTTTTGAAAGCGATGACCACATGGATTTTAAGAATCGCTTTTTCCGCCCAAAAGCAAGAATTGTCAACCTTCTTATTCAACACACCATTATTCCTAGGTCGGGAAACTACAATAATCCCACCTCAAAAGTGTGTAAAGCTCTTTTTGCTATATTTGGAAAATATGATATTAATTGGGCACAAACTATTTTGGATGAGTTAAGACCCAAAAATTTTACTATGGGAGAAAACACTCTTTATCATGGAATCTATCTTACTCGGATTTTCAATTATTTTGGTGTGGATGTTAAAAAGGAAGAGTTTGTAAGTAGGAAAGTGTTCAATCATGGGAACATTTCTCTTATGAAAATCCCACTATGTTTCAACCGTATGAAACACTTACCGAAAAGGAAGAGAGATTTGCTCATGAAGAGATGGAAGAAGAGGGAGAAGAAGAGGAAGAAGAAGGGGAAGGAATGGAAATTGAAGAAGAAGAAGAAGAAGATGAAGAAACCTCTTTGTAAAGTATAGAGTATCCACATACACCCGCCAATCCGTCCAACAAAACCATACTCAAGAACCAAAAGATACTTGCTCCAAAGCAAAAGGTTCTTAAGAGATCTATTAGCAAGAAAATGGATAAAATCTCTACCAAGATCGACAAGTTCTTTGGGAAGATAGGCAGGAAACTTGGCTTGTCCTCATCATCATCTTCATCAAACTAATCCTAGCCATTACCTCTCTAGCTATCTTTTATCTATCTTTGTATTTTCTATTTTTTTGGTTAATATTATGTAATGTTAACTAATATAAGTAATGCTATCTTATTCTCTGTTTTCCATCTTTATATATCTCTGATAGTTATTTATTTTAAGTTTATATAGGTCCACTAGTTTAAAAATAAACTTAGAAATCAAAAATAACTTAACTTGGTCATTCTGTCTAGACCATGCCGACATGCCCCATCCCCCCATATCGACATATAACAGTCAAAAAGTAGTTACAATTTCTAACTTCAAATTCTTGTAGCTACCAATTGACAATTCATTTTGAACGGCCAATGACTCCTATAAATACCTATTTCTTCCAGAAAAACTCCTCTACCTTCATTTCTATTCATCTCCTCTCATACTTTAACTTATTTCTTAAATTATGGCTTCTCCAATTAAGAATTTAGGTGAAAATCTTGAAGAAACTCTTACTTCTTTCAAGAATATTCTCTCTTTTATACTTAGAAATCAAAGGCACTTAGAATTAAGCCAAATGCAGATAATCAAAGAGCAAGAAAAACACTTCGACGCACTTCGTTGGATGATCTCAAGCCTTAGCAAAGACGAACCCGAAGCAAATCCACCAGTCACTCTCGACAAAGATAATTGGGATATTATCAAAACTGATCCTATCTTTGGAGAAGATGGATGGGTGGAAGTCCCAAGGAATGTCTGATCATTATGTATGTTTGTTTGTTTGATTTAGATTTGATTAGGATTTGATTGAATTGTTTACTTAAGTTTGATTTGGATTTGGTTTGTATATAACTTCATATACTATACATGATTGGTTTGCTATGTATGATATTTATTTGATTGTCAAGTTACACTTATATATATGCTCACACACTTGATCACTTACACGTTCACTTTACACTTTTATTCTATATATACTTGATTATCTTAGAACAGGTGAATCTTTTATTCCTTTTTGCTGATGTCAAAGGGGGGGAAAGTTATAAAAATATATGTGCTTGGTTTAAGAGGGAGTCATGGAGTAAGGGGGAGTTGTAGTTTTAATAAGAAATCACGGAGTAAGGGGGAGTTATGGCATGGTAAGAATATTTTATAAATAAAGGTTGTCATCATCAAAAAGGGGGAGATTGTTAGGAGATGAGTTGATGATGTTTTGATGACAACAACCTTATATAGTTATTATACTTTACTTTATAAAATATATACTAACATTTCCATACAGATAGATAGATATATATATATATAGGAAGTATATGCAGGTATCATCGAAGACTGATCAGTATAAAGACTCAAGCATCAAGATGAAGATTAGAGATTCAAGATTCAAGACACTAGAGAATCAAGATTTCAAGATCTCAAGATAAGTGTCTAGTATTTTGTTAAAACTTCATAATAGAACTCTCATCTTTCTTTCAATTTTCTTTTGGGATGGAACCCAATTTCTATCGAAACCAGTGGCTTACAAACCCAAGACAAGTAGCTTACAAACCTACGACAAGTGGCTTACAAACCCACGAAAATCAAAATCATTTAAACTACTTTGTACAAGTTCTCGAGTCCTATGGAGGAGCTCTGTAGGAAGGTTCTTGCAATTTCAGTTTGAATAGATTTTTCAAAATGTTTTTAAATCTGTTTTTAAAATGTTTTAGCTTTCAAAATCATGTTTTCAAAAATATTTTCAAACTTTGTTTTAGCCTTGAAATATTCCTCTATTCTGATTTTAAAAACTTCTATTTTTAAAACATCAAAACTTATTCTGATTTTAAATATTACTTATATAATTGATGGTCTATATCAATTATATATATATATTTAAAATAATGTTTTATATTCATTCTCTATCTCAAAATATTGTTTAAACACTTTATTTTTCTTCAGAGAAGTTTCAACTTGTTTTAAATTCAATTGTCTTTACAAAACAACATTTCTATAATTTTGAACTGAGGGATGTCGACATATGGGGATACCCCATGTCGACATGGTGACAGTTGGATTCAAAATTCAATTTTCAAAAGAAGTGTCCATTCGTTCGAAAACCTTTCGCCAATGGCTATGACTGTTGTGCATCTATATAAAGGCTTCCAAAACGACTTTTTTCAATAACTACTTTCTTATTTTGCTTCAATCTTTCTTCCCCACCATTCCATATCCATAAAACTTAATATTTTGAAGATCGTGCCATCATTCTGCCAAATTCTCAATAGGAAATCATTTATATACTCTCTCTATTTGATTCTCCATCATTCTACTAAAGATCAAAGTGCTATTCAGAGTTATAGGATTAATTTGTATTCGAAAAGTCCATAGAGTCTATCCATTCAAAAGGATTGTTATTAAGAAGTATTAGGGTGATCTTGTGTCCCGTAAATCAAGAGAGTTTACCCCAGACTCGGAGATAGGAGGGTTCCTCAAGGCCTTAGAAATTGAGGGTTGTAATTTGGATATTGGCTTATAAAAATCTGTGCAAGGATATTGCCTTGGTGCAGGACTGGATGTAGGAGGATTCCGAACCAGTATAAAATCCGGTGTGTTCTTTCCTTTTACTTGCTTTACTTTACTATTTGCATTTGTTATATGTTCTGTGTTCATTCTGTGTTAAAATTCTGTTTAGATTTGTGTTGAAAGTTTTAATTTAGTCATATAGTTCATATAATCTTTAAAACACAATTCACCCCCCCCCCCCTCTAGTGTTATTTCTGCCTTAAGATCCTTAATCCGCATCCCCAACAATTGGTATCAGAGCATTGGTTTTCATTATTTTCATAATCTGAAATTTTGAAAAGTTTTAATGGCACAACACACTAATAATGTCACTCCTACTTCTGTCAACACAAGCACTAACACTAGTTCATTTGTAGAAGGTCAGTCTACAGTCAGACCACCACTTTTTAATGGCAGTAATTATGCATATTGGGCAGGTAGGATGAAAATTTATTTACAATCCATAAGTTTAGATACTTGGAATATGACACAAATTGAATATGTTGAACCAACTACTAATTTTGCCCAGTGGACTACTGAGCAAAAGACAGTTGCATAAAACAATTCTAAGGCTATGAATATACTATTTTGTTCACTAGATAGGAATGAGTTTAATAGAGTCTCTGTTTGTAAGTCTGCATTTGAAATCTGGAAAACTTTGCAAGTAACTCATGAAGGAACAAGCAAAGTTAAACAGACTAAAATTTCCATATTAACTAACCAGTTTCAATTGTTTAAAATGCATGACAATGAGTCCATTTCCGACATGTATTGTCGATTTCAAGATATTGTACATTCATTGGTTGCTTTAGGAAAGGGTTTCTCAGAAGAAGATCAAGTCAGAAAAATACTCAATTCACTCACTCCAGAATGGGATCAAAAGATACTTACTATTGAAGAGGCAAATGATGTTAGTCAATTGAAGATCGAAGAGTTAATCGGTAATCTAATGTCTTATGAAGTTCAACTACAAGGGAGAAAAGAATCTAAGGCAACGGAAAAGAAATCGATTGCATTCAAAGCAACAACTGGAGATTCAGAACAAGATAGTGATGAAGAAATTGCTTTCATGACCAGAAATTTCAGAAAGTTTCTGAAGTATAGAAAGATGAATAACTTTAAAAGAAATGATCAAAGGAATTCCAGAAATACTTCGGAGAACAACAACAATTACAACAACAACAACAACAATGGTGATAGATGCTACAACTGCAACAAAACAGGGCACTACAAGATAGATTGTCCATATCCAGACAAACAGACATTTCAACCAAATAACGAACAACTAAGGAAAAGAAAGAAGGCATGTGCAGCAACTCTTGACGATTCAGATTCATCCAGTGATGATGAGAAGAAAACTGATAATTCAAATCTGTGCTTCACTGCTATTCTCGAATCGGAAGACGATCGGCGTTTAGATCTAAAAATAGGTACACATTTATTTTAATTTTATTGGATGCTTGTTTGTTTTGATTTTGTTTGCAATTCCTTGAATTTTCTAAATTCAAAATCACCCTTTGAAATTTGAATTTTTAAATTCAAAATAATATTATTTTAATAATATTTTAAATATTAAAATATTTTAATATTATTATATTTAATATTATTACTGGAATTATATATAGATATAGAATATAGATTAGTTTTCTTAAGATTTTAGGAATTTCTTAGATTTTAGAAATAGACACCCCTTTTCAAATTCAACAGGCACATGTCGACATGTCTCTCTGAAATTTGATTTCAAAATTTGAATTCAAACTTTTGAATTTCCCTCCACCTTTTCACTTACTTCAAAATTCTGAAAAGATACCTCTTGACCAGAGAACATGACTTTAGAGAATCTATTTAATATACTTCTCTTGTCATCTCTTTTCACTTTATTCTCATAATTCCAACTTTCTTCATTATCTTCTACTCCTCTCAAACACTTATCAATGGCTTCCTCAAGTACCCCATCAACTATGAGGCTGACCAAATCCATCAAAAATGATCTTTTTAATGACCCGAAGGCTATCAAAGCTTACATAAGTTATCTAAACTATGGTAAAGTCAATACGAGAAAATTTTCTATTTCTGATGATTTTTCTTCTTATGAAATCGATCAACTTTTTGAAGAAAACTCCATTCTTAGCTTGATTGATAACAAGCAAAATGATTTCGTTTGTTATCCAAACCTTGTCAAAATGTTTTATGCAAACCTAAACCGTGAATTTTATAATGGAAATGAAGATCAAATTTGGAGTAGTGTTAAAGGAACACTTATTGTTTTGGATTCCGATATTTTGGGTACTATTTTGGGTTGCAAATCTTTCGGTATGAATCTCTCGCAATTTCAAATCAATGAAATCGATCGAGAGACTTTTCATCACATTTTTGAAAGCGAGACCACATGGATTTTAAGAATCGCTTTTTCCGCCCAAAAGCAAGAATTGTCAACCTTCTTATTCAACACACCATTATTCCTAGGTCGGGATACTACAATAATCCCACCTCAAAAGTGTGTAAAGCTCTTTTTTCTATATTTGAAAAATATGATATTAATTGGGCACAAACTATTTTGGATGAGTTAAGACACAAAAATTTTACTATGGGAGAAAACACTCTTTATCATGGAATCTATCTTACTCGGATTTTCAATTATTTTGGTGTGGATGTTAAAAGGAAGAGTTTGTAAGTGGGAAAGTGTTAAATCATGTGAACATTTCCCTTATGAAAATCCCACTTATATTTCAACCGTATGAAACACTTACCGAAAAGGAAGAGAGACTTGCTCATGAAGAGATGGAAGAAGAGGGAGAAGAAGAGGAAGAAGAAGGGGAAGGAATGGAAATTGAAGAAGAAGAATAAGATGAAGAAACCTCTTTGGAATGTATATAGTATCCACATACACCCGACAATCCGTCCAACAAAACCACACTCAAGAACCAAAAGATACTTGCTCCAAAGCAAAAGGTTCTTAAGAGATCTATTAGCAAGAAAATGGATAAAATATCTACCAAGATCGACAAGTTCTTTGGGAAGATAGGCAGGAAACTTGGCTTGTCCTCATCATCATCTTCATCAAACTAATCCTAGCCATTATCTCTCTAGCTATCTTTTATCTATCTTTGTATTTTCTATTTTTTTTGGTTAATATTATGTAATGTTAACTAATATAAGTAATGTTATCTTATTCTCTGTTTTCCATCTTTATATATCTCTGATACTTAGTTATTTTAAGTTTATATAGGTCCACTAGTTTAAAAATAAACTTAGAAATCAAAAACAACTTAACTTGGTCATTCTGTCTAGACCATGCCGACATGCCCCATCCCCGCATGTCGACATATAACAGTCAAAAAGTAGTTACAATTTTTAACTTCAAATTCTTGTAGCTACCAATTGATATTCATTTTGAACGGCCAATAACTCCTATAAATACCTATTTCTTCCAGAAAAACTTCTCTACCTTCATTTCTATTCATCTCCTCTCATACTTCAACTTATTTCTTAAATTATGGCTTCTCCAATTAAGAATTTAAGTGAAAATCTTGAAGAAACTCTTACTTCTTTCAAGAATATTCTCTCTTGATACTTAGAAATCAAAGGCACTTAGAATTAAGCCAAATGCAGATGATCAAAGAGCAAGAGAAACACTTCGACGCACTTCGTTGGATGATCTCAAGCCTTAGCAAAGACGAACCCGAAGCAAATACACCAGTCACTCTTGACAAAGATAATTGGGATGCTATCAAAACTGATCCTATCTTTGGAGAAGATGGATGGGTGGAAGTCCCAAGGAATGTCTGATCATTATGTATGTTTGTTTGATTTAGATTTGATTAGGATTTGATTGAATTGTTTACTTAAGTTTGATTTGGATTTGGTTTGTATATAACTTCATATACTATACATGATTGGTTTGCTATGTATGATATTTATTTGATTGTCAAGTTACACTTATATATATGCTCACACACTTGATCACTTACACGTTCACTTTACACTTTTATTCTATATATACTTGATTATCTTAGAACAGGTGAATCTTTTATTCCTTTTTGCTGATGTCAAAGGGGGGGAAAGTTATAAAAATATATGTGCTTGGTTTAAGAGGGAGTCATGGAGTAAGGGGGAGTTGTAGTTTTAATAAGAAATCACGGAGTAAGGGGGAGTTATGGCATGGTAAGGATATTTTATAAATAAAGGTTGTCATCATCAAAAAGGGGGAGATTGTTAGGAGCTGAGTTGATGATGTTTTGATGACAACAACCTTATATAGTTATTATACTTTACTTTATAAAATATATACTAACATTTCCATACAGATAGATAGATATATATATATATAGGAAGTATATGCAGGTATCATCGAAGACTGATCAGTATAAAGACTCAAGCATCAAGATGAAGATTAGAGATTCAAGATTCAAGACACTAGAGAATCAAGATTTCAAGATCTCAAGATAAGTGTCTAGTATTTTGTTAAAACTTCATAATAGCACTCTCATCTTTCTTCCAATTTTCTTTTGGGATGGAACCCAATTTCTATCGAAACCAGTGGCTTACAAACCCAAGACAAGTAGCTTACAAACCTACGACAAGTGGCTTACAAACCCACGAAAATCAAAATCATTTAAACTACTTTGTACAAGTTCTCGAGTCCTATGGAGGAGCTTTGTAGGAAGGTTCTTACAATTTCAGTTTGAGTAGATTTTTCAAAATGTTTTGAAATCTGTTTTTAAAATGTTTTAGCTTTCAAAATCATGTTTTCAAAAATATTTTCAAACTTTGTTTTAGCCTTGAAATATTCCTCTATTCTGATTTTAAAAACTTCTATTTTTAAAACATCAAAACTTATTCTGATTTTAAAAATTACTTATATAATTGACGGTCTATATCAATTATGTATATATATATATTTAAAATAATGTTTTATATTCATTCTCTATCTCAAAATATTGTTTAAACACTTTACTTTGCTTCAGAGAAGTTTCAACTTGTTTTAAATTCAATTGTCTTTACAAAACAACATTTCTATAATTTTGAACTGAGGGATGTCGACATATGGGGATACCCCATGTCGACATGGTGACAGTTGGATTCAAAATTCAATTTTCAAAAGAAGTGTCCATTCATTCAAACACCTTTCGCCAATGGTTATGACTGTTGTGCATCTATATAAAGGCTTCCAAAACGAATTTTTTTAATAACTACTTTCTTATTTTGCTTCACTCATTCTACCCCACCATTCCATATCCATAAAACTTCATATTTTGAAGATCGTGCCATCATTCTGCCAAATTATCAATAGGAAATCATTTAGATACTCTCTCTATTTGATTCTCCATCATTCTACTAAAGATCAAAGTGCTATTCAGAGTTATAGGATTAATTTGTATTCGAAAAGGCCATAGAGTCTATCCATTCAAAAGGATTGTTATTAAGAAGTATTAGGGTGGTCTTGTGTCCCGTAAATCAAGAGAGTTTACCCCAGACTCGGAGATAGGAGGGTTCCTCAAGGCCTTAGAAATTGTGGGTTGTAATTTGGATATTGGCTTATAAAAATCTGTGCAAGGATATTGCCTTGGTGCAGGACTGGATGTAGGAGGATTCCGAACCAGTATAAAATCCGGTGTGTTTGTAACGATCGCGATTTTTCGTTGCCGAAAAACCGAATATTTACGGGTTTTAAAAAAAGAATTTAAGAAAAAAGAAAAAGAAACAAGAAGAGAGAAGAAGGTAGAACATAGAAGAAAGAACATAGAAAAATAGAGCGAAAAGAAAACAGAAAGAACATAGAACATTTTAAAATAGAAGAAAAAGAGAATAGGGAGGAAACGGAACAGAAAATAACAGAACAACATCAGAATCTCACAATTCGCAGCGGAACAACATATAATAATAAATCAATAATCTTTAAACGAAGAACTATATCAGTTATTACTTTTTATTCATTACATTTCATCATCAGAGTGTACAACATCATACAACAACAGTGCAGCGGAAAAAGAAATACTATACATAATAATACGCCATGCCATCCATCTTGCCTCCAGCTACTCCAGAATATCCAGAATATCCTGATAAACCTAACTCTTAACTGCCCGTGTGGAAATTGGTGGGCACCCAGAGTTTAGGAAGGAAAATAATAAACTCCGAGTCAGTCATGTGACTGGTGTGAGAACTCAAAACAGTTTATTTATCTCTAAAATCAAAATAGAGGAATATTTTTAAATCAATTCGCAATGCTTTTTAAAAGTGAGACTACCATAAGGCCTCCCGCACACACACACATGCAAACTCAGAATCGGAGGAGATTTCTCCTTATGATAGTCAAAGATGCTTGATACGCATTTAAAAGAACATTTCATATTATTATTAGTGTATAGTGTAGGAGAAATTCATTTCGAAAGTAGAATATAAATCTTAGCCAACATACGACCATTATCGTATGCCTACTATAGCTACCATCCAAACAGTGGGGCGCCACCATAAGTGAATGATAGGTTCTACAACTAATACCGTACAAGTCACGTATTGTTTCTTTGGATTTCCAACGAATGATCAGGCCAAGGAACTTCCCATTGCCACATGAGATTGCCTTTGGATGGACATCCCCGAGAACCAAACCGGATCTCTACCAACACAAGGCCGGGTTACCCCTAACTGAGTAACAACTGACCGAATATGCCATCCCCCGGTCCTTTGGGACCTTTCACCGAGCGCTCGTAATCAATTCACACAATCATAACAAAGTGTTTTCAACATGAGTAAGTATCTGGGCTCCATACCATGATACCACCCTTTTCCAGAAGGAAATGCACACATCCTAAAGGGCGCTACCCCTCATAACCTTGCCGCATCTTTCCTGTTTTGACCATTCACGGGGTGTGAGGCTCGACGAAGTCACGTCCACAAAAACATACTTTATACAAAAGCCATGCTTTGGGTCAACAAATGATCATAGAAATGATCACCAGGATAGACGATCAAATAAACGATCCTATCACAAATAATCAACACAATGATCATTTCACCGCAACACTCAGCATGTCACATTACCAAATTGGGAATATATCGCTGATAACATTCAACTACATAACCTCTGAGCTCGTACGTCTCAGAGAAGGGTGTTAAGCTAAAAGAATAAATTCTCCGCCACCAACAGAAATATATTTGAAAGAAATCGGCTTTATATCTCAACTTGTAATGTCAGACATACAATCCATACAAGTCTGTTCCGGGCTTGAACAGAACCGAAGGCACTTCTTACGAAGCCCTTGCAATCCGGGTATTCACAATCCCGATCGAATTTCCCATCACTTAAGGAATCTCTATACCAGGAGCTACCCAGTGCAGAGACAATCGATAGGTCATCCTATCGCTTTCACAAATACTCGGTCTTCAACACCGATCTTCAATGCAATTCACAACGACGTATCACATATTCGGAATGGGTTATACGACCCCATGGTCCTTTCCCGGTTAACCCGAATAGTGAGCGCTTATTCAAAAATAAGTGTGGCCTTCAAATTCAAACAAATCACATCAATTACCCATTCAAAGGGAAATATTGATAGTCGGTTATTGAACTATCAATGGATATGCACACATCACCAGTTTCCAAATAATTTTCCAAATTATTTATTTTCCAAAATATCTTCACTAGATATATAATTTCAATACTTCAAAAATAAATCAATATTTATTTTTAAACAAATTCTCCTTTTCATTCATAAATTCCATAGTGAATTTATAATCCAAAATATCTATGAATATTTGATTCCAATTATTCATTTCAATATTCCTTTTCAATTTATCTTCAAAAAGATAAATTCTCAAAATATTCGCTTTATATTGGAAAACATTTCCTTGCTTATTTATTCATAAGTAATTCACAAATTTTATTTATTTTCAACACTTGGAAAATATTCAATATACTTAAATCGAAATTAAGTACATATTTCATTCTTTAAGGAAATCATTCTCTTAAACATATTTATTTGGGCCAAAACGAATGTTGCGTAAAACATCGTTACGACAACCCAAAATCACTAGTATAGGGATTCGAAATTAAAATAGATATATAAATCCCAATACTATACAAAACATTTCCTTTCGGAAATCATTTACTATAACAATAGTGTTATAGTTCACCATTTCCTTCTATTTCTCGAAAACGTCTATTTCAACAATAAATGTTGAAATCTATGGTTTCGAATCTCAATGCATTTAAAACATCGTAAGGTCGTTTTAATTCTATTTAAAACATCACATTCAAAACAATTCCTTTAACATATTATTCACTATTCAAAAACGTGAATATACTTATTTACAAATTTCATCCTTTCTATTCATTTTATTTTAAAGGATTATTCACAGTCAAAAACGTGAATATAACTCCATAAATAAATCATAACAATTTACTTATCAAAATAAGTCGTTTGTGAATTTATAAAACAACGTTTATAAATTCCATTTCTATTTATTTATAACAACTTCCTTTTATAAATTCCTTTATTAACCTATTCGATTTATAACTCAATTATAAATCAAAAGTTCACATTATAAGTTAAATGCTTATAAAACAATTACTTTACAAAAATCGTTCCTTTGAACTTCATAATTATAAATCGTATAACTTATAAGATTCAATTATTTATCCAAATATATTCTTTAATAATTTCACAAAATTTATAAATCTTACTATTTATAAATTTCACTTATAACTTCACCATTTATAATTCTATAAATTTCATTCATTTCTGAAATCCATTTTCACTTCATTCAAACACTTATAAAAACTCGTTTTATAATTCCAAGGTTTTAATTTATAAATATCAATTTATAAATCCTTTATAAAATCAATTTATACTATTATTTTAAAACATCCTTAATCTCCTTTATTATTTCACCATTTCGATTCATAAAATAATTAAATTTTATAAATCCTATATTTAAACTTTTTTACAATAAATTCAAAAATCCAATTTAAACTATTTTATAAAATCATTAGCATCATATTCTCAAAAATCAGTTTTTAACTATATTTCTCAAAAATCATAATTTTTTATAACTTTAAAAATTATAACGTTTATTTGTTTAAAATGGATCAATTCCAAAATTATTTTATAAAATGCGTACTTTTCAAAAATCACTTTAAAATCATTTTAAAGTTTCAAAATTTGGTCCAATGATGCTACACACCAAATAGTCAATCACGACTACAACGATATCATATATCGATATGATAATCCATCAAATATCAAAATATCTGAAATCAAATAAATACTGTTGAGGAATCCAGTTGGATCCCTCCAACCTGTTTCCTGCATCCACAAACATTAGCACAATACCAATTTCGCTCCATTACGAAATTATCGCGGTATATGTTTTTATTAAATATTATCCGCTTAATAGACGGCGCAATAGGGTCTCATCCGCTAAACAAATAAATGCGGGAAATCAATAACTCCAATATATACATATGCCAATATATATATATATTGCTATTATATATAATACCAATTTCACTATTTATGAAATATTCGCGGTATATGTTTTTAATAAATAACATCCGCTTACTAACGGCGCATAATGTCTATTTTAACAATCAATAGATATCAATCATCATTCAAGCATGCATTCAAATATTTTAAATCTAACTATTTAAAATAAAATCGAAACTGATTCGATTGAGTGAGAAGTTCTCACCTTGATTTCAATTTCGTTTTAGCGATTTATTTCGAATAAAATTAAACGGACGTTTAATTTTACCCAAAATTCTCACTAACTCCAAACGACTCCAACCAATTTCATCGCGTAGTGCTCGTCCATACGATTCCAACGCAACTGGTTTCGCGCGTTTTCGACCTCGTATGAAAAAGATATGAATTTTTGAAGTCTCACGATTTAAACTATAATTAATTTACAACATAATTTATAATCTTAAACCTAGGCCGTAGATCTTGCTTCCACCCCATCTGGACCGTGCATTTCTTCTTCCCATCTCTCTCGTTTCGTTGTTCACGCGTGCAGTAAAGAGGCCGAACCCATATTTCGATTCTAGGGTTTGAATTTGCACCCAACACGATCCACTTCGCGACGATCAGAGAGCCTCACGTCGAAGCCCCCACCACCACCTACCAACGCCGGCCGACCGCACCTTCGTGGCCCCCCCCCTTGCGCGTGAAACGCGTGCGCACTGTCCCCCAAACGCGGCCACGATTCTCACTCCACGGTCGACGAAAGCCCATCTCCACCGTACGGATTTAAAGATCTCATTTAGCTCTTCGATTTTGCTTCAGGAAGTTTTTAACGAAAGCTTGTGGATTGGGAGAGATTGAGGGATGAAAAAGGGACGTTTCTGGCCGTGCATGACAATGGAGGCGGCTAGTTTTTGGTTTCTTTTTTTTTTTATTTTTTTTTAGAGTGAAGGCCTATTTATAAGGAACCGACGAAACACTATTCAATCCGGAAATTCCGAACTCCGATTCACGCGCCGTAACCAGCGTTTCTAGGGTTTACCCTGCGTTCCGGACACAATGGAACAGGTTTCGAAAGCTAATTCGGACATCTGTGCGAGTTATGGCAATAAATGTTCAATTTGAATTAAACCGATTTAAACGATTTTCTAGGCGTTTTAATTTGTACCGGACAAACGGTAAATCCAATTGATACGAAATTTGAAACTTTACAATAATATCACATTACGGATCCGATGAAACTGGTTTCGTTGAAATCCGAGACTTTTTGAAAAATGGCTATTTTAACTCGCCAAATTAAAATTAAAAATAAATCGATGCGTTTCGAGCTGCCACGATCAAACGATAGCTCCGATTGACACGAAATTTGAAATCCGGTAATAACTATCTATTACGGATCCAATGGAATTGGTTTTGTTCAATTCTGAGACTGTTCAAAAATTGACTATTTTCACTAGTCGATTTAATATTAAAATATTCAATTTTCACGAATTAACTTTTAATTCGATTTTAAAAGTTCTAAATATCGTTCTAACTCTAATATGATAAAATAAAATTTTACAAATCATTTTCAATCATATTTAACCCAATTTTCAATTAATTCCATAATTTAGCATATTAAATTATCGATTTAATTATCCAATTAAATCCAATTATTCAAATAAAAATTTATTCGACTTATAAATTCACTTATTAATATCTAAAATTAATTAAATATTAAAATTTAAATTATCAAAAATTCTGGGTCGTTACAATCTTCCCCCCTTAAAAGAATTTCGTCCTCGAAATTATTAAGTAAGAAAAGTTACAGAATCTATTAACTTTCCCAAAATAAATTTAAACTTCTAATAATACTTTACTAAGTTTTCAAATCATACTTAGTTATCTTTTCAAAAACAATTACTATTGTTTAACTTTCAATTCTAAATCAAAGTTAAAGTTTTCAAAAAATTTCAATTTTCTCAAATTTTTTCTAACGCCTTAAATTTTCGGAAAAATTCGCCATAGTCTCCTTTGCGCGGCTCGATCCGAAAAAAAATGACAGTATATATATCACAAATATACATCTCATCAAGTAATGAGGCATCCCGAAGGGAAAAAGTATAAAAGTACGGTATGTAATCCGAGATATGTACCTTATATTTTATTAGCAAGCATATACGGCTAATATAGCGCGAAAACGAGCTCCAAATGCGAAGCAAACGCGATCTGCACCTACTAAACACTCAACAAACAACATGAGAATCATGCATATAGACAATAGTATCGATATACAACATATAGCAACATAATAACTATACGTGTCACATAGCAAATGCATCCAATAGCAATATATATTCAACCATCAACCAACTATCATTCATAACCAATAAATATTCATTCATATTCTCATTAATATTTTAATGAATTGGTTTTCAATTTAATCACATTTGATTCATTAACAATGGATGTTTTCTAACATTTATTTTCAATTAGTTTATATTCACTAATTCATATTCAAGTTGGTTCACTTCCAAATTAAATTCAATTCTATTCAAATTTATTTACCTTTAATTTGAATTCAATTATATAGCTTTCAATTTCGCTAATTTACTTTCATTAACACTTAATGAATTATATACAATCAATCAACAATCAATGTATATCAATTACAACCAAATTACTTTGCTTACAATTGGTTTAATTAAATTGATTCTCATTCAATTATTCAAATTCCAATAACATTAGATTTTAATGAATTACACTTATATTCATTATTTCATATCAATTATTCACATTCAATTTATTTACATTCAATCCATTAATTTAATTCAATTTACCAAAAGTTGAATTTCATTACATAACTCAAGTTTATATTTATCACTTCACTTTATTATTTTACTTTGATACCAATATCAATTCCATTCATAAATATATTCATATAGTTTCACTTCTTATATATATAAGTTTATTTCACAATTGTAAATTACTTTAATTATAATTCAATTCTTATAATTCATTTGCTTATACAATTATTCTTCTATTTAGATTATTCAAACAACTAAACAATCCACTTATATACACTTTAATAATTCTGAAAAATTATTTCTTTATATATAAAATATACTCAAGGTAAAATTATTTCATTTACCCATTTTTTTAAAACCATATTGTGTCGAATTGTTCTATTCAAGTGTTTAGAAACCCCTTCGGCATAGTCTTACGGACCACGCTGACGAAAGTTCATATGCCACTCAATAAACCAATCATCACAATATAAAACAATTTTATATATTCACTAACAAATACGCTCTCATAGCTATTATTACTCTCAAACTCATTCTAGAGTACTACTGACTCTATCTCTAATGAATAATACCCAACAGAACCATGGTTGTCGCTTAACCATAAGCTCTGATACCAAAATGTAACGATCGCGATTTTTCATTGCCGAAAAACCGAATAGTTATGGGTTTTAAAAAAAGAATTTAAGAAAAAAGAAAAAGAAACAAGAAGAGAGAAGAAGGTAGAACATAGAAGAAAGAACATAGAAAAATAGATCGAAAAGAAAGCAGAAAGAACATAGAACATTTTAAAATAGAAGAAAAAGAGAATAGGGAGGAAACGGAACAGAAAATAACAGAACAACATCAGAATCTCACAATTCGCAGCGGAACAACATATAATAATAAATCAATAATCTTTAAACGAAGAACTATATCAGTTATTACTTTTTATTCATTACATTTCATCATCAGAGTGTACAACATCATACAACAACAGTGCAGCGGAAAAAGAAATACTATACATAATAATACGCCATGCCATCCATCTTGCCTCCAGCTACTCCAGAATATCCAGAATATCCTGATAAACCTAACTCTTAACTGCCCGTGTGGAAATTGGTGGGCACCCAGAGTTTAGGAAGGAAAACAATAAACTCCGAGTCAGTCATGTGACTGGTGTGAGAACTCAAAACAGTTTATTTATCTTTAAAATCAAAATAGAGGAATATTTTTAAATCAATTCGCAATGCTTTTTAAAATTGAGACTACCATAAGGCCTCCCGCACACACACACATGCAAACGCAGAATCGGAGGAGATTTCTCCTTATGATAGTCAAAGATGCTTGATACGCATTTAAAAGAACATTTCATATTATTATTAGTGTATAGTGTAGGAGAAATTCATCTCGAAAGTAGAATATAAATCTTAGCCAACATACGACCATTATCGTATGCCTACTATAGCTACCATCCAAACAGTGAGGCGCCACCATAAGTGAATGATAGGTTCTACAACTAATACCGTACAAGTCACGTATTGTTTCTTTGGATTTCCAACGAATGATCAGGCCAAGGAACTTCCCATTGCCACATGAGAATGCCTCTGGATGGACATCCCCGAGAACCAAACCGGATCTCTACCAACACAAGGCCGGGTTACCCCTAACTGAGTAACAACTGACCGAATATGCCATCCCCCGGTCCTTTGGGACCTTTCACCGAGCGCTCGTAATCAATTCACATAATCATAATAAAGTGTTTTCAACATGAGTAAGTATCTGGGCTCCATACCATGATACCATCCTTTTCCAGAAGGAAATGCACACATCCTAAAGGGCGCTACCCCTCATAACCTTGCCGCATCTTTCCTGTTTTGACCATTCACGGGGTGTGAGGCTCGACGAAGTCACGTCCACAAAAACATACTTTATACAAAAGCCATGCTTTGGGTCAACAAATGATCATAGAAATGATCACCAGGATAGACGATCAAATAAACGATCCTATGACAAATAATCAACACAATGATCATTTCACCGCAACACTCAGCATGTCACATTACCAAATTGGGAATATATCGCTGATAACATTCAACTACATAACCTCTGAGCTCGTACGTCTCAGAGAAGGGTGTTAAGCTAAAAGAATAAATTCTCCGCCACCAACAGAAATATATTTGAAAGAAATCGGCTTTATATCTCAACTTGTAATGTCAGACATACAATCCATACAAGTCTGTTCCGGGCTCGAACAGAACCGAAGGCACTTCTTACGAAGCCCTTGCAATCCGGGTATTCACAATCCCGATCGAATTTCCCATCACTTAAGGAATCTCTATACCAGGAGCTACCCAGTGCAGAGACAATCGATAGGTCATCCTATCGCTTTCACAAATACTCGATCTTCAACACCGATCTTCAATGCAATTCACAACGACGTATCACATATTCGGAATGGGTTATACGACCCCATGGTCCTTTCCCGGTTAACCCGAATAGTGAGCGCTTATTCAAAAATAAGTGTGGCCTTCAAATTCAAACAAATCACATCAATTACCCATTCAAAGGGAAATATTGATAGTCGGTTATTGAACTATCAATGGATATGCACACATCACCAGTTTCCAAATAATTTTCTAAATTATTTATTTTCCAAAATATCTTAACTAGATATATAATTTCAATACTTAAAAAATAAATCAATATTTATTTTTAAACAAATTATCCTTTTCATTCATAAATTCCATAGTGAATTTATAATCCAAAATATCTATGAATATTCGATTCCAATTATTCATTTCAATATTCCTTTTCAATTTATCTTCAAAAAGATAAATTCTCAAAATATTCGCTTTATATTGGAAACATTTCCATACTTATTTATTCATAAGTAATTCACAAATTTTATTTATTTTCAACACTTGGAAAATATTCAATATACTTAAATCGAAATTAAGTACATATTTCATTCTTTAAGGAAATCATTCTCTTAAACATATTTATTTGGGCCAAAACGAATGTTGCGTAAAACATCGTTACGACAACCCAAAATCACTAGTATAGGGATTCGAAATTAAAATAGATATATAAATCCCAATACTATACAAAACATTTCCTTTCAGAAATCATTTACTATAACAATAGTGTTATAGTCCACCATTTCCTTTTATTTCTCGAAAACGTCTATTTCAATAATAAATGTTGAAATCTATGGTTTCGAATCTCAATGCATTTCAAACATCGTAAGGTCGTTTTAATTCTATTTAAAACATCACATTCAAAACAATTCCTTTAACATATTATTCACTATTCAAAAACGTGAATATACTTGTTAACAAATTTCATCCTTTCTATTCATTTTATTTTAAAGGATCATTCATAGTCAAAAACGTGAATATAACTCCATAAATAAATCATAACAATTTACTTATCAAAATAAGTCGTTTGTGAATTTATAAAACAACGTTTATAAATTCCATTTCTATTTATTTATAACAACTTCCTTTTATAAATTCCTTTATTAACCTATTCGATTTATAACTCAATTATAAATCAAAAGTTCACATTATAAGTTAAATGCTTATAAAACAATTACTTTACAAAAATCGTTCCTTTGAACGTCATAATTATAAATCGTATAACTTATAAGATTCAATTATTTATCCAAATATATTCTTTAATAATTTCACAAAATTTATAAATCTTACTATTTATAAATTTCACTTATAACTTCACCATTTATAATTCTATAAATTTCATTCATTTCTGAAATCCATTTTCACTTCATTCAAACACTTATAAAAACTCGTTTTATAATTCCAAGGTTTTAATTTATAAATATCAATTTATAAATCCTTTATAAAATCAATTTATACTATTATTTTAAAACATCCTTAATCTCCTTTATTATTTCACCATTTCGATTCATAAAATAATTAAATTTTATAAATCCTATATTTAAACTTTTTTATAATAAATTCAAAAATCAAATTTAAACTATTTTATAAAATCATTAGCATCATATTCTCAAAAATCAGTTTTTAACTATATTTCTCAAAAATCATAATTTTTTATAACTTTAAAAATTATAACGTTTATTTGTTTAAAATGGATCAATTCCAAAATTATTTTATAAAATGCATACTTTTCAAAAATCACTTTAAAATCATTTTAAAGTTTCAAAATTTGGTCCATTGATGCTACACACCAAATAGTCAATCACGACTACAACGATATCATATATCGATATGATAATCCATCAAATATCAAAATATCTGAAATCAAATAAATACTGTTGAGGAATCCAGTTGGATCCCTCCAACCTGTTTCCTGCATCCACAAACATTAGCACAATACCAATTTCGCTCCAGTACGAAATTATCGCGGTATATGTTTTTATTAAATATTATCCGCTTAATAGACGGCGCAATAGGGTCTCATCCGCTAAACAAATAAATGCGGGAAATCAATAACTCCAATATATACATATGCCAATATATATATATTGCTATTATATATAATACCAATTTCACTGTTTATGAAATATTCGCGGTATATGTTTTTAATAAATAACATCCACTTACTAACGGCGCATAATGTCTATTTTAACAATCAATAGATATCAATCATCATTCAAACATGCATTCAAATATTTTGAATCTAACTATTTAAAATAAAATCGAAACTGATTCGATTGAGTGAGAAGTTCTCACCTTGATTTCAATTTCGTTTTAGCGATTTATTTCGAATAAAATTAAATGGACATTTAATTTTACCCAAAATTCTCACTTACTCCAAACGACTCCAATCCAATTTCATCGCGTAGTGCTCGTCCATACGACTCCAACGCAACTGGTTTCGCGCGTTTTCGATCTCGTATGAAAAAGATATGAATTTTTGAAGTTTCACGATTTAAACTATAATTAATTTACAACATAATTTATAATCTTAAACCTAGGCCGTAGATCTTGCTTCCACCCCATCTGGACCGTGCATTGCTTCTTCCCATCTCTCTCGTTTCGTTGTTCACGCGTGCAGTAAAGACACCGAACCCATATTTCGATTCTAGGGTTTGAATTTGCACCCAACACGATCCACTTCGCGACGATCAGAGAGCCTCACGTCGAAGCCCCCACCACCACCTACCAACGCCGCCGACTGCACCTTCGTGGCCCCCCCTTGCGCGTGAAACGCGTGCGCACTGTCCCCCAAACGCGGCCATGATTCTCACTCCACGGTCGACGAAAGCCCATCTCCACCGTACGGATTTAAATATCTCATTTAGCTCTTCGATTTTGCTTCAGGAAGTTTTTAACGAAAGCTTGTGGATTGGGAGAGATTGAGGGATGAAAAAGGGACGTTTCTGGCCGTGCATGACAATGGAGGCGGCTAGGGTTTTTTGGTTTATTTTTTATTTTTATTTTTTTTTAGAGTGAAGGCCTATTTATAAGGAACCGACGAAACACTATTCAATCCGGAAATTCCGAACTCCGATTCACGCGCCGTAACCAGCGTTTCTAGGGTTTACCCCGCGTTCCGGACACAATGGAACAGGTTTCGAAAGCTAATTCGGACATCTGTGCGAGTTATGGCAATAAACGTTCAATTTGAATTAAACCGATTTAAACGATTTTCTAGGCGTTTTAATTTGTACCAGACAAACGGTAAATCCAATTGATACGAAATTTGGAACCTTACAATAATATCACATTACGGATCCGATGAAACTGGTTTCGTCGAAAACCGAGACTTTTTGAAAAATGGCTATTTTAACTCGCTAAATTAAAATTAAAAATAAATCGATGCGTTTCGAGTTGCCACGATCAAACGATAGCTCCGATTGACACGAAATTTGAAATCCGGTAATAACTAACTATTACGGATCCAATGGAATTGGTTTCGTTCAATTTTGAGACTGTTCAAAAATTGACTATTTTCACTAGTCGATTTAATATTAAAATATTCAATTTTCACGAATTAACTTTTAATTCGATTTTAAAAGTTCTAAAATATCGTTCTAACTCTAATATGATAAAATAAAATTTTACAAATCATTTTCAATCATATTTAACCCAATTTTCAATTAATTCCATAATTTAGCATATTAAATTATCGATTTAATTATTCAATTAAATCCAATTATTCAAATAAAAATTTATTCGACTTATAAATTCACTTATTAATATCTAAAATTAATTAAATATTCAAATTTAAATTATCAAAAATTCTGGGTCGTTACAGTGTTCTTTCCTTTTACTTGCTTTACTTTACTATTTGCATTTGTTATATGTTCTGTGTTCATTCTGTGTTAGAATTCTGTTTAGATTTGTGTAGAAAGTTTTAATTTAGTCATATAGTTCATATATTCTTTAAAACACTATTCACCCCCCTCTAGTGTTATTTCTGCCTTAAGATCCTTAATCCGCATCCCCAACAGATTCTTATTATTATAAATATTTCAATCATCAATACTAATTTAGACAAAATTTAACTTGTCGAATTAAAATTTTGAAATTCCCAAATTTCATTAATTACACCCAATTATAAATTTAATTTCCAATAATTTAATTTAATTTACTTTCCATTTATTATTGTCAAATAGATGAATTTATCATTGGATTCATATTTCATTACGTAAATATCTCCAATTTCATCTAAATTTATATTTACATAATATCTAAATATTAAATTTCAAGTATTACTTCAAGTAACGTTGATGTAATGATTATTTATTATTTATTGCAGTTGATTATTAGTTATAATTAAATATACTAAATAGATGGTTAATCTTAAATACTTGTTATCATTAACGTTTTATTTCCTCTTACAAATAAATGCAATTATTACCTATTTCTTCCTTAGTTAATAACCTTCCTATTTCCATTCATTATAACCTAGCAAATTATATCCTTTAATTACGATTAACTATTCTAAATAAATTGGTTCACTTGGTTTCACGCCCTTAAATGCATGTTTCATATAATTTCCATTATTAACAAAATCACATTAACCAACCAATGATAAGATTTAGTTTTATCGCAAATTTCCCATATTAAATTAACATGCTAGATAAATAGGTGCCCTAAAATATTTGTTACCGTTTATCTTGAATCACACTAATGCGTTATTATTCTCAAACCACAAATTACTACTTAACTAAATTTATGCTTTTATCAATTTACTTTTACACTTCTGTTGCTATAATCAAAATCATTTAAGTAACGTTTATTATTAATAACAACATTATAATAACCTAACATTTTAAATGAACTTTATTTACAATAAATTCATTGACCAATTTTATTATGTAATTTATAATAGTTGCTATCCTTAAATTTTATTTCATAAATTAACCCACTTCATCTAAATCATTATCTATGTAATATACCAACACTTAATTTCATTAAATACCAATTACCCTAATTATTTCATTTATACTAAGCCTTATCATTTAGAAATAATTTATCAAATTGAAATGTTCATCCAAGTTTATAGATTATTAATCGCATTAACATAATTCCTTAATTTATTCCAATTTCCGTTTCTATGTTTTTATTACAAAATCAATTAAATGCTTTTCTTTCTCGTATTAAATTATACACCTGTATAATCCTTTCCATTATTCATTATTTACAATTCTATTAAAATTTCAATCTCTTGCAATAACTCATTTATTATACTTTTGCATATAAATAAACAAGGTTCCAAATAAATAGGGTTTATTAAATTCAATCTTTATAATTTAGTCTATTACAACCAATGTAATACTCATAGGTTAATTATTATTACATTTACTTTGTTACCAATTATAACAATTATATTTCTTTATAATTTAATTCCAAAATCTTAAAAATATGAAAAATCTAATTAACGAAATTTACGGATCGTTACAATCTCCCCCATCCAAAACTTTTCGTCCCCGAAAAGGAGAAGAGGGAAAAGAAGAAATAAGAAATCAATATATCTTTCTTAAATATTAAATTTATAAACAAATAAGTTTACAAAATAAAATAATTTAAAATAAAATATACCAATTTATACCCATTTAAGTCTTTTATACATAAATTATTAAAGTTTGTAAAACATTTCCAAATTTTTCTAAGTCCAAAATTTAAAAATTTCGGCAGAGTCTCCCTTGTACGTAGAGCTCGGGAGAAAATATAATATCAAAATATAACAATTATATTACATATATTAACCAAAATATTATATCCCAACCCGGTAAAATATATAAAATAGCTCTATAAACCGCAATCCGAAACGTACCTATTTGTCGGGCAATTTACGCTTAATTTATGGAACCAAAAGCAGTAGCAATTGCTTCCTTAACCTGCATTTCACTTATAAAATCCAAAGGGTTAACAATTTATATATAGTGAAATATTTAAGTGGTTTCAATCACTAATAACAAATCAATACAACAACCGCTAATTCAGCATACACAATAAATACAAAACAACCATTCAACTAAACCGACAAATAGTTATTCGGGTTCAAAACTTTTAAATTGTACGGAATGAAGAATAAACTACTAGCGTATCATTTACTCAACAGTCTTAGATAAAACTAAATAGGTTATTCACACATCCATACAAATCTAAAGTATCCTTACCCCAACAACCATAAACCAAACAACACAATTCAAATCAAATTTACTTATTATTAATTTTATTTCATACATTAGTTGTTTAATTCCCTTTCTTTCCTTCATTTTAGTGATTGTTTTCATTTATATAACGGTTTATCTTTTTATTTTCATTTATTTCTTTCAATTTTATTTTCATTTTATTTCTTTCAATTTATTTAGAAATAACTTCAACCCCTTTTCTTAAGTTTACAATTTCTCTTTTTTTATATTACATTCATTTATAATTTGCATGACCTCATCTATTTCCCCTTTAATTTCTTAAGTTTATAATCATCTATTTGTCATACTTACCTTTAATTATATTTACTTGGTAAAATTTCAATTATAACTTAAGTTCATAACATTAAATTCTCATTTAATAGCGATTTCACTGTATACTTTCATTATTTCAAATTTCTACTTATATAGTATTCTATTACAATCTCTTATTAAACATTTCAACTTTTAATGTTTGGTAAGTTATATATATGTTATTTAAGGGTGTAATTGAAAGTTATACAAGTTTTCTCATTTCTTTTATTTAATTCATTGTTCAATAATACTATCCTTTGCTTATATAAGTTACAATTTCAAATTTCTTTAAATCCATTAATAACTTAGCATTTAATCTCTTACCTAAATTAGAAGTTTCAATTGTTAATTACTTACCTTTCATCTCACTACAATAATTGAAACAATTAATCAATGGAAATTTAAGAATTTAATACCGGGTTAAATTTCAAATTATTTTAAAATAATAGATAAATATATTCTTACAACTTATATATCCCTAATTATATTTAAAATAATTCAAAAATTATATATTTTTCAAAAATGAATCTGTAGTAAAACTACTACAGTGGCCTTCCTCCTTCGAAACTCGAAAATGAAAGTCGATGATGCGGCCGCCATCACCAAAATCATTTTTCAGCGACAGAGAGGAAAGTACAAAACTTATTATCTTCAAAATCTTCTTTAAACAATTCTTCTGAATTATATTAAATATTTATATCAGAAAATACTTATAACAATATTATTATATTCCAAAATTTGTTCGAAAATTTCAAAATCCCGAATCTTAAGTTCTAAATTTCCAAATTTCATTTATTTTATTTTTAAATCTCATTTCTGTTATTATTTATATACTTTATTACCTAACAACCAATATATTGCAGCCAAATATAGATATCATTTAAAAGAAAGTTATTTTATATATAGAAAATATAATAGGCAAAATTATTTCATTCACCCATATATGACAATATTATGTCGGTCTGTCCTATTAAGTGTTTAGAAATCCCTATTGATGTCATAGCGTCCCATGCACCAACCGGAATTTATAAATACAAAACGAAACAGATTAACACAATATTAAAACCTTTTTATAACACTAACAAATACGCTCTCTCATATATATACACTCAGCGACTCCCATAGGGTATTACTACCCTTATTAATAAAGGGTCAGACCCTACAAATCTAAGGTTTATCGCTAAACCAAAGCTCTGATACCAGATGTAACGTCTCGCCTTTTCGCGCGATTTAAATCGACACACGTGCCAATTCAAACCATATGGAAGGGAGGATTGTTACGGGGTAAATAAAAAAACAAGAAAGAAATAAAAGAAAACAGAATCTCACAGCGGAAGGATAAAATATAATAATAATATATACATTTCATAAAACTGTTTACAAACCATTTGATTCTTCTTTATACAATTAAATATCAGAGTTCACATACCAATAAAATCAATGTAGTGGAATTAAATAGTGTAGTGGAAATAGTAGATAGTAATACTACAAATCTTCGTCTTCGTCCTCCAGAATAAAATCTTCAAATCTTGAAACGCTCGAACTGACCCGAGCGAATTTGAAAAGACAAAAACACTCGAGTCAGAACTAAAAGATCTTATGTGAGTTAAATTAACAGAAATAAATATGAGTGCAGTAACTCAAGAGATGCTCGGGATTTACATCTCGTAAGGATCCGTTAAACTATTTACTATATAGTATATTGCGCTATCACAATAGTGTCTATTTGTAAAATAAACTTACTTTTTAATAGCGTTAAGGGGTTACCCATATAGCCCTTAACACAAATAATGCCAATAGTCTATACAGTACCGTAATACCTCATGATCGAGAGGCTACCGGAGAATACTCCATAGGTACGACACAAATATAAACTCGTACAAGGCGCGATAGGGTAGGTGACACAACACAACTAGACAATGCCAGGGTAGATATACCAATTACGCTTCCGGGTCGGTGGTAACGCGTAGCGTGCAACTACCGCCCACCTCGAGCCACACCCCAAATCAGAAGTGGCCACCGAATCAATCCAAAGTCAAAGTATAATATCGAAGGGATGTGTCCGATCAAAGGTGCTACCTTATTAAACCGTCGATCGCTCCTGTTTTAGCCACCTTATGCCAACTCACGGGAGTCGGGTCCACGTATCTACCTTAAAGGAAACGTCGCCACCAACCTACTTCATTCTGGAATCTCCACCGCGTACACGGTTGTTAAAGTGGTTTTCGGAGTTGGCAGAGAGTATGACAACTTCCGACCCCGGTCTCTTCAACAACCGAACGTTATTATAACACCGCGGTCATTTAAAAAGTTTATACTTTGAAACCAGAAAATAATTCTCCATTTCAAAACCCATAAATACTATATCATTTCCATTTCCAAAACAACTCATTTTGATATTATTTTTTAAAAACCCAAATCAATAATATCATTTTTATTTCAAATATATTTCTTTTCCAAAGTCATACTGCTTTAAAATTTATATTATCTGGAAACAAACATTTAAATTATAACTTTTAAAACATAATACTTCGAAACTCATAGCTTTAAAACCATAACTTCTAAAACTTGAATGGTTTGGATATTCAACAGTATATAGAATAAAATAGTTGAACTTAAAATTTTCTCTATAAAATAATTTTCGCGACTTCTCAATTTTATTCTTTTAAAATTTTAGGTCTAAACCCCATAAATTTAGATTCACTTTTAGTTTCAATAAAACACTTCGATTTCAACATATTCAAACTTTGAGTATTTAATAATTTCAAACTAAGGTTGGAATTTATATTCAACAATTTATTGTTCTATTATTTACTTTTGAAATATTCATAAAATAAATCCATAAAATAAAACTCAAATTTCTAACGATTAAATATTTCCTTAAGTTTATTTATACTAGAAATATTCCTTTAATTTATTTTGAATAAAAATCCAGTTATAAATATCGTACCTTTAAAATTTCCAAGCTTAAATAAGTTTTACATCAACTTATGGAGAGAAACCCTTAAATAAGTTCCATCAAATAAATTTCCAATTTTCCTCCCAATCTTAACTGATTTAAATCATTAAAACTCTATATATATACAAAATTTAAACCTGTACTTAAACATAAAATATAAATAATTAGACTCCATTTTTCAACTTATTTATTTCCATTTAACCAATTCATACATAGCTTAAATTAAATAATTTAACTATATATGTATATATATAAAATAAGATTTTATACAAGATCAGCGTTAATATTTATTTAACCGCATCCTATCCAAACCATAGAAATTATTTCAAAAATAATTTTACATATATATATACCGCGGTGCCTGTATATAATTTCTATCCTATGGTCAAGTGATACAGATATTTATCATTTCAATCCGCAATTTAAAAATAAAGATTTGGCGGTTGTATATCATTTCAAACTGCAATCCCGAATGAAATGAAATGCATAACAACTTGCAGTTAATATAAATAACATCCATTTATCTAAATATCAATCATCAACCATTTCTATTTCAATCATCATCAATTTAAACAAACATCAATAGAGCATATAAAATATAATAGGTAATAAATAATAGGTATTAACTAACAGTTTATATTCAATAATAAATTTAATAACTGTTTAACTAGCAGTTTATACGCAAATAAATAAATTTTAACTATCAAATTATATGCAATAATAAAATTAATTAACAGTTAAATTAAATAAATGCGATTTAACTGAGATGATGAATAAAACATGCCAAACAGTCATAAATAAATTTCTACTCATATCTAAAATCAATTTAACAAACATAAGAAATTTTTAGAAGTTGTGAGTGAGTAAAAACACTCACCTTTGGGATTTAAATCGAATTTAAATCCGATTTAAACCCAAAATTACGACGGTCTCAGAATTCGTTCAAACCAGCTTCAACAGATCCGGAATTTTATTACGATCCCAATAAAAAAATCACGCGTCAATCGGATCGTGTATGCAAAAGTTATTCGATTTAAATGATTAGAAAAAAAAATTAAAATTAAACTAAAACAATTAAACATTACCTTCTCCATACTATAACACGTCAGCCCCCATACGAATCCCTCAGCACACCCAAAAAAATCGACCGAAACCCTACAGAACATCGTACGCGCGCGCTTCATCCTTGACCGAGAATCGCGCCTCCAAGCCATCGCTAGCCACCTTGGCTACCCCCTAACACGCCGCGACCGCCTTCAGCCTCTCCCACGACCTCCAAAACGACCCTATTATCCACGTCGAGCTCAAATATAACGGCACCCGCCGCTTGAAAACCCCAACCCTAATCAATTTATTTCGTCGATCCCGCCAACAAAACTCCATACAAACTGCACCGATGGACAACACACTCGCCTCTCCTCCCAACGGTACCAAGGATTCGACGATCGGACCAAGTTAACCAAGACACGACGAACGACCGAGAATAAACGGAAAATTTGTGATCAAACGGTAACTTGAATTGAAAAACGAATTATATCATTGAATTACGCTCGTCAAGTGCATTAACATATATTTTTTGGAATTTTTCTGAGGATTTTGAATTTTTGACTTTTGATTTGATTTGCAATTGTGTTTGGATCTAAGGTTTGCATCCATTGAGGAAGAGAAAGAGTCGAGGAAATGAATGCACAAACAAATGAGAATAGATGGAGGCTAGGGTTTATAACTGAGTTTATATAGATAGGTTAGAAATTGAGTAGATGGATCCGATAAACAAACGTACTAACTCTAACGTGGCCCAAAAAGCCCGTTCTGACATCGGAACGAAATTGGGTAAGCCCATATATCAAAATAGGTATTTTAAAATATTCTGAATGCGATGGAAAATGTTTCACGTCCCAATTCCATCGTATGAAGAAGTTATGATGAAATCAATATATTCAAATTGATTTCAATTAAATCGATTTCAAGGCGTTTCGCGTTCGTACGATCAAATGACAAGTCCGATCGCTACGAAACTTGAAATCCTACAATAATTCAATGTTACGGATCCGATAAAACTGGTTTCGTCGAAATCCGAGTCCGTGACCAAAATGGCTGTTTTTATATTAATTAAATAAATTAAAAATTACTCAATTAAATCAAATTTCTCATTCCTCTTTGATAATTGACGATTCTTATTATTATAAATTTTTCAATCATCTATACTAATTTAAACAAAATTTAACTTGTCGAATTAAAATTTTGAAATTCCCAAATTTCATTAATTACACCCAATTATAAATTTAGTTTCCAATAATTTAATTTAATTTACTTTCCATTTATTATTGTCAAATAGATGAATTTATCATTGGATTCATATTTCATTACGTAAATATCTCCAATTTCATCTAAATTTATATTTACATAATATCTAAATATTAAATTTCAAGTATTACTGCAATTAACGTTGATGTAATGATTATTTATTATTTGTTGCAGTTGATTATCAGTTACAATTAAATATACTAAATAAATTGTTAATCTTAAATACTTGTTATCATTAACGTTTTATTTCCTCTTACAAATAAATGCAATTATTACCTATTTCTTCCTTAGTTAATAACCTTCCTATTTCCATTCATTATAACCTAGCAAATTATATCCTTTAATTACGATTAACTATTCTAAATAAATTGGTTCACTTGGTTTCACGCCCTTAAATGCATGTTTCATATAATTTCCATTATTAACAAAATCATATTAACCAACCAATGATTAGATTTAGTTTTATCGCAAATTTCCCATATTAAATTAACAGGCTAGATAAATAAGTGCCCTAAAATATTTGTTACCATTTATCTTGAATCACACTAATGCGTTTTATTCCCAAACCACAAATTACTACTTAACAAAATTTATGATTTTATCAATTTACTTTTACACTTCCGTTACTATAATAAAAATCATTTAAGTAACGTTTATTATTAATAACAACATTATAATCACCTAACATTTTAAATGAACTTTATTTACAATAAATTCATTGACCAATTTTATTAGGTAATTTATTATAGCTGCTATCCTTAAATTTTATTTCATAAATTAACCAACTTCATCTAAATCCTTATCTACGTAATATACCAACACTTAATTTCATTAAATACCAATTACCCTAATTATTTCATTTATACTAAGCCTTATCATTTCGAAATAATTTATCAAATTGAAATGTTCATCCAAGTTTATAGATTATTACTCGCATTAACATAATTCCTTAATTTATTCCAATTTCCATTTCAATGTTTTTATTACAAAATCAATTAAATACTTTCCTTTCTCGTATTAAATTATACGCATGTATAATCCTTTCCACTATTCATTATTTAGAATTCTATTAAAATTTCAATCTCTTGCAATAACTCATTTATTATACTTTTTCATATAATTAACAAGGTTCTAAATAAATAGGGTTTACTAAATTCAATCTTTATAATTTAGTCTATTACAACCAATGTAATACTTCATAGGTTAATTATTATTACATTTACTTCGTTACCAATTATAACAATTATATTTCTTTATAATTTAATTCCAAAATCTTAAAAATATGACAAATCTAATTAACGAAATCTACGGGTCTTTACATAAAATGTTAGTAATATATGAGTTTGACAGTGTATATATGTTAGTAGAAATGACATTTTGTGTATATATAAAGTTTAAATAAGTTTGATATGTTATTCTTTAATATGTCTGTTTATATAAAGGTACAAATTCTAGTTTATGTATTTTATATACTATGTACAGTATTGTACATACATAGATTTTAATATGTACATGTTTTAAAATTTGTTACTGATTTTTATATAGATTTGCATAGAATGGCTCCATAGGTTGTTTACGTATTTGATTATAAGTATATATATTCATTTATTACAATTTATACTACGCAGATATGTGACTTATATGTAGTTTATTTAAAAACAAAGATTTATAAATACATATATGTATATATATAATTTAATTTAATTTGAGTTTGAATTTGATATCAATTTGAAATATATGTTTTAAATGGATTTTTGAAAGTTTATACATATATATATATATATATATATATATATATATATATATGTATGTATTTCATTTATATCGAGCTAATTTATTCATTCTCATCGATTCATATCAATCAGCTTTGCTCGTCAAATTGTACAAATCCTGATTTACTTTGGAATTCGTGCTTGGATTCGTAACTCCTCTCATTCTCGTTCATCTCTAACCTCGAAGGTGAGAAATCACTCACGATTAACGTTCTTTTATTTATAAAATTTGATTTCAATTAGAACGACAATTGAAATATGTTGTTAAATTTTAACTGTTAATTTTTTTTAAATTGTTATATATATTGTGACGCCCCACCTCTATACCCACGCTAGCCAAGGACACTACAGGGTAATGCCGTCAACTAACACGGAGAATATGGCTGGTTATGAGCGACTATAGACTTGCTCTAACTATCTATTGAATACATCGACAATGGACATACCAAGCAAGTCGACATACCCAATGAATACTTAAAACAAAGCCATGGGTGGTTGGAGGATATATCAGAAAAGAATATAACAACTCAAATGTAATATACATCACAGAACAGTAAATCATCATATACACATATATTGATACATAACAGAGTATACAAAATAATACATGTCAAGTGGTATAGCAAATCACAATATACAGACGATTCCAGAAGAATACATATATCAGATTTACAACAAAAGGGACTACACAAAAAGCTTTAACAAAAAGGAACAAGCTGAATAGTCCATGCGGAAGCAAAATAGGCTAAGTCCAAATGCACCTAACCTGAAACATCTCGGTCTGACCCGAGTATAAAATACACGGGTCAGTCTAGCTAAACAAATCAGTTAGATAAACTGAACAACAATAACCTGCAAGGTCACAATGTATAACAAATATCTCTAAAAGAGATAACACAATCATCTAACAAAAAGATGAAACATATCATAACAAGCCTCGTATCAACGGCAACTCAGAGAAACAAAGGATAGGAATATCCCAAAACAAGCCATAAAGGCAAATAACAAATTCCAATGAAGGTAACACAAGTTCCACAAGGTAATCGCTATACTTCATACGGCTCAAAAAGACTAACACCGAAGGGAGATACCTAGGGAATATACATATCAATGAAACATCATAAAATTTGCACGTGCTCAGTACTGTATAAACAAGGATCCATGAGCCCGAAGACTCCAAACCCAAATATCACTCGAGCGGCTCATAAAGACCTAACTCCGAAAGCGATACAATAGGGCAACATACCCGAAGGCACAAACCCGAAGGTACAAACCCGAAGGCAACATACCCGAAGGCAACATACCCGAAAGCAACAAACCTGAAGGTGCAAACCCGAAGGCAACACACCCGAAGGCAACAAACCGTAGTGGTGAAGGTCCGTAGGCCCAGTACTGGACACCACTAACTGGCAGAATGTGTCATAACTCTCAAAATGGAATCCGAAAAGTGGTAACGTGAGTCCCATAACCACTCGTTCACACTAAACGGTTTACGATCCGTTACTTAATTTCACACTCAAAGCAGTACAAAGTTCCACCTCATCTCATCGGTAAACCAGACCAAAAGGCCAAAACGATCAATCGAATAGGTCGGGGATTAATCGGAAAGACAAACGCATGGATTCATGGTCCGTGTTTTGCCTAACCATTTAATCTCCCTTCCACTCCGCTCGAAGTGCAAAATCGTGTTTGTTTAAATAGAATTTATAATCGGAGAAATGAGCTTTTACTGCGATTTAGAGGGATTATTTTATAAAAACCCGTGAATAAAGTCAAAAATAAGTTATCAAAGCCAAAGATGCAATAAAAACCACTAAGAACCAACTTGAATCGATAAAATTTGGAAATCACACAAAAAGGAAAAATTGGCAAAACCAGCAGCAGGTCGGTCGGCCGGCTACAGGGCTCGGTCGACTGGCCAGAAGCAGAGAAAAAAAAGTTCGGGGTAGCAGGTCGGTCGGCCGGCTACAGGGCTCGGTCGGCCGGCTACAGGGCTCAGTCGGCCGAACTGCAAGTTTCTGCAATTTCTGCCCTATTTCATCCAAGCACAAACTCTTCCAAAACGCAATCGGTCAAGCAATGGACCTAAGGAGCCTTAGCCAATAGATACCCCAGCTCCATTAGCTCTCCGATTCGCCACCAAAAACATGTTCAAACATCAAAGTTAGGATCTTTAAAGAATTGAACCAAAACACTAAAAATTTGGATATTCACCAATTCAATCCAAACCAAAAACAAGTGCAAATGAACAAGTGCTAGGAGTTCATACCCATCAACCATGATATCAAGAGAAGTAGATGTGAGTTCAAAACTCACCTTTTTACACACAAACAAAGATGAGAAGCACAAACACAAGAAGGAGACTAACTACTCTTCACTTCACTCTACAAGCTTCAATCTAAGAATAAAACACATATTTCCCAAAGTTAGGTTTAGGAAAACTTTCAGAAATTGAAGAGGAGAAGAGTTGGAGAAGATGAAGAAGAGGCTTACCAACACCTTCTCTTTGATTTTGGAGCAAGAATTCAAGTTGCAAGAAGAAAATAGGGCTAGGAATTTCTAATTCCTCTTTCTTTCCCCCATTTTCAGTTTTTGCTTGAGTTTTTATGAAATGAAATAAGTGAGTGGAGAGGAGAGGGACTGAGTTAGGGTTAATTAGTTAGCTTGTGGGCTGAACCCAAACCCAAAACCCAACTAGAAAAAGTAGAAAAATTCAACTTACTCCAAACATATCAAAGCTTATACTCAAAAAAATCGCAAACGCCATTTTGGACTCAATGGAGGTGGTTTCGAGTCCTAATTTGGACGTTTGCAAAAATTAACATTTCGAATCCAAAAATCCGACTAACGATGCTATATATAAATAAAACATTTAAATATAAAATCGTTAAATATGCGGGTTGTTACAGATCTCCCCTCCTTACAAAATTGCATCCCCGCAATTCCTAGAGACGATACTTGTAACAACAACATACATACAACATTCAAAAGAAAAGGAAATAAGCTTGAGATGAAAAGATATTCTCACCGTTCCCAAGCAAAGATAGAAAACCCGGATAAGATCGCTCGATATACTCTCTGGTTTCCCAAGTGCAGTCATTGGGATTAGCGGACCATTGAACTTTAACAAGCGGCATGTCCTTGTTTCGAAGGTGTCGCACCTCCGTGTCAAGTACGCGAATAGGCTGCTGTACAATACATAAGTCCGGTGAGACCTCAAGCTCTTGCAAATCAGGAGAATCTATAACAGAATCTGACTCCCGAAGACACTTTCGAAGTTGAGAGACGTGAAACACGTCATGAATGCCAGATAAATGATCTGGAAGTGAAACTCTATAAGCCACAGTGCCAATACATTCAGTAATAGAAAATGGTCCTATGAAGCGAGGAGCCAATTTTCCAGTCATACTGAAATGCATAACCCCCTTCAAAGGAGTAACACGAATAAAAACAAGATCACCAACTAAGAATTCGAGAGGCTTCCTACGGTTGTCTGCGTAGGATTTCTGGCGGATCTGTGCCTCTTTCATTCTCAACCGAATAAGATCAATCTTCTCGGAAGAATCACGAACAAAATCTGGACCAAAAATAAGCTTCTCCCCAGATTCCAACCAACAAGAAGGTGATCGACATGGCCTTCCATATAAAGCTTCGAAAGGAGCCATACCGATACTAGACTAAAAACTATAATTGTAGGAGAACTCTACAAGAGGTAGACGATCCTCCCAACTACAACCGAAATCAAAAGTACAAATACGGAGAAGATCTTCCAAGATACGATTTACCCGTTCAGTCTGTCCGTCAGACTGCGGATGGTAAGCTGTGCTGAAATTAAGCCTTGTTCCCAAAGCTTGCTGAAGACTCTTCCAAAAACGACTCGTGAATAAGGGATCACGATCACTCACAATAGAACTAGGAACACCATGAAGTTTCACGATTTCCTTGACATATTACTTAGCCAAATGCGAAGTAGTCCTATTAGACTTAATAGGGATAAAATGAGCAGACTTAGTGAGGCGATCAACAATAACCCAGATGCTAGATTGGTCCGATCTCGAACGAGGTAGGCCGTTAATGAAATCCATAGAAATCTGATCCCATTTCCACATGGAATCTCTAGAGGCTGAAGAAGACCCGAAGGACGCTGATGTCCGGCCTTAATATGCTAACAAGTTATGCAATTTCTCACATAACTCGCCACATTGCGCTTCATGCCTTCCCAATAATAAAGACGACGCATATCCGCATACATCTTACTACTACCAGGATGAATGGTATACTTAGAACGGTGACAGTCATCAAGAATGTCATGTCTAAGTGCAAAATCAGAAGGCACAAAAAGACGGTTCTTCTTGTGAAGACACCCATGAGAATCAATGCTGAAATCCCGCAACGCCTCATCACAGGATCCACACTCACAAAGCTGAATAAGATGCAACAAATCAGGATCACGCCGCTGAGCATCGCCAATACGATCCAACAAAATGGGTCAAGCTCCCAAACTGAATAATAGAATAGGAGAATCATAAGATGAACCTCGATCACGAATTTCACTAAAAGATAGAGTCTCAAGAATATCCCATTCGGCAAGCATCATAGAAATAACAGCCGAATGTTTACGACTAAGCGCATCAGCAACACGATTACCCTTTCCAGGGGTATGCTGGATATCAAAGTCATAGGAAGCAAGAAACTTGAGCCAAAGTTGTTGTCTCATATTGAGTTCCTTCTGAGTAAACAAATACTTCAAGGATTTATGATCAGTATAGAGAATGAAGCACTCGCCCAATAAATAGTGTCAAGGCAAAGACAATGGCGGCTAACTCAAGATCATGAGTGGCATAGCGAACTTCATTCGGACGCAGTTACCTAGAAGTATAAGCAACTACCCGATCCTTGTGCATAAGAATGGCACTGAGACCACTTCCACAAGCATCGACGTAGAAAACAAGATCATGATTCCCCTCGGGAACCACCAAAATAGGAGCATTAGTGAGAAGTTCCTTCAATGTCTGAAAGGAAGCTTCACACTTGTCGGACCATACAAAACGAATGCCTTTCCGAGTAAGGCTGGTAAGAGGAAGCACAACACAGGAAAAATCCTTAATGAACTGACGGTAATAACCCGCCAATCCATGGAAACTACGAATCACATGAACATTCTCAGGCCTCTTCCAATTCTGGATGACTTCGATCTTTGTGGGATCGACAGAAATGCCATCGGAAGATACAACATGGCCTAAGAACTTAACCCTATTCTCCCAAAAATGGCACTTGGAGAATTTGGCTCTAAGCTGATGGTGATGGAGAGTACTCAAGACAATTCTCAAGTGATTAGCATGCTCAGCTTCAAACTTAGAATAAATAAAGATATCATCAATGAAGACAAGGACGAACTTATCGAGATATTCACGGAATACTCGATTCATGAGATCAACAAAGAAAGCAGGAGCGTTCGTCAACCCAAACGGCATAACGAGCCACTCAAAAGAACCATAACGAGTGCGAAAAGCGGTAAGTGGTATGTTATCCTCCGCGACTCGTAACTGATGAAAACCCGTGGCAAGGTCAAGCTGAGAAAAGACCTTAGCACCACTCAATTGATCGAACATATCATCGATCCTAGGCAATGGATACCTATTCCTAATGGTTAACTCGTTAAGCTTGCGATAGTCAATGTAAAGCCTAAGAGTTCCATCAGACTTCTTCACGAAGACGACCGCGGATTCCCACGGAGAAAAACTGGACAGAATCAACTGCTTGGACTCAAGCTCTAAAAGCTGCTTCTTGAGTTCCTCATTTTCCCCTGTAGACATCCTCGTGGGAGCACGACTAAGTGGCTGCGCGCCTGGAATGAGATCAATGTAGAACTCAATTGCCCGCTTGGGTGGCAGACCCGAAACAGGTGCAAAAACATCAGAAAAGTCACAAGCAACAGGAATACGAGATATAACATCATCATCTCGTGAATCAAGAGAATGTAAAGCCATTTCGGAATTATCCACATCCCGAAGAACAAGAGATAACTGAGAAGGTGAATCTGGATGTCGAAGATACAAAATTCTCTCCGAACAAATAATCCTGGCATCATATCTCACTAGCCAGTCCATTCCCAAAATCATATCAAATCCCAGACAAGAAATAATGTGCAGATTCGCACGAAAAGAAAAGCCACATAAAACAATCTCAACATCATCACAAAGCATGCTAAGGGTCGCAGATCCCCCAATAGGATTCGTAATCCTTAAAGAAGTAACCAAACAAGAATCATCCAAAGATAAATCATCAACGAGCTTCTTCGATACGAAAGAACGTGAAGCACCCGTATCGAAAAGAACTCGTATACTATGGTCATGAAATAAAATAGAACCTTCCAAAATAGATGGAGATATACCTTTGGGACGAGAAGGACCTTCAGAAGCCTTAGCAGCATAAAGCTTGCTAGACTTGGCACCAGCCGGAATAGTATGGCAAGTGGAAACATGATGACCTTCCTTCTTGCAATAATGGCAGAAGAGAAGCTTAGGACAAGCTCGAATAATATGATCAGGAGAACCACAATTGAAACACTTCCAGATGAAAGGTGTTCCAGAAGACTGAGGCTGAGAACTAGAACCACCAGTCTTCTTCTTCTTAGAAGGAAAAGACCTGGACTTCTGGAATGGAAACTGCTTCTTGTTGGGGTTCTTGGAAACCTCAACATCAACATCACTATCACACTCCTTCTCGACGATGTCGAGATGAAGCGCAGAATCAACCAACTCCTCAAAAGAAAGCTAAGCTGGAGCAACAAAGACTTCTTAAGATATTTCTAAAGACCAGAGACAAACTTCAAATTCTTCCTATAAGAAGTGCTAACAAATTCAAGACCATACTTAGATAAAGCCTTGAATGATGCAACATACTCAGAAACAGAAGATTTCCCTTCCTTCAACTCAAGGAAGCGACGGGTCAATAAAACTTTTTCAGATTCAGGAACGAACTTGAGTTCAAATCGCTCCCGAAACTGAGTCCAAGAAAGAGTAGACTCATCAATTTCGGCTACAAGAAGCTCATACCAATCAAGAGCACGCTCTTGTAATAAGCTAGAAGTTACAAGAACTCTATCATGGTCAGAAAGATCCATGCGAGAGAAAATACGCTCGCACGTGCGAAACCAAGCTTGGACTTCAAGAACAGACTCGGAGCCTTTAAACGGCTTTCCTCCAAGATGAGAAAAATCACTGCACAGACGTGCAAAGGCAGACTTGCGAGGTGGAGAAACTCGAGGAGGAACTGGAGGTTGAGTGCTCCTAAACAACTCCATAAACTGATCGGCAGACATATAAATGCCATCCGGATGTGAGCCACTGGATTGCCCAGCATCCGAACGTCGTCCCTTGCCTCTTCCAGCCATACGCTGAAAGTTAAGATAAGAACAAGATTATTCACAAGGTAGATATCACAATATGGAATACTACGGAATAAAATACATTCCTAGATGTATTACCACATTCTATCTAACCTTTGATGGTAGAAGGAATAGAGAGACACCATGATTCAAAGATTTGTATCACTTATACACTTTGATGTGCCGGAATATGTGCATCTATTCTGTGTTTATCATATTTTGTTCTGAACTTAGCTTCGATACCAAGCTGTGACACCCCACCTCTATACCCATGCTAGCCAAGGACACTACAGGGTAATGCCGTCAACTAACACGGAGAACAAGGCTGGTTAGGAGCGACCATCTATAGCCTTGCTCTAACTATCTATTGAATACATCGACAATGGACATAACAAGCAAGTCGACATACCCAATGAATACTTAAAACAAAACCATAGGTTGTTGGAGAATCTATCAGAACAGAATATAACAACTCAAATGTAATATACATCACAGAACAGTAGATCATCATATACACATATATTGATACATAACAAATATCAGAGTTACAACAAAAGGGACTACACAAAAAGCTTTAACAAAAAGGAACAAGCTGAATAGTCCATGCGGAAGCAAAATAGGCCAAGTCCAAATGCACCTAACCGGAAACATCTCGGTCTAACCCGAGTATAAAATACACGGGTCAGTCTAGCTAAAAAAATCAGTTAGATAAACTGAACAACAATAACCTGCAAGGTCACAATGTATAACAAATATCTCTAAAAGAGATAACACAATCATCTAACAAAAAGATGAAACATATCATATAAAGCCTCGTATCATCGGCAACTCAGAGAAACAAAGGATAGGGATATCCCAAAACAAGCCATAAAGGCAAATAACAAATACCAATGAAGTTAACACAAGTTCCACAATGTAATCGCTATACTTCATGCGGCTCAAAAAGACCAACACCGAAGGGCGATACCTAGGGAATATACATATTAATGAAACATCACAAAATTTGCGTGTGCTCAGTACTGTATAAACAAGGTTCCATGAGCCCGAAGACTCCAAACCCAAATATCACTCGAGCGGCTCATAAAGACCTAACTCCGAAAGCGATACAATAGGGCAACAAACCTGAAGGCATAAACCCGAAAGTACAAACCCGAAGGCAACATACCCGAAGGCAACATACCCGAAGGCAACATACCCGAAGGCAAAAAACCTGAAGGTGCAAACCCGAAGGCAACACACCCGAAGGCAACAAACCGTAGTGGTGAAGGTCCGGAGGCCCAGTACAGGACACCACTAACTGGTAGAATGTGTCATAACTCTCAAAAAGGAATCCGAAAAGTGATAACGTGAGTCCCATAACCACTCGTTCGCACTAAACGGTTTACGATCCCTTAGTTAATTTCACACTCAAAGCAGTAGAAAGTCCACCTCGTCTCATCGGTAAACCAGACCAAAAGGCCAAAACGATCAATCAAATAGGTCGGGGATTAATCGGAAAGACAAACGCATGGATTCATGGTCCGTGTTTTGCCTAACCATTTAATCTCCCTTCCACTCCGCTCGAAGTGCGAAATCGTGTGTGTTTAAATAGAATATTAATCGGAGAAACGAGCTTTTAATGCGATTTAGAGGGATTATTTTATAAAAACCCGTGAATAAAGTCAAAAATAAGTTATCAAAGCCAAAGATGCAATAATAACCACTAAGAACCAACTTGAATCGATAAAATTTGGAAAACACACAAAAAGGCAAAATAGGCAAAACCAGCAGCAGGTCGGTCGGCCGGCTACAGGGCTCGGTCGACTGGCCAGAAGCAGAGAAAAAATGTTCGGGGTAGCAAGTCGGTCGGCCGGCTACAGGGCTCGGTCGGCCGAACTGCAAGTTTCTGCAGTTCCTTCCCTATTTCATCCAAGCACAAACTTTTCCAAAACGCAATCGGTCGAGCAATGGACCTAAGGAGCCTTAGCCAATAGATACCCCAGCTCCATTAGCTCTCCGATTCGCCACCAAAAACATGTTCAAACATCAAAGTTAGGATCTTTAAAGAATTGAACCCAAAACACTAAAAATTTGGATATTCACCAATTCAATCCAAACCAAACACAAGTGCATATGAACAAGTGCTAGGAGTTCATACCCATCACCCATGATATTAAGAGAAGTAGATGTGAGTTCAAAACTCACCTTTTTACACACAAACAAAGATGAGAAGCACAAACACAAGAAGGAGACTAACTACTCTTCACTTCACTCTACAAGCTTCAATCTAAGAATAAAACACATATTTCCCAAAGTTAGGTTTAGGAAAACTTTCAGAAATTGAAGAGGAGAAGAGTTGGAGAAGATGAAGAAGAGGCTTACCAACACCTTCTCTTTGATTTTGGAGCAAGAATTCAAGTTGCAAGAAGAAACTAGGGCTAGGAATTTCTAATTCCTCTTTCTTTCCCCCATTTTCAGTTTTAGATTGAGTTTTTATGAAATGAAATAAGTGAGTGGAGAGGAGAGGGACTGAGTTAGGGTTAATTAGTTAGCTAGTGGGCTGAACCCAAACCTAAAACCCAACTAGAAAAAGTAGCAAAATTCAACTTACTCCAAGCATACCAAAGCTTATACTAAAAAAGATCGCAAATGCCATTCTGGACTCAATGGAGGTGGTTTCGAGTCTTAATTTGGCCGTTTGCAAAAAGTAACATTTCGGAACCAAAAATCCGACTAACGACGCTATATTTAAATTAAACATTTAAATATAAAATCGTTAAATATGCGGGTTGTTACATATATGATATGCATTTATATGTAATTGTTCACCTATGGGATATGACACCATATCCTGTTGTTCATATTATATTGTTATTGATGATATATGCATGTTATTATTATTGTCATATCTGTTATCACTCTGCAAGTTCCCTGTTAGTATATAATTCACTATGGGTTGAAATGATACATACCCGAACGGACTTTAGAATAGGAGAAAATCGTTATGGGTTGAAAGGATGGACCTAAGCGATTTTCATTGAAATTAATTGGGATTACGGGTAGAAAGGATATCTACCCGTATATATATTTTTAAGTTACGGATTGAAATGATAAATATCTGTATCACTTGATCATAGGATAAGAAATTATATACAAACATCGTTGGTCCATATATAAATAATTTGAAATAATTTCTTTGGTTTTGGAACGAAATATAAGGTTTTAATAAATATTGATTCTTAAATATTATATATAAATGGAAATATAATATATAGATTTAATAATAATATTAAATTAAATGGTTATTGATTTAATAAATATAACATGCTCAAGTTCTTATTAAATTTATAGATTTTGGTAATAATTTGAATAAGTTAATGCTGGGAAGATAAATTTAAATGTATTTGAAATTGTATGTAATTAAGAATTTTAGTAAATAAACACCGATTTGGAACTATTGAAATTTAAATTTAAAGATATGATTTTAACTGGATTGTTTTTGGATTTAAGTGACTTAATGAATATTCCATGTTAAATTAAATTAAAGGAAATACTTAGTAAGACGTAATTTAAGGTTACTTAAATGATATTGAATAAATGAGGGAATATTTCAAGACTAAATTATAAGGAAGTTAAATCAGGTTATATGAAACTACTAAATTTAGCTTTGAAAATATGAATATTAAGGCTTTGAAATACATTGGAATTTAAATGGTTTATTTTGTGATTTATATCTGCATTGGAAATCGATATAATTTGCAATTATTTATTAGAAACTGAATTGAATTGAAATTTCTTGAATTGAGAGTTAATTAAATTTGAATTTGAAATTTGAGTTGATTTGAATCGTAACTTTGAAAATGATAAAATTTGGATATATATATATATATATATATATATAAAATGGAAATAATACTCTGGTTTTGAAGTATAAATTAAAGTGAATGACCACGTTGTTATAGTGTATATTTCTACAGTGTAGATAGTTCCATGGATCCTTAGAGGATGGTTATCCCAAACATCATTTAAGTAAATTATATTTCAGTTGATATTTCACTTGAGTTAGATTTATAGATATAAGAATGTTAATCCTGACTCGAGTGTTTTGTGTTTTGCTTTACGCTCGGGTCAGACTGAGTGATACAGCGTTTGAGACTCACTTTCGAAGTTGGAGCTTTGCTTGAAGATCCAGCCACCTATCCTTTCAGTTATCCTGTTGATTGGTTCAGAGAAGTCATTTGTTGCATTGGAGACTTCAGTGCATTTGAACTATTCGGTTGTATTTTATTTCTAACTCTGATGTATATAGTAGCTTCATGAACTACTATTCTTTATCTATTCCGCTGCATTATATTACCCTGTGATCTGTGATTGATTTATTTATTGTATATTTTAAGTTATGTCGAATTTTAATTAACAATTTGGTATTTTGAATTATTCAAGTCGGATATGTATGGTTTTACTGTCGATTTGAATGGTCCAAAATAGGGGGTCGTTACAGTTGGTATCGGAGCTTTGGCTCTAGGCAAAACTTAGCATATATGGTAAATTTATTTACAGAATCACTTTCGTTCGAGTTGAATCTCTTCCTTTTTGACTCGATTTCCTTTGAATTTTGGAATGTCCCTCGGTTTCTAAATTCATTCTTGTGTCTTTCTACCTATATTCATTTGATTCTAGAGTATCCCATAACTCCACTGAATGTTTTGTAACAGGGATGAAAACTCCTTTACAATTGGCATTGATTCACCGAAGATTTTTGTATCCTCGGTTTACGATGCTACTATATCTTGATATGCCGAATTCAATCTCTGGAAATCGAATGAGGATTGGCCTTGGAATTCCGCAACGATCATATTTCTAAAGTCAAGGTTGACCCGGTTAAGGTCGCCCGCGATTTATAGAAGTAGATCCATCGTTCTATTTTGAATTTGCATTTCCTCATCTTTGTTCGAGCCTTTCCACTTTGTTTTGAAACTTCCTTTGGTCAAGTTTTCCCTTAAAATGTAGAACCTCTATCTTGTTTGATTTTGGACTCCAAACTATTTTGTAGATGGAAGAATCGGAAGAGCAGAAAGCAGCTCGTCGAGCTCGAAGAGCATAGCCCGTAAGGAACAGGAGGAAGCAATGGAGAAGTAGGAAAGGGCAGGACCTGGTCCTTATGACCATGTCATCTGTTATCGGTGTCAGGAGAAGGGATATTATGCAGCCATGTGCAGGAAGAGAGATGAAGGAAAGAAGAAATAGGGCAAGCGTTATCGATCCAAGATCCTCTGTTTTAAATGCCATAGTACCGGGGCACTTTCCCAGTCGTTGCCAGAAGGTAAAGAAAGTAAAAGATGCACCCACTACATCAGTCGACCAATCAACCATTCGCTATCACTGCAGGATGCCTGGGCATATAGCCAGGAATTGTCCTGTGAGGAAGTACAGAAGGAAGGTTGCGTTTCCGCAGTTCGTTAGGGAGGATGGGCGTGTCGTGCAATTATGCAAGAAATGCAGAAATTGGGGCCATATTGAGGGGGAGTGTTCTGGACCCGTTGAAGTCCCACCCGGTAGAATTAATACCGATGCTTTGTTTATGTACGGTGGTATTCTGTGGATCTGTTTGTTTCAGCAGTTGTTAGGTTGCATTCGGTGAACTCTATTGTATCTTTTTCTTAGCTGAAGTTCTCAAACTAAGATATTTATGTTTCTGTTTTCTTATGATATGAAATTTGAATCTCTGTTTGCTTTGAAATCCATTCTAGAATCACCCTTTGAATAATTGGGTATGTTTGTATTTTTGAAATTGTTTTATATATCGAAATTATTATTTTGCCAACTATGATTTTATTCTATGTAAAAAGTGAAAATGTTTTCGATAAGGATTATATACCTATATATAAAAAAAATAAGAAAAGTTATTCTATATATAAAAGTTTTGAAAGGATTTGAAATTTTGGAAATTTATAAGGAATTGATTTATATTAAAAATGATTTATAACTGAAGGGTTAAATTTGAAATTCGAGAATTGAATTACGGTATTTTGAAATTAGTTTTAAGATTTTGGAAAATATATGAAAATAATACGATTTAAAAGTATTTTCCGAATAAGAAATGTTTCAAATGAGTTCAAATGAATTTCAATAATTTTGAAGAAATTTCAAAGAAGTTTTCAAGAAAATAGAAGTCCAGAACTCACTTATGTCGCTGGAAAATAATTTCGGTGTTGAGTGAACGCATCATCGACATTGATTTTCAAGTTTCAAAGTGAGGGAGAGGCCACTTTAATAGCTTCGCTATGAGAGTGATTTTGTAAAATTGTTTTTGATTTCAAATTCCAACGCAATTTGATACTTTCGAAAGATATATGTATATATTTGAAACAATTTAAAGTGAGACCGGTGTTCAGTCCTCGAGTTTCGGATTTAATTTGGTATAATCCTATCTATTGAAATTAATTTATTGATTTATTGGTGATTTTCTACTCTTGAATTTGAAATTTGATTTCCCTAACTATTTTGAATGTTCGAACACTTCCAAATCGAGGTTAAATTTTCAAAGCTAAGAAATTTCAAAGAGGATAAAATATTTGATAAAGCATATAAGTTTAGTTTTGAATGTTTAAGTTTGAAACCTTCTGTTAAGTAAATGAATATGAATATTTTGAATTATACTAATATGGAATTTAGTTTTGAAAAAAAAAAAATAGTTTTAAATAATGGTTTTCAGAAAGGTAAATTGGATATTTCCAATAGAAATAAATAGTTTAAAGGTTTTAAAGGGATAATTATCAATTTTGAAACCATTTTGAGTATAATTGATTTTGAGAAAATATTTGGTTTTGAAATTAAATTGAAATTAAAAACCAGTACTTATATGGTGATTTTGGAAATAAATTTGTTTGACTTGAATTATTTTAATTTGAAAACTGGTATTATTTTCTAAACCTATTATTTTGGGAACTTTGAAATTGAGATATTTAATTTGGAAGAAAATTTGGTGAAATCATATATGATTTTGAAACTGAATTGATATTGAAATAATTTGAAATTGAGAACCTTATATTATTAAGTACTTGATTTGGGAGTGGTCGAACTTATATAAAATGGATTTGTATAAGTATGAAGTTGATTTGAAATCTATTGATTTGAAAGGTACTCAATTTTGGAAAGAGAATTTTATATAATCGAAGTCTATATAAGTATGATTTGATATACTATTGATTTGGAAAGCATTCGACTCGAAAAAGGAATCCTATATATAATGGACTTTATATAAGTATGATATTTGAAAGTATTTGGAAAGGTACTATATGATATATATTTTCGAAGTAAAGATATGGAAAGTGCCTTCTGCTTGATATCAGCTTTGTGGTCACATCGTGGATTCATTCTATCGATATTATTCTCTCTAATTTTTGGTTTTCCGGATGTGATACTCGAGTGTTCCCACCGTGGCGTAACCCATGGTTTTTTTTTCTCTCTCTCGCGACTGCATAGTGAAATTGCCTGGCTGAGTCTGTCCTAGGGGTACGGATTGTTTCCTGAGGGATCCAGGCGTAACCATTGTGTATCCTGCAATCTGTGTATATCGCGATTAGTAGCGAAACTGCCTGGCTGAGACGGCCTAGGGGTATGGATTGTTTCCTGGGGGATCTAGGCGTAACCCTTGTGTATCCTTCACCCTACTAGTCATCATGGCGTAACTCGTAGGGTTGAGAAAGATTACGGATACGGATTGTTTCCTGGGGGACCTAGGCGTAACCATTGTGTATCTGCGAACCATGGTTGGACAAAGGTTTTGGTTTGGTTGTTTTGTTTGGATTGTACTTTCCATATCTGTTTTAAAGGTTTTTCAAGTATTTTCACTGGGTGTTGGAACAAGTCTACTAAGTAATTGAAGAATTCTAGCTTTGCGCCTGATCAACGCATGACCAGAGACTGCAAGAACGAGGACAAACTTGTTGAAACATCGAGTTATAAAAATATTTTTGAAAGAAAGATTTATTTCGATATAAAGGTCTTTTATTATAAAGGTATTTTTCAACAAAGAAATTTTGTGTTAATATTTGAAATTGAAACTCTTATGGTTTGAAATTTACGATTCGTGCCCGATTTTATTCTTTAAATATACCTTATCTTCTCAGCATTAGTTGTTCACCTTGATTCTATTTTTCCGAATCCACCTTCTTTCCTTTTTGAATATAATCTTTTAAATATTACTTATTTGTATACTACATTGTTTAACAGAAAATTTTAGTGTTATAAATATTTTAGAAGTTATTAATTAAATGAAACATATTTAAAGTGAATGATTTATTAATAATGTTTGAAAACTATCTAAAGACAAATTTGTAAATTTATGAATTATGGATTTAATGTTTTCAATAGTTTCTTTGTAAATATAACTAATGATGCAAATAATTGTTTTCAAAAAGCTTTCATATATGTATAAAGGTGTTAGTTAAACATATTAAATTCCAGTGAGTTTTGAAAATTTTAAAGTATTAAAGATAACTGAATCGCAAATGAAGTTTTCAAATGAATATTTCAAGTAAAAATTATATAGTATTAAATTAATTATTTACCCTTGACTTTCAATCTACCTTTATTTCTAGTTGTTCTAATCTCCTACCTACTTTCTTTTCGAGGACGAAAAGTTTTGAGTGGTGGAGAGTGTAACGACCCAAAATTTTAGTGATTTTATTTATTAAATTAATTGAAGTTTGTGAAATTTTAATTTATTTCCTCTATTCACCAACATTCAATCTTTATACATATTTTACATTATTTCCTCTATTCACCAACATTCAATCTTTGTACATATTTTACATTATTTCCTCTATTCACCAACATTCAATATTTATACATATTTTACATTATTTCCTCTATTCACCAACATTCCATCTTTATACATATTTATTTTAATTTATTTCCTCTATTCACCAGCATTCAATCTTTATACATATTTGTTTTAATTTATTTCCTCTATTCACCAACATTCAATCTTTATAATATTTGTTTTAATTTATTTCCTCTATTCACCAATATTCAATCTTTATACATATTTTAATTTGTTTCCTTTATTCACCAGCATTCAATCTTTATACATATTTTAATTTATTTCCTCTATTCACCAGCATTCAATCTTTATACATATTTTAATTTATTTCTTCTATTCACCAGCATTCAAACTTTATACATATTTTAATTTATTTGCTCTATTCACCAGCATTCAATCTTTATACATATTTTTTTTAATTTATTTCCTCTATTCACCAGCTTTCAAACTTTGTACATATTTTTTTTTAATTTATTTCCTCTATTCACCAACATTCAATCTTTATACATATTTTAATTTATTTCTCGTATTCACCAGCATTCAAACTTTATACATATTTTAATTTATTTCTTCTATTCACCAACATTCAATCTTTATACATATTTGTTTTAATTTATTTCCTCTATTCACCAGCTTTCAAACTTTATACATATTTGTTTTAATTTATTTCCTCTATTCACCAGCATTAACTCTTTATACATATTTATTTTAATTTATTTCCTCTATTCACTAGCATTCAATATTTATACATATTAGTTTTAATTTATTTCCTCTGTTCACCAGCATTCAATCTTTATATATATTTGTTTTAATTTATTTCCTCTGTTCACCAGCATTCAATCTTTCAAAATATATATATAATAACAACGCATATATATATTGCCCATGATAAGCATACCTCTACTTATTCTTTTCATTCTCTGGAAAAACTCTTCCCCTCATTCCTCTTTGCTCCACGCCTTCACCGCATGCTCGACCACCCAAAACCGTTTCCTCTCTTCTTTCATACTTTATATGTAAGTATTTCTTTATATATTATATCTGTTTCTTATACTTGCAGCTTTATATATATTCAAGCATACGAAAGGTTTGTTAAAACATAGATTTATATGTATATTTTATTTTATAAAAGATTTCAAGTATCCTGGTGAGTTGGTTTTAGAGCGTATATATATAATCTGCTTGGTTATTTTAAGTTTTTATTAATAAGTTTGAAATAGATTTTCGTAACACATATTATTATTCGGTATGTATATATGATTTCTGCATATTTGGATAAGTTTATGTTGTACAAATTATTATATATATTAGTTGTTTGTGTTAGGTATATGCAGGCTATAAGGTTTCTGCATATAAAATATATAGCTTTATAGTATTATTATATATTTTGGCAGAGTATATATTTATACAAAATATGTTTTGTTAACAGCTTGGTATGTTATGTTTATAAAATATGTTATGAAAAAAAAAAGATTTTTGGTATAAATGATTTATGTCAGTTTTCCAATGTAAAATGTTAGTAATATATGAGTTTGACAGTGTATATATGTTAGTAGAAATGACATTTTGTGTATATATAAATTTTACATAATTTTGATATGCTATTCTTTAATATGTCTGTTTATATAAAGGTACAAATGCTAGTTTATGTATTTTATATACTGTGTACAGTATTGTATATACATAGATTTTAATATGTACATGTTTTAAAATTTATTACTGATTTTTATATATATTTGCATAGAGTGGCTATATAGGTTGTTTACATATTTGATTATAATTATATATATTCATTTATTTCAATTTATACTACGTAGATATGTGACTTATATGTTGTTTTATTTAAAAACAAAGATTTATAAATACATATATGTATATATATAATTTAATTTAATTTGTGTTTGAATTTGATATAAATTTGAAATATATGTTTTAAATGGATTTTTGAAAGTTTATATATATATATATATATATATCATTTATATCGAGCTAATTTATTCATTCTCATCGATTCATATCTATCAGCTTTGCTCGTCAAATTGTACAAATCCTGATTTACTTTGGAATTCGTGCTTGGATTCGTAACTCCTCTCATTCTCGTTCATCTCTAACCTCGAAGGTGAGCAATCACTTACAATTAACGTTCTTTTATTTATTAAATTTGATTTCAATTAGAACGAAAATTGAAATATGTTGCTAAAATTTAACTGTTAATTTTTTTAAAATTGTTATATATATGATATGCATTTATATGTAATTGTTCACCTATGGGATATGACACCATATCCTGTTGTTCATATTATATTGTTAGTGATGATATATGCCTGTTATTATTATTGTCATATCTGTTATCACTCTGCAAGTTCCCTGTTAGTATATAATTCACTATGGGTTGAAATGATACATACCCGAACGGACTTTAGAATAGGAAAAAATCATTATGGGTTGAAAGGATGGACCTAAGCGATTTTCATTGAAATTAATTGGGATTACTGGTAGAAAAGATATCTACCCGTATATATATTTTTAAGTTACGGATTGAAATGATAAATATCCGTATCACTTGATCAAAGGATAAGAAATTATATACAAACATCGTTGGTCCATATATAAATAATTTGAAATAATTTCTATGGTTTTGGAAAGAAATATAAGGTTTTAATAATATTGATTCTTAAATATTATATATAAATGGAAATATAATATATAGATTTAATGATAATATAAAATTAAATGGATATTGATTTAATACATATAATATGCTCAAGTACTTATTAAATTTATAGATTTTGGTAATAATTTGAATAAGTTAATGCTGGGAAGACAAATTTAAATGTATTTGAAATTGTATGTAATTAAGAATTTTAGTAAATAAACACCGATTTGGAACTATTGAAATTAAAATTTAAAGACATGATTTTAACTGGATTTTTTTTGGATTTAAGTGACTTAATGAATATTCCATGTTAAAATAAATTAAAGGAAATACTTAATAATACGTAATTTAAGGTTACTTAAATAATATTGAATAAATGAGGGAATATTTCAAGACTAAATTATAATGAAGTTAAATCAGGATATATGAAACTATTAAATTTAGCTTTGAAAATATGAATATTAAGCTTTGAAATACATTGGAATTTAAATTGTTTATTTTGTGATTTATATCTGCATTGGAAATCAATATAATTTGCAATTATTTATTAGAAACTGAATTGAATTGAAATTTGTTGAATTTAGAGTTAATTAAGTTTGAATTTGGAAATTGAGTTGATTTGAATCATAACTTTGAAAATGATAAAATTTGGATATATATATATATATATATATATATATATATATATATATATGAAATGGAAATAATACTCCGGTTTTGAAGTATAAATTAATTTGAATGACCACGGCGTTATAGTGTGTACTTCTACAGTGTAGATAGTTCCATGGATCCTTGGAGGATGGTTATCCCAAACATCCTTTAAGTAAATTATATTTCAGTTGATATTTCACTTGAGTTAGATTTATAGATATAAGAATGTTAATCCTGACTCGAGTGCTTTGTGTTTTGCTTTATGCTCGGGTCAGACTGAGTGATACATCATTTGAGACTCACCTTCGAAGTTGGAGCTTTGCTTGAAGATCCACCTATCTATCCTTTCAGTCATCCAGTTGATTGGTTCGGAGAAGTCATCTGTTGCATTGGAGACTTCCCTGCATTTGAACTATTCAGTTGTATTTTATTTCTAACTCTTATGTATATAGTAGGTTCATGAACTACTATTCTTTATCTATTCCGCTGCATTATATTACGCTGTGATCTGTGATTGATTTATTTATTGTATATTTTAAGTTATGCCAAATTTAATTAACAATTCGGTATTTTGAATTTTTCAAGTCGGATGTGTATGGTTTTATTGTCGATTTGAATGGTCCAAAATAGCAGGTCGTTACAATACACTTGAGTGGAGTGGAGAACTTAGGTAGGAAGAGAACCAAGCTTTTATCATGTACACAACCCATAAAACAAGACAAGTATAAATATGATTTCAAACCAAATATACATATTGAAACAATTTAAAAATGAAATCAACTATGAAAGGATTGACTTGACCATTGACTCCATCATTCAAGTGCTCGGCCTAGGGTCAGGTGTGCACGGCCAAAGTGGTGCATAGGTCTAGGGTATGGGTTCATGAAGGCAAGGCTATAAGGAGATGAAGGGTGGAGGTTACATCACAAGAATACAAAGTGTTTAAGGCAAGTGAATGGGTTTTTGGTGCATCTATCGGTTCGGCCAGAGGACACCTGAGCTCCGCCTTGGCATGTGATGGTCAAGTGGTGGCTGGAGTGTCGGCCAGAGGTGGTGGAGGGACTGGTGGCGGCATCTATGGAGGCGGCAAGGTGGAAAAATGAAGGGTATGGCGTTAAGGAGTACGGCTATGCAATATTCAAGGTGATTTTGCAACTTTTGGTGATAATAGCTTCAAGAGGACTCACAACCTAGTCAAGTCAGAGGGAAAGGATGGTGGAGTGGCCGTGGACAGTGGTGGTGCTAGACGGTGGAGGTGGTATAGGAGTATGGCCAAGAAAATGCAAGAAGAGGCAAGGCAATTTCTAAAGGAAAAATCAATAAAAACGAAGAGAATAGAGTAGAAAAATCATAAGAGACATTACCTTCACTTCAGATCTGAAAATTTTCATGAAAAGATGAGGTGAGAATGATGTGTTACGTGAATGACAAAAGAAAACTCACGGCTATAGGGTTGGGAAAGGACGGCCCAAAGATTGAAGGGGTGGAAAATGAAAAGTCAAAAGTTGAAGGGTCAAAGTCTCTTGATATTTCTCTTTTCTTTATTCAAATAAATCAAAATAAAAACCATATAAATAAAATAAAAATCAATACTAGATAAAGTGAAAATTAAATGAATAGATAAATTTTATAAAATTGTAGAAAAATATAAGAAAATATTTAATTATATGTAAACTTGCATTGAAAATTGAAAACAAAATATAACTAATTTTGGAAAAATAACAACTACACTAAAAAAATGTTTTAAAAATAAAACATAAAATGAAATATTACAAACATATAGACAAATTAAAACAAGATATGACAAATAAAATATTAATTATATAAATTAAAATAAACAATATTGTTAAATAAATCAATGTACACACAATATTGTAAAAAGTATAACTTTCACAATATAAATCAGATTTCAACGAAATGAAAAGTAGAATTCTCAAAATTTAATATATTTTCATAATAAAAGATAAAATTCAAAAATTCAAATATTTAAATTTAAAATTTAAACGTCAAAGATTGACCAGATTGACCAAAAATCCACTTTTTCTGGAAATATCCTATTTATTCAGGTTTACAATTATAATTCACACAAAAATCAAAATATACTTTTAAAATAACAAGATTTATCCATTTAAAGAAATATAATAAAATTTTTAAATCAGACATTTCAATTAAAATTGTTAAAATATATAATTAAAATAAATCACAAAATTCAGGGTTGTTACTCTCTCCCCCACCCAAATCTTTTCGTCCACGAAAAGAACGAACAAGGAAAAATAAGAAAAAGCAAGATAGAAAAAGCCGATTGTACCTGAAAAAACAATTCCTGATTCAAAACACGAATGCTCTCCTCCGTCTCCCAAGTACCATCTTGATCATCAGTACATTACAGTACCTTGACCAGACTAACAGATTTCCTTCTTAGCTGCTTTGTGCCTCTATCGACAATATAAAGTGGATTCCTATCGACAGTAAGATTGGGCTAATTATCCAACTATCAAGAGCAGAAGGCTGAACCAAAAGGAGATGGGTCAAGAAGACACCAGTGAAGATGTGAGACGTGGAATAGATCATGTACTCCAGAAAGTTTCTCGGGCAAATCCAAACGATATGCCAAAGAACCAACTCTTACCCTAATGCAAAAAGGACCCTCAAAGAAGAAGAAGGTAGAAATAACTTGAAGGGAGAATAGGTTGAAAGAAAAGGATGAACCATATTTTAAAACCATATAAATTTCAATTTAAAAAATTATTTACAACATTTAAATATTTTATAATATAATGAATAGTCATTTGATTCAAATTTGTTAATTCGAAGTAAACACTATTTAAAACATTTTAAATTATTTAGACAAGTAAAATAAATGATCAAAATATCCTTTATATAATACTTTATCAAAATACTTTTATAACTCGATATCTTAACAAGTTTACTTTCATTCCTGCAGACTTTGGCTATGCGTTGATCAGGCGCAAAGCTAGAATTCTCTAGGTACTTGGTAGACTTGTTTCGCCACCCAGTGAAAATACTTGAAAACCTTTTAAAAACATATATGGAAAGTACAATCCAAAAAAAACAACCAAACCAAAACATGTCGATCACGGGTCGCGATACATAATGGTTACGCATGGATCCCCAAGGAAACATCCGTACTCGTAAGCTGACTACCGTAGCCCTGCGATTACGCTATGAAGACTGGTAGTACCACAGATACAAAATGGTTATGCCTGGATCCCCCAGGAAACATTCGTACCCTTACGCTCTCGCGCCCCTGCGGATTATGCTACCAAGCTACCCAATAGATCGCAGATACACAATGGTTATGCCTGGATCCCCGGGAAACATCCGTACCCATAGGCTCTCACAGCCCCTGCGAATTACGCTATGCAGTCGCACTCGTAAGACCATGGAGATCGCCATGGAATTCGATGGACACTCGAGTATCATATCTGGAAAACCCAAATCAGAGAGAATAATATCGATAGAATGAATCCACAGTGTGGCCACAAAGCGGATATCAAGCGGAAGGCACTTTCCATATCTTTCCTTTGAAAATATGTATCATATAGTACATTTCATAGTCACTTTCAAATATCATACTTATACAAATTCCATTATATACAAGATTTCATTTCGAATCAAATACTTTCCAAAATCAATAGTATATAAAATAATACTTATATAGACTTCAATTATACAAGATTTCACTTTACAAATTGAGTACCTTTTTCAAATCAATAGTCTCAAATAACCTTCATACCTATACGAATCCATTTATATAAGTTCGATAACTCCCAAATAAAGTATTTAGTAAAACAAGGTTCTCAATTTCAATTACTTTTCAATATCAATTCAGTTTCAAAATATATATGATTTGGCCAAATCATTTCTTCCAAATTATAAATATTTAGTTTCAAAGTTTCTCAAAACAAAAGATTTAGGAAATAATCCTGGTTTCCAAATCAACAAAATTTAAATCGAAAAAATTCAACCCCAAAACCGTCATATAAATGCTGGGTTTAACTATCCAATCTATTTTAAAAACCAAATATTTTTCTCAAAATCAAATATACCCCAAAATGATTTCCAAGTTTATCACTTGAAAACCTTTTAAACTATTTACTTCTATTCAAAAGATCAATTTACCCTTTTAGACTGTTTAAACTAAATTTTATTCAAAACATTCCAAAACTAAATTCCATAGTAGTATAATTCAAAATAGTCTTATTCACTTACTTAACAAAACAGTTTCAACTCATTTACCTAATCGAATGATTTATATTTTTCCAGGATTACTTAGCTTTGAAAATTAAACCTTGATTTGGAAGTGCTCGAACTTTAAAAATAGTCAAAGAAATCGTATTTTCAAATCCAAAAGTTGGAAATCACCAACAAATCAGTATATCAATTCCAATAGATAAGGTTATACCAAAACAATCTGAAAATCGAGGACTGAACACCGGCTTACTTTATATCATTTCAAGTATATATACATATATCTTTCGAAAATCAAATCATCCTTCAAAATATGAAATCAAAATTGGTTTCACAAATTCACTCGCATAGCAAAGCTACTAGAGTGGCCTCTCCCCCACTCAAAAACTCGAAAATCAATGTTGATGATGCATGCATTCATCACTGAAATTATTTTCCAGCGACATAAGTGGGTTCTGGACTTTTATTTTCTTGAAACTTCTTTGAAATCTCTTTGAAATCATTGGAATTCATTCGAATACATTTGAAACATTTCTTATTCGAAAAAATATCTTTAAATCATATTATTATATATTTTTCAAAATCTTAAAACCGATTTCAAAACACCAAAGTTTGATTCCTTGAAATTCAAATTCAAAACCTTTTAGTTAAAAAACATTTTTATATAAGTCAAATTCTTAAAAAAAATTCAAAATTTTAAATCCTTCCAAAATTTCAAATTTTCAAAGAAAGAAAAATATATAATCCTTTCAAAGCTTCAAATTTTCATTTTCAAAAAATATAAAATTCTTATTGAAAACATTTTACTTTTATAAATGTGGTCATCCTTGTTAAAATAATAATTTCAATGTAAACATAATTTCAAAATACAAGCAAACAAAAATTTCCAAAGAATGATTCAAGGATGGATTTCAAACAAACAGGTATTCGAATTTAGAGGAACTCTAATCGAATAGAATTCTGATTCGAAGATAAGCTCGAACGAAAATGAGATAATTTGATTACCAAATAGAAGATGGATAAGCATATACAAATCGCGGACGACCTTAGCTGGTCAACCGTGACTTCAGGAATATAATCAATGCGGAAATCTAAGGCAAATCGACATTCGATTGCCAGAGATAGAATCCGGTTAGGGCAGGAGATAGATAACATCGTAAACCGAGGATATAGAAATCTCTGGTGAATCAATGCCAATTGCAAACGAGTTTCACCCCTTTACAAATCATTTAAAGATTTGTGGATTCACCGATCTTTATAGAGGTCATTCCAAAGTGGAGTTATGGAATGCTCCAAAATCAAAAGGATAAAAATAGGAAAGACAAGACTGGATTTCAGAACCAATGAAAGCGTTCCAAAGTTCAAGGAATCCTAATCATTAAGAATCCTAACCAAGAGATTTCCAACAAGGTGGATACCGAAGAGATGAAGTTTAGAAAACTTGATTTCAAAATAAGGGAAATTTTTTACACCAAAATAATCTTTGAAACTCCTTTAGAAATCATTTGGAAATCATTTTATACTTCGAAAATACGTTCTCTCACAAGGAAATGATTTTGAGATTGATTCCACTCATTTTAGGGTATTTCTACCCTATCTCTAATGATTTTTTTTCTCCACGGGCTATGGTTTGCCTAAAACCAAAACTCTAATATCATTGTAACATGCCACGCCAGTGGGGTAACGCCCGACATAGCATACATTGGTACCTGTGTTCTGCCTTTACGGAAAGCCTCTCGACTGCACCACCAACCCCTATGGGGACATGTAGGAGTAAGAGTCAACCGTTCGCTACCAAACCAGGAAGCGAGAGCCCCCTTACATGGTGCACCCTCCAAGTGCAATGGCAGACACACATGTCGGATTTGAATTGCTTAAAATACCGCATTGTAAATAAATTTAGAGCAAATGAAATACAATGATAGAATCACAAACACAGAAATATCAGAATAACTCGTAGCGGAAATTAATATAACATAGTAGTTCATGAAGCTACTATAACAAATTCTCAAAAAATAATACATAATATCAGTCTAGAAAAAAACCATATACAATAGAAATCTCAAATACATAGAAGTTTATAAATACCAGAACTGAAATAGAACAACTGAAACTGAAAGGAAATAGATAACTAGACAAGCAGAATCTCCTACGATTCCTAGCTCCAGAAAAGAAATCCAAAGCTAAGCTGTAAATACTCAGGCTGGCCTAAGCGTAAAGTAAAACACAAAACACTCGAGCTAGGACATACATACTTATATAATGTAAACCAACTCTAAGGAACTGTAGGAGTAATGACAATAACTTAAAGGATGCTCGGGATCGCCCATCCTTTGAGGATGAGTTAAACCATAAATTAAATATGTCCCGTGGTTAAAATTCCAAAATGGTATTTTATACTTCAAAAATCAAATATCATTTCAAAATTCAATATAATTTCAAATTCATTTCAAAATATCATATCTTTCCAAAACCACATTCATTTTTATTTAATTTAAATACCATTTCAAATCACATTTCAAAATGGTTTATATATCAAAGCAAATATTCCAATTAAACCAATCAAATATTCCAATTAAACAAATTAAATATTCCAATTAAACAAATTAAATATTCCAATTAAATCAATTAAATATTCCAATTAAATCATTTAAAAGTGAATTTATTATAATTACTAATCAAATGTACAATTCTCAAAATTTGACCATTTTCAGAATTCATTTATTTACATCATTTTATCAAAACAGTGAAATTTCAACTTTCGCAGCATTTAGAAAATGCTATGGTAAATTTACATTTGAAAACAAATCATTTTAATAAAGATAGCATTTAAAACTACTGTAATAGGTTTTTGTTTCTGCAATTACAGCACTTACAAAGTGCTATAATAGCCCTTAGTTCAGTTTAGTCTTTTAAAAATTCACTTATATCAATTACAACATTTACAAAATGCTATAATATCTTTTACTTCAGAAATGATAACATTTCCAAAATGCTGTTAATTAAATTCCAAGTCTTCAATAACATTTCATAAACAATTTAATTTTTATTTAAACAAATTTTAACTTACAAAAATATATTTTCACACTTTTAAAAATGATCATTTAAATACCCTTTTAAGTCATGATTTTATAAAGAGAAATTTCACAATTTAATATCAAATTTTAATAATTCACTTATTAAAATCAATATACCATTTCATAACATTTTCATTTACTTATTCTTTAAATTTACCATTTTATAATTTAAATTTAAATTCCATTATTATTTTCATAACTTAACCATTATTTTTAAAATACATTTCCCATTTTACAAGTTAAGTTATAATTCAAATTTCATTTTTCTCATTCATTTATTTAACCAGTTTTAATTCATTAGAAAAATAAATAACACTTTATAAAATCATTTTAAATTCAAATTTAAATCTATTTATCATACTTTCTTACTTAATTTAAACTCCGTTTAAAAATAAAATCATAAATTCCAAAAGTAACTTATATTTCAAATTTCTACTTTACCATTAATTTATTTAATTTGTAGAAAATCAATAATACTTTTAAAAGTCATTTTAAATTTAAATTACATCAAAATATCATAATATTTACATTTCTAAAATAATTTCAAAATTTTAGATATATATATATATATATATATATATATATATATATATATATTAACCACGGGTCTGTATATAATTTTCTAACCTAAATCAAGTGATACAGATAATATCAATTCAATCCATAATTTAAAAAGAAAAATTCGGATTCTATCATTTCAAACCTGCAAATCCCAGTAAATGAAAAGTAAATAAAAATCGCTCAGGCCTATCATTTCGGCGCATAACGATTTTTCCCTATTCTAAAGTCAGTTCGGGTGTATATCATTTCAACCCATAGTGATTCTATTCTTCAGGGAACTTGCAGTGTGATAAACTGATATAAATAAACAAAATAACATTATATAACAGTAACAGATTATATGACAGGTGTATAACAGGGGTGAACATCATATGATCATAGCATAAGAAAGTATAACATGATAATGTAATTCTACAGATTCACAGGGTGTCAGTTTACTAATTATATAAGTACAAAATGTCTAGTGAGAAATACTCACCTCTACAAGCTGGAGATAACATAATCGGAAACACAAACAAATTCCAGAAGGCAGGATAACATGACTATAGACTTGAGTGGAGTGGAGAACTTGGGTGGGAAGAGAACCAAGCTTTTATCATGTACACAAGCCATATAACAAGACAAGTATAAATATGATTTCAAACCAAATATACATATTGAAATAATTTGAAAATGAAATCAACTATGAAAGGAATGACTTGAACATTGCCTCCATCATTCAAGTGCTCGGCCTAAGGTCAGGTGTGCTCGGCCAGAGTGGTGCATAGGGCTAGGATATGGGTTCATGAAGGCAAGGCTATAAGGAGATGAAGGGTGGAGGTTACACCACAAGAATACAAAGTGTTTAAGGCAAGTGAATGGGTTTTTAGTGCATATATGGGTTCGGCTAGAGGACACCTGAGCTCCGCCTTGGAACATGATGGTCAAGTGGTGGCTGGTGTGTCGGCCAGAGGTGGTGGAGGGACTGGTGGCGGCGGCTATGGAGGTGGCAAGGTGGAAAAATGAAGGTTATGGCATTAAGGAGTTCGGCTATGCAATATTCAAGGTGATTTTGCAACTTTTGGTGATAATAGCTTCCAGGGGCTCACGGCCTAGTCATGTCTGAGGGAAACAATGGTGGAGTGGCCATGGATAGTGGTGGTGCTGGATGGTGGAGGTGGTGGAGGAGTATGGCCAAGCAAATGCAAGAAGTGGCAAGGCAATTTCTAAAGGAAAGATCAATAAAAACAAAGAGAAAAGAGTAGAAAAATTATAAGAGCCATTACCTTCACTTCAGATCTGTAAATTTTCTTATAAAGATGAGGTGAGAAAGATGTATTACGTGAATGACAAAAGAAAACTCAAGGCTATAGGGTTGGGAAAGGACGACCCAAAGATTGAAGGGGTGGAAAATGAAAAGTCAAAAGTTGAAGGGTCAAAGTCTCTTGATATTTCTCTTTTCTTTATTCAAATAAATCAAAATAAAAACCATCTAAATAAAATAAAAATGAATACCAGATAAAGTGAAAATAAAATGAATAAATAAATTTTATAAAATTATAGAAAAATATAAGAAAATAGTTAATTATATGTAAACTAGTATTGAAAATTGAAAACAAAATATCACTAGTTTTAGAAAAATAACAACTACACTAAAAAAAATGTTTTGAAAATAAAACATAAACATAACATGACATATTACACACATATATACAAAGTAAAACATGATATGACAAATAAAAATATTATTTATATAAATTAAAATAAACAACATTGTTAAATAAATCAATGTACACACAATATTGTAAAAAGTATAACTTTCGCAATATAAATCAGATTTCAATGAAACAAAAAGCAGTGTTCTTAAAATTTAATATATTTTCATAATAAAAGATAAAATTCAAAAATTCAAATTTTAAATTTAAAAGTCAAAGTTTGACCAGATTGACCAAAAATCCACTTTTTGTGGAAATATCATATTTATTCAGGTTTGGAATTATAATTTACACAAAAATCAAAATATACTTTTAAAATAACAAAATTTATCCATTTTAAAAAATATAATAAAGTTTTTAAATCAGCCATTCCAATTAAAATTGTTAAAATATACAATCAAAATAAATCACAAAATTCAGGGTTGTTACAAGCACATAGTCTCTACAAAGTCACAGGTAAATATATATTTTCTACCCATGTAGCTCACATGCAGAAATATATGCATACCAAAATATTATGTAATATATATCCATTAAAATAAACTTGTTCTATATCCTTACATATACAATACATACAAAATTTGAATCTAATGTACATACTTTCATATACATATGGAGACCAGGGTAAAGTATACCCAAATGTAAATACAATAGAACAAGCAAAAGTTTAATATATAAAAAACTTACAGATAATAATAATATATATGCTAACACATAAATCTATAGATATACAATACCTTGTATGTAGAATGAGATAAGAGAATACAAGGAGGAGTGGTAGGCTGATAGAAGTGGTGGTGAGTGGCGCCATTGCCGGGGCAAGGAAGCTTGGAGTTTTGCCTATGCTTGGTTGGAGGTGGCCAATAGGAAGATGCAGCAAGGGGGAAAAGGTAGATCGGAGGTGGGGCGCGTCCGTGTTTTCCGTTGGATTGGGAAGTGGAATGTAGTGCATGCCAGGAGCACGGTCGGCCATGGCTATAAGTTGGGAGGAACGGTGATGTTACGGGCGTTGTTTACAGTTTGGATGTTTCGAATATATGCTTTCTTATGTATCAAAAATTTATAAAAACATTTTTGATGATGGCCATTGCTTTCTTCCATGAAGGAGTGAAGAAAGAAAGAAGTAGGAAGTGAAAGGAAATGCACAGTCACGAAGATGAACAACTTAGATATGTAAAGTAAACAGTGGTTTAATCAAGTGGAGAACGAATAATAAAGGCTAAAATAAAATTCTAGGAATACCAAAAGCAAGTGCTGTTTTGATTGACAGGTAATGAAAGGACAAATCAATACATAGTGGACAGGTTGAAATAGAAAGAGGACAATTGGGCAAAGGAAATAAACAATCACAAATACAGAACCGATATAGTAGACGTTTCATAGACTTCGTCGTCACTCAAACTCCGAAGTACGAAAACGAATGTACGCAGTGATTAGCATGATGATACGATCAAAATGGTATACAGCTATCCGTGGTACGATTGTCAAGTCGATATCGGTACCAAAATGCTGCTAAAATGCTGAAAAATAAGATAAACGGAGCAATAGCACTCCAAATTTGAAGAAACAAAGATGACGTCGCACTCAGATGATGATTTACAAATTTATTATAGAAAAATATTCAGGTTTGGAAAATGTTTTATTATCATCAAATATTAACTTATTTGACTGAAATAGAATTACACAAAAAAGCAAAAATTCATATTATCAAATGAAAATTTACTATTTACTATTTTCTATGTTTAAGTAGACGTAATTCAAATATCAAATTTTTATTTCAAAATAATAATATTTAAAATTCCACAAAATTCAATTAATTAAATTAATAAAACTATTAAAATTTTCGGGTCGTTACACTCTCCCCCACTCAAAACTTTTCGTCCCCGAAAAGGAAGGAAGTAGGAGAATAGAAACAACCAGAAAGGTAAATAGATTGAAAAACAAATAAAACAATTAATTTAAAACCATATAAATTTCAACTACATTAATTAATATTCAATAATTGATTTTAAATTCAAGGTATTTCAATAAGTTGATTTAATTCGAATTTATTAACATTTGGTACAAAAGGTTTCTTTCAAAACAATTTTTATTTAATTTGTGTCATTTACCATTCAATCAACTTATTGTTCTATTTATCTTTATTAACATTTTATAACTAAAATCTAAGTGTATAACATTTGTCATAATCACTCAAATTTTATTTATAAAATCATGAATCATCATTTTGAATTGTAATTATTTAATTACATATTCAACTTCAGAATGGTTTAGGTAAGTTATATTGGAATGTAATAGAGTATTACAGAAGTAAATTTTCCTCAATTTAATTATTTCAAATTTAAATATTTATTCAACAGTTTTGACTTCGTTTTATAATTGAAAACTTCCTTTAACATAATTTTAAGTATTAAATTTTCGATTTCACTTCAAACCATTGGAGATAAATATGCAAATATATATATAAGTCTAATTAAACCTATAAATATATACCTATATTATAAATCAAGTCATGCTTAAGAAATTCAAATCAATTTATTTTCCATAACAAAAGTGTAGCAAGGGTACAGAATGGTCTCTCCACTTCAAAACTCGAAAGTAAATGCCGATAATGCGGCCGCCATCATCGAGATTTATTTTCCACCGATAAAAGAGGAGCACTGATGTAAACATTAAAAAATTGGAAACGATTTATATTTGAAAATACATTAAATAATATACACTTTAAAACGTTAAAACCATAGTTCGAAATTATCGAAAATTAAATTCTCAAATTCTAAGTTAAATTCATTTAATTCCCAAGATAGTTTCTAAACCATGCTTTCATAATTCCATTTATTTATACGTTGGTAAAATCAATGGTTTACAAAACAATAAATGAAAAATCAAACATGATCATTTTAAACATCCAATTTATTTAACTATTTTATTTCAAAAAATTTATACTTAAATAAAATATAATCATACAAAAGTAATTCATTTAGCAAATTTGAAAATAATACTGTGTCAGTTTTCTCTTTTTAAGTGTTTTGGAAATCTAATCGATAGCATTGATCAAACAAATCAATTGAAAACCAAATCAGCATTAACAACTCAAACAACACAATATACACATAAAACATTTTTACATTAATTTACAAATAACTTCCTCGCTCGACGATACAATAATGGGTTTCAAAGCAATGATAGAGGTTCAAATTTGATGGAGTCAAATCGAATTTTGATTTGAAGATAGGTCCGAAACAAAGTTAAGATGGTCAAATAACAAAATAGAAAGATGGATAAGTTTATATAAATCGCGGGCAACCATAACCGGGTTGACCGTAAGTTCAAGAATAAGATCGATGTAGAATTCTGAGGCAAATCGAGACTCGATTGCAAGGGGTAGAATTTAGGCATAGCAGGTGATAGATAGGATCGTAAACCAAGGATCCAGAAATCTCCGGTAAATCAGTGCCTATTGTAAAGGAGTTTCACCCCTTTACAAATTCATTCGAAGATTGGCGAGACCGCCGAGTTATTATAGCGATCATTCGAAGTTGAGTTATGGGGTACTCCAGAATCAAAAAGCACGAATAGGGAGAGATAAGGATGGATTTTGGAACCGAAGGGAACGTTTCAAAATACAAAGAAAATTGGAGTCAAAGAGGAAAATTTTCAAGCTCGAACGAAAGTGATTCTGTAATTAAAACTACTACATATATTGAGTTTTACCTAAAACCAAAGCTCTGATAACAAATGTAACGGACCACCTGCCAGTGGGGTAACGCCCACAGTAGCATACATTGGTACCTGTATTCTGCCTTACGGCCAATCTCTCGACTGTACCAACCCCCGCAGGGAAATGTATGAGTAAAAGTCATCCGCTCGCTACCAAACCAAATGCGAGAACCCCCATCATGTTGTACCCTCCAAGTGCATAGGCAGACACACATGCCAGATTTGAATTGCTTAAAATACTAGATTGTTAATTTATATTTGGCAAAACTCAGCATATACAGTATATAAATAAATCACAGAATCACAGACATAGAGTAATATAAAAATAATGCAGCGGAAGCAAAAGATTAGCAGTTCATGAAGCTACTATACATATAACAGAGTTAAATATGATACAATAGAAGTCTCAAACACAATAGTCAAAACAAGATCAGAATACATCACTGAAATCAACTAAATATCTGAAAACTAGATAGATAGTTGGATCTCCAAGCGATGCTCCAACTTCGAAGGTGAGTCTCAAACATTGTGCCACTCAGTCTGACCCGAGCGTAAATCAAAACACAAAACACTTGATTCAGGATTAACATTCTTATATCAATAAATTCAAATCAAGTGAAATAACAACTGAAATACTAGTAACTCAAAGGATGTTTGGGATAACCATCCTCTAAGGATCCGTTAAACTATTTACTACGTAGTAATATACGCTATTATAATAATGTCTAAAGTAAAGTATAATATATTTAAAAACAGCGTTAAGGCGTTACCCATATCCCCCTTAACACATTTTATAGTGCCAATAGTCTATACAGTACCATAGTCCCTCCTGATCGGGAAGCCATGAGAGGATACTCCACAGGTACGACACAAATTAAATTCGAACAAGGCGTGCTAGGGTAGGTGACACGGCACAACTACGCAATGCCGGGGTAGATATACCAAGTGCACTTCCGCACTGGTGGTAACGCGTAGCAGCCACTACTTCCCACCTCGAGCCACACTCTCAAAAATCAAAGGTGTGCACCAATCAATCACAAAGTAATAGAATGACATACGAAGAAGTGTGTCCGATAAGAGGAGCTACCTCATTAGCCTGTCAATTGCTCCTGTTTTAGCCACCTTATGCCAACCCACGGGAGTCGGATCCACGTATATACCTTAATAGAAAGTCGAAATCATCCTACTTCATTCTGGAATCTCCACCGCATACATGGTTGTTAAAGTGGTTTTCGGAGTTGCAGAGAGTATGACAACTTCCGATCCCAGTCTCTTCAACAACCAAACGTTATTATAACACCCTGGTCATTTCAAAATAGTTTATACTTCTAAACCAAAATATCATCGCAATTTCAAAACCATATCAATACGATTTCATTTCCATTTCAAAACCAATTCGATATCATTTCCATTTCAACAATATTCATTTTCAAAATCATAGCACTTTAAAGTTATAACACTTTCAAAACCAAACACTTGAAATTATAACACGTTCAAAACATAATACTTCAAAATTCAGGACTTTGAAAACATAACTTCCATCACTTAAGCAGTTTAGATATTAAAATAGTATATATAATAAAATAGTTTATAAAGTAAAATAGTTTATATATAGAGTTATAAGTTAAAATGGTCTATATTAAAATGGTTTATATTAAAATGATTTATATTAAAAACAATTTATATTAAAGTAATTTATAAAGTAAAATATAATAGTTTTAAATATAATTTAAAATTACTTTATATAATAAAATAATTTCCTCAACTTAACAAATCAATTCCAAATCAACACGAAATTCAAATTTAATCTAATCTCAAATCGTTAATTTCAATTCAAGTTGGTTTCTCAACAAACCATTTCAAATTTTATCGATTCCAAATACTGATTTGAACCACAATAAACATTTCAGTTTCAATATATTTCAAAGCTTTAAATGTTTCACATTTTCAAAAACTAAATTTGATAACTTCATATTTACCTCAAATTCACTTATATAATCCAATATCTTTTAAATAAAACTCAAACTTTAAATATTCATTAATCACTATAAACCAAACTCAAGTTATGGATATGCACGTTATTTCTTATTTGGGATTTGATATGATTTTTGGTATGGACTGGCTAGTGCGATATGATGCCAAGATTGTTTGTGCTCAGCAGATTTTATATCTTCGACATCCAGATTCATCTACTCAGCTATCACTAGTTCTTCGGAATGTGGATAATTCTGAAGTGGCTTTATATTCTCTAGACTCGGGAGATGACGATGATATATCTCGTATTCCTATTGTTTGTGACTTCTCTGATGTATTCGAGCCTGTTTCAGGTTTGCCATCCAAGCAGGCAATTGAGTTCCACATTGATCACTTTCCAGATGCGCAGCCAGTTAGTCGTCCTCCCACGAGGATGTCTATAAAAGAAAATGAGGAACTCAAGAAGCAGCTTTTAGAGCTTGAGTCCAAGCAGTTGATTCAGCCTAGTTCTTCACCGTGGGGTGCCGTGGTCGTCTTTATGAAGAAGTCTGATGGAACTCTTAGGCTTTGCATTGACTATCGCAAGCTTAACAGTTGACCATCAAGAATAGATATCTAATACCTAGGATCGACGATATGTTCGATCAATTGTGTGGCGCTAAGGTCTTCCCTTAACTCGACCTTGCGACTAGTTTTCATCAGCTCCGAGTCGCCGAATATAGCATACCTCTTACAGCTTTCCGCACTCGATATGGATCTTACGAGTGACTCGTTATGCCGTTCGGTTTGACGAATGCTCCTGCTTTCTTTGTCGATCTTATGAATCGAGAATTCCGGGAATATCTCGATAAGTTCGTCCTTGTGTTCATCGACGACATCTTGTTTATTCGAAATCTGAAGCCGAGCATGCTAATCACTTGAGAATTGTCTTGAGTACTCTTCGTCACCACAAGCTTAAAGCTGCAACGACCCAGAATTTCTGTCAATTGAAATTCGTATATTTAATCGATTTTAAATATTAATAAGTGAAATTTATAAGTCGAATAAAATTTATTTCGAATATCTGGATTTAATTGGTTATTAAATCGATAATTTATTATTTCAAATTACAGAAATAATTGGAACTTGGGTTTAAAATGATTAAAATTGATTTGTAAAATTTTATTAAATCATATTGGAGTTAGAACAATGTTTGTGAACTTTCAAAATTGAATTTAAAGTTAATTTGTGAAAAATTGAATATTTTAATATTTAATTATCGATTGAAAATAGTCTTTGTTCAAACAGTCTCGGATTTCGACAAAACCAGTTTCATCGGATCTGTAATGTGATATTACTGTAAGATTTCAAATTTCAAGTCAATCGGATTTATCATTTGTCCGGGACAAGCCAAAACGCCTAGAAATTTGCTTAATCGATTTAATTTTAAATCGATCGTTTATTGCCATAACTCGCACAGATGATCGACTTGGCTTCCGAAACCTGTTCGATTGTGTCCGAAACGCGGGATAAACCCTAGAAATGCCGGTCACCATGCGAGATTTGGAGTTCGGAAAATCGAGTGAATAGCAATTTTCGGTATATTTTCTATAAAAGTACCGCCTCTCTTGTATTTGCAAAGAAAACCCTTGCTTCTTCTTCCACCCGGCCCTAGATTTTAATGGCTGAGAATTTCAAAACTTCCTCCTCTATTATCTTCAAATCTACAAACAATTAGCAAAAGTCGTCAACTACAAAGTTGCAGAGGGCATCAAGATCTAGCTATCCAACGGTGGAGATCGGAAACGGAGCCACGGATCGACGGCAATTTCAGTTCAAAGGCACTGCGTTTTTCACGTCGTTCGAGGTTATGATGGGGCCGAGCTTCATGGTGCTCTGGCCGAGTGTAGTGCTCGTGACAAGCTTCGCGATGGAGGTGGTCGATCGTCTTCAAGTTGAGTGTGGTGGCCGTGAAAAATTCGACAAAGAAGTGGCGGCTATGGGTTTGTCTACGTGAAGATGAACGTGAGGAAGGAGAAAGGGAGGAGCGGCCCTGATGTGCTACAGCTGAATCGACGGTCCAGATCTATTTTAGGTTAAAATAAATAAATTAAATTGTAAATCAATTATCTTTTAATTCGTGTAAACTTCAAATAATCATATCTTGTTCATACGAGGTCCATTTTGGACAAAACGAATTGCATTGGCTTCGTTTTGTCAAGCACTACGCAATGGAACTGGATTGGAGTTGTTTGGAGCTAGTGAAAATTTCGGGTAAAATTAAACGCGTGTTTAATTTTATTCGAAATAAAACGCTGAAATTGAATTGAAAGCAATGTGAGAACTTCTCACTCAATCGAACTGTTTCGATTTAAATCTTAAATAGTTAGATTTAAAATTGTTGATTGTATGCCTGGATGATAAATTATTATCTGTTATTGATTGAAATAGACATTATACGCCATTATTAAGCGGAGGTTATTTATTAAAAACATATACCGCGAATATTTCACTGCAAGGTGAAATTGGTATTATTTATGTACTTGGAGTTGATTTTTGACATTATATAGCGGATGAGACCCTATTACGCCGCATAATAGCGGATAATATTTTATGAACCCATATACCGCGATATTCCGTACTGGAACGGAATTGGTATTGTGCTAACATCTGTGGATGTAGGGAAACAGGTTGGAGGGATCCAACTGGATTCCTTACCAATATTTATTTGATTACAGATATTGTGATATTTGTTGATTATCATATCGATATATGATATTTGGATGTCGTGATTGACTATTTGGTGTTGTTGCATCATCGAATCAATTTTTGAAGTTTTAAAATAATGATTTTGATTTTAAAAAGAATTTAAAGTGATTTCTGAAAGTGTACGTTTTATTAAATTTTGAATCGTTAAGATAAATAAACATTATAATTTTATTGTTATAAAAGTTATATTTTTGAAAAATAGTACTTATGTATGATTTTAGAGTTATATAAGTTTTAAATAACGTTTTGAAAATTATTAAAAGGATTGGTTTATTTAAATTGAGATTTTTGAATTATTATAAACGGTTTATAGAAAAGATTTCTAAGATTAATATTTATAAATTAAAAATATAGGAATTGTGAAACGAGTTTTATTAAGTGTTAAAATGAAGTATAAATGGATTTCACAAGTGAATAAAATTTATAGATTTATAAATTGTGAAGGTATGAAATGAATAGATTTTGTAGAATAAAAGATTTGTAAATAATTAACTTATAAATCGGATTTTTGGTATAAAGTTGAGTTATAAATTGAATTGATTTAGAAAAAAGGGATTTTTATAATTGAAGTTTTTATAAATAGAAATGGAATTTATATACATTGTTTATAAATCCGAAATCAATTGAATTTGATAAATTTAATTTAGAAGGTTATTAAAGGAGATATATTCGCGTTTTCGGATAGCGAATTATCCTTGAAATAAAATGTGTAGAAAATATTGAATTTGGTTAGTGAAGTATATTCACGATTTTGGATAGTGAATATATTATTAAATAAAATGGATATGTTTTTGGGAAAATGAATATTATCAAATGAAGTTAATTGTTTTAACGATGTATTAAATTATGTTAAACATCGAAACCATAGATTTTAATATTCATTTGTTGAAATAGACGTTTTTGAGAAATAAAAGGAAATGGTGGACTATAACACTTATGTTATAGTAAATGATTTCTGAAAGAAAATGTTTTATACAGTATTGGGATTTATATATCTATCTTAATTTTGAATCCCTATGCTAGTGATTTTGGATTGTTGTAACGATGTTTTACGCAACATTCGTTTTGACCCAAATAAATGTGTTTGGAAGAATGTTTTCTTTGAAGAATGAAATATATACTTAATTCTGATTTAAGTATACTGAATATTTTCCAAGTGCTGAAAATAAATGGATTTGTGAATTACTTATTATTAAATAAATATGGAAATGTTTTTCCAATATGAAGTGAATATTTTGAGATTTTATCTGTTAAAGATTAATTAAAAATGAATATTAGAAATCGATTTGAAAATCGTATATTCATAAATATTTTGGAAATGTAAATTCACTACGGAATTTATAAAAGAAAGGGAAATTTGTTTAAAAAATAAACATTGATTTATTTTTGAAGTGTGGAAATAAATTTACGGATTCGGAACGTAAATATAAAGTAAATCGGTAAGGATTTATTTAATTGGTTTAAATAAACCATTTTGAAATGAAAGTATTTCTGCGTAAGGAAAATAATTGAAATTTGTTTTCAAAAGTTGAAAGGTGAAAAGTGATTTGAAAATTTGTTTTCAAATGGTTGAAGTGTGGAAATTATATATCTAGTAAAGATATTTTTGAGAATGAATAATTTGGGAAATTATTTAGAATCTGGTGATGTTGAGTATGCCTATTGATAGTTAAATAACCGACTATCAATATTTACCTTTAAATAGGTATTTGTTGTGATTGCTTGAATTTGAATGCCACACTTATTTTCAAAATAAGCACTCGCTATTCGGGTTAGCCGGGAAAGGACCTTGGGGTCGTATAACTCATTCCAAATATGTGATACGTCGTTATGGATTGCATTTTATGACCGGTGTTGAAGACCGGATATTTGTGAAATGGAAGGATTACCGTCGAATGTTTCTGCATCGGCCGATCTCCGATATGGAAATTTATTACCCTTTGTGATCGGAAGTCTGGTCGTGATTAGTGAATATCCGGATTGCAAGGACTTCTTTGGAAGTTCCTTCGGTTCCGTTCGATCCTGGATTGACTTGTATGGATGTGTGTCTGACATTACAATTTGAGATGTAAAGCTGGTTTCTGTCAAATATATTACCGTTGGTGCGGAGAATTTAATCTCTTAGCTTAACACCCTTAGAGGTTATGTAGTGATGGTTACTAGTGATACATTCCCAAATTGGTAATGTGGCATACGAAGTATTGCTAAGTATATGTGATCAAAGCAAAGCTTTTGTATAAAGCGTGGCTTTGTGGACAAGACTTCGTCAGACCTCACACCCCGAAAATGGTCAAAACAGGAAGGATGTGGCAAGGTTATTAGGGGGCAGCGACCCTTTAGTGTATGTCAATCCTTCTGGATAGAGGTGGTATCATGGTATGGAGCCCAGATATTTAACCTATGTTGTTGCTGCAAATTTATTACTTTGTGGTTGTTGGAATCGAGGATCCTCGGATATAGATCGGTTACGATCGGGGAATGGAATATTCGTTTCAGTAGTTACCTAGTTTGAAAGGTAACCAGGCCTTGTGTTGGAAGAGATCCGGTTAGGTTCTCGGGTCTTCTTTCCAGAGGCGTACCCATGTGGCAATGGGAAGTTCCTTGGCCTGACCATTTGCTGCAAATCCAAAGAAACAATACGAACCTTGTACGGTTTTAGTTGTATAACCTGCCATGGAATGTGGCGGTAACCTGCTATTGAACATGGTAGCTATAGTAGGCATACGACAATGGTCGTATGTTGGCTAAGATTTATATCTTTACTTTCGAAATAATTTTTCCTACACTGTGCACTAGTAATAATATCAAATGTTTATTTTTAGTGCGTATCAAGCATCTTTGACTATCATAAGGAGAAATCTCCCCCGATTCTACGTTTGCATTGTGTGTGTGTGCGGGAGGCCTTATGGTAGTCTCATTTTCTAAAAAGCATTGCGAATCCATTTTAAATTTATCTTGTTCTTTATTTTAAAGATAAACTATTTTAAGTTCTCACACCAGTCACATAACTGACTCGGAGTTTATTGTTTTCCTTCCTAAACTATGGGTGCCCACCAATTTCCACACGGGCAGTCAAAAGTCAGGTTTATCGGGATATTCTGGAATTCAGGAGTTGCTAGAGGCAAGCTGGATGGCATGGCGTATTCACTAGTATATAGTATTTTTTTTTCCGCTATTTGTTGTTGTTGTTGTTGTACACTCTGATAATGTTATGTAATATGATGTAATTTAATAACTGATATAGTTCTTTGTTTAATGATTATTCATTTATCTATTATATGTTGTTCCGCTGCGATCGTGGGATTCTGATATTGTTCTGTTGTTTCTTTCTGTTCTGTTCTATCTTTTTTCTCTCTTCTTCTACCTTTTTCTTCATCTTTAACCATAACTGTACGGTTTTCCGGTATTCGATTGCTCGGCAGTTGATACAGTGGACGTATTGATGTCGGTTTTCGAGCGTCGAAAAGTCACGACGTTGCATTTGGTATCAGAGCATATGGTTAAGCGACAACCATGGCTCTGTTGGGAATTACTCATTTGAGATGGAGTCAGTAGTACTCTAGAATGAGTTTGAGTGTAATAATATATACGAGCGCGTATTTGTTAGTGAATATATAGATGTTTTATATTGTGTTTGCTTATCCGTTGAGCTGTTTGTGAATTTTGGTCGGTAGATGGGACGCCATATTATCGATAGGAGTTTCTAAACTCTTAAACGAGATAAACCGACATAGTATCATTTTAAATTGGGGTAAATGAAATAATTTTACCTTGATTATATTTTATATATAAAGGAATAATTTTTCAGAATTATTAAACTGTATATCAATTGATTGTTTGGTTGTTGAAAATGTAAGATATATGTAAGTTAATTGAAAGATTGTTTGAATAGGTCAAATGAAACATATTGTAAAAGAATAAATTTTATAAGTGAAGAATTATACGTATGGAATTATAATTAATGTGATTTACAATTGGGAAATGATCTTATATATAAGAAATGAAATTATATAAGTAAAAGGTTTGCAAATGTGATTTATAATTTAAAAACAAAATTCCAGAGAAGTGTTTTGAAAAGATTTATATTTTGGAAAATTGTTTTGGAGAAATTAAAGCTCTAAACTCTTTTTGGTCGCTGGAAAATAATTCCGATGATGATCGCGACATCGTTGTTGTTCATTTTCGAGTTTCCAAAAGAGGATTTGCTGCCATATTATTTTAAATGAAGTTGTTTGGAAAATTTGGGTTTGGGTTTTGAAATTCAAAGGATATTTGAATTGATTTCAAAAATGGTTTTGAAAGGTTGAAAAGACTTTGGAATCCTATTTAAATTATTTATGGGAATAATAAATGAGTTGATAACTTATACAATTTGAATTTTGATAGAATAAATTTAACTTAAAGGATGGAGTTGAATTAAAGGAAGTATAAGTGAATCAATAAAAATCCAAGTGGTAAAAGTTAAATAGAAACAAAATCTGAATTTGATAGTGATAGGAGATAATAAATTTGACTTGCTAAAGGTTAAATAAAATTTTCTTCAGAATTGGAATCTAAATTGAATTTATAAGTGGAAACTTAAGTTAAGTTAAACAAATGATGTTTGAAAGAAAATATAACTTAAGTGATGAAGTTGAAACTGTTATAAATAAGTGAAGTGGTGAATATGAACTTGAGTTATATAAATGAAATTCAACTTTATATAGTTAAAAGAATTAGCAATTGAATTGATAAATGGATTGAATGTTAATAAATCGAATGTAAAAGAGTTGATATGGGATAATGAATGTAAGTGTAAATTCATTAGAAGCTAATGAAGTTGAGAAGCTGAATAATTAAATGTAAAACAATTTAATGATAAACCAATTGGAATTAAATGTGTTGAACCAAATTGAATGTAAAGTGAATAAATTTGGTTGTATTGAATAAACATTGGTTGTTATTTGATTGTTAATTTATTATATATATAAATTCATTAAGTGTTAATGAAATTGAATTAGCGAAATTGGAAGCTATGTAATTGAATTCAAATGGATAATATGTAAATTTGAATAGAATTGAATTTGATTTGATTTGGAAGTGAACTAATGTGAATGTAAATTAGTGAATGTTAACTAATTGAATTGAGAATGAATGTTAGTAAAATACAATGTTAATGAATCAAATGGGATCTAAATTTGAAAACCAATCCAATGAATATTAATGAGAATATGAATGTATATTGATTTGTTGAATGTTAGTTGGATGATGGTTGTTTGATGGTTGCATTTGTTGATTGAATGCATTGCTACGCTGGCACATGTAGTTATTATGTTACTATATGATGTATATTGATATTATTTTCATATATACATGTTTGTCATGGTTTTTTGAGTGTTTAGTAGGTGCAGATTGCGCTTACTTCGCATTTGGAGCTCGCTTTCGCGCTATATTAGCCGTATACGCTCGCTAACAATAAATAAGGTACATATCTTGGATTAAATATCGTACTTTTACACTTTTTCCCTTCGAGATGCCTCATCACTTGATGAGATGTATATTTGTGATATATATACTGTCATTTTTTTCGAATCGAGCCGTGCAAAGGGGACTATGGCGAATTTTTCTGAAAATTTAAGGCATTAGAATATTTTTAAGAAAATTGGGAAAATTTTGAAAACTAAGTTTGGATTTGAAAACTTAGTAAAGATTTTGTAAGAAGTTTAACTATGAATTTTTGGAAAGTTAAAGACTTAAGAGATTTGAAAAATCTAAATTGAATGGTTTGTTTTTGGATAGTTAATAGATTCTGTAACTTTTTTTTACTTGGTAATTTCGAGGACGAAATTCTTTTAAGGGGGAAGTTTGTAACAACCCAGAATTTCTGTCAATTGAAATTCGTATATTTAATTTATTTTAAATATTAATAAGTGAAATTTATAAGTCGAATAAATTTTATTTCGAATATCTGGATTTAATTGGATAATTAAATCGATAATTTAATATTTCAAATTAAAGAAATAATTGGAACTTGGGTTTAAAATGATTAAAATTGATTTGTAAAATTTTATTAAATCATATTGGAGTTAGAACAATGTTTGTGAACTTTTAAAATTGAATTTGAAGCTAATTTGTGAAAAATTAAATATTTTAATATTTAATTATCGACTGAAAATAGTCAGTTTTCAAACAGTCTCAGATTTCGACGAAACTAGTTTCATTGGATCCGTAATGTGATATTATTGTAAGATTTCAAATTTCAAGTCAATCGGATTTATCATTTGTCCGGGACAAGCCAAAACGCCTAGAAATTTGCTTAATCGATTTAATTTTAAATCGATCGTTCATTGCCATAACTCGCACAGATGATCGAATTGGCTTCCGAAACCCATTCCATTGTGTCTAGAACGTGGGATAAACACTAGAAATGCCGGTCACCACGCGAGATTTGGAGTTCGGAAAATCGAGTGAATAGTGATTTTCGGTATATTTTCTATAAAAGGACCGCCTCTCTTCTATTTGCAAAGAAAACCCTTGCTTCTTCTTCCAGCCGGCCTTAGATTTTAATGGCTGAGAATTTAGAAACTTCCTCCTCTATTATCTTCAAATCTACAAACAATTAGCAAAAGTCGTCAACTATAAAGTTGTAGAGGGCATCAAGATCTAGCTATCCAACGGTGGAGATCGGAAATGGAGCCACGGATAGACGGCAATTTCAGTTCAAAGTCGTTGCATTTTTGTAACGACCCTAGATTTTAATTTAATTTAAATTGATAATTAAAAGAAATTTTGAATAAAAATTATAAAATTTAATATAAATGGAAGCGAGTTTCCTCGATTCAAATAGAATATATATATATAGTCCTATGGATTTGAAATTTTGTATATAGGTGAATATATATGTATATATTGGATTTTAAAGAAATTCTTATATAAATGATTTTGAAAAATAAATAATATACTTTGGACACAAGTATAAAAAAAGAATAAATAAATTGATTTAAAATTTATAAATGATGATAATTTAAGATATATATAAAATATGTGTGTAAATAGAGAAATATAAAACAATAATTTTTAAAGTAAAATTTATGATAAATATTTAAACTAAAAATAGAAATAAAAATTTAAATAAATGGTTTTAAAAATAAATAAAAATAGAAATGTGTTCCTATGACAAAATAACAATACAAAGTAATAAAATATATGTAGGCAATAAAATGTACATAAAGTAGTATAAAAACAAAACAAAGTAAAGTAACAAAACAAAAAGTAAAGTAAAATTACAAACAAATGTAAGCATACAAACATAATTAAAATAGAAAATTATTTGCAATACAAAGTAAACAAGACAAAAGAAAAAGTTAATACAAATATGCAGGCAAGAAAAAAAATAAAATAAAATAAAATAAAATAAAATAAAATAAAATGTACAGGCCTGTGAGTAAATGCTAGGCAAGTATAAAACTAAAACAAAGTTGCAAATAAGTATGCAGAGTAAACATTATAAAGATAAAATAATAAAACAAAAGATAAAATAAAAGCAAATTGACTTGCTGTAAACAAAATGAGGAACACATATATATAGACAAGCAAGAAAATAATGAGTAACCTAAGTGTTAACATAAGCATGAAGTATAAAGTAAGTAACTATAGCAAAACAAATAAATACATAAGTATGCAGGCAAATAGAAACAAAATAAAGTATAAACAAAAGTGCACTGGTACAAACATAAAGCAAATCATAAAAATAAAATGTAAAATATACAATATATACATATGCATAAATAAGTACAACCAAAACATAACTAAAACAAATGAAGTACTCAGGCAATTAATGCAAGCCTCTTCACCCATGCCTATTATACAAATGACATCACCTGTACAAAATGTTATCAACATGTAAACTTTTGGTTATATACATCACTTTATTCATCTCAGTTTTCATTCATTCTAAACTGAGCAAAAGAAAAGAAAAAAATAAATAAATTACCACAATACAAATCAGTCCAAACCAGAGATCAAAGAAGATCTGTAGCAAGCAAATTTCTCAAAGCCTGTTGTAAACAACTCTGCTCTTTCTTCTGAACTAAGTGAGTAACTAAACTAAGATCCAACTAAGTGAATCTATATTTGATGATTGATATGTCTGAGTTTGGAGTTGGTTAGTATGCGTATATACACATAAATTGTTCTCTGTCTATATATGTATGCAGAGGGGTATGCCTGTATATATTGAGACTTTTTGTTTAAGAGCATATGGTTTGATAAACAAATTCAAATATCAGATTACTTGATCTTTGTCAGGTTTTGTTTCCAAAAGCAAATAGGCTTGATTAAGTATTAGTTATTGTTAAAAAAAAAAATAGTACAAGTAAATTATAAACATACAGGTTGGGAGAAAACTTGATTTTAACAGAGCAAACTCAAATATGTGATAATTTTGAATGATATAAAACATCGATTCAAATATATAAATTGAAACTGCATTCGAAAATAAGATTTTTAGGACAAAATTCAAGAATTTTAATGCTACATTGAAAACAAAAATTGGGTTTACTTGGAAATTGCATTTGAGGCAGTCTCTGGTGATCTCGGTGTTGAGGGGGGTTGTGGTTCTCTGGGATGGTAGAGGAGCGATCAGGGGTTCGGGGAAAAATAGTGGGAGGTGATGGAAGTGACGGTGGCGTCGGCGGTGATGTTTTCTTTTCTGTAGACCTAGTTTTGTAAGGTCGAGTTTTTTTTGGTTCGTTCGTCCTATGGGAAGCATCGAGTTCGACATGCCTGTGGGGGATAGTAGAGGGAAGTACGGCGAGTGGATTGCCGGAGTTTGGTGGTGAACAGTGGTCGGAGCTCGGAGAACTTGGCGTTGACAGGTTTGAGGGATGTTGGGTTCGCATGTTCCAGGTTTTCAAGCTCGAGCTTGAATTTGAATCTCGAGATGATGAAGTGATTCGAATGAACGGAATACGTTCTGGATTTGATGGTCGATATGCTCGAAGTCGTGACGATGACCGGCGTCGGTCGGAGCTACTGTGCACGTGTACGGGGTTGTGTTGCCTGAGTATTTGCATGCCTGGGGAAACATAGAGGAGATCCACGCGAGTGACTCGAGAAGTTCAAGTGGTATACTCGAAGTTTTTGGGGGTGGAACTCGAAGCAAGGAAGAGGGGTCTCGAGTCAAAGGTTTGGTTTCAGGTTTTACTCGAACCTATCTTCCAGGAATTCAAAACAAAAATTTAAATTTTAAAACAAGGTTTTAAGCTGAGGTTTAAATCAAAATGTAAATAAAAATTCAAATTGAATTGAAATCTAGTTTGTAAATAAAATAAAGTTTTAAGTTCAATTTGGTTTAATAATTTCAACGCAATTAAGTGTATTAAAGAATTTGAATTTAAAATATAATTGAAATTGAAAATGACATTTAAACAAATTGAATTTAAAAGTAGAACCTGGAACTAATCTTAAATCAAAGGTTAAAATTAAATATAAGAAATTTCTTTGGAATGGTAATTTAAGAAATTTAATAATTGATAAAGACCATTAACTAAGATTTTATTTGAAAAACATCAATTAATGTGATAAATTTTAACAATAAATTTAGTTTGATTAACTTCATAATAATCAATCGTGGAACTATTAAGTATAATTACTTAATAACAATAATTGTGAAATTAAATATTCGGTGTAATTTGTGGAGTTAATCGAATTGTTCAAATTAAATTTCTTAAGCTAATTTATTCAGAATAATCATTTGATAGTTTTGAAGAGTTAATTGCTTAGAGAAGTAATTTATAGATAATTTGTGAATGTAATTAATTAAATGATGATTTTTAAATCAGAACATAAATTTTTATGAATAATTAAAGGATTAATTAATAATGGCAATTAAATTAAGATTAATTTAAAAAAATTAAAGATTAATTGATTCATTGATTTAAGAATGATTAGTTAATAATTAAGGGTTAACTAATAGATTTGGAAGAAAGATTTATTTCAAATAATTTGTGATTAAATTATGATAATTAACCCGGATTAATAATTGATACATCTGATTTAAATTAATAAGTTGATTAATAAATTCACTTGTGAATGTTTGAACTTGACTAAATAATTAATTTGTCTGATATCCCTGATATTGATGCTTTGTGATATATCCTAATTTGTGTTATGATGTGAGATGTAATTTATTTATCTGAGATAAATATAATTATTATCTGTGATATATATATCTGTGTTCTGTGAATAAAGGATAAGCGTTATGGATTATATCGCTTATCAAATATAAGCGTTATAGTTTATATCGCTTATCAACTATATTCTGTGTTTTGATCTATGATGATTGAATGATGTTGCACTAGTATGTTAAACCCCTGAACCACACTTATACACACACAATTATGGATTTCACGAGGAAATCGATTAAGTCACAGATTTTTGAAATAGTTTAAATTTGAATATTTGAATTCAAATGTTTTGGAAATGGAATCGGAATAAATGTGAAAAGCTTTTGGAATGGAATTTCAAAATGGAATTTCAAAATAGAATTTATTATTTTTAAATTACTTGATTAAGTTTTGGAATTTAAATAAGTTGATTTAAATTTAAATTCAATACTTGAAATTGAATTCTGTAATTTGAAATTAGGGATTAATGATATTATATTAGTCATTATGAGTTAAACCATTTTTAAAGTATTATTTTTGGGAATTTGAATTTAACCCAAGGAATTGAACTCGTATAAATGAATCAGATTTCCAAAATGAAAACTGTTGTTTTCAAATGATAAATACTTTTAGATAAGAACTGAGATTCCAGTTAATTAGGGGAATTGCAAGATTGAATAGAGAAATGATTTTCCTAAGTTATGAATGAATTCTTTTTGAAAGCTATGAATTAAATCTGTTTATTTTTAACAGATTTAAATTGATGATTTGTTTAAATCAAATTGAAATGAAATTGTTTTGAAGGCTATAAGTTAAATCTTTGATTTAAAGATTTAACGAGTTAAATCAAATTGAAATGAAAATTGATTTGGAAAATATGTGAATGAATTTTTTGTTTAAAAGATTTAAATGTGAAAATTGTTTAAACCGTTAAAGGTTGTAAGAATGAATCTTTTTGTTTAAAGATTGAAAATGGTAATTTGTTAAACCATTTGAAAGAAAGTTTGGATTATTAAGTTGTGACTTAATTGAAATCCCATATCCATATGTTTTGAAAATATTTTCGCTCACTATTCGGTTTAACCGGGAAAGGACCTTTGTGTCGTATAACCCATTCCGAATATGTGATACGTCGTTATGGATAAGCATTTGAAGACCGGTGATGAAGACCGGGTATTTGTGAAAGCGATAGGATGACCTATCATTGTTTCTGCACCAAGTCGCGCCGGTATAGAAACTCCCTAAGTGATGGGAAATCCGATCGGGATTGTGAATATCCGGGTTGCAAGGACTTCTTTGTAAGTGCCTTCGGTTCTGTTCGAACCCAGAACAGACTTGTATGGATTGTATGTCTGACATTACAAATTGAGATATAAAGCCGATTTCTTTCAAATATATTTCTGTTGGTGGCGAAGAATTTATTCTTTTAGCTTAACACCCTTCTCTGAGACGTACGAGCTCAGAGGTTATATAGTTGAAGTTATCAGCGATATATTCCCAATTTGGTAATGTGACATGCTGAGTATTGCTGTAAATGATCATTGTGTTGATTATTGTGATAGGATCATTTATTTGATCGTCTATCTTGGTGATCATTGTGTTGATCATTTGTTGACCCAAAGCATGGCTTTTGTATAAAGTATGTTTTTGTGGACGTGACTTCGTCGAGCCTCACACCCCGGAAATGGTCAAAACAGGAAAGATGCGGCAAGGTTATGAGGGGTAGCACCCTTTAGGGTATGTACATTTCCTTCTGGATAGAGGTGGTATCATGGTATGGAGCCCAGATATTTAACCTATGTGGTTACTACGAATTTATTACTTTGTGGTTGTTGGTTTTCGGGATCCCGTGAGAAAGGTCGTTTACGATCGGGGAATGGCGTGCTCGTGTCAGTAGTTACCCAGTTAGGGGTAACCCGGCCTTGTGTTGGCAGAGTTCCGGTTTGGTTCTCGGGGATGTCTTTCCAGAGGCATTCTCATGTGGCAATGGGAAGTTCCTTGGCCTGACCATTTGTTGGAAATCCAAAGAAACAATACGAGACTTGTACAGTATTAGTTGTATAACCTGCCATGGAATGTGGCGGTAACTTGCTATTGAACATGGTTAGATATAGTAGGCATACGATAATGGTCGTATGTCGGCTAAGATTTATATTCTACTTTCGAAATGAATTTTTCCTACACTATGCACTAGTAATAATATCAAGTGTTTCTTTTTAATGCGTATCAAGCATCTTTGACTATCATAAGGAGAAATCTCCTCCGATTCTGCGTTTGCATGTGTGTGTGTGCGGGAGGCCTTATGGTAGTCTCATTTTTCAAAAGCATTGCGAATTGACTTTGAAAATCTTTTGTTGAATGTTTTTAATAGATAAACTGTTTTGTTGCTCACACCAGTCCCACGACTGATCCAGAGTTTATTGTTTCTTTCCTAAACTCTGGGTGCTCATTATTTTCTACACGAGCAGTCTAGAGTTGGGTTTTACAGATAGTTAGATATAGTGGATTATCTGGAGTTGGTTCAGTCTTTGGACCACACCAGTCTTGTTGAGCTTTGTGATATGTTATTGGGAGTTCGAGCTACTGCTGGATTGATTCTTGGAAATGGAGTTACAATTCCGATTTGGAGTTCTTCGTTGAAGACTATCTTAGAGTTATTTGTTCCGCTGTTAAATGTTATCTATTTTCTTTCCGCTGCTATTTTATTGTATCATATCTCTGTTGTATATTGATATCTATTGGATCATCTGTTGTATCAGATATTGTATCAAAGCTGTATATCAATGTATTATTCTTTTTATTCCGCTGTGTTGTTTACTTAATGTTGTTATAAGCTCCGGCGAATCGGATTTGAACGGTCGAATCTATGGCATTCGAATACGATTTGAAGTATGAATGTCGATTTTCGGGCGGGCAAAATCCGAGTCGTCACAGTTTTTCACGTCGTTCGAGGCTATGATGGGGCCGAGCTTCATGGTGCTCTGGCCAACTGTGGTGCTCATGACAAGCTTAAAATATATAAATTTTAGGTTAAAATAAATAAATAAAATCGTAAATTAATTATCTTTTAATTCGTGTAAACTTCAAATAATCATATCTTGTTCATACGAGGTCCGTTTTGGACGAAACGAATTGCGTTGGCTTCATTTTGTCAAGCATTACGCAATCGAACAGGATTGGAGTCATTTGGAGTTAGTGAAAATTTTGGGTAAAATTAAACGCGTGTTTAATTTTATTCGAAATAAAATGCCGAAACTAAATTGAAACCAAGGTGAGAACTTCTCACTCAATCGAACTGTTTCGATTTAAATTTTAAATAGTTAGATTTAAAATTGTTGATTGTATGCCTGGATGATAAATTATTATCTGTTATTGATTGAAATAGACATTATACGCCGTTATTAAGCGGAGGTTATTTATTAAAAACATATACCGTGAATATTTCACTGCAAAGTGAAATTGGTATTATTTATGTACTTGGAGTTGATTTCCCGCATTATATAGCGGATGAGACCCTATTGCGCCGCATAATAGCGGATAATATTTTATGAATCCATATACCGCGATATTCCGTACTAGAACGGAATTGGTATTGTGCTAACATCTGTGGATGCAGGGAAACAGGTTGGAGGGATCCAACTGGATTCCTCACCAATATTTATTTGATTACAGATATTGTGATATTTGTTGATTATCATATTGATATATGATATTTGGATGTCGTGATTGACTATTTGGTGCTGTTGCATCGTAGAATCCATTTTTGAAGTTTTAAAATAAAGATTTTGATTTTAAAAAGAATTTTAAAGTGATTTTTGAAAGCGTAGATTTTATTAAATTTTGAATTGTTAAGATAAATAAACATTATAATTTTATTGTTATAAAAGTTATATTTTTGGAAAATAGTACTTAAGTATGATTTTAGAGTTATATAAGTTTTAAATAATGTTTTGCAAATTATTAAAAGGATTGTTTTATTTAAATTGAGATTTTTGAATTATTATAAACGGTTTATAGAAAAGATTTCTAAGATTAATATTAATAAATTAAAAATATAGGAATTGTGAAACGAGTTTTATTAAGTGTTAAAATGAAGTATAAATGGATTTCACAAGTGAATAAAATTTATAGATTTATAAATTGTGAAGTTATGAAATGAATATATTTTGTAAAATAAAAGATCTATAAATAATTAACTTATAAATCGGATTTTGGGTATAAAGTTGAGTTATAGATTGAATTGATTTATAAAAAAGGGATTTTTATAATTGGAGTTTTTATAAATAGAAATGGAATTTATAAACATTGTTTATAAATCCGAAATCAATTGAATTTGATAAATTTAATATAGAAGGTTACTAAAGGAGATATATTCGCGATTTCGGATAGCGAATTATCCTTGAAATAAAATGTGTAGAAAATATTGAATTGGTTAGTGAAGTATATTCACGATTTTGGACAGTGAATATATTATTAAATAAAATGGATATGTTTTCGGGAAAATGAATATTATCAAATGAAGTTAATTGTTTTAACTATGTATTAAATTGTGTTAAACATCGAAACCATAGATTTCAAAATTCATTGTTGAAATAGACGTTTTCGAGAAATAGAAGGAAATGGTGGACTATAACACTGTTGTTATAGTAAATGATTTCGGAAAGGAAATATTTTATATAGTATTGGGATTTATATATCTATCTTAATTTCGAATCCCTATACTAGTGATTTTGGGTGTAGTAACGATGTTTTATGCAGCATTCGTTTTGACCCAAATAAATGTGTTTGGGAGAATGTTTTCTTTGAAGAATGAAATATATACTTAATTTCGATTTAAGTATATTGAATATTTTCCAAGTGTTGAAAATAAATGGATTTGTGAATTGCTTATTATTAAATAAGTATGGAAATGTTTTTCCAATATGAAGTGAATATTTTGAGATTTTATCTGTTAAAGATAAATTAAAAATGAATATTAGAAATCGATTTGAAAATCGTGTATTCATAGATATTTTGGAAGTGTAAATTCACTATGGAATTTATAAAAGAAAGGGAAATTTGTTTAAAAAATATACATTGATTTATTCTTGAAGTGTGGAAATAAATTTACGGATTCAGAACGTAAATATGAAGTAAATTGGTAAGGATTTATTTAATTGGTTTAAATAAACCATTTTGAAATGAAAGTATTTCCGCGTAAGGAAAATGATTGAAATTTGTTTTCAAAAGTTGAAAGGTGAAAAGTGATTTGAAAATTTGTTTTCCAATGGCTGAAGTGTGGAAATTATATATCTAGTAAAGATATTTTTGGAAAATAAATAATTTGGGAAATTATTTGGAATCTGCTGATGTTGAGCATGCCTATTGATAGTTAAATAGCCGACTATCAATATTTACCTTTAAATAGGTATTTGTTGTGATTGCTTGAATTTGAATGCCACACTTATTTTCAAAATAAGCGCTCGCTATTCGGGTTAGCCGGGAAAGAACCTTGGGGTCGTATAACTCATTCCGAATATGTGATACGTCATAATGGATTGCATTTGATGACTGGTGTTGAAGACCGGATATTTGTGAAACGGAAGGATTACCTTCGAATGTTTCTGCATAGGCTGATCTCCGATATAGAAATTTATTACCCTTTGTGATGGACAGTCCGATCGTGATTAGTGAATATCCGGATTGCAAGGACTTCTTTGGAAGTGCCTTCGGTTCCGTTCGATCCCGGAGCGGACTTGTATGGATGTGTGTCTGACGTTACAATTTGAGATGTAAAGCTGGTTTCTATCAAATATATTACCGTTGGTGGCGGAGAATTTATTCTCTTAGCTTAACACCCTTAGAGGTTATGTAGGTTATGGTTACTAGTGATACATTCCCAAATTGGTAATGTGGCATACGAAGTGCTGTTGAGTATATGTGATCAAAGCACAGCTTTTGTATAAAGTGTGGCTTTGTGGACGAGAGTTCGTCGGACCTCACACCCCGGAAATGGTCAAAATAGGAAGGATGCGGCAAGGTTATTAGGGGGTAGCGCCCCTTTAGTGTATGTCATTCATTCTGGATAGAGGTGGTATCATGGTATGGAGCCCAGATATTTAACCTATGTTGTTGCTACAAATTTATTACTTTGTGGTTGTTGGAATCGAGGATCCTTGGATATAGATCGGTTACGATCGGGGAATGACATATTCGTGTCAGTAGTTACCTAGTTTGAAAGGTAACCCGGCCTTGCGTTGGTAGAGATCCGGTTAGGTTCTCAGGCCATCTTTCCAGAGGCGTACCCATGTGGCAATGGGAAGTTCCTAGGCCTGACCATTTGTTGGATATCTAAAGAAACAATACGAACCTTGTACGGTTTTAGTTGTATAATCTGTCATGGAATGTGGCAGTAACCTGCTATTGAACATGGTAGCTATAGTAGGCATACGATAATGGTCGTATGTTGGCTAAGATTTATATCTTTACTTTCGAAATGATTTTTCCTACACTATGCACTAGTAATAATATCAAATGTTTCTTTTTAATGCGTATCAAGCATCTTTGACTATCATAAGGAGAAATCTCCCTCAATTCTGCATTTGCATTGTGTGTGTGTGTGCGAGAGGCCTTATGGTAGTCTCATTTTCTAAAATGCATTGCGAATCTATTTTAAAATTATCCTGTTCTTTGTTTTAAAGATAAACTGTTTTAAATTCTCACACCAGTCACATGACTGACTCGGAGTTTATTGTTTTCCTTCCTAAACTCTGGGTGCCCACCAATTTCCACACGGGCAGTCAAGAGTCGGGTTTATCAGGATATTCTGGAATTCAGGAGTTGCTGGAGGCAAGCTGGATGGCATTGCGTATTCACTAGTATATAGTATTTCTTTTCTGCTGTTTGTTGTTCTTGTTGCACACTCTGATAATGTTATGTAATATGATGTAATGCAATAACTGATATAGTTCTTTGTTTAAAGATTATTCATTTATCTATTATATGTTGTTCCGCTGCGATCGTGGGATTCTGATATTGTTCTGTTGTTTCTTTCTGTTTTGTTCTATCTTTTTTCTCTATTCTTCTACCTTTTTCTTCTTCTTTAACCATAATGGTACGGTCTTCCGGTATTCGATTGCTCGGCAGTTGATACAGTGGACGTATTGATGTCGGTTTTCGGGCGTCGAAAAGTCGCGACGTTACAAAAGCCGAATTCTCTAAGTGCCATTTCTGCGAGAATAAGGTTAAGTTCTTAGGCCACATTGTTTCTTCCAAAGTCATATCCTTAAAATTTATCAAATTCGATAAGTTCTAAATTGATTTTAAATGAAATATGATTCTTAATTGCATACAATTTCAAATCAACTTAAAAAGCCATCTTCTCAAACTTAATTTAAAAAAACATTTTAAACTCTATATTAAAATATAATTTAAATAAATACTTAACCATGTTATATTTTAATGAAATCAAACTTTTACTTTTAAACTTATTTTATATTAAAACAAATTTATACATAGCTTAAAATCAAGAATTTAACCATAGATTAAATAATATTTATATAATTCAAAAATCAATATATATATAAAACCATACATTTCTTTCCAAAAACCATAGAAATAATTTTTAAAATATTTATATATACACCAATAGTATTTTAAATAATTTTCTATCCTATGGTCAAATGATATGGGTATTTATCATTTCAATCCGCAATTTAAATATATACTGGTATATATCATTTCAACCCTGTAACATCCCTATCTTTTGTGATTTATTTTGATTGTTTGTTTTAATTATTTTAATTTAATTTCCTAATTTGGAAACTTTAGTTTTATTTATTAAAGTGGATAAATTTTGTTATTTTAAATATAAATTTTGATTTTTGTGTGAGTTATAATTTCAAACATGAATAAATGGAATATTTTCCAATGATGTGAATTTTGGTCAAAATGGTCAAACTTTGACTTTTAAATTTAAAATTTAAATTGTTGAATTTTTGAATTTTATCTTTTATTATGAAAATAAATTAATTTCAAGAATACTGCTTTTCTTTTCGTTTAAATCCGATTTATATTGTGAAAGTTATGCTTTTTACAATATTGTATGTAAATTGATTTATTTAATAAAAATTTTGTTTTAATTTATATAAATAATATTTTTATTTGTCATATCATGTTCTAATATGTGTTATATGACAAGTTAGGTATATATTTTTATTTAAAACATTGTTTAGTATAGTTATAAATTTTAAATGTTTATTGTATATTATTTTCAATTTTTAAATTCTAGTTTCAATTTAAGCTATTTTCTTTATGTATTTTCTATTTTTCCTTAAAATAATTGTTTATTTTCTTTTTCACTTTATTTTGTTTTTATATTTTTATTTTATTTACTGAAATTTTATTTGTTTGTTTGAATAAAAGAAAATGGTAAATTGAAGAGACAAAAACTCTTCATTTCTAGTGACTTTTCAATGACTTGCCCTTTTACTTTCTTTGGCCGTTCACTCTTTCTCTTAGCTATGTGTTTTGCTTTGTAATTCACGTAAAAGTTTCTTTCTCATTCCACTATACATGCCTACATTTAATAATTGAAACTGGTAATGTCTTCTTCCTATTTTTTTCTACTTTTCTTTCACTTTTTCTGTTTATTTTTCAATTATTTTTGCTTGTTTCTTCATGTATCTTGCTCCTCCAACCACCACACCACCTCCTCCAACCACCACACCACCTTCCTCCCACCACCATACAAGGCCTGACATCCCTCTACTCTGACCTATATTGGCCGTGACCACTCCATGGTGTAATCATCTCAAAAAGTTGCAAAATCCTTGAAAAATATGCCTTAGCCAAACCTAGTCTCAACATACCCATCATTTTCCACTTCGGCCCCCTCCTTATCCATCACCACTTACTTTTTCACCACCATTAGCCATCTATCCAGCCACCATCAGGCCTGCACATGCCAAAGCCGAGCCTATTCTTGCATGGCTGAACCAAAGTTTTTACCAAAAACCACTTCTTGTGCCTTGTACGTGACTCGCTTCACATTATAACTCAAAACCCCTTCACATATCATTGTATCCATGTCTTTATGACTATAACCAGATCCATTTTAGCCCAAAATACCTTCATGGCCGAGCCAAAATAGTGTTGTGGTCGAGCAAAGATGATATGGAGTTAAGCAAAACTAGTTGAAAAAGTTTGGTGATGTTTTGCAGACTATATTTCTATTTTGTTCCAATAAATTTAGTAGTGTATTTATATTTATATTTGTTTTGTTTTGTTGTGATGCCCCACCTCTATACCCACGCTAGCCAAGAACATTACGGTGAATGATTTCAACTAGCACGGAGAATAAGGCTGTTGAGGAGCGACCATCCGTGTAATTGCTTTGTGTAAGCATCGATATGTCAGATAATATAACATGCAATACTTTATCAAGAGGAAATCCGACATACCGACACAAACTCAAAGCTACTACACAGCTGCTATAATATCTTCGGAAACAAATACAGAAATAAACATAACATAAATTAGTCACAGACAATTCATATCACAAAGGCGGAAATAGATATGAATATTACACTAGGAAGTGTACATCAGAGTAGTGGTCTAAAAAAATCCACAATATCACAAAAGAATAGTTACATGAACTACACAAAAGAATAAGTATACATTATGGAGTCTATATCTCAAATGTATACAACAAAAACTACTAATCTAAGTAGTTAACCAAAAGTCAGAGAAATCAATCCCAAGAGAGAAGTCAAGCAGAAGCACCTGTAACATCTCGGTCTGACCCGAGTATTATTTAATAAGAAAATAATAAACGGATCAGTCTAACTATAGATATCAGATGAAACGATATAGAATAAGAGATATGACTAAACACATAATAATCACAATTCCAGGCTGTGATATATATAAGTAATTGAGAATCAACGAGAGATTGATCAATATCACCAAATCTACACAAGAATCAAAGAAATGTCATACTCCTCATTTCGTTCACCTAACCATAAATATTGACGATTATATCAATGTCAATCACAAAAGTCAATGACACACAAATTCACCAATGCACATATATTGATAAAACTTATCAATGGAAATCACGAAAATTGGTGAAGCACAAATTCTAGAAATCATCTCATCCAGTAAATGACACACGAATTCACCTATGCACAAAAATTGATAAATCATATCAATAGAAATCACAAAAATAGGTGAAGAAGGAAATTCCAGAATTCAACACACGAAAACCAGAAATCACACAAAATAGGGGGGAGGCCTATCACACGAACGGGAGCATGAAAACTCACCAACAGCTGTAACACACGAACGAGAAGCTATCTCATCGTAGCTAGCCATTAATTTGACACACGAATGGTCCGAAGACCTGACACACGAATGGTCCGAAGACCGTGGGTTGCTACCCCACCAATTTGAGTCGAAACTCCACAAAACGGGGTTTAGTCTCCCTTGCAGACAAAGAGACATCGCACATTGCTAGTCTAAATCTAAAAAATGATCGTCATGATCAACGAGAAGTGTCGATTACAGTAAGCTAGTAAATATATGAGTTTAGCTTCATGTCCCATAACCACTTGCTTAACTTAAATATTTACGAACAAACTGTAGATCTCCACTATAAAATTGTCACAAGGGATTCAATCGAACAAGTCCAAGAATTAACCGACAAAGTGAACGCAAGCGTTTCATACCACTTGTTTTACTAAGTTGTTTAATTAGATTTCTCATACGAGTGAGGTAAAGGTTTATATATACTAATAGATTGGAAAACAGTTTTATAAACGAATTTGGTATTAAAATAGTATTGAAATCGTTTAAGGAAAGAGTTTTGATATTTACTACTAGTATAGAAAACCTTTATATTTTTAAAGTGACAAAACACAAAGAAGATTGTAGGAACAATCAATCACTAAGATTCACATTCAAAAACGTGAATAAAATCCAAAGAAATCGATACAAAATCCATCAAAGTGGAGATATCTAAAATTCCCAAAGAAAAGGTCATCAAAGTCGATAATAAATGACAACAACAAAAGGGAGACAACACGAATCGATTAAAGTTGGATATTCAAACGAATTAGCAAAATAGGCTAATCTGGAAAATAGAAGCAGATCGGTCGACCGGACTCCCTAGTCGGTCGACCGAACCAGAGGTAGGAAATTTCTCGGGCACCAGGTCGGTCGACCGAACCAGGGGGGTCGGTCGGCCGAACCAGAAACAAAGGCAAATTTTAACTAACCGGTCGGTCGACCGGACCAGGGGGGTCGGTCGGCCGAACCTGATGCTCTGCACAATGATGCCCATAAATTGATATGCAACCTCCACCAATTCGCAACCGAGCGAGCACAGACGCTATGGAATTATGCCTAACGGCTACCCGGCCCTATTGGCTCCTCGATGCATCACCAAAAAAAAACACATTTGAACCTCAAAGTTATGATTTTTAAAGGATTGAACTCAAAACACTAAAAATTGGAATATTCACCAAATCAATCCAAACCAAAAACAATTGCACACGAATAAGTGTTAGGAATTCATACCTAACAATCGAAGATAAATATAAGCATAGATGTGAGATAAAAAAATCTCACCTTTTCACAAAATCAAACAAGAAGAAGCTTGAAAGCAAATGGAGAATCAACCTCTCTTCAACACAACCCAATTGAGCTTGAATCTAAGCTCAAAACAAGAACATTCTCAAAATTAGGTTTAGGAATTTCTGAAATTGGTAAGAGAATAAGTTGGGGAAGAAGAAGAGAAGCTTACCAATGGGTTCTTCTTGAGTTTGGAGCTAGGAATTTGAAGTTGCAAAAGGAACTAGGGTTTTGGAGTTTTAATTTCCAATCTCTCCCACCATTAATGCTATAAAAACAGAAAAGAGAAAGAAGTGAGGGAGAATGGGGAGGAGGGGTTCAGTTTTTAAGTATTAGTTGGCTAATGGCTGAACCCAAACTCAAACCCAAAGTGAAAAGTAGAAAAAATCGACTTTCTCCAAACATATCGAAGCTTATACTCAAAAAGGTCGCAAACGGCATTTTAAACTCAATGGAAGTGGTCCCGAGTCCTAATTCGACCGTATGCAAAAAGTAGCTTTTCGGACTAAAATCCGACTAACGATGAAATGTTTAAATAAAATATTTAAATATAAAATCGATAAATATGCGGGTTGTTACAGACTCCCCTCCTTAAAGAAATTGCGTCCTCGCAATATTTTAAGAAGAAGATATATAGTAACAACCATAAAAGCATATTCAACACAAAAGAAGTTTGAAATAAGAAGTTCACCTCAAAGAGCACGAGAAAGTAAGTCCGGATGTTTTCGCTCGATGTACTCTCTAGATTCCCAAGAACAATCCTTAGGATTTGAAGACCATTGAACTTTAAGAAGCGGAACATCCTTATTTCGAAGTCGTTTGACCTCCGAAGCAATGATACGAATAGGATGTTGCTCATAAGTTAAATTAGGCGAAACTTCAAACTCTTCCACAACACCGGGCTCAAGAACAGAATCGGAATCTCGAAGACATTTCTGAAGTTGAGAAACGTGAAACATGTCATGGATAGCAGAAAATTGAGCCGGTAATAAAAGGCGATAAGCCATGGAACCAATACGTTCGGTGATAGGAAATGGCCCAATATATCGAGGCGCCAATTTTCCCGATCGACTGAAACGTACAACACCTTTCATAGGTGAAACACGAATGAACACAAGATCTCCCACAGAAAATTCTAACTTCCTTCTCCGGTTATCGGCATAGGATTTTTGTCTACTCTGGGCTTCTTTCATCCTATGACGAATAAGATCAATATTTTCGGTGGAATCACGAATAAAATCTGGACCTAAAACTAGCTTCTCACCGGCCTCAAGCCAACAAGAAGGAGATCGGCATGGACTTCCATAGAGTGCCTCGAAAGGTGCCATACTAATACTAGATTGGAAGCTATTATTATAGGAAAATTCAACAAGTGAAATATGATCTTCCCAGCTTCCATCAAAATCAAGCACACATGCACGAAGAAGATCTTCAAGAGTTTGATTCGCACGCTCGGTTTGTCCATCGGACTGAGGACGATAAGCGGTGCTAAAATTAAGCTTCGTTCCCAAAGCTTTTTGAAGACTCTTCCAAAATCCACTAGTAAACAATGGATCACGATCGCTAACAATAGAAGTAGGAACCCCATGCAATTTAACAATCTCTTTGATAAAGAGCTTGGCCAAAAGAGGAACGGTTCGATTAGACCGAACGGGAATAAAATGGGCAGATTTCGTAAGCCTATCAACGATCACCCATAAGCTATCATGACCCGAACGAGAACGGGGAAGGCCATCTATAAAATCCATGGAAATTTGGTCCCACTTCCAAATTGGAATTTCTAAAGGTTGCAATAACCCACCGGGCCTTTGATGTTCGGCCTTAACGAGTTGGCAAGTCATGCAACGCTTAACGAAGTTAGCGATGTTAAGTTTCATTCCCTCCCAATAATAAAGTCGCTTCATATCCGCGTACATTTTACTACTATCGGGATGAATGGTAAATTTAGAACGATGAGAATCTTCTAAAATATCTTTACGAAGATCACTAATATTTGGCACAATAAGTCTACCAAATCTCCGAATGCCGCCACGGGAATCAATATCAAAGTCCTTCAAACCTTCAATATCAATCTTATCCTTAATATTTTGGCCAAGAAGAGCCAATTCGGGATCTAGCCTTTGAGCTTCAAGAATGCGGTCTAAAAGAGAAGGATGAGCCTCAAGGCTACATAAAACAAATGATGAGCATAAATCGGATACGCGGTCTCGGATCTCACAAGTGGATAAGATCTCGAGATCGTTCCATTCGGATATCATCATAGAAACAACATCTTGTTGTTTACGGCTAAGAGCACCGGCGACACGATTACCCTTACTGGGTGTATAAAGAATATCAAGATCATAAGGAGCAAGGAACTCGAGCCAACGTTGTTGACGCAAATTAAGTTCCTTTTGAGAAAATAAATATTTCAAAGACTTATGATCCGTGTAAAGAACAAATTTCTCTCCTAAAAGATAATGACGCCAAATACGAAGGGCGAAAACAATAGCCGCGAGTTTTAAATCATGAGTGGCATATCTAGTCTCAGCAGGCTTCAATTGCCTAGAAGCGTAAGCAATAACACGATATTTTTGCATAAGAACGGCACCCAAACCAACGCGACTAGTATCGGTATAAACAACAAAATCTTGATTCCCCTCGGGAGTAACAAGAATAGGGGCATCAGAAATGAGTTCTTTTAATTTATGAAAAGAAGCTTCACATTTGTCCGACCAAATGTATTTAACACCTTTCTTAGTCAAGCTAGTGAGAGGCACGGCAATCTTAGAAAAGTCTTTATAAAACGACGGTAATAACCCGCCAATCCGAGAAAACTACGAATCTCTGTCACACTTTCCGGTCTCTTCCAATCTTGAATCGCTTCAATCTTCGAAGGATCCACGGAAATTACGGATTCGGAAATAATATGACCGAGAAACTTCACACGAGATTGCCAAAAGTGGCATTTAGAAAATTTTGCCTTTAATTGATTACTCCTAAGAGTTTCCAACACAATGCGAAGATGTTTTTCATGCTCCTCTTCGGTTTTAGAATACACAAGAATATCATCGATAAAGATGAGAACAAATCGATCGAGGAAGTCTTTAAAAACTCGATTCATTAAGTCAACGAAATAATCCGGGGCATTCGTTAAACCAAATGGCATAACAAGCCATTCATAAGATCCATAACGAGTACGGAACGATGTCAAAGGAATAATATCCTCTGCAATACGAAGCTGATGAAATCCTGTAGCTAAGTCTAGTTGTGAAAAGACTCTAGCACCACTAAGTTGATCGAATAGATCATCTATCCGAGGTAAAGGATATTTATTTTTGATAGTAAGATCATTAAGCTTGCGGTAGTCAACGCAAAGCCTAAGTGTACCATTGGATTTCTTCACAAAAATAGCTGAAGCTCCCCAAGGCGAGGAACTAGAGCGAATAAATTGCTTCGTCTCCAATTCAGATAATTGTTTACGCATCTCCTCATTTTCTTTATTGGACATACGATACGGAGGGTGAGTGATAGGTTGAGATCCAGGAATAAGATTAATTCTGAAATCAATTGCTCGCTTAGGTGGTAATCCTAAAACGGGCTCGAATAAGTCGGAAAATTCACAAACAACGTGAATAAGAGAAATAATATCACCCTCATCATCATCGTCGTCATCACGAGGATTTAAAGAATATAAAGATGCGACCAAGCTGAAAACTGAATCTTGAAGATTAATAGAAATCTGCTTAACAGATTGAGGATGTCGAAGATGAATAGTCTGCTCAGGACATAGGATATGAGCTTCATAACGGTTAAGCCAATCCATTCCCAAAATCATTCCAAAGCCTAAATAACACATGACATGCAAATCGGCTAGGAAAGGAAAATCACACAAAATAATCTCGACATCTTTACACAATAAACTGATTGTTGCGGATCCACCAACCGGATTCACAATTCTCAAAGAATTCATTAAACACAAAACATCCAAGGAAAAAGTATCAACAAGTTCTTTTGATATAAAAGAATGGGACGCACCCGTATCAAAAAGAACTCGAATAGGATGATCACGAAATAAAATAATTCCATCCAGAATAGAATGAGAAATACCTTGGCCATGAGATGTGTTGCCAGGAGCTTGAGCAACATTAAGCTTTCCCTCCTTCCTATTTTGAAGTTTGGGACATGCATGCATAAAATGGTCCGGGCTCTTGCAATAGCGACAAGTACGAGGCTTTGAACACTTGTTCGCAAAATGGTCTCTCGAACCACAATTATAGCATTTCCCTTGAGTAGAGGAAAAGGTCTTTTCAGCAGGAGTTGCTTGCCTCCCTTATTGGGATAAGGGCCTTTAAATTTGTTTGGCCTCTTCTTGGTGTTGAAGTTTGTTTTGGAACCCACCACTTCAACATCATTCTCCCTATCCGCCTCTTCAAGACGAAGAGCAATATCAATGAGTTGGTCGAAAGAAACTTCTAATTTTAGAAGTAATGGCTTCTTGAGATTTTTGTTTAAGCCATAAACGAATCTCTGGTTCTTCTTTAAAGGGGTGTTGATGTATTCAACCCCATATTTGGAAAGCGACTCGAAGGAGGCGACGTAATCAGTCACGGAGGACTCACCTTGAACAAGGTCAATAAATCGTCGAGCCAATGTCACTTTCTCTACTTCCGGTACAAATTTCAACTCGAAGCGTTCCCGGAATTTCTCCCAGGTGAGATCCGCTTCATTAATCTCAGAAATAAGAAGCTCGTACCAGTCCAATGCTCTTTCTCGGAGCATACTAGAGGCCAAGATTCATGCGAGAAAAGATTCGATCGCATGACCTTAGCCAAGCCTGTACTTCAAGAACAGTTTCGGAACCTTTGAATGGCTCCCCACCCAAATTAGTGTAATCGCTACACAAGCGTGCAAATCCCAACTTTGGGTGAGTAGGTTCTGGGTTAGCTCCAGCTACTTGAGCATTTGTCACTAAATCAAGAAGCTGTTGAGCAGTCATAAAAACTCCATCTTGGGGTGGAGTGCTAGACGGTACGGCTCTGGGGCGGCCAGGTCTAGACATTTGTCTTCCTTTAGAAAGAAAGAAGAGGAAGAAGGTTATTAACCAATTTGAATATCAAGCAATCTTGATAGATAAACAAGGAATCATAAGGAAAATAGGATGAATCGGTACGAAGACTCGAATTAAATCCTAAAGCACGACTCCTAAGATGGACTTAGGACGATGATCCTTGTTATAATATTCCATATTGTTCTGAAGTTTGGCTCTGATACCAAGCTGTGACGCCCCACCTCTATACCCACGCTGGCCAAGAACATTACTGTGAATGCTGTCAACTAGCACGGAGAATAAGGCTGTTGAGGAGCGACCATCCGTGTAATTGCTTTGTGCGAGCATCGATATGTCAGATAGTATAACATGCAATACTTTATCAAGTGGAAATCCGACATACCGACACAAACTCAAAGCTACTACACAGTGGCTATAATATCTTCGGAAACAAATACAGAAATAAACATAACATAAATCAGTCACAGACATTTCATATCACAAAGGCGGAAATAGATATGAATATTACACTAGGAAGTGTACATCAAAGTAGTGGTCTAAAAAGATCCACAATATCACAAAAGAATAGTTACATGAACTACACAAAAGAATAAGTATACATTATGGAGTCTATATCTCAAATGTATACAACAAAAACTACTAATCTAAGTAGTTAACCAAAAGTCAGAGAAATCAATCCCAAGAGAGAAGTCAAGCAGAAACACCTGTAACATCTCGGTCTGACCCGAGTATTATTTAATAAGAAAATAATAAACGGATCAGTCTAACTATAGATATCAAATGAAACGATATAGAATAAGAGATATGACTAAACACATAATAATCACAATTCCAGGCTGTGCTATATATAAGTAATTGAGAATCAACGAGAGATTAATCAATATCACCAAATCTACACAAGAATCAAAGAAATGTCATACTCCTCATATCGTTTACCTAACCATAAATATTAACGATTATATCAATGTCAATCACAAAAGTCAATGACACACAAATTCACCAATGCACATATATTGATAAAACTTATCAATGGAAATCACGAAAATTGGTGAAGCACAAATTCTAGAAATCATCTCAAGAAATTCAGTAAATGACACACGAATTCACCTATGCCCAAAAATTGATAAATCATATCAATAGAAATCACAAAAATAGGTGAAGAAGGAAATTCCAGAATTCAACACACGAAAACCAGAAATCACACAAAATAGGGGGCGAGGCCTATCACACGAACGGGAGCATGAAAACTCACCAACAGCTGTAACACACGAACGAGAAGCTATCTCATGGTAGCTAGCCATTAATTTGACACACGAATGGTCCGAAGACCTGTTACACGAATGGTCCGAAGACCGTGGGTTGCTACCCCACCAATTTGAGTCGAAACTCCACAAAATGGGGTTTTGTCTCCCTTGCAGACAAAGAGACATCGCACATTGCTAGTCTAAATCACAAAAATGATCGTCATGATCAACGAGAAGTATCAATTACAGTAAGCTAGTAAATATATGAGTTTAGCTTCATGTCCCATAACCACTTGCTTAACTTAAATATTTACGAACAAACTGTAGATCTCCACTATAAAATTGTCACAAGGGATTCAATCGAACAAGTCCAAGAATTAACCGACAAAGTGAACGCAAACGTTTCATACCACTTGTTTTACTAAGTCGTTTAATTAGATTTTTCTCATACGAGTGAGGTAAAGGTTTATATATACTAATAGATCGGAAAACGGTTTTATAAATGAATTTGGTATTAAAATAGTATTGAAATCGTTTGAGGAAAGAGTTTTGATATTTACAACTAGTATAGAAAACCTTTATATTTTTAAAGTGACAAAACACAAAGAAGATTGTAGGAACAATCAATCACTAAGATTCACATTCAAAAATGTGAATAAAATCCAAAGAAATCGATACAAAATCCATCAAAGTGGAGATATCTAAAATTTCCAAAGAAAAGGTCATCAAAGTCGATAATAAATGACAACAACAAAAGGGAGACAACACGAATCGGTTAAAGTTGGATATTCAAACGAATTAGCAAAATAGGCTAATCTGGCAAATAGAAGCAGGTTGGTCCACCGGACTCCCTGAGTCGGTCGACCGAACCAGAGGTAGGAAACTTCTCGGCCACCAGTTCGGTCGACCGAACCAGGGCGGTCGGTCGGCCGAACCAGAGATAGAGGCTAATTTTAACTAACCGGTCGGTGGACCGGACCAGGGGGTCGGTCGGCCGAACCTGATGCTCTGTACAATGATGCCCATAAATTGATATGCAACCTCCACCAATTCGCAACCGAGCGAGCACGGACGCTAGGGAGTTATGCCTAACGGCTACCCGGCCCTATTGGCTCCTCGATGCATCACCTAAAAAAACACATTTGAACCTCAAAGTTATGATTTTTAAAGGATTGAACTCAAAACACTAAAAATTGGAATATTCACCAAATCAATCCAAACCAAAAACAATTGCACACAAATAAGTGTTAGGAATTCATACCTAACAATCGAAGATAAATATAAGCATAGATGTGAGATAAAAAATCTCACCTTTTCACAAAATCAAACAAGAAGAAGCTTGAAAGCAAATGGAGAATCAACCTCTCTTCAACACAACCCAATTGAGCTTGAATCCAAGCTCAAAACAAGAACATTCCCAAAATTAGGTTTAGGAATTTCTGAAATTGGTAAGAGAATAGTTGGGGAAGAAGAAGAGAAGCTTACCAATGGGTTCTTCTTGAGTTTGGAGCTAGGAATTTGAAGTTGCAAAAGGAACTAGGGTTTTGGAGTTTTAATTTCCAATCTCTCCCACCATTAATGCTATAAAAACTGAAAAGAGAAAGAAGTGAGGGAGAATGGGGAGGAGGGGTTCAGTTTTTAAGTATTAGTTGGCTAATGGCTGAACCCAAACTCAAACCCAAAGTGAAAAGTAGCAAAAATCAACTTTCTCCAAACATATTGAAGCTTATACTCAAAAAGGTCGCAAACGGCATTTTAAACTCAATGGGAGTGGTCCCGAGTCCTAATTCGACCGTATGCAAAAAGTAGCTTTTCGGACTAAAATCCGACCAACGATGAAATATTTAAATAAAATATTTAAATATAAAATCGATAAATATGCGGGTTGTTACATTTGTTGTCAAATACAAGATTTACACTTGGCTCTCTACTCCAGCTTGAAAGTCGTGCTATCGTATTTTCTGGTTTTTTTGTGTTCTTTGTTTTGCTATCTCCAGCTTGAAACAAGTGAGTAATTCACACTTGACATTCATACTTATATAACTGTGAATTGATTGCAAGTGAATGTGTAGAATTGTTATATCATGTTATACCTGCTCGTGATATGAATAATATGTTGTTAAATCTCGTCATAGTCTCATCATCTGCTATGTTATATTTTGTCATACTGTTAATTTATTTCTGTTTATCACACTGCAAGTTCCCTGTAGAATAGAATCACTAAGGGTTGAAATGATACGTACCCGAACGGACATTAGAATAAGGAAAAATCATTATGGGATGAAATGATTGGCCTGAATGATTTTTATTTATTTTACTTGGGATTGCATGTTTGAAATGATAGAACCCAGATTTCCCTTTGTAAATTACGGATTGAAATGATATATTATCTGTATCACTTGACCTAGATTAGAAACTATTATGCAGACCCGTGGTTCTTTTATTTATATATTTTTCTGGAAAATTTTAAAGTATTTTAAAAATGTAAATTTATGATATTTTAATTTAAATTGAATTAAAATGATTTTTATAAAGTATTAATGATTTTTCTTCAAGTTAAAATGTTAAACAAATGAATGGTTAAGCGGAAATTTGAAATATACTAAATTTTCAAATTTCTAATTTTGTTTAAAAATGGAGTTTAAGTTAAGTGAACAAAATTTGATAATTTGTTTTAATTTGAATTTAAAATGACTTAATAAAGTATATTTGATTTTCTATGAATTAAAATGGTTAAATAAATAAACGAATGTTTGAAAGTGTAATTTGAAATATAACTTAACTTGGAAATGTGAAATTTTGTTTAAGAATAAAAGTTAAAATAAGAAAATAAAATAGGAATTTAGTTTATATTTTGACATGGAAATTTAAATCTAAGCGTTAAGTTATTTTTTTATACAAAGAACAGAAAATTGCATGCTTGAATTTAATAAGTGAATTATTTAAAAATTTGATTTTTATGTATAAAATTTACTTGATAAAAATCATAAGTTAACGAGTATTTAAATGAATAATTTCTAAGTGAGAAAATATGATTTTTATAAGTTAAAAGAATTAAAAATAAAAGTTTAAATTGTTTCTAAAATTGTATTGAAAATCTGGACTTTAATTAACAACATTTCAAAAAAGCTATCATTTCTGAAGTTAGCTTAAATTCATAAGTAAAGGATATTACAACATTTTAAAGTGCTGTAATGGATATAGAGTGTAATAACTTCATTTTAATTTGTTTAAATGGAGTATTTTGATTTGAAATATAAACCATTTTGAAATGTGATTTGGAATGGTATTTAAATTTAATAAAAATGAATGAGGTTTTTGGAAGGATATGATATTTTAATATTTAAAAATGGAGTTGAAATGATATTGAATTTTTAAATGTGTAACATCCCGCCTTTTCGCACACTTTAAACCGACACACGTGCCAATTCAAAGCATACGCAAGGGCGGATTGTTATGGGGTAAATAAGAAAAAAACAGATAAGAAATAAAACAAAATAGAATCTCACAGCGGAAGGATAAAATATAATAATCAATATACAGTTCATGATAACTGTTTACAAAATATTTATTTTACTTATACAATGAATATCAGAGTTACACATACCAATACAATCAATGCAGCGGAAATTTAGAGTGTGGTGCAATACTATAGATAATAATAATACGACTCCTTCGTCTTCGTCCTTCAAAGCTAAAGTCTTCGATCCTGAAATGCTCGGACTGACCCGAGCGAATTTGAAAAGACAAAAACACTCGAGTCAGACTAAAAGATCTTATGTGAGTTAAATTAACAGAAATAAATATGAGTACAGTAACTCAAGAGATGTTCGGGATTTACATCTCCTAAGGATCCGTTAAACTATTTACTATGTAGTATATTGCGCTATTATAATAGTGTCTATTTATAAAATAAACTTACTTTTAAATAGCGTTAAGGGGTTACCCATATAGCCCTTAACACAAATAATGCCAATAGTCTATATAGTACCGTAATACCTCCTGATCGGGAAGCTACCAGAGGATACTCCATAGGTACGACACAAATAGAAACTCGTAGTAAAGGCTCGGTATGGTAGGTGACACGACACAACTTGGCAATGCCAGGGTAGATATACCAATTGCTATCCAGGCTGGTGGAAACGCGTAGCCGCAGTTACCGCCCACCTCGGACTAACTCTCCAAAATCAAAATATAGAAGTGGCCACTGAATCAATCCAAAATCAAAGTATAATATCGAAGAGGAGGGTCCGATCAGAGGAATGACCTCATTGGCCTGAGAATCGCTCCTTTTTTAGCCACCTTATGCCAACTCACGGGAGTCGGGTCCACGTATTTACCTTACAGGAAACGTCGCCACCACCTACTTCATTCTGGAATCTCCACCGCGTACACGGTTAGTCAAAGTGGTTTTCGGTATCGACAGAGAGTATGTCCATATCTGATCCCGGTCTCTTTGCCAACCCGTCGTTATTATAACACCGCGGTCATTTAAAAATAGGTTATACTTTAAAAATCAGAATAAACATTCCATTTCATAACCATGAATACGATATCATTTCAAAACCCAAAACCATATTTTATCACTTATCCCAAATATAATTCTTTTCCAAAATCATAATGCTTTAACTTCATAACGTCTGAAAATCAAATATTTCAAAGCATAATATTTTAAAAATCATAATTTAAAACCATAACTTCTAAAAACATGAATGGGTTGGACATTCAACGGTGTATGAATTAAATGGTTTAACTTAAATGTTACTTTGTAAAGAAAATAGTTCTCATGGCTTTACAAATACATTTCTTTATTAAAGTCTAAACCAAAATTTATATTATCTCTCTCAAGTTCCAAAACCACTTCAATTTATTTATATATACGTATATCCATTTTGAGTATCAATATTTCAAACTAAAGTCGGATTTTATGCTTTCAACAAATCAATTGTTCTATTAATTAGTCTTGAATATTCATATAAAATCCATAAATAATAAGACTTCAATTTATAGTAATAAAATATATATATTTTTCCAATTCAAATTATACTAGAATATTCATTTCAATTTATTTTGGGAAAAATCCAATTATAAATATCATATCTTAAAATTTCCAAACTTAACATTTAAACATATGATATAAATTATTAAACTCCATTTTCTTAATTTTCTTCCATTTTTAATAAAGATTTTTATACACCTTTTAATTTCAAAATTTTCAACTTCATATGTATATATATATGGAAGAAAAATATTTATACAATATAAACTTTAAGATTATTATAAACCGTATTCCATCCAAACCATAGAAATCACATAAAATAGTTATATATAGACCGCGGTGCCTGTATATAATTTTCTATCCTATGGTCAAGTGATACGGATATTTATCATTTCAATCCGCAATTTAAAAAAAATATAAAATTTTGCGGTTGTATATCATTTCAAACCACAATCCCGAATGAAAGGAAATATGCATGATAATTTGCAATTTTATGAAATACAATAAAACATCCATCAACATCACCCATCATCCAATCACAATCATCAAGCAATATCAATCAATAACAATTTATATTTGATAATAGATAACAGGTAATAACTGGCAATTTTATTCAGATTAAATTTAACAACTATTAATCTAACAGTTTATATTCAGTAATAATATATATAACTGTTAACTAGCAGTTTATAGGCAAACAAATAAATTCTAACTATCAATTAATACGCAACAAATAAATTAAATTAACAGTTAAATTTAATAAATGCAATTCAACAAATATGAGTGAAATAAACATGCCAAATACTCATAAATAAATTTCTATTCATTTCTAAAATTAATTTAACAAACATAAAAGCTTCTAGTAGTTGTGAGTGGGTTTTAAACACTCACCTTTGGAATTTAAATCGAATTTAAATTCAATTTAAACTCAAAATTTTGACGGTCTCCAAATCCATCCAAACCAGCGTCAAAACGTCAGAAATTCTGATACGATACCAGCAAAACAAACCGTGCGTGAATCCGAGCTCGTATGCAAAAGTTATGGAAATTTGAAAAATGGAAAAATTCTGTTCCTGGGTCGACTTCGGGTTCGACTTCGGTGCGCCGCCTCAATTCCCCGGTGCTTGCTTGGAGTTTTCGCCAAAACGACCCGGAGCGACCCGAGTCATTTTCTTCCTGACCCGAAGTTGCTCTAGGGTTTTCTCCCCTGAAACCCGAAGCGCGACCAGAAGCTGCTGCAGATCCGAATTTTTTTTTTTTTTTTTTTTTTTTTAAATTTGAATTTTTTTTTTTTTTTGAACTGACTGAATCTAGGGTTAGCACCCATTGAAGAAGAAGAGGAGCTTGAAGAAAGTATACGCTCAGATGAAAAGAAATTAGGTGGAGGCTAGGGCTTGTAGCTAGGTTTATATAGAGGGGTTAGAGATAGAGTAGATAGACCGTAGAATGAACGTGCGGAACAAACTATGGCCCAAAAAGCCCGCTATGCCTCCTGAACCGAATTTATTAAATCTATATATCCAAATAGGTAATTTAAAATATTCTGAACGCGATGGAAAAAGTTTCACGTCCAAATTTGATCGTATGAAGAAGTTATGCTGAAAACAAAATTTTCAAATTGATTCAAATTGATTTTAATTAAATTTGATTTCAAGGCGTTTCACGCCCGTACGATCAAACGACAAGTCCGATCGATACGAAACTTGAAACCCTATAATAATTCACTGATACGGATCCGATGAAACTGGTTTCATCGAAATCCGAGTCCGTGACAAAAAAAGGCTATTTTTATATTCATTAAATAAATCAAAATAAATTACAAAAATCCAAATTTTATATTATATTCCAAAATTGTCCAAATTTTATTACTTATATAATTTAATCAATTTCAAATGATTTAACAAGCTTGGATGTGAATTAAAATTATAAGTATATCAATTTGCAGTGTTAATTTCTGCACTTTCCTATATTTAAGAATTATAAAATTAAATGCTCAAAACCCCGTATATTAGATTTTAACTTTTATATACTCATTCTTTATCCAAATAGGGATGCCACATACTTTGGTTCATGATTCACAATATTATTCTTAAAGTTCATTTTAAATTTCAGTAACGTAATATTTAACGTTAAATTCCCTTTATTTATGCAATAAGCGCAATTATTGAATTTGATACTCAAATTGATTTATAGATTCTGCTTTCAAAAAAATCTATATCAACAATTTGGTCTAATTATAAATAGAATAAGTATTAACTTCATCTTATAGAATTAATTATTGCAATAAATCCAATTTACCATATCTTAAATCCAAATTAATAGATAAAGCTTGATTCCTTTATTAACTCCTTTGGTTTTCAATTAACCTTTTATGGTGAATATAAATTCCAATGTATAATTGAAACCTTATTTCCATTTGATTTCACTATTTCATTAAAAATCCTCATATTCCAGCTAAATTTCAACTAACGTATAAATTAGCTATTTCAATTTCATTTAATTGCGATTATCATACTATAGAAATTAAATTCCATTAAATAAATAAATAAATGTTGATTCCCATCTATTTACATTATATTACATTGGTACTTCTATTTACAACTTAGCTTTGTATAAATGTTTGAATGTAGAATCTTGTCTATTTCACGTATTAATTAAGCCTTAAAAATCAATTAATATTATATCCTTGCCCTATCCTCATTTTACCAATATTTATATTAATATATCCTTTGAATTAGGTAAATTACCATTGATTATCTACCTTAACTTATCAGACTCCACTAACGTAATGGTTAAATATTAATTCCATTTGTAAAAAAAAACAATCCACAAGATTTGCATTTCACATTGCAAATGAATTCATAAATCTTGGCTTTCTTTTTCTTTGCTTCTTAAAGGCCAAATCAAACTACCCTATCATCACTAATTTATGGCAATTAATTGCAATTGATTCTCCATTAAACTACATAAGTTATCCAATTGAAACCTAAGTGAAACGTTTATTTATTTAAAAATCCTACTGTTTAAAAGAGTATATCATCTACGGTATAATTTACATTTGACCTGATTTCTCATATATTTCACACAACAGTGAATTCCAATTTCTACCAACATTATGTTTAATATAAATTGGAAATCCAAATCATTGGTATTTCACAACCTTATTGCGTACATTTACGTATAGTTACACTAAGTCCATACACTGATTCATGAATTCATTAATTAATACACAATTTGCCTTTGTTTTCTTATATTAAGTTTATTACCGTTTTTAAGTACATTCATTATCGAACAATATTCATAAAAAAATTTATCTACACTTATTGCATTGGTTTATTCAACGGTCACCAAATGAAACAATCCTACTATTTATTTTAATATTAAATGAATCCCATTCTAGTAAATATTTTATTAATATTCACTAATTCAACATTTATTGGTTTCTTAACATTAACTTTTAACAAAGTGTGACAATTACATTATCCAAAACTATTGTCATAAAAATTAAATTGTTACATTAAATTCCAATTACTATAACAAATTACTACATTTTCTCAAATAAATCTTAAAGCCTTTTTTTTCTAAATCAGGTTAGAAATTATATTAATTTAACTCATTTAATATTATTAATTTAACGGGTCGTTACAATCTCCCCCACTCAAAACTTTTCGTCCCCGAAAAGGAAAAAGAAGGGAGAAGGAAGAATAAAACATTACATCTTATTTCAAATATTAACTTATAAACAATAATTTACTAAATTAATTTCCTTAAATGAGATATGCCCGTTTTATAGTCATTATAACCTTTTATACTTAAATCATTAAAGTTTGGAAAATATTCAACAAAATTCTAAGTCCAAAATTTACGAAAAATTTTGGCAGAGTCTCCTTTGTACGGAGAGACTCTGGAGAAAATATAATATCAAAATATACAAATATATTACATATATTATCAAAATATTATCCCAACACGGGCAAAATTATAAAATAGCGCTTTAAACGTAATCCGAAAACATACCTATTTGTCGGGCAATACGCTTATTATTAGGGAAGCAGAGCAGTAGCAGTGGCTTCCATAGCCTGCATTTCACTTATAAAATCTAAAAGGTTAAATATTTATTTTAAAGTGAACTATTCAAGTGGATTCAATCATTAATCAACCAAACAATTCAACAACCATCAACCTTACAAACAACATACATACACACACAAAGCAATCATTTAATCCATCAAACAAATAGTTGTTTGGGTTCAAGCTTGAAATTTGTATGAAATGAAATTAACTATCAAGTGCATCCTTTACTCAACAGTCTTAGATGGAACAAAGATAGATTATTTATTCATCCAACAACTTCAAGTTCCTTACCCCACAATCATAAATCAAACAATACAATTCAAACCAACAACCAAATTAACTTATATTACATTTATTTCATGCTTCAGTGGTTTGATTTTCTTTCTTTCATTTATCGAGGGATTTCTTTATTTCTTACAATTTTCGTTTTCCATTTATTACAAAATTCATTATATTTGCATTCCAATTTATTGACTAAAGTTTATATCATCTATTTATACTACTTACCTTTACTTATATAGTAAAATTTCCAATTTAACTTAAGTTTACACAATTAATTCTCATTAATAACAGCAAATTTATTGAATACCTTTATTACCTCAAGCTTCACTTGTAAGATTTCCCCTTACATTTTCTTACTAACATTGCAACTTTTATTATATGGTAAGTTATGTATGTTTTAAGAATGTAAGTGAAAATTTACAAGTTTCTTCTCAATTCATTAAATTAATATATATTTGTTTTATAAATTACAATTTCAACTTACCTTTAATTTCATTCATTTATTTAATGTTGAAGTTTCTATTATAATTAATAGTAGTAACAATTTAATTACCCACTTTCTATTATATTTAATTACAGTAACCCTTTTTAATTACACTTAAATTATTAACCCTTTAACCTTCATTCTTAAAAATAAGGAATTTTATTAATTAATTACTTAGGGTTTACAGTCATTTATATATTACTTACTTTCTATTATATTAGAATAGGGGGAAATTAAGGCGTACTTAAGTTAATAACCCTACAATCAAACTTTATAAATTAAGGAATTTCATTTTTACTTTCTTAAGGTTAAAATCACCTATTAATAATACAACCTTTAATTTTAGTAAAATTCCAATCATCACTTAAGTTAATACCATTAAATTCTTATTTATAACAGTAATTTATTGAATACTTCATTATTTCCAAAAATTCTACTTGCATAATATTCTATTCCACTCTTAATTCACATTTCAACTTTTTATACTTGGTAAGTTATTTATGTTAAAGAAAAAGCAAAAGAACTTATACAAGTTTAATCTCAACCCTTTTAATTCGTTGATTTTCAATAAATCTTTACCATTATTTATCAGTTAAAATTTTAACTTCCTTTATACCTAGCATTAATTTTCTTACTTAAATTAGAGGTTTCAATCCATTTATTACTTACTCTATATTTCCCTAAAAATAATTTAAACCATTAATTAGTGGAAAATTTTAGAATTAAATACCGGGTCAAATTTCAATTTTATTTTAAAAATAATAGATAAATGAGTTCTTACAACTTATATCTCAATTTATATTTAAAACAATTTAAAATTTTAGATAATTTCAAAATAAATCTGCAGTAGAATTTACTACAGTGGCCTTTCCCCTGCGAAACTCGAAAATGAAAGTCGATGATGCGGCCGCCATCACCGAAATTATTTTCTAGCGATAGAGAGGAAAGTACAAAATTTATTTTCTCCAAAATCCTCTTTTAAAACAATTCTTCCGAATTATACTAAACATTTATATAAGAAATTACCTATAAACCAAATCATTATATTTCACAAATCCTTTGAAAGAAGATTTTCAAAAATCCCGGACTTAAGTTCTAAAATCTCCAATTTGATTTATTATAATTTCAACTTAGCTTCAATTGTTATAAATATTTTTATTTCCTAACACCCAATCTATAGAAACCAAATATATATATATATTTTTATAAAAATATTTTTATATATAGAAAATATAATAGGCAAAATTATTTCATTCACCTATATTAAAAACAAATATTATGTCGGTCTGTCCTATTAAGTGTTTAGAAATCCCTATTGATGTCATAGCGTCCCATGCATCAACCAGAATTTATAAATACAAAGCGAAACAGATTAACACAATATCAAAATCTTTTATCAACACTAACAAATACACTCTCTCATATATATACACTCAGCGACTCCCATAGGGTATTACTACCCTATTAACAAAGAGTCAGACCCCACAAAGCCAAAGTTTATCGCTAAACCAAAGCTCTGATACCAACTGTAACATCCCGCCTTTTCGCACACTTTAAACCGACACACGTGCCAATTCAAAGCATACGCAAGGGCGGATTGTTATGGGGTAAATAAGAAAAAAACAGAGAAGAAATAAAACAAAATAGAATCTCACAGCGGAAGGATAAAATATAATAATCAATATACAGTTCATGATAACTGTTTACAAAATATTTATTTTACTTATACAATGAATATCAGAGTTACACATACCAATACAATCAATGCAGCGGAAATTTAGAGTGTGGTGCAATACTATAGTTTACATTTGACATGATTTCTCATATATTTCACACAACAGTGAATTCCAATTTCTACCAACATTATGTTTAATATAAATTGGAAATCCAAATCATTGGTATTTCACAACCTTATTGCGTACATTTACGTATAGTTACACTAAGTCCATACACTGATTCATGAATTCATTAATTAATACACAATTTGCCTTTGTTTTCTTATATTAAGTTTATTACCGTTTTTAAGTACATTCATTATCGAACAATATTCATAAAAATTTTTATCTACACTTATTGCATTGGTTTATTCAACGGTCACCAAATGAAACAATCCTACTATTTATTTTAATATTAAATGAATCCCATTCTAGTAAATATTTTATTAATATTCACTAATTCAACATTTATTGGTTTCTTAACATTAACTTTTAACAAAGTGTGACAATTACATTATCCAAAACTATTGTCATAAAAATTAAATTGTTACATTAAATTCCAATTACTATAACAAATTACTACATTTTCTCAAATAAATCTTAAAGCCTTTTTTTTTCTAAATCAGGTTAGAAATTATATTAATTTAACTCATTTAATATTATTAATTTAACGGGTCGTTAAAAAATGATATTTGATTTTCGGGGTATAAAATACCATTTTGGAATTTTAACCACGGGGACACTTCTCTGTATGCCTTGTGATTTTGGATGTTATTGAATATGCGCTTATATGATTTTTGTTTGAGGATAATAAATATATATACATTTGTTTAAATATATTTGTTAATGTACTATTTTATTTTTCACAGATTAAATAAATATTTGCCGAATAAATTAAATAACACAGAATTTGAATTCAAACAGAAATTTTATTCAAACAAATGTTTATTACATTTTTGAGTAGTACAAATTCAAGCTCTCACTATACATATACAATTTTTATTACAATACATCACAATTTCATATTTACATAAATTCCTCACTACATATCACTCACACTCGTAGTTCATCTTCAACTTCATTCCAGTTAGAATCCGGTATCTGAGCAATTTGTAAAAATATTCACTAATGCAGTAAAATTGAAAAAGAAATATTTTTGCAATATAAAATAAAATGTGAATTTTGAAAATGATATTTGCCTCAGTTATTTGGTTTGTTCGTCATCATTTAATTTTGAATCCATTATACATGAACAACTTGTGACATACACAGTGCATCACTGTATATGCCACAAGGCCGTGCACACCAATATACACTTGATAATACTACAGGACAGGTGAGCACAAGGTCAAACCCAAATAAAAGTACGGGTTCAACTCAGGTGCAACATAAATAAAATCTCGACTTCAGCACAAGGTCAAACCCGAGTTATGAAACTGGATTCAACTCAAGTGTAATGCACAGTCTACACAAATTCAAGAAGGCACCAAACAATAAACAAAATGCAAAGGTCAAGCCATTGCCGCCATGACTCAACTCAAATGCAAAGACTCGACCAAAATCAAAATAAACCAAAACAAAGTAAAACTTGTCATATACACGAACCAGTGCCAACAGACTCGAGAGCTACCAGATAACAATGAAGCATGAAGCAAACATATAGAATAGTGGATAGTGCACTGCAGATAGGACAACTAGGTCCAACAGAATCACAAAGCAAGTGCACCACCACACAAGTATACACAAGCAACAATGCACTGTAAATCAAGTGGTACAAAACCAGAGTATCACAAATACATAAACAATGGAAACACAAGAGCTAATGAATGCTACTGATATGAAGTAGATCAAAGTGTGCAAGCTAGTCTACAGTTACAAGATATGAACCAATAACCAAAGGAACCACAAAGAAAATGCACAAACTCAACTATCAGATGAAATACTGAAGCTTCCAGATCAGAGATGCATACCTTAATGGAAAACAAAGAAAAGGTGTTGTACAGAAGAACAAATGAATCAGAATACAAATGCAAGTAAAGCTACATAACTATATACATGTACACAGAGCCAAAATGCAACAAGACCAACTCCAGAATGCATCAGTGTGCAAAGAGCTTGAGCACAAGATATGGCAACTACACAATGCAAAGACCATTGATGCAACTCAATGCATAAATCAGTGACTCAAACCAAATGCACAAATCAGTTACAACATGAATGACCAGTTTCAACCAAGTAAATATCCATCGTGTATACAATGACTACACCTAACAAAAGATTAGAGACCAGTTGATGCTCAAGTAAAGTTAAGGTCAGATCAACTACAAACAAATGCCAACGAATGATCTAGCCAAGCTAACCAATGAATAGAGGCAACAAAGGTCAAGCAACAGTACAGGTTAAAGTGATACAAAAATTCATGTACATAGCCGTGTGTAACCAAGTCAAAGCCGTGTTTTTAATCAAACAAGTCAACAGAAAAAGGAACGGAGTCGAAGCCGCGGTCATCATGAAAAGAAATCAAAATTACGTTTTGACTAAATAGATCGCAATCTCGAAATCAAAGCCGTGAATACCAAGTAACCAAAAATATACGAATTGACAAAGTCAGAAATCATCGTCAACATTCAATCAATATCGAACGACCGAGCTATATCAATTGACAAATTCAACTAACTCCAGACGAATGCAAATACAGGGATTCAATCTCTATAAATTGCAATAATCATCATCAGCAATATCCATCGAGTTCAAGTACGAAAACACTAAAGCTCAAAAAGCATAAATTACATACGAAGCAAGGAAAGAACTCGATCAACGAAGCAGTCGAAGTGAGCAACAACGAAAACGATCGATCAAGGCAACACGCGAATAATCACTAATTTGATCAATTTAAAGTCGGCGCTTCGAAAAACCCTAAATTGGATCGAAGGGACGAACCCCTAATTTGCAAAGATGAGAAGAGAGCCGCTGCTATCTCAAAAAAAGAGAAAAGGGCCGGCTATTTTATAAAGGGCTTTTATTTTTAAATTAGGCTTATTTTAATTTTAAATTGCTTTTAATTGTATTTTCCTTTTTAAACCGTTTAAATTTCTAGTCGTGTGATTAGGGGACAAACTACGTGGCGTAGTTTGAGAATTCACAACTCAGTGGCTGAGTTGTGGCAGGGTTTTGAGCGTAGAGTTAGATTTAGTCGATAGTGGGTGTCGCGAGTTTACGTGTGTAAGCGTCTGACTATCTAATTTCTAGTAGAAACCTTGGGGGCAGCACGTAGGCAGGGTTTTGCCGAAGCTGGGTAAATTCTGTGTCGTTCTATTTCTGCATTTTATTATTCTACTATTTTTCTATGCTGCTATTATTCTGTGATCTGTGTTGAAATTATTTATAAGCTTCCGCAATTAATTTTTATAATTAATAGCATCACCCTATTCACCCCCCCTCTAGGGTGAAATCGAACCTACAAGTGGTATCAGAGCTAGGAATAGAAGTCAATTTTTGTTTTAAAAATTCGTGTTTCAAAAATGGGTTTTTGTTCTAAAATTTTGAATTTTTAAAATGGCTTCTTTTAATAATACTTATGTTGAGGGTCGTTCCAATATTATTCCTTCTATTTTCGATGGAACAGATTTTTTGAATTGAAAATTGAAAATGGAATTTTATTTAAAATCTGTTAATAATAAATGTTGGGATATTATTGAAAATGGGTGTGATATAACAGATAAGAAAATTGTCTCGATTAATGCTCTTGCTATGCATATATTATATTCTCCTATTAATCAAGATAATTTTAATTTCATTTCTCATTGTGAAAATGCACGAGAAATCTGGAATACTTTCGATGCAATATGTGGTGCAAAAGTCAATAGCAATGAGAAATCCTCCACAACCGACTCAGTTAAAGAGATGTGCTTAACAGGATTGTTAAAAAGCAGTTGTGATGAGGATGATGATGATGGAGCAGCTGGGCTGGCATTAATAATGAAGAAATTCAAAAGGTGGAACCAAAAATATGGAAATCCGGCTCTAAACCAAAAATTAAAAAGCAGAATAATCAAAGCACTAGATAACTCGGAAGAACAAGGGATCATTTGCAACAAACCCTGTGATATCAAGCCCAATTATCCCCGATTTCAACGCGGTTTTGAAAAGAAATCAAAACGGAGAAATGCTACAGCCACGTGGAATACAAGTGATGAAGATAATCAAAGTACTAATAGTGAGGGTAAGAAAGCAGATATGTGCCTTCATGGAAATATAACTGATAGCGACGATGATGAGCCAAGCGAGGTATCAAAACTCACTTACTTTGAATTACTTATTTATTTCCACGAAGTAAATGGCTGTTTTGAACGACTTAGGGAAAAATACGCTAAACTTGAATCACAAAAAGGCACTTTGATAGAATTAAATGAACAACTTGATCAATTAGTTAAAAACTATCAAAGAAGGATCCCTAAGTGTGATAAGTGTCCAACAATCGAAGAGGAAATTAAAAAAGCAGAAATCAATATAACATCACTTAAAAACAAAATTCTGATTTTAAAAGAGAATGAAAATACTAGGAGAGAGAATTCTATTAAAAAGTGCACACAATTGTTAAATGAAAATGAATCTCTCAAAACACAAGTCCAACAATTGTCAACGACTTTAGATAAATTTTCAAAAAGTGAAAAATCGTTGAATATGCTATTAGGAAAGTAAACTATTAATACGATTAGACAAGGACTTGGATATAATAAATCGAAAATTGTTGAAAGCAATATTAATTAAGTCAACTCTAAGTGCACAATTTGTACAAAATATGGACACAATCACAAAAATTGTTGGTATAGACCCAAACATGTGAAAACTATACCGATTTTGGTTCCAAAAGGCATAAATATAAAATCTCTCAAAGTTAAACAAATTTGGGTGCCAAAGGGAACAATTATAAATAGTTTTGGGTCTCCACAAAATTATTTTTCTAAATATTCTGCCACTAACAACCATGGACCTATAAAAACAAATAGGTCACATAAATCTTTTCCCGTGTAGGTGTGGTGGCGGGCTAAGGAACAACAACAGTGTTCTCTGGATTTTGGCTGTTCCAGAAACACAACAGGCGACAAAGAAAAGTTCCTTAGCCTAGTATAAAGGTGACATAATCACAATGGACAACAACGAAAAATATCGTAAAGGTAAAACAGGTAATGGTATATTTTGAACGATATATTAAATGTGATAATCTGCACCGTATTCTGAATTAAATCGGCCAATAATGTGACGATGAAAAGATGATGATTCTAACTTATTCAAAATAGTTGGCCAATTATATTCTTATGCCAAAAATACTATAAAATTCTCTAGATTCTTTGAATTACTTCATATATATTAATTTGGATTAATAATAGTGTTTTTTTGGATGATAATCGATTTGCCTGTAATATGGCTAACTCTATATTCATGGTTTTTTGATTGTTTACACGGCTTCAATTCAAATTCAAAAGAATGTCATTTAAATTGCTGTTAAAATTGAGTTCTAAATTTTTGGAGCATACTTCATGATCTGGTCTATCAAATTCAATTAATGATGATTTTGAGTGAAAAAGAAATTCAGATGCAGATTACACTGGTAATCTAGTTGATAGAAAAATTACTAGTTGAACGTGATTTTCGTTGAGACATTTAGTAGCTGCATCATTTTTTCGAAGAAAATAACTGCATATTTTTCATTTCAAACAATTTTCAAATAGCAGAAAATTTTCTTATAAAACCCCCTCGAGAAAATCTTTTTTGACCATATTTTCAGATTAGTCATTTTGAAAAATTGATTTCATAATTATTTCTGAATTTGATTTTAAATGATTACATTGACTAATCTGACTCCCTAATGATTATCGAAAAGATGAATAGTGATTGAAAAAGTGATGAGTGTTGATATTTATTATATATTATGACTCGAGACGGTATAATTAGTAAATTTCTTTAGAAATTTAAACAAGAGTTATAAAACATTTTGTTAGTAAAAATTCCATGACCATCTCTATCTCTATCATATTTCTAACGACCATCACTCATCAAAATTCTATATAGTTTGTCGATATGTGGTACTTTAAACAGGAATCGTTCGTTTTTCATTTTATTTTTATTTAAAAAGTATATTATAATAATAATAATAAATAAATACCAAAGTATTCACTCTCATTTAAAAGTCCTCACGGTTATGCATGGGTGAATTACTTGGAATTTGTTATGTGCTTCCATGCTTATTTAAAAGTCCTCACGGTTATGCATGTATGGAACGCATATCAAAAGTTGATTTTTAAATAAACAAGTTGATTCTAATACCATTTAAAAGTCCTCACGGTTATGCGTGGCTAGAAGATACTTGAATTCATTTAAAAAAAATGGAATACTACTAATCTCATTTAAAAGTCCTAACGGTTATGCATGGTTAGTAGATATTCAAATTCCTGATATAAATATACCACAATTAGACACAACTGTATGATTTTATATGATGACATAATTCCCACCATTCTAAAAGTGGAATATGCGCCTAACAAAATATTTATGATTTTTGTTTGATTTTTTTATTGAAATTTAATATTTATATTCAATTGAGTTTTAATGTTGGATTAATATCGATCACTTTATCTCCATTTTCTCTAACGCTATTATTCTTTTGCTGATAACAAAAGGGGGAGAGAAAAGTTAAGATTTTGTCAAATAAAATCAAGCAAAGGTCAAATAATTTTCTATTTGCATCTAGGCTCATTTGCATATTTTTATTTGTATGCATATATGTAGGGGGAGCATTGTGTAGAGAGGAAGAATTTAAATAGGGGGAGCAATTAGAGCATACGAATGATCAAATACAGTTAACATATTCAAAATCTTAAATAAATGTTTGTTGTCATCAAAAGGGGGAGATTATTGAATATGCGCTTATATGATTTTTGTTTGATGATAATAAACATATATACATTCGTTTAAATGTATTTGTTAATGTACTATTTTATTTTTCACAGATTAAATAAATATTTGTCGAATAAATTAAATAACACGGAATTAGAATTCAAACAGAAATTTTATTCAAACAAATGTTTATTACATTTTTGAATAGTACAAGTTCAAGCTCTCACTATACATATACAATTTTGATTACAATACATCACAATTTCATATTTACATAAATTCCTCACTACATATCACTCACACTCGTAGTTCATCTTCAACTTTATTCCAGTTAGAATCCGGTATCTGAGCAATCTGCAAAAATATTCACTAACGCAGTAAAATTGAAAAAGAAATAATTTTGCAATATAAAATAAAATGTGAATTTTGAAAATGATATTTGCCTCAGTTATTTGGGTTGCTCGTCATCATTTAATTTTGAATCCATTATACACGAACAACTTGTGACATACACAGTGTATCACTGTATATGCCACAAGGCCATGCACACCAATATACACTTGATAATGCTACAGGACAGGTGAGCACAAGGTCAAACCCAAATAAAAGTACGGGTTCAACTCAGATGCAACATAAATAAAATCTCGACTTCAGCACAAGGTCAAACCCGAGTTGTGAAACTGGATTCAACTCAAGTGTAATGCACAGTCAACACAAATTCAAGAAGGCACCAAACAACAAACAAAATGCAAAGGTCAAGCCATTGCTGCCATGACTCAACTCAAATGCAAAGCCTCGACCAAAATCAAAATAAACCAAAACAAAGTAAAACTGCTCATATACACGAACCAGTGCCAACAGACTCGAGAGCTACCAGATAACAATGAAGCATGAAGCAAACATATAGAATAGTGGACAGTGCACTGCAGATAGGACAACTATGTCCAACAGAATCACAAAGCAAGTGCACCACCACACAAGTATACACAAGCAACAATGCACTGTAAATCAAGTGATACAAAATCAGAGTATCAAAAATACATAAACAGTGGAAACGCATGACCTAATGAATGCTACTAGAATGAAGTAGATCAAAGGGTGCAAGCTAGTCTAAAATTACAAGATATGAACCAGTAACCACAAAGAAAATGCACAAACTCAACTATCAGATGAAATAGTGAAGCTTCCAGATCAGCGATGCAGACCTTAATGAAAAACAAAGAAAAGGTGTTGTAAAGAAGAACAAATGAATCAGAATACAAATGCAAGTAAAGATACACAACTATATACATGTACACAAAGCCAAACTGCAACAAGACCAACTCCAGAATGCATCAGCGTGCAAAGAGCTCGAGCACAAGATATGGCAACTACATAATGCAAAGACCAGTGATGCAACTCAATGCATAAATCAGTGACTCAAACCAAATGCACAAATCACTTACAACATGAATGACCAGTTTCAACCAAGTAAATATCCATCGTGTATACAATGACTACACTGAACAAAAGATCAGAGACCAGTTGATACTCAAGTAAAGTTAAGGTCAGACCAACTACAACCAAATGCCAACATGTGATCTAGCTGAGCTAACCAATGAACAGAGGCAACAAAGGTCAGGCAACGGTACAGGTTACAGTGATACAAAAATTCATGTACATAGCCGTGTGTAACCAAGTCCAAGCCATGTTTTTAATCTAACAAGTCAACAGAAAAAGGAACGGAGTCGAAGCCGTGTTCATCACGAAAAGAAATCAAAATTCCGTTTTGACCAAATAGACCGCAATTTCAAAATCAAAGCCGTGAATGTCAAGTAACCAAAAATATACGAATTGACAAAGTCAGAAATCATCGTCAACATTCAATCAATATCGAACGGCCGAGCTATATCAATTGACAAATTCAACTGACTCTAGACGAATGCAAATACCGGGATTCAATCTCTATAAATTGCAATAATCATCATCGACAATATCCATCGAGTTCATGTACGAAAACACTAAAGCTCAAAAAGCATAAATTACATACCGAAGCAAGGAAAGAACTCAATCAACGAAGCAGCCGAAGTGAGCAACAAGGAAAACGATCGATCAAGGCTACACGCGAATAATCACTAATTCGATCAATTTAAAGTCGGCACTTCGAAAAACCCTAAATTGGATCGAAGGGACGAAGCCCTAATTTGCAAAAACGAGAAGAGAGCCGCTACTATCTCAAAAAAAAGAGAAAAGGGCCGGCTATTTTATAAAGGGCTTTTATTTTTAAATTAGGGTTATTTTAATTTTAAATTGTTTTTAATTGTATTTTCCTTTTTAAACCGTTTGAATTTCTAGTCGTGTGACTAGGGGACAAACTACGTGGCGTAGCTGGGAATTCGCAACTCAGTGGTTGAGTTGTGGTAGGGTTTTGAGCGTAGAGTTAGCTTTAGTCGATAGCGGGTGTCGTGAGTTTACGTGTGTAAGCGTCTGACTATCTAATTTCTAGTAGAAACCTTAGGGGCAGCACGTAGGCAGGGTTTCGCCGAAGCTGGGTAAATTCTGTGTCGTTCTATTTCTGCATTTTATTATTCTGTTATTTTTCTATGCTGCTATTATTCTATGATCTGTGTTGAAATTATTTATAAGCTTCCGTAATTAATTTTTATAATTAATAGCATCACCCTATTCACCCCCACCTCTAGGGTGAAATCGATCCTACAGATGTACACTTTCAATTTGAAAATGAGACTAGAGGTGAGCGTGTGACGACCAGGAATTTTCAAACATTTAAAATCGGAATATTTAATTGATTTTAAATATTCAATAGAGCAATCTTAAATTGAATTACAAATATCGCTATTTATTTGATAATTAAATTATTGAATTAAATAATTTGAAGTTGAATAAAATGTTGAATCTGGAATTTTAAGCCTTTTAAAAATAATTTGAAGGCTTGTAAAATTTATATTGATAACACAAAAGATAGTAAATGTGTTGAAATTAAATTTGGAAGTGTTTTGTTGAGTTTTGAAATTTATATCGTTTAAATTGAATTTAAAAATAGCCTTCCGAGGGACACTCTCGGAATTCGACGAAACCAGTTCCATTGGATCCGTAATATTGTATTATTACCGGATTTCAATTTCCGTAGTGATTAGAGATATTGTTTGAGCGTACGATATATAGACGCATAGAAATTGATATTGAGACAAATTGAATCTAAATAAAATATAATTGCCTTTCTTTTATCCGACAATAAGTACAACCCGCCACCAGTATGTTCCCTTCGTACCCCCCTTTTTTCTTTTCTCTTCCCCTCTTCCCAAAAATCGCCATTCGAACAAAAGAAAAAAAAGTATCTCGTTCATGTTTCCTTTAATGGCTGAAGAAAATTGCTTCCCTCTCTTCTTTCTTTTTAAGTTTGCATCTCGTTCAAAATGGCAGAAAATCAATTGTGAGTTTCGTTCACGAGTCATACTCTGGGTCGATCTTCATTAGCGGAAATCGAATCGCGTTGGAGGAACACGAATTCGAATCGAATTCGATTCTTCAGGGCATGGGTTTGCGTTTAGGCGAGGCCGTGAGTGGGGTCACGAGGTATCGCGCTGGGGCAGAGCTCGATGTTTGGGGGTTCGTTGTCGAGCTGCAGAGGTTTGAGAGGGGTGTGTGGGCAGGCCGGTGTCAGTGTGGTTGGGAAGCTCGGAATCTCGAGTTGAGATCGCGATGTTGTCGAGGTCGGTGGGCTCTATGTGGATGCGTTGGTTAGCGTTGGAGGGGAGTCGATCGACGCTGGGTAGCGGCGACTCGTCGCGATGTGGTGATGAGCATGAGTCGAATCCTTTTGGGCTTATTGCAGTAGGATTAGCTGAGGTATTTTCTTTGTTTAATTTTTTTATATTTTTTTTATATGTTGAAAAAAAGAAAAAAAGAAAAAAAGGAAAAAAAAACCTATTTACAGAGAAGAAATTCTAGTATAGGAGATTCATGTACAAGTATAAATAATATAACATGTATTTATAGTTTAGGTAACAGAGAGAAATAGAAAGAGTAACTCAACATTTGACGTTACAGTGAGGTAAAAGGGAATTAATTTGTTCAAAGGAAATTTAGTTTTTATTTAGATAATTAATAAATTAAATCATTAGTATAAATTAGATTCTTTAGTTCTAATTAAGTTTATTTAAATAGTGATTAATTAGTTGGTTAATTCAAATGGTAATGAATCACAAATTGTTTATACAAGGTCAAAAATCGAGAAGAAAGCAACCTAGATTGGAAATGGGATGCTAATAAAATAAAGGTGTGTTAATCTCACTCAGTTAAATTTATATTTTAAATGATTAAATTTAAATAATTGTTTGAATGGATGAATTGATTGATGTGATATAGTAAGATATTTTGGAATTTGCATATTGTATTGTGCTAACATTTGTGGATGCAGGGAAAACAGGTTGGAGGGATCCAACTGGACCCCTCACGTTTATTTAAATTATTCAATATTCTCTGTTGTGATTATTTGATATCCTATGATGAGTTATATTGGAATACTGAATGTTATGGTTTGATTGGATATTTAGGTATAATGAATTACCAAAATATATGAATTGGATTGTTGAAAAGAAATTAAAAGGGAGTAAATTTGTAAGCGAAATAATTATAGAAAGTTTGAATAAATTAAGAATGAATTGAAAGAAATAGAAGTAATACGAAAATAATAATAAATAACTTTGAGTATGAAGAGAAATGGAATTTTGAATAAAATGAAATTGATGAATTGTAAACTTAAGTTATATCAATTAAAAAAATAAAGAATTATTTTAAAATTCAAAGTTTAAATTTATTTAAAGGAATAAAGAAGTAATTGAGAAATCTGAAAATTGGAATTTTTAGTTAAAGTATTTTTAAAATCATAAAATGAAATGAGATCTGAAATTAATAGATTCTGAATTAAAAGGGAATAAATTGGAAATCAATTTGGGAATTTGATTTAAGTGATTGAAGTTGGGATTTTTCTCTGGATAACCAAGTAAATTTTTTTAAAGTAAATTTTTAAATAAATTTAAAGGTTTTAAAGTTGTTGTAAAAAGAAAGTTTTAGAAAATTTATTATTTCTAATATTCAAATTCAAAAGTAAGTATTTTCTCAAATCGATTATAGTAGTAATTACTTAAAAGGAGACCTAGTATTTTGTTTTCAAAAGTGAAAATCTAGTTTTATATTTTATTAAGTAACTTTATTTTCAAATACTCATATAGTATGTATTTTTACAAAATATTGAAGTAATTTAACTTAAATGTTTAAAAGTATATTTTCAAAGTAAAGTGTTTTAAATTATTTTTTTTAAAAAAATCTAGTTTTGTGCTTGGTGATTTCAGAGGAAATAGAAAGTATTGGGAAAGTTTATTCTGAAAAGAAAGATGGTTTTGAAACTGTTTCAAAGGGTTGAAGATAGAAATATATCTTGTAAAGATATTTTGAGGTTAACAAATAATTTGGGAAATTATTTATTGTTGGATGGTTGTTTGTGAATATTAATTGATAGTTAAATAACCGACTATCAATATTGGCCAACTGCGTTGATCGTTTCAAAGAGACCGGGATCGAGATTTATTTCTCGAAAACTACTTCGATCCGGTTTGTACGTTTCGTGCGAAAAACGTGTTCGGAGTCGAAGATGGAGCGGTGAAGTGCAAGGGCTAGTCGCTACTAATCCTGAGGATATTTCCAAAATGGATGTAGTAGGAATAGTGCCTTCGCTTCCGTTCGAACCTGGGACGGACTTGTATGGATGAATGCTTGCGAAACATCGTCAGGTGGACGATGGGCATTCTAAGAAATATGTTCTATAAAGGTAACGCTTAGCCTCAAGCCTCATCAAATGGGAATGACTGAAAATCAGGGGTTATGCAGCAAGGCTAGGTGGGTAGCACCCAAGCAGGGTGAGGTCATTCCAGTCTAGATGTCCCTTTTTATTTTCGCCTTAGTGGTGCGGTTGCTGATCCCAACCGCGGGGTGATCCCACTCGGGACTGTCCAGTAAGGGATGGTTCCGGCCTTGTGTTACAGGGGATGAAGGGAGTAATTCTCGGTACGTTGATCTAGGCCCCGTACTGTGACAGGTGGTACCCCAGTGCCTAATCATTCGTTGGAAATCCATTCTCCCTACGAGCCTTGTACGAGTTTTGTTTGTATTACCCACTTTTGTGGCTAGTAGCTGGAATTTAATAATGTAACAATTTCGGCTATTTTATAAGTACTTGTATATAGACCCTATTATAATATCAGAGGATTTCTATAAAAATTGTTTTAGCTAACGTAAGGTAAAAACCCGACATGTTTATTTGTGGCGTGGTCTTATGAGATGCTTTTGTTTTCAAAGGATTTTGAAACTTTAATAATCAATTGGGTGTGATTTTCTCACGCTGGTATTCCAGACTGACTAGGGTGTTATTAACTTTAATGCTCGGGTGAGACCGAGTAATATAGGATACAGGTTTTGATGCTATGGAGCTCAGGAGACGAGCTGGATGACGATACGTACTTCCGTACTTGTTTATATATATATATATATATATATATATATATATTACGCTGTGTTGAGTTGCTGTGTATCCATTTGTATGTCGTTGATGTTGAGCTGTGATTGATGTACTCTGATGATGTAATATATAAACAGCTATATTTGATTTTGAGTAAAGATCATTTATTATCTATTATATTTTATTCCGCTGCGATGGTAAGATTTTGTTGTTGTTTTCTGTTCTCTCTTCTTCTACCTCTTCTTCTTTAACCAAAATGGTTCGTATTTCTATACAACTTGAGTTGATTTAGGTAGAATAGTGTTGATTCAAGGGTACGGATTTGCGGGCTGTTACAGTTGGTATCAGAGCTTAGGTTGGTGATAACCTTGGCTCTGGTGGGAATTACTCATTTAAATTAGAGTCCGTAGTACTCTATAATGAGTTTGAGCGTATAAATATATATGAGCGCGTATTTGTTAGTGAATATAAATTGTTTTAATATTGTGTTGATTGGTTTATTGAGTGGCATATGAACCTTCGTCGGCACAGTCTGTACAACTGTATTGAAGGGGTTTCTAAACACTTGAATGGAACAATTGACATGATATTGTTTTAAATGTGGGTGAATGAAATAATTTTACCCAAAATGTATTTTGATATAAATAAAAGTTTTGTAAACTATTTTAGCTAATCTATGGTTTTTTGGATGTTAGGATGAATAACATTTAAGTATTATAATTGTTAAGTGAAACTAGAAATTGAAATATAACTAAAGTTTAAGGGAATAAATTCATTATAAAATAAAATTTATAAACATGAATTATAGATGTAAATTATAAATTGAAATATCACATGAGAATTTGTATGAGCATAAGCTGTGCAAATGAATTTTAGTAAAGATTTATTCAAAGAGGATTGGAAAAAAAATTTAAAAAAAAAAAAAAACCCTGGAGATTTGGAAGTATTTTGAAGATAAATTGTAGCATTGTTGTTTTTGGGATATTTCTGAAGGGAAATTGTTTTAAAGGGATTTTGAAGGTGATATAGCATTGAAATCACTTGGATTATTGGAAAATAATTCTGATGATGACGGCCGCATCATCAGTATTCGTTTTCGAATTTCTAAGTGAAGTATTGCTACCAAATTGATTTTTTTAGAAAGGCAAGTTGTTTTTGAAAATTTCAAAGGAAATTTGTTGGAAAATAAAATCCAGGATTGGTTTAAATCTTTCGAGAAATGTGGTTTGAGATGTTGGAGATTTCAAAATGATTTGAAACCAAAGCCGGGAGTTTAAGAAAAATCTTGATAGGATGGGTTGTAAACTTATACATTGAGATGATTTTTAAAGCAGGAATGGAATATAAGCTTGAAAATGAAATTAACTTGGATTTGGAAATAAAAATTTGACTGGATTGAAATTAATTGAATAAGCTGAAAGAATATCCAGTTGTATTCGAATTGAGTTGAAATCAAATTGAGTTAAATAAATCCGAGTTAAAGTAAAAATTGAGTTGGGATGAGAATTTAATTGAAGTAAATAAATTAGAATAACTTATAAAAGAATTAAAATCCAAGGTAACAAAAATATGCTTGGGCTATAAATAAATAGAAGGCTTGATTTAAAAAAAAATAAAAGATGAATATATTCAAGCCTATGATGAATGGAATTGTATAAAACAATAAGTTGTGACTTGTTAAATTTGAAGGTGAGATAGAAAACCCAAAATAAATATTTTTGATGAATTGAAAAATAAATAAAAATCCAAACTTGAATTATAAAATAATGTGAACAAAGAAAATTAAATGAAGTGATATTTGGAAATAAAATCAAGTATTGTGCTATAAAAGGAGAGAACTAATTTGTTAATAAATTAGTTAATGAAATTGAATTGTGAGTTTATGATGAGGTTTGAAAATAAAACTCAAGTTATAATTAAATTTGACTTACATTGTCGATGAAGAAAATATAATTAAAAGTGGCCTTGAAATTAATTAATTGATTTGTGAATGAAATTGCAATGTAAGTTAATAAAATTGAATGGTAATTTAAAAGTGAATGGTAATTTGAAAATGGATAGAAGATTCAGAACTTGAGTTATTAGTTTAAATTTAACTTGAAGTGGTAATAAATTAAATATATAATTGGGAATGTATCAAATAAAAATGTAAATGGATTAAAATACCAATGGTTTGAATGTGCAAATAAAATCCAAATAAGTGAAGATAACCTGGAAAACAGCCAGGTAATAAATGGAATGAGTTGAATCTGGAAAGATAAATTTTATAATAACCATTCAAATGAAATTTGCAGATTTAAAATGGGATTGGATTAGAATAAAATCAAGTTAAATTGAAAAGAGAAAATTTACTTGTAAAATGAAAATGAGTTTAAGTGTAAAATTTGAATAAATTGAGGTTAATGGACTTAAGCTAAATGAATGAAGGAAAGTTGAATTGAATTCAACTTAAAAACCAAGTTTAAAGATATTGGATGGAATTTAAACCAAAAAAAAAAATTGGATCGGAATAAAATTTGGTGGGTTGTAAATAATATTTAAGGAAATAAACATTTAAAATGAATTGAATGTGGATAAACTAATTATATTGAACAAATAAATGATGGAATAAATAAGTATCAAATGAAATGTGGTTTAAATAAGTTGAGAAATGGTTATTGAATGAAATAGCTTGGATTGTCTTCGAGCTAAATAAAATAGTTTGGAATAAACAAATATGTAATGAAATGTAAATGAATGGATTGTAAATGGAAATTTAAATGTGTAACGTCCCGAAAATTTTCGACTTTCGAAAATTCAACATCGATACTCACTTTATCGACTGCCGAGAAATCGAAGGCCGGAAACCCGAAATGTTAGGGTTTAAGAAAGAAGAAAGAGAAGAAGAAGAGAGAAAAGATAGAAAATAGAACGGAAAGAAAGAAATAACAGAACAACATCAGAATCTCACAATCGCAGCGGGTCAACATATAATAGATAAATGAATAATCTTAAAACAAAGAACTATATCAGCTATTACATTTTATACATTGCATTACATCATTACATCAGAGTGTACAGCAACAACAATCAACAACAGCGGAAAAGAAATACTATATACTAGTAATACGCCATGCCATCCAGCTTGCCTCCAGCAACTCCATAATATCCTGATAAACCTTAATTCTTGACTGCCCGTGTGGAAATTGGTGGGCACCCAGAGTTTAGGAAGGAAAACAATAAACTCCGAGTCAGTCATGTGACTGGTGTGAGAACTCAAAACAGTTTATTTTTATTAAAATCAAAATAGAGGAATTATTTTTAAAGTCAATTCGCAATGCTTTTAAAAATGAGACTACCATAAGGCCTCCCGCACACACACACAATGCAAACGCAGAATCGGAGGAGATTTCTCCTTATGATAGTCAAAGATGCTTGATACGCATTAAAAAGAACATTTGATATTATTACTAGTGCATAGTGTAGAGAAAATTCATTTCGAAAATAAAGATATAAATCTTAGCCAACATACGACTATTATCGTATGGCTACTATAGCTAACTATGTTCAATAGCAGGTTACCGCCACATTCCATAGCAGGTTATACAACTAAAACCGTACAAGGCTCGTATTTGAAGAATGGATTTTCCAACAAATGGTCAGGCCAAGGAACTTCCCATTGCCACATGGAAACGCCTCTGGAAGGACGCCCCGAGAACCCAACTGGATCTCTGCCAAACAAGGCCGGGAACCCCTTTTCCCAAGGGATATTACAAACCCTCAGGTATGCCACCCCCGGTCCTTTGGGACCTTTAAACGAGAGCTCTCTAACCAACATCACACCATAATAATAAGTGTTTCAACATGAGTAAGTATCTGGGCTCCATACCATGACACTACCCTTTTCCAGAAGGAATGGTCATACCCTAGGGAAGCGATCCCTGAAAACCTTGCCGCACAATTCCTGTTTCGACCATTACCGGTTTGTGAGGCTCGACGAAGTCACGTCCACAAAAACACACTTTATACAAAAGTCGTGCTTTGGGTCAACAAATGATCATAGAAATGATCATAAAGATAAACGATCAAATAAATGATCCTATCACAAATGATCAACACAATGATCATTTCACAGCAACACTCAGCATGTCACATTACCAAATTGGGAATATATCGCTGATAACCTTCAACTACATAACCTCTGAGCTCGTACATCTCAGAGAAGGGTGTTAAGCTAAGAGAATAAATTCTCCGCCACCAACAGAAATATATTTGAAAGAAATCGGCTTTATATCTCAATTTGTAATGTCAGACACACAATCCATACAAGTCTGTTCCGGGCTCGAACAGAACCGAAGGCACTTACAAAGAAGTCCTTGCAATCTGGATAATCTCTAATCACGTCCGGACTTCCCATCACATAGGGAGTCTCTATACCGTAGCTACTCGGTGCAAAGACAATCGACGAGTTGTCCTTTCGCTTTCAAAAAGATCCGGACTTCAACACCGGTCTTCAAATGCAATTCATAACGACGTATCACATATTCGGAATGGGTTATACGACCCATGGTCCTTTCCCGGTTAACCCGAATAGTGAGCGCTTATTCAAAAATAAGTGTGGCATTCAAATTCAAACAAATCACATCAAATACCCATTCAAAGGGAAATATTGATAGTAGGTTATTGAGCTATCAATGGATATGCACACATCACCAGTTTCCAAATAATTTTCCAAATTATTTATTTTCCAAAATATCTTTACAAGATATATTATTTTCAATACTTCAAAAATAAATCAATATTTATTTTCATACAAATTCCACTCTCTTTGATAAATTCCATAGTGAATTTATATTCCAAAATATCCATGCATATACGATTTCAATTATTCATTTCAATTTATGTTCAAAAAGATAAATTCTCAAAATATTCACTTTATATTGGAAAACATTTCCATACTTACTTATTAAGTAATTTTCAATCCATTTATTTTCAACACTTGGAAAATATTCAATATACTTAAATCGAGATTAAGTATATATTTCATTCTTTAAGGAAATCATTCTCTTAAACATATTTATTTGGGCCAAAACGAATGTTGCGTAAAACATCGTTACGACAACCCAAAATCACTAGTATAGGGATTTGAAATTAAAATAGATATATAGATCCCAATACTATATAAAACATTTCCTTTCGGAAATCATTTGCTATAACAACAGTGTTATAGTCCACCATTTCCTTCTATTTCTCGAAAACGTCTATTTCAACAATGAATGTTGAAATCTATGGTTTCGATAGTTAATACATTTTAAAAACATCTTTAGATCGTTTTAATTCTATTTAAAACATCAAATCTAAACATTTTCTTTAACATATTATTCACTATTCAAAAACGTGAATATACTACGTTAACCAATTTCATCATTTCTATACATTTCATTTTAAAGGATTAGTCACTGTCTAAAACGTGAATATAGCTCCATAAATAAGTTATAACAATTTACTTATCAAAATAAGTCGTTTGCGAATTTTATAAAACAACGTTTATAAATTCTATTTCTATTTGTTTTATAACTACTTCCTTTTTATACATCTCCTTTATTAACCTATTCGATTTATAACTCAATTATAAACCAAAAGTTCACATTATAAGTTAAATGCTTATAAAACGATTATTTTACAAAATCGTTCTTTTAAACTTCATAATTATAAATCTTATAACTTATAAGATTCAATTATTTATCCAAATATATTCTTTAATAACTTCACAATATTTATAAATCTTACTTTTTATAAATTTCATTTATAACTTCACCATTTATAATTTTATAAATTCCATTCACTTATGCAATCCATTTTCACTTCATTCAAACACTTATAAAAACTCGTTTTATAATTCAAATGTTTTAATTTATAAATATCAATTTATAAATCCTTTATAAAATCAATTTATACTATTATTTTAAAACATCTTAAATCTCCTTTATAATTTCACCATTCTCTTGATTTATAAAATAATCAAATTTTATAAATCCTATTTTTAAACTTTTTATAATAAATTCAAAAATCCAATTTAATTATTTTATAAAAACATTAAACCATATTTCTCAAAAATCAATCTTTAACCGTATTTCTCAAAATCATAATTTTTATAACTTTAAAAATTATAACGTTTATTTATTTAAAATGGATCAATTCCAAAAATATTTTATAAACGTATACTTTCAAAATCACTTTAAAATCATTTTAAAATCCCCAAAATTTGGTCCAATGATGCTACACACCAAATAGTCAATCACGACTACAACGACATCATATATCAATATGATAATCAACGAATATCAAATTATCCATAATCAAATAAAAACTATTGAGGAATCCAGTTGGATCCCTCCAACCTGTTTTCCTGCATCCACAAACATTAGCACAATACCAATTTCGGTCCAGTACGAAATTATCGCGATATATGGGATTTAAAATATTATCCGCTTAATAAACGGCGCAATAGGGTCTCATCCGCTATACAATGCGGGAAATCAACAACTGAAATATATACATATGCCAATATATATATATTGCTATTATATATAATACCAATTTCACTGTTTATGAAATATTCGAGGTATATTTTTTAATAAATAACACCCGCTTACTAACGGCGCATGATGTCTATTTTAACAATCAATAGATAACTATCATCATTCAAACATGCAAGTCAAGAATTTTAAATTTGACTATTTAAAATTAAAATCGAAACTGATTCGATTGAGTGAGAAGTTCTCACCTTAATTTCAATTTCGTTTTAGCGATTTATTTCGAATAAAATTAAACGCGCGTTTAATTTTATCCAAAATTCTCACTAAATCCAAACGACTCCAATCCAACTCCATAGCGTAGTGCTCGTCCATATGATTCCAACGCAACTGGTTTCGCGCGTTTTCGACCTCGTATGAAAAAATTATGCATTTATGAAGTTACACGAATTTAATATAAACAATTTACAACTAAATTTATAAAATTTTAAACCTATCTTAATCTAAGCCGTTGGATCCTGTGACTTTGCATCTGGGCCGCACGCCCCCTACCCCTTTCTTCTTCGTTCTCTTCTACAGGCCATTGCCGCATATACATAACCCATAGCTCCAACATTAGATTTTGATTTTTCGATTACCACACTCGCTTCCAGTATGATCAGAGACCAGCACAAGGACCGCCTTCGCACCCTCTACCACCGGCCAGAGCAGGGCTGAGCTCGGCCTCCCCCTTACGCTCGAAATGCGTGCGCCACCTGCAGAGAACGCGGCCCACTACCCTCCTCCACGCGACGCCAAACCCCATCATCACCGTACGGATATAAATCTCTCACAATGCTCTTCCTTTCATTAGTTGAACACTTCTCCTAATTGTCTACGGATTTAGAGAAATTGAGAGAGAAAGGAACGACATTTTTTGGCCGTCGAATTGATGGTGGCGGCTGCGTATAGAAACTAGGGTTTAGTTATTTTATTTTTTATATTTGTGAATGAAGGCTATTTATAGAGAATCGAACGAAACACTATTCATTCCGGAAATTCCAAACTCCGATTTACGCGCGGTGACCAGCGTTTCAGGGGTTTACCCCGCGTTCCGGACACAATGGAACAGGTTTCGAAAGCTAATTCGGGCATCTGTGCAAGTTATGGCAATAAACGTTCAATTTAAATTAAACCGATTTAAACGATTTTCTAGGCGTTTTAATTTGTACCGGACAAACGGTAAATCCAATTGACACGAATTTTGAAACCTTACAATAATATCACATTACGGATCCGATGAAACTAGTTTCGTCGAAATCTGAGACTGTTCAAAAATTGACTAATTTCACTAGTCGATTTAATATTAAAATATTCAATTTTCACAAATAACTTTTAATTCGATTTTAAAAGTACCTAAAATATCATTCTAACTCCAATATGATAAAATATAATTTTAGAAATCATTTTCAATCATATTTAACTCAATTTTCAATTATTTTAATAATTTCACATATTAAATTATCGATTTAATTATTCAATTAAATCCCATTATTCGCAATAAAATTTATTCGACTTATAAATTCACTTATTAATATTTAAAATAAGTTAAATATTCAAATTTTAATTAATTAAAATTCTGGGTCGTTACAATCTTCCCCCCTTAAAAGAATTTCGCCCTCGAAATTAACAAGTAAGAAAAGTTACAGAATCTATTAACTTTCCCAAAACAAATTTTAAACTTCTCACCATACTTTACTAAGTTTTCAAATCATACTTAGTTATCTTTTCAAAAACAACTACTATTGTTTGACTTTCAACTCCAAATCAAAATTAAAGTTTTCAAAATTTTCCAAATTTTCTCAAATTTTTTCTAACGCCTTAAATTTTCGGAAAAATTCGCCATAGTCTCCTTTGCGCGGCTCGATCCAAAAAAAAATGACAGTATATATATCACAAATATACATCTCATCAAGTAATGAGGCATCCCGCAGGGAAAAAAATATAAAAGTACGATATTTAATCCGAGATATGTACCTTATATTTTATTAGCAAGCATATACGGCTAATATAGCGCGAAAGCGAGCTCCAAATGTGAAGCAAACGCGATCCGCCCCTACTAATCACTCAACAAACAACATGAGAATCATGTATATAGACAATAGTATCAATATACAACATATAGCAACATAATAACTATATATGTCAACATAGCAATTGAAACAAAAGCAATATATTCAACCATCAACCAACTAGCATTCATAACCAATAAATATTCATTCATATTCTCATTAATATTCTATGAATTTGTTTTCAATTTAGTCCCATTTGATTCATTAATTCAGTTCAATTACAAAAGTTGAATTTCATTTACATAACTTAAGTTCATATTCATCACGTAACTTTAATAATTTACTTTGACACCAATATCAACTCCTCTTAAGTTATACTTCATTTTATAAACATCACTTGGTTTTACATAACTTAAATTCCTACTTATAAATCAATTCAGCTTCCAAATTCTAAAGTAAATTTCCATTTGACTTTAAATTCATTTTTATTTACAACTCATATTCATATAGTTTCACTTCTTATATATATATAAGTTTATTTCACAATTGTAAATTACTTTAATTATAATTCAATTCTTATAATTCTTTTGCTTATACAATTATTCTTTTATTTAGATTATTCAAACAACCAAACAATCAATTTATTTTCACTTTAATAATTTTGAAAAATTATTACTTTATATATAAAATATAATCAAGGTAAAATTATTTCATTTACCCAATTTAAAACAATATTATGTCGAATTGTTCTATTCAAGTGTTTATAAAACCCCTTCAGCATAGTTTTGCAGACCACGCTGACGAAAGTTCATATGCCACTCAATAAATCAATCATCACAATATAAAACAATTTTATATTCACTAACAAATACGCTCTCATAGCTATTATTACACTCAACTCATTCTAGAGTACTGCTGACTCTATCTCTAATGAGTAATACCCAACAGAACCATGGTTGTCGCTTAACCATATGCTCTGATACCAACTGTAACGTCCCGAAAATTTTCGACTTTCGAAAATTCAACATCGGTACTCACTTTATCGACTGCCGAGAAATCGAAGGCCGGAAACCCGAAATGTTAGGGTTTAAGAAAGAAGAAAGAGAAGAAGAAGAGAGAAAAGATAGAAAAAAGAACGGAAAGAAAGAAATAACAGAACAACATCAGAATCTCACAATCGCAGCGGGTCAACATATAATAGATAAATGAATAATCTTTAAACAAAGAACTATATCAGTTATTACATTTTATACATTGCATTACATCATTACATCAGAGTGTACAGCAACAACAATCAACAACAGCGGAAAAGAAATACTGTATACTAGTAATACGCCGTGCCATCCAGCTTGCCTCCAGCAACTCCATAATATCCTTATAAACCTTAACTCTTGACTGCCCGTGTGGAAATTGGTGGGCACCCAGAGTTTAGGAAGGAAAACAATAAACTCCGAGTCAGTCATGTGACTGGTGTGAGAACTCAAAACAGTTTATTTTTATTAAAATCAAAATAGAGGAATTATTTTTAAAGTCAATTCGCAATGCTTTTAAAAATGAGACTACCATAAGGCCTCTCGCACACACACACAATGCAAACGCAGAATCGGAGGAGATTTCTCCTTATGATAGTCAAAGATGCTTGATACGCATTAAAAAGAACATTTGATATTATTACTAGTGCATAGTGTAGAGAAAATTCATTTCGAAAATAAAGATATAAATCTTAGCCAACATATGACTATTATCGTATGGCTACTATAGCTAACTATGTTCAATAGCAGGTTACCGCCACATTCCATAGCAGGTTATACAACTAAAACCGTACAAGGCTCGTATTTGAAGAATGGATTTTCCAACAAATGGTCAGGCCAAGGAACTTCCCATTGCCACATGGAAACGCCTTTGGAAGGACGCCCGAGAACCCAACTGGATCTCTGCCAAACAAGGCCGGGAACCCCTTTTCCCAAGGGATATTACAAACCCTCAGGTATGCCACCCCCGGTCCTTTGGGACCTTTAAACGAGAGCTCTCTAACCAACATCACACCATAATAATAAGTGTTTCAACATGAGTAAGTATCTGGGCTCCATACCATGACACTACCCTTTTCCAGGAGGAATGGTCATACCCTAGGGAAGCGATCCCTGAAAACCTTGCCGCACAATTCCTGTTTCGACCATTACCGGTTTGTGAGGCTCGACGAAGTCACGTCCAAAAAAACACACTTTATACAAAAGCCGTGCTTTGGGTCAACAAATGATCATAGAAATGATCACAAAGATAAACGATCAAATAAATGATCCTATCACAAATGATCAACACAATGATCATTTCACAGCAACACTCAGCATGTCACATTACCAAATTGGGAATATATCGCTGATAACCTTCAACTACATAACCTCTGAGCTCGTACATCTCAGAGAAGGGTGGTAAGCTAAGAGAATAAATTCTCCGCCACCAACAGAAATATATTTGAAAGAAATCGGCTTTATATCTCAATTCGTAATGTCAGACATACAATCCATACAAGTCTGTTCCGGGCTCGAACAGAACCGAAGGCACTTACAAAGAAGTCCTTGCAATCCGGATAATCTCTAATCACGTCCGGACTTCCCATCACATAGGGAGTCTCTATACCGTAGCTACTCGGTGCAAAGACAATCGACGAGTTGTCCTTTCGCTTTCAAAAAGATCCGGACTTCAACACCGGTCTTCAAATGCAATTCATAACGACGTATCACATATCCGGAATGGGTTATATGACCCCATGGTCCTTTCCCGGTTAACCCGAATAGTGAGCGCTTATTCAAAAATAAGTGTGGCATTCAAATTCAAACAAATCACATCAAATACCCATTCAACGGGAAATATTGATAGTAGGTTATTGAGCTATCAATGGATATGCACACATCACCAGTTTCCAAATAATTTTCCAAATTATTTATTTTCCAAAATATCTTTACAAGATATATTATTTTCAATACTTCAAAAATAAATCAATATTTATTTTCATACAAATTCCACTCTCTTTTATAAATTCCATAGTGAATTTATATTCCAAAATATTCATGCATATACGATTTCAATTATTCATTTTAATTTATCTTCAAAAAGATAAATTCTCAAAATATTCACTTTATATTGGAAAACATTTCCATACTTACTTATTAAGTAATTTTCAATCCATTTATTTTCAACACTTGGAAAATATTCAATATACTTAAATCGAGATTAAGTATATATTTCATTCTTTAAGGAAATCATTCTCTTAAACATATTTATTTGGGCCAAAACGAATGTTGCGTAAAACATCGTTACGACAACCCAAAATCACTAGTATAGGGATTTGAAATTAAAATAGATATATAGATCCCAATACTATATAAAACATTTCCTTTCGGAAATCATTTGCTATAACAACAATGTTATAGTCCACCATTTCCTTCTATTTCTCGAAAACGTCTATTTCAACAATGAATGTTGAAATCTATGGTTTCGATAGTTAATACATTTTAAAACATCTTTAGATCGTTTTAATTCTATTTAAAACATCAAATCTAAACATTTTCTTTAACATATTATTCACTATTCAAAAATGTGAATATACTTAACCAATTTCATCATTTCTATACATTTCATTTTAAAGGATTATTCACTGTCTAAAACGTGAATATAGCTCCATAAATAAGTTATAACAATTTACTTATCAAAATAAGTCGTTTGCGAATTTTATAAAACAACGTTTATAAATTCGATTTCTATTTGTTTTATAACTACTTCCTTTTTATACATCTCCTTTATTAACCTATTCGATTTATAACTCAATTATAAACCAAAAGTTCACATTATAAGTTAAATGCTTATAAAACGATTATTTTACAAAATCGTTCTTTTAAACTTCATAATTATAAATCTTATAACTTATAAGATTCAATTATTTATCCAAATATATTCTTTAATAACTTCACAAAATTTATAAATCTTACTATTTATAAATTTCATTTATAACTTCACCATTTATAATTTTATAAATTCCATTCACTTATGCAATCCATTTTCACTTCATTCAAACACTTATAAAAACTCGTTTTATAATTCAAATGTTTTAATTTATAAATATCAATTTATAAATCCTTTATAAAATCAATTTATACTATTATTTCAAAACATCTTTAATCTCCTTTATAATTTCACCATTCTCTTGATTTATAAAATAATCAAATTTTATAAATCCTATTTTTAAACTTTTTATAATAAATTCAAAAATCCAATTTAATTATTTTATAAAAACATTAACCCATATTTCTCAAAAATCAATCTTTAACCGTATTTCTCAAAATCATAATTTTTATAACTTTAAAATTATAACGTTTATTTATTTAAAATGGATCAATTCCAAAAATATTTTATAAACGTATACTTTCAAAATCACTTTAAAATCATTTTAAAATCCCCAAAATTTGGTTCAATGATGCTACACACCAAATAGTCAATCACGGCTACAACGACATCATATATCAATATGATAATCAACGAATATCAAAATATCCATAATCAAATAAAAACTGTTGAGGAATCCAGTTGGATCCCTCCAACATGTTTTCCTGCATCCGCAAACATTAGCCCAATACCAATTTCGTTCCAATACGAAATTATCGCGGTATATGGGATTTAAAATATTATCCGCTTAATAAACGGCGCAATAGGGTCTCATCCGCTATACGATGCGGGAAATCAACAACTGCAATATATACATATGCCAATATATATATATATATATATATATATATATATATTGCTATTATATATAATACCAATTTCACTGTTTATGAAATATTCGCGGTATATGTTGCTAATAAATAACATCCGCTTACTAACGGCACATAATGTCTATTTTAACAATCAATAGATAACAATCATCATTCAAACATGCATTCAAGAATTTTAAATCTAACTATTTAAAATTAAAATCGAAACTGATTCGATTAAGTGAGAAGTTCTCACCTTGATTTCAATTTCGTTTTAGCGATTTATTTCGAATAAAATTAAACGCGCGTTTAATTTTATCCAAAATTCTCACTAACTCCAAACGACTCCAATCCAACTCCATAGTGTAGTGCTCGTCCATATGATTCCAACGCAACTGGTTTCGCGCGTTTTCGACCTCGTATGAAAAAGTTATGCATTTATGAAGTTACACGAATTTAATATAAACAATTTACAACTAAATTTATAAAATTTTAAACCTATCTTAATCTAAGCCGTTGGATCCTGTGACTTTGCATCTGGGCCGCACCCCCCCACTACCCCTTTCTTCTTCGTTCTCTTCTACAGGCCATTGCCGCATATACATAACCCATAGCTCCAACATTAGGTTTTGATTTTTCGATCACCACGCTCGCTTCCAGTATGATCAGAGACCACCACAAGGACCGCCTTCGCACCCTTTACCACCGGCCAGAGCAGGGCTGAGCTCGGCCTCCCCCTTACACTCGAAATGCGTGCGCCACCTGCAGAGAACGCGGCCCACTGCCCTCCTCCACGCGACGCCAAACCCCATCATCACCGTACGGATATAAAGCTCTCGCAATGCTCTTCCTTTCATTAGTTGAACACTTCTCCTAATTGTCTATGGATTTAGAGAAACTGAGAGAGAAAGGAACGACATTTTCTGGCCGTCGAATTGATGGTGGCGGCTGCGTATAGAAACTAGGGTTTAGTTGTTATTTTTTTTTTATTTGTGAATGAAGGCTATTTATAGAGAATCGAACGAAACACTATTCATTCCGGAAATTCCAAACTCCGATTTACGCGTGGTGACTAGCGTTTCTGGGGTTTACACCGCGTTCCGGACACAATGGAACAGGTTTCGAAAGCTAATTCGGGCATCTGTGCAAGTTATGGCAATAAACGTTCAATTTAAATTAAACCGATTTAAACGATTTTCTAGGCGTTTTAATTTGTACCGGACAAACGGTAAATCCGATTGACACGAATTTTGAAACCTTACAATAATATCACATTACGGATCCGATGAAACTGGTTTTGTCGAAATCTGAGACGGTTCAAAAATTGACTAATTTCACTAGTCGATTTAATATTAAAATATTCAATTTTCACAAATTAACTTTTATTTCGATTTTAAAAGTTCCTAAAATATCATTCTAACTCCAATATGATAAAATAAAATTTTACAAATCATTTTCAATCATATTTATCTCAATTTTCAATTATTTCTATAATTTCACATATTAAATTATCGATTTAATTATTCAATTAAATCCAATTATTCGCAATAAAATTTATTCGACTTATAAATTCACTTATTAATATTTAAAATAAATTAAATATTCAAATTTTAATTAATTAAAATTCTTGGTCGTTACAAAATGGAATGTGTCGAGCTAAATAAATGATTGTGACTGGATTAAGATAAGAGGGGATTTAATTAGTAATGAAGATGAACCTAAGCTGTTAATAGTTTTGGATGAACTAGTTTGGTTAATTAAATGAAATGCAAGTGAATGTATTCAAATTTGATATGCAATGAAATGAGAATATACGGATTGTGAATAAATTTGAGAATGAAATAGAATTAAGTATAAACCGAGTTGAAATCCATTTAAACTGGTTATAAAACATAAATATTTGGTTGTTCACATAGATCTTGTTAAATTTGCATAGAATAAATATCATTGGATCTAAATGGAAGTAATTAAAATTTCTATGAGTTGATAGAAGTAAAATAAATTGATTTTGAAAGCAATTGAATTAAATATGAGTTCAATTTGCTTAAGAATAAATTAAAAGTAAGCAATTGAATTCTAAACCATTCAAATTGATGGAATTGTATACGAATGAATCGAAAACCATCCGAATTGAGTGAAAATGGTTATAAATTAATTGGAATAGTTGATTTAGCATGGAAACTATATAAATTGCTTACGGAAAAATGTTTGGAATGAGTTTCTTTTAGAATTCATATGTTTTAACCATTGCAACTAAGTGAAATATAGTTAAACTTCTTATATTTGGCACTTACAAGTTTAAATTGAGTAAGTACAGGTACCTGGAAGCCGTGTGGCTGGATTTGGTTGTGCTATTTGCTAAAAATAATAAGCCGCTTGCTTAAAATGTTAAATAAGGTACGCCTACGCAATAAAAATAGGAAATATGAACTGTTTTTGGTTTTTCCGACCGTGTGGGTCGATGTATATATATTTATCTCTTTTGTCAAATTGCAAAAGCTCCTCCGTACAAAGGGGACTCTGCCAAAAATTTTCAGAAATTTTGGGAGTTAGAAATTTTTTGAAAATTTGGGAAATTTTTTGTTAAAGACAAACAAATTCAAATTGGAAACTAAAATAGGTTAGTAAATGAAACTACTTAAAGTAATGACATAAATTAGTTATAAATGAAAGATAAAATTTAAAGTTCAAAGTTGAAAATAAATGAAATTCATATGTAATGTGGAAATCAATTTGAATAGAAATAGATATGAACTTAAGTGGTAAGGTGAAAAGGAATATAAGAAGTATATAAATTGCTTATACTAAACTTAAGTAAGGAATGGTGAATCCTCAATTGGTAATTGATATTACAAATATATTCTAAGTTAATATTTGAATGAATAAATATTGACATTTTGTAAGGAAGTCGATAGAATGTTTTTGGGATATTGTGATTGGATATTATTGTTATGAAGGATATGCAGGTATGAAAAAGGGAAATGAAAATTGATTTTGATTTTGGATGATAAATTTGAAATGCTCGACAAAAAGGTATGTGTTTAAATTTCTGTGAATTTGATTGGGTTTTTGGATCGAGCCACTTGGCCTTTTGTTTTCTTTTTGGATTGGGAGGCCGTAGAGCCATTTTGTAGTTGTACCGAGCTAGCCGCGCAAAGGAGACGCTGGCGAAATTTTTCGGAAATTTAGAGAGTTAGAAAAATTTTGAGAAAATTTTGATAATTAAAAATTTGGTTTCGAATTGAAACTTGAACAAATAGTATAGTTCGAAACTATGGGAGAGTTGAGAAGTTAATAACATTGGTAATGGGTCTTTTATAAAAGATAGTTGGCAGGATGTTGAATTGTTGGTTTTGGGAAAAAGGTAAACGGGCATTGGATCATTCTTCCTAACTAGTAATTTCAGGGACGAAATTCTTTTAAGAGGGGAGGAATGTGACGACCAGGAATTTTCAAACATTTAAAATCGGAATATTTAATTGATTTTTAATATTCATTAGAGCAATCTTAACTTGAATTACAAATATCGCTATTTATTTGATAATTAAATTATTGAATTAAATAATTTGAAGTTGAATAAAATGTTGAATCTGTAATTTTAAGCCTGTTAAAAATAATTTGAAGGCTTGTAAAATTTATATTGATAACACTAAAATAGTAAATGTGTTGAAATTAAATTTGGAAGTGTTTTGTTGAGTTTCGAAATTTATATCGTTTAAATTGAATTTAAAAATAGCCTTCCGAGGGACACTCTCGGAATTTGACGAAACCAGTTCCATTGGATCCGTAATATTGTATTATTATTGGATTTCAATTTCCGTAGTGATTGGAGATATTGTGTGAGCGTACGATATATAGACGCATAGAAATTGATATTGAGACAAATTGAATCTAAATAAAATATAATTGCCTTTCTTTTATCCGACAATAAGTACAACCCGCCACCAGCATGTTCCCTTCGTACCCCCCCGTTTTCTTTTCTCTTCCCCTCTTCCCAAAAATCGCCGTTCGAACAAAAGAAAAAAATAATATCTCGTTCCTGTTTCCTTTAATGGCTGAAGAAAATTGCTTCCCTCACTTCTTTCTTTTTAAGTTTGCATCTCGTTCAAAATGGCAGAAATCAATTGTGAGTTCCGTTCACGACTCATACTCTGGGTCGATCTTCATTAGTGGAAATCGAATCGCGTTGGAGGAACACGAATTCGAATCGAATTCGATTCTTCAGGGCAGGGGTTTGCGTTTAGGCGAGGCCGTGAGTGGGGTCACGAGGTATCGCGCTGGGGCAGAGCTCGATGTTTGGGGGTTCATTGTCGAGCTGCAGAGGTTTGAGAGGGGTGTGTGGGTAGGCCGGTGTCAGTGTGGTTGGGAAGCTCGGAATCTCGAGTTGAGATCGCGATGTTGTCGAGGTCGGTAGGCTCTATATGGATGCGTTGGTTAGCGTTGGAGGGGCGTCGATCGACGCTGGGTAGCGGCGACTCGTCGCGATGTGGTGATGAGCATGAGTCGAATCCTTTTGGGCTTATTGCAGTAGGATTTAGCTGAGGTGTTTTCTTTGTTTAATTTTATTATATATTTTTTTATATGTTGTAAAAAAGAAAAAAGGAAAAAAAGGAAAAAAAAACCTATTTACAGAGAAGAAATTCTAGTATAGGAGATTCATGTACAAGTATAAATAATATAACATGTACTTATAGTTTAGGTAACAGAGAGAAATAGAAAGAGTAACTCAACATTTGACGTTACAGTGAGGTAAAAGGGAAATAATTTGTTCAAAGGAAATTTAGTTTTTATTTAAATAATTAATAAATTAAATCATTAGTATAAATTATATTCTTTAGTTCTAATTAAGTTTATTTAAATAGTGATTAATTGGTTGGTTTATTCAAATGGTAATGAATCACAAATTGTTTATACAAGGTCAAAAATCGAGAAGAAAGCAACCTGGATTGGAAATGGGATGCTAATAAAATAAAGGTGAGTTAATCTCACTCAGTTAAATTTATATTTTAAATGATTAAATTTAAATAATTGTTTGAATGGATGAATTGATTGATGTGATATAGTATGATATTTTGGAATTTGCATATTGTATTGTGCTAACATTTGTGGATGCGGGGAAAACAGGTTGGAGGGATCCAACTGGACCCCTCACGTTTATTTAAATTATTCAATATTCTCTGTTGTGATTATTTGATATCCTATGATGAGTTATATTGGAATATTGAATGTTATGGTTTGATTGGATATTTGGGTATAATGAATTACCAAAATATATCAATTGGATTGTTGAAAAGAAATTAAAAGGGAGTAAATTTGTAAGCGAAATAATTATAGAAAGTTTGAATAAATTAAGAATGAATTGAAAGAAATAGAAGTAATATGAAAATAATAATAAATAACTTCGAGTATGAAGAGAAATGGAATTTCGAATAAAATGAAATTGATGAACTGTAAACTTAAGTTATATCAATTAAAGAAATAAAGAATTATTTTAAAATTCGAAGTTTAAATTTATTTAAAGGAATAAAGAAGTAATTGAGAAATCTAAAAATTGGAATTTTTAGTTAAAGTATTTTTAAAATCATAAAATGAAATGAGATCTGAAATTAATAGATTCTGAATTAAAAGGGAATAAATTGGAAATCAATTTGGGAATTTGATTTAAGTGATTGAAGTTGGGATTTTTCTATGGATAACCAAGTACATTTTTTTAAAGTAAATTTTTAAATAAATTTAAAGGTTTTAAAGTTGTTGTAAAAAGCAAGTTTTAGAAAATTTATTATTTCTAATATTTAAATTCAAAAATAAGTATTTTCTCAAATCGATTATAGTAGTAATTACTTAAAAGGAGACCTAGTATTTTGTTTCAAAAGTGAAAATCTAGTTTTATATTTTATTAATTAACTTTATTTTCAAATACTCATATAGTATGTATTTTTACAAAATATTGAAGTAATTTAACTTAAATGATTAAAAGTATATTTTCAAAGTAAAGTGTTTTAAATTATTTAAAAAAAATCTAGTTTTGTGCTTGGTGATTTCAGAGGAAATAGAAAATATTGGGAAAGTTTATTCTGAAAAGAAAGATGGTTTTGAAACTGTTTCAAAGGGTTGAAGATAGAAATATATCTTGTAAGGATATTTTGAGGTTAACAAATAATTTGGGAATTTATTTATAGTTGGATGGTTGTTTGTGAATATTAATTGATAGTTAAATAACCGACTATCAATATTGGCCAACTGCGTTGATCGTTTCGAAGAGACCGGGATCGAGATTTATTTCTCGAAAACCACTTCGATCCGGTTTGTACGTTTCATGCGAAAAACGTGTTCGGAGTCGAAGATGGAGCAGTGAAGTGCAAGGGCTAGTCGCTACTAATCCTGAGGATATTTCCAAAATGGATATAGTAGGAATAGTGCCTTCGGTTCCGTTCGAACCCGGGACGGACTTGTATGGATGAATGCTTGCGAAACATCGTCAGGTGTACGATGGGCATTCTAAGAAATATGTTCTATAAAGGTAACGCTTAGCCTCAAGCCTCATCAAATGGGAAATGACTGAAAATCAGGGGTTATGCAACAAGGCTAGTTGGGTAGCACCCAAGCAGGGTGAGGTCATTCCAGTCTAGATGTCCCTTTTTATTTTCGGCTTAGTGGTGCAGTTGCTGATCCCAACCGCGGGGTGATCTCACTCGGGACTGTCCAGTAAGGGATGGTTCCGGCCTTGTGTTGCAGGGGATGAAGGGAGTAATCCTCGGTACAGTGATCTAGGCCCCGTACTGTGACAGGTGGTACCCCAGTGCCTAGTCATTAGTTGGAAATCCATTCTCCCTACAAGCCTTGTACGAGTTTTGTTTGTTTTACCCACTTTTGTGGCTAGTAGCTGGAATTTAATAATGTAACAATTTCGGCTATTTTATAAGTACTTGTATATAGACCCTATTATAATATCAGAGGATTTCTATGAAAATTGTTTTAGCCATCGTAAGGTAAAAACCCGACAAGTTTATTGTGGTGTGGTCTTACGAGATGCTTTTGTTTTCAAAGGATTTTGAAACTTTAATAATCAATTGGGTGTGATTTTCTCACGCTGGTATTCCAGACTGACTCGGGTGTTATTAACTGTAATGCTCGGGTGAGACCGAGTAATATAGGATACAGGTTTTGATGCTATGGAGCTCAGGAGACGAGCTGGATGACGATACGTACTTCCGTACTTGTTTATATATATATATATATATATATATATGTATATTCCGCTGTGTTGAGTTGCTTTGTATCCATTTGTATGTCGTTGATGTTGAGCTGTGATTGATGTACTCTGATGATGTAATATATAAACAGCTATATTTGATTTTGAGTAAAGATCATTTATTATCTATTATATTTTATTCCGCTGCGATGGTAAGATTCTGTTGTTGTTTTATGTTCTCTCTTCTTCTACCTCTTCTTCTTTAACCAAAATGGTTCGTATTTCTGTACAACTTGAGTTGATTTAGGTAGAATAGTGTTGATTCAAGGGTACGGATTTGCGGGCTGTTACAGAGCGATTTCCACAGCTCCGTGCTACCCTAGCTACATTAGCACTGTTATTTGCATAGTTTACATTAATATAGACATTTCTATGATAGCGTTTATTTTTGTTCAATTAATGGTTTAACGGATCCTTAGAGGATGGGCGATCCCAAGCGTCCTTTAAGTTATTGCGCATTACTACTACAGTTCACTTGAGTTGTTTTACATTGTATAAGTATGTATGTCGCGACTCGAGTGTTTTGTGTTTTACTTTGTGCTCGGGTCAAATTGAGTATTCACAGCTTAGCATTGGATTTCTCTTTCTGGAGCTAGGAATCGCTGGAGATTCTGCTTATCTAGTTATTCATCTATTTCTGTTTCAGTTTATCTATTTCAGCTCTTATATTAGTGAACTTATATGTATTTGGGATTTCTATTGTGTTTATTTTCAGACTGATATTATGTACTTTGTTTTGAGATTTTTTATATTACCTTCTTGAACTACTATGGTATTTTATATTCCGTTGTGAGTTATTCTGATATTTCTATTTCTGTGATTCCGTGAATGATTTTATTTGCTTCAAATTTTATTACAATGCGTTATTTTGAGAAATTCAAGTCTAACATGTGTGTCTGCCATTGCACTTGGAGGGTGCAGCATGATAGGGGGTTCTCGCTTCCTAGTTTGGTAGCAAATGTTGACTCTTACTCCTACATGTCCCCGCGGGGGTTGGTGGTGCGGTCGAGAGGCTGGCCGTAAAGGCAGAACACAGGTACCAATGTATGCTACGGTTGGCGCTACCCCACTGGCGCGGCCTGTTACAGTTGGTATCAAAGCTTTGGTTTTAGGCAAACCATAGCCCACGGAGCAAAAATTCATTAGATATAAGGTAGAAATACCCTAGAATGAGTGAAATCAATCTCAAAATCATTTCCTTGTGAGAGAACGTATTTTCGAAGTATAAAATGATTTCCAAATGATTTTCAAGGATTTTCAAAGATTATATTGGTATAAATTTTTTCTTATTTTTTCTTATTTTGAAATTAAGATTTCTAAACTTCATTCCTTCTATATTTACCTTTTTAGTAATCTCTAGGTTAGGATTCTTATCGATAGGATTCCTTGAACTTTGGAACGCTCCTACTTGTTCAGATTTGTAAAAGTGTGAGACTCCTTTACGATTGGCATTGATTCACCGAAGATTTCTGTATCCTCAGTTTACGATGCTACCTACCTTCTGCTATATGTGGATTCAATCTCTGGTGATCGAATGTCGATTTGCCTTAGATTTCTGCATTTATTATATTCCTGAAGTCACGGTTGACTGGTTATGGTCGCCCGCGTTTTATAATCTCCTATTTGGTAATTAAATTATCTCATCTTCGTTCGAGCTTATCTTCGTTCCAAAATTTTATTTGATTAGAGTTCCTCCAATTTTGAATCTATGTTTTTTTTAAATCCATCCTTGAATCATCCCTTGGAAATTTGTGTTTGTTTATATTTTGAAATTGTGCATACATCGAACTATTAGTTTGATAAGGGTGACCACATTTATATATAAGAGTGAAATGTTTTCAATAGGGATTATATACCTTTTAAAACGAGAATTTGAAGTTTCGAAAGGATTTGAAATTTTGAAAAATTTATAAGAAATTTGATTTATATAAAATGATTTATAACCAAAGGGTTTTGAGTTTGAATTTCGAGGAATCGAACTCCGGTTTTTCGAAATCAGTTTTAAGATTTTGGAAAATATATAATAATAATATGATTTGAAAGATATTTTCTGAATAATAAATGTTTCAAATGTATTCGAATTAATTCTAATGATTTCGAAGAGATTTCAAAGAAGTTCCAAGAAAATAGAAGTCCAGAACTCAATTATGTCGCTGGAAAATAATTTCGGTGATGAGTGCACGCATCATCGACATTGATTTTCGAGTTTCAGAGTGGGGGAGAAGCCACTTTTGCATCTTTTCCATGCGAATGATATTGTGAAACCAATTTTGATTTCTAATTCCGAAGTATGATTTGATGTTCGGAAGATATGTGTATATATATTTGAAATGATTTGAAGTGAACCCAGTGTTCAGTCCTCGAGCTTCGAATTTAATCCTATCTATTGAAGTTGATTTACTGATTTGTTGCTGATTCCCAACTCTTGGATCAGAAAATTTGGTTTCTTCGACTATTTTTAAAGTTCGAGCACTTCCAAATCAAGGTTAATTAATTTAGTTTTGTATGTAAGTTTGATAAAGTATATAAGTTTAGTTTTGTATGTTTTAATATAATTTAAATCAGTTTGAAACTGTTTTGTTAAGTTAATGAATAAAACAATTTTGAATCATACTACTATGAAATTTAACTTTGAAATGTTTTGAATAAAAATTTAGTTTTCAAAATATTTTGAATAAAATTTAGTTTAAATGTTTTAACTTAATAACATCTTTTATAAAACTATATATATAATAATAATAATTTTCAAAGGTAAAGAAGATCTTTCAAATAAAAATTAAAAAAAAGGATTTAAAGGAAGGGTTGTAGAATTGGTAATCATTTTGGAGATAAGTGATTCTTGAGGAAAAGATTTGGTTTCGAAAATAGATTGAAATTTAAATCCTGTATTTACATGATGACTTCAGAAATGGATTTGTTTGACCTAAATTTTGTCAATTTGGAAACCAGGACTATTTTCTAAACCTATTGTTTTGAGAAACTTTGAAACCGAATATATGTAATTTGGAAGAAATGATGTAACAACCCTGGGTTTTACAACAATTAATTATCGTTGTTTGACGATTAATATTGGTTGTTAATTGTTGTTGGAGTTTTTAAAATCAAGTTTAAATTCGTTTAAATATTGTTAAGAAAATGCGGGCTTTATTCTTGGCCCAAGTCTTTTTTTTTTTTTTTTTTACTTTTACTTTTACTTGGCCTTATCAAAAATTAAAGACCGGGTCCTCATTTTTGTTTTGGGTTCATTGGAGAAACCCTAAACAATAAACTAAAGAAATGAAAATGGCGGCTTGTCTCACGTTCGTTCCTCTCTCGAAGATTGGGTTTCTGGTGAAGGCGTCGCTACGTCGATTGGACTGAAGATGCTCGATTTCTTCAATCTTCGCGGCTTCGACTTCAAATCGTTCGACTCTCATTTGCTCACGGCTGCCCCAACCTTCGTTCGAGTTCAACTCCTGTCTTCGGCTGCAATTGGATCTGGGTCTTTAAAGCAAAGGTGAGTAATTATGATTACTCACATCTACTTTGACTCAGTGTATGCTTTGTGTTTGAGTTGTTTCTGTGATTGGTGCTTTCTCTGATTTTACCAAGTTTGTATATTTTTGTGTTACTTGGTTGACACGGCTTTGAACTGATGCCGTGGTCACCACAGTGTTGATCTTTTTGCTTTGACTTTGCCCATTTTGATTTTGTGAATTTCTGATGGCTCTGGTTGTAACTTGATTGGGTGACCACCACCGTGTTGAATTCTTTTGGACGATATTGAGTTTGTTGACTTCGGTTATACATTGTTACTTGCTTTGTTTGGCATCAGATTGATATTATTTGTATTCTTGTTGCTTTACTGTTTATACACGTATACTTGATAGTATCGGCCACCACGGCTATTGCTTGCATTTTGCTCTTCAAATCGGCACTCCCACTTTGTTATGTGTTCTGCATAGCATTTGGTCTTCAACAATTCATGTTGATCTTCAGATAGCTTGTCTACATTTATACACAGCAGGGTTGCATCCTTTAAAGCACTTATCTGATCCACGCCTTGGTACTAATGGTGACATTGACTTGGTACCTACCTATTTGCAATTGCAGTCACTGGTATCACTAATTTCATACTGGTACATTTGAGATCTTATTCGAGCCTTTATAAATTGAACACTGCATATGCTTCTGTTAGAATTGATGCAAGAGTTATGCATCTCCATTAACACTTGAGTTCGATCTGTAGCTTGCATTGTCACTTGCATTTCATTGTTCATTGTCATTTTAATATCTAGTCGACACTTGCAGTTCACTGAACTGTTGTACCACCTATGCTTTCCATTATCATGAGTGCATAGTGTAGTGTCCTTAAGTCTGGGCACGTGTGCTTCATGTAGTCTTCACTTTTGCCTCTGGACTTCATGTAGCATTTTCTGTTGTCTGTTGGCATTGGGTCTAGACGTTGTGCTTCACTGTTTTGATCATTGTCTTTGAGAATTTGTGAGAACTTTGCCTAAATCATGATGCTGTCACTTTGAATATTCATTGCACTGCTTCATCATGTCACTGCCATGTGCACTTGTTCATTCGAGCCTCAGTGCTCTGTTGGTTCAGGTGGTATACTGCTTGCTACTGGGTCTCTATTCCAAGTGTCGCTACCCTTGTAGCTTTTACTACTGTTTGTTCATGGTGTTAATTATACTACTGGGTTGAGTTGTTCGATCACCTTTGTTAGTTTTGGGTCGAGACTGTTGGTAGTTCCACTTCCACTTCATTGTAGATTAGCAGTGGTGACCATCACTGATCTGCTATACGTTTGGATTTGTTATTTTTATGATACTTGGGTTGTTGCATATATGTATCTGGATTATATATTTGATCCAGTCTTCATATACTTAGCTTCTTGTAGCCTCTGGTTTATTGTCATGCAAGTTGATTTGGTTATATGTGCACATCTAGTTGAACTGTATTTTACCGGGTTGCACTATAAATGGTTGTCACTGTTTGTGACACGTTTTGTTTCACTGAGCCTGTACACTTGCCATCATCTGAATTCATGATTTGTATAATGATGCTTGTAGTCATTCTCTGATCCACTGTTACATTCCTGATGTGCCTTTGGCCTTGACTATTGTTCGAGTTATGTGTTGCCTTACTGTATTTCCATTTTGCTCGACCTGATGCCGCACTGTTACTTATTGTCACTGTGTTGTTGCGGTGCATTGTGCATATCACTGCACTGATTCATTCCATTGTTGCATTCATTTGCTCATCACTTGGTTGCCTCTTTTATTGTCTGTTCTTCGATACATGTTGACTCACACACTTGTGATCTTGTGGTGACTGCAGTTTTTAGTTGTAGTTTCCCTTGTTGTTTTGCATTGCATTGATGCAAATGGATTGTTTTCTGACTACGCTTGAGTTGAATCCAACCTGTAGCTTGGGTTTGACCTTGTGTTCGGTTGTGAATTTTCATTGTGTACATATCACCGTAGTGGCAAGGCAGTGCACGCAAGCGTGAACTGCAGCCACACGGTATTCATTGGGTACATCGTCACTGTAGTGGTAAGGCAGTGCACGCAAGCGTGAACTGCAGCCACACGGTATTGCTTTTATTGTTATTTCTTTACTTTTGATTTATGGATCTTTTGCGTATTTCCATATGCTGTAGTGGCAGGGCAGTGCACGCGTGCGTGTACTGCAGCCCTACTCGAAGTAATATATTAATTGAGATTTCAATGTTTTGAACTGTTTTGTTTATTCAAATTCAATATTCCGACTTGGTTTAATTTGCTGATTTGATGTTTAACACTATTACGTGTTATATTTATCGTTATCCGATTTCTTTATTTAAGGATCGGATAGACGAGATTTATTGTGACCGTCATCTATTCATTATTTAATTATTATTGCTTCTGTGCACTAATAACCGAGTTTGAATTAGACTGACCCGCGTATTATTTTATTTTGAATGTAATACTCGGGTCAGACCGAGTATTTACAGGTTGTGGATATCTTACTTTGAGTTGCTGCTTGAGCTGTGAAGTCTCTTCATATCTTATGGAATAGTCGTCGTCATGTTTAGTAGTCAGTATATTTGTATAGGCTGTTGTATATCCATGTATATTATTCACGATAATGTACTTGTATATGTAACTTCCAGAGTCGACAGTGTAGTTGTATCATATGTATTGTATCATATGTATTGTATCACGTGTATATCAACTGACATCAGTTATATATATATATATGAGACTTTCTGTTATATTTGTGTTCCACATTTACTTTATCTGTGTTATTCTTATATATATTGTCCTAAACTATTATGAACCATCGTAGTTCGATTTATACTAGAATTGGGTATGTCGATGGGAGTAAATAAATAGGAGATGATAAATAAAAATATATACCACTCCTATCGAGATAACCAATACTAGTGTAAGGCCTAACTACGGATGGCCGCTCCTATCCAGCCTTATTCTTCGTAATAACAGACAGTATTTCTTTTAATACTCTTTGTTATTGTGAGCATAGAGGTGGGGCGTTACAGTTGGTATCAGAGCTTGGGGTTTATGGACATAATATAAAACATAACTTGGATGGAAAATATGTTACAACTATATGTCAATGTTTTATATGTGCTTTGAGTCAAAACTAAAGTTTTGAAATTTTGATGAAATTCTTAAATAGCTTTATTTAAAAATAAAAAGTGAAATTATGTTTTGTTTATCAGAGTGCGCAGCGGAAACAGTAAGACTGCTTCGCTGAGCACAGCTGATAATTATTTTGATTTAAAAAAAAAAAAATCAAATCAAAACATGAAAATGAATTAAATTTCATTATGTTGTTTAACCAGTGATTCTGATTTGTTGAAGTTCTTGCTGGTTTTCTTTGATGCTAATCATATCTGATTAGATTTCTGATGTTTTAATATATCTTCATCGAAGATATATTTGAGTAATTTCTTTGTTTATTTTGTAGTGTGTGTGCAAACATGAGTTGCACGTTACTACAGTAATTTTACGTTGAACCGATGCTTGGTTATGAAACGTATTTTGTTGCCGTTATTATTATAACGGGATTTTAACACTTGTGCTAAATTTTTGAAGTACGGTGTTTTGTTGACGTTTTTGATGAATGAAAATTCACTGATATTATATTTGATGCAAATTATTTTGATGATATTTTGACATTTAAAAACTACTGTCGACTTGACTTCAGTAACTGTCAAATTTTAAAGTGGATTTTCGAGCGGCTATCCCGCAATGCTGATTTTGAGATTAGTTTTATGTTGTTTTGAGAAGTACCATTTTCTTGTTGAAATTGCTACTTATGTTGCTGATTTAATCACGTGATTATAAAAAGCGTGTTAAAATAAAAATTGTTTTCAAAATTTTTCAGTTTACGTTTTCAAAAGAATGAGAAAGAGATTTAAATGATTCAGAAAAATCGAGGATTATGACCCCTTTCTTTTACTGATTCACTTAATTCCGGACTTATTCGTTTGAGAATGTAAATTATTACTTTTATGAAATAAATGAAATTGTTTTCAGAATTTTTACAGTTTGCGTTTTCAGAAGAATGAGAAAGTGACTTAAACGTTTCAGAAAAATCGAGGATTATGACCCCTTTCTTTTACTGATTCGCTTAATTCCGGACTTGTCCATTTGAGAATGTGAAATGTTATTTTTGGAATACACAATTTGCACTTTCAAGGAAACGATGAAGAGATTTAAACGATGTAGCAAAAGTGCGGAGTATGGAATCACACTTTTACTATTTCGGTTAATTCCGGACTCGTTAATTGAAACATATGCTGTTTGATGATTTTGATGATTTTACACGTTCAAGGAAACGATGAAGACAATCAAACGATTTAGTAAAACACGTGGTATGGGACATGTGTGTTTGCTATTTCGGTTAATTCCGGACTCGTTAATTGAGTATATGATGATTTTCGTGCGCTTTCGAGCCACTATGATGGACCTTCGGGTCAAATACCAGTACCAGACCTTCGGGTCATATGTTAGACCTTCGGGTCATATGATGGGCGCCAAAATTATGATGGGTACTTGGTAGGCTTCGGCCATATGAGATGCACGTGCGGCGTAGCTAAAACTCGCCATATGATGGGATCAATCCAACCTTTTATGTTTGATTTGCTAGTTATCTTAATTGATTCTAGATATATGTTGAATCTAATTATCTGCAGGTAATTAGATATTTGATGTTATGAGTTCTGATTATCGCTTGTGATAATTAGATATTTGATGTTATGAGTTCTGATTATCGCTTGTGATAATTAGATATTTGATGTTATGAGATTTGATTATCGTTTTTGATAATCGAATATTTGTTGATTTGATTATCGTTTTTGATAATCGAATAATTGTTGATTTGGGATTTGATTATCGTTTTTGATAATCGAATATTTGTTGATTTGATTATCGTTTTTGATAATCGAATAATTGTTGATTTGATTATCGTTTTGATAATCGAATATTGGTTGATTTGATTATCGTTTTTGATAATCGAATAATTGTTGATTTGGGATTTGATTATCATTTTTGATAATCGAATATTTGTTGATTTGATTATCGTTTTTGATAATTGAATAATTGTTGATTTGGGATTTGATTATCGTTTTTGATAATCGAATATTTGTTGATTTGATTATCGTTTTTGATAATCGAATATTTGTTGATTTGGGATTTGATTAACGTTTTTGATAATCGAATATTTGTTGATTTGATTATCGTTTTGATAATCGAATATTTGGGATTTGATTATCGTTTTTGATAATCGAATATTTGTTGATTTGATTATCGTTTTTGATAATCGAATATTTGTTGATTTGAATTCTGATTATCTTTTTTGATAATTAGACCTTTGTTGTTTTCTGATTATCTATTTGGTAATTAGATTTGGCTGAGAATTTGTGAATTTCTTTTATGAAATTAAAAGATTTCTTTGGTGTTTATATTCTCGACGTTTATTTTTCCAGCTTAACCAGTTTATGTTAGAAAATTAATTTTTACTAACGCCTTTAATTATGGAAATTGCGGGGACGCAATTTTTATAAGGAGGGGAGTCTGTAACAACCCTGGGTTTTACAACAATTAATTATCGTTGTTTGACGATTAATATTGGTTGTTAATTGTTGTTGGAGTTTTTAAAATCAAGTTTAAATTCGTTTAAATATTGTTAAGAAAATGCGGGCTTTATTCTTGGCCCAAGTCTTTTTAGTTTTTTTTTATTTTTTTTTTACTTTTACTTGGCCTTATAAAAAATTAAAGACCGGGTCCTCATTTTTGTTTCGGGTTCATTGGAGAAACCCTAAACAATAAACTAAAGAAACGAAAATGGCGGCTTGTCTCACGTTCGTTCCTCTCTCGAAGATTGGGTTTCTGGTGAAGGCGTCGCTACGTCGATTTGATTGAAGATGCTCGATTTCTTCAATCTTCGCGGCTTCGACTTCAAATCGTTCGACTCTCATTTGCTCACGGCTGCCCCAACCTTCGTTCGAGTTCAACTCCTGTCTTCGGCGGCAATTGGATCTGGGTCTTTAAAGCAAAGGTGAGTAATTATGATTACTCGCATCTACTTTGACTCAGTGTATGCTTTGTGTTTGAGTTGTTTCTGTGATTGGTGCTTTCTCTGATTTTACCAAGTTTGTATATTTTTGTGTTACTTGGTTGACACGGCTTTGAACTGATGCCGTGGTCACCACAGTGTTGATCTTTTTGCTTTGACTTTGCCCATTTTGATTTTGTGAATTTCTGATGGCTCTGGTTGTAACTTGATTGGGTGACCACCACCGTGTTGAATTCTTTTGGACGATATTGAGTTTGTTGACTTCGGTTATACATTGTTACTTGCTTTGTTTGGCATCAGATTGATATTATTTGTATTCTTGTTGCTTTACTGTTTATACACGTATACTTGATAGATCGGCCACCACGGCTATTGCTTGCATTTTGCTCTTCAAATCGGCACTCCCACTTTGTTATGTGTTCTGCATAGCATTTGGTCTTCAACAATTCATGTTGATCTTCAGATAGCTTGTCTACATTTATACACAGCAGGGTTGCATCCTTTAAAGCACTTATCTGATCCACGCCTTGGTACTAATGGTGACATTGACTTGGTACCTACCTATTTGCAATTGCAGTCACTGGTATCACTAATTTCATACTGGTACATTTGAGATCTTATTCGAGCCTTTATAAATTGAACACTGCATATGCTTCTGTTAGAATTGATGCAAGAGTTATGCATCTCCATTAACACTTGAGTTCGATCTGTAGCTTGCATTGTCACTTGCATTTCATTGTTCATTGTCATTTTAATATCTAGTCGACACTTGCAGTTCACTGAACTGTTGTACCACCTATGCTTTCCATTATCATGAGTGCATAGTGTAGTGTCCTTAAGTCTGGGCATGTGTGCTTCATGTAGTCTTCACTTTTGCCTCTGGACTTCATGTAGCATTTTCTGTTGTCTGTTGGCATTGGGTCTAGACGTTGTGCTTCACTGTTTTGATCATTGTCTTTGAGAATTTGTGAGAACTTTGCCTAAATCATGATGCTGTCACTTTGAATATTCATTGCACTGCTTCATCATGTCACTGCCATGTGCACTTGTTCATTCGAGCCTCAGTGCTCTGTTGGTTCAGGTGGTATACTGCTTGCTACTGGGTCTCTATTCCAAGTGTCGCTACCCTTGTAGCTTTTACTACTGTTTGTTCATGGTGTTAATTATACTACTGGGTTGAGTTGTTCGATCACCTTTGTTAGTTTTGGGTCGAGACTGTTGGTAGTTCCACTTCCACTTCATTGTAGATTAGCAGTGGTGACCATCACTGATCTGCTATACGTTTGGATTTGTTATTTTTATGATACTTGGGTTGTTGCATATATGTATCTGGATTATATATTTGATCCAGTCTTCATATACTTAGCTTCTTGTAGCCTCTGGTTTATTGTCATGCAAGTTGATTTGGTTATATGTGCACATCTAGTTGAACTGTATTTTACCGCGTTGCACTATAAATGGTTGTCACTGTTTGTGACACGTTTTGTTTCACTGAGCCTGTACACTTGCCATCATCTGAATTCATGATTTGTATAATGATGCTTGTAGTCATTCTCTGATCCACTGGTACATTCCTGATATGCCTTTGGCCTTGACTATTGTTCGAGTTATGTGTTGCCTTACTGTATTTCCATTTTGCTCGACCTGATGCCGCACTGTTACTTATTGTCACTGTGTTGTTGCGGTGCATTGTGCATATCACTGCACTGATTCATTCCATTGTTGCATTCATTTGCTCATCACTTGGTTGCCTCTTTTATTGTCTGTTCTTCGATACATGTTGACTCACACACTTGTGTTCTTGTGGTGACTGCAGTTTTTAGTTGTAGTTTCCCTTGTTGTTTTGCATTGCATTGATGCAAATGGATTGTTTTCTGACTACGCTTGAGTTGAATCCAACCTGTAGCTTGGGTTTGACCTTGTGTTCGGTTGTGAATTTTCATTGTGTACATATCACTGGCAAGGCAGTGCACGCACATCACACCATAATAATAAGTGTTTCAACATGAGTAAATATCTGGGCTCCATACCATGATACTACCCTTTTCCAGAAGGAATGGTCATACCCTAGGGAAGCTATCCCTGAAAACCTTGCCGCACAATTCCTGTTTCGACCATTACCGGTTTGTGAGGCTCGACGAAGTCTCGTCCACAAAAACACACTTTATACAAAGGCCGTGCTTTGGGTCAACAAATGATCATAGAAATGATCACAAAGATAGACGATCAAACAAATGATCCTATCACAAATAATCAACACAATGATCATTTCACAGCAACACTCAGCATGTCACATTACCAAATTGGGAATATATCGGTGATAACCTTCAACTACATAACCTCTGAGCTCGTACGTCTCAGAGAAGGGTGTTAAGCTAAGAGAATAAATTCTCCGCCACCAACAGAAATATATTTGAAAGAAATCAGCTTTATATTTCAAATTGTAATGTCAGACATAACTATCCATACAAGTCTGTTCCGGGCTCGAACAGAACCGAAGGCACTTACAAAGAAGTCCTTGCAATCCGGGTATTCACAATCCCGATCGAACTTCCCATCACTTAGGGGGTCTCTATACCGTTGCAACTCAGTGCAGAGACAATCGATAGGTCATCCTATCGTTCTCGCAAATACCCGGTCTTCACCACTGGTCTTCTAATGCTATCCATAACGACATATCACATATTCGGAATGGGTTATACGACCCAAAGGTCCTTTCCCGGCTAACCCGAATAGTGAGCGCAACATTTAAACATATGGATATGAGATTTCGATTAAGTCACAACTTAATAATTCCAAAGTTTCTTTCAAATGGTTTAAACCAATTACCATTTCAAATCTTTTAAACAAAAAGATTTATTTCACAAAGTTCACTCAGTTTCACACAGATTCATTTACGGATTTCAAAGTAATTTCCTTTTCAATTGGATTAACTCATTTAAATCTTTAAATCAAAGATTTATCTCATAGCTTTCAAAACTTATTTCCAAAGATTCATTCATACTTGGAAAATTATTTTCGATTTTATTTATACAAGTTAAAAACTTTGAGTTAATTCAAATTCCCAAAATAACGCTTTAAAAACGGTTTAAACCCCTATAACTTGTAAAGTCCTTTTTAAATCATAAATACTGAATATAGAATTCAGTTTCAGATTTCTTTTGAATTTCAATCTAAATCCTATTACTTAAATTCCAAATCTTTATTAGTTATTCAAAAATAACTTTTATTCTTAAAACAGCTTTTCAAAAGCTTTTCCACATTTAAAACTTAATTTATTTCCAAAAATATTTGAATTAAAATTCAAATTCAAACTTATTTAAAAATCCGTGACTTAACCGATTTCCTCGTGAAATCCATATTTGTGTGTGTATAGTGTGGTCCAAGGATTTTACACAATAGTGCACAACATCAATCATCACAAATATATCAATATCGATAAGCGGTATAACCAATAACGCTTATCTTCATTCACATTTTCACAGATAAAATAAATTTATCAATCATCAAGATTCATCATTATAATTCGATGTGGGTTTCGGATAACCAACTGAAATCCGTCTCCCTGTCGCATCGAAATTCAAATGCCGTTTTAAAGGCTAAGGGTTTACAGAATAAAATCACCAATCATAATCCAGCACAGGGTAAATCAAATCTCACACATCACAATCTCAAAACAGAAATATCAATTCATTTTACAACAAATCAGATATCCTACATAATCCATAAGTAATCATCTTTAATTCTTATTGTGATAAATTCAATTAAAAATAATTTCTTAGGAATTAATTACTTAGCCCTGTATAATCGATCGTTAATTCATTATCAATTAATTACATACTTCATTTCAAATTTGTTAATTAACCAATAAATTCTTAATCAATCATTAAGTCTTAATTACTTAATTCCTTTATTCACTTTATAAATTATTTACTTCATAATCAATTTATTTAACCTTGATTAACTATTCTTTAACCATAAATTTATAACTTTAATTATTAATTCATTTACCATTAACTACTTAGTTAATCAATTATTAGTTCTTAATTAAATTCTTTAATTAATTAACAATTAATTTTCCATTAATTAACTTAAGTAGTTAATTACTATTTACTTATCACCTAAACATAAATTAATTCATACTCTAATTATAATTAAAATGAAATTATTCTTAATTTCTTTCAAAAATAATTACTTAATATTAATTATTCATCTTAATTAACAAAAAGTCTTCTTTAACTTGGTGATAGTCAATGCATTATTAACCACAAACTTAAATGTTAATAAATTACTTACTTATCATGAAGTGATTACTTAGTCAAAGTAATAATAATTAAGTATTAAAAACATTGTTATGTATTAATTAAGGTAATTAACTTGTTTCTAAGTTTTAACTTAAACTGTTAAATATCATTCAAGTTTAACAGGGTTCAAAACTTGTTGAACAATTGTTTATTTAGCATTACTTTACAAATACAATACTGCTGATAGAAGGAAACCCGATTCTATCTCTCAAATACTCGCGTATCCCTTCGAGCCAAACACCCCCTTTCCCGAGACCTCTTCTCTCCCTCTCGCGTTCTTCTTCTTCTCTTCTTTTTTTTCCCCTTCAAGCCAAGTTTTAAGTCCAAACGAAAAACATCAGGTAAGTCTATTTTGCACACTCGAGTTCGACCCCGAAACACTCACCCCTTGAACTCGAGAAACATCACGCGACATTTTCACCCATCACACTGACACCAAGCGAAACGTGCACGTGCACGGAGCGGCGCCAGAGCTCTGGCGAACTTCATCATCGGCGGCAAGTCGCAAACCATCCAAGCACTCGAAAACCAAACTCGATTTGCCTTCAAACATTCGAAATCGAAATATAGCCCCCAGCTCGCTCGAAAGCTGAAGCTCACCACAATCAACAAATGCCTTCGCCACTGCTGCACAGGCCACCGGAGACCCTCCAAATCCACCCACGCCTCGGCAACACCCTACGCAACCACCCTCCCAAGCTTCGTGACACTCGATCACTTATAGGAATCGCACACACCTCGTTTCCAACATGTCCAGAAACTCGAACAAAAACCCTAACCCAGCCTCGTACCCTTAATCCACGCAATAACAATTTTTTTTGATAATTTTTACAAAATCACCAATGTTTATACTTGCTTCAACACAAATTTGAAGATTTATTATTAAATCAATAATCTGTAATTGATAAAAATGCACCTTTTGATCAACCATGAACTGCTTATTCAATTCTACATTAAAAATTCTCATTTCTGCTTTAAAAATTCCATTTTGTATTGAAGATTCAAGTTATCAACTTGAATTAATATTTTATAACAATTGATTTTATCAACTTAATTTTTTTGTTGCCTGCAAAACATGATTTCCAGAGTATAGATAAGTTATTTCGATTCGAAATGATTTCCAACACTTAGTTCATGAGCAAACAACAATTTTTGTTTTGATCTTAAGTCTAAACAGTTAATAGGTCAAGAGAAATAAATTTTTTTCTTTCTAGAGTTTAAACAGAGAATATACATATATGAACAAAACCTGTATACCATTCATTTTCCAGAAAATTCATTCATATATATATAAACACCACCATACTTATTCACTGATATGCAAGCAATCGATTACATTTTTAAATTTCAAAAGATGAGGTTACTCACAGGTAAAAACAAAGAAGTCAAAATAAAAGAAAGAAAGTTTGCTCACCTGTTTTCCAGTAAAGCAAGCTCAGAACTTCAAGTTGAAACAGCAGTTTGAATTTTCTTTTTGAATCCTGTTTTGCTTTGAATTGAATGATGTTTGATTTTGTAAATGGTGATGTTTTCTTTTTCTTTTGGTTTTGCTGTTTGCTTTTACAGTTTTTTTTTCTTTTCTTTCAGGCTGTCTAAATTGGGTTTGAACAAAATGAAGTAACGTAGAGGTATACATACAAATATAGAGAGGACAGTGTGCATAGGGTATAGGCTTACTTCTTTTGCTTGAACATGTACTTCCTTTATTTAAAAGATCTTCTTTATTTTGGAGGCTGAAAGGAAATAGCCTACTTCGGCTAAGAAGATTTTGGACATGCTGAGGATATTTGGCATTTAATGCATGAGTCCTATTTTATTTACAACTTATACTTTTTGTTATGTATGTATACTTCTTGCTTTGTATAAGTATGTTCATATGTACTTGTGCTTATATAAAATTCATTTGATTTTATATTTTTGTTTGTTTGCAGTTTTTAGTTTCTTATTACTTTGTACTGACTTTTTTTTTTTCAACATGATGTTAGGATTTTAGTTAATGTGCTGTTTTGAAATTTAACTATATGTATTTAATGTGTATATTTTATTCTAGTTTTGTTTGTTTTTATTTGCTTGGTAATATAATGACATTTTATATTAATATGTTGTTATAGTTTTACTTTGTAGTTCGATTTAGTTTAATGTTGCCTTATATCCATAAAATTTCATTTGCATTTCTTTTGTTATTTATTCTATAATTTTATTATTAACATAAATGCATAAATTTGATTTCTATTTATGGTTTAACTATCAGGTATACATATATTTCATTTTATACTTTCACTTATATTCAATATTGATACGTAGTTTTATTTTATTTTATTTTAAACACTTTATTTCAATTCCAATTCAATTACATTTAAAATAAGTTTCAAATCCCATTTATAAAATAAATAAGTATACATATCTAATCAAAATTGAAAAATTCAAATAAATCTATAATTTAATCCAAGAATTCAATTAAATTATAAATTTAAATTCGTCTTAAAAATCAGGATCGTTACAGACTTCCCCCCTTAAAAGAATTTCATCCTCGAAATTCGCCAGAGAAAGATAACGAAGATAGATGAAAGATAGAGAAATATCTTTCCAGATCAACTGGATATCAATTCTGCATTTGGCTTACCAAATCAGAATTATCAACAATAGATATGAGAACAAACTCCATCAACTACGAAACAATTGGGTTATCTGATATACGAAGTATGCATGGGTATTGGTTAGTTCGAATGGATAACTAACCGTTCATAGAATATATCGAAACCCAATAAAATAGATAGAAATAGATTCGATTACGATTTCAGATTCAAGATTTAACTTATTTACGATTTACTGAAAAATACAACTAAGGATAGTCCCAGTGTCGAACAAAATTCGAATAATTTAATCGTAAACGTGAAGATTACCTTATAAATTCATTTCCTTAATCAGATGTTGAGGTTGAAGAATCGTCTCTGATTGCATACACTTTCTTTACTAAAGTCTGGTTCTTTGCTGGACAGTTGTTGATCCTATGTCCCGGCTTGCGGCATTTATAGCATCCCGTAGATTCCTCATCTGGCCTCATAAATGGCTCTCTCATTCTTGGCTTCCAATCATTCTTGCATTTTTCCAAGTAGTGACCTTTTTCCAGGCAATTGAGACAAGTAACATCCCTCTTTTTCTTCGGTATACTCTTCTTTCCTTTATCTTTCTTCGATTTCTTAGTGCCAAACTTCCTTTTTCTCCAATTCAATTTATTTGTATCTCCATTCTCCTCCGGATCTTTTTGCTTTTCCAAAGTATCGTATCGATAGCCCATATCAATTAATTCAGAAAAAGATTCCTTGACGTGAGTAGTCATCCTTTCCTGAAACTCCTTGTTCATGCCCCGAATAAACTTTTCATTTTTCTTTAACGGTGTATTCACCAATTCTGGACCAAATCGAGATAATTCAATAAATTTGTTCAAGTACTCCTCAAACGATAAACTCCCTTGCTCTAAATCCATAAACTCCTGGTACACTCTAGAGATACCAGCAGACGGCATATATCGCTGCTCAAACACTTCCTTGAAACGACTCCAAGTAAATTCATCTGTCGACACATCCACGGTAACAGTTTCCCACCAAACTAAAGCCTCTTCCTGGAGTTGCCAAGAAGCTATCAGTCGCATCTGATCGTCTTCTAGTTTTAATCCTTTGAAAATCTTTTCACACGATCGAATCCATGCATGTGCTTCGATAACGGTTTCTTTGCCAGTGAATGGCTTTCCACCTAGTCTAGAAAACTTTTGATATAAATCAGCCAAATTCAATTGAGATTGAATAGGAATATCTGTTGTTGCAGGGTTTTGACCAGCTAAAGTAGTACTTTCCTGTCTCCTATTTCGTCCTCTTCTTCCACTCATTCTTACTATCTGTAAATAGTAAGAAATCCGATTTAGGCATTCAGACGAAATATCTTAGAGAATAACAACAGATAAAGAGAATAGATTAAGAAATTTGTATTTTTTGGTTCCACGGGTTATACACATTCTAGGGTATACTTCACCCTATCTCTAATGAGCCATCTAAGGTGTTACACTCCGTAGCTAAAGTTCTTACTCAACCTTCAGCTCTGATACCAACATCACACCATAATAATAAGTGTTTCAACATGAGTAAATATCTGGGCTCCATACCATGATACTACCCTTTTCCAGAAGGAATGGTCATACCCTAGGGAAGCTATCCCTGAAAACCTTGCCGCACAATTCCTGTTTCGACCATTACCGGTTTGTGAGGCTCGACGAAGTCTCGTCCACAAAAACACACTTTATACAAAGGCCGTGCTTTGGGTCAACAAATGATCATAGAAATGATCACAAAGATAGACGATCAAACAAATGATCCTATCACAAATAATCAACACAATGATCATTTCACAGCAACACTCAGCATGTCACATTACCAAATTGGGAATATATCGCTGATAACCTTCAACTACATAACCTCTGAGCTCGTACGTCTCAGAGAAGGGTGTTAAGCTAAGAGAATAAATTCTCCGCCACCAACAGAAATATATATGAAAGAAATCAGCTTTATATTTCAAATTGTAATGTCAGACATAACTATCCATACAAGTCTGTTCCGGGCTCGAACAGAACCGAAGGCACTTACAAAGAAGTCCTTGCAATCCGGGTATTCACAATCCCGATCGAACTTCCCATCACTTAGGGGGTCTCTATACCGTTTCAACTCAGTGCAGAGACAATCGATAGGTCATCCTATCGTTCTCGCAAATACCCGGTCTTCACCACCGGTCTTCTAATGCTATCCATAACGACATATCACATATTCGGAATGGGTTATACGACCCAAAGGTCCTTTCCCGGCTAACCCGAATAGTGAGCGCAACATTTAAACATATGGATATGAGATTTCGATTAAGTCACAACTTAATAATTCCAAAGTTTCTTTCAAATGGTTTAAACCAATTACCATTTCAAATCTTTTAAACAAAAAGATTTATTTCACAAAGTTCACTCAGTTTCACACAGATTCATTTACGGATTTCAAAATAATTTCCTTTTCAATTGGATTAACTCATTTAAATCTTTAAATCAAAGATTTATCTCATAGCTTTCAAAACTTATTTCCAAAGATTCATTCATACTTGGAAAATTATTTTCGATTTTATTTATACAAGTTAAAAACTTTGAGTTAATTCAAATTCCCAAAATAACGCTTTAAAAACGGTTTATACCCCTATAACTTGTAAAGTCCTTTTTAAATCATAAATACTGAATATAGAATTCAGTTTCAGATTTCTTTTGAATTTCAATCTAAATCCTATTATTTAAATTCCAAATCTTTATTAGTTATTCAAAAATAACTTTTATTCTTAAAACAGCTTTTCAAAAGCTTTTCCACATTTAAAACTTAATTTATTTCCAAAAATATTTGAATTAAAATTCAAATTCAAACTTATTTAAAAATCCGTGACTTAACCGATTTCCTCGTGAAATCCATATTTGTGTGTGTATAGTGTGGTCCAAGGATTTTACACAATAGTGCACAACATCAATCATCACAAATATATCAATATCGATAAGCGGTATAACCAAAAACGCTTATCTTCATTCACATTTTCACAGATAAAATAAATTTATCAATCATCAAGATTCATCATTATAATTCGATCTGGGTTTCGGATAACCAACTGAAATCCGTCTCCCTGTCGCATCGAAATTCAAATGCCGTTTTAAAGGCTAAGGGTTTACAGAATAAAATCACCAATCATAATCCAACACAGGGTAAATCAAATCTCACACATCACAATCTCAAAACAGAAATATCAATTCATTTTACAACAAATCAGATATCCTACATAATCCATAAGTAATCATCTTTAATTCTTATTGTGATAAATTCAATTAAAAATAATTTCTTAGGAATTAATTACTTAGCCCTGTATAATCGATCGTTAATTCATTATCAATTAATTACATACTTCATTTCAAATTTGTTAATTAACCAATAAATTCTTAATCAATCATTAAGTCTTAATTACTTAATTCCTTTATTCACTTTATAAATTAATTACTTCATAATCAATTTATTTAACCTTGATTAACTATTCTTTAACCATAAATTTATAACTTTAATTATTAATTCATTTACCATTAACTACTTAGTTAATCAATTATTAGTTCTTAATTAAATTCTTTAATTAATTAACAATTAATTTTCCATTAATTAACTTAAGTAGTTAATTACTATTTACTTATCACCTAAACATAAATTAATTCATACTCTAATTATAATTAAAATGAAATTATTCTTAATTTCTTTCAAAAATAATTACTTAATATTAATTATTCATCTTAATTAACAAAAAGTCTTCTTTAACTTGGTGAAAGTCAATGCATTATTAACCACAAACTTAAATGTTAATAAATTACTTACTTATCATGAAGTGATTACTTAGTCAAAGTAATAATAATTAAGTATTAAAAACATTGTTATGTATTAATAAGGTAATTAACTTGTTTCTAAGTTTTAACTTAAACTGTTAAATATCATTCAAGTTTAACAGGGTTCAAAACTTGTTGAACAATTGTTTATTTAGCATTACTTTACAAATACAATACTGCTGATAGAAGGAAACCCGATTCTATCTCTCAAATACTCGCGTATCCCTTCGAGCCAAACACCCCCTTTCCCGAGACCTCTTCTCTCCCTCTCGCGTTCTTCTTCTTCTCTTCTTTTTTTTCCCCTTCAAGCCAAGTTTTAAGTCCAAACGAAAAACATCAGGTAAGTCTATTTTGCACACTCGAGTTCGACCCTGAAACACTCACCCCTTGAACTCGAGAAACATCACGCGACATTTTCACCCATCACACTGACACCAAGCGAAACGTGCACGTGCACGGAGCGGCGCCGGAGCTCTGGCAAACTTCATCATCGGCGGCAAGTCGCAAACCATCCAAGCACTCGAAAACCAAACTCGATTTGCCTTCAAACATTCGAAATCGAAATATAGCCCCCAGCTCGCTCGAAAGCTGAAGCTCACCACAATCAACAAATGCCTTCGCCACTGCTGCACAGGCCACCGGAGACCCTCCAAATCCACCCACGCCTCGGCAACACCCTACGCAACCACCCTCCCAAGCTTCGTGACACTCGATCACTTATAGGAATCGCACACACCTCGTTTCCAACATGTCCAGAAACTCGAACAAAAACCCTAACCCAGCCTCGTACCCTTAATCCACGCAATAACAATTTTTTTTGATAATTTTTACAAAATCACCAATGTTTATACTTGCTTCAACACAAATTTGAAGATTTATTATTAAATCAATAATCTGTAATTGATAAAATGCACCTTTTGATCAACCATGAACTGCTTATTCAATTCTACATTAAAAATTCTCATTTCTGCTTTAAAAATTCCATTTTGTATTGAAGATTCAAGTTATCAACTTGAATTAATATTTTATAACAATTGATTTTATCAACTTAATTTTTTTGTTGCCTGCAAAACATGATTTCCAGAGTATAGATAAGTTATTTCGATTCGAAATGATTTCCAACACTTACTTCATGAGAAAACAACAATTTTGTTTTGATCTTAAGTCTAAACAGTTAATAGGTCAAGAGAAATAATTTTTTTTTCTTTCCAGAGTTTAAACAGAGAATATACATATATGAACAAAACCTGTATACCATTCATTTTCCAGAAAATTCATTCATATATATATAAACACCACCATACTTATTCACTGATATGCAAGCAATCGATTACATTTTTAAATTTCAAAAGATGAGGTTACTCACAGGTAAAAACAAAGAAGTCAAAATAAAAGAAAGAAAGTTTGCTCACCTGTTTTCCAGTAAAGCAAGCTCAGAACTTCAAGTTGAAACAGCAGTTTGAATTTTCTTTTTGAATCCTGTTTTGCTTTGAATTGAATGATGTTTGATTTTGTAAATGGTGATGTTTTTTTTTTGTTTTCGTTTTGCTGTTTGCTTTTACAGTTTTTTTTTTCTTTTCTTTCAGGCTGTCTAAATTAGGTTTGAACAAAATGAAGTAACGTAGAGGTATACATACAAATATAGAGAGGACAGTGTGCATAGGGTATAGGCTTACTTCTTTTGCTTGAACATGTACTTCCTTTATTTAAAAGATCTTCTTTATTTTGGAGGCTGAAAGGAAATAGCCTACTTTGGCTAAGAAGATTTTGGACATGCTGAGGATATTTGGCATTTAATGCATGAGTCCTATTTTATTTACAACTTATACTTTTTGTTATGTATGTATACTTCTTGCTTTGTATAAGTATGTTCATATGTACTTGTGCTTATATAAAATTCATTTGATTTTATATTTTTGTTTGTTTGCAGTTTTTAGTTTCTTATTACTTTGTACTGACTTTTTTTTTCAACATGATGTTAGGATTTTAGTTAATGTGCTGTTTTGAAATTTAACTATATGTATTTAATGTGTATATTTTATTCTAGTTTTGTTTGTTTTTATTTGCTTGGTAATATAATGACATTTTATATTAATATGTTGTTATAGTTTTACTTTGTAGTTCGATTTAGTTTAATGTTGCTTTATATCCATAAAATTTCATTTGCATTTCTTTTGTTATTTATTCTATAATTTTATTATTAACATAAATGCATAAATTTGATTTCTATTTATGGTTTAACTATCAGGTATACATATATTTCATTTTATACTTGCACTTATATTCAATATTGATACGTAGTTTTATTTTTATTTTATTTTAAACACTTTATTTCAATTACATTTAAAATAAGTTTCAAATCCCATTTATAAAATAAATAAGTATACATATCTAATCAAAATTGAAAAATTCAAATAAATCTATAATTTAATCCAAGAATTCAATTAAATTATAAATTTAAATTCGTCTTAAAAATCAGGATCGTTACAGCACGCAAGCGTGAACTGCAGCCACACGGTATTCATTGGGTACATCGTCACTGTAGTGGTAAGGCAGTGCACGCAAGCGTGAACTGCAGCCACACGGTATTGCTTTTATTGTTATATCTTTACTTTTGATTTATGGATCTTTTGCGTATTTCCATATGCTGTAGTGGCGGGGCAGTGCACGCGTGCGTGTACTGCAGCCCTACTCGAAGTAATATATTAATTGAGATTTCAATGTTTTGAACTGTTTTGTTTATTCAAATTCAATATTCTGACTTGGTTTAATTTGCTGATTTGATGTTTAACACTATTACGTGTTATATTTATCGTTATCCGATTTCTTTATTTAAGGATCGGATAGACGAGATTTATTGTGACCGTCATCTATTCATTATTTAATTATTATTGCTTCTGTGCACTAATAACTGAGTTTGAATTAGACTGACCCGCGTATTATTTTCTTTTGAATGTAATACTCGGGTCAGACCGAGTATTTACAGGTTGTGGATATCTTACTTTGAGTTGCTGCTTGAGCTGTGAAGTCTCTTCATATCTTATGGAATAGTCGTCGTCATGTTTAGTAGTCAGTATATTTGTATAGGCTGTTGTATATCCATGTATATTATTCACGATAATGTACTTGTATATGTAACTTCCAGAGTCGACAGTGTAGTTGTATCATATGTATTGTATCATATGTATTGTATCATATGTATTGTATCACGTGTATATCAACTGACATCAGTTATATATATATATGAGACTTTCTGTTATATTTGTGTTCCGCATTTACTTTATCTGTGTTATTCTTATATATATTGTCCTAAACTATTATGAACCATCATAGTTCGATTTATACTAGAATTGGGTATGTCGATGGGAGTAAATAAATAGGAGATGATAAATAAAAATATATACCACTCCTATCGAGATAACCAATACTAGTGTAAGGCCTAACTACGGATGGCCGCTCCTATCCAGCCTTATTCTTCGTAATAACAGACAGTATTTCTTTTAATACTCTTTGTTATTGTGAGCATAGAGGTGGGGCGTTACAAATGATTTAGCGAAATCATATATGATTTTGAAACTGAAACATTATTGAAACGAATTGAAATTGCGAACCTTATTTTACTAAATACTTGATTTAGGAGTTATCGAACTTATATAAAATTGATTTGTGTAAGTATGAAGTTAATTTGAAAACTATAGTTTTGGAAAGGTACTCAATTTGGAAAGAGAAATCTTATATAATCGAAGTCTATATAAGTGTGATTTGATATACTATTGATTTGGAAAGTATTTGACTTGAAAATAAATTTTTATATATAATGGACTTTATATAAGTATGATATTTGAAAGCGATTTGAAAGGTACTACATGATACATATTTCTGAAGTAAAGATATGAAAAGTGCCTACTGCTTGATATCCGCTTTGTGGCCACATTGTGGATTCATTCTATCGGTATTGTTCTCTCTGTTTTGGGTTTTTCGGATATGATACTCGAGTGTCCATCGAATTGCATGGCGATCTCCATGGTCTTATGAGCGCGACTGCATAGCGTAATTCGCCTGCCTGAGATGGCTCGAAGGTACGAATGTTTCCTACGGGATTCAGGTATAACCATTGTGTATCTGCGATCTATGCAGGTCGTATTTAATAGCAAAATCCGCTGGCTGAGATAGCTTAAGGGTACAGATGTTTCCTGGGGGATCCAGGCGTAACCATTGTGTATCTACGGTCTACTAGTCATCATGGCGTAATTCGCAGGCTGAGATAGCTTACAGGTACAGATGTTTCTTGGGGATCAGGCGTAACCATTGTCCATCTGCGATCCATGGTTAGACAATGTTTTGGTTTGGTAGTTTTGATTTGTATTGTACTTTCCATGTCTGTTTTTAAAGTTTTTCCAGTATTTTCACTGGGTGTTGAAACAAGTCTACTTAGTACTTGGAGAATTCTAGCTTTGCGTCTGATCAACACACGGCCAGAGTCTGCAGGAACGAAAGTAAACTTGTTAAGACATCGAGTTATAAAATTATTTTGATAAAGTATTGTATAAATGATATTTTGATCATTTATTTTACTTTTCTAAATAATTATAATGTATTAAATATTGTTTATTTCGAATTAACAAATTTTAATCAAATGACAATTCATCATATTATAAAATGTTTAAAATGTTATAAATATAAAAAAATTCTCAAATTGAAATTTATAGTTTTAAATAAGGGTTCATCCTTTTCTTCCAACCTATTTTCCCTTCTAGCTATTCCTATTCTCCTACCTTCTTCCTCTTTGAGGGTCCTTTTCGCATTTGTGGAAAGAGTTGGTTCTTTGGCTTATCGTTTGGATTTGCCCGAGAAGCTTTCTGGAGTGTATGATGTATTTCACATCTCACATCTTCATTGGTATCTTCATGACCCATCTCTTTTTGTTCAGCCTTCTGCTCTTGATAGTTTGGATATTGAGCCTAATCTGACTGTCGAAAGCAAGCCACTTCATATTGTTGACAGAGGTACGAAGCAGCTAAGAAGGAAATCTGTTAGTCTGGTCAAAATACAGTGGAGTACTGATGATTGGGATTGCACCTGGGAGGCGGAGGAGAGCATCGTGCTTCGAATCTGGAATTGTTTTTTTAGGTACTATTTGCTTTTTCTATCTTGCTTTTCCTTATTGTCCTTGTTCGTTCTTTTCGAGGACGAAAAGTTTTGAGTGGGGGAGAGTGTAACAACCCTATATTTTGTGATTTATTTTAATTGTTTATTTTAATCATTTTAATTTAATTTCCTGATTTTTAAAAACTTTATATTTATTTATTAAAATGGATAATTTTTGTTATTTCAAATATAAATTTTGATTTTTGTGTGAGTTATAATTTCAAACCTGAATAAATGGAATATTTTCCAAAAACGTGAATTTTGGTCCAAATGGTCAAAATTTGACTTTTAACTTTAAATTTTAAATTTTTGAATTTTGTAACGACCCGAAAATTTCGTTAACTAAATTTGTTATATTTTCCATAATTTTTAATAAAATGAATGTTAGTAATTTGGTGTTGCCATTTGTTCTTATTAAAAGTTAACAATTTAAAATGAGATTTCCAATTCAATAAAATAATGTAAATATTGTGGTTTAATTTTTGAATGGAATATGTGAAAACAAGAGTAATTATGGAATAATATGTTATTTATTTAGAGTATTGAAAAAAAGAATTTGTAAGCCAATTTTAATTAATGGTAATAACGCGATATAAGCTAATAAATTTGATCTCAAGGCGATAACCATTTAATGAAGGTAATGAAACAGGATTTAGGAAAATGTATACTAGGTATAAATCAAATAGAAGGAAACAAACGTATATATCGAATTGATTTATGAATAAATACTTTGGATAGTAATTGAATGTACAGTAATGGTAATTTAAAACTTATTTATAGTAAGACTGCATAAGATTCAGTAAATTAAGCGGTGGAAAGATTTTTCCTAGATATACTTTGAAGATGTGAAATTAAAGGTGAATATTAAAATTGGTTAATGTAAAATAACATTGATTAACCGTAAATGGGAATAAATTTGAAAATAAAAATTTATGTTAATACAAGTGGATCATTTATAAACTTAAATGAAACATTCCAATTTAATAAGAGGTATTCGAATGTTATGTTTTATTTAAAGGTAATAATTGGATTTAATTGGAATTTGTGTATATTGGATTATATAGGAAAGGAGTATACAAAAGAAACTGTGAATAGTAGAGTAGCAACTGAAAAAGGAAGAAATTGAAATAAGGGCAATAAACATTGTATAAATTAATAGTAATAAATGCCAACATTGAATTGTAATAAATATAATTAATATTACAAGTGGGTGAACGTAAAGATAAGGGTTAAGAGTGTTGGAATAGGTATATTAGAATAATTATAAAGTGTAAATGTACGTATTTATAGCAACATGAATTATTGAAGGAAAATAATTCGTAAATGGGATTTGGGCTAAGGAAATGTTATTGATTGTTTTGAAACCTTATTTATTATGGGAAATTAATTTAGCATAGGCAAAACCAATGCAAATATCTAATTTATCAGTAAAGCAATAATGATAAATAGTAATCAATGCAAATTTATGTAACAATAGAATGTGAAATATGGGGAATAGACGCAATATATGAGTTGCTAAAAGTATGCATAATAAGTGCAAATTTAATAAATCAATGTCCTGTAGAGGTTGGAGTATGGTTAGTAATAAAAGCTTTTAAAGGAAAAAAAAACCTTTAGTTTATAAATGAAAATCAATGCATTAAATTAGGTGTAACTGAATGCATGTAAATAATTTTGTAAGAATAAGTTATAAACAATTTATTTGTGCATACCCGATTTAATTGAAATAACAGAAAAGACAAGAACTTGATTTGCCTAGGTATATATATATTGATAAACTATAACTAAATAGAAAGATTGGTAGTAAATAGGATATAAGAAGACAAAGGCAACTAGTAAATTAATAAATGAATTCATAATAATAATTAGTAATTAATGCATATATATTTGGCATTAGTGATAATTACAAAACTTTACCCATTTATCTAATTTATTTAATTAAATATAAATCTATGGCAACATTGTTGTAATGATGGTTGTAAGTGAATTTGAATGTAAAAGGGTAACAATTATTTAGGTTAACCATTTTGAGTATGTTAAGTTAAGAATGGCAATCAATTGAAATAAATCTAAATTAATTATTTTGTTTTGGTTAATGTGTTGTAGTTAATAAAGGGGAGTTTATAAGAAATGAAGCATGCACTAATGACATGTGTTATAATTCAAATGTAATTTATACCCATAAAATGTCTATTTACTGAATAGAAAGATTTTAAATCAATAAGCGAATTTATTGAGGTTCCAATTTATAATTTATAACATTTAATGTAGACTCAATTACAAAATTGACTTAAATCGTGCAGTTAGCTTAGATTTGTTTTGTAATTGGAGTAGTTAATCCTATAAGATGAAGTTAATGCTAATTCTATTATAATTGGACCATTTGTTGATATAGATTATAGAAAGCAAGATTTATAAATTTAATTAAAGTATCCACATTTGACAATTGTAATTATTGAAAATTAAAATGGAAGTTGAGGATAATAAGGCGAAACCATGAACAAATGTTAATGCATCCTTATTACTGGTAAAAGATGAGTATATAAAAGTTTGAAAATCAAAAATAGGTTTTTGAAAACTTAATTTATAATTTCTAAATATAAGGAAGTGGAGAAATTAACACTGCAATGGATAGACTTATCAGCTTTTAATTTACATCTAAATTTGTTTAGATCAATTTGGAAATTAATAAAATTGTGGATATATTTTGAAACGTAAACGAAACGTCTAGATTTACATTTTTAAATACGTTTAAAATAAAATGTAAATGATAAGGAATTTATTTATTTCCTAAATCTGTAATGTGTGTAATTAATATTTTTTTTATCTTTTGCGACCACTTCCGTTTGCACATTAAAATTCGTGTGCACCTATTCTTTTGCGTCTATCTATAAATAGACGATTATAAACCCTAGCCTCCATTCTATTCTCCTTTGATGTACATTCATTTCTTCAACTCTGTCTCTTCCTCAATGGATGCAATTCTAGATCCAAATTCAAAATTCAAATCAGAAAAATTCAAAGTTCCAAGAAAATTCCAAAAAAATTTTGTGTTGTAGTTTTCATCAATACGAATCTACGCGCAGTTTCTGTTTGTGCATTTGAGGCTCGAGGTGGTCGTGATTCACGGTCAAAGGGGAGGAGACTGGAGCTTGATGGGTTATGTGATTTGCGCGCGGCCTGTAGGAGAAAACGCGTGAGAAAGGGGTGGGAGAAGGAGATGACGTGGCTCTATTTTGGTTTTGTTTTGTTTTTTTTTTCCAAATCGTTTATATTGAATATCTTTTTCATACGTTGCCTGTTTCGCGCGAAATTTCATTTGTTAGGATCGTAATTAAATTCCGGATCTGATGACGCTGGTTTGGACAGATTTGGAGACCGTTGGATTTTTGAGTTTAAATTGAATTTAAATTCGATTTAAATTCAAAAGATGAGTGTTTTAACCCACTCACAACTTCTAAAAAGTTTTTATGTTTGTTAAATTTATTTTAGATATGATTAGAAATTTATTTATGACTGTTGGCATGTTTTATTCAGCATATCTGTTAAATCGCATTTATTAAATTAATTGTTAATTTCTTTTATGTATTGCATATAAATTGGCAGGTAGAATTTATTTATGTACATATAAACTGCTAGTTAAACAGTTATAAATTTAATTGAATATGAAATGTTAATTAATAACTGCCAATTATTTCCTGTTATATTGTATATGCCATATATTGATGTTTGTTTAAACTGATGATGTTTGAGATAATTTGGTTGATGATTGATGATGGATGAATGGATGTTTTGTTTCATATCATTAAACTGCAAGTTATCATGTATTTTTCATTTCATTCGGGATTGTGGTTTGAAATGATATACAACCGCAAAATTTTATATCTTTTAAATTGCGGATTGAAATGATAAATATCCGTATCACTTGACCATAGGATAGAAAATTTTATACAGGCATCGTGGTCTATATATAAAATATTTTAAAGTGATTTCTATGGTTTGGATGATACGGTTTATAATAAGTTAATTTGGATATTTTCTTCTATATATATATATATACATATGAAGTTAGAAATTTTGAATTTAAGCTGTGTATAAATCTCTTAAATAAAAAGGGAAAAATTGAGGAAATGGAGTTTGATGATTTATATTATATGTTAAATGTTTAAGTTGGAAATTTTAAGATTTGATATTTATAACTAGATTTTTCCAAGATAAATTTAAAATGAATATTCTAGTATAATTAAATTGAAGAAAATATTTAATTGCTAAAAAAAATTGGAATTTTATTTATGGATTTATGTGAATATTGAAGACTAAATAATAGAGCATTTAATTTGTTGAAAGAATAAATTCCAACTTTAGTTTGAAATATTATTACTCCAAATGGATATATATATATATATATATATATATATAGAAATTGAAGTGGTTTGGAACTTGAAAGTGATATTTAAATTTTGGTTCAGACTTTCAATAAAGAAACATATTTGTAAAACTATGGAAATTATTTTCTTTACAAAGTAACCTTAAAGTTAAACCATTTATTTTATATACCGTTGAATATCCAAACCATTCAAGTTTTAGAAGTTATGGTTTTTAAAAAGTATGAATTCAGAAATATTATGTTTGAAAGTATAATTCAAATGTTTGGTTTCCAGATATTATAAATTTTAAAGCAGTATGATTTTGGAAAAGGATTATATTTGAGATAAAGTGATATCATATTGTTTGGGTTTTTAAAATGATATCATATTTATAGTTTTGAAATAGAAATTTTTATTCTGCTTTTAAGGTATAAACTAATTTTACAATGACCGCGGTGTTATAATAACGTTTGGTTGTTGAAGAGACCGGGATCGGAAGTTTTCATACTCTCTACGAACTCCGAAAACCACTTTAACAACCGTGTACGCGGTGGAGATTCCAGAATGAAGTAGGTTGGTGGCGGCGTTTCCTGCAAGGTAAATACGTGGACCCGACTCCCGTGAGTTGGCATAAGGTGGCTAAAACATGAGCGATTCTCGGGCCAATGAGGTCATTCCTCTGATCGGACACTCCTCTTCGATATTATACTTTGACTTTGGATTGTTTCAGTGGCCACTTTTACTTTGATTTTTGGGGGAGTTTGTTCGAGGTGGGCGGTAGCTGCGGCTATGCGTTTCCATCAGCCTGGATAGTAATTGGTATGTCTACCCTGGCATTGCCTAGTTGTGCCGTGTCACCTACCCTATCGCGCCTTATACGATTTTGGTTTTGTACCATACCAATGGAGTGCCCTCTGACGACGCCCAGTACGGGGGAGATTACGGTACTGTATAGACTATGGGAATATATTTTGTGTTAAGGGCTATATGGGTAACCCCTTAACACTATTTAAAAGTAAGTTTATTTTAAAAATAGACACTATTATAATAGCGCAATATACTACATAGTAAATAGTTTAACGGATCCTTTGGAGATGTAAATCCCGAGCATCTCTTGAGTTACTGCACTCGTATTTATTTCTGTTAATTTAACTCAGATAAGATCTTTTAGTTCTGACTCGAGTGTTTTGTCTTTTCAATTCGCTCGGGTCAGTCCGAGCGTTTCAGGATTTGAAGTTTTAGCTCTGGAGGACGAAGACGAAGATTTGTATTACTATTATCTACTATTATTCCACTACACTCATATTTTTCCGCTGCATTGTTATTGGTATGTGTAACTCTGATATGTATTATATAAATGGTTGTAAACAATTTTATAAACTGTATATTTTATTATTATATTTTATCCTTCCGCTGTGAGATTCTATTTTGTTTATTTCTTCTCTGTTTTTCTTATTTACCCCATAACGATCCGCATTCCGTATGGTTTGAATCGGCATGTGTGTCGATTTGAAGCGTGCGAAAAGGCGGGACGTTACAGTTGGTAATAAAGCTTTGGTTTAGTGATAAACCTTGGCTTTGTGGGGTTTGACTCTTTGTTAATAGGGTAGTAATACCCTATGGGAGTCGCTGAGTGTATATATATGAGAGAGCGTATTTGTTAGTGTTATAAAAAGATTTTAATATTGTGTTAATCTGTTCCGTTTTGTATTTATAAATTCTGGTTGATGCATGGGACGCTGTGTCATCAATAGGGATTTCTAAATACTTAATAGGACAGACCGACATAATATCTGTTTTAATATAGGTGAATGAAATAATTTTGCCCATTATATTTTCTATCTATAAAATAAATTTTTAAATGATATTATATATATATATATATATTGTTGCAGTAGATTGCGTGTTAGGAATAAAATTTGTATATAATAGGTAAATAAGATTGAATTTAAAATCAATGAAATTTGGAAATTTTAGAACTTAAGTCCGGGATTTTGAAATTTGCTTTCAAAGGATTTTAAAGTATAATAATATTGTTATAAATATTTTCCGATATAAATATTTCAGTATAATCCGGAAGAATTGTTTTAAAGAAGATTTTGGAGAAAATAAGTTTTGTACTTTCCTCTCTGTCGCTGGAAAATAATTTCGGTGATGGCGGCCGCATCATCGACTTTCATTTTCGAGTTTCGAAGGGGAAAGGCCACTGTGGTAAATTCTACTACAGATTTATTTTGAAATTATTTAAAATTTTAATTGTTTTAAATATAATTAGAGTTATAAAAGTTGTAAGAAATTATTTATCTATTATTTTTAAAATAATTTGAAATTTGACCCGGTATTTAATTCTTAAATTTCCATTAATTAATAGTTTAAATTATTTTAGTGAAATAAAAGGTAAGTAATTAATGAATTTAAACCTCTAATTTAGGTAAGAAAATTTATGCAAAGTTATAAAGGGAAATTTGAAATTTTTAACATTAAATTTAATTAAAAGAAGAGATAAAACTTGTATAAGTTCTTTTGCATTTTCTTTAACATATATAACTTACCAAATATGAAAAGTGGAAATGTTAAATAAGTGATCGGAATAGAATATTATACAAGTAGAAATTTTGGAAATAATGAAGTATTCAATGAATTGCTGTTAAATGAGAATTTAATGTTATAAACTTAAGTTATAATTGAAATTTTACCATAATTAAAGGTAATTATTATAAATAGGTGATTTTAAACTTAAGTAAATAAAACGAAACTCTTTAATAAATAAGGATTGATGTGTATGGTTATAAAATTTAGTATGATTTAAATGCTACTAGTTGAATAAAATGGAAAGTAGGTAATATAAATAAATGACTGCAAACCCTTGTTAATGAGTTAATAAAATCCTTTATTTATAAGAATGGATGTTATAAGATTAAGAATTTAAGTGAAATTAAAAAGGGTTACTATAATTAAATGTAATAGAAATGGAAGCATTAAATAAATGATTGAAAGTGAGAAGTGCATTAAATGTAATAAAATAGAAGAAACTTACATGACCTAAAAAAATGGAAATGGATAATTGGAGGAGTGAATAAAATTAAAGGTTGTTGGAAATAAATGTAAATTATAAAAGGATAATTTAAAGAAATAAATGAAAATAAAAGATAAACTATTATATGAATGAAAAGATCAAACTGTTAATGTATGAAATATAAATTAATAATAAGTTAAATTGATTTGTTGGTTTAAATCGATATTGTTTGCTTTATGGTTAGCTGGGTAAGGAAATTTGAAGTTGTTGGATGAATAAATAATCTAATTCTGTCTCATCTAAGACAGTTGAGTAAATGATGCATTGGATGGTTATTTTTCATTCCGTACCATTTCAAGTTTTGAACCCGAACAACTATTTGCTTGTTTGACTGAATGGTTGTTTTTTTGTGTGTATGCTGTTTGTTGAAATCGATGATTGCGTATTGATTATTGTTAGTAGTTGAAACTATGAAAATATTTCACTTTAATATAAATAGTTAACCTTTTAGATTATATAAGGGAAATGCAGGTATGGAAGAAATTGTTACTGCTTTTGTTTCCATAAATTAAGCGTAATTTACCCAACAAATAGGTACGTTCCAGGTTTACTTTTTGTAGCGCTATTTTTATATATTTTCCCGTGTTGGGATATACTATTTTGAATATTCTATATGATACTTTGTTATATTTTGGTATTATATTTTCCCGAGCCTCTCCGTACAAAGGAGACTCTGCCAAAAATTTCCGTAAATTTTGGACTTAGAATTATGTTGAAAATGTTTTTTCAAACTTTAATTATTTAAGTATAAAAGGATATAATGATTATAAAACGGGTATATTTTATTTAAGGTAATAAATTTAGTAAATTACTGTTTATAAGTTAAATATTTTGAATAAGATGTATTGTTATTTAATTCTTTCTTCTCCCTTCTTTTCCTTTTCGGGGACGAAAAGTTTTGATTGGGGGAGAGTGTAACGATTCGAAAATTTCGTTAACTAAATTTGTCATATTTTCCATAATTTTTAATAAAATGAATGTTAGGAATTTGGTGTTGCCATTTGTTCTTATTAAAGGTTAACAATTTAAAATGAGATTTCCAATTCAATAAAATAATGTAAATATTGTGGTTTAATTTTTGAATGGAATATGTGAAAACAAGAGTAATTATGGAATAATATGTTATTTATTTTGAGTATTGAAAAGCCAATTTTAATTAATGGTAATAATGCGATATAAGCTAATAAATTTGATCTCAAGGCGATAACCATTTAATGAAGGTAATGAAACAGGATTTAGGAAAATGTATACTAGGTATAAATCAAATAGAAAGAAACAAACGTGTATATCGAATTGATTTATGAATAAATACTTTGGATAGTAATTGAATGTATAGTAATGGTAATTTAAAACTTATTTATAGTAAGACTGCATAAGATTCAGTAAATTAAGCGGTGGAAAGATTTTTCCTGGATATACTTTGAAGATGTGAAATTAAAGGTGAATATTAAAATTGGTTAATCTAAAATAACATTGATTAACCGTAAATGGGAATAAATTCGAAAATTAAAATTTATGTTAATACAAGTGGATCATTTATAAACTTAAATAAAACATTCCAATTTAATAAGAGGTATTCGAATGTTATGTTTTATTTAAAGGTAATAATTGGATTTAATTGGAAATTGTGTATATTGGATTATATAGGAAAGGAGTATACAAAAGAAACCGTGAATAGTAGAGTAGCAACTGAAAAAGGAAGAAATTGAAATAAGGGCAATAAACATTGTATAAATTAATAGTAATAAATGCCAACATTGAATTGTAATAAATATAATTAATATTACAAGTGGGTGAACGTAAAGATAAAGGTTAAGAGTGTTGGAATAGGTATATTAGAATAACTATAAAGTGTAAATGTACGTATTTATAGCAACATGAATTATTGAACGAAAATAATTGGTAAACAGGGTTTGGGCTAAAGAAATGTTATTGATTGTTTTGAAACCTTATTTATTATGGGAAATTAATTTAGCATAAGAAAAACCAATGCAAATATCTAATTTATCAGTAAAGCAATAATAATAAATAGTAATCAATGCAAATTTATGTAACAATAGAATGTGAAATTTGAGGAATAGACGCAAAGTATATATGAGTTGCTAAAAGTATGCATAATAAGTGCAAATTTAATAAATCAATGTCCTGTAGAGGTTGGAGTATGGTTAGTAATAAAAGCTTTTAAAGGAAAAAAAACCTTTAATTTATAAATGAAAATCAATGCATTAAATTAGGTGTAACTGAATGCATGTAAATAATTTTGTAAGAATAAGTTATAAACAATTTATTTGTGCATACCCGATTTAATTGAAATAACAGAAAAGACAAGAACTTGATTTGCCTAGGTATATATATATATTGATAAACTATAACTAAATAGAAAGATTGGTAGTAAATAGGATATAAGAAGACAATGGCAACTAGTAAATTAATAAATGAATTCATAATAATAAGTAGTAATTAATGCATATATATTTGGCATTAGTGATAATTACAAAACTTTACCCATTTATCTAATTTATTTAATTAAATCTAAATCTATGGCAACATTGTTGTAATGATGGTTGTAAGTGAATTTGAATGTAAAAGGGTAACAATTATTTAGATTAACCATTTTGAGTATGTTAAGTTAAGAATGGCAATCGATTGAAATAAATCTAAATTAATTATTTTGTTTTGGTTAATGTGTTCTAGTTAATAAAGGGGAGTTTATAAGAAATGAAGCATGCACTAATGACATGTGTTATAATTCAAATGTTATTTATACCCATAAAATGTCTATTTACTGAATAGAAAGATTTTAAATCAATAAGCGAATTTATTGAGGTTCTAATTTATAATTTATAACATTTAATGTAGACTCAATTACAAAATTGACTTAAATCGTGCAGTTAGCGTAGATTTGTTTTGTAATTGGAGTAGTTAATCCTATAAGATGAAGTTAATGCTAATTCTATTATAATTGGACCATTTGTTGATATAGATTATAGAAAGCAAGATGTATAAATTTAATTAAAGTATCAACATTCAAAGATTGTAATTATTGAAAATTAAAATGGAAGTTGAGGATAATAAGGCGAAACCATGAACAAATGTTAATGCATCCTTATTACTGGTAAAAGATGAGTATACAAAAGTTTGAAAATCAAAAATAGGTTTTTGAAAACTTAATTTATAATTTCTAAATATAAGGAAGTGGAGAAATTAACACTGCAATGGATAGACTTATCAGCTTTTAATTTACATCTAAATTTGTTTAGATCAATTTGGAAATTAATAAAATTGTGGATATATTTTGAAACGTAAACGAAACGTCTAGATTTACATTTTTAAATACGTTTAAAATAAAATGTAAATGATAAGGAATTTATTTATTTCCTAAATCCGTAGCGTGTGTAATTAATATTTTTTTTATCTTTTGGGACCACTTCCGTTTGCACGTTAAAATTCATGCACACCTATTCTTTTGCGTCTATCTATAAATAGACGATTATAAATCCTAGCCTCCATTCTATTCTCTTTTGATGTACATTCATTTCTTCAACTCTGTCTCTTCCTCAATGGATGCAATTTTAGATCCAAATTCAAAATTCAAATCAGAAAAATTCAAAGTTCCCAGAAAATTCCAAATTTTTTTTGTGTTGTAGTTTTCATCAATACGTATCTACGCGCAGTTTCTGTTTGTGCATTTGAGGCTCGAGGTGGTCGTGATTCACGGTCAATGGGGAGGAGACTGCAGCTTGATGGGTTCTGTAATTTGCGCGTGGCCTGTAGGAGAAAACGCGTGAGAAAGGGGTGGGAGAAGGAGATGATGTGGCTCTATTTAGGTTTTGTTTTATTTTTATTTTATTTTGTTTTCAAATCGTTTATATTGAATATCTTTTTCATACCTTACCCGTTTCGCGGGAAATTTCTTTTGTTAGGATCGTAATTAAATTCCGGATCTGATGACGCTGGTTTGGACAGATTTGGAGACCGTTGGATTTTTGAGTTTAAATTGAATTTAAATTCGATTTAAATTCAAAAGGTGAGTGTTTTAACCCACTCACAACTTCTAAAAAGTTTTTATGTTTGTTAAATTTATTTTAGATATGAGTAGAAATTTATTTATGACTGTTGGCATGTTTTATTCAGCATATCTGTTAAATCGCATTTATTAAATTAACTGTTAATTTCTTTTATGTATTGCATATAAATTGGCAGGTAGAATTTATTTATGTACATATAAACTGCTAGTTAAACAGTTATAAATTTAATTGAATATGAAATGTTAATTAATAACTGCCAATTATTTCCTGTTATATTGTATATGCCATATATTGATGTTTGTTTAAACTGATGATGTTTGAGATAATTTGGTTGATGATTGATGATGGATGAATGGATGTTTTGTTTCATATCATTAAACTGCAAGTTATCATGTATTTTTCATTTCATTCGGGATTGTGGTTTGAAATGATATACAACCGCAAAATTTTATATCTTTTAAATTGCGGATTGAAATGATAAATATCCGTATCACTTGACCATAGGATAGAAAATTTTATACAGGCACCGTGGTCTATATATAAAATATTTTAAAGTGATTTCTATGGTTTGGATGATACGGTTTATAATAAGTTAATTTTGATATTTTCTTCTATATATATATATATACATATGAAGTTAGAAATTTTGAATTTAAGCCGTGTATAAATCTCTTAAATAAAAATGGAAAAATTGAGGAAATGGAGTTTGATGATTTATATTATATGTTAAATGTTTAAGTTGGAAATTTTAAGATATGATATTTATAACTAGATTTTTCCAAGATAAATTTAAAATGAATATTCTAGTATAATTAAATTGAAGAAAATATTTGATTGCTAAAAAAAATTGGAGTTTTATTTATGGATTTATGTGAACATTCAAGACTAAATAATAGAGCATTTAATTTGTTGAAAGAATAAATTCCAACTTTAGTTTGAAATATTATTACTCCAAATGGATATATATATATATATATATAGAAATTGAAGTGGTTTGGAACTTGAAAGTGATATTTAAATTTTGGTTCAGACTTTAAATAAAGAAACATATTTGTAAAACTATGGAAATTATTTTCTTTGCAAAGTAACCTTAAAGTTAAACCATTTATTTTATATACCGTTGAATATCCAAACCATTCAAGTTTTAGAAGTTATGGTTTTTAAAAAGTATGAATTCAGAAATATTATGTTTGAAAGTATAATTCAAATGTTTGGTTTCCAGATATTATAAATTTTGAAGCAGTATGATTTTGGAAAAGGATTATATTTGAGATAAAGTGATATCATATTGTTTGGGTTTTTAAAATGATATCGTATTTATAGTTTTGAAATAGAAATTTTTATTCTGGTTTTAAGGTATAAACTATTTTTAAAATGACCACGGTGTTATAATAACGTTTGGTTGTTGAATAGACCGGGATCAGAAGTTGTCATACTCTCTACCAACTCCGAAAACCACTTTAACAACCGTGTACGCGGTGGAGATTCCAGAATGAAGTAGGTTGGCGGCGGCGTTTCCTGCAAGGTAAATACGTGGACCCGACTCCCATGAGTTGGCATAAGGTGGCTAAAACAGGAGCGATTCTCGGGCCAATGAGGTCATTCCTCTGATCGGACACTCCTCTTCGATATTATACTTTGACTTTGGATTGTTTCAGTGGCCACTTTTACTTTGATTTTTGGGGGAGTTTGTTCGAGGTGGGCGGTAGCTGCGGCTATGCGTTTCCATCAGCCCAGATAGTGTAACGAATGCGGATTTTGCCCGCTCGAAAATCGACATCCATACTTCAAATCGTATTCGAATGCCATAGATTCAACCGTTCAAATCCGATTCGCCGGAGCTTATAACAACATTAAGTAAATAACACAGCGGAATAAAAGAATAATACATTGATATACAGCTTTGATACAATATCTGATACAATAGAGTGATACAGTAGATATCAATATACAGAGACACAATAAAATAGCAGCGGAAAGAAAAATAGATAACACTAGCAGCGGATCAAATAACTCTAAGATAGTCTTCAACGAAGAACTCCAAATCTGAACTCCATCTCCAAGAACCAATCCAGCAATAGCTCGAACTCCCCATAACAATGCACCAAGATAAGCAAGACTGGTGTGAACCAAAGACTGAACTAACTCCAGATAATTCACTGAACCTAACTATCTGAAAAACCCAACTCTAGACTGCTCGTGTAGAAAATAATGAGCACCCAGAGTTTAGGAAAGGAACAATAAACTCCGGATCAGTCATGGGACTGGTGTGAGCAACAAAATAGTTTATCTTTAAAAACAATCAACAAGAGAATTTTAAAGTAAATTCGCAATGATTTTTGAAAATGAAACTACCATAAGACCTCCCACCACACACACAATGCAAACGCAGACTTGGAGGAGATTTCTTCTTATGATAGTCAAACATGCTTAATACGAAGAAAAAATTCTTTGATATTATTATTATAAGTGCACGGTGCAGAAAACATTTCGAAAGTAGAATATAAATCTTAGCCAGCATAGACATTTCGAACTATGCCTACTATAGCTACAATCCAAACAGTGGGGCGCCACTATAAGTGAATGGCAGGTTGTACAACTACAACCGTACAAGTCTCGTATTGTTTCTTTGGATTTCCAACGAATGGTCAGGCCAAGGAACTTACCATTGCCACATGGAAACGCCTTTGGAAGGACATCCCGAGAACCTAACCGGATCTCTGCCAACACAAGGCCGGGTTACCCCTAACTGGGTAACAACTGACACGAGTATGCCATCCCCCGGTCCTTTAGGACCTTTATCCGAGTGCTCGATAACCAACATCACACCATAATAAATATAGTGTTTTCCACATGAGTAAGTATCTGGGCTCCATACCATGATACCACCCTTTTCCAGAAGGAAATGCACATACCCTAAAGGGAGCTACCCCTCATAACCTTGCCGCATCTTTCCTGTTTTGACCATTCCGGGGTATGAGGCTCGACGAGGTCACGTCCACAAAACTACGCTTTGGTCAAAAGCCGTGCTTTGGGTCAACAAATGATCAAAGTAATGATCACAAAGATAAATGATCAAACAAATGATCATATCACAAATGATCAAACAATGATCATTACACAACAACACTTAGCATGTCACATTACCAAATTGGGAATATATCGCTGATAACCTTCAACTACATAGCCTCTGAGCTCGTACGTCTCAGAGAAGGGTGTTAAGCTAAAATAATAAATTCTCCGCCACCAACAGAAATGTATTTGAAAGAAATCTGCTTTATATCTCAAAATGTAATGTCAGACACAAATCCATACAAGTCTATTCTGGGTTTGAACAGAACCGAAGGCACTTCTTACGAAGCCCTTGCAATCCGGGTATTCACAATCCCGATCGGATTTCCCATCACTTAGGGAATCTCTATACCGGCGTGACTCAGTGCAGAGACAATCGACGAGTTATCCTTTCGTTATTTGTGAATATCCGGTCTTCATCACCGGTCTTCAAATGTTATCCATAACGACGAATCACATATTTGGAATGGGATATATGACACAAAGGTCCTCTCCCGGCTAAACCGAATAGTGAGCGAAATAGTTCAAAAACATATGGATATTGGGATTTCAATTAAGTCACAACTTAAACCCAAAATTTTCTTTAAAGGGTTAAACAAATTACCATTTCAAATCTTTAAACAAAAAAGATTTATCTCACAAAGATCAATTAATAGATTTCCAAAACAATTCCATTTCTATAGGATCAACCCATTTAAATCTTTAAATTAAAGATTTAACTTATAGCTTTCAAATCGTTTTCATAACTTAAAGATTTAACTCCCACCACCATACACGGCCTGACATCCCTCTACTCTGATGTGGCCATGACCACTCCATGGTGAAATCGTCTACAAAAGTTGCAAAATCCTTGAAAAATATGCCTTAGCCAAACCTAGTCTCAACATACCCTTCATTTTCCACTTTGGCCTCCTCCTTAGCCATCTCTACTTGCTTGTTCACAACCACTAGCCATCTCTCTAGCCACCATCAGGCTTGCACATGCCAAGGCCGAGCCCATTCTTGCATGGCCGAACCAAAGTGTGCACCAAAAACCACTTCTTGTGCCTTGTACTTGACTTGCTTCATGTTCTAACTCAAAACCCCTTCACATATCCTTATATCCATGCCTTCATGACCATAACCAGATCCATTTCAAGTACAAGGCCGAGCTAAAATAGTGTTATGGCCGAGAAAAGATGATATGGAGTCGAGAAAAACTAATTGAAAAGGTTTGGTGATGTTTTGTAGACTATATTTCTGTTTTGTTCCAATAAATTTAGTAGTGTAGTTATATATGATTTGTTTTGTTGTCAAATACAAGATTTACACTTGGCTCCCCACTCCACTCAAGTCAAAGTCGTGCTATCGTGTTTTTTGGATTTTGTTTGTGTGCTTTATTTTGCTATCTCCAGCTTGAAACAAGTGAGTAATTCACACTAGACATTAATACTTATATAACTGTGAATTGATTGCAAGTGAATGTGTAGAATTGTTATATCATGTAACACATGCATGTGATATGAATTATATGATGATAAATCCCGTTATAGACTTGTTTCATCATCTGCTATGTTATATATTGTCATACTTTTTATTTATTTCTGTTTATCACACTGCAAGTTCCTTGTAGAATAGAATCACTATGGGTTGAAATGATACATACCCGAACGGACTTTAGAATAGGAAAAAATCATTATGGGCTAAAATAATAGGCCTGAACGATTTTATTTTATTTTATTTTACTTGGGATTGTAGGTTTGAAATGATAGAACCCAGATTTCTGTTTGCAAATTAAGGATTGAAATGATATATTATCCGTATCACTTAACCTAGATTAGAAACTATCATGCCGACCCACGGTTATTTTATTTATATATTTTTTGGAAACGTTTAAAGTATTTTAAAAATGTAAATTTACGATATTTTAATTTAAATTGAATTAAAAATGATTTTTATAACGTATTAATGATTTTTCTTCGAGTTAAAATGTGAAACAAATGAATGGTTAAGTAGAAATTTGAGTATAACTAAATTTTAAAATTTGTAATTTTGTTTAAAAATGGAGTTTAAGTTAAGTGAATAAAATATGGTAATTTTATTTAATCTGAATTTAAAATGACTTAATAAAGTATATTTGATTTTCTATGAATTAAAATGGTTAAATAAATAAATGAATGTGTGAAAGTGTGATTTGAAATATAACTTAACTTGGAAATGTGAAATTTGGTTTAAGAATAAAAGTTAAGTTAAGTAAATAAAATGGGAATTAAGTTTATATTTTGAAATGGAAATTTAAATCTAAGTGTTAAGTTATTTTTTTATATAAAGAATAGAAATTTGCATGCTTTAATTTAATAAGTGAGTTATTTAAAAATTTGATTTTTATGTATAAAATTTACTTGATAAAAATCATAAGTTAACGAGTATTTAAGTGAACAATTTTTGAGTGAGAAAATATGATTTTTATAAGTTAAAAGGATTAAAAATCAAAGTTTAAATTGTTTCTGAAATTGTATTGAAAATCTAGAATTTAATTAACAGCATTTCAGAAATGCTAGCATTTCAAAAATGCTATCATTTATGAAGTTAACTTAAATTCACAAGTAAAGGATACTTCAGCATTTTAAAGTGCTGTAGTAGTTACAAATGAACTGTAACTAAAATTTAACTAAGTAATATTACAGCACTTTGTAAGTGTTGTAGTTGTAGCAACTAAAACTTGAACCTGAACTATTACATAAGTTTTAAATGTTATCTTTGCTTAATTGAATTGTTTTTAAAATGTAACTTACCGTAGCATTTTCTAAATGCTGCGAACGCTGAAATTTCACCGTTTTAATAAATTTAAGTGAATAAATGAATTTTGAAAATACTAAATTTTTAGGAACTGAATATTTGATTTTTTTTAAAGTATAATAACTTCGTTTTAATTAGTTTAAATGGAATATTTTGATTTGAAATATAAACCATTTTGAAATGTGATTTTGAATGGTATTTAAATTTAACAAAAATGAATAAGGTTTTTGGAAGGATATGATATTTTGATATTTAAAAATGGATTTGAAATGATATTGAATATTTATATGATATTTGATTTTCGAAGTATAAAATACCATTTTGGAATTTTAACCACGGGGACACTTCTCTGTATGCCTTGTGATTTTGGATCTACACTTTCAATTCGAAAATGAGACTAAAAGTGAGCGATTGCTGAAGCTCTACGCTACCCTAGCCACATTAGCACTGTTATTTGCATAGTTTACTTTAATATAGACATTTCTATGATAGCGTTGATTTCTTTTTAATTGATGGTTTAACGTATCCTTAGAGGACGGGCGATCCCAAGCATCCTTTAAGTTATTGTGCATTACTACTACAGTTCACTTGAGTTAGTTTACATTGTATAAGTATTTATATCCTAACTCGAGTGTTTTTTGTTTTACTTTACGCTAAGGTCAGCCTGAATATTCGCAGCTTAGCTTTGGATTTCTCTTTCTAGTGCTAGGAATCGCTGGAGATTCTGCTTATCTAGTAATTCATCTATTTCTGTTTCAGTTCATCTATTTCAGCTCTTGTATTATTGAACTTATATGTATTTGGGATTTCTATTGTGTTTGTTTTCAGATTGATGTTATGTATTTTGTTTTGAGATTTTTTAAAGTAGCTTCATGAACTACTATGGTATTTTATATTCCGTTGCGAATTATTATGATATTTCTGTGTCTGTGATTCTGTGAATGATTTTATTTGCTCCAAATTTTATTACAATGTGGTATTTTGAGAAATTCAAATCCGATATTTCTCTGTAATAGTACTTTGATTTAGTTAATTCAATTCAATGAAAATCGCTTGGGTTTATCATTTCAGCCCATAACGATTTTTTTTCCTATTCTACAAATCGTTCGAGCATGTATCATTTCACCCCATAGTTAATTCTATACTAACAGGGAACTTGCAGAGTGATAACAGATATGATAATAATATAATGGACATATATCATCCATATAAATAACTGATAATGGTGTCAGTTGTCACAGGTGAATAGATATAGGTAATAACACACACACACACACACACACACACACATATATATAACAAGGTAAATAACTAACAATAGCATATTTCAATTGTCGTTTCAATTGAAATCAAACTTAATAAATATAAGAATGTAATCGTGAGTGATTGCTCACCTTTCGAGGCTAGAGAAAAGGTAGACACCACAACAGGCTACGGTTTGAATTGCGAAATTGGCTCTCAAATGAAGGTTTCCAAAGCAAGGCAAGATAGGCAAGAGTTCGATAATATAGCTGGTAACAGAATCGATGAGAACAAATAAAAATTTGTTTGATAAAATTTAAACGAGATGTATAAAATTTTCATCAAACCAAATATTTAATTTTAAAATACATATACATTTTTAAATCGATCTTAAATATATATATATTGAAATTAAAAATCTATATATGTACATATTTTTTTTTCAAAATCACTATTTCGTAACCCATTAACTAAATCAAAGTACCTGTATATATTTCTCTGCAATTAATAAAAGTTTGAAAACCTAATCTTATGTATTTATATATATATATATATATATATATATATATATATATATATATATATATATATAGACAGAAATTGATATATAAGCCTATACAGACTCACACACATTAAAACAAACATTTCTAAGTCATTCACATCAAACTAACACCACAATATATATACATATGACATATATAACTACTTGTAAACATACAAACAAACTTTTTCTTTTTTTTCTTTTTTTCGTCATATATATAGCAAATATATGCCTTAAAACAACACTGATAACCATACACAAATATATATAATGAAATATATATATATATATATATATATATATATATATATATATATCTGTAAAGAGATGAGCACAGCTAAAGTATTGCCGAGCAAAACCAACATACTAAAACCAATCTTTGAGACGAACTATCTTTAGTTTCCAGGCAATGTTTTAGTGTCATAGCCTTGCCAAAAGGCGGGATAACACTTATAATCCTTCAGAAATAAAATTTCCATGTCAAATTCAATATTTAAATATTGCACTAATTACAGCATTCAATTACAACTGTAATAAACTCATTAATTATAATTTAAATTACAATAGATTCGTTTATCTTAATTTACATTTTTATTATTCAATCAACAATACTCTACGAATTTTATTAACATAAGTTTGCATTTTATTACATTCATTATTTTACATTTATTATCTTTTACCATATTAATTATAATATGCCATTACATCTAATTCCATTAATTACCAATTTAATTCCTTATTTGCAATTATAGCCAAATAAGCTTTACAATAGTTTTAATTGATTAAAATTATACCAAAAATAGTTACGGTAACATCCAAACAACATTATTAAATCATATTCTAATTATCTGTCTCATTAATAAATCATAAAATTTTAATTTCTCCCAATATTAAATTTCAAAGTCCTATTTAATTTAATTGTTTTAATTATTAAAAATTATGGGTCGTAATAAAATCTCTTTTCAATCAACTAATATCAACATTAACTTTTTCCAAAGTTATTCTTACATTATCAAATATAAGAAAAAGTTTCATAAAAAATATTCACAAATTTCTAATTTATCAAATCCCAAATCCATTTTAACTTTAAAATTAAATTAATAAAATTTCCAATTTTTTTAAATTAATTAAGATAATAAAATCATATTTTTAATTTTAATTTCAAGTATTCTCGATCAGGATCGTTACAGACTTCCATTAAAGAAATTGCATCCTTACAATTTCGATTGAGAGAAAAGTCTATAATATAAACAATAAATACTCAAAAGTTCATTCTTTAAATTTGACCAACACTGCAAAATAAACCTTTTTTTAACTTACAATTTAGTTTGTAAAATAAATATTTATACCTTCGATCCTTATTTTCTATTTGGAAAATAAGTTCATGTAATATTTACATTTTTCCCAATTTCTTCTAATTAGTACCATTACCTCAACTTCCAAAATTTTATTATTACTACAAATAACTCTTCCCAAAGTTACAAAATTTTCCTAAGCATATAATCTAAATTATCAAACTATACAATACCGTAATACCTCCTGATCGAGAGGCTACCAAAGGGCACTACATAGGTATGACACAAAACAAAGTGGTCTCGATATGGTAGGTGGCACGGCACAACTAGGCAATGCCAGGGTTGATATGCCAATTACACTTCCAGGCTCGTTGTAATGTAGAGCCGAAGTAATCGCCCCCCCCCCTTCGAGCCACACTCTTAAAAATCCAAGGGTGCACCCAATCAATCACAAAGTAATAGAATGGTAGACGATGGAGTGTGTCCGATCGGAGGAGCTACCTCACTTGGCCAGTCAATTGCTCGTGTTTTAGCCGCCTTAAGCCAACTTACGGGTGTCAGGTCCATGTATATACCTCATATAGGACGTCCCCGCCATCCTACTTCATTCTGGAATCTCCACCGCATAAACAATTGTTAAAGTGGTTTTCGGTATTGGAAGAGAGTATGATAATATCCGATCCTAGTCTCTTTAACAATCAAACGTTATTATAACACCACGCTCATTTTAAAATAGTTTATACTTCAAAACTAAAATATCATTTCCATTTCAAAACCATATCAATACGATATCATTTTTCACTTCAAATATATTCATATCCAAAATCATAGTACTTTCAAAGTTATAACACTTTCTAATCTAAAACACTTGAAATTATAACACGTTGGAAATCATAACACTTTGAAATCATAACTCTTTGGAAATCATAATACATTCCTTTGAATAGTTTAGATATTAATAATAGTATATATAATAAAACAGTTTATAAAATAAAATAGTTTATATAAAATAATTATAAGTTAAAATAGTTATAATAAAATAGTTAGTATATTAAAATAGTTTATATTAAAATAGTTTATATTAAAAATGATTTATATTAAAATAGTTTATATTAAAATAATTTATAAAGTAAAATATAAAATAGTTTTAAGTATAATTAAAAAATTACTTTATAAAATAAAATGGTTTCCTCGATTTCACGATCGATTCAAATCAAGTTGAATTCCAAAAATTCAAATTTAATTAAATCGGTTCATCAATTTCAACTCAATTCAGTTTCTAAATAAACCATTTCAAACTATATCGATTTCAAATGAAAATTTGAACCACAAAATAAACCATTTCAGTTTCAATATGTAACGACCCGGAAATGTTTAACATTTGAAATGGAATATTGAATTGATTCTAAATATATGGAGGTTAGTTTAACTTGAATGTTAAATACAAATATGGATTTGGCACTTTAAATTATTGGGTTTAATTTATTAATGATGGGTAAAAATTTGAATTTGAATTTTAAGCTTGTTAAAAATAATTTGATGGCTTAGAAAGTTAAAATGATAATACTGGAGATAATAGAAGCTTCAGAATTGAATTTGGGAATGATTTGTTCAGTTTTTAAATTATATCGCTTTAATCGATATTTAAAAATAGCCTTCCGAGGCACAATCCTGGAATTCGACGAAACCAGTTTCATTGGATCCATAATAGTTAGTTATTATCGGATTCCAATTATCATAGCAATTAGAGTTATCGTTTAACCCTGGCGGCTCAAAACGCATAGAAACTGTTTTAATCGATTTAGTATAAAAAATTGATCATTTATTTCCGTAATTTGCGCATATGATCGAATTGGTCTCCGAAACACGTTCCATCGCGTTCGAAATGGGGGTATAACACTATAAATGCCTAGCAGCACGCCTCGATTGGAGATCGGGATTTTAAGTTATACATATATATATAATAACAACATATTTTCGAAATTTTTGAATATAATAAAATTTGAAAGTCAAACTAGTCAAATTTATAAACCATACTCGAGATGTTTCAAGTATTCATCTTCCTTGAGAAGCTATCCTCGCTGGAAAAAAAAATCGTGACTTCTCTTTGCTTAGTTTTGACTTCAAAAGAAAAGAAAAGAATTTAATGGCCGAACGAAATCGCGTCACCCATCCTCCTTCCAAAATTTCATTCGCCAATTAAAATCGTGCCTCATCTCCCCCTTCAGTTTAAAATCGCAAGTCCTTCTTCCTATTTCTCTTCCATTCGATTCATGAAATTAAATAAAATAAAAAAATACAAGCAAATCGTGAAATTGGCGTTGAGGAAAAAATCAAAGTCGCGTGAACTTAGGATGGAGATGCATGGGATGGGCCATGACCTAAGGCGAGTCGCGCTTTGATAGCAGATCTGGGCTCAACTTGTTCGATTGTGGGATAGCGACTTGCTAGTTGTTGTTTTTTTTCAGTCGCAACCCTAGTATGCTCGAGATCGAGGAGGTATGGCAGTCGCGATTCAAGGAGGGGTTTCTGGTTCGTTCAGATGGTGGAGGTTGATTCACTGATGAGGTCAAAGGGGTCGGTGAGGGCTGAAGATTTGGTGAAGGAGCTGCGATCGAGTGCTGCTATCTGATGGAAGCTGCTGCGTGGTTCGCGCGTGCAGTCGCTTGCATGGATGCGCAAGCGATGGAAGGAAGTGTTGATGTAGGGTTCGACGTTGATCTAGGGCGAGTTCGTGGTTATGGCCGCGTTAGTGAGGGCATGCAACCTGGGTTCGTTTGTTTCTGCGAGGTACGGTACTTTTTAAATTCGCGATAGTTCAAATTTAATTTAAATCAATAATTTATATATGTGTGTATATATATATTTACAAATTGGGAAAATAATGATATATATAAGGTATATGCAGAGTATGATGTTTAATTTAGGTATAAATTGTATTTTCGAATAAAGTTCAAAGCTAGTTCTGATTTGCGAGAATGTTAATAATAGAAGAAAAATAATTTATTACAGTAAATATATACATATGTATTTTAAATTTACAAGTCTATTTTGAAATAATGGATTTGGTAGAAAAAATGTTTAACTAACTTATCTAAATTATTTTAGATACTAAAAGATTTTAAAAAGGGAATTTTAAAAGGAATTTGTTTAAAATTAAAAATACTAGTTTAAAATCTAAATTGTTGGTTAACTAAATTTATTAAAGGAATATGGGTTTAAGAAATTTAATTATTAGTTTAAACTAAATAAATCCATTAAATGGAAATTTATTATTCGATTGTTTCGAATATTAATAAATGTATAAATTGTTTATACATGGTTTGAAAACATGAAGGAAATAAATAGGAATGGAAATGGATCGCAAATCAGAGGTGAGATCTTCTCACTCAATCAATATCATTTTGATTTAAATTTTAAATGGTTAGATTTAAAGTTGATTGACTGTGTGCTTGTATAATTGATTGATAATAATTATTAACTGGATGATATTATATATATAGTAGTATATAGTATATATTGGAGTTGTTGATTTTCCGCATTATATAGCGGATGAGACCCTATTGCGCCGCATAATAGCGGATAATATTTTATAAATCCCATATACTGCGATATTCCACCTCGAAGTGGAATTGGTATTTAATTAGTGTGCTAACATTTGTGGATGCAGGGAAAACAAGTTGGAGGGATCCAACTGGATTCCTCAAATATTGAATTTGTTTCATATGTTGTGTGTTGATAATTTCTGTGTGATTATATTGTAATTGAAACTATTGTAGGCTAAAAATTAGCTGAATATATTTTTGGTATCATATGATGCTAGAAATAAATAACTTGGATTTTTGAAATTTAGTAGAAATTTATAGTAAATTTATTTTAGAAAATGGAATAAATTTAAAAGGAGGAATTTGTTTCAAAGGATAATAAATTGGTGTTGAAATGAATTTAGAAATCAAGTTTGAAAATTGATTTGGTATTCGTAAATAAATTTGGAAACAATTCATAATTTAATTCGGTGCTGAAAATGAATATTTAGAAATCGACTTGAAAATCATATATCAATGGATATTTAGAAGTTTAAATTCTCAATGGGAATTTATAAAGGAATTTACAGAATTGATATGTAAATTAAAATAAATCGAGAAAATTTATTAATTGATATAAATGGAAAGAGAATTCTTCCTTGGAAAGCCGAATATATTATTAAAGTAGCTTTTGAAGTATAAATTAAAGGTTCTAGAAATTGTTTGGGAAAAAATTTGTTGTTGGAAGAATTATTTTTTGAAATCATTTTAAATCTTTAAAACATGGATTTATTTAATCACTTATAGAAAGAATTATTTTAAAGATTTAACTGATATTTGTTTAGAAAATGGTTATTTAAAATAGTTATACCCTATCTACCAAATTATTTTAAAGTTAGTTTAGACTTGAAGTTTATGTAAGATATTAGTATAATATTTTTATACCTAATAATTAAGTAAGTGTTTTCAAAATAGTTTATTTCCAAGTATATATGTTTGGATAAGTAATTTGAATTATTTTAAAGCATTTAATCTCGACAGATTTTGAGTGAAAATAAATATTTGGGAAAATTTTACACGTAAAGAAAAAAAAGATTTGAAACATGTTTTCAAGATATTGAAATGTGGTCAGTAATTTGAAATTTGTTTTCAAATGGTGGAAGTGTTAAAATATATCTTGCGAATATATTTTAAAGATAAATAATTTGGGAAATTTATTTAAATTCGGTAATTGTTGTGATTGTTGATTGATGGTTAAATAACCGATTATCAATATTTGCCTTCAAACGACATTTGAATTTCGATGCGACCGGGGGTCGGATTCCAAGTGGATATCCGAAAACCACATCGAACTTTTGTGACTGTGATGGATCTTTTATTTAAAAGATCAAAGTGGAAAGTTTGTTGTGATTTGTTGAAATCTGAATGAACACTTATTTTTAAAAAATAAGCGCTCGTTATTCGGATTAGCCGGGGGAGGACCTTGTGTCATTAAAGCCATTCCGAAAAACGATACGATGAAATGGGATTACATTTGAAGACGGTGTTGAAGACCGGGTATTTTCGAAAGCGAAAGCATTACCTGTCGAATATCTCTGCACCGGGTTGCTCCGGTATAGAGATTTTATCACCCTTTGTGATTGGGATTCCGGATGTGATTACTGAATATCCGGATTGGCAATGGCTTCTTTGGAAGTGCCTCCGGTTCCGTTCGATTCCGGAATGGACTTGTATGGATGTGATGCTGGCGTTACACTTTGAGATGTAAAGCTAGTTTCTATCAAATACATTTCTGTTGGTGGCAGAGAATTTATTCTCTTAGCTTAACACCCTTCTCTAAGACGTACGAGCTCATAGGTTATGTAGTTGATGGTTACTCGTGATGCACTCCCAATTTGGTAATGTGGCACACGAAGTGCTGCTGATCATTGGTTGATCAAAGCATGACTTTGTGAAAAGTGTAGCTTTGTCGAAGAGACCTCATCGGACCTCACACCCCGGAAATGGTCGAAACAGGAAAGATGCTGCAAGGTTATGAGGGTCGCGCCCTTTAGGGTTTGTCATTTCCTTCTGGAAAAGGGTGGTGTCAGGTACGGAGCCCTGATATTTAACCTTTGTGGTTACTGCAAATACTTTTCTTTATCGTTGTTGGTGTAGAGGATCCTCGGATAAACGTCCCACAGGACCGGGGGATGACATACTCGTGTTGTAGTTACCTAGTTACAGAGGTAACCCGGCCTTGTGTTGGCAGAGAGCTGGTTAAGTTCTCAGGACGTCCCTCCAAAGGCGTACCCATGTGGCAGCAGGAAGTTCCTTAGCATAACCATTTGTTGGAAATCCAAACTCCAATACGCACCTTGTACGGTTTTAGTCGTATAACCTGCCATTTACTTATGGTGGTCACCACTGTTTAGATGGTAGCTATAGTAGGCATAGTTCGGAATGTCTATGCTGGCTAAGATCAAAATTATACTTTCGAAATGTTTTCCTACACTATGCACTAATAATAATATCAAAAGGATTTTGCATATTAAGCATGTTTGACTATCATAAGGAGAAATCTCCAATTCTGCGTTTGCATTGTGTGTGTGGCTGGAGGCCTTATGGTAGTTTCATTTTCCAAAAGCATAGCGGATTTCGTTTTATTTTCTTTGTGAAAATAACTGTTTTAAGATCTCACACCAGTCCCACGACAGATCTGGAGTTTATTGTTCCCTTTCTAAACTCTGGGTGCCCACATTTTCCACACGGGCAACTTAGAGTCAGGTTAGCAGTGATTTCAGAAGCGAAGTCAAGAAGTTGCTATGGAAATCAGGAGCAAGCTGGATGGCGAAGCGTATCACTTATATATGTAATATTTCTTTCCGCTGTTGTTGTACACTCTGATAATGTAACATGATGCAATGTAATAACTAATATTGTGATTCTGTTTTAAAGATATTTATTTATCTATTATATTTGTTCCGCTGCGATATGTGAGATTCTGTTGTTGTTTTCTTTCCTTTTTCTTCTACCTCTTCTTCTTTAAACCCTAACGATTTGGTTTTTCGGCATTCGACTATGCAGCATTTGATACAGTGGACGTATCGATGTCGACTTTCGGGAATTTAAAAATTGGGTCGTTGCAATTTGGTATCAGAGCATTTGGTTAAGCGATAACCCTGGCTCTGTTGGGTGTTACTCATTGGAGATAGAGTCAGTAGTACTCTAGAATGAGTTTGAGTGTAATAATAGATATGAGAGCATAGTTGTTAGTGAATATAAAATTGTTTTATATTGTGTTGACTTATCGGCTGGTTGTTTATAGATTCTGGTCGGTGCAGTTTGGCCAACTATATCGATAAGGGTTTCTAAACTCTTAAACAAGATAAACCGATACAGTATTGTTTTAAAATAAGGTAAATGAAATAATTTTACCAAAACAATTTTTGTATATAAAAGAAATGGTTTTCTATAAAATTTTATGGTATATGGTTGCTTGGTCGTTAGGAAGTGATGATATTGAATTGTCATCATTATTGCATGGAAATTTAATAAGAAATAATGGTATAACCAAAGATTTGGAAATAAATTCACTAAACAAATGAAATTTATAAATATGAATTGAAAGGATAAGGGAATGAATTCACATACAAATGGGATTTGTAAATGTAAATTGTAAGTGTGATTTATAATTTGAAATAAAATTCATTAATGGAATGAAATTGGTAATGTGAAGGTATAAATTAGTTTTATAAATTGAAATAAGATTTGACTTGGATCAAGGTGAATAAAAATCCAAACATGGGAAAAATAAAAATAAAATGGATTGAATTCAAGTAAACTGATATGATAATTAATTAATTCATGAAATAGGAAAGTTAAATTAGTTAAATTAAAATTCAATTGTCAATTAAAATTGCAGATAAATTCAAGTAAGTAGAAATAAATTGAAAATTTCCTTGTTATTGATAAAAATAAATTCGAGATGAATTAAGAATGAAAAGTTGAAATTTAAAATGGATAAGTGAATAAAACTAATTTAATTAAATTAGTAGATGGAATGGATTTGATAAATGAAAATCAAATCAGGGATTTAAATTGGGAAGTGTTACAAGGAAAAAATAAAAATAAATTTTAGTTTTGAATTGAAATAACTTGAAGGAAATAAATAACTTAAGTAAATATTGGATAAAAACTCGACTTACGTAAAATTGTGAAATGATTGTTGTCACGTTTTATGGAATGGTGGCGAATGAAACTTGTTTGATTAATGAAATGCAAAATGAATTGAACGGAATCAATTGGAAATGAAATAGAATAAAGAGTAAATTGAGTTGTATCAATTTAAATTAGTTATAAACTAGATTTGGATATTCTATTTAGTGAATATCGTCGAATTTGCATAGAAATGGTTTTCATTTGACGCAAACGAGATTGTATAAATTCTATAAGTGAAGGAAAACTAATAAAATTGATTTTTGAATCAGTTGAAATGGATATGAGTTCGTTTCGTTTAAGAAAAAGGAATTGAATGAAAGAAAGTGAATTGTAAATCGCTTGAATTGAATAGAAATGATATGGAATGTAGTTGTAAGCAATTAAATTTGTATTGAAACCTCATAAATTGCGTATGGGAATTATTTTGAGTGCATTGCTTATGAAAACTATGTGCTCACTATTGGAAATAAGTGAAATGTAAATGAATTTCCTATATATGTCACTTATGTGTTTAAATAGAGTAAATACAGGTACAGGAGGGCCGTTTGGCTGGATTTGGTCGCGCTAAAACGCTAATAATAAACCGATTTGCTTAAAAATGCTAAATAAGGTACGCCTATGCAATAAAAATAGGAAATATGAACTGTTTTTGTTTTTCCGACCAGGTGGGTCGATGTATATATATTTATATCTTTTGTCAAATTGCAAAAGATCCTCCGTACAAAGGGGACTCTGCCAAAAAATTTCGAAAATTTTGGGAGTTAGAAATTTTTTGAAAAGTTTTGAAAATTTTTTGTTAGCAACAAACGATTTAAAATTGGAAATTGAAGTAAATTAGTGAATGAAACTAAATTAAAAGAATGATATGAATCAGTTATGAATGAAGGATAAAATTCAATATTCAGAATGTAAATTGAATCCAAATAGAATTGAAAGTGTAAATCGAATTCGAGTGAAATTGAAAATGCAAGATTGAATGATAATGGATATAACTTCAATAGTGGAGTGAAAATGGTAAAAGAAGTATACATTGTAATTACATAAAGGAATGTGCAAAGTCATATTTGAATGTTGTAATTGGATATTATGGCTAGTAGAATATACAGGTATGTTACAGAAAAAAATTGGAATTGAGATTTTGAAGATAAATTTGAATTGCTCGACAAAAAGGTATGTATTTCAATTTCAGTATGAAATTTGGTGATTCTCTTGTCCAGCTGCTTGGCATTTTGTTTTCTTTTGGGAATTTGAGGGCCTATGGTGCCATTTTGTAGTCGTATCGAGCTAGCCACACAAAGGAGACGCTGGCGAAACTTTTCGGAAATTTAGGGAGTTAGAAAAATTTGGAGAAAATTTTGGAAATTTGAAATTTGAATTTAAATTTAAATTGTTAAAGAAAACAATGTTGTATGGAACTTATAATTGAAGTTGGGAAGTTAGTTGAATTAGTGATGGGTTGTTGATAAAAAAGATTTTCTTTGGCAAGTTGATAAAACTGTTTGGTTTGGAAAATAATAAACGGTTTGAGGATCATTCTTCTTAACTTGTAATTTCAGGACGAAATTCTTTTAAGAGGGGAAGGATGTGACGACCCGGAAATTTTTAACATTTGAAATGGAATATTTAGTTGATTTTAAATATATGGAGGTTATTTTAACTTGAATGTTAAATATAAATATGCATTTGGCACTTTAAATTATTGAGTTTGATATATTAATGATGTGTAAAAATTTGAATTTTTAATTTTAAGCTTGTAAAAAATAATTTGATGGCTTAGAAGGTCATATTGATAATACTGGAGATAATAGAAGCTTAAGAATTGAATTTGGGAATGATTTGTTCAGTTTTGAAATTATATCGTTTTAATCGATATTTAAAAATAGCCTTCCGAGGCACAGTCTCGGAATTCGATGAAACCAGTTCCATTGGATCCGTAATAGTTAGTTATTATCAGATTTCAATTTTTGTAGCAATCGGAGTTGTCGTTTAACCCTGTCGGCTCAAAATGCATAGAAATTGTTTTAATTGATTCAATATAAAAATATTGATCATTTATTCCCGTAACTTGCGCATATGATCGAATTGGGCTCCGAAACACGTTCCATTACGTTCGAAATGGTAGTATAACACTATAAACGCCTAGTGTAACAACCCGCATATTTATCGAGTTTGTATTTAAATATTTTATTTAAATATTAACTCGTTAATCGGATTTTAGTCCGAAAAGCTACTTTTTGCAAACGGTCAAATTAGGACTCGAGACCACTTCCATTGAGTTCGAAATGTCGTTTACAACTTTTTAAGTATAAACATCGATAGGTTTGGAGTTAGTGAAATTTCACTAACTTTTCCCGCTTTGGACTTTGGGTTAGTTTAGCCTATTAAGCCCAAGTTCCAACCCTCTTCTCCTCACTCTTCATAAATTTCCTAACTAATCAAGCTTTGGCATTAATGGTGGAGGGAATGGGAAATTAAAACTCCAAGCACAAATTCAATTGCAAATCCAACATTCAACTCCAAATTCAAGTAGAAGATATTGGATTCAAGCTTTGGATTGCTTCTCCTTGCTTTCAAGCTTCATCTTCATAAACTTTAGTGCAAAGGTGAGATTTTTGTCTCACAAATCTAGTCTATATCTATCTTGGACTGTTGGGAATGATTCCCTATCACTTTAGCATGCATATTTGCTTTTGGTTTGGATTGGATTGGCGAAAAACTCCGATTTTTGGTGTTTGGGTGAAATTTCTGCATTTAGGTCGTTCTGGCCGTTTTTAGCTCGCTCGGAGTTAGGTCGTGTGGACCTTAGGTCGTAGGTCGCGTACGAGTTAACCCCTAGGTCGTTCTGGCCATTTTCGTGTTTTCGGAGTTAGGTCGCTCAGGACCTTAGGTCGTAGGTCGTATGGCCGTTAGGTCGCTCTGCTTTGGCTCTGGCCATTTTTGCTCACTCGCAGTTAGGTCGCTCACAACCTAGGACTTAGGTCGCTCGCGAGTTAGTACCATAGGTCGCTGGGCCATCTAAATGCTTGTTCGGTGTTAGGTCATAGGTCGTATGGACCTTAGGTCGTAGGTCGCTCGGTCTCTCACTTCGCTAGGTCGCTAGCTCGTAGCTCGCAGCTCGCGTTTGAGCTTAGGTCGTAGGTCGTGGGTAGGTGGGTCGTAGGTCGCTCGCCTATATCCTCTGGCCATTTCATCCCTAGGTCGCTTGACCTCTAGGTCGCGGGTACCATTAGGTCGCTCGGCCTTGTTTAGTGCTAGGTCGCTGGACCATTTAGGTCGTTCGACCCTTAGGTCGCGGGTTTTTAGGTCGTTAGGTCGTTAGGCCGTTAACCCACTAGGTCGCATGACCTATAACCTGTTAGGTCGCTCGACCGTTTACTCCATTAGGTCGCCCAACCCTACTACAAGTATTAGGTCGTATGACCTTGTTACACTAGGTCGCTCGACCCTATTCCCCTTAGGTCGTTAGACCTCATTTTGTCTTCACTAGGTCGTACCGTTTTGGTCGGGGCGCTGCCCCGCACCCCGCCGGGGGCGCTGCCCCCTGGACCCCCGCGACCTGACCGGGCAGGTCGAACCCCGTAAGCGGTGGCGTTGCCCCCGCACCCCCACCTTGGGGGGTTGCCACCCCCCCCGGACCCCCCTCCGTAGGGGATCTTATCTGAAAAATATTGAGCTGATTTCCTTGGATTTTATTCGCATCTCCGTATGCGATCTTTGTGACTGATTGTTTCTACACTTGCTTATGTGTTTTGTCACTTTATAATATAAAGGTTTCAATACTAGTAGTAAATATCAAAACTCTTTTAACAAACAATTTCAACTCTATTTTTAATAACAAAGCTCTTTTCTTAAACCGTTTTCCAATCTATTAGTATATATAAGCCTTTACCTCACTCGGATGAGAAATCCAATTAAACGACTTAGTAAAACAAGTGGTATGAAACGCTTGCGTTTACTTCGTCGGTTAATTCTTGGACTTGTTCGATTGAACCTCTTGTGACAATTTTATTAGTGAAGATTTACAGTTTGTTCGTAAATATTTAAGTTAAGCAAGTGGTTATAGGACATGAAGCTAAACTTCTATATTTACTAGCTTAGTGTAATTGACACTTCTCGTTGATCTTGATGATCGCTTTATGAATTAGACTAGCAATTGCGCGATGTCTCTTTCATTGCAAGGTTAGACTAGACACCACTTGTGTGATTCCATTCACACATACCTTTCTGCTTTTTGGTTAGTCTTGACCTCAATCTGTGTGATTCCACTCACACATGTGGGGTAGCTCCCCTTGGTCTTCGGACCGTCATGTGATAGGCCTCTTTCCCTTTTTATGATTTCTGGATTTCTCGTGTTGATTTCTGGAATTTATGTCATTGACTTGTTATGAGTACAAGTTTAGGGTATGATGCCCTCTTCGAATCTTTGAGAAGATTCTTGTGATATTGATTATCTCTTATTGATTGATCTTCTGTTGATCATTATTTACATACTTATAGTGGTATGTCGTTATGGATGTTTATGTTTATGCCATATCTTTTATGTTATATCATGTCATCTGATATTTATAGCTAGACTGATCCGTTTATTATTTTCTTAAATAATACTCGGGTCAGACCGAGATGTTACAGGTGCTTCTGCTTGACTTCTTCCCAGGGATTCATCACTCTGACTTTTGGCTAACTGTTTAGATTAGCAGTTTTTGTTGTATACACTTGAGATATAGACTCATAGTTGTATTCTTTTGTATAGCACGTGTTGCTATTCTTTTGTATTATCGTGGATCTCACTGACCACTACTCTGATGTACACTTTCATGTGTTAGTTATATATTCATATCTTCTTCCGCCTTTGTGATATGGATATCTGTGACTGATTTGTGATATGATTATTTCTATGTTTGTTTCCGAAGATTATTTATAGCCACCGTGTGATAAGCAATTACATGGATGGTCGCTCCTCAACAGCCTTATTCTCCGTGCTAGTTGACAGCACTACTCCGGAGTGTTCTTGGCTAGCGTGGGTATAGAGGTGGGGCATCACACCTAGCGGCACGCCTTGATTGGAGATCGGGATTTTAAGTTATATATACATATAATAACAAGATATTTTGGAAATTTTTGAATATAATAAAATTTGAAAGTCAAACTAGTCAAATTTATTAACCATACTAGAGATGTTTCCAGTATTCATCTTCCTAGAGAAGGTATCCCCGTTGGAAAAAAAAATCGTGACTTCTCTTTGCTTAGTTTTGACTTCAAAAGAAAAGAAAAAAATTTAATGGCCAAATGAAATCGCGTCTCCCATCCTCCTTCCAAAATTTTATTCGCGAATTAAAATCGTTCCTCATCTCCTCCTTCAGTTTAAAATTGCAAGTCCTTCTTCCTATTTCTCCTCTATTCGATTCAAGAAATTAAATAAAAAAAATACAAGCAAATCGTGAAATTGGCGTTGAGGCAAAAATCAAAGTCGCTGAGCTTGGGATGGAGATGCGTGGGATGGGCCGCGACCTAAGGCGAGTCGCGATTTGATAGTAGATCTTTGACGACCCGAAATTTTTGGGCAATATAAATTTAATAATCTGCGTTAACATTAAATAGACTTGATAATTTGTGTTAATAAAGATTGAATTGATTTAATAATTTTCTTTTAATTAATATTAGTCGACGAATTTTATCTTTTAAAAAGTTAATAAATTGTTTTCTATTTATAATTTATATATTTGTCTACATTATAAATAGATAATCTTTGGTTTGAATTTGATTAATAAATAAATCTTGTTTTCAAATTCTATCATACATCTTGGTAATTTGGAAATTTTGATTTGAATTTAATATAAATCTTTTCAAAGATATTAATAAATAACTATATAATTTTAAAATACTTAGGATAAAAGTTTATAAGCTTTGTTTTATTTTCATTTTAAATATTTCGTGATAAATATGATTTGAAATATAATAATAAGATAATCTCTTTTATAAATTATTATTTTAACCAATATTAAAATTGTATTGTTCATATATATAAATATATATGGATTTTAATATAAATGAAATTTGTTATTTTCAAAATTTAATATGCAGTTATATATATACATATATAACTTGATTTTAACGGTGGACTTTTGAATATGATTTGAATTTGAATTTAATTGTGAAATTCAAAAGGGTAGATATTTAAAATGTTTGGATTTTAAAATATATATAAGCTTTCATCTTAAAGAAATTGTTATGCACTTAAATAAGTATTTGTAAATTAATAAATTAAGTTAAAAAGCTTTTATTAACATTTAAAATAAAAGGAAAATAGTTAAGGAGCAAGTGTAATTACGTTAAGTAATTTAATAACATGTGGTAAGTAATGAATAAAAAATATGACAAATGTTAATGCATTAAGACAAGTGTCCAATTTAATTTTCATTTTTCCTTTATTTTAATGAAAATAAAAAATTCACTTATATAAACACATTTTCTTCTCATCCTCATTTTTTTTCCAATTCTTTTTCAAAGCTTAAAAAAAACTTTAGCTGCAAAAATATTTCAACAAAACACAAATCATTAATCAAAACATGTAAAGACTGAAACCAGAGGAATTCAAATCTTAAGCAAGGCAATCCTTCTTTACAAATTCAACATAAAAATTTCAAGTTCAACCTAGATAATGCAAGTAGATCAAAATGAATTTAAATTTGCAGTTTTCAAGTGAAGTTGCAAATTTCAAAACTCTGTCTCCCCGATCAAATTTTCACTGTGAGTATCTTCACTCTTTTTTAAGCCTAATTTTCTTAATTATCTGATGCAAGGAATAAATAATGATAGCAAAGTTGTGATATTGTTTTGCATGTATGGAAATTGAATTTTTGTTGTAACGACCCGAAAATTTCGTTAACTAAATTTGTCATATTTTCTATAATTTTTAATAAAATGAATGTTAGAAATTTGGTGTTGCCATTTGTTCTTATTAAAAGTTAACAATTTAAAATGAGATTTCCAATTCAATAAAATAATGTAAGTATTGTGGTTTAAATTTTGAATGGAATATGTGAAAACAAGAGTAATTATGGAATAATATGTTATTTATTTAGAGTATTGAATAAAAAAAAAATTGTAAGCCAATTTTAATTAATGGTAATAATGCGATATAAGCTAATAAATTTGATCTCAATGCGATAACCATTTAATGAAGGTAATGAAACAGGATTTAGGAAAACGTATACTAGGTATAAATCAAATAGAAGGAAACAAACGTATATATCGAACTGATTTATGAATAAATACTTTGGATAGTAATTGAATGTACAGTAATGGTAATTTAAAACCTATTTATAGTAAGACTGCACAAGATTCAATAAATTAAGTGGTGGAAAGATTTTTCCGAGATATACTTTGAAGATGTGAAATTAAAGGTGAATATTAAAATTGGTTAATGTAAAATAACATTGATTAACCGTAAATGGGAATAAATTTGAAAATAAAAATTTATGTACAAGTGGGTGAAAGTAAAGATAAGGGTTAAGAGTGTTGGAATAGGTATATTAGAATAACTATAAAGTGTAAATGTACGTATTTATAGCAACATGAATTATCGAAGGAAAATAATTGGTAAACGGGGTTTGGGCTAAGGAAATGTTATTGATTGTTTTGAAACCTTATTTATTATGGGAAATTAATTTAGCATAAGAAAAACCAATGCAAATATCTAATTTATCAGTAAAGCAATAATAATAAATAGTAATCAATGCAAATTTATGTAACAATAGAATGTGAAATTTGCGGAATAGACGCAAAGTATATATGAGTTGCTAAAAGTATGCATAATAAGTGCAAATTTAATAAATCAATGTCCTGTAGAGGTTGGAGTATGGTTAGTAATAAAAGCTTTTAAAGGAAAAACCTTTAATTTATAAATGAAAATCAATGCATTAAATTAGGTGTAACTGAATGCATGTAAATAATTTTGTAAGCATAAGTTAATAAACAATTTATTTGTGCATACCCGATTTAATTGAAATAACAGGAAAGACAAGAACTTGATTTGCCTAGGTATATATATTGATAAACTATAACTAAATAGAAAGTTTGGTAGTAAATAGGATATAAGAAGACAAAGGCAACTAGTAAATTAATAAATGAATTCATAATAATAAGTAGTAATTAATGCATATATATTTGGCATTAGTGATAATTACAAAATTTTACCCATTTATCTAATTTATTTAATTGAATCTAAATCTATGGCAACATTGTTGTAATGATGGTTGTAAGTGAATTTGAATGTAAAAGGGTAACAATTATTTAGGTTAACCATTGTGAGTATGTTAAGTTAAGAATGGCAATCGATTGAAATAAATCTAAATTAATTATTTTGTTTTGGTTAACGTGTTCTAGTTAATAAAGGGGAGTTTATAAGAAATGAAGCATGCACTAATGACATGTGTTATAATTCAAATGTTATTTATACCCATAAAATGTCTATTTACTGAATAGAAAGATTTTAAATCAATAAGCGAATTTATTGAGGTTCCAGTTTATAATTTATAACATTTAATGTAGACTCAATTACAATTAATTGACTTAAATCGTGCAGTTAGCGTAGGTTTGTTTTGTAATAGGAGTAGTTAATCCTATAAGATGAAGTTAATGCTAATTCTATTTATAATTGGACCATTTGTTGATATATATTATAGAAAAGCAAGATGTATAAATTTAATTAAAGTATCAACATTCAACAATTGTAATTATTGAAAATTAAAATGGAATTTGAGGATAAGAAGGTGAAACCATGAACAAATGTTAATGCATCCTTATTACTGGTAAAAGATGAGTATATAAGAGTTTGAAAATCAAAAATAGGTTTTTGAAAACTTAATTTATAATTTCTAAATATAAGGAAGTGGAGAAATTAACACTGCAATGGATAGACTTATCAGCTTTTAATTTACATCTAAATTTGTTTAGATCAATTTGGAAATTAATAAAATTGTGAATATATTTTGAAACGTAAACGAAACGTCTAGATTTACATTTGTGTATACGTTAAAATAAAATGTAAATGATAAGGAATTTATTTATTTCCTAAATCCGTAACGTGTGTAATTAATATTATTTATCTTTTGGGACCACTTCCGTTTGCACGTTAAAATTCGTACACACCTATTCTTTTGCGATCTATCTATAAATAGACGATCAAAAAAAAAACCTAGCCTCCATCTTCTATCATTTGTCTGTACGTTCTTTTCTTCAACTCCTTCTCCTCCTTAAATGGATGCAAACCTAGATCTATTTCAATTCAAAATTGTAAATGAAATTTCAAAATATCCAGAAAATTCCAGAAAAATATATGTCGATGTTCTCGAGATGCGTAATCTGCTGGTGCAATTTGTTTCTCGATTCAAGTTGTCATTTATCCAGAAATCTATGGGTTAGTCTCGGTCGTTCTTTGGGTAGAAGTTGATCGGGCGGATCTACGATTTCAGTGCGATCGGAGGTGATCATTGAGTAGAGGTCATCGAGCAGGCCAGATCCATGCGACTACTTAGGTCATAAAGTGGTAGGTTGCGTGAAAAATCGATGACGGAAGGGACGGTTTCACTCTCGGCCTGGGGCTGCGTGGAGGCGCCGTGGAGGACCGGACTTGGGTGGAGGGGGTGGCCGGCGATGGCAAACTCGTTGGTGAAGTTGGATCATGACGTCGTCGAACGTGGAGGCGGCATAAATTCGTGATAGAGTGGCGGCCAGTTAGGGTTTCGTTCTGCGTATGGGTTTAGGTTGGAGACGCGTGCTGCCGCGTGAAGAAAGGGGTGGGGACGTGGCATATTTTTATTAGTTTGGTAAGTTTGTATTATTTTAATTTTATTTTGTTTTCAAATCGTTTAAAATGAATAACTTTTTCATACGTGATCCGATTCACGCGGAATTTTTTTTGTTAGGACGTAATTAAATTCCGGATCTGTTGGCGCTGGTTTGGAACGATTTGGAGACCGCCGAATTTTTGGGTCTAAATCGGATTTAAATTCGATTTAAATTCAAAAGGTGAGTGTTTTAACCCACTCACAACTTCTAAAAGTTTTTATGTTTGTTAAATTTATTTTAGATATGAGTAGAGATTTATTTATGACTGTTTGGCATGTTTGATTCATCATATCTGTTAAATCGCATTTATTTAATATAACTGTTCATTAAATTTTATTACTATATATAGATTGACAGTTATAGTTATTTATTTGCAGATAAACTGTTAGTTTAATAGTTGTTAAATTTATTTTTGAATATAACTGCCAGTTATTACCTGTTATATATTATCGGATATATATTGATATTGTTTGTTATTGGATGATGATTGTGATTTGGATGATGGATGATGATGGATGAATGGATGTTTTATTTTATATCATTAAACTACAAGTTATCCTGCATTTTTCGTTCCATTCGGGATTGTGGTTTGAAATGATATACAACCGCCAATTTTTATTTTTAATTTGCGGATTAAAATGATAAACATCCGTATCACTTGACCATAGGATAGAAAATTATATACAGGCACCGTGGTCTATATATAAAATATTTTAAAGTAATTTCTATGGTTTGGATGGGACACGGTTTATAAAAAAATCTAAGTTTTGATATTTTATAAATAATATTCTTCTACATATATACATATGAAGTTAAAAATTTTGAATTTAGGCTGTGTATAAATCTATTAAATAAAAATGGAAAAATTGAGAAAATGGATTTTGATAATTTATATTATATGTTTAAGGTTGGAAATTTTAAGGTATGATATTTATAACTGGAGTTTTTCCAAGATAAATTTAAACTAATATTCTAGTATAATTAAATTTAAGGAAATATTAAATTTCTAGAAATTGGAGTTGTATTTATGGATTTTTATGTGAATATTCAAGACTAAATAATAGAACAATTGATTTGTTGAAAGAATAAAATTCCAACTTTAGTTTTGAAATATTAATACTCCAAATGGATATATATATATAGAAATTGAAATGGTTTTGGAACTTGAAAGTGATATTTAAATTATGGTTTAGACTTTAAATAAGGAAATATATTTGTAAAGCCATGGAAATTATTTTTCTTTAAAAAGTAACCTTAAAGTCAAACCATTTATTTTATATACCGTTGAATAGCCAAATCATTCAAGTTTTAGAAGTTATGGTTTTAGAAGTATGAATTCCGAAATATTAGGTTTTGAAAGTATAATCCAAATGTTTGGTTTCCAGATATTTTAAATTTTAAACCAGTATGATTTTGGGAAAGAATTATATTTGAGATAAAAGGATATCATATTGTTTGGGTTTTAAATTGATATCGTATTCATAGTTTTGAAATGGAAAATTTTACTCTGGATTTTAAGTATAAAATATTTTTAAATGACCGCGGTGTTATAATAACGATGGGTTGGCAAAGAGACCGGGATCGGATATGGACATACTCTCTGTCAATACCGAAAACCACTTTGACTAACCGTGTACGCAGTGGAGATTCCAGAATGAAGTAGGTTGGTGGCGGCGTTTCCTGCAAGGTAAATACATGGATCCGACTCCCGTGAGTTGGCATAAGGTGGCAAAAACATGAGCGATTCTCGGGCCAATGAGGTCATTCCTCTAATCGGACACTCCTCTTCGATATTATACTTTGACTTTGGATTGTTTCAGTGGCCACTTCTACTTTGATTTTTGGGGGAGTTTGTTCGAGGTGGGCGGTAGCTGCGGCTATGCGTTTCCATCAGCCCGGATAGCAATTGGTATATCTACCCTGGCGTTGCCTAGTTGTGCCGTGTCACCTACCCTAGTACGCCTTATACGATTTTGGTTTTGTACCATACCTATGCAGTGCCCTTTGACGACGCCCAGTACGGGGGAGATTACGGTACTTTATAGACTATGGGAATATATTCTGTGTTAAGGGCTATATGGGTAACCCCTTAACGCTATTAAAAAGTAAGTTTATTTTATAAATAGACACTATTATAATAGCGCAATATACTACATAGTAAATAGTTTAACGGATCCTTAAGAGATGTAAATCTCGAGCATCTTTTGAGTTACAGCACTCATATTTATTTCTGTAATTTAACTCACATAAGATCTTTTAGTTCTGACTCGAGTGTTTTGTCTTTTCAATTCGCTCGGGTCAGTCCGAGCGTTTCAGGATCGAAGACTTTAGCTCTGGAGGACGAAGACGTAGATTTGTATTACTATTATCTACTATATTATTCCACTACACCATTTAATTCCGCTGCATTGATTATATTGGTATGTGTAACTCTGATATTTATTGTACAAGTAGAATAAAATATTTTGTAAAACAGTTTCATGAACTGTATATTTAATTATTATATTTTTATCCTTCCGCTGTGAGATTCTGTTTTGTTTTATTTCTTCTCTGTTTTTCTTATTTACCCCATAACAATCCGCCCTTCCGTATGGTTTGAATTGGCACGTGTGTCGGTTTAAAGTGTGCGAAAAGGCGGGATGTTACAGTTGGTATCAGAGCCAGGTTTAGCGATAAACCTTGGCTTTGTGGGGTTTGACTCTTCGTTAATAGGGTAGTAATACCTTATGGGAGTCGCTGAGTGTATATATGAGAGAGCGTATTTGTTAGTGTTATAAAAAGGTTTTAATATTGTGTTAATTTGTTCTGTTTCGTATTTATAAATTCTGGTTGGTGCATGGGACGCTGTGACATCAATAGGGATTTCTAAACACTTAATAGGACAGACGGACATAATATTTGTTTTTAATATAGGTGAATGAAATAACTTCGCCTATTATATTTTCTATATATAAAATATTTTATTAAGGTATTATATATATATATATATTGTTGGTTTCAATAGATTGGTTGTTAGGAATAAAATTTTAAATAATAGGTAAAATGAGATTGAAATTAAAATCAATGAAATTTGGAAATTTTAGGACTTAAGTCTGGGATTTTGGAAATTTGCTTTCAAAGGATTTATGAATTATAATAATTTTGTTTTTAAGTATTTTCTTATATAAATATTTAGTATAATTTGGAAGAATTATTTTAAAGAAGATTTTGGAGAAAATAAGTTATGTACTTTCCTCTCTGTCGTTGGAAAATAATTTCGGTGATGGCGGCCGCATCATCGACTTCTATTTTCGAGTTTCGAAGGGGAAAGGCCACTGTAGTAATTCTACTGCAGCTTTATTTTGAAAATATCTAAATTTTAATTGTTTTAAATAAAACTAGAGGTACATAAGTTATAAGAATATATTTATCTATTAAAATTTAACCCGGTATTTAATTCTTAATTTCCATTAATTAATTGTTTCAATTATGGTAGTGAAACAGAATTTAATTAATAATTGAAACCCTAAATAAAATAAGAGACTTAAATGCTAAGTTATAAAGGAAGTTAAAATTTTAACTTATAATAAAATGGTAAAGATCTATTGAACAACGAATGAATTAAAGAATTGACATAACTTGTATAAGTTCAATTGCATTTTCTTTAACATATATAACTTACCAAATATGAAAAGTTGAAATGTTAAATTAGAAGAATGGAATAGAATATTATACAAGTAGAAATTGTGAAATTAATGAAGTATTCAATGAATTGCTATTATAAATAAGAATTTAATGGTATAAACTTAAGTTATAATTGAAATTTTACTAAAATTAAAGGTAAGTATTATAAATAGGTGATTTAAACTTAAGTAAATAAAATGAAATTCTTTAATAATAAGGATTGATGTGTAGGGTTATAAACATAAGTATGATATAAATGCTACTAGTTTAATAAAATAAAAGTAGGTAATATAAATAGATGACTGCAAACCCTTGTTAATGAGTTAATAAAATCCTTTATTTATAAGAATGGAGGTTATAAGGTTAAGAATTTAAGTGTAATTAAAAAAAAGGGTTACTGCAATTTAATATAATAGCATGTAAGCATTTAATAAATGATTGAATTTGAGAAGTGCATTAAATGTAATACAAATAAAAGAGACTTACATAACCTAAATAAAATAAAAATGAATAATGGTAAGTAATAAGTAGAAATAAGGAAACAACCATTGAATGAGAAATAAAATTTGAAGTTTTCTAGAAATAAATGTAAATTATAAAAATGAAAATTTATGTGGGTTGAATAAAAGAAAAGAAATCAAACAATTAAAGTATGTAATGAATTTATATAAGTTGAATTGGTTTGTTGGTTTAAATCGATATTGTTTACTTTATAGTTGGCTGGGTAAGGAAATTTGAAGTTGTTGGATGAATAAATAATCTATTTTTGTCTCATCTAAGACTGTTGAGTAAATGATGCACTGGATAGTTATTTTTCATTCCATACCATTTCAAGTTTTGAACCCGAACAACTATTTGCTTGTTTGATTGAATGGTTGTTTTGTTTTGTTGTGTATGCTGTTTGTCGAAATTGATGATTGTGTATTTATTGTTGTTAGTAGTTGAAACCATGAAAATATTTCACTTTATATAAATAGTTAACCTTTTTAGATTACATAAGTGAAATGCAGGTAAGGAAGCAATTGTTACTGCTTTTGTTTCCATAAATTAAGCGTAATTTGCCCAACAAATAGGTACGTTCCCGGTTTACGTTTTGTAGCGCTATTTTTATATATTTTCCTGTGTTGGGATATACTATTTTGAATATTCTATATGATACTTTTTGTTATATTTTGGTATTATATTTTTTTCCGAGCCTCTCCGTACAAAGGAGACTCTGCCAAAATTTTCCGTAAATTTTGGACTTAGAATTATGTTGAAAATGTTTTCCAAACTTTAATTATTTAAGTATAAAGGATATAATGATTATAAAATGGGTATATTTTATTTAAGGTAATAAATTTAGTAAATTACTGTTTATAAGTCAAATATTTTGAATAAGATGTATTGTTATTTAATTCTTTCTTCTTTTCCTTTTCGGGGACGAAAAGTTTTGAGTGGGGGAGAGTGTAACGACCCGAAAATTTCGTTAACTAAATTAGTCATATTTTCCATAATTTTTAATAAAATGAATGTTAGAAATTTGGTGTTGCCATTTGTTCTTATTAAAAGTTAACAATTTAAAATGAGATTTCCAATTCAATAAAATAATGTAAATATTGTGGTTTAAATTTTGAATGGAATATGTGAAAACAAGAGTAATTATGGAATAATATGTTATTTATTTAGAGTATGGAATATAAAAAATTGTAAGCCAATTTTAATTAATGGTAATAATGCGATATAAGCTAATAAATTTGATCTCAATGCGATAACCATTTAACGAAGGTAATGAAACAGGATTTAGGAAAACGTATACTAGGTATAAATCAAATAGAAGCAAACAAACGTATATATCGAACTGATTTATGAATAAATACTTTGGATAGTAATTGAGTGTACAGTAATGGTAATTTAAAATCTATTTATAGTAAGACTGCACAAGATTCAGTAATTTAAGTGGTGGAAAGATTTTTCCTCGATATACTTTGAAGATGTGAAATTAATGGTGAATATTAAAATTGGTTAATGTAAAATAACATTGATTAACCGTAAATGGGAATAAATTTGAAAATAAAAATTTATGTACAAGTGGGTGAAAGTAAAGATAAGGGTTAAGAGTGTTGGAATAGGTATATTAGAATAACTATAAAGTGTAAATGTACGTATTTATAGCAACATGAATTATCGAAGGAAAATAATTGGTAAACGGGGTTTGGGCTAAGAAAATGTTATTGATTGTTTTGAAACCTTATTTATTATGGGAAATTAATTTAGCATAAGCAAAACCAATGCAAATATCTAATTTATCAGTAAAGCAATAATAATAAATAGTAATCAATGCAAATTTATGTAACAATAGAATGTGAAATTTGTGGAATAGACGCAAAGTATATATGAGTTGCTAAAAGTATGCATAATAAGTGCAAATTTAATAAATCAATGTCCTGTAGAGGTTGGAGTATGGTTAGTAATAAAAGCTTTTAAAGGAAAAACCTTTAATTTATAAATGAAAATCAATGCATTAAATTAGGTATAACTGAATGCATGTAAATAATTTTGTAAGCATAAGTTAATAAACAATTTATTTATGCATACCCGATTTAATTGAAATAACATAAAAGACAAGAACTTGATTTGCCTAGGTATATATATTGATAAACTATAACTAAATAGAAAGTTTGGTAGTAAATAGGATATAAGAAGACAAAGGCAACTAGTAAATTAATAAATGAATTCATAATAATAAGTAGTAATTAATGCATATATATTTGGCATTAGTGATAATTACAAAACTTTACCCATTTATCTAATTTATTTAATTGAATCTAAATCTACGGCAACATTGTTGTAATAATGGTTGTAAGTGAATTTGAATGTAAAAGGGTAATAATTATTTAGGTTAACCATTGTGAGTATGTTAAGTTAAGAATGGCAATCGATTGAAATAAATCTAAATTAATTATTTTGTTTTGGTTAATGTGTTCTAGTTAATAAAGGGGAGTTTATAAGAAATGAAGCATGCACTAATGACATGTGTTATAATTCAAATGTTATTTATACCCATAAAATGCCTATTTACTGAATAGAAAGATATTAAATCAATAAGCGAATTTATTGAGGTTCCAGTTTATAATTTATAACATATAATGTAGACTCAATTACAATTAATTGACTTAAATCGTGCAGTTAGCGTAGGTTTGTTTTGTAATAGGAGTAGTTAATCCTATAAGATGAAGTTAATGCTAATTCTATTTATAATTGGACCATTTGTTGATATAGATTATAGAAAGCAAGATGTATAAATTTAATTAAAGTATCAACATTCAACAATTGTAATTATTGAAAATTAAAATGGAATTTGAGGATAATAAGGTGAAACCATGAACAAATGTTAATGCATCCTTATTACTGGTAAAAGATGAGTATATAAGAGTTTGAAAACCAAAAATAGGGTTTTGAAAACTTAATTTATAATTTCTAAATATAAGGAAGTGGAGAAATTAACACGCAATGGATAGACTTGTCAGCTTTTAATTTACATCTAAATTTGTTTAGATCAATTTGGAAATTAATAAAATTGGGGATATATTTTGAAACGTAAACGAAACGTCTAGATTTACATTTGTGTATACGTTAAAATAAAATGTAAATGATAAGGAATTTATTTATTTCCTAAATCCGTAACGTGTGTAATTAATATTATTTATCTTTTGGGACCACTTCCGTTTGCACGTTAAAATTCGTGCACACCTATTCTTTTGCGATCTATCTATAAATAGACGATCAAAAAAATCCTAGCCTCCATCTTCTATCATTTGTCTGTACGTTCTTTTCTTCAACTCCTTCTCCTCCTCAAATGGATGCAAACCTAGATCTATTTCAATTCAAAATTGTAAATGAAATTTCAAAATCTCCAGAAAATTCCAGAAAAATATATGTCGATGTTCTCGAGATGCGTAATCTGCTGGTGCAATTTGTTTCTCGATTCAAGTTGTCGTTTGTCCAGAAATCTATGGGTTAGTCTCGGCCGTTCTTTGGGTAGAAGTTGATCGGGCGGTGGATCTACGATTTCAGTATGATCGGAGGTGATCATTGAGTAGAGGTCGTCGAGCAGGCCAGATCCATGCAGCTACTTAGGTCGTAAAGTGGTAGGTTGCGTGAAAAATCGATGATGGAAGGGACGGTTTCACTCTCGGCCTGGGGCTGCGTGGAGGCGCCGTGGAGGACCGGTCTTGGGTGAAGGGGGCGGCCGGCGATGGCAAACTCGTTGGTGAAGTTGGATCATGACGTCGTCGAACGTGGGGGCGGCAGAAATTCGTGATAGAGTGGCGGCCAGTTAGGGTTTCGTTCTGCGTATGGGTTTAGGTTGGAGACGCGTGCTGCCGCGTGAAGAAAGGGGTGGGGACGTGGCATATTTTTATTAGTTAGGTAAGTTTGTTTTATTTTAATTTTATTTTTTTTTCAAATCGTTTAAAATGAATAACTTTTTCATACGTGATCCGATTCACGCGAATTTTTTTTTGTTAGGATCGTAATTAAATTCCGGATCAGTTGGCGCTTGTTTGGAACGATTTGGAGACCGTCGAATTTTTGGGTTTAAATCGGATTTAAATTCGATTTAAATTCAAAAGGTGAGTGTTTTAACCCACTCACAACTTCTAAAAGTTTTTATGTTTGTTAAATTTATTTTAGATATGAGTAGAGATTTATTTATGACTGTTTGGCATGTTTTATTCATCATATCTGTTAAATCGCATTTATTTAATATAACTGATCATTAAATTCTATTACTACATATAGATTGACAGTTATAGTTATTTATTTGCAGATAAACTGTTAGTTTAATAGTTGTTAAATTTATTTTTGAATATAACTGCCAGTTATTACCTGTTATGTATTATCGGATATATATTGATATTGTTTGTTATTGGATGATGGATGATGATGGATGAATGGATGTTTTATTTTATATCATTAAACTACAAGTTATCCTGCATTTTTCGTTCCATTCGGGATTGTCGTTTGAAATGATATACAACCGCAAATTTTTATTTTTAACTTGCGGATTGAAATGATAAACATCCGTATCACTTGACCATAGGATAGAAAATTATATACAGGCATCGTGGTCTATATATAAAATATTTTAAAGTAATTTCTATGGTTTGGATGGGATACGGTTTATAAAATTTTTTAAGTTTTGATATTTTATAAATAATTTTCTTCTACATATATACATATGAAGTTAAAATTTTTGAATTTAGGCTGTGTATAAATCTGTTAAATAAAAATGGAAAAATTGAGAAAATGGATTTTGATAATTTATATTATATGTTTAAGGTTGGAAATTTTAAGGTATGATATTTATAACTGGAGTTTTTTCAAGATAAATTTAAATGAATAATCTAGTATAATTAAATTTAAGGAAATATTAAATTTCTAGAAATTGGAGTTGTATTTATGGATTTTTATGTGAATATTCAAGACTAAATAATAGAACAATTGATTTGTTGAAAGAATAAAATTCCAACTTTAGTTTTGAAATATTAATACTCCAAATGGATATATATATATATATATATAGAAATTGAAATGGTTTTGGAACATGAAAGTGATATTTAAATTATGGTTTAGACTTTAAATAAGGAAATATATTTGTAAAGCAATGGAAATTATTTTTCTTTAAAAAGTAACCTTAAAGTCAAACCATTTATTTTATATACCGTTGAATAGCCAAACCATTCAAGTTTTAGAAGTTATGGTTTTAGAAGTATGAATTCCGAAATATTAGGTTTTGAAAGCATAATCCAAATGTTTGGTTTCCAGATATTTTAAATTTTAAACCAGTATGATTTTGGGAAAGAATTATATTTGAGATAAAAGGATATCATATTGTTTGGGTTTTAAATTGATGTCGTATTCATAGTTTTGAAATGGAAAATTTTACTCTGGATTTTAAGTATAAAATATTTTTAAATGACCGCGGTGTTATAATAACGATGGGTTGGCAAAGAGACCAGGATCGGATATGGACATACTCTCTGTCGATACCGAAAACCACTTTGACTAACCGTGTATGCGGTGGAGATTCCAGAATGAAGTAGGTTGGTGGCGGCGTTTCTTGCAAGGTAAATACGTGGATCCGACTCCCATGAGTTGGCATAAGGTGGCTAAAACAGGAGCGATTCTCGGGCCAATGAGGTCATTCCTCTGATCGAACACTCCTTTTCAACATTATACTTTGACTTTGGATTGTTTCAGTGGCCACTTTTACTTTGATTTTTGAGGGAGTTTGTTCGAGGTGGGCGGTAGCTGCGGCTATGGTTTCCATCAGCCCGGATAGCAATTGGTATATCTACCCTGGCATTGCCTAGTTGTGCCGTGTCACCTACCCTAGCGCGCCTTATACGATTTTGGTTTTGTACCATACCTATGGAGTGCCCTCTGACGACGTCCAGTACGGGGGAGATTAGGGTACTTTATAGACTATGGGAATATATTCTGTGTTAAGGGCTATATGGGTAACCCCTTAACGCTATTAAAAAGTAAGTTTATTTTATAAGTAGTCACTATTATAATAGCGCAATATACTACATAGTAAATAGTTTAACGGATCCTTAAGAGATGTAAATCCCGAGCATCTTTTGAGTTACAACACTCATATTTATTTCTGTAATTTAACTCACATAAGATCTTTTAGTTCTGACTCGAGTGTTTTGTCTTTTCAATTCGCTCGGGTCAGTCCGAGCGTTTCAGGATCGAAGACTTTAGCTCTGGAGGACGAAGACGAAGATTTGTATTACTATTATCTACTATATTATTCCACTACACCATTTAATTCCGCTGCATTGATTATATTGGTATGTGTAACTTTGATATTTATTGTACAAGTAAAATAAAATATTTTGTAAAACAGTTTCATGAACTGTATATTTAATTATTATATTTTTATCCTTCCGCTGTGAGATTCTGTTTTGTTTTATTTCTTCTCTGTTTTTCTTATTTACCCTATAACAATCCGCCCTTCCGTATGGTTTGAATTGGCACATGTGTCAGTTTAAAGTGTGCGAAAAGGCGGGATGTTACATTTGTCTTGTATACAAGTTGGGTATATTGCATATATACATACAGGTCTATGGTAGTTATCAATGCTTTGATCTCAGAATAAAAAATGATCATTACAATGTAATTTAAATTTTAAAAATTGTTTCGAGATTTTATATTGAGTAAATTTTTACAGAGATATAAACCACAACGATGATCAGTAAATAAGAAAAAATTAAACATGTCAATTTCGATTATTGATTCAGGATCAGGTTTGAAATGTTTAATCATGAATTTAGGTAGAGGAATCTTGATTTTTAGATAAGGAATTGATGGGATTATCTGAGATAAGTGATATTGGGGGTTTTCGACAATTGTCGATGATCTAGGTCGCATTGGAGTTTGGGATTGATGTCAAGGATGGCCGGGGGGTTGATGACCTATGGAAAAATGGCCAAATGCTCTATCAATGACCGTGGTGACCGGAGTATGGTGAACTAGGGCTTGGAATGCTGTTTGGTTGTGTGGGATAATCAAGATGTTTCTGATGTCGATGGTGCATCGGGAAGGATCACTTAGGGGGTGGTTAGGTCGTATGGCCTATGATGCTACCGTGGTCAAAGAAGCAGATGCTCCTGTGGTCGCATTCGTCGACGGCGAATATTTTGAATGATCGAGTTGGGAATCCCGTGAGTTCGATTGTTCAATTTTGATTAGCCATCGTTTTCGTTGTTCTGGAGGGTCGTGGGGACTGAGGTAGGTGGCAACGACTTATTGAAGTCATCGGCGATGATCAGAAATGGTCAGAGGGATGGTGCATGTGCACAGTGCATATGGGTTTCCGGCCTGTTGTTCGTTTGAGTGGTAAAGAAGCTTTCCACTCAGGTCATTCTCGAGTAAAATGATGGTGAGACTCGAGGGAAGTAGGAAAGAGAGAGTGTACGGGATTGAACTCGGGTTGTTCGATTTTGTAACTGAGTTTTAGTTCAGTAAGAATTGTCTTCCAAGTTTTTAAATATGAAGGTATTAAGTTAAGGCAAATGCAAATTTTGATATGTATTAAATAAATGAGTTTTACGAGAAGATAATTGGGATTTAAAAATTTTTGTAAATAAAATAAAATTTGGATTTAAAATAAAAAAATCCAAAATAAATTTACCCTTTCAAAGTTTTTAACAAATAGGTTTAGTTGCTGAGTTTTGAATGTTTTAAGTCTCCATAGTTTATAGTTTAATAAATTAAGTTTAAATTTAATTATCTTTGAACCGTTTTGAGTGATAATTGATTTATTAATATTTGATAAATTAAAGTTAAGAGGTTTATTTAAAAATTAAACCTTATTTGTCTTAACTTAATTAGCCAACCAATGTTAATTAAGTTAAGTTGAATAATTAATTTAGAGTAAAGTAATTAAGGAAGGTTTACTGGGTGTAATTAATTAAAGTAAGTAATTATGGGATAGTTAATCCAGAATGGGATTGATTAAAAGTAATATAAGTGAATGTAATTAGAGAATCATTAATTAATTACTAAAAGCGTAATTAAAGCAAATGGTTAAGAATAATTAATTGATGTAATTAATTTAGGGCTAATTGTTTAATGTAATTAGAGAATGATCAATCAATGTAATTAATTAAAGTAATTAGTTAAGGATAATTAACCAATGTATAATTACTTGATAAAAGTAATTAGAGGTTAATTACTTAAGAGAAGTAATTAAGAATTATTACTTCGTGTAATTAATTAAAGGATTTATTAATTAATTAAGGGATTATTTAATTACTGTAAGAAATTAAGAATAATTAATTACTGAATGTGATTAATCAAGGTTGATTAATGAATGTGGTAAATTAATTAAAGGCTAATTACTGAATGTAATTAGAAAGGATAATTAGGGGATGATTAATTGATGGTTAGTAATTAATTATTGTTAAGTAAGCAAGATTTAATAATGATTAAAGTAATTAATTTGATTTAATTAGTAGTGGGTGGCTAACAAATCTTGCTTATGAATGATTGGTGGATATTTATGATATGAAATGTTTGTGATATGATATGTTTGTCTTGAATAATTATTGTGTGGTTATCTGTTGATGATAAATTGTTGTATAAAAAGTGAAATCTTGAATTTAAAGGTTGAATTGTATTTCACTTGTTTAACATGGGTTAAGATGACATTGGATCGAAGAGACCGGAGTTGGGTATTAGTAAATACCCGAAACCACTTCGATTCTTTGTAGATTGATATGTGAAATTACTATGCTGAAATGAAATTATTTAAGTGAATTAAACCATTTAATCTAAGTTTTCGTACTTAGAAATTGATATGTGAAATAAGTGAAGTTTATAACAACTTGTGAAGTTGTAAATTAATATAAGTTACCCGGGTTTATATAGGTTGTATTCTTTTGTATTCCATATTAGATGGGTTTACTCACGCTGGTTTCCAGCCTGACCCGGGTGTTAATTTGATGTAATGCTCGGGTCAGACCGAGTATTACATATTTTCAGGTAAGGACGTTTTGGAGGTCAGGAGGCGAGCTGGAGGGAAGTAATGTACGGAGTGTTTCCCTCTGTGATATGTTATTGTATAACTAGGATATGTTGTTTTAAACTGTCCAGTGATTGATAATAGTTGTAACTCTGATGTATAAAAATATGAGTGTACCGATACGGTTCTTCTTTGTAAAACTGTTATTTATGTGATATTATATTTTGATCCGCTGCGAATGTGAGGTTTCTGTGTTTTGGTGTTTCTTTTTCTTCTATCTCTTCTTCTATTTCATAACTATTTGGAATATTCGTGATCGAAAGTTTCGGGTCGTTACATTTAGTTTCCAAGCTGAAGGTTAAGTGAGAACCTTGGCTCTGGTGGGATTACTCATTAAGGATAGGGTCAATGGTACCCTAGAATGAGTTGAGTGTGTGTATATATATATATGAGAGCGTACTTGTTACTTTCTTATATAAAGATTTTAAATGATTTTATATAAGAATATATTTTGATATATAAAGCTATATTTCTTTCTAATAAATATTAAGCTAATCGGTTGTTAAATTATTGGGATTAAATTAAGTGGTAATAGAAATACAACCAAATTGAAATTAAATTAAATATAAGTTTGAAATGGATTCAAACTGAAATTAAATCTTGAATTTTGGAAAGAATTTCAGAATAAGAAAATAATGAATTGGTTTCTAGATATGATAATCTTGGTTATTATCATAAGTATAATGTGTATTAATGAGTAAGCAAAATGAAATGTTTTAAGGAAATAAAACATTTAGGGAAGTATGACTTATAAATTGGAATTAAAGATGATCTAAATTGTGAAGTTTTAAATTTGGGTCCTGTTTCAAACAAGAGTTGTTTGAAAATTTAAAGGAATTTGTTTTGAATTAAAACCAAGGGTGGTTTAAATTTTAAAATTTGGCTTGGTGGGCCGAGAAGTAAAATGTTTATATATGTGGATATACATAATATCAAAGATGGTTTGAAATAAACTCTAAATATTAAGTTTTAAATCTGGAATGAAATGTGATACCCAAAGTGATAAGTTTTTGAACTTAATAAGTGGGAAGATTATTTATAAGAAGTTTAAATTTGAAATGGAAGTTCAAATTGGGTAAGGTTGACTGGATTAAGTCAATTGAGTTTAACTTGGGAAAAAGTTAAATAAGTTGGAATGATCAACCTGATTTGGAAATCTGAAGATGAAATTAAGATTTAACTTGGGAAGTTAAATGGTTGGTTGGAATTGAGAGTTTGAATGATCTTAAATTGGGTTTGAGATCCGAAAATTGGAAATAGATGGATGTTTTAAAATAATTGGATGATATTACCCTATTGTTATTAATAATCTATAAATTGCGAACTGGATTTGTTTAAAGAAATGGGGTGTGGTAATATATCCATTATTAAGGTAAAATGGAATCATTTTATACTTAAGATTTGAATGTTTAAGATAAAACTTCAAAGGTTTGGTTTCAAAATTGAATTTGATGATAAATTGAATTTCAAAGATTTAGTTGTTTAAAAAAAAGATTTATATTATTATTTGAACTTTGAAATAAGTTTGAAATGTAATTTGGATTCAGAATTAAATGGTTTAAAGATATAAGTTGATTTGATTTGATTTAAAGAATTAAATCAACATTTAAAAATTTAACTCGAATTTATATAATTCGGGTTGGTTTAAATTTGACATTTGAATTGAATTGAATTAGTTCAAATTAAATTTGATTTGAATTAATTAGAACTGTGATTGAAGATGGATAAGTTTAAAAATTCAAATGAAAATTTTGAATTGGATTGATTTGAAATGAAATTAAAGTAGAATAAGTTCAAATTTCAATGGGAATTGGGATTTATTCAAACAGGAATTGAGATGATTTGAAATTGAAGTGGGTTCAATTTGAAGTTAGTCCAAATTGATTTGAATAATTTTGAATTGTAATTAACGTTGAATAGTGTTAAATTGAAATGGAATTTGAATTGAATTTGGGAGGAAATCAAGAATAATTCAACTTGATTTGGAAATAGAGTTTAAAATTGGATTAATTCAAGCTGGAGTTGAAATGAACTGAAATTGGAACTAGTTCGACTGAAATTTATTTGAATTAGTAGAATTTGAGATAAAAGTTAAATAAAGTTAAATTTGGAAAGAAACTGAGGTTAATTCAATTTGAATTGGGGATAAATCAAGCTCAAGGGAAAATTGAAGTTATTTAAATTGAAACTGAGTAAATTTAAATGAAAGTAGAAATTTAAATTGAATTGATGGGAATGGAGATTGGGAATTGAACAGTTTGGCTCTAGACTATTTTGAAAATAAGTTGTTTTAATATAAATCTATTTTTTCCAAGCTATTTGCTATATACAATCTTTCTTTTAAAAGCCCAAACAATTTTATACTTGTTTTATAATTATTTTGGAACTATTTAACTATTTTTCAACTGTTTTATAAACCAATTACTGCTTTTCAACTATTTTACAAATTAATTTCTATTTTTCAACTATTTTGCAATTATTTAAAATTTCTATAACTATTTGACTATTTTCTAACTATTTTACAATTATTTAACTCTTTTACAGATATTTTACAAACTAATAATTATTTTTCAACTACTTATCTATTTTAAACTTTTTAAGCTATTTTCTAAATCTAAGCTGGACAGAGTTCAAACTGTTTATGATTAAATACCCAATTAGAATTGATGTGATAATCTAAATGAGGCTTTAAGAAGTTGTTAGTAAGTGAATTAAAATCAAAGTGAATGTGAATAGAAATGGAACTGATTTGGCTAATAATCAATAAAGATAAATACGTAGGATGTACGTATATTATTCTATTCGCATAGTGATTTGATCCAGATTCGAGCATAGAATTTCGAGATAATTATATCGATCCAAGTTGGGATATTTCACTCGATTTTCGATGGAGAACCTGGATATGGATTGTTGATTGGTTTTGGATATTCTCTATCATAGTTAGGCTATGCAAGAGAATGACGGTTTCTGATCAAGAAACCAGATCTGAGTCCTCATTAGAAAGTCGGGTGGATAATACTAGTTCGGAAGTGAAATTGTGTGATTGAGTGAGTGATCAGATTGGTATAGCGTACAAATGATATGTGTACATCGTACGGGTTTGAATAAAATTGATACTAGGAATTTGTGGATAAGAAATGTTAAATGTTTTTTTGAAATGAAAAGTATTTTTTGTGAAATATACAATGAATAAAAGTGGAAATTGGATATTTCTATGGTAAAAATTTACTTTATGAAAGTAAGTAATATGGTAAGTGGTTTTGTAAAGAGTAATTCAATTTGAATATTTGATTTGGAATAAACAAAGTTATATATCTTTGTTATATAAGATAAATCTTCCCTTGTTGAACTTTTGCCAGAAGGAAAAGATTTTTGAAAGTTTTTGAAGTATTAAAAGGGTTTTATACAAGTTTGAAATGATCCTAAGATTTTTCAAGGTTATATATATCTATATATATAAAGGATCTTGTGAAAATGATTTGAAAAAGGTTTTGGAAACCTTTGGATTTGGAAAGGCTTTTGATTTTTGGGTAAAATCAATATTAGAATTTGGAAAAGCCTAATTTGAGAATTATCGATTTTGGAATAATCGTTTTTGAGAAAGGATATTTATTTGAGATTAATACTAGGTGTATGATTTGTAAGATACTATATGTGTATAGTATAAAGTGTTTTGAAAATGGCTCTGGAGAAAAAGGCGCTCTCTTGGGATGAACTTCTCAGGAGTACCATAGGTTGGTACTGCCTTGAGCCTCTAAGGGGTGGTTCTAAAGTTGATCCTGTGAGGAGTCCGGATAAAACTAGTTCCTGAGGATTATTGGGTAGCGAAAGTCGAGGGCGCTGGTGCCTACAGAGGCATTTGGGTTGTGCTGCGATGACAGTGTAACTCGATGTCACTGCGATCTACTGTATGGACCATAGCGGAAATCGTGTGGAGGTGAGTGTCAACGGTCTATGCTTGATTTTACCGGGAAGGCAACGTAACATCGGTAGGCTGCGACCTATGGTCAAGTGGAGTGGAGAAGTTTCATTCTTTTGGCAGTGAAATTCGAGGGCGCTGAACCCTACAATTATATGGGTTTTTGCTGTGATGGCAACGTAACCCCAGTTGTAGCTGCGATCTGTAGCGGGTTCCATGGTGTAATCGAGGGGCGCGGAGGCCTACAGTTATCTATGGATTTTGTCATGATGGCAACGTAACCATCGTGTTAACTGCGACCATGGATGGGGGTGATGATTTCTAGAGCATTCTCACCAAAAGATATTTCCTCTATTTTCAAAATGTTTTCTATATTTTCAATAACATTATTTTCCAAGTATTTTAACTGGGTGTTGGAAATGGGTCTACTAAATATTTATAGATTTTCAGTCTTACACCTGATCAACGTATGGCCGAATTTCTATGAGAACGAGGATGGACTTGTTGAGACATCAAGTTAAAAAAAAGGATTTTATTAAAACTATTTTATAATATAAAATAGATTTTAAAAGTGTTTTAAAAATGATCATAGAAAATTTATATGATTTTAAGCATTGTAATAAATTTTGGCTTCGTTTCTTTTCGAGGCCGAAATGATTCAAAGGGGGGAGGAATGTGATGACCCGAAATTTTTGGGCAATATAAATTTAATAATATGCATTAACATTAAATTGACTTGATAATTTGTGTTAATAAAGATTGAATTGATTTAATAATCTTCTTTTAATAAATATTTAATCGATGAATTTTATCTTTTAAAAAGTTAATAAATTATTTTCTATTTATAATGTATATATATGTCTACATTATAAATAGATAATCTTTGGTTTGAATTTGATTAATAAATAAATCTTGTTTTCAAATTCTATTATACGTCTTGGTAATTTGGAAATTTTGATTTGAATTTAATATAAAGCTTTTCAAAGATATTAATAAATAACTGTATAATTTTAAAATTCCTAAGATAAATGTTTATAAGGTTTGTTTTATTTTCATTTTAAATATTTCTTGATAAATATGATTTGAAATATAATAATAAGATAATCTCTTTTATAAATTGTTATTTTAACCAATATTAACAATGTATTATTCATATATATAAATATATATGGATTTTAATATAAATGAAATTTGTTATTTTTAAAATTTAATATGCAGTTATATATATACATATATAACTTGATTTTAAAGGTGGACTTTTGAATATGATTTGAATTTGAATTTAATTTTGAAATTCAAAAGGGTAGATATTTAAAATGTTTGGATTTTAATATATATATATATATATATAAGCGTTCATCTTAAAGGAAATTGTTATGCACTTAAATAAGTATTTGTAAATTAATAAATTAAGTTAAAAAGCTTTTAATAACATTTAAAATAAAAAGAAAATAGTTAAGGGGCAAGTGTAATTACCTTAAGTAATTTAATAACACGTGGTAAGTAATGAATGAAACAAGATGACAAATGTTAATGGATTAAGACAAGTGTCCTATTTAATTTTCATTTTTCTTTTATTTTAATGAAAATCAAAAATTCACTTATATAAACACATTTTCCTCTCATCCTCATTTTTTTCCAATTCTTTTTCAAAGATTAAAAAAAAACTTCAGCTGCAAAATTCTTTCAACAAAACACAAATAAGTAATCAAAACATGTAAAGGCTGAAACCAGAGGAATTCAAATCTAAACCAAAGCAATCCATCTTTACAAATTCAACATAAAAATTTCAGATTCAACCCAGATAATGCAAGCAGATCAAAATGAATTTAAATTTGCAGTTTTCAAGTGAAGTTGTAGATTTCAAAACTCAGTCTCCCCGATCAAAGTTTCACTGTGAGTAGCTTCACTCTTTTTTAAGCATAATTTGCTTATTTATCTGATGCAAGGAATAAATATGATTGCAAAGTTGTGATACTGTTTTGCATGTATGGAAATTGAATTTTTGTCTAGTATACAAGTTGGGTATACTGCATATATACATACAGGTCTATGGTAGTTATCACTGAAAAAAATGTTGCATGTGATAAATCCATCTCAAAATTTTTGAATGATGGTTTGCATGATTTTTTTTGGGTATATATATGCTTTGATCTGTTATGTTACATATGAATATATTAGTATGTTTGCAGTTTGCCTCTGTTATTTTCACCTGGGTTGAATTATTTTCAAAAATCTAAATCTCTTTATACAATTTAATTTATGCTTTGATCTCAGAATAAAAAATGATCATTACAATGAAATTTAAATTTTAAAAATGCTTAGAGATTTTATATTGAGTAAATTTTTACAGAGATATAAAACACAGTGATGATCAGTAAATAAGAAAAAATTAAACATGTCAGCTTCGATTATTGATTTAAGGATCAGGTTTGAAATGTTTAATCATGAATTTAGTTAGAGGAATCTTGATTTTTAGATAAGGAATTGATGGGATTATATGAGATAAGTGATATTGGGGGTTTTCGACAATTGTCAATGATCTGGGTCGAATTGGAATTTGGGATTGATGTCGAGGATGGCTGGGGGGTTGATGACCTATCGAAAAATGGCCAAATGCTTTATCAATGACCGTGGTGACCGGAGTATGGTAAAATAGGGCTTGGAATTTTGTTTGGTTGTGTGGGATAATCAAGATGTTTCTAATGTCGATGGCGCATCGGGAAGGATCACGTAGGGGTTGGTTACGTCATATGGCATATGATGCTACTGTGGTCAGAGAAGCAGATGCTCCTGTGGTCGCATTCGTCGACGGTGAATGTTTTGAATGATCGAGTCTGGGAATCCTGTGAGTTTGATAGTTCGATTTCGATTAGCCATCGTTTTCGTTGTTCTGGAGGGTCGTGGAGACTGAGGTAGGTGGCGACGACTTGTTGAAGTCATCGGCGATGATCAGAAATGGTCAGAGGGATGGTGCATGTGCACAGTGCACATGTGTTTCCGGCCTGTTGTTCGTTTGAGTGGTGAAGAAGCTTTCCACTCAGGTCGTTTTCGAGTAAAATGATGGTGAGACTCGAGGGAAGTAGGAAAGAGAGAGTGTGCACAGGATTGAACTCGGGTTGTTCGATTTTGTAACTGAGTTTTAGTTTGGTATGAATTGTGTTCCAGGTTTTTAAATATGAAGGTATTAAGTTAAGGCTAATGCAAATTTTGATATGTATTAAATAAATGAGTTTTAAGAGAAGATAATTGGGATTTAAAAATTTTTGTAAATAAAATAAAATTTGGATTTAAAATAAAACAAAATCCAAAATAAATTTACCATTTCAAAGTTTTTAATAAATAGGTTTAGCTGTTGGGTTTTAAATGTTTTAAATTTTCAGAGTTTATAGTTTAATAAATTAAGTTTAAATTTAATTATCTTTGAACTGTTTTGAATGATAATTGCTTTATTAATATTTGATAAACTAAAGTTGAGAGGTTTATTTAAAATTAAACCTTATTTGTCTTAACTTAATTAACCAACAAATTTTAATCAAGTTAAGTTGAATAATTAATTTATAGTAAAGTAATTAAGGATTACTGGGTGTAATTAATTAAATGATTAATTAAAGTAAGTAATTAAGGGATAGTTAATCCGGAATGGGATTAATTAAAAGTAATATAAGTGAATGTAATTAGAGAATCATTAATTAATTACTAAAAGGGTAATTAAAGCAAATGGTTAAGAATAATTAATTGATGTAATTAATTTAGGGCTAATTGTTTAACGTAATTAGAGAATGATTAATCAATGTACTTAATTAAAGTAATTAGTTAAGGATAATTAACCAATGGCTAATTACTTGATAAAAGTAATTAGTGGTTAATTACTTAAGAGAAGTAATTAAGAATTATTACTTAGTGTAATTAAAGCATTTATTAATTAATTAAGGGATTAATTAATTACTGTAAGAAATTAAGAATAATTAATTACTGAATGTGATTAATCAAGGTTGATTAATGAATGTGGTAAATTAATTAAAGGCTAATTACTGAATGTAATTAGAAAGGGTAATTAGGGGATGATTAATTAATGGTTAGTAATTAATTATTGTTAAGTAAGCAAGATTTAATAATGATTAAAGTAATTAATTTGATTTAATTAGTAGTGGGTGGCTAACAAATCTTGCTTATGAATGATTGGTGGATATTTCTGATATGATATGTTTGTGATATGATATGTTTGTTTTGAATAATGATTGTGTGTTTATCTGTCGATGATAAATTGTTATATAAAAAGTGACATCTTGAATTTAAAGGTGGAATTGTATTTCACTTGATTAACGTGGGTTAAGATGACATTGGATTCGAAGAGACCGGAGTCGGGTATTAGTAAATACCCGAAACCACTTCGTTCTTTGTAGATTGATATGTGAAATTAATATGCTGAAATAAAATGATTTAAGTGAATTAAACCATTTAATCTAAGTTTCGGTACTTACAAAATTGATGTGTGAAATAAGTGATGTTTATAACAACTTGTGAAGTTGTAAATTAATATAAGTTACCCGGGTTTATATAGGTTGTATGCTTTTGTATTCCATATTAGATGGGTTTACTCACGGAGGTTTCCAGCCTGACCTGGGTGTTACTTTGATGTAATGCTCGGGCCAGACCGAGTATTATAGATTTTCAGGTAAGGACGTTCTGGAGCTCAGGAGGCAAGCTGGAGGGCAGTAACGTATGGAGTATTTCCCGCAGTGATATGTTATTGTATAACTAGGATATGTTGTTTTAAACTGTCCAGTGATTGGTAATGGTTGTAACTCTGATGTATAAAAATATAAGTGTACTGATACGGTTCTTCTTTGTAAAACTGTTATTTATGTGATACTATATTTTGATCCACTACGAATGTGAGGTTTATGTGTTTTGGTGTTTCTGTTTCTTCTTTTTCTTCTATCTCTTCGTCTATTTCATAACTATCTGGAATTTTCACGATCGAAAGTTTCGGGTCGTTACAAGATATGGGCTCAACTTGTTCGATTGTGGGATTAGCGACACGCTAGGTGTTGTTTTTTACAGTCGCGACCATAGTATGCTCGAGATCGAGCAGGGACGGCTGTCGCAATTCAAGGAGGGGTTTCGGGTTTGTTCAGATGGTGGAGGTTGATTCACTGATGAGGTCAAAGTGGTCGGTGAGGGCTGGCGATTTGGTGAAGGAGCTGTGATCGAGTGCTGCTATCTGATGGAAATTGCCGCGTGGTTCGCACAGTGCAGGCACTCGCATGGATGTGCCAGCGATGGAAGCAAGTGTCGATGTAGGGTTCGACGTTGATCTAGGGCGAGTTCGTGGTTATGGCCGCGATAGTGAGGGCGTGCGACCTGGACTCGTTTGTTTCTGCGAGGTACAGTACTTTTTAAATTCACGATAGTTCAAATTCAATTTAAATCAATAATTTATATTCGTGTATATATATATTTACAAATTGGGAAAATAATAATATATATAAGGTATAGGCAGAGCATGATGTTTAATTTAGATATAAACTGTATTTTCGAATAAAGTTTAAAGCTAGTTCTGATTTGTGAGAATGTTAATGTAGCAGAAAAATAATTTATTACAGTAAATATATACATATGTTGTAATGTCCCGGAAATTTGGGCAATATTTATTTAATATTTTCCATTAATAATAATTTTAAAATATGAAATATTGATTTAATAATCTAATTCAAACAGAAATTATCTTTTGAAAACTAATAATTATTTAGTTTTACAAATGTTATCTTTTCAAAATTGATGATAATGATAATGATAATTTAATATGGGAATGATATTCTTTTCAAAGTTAAAAATATTTAAATGATAAAATTTATCTTTCTAAGCTAATTTAAAAGATATTCTTCTTATAATGTATATATGTGTATACGTTGTGAATAGGGAGTTTGATTTTAATTTTAATTTTAATTTAATAAGAATGTTTTCAAATTTATAATATATATATGTGTGTGTGTATAAATTGTGAATTGGAAAATTTGATTGAAATTAATATAGAAACTTTTCAAAAGTTTATTTAAAAATCATCTTATACTTTCAAAAGAAATTAAATTTAATATTTATTTTGTTTAAAAATATATATAATAGTTTAAATTGTACATCATAATAAAAGTTTATTTTGTTTCCTTTTGAAAATTGTTTTTTTTTTGAAATAGACTTAGTTCTTATATATTAAAGTACAATATTTTAGTTTGAAATTCTGAAATAAAATTTAAATCAATATCCTTTTCTTTTTAAATTTTCTCTCTTGAAAATTTAGCTTTAAAAATATTATTTTAAAAAGTTACAAATAAACATTAAAATATGTAATTTTATAAAGGAAATTTATATGTAAACATTTAAAGGCTAAGTAGAAATAAACATTTAAAAACATGATAACATAAAAAAGAAATGGATTTAAAAACATTTATAAAATTAAGAAATTTATTTTAATATTAAAATGTAACATGTGTAAGACATTTAACTCTTAAGAAAGACACTTGTAAATCACTCTACATCCTAATGTAACAAGTGGCATTTATTTTATTTATTTTTGAAAACATTTTATTAAAAATATATTAAGTAGAAAAACTTAGCAATTCATTTTAAGCTCAAACATTCTCTTCAAAAGGAAAACTGAAATCAGATTTTAAGAAGAAATTCAAAACCACATAGAACCTAAAATCTAAATCAGTTCAAAAGAAATCTGCAAAACAAATCTGCTGAAGTCCTCAAAATTGTAATCTAAATGAAGATCAACTCCAACTCTAAGCAAAGGAAAAATAGAGGTCAGCTGCAAAAAAAAAAATCTAAATCAACTACATCAGCAAGCAGATTCAAACTCCAGATTCATAATCCAGATCAAATACAGTTCCAGGAAAATGAATTGCAACAGAGTTGTTCTCTGCTTCTATAAATTGGAGAGTAAACTTCTGTTTTTAAAAACAGTTCTTTATTTTTAAAATCAAAGCTAAAGCAAATCCCAGAACTCAAGTTTCAAATTCAAACTGCTTTTCAAAAATCAAAATAGCTGTAAAGAAAAAAAAACTGCCCTGTCTTCATTTTAAGATGAGTAACTTCACAATTTAAAAACTTAAATATATCTGTTGCATGTGGATTAATATAAATAAGTATGCTTTGCATGATTATATTGTGATGAATCTTCTATGTGTGTTTGTGTGTGTGTATCTGTCTGTGTCGCCGGGTATCTGTATACCTATTCTTGCTTTTAAAACTAAGATTTTAATAGAAATCCATTACCACTTGATTTGATCTCTGTTAGGATTTGAGATGTGAACAAAAGTTGTTTGTTTAGTATGGATTTATGTTTACAAATTATAATTAAGATAAGTTAAGAATCTGGTTGTCTCTGTAAACTATAAGAACAGTCGTTGTTTAAAATAAGCAAAATGTCAAACATCTTAAAATATTAAATTAGGTTTATAACTTGAATGCTTACATGAAATCATGATTTTTTTTAAACTAAAATCACATTTTTAGTTAAGTATTGAATGAGCATTACTGGGATAACCAGAAAATGGGTTTTTGGGTTTATCTGATGATCTAGTGGATCTGGAATGTAGTAGTTCTTCCTGGAGGTGGAGGAATGATTGGTGAGTGGAGGAAAAATGGCAGGTGGATGGTTAGAGATAGGTGGCGACAGTGGTTGCTCATTTTAATTTCTAAACCAAGTTTTCTGGTGATTGAAATTTTGATGCTTCTCGATTCCTGGTGCATAGAGTGTTGCAGGGTTTTGAGGATTGGAAGAGGGGATGTAGGCGAAGGTTTGGCCGGAGTCGCAGGTGCTCTGATAGTCGAAGATGAGTTGACGAGGTGTTGACAGGTTTGGGCTTGTTTGCAGTGTCGAGTTCCAGGTTTGCTTAGTTAACTCGATTTTGATTTCGAGCTACTGTGTGAATTCTGATGGTTGCGATCATGTTTGGAGATGGTCGACAACGTGATGAAGGTGGTAATGATGGATGGAGGTTGCCAGAGCCACGGTGCATGTGCACCGTGCATTTTATAAGTTCTGGTGAACTTTTGGGTTTGAAGCAGAGAATGAGACTCGAGTTTTACTCGAGTAGTTCGAGTATTTTACTCGAAGCATGTAGGGTTTTGTCTCGAAGCATGAATGGGTGGTCTCGTGTCAAAGGTTGGTTTCAGGTTATATAACCTGACCGTGTTGGTTTTTTCTAAAAAATTAAATGAAATTTAAATTTCAAGCAGGATTTAAATAGGGGTTTTGTAATTCAAAGTTTAATCTTGGATTCAAATGAACTATTGAATCCTAAGTTTTATTTTAAATTTAAAGCAAGGTTTAAATTAAGTTTAAAATCAAGTCTAAATATGGATCAAGTTTACTATGAATCCATATCTTGAATTTAAATCAGTTTTGTAAATTTAAATGTTAAACAAGTTTAAATGTTTTAAAGTAGATTCTAAAAGTAAATTTGTTTTCAAACAAATGTTTAAATTTGATAAAATTCTTTAAAAAAGGTTTCCTTTAATATTTGAATGAAAAGTTATGATGTGTTTAACTTAAATTTGGAAGTTAAATAATCAATTTATTTTAAAGCTTGATTTCTTTTAATAAAATTTAGAATTTAGTTTAAACTTTTTCTTATATAAGTATCTTATATAAGTAAGGAATGTTCTTTACATTTATTTTAAGGTTTATAAATTTATTTGAATTTGGATAAATGTTTAAATGATTAAACATTTTGAATCTTAAATTCAAAATGGAATTTGAATTTATATTTAGAAGTGTAATGTTTTAAATACACTTGAATGTTAATGAAGTCATTAATAAAGTAAATGAATTATCTTATAAATAATTAAGAAAATAAAAGAATTTAATTTATAAGAGAAATAAGGAATGACTTATTCATTTGATTTTAAATTAATGATTTAGATTAATTTATAATTAGAGATGATTAATAATGATTAATCTAAGATAAATTTCTTTAGAAAGTAATTTAATATAATGTTATTAGTTAATAAAGATAATTTTCTAAGGATTATTAAGTAATTAATTAATGTGATTAATTTTGATAATTAATTAGATTAATTAATTGAAGATAATCAATTGTAAATTGCTAAGCACAATTACTTGATAAATTAATTAAGGGATTAATTACTTATTGAAATTAATTACGATAACGTGATTAGTTTAAGTTAATTAATTTAGTTTAATTAATTTAAGAAAATCATTTGATGATTTAATAAGAGTAATTACTTAATGTAATTAATGGAGCATAATTATTTAGGGAAGTAATAAATGATAATTACTGGAATGTAATTAGTGAAAGATGATTTATAATGAAGTAATTTGGTAATTACTTATGTAAATAATCAAGGGATTAATTAATAAAGATAATTAATTATGGAATAATTAATTTGTTAATGAGTAATTAATGGTAGTTAATTACTGGATTGATATTAATCAAGGGTGATTAATAATTGTATTTTAAATTTTAGATTAATTACTAAATGTAATTAATTTAAATAAAGTAATTAATTTAAATAAAGTAATTAATTTAAATATAAATTAGAAATCCTTAATTAATATAATTAATGTTGTAATTAAGAATTGTTTAATTAAGGAATAATTAATAATATAGTGATTAATTAATGTAATTAATTAAGGATAAATGTAATTAATTATAGTTAATTAATAAATGAAGTGATTAAATGTTAATTACTAAATGATTAAGGCTAATTAATTTGTGAAATTAATTAAAGACTAATTACTTATTGTTATTAGAGAATGATTAATCAAAGGTGTTTAATCAAGATGAATACTTAGCGAATGATTAATTAACTAGATTATAATTAATTAATGGATATATAAGCAAGATTTATAGATGTAGTAATTAATTTAATTTACTTTAAATTAATTAGAGATAGAAGTAATTAATTTAATTTATTTTAAATTAATTATAGATGGTGGTTAATAAATCATTGCATATGGATGATATTGATATTTCATTGAATGGTTGTGATCTCAGTAATGAGATGAGTAATGTCTATATGATATGGATGCTTAGTAAAAGTTTGATAATATGGATTATCTGTTTGTGGTGATTATCTGTTTGTGATGATAATACGGATTATCTGTTTATGATGAAAATGTGATTATCTATTGTGATATGTGAATTATCTATCTATGTGTATATAGATAATGATGAATTGAATTAATTGTTCAAATTAAAATCACTTGGACATTAAGATGGTGTTTGGATTTCGATGAGACCGGGATCGGGTTTCCAAATTTGGAATTCCAAAAACCACATCGATCCAAATTAAACGTTAGGTCGTGAATCTCAAGTGAAGAGTGAAGACTCGAGGTGTAAGGACTATTCGTGTTAATACTCTGAGGGTAATTCCAGTACGAGTTTAACGGGGGTAGTACTTTCAGGTTCGAGATGAAGATTCAGAGCGCGAGGTCTATTGTCGTTAACTCTGAGGGTGATTCCAAAACGAGTGTAGCGAAATTGTGCCTTCGGTTTCGTTCGAACCCAGAACGAACTTGTTTGGATTGAATGCTTTCAAAACATCGTTAGGCGGACGATGAGCATTCTAAGATTTATGTATCCTATAACTATAATCGTAGCCTCAAGCCTCATCAACTGGGAATGGCTAAAACACGGAAGGTGCAGCAAGGCTAAGTGGGTCATGCCCAAGTAGGACGAGATTTACCCCTTTCTAGAGGTCCCTTTTTATTTTGGCTGCGTGGGCAGTTGGCGACGGCCATCTGCGGGGTTGTCTTGTTCGGGACTATCCAATAAGGGATGGTTCCGGCTTTGTGTTGCAAAGGATTGGGAGTGATCCTCGGTACGGTGATCTAGGCCCCGTACTATGACAGGCGGTACCGCAGTAGCCCTGCCACTGATGGAAACCCATTCTTCCCACGTGCCCTTTATGGTTTTGATTGTATTACCCACTTTTGTGGCTAGTAGCTGGAATTTGATCATGTAACAATTTCGGCTATTTCTTATTTACTTGAAAACCCTAGGCAATATTATTATATCACTGGATTTCCTATCAAATGTTTTGCTTAGTTTAAGGTAAAAACTTTTCCATGTTTATGTGTGGGAAGTCTTACGTGATACCTTTTCTTTCCCAAGGATTTTCTAAAGTTAAGCAACTTTAAACCCGTTTACTCACACCAGACCCCTATCTGATCCGAGTGTTTATTTTCTGTTTTATTAAACTCTTAGGTACTTATATTATGTATGAGTAGTCAAGGGATTTAAGATTGCTTTGACAAGTTCTGGAGGAGATATGGAGCAGGAGGCTTCAGCGTGTAGATATATAGTGGTTCTGATGTGCTATTATCTACTCTGTTTTCTGCTATGTACTTGAATTGTAATAACTAGACAGGTTTTTATAACTGTCTAGTTTGTGTTGTATTAGCTGTATATCTCTTATTTATATGATACTATGTAATATTTTGTGTGATATAATATAATTTATTGCTGTGAGATCCTGATGTTGTTTATTTCTTTTTTTTATTCTTTCTCTTTTTTATCCCTTTCTTTCTTCTTAATGATGCGTCTTTCTATGGAATGAAAGGCGGGTCGTTACATTATGGTATCAGAGTGCTAGGTTGGGCGAATACCTAGGCTTTGGAGTGGTGTCTTTCTTGAGAGAGCGTATATGTAATTTTGAATATATATATATATATATATATTTCTACCTATTTGATTGGGTTACCTTTTCGGGCTTTCAAATATAAGTTCTAGAGGCAGATAGGGTAGTGGTGTGTGTAACACAACTACCAATGGTTGGAGTCCGAGTGTTTGAGGTTGGAAGTGAATCTGCTAGGGATGTATTGGGCATCTTGAGTAGTTTTGCAGTTTGGTGTGAAGGATTTCACCGATATTTGAGGGAAACCTTTTTAAGGTTCGGAGTTCATCTTTGGAATATAAGCTGGGTTGCACTCGTGCGAGCAGATTTTCTTGAGTTTGGATCAGTTGGGAGTGCTGAAGCCGGCAATGGTATCTTGGCAACTTTAGGAAGGAATTCTGTCTATATTGGAGTTTGAGACTCAGTTTGACAATATATTTATGCTTGGTTTGAGGTCGAGTTTCCTGAGAGATATCTGTCTATTTTGAAGGCTCTATTATGGAAGTGGCTGATGTAGCTTTGTGATTCGATGAGCTTTTGGATAAGGAAGTCTTTGGCAGCAGTAGCAGCTCGAAAGTGTTGAGTGTGCTATCAGGATAGTCTCTTGGCTTAGCTGTATCCTAGAGTGGAGTCCAGAAGCAGTAGAGTGGCCTATTTCTTCGATGGTTCAGGAGTCTTTGTGATTCTTTTATCAGTAGGCCGGGCAGATAGTGAAGCTTGTCCATTTCTTCTGGAAGCTCAGCTGGGTGTGATGTTTGTGGTTGAAGGTGGACCACTAGTTTCTTCTTTTGGTTAGAAGGCTTAAGTTGTTCTGATTAGTGAAGAAGGAACAGTTTCTTGGAATTTGAACTGAGTAGAATCGCAAAAGTGACTTGCGATGGTTCGGAAGTTCTCTTAGTAAACTCTGTTTGGATTAAAGCATCTATAGAGGATGTTAGATTTATCGAAGTGGTTTGATATTTTTCTGGATATCTTCGAAGTAGTCAAGATTTGCATCCATATCAAAAGATTGAGTTCTGTATCGACTTGGTTCTTGGAGCTTTACCGGTGGTTCAGCCTAGTAGGAGGGCTCTTTGAGAGAGAGGTCTGTTTAAGCTGGCAGGATTGATCGGATCTAGTTTTCTGGTTGAATTTTTGCTATGGTGTTTGTGACCGAATCAGATAGGTCACTAAGATTTTATGAAATTTGATGGACAATGTTTCCGGAAATGGATTGATCAAGTTTGTGCTTGTGTTCATCTATGGCATTCTCATCTTCCTCAAATCAGAGTTGTGCAGCGGAAGCATAGTGGCAGCTATTCTAGAATAGAAGCAACACCCGATTCATTGAAAATTTGTGTTTTGTCTTGGATCAGAGGATTTCTACAGGAAATTCATTTTGAATCTGGAGGATTGATTGTCTTGTGCATCTGTTCTGTTTTACAAATAAGAGTAGTATGTTTGAAGTCTTCTGATATTTATGTAGTAGAGTTTTTGTGGTGGATTTTGATGGATTTTGGGAGAATCATCTTGTTGAGTAGGATCTAGAGATCGTTTATTTCTTTGTCCAGATTTGTTCAGTGAGGCATCTGCGAAGATTGGATTGATCTAGAAGGTTGAAGACAGCTCAGGATCGACAGGAGGGATTTGTGGGTGAGAGAAAAAGGAATTCAAAATTTGAAGTCGGAGATTTAGATACCAAAATTTGGAAATTTAATTTTGGATAAATTTTTCTCCGATCGTAAGAGCTGTAAGACTAGGTAAGGCTGGAAGCTAGCTCAGAAGAGTATTGGATCTTTCTGTTTTCTCTTAAGGGTTAAGTGTTTGGTCTACAAGATTGAATTTCCAGTTCATACGGTTGGGATTCATTATGTATTTCACGTATCTCTGAGAGAGTACGTGTATGGTCTATCACGGTTTTTAGAACCAGTAGTACTGGGAGATTTGGAAGTTGATCAGGACTTGTTTGTGGTCCAGTATCCTGTTTAGATTTGTAGATCTAGATACATAGGAGCTGTAGATCTGAGTGGTGTGGCTAGTTTAGATTCTGTAGAGCGAGTATCCCGATGATTGTACCTGGGAAACTCTAGGGAATCCTATCCAGAATTTTGTTTGGATAGATAGGATTATATGTTTGAATTGGTTGTTATGGTTGCTAGTATTTGGTTGACAGCATATGCTAGCTGTTTTAAAATTAAAATCTGTATGGGATTATTAAATTATCTTTGCTTTTAATTTTCGGGGACGAAATTCTTTTAAGGGGGAGGAATGTGATGTCCCAAAAATTTGGGCAATATTTATTTAATAATTTCCATTAATAATTATTTTAAAATGTGAAATATTGATTTAATAATCTAATTCAAATAGAAATTATCTTTTGAAAACTAATAAATATTTAGTTTGACAAATGTTATCTTTTCAAAATTTATGATAATGATAATTATAATTTAATACGGGAATCTTATTCTTTTCAAAGTTAAAAATATTTAAATGATAAAATTTATCTTTCTAAGCTAATTTAAAAGATATTCTATTTATAATGTATATATGTGTATACGTTGTAAATAGGGAGTTTAATTTAAATTTAAATTTAAATTTAATAAGAATGTTATCAAATTTATAATATATATATGTGTATAAATTGTGAATTGGAAAATTTGATTGAAATTAATATAGAAACTTTTCAAAAGTTTATTTAAAAATCTATCTTATACTTTCTAAAGAAATTAAAGTTAATATTTGTTTTGTTTAAAAAATATATATAATAGTTTAAATTATACATTATAATAAAAGTTTATTTTGTTTTCTTTTGAAAATTGTTTTTTTTGAAATAGACTTAGTTCTTATATATTAAAGTACAATATTTTAGTTTGAAATTTTAAAATAAAATTTAATTCAATATCTTTTTCTTTTTAAATTTTCTCTCTTGAAAATTTAGCTTTAAAAATATTATTTTAAAAAGTTACAAATAAACATTAAAATATATAATTTTATAAAGGAAATTTATATGTAAATTTTTAAAGGCTGAGTAGAAATAAACACTTAAAAACATGATAACATAAATAAGAAATGGATTTAAAAAAAATTATAAAATTAAGAAATTTATTTTAATATTAAAATGTAACATGTGTAAGACATTTAACTCTTAAGAAAGATACTTGTAAATCACTGTACAACCTAATGTAACGAGTGGATTTGTTTTACTTATTTTGGAAAACATTTTATTAAAATTATATTAAGCAGAAAAACTTGGCAATTCATTTTAAGTTCAAACATCCTCTTCAAAAGGAAAACTAAAATCAGATTTTAAGAAGAAATTCAAAACCAAATACAACCCAAAATCTAAATTAGTTCAAAAAAAAATCTGCAAAACAAATATGCTGAAGTCTTCAAAATTGTAATCTAAATGAAGATCAACTCCAACTCTAAGCGAGGGAAAAATAGAGGTCGGCTGCAAAAAAAATCTAAATCAACTACATCAGCAAGCAGATTCAAACTCTAGAATCATAATCCAGATCAAATACAGTTCCAGGAAAATGAATTGCAACGGAGTTGTTCTCTACTTCTATAAATTGGTGAGTAAACTTCTGTTTTTAAAAATAGTTCTTTCTTTTTAAAATCAAAGCTAAAGCAAATTCCAGAACTCAAGTTTCAAATTCAAACTGCTTTTCAAAAATCAAAACAGCTGTAAAAAAAACTGCTCTGTCTTCATTTTAAGACGAGTAGCTTTACAATTTAAAAAGCTTAAATATATCTGTTGCATGTGGATTAATAGAAATAAGTATGCTTTGTATGATTATATTGTGATGGATCTTCTGTGTGTATGTGTGTATATATATAAATATATATGTGTGTTTGTGTGTGTGTATGTGTGTGTGTGTGTTGCCAGGTATTTGTATACCTGTTCTTGTTTTTAAAACTAAATTTTTAATAGAAATCCATTACCACTTGATTTGTTCTCAGTTAGGATTTGAGATGTAAACAAAAGTTGTTTGTTTAGTATTGATTTATGTTTATAAATTATAATTAAGATAAGTTAAGAATCTGGTTGTCTCTGTAAACTATAAGAACAACCATTGTTTAAAATAAGCAAAATCTCAAACATCTTAAAATATTAAATCAGGTTTATAACTTGAATGCTTATATGAAATCATGATTTTTTTAAACTAAAATCACATTTTTAGTTAAGTATTGAATAAGCATTACTGGGATAACCAGAAAATGGGTTTTGGGGTTTATCTGATGATCTAGTGGAACTGGAATGTTGTAGTTCTTCCTGGAGGTGGAGGAATAATTGGTGAGTGGAGGAAAAATGGCAGGTGGATGGTTAGAGATAAGTAGCGACAGTGGTTGCTCATTTTAGTTTCTAATCCTAGTTTTATGGTGGTCGAAATTTTGATGCTTCTCGATTCCTCTAGTGCATCGAGTGTTGCAGGGTTTTGGGGATTGGAAGAGGGGATGTAGGCGAAGGTTTGGCCGGAGTCGTTGGTGCTCTGATGGTCGGAGATGAGTTGACGAGATGTTGACAGGTTTGCGCTTGTTTGCAGTGTCGAGTTCCAGGTTTGCTTAGTTAACTCAATTTTGATTTCGAGCTACTGTGTGAATTCTGATGGTTGCGATCATGTTTGGAGATGGTCGACGACGTGATGAAGGTGGTGATGATGGCTGGAGGTTGTCAGAGCCATGGTGCATGTGCACTGTGCATTTTATAAGTTCTGGTGAACTTTTGGGTTTGAAGCAGAGAATGGGACTCGAGTTTTACTCGAGTAGATCGAGTATTTTACGCGAAGCATGTAGGGTATTGTCTCGAAGCATGAATAGGTGGTCTCGGGTCAAAGGTTGGTTTCAGGTTTTATAACCTGACAGTGTTGGTTTTTTTTAAAAATTTAAATGAAATTTAAATTTAAAGCAGGATTTAAACAGGGGATTTTAATTTCAAAGTTTAAGTCTGGATTCAAATGAACTTTTGAATCCTAAGTTTTAAAATGAAAATTTTAAATTTAAAGCAAGGTTTAAATTAAGTTTTAAAACAAGTCTAAATATGGATTCAAGTTTGCTATGAATCCAAATCTTGAATTTAAATCTTGAATTTAAATCAGTTTTGTAAATTTAAATGTGGAACAGGTTTAAATGTTTTAAAGTAGATTTTAAAAGTGAATTTGTTTTCAAATAAATGTTTAAACTTGATAAAATACTTTAAGAAAAGGTTTCCTTTAATATTTGAATGAAAAGTTATAAAGTGTTTAACTTAAATTTGGAAGTTAAATAATAAATTTATTTTAAAGCTTGATTTCTTTTAATAAAATTTAGTAATTTAGTTTAAACTTTTTCTTGTATAAGTATCTTATATAAGTAAGGAATGTTCTTTACATTTATTTTAAGGTTTATAAACTTATTTAAATTTGGATAAATGTTTAAATGGTTAAACATTTTGAATCTTAAATTCAAAATGGAATTTAAACTTAAATTTAGAAGTGTAATTTTTTAAATACACTTGAATGTTAATGAAGTCATTAATAAAGTAAATGAATTATCTTAGAAATAATTAAGAAAATAAAAGAATTTAATTTATAAGAGAATTAAGGAATGACTTATTTATTTGATTTCAAATTAATGATTTAGATTAATTTATAATTAGAGATGATTAATAATGATTAATCTAAGATAAATTTCTTAAGAAAGTAATTTAAGAAAATGTTATTAGTTAATAAAGATAATTTTCTAAGGATTATTAAGTAATTAATTAATGTAATTAATTTTGATAATTAATTAGATTAATTAATTGAAGATAATCAATTGTAAATTGTTAAGCATAGTTACTTGATAAAAGTAATTAAGGGATTAATTACTTATTGAAATTAATTATGATAATGTGATTAGTTTAAGTTAATTAATTTATTTTAATTAATTTAGTTTAATTAATTTAAGAAAATCATTTGATGATTTAATAAGAGTAATTACTTAATGTAATTAATGGAGCATAATTACTTAGGGAAGTAATAAATGATAATTACATGAATGTAATTAGTGAAAGATGATTTATAATGAAGTAATTTGGGTAATTACTTTTGTTATTAATCAAAGGATTAATTAATGAAGATAATTAATTATGGAATAATTAATTGGTTAATGAGTAATTAATGATAGTTAATTACTGGATTGATATTAATCAAGGATGATTAATAATTGTAATTTAAATTTTAGATTAATTACTAAATGTAATTGATTTAAATAAAGTAATTAATTTAAATATAAATTAGAAATCATTAATTAATATAATTAATGATGTAATTAAGAATTGTTTAATTAAGGAATAATTAATAATATAGTGATTAATTAATGTAATTAATTAAGGATAAATGTAATTAATTATAGTTAATTAATAAATGAAGTAATTAAATGTTAATTACTAAATGATTAAGGTTAATTAATTTGTGAAATTAATTAAAGACTAATTACTTATTGTAATTAGAGAATGATTAATCAAAGGTATTTAATCAAGATGAATACTTAGAGAATGATTAATTAACTAGATTATAATTAATTAATGGATACATAAGCAGGATTTATAGATGTAGTAATTAATTTAATTTACTTTAAATTAATTAGAGATAGAAGTAATTAATTTAATTCATTTAAAATTAATTAGAGATGGTGGTTAATAAATCATTGCTTATGAACGATATTGATATTTCATTGAACGGTCGTGATCTCAGTAATGAGATGAGTAATATCTATATGATATGGATGCTTAGTAAAAGTATGATAATATGGATTATCTGTTTGTGATGATTATCTGTTTGTGATGAAAATACGGATTATCTTTTTATGATGAAAATGTGATTATCTATTGTGATATGTGAATTATCTATCTATGTGTATATAGATAATGATGAATTGAATTAATTGTTCAAATTAAAATCACTTGGACATTAAGATGGCATTTGGATTTTGATGAGACCGGGATTAGGTTTCCAAATTTGTAATTTCGAAAACCACATCGATCCAAATTATACGTTAGGTCGTGAATCTCAAGTGAAGAGTGAAGACTCGAGGTGTAAGGACTATTTGTGTTAATACTCTGAGGGTGATTCCAATACGAGTTTAACGGGGGTAGTACTTTCAGGTTCGAGATGAAGATTCAGAGTGCAAGGGATATTGTCGTTAACTCTGAGGGTGATTCTAAAACGAATGTAGCGAAATAGTGCCTTCGGTTTCATTCGAACCCGGAGCGAACTTGTATGGATTGAATGCTTTCAGAACATCTTTAGGCGGACGATGAGCATTCTAAGATTAATGTGTCCTATAAAGGTAATCGTAGCCTCAAGCCTCATCAACCGGGAATGGCTAAAACAGGGGAGGTGCGGTAAGGCTAAGTGGGTCATGCCCAAGTAGGACGAGATTTACCCCTATCAAGAGGTCCCTTTTTATTTCGGCTGTGTGGGCAGTTGGCGACGGCCATCTGCGGGGTTGCCTTGTTCGGGAATATCCAGTAAGGGATGATTCCGGCTTTGTGTTGCAGGGGATTGGGAGTGATCCTCGGTACGGTGATCTAGGCCCCGTACTGTGACGGGCGGTACCCCAGTAGCCCTGCCATTAATGGAAACCCATTCTTCCTACGTGCCCTTTACGGTTTTGATTGTATTACCCACTTTGGTGGCTAGTAGCCGGAATTTAATCATGTAACAATATCGGCTATTTCTTATTTACCTGAAAACCCTAGGCACGATTATAATATCACTGGATTTCCTATCAAATGTTTTGGTTATTGTAAGGTAAAAACTTTTCCTTGTTTATGTGTAGGAAGTCTCACGTGATACCTTTTCTTTCCAAAGGATTTTATAAAGCTAAGCAACTTTAAACCCGTTTACTCACACCAGACCCCTGTTTGACCTGAGTGTTTATTTTCTGTTTTATTAAACTCTTGGGTGCTCAAATTATGTATGAGTAGCCAAGGGATTCAGGATTACTTTGACGAGTTCTGGAGGAGATATGGAGCAGGAGGCTTCAGCGTGTAGATATATAGTGGTTCCAATGTGCTAGTATCTACTCTGTTTTCTGTGATGTACTTGAATTGTAATAACTAGACAGGTTTTTATAACTGTCTAGTTTGTGTTGTATTAGCTGTATAACTCTGATGTATATGATACTACGTAATATTTTATATGTTATAATATAATTTATTCATTCCACTGTGAGATTCTGATGTTTTTTATTTCTTTCTTTTCTATCTTTTCTCCTTTCTATCCCTTTCTTTCTTCTTAATGATGCGTCTTTCTATGGAATGAAAGGCGGGTCGTTACATATGTATTTTAAATTTACAAGTCTATTTTGAAATAATGGATTTGGTAAAAAAAAAAAATTAACTAACTTATCTAAATTATTATAGATACTCAAAGTTTAAAAAGGGAATTTTAAATGGAATTTGTTTAAATTAAAAATACTAGTTTAAAATCAAAATTGTTAGTTAATTAAATTTATTAAAGGAAAATGGGTTTATGAAATTTAATTATTAGTTTAAACTAAATAAATCCATTAAATGGAAATTTATTATCGATTGTTTCGAATATTAATAAATTGTATAAATTGTTTATACAAGGTTTGAAAACATGAAGGAAACAAATAGGAATGGAAATGGATCGCAAATCAAAGGTGAGATCTTCTCACCCAATCAATATCGTTTTGATTTAAATTTTAAATGGATAGATTTAAAGTTGATTGATTGTGTGCTTGGATAATTGATTGATAATAATTATTCACTGGATGATATTATGTATATTGTAGTATGTAGTATATATTGGAGTTGTTGATTTTCCACATTATATAGCAGATGAGATCCTATTGCGCCGCATAATAGCGGATAATATTTTATAAATCCCATATACCGTGATATTCCACCTCGAAGTGGAATTGGTATTTAATTGTTGTGCTAACATTTGTGGATGCAGGGAAAACAGGTTGGAGGGATCCAACTGGATTCCTCAAATATTGAATTTGTTTCATATGTTGTTTGTTGATAATTTCTATGTGATTATATTGTAATTGAAATTATTGTAGGCTAAAAATTAGCTGAATATATTTTTGGTATCGTAGGATACCAGAACTAAATAACTTGGATTTTTGAAATTTAGTAGAAATTTATAGTAAATTAATTTTAGAAAATTGAATAAATTTAAAAGAAGGAATTTGTTTCAAAGGATAATAAATTGGTGGTGAAATAAATTTAGAAATCAAGTTTGAAAATTGATTTGGTATTTGTAAATATATTTGGAAATCAATTCAGAATTTAATTCGGTGCTGAAAATGAATATTTAGAAATCGATTTGAAAATTGTATATCAATGGATATGTTGAAGTTTAAATTCACAATAGGAATTTATAAAGGAATTTACAGATTTGATATGTAAATTAAAATAAATCGAGAAGATTAATTAATTGATATAAATAGAAAGAGAATTCTTCCTTGGAAAGCCGAATATATTGTTAAAGTAGCTTTTGAATTATAAATTAAAGGTTCTAGAAATTGTTTGGGAAAAAAATTTGTTGTTGGAAGAATTATTTTTGGAAATCGTTTTAAATCTTTAAAACAAGGATTTATTTAATTACTTATAGAAAGAATTATTTTAAAGGTTTGATTGATATTTGTTTAGAAAATGGTTATTTAAAATAGTTATACCCTATATACCCAATTATTTTAAAGTTAGTTTAGACTTGAAGTTTATGTAAGATATTACTATAATATCTGTATAACTAATAATTAAGTAAGTGTTTTTAAAATAGTTTATTTCGAAGTATATATGTTTGGATAAGTAATTTGAATTATTTTAAAGCATTAAACCTCTGCAGAATTTCAGTGAAAATAAATATTTGGGAAAATTTTCCACGTAAGGAAAAAAAATGATTTGAAACCTATTTTCAAGATATTGAAATGTGGTTAGTAATTTGAAATTTGTTTTCAAATGGTGGAAGTGTTAAAATATATCTTGCGAATATATTTTGAAGATAAATAATTTAGGAAATTTATTTAAATCTGGTAATTGTTGTGAATGTTGATTGATAGTTAAATAACTGACTATCAATATTTGCCTTTAAACGACATTCGAATTTCGATGCGACCGGATGTCGGATTCCAAGTGGATATCCGAAAACCACACCGAACCGTTGTGATTGTGATGGATCTTTTATTTAAAAGATCAAAGTGGAAAGTTTGTTGTGATTTGTTGAAATCTAAATGAACATTTATTTTTTTAAAATAAGCGCTCGTTATTCGGATTAGCCGAGAGAGGACCTTGTGCCATAAAACCCCATCCGAATAACGATACGACGAAATGGGATTACATTTGAAGACGGTGTTGAAGACCGGGTATTTTCGAAAGCGAAAGGATTATCTATCGAATGTCTCTGCACCGCGTTGCTCCGGTATAAAGATTTTATCACCCTTGGTGAAGGGGATTCCGGACGTGATTAGTGAATATCTAGATTGGCAAGGGCTTCATTGGAAGTGCCTTCGGTTCCGTTCGATCCCGGAACGGACTTATATGGATGTGTGGTTGGCGTTACACTTTGAGATGTAAAGATAGTTTCTACCAAATACATTTCTATTGGTGGCGGAGAATTTATTCTCTTAGCTTAACAACCTTCTCTGAGACGTACGAGCTCAGAGGTTATGTAGTTGATGATTACTAGTGATGCACTTCCAATTTGGTAATGTGGCACAAGAAGTGCTGCAGATCATTCGTTGATCAAAGCATGACTTTGTGAAAAGTGTAGCTTTGTGGACAAAACCTCATCGGACCTCACACCCCGGAAATGGTTGAAACAGGAAAGATGCGGCAAGGTTATGAGGGTCGCACCCTTAGGGTATGTCATTTCCTTCTGGAAAAGGGTGTGTCAGGTATGGAGCCCTGATATTTAACCTTTGTGGTTACTGCAAATACTTTTCTTCGTGGTTGTTGGTGTAGAGGATCCTCCAATAAAGGTCCTAAAGGACCGCGGGATGGCATACTCGTGTAGTAGTTACCTAGTTACAGAGGTAACCCGGCCTTGTGTTGGCAAAGAGCGCTTAAGATCTTGGGACGTCCCTCCAGAGGCGTACCCATATGGCAGTAGCAAATTCTTTAGCCTGACCATTTGTGGGAAATCCAAACTCCAATACGCACCTTGTACGGTTTTAGTTGTATAACCTGCCATTTTATTATGGTGGTCACCACTGTTTAGATGGTAGCTATATTAGGCATAGTTCGGAATGTCTATGCTGGCTAAGATTAATATTATACTTTCTAATTGTTTTCCCGCACTATGCACTAATAATAATATCAAAATGATTTTGCGTATTAAGCATGTTTGACTATCATAAGGAGAAATCTCCTCCAATTCTGCGTTTGCATTGTGTGTGTGTGGCGGAAGGCCTTATGGTAGTTTCATTTTCCAAAAGCATAGCGGATTTCCTTTTATTTTCATTGTGAAAATAACTATTTTAACATCTCACACCAGCCCCACGACTGACCTGAAGTTTATTGTTCCCTTTCTAAACTCTGAGTGTCCACAATTTTCCACATGGGCAGCCTAGAGTCAGTTAGCAGTAATTTCAGGAGCGAAGTCAAGAAGTTGCTATGGAAATCAGGTGCAAGTTGGATGGCGAAGCGTGTCACTTATATATGTAATATTTCTTTCCGCTGTTGTTGTATACTTTGATAATGTAATGTGATGTTATGTAATAACTCATATAGTGGTTCTGTTTTAAAGATATTTATTTATCTATTATATTTGTTCCGCTGCGATATGTGAGATTCTGTTGTTGTTTTCCTTCCTTCTTCTTCTACCTCTTCTTCTTTAAACCCTAACGATTCGGTTTTTGGGCATTCGACAGTGCGACATTTCATACAGTGGATGTATTGATGTCGACTTTCGGGCGTTTAAAAATTGAGTCGTTACACAATATATTTCAAAGCTTTAAATATTTAAAATTTCCAAACTAAATATAAAAATTTCATATAGATCTTAATTTAACTTCATTATTATTTAGTCTTGAATTATTCACTTGATAATTCAATATCACTTGAAGAACTTTAAATAACATTTAGTCCTTCAATTTATTTAAACTTGAAATATTGGTTTAATTACTTTAAATCAAAATCAATTTATAAAATCCTACCTTAAACCTCAATTTCAAAAAAAATTCAAATTGATTGAATTAAACAAAATTCTTAATTAAATACAATTTCAAATAAATTCAAATTTATCTTTCCAACCTTAACTTATAAAAATCATTATAAAATCTGTCTTTAAAATGTAAATTAAAATAATTTCTTAAATGTATTATATATATTAATTAAATCAAACTTTATTAAATTAAATCTTATTTTTAAACTTATTTTATACTAAAACTTAATTTATATATATATATATATATATATATATTTAAAATAGTAAAATTATGAGTAAAATCTTAAATTTTAAAACTTCAAAACTAACTTATAATTTTAAAATCTTCAAACATAAAATTTCAAAATCTAAAATCTAAACCTTTGTAAAAAATACGATTATATAATATCTAAAAATCAATATTGATTAAACCATATATTTCTTTCCAAAACCATAGAAATCATTTTCAAAATATTTATATATAGGCCAATGTGTCTGTATATAATTTTCAATCCTATGGCCAAGTGATATGGATATTTACCATTTCAATCCGCAATTTAAATATCTACGGGTTATATCATTTCAACCCGCAATCCCAAATTCGGTTCAAATGAAAATCGCTTGGGTTTATCATTTCAACCCATAACGATTTTCTACTATTCTACAGACCGTACGGGTATGTATCATTTCAACCCATAGGGAATTATATACTAATAAGGAACTTGCAGAGTGATAACATATCTGATAATAATACAATGGGCATATATCATCAATATGCATTACAGATAATGGTGTCAGATGTCGTAGATGAACAAACAAAGATAATAGCATATATATATATATATATAGCAATGTAAATAACTAACAGCATCATATTTAAATTGTCGCTTCAATTGAAATCAAATTTAATAAATATAACAATGTTAATCGTGAGTGATTTCTCACCTTCCGAGGCTAAATAGATTTGACAAAGAAATGAGTTACAAATCCAGGCATGAATCCCAAAGCAAAGCTAGATTGGCATGAATTCGACAAACAAAGCTGATATATAGGAACCGATGAGAACAAATCAAAACTGGATCGTTGATGCTAAATGGTACCAGTGAACTTATACATAATTATATACATATATAAAATTATATTTTATGTTCAAACACATTTTTTTAAAATTTTAATATATGTATTTATATATATATATATATATGTATGTATGTATGTATTTCAAAATCCTTGTTTAAATTTAACTCATATGTTAAAGTCAAATATATATATATATATACACATCATATATGTTGAAATAAGTTCTTATATATGCTCAGCCATATCATTGCTATATATAAAAATAATATAAAAAAACTAGCATATATATCCCTAAAATCAATATATGTATGTTTGTATATATGTATTATTTATTGAGACCAATATGTACATTATATATATATATATATGTATATGAAATATGCATGTACGATTTATGTATAGGCTGATATATATGTATACAAACAAATTATATAATCTATGTAACTTATTTCTTTAAAAGCTCAAACAAAAATTTATAAACTTGTGAAGGCTTGTACATATTTACAGCCGATCTATTATATATATATTGAAGTTATTTCCGAAACTAGATCATATATAACTTTATATATACAAGTACTAATTTAAAACCAATATCGTAACTTATATACACTTTAATATTTACACTGTAACAAAAATGCATTCAATATATATAAGCTTTTATATGTGTAAACATGATTATATATGTGTAACGACCCACTATTTTGGACCATTCAAATTGACAATAAAACCACACATGTCGGATTTGAATAATTCAAAATAACAAATTGTTAATATAATTTGGAGGAAATAAAACCAATCACAGAATCAGAAACACGGAATATCAGAATAACTCACAACGGAAATAAAATACCATAGTAGTTCATGAAGCTACTATACATAGTCTCAAAAACAAATACAACATTCTAGAGTCTGAAAGCAAATGCAATAGAAATCCGCTGATACATAAGCTGAATAGAAACAACTAAAATTGAAATAGATATGTAACTAGATAGATAGATAATCCCCAGAAAATCCTCTACTCCAAAAGATGAAATCCAAAGCTATGATACTCAAGTTGAACCGAGCGTAAAGCAAAACACAAAACACTCGAGTCAGGACATACATACTTATGTAATGTAAATCAACTCAAGTGAACTGAAATAGAAAAGCACAAGTAACTTAAAGGATGCTTGGGATCGCCCATCTTTTAAGGATCCGTTAAACTATATACTATGTAGTAATATACGCTATTATAATAATCTCTAAAATATAGTAAACCTACTTTAAAATAGCGTTAAGGCTTTGCACTTTCCACCTTAACACATTTATGGTGCCCAGAGTCCATACGATACCATCATACCTCTAGATCGGGAGGCTACCATAAATACTCCATAGGTATGACACAAATCAGACTCGTAGAAGGCACGATAGGGTAGGGGACACGACATAACTAGGAAATGCCAGGGTAGATATACCAACTGCACTTCCGGACTGGTGGTAACGCATAGCAGCCACTACCGCCCACCTCTATCCACACTCCCAAAAAATCAAAGGGTGCACCCAATAAATCAAAAAGTAATAAATTGGTATCAAAGGAGTGTGTCCGATTAGACGAGCTACCTCGTTGTCCCATCGATTGCTCCTGTTTTAGCCACCTTATTCCAACTCATGGGAGTCAGGTCCACGTAATATACCTCATATAGGATCATCGTCGCCATCCTACTTCATTCTGGAATCTCCACCGCACACATAGTTGTTAAAGTGGTTTTCGGAGTTGGCAGAGAGTATGACATCTTTCCATCCCGGTCTCTTTAACAACCAATCGTAATTATAACCCGTGATTATTTCAAAATAGTTTATACTTAAAACCATAATATCATTTCCATTTCAAACCATATCAATACAATATCATTTCCATTTCAAAACCAAATATGATATCATTTCCGAAGTTGTAACACTTCCAAAACTATACACTTAGTTATAACATTTTAAAAATGTAACAAGTTAGAAACCATAATAGTTTGAAAATGTGACCCTTACATAATAGCACTTTGAAAATGTTACATTTAAGAAATAGTAACACTTTTAAAACATAACCTAAAGTAGCATAGCATTTTGAAAAGACAACTTAAAATAGCATAGCATTTTTTTTGAAATGCTACAAATTTTACTATAACATGTTTTAAACATAATATTTCAATTTTTATCATAGTTTTAATATCTATTTACTTGTACAAAACATATCCACTTCATAATAAAATATATCACTATTATAAGGTTAGATTTACATTTCATATTAAATTAAATTATTAAGTTAAATTTATATCATAGATAAAATCTTTAATTTTGATTTTAAAAAATATTTATTTACTTATGAAATCTTTACTTATTTAAAAATCAATATTTTTTATTTAGCTTCCGTATGCTTAAATTTTCAAAATAATGAATAAACTTTTTATAAAACTATTATTTAAAAGTTAACCACGGATCTGTATAATTTTTTCTAATCTAGGTCAAGTGACACAGATATGTATCAATTCAATCCGTAAAATATAAAATTCTGGGTTTTATCATTTCAAACCTGTAATCCCAAGTAAAATAAAATAAAAATTGCTTGAGCCTATTATTTCAGCTCATAACGATTTTTCCCCATTCTAAAGTCCGTTCGGGTGTGTATCATTTCAACCCATAGTGATTCTATACTAACAGGGAACTTGCAATGTGAGAGGCAGAATATAAATAACTGAATAACATAGCGTATCATGTCATGTGATAAAATAGGTATAACATAAGGTGATAACATCATAAAATATCATATCACATGCATATATGAAACTAATATCATGATGGCATATCAATACTACACTTCACATGCCATTGTTTCACTAATATATAAGTACGAATGTCGAGAGTGACAAACTCGCCTTCTTAAGCTAGACATGACAACTTAAGACACAAGAACAAACTCCGAAAAGCATGAAAAAAACACGAACTAGGTTTGAGTAGATGAAGTGACAAGATCTAAATTTAGTACACAAACAAATACAAAACATATGTAAGTAAATAATTATACAAAGAATTAGATCAAAACAAAGCAAAACAATGCACAAATGACCAAATCAAGTCAAGTGCGCTATGCCACTTTCAAAGTAGGCTAGATCATCACAAAAATTGGCTCGTCCATGACTTGTTTGATGCATGTATGTTCGGTCGAGGCAAGCAAGTGTGCACGGCTAGGCAAAGGTTGGATGTGAACGGCTATGGTAAGTGAAGAGATGGCATAACAAAGGTCTTGTGGAAGGCAAAATGTCAAAGGAGCATGTAACTTTGGGTTCAGCCCTAGATTAACATGGCTTGGCTTGGTGTTGTTTGGGCTTGGATCAGGTCAAGGCATCTGAAGTGGCATGGCCTGGAGGTAGAAGTGGTCACGGCAAGGCAAGGAAAATATGGAGTTGTTGGTAGCCGAAACTTGAAGAGGAGGAGAGGAGATCGTGTAGGCTCGGCTAGGGTTTGATGCTTGGTTTGTTGATGGAGTTTTGATCATGGAAGTCACGGCATGGGTAGGGGATGGTGAAAAGGAGATGATGGCCAGTCATGGTTGATGGATTGGTGGAGGAGATGGTCGACGTATGGAGAGGAGATGGCCGAACTTAGCATGAGAACAAAAGATAAAAAGAAAAATGAAAAAGAGAAAGAAGGAATACACGACTTACTGTAATTTTTGTTCAGGAAGAAGCAAATGAGAAAGAGGAGGAAATGCAAATGTTTTGGACAGCTATGTTAAGGAAAAGGCACCATTTAACTTTGAATAGACAAACACATGCCTATTAAGAAAAACAAGGCCTAGATGCAAAGCCCAAATCAAAACAAGCTCAACAACCCAAACAAAAATCAAAGCCCAAACAAAATAGAAAATAAAATATAAAATAGAGAAGAGAAATACTAAAATATTTGCATGTAAAACGCTGAAATTTAACAGATTTACAAATTGTAGATTCGAATTTGACGAAACGAAAAGCATAGAGAATAATAGCATATATTCTAGCTTCAAAGAAAAAGAATAAAAATTAAAAATTCAAAATTAAAAATTTCAACTGAAAGTCAAAGTTTGACCAAAGTTGACCAAAATATAAAATTTTCAGAAAATCTTTGTTTTATTATATTTGGAAAAATAATTGTCAACCAAACCCAAAAATACATTGAAAATTTTCAAAATTTCAAATTTCGAATGATTTAAAACCAAAGTTACAAATTAATTGTATTAAAATATCTGTTAAAAATTATGATTCGTTACACTCTCCCCTACTCAAATCTTTTCATCCTCGAAAAGGAATGAAACACGAAAACAAAGAAAGATAAGATAGAATAGCAAATAATACCTGAAACAAACAATTTCAGATTCGAAGCATGCATGCTTTCCTCCTTCTCCCAGGTACAATCCCGATCATTAGTACTCCACTGCACCTTGACTAGGTTGACTGATTTCCTTCTCAGCTGCTTCGTACTTCTATCGATAATGCAAAGTGGCTTCCGCTCGACGGTAAGGTTTGGCTCAATGTCCAAACTCTCGAAAATAGGAGGCTAAACAACCAAAGATGGATCATGGAGATATGGACGAAGATGCGAAACATGGAATACATTACGTACTCCAGACAGCTTCTGAAGCAAATCCAAGTGATAAGCTAAAGTACCAATCCTCTAAAAGATACAGAAAGGTCCAATGAACCTAGGACAAGCTTCCCTCTCCGATCAAACAGAATCACATTCCCTAAGGGAGGGACCTTAAGGAAAACCCGATCACCAACAGCAAACTCCAAACTCCTCCTACGCCGATCGGCATACTTCTTCTGCCTATCCTGAGCACTCATCATCTTCCTCTTAATCTCCTCAACTCTCTCATAAGCTTTTAGAATCATATCAGGACCAAGAAACAAACGATTACCGAATTCAATCCAGCAAGATGGAGATCTGCATGGTCGTTCGTAAAGAGCAGCAAACGGAGACGTTGCAATACTAGCCTGATAAATGTTGTTATAGGTGAATTCGACAAGATGGAGACGATCTTCCCAAGATCCGCCATATCAAGAACACAAGCACGAAAAAGATCCTCTAGAATCGTATTCACTCTTTTTGTTTGACCATCGGTCTATGGATGGTAAGAAGTGCTCAAATACCATGCGAGTACCCAAAGATTCCTGAAAAGCTCTCCAAAACTGTCTGGTAAAGATAGGATCTCTATCACAAACAATACTAATATGAACATCATGAAGGCAAACAATCTCCCTCATATAAATCTCTGCCAAGCTAGAAGTAGAATGGATAGACTTGACCGGAATGAAATAAGATAACTTGGTCAATCTATCCACAATAACCCAAATACTTACATTACCACTCATAGTCCTTGTTAATCCATCAATAAAATCCATAGAAACTTGTTCCTATTTTCAACTGGGAACCTCAAGTGGCTGCAATAAACCAGGGGTCTTCTGATGATCGGCCTTGACTTGTTGTCAAGTCGCACATCTACTAACAAAGATAGAGATATCATGCTTCATACCCTTCCACCAATAAAGCTTCCTCATATCCTGAAACATCTTCTTCACACCTAGATGAATAGAAAGTTCGGATCGATGATTTTCTCAAAGTAACTCCTATCTTAATCCATCTACATTCGGGACACAAATCCGATTATTAATCTTCAAAATCCCTCTATCATTGATCTGAGCTCCACTACCATCAAGACTACTACCACCAACACTGTTATGAACATTCTCCTTAATCAATCTAATAGTCCTATCCTCATCCTGCTTAGCCATGATACGATACATAAAAGGAGAAGAGGAAACAACAAGCTGACACAACATCGCCTTCTTCCGACCCAAAGCATTGGCCACAACATTAGCCTTCCCAGAAGTATAGCTAATGTCGAGATCATAAGAAGTAAGGAACTCAAGCCACCTAACCTGCCGCTAATTTAAAACCTTCTGGGTGAAGATATATCTCAAAGACCGATGATCCGTAAAGAGCTCAAACTTACTACCCAAAAGTTGATGCCTCCAAAGATTCAAAGAAAAAAACACGACAAGAAATTCCAAATCATGGGCTACATAATTGGGTTCATGGGTCTTCTACTGATGACTGACATAAGCAATAACCTTCCCATCGTGCACCAAAACAGCTCGCAAACCCTCACTACTAGCATCAGTGTATATTGTTAATCCCTTATTTCCATTTGGAACGGTAAGAACTGATGCAAAAGTAAGCTTACTCTTTAACTCATTGAATGCAGCTTCACACTTATCATTCCATATAAACTTAGCATTCTTACGAGTCAAAACGATGAGAGGTGCAGCAATCCGAGAAAAATTCTCAATGAATCTCCAATAATAACTGACAAGGCCCAGAAAACTACGAATAATAGATGAGGGCTTAGGGGTTTCCCAATCCTACCATAGATTAGGGAGAAATAAGGACCATAGAAAAGATAAAGTGATTTATTACAAAGAGAAAAGAGAAGAAAGACTTACATTGATCGCAGCGATCTTAACTGGATCAATAGAAACTCCGTTACTAGAAATAATATGCCCGAGAAATCAGACTTCATCCTTCTAGAAATGGCATTTTGAGAATTTAGCCTTTAACTGATGATTTGTAAGAGTCCCCAGTATGAAATCCAAATTGACTGATGATCTTCCCTTGACTTGGAGAAGACAAGAATATAACCAACAAAGACTGGAACAAATTTGTTAAGAACATCACGAAAAACACGATTCATAAAATCAACAAAGAAAGCTGGGGCATTAGTCAAACCAAAAGGCATAACTAACCATTCATAGAAACCATTGTCAGTACGAAAAGCAGTCTTAGGAATACTCTCCTCAGCAACTCTGAGCTGGTGGAAACCTATGGCAAGATCAAGCTGAGAGAAAACGGTAGCTCCATAAAGCTGATCAAACATATCATTGATACGAGGCATAGGATATCTGTTTCTCATAGTGAGCTTGTTCAGCTCTCTATAATCAACACATAGTCTCAAAGAACCATCGGACTTAGTGACGAAAACCACCACTGCTCTCCATTCGGAATGACTAGGTCTGATCAGACCTTCGGAGAAAAAGTCCTCAATTTGCTTCCTCAACTCAACCTTCTCACGTGGTCCCATTCTTCTAGGAGAAAGAACTACAGGTCGAGCTCCAGGAACAAGATCAATATGAAAATTGATTTCCCGCTTAGGAGGTAAAGCAGTGACTTCACCAAATACATCGGGATAGAGTTTGAACACATGAGTCGAGTCAAGATCATCAAGAGAAGTGTTAGGAGAACAAATAAAACTGCCAGCATAATCCTGAGGCAAACGACACTGAATCACCAAAGAATCGTCTTTATCACCAACAAGAGGAACAGTTTGGGTTTTACAAGAGATAACGACTTCATGATTCTTTAGCCAATCACCTCCAAGCAATAGATCGAAAGCATCAAAACCCAAAACATAGAAATCACGAGAAAAACGATAACCAGCATAGAAGAGTTTCACTCTTCTACAAATCCTACCAAGGTGGAGCAGATGGAATGGCAGAGGTAATAGCAAAGATACCAAATGGCTTGCCCTTCTACTGAGTAGGACAATCCTTCCTAAAGTGGCCAGGCTGCAAGCAAATGTGAAAGAGATTACGCCTGTTCAACTGAGCGGGAGGAGAAACAGCTGCACCAACAAAATTAGGACAACTATTGGCTTATTGTCCATTCTGATCACACTTGAAGCAAGTGACTGAAGATAGGTCGATAGGATGCCTCTGAGAAGAAGGTCCTAAACCAGGAGTCTTATTCCAATTCTTCTTCTGCTGAAAGAAGGGCTTTCTCTTCTTAGGATAACCAAAGAAAGGCTGAGATGAAGAGGCACGAGCAACAAAAGGATCCTTAGAAGTAGGATTCTCATATCCAATGGCCATATCCATCAGACCAGTGAAAGGACTATGCATATGAGAAATGAGACGATCATAAAACTCTAGGCGAGTTCCAACTATGAAGTTCTCATTCTTCTTAAGAGGGGAGTCAATCAGGCCAGGACCAAACTCGGAAAGTTCACTGAAATTCCGCTCATACTCAGAAAATGACATGTCTCCCTGCTCAAGATCCATAAACTCCCTATAAGCTGAGACTTCCCTGCTTCGGGCGTCCACTTCACCACAAAAGCATCCCTAAAGCACGATATCGAAACATATTAAAGATTCCAGAAGAGAAAACTGAACCAAATTCAAAATTAGACCAAAATCATACCTGAAGTGCTCCCAAGAAATATCAGCCTCAATAGTCTGAGCAGTAACAGGCTCCCCACCAATCTAAGGCTGCCCCCTTCAACTGCCAAGCTGCCAACTGACGTTTCTGAGCATCAGTGATCTCAAGGCCGGAGAAAATCCTCTCTAAACCCTTCAAATAGTGCGAGCCTCGTAAAGCTCTCTGATCCAGTAAACTTGATACCACCAAGCTTAGTGAATTCTCTACAAAGTGTAGTGAACCTAATGGGTGCAAAAGGCCTAAGAACTGGGTCAACACCGCGACTTTTACCTCAGGCATTCCTATGATCCATCTTGAAAAATCAAGAATGAATTTTAGAACAAAGGTTATTGAGAAACAAAAGACAAAATTCAACTAAAATAGAAATCCTAATTAAAGAATTTAATTAATAAGGTAGATAAGGAAAGGAAGGAGATTTAGGAAAATTAGACTTTAAAACCATAAAATTTATATCCAAAATAATCTTTTAAAAATCCTTTAAAATCATTTTATACTTTAAAATACATTCTCTCACAAAGAAATAATTCTAAGATTGATTTCACTCATTCTAAGGTATTTCTACCATATCTCTGATGAGTTTTTGCTCCGTAGGCTAAGGTTTGCCTAAAACCTGGCTCTGATACCAAATATAATGAACCACTATTTTGGACCATTCAAATCGACAATAAAACCACATATGTTGAATTTGAATAATTCAAAACAACGGATTTTTAATATAATTTGGAGCAAATAAAACCAATCACAGAATCACATGCAAGAATATCAAAATAACTCGCAGTGGAAATAAAATACCATAGTAGTTCATGAAGCTACTACACACAAAGTCTCAAAAAAATACAACATACTAGAGTCTGAAAGCAAATACAATAGAAATCCACTAATACATAAGCTGAATAGAAACAGCAGAAATTGAAATAGATAGGTAACTAGATAGATAGATAATCTCTAGCAAATCCTCTAGCTCCAGAAGATGAAATCCAAAGCTGTGTTACTCAGGCTGACCTGAGCGTAAAGGAAAACAAAAAATACTCGAGTCGGGACATACATACTTATATAATGTAAATCAACTCAAGTGAACTGAAATAGAAATGCACAAGTTACTTAAAGGATGCTCAGGATCGCCCATTCTTTAAGGACCTGTTAAACTATCTACTATGTAGTAATATACACTACTACAATAATGTCTAAAGTAAAGTAAACTTACTTAAAAGTAGCGTTAAGGCTTTACATTTTCCACCTTATCACATTTACAGTGCCCATAGTCTATACAGTACCATCGTACCTCCAAATTGGGAGGCTATCATAAATACTACATAGGTACGACACAAATCAGACTCGTAGAAAGCACGATAGGGTAGATGACATGGCACAACTAGGCAATGCCAATGTAGATATACCAATTGCACTTCTGGATTGGTGGTAATGCATTGCAGCCACTATCGCCCACCTTAATCCACACCCCAAAAAAATTAAAGGGTGCACCCAATTAATCACAAAGTAATAGAATGGTATCGAAGGAGTGTTTTCGATTAGAGAAGCTACCTCATTGGCCCGTCGATTGCTCATGTTTTAGCCACCTTATTCCAACTCACGAGAATCGGGTCCACATAATATACCTCATATAGCATCGTTGCCACCATCCTACTTCATTCTGGAATCTCCACCGTGTACACAGTTGTTAAAGTGGTTTTCAAAGTTGGTAGAGAGTATGACAACTTCCGACCCCGCTCTCTTTAACAACCAATCGTTATTATAACCCATGGTTATTTCAAAATTGTTTTCACTTAAAACCAAAATATCATTGCCATTTCAAACCATGTCAATACGTTATCATTTCCGTCTCAAAACCAAACACGATATCATTTCCAAAGTTGTAACAGTTTCAAAACTATCACTTAGTTATAACATTTTAAAAATATAATAAGTTAGAAAACATAACACTTTAGAAATGTGACCCTTATATAATAGCACTTTGAAAATGTTACATTTAAGAAATAGTAGCAATTTTAAAACATAACCTAAAGTAGCATAGCATTTTAAAAACATAGCTTAAAATAGCATAGCATTTTTTTGAAATGCTACAAATTTTACTATAACATGTTTTAAACATAATATTTCAATTTTTATCATAGATTTATAATCTACTTAATTATATAAAACATATCCATTTCATAATAAAATTGATCACTGTTGCTAGGTTAGATTTACATTCCATATTAAATTAAATTGAACTATTAAGTTAAATTTATATCATAGATAAAATCTTTAAATTTGATTTTAAACAAATATTTATTTTCTTATAAAATCTTAACTTGTCTAAAAATCAATATATTTTATTTAACTTCCATATACTTAAATTTTAAAAATACTAAATAATTTTTTTACAAAACTATTATTTAAAAATTAACCATGGGTATGTATAACATTTTCTAACCTAGGTCAAGTGACACGGATATGTGTCTTTTCAATCCATAAAATGTAAAATTCCCGATTTTATCGATTCAAACTCGCAATCATCAATAAAATAAAATAAAAATCGCTTGAGCCTGTCATTTCGGCTCATAACGATTTTCCTCTATTCTAAAGTACGTTGGGTTATGTATCATTTCAACCCATAGTGATTCTATACTAGCAGGGAATTTGCAATGTTAGAAGCAGAATATAAATAACTGAATAACATAGCATATCATGTCATGTGATAAAACAGTATAACATAAGGTAACAACATCATAAAATATCATATCACAGGCATATATGAAACTAATATCATGATGGCATATCACTACTACACTTCACATGTCATTATTTCACTAATATATAAGTACGGATGTCGAGAGCGATAAACTCACCTTCTTAAGCTAGAGATGACAATTCAAGACACAAAAACAAACTTTGAAAAGCACGACAAAGCACGAACTAGACTTGAGTAGATGAGGAGCCAAGATCCAAATCTTGTACACAAACAAATACAAATCTTATATAAGTATATAATTATACAAAGAATTAAAAACAAAACAAAGCAAAACAATGCACAAATAACCAAATCAAGCAAGTGGGCTCGGCCACTTTCAAAGTAGGCTAGATTATAACAAAAAATGGCTCGACCATGACTTGTTTGATGCATGTATGTTCGACAAAGCCAAGAAAGTGTGCACCTATAGGCAAGGGTTGGATGTGAATGGCTATAGTAAGTGAAGAGATGGCATAGCGAAGGTCATGTGGAAGGCAAAAGGTCAAAGGAGCATGTAACTTTAGGTTCGGCCCTAGGCTAACATGGCTCGGCCTAGTGTTGTTTGGACTTGGATCAGGTCAAGGCATTTGAAGTGCCACGACTTGGAGGTGGAAGTGGTCACGGCAAGGAAAGCTAAAGATGGAGTTGGTGGTGGCCGAAGCATGTAGAAGAGGAGAGGTGATCATGTAGGCTCGGCTAGGGTTTGATGCTTGGTTTGGTGATGGAGTTTTGACCATGGAAGTCATGGCCTAGTTTGGGGATGGTGATGAGGAGATGATGGCTGTCATGGTTGATGGATTGGTAAAGGAGATGGTCTGCACAAGGAGAGGAGATGGCCAAACTTAGCATGAGAAAAAAAAGAAAAAAAAATGAAAAAGAGAAAGAAGTAAGAGATGACTTATGTAATTTTTTTGCAGGAAGAAGCAGATGAGAAAGAGGAGGAAATGCAATTGTTTTGTATGGCTATGCTTAAGGAAAAGGCACCATTTCACTTTGAATAGACAAAGACATGTCTATTAGGAGAAACAAGGCCCAAATGCAAAGCCCAAATCAAAACAAGCTCAACAACCCAATTAAAAATCAAAGCCCAAACAAATAAAAAAATTGAAAATAAATTAGAAAATAGAGAATAGAAATAGTAAAATATTAGCATGTAAAACGCTAAAATTAAACAGATTTAAAGAGTACAGATCAGAATTTGACGAAACAAAAAACATAGAGAATAATAGCATAAATTCTAGCTTCAAAGAAAAAGAACAGAAATTTAGAATTCAAATTTAAAAATTTCAACTCAAAGTCAAAGTTTGACCAAAGTTGACCAAAATATAAAATTTTCAGAAAATCTTTATTTTATTATATTTGGAATAATAATTCTTAACCAAACCCAAAAATACATTGAAAAATCTCAAATTTTCAATTTTTAAATGATTTAAAACCAAAGTTTCAAATTAATTCCATTAAAATATTTGTTAAAAATTATGGGTTGTTACAGTATATAAACATAATGTAAACATTAGTTATCATGGCTTATATAAATTAATATATACAAAACATTGTATACTATACACATTAAACTACTTCAAACAATATGTAATGTTGTCAGACTGTATATATATAAAACTGTATTAAAATTCGAAAATCAATATATGAAATAACAGATATAGTATACATAGCAGAATATATACATATATAACCTTATGCATAAATTATTATACTATATATATATATATATATATATAATTAAAGCAGACTATATATATGTGAAATATACTAACCTATGTATATAAAACAGATATATAACTACATAATTAAAACAGCCTAAAACATTTTTATATCAATCATATATTTATTACCTTATATATGATCATCCAGGGAAGGTAAAACCGGGACTTAATTGGAGGGATGGTGCAAACCAGCTGCATTGAGCAAGACATGGAGGGTGGAAGAGATGTGGGTGGCACAAGTGGAGAGGTTGAGTGACACGCAGCCATTGGTGGATGACGTGGGCTACAGGTGTGGGTCTGGTGGAGCTGCAAATCTCAGAGGATAGGGGATATTGCACTATCGGTTGCAAAAGGATGGCTACAGTGGATGCTCGAGTTGTCGGTTGGCGTTGGTGAGGAGCCGGGGCTGTTCGGCAAGGCAAAGAGGAGCCGATGTAGTCACGGGTTGATGGGGAGGTGTAACGACCCATAATTTTCGACAATTAAAAACAGTAAATTTTATAATGTTTTCGTTATTAAATGTTGGAAGAAATTAAAATTTAAAATTTATAACTAGAATAATACTAAAATGGAATGCAACTATGTTAATTAAAGCTAAGTAGTAACAATTTGAATGGAATTCCAATTAACTGAAATAGTGTAAGGTTATACTTGGTTATAAAGTGAATATAGGAAAAAGAATGTAAATATTGAATTCATTAATGAATTAATATATTGTTGATGGAGATTGAATAAAATTAGTGTTATGATAGAAATGGTAACATTTGTTTGTAATTAATTAACTTGTAAATGTAATTAAAGGCTAATGGTGACAATTATTATATATATATATATATATATATATATTACCTATTTATTTGGTCTATTAAATTTAATTGGAAATGAATGGCAATTAAATCCCTTAATTAGTGCAATTAATGTAGGTGTAAGTGACAATGGTAAAAGGGTTGATTCTGTATAATGTAACAAATGTAAATTTTTATCATAGTATGACCTTTGATTTGAATAAAAGAATGGAAATCAGTTTACTCAAATTTATTGGAATCGGTAATTTTAATAAGTAATTTATTACAATCAATGAAATAAAAGGTTAAGTAAATGAAAGGTAAGATGAAATGGTAAAATATTGATGTAATGGAAGATATAACAATGTTGACTATGTATGTGAGGTAATAATTGATTTAATAATAGAATGAAACCAAGATAAATAAATTAATTGAGACTTTAATTATAATTAATGTCTGAAATTGACCAAAATTCAATAAAATGGAAATATAGTAGTTAATACAAATAAAGGATGGAAATTGGAGAGTATTAACGCAATGAAATGTAAAACAAATGTCAACTATGTTATTAGATCATAAGTTTGGACCATAAATAAAATTCTAAAATAACGAACTACAACAAAGCAATGAAGTGGAAGGTTTTAACGCATATTAGAATATAATTTAATAACTGGAATTGGAATAATTAATGTCAGTTTTAATGATGAGTTAAATGAATATTGATTGATAGAGAAAAACATTTATTTAGTATGTAATTTAATATTTGTTGGATACTTTCATTTTATAAATGTGTTTGGACTACAATAAATAAGGATTACAATGTTATTTATTTAATTGATTTCATCAATTAGGGTCTATTTTGAAGTGGAAGATTAAAATTAATTGGAAATAAATTTATTGAAACCTTTCAATTGAAAAAGCAAAAATAAATAAAGTGCCATTAATAAATTTAATATAAGAATGTTTTCATTTGGAATGTACATTATTTAGAAATATAAGAATGGATTTAATATTGTATAAGTTGATCATTTTATAATATAAGAAGGTTTACATTTATGAATTGCAAGTAAAGAATAATCATTTTAAGGAAAATAAAAGAATGTTGGAGGAAAATAAAGTGAACATCTCCATTCTGAATAGAAATAAAAAGTTGTAAAAGGAGAAAATTGAATTTTTAAAGCAACATTTTACGGCAGTTAAATTGCAAGCATAGGTTGCATGGAAGTGATTTTATTGCTAACCTTGAAATTTAAAATAAATTATATATTTGAGTTCATAATTACGTGTCAAGAATAATGTTGTTTTTACATTTGAATTTTTAAACCATGGTTCATATTTTATTTTATGTAGCGACGGTCCCCATTATGTAAATTGGTGCGTTCAAATTTAGTTATGTTGTGGTAATTAAATATTTAATGAATTTCAAATTTTTTATGTTTAGGGTTAACAAAATTAATTGAGTGAACAAATGTTTTGAAATTTAAATTTCAAAAGTTTGTTTATAGAGCAGAGTTGGTCCATATATTCCCTTTTTACTTAATAGTTGTCAAAAAAATTTCATTGTTTCCTCATTTGTTCCATTACTCATTTCCATTTACATTGTCTAAAGCCTTTTCATTTCATGAATGTTACGTAATTTTCATATTTTTAATTCTTTCCTACACCTCTTTACATACCTACCATTTTTTGGGTTGTTCATATTTTTACTTTATTTTAATTCTTACTTTATTTATATTTAGCTTTATTAGCTTCTCGCTAGTTTCAATCTTCATTCTTGTAGCTTCATTTTAATTTTTTTAAACTCATCATCTATAGCTCATTTTTTGTCTCTCTTCACCTTCCTCGTTCCTTTTTTTCATGTTTCTTCTTCAAATCTCCTTCCTCTCCTTTTTTTTCCAAATTTTTTTCTCTTTTCTTCTTCTTATTCTTCAAATCTTCTTCTTCTTTTTCAAAGCTTCCTTTTCTTTTTGCAATTCTTCTTCTTCTTTAAATTTTTTTCTTTTTTCAAACCTTCTCTTCTTTCCATGTCTTTTTCTTCAAATCCAGATCTATATAATCTTCAATCCAAAACTTTCTGTAAAAAAAGATTAAGATAGCAAGGAAACAAAACAAAATGAGAAAGTAGTTGCCAATCCAAATATAGCTTGAAAAGGGAAAGCAAAAATGTGAGTGATTCAACCCACTCACATAATTAAAAATTCCATTGCAAGTTAAATAAAATATATGATGTGATATATAAATTTTTTTATTACTGTTTGTTGATTCAAGTTGACATTTGAATTGATATTGAATCTGAATTGACATTTAATTTTGTATTGGAATTTAATTGATAGTTAAACCTCGATATTGATAACTATTGTATATTGATAGATATTGGTTGATTTGGATGTTGTTTGAAATGGATGCTATTAATTGATATGTTGGATGTATGGTTGTTTATTTATTTTAATAAGTCCCTGTTATCACTTGTATATTATTGGCATCATTTAAGTGGTCCTCTGAATCAATTTAGAATTGGATAATTAAGGCAGTTAAATTATGGGTTGAAATGAGATATACCCATGCAATTCTTGAATTTGGATTATTTGTTGAACTGAATTTTTTAAAAAGTTTAAGTTTTTAATTTAAACTTTGGAATTATTTTAAATAAAGCTGTTAAAATTGGTATTTCGAATTATTTGAAATCTCGTAAATTACTACACTCACGTTGTACACTTGATAGGAGATGAAAAGTCCCATAACATCTCTGAAGCTTTGGCACTCGTATTTTTATTTGAGACCGATTTGGCATATATAGGAAGTTTTAGTTCCGACTCTAGTGTATTGTTTGTCATTATGCTCGGGTCACTCTGAACTTTTTCAGTGTATTGAAGACCATTTTAATTTCTCTAGTGTATTGTTTATTTCATTATTATATTTTGTCATTTCGTTGCAAGATTCTATGCTTTTTTTTCCTTCTTTTCTATTATTTTCTTATTTACCCCATTAACAATCCTCCCTTTTGAATGGTTTGAGTTAGAAATGTGTGGTTTATTTTCGATTTAAATCGTCCGAAAAGTTTAGTCGTTACAGGAGGCACGCCGGCTGTCATGTGGAGTAGGCATATGGATCGGAAAAGTTTCGAGGCCGAGTACAAGGATGAGGCTTGGATCTGGGCGTTGATGGAAAGTCGGTAGGGTTTGTGGAGGAGATGGGCGAGGCTACAGCATGGTGGTGGTGGCCATAGGAGGGGAGCTTGGGTTTGACAAGGAGGACGAGTGGCCAAACTCAAGAGTAGAAAGGAGAAGGCTTAGAAAAATGAAAAACGGAGAAGAAGACATCCAGTATAGAGTTTCGATAGAAGAGAAATTGAGAACGAGAAGGGAAGAAATGAAGCGGTCGGTAAATAAAATTGTAACATGCCGCCTTTTTGTACGCTTAAGCAGACACATATGCTGACTCAAACTATACAGAAGGGCGGATTGTTATTGGGTAAATAATAAAAAGTGGAGGAAAAAACAAAATAGAATCTTGCAGCGGAACGAAAAAATATAATAATCAAATAACAGTTCATGAAGCTGTTTACAAAACATTTCATTATACTAATACAACACAGAATCAGTGTTACACATACCAGAGAAAAATAAATAACAATGCAGCAGAACAGTACGAACATAGTGGACTTATATGATAAGTAATAGAAATAATACAGTCTTCGCCTTCGTCCTCCAGAAATAAAGTCTTCGAACCTTGAAATGCTCAGGTTGACCCGAACGAATTGAAAAGATAAAACACTCGAGTCAGAACTAAAAGATCATATGTAAGTCAAATCAATGGTAATTATATGAGTGGATTGGCGTCAGAGATGTTTACGGGTTTTGACATCTCCTATCCAGTGTCTAACGTGAGTGCGGTAATTAAGAGACGTTCGGGATTCACATCTCCTAAGGATCCGTTAAACTATCCACTATGTAGTAATATACGCTATTATAATAATGTCTATTAGTAAAATAAACTTACTTTTAAATAGCGTTAAGGGGTTACCCATATTGCCCTTAACATGTAATAGTCACGGTAGTCCATCCAGTATCAGTGCATCTCTAGATCGGGGGACTACCCTAAATACTCCACAGGCTACGGGAGAAAACCAAACTTGTACAAGACGCGCTAGGGTAGGTGTTTGCACCAAAATTGGGCAAACACCCTTCGGAAGTTTTTGAAGAGATAGTAAATGAAGAACTTGAATTGGAAATAGGGATTATCTAACAAAAACTCCAAGTCACAGAAAAGTAAATTGCGCAGAAGACAAGGATTTAGAGTGGTTCGGCCATGCGCCTACGTCCACTATGAAGTTTTATCACTTTATTTCTTAATACTTGAAGATTACAAGTGCTTTTCAGCAAATTACAACAGCAAATGGACTTAAATTCGAAATTAACAGCAATTGAGAAAGTATGGAGTGATTCTGGCAGCGTTTAGGCTTGTTCTTCTTCTCCAAATTCTCCGACCCCTTCTCTGAATGACCAGGGGCTCTATTTATAGGTGTGGAAGGCCAAAATCCCGCCTAAATCATGGAGAGGCTGCTTGGCACGTGACGGGGGGCCCACAGGCCCGCGTTCTTGAAGTGCGTGCCCAATTTGGGATCGATTCGAAGTGAACTTCGAATCGATCAAAAAATTGTCCAATTGCGATGAAACTTGGCGTGGACGTTCTTCATCATGTAGACAAACTTCTGTAAAAATTTCATGGGATTTGGATCAGTAGATTGGGAGTTATGATCGGTTCGAAATTGGGTGTTCGGCATGCTGTTTGGTTCGAATCGATGGAATCGATTCGTTCGAATCGGTGCATGGCCGAAGCGAATACTTCGAATCGATTGGGGCGCGACTGTCTTCGAGCCGATCCATGTTCGTGCTAGCTTAGCCGCTTTGTTGGATTCGAAGGTTGTCTTCGAATCGAAGGAGTGGATTCGTTCGAATCGATCCAAATGCGCCCTGGATCGATTCGAAGTTGTCGAAGTCGATGGAGTCGAAGGTGAGTGATGGAGTCGAAGATGATGGATGGATTCGAACGTGAGCGATGGAGTCGAGGCTGTGATGGGTTCGAAGCTATTAATGGATTCGAAGCTGTGGTGGATTCGAAGCATAGGAAGGACTCGAATTTGTGATGGATTCGAAGTAGGGAGTTACTTAGATGGATTCGAATGTCGCCTCTTCCTATGGGTTCGAATATGATGGGTTCGAACATGATGGGTTCGAACCGAGCAATGTGCACCTTCTTAACTTGAATCCATCATAACTTGAGCATATGACTTCGGATTGACTTGAAATTTGAAATGCTGGCTTCTATGGTCTTTCTTGTCATGCCTTATCAATTGCGGCCCGATCCGGGATCGGACAGAATTCATCGATATCCATAGTGAAGTGAAATACGACCAATCTCTGAGGTGAACTGTTTTCTGTTTTTGACCAATCCTTTGGTATCACGGCTTTTGCCCAAAAAGCGGGATAACATTTTGCCCCCCAAAGTACGTCTTGTGGGAACATGACGTGCTTTGAATAGTCGCCATTTTATTCTGAAGATTATTGCTCCCTTTTCGTTGAGACTCATATACCGTATTGCCGTAACCTTGCCTTGATATGATTGATTACTGTGCGACTGTGCTTAATCGTTGGCTGTCGTTGCTATAACAGGGTGAATATTTGATCCCTGTGAATGTTCAAAATCGAACGTTAGTTCGTTATGTGTGCACATACATTAGCTCCGCCCTTATTAACGTCGTGTGTCCATGAGTCATGTCGGTCTTTGTTTGCTGCCGAACTCCATCTCGATTTTCTCCTGAATCGATTTTAGATTCAAGCCAAAGTGTTGTTAATCAGTGGTTTTTGATGGGTTCGAAGTTATGCTTGTATGAGTTGACGGCTTTTGAATCGATGGCCCGATGGGCCTCGCGCTTCGAATCGATCGGACCTTCGATCCATCTTTTGCCCATGTGCTTCTTCGAATCAATGTTGTCTCGTATCGATGCCGTTTTGCTGGATTCGAAGCTTAGAAGGGATTCGGAGCTGTGATGGATTCGAAACTTGGATGGATTCGAAACTCCTGATGGATTCGAAACTTGGATGGATTCGAAACTCCTGATGGATTCGAAGCTTAGAAGGGATTTGGAACTTGGATGGATTCGAAACTCCTGATGGATTCGAAACTTGGATGGATTCGAAACTTAGAAGGGATTCGGAAGTGGTCCTTCGAATCGATGGGAGTCGAAGTGACACTTATCCCTTTTGGAATCCGTATAAATACATGAGGCAGACTTCATTTTCACTTTTTTACCTTTTACCATTGCTTTAGCTGCCTCTCCGAATCGATTTCCCAGAGCCAAATCAAACGTGCTTTTTCACGAATCGACCAAATTCCTTCAAGCTTCCATTTGTAATCAAACTAAATCAGGTAACCAAGGGGTCGATTCGATTTGAGAATGATAGAAACCGTAATCTTTTTTGGCATTGGTTCAACCCCTTCTTCTGGAAATTTTTGGAGAGTGATGAGGTTTGAACGAAGTAGGCCGACTCCATGGAGCTGAGGAATGCAAACTTTTGAGCCGTATCGATCAGGGGTACGCGCTTTGAGTTGGTTTCGAATGTGCAGCTTCGAATCGATGACTGCAGGAGAACACAACAAAAAAGGCGTGCGGTGATGGATTCGAAACAGTGGCATTCTGATCGAGTCGAAGGAGCTCGCTACTGATCGGTTCGAAGCAATGATACGTTCATCGGTTCGAAGGAGTTCAACTCCGAAGGATCCGAAGCTAGGTGGGACTCTGTGGATTCGAACCGCTCTTGATGGATTCGAAGGAGCTCGACTTCGATGGATTCGAAGTCAGGTGGGGCTCCGTGGATTCGAACCGCTCTTGATGGATTCGAAGGATTCTGACTTCGATGGATTCGAAGTCAGGTGGGGCTCCATGGGTTCGAACTGCGCCGATTCGAGGTTCATCGATCTGACTCGTGTCGAATCGAGTCGATCGATTCGAACGTTCTTGCTTCTGGAACTTCCACCTCATCGATTCGTTCCAATATCTGAACTACGACCACCTTTAAATCGAACTCTAACGAACTCACTAAATTTTTAGCATATTTGATTCCGACGAGCTTCGTCCTTCGCATGATCAAAGTTGACCTGACCTGTCTTTTGGAGCTCGTCGATGGCACCATGACTTAAACACATATAACGAATTCATACTTGAATTGGTCAGTAGTATCCGAGGGACGCGAAAGTGACGGTCAGCGATGACGGTCGTTTTCGTTCTCTGATTCAAAAGCCTAGTCGTTCAGACACCGTGTTCTACTCTTGTAAAATTTGTTTTAGTTATGTATTTGCACTGCACGGCATATCCATATGCTTCACACCGGGGAATATACGGGCTTTCTTCGTTTTTAACGCTGCTTTCTCGTGAGTTAGTTAATTATCGAGTCTTCGGGTTCTGAACAACAAGAGTTACAAAGCTTGCCTCCTCCAATGCTAGAAATTCCAGAGATCCTTCCTGAAGTAATAGATCCTGCTCCGGACGAATTGCCGGAGGCCTTACTTATCGAGGATCCCATAGACTCCGTCCGATCTAATATTTCTGGAGCATTATTGGGTCGGATATGTTCGAAACATAACTTATCCCCGGATGATGTTTTGCTACCGGGAGTTGATGATAGGCCTCACAATCCACCCGAGGGATATACTGCTTTTTATCGCCACGCTTATGCGGGTGGAACTCTCCCTCCGTTTAACCAATATATCAGGGAGATGCTATCGTTCATTGGAATCGCTCCCGCACAACTTCACCCCAACGGGCACGCGTTACTGAACAGTGTTTTCATCTTATTCATGGACCGCCTTTTTCATCCGCCTAGGCCAGCTGAGATTAGACATATATTCAACTTCAAGAGCAGGGGTGATAGTCCATCGTTCACCTTTCTAGAGGCAGTTAGAAATTGCCAGATTGTGACGGGAGCCTGGACCAGACTCAGTTACTTTAAGAATGAATGGTTCTTTGTCCGATGCCCCCCAGGATTCGCTAGGCGATGGCTGTCCAGACGTAAGTGTCGTAAATCGTGTTAGCCTTCTTTAATGGTCATTGTCAACACTCGAACTGACATCAGGTGTTTTTTCTTGCAGCTATCATATCAAGGCCAGACGGTGGTCGATACAGAAACGTCATCCGAAGTCTACAAGAGGTTCCGAGTGATCTGCGGCACATTGACTTGGTCTTAACCGATGATAACTTAAGGATGCTGGGTTTAATTGAGACGAACCAGAGTATTGTCATTGAAGGGTTTGTGAAATCGGCTCCGAAGGCAAAGAAGAAGACCGGTGTAGCGATAAGAGGAATGGGCGATGATGAGAGGACGCCTACTGACACCGGGCTAGCGGCTGATTTTCCCCAAGCAGGAAAAAAGCGGAAAGGCAAGGCTGTTGTTCCTAAATTTGCGAGACGGAAGTCTGTAATCGTGTCTCGCTTGATTCCTGGAATTATTTCTTCTGACTCCGCTCTTTGTCAATCAGGAAACATTTTCGCAGGACTGGATGACGTTCCCATCCCGGAATGCGTTTCTCTTTATCACGAGTCCGGGTTGGTTGAGCTCCGGGAAGCGTTAGACATAAGCGGGCTTTTACCCATTAGTGCAGTCGATACTTCTGGTTGGTCGGGGGCTTTGCACATTTGCATACACTTTCATGACACTACATGACTGCTTCACTCGCCCTATTGATTTTGCATGGTACTTAACTGAACTGTATCTCTTTTCCAGGTAATATGGCTGGTCGTCAGACTACATTGGACAAACTCCGGAGAGTGCATCACCCCTCAACCTATTATGAATCTCGTCGTGGAGGCCCCGATCGTGATCGTGACCGGAGGCAATACGTCCAGGAGTATTATGCAAAGGATCATCACCGTGGTAACTCCAGCCAGGAACGATCAGACAGAGATCGTAGGCATCGCTCCCCATCTCGATCTCCTCCGCAATCCCGAAGTCATGTCCAGGCATCCGAGCCTCTGCGACATCAGTCATCTTCGCAGGTTTCGAGGCTTGATCCACATCGTTCTCGAACCGGGGTCGCAACGTCTATGTCTGGGGAGGAGACCCTTATCGAGTCTTCTGGCGAAGGGGCCATCAGGCTTGCTCAACTGAGGAAAGATTTTCCAGAGATTTGCTTTGATGCTTGTATTTTTCCTCCCAATCTTAAAAGAATTCCCGATGATGCCGCGACTACGGCGCTCAGCTACACCCGTGACTTTTTTGCTCAGTACAAAGAATGGTACAAAGCGGCTGTTAAGGCTTCCAAAGCTGCCTTCGACCGGGCCCAAATCATCGAGAAGCTAGAGGCCGACTTGGCTCAAAAGAGTCGTATTGTCGACATACTCCAATCTGAGGCGGAATCTTCCCGCAAGGCCGAGGTCGAGTCGTTACAGAAGGTTGATGAGACATTAGCTGAAATGGCGAAAATGCAACAGGCACATTGTACTTTAGTTGAAGACTTAGGCCATCGATACAAGAATGTTGAATCTGAGCGGGATGCGGCAGTGAAGGAACTAGAGGAGCTAAAGGCTAGGTTCGCTGACATGAATAAAGAAAAAGACGACGCGAACGTGGCTGCGCAAGAGGCGTGTGAGCAGGCTGTATCTTTTCGGGCTGAGCGCGATGCGGCAATTGCAAGGGTTAAGGAGGTTGAATCGGAGTTGGAGGAGAGAGTCCAAGCAGAGAGGTTCAAGATGGAGGCCGAATTCGACGATCTTTTGGACACATATAATGCCAATGTATTGGAGCATAGAAATCTCTCCTGGCTAGGGGATTACTCGATGCTTCTCTACAATGCTTGGAAGAAATTAGTGGAAAACAAGAGGATGTCTTGTCCGGATTCGGTATTAGATGAGTTTGAGCTTGAGTCACGTCTGCTCAGCGAGGATGAGAGGAGGACCCTTCATGAAGCAATCATTTCTGTTGAAAAAGAAAGACTTGTCGTCCATCAAACGGAGGTTGGCGAAGGTTCGGGTATCGTGCACCATAGCGAGAATACTGAAGTCCCCGTTTCGACTTCATCCGAAGCTGCTGCCGTGGTTGATCCACAAGCTATTCCAGCCTACAATCCGGACCAACCGGAACTGTCTTCGGGCAAGATGCTCGTCCCCGAGCTTGTTCAAGCTCCAAGGCAAGGTAAAGTAGGTATTTTGATTACTCCCTTTACGTCTTAAAACATTGATTTTCGAGGGAATTTCTTGGTCTGATAGCTCTAATTTTGGTTGTTTAGTGACCGAGAGTGTCGCACCCGTGCTCCCTGTTCCTTCGGCTTTATATCCTACACGTGGAGTTATTGTCACCGAGGCGATTTCAACTGCCGCCATGGTTGGTGATATGGGAGAGGGAGGCTCAATGTCATTCGATGTTCAAATGTTTGAAGAGCTATTTGGTCATCCTCTTGATCCCATGCCCGACCTCTCTTTTGTGACGAGCGGAGCTGCTCCAGTTTCTAGTTCGATCGTGACGACCACTGGCGTACCTAGCGCAGCTCAACTGTCTCGAGAGGAGGAGATTTTAGCAGAGATAAGTGCCGAGATGGCCAAGACAGTGACAGTTGGTCCCGGTGGTGACGCCGTTCCTTCAAGCTTATCTTCTCTAATGATGATTTCTCCTGGTGGCACAGTAACCGTCTCGAGTGTTGCTGAACAAGTATCTGTTACTGCTACCATGCCCTCGGTTCGTCCTCATAAAAGGATCTCCATCCCTTCCAGTTCTGAGGAAGATGTTGATATCATGCCGGAACCGGAGGATGTTCCAAAGAAAGGCAAAAAGTCTCGTAGGAAGCCAGGCAGTGGGTCTAGCGTCTCGACTCCGAGGAAGAAACACCGGAGGAAGAAAGAGTGAGCCCCTCGCTTTGTCGTGAGATTTACGGATAACAATTCTTTTGCCTCTTCTTTTGGTCTTTCTTGGGCCATGTGTATGTATGGATGCGGCCTCCACTTAATTGAAACATCTTTACTTGCCATGTAATCAAACTTGTTTTTGTTGGTTGATGAAATGGGAAATTACACTTTTCTTCTTACCTGAATGCCTTGCAGTATTTGTTTTGTATCCGCTCAGTATTTATATAGCTTCGTGTCGTGATTTAATGAATGAGTCGGATTCTGAGTATATTATCACTTAAGCCAGCGATTAGCACCCAGCTTTTTGCCCCTTAGTTGCGGGGAATAATACTCATATTCTGGCGGCTGATTGCGTTTATTGCAAGCCCTGAGCACATGCCCCCCCTTTTGGGGATTCATGACAATTTGAGATTGATAATCTGTCCTGCATTCCAGGAATCTGAGGGTTATCGATGTTTACACTCCATTCCATGCTATGGGAATTGGGAGTTGATGTTGATATCTCGGCCCGTATTTCGGGAACTTCGAATTGTTGCTTGTACTTTGATTCGCGCTTCGGGAATCTGGATTAGATGTTTATACTCCAATTTGCACTCTGGGAAGTTGGAGTCCGTTCGCGCTCTGGGAACGACTTATTGGATGTTTATACTCCAATTCATACTCTGGGAAGTTGGAGTCCGTTCGCGTTCTGGGAACGATTTATTGGATGTTTATACTCCAATTCACACTCTGAGGAGTTGGAGTCCATTCGCACTCTGGAAACGACTTATTGGATGTTTTATACTCCAATTCACGCTCTGGGAAGTTGGAGTCCATTCGCACTCTGGGAACGATTTATTGGATGTTTATACTCCAATTCACAATCTGGGAAGTTGGAGTCCGTTCGCGCTCTGGGAACGACTTATTTTATACTCCAATTCACACTCTGAGAAGTTGGAGTCCGTTCGCACTCTGGGAACGGCTTATTTTATACTCCAATTCACACTCTGAGAAGATGGAGTCCGTTCGCACTCTGGGAATGATTTATTGGATGTTTTATACTCCAATTCGCACTCTGGGAAGTTGGAGTTAGTAAAAGGATTGTCGTGTATCAATCCCTGTGAATGCTGGTATTGTGTTTTGCCCCCGAGCTCGGGTCTCATTTAGTGAGTGACTGGTCGTATCACAGTTACTCCCTATTTGGATAAATCCCACCGTGTGATGGAATTTAGCTCTTCGTGCAATGTGATATTATGTGTTATTTTTAGTGAATCACAACTTTTGGCTCGAAGAGATGGCGTTTTATTGCTGAAACAAAAGAAGCATGGCAACATCAGTTGCCTTATTACAAGTTCAAATTTCAAAATGCAAAAAACAAAATGCTAAGGAAGAAATTGATAGAAAGATAAATAAAGCCTGTCAGGTGTAGTAGTGACGGAGGCTTCCGCTATTCCAGGCTCTTGGTAAAGTGAGACCATCAACGGTCGATAACTTGAATGTGCCATCTCTGAGTTTTTGTGAAATCATATACGGCCCTTCCCAATTTGGGTTCATGTGCGAAGGAACTGGGTAAATTCTTTTGAGTACCAGGTCGCCGGGTTCAAAAGTTCGTGGGCGGACCTTGGCGTTGTATATCCGAGCGACTCGACTTCGATATGCAGCTGCCTTCACGTCGGCTTCTTCACGTTTCTCATCAAGCAGATCTAGGGATTCAGCAAGTAATATAGCATTCGTTTTCGGGTCGTAGTATGTCACACGGTGAGAGTGAACTTCCATTTCGACCGGGATAACTGCTTTGGAGCCATAGGATAGAGAAAAAGGGGTGTGCCCGGTTGCAGTTTTGTGAGTCGTTCTGTACGCCCACAGGGCCATTGGTAGCTCATCAACCCACTTGCCCCCGGCTTTCTCCAGTCTTTTCTTCAATATAGACTTGATAACCTTGTTGACGGCCTCGACCTGACCATTCGCTTGCGGGTGCGCTACTGCTGAGAATCTCTTATGGATGTGAAATCGCTGACAGAAGTCCCTGAATTCGGCACTGTCGAATTGGGTTCCATTGTCGGTGATTATAGTATGCGGGAGACCGTACCGGCAGATGATGTTGCGTACCACGAAGTTGATTACCTTTTTTGTTGTTATCGTTGCAAGAGGCTCGGCCTCAGCCCACTTGGTGAAGTAATCAACGGCCACTATGGCGTACCTTGCACCCCCTTTAGCTAAAGGCAATGCACTGATTATATCCATCCCCCACATCGCAAATGGCCACGGGCTGACCATTTGGGTTATTTCAGAAGGCGGGGCTCTAGGGACCCGAGCGTGTCTTTGGCATTTATCACATCTTTTGGCATAATCCATAGCATCGCGGTTAACGGTAGGCCAATAGTATCCGTATCGAAGTATTTTCTTGGCAAGCGCTTGCCCCTCAGTGTGATCGCCACATTCTCCTTCGTGCACCTCACGCAACACTCGCTTGATTTCGTCATGCGCGATACATCGGAGAAGAGGAACAGAGTATCCTCTCCGATACATAACTCCGTTTTGAATGACAAATCGTGACACCTTTCGAAGAACCTGTCTTCTTTCACTTCGTCGTTCAGGCAGGGTGCCATGCTCAATGTAATCTTGGTATGGAGTCATCCACGATTCCTTCTCGGAGGTAGCTTCTAATGTGAAATCATTCTCCGTTCGATCAACGCTCGGAGAGGATAATGTCTCGACGGGGACGAGCCCCAAGTGTTGAGCTTCGCCTGTACTTGCCAACTTTGCCAATGAATCGGCTTTCTGATTGTGCTCTCGGGGTATGTAAAAAATGGTATAATAATCAAACTGATCCAGTATTTCTCGGACCTGGGCTAGATAAGCGGCTAGCCTTCGATCCTTGGCCTGATATTCACCCCGAACTTGGCATACCACCAACTGGGAATCGCAGTAAATCTCCACAGCGATAATTCTCAGGTCTCGGGCTAACTTCAACCCGGTGAGCAAGGCTTCGTATTCAGCTTCGTTGTTGGTTGCCCGGAAATCAAACTTTAAGGCGTAGCAGACGGATCGGCCCTCGGGAGTCTCAAGCACAATCCCTGCGCCCGAGCACCGATCGTTGGATGCGCCATCAGTGTATAGCTTCCATATATACTCGGGGGAGTTACTAGTTTCAGGTAAGTCTTCAGGAACAGTGAATTCAGCAATGAAATCTGCTAAGACTTGACCGTGTATGGCTCTCCTTGGAACATATGTGATGTCGAATTGACTCAGCTCAATGTTCCACTTTAGTAACCTGCCAGACGTCTCAGGTCATGTGAGGACCTGTTGTAATGGTTGGTCGGTGTACACAATGATAGGGTGAGCCTGAAAATATGGACGGAGCTTCCTCGAGGCGATGACTAGGCAGTATGCCAACTTTTCTAGCCTTGGGTAATTTCTCTCGGCCCCGGTCAATCGTTTACTGACATAATAGACTGGTTTCTGTGTTCGGTCTTCCTCTCGAACCAATGCAGCACTAATGGCGTTTTCAGATACAGCCAGATAAAGGTATAATTGTTCGTGATCAACAGGTTTTGAAAGAATCGGTGGTGTGGAAAGATGCTGGATTAGCGATTGAAACGCGCCCTCACATTCCGTAGTCCATTCGAAGTTTCGTTTCCCCTTTCGGATCAGATCGAAAAAGGGTATGCATTTATCCGTTGATTTCGAGATGAACCTGCTCAGCACTGCAACCTTTCCATTGAGACTTTGAACCTGTTTTATGGTCCTCGGGGTTTGAAGATTCCTGATTGCCCAGATCTTCTCGGGGTTGGCCTCTATTCCCCGGGCGTTGACGATGAACCCAAGGAATTTTCCGGAAGCAACCCCAAAATGACATTTTAACGGATTTAGCTTCATCCCATATCTCCGGAGGACATTGAACATTGACTCCAAGTCCTTGACATGATCAGTGGAGTATCGTGATTTTACCAACATGTCGTCCACGTAGACCTCCATGGTTTTCCCGATCTGGTCGGCAAACATTCGGTTGACTAAGCGTTGGTAAGTTGCTCCGGCATTCTTTAAACCAAAAGGCATGACCATGTAGCAGTATAGTCCTAGGTCAGTTACGAAGCTTGTATGTTCTTGATCGGGCACATGCATGGGTATCTGATTGTACCCAGAGTAAGCATCCATGAAAGACAATAATTCATGTCCGGCCGTCGAATCCACAGGTTGATCGATTCGAGGAAGTGGAAAACTGTCTTTTGGACAAGCCTTATTTAAGTCAGAGTAGTCGATGCACGTTCTCCATTTTCCATTCGGTTTGCGGACAAGTACAGGATTGGATACCCACTCCGGGTACAAAGCATCTCGGATAAACCCATTCGTTTTCAACTTGTCGACTTCTTCTTTGAGGGCGGCAGATCTCTCTGGATCCATACCGCGTCTCTTTTGCTAGACCGGGATGTACCGCGGGTCAATATTTAAGGTGTGGCTCGCGATGTCCGACGAGATTCCACACATATCGGAGTGCGTCCAGGCGAATACGTCTAGATTCGCTTGGAGAAATTCGACCAATTCCTGTTGTGCTTGCAGGTTTAGCTGAGACCCAATTTTCAATATTTTCGAATCGTTATTGTCATCAATTGGAACATCGATCGTCAGCTCGGCTGGGGAAGCTTGACTTTCTTTGGATCCATCATTATCCTCAGTGTCTCGAGGGTCAAGATCCTTCTGGAATTGGTCGTGGTGCCCGGGCCGAGGCCCAGGCGCTAATTGTCAATCATCGGTAAAGCGGACGCGGAGAGATTCCCCCACATCCTTTCCTTTCTCCCTCCTTTGTGCTTCTCGTAGTTCAGCAACATAACAGGCTCTCCCGGCAGCCTGGTCCCCTTGAATGACCCCAATCCCGTGGTCAGTAGGGAACTTTAGAGTCAAACACCACGGGGCAATTGCTGCCCTAAATTCTGCAAGGGCCGGTCGGCCCAAAAAGGCATTATAGGGTGAATGGATATCCAGGACAACAAACTGTAACATTCGGACTCTACGGCGTTCTCCGTTTCCCAATTCTACTGGCAATTCCACCATCCCGGTGGGTATATTAGCACTTCCATCGAAGCCGTGAACCCTACATTGACAAGGCTTTAGATCCTTAGCTTCCATCTTCATCTGACCATATGCCCTTTTAAACAAGATGTTTACTGAGCTTCCACTGTCTACCAGGATCCTCTTCATCCAAGCAGGACCAACCTGGGCGGATATGACTAGTGGGTCTATGGTCGGGGCTTCGACTTTGTCAGCATCTCGGTTTCTAAATACGATATCATCCGCCATCGTCTTCTGTTGCTTAGCCGGAGCCCCTTCATCAAGTGTACTGCAGCTTTCAAAACTTACGTGCCTGATCGAATTGGCGTATGATTCCATTTCCCTCCAACTTCGATCCGCTGGATGAGGGCCACCACTGACTGTATTTATGACCAACCTTCCGCTTGTACGAGCGGGCTCCTCCTGTCTTTCCTGGTTCTGCGCACGATTTTGGTTTGACGGGCCCACACCACCGACTTGCGGTGCCCGCACAAATTGATCCAACTTCCTCTCTCTGATCAATTTTTCAATAAGGTCTTGCAGATGCCTGCAGTCATTGGTGTTGTGCCCATAGCTTTCGTGAAATCTACAAAACTTCCCCGTTTGGATCTGTTTCTCTGATGATGGCTTCGGAGTCGGCTTCTTATATTGCATCGCATTACAGGTTTGTAGATATACGTTTTCCAATGTCGTATTCAGTGGTGTATAGCTTTCAAACATTTGCGCCCTACGTCGCGGGCCACGGTTCTGATCCTGCTTCTTACTCCTATTATCGCCGTGCCTTGGCTGGGGTTGCTTGTTCTGAATATTCAACTGCGCTCTTCCTGAGCCCTCTCCTGACTGTTTAACCGCCACATTGCTTTGAACCCCTTCATTGCTGGGCCTCGCATCGTCCTGCTTCCTAGATTGTTTCGCATCCTCACGCCTCAGGAATTGGGCGGCTTTGGAATAGAAACGATCCAACGATGCGGGAGGTTTTCCAGCTAGCCAGTTTCCAAAATCAGAGTCGGGGTCAATCCCCTTAGTCAGAGCCATCAAGATTGAATTATCATTGGGGTTAGTAATTTCTACGCAGGCGGCGTTGCATCTTTCCAGGTATCGCCTGAGTGTCTCCCCAGGGGCTTGAGTGACACTAGATAAATTGTTTACATCTTTAGTCCTGGCGATGTGCATACGGAATTGTTCGATAAATTTGGTTGCCAATTGGTCAAACGAGGAGATAGACCGTGGTGGTAATCGTGTAAACCACATTGTCGCAATCCCCCCCAAGGAAATAGGAAAACTACGGCACTTTACTGCATCATCAGCTCTTGCAGCAGTCATTGACCATTCGTATTTTAGAATATGCTGGCTAGGGTCGGAGTTTCCTTCATACATGGGCAAAGCCGACATTCTGAATCGCCGGGGAGGCTCAGCATACAATATGTCATCAGTGAACGGGGTGTGACTTCGAGAGATCCCCCAATCGTCATTTGTCAAACCTTGACTTTCGCGAACCATTTGGCGGACCATAGATGAGAGATCAGGTGTTGCTGTATTCGAAGGGTGTCGAGCCAAAGTGCGGTCTGGTTCCACAGTGCGAGGTGGGATCGGGCGCTGTCGACGATCCGAATCTCGCCTCCTTGGCTCGACATCTTCTGGGATGTTCGGTCCTGGGACACGTTCCTGTGGGTGGTAGTTTGAACTGGAGTGATTTCGGGTGTCAACTCCTGTGTCAACTGCGGTGGCTTGGTTATCTGCAGTGTGCTGTGGGACAGTGCCTCCTCGAGAGGAGGGTCCCGTATGAAAACTGGCAGAGGGGCCAACTCTTATTTGCCCAACAGTCAACGTTTGCCGGAGACCAGAAGCATGCGCATGACTTCCGTCTAGCCTGGGGCGCGTAGATCTGCCGTCATAGTCGGATGAGGCAGAGCTTTCCGTGGAAGAATGCGGAGCGTGGTCCCTCTTTGATCTCCTTCGCCCTTGGTGGTTTAGTTGGTTAGCCAATTCAGCATTGACACGTAGCTGCTCAGTTAGCTGTTGTCGGCTTTTAGTTAATTCCTGCAGTAATGTTTGGAACTCCTGTCTTGTAACCGGAACCGACTGATCCATTTGCCCAACGGCATCCTGATTGGATGACTGTAGCTGTGCGAGATTCTGCCTATCCTGACCTTCTTGGTTACCAATGTTGGAAGTGGTTCTCGTGCTAACCATCCTGAAGGTTGGATTCCTGTCCTAGATATTGAGCAAACCTGAAAAGAATGGATGGAATCTGAATTTGAAGTCTGGATCTCCCTCTTAGATTTATGCAATCCGGTATCGAAGATAGATCCACGGAGCGGGAGAAAGAACTGGTTCTTTTTCTTTCTCGGTGAAAGCACCAAAATGTTTGCACCAAAATTGGGCAAACACCCTTCGGAAGTTTTTGAAGAGATAGTAAATGAAGAACTTGAATTGGAAATAGGGACTATCTAACCAAAACTCCAAGTCACAGAAAAGTAAATTGCGCAGAAGACAAGGATTTAGAGTGGTTCGGCCATGCGCCTACGTCCACTATGAAGTTTTATCACTTTATTTCTTAATAATTGAAGATTACAAGTGCTTTTCAGCAAATTACAACAGCAAATGGACTTAAATTCGAAATTAACAGCAATTGAGATAGTATGGAGTGATTCTGGCAGCGTGTAGGCTTGTTCTTCTTCTCCAAATTCTCCGACCCCTTCTCTGAATGACCAGGGGCTCTATTTATAGGTGTGGAAGGCAAAAATCCCGCCTAAATCATGGAGAGGCTGCTTGGCACGTGACGGGGGGCCCACAGGCCCGCGTTCTTGAAGTGCGTGCCCAGTTTGGGATCGATTCGAAGTGAACTTCGAATCGATCAAAAAATTGTCGAATTGCGATGAAACTTGGCGTGGACGTTCTTCATCATGTAGACAAACTTCTGTAAAAATTTCATGGGATTTGGATCAGTAGATTGGGAGTTATGATCGGTTCGAAATTGGGTGTTCGGCATGCTGTTTGGTTCGAATCGATGGAATCGATTCGTTCGAGTCGATGCATGGCCGAAGCGAATACTTCGAATCGATTGGGGCGCGCCTGTCTTCGAGCCAATCCATGTTCGTGCTAGCTTAGCCGCTTTGTTGGATTCGAAGGTCGTCTTCGAATCGATGGAGTGGATTCGTTCGAATCGATCCAAATGCGCCCTGGATCGATTCGAAGTTGTCGAAGTCGATGGAGTCGAAGGTGAGTGATGGAGTCGAAGATGATGGATGGATTCGAAGGTGAGCGATGGAGTCGAGGCTGTGATGGGTTCGAAGCTATTAATGGATTCGAAGCTGTGGTGGATTCGAAGCATAGGAAGGACTCGAATTTGTGATGGATTCGAAGTAGGGAGTTACTTAGATGGATTCGAATGTCGCCTCTTCCTATGGGTTCGAATATGATGGGTTCGAACATGATGGGTTCGAACCGAGCAATGTGCACCTTCTTAACTTGAATCCATCATAACTTGAGCATATGACCTCGGATTGACTTGAAATTTGAAATGCTGGCTTCTATGGTCTTTCTTGTCATGCCTTATCAATTGCGGCCCGATCCGGGATCGGACAGAATTCATCGATATCCATAGTGAAGTGAAATACGACCAATCTCTGAGGTGAACTGTTTTCTGTTTTTGACCAATCCTTTGGTATCACGGCTTTTGCCCAAAAAGCGGGATAACAGTAGGTGACACAGCACAACTAGGCAATGCCAGGGTAGATATACCAATTATGCTTTCGAACCGGTGGTAATGCGTAGCAGCTACTACCGCCCACCTCGAGCCACACCCCCAAAATCAAAGAGCCCAAATCAATCACAAAGTAATAGAATGGTATCGAAGGAGTGTGTCCGATAAAATGTTCTACCTTCTTAGCCCGTCAATCGCTCCTGTTTTAGCCACCTTATGCCAACTCATGGTAGTCGGGTCCACATATATACCTCAAAGGAACGCCGCCACCATCCTACTTCACTCTGAAATCACACGGTTGTTAAAGTATTTTTCAAAGTTGGCAGAGAGTATGCCAACTTTTGATCCAGGCCTCTTTAAAAATGTTATTATAACACCACTATCATTTTCAAAATAGTACATACTTTAAAATCCAAGTAACATTGCCTTTCCGAAACCAAGTCAATACGATATCCTTTCCATTTCAAATATATCCTTTTCAAAAATCATAACATTTTCAAAGTTATATACTTCGAAACCAAAACACTTTAAAATATAACTCTTTCAAATCATAATACTTTGAAACCCGTTACTTCGAAACATACTTCCACCACTTAAATGGTTTAAATATTAGAATAATTTAAATAATAAATATCTTCTTCAATTTCACAAATCAATTCCAAAACAACTCGAATTCCAAAATTTTTGATTTAACCAAATCTCAGATCATAAATTTCAATTCAATTCAGTTTCCAATTAAACCATTTCAAATTACATTGATTTCAGAAGCGATTGAACCATAAATTAAACCTTTCAAATTCGGTATATTTCAAGCTTTAAGTATTCAACAATTTCAAAACTAAGTTTGATAATTACAATTTTGCAATCCAATTTCCTATTATTTAGTTTTGAAATATTTACGTAATAAATCCATTATCATTTAAATAAAACTCAAATTATAAATAACCAAATATTTCTTCAATTTATTTATGCTTGAAATATTCATTTAATTCACCTCAAACCAAAGTCAAGTTATAAAATCATACCTTATAAAATATCAAATTTAATAAATTTCACATCATGGTTATTTGAGTTTTTTAAATAAATTCAATTTCAGATAGATCTCAAATTTATCTTCCAACCTTTAAATCATTATAAACTCTATATTTAAATATAATTTAAATACTTAACCATGTTTTCTTCAATAAAAATCAAACTTATTATTAAACTTATCTATACTAAAAAAAATTATACATAGCTTAAATCAAGAGTAAAATAACATTTATATGATATCTAAGATCAATATTTATATAAAACTATATATTTCTTTACAAAACCATAGAAATCATTTCAAATTATTTTTATATGTAGATCACGGTGTCTGTATATAATTTTCTATCCTATGAACAAGTGACATGGATATTTATCATTTCAATCCGTAATTTAAAATATAAATACGGTTATATATCATTTCAAACCGCATCCCAAATGAATAAAATCCATAACAACTTGCAGTTTATACAATATAAAATACAACATCCATTCATCCAATATTAATCATCAACATTTATCACAATCATCATCCAATTCAATCAACAACATCAATATAGAACAGATAATAAATAATAGGTATTTACTAGCAATTTATATTCAATAATTAATTAAATAACTATTTTATCCAAATAAATTCAAATAAACTGAGATGATGATTCAAAATATGCCAAATAGTCTGTAACGATCCGATATTTTCAACCATTCGCATCCATACATGTCGGACTTGAATTGCTCAAAATATCGTGTTGTAAATAAAATTTGGCAAATCCCAGAATATACAGTAAATAAGTAATCACAGAGCACTGATACATAGTAAATAATAATACAATGGAAGTAAAAGAGATAGTAGTTCATGAAGCTACTATAGATATATGAGATACACCAGAGTTAATACATCAGAAGAGTAACAAGATACATCAGGTACAAATCAACATACATCACTGGAAATACTGGATACTGAAAGTAAAATAGATGGTTGGATCTTCAAGCAAAGATCCAACTTCGAAGGTGAGTCTTAAATACTGAATCACTCAGTCTAACTCGAGCGTAATGCAAAACACAAAACACTCGAGTCAGGATGTAGATACTTATGAATTGTAAATAAACTCAAGCGAACAGTAACAAAAATGCATCAGTAACTTAAAGGATTCTTGGGATTGCCCATCCTATAAGGATCCGTTAAACTATTTACTATGTAGTAATATTGTGCTATTATAATGATGTTTACAGTAAAATAAACCTACTTTAAAATAGTGTTAAGGGGTTACCCATATAGCACTTAACACGTAATAGTGCCAGCAGTCTATACAGTACCTGCATATCTCCTGATCAGGAGACCATGAGAAGATACTCCATAGGTACAACACATATAGAAACTCGTAGTAAGGCTCGCTATGGTAGGTGACACGGCAGACGAGGCAATGCCATGGTAGATATACCATTTACGCACACGGGCTGGCGGTAACATAACAGCCACTACGCCAACCTCGGAACACACTCCCAATCAAAATCGGAGGATGACCATCAATCTACCACAAGTAAGAGTATAGTATCGAAGAAGTGTGTTCGACAAGAGGAGCTACCACTTTTGGCCCGAGATCGCTCGTGTTTTAACCACCTTGAGCCAACTCACGGGAGTCGGGCCTACGTTCATACCTCAATAGGATCGTCGCCATCATCCTACTTCATTTTGCAATCTCCACCGCGTACACAGTTGTTAAAGTGGTTTTCAGAGTTGGCAGAGAGTATGACAACTTTCGATCCCGGTCTCTTTAGCAACCAATCGTTATTATAACGTCGTGGCCATTTCAAAATAGTTCATACTTCAAAATTTAAATCATTTCATTCCAAAACCGTATTCCTTCAAAATAGTTTATACTTCGAAACTAAAACCATTTTTATTTCAAAACTATATTCAAATCAAAATAGTTTATACTATATCATTTCCATTTCAAACATATATTCATATTTCGAAAATCATAATACTTTCAAAGTTATATTTAACGACCCGGAATTTTTGATCCCAAAAATTCAAGATAGTTAGGAAAAGAAGAAAAGAGGTAGAGGAAGAAACAGAAAACACAACCCATAATCTCATATTCGCAGCGGATCAAAATATAATATCAAATAAAATAATAGTTTTACAAAGAAGAACTGTATCAGTACATTTACATTTTTATACATCAGAGTACAACATATACATAAATCACAGGATGTTTATAATCAATATGTCCCAACCACTACAATATGTCACAGCGGATACACTCCGTACGTTCTGGCCATCAGCTCGGCTATTGGGCTCCAGAACGTCCTTACCTGAAAATCTGTAATACTCAGCCTGACCCGACCATTACATCAAAGTAACACATGGGTCGGGCTGGAAACCAGCGTGAGTAAACCCGTATAATTAGAAATACTAAGTTCAAACCATAAAAGAAAACCCGGGTAACTCATACTTCACTATGAGTTCATTACTTGTTATGCTCAACACTTATTTCGCAACTCAAATTCTAAGTATTCTGATTTAGTTTAAGGGTCCTATTATTCCATTTCAACCTATTGACATCACATATAAAGAATTATTTCAAATTTCTAATCGAAGTGGTTTCGGGTATTTACTAATACCCGACTCCGCTCTCTTCGAATTCCATGTCATCTTAATCAAAGTTATTCAATTAAATACAATTCAAACTTTAAATACACGATGTCATTTTTATACACAACAATTCATCAACGATAGATAACAAAACTATCACTGTCTACCGAAACATATCATATCAGAAAACATTACATACCATAAATATCAACCTATTCAACATATTTACGTCATTCAATCGTTTATAAGCAAGATTAATTAGTCGCGCCATTTCTAATTAAATTAAATAAATTTTAAGTCAATTACTTTAATTACTTTTAATCTTGCTTACTTAACATAATTAGTTACAAACCAATTAATTTATCATACAATAATCATCCATCTTAATTAATCCTCCTTGATCTAATTTTTTTATTTGCATTAAGTAATTAATCTTTAATTAATCACATAGATTAATTATCCTTAACCATTCACATTAATTAACCTTTAATTAATTAATGACATTCATTAATGATCCTTAATTAACTACTTCAATTAATCAATCTTAACTCATCGCATACATTAATTAACTATCCTTCAATTACTTACATTAATTAACCCTTAAATTATGACAGTGAGTAATTAATCCTTTATTACGTTCGTTAATTAATTCTATAATGTAATTATCCTCTTTAATTAATTACATTTCGTAGTTACACAATAATTACTTCCACTAAGTAATTCACTTAATTAATGCTTAATCCAATTCAAAGTTTATTCTTAATTAATAAACCAATTAATTATCTTAAATTAATTAATTAATTATTCCTAATCAATAGTTAATGATCCTATCATTAACTATCCAATAAATTCCCATTAATCACTTACCGTAAGTAATTATCTTTAATTAATCTCATCATTAATTAATTACACCAATAAAGTTTATTAATTGATAAATCTTTTAATTAATTCACTAATTAATTATTGAAAAATAATTCACAACTTAAATTAAGTTAAAGATAAATTCTTTATCTTTATACTATACTCAATGTTTGAACAAAAAATGGGCAAACACCTCCAAGTCATATGATTTAGTCGATTTTATGTTGTTCTTAGTGATTTGGGTGATTTATGCAAATATGTAAAAAGCAGGGACTAAACTGCAAAAGACATACAGATTTATAGTGGTTCGGCCAGAATGTGCCTACGTCCACTTCATATGCTATTCTCCTTCACTATCCGGATTACAAGTACAAAACTTTAATTACAAGTGTATGAAAGTCGTTTGAAAGTTCTGTCTGTGCTTTCCTCTCCTCTCCCATTGTTGTACCCCTACCCCTCTATTTATAAAGTGAGGCTGGGGGTAGGGGTCTTAGATGTATATAGTTGCTGGTGGGCCTGGGCTGACGTGATCTGGCCTGGCAATGTTGGTTCGGTAATGTCTTGGTCCAGTGGTGAGTGGGGCGTGGATTGGTCCGGTGGTGAGTGGGGCGTGGATTGGTCCGGTGATGAGTGCAGCGTGATTGGTCCAGTGGTGAGTGGGGCGTGGATTGGTCCGGTAGTGAGTGGAGCGTGATTGGTTCGGTAGTGGAAGTAGGTGATCCGGTTCGGTAGTGGGAGTAGGTGATCTGGTTCGGTAATGCCCTGGTTCGGTCGTGCCTTGGTCCGGTCGTGCCTTGGTCCGGTCGTGCTTTGGTCCGGTCGTGCCTTGGTCCGCTCGTGCCTTGGTCCGGTGGTGAGAATACGCCCAGCATTTGCCCACCAAAGTGGTTCGGTCGTGCCTTGGTCCGGTCGTGCCTTGGTTGGGTCGTGCCTTGGTCCGGTCGTGCCTTGGTCCGGTGGTGAGAATACGCCCAACATTTGCCCCCCCAAAGTGGGGCATATGCTTGCATATGTCGCGCTTTGTTTTAGATCATTCAGTTTGGGCACTTTCATTCGGCCCAAGTGCCGAACCAGTTGGTCCGGTCATCCTACGCTTGCCTATAAGTATGGGCTTCACACCTCTGTTATTCCTTACTGTTTGAAATAGCCGAAACAAACTTTTGTCTGCCGAATCAATCATATCACCAAACCAGATTTTACTACCGGACCAGGTGAGGCTTTCTTCTGCCGAATAAACTTTATGTTTGAACTACCGAATGAACTTTAGGGAGTATGAGTGCAGAATGGACTCTTAGTTTTAAACTACCGAAGACTTGAACTACCGAATGAAAATTTTGTGCTTTGAATTATGAATGAGATTCCAGATTTTATGTACTTGTTTGTTTTATATCTCTATATTCCTGGCTCCAACGACATGCTTTTTCGTGTTGCAGATAATGTCTCATAAAGTAGAAACTCCCTCTGATAAGAAGAAATCCAAGGACGAAGGAGAGTCCTCCATAGTGTCCCCGGTTCAGTCAGAGCCAGAACGACATGGACCGTCCCCGAGATTATTAGTAGATGGGTACGGCCCTCGGGAGCTCTTGGACTCACCGCCTGACTTCTTTCCCAGCTCCCTCAAAGATGAGCAGCTTGACGTTATATCTAGATCCTTTGGGATTGACAGAGCGCAAATGATGTTGCCAGGGAAAGTTGTGATGCCGTATAACCCTCCTGAAGGATATTTTGCTTATAGTAGATATCACTGCATGTGCGGAGCCATTCCTCCGATCAACGCTTGGATAGTCAGCTTCATCACATGCTTGAAGGTGGATCCTTTCCAGCTTTAGCCCAACTCCTATGCCATCTTGGTGAGTCTGTTCATTATCTTCCAGAGAAAATACGGGCGTCCCCCTTCCAACCGGGAGATCCGGTACTTGTACAACTTGAGAGGCTACAAGATGGGATCTCCATATATTATCTTAGGATCGACCGTGTCTTTCAAGCCAGTCTGGACTTATATTCAAAATTTAGCATGTTAAAGAAGGAATGGTTCTTTGTCAAGGATGACTCTGTTTCTTTCCACTGCTTCACCTCTGGCTGTAAGTTGAATCTTATTTATAATTTCCATTCTTTACAATGCTCCTCCTTATGTGCTTTATTTCTTGCTAGCGATAGGTGGTTTTGCGGTTGTAGAGAACGATCGTCTGGTTCAGATGGCTGCGAAAATAGAAACCATTCCGGAAAGCGAGAGGGCAGCTTCTTATATGATCAGGAATGCTATTCTTTTGGGGCTCAACTTGATTCTGCCACGCCAGTCTATGGTCAAGCAAAGAGATACAGCTGAGGAGAGGGCCACCAAAGCTAAAGGAGGGGCTACAGCGAAGAGCGGCAAAAGGAAACCTTTTTCGAAACATCCGATTGCCGGGGGGAAGAAACTTAAGAAGTCCGATGGACCCTCCCTCGGCACATGTCCAGACATTCCGGAGGAGGAAGATGTGGATGAGGAAAGAGGCGAGGATGAAGGAGGTGAGGTGGAGAGTGGAAGTGGTGGAGAAGGTGATGGTCATAACGATGATGGTGGCGACGAACAGAGTAGCGATGGCACTGGGGCTTTGTCTTCTAAGCAAGAAGGTGTGATCCAGGAGTGGACAGATGATGCTTTCCGCCTAGATTTTGAAGGGTTGGAGGAAGGATCGGCTTTAGTGAAGAAGTCTAAGAAAGCTGAGGCAAATCTTGTGATTCAAGGTGAATTTTTGACTCCTGCAGACTCCATTTATGATAAGAATTTAGGAATATTTTATGGTCAGCTCCCATCCTGGAATGAGATCCAAGACTTATTGCAGTATCGTATACCCACCCAGGGTTTGTATGGCAAAAGCGTCTCTTTACTCTTCTTATCTTGATATATTTATTGAATTATAGTTCAATGTCTGCTTGTAACGCTTGGTTTTTATCCCAGAAGTGGGTAAGGCGGCCAAGACATCAGATGTCCGGCACCGTCTTGAACAATACAAACTTCTCAAGGCTTCTACTAAACCAAAGCCTCCGACTGGCCACCGTGGAGACGTAGTCGGCTACCGCCATCTTCTTGGAGTTGTCGAGGAGGATATCAAAAGCAAGAAGAGGAGTCATTCCTTGTTTGAATCCTCACCTAGTCCTCAGTCCCCAAATCAGCCTCTTCGGAATAGCACGAAGAAGAATACTGAATTTATACCTCCTCCGCATCCGTCTGAAAAATCCTACCGTTACCCGGATAGGCCATCCCGGCTTGGCTCGTAATCCGTTTGCAGGTCATCCGGATCTGAATCCGGGTTCTTGTGATATTACCTTTGATGAGGCTACCGGTGAGCATCTTCTTCCCCGTAATCCTATGGTAAGAGTATTGGATGAAGCTAAGTCTCTAGACCTTGATTTGCTTACCACTCGGGTTGTAACTTTGGGGGACGAAGCTAAGGCAAATATTGGTCGGGTTGCTGAGGAAACTAGAAGGCTGATGGGGCACCATGCCCGACTGGTCAAGGCTAGAGAAGAAATTGGGAGTGCTAACATTCGACTGCGGCTAATGGTTTCTGACCAGGCCAAACAACTTGCTGATCAGGCCATCCAGATCTCTCAACATGTGGCCGCCTCAAGACAACTAAAGGAAACCCTTGAAAAGGCCAGTCGAGCAGAGTTACGGAAAATGGAGGCTGCTTGTAAGGGACGGATTGATATGGCTATCGCGACGGTGGATGAGGTCCGGAAAACGGATCTTGAGCGGGTACAGGAGTTATCCGGGAAACTTGAAGCCGCAGAGCTTACTCAAACCAAGCTGAAGGAGGAGATGGAGGCAATGAGGAAATCCTTTCAAACCGACTGCTCGCAATACCAATCGAAGAGGGATGTGGCTACTGTAAATTTGTTGGCTTCTGAGGACCGAATAAGGGAGTTCGAGGAGAAATGAGGGGATAATAGATGAGATGCTTCAGGACATATACTTTCACACCTGGAAACAGGGTAACTTATCTTGGATGGATGATTATCCCCGAGTCATGGCCAGGATTTATCTCAGGGCCATGGAGGAGGCTAAGGCCAATGCAGATAAGGAGGGTGGCGTGGCCTTTAGAATGGATGTGGTCACATCTCAATTCACCAAGGAGGAGAAAACGGTGGTGAAAGAGGTTATGCGGCTGCTTACTGTTAAGGAGGTTGGTGTGCAGTTAGAGGATGATGATCAAGGAGCAGATGCTGGTAAGTCTACCCTTTCAGCTTCTCGTAACTTGATTGCTTATTGTTTTATGACTATTAATGAATTCTCTCCCGAATTGGACAGGCAGGACCTTTGGAGCACCAACCACCTCTGGTTAACATGTTGAGAGTTCCAATCCCGTGGTCAAGGAGTTCTCGGAGGGCCAGTAGGATAGAGGTAGAGCTCCGACGCGGCCAAATCCTTGACTTGGTCTGGATATCTTTTGGCTTGTTTGGCATTGCTACCTATGTCAGTCCCAAAACATTCGTGTAACCTTTAAACTGTAATTGTGTTATTGGTAACGAATGACTTTACTATGTAATTTCAAACTTAGGCTGATTCTATCATATTTGAATGCTTTTGTCATTTTGGTATGTTGCATAAGAAATACAGCTGTGCACACGCCCGTGCTTTTATTGTGTTTGATGTCAAGTTCTTTCTTAAAACATAATCATATATCTTGTAATATTAGTGTGATGTGCGAATAAATTATAGCTACGTATTCATACACAAAAGAAGAAAGTACCGCCCTTCATGTTTTAGTTGTAGATTGTTGCTTCGAATGCTTTGTCTGACTGAGTATGGAATGCAGCTGAGTGACTTGTCATCCAATTGTGAGGTCCTGTCCCCATTAGTGAGCATCTCCTATTTCGTATCCTGTACTTTAGGGATCGTCATAGAGGATAGGAGGAAAGTTTTTAAATAAAATAGAAATATAAGAAACAGTAAAACTTCCAATCACGGAAGGCCTGCGATGTGCTTAAGTTCGTGGCAAACGGGTTTTGTAGTCACTTTCCCTAGCTGTGGGTCTTGGAGACATTTGTCACCCATCTTACGCCTCCGCGGGGAGTTTCTCTTTTTTTTACCATAGCCGTACTTAAGACACTCGGAGCCGAGATCGCGCACAGTAACTACCCGGGCCATTATGGCCCGTAATCGTAGGTATTATTCGATTTACCATGGCCGCCTAGTGTGTGTGCCGATCGTCAACTGTGAACTACGCTTGGCTGGCCACACCTTATGTTGGGGTTTAAAGTAGGTTCACGGTTGCCGGCGAGCCGAACGCCGTAATGAGCTGCCTAGGCTATAGTCGGCCTACTCGGCAGCTTATAATCGGCTCATTACAGTTGGCTTTAAGGGCCGATTGCGAGCAATGAGTTAACCCGCAGCAGAGGCATGCTGGAGAAAAAGTGTCCCATTGGCAAGGGCATAGATTCGTATAGTACATGTTAGGTCTTGTCCAGGTGAAGTTGCGCTGTGATGTGTCTTGAATGGAAATGCCAATACACAGGATTTTGTTTAAGAGAAAAGGATAAATTTAACAAGCAGCCAAGACATAAAGGAACAAGTTAAAAAAGAGACAAGCTTTTAAAGTGGTTCGGCATGAAAATGCCTACGGCCACTGATTCTCTTTGTTAATTCATTTCATATGGGCAGTACAAGTTAAGAAAAGTATCGACGAAGGTGTTGGATGTTCCATGCCCTCGGGAACACCTCTCCGTCCACTGTTGACAAAATATAAGCTCCGTTGTGGAGATCTTTATGAATTACATATGGTCCGTCCCAGATTGGATCTAGTGCTCTAGGGCGCGGGAAGACTCGCTTAAGGAAAAGATCTCCTTCTTTTAAGCTACGATGCTTGACTTTGGAATTATATTGTGCTGCCACTTTTTGCCTGTGAGCTGCTGCTTTGAGTGCTGCATCGTTTCTTCTCTCCTCAATTAGATCCAAAGACATGTGAAGGAGTTCTTCATTCTCTTCTGGGTTATAGTGGATCCTGCAGTGGGAAGACACTACAGTTTCGACTGGGAGCATGGCCTGTGATCCGTATGCCAAAGAGAAAGGAGTATGCCCTGTTGATGTTCTGAAAGATGTGCGGTAGGCCCAAAGTGCCGTAGGAAGTTCATCCACCCAAGCGCCTTTCGACTTTTCAAGTTTCTTCTTGATTAGAGTTTTGAGAATTTTGTTGACAGCTTCGACTTGTCCGTTTACCTGGGGGTAAGCTATAGATGAGAAGCTTTTGTGAATTCCGTGCTTTTGGCACCAGTCGGCGAACTCTTCGCTGTCAAACTGAAGTCCATTGTCTGATATGATTTTGAGTGGAACCCCGTACCTGCATAGAACATTTTTGATCAAGAAGTTAATAACTTTTGCTGATGATATTTTATTTAGAGGTTCCGCTTCCACCCATTTGGTGAAATAGTCGACTGCCACCATAGCATATTTGGCTCTGTCTTGGCCCACCGGCAGTTCGCCAATCAAGTCAACTCCACATACTACAAAGGGCCAAGGCTGGTCATTTGAGTGATCTCATTTGTTGGTAGTCGAGGAATCTTAGCGAACTTCTAACATCTGTCACATTTTTTGACGAAGTCTAAGGCGTCCTTGTTTAAGGTGGGCCTGAAATACCCATATCGGAGTATCTTCTTTCCCAGAGTCTGCCCTCTTGTGTGATCTCCACAACTTCCTTGAAGGATGATTGATAAGATTTCATTGGCTTCCCATCCAGCGACACACCTTAATAAGGGGTTAGAGAAGCCGCGCCGATAGAGGATGCCTCCCTGTATTGTGTAGCGGGAAGCTCTCCTCAAGATTTTCTTGACTTCGTTATGCCCATCGGGCAGTGCGCCATCTTGTAAGAATTTTCGGATGGGAGTCATCCAAGTTTCCTCTTCGATTGCAGCTATCAGATTCACTTTCTCGAAACTCGGGGTTAGCTGCTTTGAGATGGCTACTGTTCCGGAAATGGTGCCGCCTCTCATGCTAGCTTGCTTTGCCAATTCGTCGGCCTCTTGGTTCTCTTCTCGAGGAATGTGTTTGATCAAATAGTGATCCAATTGATCGAGTAGCAGCTTGGTCTTCTTCAGATATGCTGTGAGTCATTCTCCTCGAGCCTGAAATCCTCCTAGTATTTGATTTACAATAAGTTGCGAATCACGATGAAGACATAGAGAACCGACTCCAATCTCTAGGGCCAGTTCTAATCCAGCTATTACTGCTTCATACTCTACATCGTTGTTGGTGGCAACGAATTCCAACCTTAGAGCATAATGTAGCTTCCTTCCCCTGGGAGTGATTATTACAACACTTGCCCCCGAGCCTTGTTCGTTTGATGCTCCATCTACAAAGAGATTCCACTTAATGTCTTTCGCTATTTCAGATTGCTCTTTACCTTCGTTGGCAGTGAATTCGGCAATGAAATCGGCCATGGCTTGTCACTTGATGGAGGTGCGAGGATGGTAGGTGATATCATATTGACTCAGTTCAATACACCATTTAAGTAGTCGCCCAGAAGTGTTGGGACGATGGAGTACCTGCCTTAGCGGTTGATCGGTTAGAACTCTGATGGAATGGGATTGGAAATAGTGTCGCAGTTTCCGTGACGTGATTAGTAAACAGTATGCTAGCTTCTTAAGTTTAGGATATCTGGCTTCTGCCCCCGTAAACCTCTTGCTCACAAAGTATACTGGCCGCTGTGCGCGGTTTTCTTCTCTCGCCAAAGCGGCGCTCAGAGCATGAGATGACACAGCAAGGTATAGGTATAGCTCTTCGCCTTCGTTTGGAGTTGAGAGTACTGGTGGTCTCTGGAGGTGTTCGATTAGGTTGAGGAAGGCTGTTAAGCATTCGTCAGTCCATTCGAACTTTCCTTTGTCTTTCTTTAGAGCTTCAAAGAAAGGGATGCACTTGTCAATCGCTTTAGAGATGAATCTGCTTAGGGCAGCCACTTTCCCATTTAGGCTTTGCATTTCTCTTCGAGTGGAAGGTATCTTGATATCTCTCAGAGCTCGGACTTGTTCGGGGTTTGCTTCAATCCCCCTGGCATGGACGATGAATCCCAAGAACTTTCCTGATGATACTCCGAATGAGCACTTTAGAGGATTCAGCTTCATTCCATATTGGCGAAGTACTTGAAACATCTCGCCCAGGTGGCTTAAGTGATCGTTGGCTTTCCTCGATTTTACTAGAATGTCATCCACATAAACCTCCATAGTTCGCCCTATCAGTTCCGCAAACATCTTGTTGACGAGACGCTGATAGGTAGCTCTGGCGTTTTTAAGTCCAAAAGGCATTACTCTATAGCAGTACAATCCTCGGTCAGTGATGAAACTAGTGTGGTCTTGATCGGGGGCGTGCATAGGAATTTAGTTATATCCTGAGTATGCGTCCATAAAAGATAAGAGTTCGTGCCCGGCTGTGCTGTCCACCAGCCGATCGATTCGGGGGAGTGGGAAGCAATACTTCGGGCAAGCGTCATTTAAGTTGGAGAAGTCAATGCATGTTCGCCACTTCCCATTAGCCTTCTTTATTAGTACCGGGTTAGCGATCCACTCTGGGTAGATGGCTTCTCGTATGAAGTTATTGGCAAGCAAGTTCTTTACTTCTTCATCGAGGGCTGCTGATCATTCTGTCCCCATACTTCTCTTTTTCTGCTTTACTGGCACCTTGATAGGATCGATGTTTAGTACGTGGCATGCCACGTCTGGGTAGATTCCAGTCTTGTCAGCGTGCGTCCATGCAAATACATCCAAGTTGTGGGGGAGAAAATCAATGAGTTGATCCCTCAATTCTGCTCTTAGCTGAGATCCGTTTTTCAACAGTCTACTTGAGTCGTGTTTGTCTACAGATACAAAACCCATAGCCTCTGCAGGCTCGGCGGTGGCCTCATCCTCTTTGACTCTGGGATCTAATTCATTGAAAGGATCACTGGCATATCGAAGAGGAGGGGCATACTTTAGTTGCTATTCTTCCAAGTTTTTCATGCAGAGAGTAGTCTCTGTATTCTTCCCTCTATCCTTCCTGCGATTATGCGAAGTTCAGTTACATAGCAATCTCGAGCGGTGTCTTGATCTCCCCCTCTACTTCCCCTATTCCATTCTCTGTTGGAAATTTCATCTTCAGGCACCATGGGGCCAAGACAATTTGGAAGTCAGACAAGGCTGGTCTTCCTAAAAAGGCGTTGTAGGCCGAGTGGTTATCTATTAGCACAAATGTTTATTTCCGCACAATGGAGAGGGCGTGACTTCCTATTTCAACAAAGAGGTCCAATTGCCCGAGGGACATCTTCGCGTCTCCAATGAAACCGTGTAGTGGTTTGTTGCAGGGAGACACATCCTTCGTTGACAGCTTCATTCTGTCGAAAGCATGCGTGAATAGGATATTTACTGAGCTTCCAGTGTCTACTAGAATTCGGAAAACTTCGGCTGGGCCGAATCGGGCAGAGATGACCATAGGATCCATGTGAGGGTACTGCCTTCCTTCTAGGTCACGCCTATTGAATGTAATGTCATCATTCTCTTTTCGCTTCGGGTGGCGTTCTTCCATAACCGAATTAACGTAGCCTTCATTGTTTCTAAGTGACTTTCCGTATCTTTCCATCTCTGTCCAGTTCCTGTCGGCGATGTGTGGTCCTCCCGATATGGTATGGGACCACTATCTTCTCTTGACTGGAGCCGCTGGTGTTGCGGTTTCACCTTCCTGTTTCTGGGAGGGGTAGTCTTGGTTCTCATTGGCAGGAGCTGGGGTCCTGTTCTGACCTTTTACATAGCGTTCCAGTCTCTTCCTTCTGATGTGTTCTTCAATTAAGTCCCGAAGATGATGGCATTCATTGGTATGATGCCCATGAGATTCATGGAAGCAGCAGAACTTTCCAGACTTAATTGCGTTATCTGATTTTTTCTTGTACGGGGGCGTCTGTATTTAACTTCGTATTGGGTGGCCAGGAAGATGTTTTCGATTGTTTCATTCAAAGGAGTGTAAGTGTCAAATCTTGGTATGGCCGATATAGACGTTTTTCTCCCTTCTTGCCCCCATCATTGTCTCTAGAGTCATTTCTTCGAATGTCTTTGCTACGGCGGGTGTGTTTCCATGAGCTGCCATAGTTTGTTGCCCCGTATGCCTTTCATTGGCAGCATCTTCAAGTCTCATATACTTCCCGGCTTCATGGAAGAAATCAGGTAAGGTAGCTGGTTTTTCTTTCGTTAATCTTCTAGCAAATTTAGTATCCGGATGCACACCACTACAGAGGGCCATTAAGATAAGTTTCTCATCGGCATCTTGGACTGTGCCCCTCCGGCATTGAATCGGGTTAGATATTGTTGTACTGTCTCTCCAGGATTCTGTTTGATATTGGATAAGGAATAAGCGTCCTTGGGTTGTTCAACATGAATGCGAAACTGGCTGATGAACTTCTCTTTCAACATTTCCCATGAGCTGATGGATCCTTGGGGTAGATGGCAGAACCAGGAGGTAGCTAGATCTGCCAAGAATAGTGAAAAGCATTTGCACAATACTACATCTGTGGCTCCGCTCATGAGCTTATGTTGTGTGTATCTCTGCAAGTGTACAACGGGGTTAGAGATTCCCTTGTAAGGTTCCATTGTTGGCATTTTCCATTCTCGGGGGGTGATGGAAATTTCGATATTGCGGGTGAAAGGGCCGGTTACCCTAGCGTCTATCCCTCGATCTCTTTGATCCCGTTGGACGCACTCCCTGAACAATCGCGCCATCCTTTCATCAGAATTTGGAGCAGATAGAAATGAGTTTGGTTCTTCTATGCAAATTGATTCCGTCCAGATGACCTGTAAGGATGGTATCGTCTATCACTCATAATATTTTCCGGTGGCTGTCTCTGGTCTTCTGGGAGCATTCTAGGGTCAGCTACAGTTGGCCCTTACCTTGATCTTCCCCTGCTGGGTTCTGTTCCGAGCATTTTCTCGGGTCCAACATTGGGCTGGACCCTAGCTCGGCCCCGTTCATTGGTGTTACCATGGCTAGGTAGCATGACAGACTCAGCTACAGCCGACCCTCACTTGGTACCTCCCCCGCTGGGTTCGGTTCCAAGCGTTTCGTCGGGTCGGAATTCGGGCTGAGTTTGGGCTCGGCTCCTACCATTGTTGTTTCTGTTGTTAGCTTCTTCAAAGAAGAAAGATCTTTGTCGCCTCCGAGACCCTCCAGACTGAGGACTCATCCCATGATTCAGTGTTGCGGTTGGATTCTTCAACATCCCTTAAGCGTTACATGAGTCTGTTCACCAAGGCTTCTTGTTGGGATGTGAAGCGGTCAGTCACTTCAGCCACAACCCTGTCTAGATCTGCCCTAGTAATTGCTGCCGGCTGTTCCATGGCAGGGGCTGTCAGATTTGTATGATTTTCATTTGGTACTGCTGTTGGAACGGGAAGATTCTCTTGATCTGGGACCACTGGATCTGGAATACTGCTAGTTTTGACGTTCTTTCCTTTGTTAACATCTTTCTTTATCCTGGGAGACATGTTTTCTAAGCAATGAGCGATCCTGTTAGGAAGAAGGTTAAGTGGGAGAAGCTGAAGCTTCGAGCTCCCTTTCTCAGTGAAAGCACCAAAAATGTTTGCACAAAAAATGGGCAAACACCTTCAAGTCGTATGATTTAGTTGATTTTATGTTGTTCTTAGTGATTTGGGTGATTTATGCAAATATGTAAAAAGCAGGGACTAAACTGTATAAGACACACAGATTTATAGTGGTTCGGACAGAATGTGCCTACGTCCACTTCATATGCTATTCTCCTTCACTATCCGGATTACAAGTACAAAGCTTTGATTACAACTGTATGAAAGTCGTTTGAAAGTTATGTCCGTGCTTTCCTCTCCTCTCCCATTGTTGTACCCCTACCCCTCTATTTATAGAGTGAGGCCGGGGGTAGGGGTCTTGGATGTATATAGTTGCTGGTGGGCCTGGGCTGATGTGATCTAGCCTGGCAATGTTGTTTCGGTAATGTCTTGGTCCGGTGGTGAGTGGGGCATGGATTGGTCCGGTAGTGAGTGGAGCGTGATTGGTCCGGTGGTGAGTGGGGCGTGGATTGGTCCGGTAGTGAGTGGAGCGTGATTGGTCCGGTAGTGGGAGTAGGTGATCCGGTTCGGTAGTGGGAGTAGGTGATTCAGTTCGGTAGTGCCCTGGTTCGGTCGTGCCTTGGTCCGGTCGTGCCTTGGTCCGGTGGTGAGAATACGCCCAACACTCAATTCTTATTACTAAATTTCCATTGAAAACATTTTCCACATCAATTATTTTATAATTGAAAGATTTGAAAACAATTTTGCAAATCAATTTATATTTGAAAGATATATAATTTTCTTTAAACAAAACAAATCTTACCTGAAACTTTTAATTAATTTAATTGCATATATTCATTGTTTATATAAAACTTTAAATAAACATTTACATTATAGAAAATTGATTCTTAAAATATTTAATTTTTTAAACAACAGATTTGTTTAAAACTTTTTGGAAAGTAAATTGGTTAAACAACTTCATAATCAATGCCTTTCATTAACAAATCTTGCTTTAAAAATAAAACACAGGCCCATGGGCCGAAGCCCGCAACCCATAGATAAAGGAAACAATTTGATCCCATCTTCTTCTCTTCATCACTATCTCCAAACTAATATCACTCCATCAAAACACCTGAATCCTGATGCCTCGCCGGAAAATCAACTCTGATCAACTCAACGTCTCAGGCAAACCCAAATGCACACGCAGCTCGTCACGAACTGGAATCGAATCCCAAACCTCCATGTTTGATTCGCCCAGCCGAACAACTTCTCGTCTACGCGGTGCACGTGCACATCCCGACCTCCGACCATCCCAACAAAGCGACACCACAATTGAGTCACAAAATGAAACCTGATCCAAAACATCACATCACCAAACCCCTCAACTTTTAGATTGGAAAACGTTCGATAACCTAACTTCCTAAAACCAGAAATACCAACATACTCCACACAACGACCCACCACCACCACGACCAGCGATTACGTCACATGCCACCTATCAAAATCGAAAGCCCATCCATTTCTCTTCCTTCCTACCCATAATCGAAGAACTCGGTCGCGTTGCTAATCTCCAAATCAATCGCGTTCCCAGGCCATGCCAGAAACTCCTTAAACCCTAAAAACAGCAACCCACCCCAAATCGAAGCCCAATTCAAGAATCGGCTTCGGTGAAACTCTAGTTCATGAAGCTAGGCTCTTTTCCGACCAAAGTGCAGCACCCCTAATCAACCCGATCACCAGAAATAAATTTTTGAACGGAATTCGTTCATTCCAAATTCCTTTACAAAATAGGATGTTAAAAATCACCATTCCACCTCTAAAATTCCCAATTTTACTAGAGAAATCTCCTTGCATGCTTAAATATATGATTCCATTTTATTGAAATTTCACCAAAATAGGATATTTACAGTAAATATTGACAAAACTAAACAATACAATATGATTTCCACATAAAATCAACTTTTAGCTAAATCTATATTAAGAAATAAACATCTCCTTAGTTTATATCAACATGCATTATGAACTAGATGATGTGATCTAGATTTTTGAATGCTAAGATGAACCAAATTTCCACAATAACAGATAACAGAGCAATTTTAAATTCCAGTTTTAAACTAAGGTTTCTCACTTTATTAAAAGAACAGAGACATGCATATTCACAACAAACCAAATTTTTATACCAGGTAATTTATTTCATCCATGCAAGCAGAGATCAAGGCATTCAACGATCATATCCTCATGCACACATATGTAAGATGGTTCGATTTCAAAAGATAAGTTTACTCACCTTATTAAAAAGACAAAGTGCTTGAAACAGAAATCTGAAAAGTTGGAAGCTACTGCTCTTGAAAATTGAAAATATGATTTGGATTTTTTACGAAAACTTATTACTGAAACTTGAACACTTAAGATCTGAGAATTCTTTTAAAACTGAAGCTTGAAATTGTCCTTGATGTTTGATCTGGATTGGACTTTCTGAGTTGATTCTTGCTTTTTTTTCAGATTTGAATTTGTGAAGAAAATTCCTTTTTGATTTGTTTACCGGTTTTTAAGTTACAGGTTTTGCTTGTTGATGAGTTTCTTTATCTTTTATTTGAACTGATCCAAGAAGAAAAAAAATGGTGTAGAAAAAAATGATGATATATATATCCTTGAATAAAAGAAAATAAATATAATTGAGACACTTGTTAAATTGTGGAGTAAATTAATTGCACTTGTATTTGCATGTAACAATAGGTTTACACCTGTATTAATGTGTTTAATTTTTTTTATTTATTGTAGTTAAATTTTAGTTTTATATTAATAATATCTTAAGTGTGTTTAATAACCAAGCTTCTATTTGTTTAAATTTTATTTATTAAACTTATATTTGTAATTATGCTTGCTATATTTATTTTAAATGTTTATAAAGCTTTTGTGTTTATTTTATTAATTAACAATCACTTTCTTAATTTGTATAAAAAAAATTTCCTTTAAGGAAAATAATATAAAACAAATCCTATTTTAAATCCAAAATAATTTAAAATATTTATCTTTTAAATTTCAATTTGAATCCAGAATTCCAATTCTAGTTCAAAATTAAAAATCAACTCATACATATAAATATACACTTTTAAGCAAACACATCTTAAATTTGTTTTTAAAATGTAAATTTTTCTATTTAAAATCTGCTTATCAATATGTATTCAATCTTTATTATTTTCAGATATTTATAATTCAACTTTTGTTATAATTTTAAATTCATTTATATATCCAAATATCTATATTTAACAAATTCTATTTGTTTAATCAAATGAAATCAGTATCTCAATAGTTTAAAATTAGTTAACTATCATGTTAACAGATGTTCAAAAATCCGGGTTATCACATTCCTCCCCCCTTTGAATCTTTTCGTCCCCGAAAAGGAACGAAGCCGGAATTTACTAAAATGCTTGTAATCAGATAAATTTTTCTTTGATATATTTTTTTCAAAACACTTTTAAATTCCATATAATATTATAAAATAGTTTTGTAAAAATATATTTTTTTATAACTCGATGTCTCAACCAGTCCATCCTTGTTCTCATAGAAATTCGGTCATACGTCGATCATGCATAAGACTGAAAATTAATAAGTAGTTTAGTAGACCCGTTTCCAACACCAAGTGAAAATACTTGGAAAATAATTTAACTGAAAATATTGAAAACATTTTTGAAATCGAGGAAACTTCTTTGGTGAGAATGCTCTAGAAATCATCACCCCTATCCAAGGTCGCAGTTAAATCCTAAGTTACGTTGCCATCGCAGCAAATGTCCATGTAACTGTAGGCACCCCGCGCTCCTCGATTACGCCATGGAACCCACAAAAGATCGCAGTTACATTCCAGGGTTACATTGCCATCACAGCAAAAGTCCATGTAACTATAGGCATCAGCGCCCTCGATTTTCGCTGCGAAAAATGAAACTTCTCCACTCCCACATAAGTCACAGTCTACCGATGTAAAATCAAACGTAGACTGTTGGCTCTCAGCGGCACACATGAATTTCACTATGTCACCATAGGTCGCAATCTATCGATATAAAATCAAACGTAGACTGTTGGCTCTCGGCGGCACACACGACTTTCGCTATGGTCTGCAGTAGATCGTAGTGACATCGAGTTACACTATCGTTACAGCATAACCCAAATGCCTCTACAGGTATCAGTGCCCTCGACTTTCGCTACACACTACACAGAATCCTCAGGAACTAGTTTTGTCCGGACTCCTCACAGGATCAACTTTAGAACCCCCTCTTAGGGTTCAAGGCAGTACCACCCTGTGGCACTCCTCAGAAGTTCATTCCAAGGGAGCGCCTTTTTCTCAGAGCCATTTTCAAAACACTTTATACTATACACATATAGTATCTTCCAAATCATACACCTAGTATGAACCCCATAAAAATCTCCTTTCTCAAAATCAATTATCCCAGAATCGACAATTCTCAAACTAGGCTTTCCATATTCCAATATTGATTTTACCCAAAAATCAAAAAGCCTTTCGAAATCCAAAGGTTCCAAAAACCTTATCTCAAAATCCTTCTAATAAGATCCTTTACATATATATATATATATATATATATATATATATATATATATATAACTTTAAAAAAACCTTAGATCACATCAAAATTGTATAAATTCCCTTTTATACTTCAAATACTTTAAAAAATCCTTTCCTTCCTGCAATAGATTCAACAAGGTGAGATTTATTTTATATAACAAAGATACATATCTTTGTTTATTCCAAATCAAGTACTCAAATTTGATTACTCTATAAAGTCTCTTACTAGTTTACTTACTTCCATAAAGTAAATTTTTACCATAGAAATATCCAATTTCCACTTTAGTTCATCATATATTTCACAGAATATACCTTTTATTTCAAAAACCATTTCACATTTCATATCCAAAAATTTCCCAATATCAATTTCATTCAAATCCGTACGATGTTCACATATCATCTGTGCGCTATATCAATCTGATCGCTCACTCGATCACTTCCGAACTAGTATCATCTACCCAACTTTCTAGTTCGGACTCAAAACTGGTTTCCTGATCAGAAACCGTCATTCTCCTTGCATAGCCCAAACTATGATTGAGAATATCCAAAACCAATCAAAAATCCATGTCCAGGTTCGCCGTCGAAAATCCAGTGAAAAATCCCAACTCGGATCGATAAACTATCTCGAAATTCTGTGCTTGAATCTGGATCAAATCACTATGCGAATAGAATAATACACGTACATCCTACGTATTTATCTCATTGGTTATTAGCCAAAACAATCTCCTTTCCTATTCACATTCACTTTTATCTCTATCCAATTTATTCACAATCATCTCAGTTCCATTTGGATTACCACCCTAATTCTTATCTCAATTGGGTATTTAACCATTAACAGTTTGAACCCTGACCAGCTTATATTTAGGAAAACAACTTGAAAATTTTAAAAATATATAAGTTGTTGAAAAATAATTATTAATTTGTAAAATAGCTATAAATAGTTAAACCGTTATAAAATAGTTAAGTCATTGTAAAATAGTTGGAAAATAGTAAAATAATCGCAAAACAGTTGTAAAATAGTAATTAGTTATAAAATAGTTGAAAAACAATAATTGGTTCATAAATAGTTGTTAAATAGTTTCAAAAATATTTGTAAAATAAGTATAAAATAGTTTGGCTTTTAAAAGAAAGGTTGTATATAGTAAATAGCTTGGAAAAATAGATTTGAGAAAGCTTGTACTAAAATAATTTGTTGAAAATAGTTTCAGAGTCAAACTGTTCCATTACCCAATCTTTACCCTAATCAATTCAATTTAAATTTCCACTTCCATTTAAATTCACTCAATCCCAAATCAATTTAAACAACTTCAATCTCTATTTATTCAAATAAATTTCAAATCGAACCAGTTTCAATTTCAATTCACTTCAACTCCAGTTTGAATTAATCCCAATTCCAAACTCCATTTCCAATTACTTTCCCATCCCAATAAATTGATTCAATTCCAAATCAAGTTGAATTATTCTTGGTTTCCTTCCAAAATCAATTCAAATTCCATTTGAATTTAAAACTATTCAACTTTTAATCACAATTTCAAATCATTCAAATCAAATTTCAATTTGGACTAATTTCAAATTCAGTTTCTATTTAAATCATCTCGAATTATATAAATTCGAGTTAAATTTTCAAATGTTGATTTAATTCCTTTAAATCAAATTAACCTTTACTTTTAAGGTCTTTAAGCAATTTAATTCTGAGTCCAAATTTTCAGAATTTCATTTTAAATTCCCTTTACTTAACTTATTTCAAAGTTCAAATAATACCTCAAATTCTTTTAAACAATTTAATATTTGAAATCCAATTTACTACACAATTTCAACTTTGAAATCAAATTTTAGCATCTCATTTGCAATTTATCTTAAACATTCAAATCTTCAGTCCAAAATGATTTCACTTCTCTATTCCAAATTTTATTCCAAAAATCAAAATATTTTAACCAACTTCAAATATAGTTTTATTTCCATTTAAACTTAGTAATGGATATATAAATTATCTCAATCCATTTCTTAAGTCATTTAAAACAATTCAATTCATAGTTTTAAGTTATTGATAATAACAGGATGATATTAAGGTAAGTAAATATCCAATTTACTTAAAACATTTATCATCCACTTCCTATTCTCAAATCTCAACCCTATTTGAGATTACATATAATTTCCTACCAAATCAACCCATTTAACTTCTCTAAGTAAAATTTCAATTTCATTTTTAAATTTCAAATTCAGGTTGCTCATTTCAACTTTCCATCAATAGTCTTTCTTACCTATAAGTTCAAAGACTTATTTCTCTATGGGTTTTTACATCGCACTTCAGGAAAATTAAACTCAACATATAGAGTTTATTTCAAATCATCTTTGATATTATGTACATTCATACATATATACATACTTACTCCTTAACTCATCAGCTCGTATTTTAAATTTTAAACCATCCTTGGTTTTAATTCAAAACAAATTCCTTTAACGTTTTCAAACAACTTCTTATTTTATAATAAGATTACATTCAAAAATAGTCTAAATAATATTATTTATTATTCCTCTTAACATTTCGAAAACAATTTCAAATGTTACTAGACTTAGGATTCAAAATTTCGCAATTTATAAGTCATTCTTAACAAAAAATTAATTTCCTTAACCTATTTCATTTTGTTTTATTGGAAAACAATCTTCCCATTATTAAACACAATAACTAATCCATATTCTGGTTTAAAACCAATTCTATTTTATCTTGTTGAATTCTCATTCAATTCCATTAACTAACAACCAATTACCTTTATGTATAACAATTGGAAAATTATTTGCTTTATATATAAACTTTTATAAAAATCATTTATCAAAACCATTTTTAAAACTCATATATAAGAAAATAACAAGTACGCTCTCATACACACACACACACACACACACTCAACTCATCCTAGGGTACCACTAACCGTATTCTCGATGAATAAACCCACCAGGGCTAAGGTTCTCTCTTAACCTTCAGCTCTGATACCAAATGTAACAACCCGGAATTTTTGATCCCAAAAATTCCAGATAGTTAGGAAAACAAGAAAAGAGATAAAGGAAGAAACAGAAAAGACAACCCATAATCTCATATTCGCAGCGGATCAAAATATAATATCAAATAAAATAACAGTTTTACAAAGAAGAACTGTATCAGTACATTTACATTTTTATACATCAGATACAACATATACATAAATCACTAGACGTTTATAATCAATATGTCCCAACCACTACAATATGACACAGCGGATACACTCCATACGTTCCGGCCATCCAGCTCGCCTCTTGAGCTCCAGAATGTCCCTATCTGAAAATCTGTAATACTCGGTCTAACCCGAGCATTACATCAAAGTAACACTCAGGTCAGGCAAGAAACCAGCGTGAGTAAACCCATATAATTTGAAATACTAAGTTCAAAACATAAAAGAAAACCAGGGTAACTCGTACTTCACTACGAGTTTATTACTTGTTTTGATCAACACTAATTTCACAACTCAAATTCTAAGTATTCTAACTTAGTTCAAGGGTCCATATTATTCCATTTCAACCTATTGACATCACATATAAAGAATTATTGAAAATTTCTAATCGAAGTGGTTTCGGGTATTTACTAATACCCGACTCCGGTCTCTTCGAATTCCATGTCATCTTAATCCAAGTTATTCAATGAAATACAATTCAACTTTAAATACACAATGTCATTTTTATACATAGCAATTCACCAATGATAGGTACCCATACTACCACTGTCTATCCAAACATATCATATAAGAAAACATTACATATTGAAAATATCAAGCTATTGAAGGTATTTGCATCATTCAATCATTCATAAGCAAGATTAATTAGTCGCGCCATTTCTAATTAATTTAAATAAATTTTAAGTTAATTACTTTAGTCACTTTTTATCTTGCGTACTTAACATTAATTAATTACAAACCAATTAATTTATCATACAATAATCATCCATCTTAATTAATCCTCCTTGATTAAATATTTTTTATTTGCATTAAGTAATTAATCTTTAATTAATCGCATAGATTAGTTATCCTTAACCATTCACATTAATTAAGCTTTAATTAATTAATGACATTCATTAATGATCCTCAATTAATTACTTCCATTAATAAACTTTAATTAATCACATACATTAATTAACGATCCTTTAATTACTTACATTAATTAACCCTTTAAATTAATCACATCGAGTAATTAATCCTTAATTACTTTCGTTAATTGCTTCCATAATGTAATTATCCTCTTTAATTAATTACATTTAGTAATTACAGAATAATTACTTCCACTAAGTAATTCACTTAACTAATACTTAATCCATTTCAAAGTTTATTCTTAACTAATAAACCAATTAATTATCTTTAATTAATTAATTAATTATTCCTAATCACTAGTTAATGATCCCATCATTAACTATCCAATAAATTCCCATTAATTACTTACCCTAAGTAATTATCCTTAATTAATCTCATCATTAATTAATTACACCAATAAAGTTTATTAAATGATAATTTTTTTAATTAATTCACTAATTAATTCTTGAAAAATAATTCACAACTTAAATTAAGTTAAAAATAAATTCTTTATCTTTATACTATACCTAATTATTATTACTAAATTTCCATTGAAAACATTTTGCACATCAATTTTTTTATAATTGAAAGATTTGAAAACAATTTTGCAAATCAATTTGTATTTGAAAGATGTACAATTTTCTTTAAACAAAACAAATCTTACCTGAAACTTTTAATTAATTTAATTGCGTATATTCTTTGTTTATATAAAACATTAAATAAACATTTACATTAAAAAAATTGTTTCTTAAAACATTTTTTTTAAACAACAGATTTGTTCAAAACTTTTGGAAAGTAAATTGGTTAAACAACTTTATAATCAATTTCTTTCATTAACAAATCTTGCTTTAAAAATAAAACACAGGCCCATGAGCCGAAGCCAACAACCCATAGATAAAGGAAACAAACTGATCCCATCTTCTTCTCTTCATCACTATCTCCAGACTAACATCCCTCAATCAAAACACCTAAGTCCCGATGCCGCGCCGGAAAATCAACTCTGATCAACTCAACATCTCATGTAAACCCAAATGCACACGTAGCTTGTCACGAACTAGAATCGAACCCAAACCTCCATGTTTGATTCACCCAACCGAGCAACTTCCCATGCACGCAGTGCACGTGCACATCCCGACCTCCGACCATCCCATCGACGTGACACCACAGTCGAGTCACAAAATGAAACCTGATCCAAAACATCACATCGCCAAAGCCCCTCAACTCGTTGATCGGAAAACGATCCATAGCCCAACTTCCCGAAACCAGAAATACCAACATACTCCACACAACGACCCACTACCACGATGACCAGCCATTACAAGAAAATCGGCCTTTGGTTGCATAAAATGGTGGCAATTTTTCCCTAAATGCAACCAATAACATTTCAGCCTGTATTATAAATGTGGCAAAAAGATTTCACTATCCCGCGCATACCAAAATGTTTCCGCGTAAATACAATAAATGTAACCAGTATGTTTGCGCTCTCTCACTTAGAAAATTTTAACCCAATCCCAAATTGCTTCAACCAGAGCAAACAAACAAAGGTCGATTCCCATTCTTCTCTCCGCATCGTCGTTGCAGCACATCTCTACATCGTAGTTTATTGTTATACTCTTCTGTAGTTTTCTCCTCATCGTAGAAAATTTTAGGTATGATTTTTATAAATCGATTTTGTTATTGTGATCAAAGTTAATCGGTTGAAACAATAATGACGTTGAACTATTCGTTACCTCTTTTCTTAATCTCGTTGAAACTTGCAGTTTCGAATTTTTTTTAATCACTGCAAAATTTGTTTCCGAGTAGATGGCAAGGTTTAGGCCCAATTTATGACCTATAAGATCTGGTTAGGGATCAGCAGAGTTCAACTCGCTCATAAATTGGGATAAGCTAGATAAGGAACGGGTTGAAACTTGAAACCTCAATTTTCCTGGTCCACTTTTGACTTAGGGTTGGAATGGGGGCAGGTTTGGTCTATTTTTAGCTATTTTGTTTGCTGAATATTTGAGTTATGAACATCCTTATAATTATGGTATTGGTAAATAAAAAGACTTTGAAGCTGTAAAATCAATTATATAACTTTATTGTTCACCTATCATCTCCAAGCATATGTGCATATGGCAATATTATTTATCATATTGCACTTGCACTAATTTATTTATTTTGCATTACTTCAGCATTTGTTTCTTGTTCGTTATATACAAGTGCTTTGTGTTCAAAATATTAAACTTTTGTAAGTATTGTTTGTTTAGTTAGTTTCTACTTTTTACTACACAACAAATCAATCAATTATAGTAATTATTTCTGTTACCGGTTTGCCCTCTCACCAAGGAAAGTGGAAAGGGAATCCTCAAGGAGAGAGCGAAGTGGGAAAAGTGATGCAACCCTTCTTTTAAAAGAGAATGATGAAATGATTAGTAAAGTCATGGATGAAGGTAAGCTGACAAAAATACCCATGCTTCCATCTTTAATATATTGGATGCCTTGATGCTAAATTTAACTGCTATATGACCATTCTCAGAGTATGGCATACAAGCTGATGATTATGTTTAAGGTGTGGAACTTTAGGGGTTCACTTGATTGGTTTGAGTAAGAAACTAGTCCGGGAAGCAATTAGCCAGTTTTGTTGCATCAGATCCGCAGTTGGTAAGGTTGTTATACAGAAGATTCTCTTAATTCGAAAATAACTATGCTATAGTCATTTTATATCAAAATTTGATAAAGTTACACTTAAATTTTTGTTATGTGTGCTATGAGATAAACGTTGCTGTACGAAATGAATACTTTTACCCAACTAATTTTGATTTACATCACAAATGGCAATAGCCAAGGGAAGTTGAATCAAATTTTGATACAGTGCTTGTATCAAAGTTCTTCTCTCATAATCCAAGTGATTATGGAGTCTCAGGGCTCACGTAATGTCTAATAGAAGTTTGTATTATAATGGTCAAACACATACAACACACTTGTAAGGATATAGAACACACTAAAAACCAAGAGATGTTGGTCAAAATCTTGTAGTTACAAAATAAGTTAATTCTAAGATCGTGACATAAGCAAAGGTATGGCTTTGAAGTTATTTTGTGTTTTTTATGCTTCCTTGTTCATATAACTTAAAATATATTTCATCTAGTTAGAATTATCTATATTGGCAACATAACATATATAATCCTTCTCCTGAAATGGCATGAAACAGTATTACGGTAATAATATAATAATTTACAAAATTGAGTTTTTTACGGGGGTGGTATTTCAAAAGCAGTATCATAGTTGTAAAAAAATTGATGTGGATAATCGAAACAATTTTTTTAAGTAGGAGTGATGTTTTATGGATTATGAAAAATAATATGGGTGTAATACATTTTTTACATAACTCCTTTTTTTTACTGAGAGTGGAAGATTAGAGAAGTTAATTGTAATATATAGTTTTGTAGTTGATATTTAGGCGTTTTGTAGTTGATATTTAGGCGTTTGTTGTTGATATTTAGGCGTTTTGTATTTTCATACCATCAAGAATACCTTTTTGCAAAATGTAAGGAATACAAATTTGTGAATGCTGCTACAATAATGCATTTTGTTTAATTATGAACATTCTTTGAGAAAGTTCCGATTATATTGATATTGCTGTGGATTTGACAGAGAAAGAGGTCGAGCATGCAGAGAAAACCGAGAGAGTCTTGCTGCTCCAAAGAGAATCAGTTGGAAAAAAACACTTTCTATTAGGTTAGTTTGCTTGCAAATGGTTGGTAAAATCACTTTCTATTAGTGCATTTTGATATTTGTTTTTCAGCTTAAAAAAAAGAATCAGTCATATTATCTTCTGTTGTGCAAATGGCAGGTAAAATCACTTACTATCTTTTATTAGATTTTGATATTCTAGTCCTTCCTTTGGTTATAAAGTCGGAATATGCACCGATAGTTTCTACATGTATAAATTGCACAATAATTGTGTCACACGATATATGATCATAAATAAAACAACAAAATGATGTAGTACCGGAGCAATATGGAAAACTAGGAAGCGGGCATTATGCTGTTTATAGAAGACTATAACCTAAAACTAGTAATAGGTGGTTTTTGTGACGACCCAGAATTTTTGAGCATTTAAAATTGGGATATTTAATTGATTTTAAGTATTCAATAGAGTAATTTTAACTTGAATAACGAATATTACAATTTATTTGATAATTAAATTATTAAATTAAATATGTGAAGTTGGGTAAATTGTCGAATCTAGAATTTTAAGCCTATTAAAGATAATTGAAAGGCTTGTAAAATTTATATCGCTAATATTGAAGATAATAGAAGTTGTAAAATTAAATTTAATAGTGATTTATTCGGCTTTAAAATTTCATCGTTTAAATTGAATTTAAAAATAGCCTTCCAAGGCGCAGTCTTGGAATTTGACGAAACTAGTTTCATTGGGTCCGTAATATTGAATTATTATCGGATTTCAAATTTCGTATAGATTGGAGTTGTTGTGTGAGCATACGATAAGTAAGCGTGTTGAAATTTATATAGAAAATCCAAGTCGATTTAAATTTAAGCTTGAATTAAATTTAGACATTGTTTAAACAGCCGAATCCTTTCACGTCCTTCTTTTCTTTCCTTTTAAGTTTAGAAATCACGGCGATAAAATCGTGCTAAGCACACTTTCTTTGGCTTACCAAATACGATTATTCATTCTTCTTCTGGAAGCCACATAATCGAGCCTTCTAAGTCTCTCGCGCACCCTTATTCCCATTTATTCTAACGCAAATCAGTAATTCAAAAAAAAAATGGCGGTCCGATGCTAAAAAAAAAGGAGAAAAAAATCACGCTTCAGTTCTTCGATCTAATGATTTTCGACGTCAGGGCATCTCGCGTTCAACTCGAACCAATTCGAGCAATCGAACTCATTTAATTTTGAGGAATTTCGAGACTAGGGTTAGGGTTGCGGCGAGCGAATCGCGTGGCTATTGGGGACCGATGGACAGAGCAACGACGTGGAGGAAGCTCGCAGGTAGGAGGCGACTTCATCGGCTATGAAGGGTAAGGCATCGCGTAACTCGATTCGAGCTCGAGCCAGAGGCAGCGGCGAGAGCCTCGCGTGATGAGGAATAGGGTCGACGATGTACGAGGTTGCGAACGAGCTTGGTGATAGTCGGCATCTTCAGGTGAGGATTGTCTTCATCTCAAATTCCTGTTAGTTGTTTTTGTTAAAAATGAAAAAAAAATAGGGAATTAGCAGTCAAGTTTTATATATATATTTATATATATATATATAAAAGTAAAAATATATATGTATACAAATTCGGTAAGGTAAAGATTATTGATATTTGCAGGTAAGAAACAAATTTCTCTTAAATACACACACATATTCATATACAGGATTTAAAAAAAAATTATAGGAATTTATATAAATTTAGTCTATACAGATTGTCTTAGTTAAGCTGTTTCAAAGAAAATTAAATACAATAAATATTCATATATTTAAATATTTTATGTTACAAATTTCATTTATAAATAATGCTTTATGAAGATTAATTTGTTGGATGAACTTATTTAATTACTTCAGTCGCTAAAAAAAAAATATATATTAGGAGATTTGTTTAGAAATAAATTATTAGTTTAAACCAATTGTTAGTTTAAATAAATTTAGCGGTTGATTAAAATTATAAAATGGACAATAAATTACTTGATTAAATTGTTTGATTTGTTCAAATTTTAGTAAAAAAAATGTTATACAAGGTCTAAAAATCGAGAAACAAGCTGGAATGGAGATGAATGGAAATAGACTGCAAATTAAAAGCAGAGGTGAGTTAATCTCACTCAGTTTCAAATTTAAATTTAAATGATTAAATTTAAATAATTGTTTGGATGGTTGAAATTGATTGATGGATATGGTATGGAATATTCTAGAATCGATATATTATTGTGCTAACATCTGTGGATGCAGGAAAAACAGGTTGGAGGGATCCAACTAGATCCCTCAACATTTATTTAAATTATTTAATATTCTTTGCTGTGCATATTGTTATTCTATGATAAGTTATTTTGGAATATTAAATGTTATGGTTGATTTGATATTTGGGTGAATGAATTACCAAGATTTTATAGATTGGATTTCGAATAGAAAATAAAAGGAAGAAAATTTGTAGGTAAAATAATTATGGAAATGTGAATAAATTTAAGAATGACATAAAAATGAAATAAAGTAACATAAGAATTCTAATTAATAAATCTTGAATATAGAAAGAAGATTTTTGAATTAATAACAAGTTAATGAATTTTAAACTCCAATACTAATATCTAAAAGGAACAGAATATTTATTTTAAAATTTAAGATTTTAAAATTTTGAAAGGAACAAAGAAGAAAATGGGAAAAGCCTGAAATTTGTATATTTCAGTTAAAAGATTTAAAATAAAATGAAAAATAATAACAATAATAATTAAGTGCATAATTAATGAAATTTGGAATGAATTGAGTAATGTAAGAAAACTTATTTCAAATGGAATAAATTGGGAATCAATTTGGAAAATTGATTTAAGTAATTTGAAGTTGGAATTCTCCCTGGATAACCAAGTACGTTTTCAAAGTAAATTTTAAATATAAGTTAATAGTTTTAAAATTTGTTTTAAAAGTTATGTTTTGGAAAATTTATTATTTCTAATATTTAATTTTTAAAGTAAGTATTTTCTCAAATCTATTATAGTAGTAATTATTTAAAGAGTGACTTAGCATTTTGTTTCAACAGTGAAAATCTAGTTTTATATTTTATTAAGTAACTTTATTTTCAAATATTCATATAAGATGTATTTTTAACAAATTATTAAAGTAGTTTTAATTTATATGTTTTTAAAAGTATATATTTCTAAGTAAAGTGTTTTAGATTATTTTAAATCTAGTTTTGTGCTTGGTGATTTCAGAGGAGATAGAAATATTTGGGAAAGTTGATTCAGAAGAAAGATAGTTTTGAAAATTGTTTTCAAAGGATTGAAAATAGAAATATATCTTGTGAAGATATTTTTGAGATTAATAAATAATTTGGAAAATTATTTATTGGTTGATGGTTGTTTTGTGAATATAATTGATAGTTAAATCACCGACTATCAATATTGGACAAATGCGTTGATCGTTTCGAAGAGACCGGGATCGAGATTTATTTCTCGAAAACCACTTTGATCCGGTTTGTGCGTTTCGTGAAAAACGATTTTTGGATTCGAAGATGGAGTAGTGAAGTGCATGGGCTAGGCGCTACTAATCCTGAGGATATTTCCAAAATGGATGTAGTAGGAATAGTGCCTTCGGTTCCGTTCGAACCCGGGACGGACTTGTATGGACGAATGCTTGCGAAACATCGTCAGGTGGACGATGGGCATTCTAAGTGAAACGTTCTAAAGGTAATGCTTAGCCTCAAGCCTCATCAACCGGGAATGACTGAAAATCAGGGGATATGCAGCAAGGTTAGGTGGGTCATGCCCAAGCAGGACAAGATAATTCCCTTGTCTAGATGTCCCTTATATATTTCGGCTTAGTGGGTGGTTGGTCGCGCCAACCACGGGGTTTATCTTGTTCGGGACTGTTCAGTAAGGAATGGTTCCGGCCTTGTGTTGCAGGGGATGAAGGGAGTAATCCTCGGTACGGTGATCTAGGCCCCGTACTGTGACAGGTGGTACCCCAGTGCCTAGTCATTAGATTGGAAATCCATTCTCCCTACGAGCCTTGTACGAGTTTTGTTTGTATTACCCACTTTTATGGCTAGTAGCTGGAATTTAATGAATGTAACAATTTCGGCTATTTTATAAGTATTTGTATATAGACCCTATTATAATATCAGAGGATTTCTATAAAAATTGTTTTAGCTATCGTAAGGTAAAAACCCGACATGTTTATTTGTGGCGTGGTCTTACGAGATGCTTTTGTTTTCAAAGGATTTTTAAACTTTAATAATCAATTGGGTGTGATTTTCTCACGCTGGTATTCCAGACTGACTCGGGTGTTATTTAACTGTAATGCTCGGGTCAGACCGAGTATTATAGAATACAGGATATGATGCTGTGGAGCTCAGGAGACGAGCTGGACGACGATACGTATTCTCGTACTTGTATATATATATATATATATTTATATATATATATATATATATATATATATATATATATTTCCGCTGTGTTGAGCTGTTGTGTACCAATTGTATGTTATTGATGTGAGCTGTGACTGATGTACTCTGATGATGTAATATATGTAAACAGAGATATTTGATTTTTGAGTAAAAGATTATTTACTATCTATTATATTTTATTCCACTGCGATGGTTAGATTCTGATGTTGATTTTGTTTTCTCCTCTTCTACCTCTTCTTCTTAAACCCAAATGGTTCGTATTTCTATGCAACTTGAGTTGATTGTTGTAGAATAGTGCTGACTCAAGGGGTACGGATTTGCGGGCTGTTACACTTGGTATCAGAGCTTAGGTTGGAGATAACCTTGGCTCTGGTGGGAATTACTCATAAATTAGAGTCCGTAGTACTCTATAATGAGTTTGAGCGTATTAATAGATATGAGCGCGTATTTGTTAGTGGATATAAATTGTTTTAATATTGTGTTGATTGATTTATTGAGTGGCATATGAACCTTCGTCGACACATTCTGCGCAACTGTATCGAAGGGGTTTCTAAACACTTGAATAGAATAATTGACACGGTATTGTTTTAAATGCGGGTAAATAGAATAAGTTTACCCAATATATATTTTGATATAAAGAAAAGTTTTTGAAAAAAAAACTATTTAGGTAATACATGGTTGCTTAGATGTTAGAAATGATGATATTAAAGTATTATCATTGTTAAGTGGAAAATTTAACTAGAAATTGTAAATATAATCAAAGATTGAGAAGATAAATTCAATTATGAAATGAAATTTATAAATATGAATTATAAATGTAAATTCTAAATTGAATTATAGTAAAATGGGAAACTATGCAAATGCATTTTAGCTAAAATTTAAATTAAAATAAAATTTGAAAACTTTAAAACCCCGGAGATTTTGGAAGTGTTTGGAGGTAAATAGTATTATTGTTGTTTTTGGGTTGTTTCTGAAAGGAAATTTGTTTAAAAATTGATTTTTGAAAGGAGATAGCATTGAATTCACTTCAGTCACTGGAAAATAACTTCGGTGATGACTGCAGCATCATCGATGTTCATTTTCGAGTTTCTAGGTGACAGATTGCTGCCAAATAAATTTGTTCAGAAAAACCTGTTTGTTTTTAAAATTTCAAAGGAAATTTGTTAGGAAATAAAACCAGGATTGGTTTAATTTTTGAGAAATATGATCTGTGATGTTGGAGATTTTAAATGATTTGAAACCAAAAGCTGGTTGTTTAAAAAATCCTGATGAGATAGGTTATAAGCTCATAAATTGAGATGATTTTTAAATCAGGGAAATATAAGCTTTGGAGGTTGGAATTTAAATTTAAAAAGAAAAGTTCAAAATGAAAATTAACTTGGAGTTGGAAATAAAAATGTAAAATAAGTTGGATAAGGAGTGGGTTTAAATAAATAAATAGAAGGCTTGAGTTAAAAATAAAAGGTGAATATATTCAAGCTTATGATAAATGGAATTGTATAAAACAATAAGTGGTAACTTATAAAATTTAAAATGGAATACAAAGCCAAATTTAATATTTTGATGAATTGGAAAATGAAAAGAAAATCCAAACTTGAATTATAAACTAAATTGAACTCAGAAAATTTAATGGAGTGATATTTGGAGTTAAAATTCAAGTATTGGATTATAAATAAAGGAAGAACAAATTTGTTAATAAATTGGTTAATGAAATTGAATTGTGAGTTTATGATGAGGTTTGAAAATAAAAATCAAGTTATAATTAAATTCGACTTACATTGTCGATGAAGAAAATATAATTGAAAGTGGCCTTGCAGTTAATTAATTGATTTGTGAACCAAATTGCAATGTAAGTTAATAAATTGGATGGTAAATTAAAATGTGAATGGTGAAATCGGAACTTGAGTTATTAATTAAAATTTAACTTGAAGTGTTAACAAATTAAAAATAACTGGGAATGTATCGAAAAAAAAGGGAACTGGATTTAAAATAGTAATGGTATGAATTGCAAATAAAATCCAAATAAGTGGAAATAAGTTGGAAATGGCTTTGTGATAAATTGAATGAGTTGAATCTGGGAATTTAAATTCTATAATAACCAATCAAATGAAATTGCAAATTTAAAATGATATTGGATTGAAATAGAATCAAGTTAAATTGAAAAGAAAAATTGTTTGCAAAATGAGAATGAGCTTAAGTATAAAATTTGAATAAATTGAAGAAAATTGACTTAAGCTAAATGAATGGAGGAGAGTTGAATTGAATTCAACTTAAACAAAGTTTAATAATATTGGATTGGTTTTAAATCAAGTGAAATTAAATTTTTAATTGAAATAAAATTCGGTGAGTTGCCGATAATATTTAAGGAAATGAAAAATTCTAATGGATTGTGTGGATAAACTAATTATGTTGAATAAATAAATGGATAGAATAAATAAGAATCAAAATGAAGTGTGGTTAAATAAGTTGAGAAATGGTTATTAAATGAAATAGCTTGGATTGTCTTCGAGCTAAATAAAATAGTGTGGAATAAACAAATATGGAATGAAATGTAAATGAATGGATTGTAAATGGAAATTTAAATGGAATGTGTCGAGCTAAATAAATGATTGTGAATGGAATAGAATTAAGAATAAATTGAATTAAAATCCATTTAAATTGGTTATAAAACATAAATATTAGGTTGTTCACATAGATCATGTCAAATTTGCATAGAATAAATATCATTGGATGTAAATTGAGGTAATTAAAATTCTATGAATTAATAGGAGTTAAATAAATTGATTTTGAAAGCGATGGAACTAAATATGAATTGATTTTGCTTAAGAATAAATTAAATGTAAGTGATTGAGAGTTAAACCATTCAAATTTGAATGAGGTTTGTAAATTAATTGAAATAGTTAAATTACTATGGAAGTATAAAAGATTGCTTCCAGAAAATGTTGGATATGCATTTCTTTAGAATTCATGTGTTTTAACCTTTGCAACTAAGTGAAATATAGTTAAACTGCATATATTTGGCACTTACATGTTTAAATTGAGTAAGTACAGGTACTTGGAAGCCGTGTGGCTGGATTTGGTTGTGCTATTTGCTAAAAATATTAAGCCGCTTGCTTAAAATGCTAATTAAGGTACGCCTACGCAATTAAAATAGGAAATATGAACTGTTTTTGGTTTTTCCGACCGTGTGGGTCGATGTATATATTTATCTCTTTTGTCAAATTGCAAAAGCTCTTCCGTACAAAGGAGGCTCTGCCAAAAATTTTCAGAAATTTTTGGAGTTAGAAAATTTTTTGAAAATTTTTGGAAAATTTTGTTAACGACAAACAAATTCAAATTGGAAACTAAAATAAGTTAGTAAATGAAACTAATTTAAAGTGATGACATGAATTAGTAATAATTGACAAATAAAATTTATATATGCAGAGTTAAAGATAAATTAAATTCATATGCAAATGAAAGTATCAATTTGAATAGGATGGATATAAACTAAAATGGTAAGGTGAAAATAAATAAAGGAACATATAAAATGCTTATACTAAACTTAAGAAAGGTAAGGGTCAATTCTAAATTGGAAATTTAATATTGCACATAGATTCTAAGTTGATATTTGGATAAATAGATATTGATATTAGTAAGGAAGTCAATAAAATGTTTTGAAGTGTTGTGATTGAATATTACTGCTTAGTCGGATATGCAGGTAATATAAAGTGAAAAGGGAATTGATTTTGATTTCAGAAGATAAATTTGAATTGCCCGACAAAAAGGTATGTATTTAAATTTGGTATGAAATTTGATTGGGATTTGGATTTGGATTGAGCCACTTGGCTTTTTGTTTTCTTTTGGATTTGGGAGGCCGTAGAGCCATTTTGTAGTTGTACCGAGTCAGCCGCGCAAAGGAGACGCTGGAAAATTTTTTTGGAAATTTAGGGAGTTAGAAAAATTTTGAGAAAATTTTGATAATTCAAAATTTGGTTTTAAATTGAAACTTGAATGGTTAAACAAATGGTATGGTTTGGAACTAGAGAAAGGTTTGGAAGTCAGTAAGAAAGATAATGAGTCTTTTATATAAAAGATAATTGGTAAGATGTTGAATTGTTAGAAAACTGTTCGGTTTAGGGAAATAATAAACGGGTATTGAATCATTCTTCCTAACTAGTAATTTCGGGGACGAAATTCTTTTAAGGGGGAAGGAATGTGACGACCCAGAATTTTTGAGCATTTAAAATTGGGATATTCAATTGATTTTAAGTATTCAATAGAGTAATTTTAACTTGAATAACGAATATTACAATTTATTTGATAATTAAATTATTAAATTATATAAGTGAAGTTGGGTAAATTGTCGAATCTAGAATTTTAAGCCTATTAAAGATAATTGAAAGGCTTGTAAAATTTATATCGATAATATTGAAGATAATAGAAGTTGTAAAATTAAATTTAGTAGTGATTTATTCGGCTTTAAAATTTCATCGTTTAAATTGAATTTAAAAATAGCCTTCCGAGGCGCAGTCTCGGAATTTGACGAAACCAGTTTCATTGGGTCCGTAATATTGAATTATTATCGGATTTCAAATTTCGTATAGATTGGAGTTGTTGTGTGAGCATACGATAAGTAAGCGTGTTGAAATTTATATCGAAAATCCAAGTCGATTTAAATTTAAGCTTGAATTAAATTTAGACATTGTTTAAACAGCCGAATCCTTTCACGTCCTTCTTTCCTTTCCTTTTAAGTTTAGAAATCACGGCGATAAAATCGTGCTAAGCACACTTTCTTTGGCTTACCAAATACGATTATTCATTCTTCTTTTGGAAGCCACATAATCGAGCCTTCTAAGTCTCTCGCGCACCCTTACTTCAATTTATTCTAACGCAAATCAGTAATTCAAAAAAATAAAAAATAAATAAATAGCGGTCCGATGCTAAAAAAATGGAGAAAAAAATCACGCTTCAGTTCTTCGATCTAATGATTTTCGACGTCAGGGCATCTCGCGTTCAACTCGAACCAATTCGAGCAATCGAACTCATTCAATTTTGGGGAATTTCGAGACTAGGGTTAGGGTTGCGGCGAGCGAATCGCGTGGCTATTGGGGACCGATGGACAGAGCAACGACGTGGAGGAAGCTCGCAGGTAGGAGGCGACTTCATCGGCTATGAAGGGTAAGGCATCGCGTAACTCGATTCGAGCTCGAGCCAGAGGCAGCGGCGAGAGCCTCGCGTGATGAGGAATAGGGTCGACGATGTACGAGGTTGCGAACGAGCTTGGTGATAGTCGGCATCTTCAGGTGAGGATTGTCTTCATCTCAAATTCCTGTTAGTTTTTTTTGTTAAAAATGGAAAAAAAATAGGGAATTAACAGTCAAGTTTTATATATATATTTATGTATATATATAAGTAAAAATATATATGTATACAAATTCGGTAAGGTAAAGATTATTGATATTTGCAGGAAAGAAATAAATTTCTCTTAAATACACACACATATTCGTATACAGGATTTAAAAAAAAATATAGGAATTTATATAAATTTAGTCTATACAGATTGTCTTAGTTAAGCAGTTTCAAAGAAAATTAAATACAATAAATATTCATATATTTAAATATTTTATGTTACAAATTTCATTTATAAATAATGCTTTATGAAGATTAATTTGTTGGATGAACTTATTTAATTACTTCAGTCACTAAAAAAAAAATATTAGGAGATTTGTTTAGAAATAAATTATTAGTTTAAACCAACTGTTAGTTTAAATAAATTTAGCGGTTGATTAAAATTATAAAATGGACAATAAATTACTTAATTAAATTGTTTGATTTGTTCAAGTTTTAATAAAAAAATTGTTATACAAGGTCTAAAAATCGAGAAACAAGCCGGAATGGAGATGAATGGAAATAGACTGCAAATTAAAAGCAGAGGTGAGTTAATCTCACTCAGTTTAAAATTTAAATTTAAATGATTAAATTTAAATAATTGTTTGGATGGTTGAAATTGATTGATGGATATGGTATGGAATATTCTGGAATCGATATATTATTGTGCTAACATTTGTGGATGCAGGAAAAATAGGCTGGAGGGATCCAACTGGATCCCTCAACATTTATTTAAATTATTTAATATTCCCTGCTGTGCATATTGTTATTCTATGATAAGTTATTTTGGAATATTAAATGATATGGTTGATTTGATATTTGGGTTAATGAATTACCAAGATTTTATAGATTGGATTTCGAATAGAAAATAAAAGGAAGAAAATTTGTAAGTAAAATAATTATGGAAATGTGAATAAATTTAAGAATGACATAAAAATGAAATAAAGTAACATAAGAATTCTAATTAATAAATCTTGAATATAGAAAGAAGATTTTTGAATCAATGGCAGGTTAATAAATTTTAAACTCCAACACTAATATCTAAAAGGAACAGAACATTTATTTTAAAATTTAAGATTTTAAAATTTTGAAAGGAACAAAGAAGAAAATGGGAAAAGCCTGAAATTTGTATATTTCAGTTAAAAGATTTAAAATAAAATGAAAAATAATAACAATAATAATTAAGTTCATAATTAATGAAATTTGGAATGAATTGAGTAATGTAAGAAAACTTATTTCAAATGGAATAAATTGGGAATCAATTTGGAAAATTGATTTAAGTAATTTGAAGTTGGAATTCTCCCTGGATAACCAAGTACGTTTTCAAAGTAAATTTTAAATATAAGTTAATAGTTTTAAAATTTGCTTTAAAAGTTATGTTTTGGAAAATTTATTATTTCTAATATTTAAGTTTTAAAGTAAGTATTTTCTCAAATCTATTATAGTAGTAATTATTTAAAGAGTGACTTAGCATTTTGTTTCAACAGTGAAAATCTAGTTTTATATTTTATTAAGTAACTTTATTTTCAAATATTCATATAAGATGTATTTTTAACAAATTATTAAAGTAGTTTTAATTTATATGTTTTTAAAAGTATATATTTCTAAGTAAAGTGTTTTAGATTATTTTAAATCTAGTTTTGTGCTTGGTGATTTCAGAGGAGATAGAAATATTTGGGAAAGTTGATTCAGAAGAAAGATGGTTTTGAAAACTGTTTTCAAAGGATTGAAAATAGAAATATATCTTGTGAAGATATTTTTGAGATTAATAAATAATTTGGAAAATTATTTATTGGTTGATGGTTGTTTTGTGAATATAATTGATAGTTAAATCACCGACTATCAATATTGGACAAATGCGTTGATCGTTTCAAAAAGACCGGGATCGAGATTTATTTCTCGAAAACCATTTCGATCCGGTTTGTACGTTTCGTGAAAAACGATTTTTGGATTCGAAGATGGAGCAGTGAAGTGCAAGGGCTAGTCGCTACTAATCCTGAGGATATTTCCAAAATGGATGTAGTAGGAATAGTGCCTTCGGTTCCGTTCGAACCCGGGACGGACTTGTATGGACGAATGCTTTCGAAACATCGTCAGGCGGACGATGGGCATTCTAAGTGAAACGTTCTAAAGGTAACGCTTAGCCTCAAGCCTCATCAACCGAGAATGACTGAAAATCAGGGGATATGCAACAAGGTTAGGTGGGTCATGCCCAAGCAGGACAAGATAATTCCCCTGTCTAGATGTCCCTTATATATTTCGGCTTAGTGGGTGATTGGCCGCACCAACCACGGGGTTTATCTTGTTCGGGACTGTTCAGTAAGGAATGGCTCCGGCCTTGTGTTGCAGGGGATGAAGGGAGTAATCCTCGGTACGGTGATCTAGGCCCCGTACTGTGACAGGTGGTACCCCAGTGCCTAGTCATTAGATTGGAAATCCATTCTCCCTACGAGCCTTGTACGAGTTTTGTTTGTATTACACACTTTTGTGGCTAGTAGCTGGTATTTAATGAATGTAACAATTTCGGCTATTTTATAAGTATTTGTATATAGACCCTATTATAATATCAGAGGATTTCTATAAAATTTGTTTTAGCTATCGTAAGGTAAAAACCCGACATGTTTATTTGTGGCGTGGTCTTACGAGATGCTTTTGTTTTGAAAGGATTTTTAAACTTTAACAATCAATTGGGTGTGATTTTCTCACGCTGGTATTCCAGACTGACTCGGGTGTTATTTAACTGTAATGCTCGGGTCAGACCGAGTATTATAGAATACAGGATATGATGCTGTGGAGCTCAGGAGACGAGCTGGATGACGATACGTATTCTCGTACTTGTATATATATATATATATATATATATATATATATATATATATATTTCCGCTGTGTTGAGCTGTTGTGTACCCATTGTATGTTATTGATGTGAGCTGTGACTGATGTACTCTGATGATGTAATATATGTAAACAGAGATATTTGATTTTTGAGTAAAAGATTATTTACTATCTATTATATTTTATTCCGCTGCGATGGTTAGATTCTGATGTTGATTTTGTTTTCTCATCTTCTACCTCTTCTTCTTAAACCCAAATGGTTTGTATTTCTGTGCAACTTGAGTTGATTGTTGTAGAATAGTGCTGACTCAAGGGGTACGGATTTGCGGGCTGTTACAATTTTTTTATTTCTAATGGCCAGTATGGGAAGTTTCAGAAGAAACTGTTCTTGCTGCCATGACCACTTAACCCTTCTATGACTTCGTAGACACAAATATTTAAAGCTTGTCAAATATTGATGTTTCATTCCTTTTCATGTGACACATTAATACTTCTTTTTTCCTATGCACAATTCTTGGGACTACCTCAATTTTATGAAAACAACTTACTGTCAATTGCTACATGGTACATTTGAACTCTTTTCAAAAAGTATGTGGTTGCATTGTTGTCCGTATGATGATAACATTTATCATTATCACTTGTCAAATCAATGCTAATTTTTAACTTATTTTTATTCAGTTATTTTTTTGGCAGACTTTTGATGATTTGAGACATTTCCTTGTTCAGGTATATAAATGTAGTCATTGCCTATTTATTCACTAGAATTCTGAAAATAGTTTTTTCTTCCATTTATTTTCATAGGGGTATTAAGTATTAGGAAGTAGGTGTGTTGAAAAAGCTATATAGTTTAAGTTGGTTGATACTTTAGCAGCTAGAATGAATGTTTAAGACTATAATATTCTCCATGCATTAGATTGTATGTTTAAGCCTATAATGTACATTTTCATTTTAATGAATTTACATGGTTTTCTGAAACTCACTTTTGATGTTGCAACAATAGGGAGATAAACTGGAGCAAAAATTCAACATAGCGTGCATTAACCAAATGAAGTATTTGAAACGCTGACATGAGTTTCAACATGTTTTGCATGAATAAAATTTAGTAACTTCGGTAGAGCTTGCATGAATTATAAACACCGAGATATTTCTATCTCGTAATATCTGTATTTTGTTACCATGCAAACTGAAACCTCCAAGTCCATATTGATCAGTTTATTTTTCCAATACAAAATCAACAAAGAACGTACCCGTTTCTTGTACCTTTATATATTGTAGATTATTTTGGATGTTTATATATTGTAGATTATTTCCAATACAAACTCAGAGTTGCTGAAGCAACTCAACTCTGAGTTGCTAAAGAAAAGCAGCTCTTGAGTGATGAAGCACTCCATTTTACTCTTGTTTTAAAGTTATGCACCGGATAATCTGTTTTAAAGATTTTGTGTTTCATGAGACATATGTTTTAATCTGAATGGGAAATTATCCTAGTAATTTTTATATGTTTCATCCCATCTAATTTTATTGCTTGAGGACTTTTGTTGATTGCTAGACACACATACGAAAAGGAAATGCCTAGATTATGGTTCAGCTTGCTCCTAAGGCCTTTATTGTCAATATCGGCGACCAAATTCAGGTACTAAGCTTTTTCTACGTGAATGCTTATTTGTGTATATTGTTATTGTGATTGTCAGTATTGTGATGTCTAGTTCCATGGAACTAGGAGTTGTGGTGCTTATGACAGTGGTCCGAAAAATAAAACAGGAAGACAAGTCCATAGTGTCTATCTTGTTTTAATTATTAAACTATTCATTAAACAGGGACAAATCTTTATCCCAATGTCTCTTACATAATCAGTTTTGCTCAGATATGGATTCATACAAGTTCAATTTGATTATGTACTCTAAGACTATAAATTCAATCTAGGATTAATATAATTCCCATAGGAGCCCCATAGAGATTCATATGTTAAAGTTGTTGAATCTTGGTGATGCTTAGCAGTTACTGTGGGATTAAGAAGGATGATGTATCTGACAGTGTATGGTGATTGGGAGTAGGTTGACAGTGTATGCATGGTATTTGATTGTTGTGTGGGTAGTGGAGTGATGTATGCAAGATGGCGGTGTAGTTGCTCTATGATGATGGAATGGCTGATGAAGGGGATGTGAAGGCAGTATATGAGTGTTGAAGTGCTACTGGTTAAGTGTGATACGTTGCAGTTTGGTGGATGTTAATGCTTTTTGTTGAAGGATGGAAATATTGTGGTGTTTTTGGGGTGGTGGTTTTGCTGGAGACTATGGGTGGTATGGTATATTGATGGTTGAAGTTGGTGAACAGTTAGGAGTAGGCAATTTGATGACAGCAGTGGTAGTTGATAGAAGATGGTAGAGGGCAGTGCTATGGCAGTGAGGGTATGTGCAGGAAGAAGTGTAAAGGAAGTTGCAAGGGGATTGAGGTGGATATTGGAAGTTTTGTGTGGGTGGTATGTTGATGTTGCAGTGAGGTGATTGAAGGAGTAAGTGCAGTGTAGTAGTTGAAGTTGCTGGAGTAGTTGCTATGTTTGCTCGTGTTTGAAGGGTTATGGACAGTGGCAGTTAGAGGATGGTGGTTTGAATGAGAAGATGGTGGTATTGGCAGTGAAGTTGCGGAAGTGATTGTTGTTTTTTGATTGTGTTGATGACAGTGAATGTCGAGTGGATGATTTTAAGGGGTGAAAAGGTAGTTTTCTGTTGGAGAGAGGTGTGTACGGTTAAAATAGCATATGTTGACGGAAGTTGGGGGTAACGGTTAGAACGGTAATGGTTAGAACAATAATGAAGTGTGTAAAGTGTGAATGGTGGGAGAGAAGTGTGTAGTAGAGTGTTACTGCAGTTTTTGTAGCAGCGGTACAGTGATGAGGAGGAAGTGTATGTTGATGAGGATGTGGGGGTATTTAAGTTGTTGAACGATTACAATGTGCTCACATCAGTGGTTAATACGCAGAGGAACATTTGTTTGAAGTATTATAGTCTAAGGACTTCTATATTTGTCCGTTTTTGATCTTTGGTACCTTCACCTCACAAATATTTTGTAACATGATTATTGTTTACAGGTAGATAAACGTTTGTGAAGAATTCAAGCAGCAGCACATGTTTTTTGGTATGGTAGCAGCACATGTATGCAGTTAGGCTGATTAAAACTGTTTTGAAACTATTATGAAACTAGTATGTATGGTAGCAGCACTACTTTAGCTGCATGTACTATTATGAAACTGTTTATGGTAGTTTGGTGGTGTAAACGTATGGTTAACCTTTTGTCTTGACACTAATGTTATGATATAGTGATGATTATGTAATTGCTTTTGTTTGTGTTATTGTAGTTCATTGAATGTGTTATTTTTGAATGTGTATGTGTTTATATATTACGTTATTGTATACGTTTTGAAGTACTTGAATTGGAGGCGAAATCAGATGTAGCCGTGGAACAACACGCAATAAAATCGAAACATACGGTGGCGGAGAAAAAACGCCACCAAAAATATATTTTTTTAGCGTTTAAAAAGCGTTACAGAATCAACAATTATAGTAACTCAGATAATCTCCGTGGCGTTCATAAAACGCTGCAAGAAACAATAATAAGTGCAACAAAAAAATGAGATAGTAAACGGCACCTTTTCGGTGGCGTTTCTTAAACGCTGTAAAAAAGATCTTTAGTAACGTTTAAAAAACGCTACAAAAAATTCATTTATGGTGGCGTTGAAATAAATGAAACAAAAAATCATGGATTTTTAGTCGCATGTTTTCTAGCGGCGTTTATCAAAACGCCACCAAAACTTTTTGTAGCGTTTATCCAGAGCCATTAAAAATCAAATTTCTTGTAGTGAGCGAATACCTCACATGCAACCTATCAAAATTGAAAGCCCATCCATTTCTCTTCCTTCCTACCAAAAATCGAAGAACTCAGTCGCGTCCCCAATCTCCAGATCAATCGCATTCCCAGGCCATGCCAAAACTCCTTAAACCCTAAAAACATCAACCCACCCCAAATCGAAGCCAAATTCAAGAATCGGCTTCGGTGAAACTCTAGCTTAAGAAGCTAGGCTCCTTTCCGACCAAAGTGCATCACCCCTAATCAACCCGATCACCAAAAATAAATTTTTGAACGGAATTCATTCATTCCAAAAGCCCTAACAATAGAGGATGTTAAAAATCACCATTCCACCACTCAAAATCCCATTTTTACTAGAGAAATCTCCTTGCATGCTTAAATCTTTGATTCCATTTTATTGAAATTTCACCAAAATAGGATATTTATAGTAAATATTGACATAACTGAATAATAAAATACGATTTCCAAACAAATAAATTTTTAGCTAGAACTATATTAAGAAATAAACATCTCCTTAGTTTATATCAACATGCATTATGAACTAAATGCCACGATCCAAATTCCAGCGTTTGAAAATCGACATCCATACTCCACTGTATCTGAATGCCGTAGATTCAAAAGTTGAAATTCGAGTCGTGCCGGAGCTTATAACACATTAAGTACAACACAGCGGAAGAAATGAATATACATTTGATATACAACATTGATACAATATCTGATACAACAGATGATACAACAAATATCTATATACATCAAAGGTATGATACAAGATAATAGCAGCGGAACAAAATCTCCAATATAGTCTTCAAGAAAGAACTCCATCTTCAAAACACCAATCCAGCAATAGCTCGAACTCCCAATCACGAAGCACAAAGATAAGTAAGTCTCGTTCGAAACGATTGCCAAATCATAGGCTGAAAGCTATCGAATCTACACCTACTATTCGATTATCTGAAAAACCAAACTCTAGACTTCCCGTGTAAGAAACTAGTCGGCACCTAGAGTTTAGGAAAGGAACAATAAACTCCAGGTAAGTCGTGGCACTGGTGTGAGCAAACAAAAGCAGTTTGGTCTTTAAAACAAACAACAAAAGAATTTAAAATAAATCCGCAATGCTTTTAGAAAATGAAACTACCATAAGACCTCCCGCCACACACACAATGCAAACGCAGACTTGGAGGAGATTTCTCCTTATGATAGTCAAATATGCTTAACACGAGCAAAATTATTTGATATTATTACTAGTGCATAGTGGAAAATATTTCGAAAGTATAATATTAATCCTAACCAGCATAGGTACCATGATATTATGCCAGCTATAGCTACCACCTGAGGTGGCAGGTAATACAATTGCAATCGTAAAGGGCTCGTATTGTTTTGATTGGATTTCCAACAAATGGTCAGGCTAAGGAACTGCCTACTTCCACATGGGTACGCCTCTGGCAGGACGTCCCGAGAGCTTAACCTTCTCTCTGCTAACAAAAGGTCGGGTTACCTCTATAACTAGGTAACTGCTACACGAGCATACCATCCTCCGGTCCTTCAGGACCTTTATTCGAGGTACCTCTAATCCAACAACCACAAAGAAATCAAAAAGTAATAGATCTGCAGTATCCACATGAATAAGTATCTGGGCTCCATACCATGATACCACCTTTTTCCAAAAGGGAATGACAAACCCTAAAGGGCGCGACCCTCGTAACCTTGCCACATCTTTCCTGTTTCGACTATTTCCGGTGTGTTAGGCCCTGATGCAGTCTCGACCACAAAACTACACTTTACACAAAAGCCATGCTTTGATTAACAAATGATACACATCCGCACTCAACATGCCACACTACCAACTTTGGGAGTATATCACTGATAAATATCAACTACATAACCTCTGAGCTCGTACGTCTCAGAGAAGGGTGTTAAGCTAAGAGAATAAATTCTCTGCCACCCAGCAAAAATGTATTTGATAGAGATCAATTTAATATCTCAAAGTGTAATGTACCATACAAGTTTGTTCCGGGTTCGAACAGAACCGAAGGCACTTCCGAAGAAGCCCTTGCAAATTCGGGTATCCACAATCCTGATCGGACTTCCAACCACTTAGCGAATCTCTATACCGTAGCTACTCGGTGCAGAGACAATCAATAGGTTATCCTAACGTTCTCGAAGACACCCGGTCTTCAACACCGGTCTTCACATGCAATCCATAACGTCGTATCACTATTCGGAATGGGTTATATGACACAAGGTCCTCTCCCGGCTAAATCGAATAGTGAGCGCAATATTTAAAAAATATATGGATATGGGATTTCAGTTAAGTCACAACTTATAAAACCCAAAATCTTTCTTTTAAATGGTTAAACAAATTACTATTTTAAATCATTAAACAAAAAGATTTATTTCACAAAGTTCACCTAGTTACACAAAGATCTATTCATAGATTTCAAAACAATTTCCATTTCAATTGGGTTAACTCATAAAATCTTTGGATTAAAGATTTAACTTATAGCTTTCAAACCCGTTTCCAGATTGATTCATAACTTGGAAGACCATTTCATTTTAGACATGAAATCCTTTTAACACGAATTGGAAGTTCATTTCTTAGATTGATTCATAACTTGGAAAACCATTTCATTTTAGACTTAAAATCCTTTAAACACGAATTGGAAGTTCATTTCTTATGTGAATTCTTTTGTTATTTGAAAACAAATAGTTTCGTTTTAGAAAAATCCAATTATATTTATACAGGTCAAAATCTATGGGTTAATTTCAAATTCCCAAAACAACACCTTTAAAATGGTTTAAAAATCCATATAAACACATTTATAAGTTGAATACCCCTTTAAACCATAATTTCCAAATCATAGAATTCAATTCCAAATATTGAATTCAAATTCAAATCAAATTATTTAAATTTCAAACTCAATCAAGTTATTCAAAATAACCTTTATTTTTGGAGATTCATTTTCACAGGCTTTCAATTCCTAAACTACTTTGGATTCAAGAATTCTTCAAAATTATTTCAAAATCTGTGACTTAACCCATTTCCACGTGCAATCCATATTTGTGTGTGTATAAGTGTGGTCCAAGGGGTTTTTACACAATAAAAGTGCCACATTATCAATCAGCACAGATCCAAATACAGCAATATATTTGATAAGCGGTATAAACTATAACGCTTATATTTGATAGGCGGTACAAACTATAACGCTTATCTTTTATTCACAGAACACAGATATATATATCACAGATAATAGATAACATCACACACAACTCAAATCAAAACAGGGCATCTCAATCAGGAATATCAAACAATTCAATCATCCAATAGAATCCAAACATGCATAAGTAAGATAAGTAATTGTCTGATTAATTCAAATCAGATTATCTACTTATGACTTAATAATCCTGGTTAATTAATATTAATAAATTACATATCATTTTGATGAATTATTCTTTATTCATATATTAATTAATGATTAATAATCAATTAACCCTTAATTATAATTCACCACCCTTTAATTATTAAATAATTAACCTTTAACTATTTAATTTACCATTTAATTATTTAATTCATCGTTTAATTATCTTTAACTAATTGATTCTCAATTTATTAATTACCACTAAATTAATTATCCTTAAATATTAATTAACTCTTAATCACCTATATTAATAAATCATTAATTAATCCTTAATTACTAATCATTCCTTAATCACTTTTATTAATTAACTAATCTTTAATTAATTAATTATTCTTAAATTAATTACCTTAATTAATTAATCACATTAATTGCCTAATTATCATCCTCCATTTATTAATTTAGACTTTAAGTAATTAATTATCCTTGAATAAATTACCTTAATTAATCTCTTGATAAATCATTAATACTTTTAATTAGGTAATTTCCTTGCAGTACTTAATCGCCTTAATTAACTTCCCTTGAATTAGTTAACTTAAATCAATCTATTTTCCTTAAATTAATCTTATTGAGTAATTACCTTGTAATTACTTTCATTAAAGTTCACCACATTCTTATGTTATTTATTAAGTAATGAATTATCCTTTAATTACCTATATTAATTTATCAACCTTAAAATAAATTACATTTTACAATTTATCTCTAAATAAGTACACGATTCTTAAATTTTCCAAAGCCACATTTAATTAAAGATCACCTTTTATCTAGATTAATTACTTAATCCCATTATTAATTAAGTTTAAATAAATTTAAGAATTGCCATTATAAGCCACTAATTATTTTTGAAACACTTTAAAACAAACATGGCTTTAAAACACTTGAAAACTGGTGTTAAACCATTAAGACTCGAGCCCAAAAATCAAAACCCTCGAGCTAACATCAACCTTCTTCCAGTTTTCCCCGAGCTCCTCCTTTCTCTCCTCTTTTTTGTCGTTGCTTTAGTTTTTAAAAAGAGATATTTTTACATAGTTAAAAATCTGAACAACGCGGTAAAACTCGAGTTAATGCCTAAATTCCTCGTACTCGAACCCGAGTTCTATCGTCTTCCACAACCCAAAACTACCAGATAAATGAAGATACTCGTGCATGTGCACGATCATCAGAAAGCTCTCCAATCGTTGCCGTAGCCACCATCGTGTCGACGATGACCTCATCACCCAAATTGACCACCCAGAGTTTTGAAACAACGTCGAACCCGAAATCTCTCTATTCAACTCAACTGGAAACATTCGACAATCAGAAAAATCGTCACGTTTGATCGCCACGAGCCACCATCAACGTCGCAACCTTGGTCGAAGCTCTGCCTACCTCTCACTATCCCATCGCCACCGTTGCAATCGACCCAATATCATCGATGACGCTGCACGAACTAAAATTATGGCGTCCTTTTCGAACTAGGCTAAAACCCTAGTTTGCCATGAACCGATCACCACAGTCCATTATAATATTGACTATTATTTTTTCCACGATCTACCTCCTTCCAGCTACCTTCGACCCCAACCACAACCCACCATTCGACGTCAATTGCCAGAGTTTGGCAAAAACGTAGAATTCGTTCAACCTTCAATTTCCCCCAAATTACCAAACGAAAAATTATGAAATGATTTCCTAAATTCATCATTTGCCCAAATGAATTTTATTATGAAATCAAATCATGAATTTAAAATCATTGACTTTCGGCCTAAATTTGTTTATCACTGTAATTTTCAAAATGTCGATATGGTTGCTTCATATAAATTTTTTGAAACAAAAATAAAAATTGATGATACATTTCTAGAGACATTTTTCATTACAACTTAGTCTAAAATCAATGTGTGTGGAGATAGGAATTTTTTTCTTCCAATAAATCTGAAGCATGAACTTAAAACAGATACAGGTAGTTCTTGGAAAAAATTTTCTAGCCTGTTGTTAACAGGGATGAGTTTGTGTATACAGACAATCATTCAACAACAATATATAAATATGTATCCACACAGACATGCAAACATTCCTACTAACAGCTTTGAGTGTGTAATCCAAAATCACAACAGATTCAAGTAAAATTTGGTAGTTTGCTCACCTGGAAGTATAAAGGCAGAGAAGAAAAAAAGCATCTTAATTTTTTTGAGAGAACTGGAAACTGTTTTCTTTTCATTTTCTTTAAACCCTGATTTTGTTTAGTCTTGCCTGAGGCTTTGAATCTGGAACTCGTAAACCAAATCTTTTCTTAATCACTATTTATTTGTTTATTCATTTCATCAGTAACAAAAACTTTAATCCACTTACCTACAGTTTGAATCCTTTTAAATATAACAGAGACCCCTCTTTTTCCCTGCAACTGTTAAATTGGATTGTTTAAATTCCTTTGCTTCATTACTGATTAACTACTTCAATCCAAATCTTTTAAGAGAATTTGTTTGCTTGCCTTAATTCCTTTTTTTTGGAGAATCTGCACTATTTGGCCAAAAAGTTGTAGCTCTGTTCCCCTTTTTTCTGCAATTCTTGAATTTGTTTTTATATTAAAAACCTGATTTTGAAACCAAAAATTTATGAACCTATGAAGTTAAAATCTTACCTGAGAAATGGAAATAAAAGCTTGAAGTTTTTAGAAGATTCCTAGAGAAACTGTTTTCTTTCAGATTCCCAAATTAAAAATTTTCTCTTTATTCTTGAAATTCTATTTTCAGGTTGCTTTAAATTTGTTTTGTTGATTGATCTCACTTTTGATTTTCTTCCTCGGATTATTGTTGTTGAAGAAGATTTTTTAGGTTTATACTTTACTTTGAATTGAAGATGATGATCAGCCTTCTGCTGATTTCTTTTTTTTCTGTTTATTTTTTTCTTTGGGGTTTGAGATTTGAGGTACCAAATCTTTGTTTAATGTATATCAGATTTTTGCTGAGATACTTAATGATTTCATATGGGAAGCTGAAAAGTTTTCATAATTTTAAATTTCATTTTTTTATTCAATTCAAATAAAATGAATGCCATTTGTAAGGAGAGATGATTATGAGATCTAATGTAATGTTTACTTGTTTACTCCATCCCCTTATGTATATATTTATCATTCGCAATTTTACAAGACAAAGGATTTTTTTATAAATTTTTATATCATATTTATTTTATAAACAAATGTATCTCTTTTTCTATCTATATTTACACAATCAAAGCTTTATCCCAAATAAATTTTTACATTGCAACCTTAAATTTTTGTTCAACATATTTATATACTTTGATTTCATATTAACAATTGGTTACATTTATTTATATGAAGAAAATTTATCTTAAAATTAACATTTTTGAAAATGAGTATAATAATTTTTTTCTTTTTATTTGTAAATTCCAAATATTATTTAAAATTTAGAAACAAACTATCATTAATTTTTTATTGGACTCAAGCTTTTAATTTCTATTTTATTTTTAATACATTTTATTTTGAAGTCCAATATTTGTTTATAAATCACTTTATTCTTATATTTAAATCAAAATTTCTATTTATTCCCAATTTTTCTTTTTTTCTTAAATCCAATATTTATTTGTAAGCTACTTATGCTTGAATTCTAAATTAAATTTCTATTTATAATCAAAAATCATTTATTTATCCTAGAAATCTCTAACTAATTCACAATTATATTTCAAAAATTAATTTAATTGCTAAATAAAACTTAGTGAATTTTCAGAAATGTTACAGATTCCCCCCTTAAAAAAATTTCGTCCCCGAAATTTGCTAGGGAGACGAGAAAGAATAGATGATAGATAAAGAAATGACTGATCAGATAAGATCGAAATATTATTCTGCATTCGGTTTAACAAATCAGAATATCAATAATATGAGAACAAACTCATACAATATTACACAAGATATTTGGGTCCATCGGTCTACGAATATGCAAGGGCGTTGATTAGTTCGAAGGGATAACTAATCATTCGTAGAATATATTGGTCCTCGGAGAATAGATAGGTGGATAGTGGATTTAACCTTTTACAATTTCTCAACACTAGATATGGATTCCAAATTCGGGTCAGAATACCCCAAAGTATATATAACTTGTACCTTTTCGGACTTCAGTTAAAGAAGAAATTACAATAGAATTTTCAAATTTGGTTTTAATCGATATCGTTTTGTTGATACAATTCAAATTTAGCCTTATATTCTATTAACCAATTTAACTTAATTTCCAATTTCCAATTTATTTAAAATTTTCAATTTCAATTTCAACAAAATTTAGATCGAAAAGGTGATAAGAAACCGATGAAGATATGAAGTAAGGATTTCCTACAACGATTCGTAGGGCCAACATCACACCGAAACTTCTTCCTGGAGCTGCTACGAAGCAATCAAAAGAGTTTGGAATCGAATCAAAGGAGATTTGATAGAGAAAGTTGTTTTCCGCTATTGCAGGGTATTGACCATTTATAGTGATATTTCCCCGTCCCCTATCTCGTCCTCTTCTTGCACTCATACTTACTATCAGTGGATAGTAAGAGAATTTACTAAGGCATTCGAACGGATATCTTAGGGATTACTCATTCTAGGGTATACTTCATCCTATCTCTAATAAGTTACTTAATGTGTTATACTCCTGAGCTAAAGTTTTAACCCTCAGCTCTGATACCAAAATGTCACGATCCAAATTCCAACGTTTGAAAATCGACATCCGTACTCCAATGTAGTTGAATGCCGCAGATTCAAACGTTGAAATTCGAGTCGTGTCGGAGCTTATAACACATTAAGTACAACACGGTGGAAGAAATGAATATACATTTGATATACAATATTGATAAAATATCTGATACAATATGGTACAATAGATATCAATATACATCAAAGGTATGATACAAGATAATAGCAGCGGAACAAAATCTCCAATATAGTCTTCAAGAAAGAACTCCATCTTCAAAACACCAATCCAGCAATAGCTCGAACTTCCAATCACGATGCACAAAGGTAAGCAAGTCTCGTCCGAAATGATTGCCAAATCCTAGGCTGAAAGCTATCGAATCTACACCTACCATTCGATTATCTGAAAAACCCAACTCTAGACTCCTCGTGTGGGAAAATAGTGGGCACCAAGAGTTTAGGAAAGGAACAATAAACTCTAGGTCAGTCGTGGACTGGTGTGAGCAAACAAAAGCAGTTTGGTCTTTAAAACAAACAACATAAGAATTTAAAATAAATCTGCAATGCTTTTAGAAAATGAAACTACCATAAGGCACCCGCCATACACGCAATGCAAACGCAGACTTGGAGGAGATTTCTCCTTATGATAGTCAAATATGCTTAGTACGAGAAAAATTCTTTGATATTATTACTAGTGCATAGTGGAAAATCTTTTGAAAGTATAATATTAATCCTAACCAGCATAGGTACCATGATATTATGCCAGCTATAGCTACCACCTAAGGTGGCAGGTAATACAATTGCAATCGTAAAGGGCTCGTATTGTTTGATTGGATTTCCAACAAATGGTCAGGCTAAGGAACTGCCTATTGCCACATGGGTACGCCTCTGGCGGGACGTCCCATGAGCTTAACCAGCTCTCTGCCAACACAACGCTGGGTTACCTCTGTAACTAGGTAACTACTACACGAGCGTGCCATCCCCCGATCCTTTGGGACCTTTATCCGAGGTACCTCTAATCCAACAACCACAAAGCAATCACAAAGTAATAGATCTAAAGTATCCACATGAGTAAGTATCTGCGTTCCATACCATGATACCACCCTTTTCGAGAAGGGAATGACAAACCCTATAGGGCGCGTCCCTCATAACCTTGCCTCATCTTTCCTGTTTCGACCATTTCCGAGGTGTGAAGTCCTGATGCAGTCTCGACCACAAAGCTATGCTTTACACAAAAGCCATGCTTTGATCAACAAATGATACACAGCAGCACTCAGCATGCCATACTACCAACTTTGGGAGTATATCACTGATAAATATCAACTACATAACCTCTGAGCTCGTACGTCTCAGAGAAGGGTTTTAAGCTAAGAGAATAAATTCTCCACCACCAAGCAGAAATATATTTGATAGAGATCAGATTAATATCAGACATACAACAATACAAGTCTGTTCCGGGTTCGAACAGAACCAAAGGCACTTCCGAAGAAGCCCTTGCAAATCCGGGTATCCACAATCCTGATCGGACTTCCCATCACTAAGGGAATCTCTATACCGTAGCTACTCGGTGTAGATACAATCGATAGGTTATTCTAACGTTCTCGAAGACACCCGGTCTTCACACGCAATCCATAACGTCGTATCACTATTCGGAATGGGTTATATGACACAAGGTCCTCTCCCGGCTAAACCGAATAGTGAGCGCAATATTTAAAAAATATATGGATATGGGATTTCAGTTAAGTCACAACTTATAAAACCCAAAATCTTTCTTTTAAATGTTAAACAAATTACCATTTTAAATCTTTAAACAAAAAGATTTATTTCACAATGTTTACCTAGTTTCACAAAAGTATATTCATAGATTTCAAAACAATTTCCATTTCAATTGGGTTAACTAATCAAATCTTTAGATTAAAGATTTAACTTACAGCTTTCAATCCCGTTTCCAAAGATTGGTTCATAACTTGGAAGACCATTTCATTTTAGACTTGAAATCCTTTTAACACGAATTGGAAGTTCATTTCTTATGTGAAAGCTTTTGTTATTTGAAAACAAATAGTTTTCGTTTTAGAAAAACCCAATTATATTTATACAGGTTAAAATCTATGGGTTAATTTCAAATTCCCAAAGCAACACCTTTAAAATGGTTTAAAAATCCATATAAACACATTTATAAGTTGAATACCCCTTTAAACCATAGTTTCCAAATCATAGAATTCAATTCCAAATATGGAATTAAAATTTTAATCAAATTATTTAAATTTCAAACTTGATCAAGTTATTCAAAATAACCTTTATTTTTGAAAATTCATTTTCATAGGCTTTCAATTCCAAAACTATTTTGGATTCAAGAATTCTTTAAAATTATTTCAAAATATGTGACTTAACCCATTTCTACGTACAATCCCTATTTGTGTGTGTATAAGTGTGGTCTAAGAGGGTTTTACACAATGAAAGTGCCACATAATCAATCAGCACAGATCCAAATACAACAATATATTTGATAAGCAGTATAAACAATAATGCTTATATTTTATAGGCGGTACAAACTGTAACGCTTATCTTTTATTCACATGTAACGATCCCGAATTTTAATTTATTTTAATTTGATAATTAAATTTATTTTTGATTTAAAATGGTGAAATTTATTAATAAATTGGTGCGAGTTTCCCCAAGTTCAAATAAAAAATGTGTTAAATCATTTGAATTTAAGTAACTCAATTATTTGTGAAATCATTAATTTATCTTAAAACAAATGGGTTAAAGATAAAATTAATAATAAATATTTGAGTTAGAAATAGAAATAAATATATAATAAACTCTAAAATATAGAGTAGACATTAGCTAAAATTTTAGCTATATATGGAATATATAAATTCAGAATTTATGGGTTAAGTTAGAAATGGAAATGGGTAAAAATAAAAAAATACAAATGTATATAATAAAATAAACCATATAGACTACAAATAATAAAGTAACACTTAGATAAAAATCTAGCAACAAATTAAACTAGGAATTTGATTATGAAGTAATATTACAAAGACAAAACTAAATTCAACTAAACAATATATGTAAATGTCTTGCAAAGGAACAAGACGGCAAGAAATTATGTACAAGCAAGTATAGGTGATTATATACAAATATCTAGGAAAGAAAGTATAAGCTTATGAATAAAACAAGAATATAAATGTGTTAGTTTTAGAACTTCCTTTATACTATAAGGTAACAAGACAAAAGAAAAGAAAGAATTATCTCAGCATAGTCAAATATAAAAGAAACAAATAATATGTATATAAGGAAGCTTGCTTAAGAAGACAAATGAAAATAAATACATATGAATGGCTTACAATAGAAGAAAACAAGATAAATATGCAGGTACACTTAAACAAAAAAAAAAGGAAAAAAAAGACAGAGGGAATTAATGATAGCATATACAAATATCACTTCAGCCTCCAAAATGGAAAAAATATCTCTGCCTATGGTACAACCAAATATTTATCACCCTGTAACTCGTTTCCTCTATATAGCAATATCATTTTCATTTCATTCATCTTCAATGCTAAGAGAAATCTGAAGTAAACAATTCTTTAACACTTAAACAAAATTCAAACAAACAACTTAAATCAATTCAAACTGAAGACTCAAAAGCTTCAGCAAGCAAAGAACTAAAGTCTGTTCAACACTATCAAGTTCTGTTCTTCTTTGTTCTTTTCTGGAAAAACACAGTGAGTAACTTTTCTTTTAAAACCTTAAGTACCTACATTAGTTTCAGGTTTATATCTGGAAAATTTGCATGTTGAATTTATTCCTGGGTATATATATATATATATATGAATGTATAAAATATGTATACCTGTACAAATTTGAGGCACCTCTGTTCTTATTTTCCCAGGCTCAGATGTGCAATCAAATCCTTATCTCTTGATCTAACAAACTATTAACACTTAGGATTAAAACAAAAAAACTGTTTGTTATAGCATCTATTAAAGTTTAGAAATTTGTTTAAGTTATAACAATTTGCAAATATCTCTGGAAAAAAAAACACTGTAAGTAAACTTCTCCAATCACTGATGTTTGATGTGTTGTTTGAATATAGAACTTAGATAAGTTTGAACATTTGTTGCATTAACAAAAATCCATGAATATATGCATATCTTTGCCGGTGTCTGTTAGTTTGAGTTGAATCATCTCTGTTACAGGTTGACAAGCTCAAATTTGATTTTAAAAAAAAATTAGTTTCTTCTTCCTCAGTCAATATTAACCATTAAGATTGAAACAAAAGTTATTTGTTTGGAAATAATTCAAGTAGTAAAAAATAGCTTCAAACAGTTAAATTGAAGAACTATCTGAAAAACGGAAAATTACAGGAAAATTCAAAGCTAGGTGAAAATTTGATTATCATAATTTTTGTTTTCAAGCATATTAATTGAATGAACATATGAAAATAGGATTTTTAGAACGATAGTAACGATTTTTAGTTGAACAATTCAAGGGCAGTTTGAATTTGAACAAATTCAACACTTTGATCAATTTCTCAGAATCAAAGAAACATTAGATGTTGTAATTTTGCTTGAAGCTTGTTTGGAATTCAATAATGTTAGGAAAAATATAAAAAAAATTATTTATTTCAAAAATTTTTGGGGCGGAGCAATTTTAGGGTTTAAGGACTGTTAAAAATGGCGTTGGGAATTTGGGTTCGTACTCACTCGATAATGCATCGAGTCGCTTGAGATTGATCGCAAGGTTAGCGTATGGGTTTGTCGTGATATGGCCGAAGTTGGGAATTTTCTGGTGAACGATGAAAGGAGGACGACGCAAATTTGGCTGGGTACATTCGAGCTTCAGTTCGATGAAATAGTGATATTTTGATTTCGAGTTCCTTGTGTTGAATCGAAGTTCAATTGCGTGTTTGTGTGGATCGTTCGACCTGCCGATGACCTCGATGATGACCGGAGTGGCGGCGCAACGTCGTGCACGTGCACGGCGTTGGTTTGGGTATCAGGTGGCTTCGCGGTAGGAACTCAAGTAGAGACTCGGGGAAGAGAGTGCTTGGCTTCGGGGAGAAACTCACATATGCGAGTGAGGTTCCTATCGTTTCTGTTTGAACACTTAAGTTTAAACTAAAAAAAAAAAAGAAAGTAAGAGAGAACGGGGGGGACGACTCGGGGAGAATTGGTGGGAAACGCGAGTTGATACTCGAGTAAAAGCCTGGGAAGACTCGGGTTGCTTTAAAAATGGGTTGAACCCAAATAAAATTTTAGTTTTACTGTTAACAGATTTTAGACTTATCAAGAAATTAATATTGACTATATTGAGTTAAAAGCTTATTACAAATTGTAATTAACTAAGTGGATACCTTGAATAAATTTTTAAAGCAAGGTTAAACTGAATTTCTAAATCACGTTTAAATATTACTTCGAGTATAAAATTTTAACTTGTTTAAATAACTTTAAAGTGATTAAAAGATTAAAAGAATTTGAATTTAAATTGGAAGTTGGAATGGTAAAGTAAGTAAGTTAAACAAAGTCTAATTGTAACCTGAACTTAACTTAAATTTCAGATTTTGAAATAAAACTTTAGTTTATTAAATGTTAAATTATCCTTAAATATGTGAATCTAAGGAAAAGTCAATTTTTACTCATTAAATATCTTTTTAACAAAAGTACTACTTTAACATGAGAATTTAAAGGTTTACAAGGTTGGGTTTAAACTTTATTTAAAATCGATTGGTATTCATTTTAAATCTTGATATTTAAAAAAAAAGTGAGATGAATATTTGTAAATAATACTTAAATTATAAATATGATTGAACTTTACTTTAAGTAATGAAGTTAATAACTATTTCATTAACGAATGAATTTTCTATAGTAAATCGATTTATAATTAATAATGGTTAATGTGAGAAATTTTCTCTAAAAAGGGAATTAAAGAAACTAAATAGTTAATGAAATCATTAACTAAGATTATCTGAACAATTAATTAATGTGATTAAATTTTTAACAAAAAATTAGATTAATTAATTTAATGATAATAAAATTTTGGAACTACTAAGTATAATTACTTAATGATAGAAATTATGGAATTGATTTATTTAGCATAATTAATTGAGTTAACTTTATTTATTCAAAAATCTAAATTTCTTAAGTAAATTAATTCAGAATAATCACTTGATAAATTTGAAAATATAATTACTTAGAGAAGTAATTAATAGATAATTAATGAATGTAATCAATTAAACGATGATTTGAAATTTGTGTAAATTATTTGTTAATAAATTTAAAGGATTAATTAATAATGGTGATTAATTAAGATCAATTTAATAATTAAAGGTTGGTTTATTTGGTAAATGATTAAAGGACCATTAATCAAATAATTTGAAATCGATTAAAGTTAATTAATTATGATTGATGACCATCTGATTTAAATTAATCAGACAATTAATTGAGCTTACTTATGGATGTTTGAATTCTACTGATGTTGAATTGTTTGATACCCTTGATATTGATGCTTTGTGATATGTCTTGATTTGTATTATGATCGGAAATATAATTTATTTACCTGAGATGAATGTAATTATTATCTGTGATATATATATCTGTGTTCTGTGAATAAAAGGTAAGCGTTATGATTTATATCGCTTATCAAATATAAGCGTTGTAGTTTATACCGCTTATCAAATATATTTCTATATTTTGATCTGTGATGATTGAATGATATTGCACTATTGTGTTAAACCCCTAGACCACACTCATACACACACAAATATGGATTTCACGAGGAAATCGATTAAGTCACGGATTTTGAAATGCTTTATAAAATTGAATATTTGAATTCAAATGTTTTGGAAATGAATTGGGTTTAAAGTGAAAAGCTTTTGAAAATGGAATTTCAAAGATGAAATTTATTTTGAATAACTTGACCGAGGTTTTGAAATTTAAATATTTTGATTTAAATTTGAATTCAATATTTGAAATTGCTATGATTTGGAAACTAGGGACTAAAGATATTATACCAGTTCATATAAGTTAAACTACTTTAAAGTTATTGATTTGGGAATTTAAATTTAAATTCAAAGGCTTTAACTCGTGTAAATATAATTGGATCTTTCTGACATAGAAACTATTTGTTTTCAAATAATAAAAGCTTTCATATAAGAAGTGAACTTCCAAATTGTGTTAAAAGGGATTTCAAGTTAAAAATGAAAATGATTTTCCAAGTTATGGAAACGGTTTTAAAGCTATTAGTTAAATCTTTAATTTAAAGATTTTAAACGAGTTAATCCAATTGAAATGGGAATTGATTTGAAATCCATAAATGAGTCTTTGTGAAGCTGGGTGAACTTAGTGAAATGAATCTTTTTTTTTAGAAGATTTGGAAATGGTAATTGGTTTAAACCATTTGAAAGAAAGTTTTGAATTATTAAGTTGTGACTTAATTGAAATCCCAATATCCATATGTTTTAAATGTTGCGCTCACTATTCGGTTTAGCCGGGAGGGGACCTTTGTGTCATATAACCCATTCCGAATAGTGATACGACGTATATGGATAGCATTGAAGACCGGTGGTGAAGACCGGGTATTTGTGAAAACGATAAGATGACCTATCGATTGTCTCTGCACCGAGTCGCGTCGGTATAGAGATTTCCTAAGTGATGGGAAGTCCGATCGGGATTGTGAATACCCGAATTGCAAGGACTCCTTCGGAAGTGCCTTCGGTTCTGTTCGAACCCGGAACAGACTTGTGTGGTTGTATGTCCGACACTACACTTTGAGGTATAAAGCAGATTTCTTTCAAATACATATCTGTTGGTGGCGGAGAATTTATTCTCTTAGCTTAACACCCTTCTCTGAGACGTACAATCTCAGAGGTTATGTGGTTGAAGGTTATCAGCGATATACTCCCAATTTGGTAGTGTGGCATGCTGAGTGCTGGTGTGTGTTAATGATCATTGTTTGATCATTTGTGATATGATCATTTGTTTGATCATTTATCTTTGTGATCATTACTTTGATCATTTGTTGACCCAAAGCATGGCTTTGTACCAAAGCGTAGCTTTGTGGACGAGACTACATCAGGACCTCACACCCCGGAAATGGTCAAAACAGGAAAGATGCGGCAAGGTTATGAGGGTCGCGCCCTTTAGGGTGTGTCATTCCCTTCATGTAAAGGGTGGTATTAGGTATGGATCCCTGATATTTAACCTATGTGGTTGCTCCAATCTCATTTACTGTGTAGTTGTTGCTTAGAGGCGCCTCGGATAAAGGTCCCAAAGGACCGGGGAGTGGCATGCTCGAGTAGTAGTTACCTAGTTATAGAGGTAACCCGGCCCTGTGTTTGCAGAGATCCGGTTAGGTTCTCGGGACGTCCCACCAGAGGCGATCCCATGTGGCAGTAGGAAGTTCCTTAGCCTGACCATTTGTTGGAAATCCATTCATCCAATACAAAAACCTGTACGGTTTTAGTTGTAGAACCTGCCATTCACTTATGGTGGTCACCACTGTTTGGATGGTAGCTATAGTAGGCATAGTTCGAAATGTCTATGCTGGCTAAGATTAATATTCTACTTTCGAAATGTTTTCTGCACTGTGCACTTATAATAATAATATCAAAGAAATTTTCTGCGTATTAAGCATGTTTGACTATCATAAGAAGAAATCTCCTCCAATTCTGCGTTTGCATTGTGTGTGTGGCGGGAGGTCTTATGGTAGTTTCATTTTCTAAAAAAAGCATATCGGATTTTCTTTTATAATTCTTGTTTTATTTAAAAGATAAACCGTTTTTGTTACTCACACCAGTCCCATGACTGACTCGGAGTTTATTGTTCCTTTCCTAAACTCTAGGTGCTCACTATTTCCCACACGAGCAGTCTAGAGTTGGGTTTTTTTAGATAGTTAGGTTCTGTGGATTATCTGGAGCTAGTTTCAGTTTTGGATGCACACCAGTCTTGCTTCTCGTAGTATATCATGATGTTGGTTTGAGTTGCCGCTGGAGTTCTCTCTTGAAGACTATTCGAGTTATTTGTTCCACTGCTAGTGTTAGCTATTTTCTTTTCCGCTGCTATTTTATTGTATCATATCTCTGATGTATATCGTATCTATTGTATCATCTGTTGTATCAGGATGTTGTATCAGATGTTGTATATTGATATTCATTATTTCTTCCGCTGTGTTTGTTTACTTAATGGTGTTATAAGCTCCGGCGCACCAGGTTCGACGTTTGGATCTGCGGCATTAGAATATGGGTGACATATTCGGTGTCGATTTTCGAAGGTCGAGTCAGGATCGTCACATCACAGATCACAGATATATATATCACAGATATTAGATAACATCACACACAACTCAAATCAAAACAGGGCATCTCAATCAAGAATATCAAACAGTTCAATCATCCGATAGAATCCAAACATCCATAAGTAAGATCAGTAATTGTCTGATTAATTCAAATCAGATTATCTACTTATGACTTATTAATCCTGGTTAATTAATATTAATAAATTACATATCACTTTGATGAATTATTCTTTATTCATTTATTAATTAACTATTAATAATTAACTAACCCTTAATTATAATTCACCACCCTTTAATTATTAAATAATTAACCTTTAACTATTTAATTTACCATTTAATTATTTAATTCATCATTTAATTAATTATCTTTAACTAATTGATTCTCAATTTATTAATTACCATTAAATTAATTATCCTTAAATATTAATTAACTCTTAATCACCTATATTAATAAATCATTAATTAATCATTAATTTTTAATCATTCCTTAATCACTTTCATTAATTAATTAATCTTTAATTCATTAATTATTCTTAAATTAATTACCTTAATTAATTAATCACATTAATTGCCTAATTATCATTCTCCATTTATTAATTTAAACTTTAAGTAATTAATTATCCTTGAATAAATTACCTTAATTAATCTATTGATGAATCATTAATACTTTTAATTAGGTAATTGCCTTGAAGTACTTAATTGCCTTAATTAACTTCCCTTGAATTAGTCAACTTAAATCAATTTATTTTCCTTAAATTAATCTTATTGAGTAATTACCCTTTAATTACTTTCATTAAAGATTCACCACATTCTTAAATTATTTATTAAGTAATGAACTATCCTTTAATTACCTATATTAATTTATCAACCTTTGAAATAAATTACATTTTACAATTTATCTCTAAATAAATACACGATTCTTAAATTTGCCAAAGCCCCATTTAATTAAAGATCACCTTTTATCTGGATTAATACTTCATCCCATTATTAATTAAGTTTAGATAAATTTAAGAATTGCCATTATAAGCCACTAATTATCTTTGAAACAGTTTAAACAAACATGGCTTTAAAATACTTGAAAACTGGTGTTAAACCATTAAGACCCGAGCCCAAAAAACCCCCGAGCTAACATCAACCTTCTTCCAGTTTTCCCCGAGCTCCTCCTTACTCTCCCTTTTTTTCGTTGCTCTAGTTTTTAAAAAGAGATCCTATTGCATAGTTAAAAATCTGAACAACGCGGTAAAACTCGAGTTAATGCCCAAATTCCCCATACTCGAACCCGGGTTCCATCGTCTTCCACAATCCAAAACTATCCAGATGAATGAAGATACTCGTGCGCTTGGACGATCGTCAGAAAGCTCTCCAATCATTGCCGTAGCCACCATCGTGTCGGCGATGACCTCGTCACCCAAATTGACCACCCAGAATTTTGAAACAACGTCGAACCCGAAATCTCGCTATTCAGCTCAACTGCAAACATTTGACCATCATAAAAATCGTCGCATTTGATCGCCTCGAGCCACCATCAATGTTGCAACCTTGGTCGAAGCTCCTCCTACCTCTCACTATCCCATCGCCACCGGTGTGATTGACCTAATATCCTCGATGACGCTGCACGAACTAAAATTATGACGTCGTTTCCGAACTAGGCTAAAACCCTAGTTTGCCGTGGACCGGTCAACATAGTCCATTATAAAATTAACTATTATTTTTCCCACGATCTACTTTCTTCCAGCTACCTTCGACCACAACTACAACCCACCATTCGACGTCAATTGCCAGAGTTTGGCAAAAACGTAGATTCCGTTCAACCTTCAACTTGCCCCAAATTACCAAATGAAAAATTATGAAATGATTTCCTAAATTTATCATTTGCCCAAATGAATTTCATTATGAAATCAAATCATGAATTTAAAATCATTGACTTTCGGCCTAAATTTTTTTATCACTGTAATTGTCAAAATGTCGAGATGGTTACTTCATATAAATTTTTTGAAACAAAATTAAAAATTGATGATGCATTTCTAGAGACATTTTTCTTTACAACTAAGTTTAAAATCAATGTGTGTGGAGATAGGAATTATTTTTCTTCCAATAAAATCTGAAGGATGACCTTAAAACAGATACAGGGAGTTCCTGGAATTTTTTCTAGTCTGTTGTTAACAGGGATGAGTTTGTGTATACAGACAATCATTCAACAACAATATATAAATATGTATCCACACAGACATGCAAACATTCCTACTAACAGCTTTGAGTGTGTAATCCAAAATCACAACAGATTCAAGTAAAATTTGGTAGTTTGCTTACCTGGAAGTATAAAGGCAGAGAGGAACAAAAGCATCTTATTTTTTTGAGAGAACTGGAAACTGTTTTCTTTTCTTTTTCTTTAAACCTTGATTTTTTTTAGTCATGCCTGAGGCTTTGAATTCGGAACCCGTAAACCAAATCTTTGCTTAATCACTATTTATTTGTTTATTCATTTCATCAGTAACAAAAACTTTAATTTACTTACCTACAGTTTGAATCCTTTTATATATAACAGAGACACCTCTTTTTCCCTGCAACTGTTAAATAGGATTTTTTAAATTCCTTTGCTTCATGACTGATTAACTACTTCAATCCAAATCTTTTAAGAGAATTTTTTTACTTGCCTTAATTCCTTTTATTTAGAGAACCTGCACTATCTGGCCCAAAAACTACAGCTCTGTTCCCTTTTTTTTCTGCAATTCTTGAATATGTTTTTATATTAAAAACCTGATTTTGAAACCAAAAATTATTAAACTTTGAAGTTAAAAGATTACCTGAGAAATGGAAACAAAAGCTTGAAGTTTTTAGAAGATTCCCAGAGAAACTGTTTTCTTCCAGGTTCCCAGATTTAAATTTTTCTCTTTGTTCTTGAAATTCTATTTTCAGGTTGCTTTGAATTTGTTTTGCTAATTGATCTCACTTTTGATTTTCTTCCTCAGATTATTATTGTTGAAGAAGATTTTTCAGGTTTTTCCTTTACTTTGAATTGAAGATGATGATCATCCTTCTACTGATTTTTTTTTTCTGTTTATTTTTTCTCTGGGGTTTGAGATTTGAGATACCCAAATCTTTGTTTATTGTATATCAGATTTTTGCTGAGATACTTAATGATTTCATATGGGAAACTGAAAAGTTTTCATAATTTTAAATTTCATTTTTTTATTCAATTCAAATAAAATGAATGCCATTTGTATGGAGAGATGATTATGAGATCTAATGTAATGTTTACTCCATCCCCTTATGTATATATTTACCATTTGCAATTTTACCAGACAAAGGATTTTTTTTATTTTATAAATTTTTATGTCGTATTTATTTTATAAACAAATGTACCACTTTTTCTATTTATATTTACCCAAACAAAACTTTATCCCAAATAAATTTGTACATTGCAACCATAAATTTCTATTCAACATATTTATATACTTTGATTTCATATTAACAATTAGTTACATTTATTTATATGAAGAAAATTTATCTTAAAAATAACATTTTTGAAGATGAGTATACTAATTTTTTTCTTTTTATTTATAACTTCCAAATATTATTTAAAATTTAGAAACAAACTATCATTAATTTTTTATTGATCTCAAGCTTTTAATTTCTATTTTATTTTTAATACATTTTATTTTGAAACTCAGTATTTGTTTATAAATTACTTTATTCTTATATTTAAATCAAATTTTCTATTTATTCCCAATATTTATTTTTTTCCGAAATCCAATATTTATTTGTAAGCTACATATGCTTGAATTCTAAATTAAATTTCTATTTATAATCAAAAACATTTATTTATCCTAGAAATCTCTACCTAATTCACAATTATATTTCAAAAATTAATCCAATTGCCAAATAAAACTTGGTGAATTTTCGGGAATGTTACAAGATGATGTGATCTAGATTTTTGAATGTTGAGATGAACCAAATTTCCACACTAACAGACAACAGAGCAATTTTAAATTCCAGTTTTAAACTAAGGTTTCTCACTTTATTAAAAGAACAAAGACATACATATTCACAGAAAACCAAATTTTTATACCAGGCAATTTATTTCATCCATGCAAGCAGAAATCAAGGCATTCTACGATCATATTCTCATGCACACATATGTAAGATGGTTCAGTTTCAAAAGATTAGTTTACTCAACTTATTAAAAAGATAGAGAGCTTGAAATAGAAACTTGAAAAGTTGGAAGCTGTTACTCTTGAAAATTGAAAAATTGATTTGATTTTTTTTATGAAAAATTGTTACTGAAACTTAAAAACTTAAGATCTGAGAATTCTTTTAAAACTGAAGCCTGCACTTGCCCTTGATGTATGATCTGGATTGGACTTTCTGAGTTGATTCTTGCTTTTTTTCTGATTTGAATTTGTGAAGAAATTTACTTTTTGATTTGTTTACTGGTTTTTAAGTTACAGATTTTGCTTGTTGATGAGTTTCTTTATCTTTTATTTGAACTGATCCAAGAAGAAAAACATGGAGTAGAAAAAAATGATGATATATATATCCTTGAATAAAAGAAAATAAATATAATTGAGACACTTGTTGAATTGTGGAGTAAATTAATTACACTTGTATTTGCATGCAACAATAGGTTTACACTTGTAATTATAATGTATTAATGTGTTTCAATTTTATTTTTTTTATAGTTAAATTTTAGTTTTATATCAATAATATCTTAAGTGTGCTTAATAATCAAACTTCTCTTTGTTTAAATTTTATTTATTAAACTTACTTTGGTAATTATGCATGCTATATTTATTTTAAATGTTTATAAAGCTTTTATATTTATTTTATTAATTAACAATCAATTTGTTAATTTATATAAATAAAGTTTCCATTAAGGAAAACGATATAAAACAAATTCTATTTTAAATCAAAAATAATTTAAAGTATTTATCGTTTAAATTTCAATTTGAATCTAGAATTCCAATTCTAATTAAAAATTAAAAATCAACTCGTAGATATAAATATACGCTTTTAAGCAAACACATCTTAAATTTGTTTTAAAAATAAAAAAAATTTGTTTAAAATCTGCTTATCTACATATATTCAATCTTTATTATTTTCAGATATTTATAATTCAAATTTCATTATAATTTTAAATTCATTTATATATCCAAATATCTTTACTTATCAAATTCCATTTGTTTAATCAAATTAAATCAGTATCTCAATAGTTTAAATTTAGTTAACTATCAAATTAACAGATGTTCAAAAATCTAGGTTATCAATTATAACTCTTTCGAAAACAAAAATACCTGAAATCATTACTCTTTGAAAATTATAACATTTCAAAATCATACATTTGAAATCATGGTACCTTCCTTTAATCCAAAATTTCAATTTCCAATTTAGTTCAATTCAAACCATCGGTTTCAATGCAATTCAGTTTCCGAAAAAACCATTTCAAATCTTATCAATTTCAAATATAGATTTGGTCCACAAAAAAATTATTCAATTTTTAATATATTTCAAAGCTTTAATATTCCACATTTCAAAACTTAATTTTATAATTTCATATATATCTTAATTCAATTTACTAATATTTGGTTTTGAAATATTTCTTTAATAAACTCAATATCATTTAAATAAACCCAAATTACAAGTAAACTAAATATTCTTTCATACTAATATAAACTTCAAATATTCATTTATCAAAATCAAATATCATTCCAAATTCACCATTTTTATCAAAATAAAGATCAAATCATTTCCAAACAATTTCAATCATCAAAATATCACATCCTTTCAAAACCTCGTTATCAAATCAATATTTGAATTAAAATTCAAATATTCAAATCTAAATATCATTTTTAAATCAAAATAGTTATTTGTTTATTATTCCAAATGTCATTGCAAAACATATTTCAAAATTCCATTAAAAAATTTATTTATCACCTTGCATTTCATTCCATTTAACACATAACCATGTAGATCTTATTTAAATTCAAACTGAAATAATAAAATATATTCAAAACTCTTGAAATTTCACAAATGATCAATTCCAAAAGTTAAATCATTTAACACTTTAAAATATAACTCAAATAGTGTTAAAATCTATAAAATTTCAAAACATTGTCAAATTATAGCAACGACAGCATTTATAAAGTGCTATCATAGCTTATAGTGTCCAAAATAGTTTAGTTCGGGAACAACGACATTTATAAAATGCCATAATAGATATTTAGTTATTTCAAACATAGTTAAATTCATAAACATTAAAACTACAAATTTTGGTTATTTTAAATTTATATACCATATTTTTAGGCTTCAAAACTTCACATTTAAATATTTTAAACAAATGATTTATCACAACAAAAATTTTAAATCAAATATCCAATTTTAAAACTTCATTTATTAAGTCTAAATTCACTGTTTATTGACTTATAAATTTAATAAAACTTTAACATTTTACTTCAAATATCATTTCAAAACTTTAAATTTAATTTCCATTATTTATTAGATTTTTAAAATATAATCTAAAGTCAAAAATCATATTTACTTCAAATTTACATACTTAAATTCACAAATTCAAAACTTAATATTTAGCTTTCTCAAAACAATAAAAAAAAAAATTTTAAAATCAAAATTTCATACTTTAAAAATACATATGTTAAGAAAAATTATTTAAAAATGTACCACGGGGTCTGTATATAATTTTCTAACCTAGGTCAAGTGATATAGATATATATCATTTCAATCCGCAATTTAAAAAGAAAACCCGGGTTCTATCTTTTCAAACCCGCAATCCCAAGTCAAATAAAATACAATAAAAATCACTTAAGCCTATCATTTCAGCTCATAATGATTTTCCTTATTCTAATGTCCGATCGGGTATGTATCATTTGAACCCATAATGATTCTATTCTAACAGGGAACTTGCAGTGTGAACATATGCATAAACAATATAAATAAATACACTAACATGTCAATGTCACAATATAATGTCATATATTATATGTCAGGTGATAATTAACAAAGCTGACATGATAAAACATGGAATAACATATCATATAATCATCATTAACTTGCATAACATTTTAATTACTAATCACTTGTCATCCACTTACTATTTCATAAGTAAAAAATGTCAGAGTGAGAATGACTCACCTTTTCAACCTGGAGTTAGCAAATCAAAACACACAGAACAGATTCCAAAAAGCACGACAAGCACGATGCAGCATGACTTTTGATTTGAATGAATGGAGAGCTTTGATATTGATCTTGTAAACAATAATCAAAACAAGACAATATTAACATATATTTACAATGCAAATATGAATTGAAATGAAATGGAAATTTTAATCAAGAAAGAACGTTACCTAGCTTTAACACAAATTGCTTAACCATGACAAGATGGCTTGTCACATGATCAAATGGGCTCGATCTCACCACACTAGGCTCTGCCTAGGTGTAAACATGGCTCAGCCATGACCTAAATGCAAGGCTAAGGGCATGAAAGTGGAAGGCAAAGGCAAAATAAGAGGAAGGTAAAGGAGGTAAGGGGTTTTGGATGAAAGCATGGACCTATGGCTCGGCCTATGGTCATATGGCTCGGTCTGGTGCATCTTCAGGTCAGGTCAGGGCTGGAGTTGATGGTCAGGGGTCAGGTCATCGGGTGGTGGTGGTTCTAGGGTGGTGGCCGAGTGGACAATGAAGGGAATGGTGAAGTCATGAGCCCGGCTAGGAAAGTTTTCGTGGAGTTTCATGCAAAGTTTATGGTGATGGCTCATATGGAAGTCACGACCACCATTGGTCAGAGAAGGAGGTGGTGGTTGCGGTGGCTGGTGATGATGGAGTGGATGGTGGTGATGATGAAGGGGTAGGCCGAGCATCGCTTGAAGAGAAGCAAAGGAAAAATCATTGAAAATGAAGAGGAAAAGAGATAAAGGAAGCCATTACTCCAAAAAAAAAAGAAATCTCAAGAGATAGCCGTGATTTTTGAGAAGTGGTGAGATGTTTTTTCTTCATGTGAAAAATGAAGAGGCATACATGGTAAAAGCAAAGAGACGAATGGCTAAAAGAAAGAAATGAAAAGGCAAAAGGAAAACAAAATGACAAAGCACATGAAAGTCACTAGAAATAAAATGGTTTGTCTCTTTGAATTTCCATTTCTTTTATTTAAAACAAACAAAATGAAATTCAACAAATAAAATAAAAGACAAACAAAAATAAAATGAAAAAGAAAATAAACAATTATTCTTAGGAAAAATAAAAAGGAAATATAGAAAATAGTTTACTATATTGAAACTAGAATTTAAAATTTGTAAACATAATACAATAAACAATTGAAAATTATGATTACACTTTAAAATGTTTTAAAAATAAAATTATATACATAGCATATCATGTTACACACATATACACAAACTAGAACATGATATGACAAACAAAAATATTATTTACATAAATTAAAATAAACAATTTTGTTAAATAAATCAATTTACATACAATAGTGTAAAAAGCATAGCTTTCACAATATTAATCTGATTTCAATGAAACGAAAATCAGTAAAATTGAAATTTTATTCATTTTCATAACAAAAGATAAAATTCAAAATTCAAAATTTTTAAAATTTTAAATTTAAAAGTCAAAGTTTGACCATATTAACCAAAATTCACATTTCTAGAAAATATTCTATTTATTCATGTTTGGAACTCTAATTTACATACAAATCAAAAATGTATATTTAAAATAACAAAATCTATTCATTTTAATAAATAAAATAAAGTCTTTAAATCAGGAAATTAAGTTAACATAATTAAAATATACAATTAAAATAATCACAAAATACAGGGTTGTTACACTCTCCCCCACTCAAAACTTTTCGTCCCCAAAAAGGAATGAGGCATGGGAAAACACAGCAAGATGAAAAGAAGATTGAAATTATACCTGATAATTGTTGTGTGACAACCACTTATTCTGTACCATTCAAATCAACAAAAATCAACACATGTCGGACTTGAATGATGCAAAATAACATATTGTAAATAAATTTGGAGCAAATGAATTCAAATACATAGAATCACAGACACAGAAATATCAGAATAACTCGCAGCAGAATATAAAATACCATAGTAGTTCATGAAGCTACTATAACAAAGTCTCAAAACAAATACATAATATCAGTTTGAAAACACATAAGAGAAATCCAAAATACATATAAGTTCACTAATACATGAGATAAACTAGAATAGCTGAAAGTGAAATAGATATATAAATAGATAGGAAGAATCTCTAGCAAAGACCAGCTCTAGAAAGAGAATACAAAGCTGTGAATAGTCAAGCTGGCCCAAGCGTTAAGCAAAACACAAACACTCGAGTCAGGACATATATACTTATATAATGTAAACCAACTCAAAGTGAACTGTAATAAGATACAAGTAACTTAAAGGATGTTTGGGACCGCCCATCCTTTAAGGACCCGTTAAACTATTTACTATGTAGAAATATTGTGCAATTATAATAATGTCCACAGTAAAATAAACTTACTTTAAAATAGCATCGAAGGTTTACCCATATAGCCTCCAATACATAATAGTCCCAGTAGTCCATCCAGTATCAGCATATCTCCAGATCGAGAGAATACCCTAAGTACTCCATGGGCTACGGGAGAAAAACAAACTCGTAGTAAAGCTCGCTATGGTAGGTGACAAGGCACACGAGGCAATGCCAGGTTAGATATACCAATTACACGTTCGGGCTGGTGGTAACGCATAGCAGCCACTACCACCCACCTCGAGCCAAGCTCCCAAAATCAAAGAGGTGCACCCAATCAATCACAAAAGTAATAGAATTTTATCGAAGAAGTGTGTCCGATCGGAGGAGCTACCTCACTTGGCCAGTCGATGGCTCCTGTTTTAGCCACCTTAAGCCAACTCATAGGAGTCGGGTCCACGTTCTGGCCATAATAGGATCGCCATCACCATCCTACTTCGTTCTGAAATCTCCACCGTGTACACAGTTGTTAAAGTGGTTTTCGGTATCGACAGAGAGTATGTCCATATCTGATCCCGGTCTCTTTAACAACCAATCGTTATTATAACCCGTGGTTATAATTTAGAAATGGTATTTATATTTGAAAAATTAAATATCATTTCAAATCCAATACAAAATATCAAAGTATCACATTTTATTTCCAAACCACATTCATTTTATTTAATTTAAATATCATTCCAAATCACATTTCGAATGGTTTATATTTCAAATACAATTAGTTCATTTAAACCATTTAAAAATGAAGTCATTATATTTAATAGTTAACATTTAATTTCCAAAATTTAACCTTTTTAAGTTCATTTATTCACTTAAATTTATTAAAACAGTCAAAATTCAACTTTCGCAGCACTTAGAAAATGCTACGAAAAATTATGTTTCAAACCAATTCAATTTATCAAAGATAGCATTTTAAATGCTATAATAGGTATAGTTTAGTTTTCTGTAATTACAGCACTTACAAAGTGTTGTAATAGCCCTTAGTTCAACTTAGTCTTTTAGTTCATTTGTATCAACTATAGCACTAAGAAATGCTGTGATATCCTCTACTTAAGAAATGATAGCATGTTAAAAATGCTGTTAAATAAATTCCATGTTTTTCAATACAATTTCATAAACAATTAAATTTTAATCTAAACCATTTAATTTATAAAAATCATATTTCTCACTTAAAAAAAATGGTCATTCAAATACCTCTTAATTTATGATTTTATAAAGTGAAATTTCACAATTAAATATCAAATTTTAATAATTCACTTATTAAAATCAATATACCATTTTCATTTACTTCTTCTTTTAATTTAACTTACCCTTTTATAAATTAAATTAAATTTCCATTCTTTTTTCATAACTTAACTTTTATTTTTAAACTACATTTCCCATTTTACAAGTTAAGTTATAATCCAAATTACATTTTTCTCATTCACTTATTTAAATATTTTAATTTATAGTAAAATAAATAACACTTTATAAAAATCATTTTAAATTCAAATTTAAATCAAATTATCATATTTTCTTACTTAATTTAAACTCCACTTATAAATAAAATCATAAATTCCACAAGTAACTTATATTTCAAATTCTACTTTATCATTAATTTATTACACTTATTAATTTGTAGAAAATCAATAATACTTTATAAAAAATCATTTTTAATTAAATTTAATCAAAATATCATAATATTTACATTTCAAAAATACTTTTAAAATTTTAGAAATATATATATACATATATATATATATATATTAACCACGGGTATGGATAATATATCATTTCAATCCGTAATTTACAAAGAAAACCCAAGTTTTATCATTTCAAACCCGCAGTCCCAGTAAAATAAGATGAATAAAAATCACTCAGGCCTATCATTTCAGCCCATAATGATTTTTCCCTATTTTATAGTCCGTTTGGGTATGTATCATTTCAACCCATAGTGATTCTAATCTACATGGAACTTACAGTGTGATAAACTGATATAAATAAACAAAATAACATTATATAATAGTAACAAATGATATGACATGTGTATAAACAGGGGTGAACATCATATGATTATAGCATAGGCAGTTATAACATGATAATATAATTTACAGATTCAAATGCTATCAGTTTACTAATTATATAAGTATACAATGTGTGGTGAGAAATACTCACCGCTACAAGCCGGAGATAACAAATTCAGAGATCTGGAAAGCACGAAAGCATGACTATGATTCAAGTGAGGGGAGAGCGAAATTAATTGTCTTGTATATATGAAACAAAACAATATATAAAACATTAATTTCAACACAAAATATAACATTAAACAAGCTAGAATCTATGCACAACAAAAAATCAAACGACTTGCACTTGCTTTCACAAATACTATGCTCAGCCATACGGTGGTAAGGCATGGCCATGATGGTGTATTTGGTCAAGTATGGGTCCAATATAGTCGGCCTAGCTAGGGTACGAAGGTATGGAAGTTGTTTATGCAAGAACAACACAAGCCAAGGCAACAAAAGGCATTTTGTGTGCATCACAAGCTTGGCCATGGCTCCAAGTGGCACGGCCATGACTGGTGGAGGTTAGGAGATGGTGTGGCAGTGGCTTAGGGTCAGATATAGGCTGGTGGAAGTTGTGAAAGTGGTGGCCGAGAGGGGTGGTGAAGTGCCGAAGGCATTGGTGAGTTCGGCCATGGTAGTTTCAAGTGGTGTTTGCATTTTTTTGTGTGGAGCTTGCATCATAGAGGCCACGGCCAGGTAGGTCAGTGGAGATGGAGGGGATCTGTAGCCAAGTAAGATGGTGATGAAGGTGGTGGTAAAGGAGGAGGCTACGGCCGACAAGTTAGTGAAAGCAAGGCAAAGAAATACATAAAACAAAGAAGAAAGTAAGCAAAAAAAAAGTGAAAAACCACCACCAATTTTTCTTTAGAATTGATGGCCGAAAAATATAGGTGAGAAACTTTGTTTTCTTGCATGACAAATGACAAAGTATTTGGCTGAAGAAAGATATGTGGACGGCCAAATGAATGCAAGTGTTGATTTGAAAATGAAACCGTAAAAAGAAGAAGAAAAGTTTAAGGCGTGTGAAAGGTTGAAAACTCTTAGTATTTCCTTTTCGTATTCATTTTTAAACACATGAAAAATGTAAATAAATATAATAAAATAAAAACAAAACAAGATAATGTATGAATAAAAATAAATAAATATGTTTTAGATAAATATTAATAAATTAAAAAAATAGCTTAAAAATAGAAGCTAGGTTTAAAATTGTAAATAAATACAATAAGCTTTGGAAAATTTTTAACATAACGTTACAAAATATTTAAAAATGAAATGTTGAAATAAACAAAATTTAAAATAACTTCATAATGAAATAAAGTCAAATTTAAAAATATTTCAAAAATCTAGGCTTGTTACACTCTCCCCCACTCAAATCTTTTCGTCCTCTAAAAGAATGGACAAGGAAAATAAAGAAAGCAAGATAGAAAAACATAATAGTACCTGAAACAAACAATACTGGATTCGAAGCACGAATGCTCTCCTCCGTCTCCCAGGTACAATCTCGATCATCGATACTCCACTGTACTTTGGTTGGACTAACAGATTTCCTTTTGAGCTGCTTCGTACCTCTGTCGATAATACGAAGTGGCTTCCCTTCGACAGTCAGGTTAGGCTCAATATCCAAACTACCAAGAGCAGAAGGCCAGAAAATAAGAGATGGATCATGAAGGTATCGATGGAGATGCGAGGCATGGAATACATCATGCACTATAAAGAGCTTCTCGGGCAAATCCAGATGATAAGACAAAGAACCAACTCTTTCCACAATGCGGAAAGGACCAATGAACCTAGGAGAAAGCTTCCCTCTACGATCAAAGTGAATGACATTCCTTAAGGGAGAGACCTCAAGGAAAACCTGATCACCAACAACAAACTCCATACTTCGCCTACGCCTATTAGCATACTTCTTCTGCCTATCCTGAGAAGCTCTCAACCTCCTCTTAATCTCCTCTACTCTCTCAGAAGCTTCTAAAATCACATCAGGACTAAGAACCAAACGATTACTGGATTCAATCAAGTAAGATGGAGATCTACAAGGTCATCCTTATAGAGCAGCAAACAGAGACATTTTTATACTGGCTTGAATGCGAAGATGGAATGAGATAGATAAAGAGATTAAAAATAAGGTTGAAATAGAAGATAAGAGTATACCTAATATCTATTATTGTAGGTGAATTCGATAAGATGGAGATGATCTTCCCAAGATCCTCCATAATCAAGCACATAAGCACGAAGAAGATCCTCGAGAATCTGATTCACTCTTTCCGTTTGGCCGTCGATCTGTGGATGGTAAGCAGTACTCAGATTCAGATGAGTACCCAAAGATCCTGAAAAGCTTTCCAAAACTGACTGGTAAAGATAGGATCACAATCACAAACAATACTAAGAGGAACACCATGGAGTTGAACGATCTCTCTCATATAGATCTCAGACAAGCTAGAAGCAGAACGAGTAGACTTGACTGGAATGAAATCAGCGGACTTGGTCAATTTATCCACAATGACCCAGATACTCTCATTCCCCCTCCAAGTCCTCGGTAAACCATCGATAAAATCCATGGAAACCTATTCCCACTTCCAATTGGGAATCTCAAGGGGCTGCAGCAAGCCAGGGTCTTCTGGTGATTGGCTTTGACTTGCTGACAAGTCGCACACCGACTAACAAAGATAGAGATATCCCTCTTCATCCCCTTCCACCAATAAAGCATCTTCATATCCTGATACATCTTCGACACACTAGGATGAATAGAAAGCCTGGATCGTCGATTCTCCCAAAGCAACTCCTGCCTCAATCCATCAACATTCGGGACACAAATCCTTCCATTAATCCTCAAAATCCCTCTATCATCGATCTGAGCTCCACTACCACTACCACTACCACCACCAACCCTACTACGAACACTCTTCTTTATCAATCTAAGCATCTCATCCTCATCCTGCTTAGCCATGATACGATCCAGAAGAGGAGAAGAAGAAATAACAAGCTGACCCAAGAAAGCCTTCTTCCGACTCAAAGCATCGGCTAAAACATTAGCTTTACTGAGAGTATAGCTAATATCGAGATCATAAGAAGCCAGAAACTCAAGCCAACGAACTTGCCTCTGATTCAAATCCTTCAGGGATAAGATATATCTGAGAGACTAATGATTGGTGAAAAGCTCAAACTTGATTCCTAGAAGATGATGCCTCCAAAGCTTCAAAGCAAAGACAACGGCAGGAAACTCTAAATCATGAGTAGCATAATTTGCCTCGTGGGTTTTCAACTGACGGTTGGCATAGGAAATGACCTTACCATCCTGAATGAAAACAGCACCCAAATTCTCACGACTAGTATCAGCATACACCGTCAATCTCTCACTTCCATTCGGAACGGTAAGAACTGGTGCGGAAGTTAGCTTGCTCTTTAACTTATTGAATGCAGCTTCACACTTCTTATCGCAGATGAACCTAGCATTTTTACGTGTTAAAGTAGTGAGAGGTGCAACAATCCGAGCAAAATTCTCTATGAATCTCGGTATTAACCAACAAGGCCTAGAAAACTACGAATATCAGATGGAGTCTTAGGAGTTTCCCAATCCTGTAACAGAATAGGGAGAACATAAGGACAACTGAAAAGATAGAATTATTAAATGATAAAAGAAAAGAGTGGAAAGAAAGCTTACATTGATCGTAGCGATCTTGACTGGATCAATAGAAACTCCATTACCATAAACAATACGCCCGAGAAATCGGACTTCGTCCTTCCAGAAATGGCGTTTATAAAATTTAGCCTTCAATTGATGATTTTTGAGAGTCTCCAAAATAGATTTCAAATGCGACTCATGCTCTTCCTTGGTCTTAAAGAAGACAAGGATATCATCAACAAAGACTAGAACAAATTTAGTAAGCACATCACGAAAAACACGATTCATCAAATCAACAAAGAAAACAGGAGCATTAGCCAAACCAAAAGGCATGACTAACCATTCATAAAACCCATTCTCAGTAGGGAAAGCAGTCTTGGGAATGCTATCCTCAGCAACCCTGAGCTGATGAAAACCTGTGGCAAGATCAAGCTGAGAGAAAACAGTGGCACCATAAAGCTGATCAAACATATCATTGATACGAGGAAATGGATATCTATTTTTCATAGTGAGCTTGTTCAGCTCCTTATAATCAACACACATCCTCAAAGAACCATCATACTTGGTGACAAAAACCACCGCTGCTCCCCATTTAGAAAAGCTAGGCCTAATCAGACCTTTGGAAGCTAAGCCTCAATTTGTTTCCTTAACTCAACCTTCTCGCAGGGTGCCATTCTTCTAGGAGGAAGAACAGCAGGTCGAGCACTCGGAATAAGATCAATCCAAAAATCAATTTCCCGCTTAGGAGGCAAAGAAGTGACTTCACCAAATACATCAGGATATAGTCTGACCATAGGAGTCAAATCAAGATCACTAAGAGAAGAATCCAAAGAATAAATAAAACTGCCAGAAAATCCTGAGGCATGCGGCGCTGAATAATCAAAGAATCACCCTTATCTCCGACAAGAGTGGCAATTCTGGATTTGCAAGAGATACGAACATCATGATTCCTTAACCAATCTTAACCAAGCAATAGATCAAAAGCATCGAAGCCCAAAACATAGAAATCACCAGAAAAACGATAACCAGAATGGAAGAGTTTCACTCCTTTACAAATCCTATTAAGGTTCGCAGGACCTCCGATAGGATTAGAAACACATAAAGGAACCGAAGCATATACAGGAGAAAGTAGATGCTCAAACTTATCACACAACTCAACAGAAATAAGACCGTGGGAGGCTCCATATCAAACAACAAACGAACAGGATGATGAAATAAAGTAAATGTACCCTGAAGAGCGCCTTGGTCACCACTAGGAACAGAAGCTGGTGGATGAACTGGACATGATGCAGAGGAGACAACAAATATGCCAGAAGGCATACCCTTCTTCTGGGTAGGGCAATCCTTCCTAAAATGACCAGGCTGGAGGCAGATATGGCAGGGATCACGCCTAGCCAACTGAGCAGGTGGAGGAACGGCAACACCAGATAAAGTAGGACAATTATTGACATAGTGTCCCTTCTGATCACATCTAAAGCAGGTGATAAAGGAAAGATCAACGGGTTGCCTCTGAGAAGGAGCAGACGATGAAGATCCAAACCCGAATGCTTGAGCCAATTCTTCTTCTTCTGATTATAACTAGGCTTTCTCTTCCTCGAATTAGAAGAGGAAGACTAAGATGAAGGAACAACAGAAGCAGCAGGACCCTTAGAAGTAGGGTTCTCAAAACGGATAGCCATATTCATAATTTGGGTAAAAGTGCCATGAACATAAGAAATGAGACGACTATAGTACTCAGGATGAGCACCAGCAATGAACTGCTCATTCTTCTTGAGAGGAGTGTCAATCAGGCTAGGACCGAACTTGGAAAGTTCGTTGAACTTCCTCTCATCCTCAGTAAAAGACAAGCTACCCTGCTTGAGATCCATAAATTCACGATAAAGCTGAAATTTGCCGCTTTCGGGCATCCATTTTGCTACAAAATTCTCCTTGGAAAAGAGATATAGAAACAAACTTAAGATAGATTCAAAAGAAAGGAAAAATAGTTACAAAGTTTAAGATAACACAAAGGATACCTAAACTGCTCCCAAGTAATATCAGCTTCAACGGTACTAGCCGTAACAGACTCTCACCAATCTAGAGCAGCCTCATGTAACTACCAAGCTGCTAACTGACACTTCTGGGCATCAGTAATCTCAAGATCAGTAAATATCCTCTCTAGACTCCGCAACCACTGTTGAGTCTCAATGATACTCTCTGAACTGGTGAATGGGGTTCCACCAAGTTGAGTGAATTCCTTAAAGAGAACAGTGAATCTAACAGGAGCAACAGGCTGCGGAGCTGGGGAAATACCACGACCCCTACCTTTGGCATTTCCTCGATTCATCCTAAAAAATATCAATAATGAATTTAGGACAAGATATAGAGATGCCAAAGATAAATTAAGATAAGACAATATAAATTCACTTGGATAAATATCCTAATGAAAGAAAACTCTAACAAGGTAGATACGAAAGGAAATGAATTTAGAAAACATTTGAAAATTCCTTTTTAAACAAGAAAATTTTTATATCAAAATAATCTTTGAAATCCTTTTAAAAATCATTTTGAAAAATCATTTTATAGTTTGAAAATACGTTCTCTCACAAAGATATGATTCTGAGATTGATTTCACTCATTCTAGGGTATTTCTACCCTATCACTAATGAGTTTTTGCTCCGCATGTTATGGTTTGCCTAAAACAAAGCTTTGACACCAAATGTGATAGCCCCTTATTTTGTACCATTCAAATCGACAAAAATCCACACATGTCGGACTTGAATCATGCAAAATAACATATTGTAAATAAATTTGGAGCAAATGAATTCAAATACATAGAATCACAGACACAGAAATATCAGAATAACAAGCAGCGGAATATAAAATACCATAGTAGTTCATGAAGCTACTATAACAAAGTCTCAAAACAAATACATAATATCAATTTGAAAACACATAATAGAAATCCCAAATACATAGAAGTTCACTAATACATGAGATAAACTAGAATAGCTGAAGCTGAAATAGATATATAAATAGATAGGCAGAATCTCCAGCAAATACCAGCTCCAGAAAGAGAATCCAAAGCTGTGAATACTCAGGCTGACCCGAGGGTAAAGCAAACACAAACACAAACACTCGAGTCAGGACATATATACTTATATAATGTAAACCAACTCAAGTGAACTGTAATAAGATACAAGTAACTCAAAGGATGCTTGGGACCGCCCATCCTCTAAGGATCCGTTAAACTATTTGCTATGTAGTAATATTGCGATATTACAACAATGTCTACAGTAAAATAAACTTACTTTAAAATAGCGCCGAAGGGCTATCCATATAGCCCCCAACGTGTAATAGTCCATCCAGTATCAACATATCTGCAGATCGGGAGACTACCCTAAATGCTCCATGGGCTATGGGAGAAAAACAAACTCGTAGTAAAGCTCGCTATGGTAGGTGACAAGGCACATGAGGCAATGCCAAGGTAGATATACCAATTACGCTTCCGGACTGGTCGTAACGCATGGCAGCTACTACCTCCCACCTCGAGCCACACTCCCAAAATCAAAGGGGTGCACCCAATCAATCACAAAAGTGATAGAATGGTATCGAAGAAGTGTGTCCGATCGGAGGAGCTACCTCACTTGGCCCTCGATCGCTCCAATTTTAGTCACCTTAAGATAACTCGCGGGAGTCGGGTCCACGTTCATACCATAATAGGATCGTCGCCACCATCCTACCTTGTTCTGGAATCTCCACCGCATACACAGTTGTTAAAGTGGTTTTCGGTATCGACGGAGAGTATGTCCATATCCGATCCTGGTCTCTTTAACAATCAATAATTATTATAACCCATAGTTATAATTTGAAAATGGTATTTATATTTCAAAAATTAAATATCATTTCAATAGTTCAATATCATTTCAAATCCAATTCAAAATATCAAAGTATCATATTTTATTTCCAAACCACATTCATTTTATTTGATTTAAACATCATTCCAAATCACATTTCAAATGGTTTATATTTCAAATCCAATTACATCATTTAAACCATTTAAAAATGATGTCATTATATTTAATAATTAAATATTTAATTTCCAAAATTTAACCTTTTCAAAGTTCATTTATTCACTTAAATTTATTAAAATAGTGAAAATTCAACTTTCGTAGCACTTAGAAAATGCTATGGAAAATTACGTTTCAGAACAAGTCAATTTATTAAAGATAGCATTTTAAATGCCATAATAGGTACAGTTTAGTTTTCTGCAATCACAGCACTTACAAAGTGCTATAATAGCCCTTAGTTCAACTTAGTCTTTTAGTTCATTTGTATCAACTACACCACTTAGAAATGCTGTAATATCCTCTACTTAAGAAATGATAGCATTTTAAAAATGCTTTTAATTAAATTCCAAGTTTTTCAATACAATTTCATAAACAATTAAATTTTATTCCAAACAATTTAACTTATAAAAATCATATTTCTCACTTAAAAAAATGATCATTTAAATACCTCTTAATTTATGATTTTATAAAGTGAAATTTCACGATTAAATATCAGATTTAATAATTCACTTATTAAAATCAATATACCATTTTCATAACAATTTCATTTACTTGTTCTTTAAATTTAACTTACCCTTTTATAAATTAAATTAAATTTCCACTCAATTTTCATAACTTAACTATTATTTTTAAAATACAATTCCCATTTTACAAGTTAAGTTATAATCCAAATTACATTTTTCTCATTCACTTATTTAAATATTTTAATTTATAGGAAAATAAATAACACTTTATAAAAATCATTTTAAATTCAAATTTAAATCAAATTATCATATTTTCTTGCTTAATTTAAACTCCATTTATAAATAAAATCATAAATTCCACAAGTAAGTTATATTTCAAATTCTACTTTATCATTAATTTATTACACTTGTTAATTTGTAGAAAATCAATAATACTTTATTAAAATCATTTTAAATTGAATTTAATCAAAATATCATAATATTTACATTTTAAAAATACTTTTAAAATTTTAGAAATACATATATATATATATATATATATATATATATATGTATATATATATTAACCACGGGTCTGTATATAATTTTCTAACCTAAGTCAAGTTATATGGATAATATATCATTTCAATCCGTAATTTACAAAGAAAACACGGGTTTTATCATTTCAAACCCGCGGTCCCAAGTAAAATAAGATGAATAAAAATCTCTCAGGCCTATCATTTCAACCCATGACCATTTTTCCTTATTATAAAGTCCGTTCGGGTATGTATCATTTCAACCCATAGTGATTCTAATCTACAGGAAACTCACAGTGTGATAAACTGATATAAACAAATAGAATAGCACTATATAACAGTAACAAATGATATGGCAGGTGTATAAATAGGGGTGAACATCATATGATCATAGCATAGGCAGTTATAACATGATAATATAATTTACAGATTCAAATGCTACCAATTTACTAATTATATAAGTATAAAATGTCTGGTGAGAAATACTCACCTCTACAAGCTGGAGATAACAAATTCAGACACACAACAGAGATCCAGAAAGTACCAAAGCTCGAATACAATTCAAGTGAGGGGAGAGCCAAAGTAATTGTTGTGTATATATGAAACAAAAAATTATATAGGACATGAATTTCAACACCAAATATAACATTAAACAAGCTAGAATTTATGCATAACAAAAAATCAAACAACTCGCACTTGGTTTCAAAAATACTATGCTAGGACATATGGTAATAAGGAACGGCCATGATGGTGTATTTGGTCAAGTATGGGTCCAATATGGTCGGCCTAGCTAGGGCATGGAGGTATGGAAGTTGTTTATGCAAGAGAAACACAAGCCAAGGCAACAAAGGTCATTTTGTGTGCATCGCAAGCTCGGCCAAGGCTCCAAGTGGCAGGGCCATGACTCTTGGAGGTTAGAGGATGGTGTTGGCGTGGATTAGGGTCAGGTATAGGCTGGTGGAAGTGGTGCAAGTGGTGGCCGAGAGGGGTGGTGAAGTGGTGAAGGCATTGGTGAGTTTGGCTATGGCAGTTTCAAGTGGTGTTTGCATTTTTTGTGTGGAGCTTGCATCATAGAGGCCACAACCAGGTAAGTCAGTGCAGATAGAGGGGTTTTGCAGCTGACTAAGGTGGTGATGAAGGTGGTGGTGAAGGAGGAGGCTATGGCCGAACAAGTTAGTGAAAGCAAGGCAAAGAAAAGACATAAAACAAAGAAGAAAGCAAGCAAAAAAAAAAAAGTAAATATCCATTATCAATTTTTGCTTCAGAATTGATGGTCAAAAAATATAGGTAAGAAACATTTTTTCTTGCGTGAGAAATGATAAAGTATTTGGCTGAAGAAACATATGCGGACGGCCAAATGAATGCAAGTGTTGATTTGAAAATGAAAAGGTAAAAAGAAGATGAAAGTTTAAGGCATATGAAAGGTTGAAAACTCTTAGTATTTCCTTTTCTTATTCATTTTTAAACACATTAAAAATGTAAATAAATAAAATAAAAACAAAAATGTTTGAATAAAAATAAATAAATACATTTTAGATAAATATAAATAAATTAAGAACATGGCTTAGAAATAGAAAATAGGTTTTAAAATTGTAAATAAATACAATAAGCTTTGGAAAAAATTTGACATCACTTTACAAAATATTTAAAAATGAAATCTTGAACAAAAATAAATTTAAAATAATTTCAAAATGAAATAAAGTCAAATTTAAAAATATTTCAAAAATGTAGGGTTGTTACATGTTTTGTAGGTAAGTTTAATAAGGTGGAGATGATCTTCCCAAGATCCTCCAGAATCGAGAACACAAGCACGAAAAGATCCACTAGAATCTGGTTCACTCTTTCCTCTTGATCGACGGTCTGTCGATGGAAACTGGTGCTCAGATTCAAAAAAGAGTACTAAATATTATTAAAGATTATAGAAAGATTTCTAAATAGGCTGGTACAAGCAATTGCTTCCCCATTCTGTAGCAAGATAAGGGAAATAAGGACAACCAAAAGATGGTTTGATATACAAAATAAAATAATAAATTTGAAACCATGAAAAATTTCAATTAATCGAAAATTAATTTTGTATAAGTTAAATAATCTTGATGATCTCTAATTTCGTTATCTTATCATCAAATTATATTAAATAAACAATCTACAAAATCATGGATTTGAAAAAAAATCATTTAATATACTCATAATGTACTCAATAAATTAAATTCTTCTTCATTCCTAATTATAATTAAATTTATTCCTCTAAATATATTTTATCACCTATGTTAAATATATTTATACTTATTATAATTACTTTAAATTTATTTTTAGTTCCTTTAACATCATTTTATACCGCAAATTATTCCATTACACCCTTTTCCTCTATTTACCTCTGTTAATCCTTTTATAACTAAAATTTAAGTGTATAACATTTATTATAACCACTCAAATTTTATTTAAAAATCTTTTTTTTATATTGTATATTATCCAATTACATATTCAACTTCTTAAAATTAAGGTAAGTTATATTGGAATGAAATTGTGTATTATAAAACTTTCTAATTTAGTCATTTCAAGCTTGAATATTTATCCAAATCTTGAAATTATACTTGAAATTAACTTTCAAGATAAAATTTAGGAATTAAATTTTTGAAAAATTCCAAACTATTTATAAATGCACATATACTATGTATGCATCCATTCAGATTTAAATCATATATCAGCATATGTTATAAATCCAGTCTTATTTTTTAGAAATTCAAATCAATTAAATTCCCCAAAAAAAACTATAGCAATATACAGAACGGTCTCTTCACTTAAAAACTCAAAAATGAATGTCCATGATGTTGCAGTCATCACCAAAGTTATTTTCCAGTGACAAAGAGAAGTGGACTAATTCTAAACTTTAAAATTCTTTGGAAACAAATTTCTATTAGAAAATACTTTAAATAATATATCCTTTTAAAGCTTTAAATACAAGGTTTGAAATCCATAGGAAATTAAATCTCAAATTCTTGTTTTAAATTCATTTTAAATTTCCAAATAAATTTATAATCACGTTTTATAGTTCAATTATTTATATATGAAACAAGAGATAATGATATATAAAACAAAGTATTATTTCTTAACAACCAATTTAATAAAATCCAGAAAAGATTTATAATATAGTTACAAAATTTATTTCATTGCTAAATTTGAAAAACATATTGTGTCTGTTCGCTCTGTTCAAGTGTTTTGGAATTCTTATCGATAGCGTTGATCAGACGAATCGATCGAAAACCCAAATCAACATCAACAACTCAAACAACACAATATATAAAACATTTCAAATATTAATTTACAAATACACCTCAAGAATGATTTGAAGATAAGTTGGAAACAAAGATGAGATGATTAAATAACAGAATGGAAAGATGGATAAGCTAAAATAAATCGTGGGAAACCTTAACTAGGTCAACCGTAACTTAAAGAAAAAGACCGATGTGGATTTCTGGGGTAATCTACATTCGGTCTCAAGAGACAGAGTTCGGAATTATAAGAGATATTGGCATCTAAAGCAAGGATATAAAATCTTTGGTGAATCGATGCTGTTGTAAAGGAGCTTCACCCCTTTACAAATCAATTTGAGATTAGCGGGACCGCCTACTCATTATAAAGATCATTCGAAGTGGAGTTATGGGTTACTCCAGAATCAAAAGAAGATGAATAGTGAGGGACACGAATGGATTTTTGAACCACAGGGAAAGTTCCAAAATTCAAAGGAATCGAGTCAAAAAGGAAGAGATTCAAACTCGAATGAAAGCGATTCTATAAATACATTTGCCATATATGCTAAGTTTTTCCTAAAACCAAAGCTCTTATACCACTTGTAACGACCCAATATTTTAAACCATTCGCATCCACACATATCGGACTTGAATTGCTCAAAATACCGCGTTGTAAATAAAATTTGGCAAATCTCAGATAATCATAGATCACAGGCACAGAGTAAATAATAATGCAGCGAAGTAAAAGAGATAGTAGTTCATTAAGCTACTATACATATATGAGATACATCAGAGTTAAACAAGATAAATCAGAAGAATAACAAGATACATCAGGTACAAATCAGCATACATCACTAGAAACACTGGATACTGAAAGTAAAATAGATGGCTGGATCTTCAAGCAATGCTCAACTCTGAAGGTGAGTCTTGAATGCTGAATCACTCAGTCTGACTCGAGCATAAAGCAAAATGCAAAACACTCTAGTCAGGACATAAATACTTATGAACTGTAAATCAACTCAAGTGAACAGTAACAAAAATGCATCGGTGACTTAAAGGATGCTTGGGATCGCTCATCCTTTAAGGATCCATTAAACTATTTACTGTGTAGTAATATTGCGCTATTACAATAATGTCTACAGCAAAATAAACTTACTTTAAAATAGCATTAAGGGGTTACCCATATTGTCCTTAACACGTAATAGTGCCAGTAGTCTATACAGTACCTACATATCTCCTGATCGAGAGACTATGAGAATATACTCCATAGGTATGACACAAATAGAAACTCGCAGTAAGGCTCGCTATGGTAGGTAACACGGCACACGAGGCAATGCCAAGGTAGATATACCAATTACGCGCGCGGGCTAGCAGTAACGTAGCAGCCACTACCCCCATCTCAGAACACACTCCCAATCAAAATCGAAGGATGGTATCAAATCAACCACAAGTAAGAGTATAGTATCGAAGAAGTGCGTCCGACCAGAGGAGCTACCCCTTTTGGCCCGAAATCGCTCCTGTTTTAGCCACCTTAAGCCAACTCACGAGAGTCAGGTCCATGATCATACTTCAATAGCATCGTCGCCACCATCCTACTTCATTCTAGAATCTCCACCGTGTACACAGTTGTTAAAGAGGTTTTCGGATTTGGCAGAGAGTATGACAACTTCCGATCCCGGTCTCTTTAACAACCAATCGCTATTATAACACCGTGGTCATTTCAAAATAGTTCATACTTAAAAATTCAAATCATTTCATTTCAAAACTATATTCATTTCAAAATAGTTTATACTTCGAAACCAAAACCATTTTTCTTTCAAACCTATATTCAAATCAAAATAGTTTATACTATATCATTTCCATTTCAAACATATATTCATCTTTCAAAAATCATAATACTTTCAAAGTTATAACTGTTTCGAAACCAAAATACTTGAAATCGTTATCCTTTGAAAATCAAAACATTTCAAAATCATACATTTGAAATCATGGTACCTTCCTTTGATCCAAATTTTCAATTTCTAATTTAATTCAATTCAAACCATCGGTTTCAATTTAATTCAGTTTCCCAACAAACCATTTCAAATCTTATAAATTTCAAATACAGATTTGGTCCACAAAATAAACTATTCAATTTTTAATATATTTTAAAGCTTTAATATCCCACATTTCAAAACTAAATTTTATAATTTCATATATATCTCAATTTAATTTACTAATTATTTGTTTTGAAATATTTACTTGATAAACTCAATATCACTTTTATAAACCCAAATTACAAGTAAACTAAATTTTCTTTCATACTAATACAAACTTCAAATATTCATTTATCAAAATCAAATACAATTCCAAATTCACATTCTTTGTCAAAATAAAGATCAAATCATTTCCAAACAATTTCAATCATCAAAATATCATATCCTTTCAAAACCTAATTGTCAAATCATTATTTGAATTCAAATTCAAATATTCAAATTTAAATAACATTTTTAAATCAAAATATCATTCATTTATTATTCCAATCATCATTACAAAACACATTTCAAAATTCCATTCAAAAGTTTATTTATCACATTAAATTTCATTCCATTTAACACATAACCAAGTAAACCTTATTTAAATTCAAATTTAATTTAAATTCCTTAAAAAATTAAATTTATATATTATATGTTCAATACTCCTGAAATTTTACAAATAATCGATTCTAAAAGTTAAACTATTTAGCACTTTAGAATATAACTCAAATGGTGTTAAAATCTATAAAATTCAAAACATTGTCAAATTATAGCAACGACAGCATTTATAAAGTGCTATCGTAGCTTATAGTTTCCGAAATAGTTTAGTTCACGAATAATGGCATTTATAAAATGCCGTAATAGATATTTAATTATTTCAAACATAGTTAAATTCACAAACAATAGCACTTAAAATGCTGTCATAAGTCCACAACATTTTCAGAAATGCCATAAATAAAATTACAGATTTATTATAACTTCAGAAACATTAAAACTCCAAATTTTTGTTATTTTAAATTTATATATCATATTTTTAGGCTTCAAATCTTCACATTTAAATATTTTAAACATATGATTTATCACAAAAAAAATTATAGATCAAATATCCAATTTAAAAACTCAAATCATTTATTAGGTCAAAATTCACTGTTTATTAACATATAAATTTAATAAAACTTTAACATTTTACTTCAAATATCATTTCAAAACTTTAAATTTAATTTCCATTATTTATTTACATTTTTAAAATATAATTTAAAGTCAAAAATCACATTTACTTCAAATTTACATACTTAAATTCACAAATTCAAAACTTAATATTTAGCTTTCTCAAAACCATAAAATATATATTTTTTAATCAAAATTTCATACTTAAAAATACATATCTTAACAAAAATCATTTAAAAATATACCACGGGGGCTGTAGATAATTTTCTAACCTAGGACAAGTGATACAGATATATATCATTTCAATCCACAATGTAAAAAGAAAACCCGGGTACTATCATTTCAAACCTGCAATCCCAAGTCAAATAAAATACAACAAAAATCACTTGAGCCTATCATTTCAGCTCATAATGATTTTTCCCTATTCTAATGTCCATTCGGGTATGTATCATTTCAACTCATAGTGATTCTATTCTAACAGGGAACTTGCAGTATGAACATATGCATAAACAATATAAATAAATACACTAACATATCAATGTCACAATATAATGTCATGTATCATTTGTCAGGTGATAATTAACAAAGTTAACATGATAATAACATGGAATAACATATCATATAATCATCATTAACTTGCATAACATTTTAATTACAAATCACTTGTCATCCATTTACTATTTTGTAAGTAAAAATGTCAGAGTGAGAATGACCCACCTTTTCAAGCTGGAGTTAGCAAATCAAAACACACAAAATAGATTCCAGAAAGGGCGACAAGCACGATACAGCGCGACTTTTGATTTGAATGAATGGAGAGCTTTGATATTGATCTTGTAAAAAATAATCAAAACAAGGCAATATTAACATATATATACAATACAAATATGAATTGAAACGAAATGGAAATTTGAATCAACAAAGAACGTTACCCAGCTTTAACACAAATTGCTTGACCATGACAAGATGGCTTGTCACATGATCAAATGGGCTCAATCTCACCACACTAGGCTCGGCCCAGGTGTCAATATGGCTCGTCCACGACCTAAATGCAAGGCTAAGGGTGTGAAAGTGGAAGGCAAAGGCAAAATAAGAGGAAGTTAAAGGAGGCAAGGGGTTTTGGAAGAAAGCATGGACCTATGGCTCGGTCTGGTGCATCTTTAGGTCAGGTCAGGGCTGGAGTTGATGGTCAGGGGTCAGGTCATCAGGTGGTGGTGGTTCTAGGGTGGTGGCCTAGTGGACAATGAAGGGAATTGTGAAGTCATGAGCTCGGCTAGGCAAGTTTTGGTGGAGTTTCATGCAAAGTTATTGTGATGGCTCATATGAAAGTCACGTCCACCATTGGTCAGAGGAGGAGGTGGTGGTTGGTGTGGCTGGTAATGGTGGAAAGGATGGTGGTGATGATGAAGGGGTAGTCCGAGCATAGCTTGAAGAGAAGCAAAGGCAAAATCATTGAAAATGAAGAGGAAAAGAGATAAAGGAAGCCATTACTATAAAAAAAAATATTCTCAAGAGATGGCCATGAGTTTTGAGAAGTGGTGAGAAGTTTTTTTCACATGAAAAATAAAGAGGAATACAAAGCAAAACTAAAGAGTTGAACGGTCAAAAGAAAGAAATGAAAAGGCAAAAGGAAAATGAAAAGTCAAAGCACATGAAAAGTCACTAGAAATAAAAAGGCCTGTCTCTTTGAATTTCCATTTCTTTTATTCAAACAAACAAAATGAAATTCAGTAAATAAATTAAAAGACAAAAACATAAAGTAAAAGAGAAAATAAACAATTATTCTTAGGAAAAATAAAAAATAAATAAAGAAAATAGTTTATTATATTGAAACTAGAATTTAAAATTTGTAAACAAAATACAATAAACATCTGAAAATTTTATCTACACTTTAAAAATGTTTTAAAAATAAAATTATATACATATCATGTAATGTTACACATATATACACAAATTAGAACATGATATGACAAAAAAATATTATTTATATAAATTAAAATAAACAATTTTTTTAAATAAACTAATTTACATACAATAGTGTAAAAGCATAACTTTCACAATATTAATCAGATTTCAACGAAACGAAATGCAGTATACTTGAAATTTTATTTATTTTCATAATAAAATATAAAATTCAAAAGTTCAAAATTTTAAATTTTTAAATTTAATAGTCAAAGTTTGACCATATTGACCAAAATTCACGTTTTTGGATAATATTCTATTTATTCATGTTTGGAACTCTATACATACAAATCAAAAAATATATTTAAAATAACAAAATTTATTTTAATAAATAAAACAAAGTTTTTAAATCAGGAAACTAAATTAAAATAATTAAAATACACAGTTAAATTAATCACAAAATAAAGGGTTGTTACATAGTCATAAATAAATTTCTAATCACATCATAAATCAATTTAACAAACATAAGAAATTTTAGAAGTTGTGAGTGGGTTAAAAAACTCACCTTTTGAATTTAAATTGATTTTAAATCCAGTTTAAACCCAAAATTTGAACAGCCTCAGAATCCATCCAAACCTACGTCAAAATGTCCAAAATTTCAATACGATCCTAGCGGGGGAAAACCACGCATGAAACAGACCTCGTATGTAAAAGTTATACGAGTAAGAATTTATAAAATCAAAATTTAAAATAAATAAATTAAATATTAAACAAGGTTACGTCACCAGAGAAAATCGTCCACCTGAACATGCACGCGACCCGCTTCTTCCCAAGACCGCCTCCGTTCGAACCCAAAACTCCATAGTTGACCTAAGCTTTGACCGACGATAACACCAGCCTCCGACCACCATATGTTACGCCACCATCGCCATTGAGTTCGCCCTCCTCCACTCCTCCGACCGGCATAGTCGCGATCGCCTAAAACGCCACCAGCCGCCTCCCAATTTCGAACCCTAATTGAATTATGCAGCCAAATGCAACCGTTAATCGATCGAATGATTGACACCGATGAGCTCTACTCGTCCCCCTCTACGCGGCCATATCCTCGATTCAACGATCAGACGCAGCCTATCAACGCGTGATGAACGACCATGAACAATCCCTCGAATACTGAGCACCCAGAAACACAAATCAAAATGCGGATCATGGATTTGACTTGCGCTTGTCGGGAGCTTCAAAACGATATATAATTTGATAGGTTTTGGAGAAGTTTAATTGTTGAAATTGAAATATGAATTGGAATTGAACTGAGGAGATTTAGAGTTTCAGCCATTGTAAAGAGGAGGAACGGAAATTTCTGTACATACAGAAATGGGAAATAGAAAGGCTACTAGGGTTTATAACATGATACATATAGGTACAACTGAGAAATAGAGGAATGGATACAATTGGTTGGGACCGTTGAACGATAAATAGCCCGAAAAGCCCGTTTCGACTCCAGAACGAAATTGGGCCAACCCATATATCAAAATAGATGTTTTAAAATATTTTAAATTAAATGGAATAGGTTTCAAGTCCAAATTCCACCGTATGAAGAGGTTATGTTAAAATCAACATATTTCAAATTGATTTCAGTTGATTTCAATTAAATTGACTTCTAGGCGTTTCGAGCCTATACGATCAAACGACAAGTCCGATCGCTATGAAACTTGAAATCCTACAATAATTCACAATTACGAATCTGATGAAATTTGTTTCATCGAAATCCAAGTCAATGGCCAAAATGGCTATATTTCGGTTAATTAAATAAATTAATAATTAATTAATTAAATCAAATTTTCAATTTCACTTTTATAATTGACAAATTTTATCATTTTTAAATTTCTTAATCATTTACACTGATCTAAATAATTTAGATATCAATCTAGAGTTGAATAAATTATCCATTTCCATATTTAATTTCAAATTTAATAAGTTCGTTAGTTATCAATTGAAATTCCAATAAATCCATTTATTTGATTTCTAAATCTTGTTATTCGATCAATTATCATTAGTTTGTTTTCTTATATTCGATTTATAGCCTAGTATAACATTTACATTAGTTCCATTAATTATAACTCCATTCCAATAGTTAATAATTAACTTAGATTAGCATTATTACATCTCATTTAAGTTATTATTTCATTAATGAATCATGAATTTCTGTTTTTCCAATATTAGATAACAAAAGTTTAATAAAAATTAACAATTAAATTATCGCAAATTTATTGGTTGTTACAAAAATGAACATGTATAATTGTAAAGGTGGAATATGAAAGGCTTGATATTAATATTTAGGAATACGAAATGTAAATGGCAATTGGTTTAAATGGTGGAATGTGAAATGGTGTAAGAAACCAAAAGACGCAAACTGGTTATCGATACGGTTATCAATTACACGAATTTCGCTGCATACCAGACTTCAGAACACAGGATTGAATATACTATAGTGATCAGCACGATGAGATACAGATATCAATGGTATGATCATCAAATCAAAAGTCGATAATCGGTACCGAAAATGGGGCTAAAACGTTAAAATTAAGGTAGACGGAGCAATAACAAATCAAATTTGAAGAATCTAAATATGATATCTCACTCAAAAGAAGAAACAAATTTATTGTTTAAAAATATTTAGGTATGGAAAACATTTTATTATCACCAATATTAACTGATTTGAATTAAAATAAAATTACACAACAAAATAAACATTCATATTATTAAATGAAAATTTACCATTTGCTATGTTTTTAAATACGTATGCCAAACATTAAATTTTTATTTTCAAATTCAATTATTTAAAATTTCACAAAAAAACTCAATTAATTCAATTAATAAAACCACTGAAATTTACGGGTCGTTACACTCTCCCCCACTCAAAACTTTTCATCCCCGAAAAGGAAGGAGGTAGGAGAGTTGAACAACTAGAAAGGAAAACAAATTGGAAAACAAAACAAAACAATTAATTTAAAACCATATAAATTTCAATTTACATCAATTAAAACACAATATTTGATTTAAATTCAAGGTATATCAATAAGTTGGTTTAATTTCAATTAATTAATGTTCGTTACAAAATGGTTTCATTCAAAACAAATTTTATTTATCTCCTTTATTATTCTTTTAACTTTACTTAAATTATATATTGGAATGCAATTGAGCGTCATATAAGAAATTTCTCCCCATTCAATTATTTCAAATCCTAATATTTATTAAAATTTTTGGCTTCATTTTATAATTAAAATCGCCTTTTAACATAAATTAAGAATTAAATTTCCGATTAACTTCAAATCATTTATACATACATACATACATACATATATATATATATATATATATATATATATATATATATGTATGTATGTATGTATGTATGTATCAAATCTGTAAATATATACTTATTACGAATCAAGTCATACTTCAGAAATTTAAATCATTTTATTTTCCCGAACAAAAGTATAGCAAACCTACAGAATGGTCTCTCAACTTAGAAACTTGGAAATGAATGTCGATGAAGCGGCCGCCATCACCGAAATTATTTTCCAATGACAGAAGAGGAGAGTACTGATTTAAACTTTGAGATTCTTTGGAAACAATTTTCTATTCAAAAATACTTTTAAACAACAAACATTTTAAACCTTAAAACCAAATTTTGAAATCACCGAAAATTTAAATTCTCAAATTCTTAATTTAAATTCGTTTAAATTCCAAATCAATTTATAAACCAAGTTTAATAATTTTGTTTATTTATATCATCATATGGCAATAGTAATTGGTTTACAGAATAATAAATGAAAATCAAAACTAAATCAATTACCTATTTAACTTCATAAAATTATATGTATAAATAATATAATCATACAAAATTATTTCCTTTATTGAATTTGAAAAGAATATTGTGTCGGCATGCTCTGTCCAAGTGTTTGGAATTCCAATAGATAACGTTGATCAGACGAATCGATCGAAATCCCAAATCAACAATAACAACTCAAACAACACAACATATAAAATGATTTATATAAATTACAAAACACTGCCTCACTCGATGATTCCAGAAATGGATTTCAAAACAAAGATAGATATCCACATTAGAGGAATTCAAATCGAAGAGAATTTAAGCTAAGAAGATATGCTTGAATGGGAGAAAAATAAATTTCAAAGAGAGAAAAGAATGAATAGACTTATATAAATCGCAAGAAACCTTTAACCAGGTCAACTGTGATTTCAAGAGTAAGATTGATGTCTAATTCTGAGGCAAATCGACATCTGGACACAAAAGAATAGAATTCGGGCATAGCAAGAGGTAATAGCATCTAAACCGACAATATACAAATCTCCAGTGAATCAATGATCATTATAAAAGAGTTTCATCCCTTTACAAATCATATAGTTAAGCTATGGGGTGCTCCAGAATCAAGTAAATACGAAGAGGGAGAGAAAGGAATGGATTTCAGAATGAATGAGGAAGTTCCAAAGTTCAAGAAAGCTGGTTCAAAGATGTAATGACCCGATATTTTCAATAATTCGCATCTGCACATGTTGGACTTGAATTGCTCAAAATACCGAATTGTAAAAATAAATCTGGCAAATCTCATAATATACAATAGAAAAATAATGACAGATCACGGACACAGAGTAATATAATGCAGCAGAAGCAAAGAGATAGTATTTCATGAAGCTACTACGTAAATACATCAGAGTTGAACAAGATACAGCAGAAGTAACAAGATGATAATCAAGTACAAAGCTGAATACAACCTTGGAATCAACTGGATGGCTGAGAGTGAAACAGATGGCTGGATCTTCAAGCAAAGCTCCAACTCTGAAGGTGCTCTCTAATGTTGTATCACTCAGTCTGACCCGAGCGTAAAGCAAAACAAAAAACACTCGAGTGAGGGCATACATACTTATACAATGTAAACCAACTCAAATGAACTGTAATAAAAGGTGCAAGTAACTTAAAGGATGCCTAGGGCCACCCATCCTCTAAGGATCCGTTAAAATATTTACTATGTAGTAATATTTCTGCGACGAACCGAAAATCTGTACCCTTTGAATCTACAATAATCCACACATGTCCGACCGAAAAAGCGCAGACCGACGGAAAGTCAAGAGGAAGAAAAGAAGAGAGAAGAAGAGAAGAGAAGAAAGAGAGAAGATAGAACCAAACAGAACAATACAGAATCTCACATCGCAGCGGAAAATATATAATATCATAACAATGATCTTTACAAAACAGAAACTGTATATATATATGCAATCAATCAGAGTTCAACAATTAATCAATAGTTATCAGCTGGATTAGTTATAATAACCTGTCCTCACAAATGCTGATAATAACAACAACTAAGCACAACGGATAATCAATAATCAAAACAGATATGCGAATACGAAATGAAGATCTCCAGTAATTCTGCTGGAGCTACAAAAGCACTAAATCTGAATCTGTAAATGTACTGCATCTGACCCGAGCATTGAAAGGGAAGAACGCCCAGATCAGTCTGGTAAACCAGCGCGAGAAACACACTCAACTGAATTTGTTAAATTACCAAAACTTTTCATTTATCAAAACAAAAGTATCTCGTAAGACAAGTCCACACATAAACACGGACATGTTTTTACCTTACGATAACTAAATCATTTCTTTCATATCAAACCCTTTTATATTATACTAGTGTCTAATATATACAAATAATATTAATCATAGTCGAAATGGTTGCCCACATAGCATTTCGAGGCTATTCATTACGCCTTTACAAACAAAATCGCAGCTCTTAGTGGGTTTTATATTTCCATACAAATGACCAGATGAAGGGACTACCTTCCGGTAGTACACCTCTACAAGAATGTACCGAGGACCATCACAAAGGATCCTCTACCAACACAAGACCGACCCACCTCTATAACTAGATGGTATTGATTATATCATCCTTCGGTTGTTACCGACCTTTACCGAGGGCCCTCTAGCATACAAACCACAATAATCAGATACACGACGCCATAGCGTGCAAAGATATATCTAGAAGAGGATGATCATATCCTAATGGGAATGACCCACTTGGCCCTCATGCATCTAACCCTGTTTTGGACATTTACGGTTGATGATGCCTGATGAGGTAACGATTACGTTTCACCGTCACATATCACATCACTTTGAATGCCACACGGCCATTTCCATTGACTACTAATTGCCTTCCACAAAAATACAACCTTTAAACTCATATGTCTCAAGGAGGGTGTTAATCTTAGAGAAGTTGCCTTCTCCGCCACCACTGATGTACGTTTGAAAAAACCAATGTTCGTAATCTTTAGAAATGCAATGTCAGACAAACATCCATACAAGTTGTCCAGGAACAGGACAAATCGAAGGTACTTTCCTACCATATCCTGTCGGGAAATCCCTAGGATTGTTTGCGAATGGTTCTCGCATTGGATATTTCATAATGAAGAGACCACTACTACTGGATGCATATTGGGATTTTAAATCCAAACAATCAACAAGCAGTCTATCACTATGATAATCTAGAATAACTATATCATCAATAAGAAACCTGCACAATCGTCGCATATACATTGGTCCGAAGTGGTTTTTAGATAAATCTGATCTCGGTCTCTTCGCACCAACAACGCAAAAGCGTTTCTTAGCCTCACACAGAAACTAAGTCTCATAGACTTATCACATCTCCAACTTTCAACTTGCTATCCTTCGGGCCAAGAAGGAAGCTCGATAGATTAGAGTAATACTCTATACTATATGAATCAACATCCTCAACACAAACGATAATCAAGCCCACACAGAAAGCTACATACTAAGTGTACGACTAAGTAGTTCCCACATCAAGTCGAGGAACTAAAATTTGGCAAAGTTTGATTGTTGGTTATTTATCTATCAAAACAAACAAACAAATATTCAGCACCGTATGCAATCACTAGACCCTTTTAATTAATCTTTTATTAATTAAACCATTTGCTAAATATTCACTTCAAATTATCTTTAAAAAGATATATCTCTAAACCATTTCAACTTCTATATTTGAAAACATTTCCATACGGTTATTTAATAATAAGTAATTCAAAATTCAATTTATTTTCAACACATAGAAAATATTATATATACTTAAATCACGATTATGTATATATTTTATTCTTTAAGGAAAACGTTATCTTTAAACACATTTAATTGGGTCAAAACGAAGGTTGCGTAAAACATCGTTACGACAACCCAAAATCACTAGTATAGGGATTCGTAAATAAGATAGATATATAAATCCCAATACTATATAAAAACATTTCCTTTCGAAATCATTTACTATAACGATAGTGTTATAGTCCATCATTTCCTTATTTCTCGAAAATGTCTATTTCAACAATGTTGAAATCTATGGTTTCGATACTTAACACATTTTAAAACAACTTTAAAACCGTTTTACTCCATTTAAAATATCACTTGCCAAAATATTTATTCAACTTAAATGATTATTATTCACTGTCCAAAATCGTGAATATAAATCGTTTACCAAATTTAATATTATTTCAACATTTAATTTAAAGGATAATTCACTGTCTAAATTCGTGAATATAAATCTCTAACCAAATTCAACGCTTTTACATATTTAATTAAATGATTATCCATTGTCCAAAATCGTGAATATATCTCCTTTAATAAGCTTCCATATTTACTTATCAAATTAATTGATTTCGGATTTATAAACAATGTTTATAAATTCGCATCCTTATTTTATAAAACTTCAATTTACAAAATTCCTTTACTAACCAGTTCCATTTATAACACAATTTTATACCAAAAAGCCAAATTATAAGTTAATTACTTATAAATCATTTATTTTACAAAATTATTCATTTTATAACTTCACAATTATAAATCCTATTCGCTTATGAAATCCATTTATAACCTCATTTTAACACTTCCAAAACTCCTTCTAAAATTCCATCATTTTGATTTATAAAATTCAATTTTATAAATCTTATACATAAAACAGTTTATAATAAATCGAAAATCTCAAAATAAACTATTTTATAAAATCATTAACTCCATATTTCAAAAATCACATTTCAGTTATATTTCCTAAAGCATCATAATTTTTATGACATAAAAATTATAACATTTATTCATTCAAAATAAATTCAATTCCTTTACAATTCAAAAATCAATAAAACGTTTATGTAACGACCCGTATTTTACGTGTCGATAAATCGTAGAATTTGCAGGTTGTTAGTGTTGTTTGTGATGTCTCTAGCTCGAGTCGTTTAGAAGTTGACCCGGGTGAAGTAATGAGTCGTGACCGACTCATGGGCATGACCGAGTTAAGGCTTGAGGCGTGACCGACTCATAGGCATAGCAGAGTTAGGCGACTTAGAGATGGACCGACCCAGGAAAGTAGCCGACTTAAGGGGATAGGTCGTTTGGATGTTAGGTCGTTGGGGAGTCTAGTAAGCGACCTAAGAGTTAACGAGTCAGCGACCTACGTGTTAGTGAGTCAGTTGTTGGCGAGTTAAGTATGTCAACGACCTAAGAAAAGTTAGGTCGTTGAACGACTTAAGGGAGTGTTAGGCCGCTGGGCAAGTTGAGTCGCGTGAGCGACTTAGTGTTAGGGATGCCGTGTATTAAGTCGGCAGGACTTGAGTCGTTAGCGACTTATAGATAGCTTGGGCAGGAGTTAGGTCAGCATTGTTGAGTCGTAAGTCGTTGTGTTAGGTCGGCAAGGAGTTGAGTCGGCAGGGTCTTAGGTCGTAGGTCGGCATGCTAGTTAAGTCGTCAGGCGACCTAGGACTTAGGAAATGCGGCAGTGTGTTGAGTCGTGTGACAGTTGGGTCGGCAGTACGTTGAGTCGTTAGGTCGGCCTGTGTTTTAGGTCGCGTCTGGGTTAAGTCGTAAGTCGGCCTTGGTTGTATGTTGTGTTGGTTAGGTCGTAGGTCGTAGGGGCTGATGAGTCGGCAACGACTCATAGTTAGGTCGGGGACGACCTAAGGGGCGACGACCTAAGGGGTTTCCAGCCTATAAATAGAGGGGTTTGGCTCACTTTTTGGCACCGGTTTTTGAAGCGACGAAGTGCTGCCATTTTGAAGACTCGACTACAACATTTCTTCATCTTCTTTTCTCCATTCCAATCAAGTGTTAGCATCCATCCAAGATCGAAGATTTAGATTGAAGATTCAAGTGCCAAAGTTGAAGATCTTCATCCGTTCGAGCTAGATTTCATCAATTGAAGCGAGATATTGCCGGATCAAACCTTGATCTTCGCTGTCCAGATCTGAAGTGTGTAGTTTTTGTAGTGTTTGGGTGATTTGGTGAGTGGTAGTTATCTCTCACGCGGATCCAAAGGAGTATATGGGATTGGTGATATGTTTATGTGTTAAAGTTAGCGTTTTCTCGCATTTTCCTTAAGTCTGCATGTAGATCCATCATATTTGAAAATGTTTATCTATAGAAGCTATTTAACAAGTATTAGAGACAAAACCCATGTTTTAGATTTGATAGATTTATGCTAAAAACTATGATTTCACATATGTTGGACTTTTGCTCACTTAATTACGAAATTGCCATTATAGTTGATATTGCTTAATATATCTTGTTTGAATGCTTGAATGTTTGAATGAATGCTAGATTTGATTGTTTCCAAGTTAGCTAGTAGTTGATTTGGAACAAGGTGATTGAAGATGATTCAAAAGCTACGGAAGAAGGCTCTTGAATGGTGAAAGCTGCTTAAGGCATATGTAGCGGATGTTGAAGCTCATATGTATGATGTTGAGATGGAACTTTGCCATGATGCGATGAGGCAAACCATGTTGTTGAGTTGAGATCTTGCTTTGATGTGATGAAGCGAGGCATGTTGATATCTTGAAGGGTAGTTCAAGTATGATGTGAGTCTTGGCTTAATCCAGGCAGGGATCATTCCAAGCATGTTGATAACTTGAAGGGTAGTTCAAGTTGGTTGATAATGGAGCTGCTCAAGAGGTAGCTTGGGCTAGGTTGAGAATAGTCGTCGAGGAGGATGACTAGGAGGCTTGGACTTTATCGTTGTTGAAGGTTCTAGCAAACTTAAAGCAAGGGTACATAGGGACGCCTAAAAGACTACAGGAAGGTAGTCGAGTACTCTGGGCCAAGAAGATAAGTCCTAGGCACAAGGCAGTGTGCGGAGTTTTGTCTAGAACCGGGGTTACCATTAGCCCTTGACAGATGGCTCAGGAAGGAGTCGGTCATTCAATTAACGGTGATTTCGAAGCAAGGTTAACAGTGATAGCCAGAGTCATGGATGTTTGGTTGTATTATCATTCGGCTTCAAGAGCGGTGTTTTCTGGGTGCTTATCTGATCTTGGTTTAGGCCTTGGGGGTTTGTATTTGGAAAACATCGTCCTTGACTCGAGTGGTATTCGCTTTACCTTAATTGTCTATGTTGTTATGCTTGCTTCTCCTTAGTGTATGTCTGGGGCTATCACTGAAGAAAGAGGTGGAGTGGGATGGTTTGGTTCCTATTCCTTTATTTCCTTATGCTCTTTTGGTATGCTTGATTGTTAATTTACTGCTCACTAAGACTTTGTCTGACTCAAGGTTTTATGTCTCCTCTTATTACCTTGGGCTGTTCATCCATGTTTGGGATGGGCAGACTAGGTAGCAGGTGGCAGGTGCTGTGCTTAGAGTAGAGTTTTCCGTTGATGATGGCGAAGACGAGCAGGAGGCTATGCATATTATTTTCTTATATGTACTGGGTATCCGCTGCTGTATTTGATGAGTGCTTGTAGTGAGGTCTTGATGTATGGATTTGTTGAGATGATTGTATAAAACCTCTGTGATGCTTATATGATGATTTTCTGTTATGAGACTTCACTATATATTTCTCTATTGTATTTTATCCATGCGCTGTGAGTTACGATAGAGATTCTGCGATTTTATTTTACCCTGACTATCGTCCACGGCTGCCTGGCACACCTTTCAGCGCTCTATTCTCTTGTTTTGGTGCGGGAGCCATGGGCGGTCGTCACATTTGGTATCAGAGCTTTGGTTAATCGATTTCAGCCAACGCTCGCTGACGTAACTACGTATGAGAGACGTAATTGTATTTTGATGGATGATTACTATATATAATATAGTAGCCTAGAAGGATTTGAACTCCTTATGCAGTTGTTTCTTAAGGTGTTCTAATCATTCTTATTACAGATATTAAGGATGAGTCGAAGAGGGAGACCAGCTGCAAGGGAAAGCCGTGCTGATGAAGGAGCTGTTGATTATGGAACTATGTTCGAAGCGATGATGACTTCGATCATGAGAAGGATACCAGCTTCAGGATCATCAGTGGATGTGGGAGTTCAAGTTCAAGCTCCAAGACCGGTGGATTTTGCTAAGCTTTGCACGGATTATACTTCTCTTGGAGGAAAAGTTTTCTTGGGGACGGAGTCGACTATTGAGGTGCAGAGATGGATTGATGCTTGCAAAAGGATCTTTGGTGACTTAGGGATTGAGGATGCAACTAAGAGAAAGCTTGCATCGAGACAGCTTCAGGGAAGAGCTGCTGATTGGTGGAATTCTATCACCATAGATACACCAGAAGAAGAGATTACTTGGGAGCAATTCCAAGTTAGATTTGAAGCTAAGTTCATCTCTACTTCCCAGAAATCTGTCTTGTTTAAGAGGTTTGTGGAGCTCAAGCAAGGGGGAAGGCCTGTTCTTGAGTATATTTCTGAGTTTGAAGCTTTGTCCAAGTATGCCAGATCGTACATTGATTCTCCCTATCAGAAGAATGAGAAGTTTGTGACTGGTCTGGATGCTTATCTTGGGAGGCAGTTAGTGGATCATTTGGACGATCCATTTGAGAAGCTTGTGGAGAAAGCCCTTAGGCATGAGAGTTTGTTTCCTAAGGAAAGTTCTGTTGTTGCTGTAACCAGGGAAGGATCTAAACCACACCAGAATGGCAATAAGAGGAGGAAGCAGCAGCAGCAGAAGGGTAAGGATGGCCAGAAGAAGCCGAAAGGCGAAGTGACTTGTTATAACTGCCAACAGAAGGGCCATCTTTACAAAGATTGTAAGAATCCCAAAGTGCTGGGAAAGTGTTACAACTGTGATAAGCTGGGACATATCAAGAAGGATTGTCCAGAACCGAGGAAAGATAGGCAGGTTGTGCAAGCCTATGCTTTGGGGGCTGTTCCATCGTCTTCGAAAGCTCCTACTGCTGAAGAAAAGGGGAAGAGTGTGGTGGTTCAAGGTACTCTTTCTATTTGTGGTGTTCCAGTTAGAGTGTTGTTTGATACTGGAGCGTCGCATTCTTTTGTTTGTGATGATTTGGTAAGCCGGTTAGGTATGAAACCGGATATTGTTGATAGGCCATTGGTTGTGACTAATCCGGTAGGGGGTTCGTCATGTTTGTGTATGATATGCCGTGGTCTAGTTGTGTCGAGTAATGATTGCTCGTTTGTTTGTGATTGCTTTGTCCTGAACTTTGCGGGGTTCGGAATTATTTTGGGTATGGACTGGCTTAGGAAGTATGCGGCTAGGATTGATTGTGAGAGGCTTGAGGTGACAGTCGGGAATGTGGAAGGGCGAAAGGTTGTGATACGATGTAAGCATGAAGAAGGCGTCTTCATGAGCTTCATGTATTCGCTAGTTGTTCCACGGGATGGACTGTCATCGGTGCCTATTGTGAATGAGTTTGAGAATGTCTTTGAGGAAGTCAAAGGGTTGCCGCCGCATAGGGAGATCGAGTTTCGTATCGATCTAGTTGAGGGAGCCAGACCTGTTGTGATGCCTCTTAGGCGGATGGCACCGAGGGAGCAGCAAGAGCTGAAGGTGCAAGTTGATGACCTTTTGCAGAAAGGATTCATTCGGAGAAGTGTGTCCGAATGGGGTGCGCCAGTTGTGTTCGCAACCAAAGCGGATGGATCGTTGAGGTTGTGTGTGGATTATCGTGAGCTGAATAAGGTGACTAAGAAGAACAAGTATCCATTGCCGAGAATAGATGACTTGTTTGATCAGCTTCACGAGGCTAAGGTGTTTTCTCAGATGGATTTGGCAACGGGATTTCACCAGTTGAGAGTGGCGAAGGATAGTGTGCCGAAGACTGCTTTCAGGACACCATCCGGGTTTTATGAGTGGCTGGTAATGCCGTTTGGATTGACTAACGCACCAGCATATTTTGTGGATCTTATGAATAGAGTGTTCAGAGATCAGTTGAATAGGTTCGTGCTTGTGTTCGTGGATGATATTCTGATTTATTCCAGAACTGAGGGAGAGCACAAGACACACTTGAGGGTTGTTTTGGGGATCTTACGGAAACATCAGCTGAAGGCTAAGTTTTCGAAGTGTCACTTCTGGAAGAGTGAAGTGAGGTTCTTAGGCCATGTTATCTCTGGAAATGGAATAGCGGTTGATCCCGCTAAGGTGGCAGTGATCCAGGATTGGGTTAGACCTAAGAATGCATCTGATGTGAGAAGTTTTCTTGGATTAGCAGGATATTATCGTCGGTTTATCAAAGACTTTTCCAAGATAGCTGCACCGTTAACAGGATTGACAAAGAAGAACCAGGTGTTCAGATGGGATGATAAGTGTGAGCAAGCTTTTGTAATCCTGAAAGAGCGATTGACGAGTGCTCCTGTTTTGACTATTCCAAGTGGGAATGATGAGATGGTGGTTTACACCGATGCATGTGGCACTGGACTAGGAGCGGTGCTAATGCAGAAGCATAAAGTTGTTGCGTATGCTAGTCGACAACTAAAGCCGCATGAAAGGAATTATCCGACTCATGATTTGGAGTTAGCGGCGATTGTGTTTGCTTTGAAGATATGGAGACATTACCTATTGGGAGTTAGATTCGAGTTGTTTACAGATCATAAGTCGTTAAAGTATCTGTTCTCCCAAAAGGATTTGAATCTTCGACAGCAACGGTGGCTAGAGTTCCTAGCATCATATGATTTTGGTATAGCCTATACTCCAGGGAAAGGTAACGCAGTGGCTGATGCGTTAAGTCGAAGACATGCAGGTTTGGGAGCCATGTTTTCGGAATGGAAGAGTCTTGAGTATTTGGCTGAGTTTGATTTCAGGCCCAGAAGTGAATTGGAACCTGAGATGTTGGCAAACTTATCAATAAGGCCTACTCTTGTGGAAAGAATTGGCGAGGGTCAAAAGCAAGACGATAAGCTTGTCAAGGTTATCCGAGATTTGGAATCTGGATTGGACCCAGAGAAGAATAAAGGATTTGAAGTCGATCGAGAGGGTTGGCTTCGAAAGCAAGGGCGACTAGTTGTTCCCGATGTAGATGGATTGAGAGATGAAGTTCTGAGGGAGAGTCATCACTCGAAGTTGACAATTCATCCAGGTGGAAATAAGATGTATCGGGATATGAAGAGAACCTACTACTGGGAAGGTATGAAGAAGGATGTTGGAAATTTTATTTCCAAGTGTATGAATTGCCAGTTGGTGAAAGCTGAGCAGAAGAAGCCCAGTGGATTGCTTCAGCCATTAGAGGTTCCTACATGGAAGTGGGAGCAGGTGTCGATGGATTTTATCGATGGTCTACCTAGGACAAGAGCGGGAAATGAAGGGATTTGGGTCATCGTAGATCGTTTGACCAAGAGTGCAAGATTCATTCCTGTTCGATCGACTAGGACTGCATCGAAGTTGGCTGAGTTGTATGTTAAGTGGATAGTTCGTTTCCATGGTGTTCCGAAGAGTATAGTGAGCGATCGAGACCCATTGTTCACTAGTAGATTTTGGAAGAGCTTCCAGGAAGTTTTGGGAACCGAGTTGTGTTTGAGTACAGCTTATCACCCTCAAACAGATGGTCAGACTGAGAGAGTCAACCGAGTTTTGGAAGATCTTCTTAGAGCATGTGTTTTGGACTTCGGAGGATCATGGGAAGATCACCTTCATTTGGTGGAGTTTGCTTATAACAACAGTTATCAGTCGAGTATTGGTATGGCACCATATGAGGCATTATATGGAAGACCGTGTAACTCTCCGACATGTTGGTTGGAAACGGGAGAAAAGCTGATGCTTGGGCCAGAGATGATTCGTCAAACTACGGATTGTATAGAGATCATTCGGCAACGAATGAGGGCAGCCCAGGATCGTCAGAAGAGTTATGCAGATAATCGTCGAAAGGATTTGGAATTCGATGTGGGTGATATGGTTTTTGTGAAGATTTCCCCATTGAAGAATGTTGTTAGATTCGGGAAGAAAGGGAAATTGACTCCGAGATTTGTTGGACCATTTCCGATTATCGAGCGAATTGGAAAGCTCGCTTATAGATTGGAGTTACCGGAAAAGATGGCGGGTGTGCACAATGTTTTTCATGTATCTTATCTACGGAAGTATGTGCACGACCCAACTACGGTGGTTTCTGCTGATAGCTGTGAAGACTTGGAGGTTGATCCTGTTGTTTCGAGACCTCGTAAGCCGCTTCGTATTGTTGAAACCGATACGAAACAGCTTAGGAGGAAGACGATTACGTTGCTCAAGGTACAATGGAGTGATGATGTTAACGACTGTACGTGGGAGGAGGAAGAGAGGATGAAGGCAGCTCATCCCGGACTCTTCGAGGTATGGCCCTAAAGTGTCGTGACATCTCATGAATTTGTAGCTTGTTCTAAGTCATAGAATTCTGCATGCTAGGATAGAATTGGATGCATGATCTGTTGATTGCTATGGATGGTAGGCATGCGGAATATCTTTGATTTCTGTTGATTGCTTGGAATTTCGGGGGCGAAATTCCTAAGGGGGAGAGAATGTAACGACCCGTATTTTACGTGTCGATAAATCGTAGAATTTGCAGGTTGTTAGTGTTGTTTGTGATGTCTCTAGCTCGAGTCGTTTAGAAGTTGACCCGGGTGAAGTAATGAGTCGTGACCGACTCATGGGCATGACCGAGTTAAGGCTTGAGGCGTGACCGACTCATAGGCATAGCAGAGTTAGGCGACTTAGAGATGGACCGACCCAGGAAAGTAGCCGACTTAAGGGGATAGGTCGTTTGGATGTTAGGTCGTTGGGGAGTCTAGTAAGCGACCTAAGAGTTAACGAGTCAGCGACCTACGTGTTAGTGAGTCAGTTGTTGGCGAGTTAAGTATGTCAACGACCTAAGAAAAGTTAGGTCGTTGAACGACTTAAGGGAGTGTTAGGCCGCTGGGCAAGTTGAGTCGCGTGAGCGACTTAGTGTTAGGGATGCCGTGTATTAAGTCGGCAGGACTTGAGTCGTTAGCGACTTATAGATAGCTTGGGCAGGAGTTAGGTCAGCATTGTTGAGTCGTAAGTCGTTGTGTTAGGTCGGCAAGGAGTTGAGTCGGCAGGGTCTTAGGTCGTAGGTCGGCATGCTAGTTAAGTCGTCAGGCGACCTAGGACTTAGGAAATGCGGCAGTGTGTTGAGTCGTGTGACAGTTGGGTCGGCAGTACGTTGAGTCGTTAGGTCGGCCTGTGTTTTAGGTCGCGTCTGGGTTAAGTCGTAAGTCGGCCTTGGTTGTATGTTGTGTTGGTTAGGTCGTAGGTCGTAGGGGCTGATGAGTCGGCAACGACTCATAGTTAGGTCGGGGACGACCTAAGGGGCGACGACCTAAGGGGTTTCCAGCCTATAAATAGAGGGGTTTGGCTCACTTTTTGGCACCGGTTTTTGAAGCGACGAAGTGCTGCCATTTTGAAGACTCGACTACAACATTTCTTCATCTTCTTTTCTCCATTCCAATCAAGTGTTAGCATCCATCCAAGATCGAAGATTTAGATTGAAGATTCAAGTGCCAAAGTTGAAGATCTTCATCCGTTCGAGCTAGATTTCATCAATTGAAGCGAGATATTGCCGGATCAAACCTTGATCTTCGCTGTCCAGATCTGAAGTGTGTAGTTTTTGTAGTGTTTGGGTGATTTGGTGAGTGGTAGTTATCTCTCACGCGGATCCAAAGGAGTATATGGGATTGGTGATATGTTTATGTGTTAAAGTTAGCGTTTTCTCGCATTTTCCTTAAGTCTGCATGTAGATCCATCATATTTGAAAATGTTTATCTATAGAAGCTATTTAACAAGTATTAGAGACAAAACCCATGTTTTAGATTTGATAGATTTATGCTAAAAACTATGATTTCACATATGTTGGACTTTTGCTCACTTAATTACGAAATTGCCATTATAGTTGATATTGCTTAATATATCTTGTTTGAATGCTTGAATGTTTGAATGAATGCTAGATTTGATTGTTTCCAAGTTAGCTAGTAGTTGATTTGGAACAAGGTGATTGAAGATGATTCAAAAGCTACGGAAGAAGGCTCTTGAATGGTGAAAGCTGCTTAAGGCATATGTAGCGGATGTTGAAGCTCATATGTATGATGTTGAGATGGAACTTTGCCATGATGCGATGAGGCAAACCATGTTGTTGAGTTGAGATCTTGCTTTGATGTGATGAAGCGAGGCATGTTGATATCTTGAAGGGTAGTTCAAGTATGATGTGAGTCTTGGCTTAATCCAGGCAGGGATCATTCCAAGCATGTTGATAACTTGAAGGGTAGTTCAAGTTGGTTGATAATGGAGCTGCTCAAGAGGTAGCTTGGGCTAGGTTGAGAATAGTCGTCGAGGAGGATGACTAGGAGGCTTGGACTTTATCGTTGTTGAAGGTTCTAGCAAACTTAAAGCAAGGGTACATAGGGACGCCTAAAAGACTACAGGAAGGTAGTCGAGTACTCTGGGCCAAGAAGATAAGTCCTAGGCACAAGGCAGTGTGCGGAGTTTTGTCTAGAACCGGGGTTACCATTAGCCCTTGACAGATGGCTCAGGAAGGAGTCGGTCATTCAATTAACGGTGATTTCGAAGCAAGGTTAACAGTGATAGCCAGAGTCATGGATGTTTGGTTGTATTATCATTCGGCTTCAAGAGCGGTGTTTTCTGGGTGCTTATCTGATCTTGGTTTAGGCCTTGGGGGTTTGTATTTGGAAAACATCGTCCTTGACTCGAGTGGTATTCGCTTTACCTTAATTGTCTATGTTGTTATGCTTGCTTCTCCTTAGTGTATGTCTGGGGCTATCACTGAAGAAAGAGGTGGAGTGGGATGGTTTGGTTCCTATTCCTTTATTTCCTTATGCTCTTTTGGTATGCTTGATTGTTAATTTACTGCTCACTAAGACTTTGTCTGACTCAAGGTTTTATGTCTCCTCTTATTACCTTGGGCTGTTCATCCATGTTTGGGATGGGCAGACTAGGTAGCAGGTGGCAGGTGCTGTGCTTAGAGTAGAGTTTTCCGTTGATGATGGCGAAGACGAGCAGGAGGCTATGCATATTATTTTCTTATATGTACTGGGTATCCGCTGCTGTATTTGATGAGTGCTTGTAGTGAGGTCTTGATGTATGGATTTGTTGAGATGATTGTATAAAACCTCTGTGATGCTTATATGATGATTTTCTGTTATGAGACTTCACTATATATTTCTCTATTGTATTTTATCCATGCGCTGTGAGTTACGATAGAGATTCTGCGATTTTATTTTACCCTGACTATCGTCCACGGCTGCCTGGCACACCTTTCAGCGCTCTATTCTCTTGTTTTGGTGCGGGAGCCATGGGCGGTCGTCACAGTTTATTTCCAAAATCACTTTAAAATCCTTTTAAATTTAGAAATCATCACTTTAACATTTTTATATTATCAAAATTGGCCAAATGCTGCAACAGCACTAAATACATCAATCACAGCATCCAAAACATCATATACCATATGATAACAGCATATATCACAATATCTGTAAATAAATCCATACTGTTGAGGAATCCAGTTGAATCCCTCCAACCTGTCACTTGTAACAAATATACATATTAGAATATGTGTACAATGTCTGATTCAAGGCAGACGTGCATACAAAGGGTCATCCGCTCATCTACGGGAACATATAGGGTCATCTACTCCACCAGGCACGTATATATCCAAATACCAATCAATATATCATCACCAATCATCAATCATCATAAATAATATTTATTCTCACTTATATAAAAATATCAGTGAGTCAGAAAGAGTGAGTTGTACTCGCATTGCTTATAGTTGTTGCGATAGCGATTTATTCCGATTAAAATTAAACAAGCGTTTAATTTCAACCGAAATTTTCACTAGCTCAAATAAATACCAATCTAGCTCCATAATGTAGTGCTTGTCAATACAGACCCAATGCAATTCATTTCGTGTGAAACGGAGCTCGTGTGACAAAGATATCAATTTTTAAAGTTCGTACAAATTATATATAATAAAATTTACAAATTTCTTTTTATTTCCAAACCCTGAAATCAAATATGGCCATGCCTCTTGCTTCCAAAAATATGAGCAGTGATTAGCTTCTTCAACATCTCAGGTAATTCACGTACAAGAATAACTCATGTGCCACCATTTTTAATTGAATTTTCACCAACTCCTCGCTCGACTAGACGTCGATCAGCCACCATCGTTCGACTCACTTACGCAAGCACCACCCTTGGCCTCGAGAACGTCGAGCTCGGCTTAGTATTTGCGTAGAAAATCACGCATGAAGGTAGCACGAATGTGCCCCCTTTTCTCTTCCCCTCGTCGATGATAACGCAGATCGACCGTTGGATTTGTCGATCATGATGTGCTCTACAAGTTTGCAGTTGAAAGTTTTTTGAATCGATTGACGGATTTGGAGATAATCGAGGGGGAAGGTTAGATTTTTCTGGCCATTGAAAAGCTAGAGGCAGCTAGCCCTAACTTGTTAGAGTTTGGTGAAAAATGAATAAAATATTGTCCTTTTATAGAAAATTACGCGACACTATTTGTAACAACCCTGTATTTTGTAATTATTTTATTGTATATTTTAATTTTTTTATGTAAGATTTTGATTTAAAAACTTATTTTAATTATTTGAAATGATTAAATTTATTATTTAAATATAATCTTGATTTTTATATGAGTTATAATTCCAAAATTTTGTAAGTTGAATATTTGTCTGAAATGCTGATTTTGGTCAAAATAGTCAAACTGTGATTTTCAACTTAAAATTTTAAAAGTTTAAAAATTCAAATTTTTTTCTTTTATTATGAAAGTACATAAAATTATAAAAGCACCACTTTTCGTTTCGTTGAAATCGGATGTAAATTGTGAAAGTTATACCCTTTACAATATTGTGCGTATATAGGGTTATTTAACAATGACTATTTTAAATTGTATAAATTACATCTTCTTTGTTATATTTTATTTTAATATGTGATAATATGTTATATTATGTATATTTTGACTTTTAAGTATTTTTGAAATGATAATATAATTTTTCTAAAGTTTATTTGAATTTATTTCAATTTATAAAGCCTAGTTTGGTATTTACTGCATTTTTCTTTATTTAAAATTCTATTTAATTAAAATTTAATTATTTATTTAACCTTGAAAATGCTTTAAATAAATTAATTTAATTCAACTTTCCACTTCATAATAATTTTATAATGAAACGTATAATTTTCCAAGACTAACAGTGATTTATGCACAATTTTAGAACACGGTTTGGTGTTTTTAAGGCATTTTCTTCATTATTTTATATTTTTTTTCAAATTATACTATTTGTTACCTCATATTTCTAATTGATTTCGGTTTGTAAAGTATTTTCTCCTGAAATTTTGTTTATGTAAAGTTTTAAAAGGAAAAGAATATGGAAGATTGTAAATCACTTTGAAACGTAAGCCCTTTTATTTGCCCAAACCCTTCATTTCCTTAAACTCCTCAATTAATTGCCTTATCCATGTAAAACCCTAATGTAGCCGTCATCTCATTAGGTTTTCACGTGAAAAAAAAAGATCATTTTCATTTGTTTCTCACGGCTTCAAAGATCTGGTAATGGCTTCCCTTCCTTTTTCTTACTTTTCTACTTGTTTTCCCTAAATTTTAAATTTTTTCATTTATTTAAAGACTTTGGCTTTTGTTTTCTTAAAAATCTAATTTCGGAAATTTTCTTGAAATGATTTCTGATCATTTGTCCAAATAAAAATAAACAATGTCTGAAAATTTGATTTGGATAAAAAGTGTAACTTTAATAGAAATTCTAAATTTTATAATTCTAAAGGAAAAATTTTCATCTTGAACTGTATACAATTGTGTAACATTTGTTTCACTTTTGTTTTGGTCAGATTTGTTGTATACTTTTTTTTTTTAAAAAAAGTTAGTAATAATTAGTGTGAAACGGGAAATAAACTTTACATTTCTTTTACATATGTTTACATCTGTTTCTTAACTTTATATTTAACAATCAATTGGATGAAGCTAAATCAAATGTTATTAATTATGGTACAATAGCTATTAAATTTTGGTTTAAAGTGATGGTTTATTTTCCTAATAGAAACGTTAGTATTTTAAATTTATTTAATAAGAGAAACAAAATAATTTGTACGTTATCTAATAAGAGAAACAAAATAATTTGAACGTTACTTTGGGCATATATTTAATTGTTGCTATTGCCTTTTCGTTGTCTATTTGATTTTTTTTTCTTGCGTTAACAATGCAAAGTTTTCAGCCGTATATTCTCTTTTGAGAATCCAAAATCTTGCTCAAATCTTGCCTTAAATCATTTCCGTGTGTGAATTATTTCTTTCCCTCTTGCCTCCCATACGTTTCCACCTATTGGATAGAATTGAATGCCTTAATTGCCTCTACCGTTTAAGCATTTTTCTCTTGCCTGCCCTCTACATAAATTTGTGAGCAAATGTTAATATATATTTCACGTTCAAAAGTTCCATACCATAAATTATTCATTTTGCTTCCATCAAAATTTGCGTAAGCATCTCCTGAAGGTATGAACCGGCGCATGCTTTTACTTTCATTTTTTTTCTCTCTCTTTTTTTTCCTTTCTTTCTTCTTTTCACTCTTGTTTTATTTCATTTGTTCTCCTTTCATTGTTTTGCTTTGGGTTGATGATACAAAATCATATCTTGGCTATCTTTCAACTCAAATCAAAAGTCATGAAATTGTGCTTGTCGTGCCTTTGGAGTCGTGCTTGTATGTTGTTTTGGTCTCTAGTTTTGAAAAAGGTGAGTCTTTCTCACTCTGACATATATACTTATGAAAAGTGGATTGATGACAAGTGTTTAGTAATGTAAAATGTTTATGCAAGTTAATGATTATCATATGATATGCTATGCCGTGTTATTACCATGTTATTACCATGTTAAAACTGTTAATTTTCACTTGACATCTGATATATGACTGTATATTGTGATATTGACATTGTTTATATTATTTCTGTATATGATCATACTGCAAGTTCCCTGTTAGGATAAAAATCATTATGGGCTAAAATGATAGGCCTGAGTTATTTTATTTATTTATTTAAACTTGGGATTGCGGGTTTGAAATGATAGAACCCGGATTTTTACCTTTTAAACTGCGGATTGAAATGATACATATCCGTATCACTTGACCTAGGTTAGAAAACTATATATAGACCCGTGGTTATTCTATAAAGTGCTTTGAATATTTTAAGTAGTTTAAAAATATAAAATTATGAAATTTGATTTAAAATAGATTTTGAAAGGTTTTAAAATAAATAAATTATGATTTTTCTATGTGTTAAAAATGTAATTTATGAATGGATTAACTGGATTTTTGAAATATAACTTATGTGTGAAATTTGGAATTTTGACTAAAAATGATATTTAAGTTACATGAATAAAATGGACTTTAATTTTATTTGGAAAATGGTAAATATGATAAATTGATTTATATTTGAATTTAAGTGATTTATTAAAGAATTATTGATTTTCTATAAATTTAAGTGGTTGAATAAATGACTGTTGAAAATGAAATTTTAAATTATAACTTGACTTGAAAATGTGAATTTTGAGTTTTAACTAAAGATGTTAAATTAATTAAATAAACTGGAAGTTTAGTTAAATTTGTTAAATGGTAATATAAATCTGAAATGTTAAGTTTTAATTAATGAAAGTAACGTATAGGTTTTAATTAATGAAAGTAACGTATAGGTTTTAATTAATGAAAGTAACGTATTGGTTTTAATTAATGAAAGTAACGTATAGGTTTTAATTAATGAAAGTAACGTATAGGTTTTAATTAATGAAAGAAACGTATAGGATTAAAGTAACGTATTGGTTTTAATTAATGAAAGTAACGTATAGGTTTTAATTAATGAAAGTAACGTATAGGTTTTAATTAATGAAAGAAACGTATAAGTTTTAATTTATGAAAGAAACGTATAGGTTTTAATTTATGAAAGAAACGTATAGGTTTTAATTTATGAAAGAAACGTATCAGTTTTAATTAATGAAAGAACGTATGGTGTTCTAATTAATGATAGGAACGTGTAAATTCCTAATTAATGAAAGAAAGGTATAAGTTTTAATTAATAAAAGAAACGTATAATTTTTAATTAATGAAAGAAACGTGTAAAGTCCTAATTAATGAGAGAACATGAAAGTTTTAATTCATGCAAGAACGTATAAGTTTTTAATTAATGAAAGAAACGTGTAAAGTTTTAAGTAGTGTGGTATTGATTTAATTAATAAATGTTCATTATTGTAATAGGAATATAAAATTTAAAACGTAAATTTGACACGTAGATTTTAATCAATGTAATGGTGTATTTTAAATTGATTAAATTGATAAATGTTACTTACTGTAATAATAAAATGTATGTTGATAAAGTACATTTGATAAGCAAGTTTTAATTTATGTGAATGGCATACTTTAAATGATTAAAATAATAAAGTGTCTTTATTGTAATAATAATGTAAGTTAATAAGGTGCTTTTAACTTAACATAAGAATTTCGGTTTAAATTGTATATTACAGTAAGAAAGTTTATTTAACTATAAGGCTATGATAAATTGACATGTTAAAATTTTAAGCTTATCAATACTTTGATTATATACAATGTAAAGTGGAAAGTAGTACATTCCAAAAATTCTATGATTCCTTAAGGTAACATTTCCAAAATGCTATGATAATTTAAAGGAATATTTCAAGTTTAATAAATTTAAAGAAATATTCAATGATTTGAAAATTTGGGTTTTATTTGAATGATATAATATTGAATTATTTTGAAATGGAAACGATACAATTGTGATATTGTTTTGAAATGAGTATGATATTTTGTTCTTGGAAGTATAAATTATTTGAAATAAATATACATGGGTTATAATAACGATTGGTTGTTAAAGAGACCGGGATCGGATATTGTCTTATAGCCGGCCAATACCGAAAACCACTTTAACAACTGTGTACGCGGTGGAGATTCCAGAATGAAGTAGGATGGTGGCGACGTTCTCGAGGTATGTTACGTGGACCCAACTCCCGTGAGTTGGCATATATGACTAAAACAGGAGCTATACCGGGCTACACAAAGGGTCGCACCCTTTCATCGAGCATGCTCCATCGGAAACTATTCTATTACTGTTGTGATTTGATTCGGTGGCGCCACTTTGATTCGGGGGTATTGTTCGAGGTGGGCGGAAGCTGTTGGCTAGCCGTCACCACCGGTCCGGGAGTGCAAACGGTGTATCCACCCTGGCATTGCCTCGCGTGCCGTGTCATATCCTTATATCGAGCCCACTACGATTTTGGTTTTAAAGATCCGACCGCGTTAAGCTTCACCATCCCCTTAACGCTATTTTCTATATGATTATACTTTACTGATTAGGCACTACCGTATATAGCGTATATTACTACATAGTAAATAGTTTAACGGATCCTTAGATGATGGGCGGTCCCAAGCATCCTTTAAGTTACTGATTCATTTTGTTACTGTTCACTTGGCTTGATTTACAGTTTATAAGTATTTATGTCCTGACTCGAGGGTTTTGTGTTTTGCTTTACGCTCGGGTCAGATTGAGTGAGTTAGCATTCCAGATTCACCTTCGGCGTTGGAGCTTTCCTTGAAGATCCAGCCTTCTATTTTGTTTCAGTATCCAGTGTTTCAGTGATGTATCTTGTTACTCTTCTGTTGTATCTTATTTAACTCTGATGTATCTCATATTTATATAGTAGCTTCATGAACTACTATCTCTTTTTCTTCCGCTGCATTTTTTTTTATACTCTGTGTCTGTGATCTGTGATTTTTATTTACTGTATATCCTGAGATTTGCCAAATTTTTATTTACAACGCGGTATTTTGAGCAATTCAATTCCGGCATGAGTGTCTACCTATACACTTATAATGGATGCGAATGGTTGAAAATATCGGGTCGTTACAGTTGGTATCAAAGCTTTGGTTAGCTCTAGGCAAAACTCAGCATATGGAGTAGATGTATTTACAGAATCACTTTCATTCGAGTTGAATCTCTCTCTTTTGACTCGATTCCTTTGAATTTTGGAACGTTCCCTGCGGTTCCAAAATTCCATTCTTATTCCCCGCTACTCATCTTCACTTGATTCTGGAGTATCCCATAACTCCACTTCGAATGATCTTTATAGTGAATTGGCGGTCCCGCCAATCTCAAAAAATTTCTTGTAAAAGGAGTGAAACTCCTTTACAACAGCATCGATTCACCAAAAATTTTATATCCTCGGTTTAGATGCTAGTATCTCCTATTATCCCAAACTCTATCTCTTGAGGTCGAATGTAGATTTACCCTAGAAAATCCACTTCGATCTTATACTTTAAGTCACGGTTGACCCGATTAAGGTTGCCCGTGATTTATTTTAGCTTATCCACCTCCCTACTCTGTATTTAATCATCTTGTCTTTTGTTTCCAACATATTTTCAAACATTTTGAATTGTATTTGTCAATCTATATTTTTTTTTTATATTGTGTTGTTGGAGTTGTTGATGTTGATTTGGGTTTCCGATCGATTCGTCTGATCAACGCTATCGATAGGATTTCTAAAAGACTTTGACAGAACAAACTGACACGATATTATTTTAAATTTTGTTTTGGTTAATGAAATAAAATTTTGATATATATATTTATGGAACTTAATAAAATGATTCAAATTGATAATTTGAAATGATAATACTTGATTTATCATTTATTGTTCTATAAATGAATTTATAAATAATTGTTTATAAATTTATATGGGAACTTAAATGAATTTAGAAAAAGAAATTTGAGAATTTAATTTCCGATGGTTCCAAACCTTTTGTTTAAAAGTTTAAAGGGATATAATATTTAAAATATTTTCAAATAGAAATTTGTTTCCAAAGAATTTTAAGTTTAAAATTAGTGCTCTTCTCATTGTCGCTGGAAAATAGCTTCAGTGATGACTGCAGCACCATCGACGTTCATTTTCGAGTTTCGAAGTGAAGAGACTGTTCTGTAGTCTTGCTACAGCTTAGTTTTGGGAAATCAAATTTATTTGAATTTCTAAAATATGACTTGATTTATAATATATATAGACATATGATTTAAATTTTATTTGATAAACTATGTACATACATCTACTTATCTCCAAATGGTTTGAAGAAATCGAAAATTTAATTCTTAAATTTTATTTTTAAAGAATAATTTCAATTATAAAAAGAAAATCAAAATTTTTGAATAAATGATTTAAGCTTGAAATGATTGAATTGGAAAGTTTTATTTGTATAATACAATTGCATTCAAATATAACTTACCTTAATTTCAGAAGTTAACAGTGTAATTGGATAATATACGATATAAAAAGATTTTATAAATAAAATTTGAGTGGTTATAATAAATGTTATACACTTAAATTTTAATGATTAACAGGGTTAAATATAATAAAGGGTAATTGAATAACTTACAATAAAATGATGTTAAAAGAACTAAGAATAAAAGAAAGCAGTTATAATAAGTGTAAGTATATTGAACATGAGTGATAAATATATTGAGAGTAATAAATTTAATTTTATTAGGAATAAAGAGAATTAAATTTATTAAATACATTGTGAGTGTAATAAATGATTATTTTCTAACCCATGGTTTTAAAAAAAATTGTTAATTTAAGATGATTGGATAATAAGATAATGAAATTTGAGATAGTTAAGATTTATGTAACTTGTGTAAAAGTTTATTTTCTATTTAAGCTGAAATCTCCATGCTTTCAAATTCATTTCCTTATTTTGTTTTTCAAACTATCTTTTGGTTGTTCTTATTATCCTTATCTTGCTATAGACTAGTATATGCATCTTTCTATGATCTTTCTGTTTAGAAATCTTTCTATAATCTTTGATAATCTCCACCTTGTAAAACTTACCTATAACAACAGTTATCAGGTATAATTTCAATCTCCTTTCCATCTTTTCTTAATCCTATTTCACTCTATCTTTTCTGTGCCCTTCCATACCTCATTCCTTTTCGGGGACGAAAAGTTTTGAGTGGGGGAGAGTGTAACAACCTTGTATTTTGTAATTATTTTATTGTATATTTTAATTTTTTTATGTAAGATTTTGATTTAAAAACTTATTTTAATTATTTGAAATGATTAAATTTATTATTTAAATATAATCTTGATTTTTATATGAGTTATAATTCCAAAATTTTGTAAGTTGAATATTTGCCTGAAATGTTGATTTTGGTCAAAATAGTCAAACTGTGATTTTCAACTTAAAATTTTAAAAGTTTAAAATTTTAAATTTTTTTCTTTTATTATGAAAGTACATAAAATTATAAAAGCACCACTTTTCGTTTCGTTGAAATCGGATGTAAATTGTGAAAGTTATACCCTTTACAATATTGTGCGATATAGGGTTATTTAACAATGACTATTTTAAATTGTATAAATTACTTCTTGTTTGCTATATTTTATTTTAATATGTGATAATATGTTATATTATGTATATTTTAACTTTTAAGTATTTTTGAAATGATAATATAATTTTTCTAAAGTTTATTTGAATTTATTACAATTTATAAAGCCTAGTTTGGTATTTACTGCATTTTTCTTTATTTAAAATTCTATTTAATTTAAATTTAATTATTTATTTCACCTTGAAAATGCTTTAAATAAATTAATTTAATTCAACTTTCCACTTCATAATAATTTTATAATGAAATGTATAATTTTCCAAGACTAACAGTGATTTATGCACAATTTTAGAACACGGTTTGGTGTTTTTAAGGCATTTTCTTCATTATTTTATATTTTTTCGAATTATACTATTTGTTACCTCATATTTCTGATTGATTTCGGTTTGTAAAGTATTTTCTCCTGAAATTTTGTTTATGTAAAGTTTTAAAAGGAAAAGAATATGGAAGATTGTAAATCACTTTGAAACGTAAGCCCTTTTATTTGCCCAAACCCTTCATTTCCTTAAACTCCTCAATTAATTGCCTTAGCCGTGTAAAACCCTAATGTAGCCGTCATCTCATTAGGTTTTCACGTGAAAAAAAAAAGATCATTTTCAATTGTTTCTCACGGCTTCAAAGATCTGGTAATGGCTTCCCTTTCTTTTTCTTACTTTTCTACTTGTTTTCCCTAAATTTTAAATTTTTTCATTTATTTAAAGACTTTGGCTTTTGTTTTCTTAAAAATCTAATTTTGGAAATTTTCTTGAAATGATTTCTGATCATTTGTCCAATTAAAAATAAACAATGTCTGAAAATTTGATTTGGATAAAAAGTGTAACTTTAATAGAAATTCTAAATTTTATAATTCTAAATGAAAATTTTTCATCTTGAACTGTATACAATTGTGTAACATTTGTTTCACTTGTTTTGGTCAGATTTGTTGTATACTTTTTTTTTTTTAAAGTTAGTAATAATTAGTGTGAAACGGGAAATAAACTTTACATTTCTTTTACATATGTTTACATCTGTTTCTTAACTTTATATTTAACAATCAATTGGATGAAGCTAAATCAAATGTTATTAATTATGGTACAATAGCTATTAAATTTTGGTTTAAAGTGATGGTTTATTTTCCTAATAGAAACGTTAGTATTTTAAATTTATTTAATAAGAGAAACAAAATAATTTGTACGTTATCTAATAAGAGAAACAAAATAATTTGTACGTTACTTTGGGCATATATTTAATTGTTGCTCTTGCCTTTTCGTTATCTATTTGATTTTTTTTTCTTGCGTTAACAATGCAAAGTTTTCACCCGTATATTCTCTTTTGAGAATCCAAAATCTTGCTCAAATCTTGCCTTAAATCATTTCCGTGTGTGAATTATTTCTTTCCCTCTTGCCTCCCATACGTTTCCACCTATTGGATAGAATTGAATGCCTTAATTGCCTCTACCGTTTAAGCATTTTTCTCTTGCCTGCCCTCTACATAAATTTGTGAGCAAATGTTAATATATATTTCACGTTCAAAAGTTCCATACCATAAATTATTCATTTTGCTTCCATCAAAATTTGCGTAAGCATCTCCTGAAGGTATGAACCGGCGCATGCTTTTACTTTCATTTTTTTTCTCTCTTTTTTTCCCTTTCTTTCTTCTTTTCACTCTTGTTTTATTTAATTTGTTCTCCTTTCATTGTTTTGCTTTGGGTTGATGATACAAAATCATATCTTGGCTATCTTTCAACTCAAATCAAAAGTCGTGAAATTGTGCTTGTCATGCCTTTGGAGTCGTGCTTGTATGTTGTTTTGGTCTCTTGCTTTGAAAAAGGTGAGTCTTTCTCACTATAACATATATACTTATGAAAAGTGGATTGATGACAAGTGTTTAGTAATGTAAAATGTTTATGCAAGTTAATGATTATCATATGATATGCTATGCCGTGTTATTACCATGTTATTACCATGTTAAAACTGTTAATTTTCACCTGACATCTGATATATGACTGTATATTGTGATATTGACATTGTTTATATTATTTCTGTATATGATCACACTGCAAGTTCCCTGTTAGGATAAAAATCATTATGGGCTGAAATGATAGGCCTGAGTTATTTTATTTATTTATTTAAACTTGGGATTGTGGGTTTGAAATGATAGAACCCGGATTTTTACCTTTTAAACTGCGGATTGAAATGATACATATCCGTATCACTTGACCTAGGTTAGAAAACTATATACAGACCCGTGGTTATTCTATAAAGTGCTTTGAATATTTTAAGTATTTTAAAAATATAAAATTATGAAATTTGATTTAAAATAGATTTTGAAAGGTTTTAAAATAAATAAATTATGATTTTTCTATGTGTTAAAAATGTAATTTATGAATGGATTAACTGGATTTTTGAAATATAACTTATGTTTGAAATTTGGAATTTTGACTAAAAATGATATTTAAGTTACATGAATAAAATGGACTTTAATTTTATTTGGAAAATGGTAAATATGATAAATTGATTTATATTTGAATTTAAGTGATTTATTAAAGAATTATTGATTTTCTATAAATTTAAGTGGTTGAATAAATGACTGTTGAAAATGAAATTTTAAATTATAACTTGACTTGAAAATGTGAAATTTGAGTTTTAACTAAAGATGTTAAATTAATTAAATAAACTGGAAGTTTAGTTAAATTTGTGAAATGGTAATATAAATCTGAAATGTTAAGTTTTAATTAATGAAAGTAACGTATAGGTTTTAATTAATGAAAGTAACGTATAGGTTTTAATTAATGAAAGTAACGTATAGGTTTTAATTAACGAAAGTAACGTATAAGTTTTAATTAACGAAAGTAACATATAGGTTTTAATTTATGAAAGAAACGTATAGGTTTTAATTTATGAAAGAAACGTATCGGTTTTAATTAATGAAAGAACGTATGATGTTCTAATTAATGATAGGAACATGTAAATTCTTAATTAATGAAAGAAAGGTATAAGTTCTAATTAATAAAAGAAACGTATAAGTTTTTAATTAATGAAAGAAACGTGTAAAGTCCTAATTAATGAGAGAACATGAAAGTTTTGATTAATGCAAAAACGTATAAGTTTTTAATTAATGAAAGAAACGTGTAAAGTTTTAAGTAGTGTGGTATTGATTTAATTAATAAATGTTCATTATTGTAATAGGAATATAAAATTTAAAACGTACATTTGACACGTAGATTTTAATCAATGTAATGGTGTATTTTAAATTGATTAAATTGATAAATGTTACTTACTGTAATAATAAAATGTAAGTTGATAAAGTACATTTGATAAGCAAGTTTTAATTTATGTGAATGGCATACTTTAAATGATTAAAATAATAAAGTTTCTTTATTGTAATAATAATGTAAGTTAATAAGGTTCTTTTAACTAAACATAAGAATTTCGGTTTAAATTGTATATTACAGTAAGAAAGTTTATTTAACTATAAGGCTATGATAAATTGACATGTTAAAATTTTAAGCTTATCAATACTTTGATTATATACAATGTAAAGTGGAAAGTAGTACATTCCAAAAATGCTATGATTCCTTAAGGTAACATTTCCAAAATGCTATAATAATTTAAAGGAATATTTCAAGTTTAATAAATTTAAAGAAATATTCAATGATTTGAAAATTTGGGTTTTATTTGAATGATATAATATTGAATTATTTTGAAATGGAAATGATACAATTGTGATATTGTTTTGAAATGAGTATGATATTTTGGTCTTGGAAGTATAAATTATTTGAAATAAATATACATGGGTTATAATAACGATTGGTTGTTAAAGAGACCAGGATCGGATATTGTCTTATAGCCGGCCAATACCGAAAACCACTTTAACAACTGTGTATGCGGTGGAGATTCCAGAATGAAGTAGGATGGTGGCGACGTTCTCGAGGTATGTTACGTGGACCCAACTCCCGTGAGTTGGCATATATGACTAAAACAGGAGCTATACCGGGCTACACAAAGGGTCGCACCCTTTCATCGAGCATGCTCCATCGGAAACTATTCTATTACTGTTGTGATTTGATTCGGTGGCGCCACTTTGATTCGGGGGTATTGTTCGAGGTGGGCGGAAGCTGTTGGCTAGCCGTCACCACCGGTCCGGGAGTGCAAACGGTGTATCCACCCTGGCATTGCCTCGCGTGCCGTGTCATATCCTTATATCGAGCCCACTACGATTTTGGTTTTAAAGATCCGACCGCGTTAAGGTTCACCATCCCCTTAACGCTATTTTCTATATGATTATACTTTACTGATTAGGCACTACCGTATATAGCGTATATTACTACATAGTAAATAGTTTAACGGATCCTTAGATGATGGGCGGTCCCAAGCATCCTTTAAGTTACTGATTCATTTTGTTACTGTTCACTTGGCTTGATTTACAGTTTATAAGTATTTATGTCCTGACTCGAGGGTTTTGTGTTTTGCTTTACGCTCGGGTCAGATTGAGTGAGTTAGCATTCCAGATTCACCTTCGGCGTTGGAGCTTTCCTTGAAGATCCAGCCTTCTATTTTGTTTCAGTATCCAGTGTTTCAGTGATGTATCTTGTTACTCTTCTGTTGTATCTTATTTAACTCTGATGTATCTCATATTTATATAGTAGCTTCATGAACTACTATCTCTTTTTCTTCCGCTGCATTTTTTTTTATACTCTGTGTCTGTGATCTGTGATTTTTATTTACTGTATATCCTGAGATTTGCCAAATTTTTATTTACAACGCGGTATTTTGAGCAATTCAATTCCGGCATGAGTGTCTACCTATACACTTATAATGAATGCGAATGGTTGAAAATATCGGGTCGTTACAGTTGGTATCAGAGCTTTGGTTAGCTCTAGGCAAAACTCAGCATATGGAGTAGATGTATTTACAGAATCACTTTCATTCGAGTTGAATCTCTCTCTTTTGACTCGATTCCTTTGAATTTTGGAACGTTCCCTGCGGTTCCAAAAATCCATTCTTATTCCCCGCTACTCATCTTCACTTGATTCTGGAGTATCTCATAACTTCACTTCGAATGATCTTTATAGTGAATTGGCGGTCCCGCTAATCTCAAAAATTTTCTTGTAAAAGGAGTGAAACTCCTTTACAACAGCATCGATTCACCAAAAAATTTATATCCTCGGTTTAGATGCTAGTTTCTCCTATTTTCCCAAACTCTATCTCTTGAGGTCGAATGTAGATTTACCCCAGAAAATCCACTTCGATCTTATACTTTAAGTCACGGTTGACCCGATTAAGGTTGCCCGTGATTTATTTTAGCTTATCCACCTCCCTACTCTGTATTTAATCATCTTGTCTTTTGTTTCCAACATATTTTCAAACATTTTGAATTGTATTTGTCAATCTATATTTTTTTTTATATTGTGTTGTTGGAGTTGTTGATGTTGATTTGGGTTTCCGATCGATTCGTCTGATCAACGCTATCGATAGGATTTCTAAAAGACTTTGACAGAACAAACTGACACGGTATTATTTTAAATTTTGTTTTGGTTAATGAAATAAAATTTTGATATATATATTTATGGAACTTAATAAAATGATTCAAATTGATAATTTGAAATGATAATACTTGATTTATCATTTATTGTTCTATAAATGAATTTATAAATAATTGTTTATAAATTTATATGGGAACTTAAATGAATTTAGAAAAAGAAATTTGAGAATTTAATTTCCGATGGTTCCAAACCTTTTGTTTAAAAGTTTAAAGGGATATAATATTTAAAATATTTTCAAATAGAAATTTGTTTCCAAAGAATTTTAAGTTTAAAATTAGTGCTCTTCTCATTGTCGTTGGAAAATAGCTTCGGTGATGACTGCAGCACCATCGACGTTCATTTTCGAGTTTCGAAGTGAAGAGACTGTTCTGTAGTCTTGCTACAGCTTAGTTTTGGGAAATCAAATTTATTTGAATTTCTAAAATATGACTTGATTTATAATATATATAGACATATGATTTAAATTTTATTTGATAAACTATGTACATACATCTACTTATCTCCAAATGGTTTGAAGAAATCGAAAATTTAATTCTTAAATTTTATTTTTAAAGAATAATTTCAATTATAAAAAGAAAATCAAAATTTTCGAATAAATGATTTAAGCTTGAAATGATTGAATTGGAAAGTTTTATTTGTATAATACAATTGCATTCAAATATAACTTACCTTAATTTCAGAAGTTAACAGTGTAATTGGATAATATACGATATAAAAAGATTTTATAAATAAAATTTGAGTGGTTATAATAAATGTTATACACTTAAATTTTAATGATTAACAGGGTTAAATATAATAAAGGGTAATTGAATAACTTACAATAAAATGATGTTAAAAGAACTGAGAATAAAAGAAAGCAGTTATAATAAGTGTAAGTATATTGAACATGAGTGATAAATATATTGAGAGGAATAAATTTAATTTTATTAGGAATAAAGAGAATTAAATTTATTAAATACATTGTGAGTGTAATAAATGATTATTTTCTAACCCATGGTTTTAAAAAAAATTGTTAATTTAAGATGATTGGATAATAAGATAATGAAATTTGAGATAGTTGAGATTTATGTAACTTGTGTAAAAGTTTATTTTCTATTTAAGCTGAAATCTCCATGCTTTCAAATTCATTTCCTTATTTTGTTTTTCAAACTATCTTTTGGTTGTTCTTATCATCCTTATCTTGCTATAGACTGGTATATGCATCTTTCTATGATCTTTCTGTTTAGAAATCTTTCTATAATCTTTGATAATCTCCACCTTGTAAAACTTACCTATAACAACAGTTATCAGGTATAATTTCAATCTCCTTTCCATCTTTTCTTAATCCTATTTCACTCTATCTTTTCTGTGCCCTTCCATACCTCATTCCTTTTCGGGGACGAAAAGTTTTGAGTGGGGGAGAGTGTAACAACCCTGTATTTTGTAATTATTTTATTGTATATTTTAATTTTTTTTATGTAAGATTTTGATTTAAAAACTTATTTTAATTATTTGAAATGATTAAATTTATTATTTAAATATAATCTTGATTTTTATATGAGTTATAATTCCAAAATTTTGTAAGTTGAATATTTGCCTAAAATGTTGATTTTGGTCAAAATAGTCAAACTGTGATTTTCAACTTAAAATTTTTAGTTTTAAAAATTTAAATTTTTTTCTTTTATTATGAAAGTACATAAAATTATAAAAGCACCACTTTTCGTTTCGTTGAAATCGGATGTAAATTGTGAAAGTTATACCCTTTACAATATTGTGCGATATAGGGTTATTTAACAATGACTATTTTAAATTGTATAAATTACTTCTTGTTTGCTATATTTTATTTCAATATGTGATAATATGTTATATTATGTATATTTTAACTTTTAAGTATTTTTGAAATGATAATATAATTTTTCTAAAGTTTATTTGAATTTATTTCAATTTATAAAGCCTAGTTTGGTATTTACTGCATTTTTCTTTATTTAAAATTCTATTTAATTAAAATTTAATTATTTATTTCACCTTGAAAATTCTTTAAATAAATTAATTTAATTCAACTTTCCACTTCATAATAATTTTATAATGAAATGTATAATTTTCCAAGACTAACAGTGATTTATGCACAATTTTAGAACACGGTTTGGTGTTTTTAAGGCATTTTCTTCATTATTTTATTATTTTTTCGAATTATACTATTTGTTACCTCATATTTCTGATTGATTTCGGTTTGTAAAGTATTTTCTCCTGAAATTTTGTTTATGTAAAGTTTTAAAAGGAAAAGAATATGGAAGATTGTAAATCACTTTGAAACGTAAGCCCTTTTATTTGCCCAAACCCTTCATTTCCTTAAACTCCTCAATTAATTGCCTTAGCCGTGTAAAACCCTAATGTAGCCGTCATCTCATTAGGTTTTCACGTGAAAAAAAAAGATCATTTTCATTTGTTTCTCACGGCTTCAAAGATCTGGTAATGGCTTCCCTTTCTTTTTCTTACTTTTCTACTTGTTTTCCCTAAATTTTAAATTTTTTCATTTATTTAAAGACTTTGGCTTTTGTTTTCTTAAAAATCTAATTTTGGAAATTTTCTTGAAATGATTTCTGATCATTTGTCCAATTAAAAATAAACAATGTCTGAAAATTTGATTTGGATAAAAAGTGTAACTTTAATAGAAATTCTAAATTTTATAATTCTAAAGGAAAAATTTTCATCTTGAACTGTATACAATTGTGTAACATTTGTTTCACTTGTTTTGGTCAGATTTGTTGTATACTTTTTTTTTAAAAAAAAAGTTAGTAATAATTAGTGTGAAACGGGAAATAAACTTTACATTTCTTTTACATATGTTTACATCTGTTTCTTAACTTTATATTTAACAATCAATTGGATGAAGCTAAATCAAATGTTATTAATTATGGTACAATAGCTATTAAATTTTGGTTTAAAGTGATGGTTTATTTTCCTAATAGAAACGTTAGTATTTTAAATTTATTTAATAAGAGAAACAAAATAATTTGTACGTTATCTAATAAGAGAAACAAAATAATTTGTACGTTACTTTGGGCATATATTTAATTGTTGCTCTTGCCTTTTTGTTATCTATTTGATTTTTTTTTCTTGCGTTAACAATGCAAAGTTTTCACCCGTATATTCTCTTTTGAGAATCCAAAATCTTGCTCAAATCTTGACTTAAATCATTTCCGTGTGTGAATTATTTCTTTCCCTCTTGCCTCCCATACGTTTCCACCTATTGGATAGAATTGAATGTCTTAATTGCCTCTACCGTTTAAGCTTTGTTCTCTTGCCTGCCCTCTACATAAATTTGTGAGCAAATGTAATATATATTTCACGTTCAAAAGTTCCATACCATAAATTATTCATTTTGCTTCCATCAAAATTTGCGTAAGCATCTCCTGAAGGTATGAACCGGCGCATGCTTTTACTTTCATTTTTTTTCTCTCTTTTTTTTCCTTTCTTTCTTCTTTTCACTCTTGTTTTATTTAATTTGTTCTCCTTTCATTGTTTTGCTTTGGGTTGATGATACAAAATCATATCTTGGCTATCTTTCAACTCAAATCAAAAGTCGTGAAATTGTGCTTGTCGTGCCTTTGGAGTCGTGCTTGTATGTTGTTTTGGTCTCTAGTTTTGAAAAAGGTGAGTCTTTCTCACTCTGACATATATACTTATGAAAAGTGGATTGATGACAAGTGTTTAGTAATGTAAAATGTTTATGCAAGTTAATGATTATCATATGATATGCTATGCCGTGTTATTACCATGTTATTACCATGTTAAAACTGTTAATTTTCACCTGACATCTGATATATGACTGTATATTGTGATATTGACATTGTTTATATTATTTCTGTATATGATCACACTGCAAGTTCCCTGTTAGGATAAAAATCATTATGGGCTGAAATGATAGGCCTGAGTTATTTTATTTATTTACTTAAACTTGGGATTGCGGGTTTGAAATGATAGAACCCGGATTTTTACCTTTTAAACTGCGGATTGAAATGATACATATCCGTATCACTTGACCTAGGTTAGAAAACTATATACAGACCCGTGGTTATTCTATAAAGTGCTTTGAATATTTTAAGTATTTTAAAAATATAAAATTATGAACTTTGATTTAAAATAGATTTTGAAAGGTTTTAAAATAAATAAATTATGATTTTTCTATGTGTTAAAAATGTAATTTATGAATGGATTAACTGGATTTTTGAAATATAACTTATGTTTGAAATTTGGAATTTTGACTAAAAATGATATTTAAGTTACATGAATAAAATGGACTTTAATTTTATTTGGAAAATGGTAAATATGATAAATTGATTTATATTTGAATTTAAGTGATTTATTAAAGAATTATTGATTTTCTACAAATTTAAGTGGTTGAATAAATGACTGTTGAAAATGAAATTTTAAATTATAACTTGACTTGAAAATGTGAAATTTGAGTTTTAACTAAAGATGTTAAATTAATTAAATAAACTGGAAGTTTAGTTAAATTTGTGAAATGGTAATATAAATCTGAAATGTTAAGTTTTAATTAATGAAAGTAACATATAGGTTTTAATTAATGAAAGTAACGTATAGGTTTTAATTAACGAAAGTAACGTATAGGTTTTAATTAACGAAAGTAACGTATAGGTTTTAATTTATGAAAGAAACGTATAGGTTTTAATTTATGAAAGAAACGTATCGGTTTTAATTAATGAAAGAACGTATGGTGTTCTAATTAATGATAGGAACATGTAAATTCTTAATTAATGAAAGAAAGGTATAAGTTTTAATTAATAAAAGAAACGTATAAGTTTTTAATTAATGAAAGAAACGTGTAAAGTCCTAATTAATGAGAGAACATGAAAGTTTTAATTAATGCAAAAACGTATAAGTTTTTAATTAATGAAAGAAACGTGTAAAGTTTTAAGTAGTGTGGTATTGATTTAATTAATAAATGTTCATTATTGTAATAGGAATATAAAATTTAAAACGTACATTTGACACGTAGATTTTAATCAATGTAATGGTGTATTTTAAATTGATTAAATTGATAAATGTTACTTACTGTAATAATAAAATGTAAGTTGATAAAGTACATTTGATAAGCAAGTTTTAATTTATGTGAATGGCATACTTTAAATGATTAAAATAATAAAGTGTCTTTATTGTAATAATAATGTAAGTTAATAAGGTGCTTTTAACTTAACATAAGAATTTCGGTTTAAATTGTATATTACAGTAAGAAAGTTTATTTAACTATAAGGCTATGATAAATTGACATGTTAAAATTTTAAGCTTATCAATACTTTGATTATATACAATGTAAAGTGGAAAGTAGTACATTCCAAAAATGCTATGATTCCTTAAGGTAACATTTCCAAAATGCTATGATAATTTAAAGGAATATTTCAAGTTTAATAAATTTAAAGAAATATTCAATGATTTGAAAATTTGGGTTTTATTTGAATGATATAATATTGAATTATTTTGAAATGGAAATGATACAATTGTGATATTGTTTTGAAATGAGTATGATATTTTGGTCTTGGAAGTATAAATTATTTGAAATAAATATACATGGGTTATAATAACGATTGGTTGTTAAAGAGACCGGGATCGGATATTGTCTTATAGCCGGCCAATACCGAAAACCACTTTAACAACTGTGTACGCGGTGGAGATTCCAGAATGAAGTAGGATGGTGGCGACGTTCTCGAGGTATGTTACGTGGACCCAACTCCCGTGAGTTGGCATATATGACTAAAATAGGAGCTATACCGGGCTACACCAAGGTTCACACCCTTTCATCAAGCATGCTCCATCAGAAACTATTCTATTACTGTTGTGATTCGATTCGGTGGCGCCACTTTGATTCCGGGGTATTGTTCGAGGTGGGCGGAAGTTGCTGGCTTGCCGTCACCACCGGTCCGGGAGTGCAAACGGTGTATGTAACGACCCAAAATTTTTGATAATTAAAATTTTAATATTTAATTAATTTTAAATATTAATAAGTGAAATTTATAAGTCGAATAAATTTTATTTTGAATAATTGGATTTAATTGAATAATTAAATCGATAATTTAATATGTTAAATTATGGAATTAATTGAAAATTGAGTTAAATATGATTGAAAATGATTTGTAAAATTTTATTTTATCATATTGAAGTTAGAATGATATTTTAGAACTTTTAAAATCAAATTAAAAGTTAATTTGTGAAAATTGAATATTTTAATATTTAAATCGACTAGTGAAAATAGTCAATTTTTGAACAGTCTCAGAATTGGACGAAACCAGTTTCATTGGATCCGTAATAGTTAGTTATTACCGGATTTCAATTTTCGTGTCAATCGGAGTTATCGTTTGATCGTGGCAGCTCGAAACGCATCGAATTATTTTTAATATTAATTTGGCGAGTTAAAATAGCCATTTTTCAAAAAGTCTCGGATTTCGACGAAACTAGTTTCATCGGATCCGTAATGTGATATTATTGTGTGGTTTCAAATTTCGTGTCAATTGGATTTACCGTTTGTTCGGTGCAAGCTAAAACGCCTAGATAATCGTTTAAATCGGTTTAATTTAAGTTGAACGTTTATAGCCATAACTCGCACAGATGACCGAATTAGCTTCCGAAACCTGTTCCATTGTGTCCGGAACGCGGGGTAAACCCTAGAAACGCTGGTTACGGCGCGTAAATCGGAGTTCGGAATTTCCGGGATGAATAGTGTCGTTTTATTTCCTATAAATAGCCCCCATCACAAAATAAAAATAAAAACTAAACCTAACCCTAATTTAAAAGCTCCAGCCGCCGGCAAGCAACCAATGGCCGAAATCATCCCTCCTTCCTCCTCCTTTTTCTCGAAATCCATTGACTTTTAATAGAAATTATCAACTACAAAAAGGTAGAGCACATCGAGTACTCCACATCCAACGGCTATGATCAGAATCGAAGCCACGGATTGTCGACAAATTGAGGTAGAAGGGCCAAAACTCGTGCACATTTTCCAACGTCCATGAGGGGCCGAGCTTGCTGGGGTTTTGGCCGAGTATGGCTCTTGCGAAGGGGGTCGGGATGGTGAGGGTTTGATGAACTTTCGGTGTTCGTCGAGGCTTGGAAATTAAACCCTAGTTTATGTTCATGGGTTTGTATGTGCGTGTTCATTTACCTGTAGGCGTGCGTGAGTTTGGAGAGGAAGGTGATGGTCGGCCAAGATTCCAGGAAGCATGATCTTGTGGCTGTGATTTGGGCAAGGTTAAAAATAAGAAAATAATTGTTGTAAATTATATATAAAAAAATTTGTGTAAAACTTCATAAAATCATAACTTTTTCATACGAGGTCGAAAACGCGCGAAACCAGTTGCGTTGGAATCGTATGGACGAGCACTACGCGATGGAATTAGATTGGAGTCGTTTGGAGTTAGTGAAAATTTCGTGTAAAATTAAACGTCCGTTTAATTTTATTCGAAGTAAATCGCTAAAACGAAATTGAAATCAAGGTGAGAACTTCTCACTCAATCGAATCAGTTTCGATTTTATTTTTAAATAGTTAGATTTAAAATATTTGAATGCATGTTTGAATGATGATTGTTATCTATTGATTGTTAAAATAGACATTATGCGTCGTTAGTAAGCGGATGTTATTTATTAAAAACATATACCGCGAATATTTCATAAACATTGAAATTGGTATTATATATAATAGCAATATATATATATTGGCATATGTATATATTGGAGTTATTGATTTCCCACATTTGTATAGCGGATGAGACCCTATTGCGCTGTCTATTAAGCGGATAATATTTTAAATCGCATATACCGCGATAATTTCGTACTGGAGCGAAATTGGTATTGTGCTAATGTTTTGTGGATGCAGGAAAACAGGTTGGAGGGATCCAACTGGATTCCTCAACAGTTTTTATTTGATTTCAGATATTTTGATATTTGATGGGTTATCACATCGATATATGATATCGTTGTAGTCGTGATTGACTATTTGGTATGTAGCATCATTGGACCAAATTTTGGAGTTTTAAAAGGGATTTTAAAGTGATTTTTGAATGAAAACGTTTATAAAATATTTTTGGAATTGATCCATTTTAAATAAATAAACGTTATAATTTTTAAAGTTATAAAAATTATGATTTTGAGAAATACGGTTAAAGATTTATTTTTGAGAAATATGGATTAATGATTTTATAAAATAGTTAAATCGGAATTTTTGAATTTATTATGTAAAGTTTAATTATAGGATTTATAAAATTTGATTATTTTATAAATCAAGAGAATGATGAAATTATAACGGAGATTAAAGATGTTTTAAAATAATAGTATAAATTGATTTTATAAAGGATTTATAAATTGATAATTTATAAATGAAAATATTTGAATTATAAAACAAGTTTTTATAAGTGTTAGAATGAATTGTGAATGAATTTCATAAGTGAATGAAATTTATAGAATTATAAATGGTGAAGTTATAAATGGAATTTTATAAGCAGTAGGTTTATAAAATTTATAACGTTATTGATAGAATAGATTTGGGTAAATAATTGAATCTTATAAGTTATAAGATTTATAATTATGATGTTCAAAGGAACGATTTTGCAAACAAATAAATTATAAGTATCTCACTTATGATATGAACTTTTGTTTTATAATTGAGTTATAAATTGAATAGGTTAATAAAGGAATTTATAAAAGGAGTTGTTATAAAATAAATAGAAAAGGAATTTATAAACGTTGTTTTATAAATTTGCAAACGACTTATTTTGATAAATAAATTGTTATAACTTATAAATGGAGTTATATTCACGTTTTAGACTGTGAATAATCCCTTGAAATAAAATGAATAAAAGGATGAAATTTGTTAACGTAATATATTCACGTTTTTGAATAGTGAATAATATGCTAAGGAAACTGTTTAGGATGTGATATTTTAAACAGAATTAAAACGATCTAACGATGTTTTAAAATGTGTTAAGATTCGAAACCATAGATTTCAACATTGATTGTTGAAATAGACGTTTTCGAGAAATAGAAGGAAATGGTGGACTATAACACTGTTGTTATAGTAAATGGTTTTCGGAAGGAAATGATTTGTATAGTATTGGGATTTATATATCTATCTTAAATTCGAATCCCTATACTAGTGATTTTGGGACGTCGTAACGATGTTTTACGCAACATTTGTTTTGGCCCAAATAAGTATGTTTAAGAGAATGATTTCCTTAAAGAATGAAATATATACTTAATCTCGATTTAAGTATATTGAATATTTTCTAAGTGTTGAAAATAAATAAAATCTGTGAATTACTTATGAATAAATAAGTATGGAAATGTTTTCCAATATAAAGTGAATATTTTAGAGAATTTATCTTTTTGAAGATAAATTGAAATGAATAATTGAAATCGTATATTCATAGATATTTTGGAATATAAATTCACTATGGAATTTATAAAGGGAAGGGGAATTTGTCTAAAAATAAATATTGATTTATTTTAGACATATTGAAATAATATATCTTGTAAAGATATTTTGGAAAATAAATAATTTGGAAAATCATTTGGAAACTGGTGATGTGTGCATATCCATTGATAGTTCAATAACCGACTATCAATATTTCCCTTTGAATGGGTAATTGATGTGATTTGTTTGAATTTGAATGCCACACTTATTTTTGAATAAGCGCTCACTATTCGGGTTAACCGGGAAAGGACCATGGGGTTGTATAACCCATTCCGAATATGTGATACGTCGTTATGAATTGCATTTGAAGACCGGTGTTGAAGACCGGATCTTTTTGAAAGCGAAAGGACAACTCGTCGATTGTCTTTGCACCGAGTAGCTACGGTATAGAGACTCCCTATGTGATGGGAAGTCCGGACGTGATTAGAGATTATCCGGATTGCAAGGACTTCTTTGTAAGTGCCTTCGGTTCTGTTCGAGCCCGGAACAGACTTGTATGGATTGTATGTCTGACGTTACAAATTGAGATATAAAGCAGATTTCTTTCAAATATATTTCTGTTGGTGGCGGAGAATTTATTCTTTTAGCTTAACACCCTTCTCTGAGACGTACGAGCACAGAGGTTATGTTGTTGAATGTTATCAGCGATATATTCCCAATTTGGTAATGTGACATGCTGAGTGTTGCTGTTAAATGATCATTGTGTTGATTATTTGTGATAGGATCATTTATTTGATCGTCTATCCTGGTGATCATTTCTATGATCATTTGTTGACCCAAAGCATGGCTTTTGAATAAGTGTGTTTTTGTGGACGTGACTTCGTCGAGCCTCACACCTCGGGAATGGTCAAAACAGGAAAGATGCGGCAAGGTTATGAGGGGTAGTGCCCTTTAGTATATGTGCATTTCCTTCTGGAAAAGGGTGGTATCATGGTATGGAGCCCAGATACTTACTCATGTTGAAAACACTTTATGATTGTGTGAATTGATTGCGAGCGCTCGGTGAAAGGTCCCAAAGGACCGGGGGATGGCATATTCGGTCAATTGTTACTCAGTTAAGGGTAACCCGGCCTTGTGTTGGTAGAGATCCGGTTTGGTTCTCGGGGATGTCCATCCAGAGGCATTCTCATGTGGCAATGGGAAGTTCCTTGGCCTGATCATTCGTTGGAAATACAATTCCCAATACGAAACCTTGTACGGTATTAGTTGTAGAACCTGCCATTCACTTATGGTGGTCACCACTGTTTGGATGGTAGCTATAGTAGGCATAGTTCGAAATGTCTATGTTGGCTAAGATTTATATTCTACTTTCGAAATGAATTTTTCCTACACTATGCACTAGTAATAATATCAAATGTTCTTTTTAATGCGTATCAAGCATCTTTGACTATCATAAGGAGAAATCTCCTCTGATTCTGCGTTTGCATTGTATGCGTGTGCGGGAGGCCTTATGGTAGTCTCATTTTAAAAAGCATTGCGAATTGACTTTAAAAATATTCCTCTATTTTGTTTTCAAAGATAAATAAACTGTTTTGAGTTCTCACACCAGTCACATGACTGACTCGGAGTTTATTGTTTTCCTTACTAAACTCTGGGTGCCCACCAATTTCCACACGGACAGTTAAGAGTTAGGTTTATCAGGATATTCTGGATATTCTGGAGTTGCTGGATGCAAGATGGATGGCATGGTGTATTATTAGTATATAGTATTTCTTTTCCGCTGTTGTTGTTTGTTGTTGTACACTCTGATGTAATGAAATGTAATGTGATGAAATGTAATAACTGATATAGTTCTTTGTTTAAAGATTATTCATTTATTATTATATGTTGTTCCGCTGCGATTTTGAGATTCTGATGTTGTTCTATTGTTTTCTGTTCCGTTCTATTTTCTATTTTCTTTTCTCTCTATTTTTCTATCTCTTCTCTCTTCTTCTGTCTCTTTCCTTTTCTTTAAAACCCTAAGTGTTCGGTTTTCCATCATTCGATTGCTCGGCAGTCGATAAAGTGAGTATCGATGTTGAATTTTCGAAAGACGAAAAATCGGGTCCTTACAATGTGGTATCAGAGCATATGGTTAAGCGACAACCATGGTTCTGTTGGGTATTACTCATTAGAGATAGAGTCAGTAGTGCTCTAGAATGAGTTTGAGTGTAATAATAGCTATAAGAGCGTATTTGTTAGTGAATATAAAATTGTTTTATATTGTGATGATTGGTTTATTGAGTGGCATATGAACTTTCGTCAGCGTGGTCTGCAAAACTATGCCGAAGGGGTTTTATAAACACTTGAATAGAACAATTCGACACAATATTGTTTTAAATTGGGTAAATGAAATAATTTTACCTTGATTATATTTTATATATGAAGAAAATAATTTTTCAAAATTATTAAAGTGTATATAAGTTGATTGTTTAGATGTTTGAATAATCTAAATTGAAGAATAATTGTATAAGCAAAAGAATTATAAGAATTGAATTATAATTAATGTGATTTACAATTGTGAAATAAACTTATATATATGAGAAGTGAAACTATATGAATATATTTATGAATATGAGTTGTAAATAAAAATGAATTGAAAATGTAAATCAATTGAATGTAAATTAAATTGGTATGGAATAATGAATATAAGTGTTAATTCATTAAAATCTAATGTTATGGAAAGTTGAATAATTGAATGAATATAAGCAAAGGAATTTGGTTGTAATTGATATACATTGATTGTTATATGGTTGTTAGTTGATTGATTGTATATAATTCATTAAGTATTAATGAAATTGAGTTAATGAAATTGGAAGCTAAAGTAATTGAAATCCAATTGGAAGTTAAGTGAATCTTAAATGAAATTGAATTTGATTTGGAAGTGAACCAACTTGAATATGAATTAGTGAATATAAACTAATTGAAAATGAATGTTAGTAAGAACATCCACTGTTAATGAATCAAATGTGATTAAATTGAAAACCATTTCATTGAATATTAATGAGAATATGAATGAATATTTGTTGGTTATGGATGATAGTTGGTTGATGTTTGCATTTGTTGTTTGGTTGCATTTGCTATATTGGCATATGTAGTTATTATGTTGCTATATGTTGTATATTGATACTATTTTCATATATGCATGTTCTCATGTTGTTTGTTGAGTGTTTAGTAGGTGCGGATCGCGTTTGCTTCGCATTTGGAGCTCGCTTTCGCGCTATATTAGTCGTATATGCTCGCTAATAAAATATAAGGTACATATCTCGGATTAAATATCGTACTTTTATACTTTTTTCCCTGCGGGATGCCTCATTACTTGATGAGATGTATATTTATGATATATATACTGTCATTTTTTTTTTCGGATCGAGCCGCGCAAAGGAGACTATGACGAATTTTTCCGAAAATTTAAGGCGTTAGAAATTTTTTTGAAAATTTGGGAAATTTGTGAAAACTTTAACTTTGATTTTGGAGTTGAAAGTTAAACAAGATAGTTGTTTTTGAAAAAATAACTAAGTATGATTTGGAAACTTAGTAAAGTATTGTAAAGAAATTTAGCTATGGATTTTCGGGAAAATTAATAGATTCTGTAATTTTTCTTACTTGTTAATTTCGAGGACGAAATTCTTTTAACGGGGAAGATTGTAACGACCCAGAATTTTTGATAATTAAAATTTTAAAATTTAATTAATTTTAAATATTAATAAGTGAAATTTATAAGTCGAATAAATTTTATTTTGAATAATTGGATTTAATTGAATAATTAAATCGATAATTTAATATGTTAAATTATGGAATTAATTGAAAATTGAGTTAAATATGATTGAAAATGATTTGTAAAATTTTATTTTATCATATTGAAGTTAGAATGATATTTTAGAACTTTTAAAATCAAATTAAAAGTTAATTTGTGAAAATTGAATATTTTAATATTTAAATCGACTAGTGAAAATAGTCAATTTTTGAACAGTCTCAGAATTGGACGAAACCAGTTTCATTGGATCCGTAATAGTTAGTTATTACCGGATTTCAATTTTCGTGTCAATCGGAGATATCGTTTGATCGTGGCAGCTCGAAACGCATCGAATTATTTTTAATATTAATTTGGCGAGTTAAAATAGCCATTTTTCAAATAGTCTCGGATTTCGACGAAACTAGTTTCATTGGATCCGTAATGTGATATTATTGTGAGGTTTCAAATTTCGTGTCAATTGGATTTACCGTTTGTTCGGTGCAAGCTAAAACGCCTAGATAATCGTTTAAATCGGTTTAATTTAAATTGAACGTTTAAAGCCATAACTCGCACAGATGACCGAATTAGCTTCCGAAACCAGTTCCATTGTGTCTGGAACGCGGGATAAACCCTGGAAACGCTGGTTATGGCGCGTAAATCGGAGTTCGGAATTTCCGGGATGAATAGTGTCGTTTTATTTCCTATAAATAGCCCCCATCACAAAATAAAAATAAAAACTAAACCTACCCCTAATTTAAAAGCTCCAGCCGCCGGCAAGCAACCAATGGCCGAAATCATCCCTCCTTCCTCCTCCTTTTTCTCGAAATCCATTCACTTTTAACAGAAATTATCAACTACAAAAAGGTAGAGCACATCGAGTACTCCACATCCAACGGCTATGATCAGAATCGGAGCCACGGATTGTCGACAAATTGAGGTAGAAGGGCCGAAACTCGCGCACGTTTTCCAACGTCCATGAGGGGCCGAGCTTGCTGGGGTTTTGGCCGAGTATGGCTCTTGCGAAGGGGGTCGGGATGGTGAGGGTTTGATGAACTTTCGGTGTTCGTGGAGGCTTGGAAATTAAACCCTAGTTTATGTTCATGGGTTTGTATGTGCGTGTTCATTTACCTGTAGGCGTGCGTGAGTTTGGAGAGGAAGGTGATGGTCGGCCAAGATTCCAGGAAGCATGATCTTGTGGCTGTGATTTGGGCAAGGTTAAAAATAAGAAAATAATTGTTGTAAATTATATATAAAAAAATTTGTGTAAAACTTCATAAAATCATAACTTTTTCATACGAGGTCGAAAACGCGCGAAACCAGTTGGGTTGGAATCGTATGGACGAGCACTACGCGATGGAATTGGATTGGAGTCGTTTGGAGTTAGTGAAAATTTCGTGTAAAATTAAACGTCCATTTAATTTTATTCGAAGTAAATCGCTAAAACGAAATTGAAATCAAGGTGAGAACTTCTCACTCAATCGAATCAGTTTCGATTTTATTTTAAATAGTTAGATTTAAAATATTTGAATGCATGTTTGAATGATGATTGTTATCTATTGATTGTTAAAATAGACATTATGCGCCGTTAGTAAGCGGATGTTATTTATTAAAAACATATACCGCGAATATTTCATAAACAGTGAAATTGGTATTATATATAATAGCAATATATATATATTGGCATATGTATATATTGGAGTTATTGATTTCCCGCATTTGTATAGCGGATGAGACCCTATTGCGCCGTCTATTAAGCGGATAATATTTTAAATCCCATATACCGCGATAATTTCGTACTGGAGCGAAATTGGTATTGTGCTAATGTTTTGTGGATGCAAGAAAACAGGTTGGAGGGATCCAACTGGATTCCTCAACAGTTTTTATTTGATTTCAGATATTTTGATATTTGATGGATTATCATATCGATATATGATATCGTTGTAGTCGTGATTGACTATTTGATATGTAGCATCATTGGACCAAATTTTGGAGTTTTAAAAGGGATTTTAAAGTGATTTTTGAAAGAAAACGTTTATAAAATATTTTTGTAATTGATCCATTTTAAATAAATAAACATTATAATTTTTAAAGTTATAAAAATTATGATTTTGAGAAATACGGTTAAAGATTTATTTTTGAGAAATATGGATTAATGATTTTATGAAATAGTTAAATCGGAATTTTTGAATTTATTGTGAAAATTTTAAATATAGGATTTATAAAATTTGATTATTTTATAAATCAAGAGAATGATGAAATTATAAAGGAGATTAAAGATGTTTTAAAATAATAGTATAAATTGATTTTATAAAGGATTTATAAATTGATAATTTATAAATGAAAATATTTGAATTATAAAACGAGTTTTTATAAGTGTTAGAATGAATTGTGAATGAATTTCATAAGTGAATGAAATTTATAGAATTATAAACAGTGAAGTTATAAATGGAATTTTATAAGCAGTAGGTTTATAAAATTTATAAAGTTTTTGATAGAATAGATTTGGGTAAATAATTGAATCTTATAAGTTATAAGATTTATAATTATGAAGTTCAAAGGAACGATTTTGCAAACAAATAAATTATAAGTATCTCACTTATGATATGAACTTTTGTTTTATAATTGAGTTATAAATTGAATAGGTTAATAAAGGAATTTATAAAAGGAGTTGTTATAAAATAAATAGAAAAGGAATTTATAAACGTTGTTTTATAAATTTGCAAACGACTTATTTTGATAAATAAATTGTTATAACTTATAAATGGAGTTATATTCACGTTTTAGACTGTGAATAATCCCTTGAAATAAAATGAATAAAAGGATGAAATTTGTTAACGTAATATATTCACGTTTTTGAATAGTGAATAATATGTTAAAAAAACTGTTTAGGATGTGATATTTTAAACAGAATTAAAACGATCTAACGATGTTTTAAAATGTGTTAAGATTCGAAACCATAGATTTCAACATTGATTGTTGAAATAGACGTTTTCGAGAAATAGAAGAAAATGGTGGACTATAACACTGTTGTTATAGTAAATGGTTTCCGAAAGGAAATGATTTGTATAGTATTGTGATTTATATATCTATCTTAAATTCAAATCCCTATACTAGTGATTTTGGGACGTCGTAACGATGTTTTACGCAACATTTGTTTTGGCCCAAATAAATATGTTTAAGAGAATGATTTCCTTAAAGAATGAAATATATACTTAATCTCGATTTAAGTATATTGAATATTTTTTAAGTGTTCAAAATAAATAAAATCTGTGAATTACTTATGAATAAATAAGTATGGAAATGTTTTCCAATATAAAGTGAATATTTTAGAGAATTTATCTTTTTGAAGATAAATTGAAATGAATAATTGAAATCGTATATTCATAGATATTTTGGAATATAAATTCACTATGGAATTTATAAAGGGAAGGGGAATTTGTCTAAAAATAAATATTGATTTATTTTTGACATATTGAAATAATATATCTTGTAAAGATATTTTGGAAAATAAATAATTTGGAAAATCATTTGGAAACTGGTGATGTGTGCATATCCATTGATAGTTCAATAACCGACTATCAATATTTCCCTTTGAATGGGTAATTGATGTGATTTGTTTGAATTTGAATGCCACATTTATTTTTGAATAAGCGCTCACTATTCGGGTTAACCGGGAAAGGACCATGGGGTCGTATAACCCATTCCGAATATGTGATACGTCGTTATGAATTGCATTGAAGACCGGTGTTGAAGACCGGATCTTTTTGAAAGCGAAAGGACAACTCGTCGATTGTCTTTGCACCGAGTAGCTACGGTATAGAGACTCCCTATGTGATGGAAAGTCCGGACGTGATTAGAGATTATCCGGATTGCAAGGACTTCTTTGTAAGTGCCTTCGGTTCTGTTCGAGCCCGGAACAGACTTGTATGGATTGTATGTCTGACGTTACAAATTGAGATATAAAGCAGATTTCTTTCAAATATATTTTTGTTGGTGGTGGAGAATTTATTATTTTAGCTTAACACCCTTCTCTGAGACGTACGAGCTCAGAGGTTATGTAGTTGAATGTTATCAGCGATATATTCCCAATTTGGTAATGTGACATGCTGAGTGTTGCTGTTAAATGATCATTGTGTTGATTATTTGTGATAGGATCATTTATTTGATCGTCTATCCTGGTGATCATTTCTATGATCATTTGTTGACCCAAAGCATGGCTTTTGAATAAGTGTGTTTTTGTGGACGTGATTTCGTCGAGCCTCACACCTCGGGAATGGTCAAAACTGGAAAGATGCGGCAAGGTTATGAGGGGTAGCGCCCTTTAGGATATGTGCATTTCCTTCTGGAAAAGGGTGGTATCATGGTATGGAGCCCAGATACTTACTCATGTTGAAAACACTTTATGATTGTGTGAATTGATTGCGAGCGCTCGGTGAAAGGTCCCAAAGGACCGGGGGATGGCATATTCGGTCAATTGTTACTCAGTTAAGGGTAACCCGGCCTTGTGTTGGTAGAGATCCGGTTTGGTTCTCGGGGATGTCCATCCATATGCATTCTCATGTGGCAATGGGAAGTTCCTTGGCCTGATCATTCGTTGGAAATCCAATTCCCAATACGAAACCTTGTACGGTATTAGTTGTAGAACCTGCCATTCACTTATGGTGGTCACCACTGTTTGGATGGTAGCTATAGTAGGCATACTTCGAAATGTCTATGTTGGCTAAGATTTATATTCTGCTTTCGAAATGAATTTTTCCTACACTATGCACTAGTAATAATATCAAATGTTCTTTTTAATGCGTATCAAGCATCTTTGACTATCATAAGGAGAAATCTCCTCCGATTCTGCGTTTGCATTGTGTGTGTGTGCGGGAGGCCTTATGGTAGTCTCATTTTAAAAAGCATTGCGAATTGACTTTAAAAATATTCCTCTATTTTGTTTTCAAAGATAAATAAACTGTTTTGAGTTCTCACACCAGTCACATGACTGACTCGGAGTTTATTGTTTTCCTTCCTAAACTCTGGGTGCCCACCAATTTCCACACGGGCAGTTAAGAGTTAGGTTTATCAGGATATTCTGGATATTCTGGAGTTGCTGGATGCAAGATGGATGGCATGGCGTATTATTAGTATATAGTATTTCTTTTCCGCTGTTGTTGTTTGTTGTTGTACACTCTGATGTAATGAAATGTAATGTGTTGAAATGTAATAAATGATATAGTTCTTTGTTTAAAGATTATTCATTTATTATTATATGTTGTTCCGCTGCGATTGTGAGAATCTGATGTTGTTCTATTGTTTTCTGTTCCGTTCTATTTTCTACTTTCTTTTCTCTCTATTTTTCTATCTCTTCTCTCTTCTTCTATCTCTTTCCTTTTCTTTAAAACCCTAAGTGTTCGGTTTTCCGTCATTCGATTGCTCGGCAGTCGATAAAGTGAGTATCGATGTTGAATTTTCGAAAGACGAAGAATCGGGTCCTTACAGTGTATCCACCCTGGCATTGCCTCGCGTGCCGTGTCATATCCTTATATCGAGCCCACTACGATTTTGGTTTTAAAGATCCGACCGCGTTAAGGTTCACCATCCCCTTAACGCTATTTTCTATATGATTATACTTTACTGATTAGACACTACCGTATATAGCGTATATTACTACATAGTAAATAGTTTAACGGATCCTTAGAGGATGGGCGGTCCCAAGCATCTTTTAAGTTACTGATGCATTTTGTTACTGTTCACTTGAGTTGATTTACAGTTTATAAGTATTTATGTCCTGACTCGAGGGTTTTGTGTTTTTCTTTACGCTCGGGTCAGATTGAGTGAGTTAGCATTCCAGATTCACCTTCGGCGTTGGAGCTTTCCTTGAAGATCCAACCTTCTATTTTGTTTCAGTATCCAGTGTTTCAGTGATGTATCTTATTACTCTTCTGTTGTATCTTATTTAACTCTGATGTATCTTATATTTATATAGTAGCTTCATGAACTACTATCTCTTTTTCTTCCGCTGCATTTTTTTTTATACTCTGTGTCTGTGATCTGTGATTTTTATTTACTGTATATCCTGAGATTTGCCAAATTTTTATTTACAACGCGGTATTTTGAGCAATTCAATTCCGGCATGAGTGTCTACCTATACACTTATAATGGATGCGAATGGTTAAAAATATCGGGTCGTTACACTATTCATTCGAATTTTTTTTTAACTCGAAACGAAGCGTGCCGCCTAGCGTTTATAATGTTTTACCCCTATTCCGAATGGAATATATATGGAGAGCCAATTCAATCGTATTTGAAAGATAGGTTTTCGAATCGAATTATTTAAATTTAAAATTCACTTAAATAGATTTCTATGCGTTTTAGCTTGTCCCGGACAAACCGTAAATCCGATTGACACGAAATTTGAAATCATATAACAATATCGCATTACGGATCCAATGGAACTGGTTTCGTCAAAATCCGAGATTGTTTGGAAAATGATTATTTTTACTTGTCAATTAAATATTAAAATATTCAGTTTCTGTAAATTAACTTTTAATCAATTTTAGAAGTTTTATAACATCATTCTAATTCAAATATGATTTAATTCAACTTTATAAATCATTTTCATTCACAGTAAATTCAATTTCCAATTATTTTTGAATTTCAAATATTAAATTAACAATTTAATTATCCAATTAAATCTAGATATTCAAAATACAAGTTATTCGACTTATAAATTAACTTCTGAATATTTAAAATGAATTAAATATACGAATTTCAAATGACTAAAATTCTGGGTCGTTACATTCTCCCCTACTTAAAAGAATTTCGTCCTCGAAATTACCAAGTAATAAAAGGTCACTAAATCCATTAACTTTTCAAAACAATTCATTCAATCTAGATATCAAATTCATTTGACCTTTTAAATTTTTCCAAAATCCATTTGTTAAACCTCTTACAAAAATTTTACTAAGTTTTCAAATCCATAACTATTTATCTTTTCAAAACCAACAAATGTCGTTTAACTTTTAACTCCAAAATCAAAACTTAGTTTTCACAAATTTTCTCAATTTTCTCAAAATTTTCTAACGCCTCAAATTTTCAAAAAAATTCGCCAGCGTCTCCTTTGCGCGGTTCGTTCCGGAAAAAAATAGCAATATATATATATATATATATATATATATATCACAAATATACATCTCATCATCAAGGATGAGGCATGCCGAAGGGAAAAAAGTGTAAAAGTACGACGTGTAATCCGAGATATGTACCTTATATATTATTAGCGAGCATATATGGCTAATATAGTACGAAAGCTAGCTCCAAATGCGAAGCAAGCGCCATACGGACCTACTGAACACTCAACAAACAAACGAGAAACATGTACATGTGAAAATAATATCAATATACAACATATACGACTACAACTACTATATATGCCAATATAGCAAATGCCATCAATAAGCAACAAATCCAACCATCAAACAACAATCATCCAACTAATGTCCAACAAATCAATACACTTTCACTTCTCGTTAATATTCACTGAATTGATTTTAATTTAAATCATGTTTGATTCATTAACATTGGATTTCACTAATCATTCACTTATTCAATTAGTTTACATCCACTAATTTATATTCAAGTTTGTTTACTTCCAAATCAAATCAAATCAATTTTATTTAAATTCACTTACTTCCAATTTGAATTTAGCTATTTAGATTTCAATTTCATTAATTCAATTTGATATGATTTTCTACATAATCAACTAACATCCATCTAACAATCAATGCCTAACAACATAACCAAATTAATTTAATTTACTTTGTTTACCTTCAATTTGGTTTTATAATTTTAACTTCAAATTGGTTTAACATTCAATTGACTTCTATTCAATTATTCAATTCACAGCTTCTTAACTTAAGTTTTATTCAATTCTTAACAACATCATTTCTAATGTTGATTCATTTTACAATTAAAGTTGAATTTCTTTTATATAACTCAAGTTCATATTCATCACTTTATTTTATTAATTCATTTTATTAATTTGCTTCGATACCAAAATCAACTTCATTTAACCTTCAATTTCACTATACAACTTAAGTTCATCTCTAATTTATTCTATTAACCTTTTACTAAAGTCAAATTTCATCTCACTATTCAAATTCATATCTGGTTTTACTTAACAAAATTGTTTAACCATTTTAACTATTGGTTTTACTTACCTTTTCTCATTTTATAAGTTATACAACTTATTATTTAATCTTTCATAAACATTTACCTAAGTTTACTTCCATTCACAAAACTCGTTTATAATTTCAATTCATGGTTATGCAATCACTTTACAACTTAGGTTTATTTAAACTTTCAAATTCATATTATAATCACTTACCACTTAAGTTTAATTTCCATTTCAATAATATATCTATATAATTAAAATCCAATTCACTTTATTTAACTTTCCTTTAGATAAATTTCAATTCGTATACTTATTATGCTAAATCAAATTTCTTTCAACTATACCAAAGTTAAATTTGTTATCTCATACTACAAATCCAAAACTCACTTCACTTATATTTATCAATTTCAACTTGGATTTTAAATTCAAATTCGTTTAACACAAGAAAACTTCAATTTCAATTTACTATTGGTAGAAAATCCACCACATAGAAACTCGAAAATGATACTGATGATGCAGAAATTTTCACCTTAATTATTTCCCAGTAACAATAGTGAATTCAGTGCTTTAAATTCTTTTAAAAAATTTCTTTTATTTATAAATCTATACTTATATAATTTCACTTATTTTCTATTTATAATAAAATAACCTATTTAACTTTGAAAAACAACTTCCAAAATAAATGAGATTCAAATTTTCAATTTCTTATTCTAAATTCATTTATATTTATAACACATATTTATAAATATATTGCAACAATCTGCCATTTCGTACCATTCAAATCAACAATAGTCCACACATGTCAGACTTAAATGATGCGAAATAACAGATTGTAAATAAATTTGGAGCAATTGAAATAAAATATATACAGAATCATAGAAAAAGAATAATCAGAATAACTCGCAGCGGAATATAAAAATAAAATAGTAGTTCATGAAGCTACTATAACAGAGTCTCAAAACAAATACATAATACCAGTCTGAAAACAACATTATAGAAATCCCAAATACATAGAAGTTCACTAATACATGAGATAAACTAGAACAGCTGAAACAGAAATAGATATAAATGTTGATAGGCAAAAACTCCAGCAAAGACCAGCTCCTGAAAGAGAATCCAAAGCTGTGAATACTCAGGCTAACCCGAGCGTAAAGCAGAACACAAAACACTCGAGTCAGGACAATATATACTTATATAATGTAAACCAACTCAAGTGAACTGTAATAAGGTACAAGTAACTTAAAGGATGCCTGGGACTGCCCATCCTCTAAGGATCCGTTAAACTATTTACTATGTAGTAATATTATGCTATTATAATAATGTCTATAATAAAATAAACTTACTTTTAAATAGCGTTCCGGGCTACCCATATCACCCTTCACACATAACAGTCCTAGTAGTCTATCCAATATCAGCGTATCTCCAGATCGGTAAACTACCCTAAATACTCCATGGGCTATGGGAGAAAAACAAACTCGTAGTAAAGGCTCAGTATGGTAGGTGACACGGCACACAAGGCAATGCCAGGGTAGATATACCAATTACGCACACGGGCTAGTGGTAACGCAGCAGCCACATACGCCCACCTCGGAACACACTCCCATATCAAAATTGGAGGATGGCCATCTAATCAATCACAAGTAAGAGTATAGTATCGAAGGAATGTATCCGACTAGAGGAGCTACCCCTTTTGCCCGAGATCGCTCCTGTTTTAGCCACCTTAAGTGTAACATCCCGCCTTTTCGCACGATTTAAACCGACACACATGCCGATTCAAACCATACGGAAGGGCGGATTTGTTATGGGGTAAATAAGAAAAAAAACAGAGAAGAAATAAACAAATAGAATCTCACAGCGGAAGGATAAAATATAATAAGAAAATATACAGTTTATAAAAAAACTGTTTACAAACATTTATATAATACATATCAGAGTTACACATACCAATAACAATGCAGCGGAACAGTGTGAGTGTAGTGCAATACTATAAATAATAATAATACAAATTCTTCGTCTTCGTCCTCCAAAGCTAAAGTCTTCGATCCTGAAACGCTCGGACTGACCCGAGCGAATTTGAAAAGACAAAAACACTCGAGTCAGAACTAAAAGATCTTATGTGAGTTAAATTAACAGAAATAAATATGAGTGCAATAACTCAAAAGATGTTCGGGATTTACATCTCCTAAGGATCCGTTAAACTATTTACTATGTAGTATATTGCGCTATTATAATAGTGTCTATAGTAAAATAAACATACTTTTAAATAGAATTAAGGCTTTACATTTTCCACCTTAACACGTAATAGTCCCAGTAGTCCATCCAATATCATAGTCCCTCCTGATCGGGAAGCCACCAGAGGATATCACACGGGCTACGGGAGAAATCCAAACTCGTACAAGGCGCGATAGGGTAGGTGACACGGCACAACTAGGCAATGCCAGGGTAGATATACCAATTACGCTTCCGGGTCGATGGTAACGCGTAGCCGCAGCTACCGCCCACCTCGAACAAACTCCCCAAAATCAAAATAGAAGTGGCCACTGAATCAATCCAAAGTCAAAGTATAATATCGAAGAGGAGTGTCCGATCAGAGGAATGACCTCATTAACCCGTCAATCGCTCCTGTTTTAGCCACCTTATGCCAACTCACGGGAGTTGGGTCCACGTATTTACCTTACAGGAAACGTCGCCACCAACCTACTTCATTCTGGAATCTCCACCGCGTACACGGTTAGTCAAAGTGGTTTTCGGTATCGACAGAGAGTATGTCCATATCCGATCCCGGTCGCTTTGCCAACCCATCGTTATTATAACACCGCGGTCATTTAAAAGTAGTTTATACTTTAAAAACCCGAATAAATTTTCCATTTCAACACTATGAATTCGATATCAATTTAAAAACCCAAAATAATATGATATCATTTTATCTCAAATATAACTCTTTTTCCAAAATCATACCGGTTTAAAATATAAATATCTGGAAACCAAACATTTGAATTATATTTTCAAAACATAATATTTCGGAATTCATACTTTTAAAACCATACTTCTAAAACTTGAATGGTTTGGATATTCAACAGTATATAAAATAAATGGTTTACTTTTAAGGTTACTTTGTAAAGAAATTATTTCCAGGGCTTTACAAATATACTTCTTTATTTAAAGTCTACCAAATTTAATATCACTTTCAAGTTCCAAAACCACTTCAATTTCTATATATATATATATCCATTTGGAGTATTAATATTTCAAAACTAAAGTTGGAATTTATTCTTTCAACAAATTAAATGTTCTATTATTTAGTTTTGAATATTTACATAAAATCTATAAATAAAACTCCAATTTCTAGAAATTAACTATTTTCTTAAATTTAAATTATACTAAAATATTCTATTTAAGTAAATCTTGGAAAATCCATTTATAAATATCATACCTTAAAATTTCCAAATTTAAACATATAAGATAAATCACCAAATTCCATTTTCTCAAATTTTTATCATTTTATTCAACAGGTTTATACACAGCTTAAATTTAAAATTTTAACTTCATATGTGTATATCTCGAAGAAAAATATTTTATAAAATATCAAAATTAAATTTTATAAACCGTATCCCGTCCAAACCATATAAATCACTTTTAAAATAATTTATATATAGACCACGGTGCCTGTATATAATTTTCTATCCTATGGTCAAGTGATACGGATATTTATCATTTCAATCCGCAATTTAAAAATAAAATTTTGCGGTTGTATATCATTTCAAACCACAATCCCGAATGAAATGAAAAATGCATGATAACTTGCAATTTAATGATATCAAATAAACATCCATTCATCAACATCATCCATTGTCCAAATCACAATCATCCATCAATATCAATCAAAATCAATATATATATGAGATTATATAGCAGGTAATAACTGTCAATTATATTCAAATTAAATTTAACAACTATTAATCTAACATTTTATATTCAGTAATAATTTATATAACTGTTAACTAGCAGTTTATATGCAAACAAATAAATTATAACTGTAAATAAATACGCAATAAATAAATTAAATTAACAGTTAAATTTAATAAATGCAATTCAACAGATATGAATGAAATAAACATGCCAAATACTCATAAATAAATTTCTATTCATTTCTAAAATTAATTTAACAAACATAAAAACTTTTAGAAGTTGTGAGTGGGTTAAAACACTCACCTTTTTTGAATTTAAATTGGATTTAGATCCAATTTAAACCCAAAAATTCGACGGTCTCCAAATCTGTCCAAACCAGCGTCAAAAAAATCTGGAATTTAATTACGATCCTAAAAAAAAAATCGCGCATGAAACGGAGTTCGTATGTGGAAGTTAAATGTATTAACGCATTTGAAAAATCAAAATTAAATTAAATTCAAACAAAAATAAATTAAACGAAAATGAAATACCGTGCCACATCCGCTCTTCCCACGTGAAAAATGCGTATGCTTCTTCTTGATTTCAAGTTTTGTTCCATAATTTTTCTTTTATTTCGATTTACTTTAATTTTCCTCCTTATTATATGAATGTATGTATTTTTAAAAGGTTTGGAAAAGGAAAAAAAAAATATTTGAAAAAGAAGATTTGAAAAAGAAAAGGATTAAAATAAGAACTGAAAGTGGAAGAGAAGATCTAGATTTGAAAAGAAAGAAGAAGTATGAAATAGAAGAAAACTTGAAGAAGAATATTTGAAGAGGAAGGAAAAAATTAGAATGAGATATAATAAGGAGATTTGAAGAAGAAAAGAAGGAGAAGGAGATTTGAATGGAGGCTAGGGTTTCATTTGCATCATTTCGTATTTATAAGGTTAGAGTTAGGTTTAGGGACAAATAGATTTGAAAGGAGAGGCTGCTATTAATTAGAAATAAAGTGAATATGAACACTTGGTATTGAAATATAGCAAATATGAACAGTCCTTTTTTTTTTAAAGTAGCAGGTATTAAAAAGAGGTATTTATTAATTAGAAAGAAAATGAATATGGAGGGACAAAAATAAATGACACGTTTCGTTAGTTTGATTCTAAATTAATTAAGTGCTAGATACATAAAAATTTGAATACATCATATATATATATATTCATACTTTAACTGTGTGACAAAATTGCTAAACATACATCAAGTACGATTAATTGGTGACAATATATAGGAATAATCAACAATAAATGTGGATGCAATCACATAAGGATCTAATAGGGAAGGAGATAAAAAGTAACGATGTTGATTAATTCCACTTTCCCACTTTAGCCAATCCAATTACAAAATTTAAAATTTTATAAAATTTTTCTCCTTTGATTTCTTAAACAATTTTAATAACTAACAACAAGTTCTATGTTAATTCAATCATTAATCATTTCGCCAATTACCAAATTAAATTTCAATTATTCGCAATAAATCAAATTATAAATTTTTCATTCCAATAAATAAAATAAATCTTGATTTTTTTTTCTTCCATCCTTATTAATTCCACAACTTGTTCAATTTGAAAATCATTATCATATTTTCCAAATGTTACCTTAATTTAACACTTATGTAACGTATTATTAGATTCGTTGCAAGATTTCAATTTCAATCCCCATTTCTTAATATACTCAAATTCTGGACATTTTTTATTTCCTTACCCATAAGTGTAACATTTATTGCCAATTCCATCCAAATTTAACAGGTAACCCTTAACAATGTTTTCAATCCAAAGGTTATACTTAAGTTTACGTTGTATTCAACAACTTATCATATTATGAAGAAAATTCACATTATTCCCCAATATTACCTTAATTCATATTAACTTAACATTAAATTTACTCTTCATTCTATTATTAACCTATTAGTATTAAATAGATGAAATTAACATTGGTTTTACACTCTATTACGTAGATATCCTTAAATTTTATCTAAGTTTATATTTGCATAATATTCCAACATTAAATTTCATCCAATTTTTTTTCTTCCTTTTTATTTTAATTAAATCCAATTTCCCTAAAGTTACATTCAAACAAGTAAATTTTGATTTCCAATCAATCATTATACTATAACATTCTTAACATTTTTTCATTACACTACTAAATTCTACCTTGATAAGTTTACGCTTCTATTGCTTTACTTTCACACTTCCGTTAAAATATAAATTAATTCTAAAGTAACGTTTATTGTTGACCCCGCCATTTTAATTACTCATATTTAGATGAACGTTATTTCAAATAAGTTCATTGACTCATTTAAATTAGGTAGTTTATAGTAGTTGTTATCCCACCCTTACAATTATTTCCTACTAACGTGCTACCAACTCCTTTAATTAAAATTTGAATTCCAAACCTTATTTAATATACTAAGTAAGATAAATAACATATATAGATTGCTACCAACTTTCCTTTTCTTGCATCTATGTGTTTATTACTTGACACACCAGTAAATATTACATATACACAAAATTCCGTTATCACTTGCCTAACAAGGTTATTATCACTTAAGATCTCACTGCATCCACATTTTCACATTTTCATTTCCTAGTTTCTTTACTTTATTCTACATAATTTATTACAAATGGGATTTTCTTTGGTTTACATCTTATTTGTATTTAACATTTCTCAATCACCAATTCATTTCACTTTAACTGCGGTAAATTGGCGGATAAATTGAATTTGATTCCCAAAATCTAAATTAACAAGAAACAAGGGTAGGTAACATACAATAGTCATTACTCCAAATTCTAGTCACCTAAATAGTCTTTTATTCCTTGCAAATAAATGTTACTATTTATTTTCATAGTACAAATCTCAATGATTATTCCATTTTATATTTGCTTAGGCCATTTATAGTCCACTATACATATCTACATAAATGGGTAATTTATTCAATTCATTAAGTGTCAATTCTATTAAGCCCTGTTTATATCTTATGCATTCTTCTATTACTTTACAAAAGGGAATAACTTTTAAATTCATACACTTAATAACAAAACTGTTATAAATCCAATAAACTTCCAAATCCAAGTTTGTACACATTTTACACAACTATTATGATTTCTCACAAACGTTGAATTTATTAAATGACCATTTATTATAATTTAATTCCCTTAATTGAATTAAATGCTTATTATTATATATATTCTTTTCATTCTACCATTCCTTCCCATTTTATATTCATTAACGTATTTACACATCTCTATCTTTCAAATATAAAATAACCAAACTGATTACAAACACTGTTTCTATCAATTTTCATAAGTTTGTTCAAAACTATACTTTTGTTTACATAAAATAAATTTTATGTTTCTATTAGTTTTCTTTTCCTTTCACTACAGGCATAAATTATTACTATCTACACTAATTACATCTTTGTATTAATGAACACCATTTAAGTTAATATTTATACTAACATTCACAAATTCAACATTTATTTGTTTCTTCAAAATTACTTTAAATCAAGTTGTGAAAATTTACATTATCCACATCTATTATCATAAAATTTTATAGTTACACTAAATTGCAACCACTATACCAAATTTCTACATTTATTCTTAACCAAATTAGAAATTATATAAATTCATTTTATTAAATATCATAAATTTAACGGGTCGTTACAATCTCCCCCACTCAAAACTTTTCATCCCCGAAAAGGAAAAAAGAAGGGAGCAGGAAGATTTACAGTGCATCTTATTTCAAATATTAACTTATAAACAATATTTTACTGGATTAATTTCCTTTAATGAAATATACTTGTTTTATAATCATTATATCCTTTAATACTTGAATTATTAAAGTTGGGAAAATACTTTCACAAAATTCTAAGTCCAAAATTTCCTGAAAATTTTGGCAAAGTCTCCTTTGTACGGAGGGACTCTGGAGAAAATATAATATCGAAATATACAAATATATTACACATATTATCCAAATAAGATATCCCAACACGGGAAAATATATAAAATAGCGCTTTATACGTAATCCGGAAACGTACCTATTTGTCGGGCAATACGCTTATTATTATGGAACCAAAAGCAGTAGCAGTTGCTTCCATAACATGTATTTTCTTATAAGCCTAAAAGGTTAAATATTTATTTTAAAATGAACTATTCTAGTGGATTCAATCATTCATATCCAATCAAATGCAACAACCATACATTTTAACAAACAGCACACACCGCAAACAAAATCATTCAATCAAACAAACAATTAGTTGTTAGGTTCAAATTCCGAAATTGTACGAAATGTAAAATAACTATCAAGTGCATCCTTTACTCAACAGTCTTAGATGGAACAAAGATAGATTATTTCTCCATCCAACAACTTCAAAATTCCTTACCCAACAACCATACATCAACCAAACAATTCAAATCAACACCAAAATAGCTTATTATACATTTATTTCATACTTCAGTGGTTTGATTTTCTTCCCTTCATTTATGAGGGATTTCTTTGTTCTTACAAGTTTTATTTTCCAATTATCCCAAAATTCATTATATTTGTATTTCCTTTTATTACTTAAGTTTCCTTTTATTACCTAAGTTTATAAAATAAATTCTCATTAATAACAACAAATATTTTGAATATCTTCATTTCCTTACTCTTCACTTGTAAGATTTCCCTTAAATTCTTAATCTGCTAACATTCATTCTTATAAGTGGAAGTTTTTATTTATCCATTAACTATGAATTGCAGTCATTTAATTTTTCCTACTTTCCATTATATTAGAATAGGGAAGATCAAAACATACTTAAGTCAATAATCATACAATCAATTCTTATTTTGAATTTCATTTTATATACTTAGGTTCATATCATCTATTAATAATTCTTAACCCTTTTTCAGTAAAATTTCAATTATAACCTAAGTTTATACCATTAAATTCTTATTATAACAGTAATTTATTGAATACTTCATTTTTCCTAAATTCCTACTTGTAAAATATTCAATTCCAGTTTCTCATTTAACACTTCAACTTTTATATTTGGGTAAGTTATTTATGTTAAGGAAATTGCAATTGAACTTATACAAGTTTAATCTCCATTCTTTTAATTAAATTTAATGTTTATCCATATTACTCTTTGTCTCATATGTATGCAAATTCCTCTTTATAGCTTTGCAATTATTCTCTTATTTCAATTAGTGGTTTCAATTCATTTATTACTTAACTTTTATTTCACTACAATTTAACAATTGATTAATTAATGGAGAATTTTAGAATTGGATTCCGGGTCAGATTTCAATTTATTTCAAAATAATAGATAAATAAGTTCTTACAACTCAAAATCTCTAATTATAGTTAGAACAATAAAAGAAATTTTTTTTTAGAAAATTTCATAATAAATCTGCAGTAGAATTTACTACAGTGGCCTTTCCCCTTCGAAACTCGAAATGAAAGTCGATGATGCGGCCGTCATCACCGAATTTATTTTCCAGTGACAGAGAGGAAAGTACAGAATTTAAATTTTTTTTTTTGCCAAAATCTTCTTTAAAACAATTCTTCCAAATTATACGAAATATTTATATAAGAAATTACTTATAAACCAAATCAATAAATTTCACAAATTCTTTGGAAGCAGATTTGGAAAAAAAATCCCGGACTTAAGTTCTAAAATCTCCAATTTGATTTATCATAATTTCAACTTAGCTTCAGTTATTATAAATATTTTATTTCCTAACACCCAATCTATAGCAACCAAATATATATATATCTTTATAAAAATATTTTTATATATAGAAAATATAATAGGGAAAATTCTTTCATTCACCTATATTAAAAACAAATATTATGTCGGTCTGTCCTATTAATTGTTTAGAAATCCCTATTGATGACATAGCGTCCCATGCATCAACCAGAATTTATAAATACAAAGTGGAACAGATTAACACAATATAAAAATCTTTTTATTAATACTAACAAATACGCTCTCTCATATATATACACTCAGCGACTCCCATAGGATATTACTACCCTATTAACAAAGAGTCAAACCCCACAAAGCCAAGGTTTATCGCTAAACAAAAGCTCTGATACCAACTGTAACATCCCGCCTTCTCACACGATTTAAACTGACACACATGCCGATTCAAACCATACGGAAGGGCGGATTTGTTACGGGGTAAATAAGAAAAAAAACAGAGAAGAAATAAACAAATAGAATCTCACAGCGGAAGGATAAAATATAATAAGAAAATATACAGTTTATAAAAAAACTGTTTACAAACATTTATATAATACATATCAGAGTTACACATACCAATAACAATGCAGCGGAACAGTGTGAGTGTAGTGCAATACTATAAATAATAATAATACAAATTCTTCGTCTTCGTCCTCCAAAGCTAAAGTCTTCGATCCTGAAACGCTCGGACTGACCCGAGCGAATTTGAAAAGACAAAAACACTCGAGTCAGAACTAAAAGATCTTATGTGAGTTAAATTAACAGAAATAAATATGAGTGCAATAACTCAAAAGATGTTCGGGATTTACATCTCCTAAGGATCCGTTAAACTATTTACTATGTAGTATATTGCGCTATTATAATAGTGTCTATAGTAAAATAAACATACTTTTAAATAGCATTAAGGCTTTACATTTTCCACCTTAACACGTAATAGTCCCAGTAGTCCATCCAATATCATAGTCCCTCCTGATCGGGAAGCCACCAGAGGATACCACACGGGCTACGGGAGAAATCCAAACTCGTACAAGGCGCGATAGGGTAGGTGACACGGCACAACTAGGCAATGCCAGGGTAGATATACCAATTACGCTTCCGGGTCGATGGTAACGCGTAGCCGCAGCTACCGCCCACCTCGAACAAACTCCCCAAAATCAAAATAGAAGTGGCCACTGAATCAATCCAAAGTCAAAGTATAATATCGAAGAGGAGTGTCCGATCAGAGGAATGACCTCATTAACCCGTCAATCGCTCCTGTTTTAGCCACCTTATGCCAACTCACGGGAGTTGGGTCCATGTATTTACCTTACAGGAAACGTCGCCACCAACCTACTTCATTCTGGAATCTCCACCGCGTACACGGTTAGTCAAAGTGGTTTTCGGTATCGACAGAGAGTATGTCCATATCCGATCCCGGTCGCTTTGCCCACCCATCGTTATTATAACACCGCGGTCATTTAAAAGTAGTTTATACTTTAAAAACCCGAATAAATTTTCCATTTCAAAACTATGAATTCGATATCAATTTAAAAACCCAAAATAATATGATATCATTTTATCTCAAATATAACTCTTTTTCCAAAATCATACCGGTTTAAAATATAAATATCTGGAAACCAAACATTTGAATTATATTTTCAAAACATAATATTTCGGAATTCATACTTTTAAAACCATACTTCTAAAACTTGAATGGTTTGGATATTCAACAGTATATAAAATAAATGGTTTACTTTTAAGGTTACTTTGTAAAGAAATTATTTCCAGGGCTTTACAAATATACTTCTTTATTTAAAGTCTACCAAATTTAAATATCACTTTCAAGTTCCAAAACCACTTCAATTTCTATTTATATATATATATATATATATATATATATATCCATTTGGAGTATTAATATTTCAAAACTAAAGTTGGAATTTATTCTTTCAACAAATTAAATGTTCTATTATTTAGTTTTGAATATTTACATAAAATCTATAAATAAAACTCCAATTTCTAGAAATTAACTATTTTCTTAAATTTAAATTATACTAAAAAATTCTATTTAAGTAAATCTTGGAAAATCCATTTATAAATATCATACCTTAAAATTTCCAAATTTAAACATATAAGATAAATCACCAAATTCCATTTTCTCAAATTTTTATCATTTTATTCAACAGGTTTATACACAGCTTAAATTTAAAATTTTAACTTCATATGTGTATATCTCGAAGAAAAATATTTTATAAAATATCAAAATTAAATTTTATAAACCGTATCCCATCCAAACCATAGAAATCACTTTTAAAATAATTTATATATAGACCACGGTGCCTGTATATAATTTTCTATCCTATGGTCAAGTGATACGGATATTTATCATTTCAATCCGCAATTTAAAAATAAAATTTTGCGGTTGTATATCATTTCAAACCACAATCCCGAATGAAATGAAAAATGCATGATAACTTGCAATTTAATGATATCAAATAAACATCCATTCATCAACATCATCCATTGTCCAAATCACAATCATCCATCAATATCAATCAAAATCAATATATATATGAGATTATATAGCAGGTAATAACTGTCAATTATATTCAAATTAAATTTAACAACTATTAATATATTCAGTAATAATTTATATAACTGTTAACTAGCAGTTTATATGCAAACAAATAAATTACAACTGTAAATAAATACGCAATAAATAAATTAAATTAACAGTTAAATTTAATAAATGCAATTCAACAGATATGAATGAAATAAACATGCCAAATATTCATAAATAAATTTCTATTCATTTCTAAAATTAATTTAACAAACATAAAAACTTTTAGAAGTTGTGAGTGGGTTAAAACACTCACCTTTTTTGAATTTAAATTGGATTTAGATCCAATTTAAACCCAAAAATTCGACGGTCTCCAAATCTGTCCAAACCAGCGTCAAAAAAATCTGGAATTTAATTACGATCCTAAAAAAAAATCGCGCATGAAACGGAGTTCGTATGTGGAAGTTAAATGTATTAACGCATTTGAAAAATCAAAATTAAATTAAATTCAAACAAAAATAAATTAAACGAAAATGAAATACCGTGCCACATCCGCTCTTCCCACGTGAAAAATGCGTATGCTTCTTCTTGATTTCAAGCTTTGTTCCATAATTTTTCTTTTATTTCGATTTACTTTAATTTTCCTCCTTATTATATGAATGTATGTATTTTTAAAAGGTTTGGAAAAGAAAAAAAAATATTTGAAAAAGAAGATTTGAAAAAGAAAAGGATTAAAATAAGAACTGAAAATGGAAGAGAAGATCTAGATTTGAAAAGAAAGAAGAAGTATGAAATAGAAGAAAGAAGAAGAATATTTGAAGAGGAAGGAAAAAATTAGAATGAGATATAATAAGGAGATTTGAAGAAGAAAAGAAGGAGAAGGAGATTTGAATGGAGGCTAGGGTTTCATTTGCATCATTTCGTATTTATAAGGTTAGAGTTAGGTTTAGGGACAAATAGATTTGAAAGGAGAGGCTGCTATTAATTAGAAATAAAGTGAATATGAACACTTGGTATTGAAATATAGCAAATATGAACAGTCCTTTTTTTTTTAAAGTAGAAGGTATTAAAAAGAGGTATTTATTAATTAGAAAGAAAATGAATATGGAGGGACAAAAATAAATGACACGTTTCGTTAGTTTGATTCTAAATTAATTAAGTGCTAGATACAGAAAAATTTGAATACATCATATATATATATTCATACTTTAACTGTGTGACAAAATTGCTAAACATACATCAAGTACGATTAATTGGTGACAATATATAGGAATAATCAACAATAAATGTGGATGCAATCACATAAGGATCTAATAGGGAAGGAGATAAAAAGTAACGACGTTGATTAATTCCACTTTCCCACTTTAGCCAATCCAATTACAAAATTTAAAATTTTATAAAATTTCTCTCCTTTGATTTCTTAAACAATTTTAATAACTAACAACAAGTTCTATGTTAATTCAATCATTAATCATTTCGCCAATTACCAAATTAAATTTCAATTATTCGCAATAAATCAAATTATAAATTTTTCATTCCAATAAATAAAATAAATCTTGATTTTTTTTTTCTTCCATCCTTATTAATTCCACAACTTGTTCAATTTGAAAATCATTATCATATTTTCCAAATGTTACCTTAATTTAACACTTATGTAACGTATTATTAGATTCGTTGCAAGATTTCAATTTCAATCCCCATTTCTTAATATACTCAAATTCTGGACATTTTTTATTTCCTTACCCATAAGTGTAACATTTATTGCCAATTCCATCCAAATTTAACAGGTAACCCTTAACAATGTTTTCAATCCAAAGGTTATACTTAAGTTTACGTTGTATTCTACAACTTATCATATTATGAAGAAAATTCACATTATTCCCCAATATTACCTTAATTCATATTAACTTAACATTAAATTTACTCTTCATTCTATTATTAACCTATTAGTATTAAATAGATGAAATTAACATTGGTTTTACACTCTATTACGTAGATATCCTTAAATTTTATCTAAGTTTATATTTACATAATATTCCAACATTAAATTTCATCCAATTTTTTTTCTTCCTTTTTATTTTAATTAAATCCAATTTCCCTAAAGTTACATTCAAACAAGTAAATTTTGATTTCCAATCAATCATTATACTATAACATTCTTAACATTTTTTCATTACACTACTAAATTCTACCTTGATAAGTTTACGCTTCTATTGCTTTACTTTCACACTTCCGTTAAAATATAAATTAATTCTAAAGTAACGTTTATTGTTGACCCCGCCATTTTAATTACTCATATTTAGATGAACGTTATTTCAAATAAGTTCATTGACTCATTTAAATTAGGTAGTTTATAGTAGTTGTTATCCCACCCTTACAATTATTTCCTACTAACGTGCTACCAACTCCTTTAATTAAAATTTGAATTCCAAACCTTATTTAATATACTAAGTAAGATAAATAACATATATAGATTGCTACCAACTTTCCTTTTCTTGCATCTATGTGTTTATTACTTGACACACCAGTAAATATTACATATACACAAAATTCCGTTATCACTTGCCTAACAAGGTTATTATCACTTAAGATCTCACTGCATCCACATTTTCACATTTTCATTTCCTAGTTTCTTTACTTTATTCTACATAATTTATTACAAATGGGATTTTCTTTGGTTTACATCTTATTTATATTTAACATTTCTCAATCACCAATTCATTTCACTTTAACTGCGGTAAATTGGCGGATAAATTGAATTTGATTCCCAAAATCTAAATTAACAAGAAACAAGGGTAGGTAACATACAATAGTCATTACTCCAAATTCTAGTCACCTAAATAGTCTTTTATTCCTTGCAAATAAATGTTACTATTTATTTTCATAGTACAAATCTCAATGATTATTCCATTTTATATTTGCTTAGGCCATTTATAGTCCACTATACATATCTACATAAATGGGTAATTTATTCAATTCATTAAGTGTCAATTCTATTAAGCCCTGTTTATATCTTATGCATTCTTCTATTACTTTACAAAAGGGAATAACTTTTAAATTCATACACTTAATAACAAAACTATTATAAATCCAATAAACTTCCAAATCCAAGTTTGTACACATTTTACACAACTATTATGATTTCTCACAAACGTTGAATTTATTAAATGACCATTTATTATAATTTAATTCCCTTAATTGAATTAAATGCTTATTATTATATATATTCTTTTCATTCTACCATTCCTTCCCATTTTATATTCATTAACGTATTTACACATCTCTATCTTTCAAATATAAAATAACCAAACTGATTACAAACACTGTTTCTATCAATTTTCATAAGTTTGTTCAAAACTATACTTTTGTTTACATAAAATAAATTTTATGTTTCTATTAGTTTTCTTTTCCTTTCACTACAGGCATAAATTATTACTATCTACACTAATTACATCTTTGTATTAATGAACACCATTTAAGTTAATATTTATACTAACATTCACAAATTCAACATTTATTTGTTTCTTCAAAATTACTTTAAATCAAGTTGTGAAAATTTACATTATCCACATCTATTATCATAAAATTTTATAGTTACACTAAATTGCAACCACTATACCAAATTTCTACATTTATTCTTAACCAAATTAGAAATTATATAAATTCATTTTATTAAATATCATAAATTTAACGGGTCGTTACAATCTCCCCCACTCAAAACTTTTCATCCCCGAAAAGGAAAAAAGAAGGGAGCAGGAAGATTTACAGTGCATCTTATTTCAAATATTAACTTATAAACAATATTTTACTGGATTAATTTCCTTTAATGAAATATACTTGTTTTATAATCATTATATCCTTTAATACTTGAATTATTAAAGTTGGGAAAATACTTTCACAAAATTCTAAGTCCAAAATTTCCTGAAAATTTTGGCAAAGTCTCCTTTGTACGGAGGGACTCTGGAGAAAATATAATATCGAAATATACAAATATATTACACATATTATCCAAATAAGATATCCCAACACGGGAAAATATATAAAATAGCGCTTTATACGTAATCCGGAAACGTACCTATTTGTCGGGCAATACGCTTATTATTATGGAACCAAAAGCAGTAGCAGTTGCTTCCATAACATGTATTTTCTTATAAGCCTAAAAGGTTAAATATTTATTTTAAAATGAACTATTCTAGTGGATTCAATCATTCATATCCAATCAAATGCAACAACCATACATTTTAACAAACAGCACACACCGCAAACAAAATCATTCAATCAAACAAACAATTAGTTGTTAGGTTCAAATTCCGAAATTGTACGAAATGTAAAATAACTATCAAGTGCATCCTTTACTCAACAGTCTTAGATGGAACAAAGATAGATTATTTCTCCATCCAACAACTTCAAAATTCCTTACCCAACAACCATACATCAACCAAACAATTCAAATCAACACCAAAATAGCTTATTATACATTTATTTCATACTTCAGTGGTTTGATTTTCTTCCCTTCATTTATGAGGGATTTCTTTGTTCTTACAAGTTTTATTTTCCAATTATCCCAAAATTCATTATATTTGTATTTCCTTTTATTACTTAAGTTTCCTTTTATTACCTAAGTTTATAAAATAAATTCTCATTAATAACAACAAATATTTTGAATATCTTCATTTCCTTACTCTTCACTTGTAAGATTTCCCTTAAATTCTTAATCTGCTAACATTCATTCTTATAAGTGGAAGTTTTTATTTATCCATTAACTATGAATTGCAGTCATTTAATTTTTCCTACTTTCCATTATATTAGAATAGGGAAGATCAAAACATACTTAAGTCAATAATCATACAATCAATTCTTATTTTGAATTTCATTTTATATACTTAGGTTCATATCATCTATTAATAATTCTTAACCCTTTTTCAGTAAAATTTCAATTATAACCTAAGTTTATACCATTAAATTCTTATTATAACAGTAATTTATTGAATACTTCATTTTTCCTAAATTCCTACTTGTAAAATATTCAATTCCAGTTTCTCATTTAACACTTCAACTTTTATATTTGGGTAAGTTATTTATGTTAAGGAAATTGCAATTGAACTTATACAAGTTTAATCTCCATTCTTTTAATTAAATTTAATGTTTATCCATATTACTCTTTGTCTCATATGTATGCAAATTCCTCTTTATAGCTTTGCAATTATTCTCTTGTTTCAATTAGAGGTTTCAATTCATTTATTACTTAACTTTTATTTCACTACAATTTAACAATTGATTAATTAATGGAGAATTTTAGAATTGGATTCCGGGTCAGATTTCAATTTATTTCAAAATAATAGATAAATAAGTTCTTACAACTCAAAATCTCTAATTATAGTTAGAACAATAAAAGAAATTTTTTTTTAGAAAATTTCATAATAAATCTGCAGTAGAATTTACTACAGTGGCCTTTCCCCTTCGAAACTCGAAATGAAAGTCGATGATGCGGCCGTCATCACCGAATTTATTTTCCAGTGACAGAGAGGAAAGTACAGAATTTAAATTTTTTTTTTTTCCCAAAATCTTCTTTAAAACAATTCTTCCAAATTATACGAAATATTTATATAAGAAATTACTTATAAACCAAATCAATAAATTTCACAAATTCTTTGGAAGCAGATTTGGAAAAAAAATCCCGGACTTAAGTTCTAAAATCTCCAATTTGATTTATCATAATTTCAACTTAGCTTCAGTTATTATAAATATTTTATTTCCTAACACCCAATCTATAGCAACCAAATATATATATATCTTTATAAAAATATTTTTATATATAGAAAATATAATAGGCAAAATTCTTTCATTCACCTATATTAAAAACAAATATTATGTCGGTCTGTCCTATTAATTGTTTAGAAATCCCTATTGATGACATAGCGTCCCATGCATCAACCAGAATTTATAAATACAAAGTGGAACAGATTAACACAATATAAAAATCTTTTTATTAATACTAACAAATACGCTCTCTCATATATATACACTCAGCGACTCCCATAGGATATTACTACCCTATTAACAAAGAGTCAAACCCCACAAAGCCAAGGTTTATCGCTAAACAAAAGCTCTGATACCAACTGTAACATCCCGCCTTTTCACACGATTTAAACTGACACACATGCCGATTCAAACCATACGGAAGGGCGGATTTGTATTAATGAACACCATTTAAGTTAATATTTATACTAACATTCACAAATTCAACATTTATTTGTTTCTTCAAAATTACTTTAAATCAAGTTGTGAAAATTTACATTATCCACATCTATTATCATAAAATTTTATAGTTACACTAAATTGCAACCACTATACCAAATTTCAACATTTATTCTTAACCAAATTAGAAATTATATAAATTCATTTTATTAAATATCATAAATTTAACGGGTCGTTACATTAAGGCAACTCACGGGAGTCGGGTCCACGTAATATACCTCAAGAACATCGCCACCATCCTACTTCATTCTGAAAACTCCACCACGTACATAGTTGTTAAAGTGGTCTTCGGTATCGACAGAGAGTATGTCCATATCCGATCCTGGTCTCTTTAACAACCAATCGTTATTATAACCCGTAGTTATGATTTAAAAATCATAGTTTATACTTTAAAATAAAGTATCATTTCAAATTCAAATATTTATCAAAATAAAGATCTAATCGTTTCCAAACCATTTCAATATATCAAAATATCATATCTTTCAAAATTCATTTCAAATCATTATTTGAATTCAAATCCAAATATACACATTTAAATACCTTTTTAATTCAAAGATATCATTCATTTATTATCATTTCAAACCACCTTTTAAATAGTTTATATTTAAATCAAAACAATTCATTTAAACCATTTAAAAGATGAAGTTATTATATTTAAAATCAAATATTTAGTTCCCAAAATTTTAGACAAATTCTGAGCTCATTTATTTAAATCAAAACCTCAAACATTCATTTCAGCCTACCGCAACACTTATCAAGTGCTATTGTAGCCCTTTATTTAGTTTCAGATTTTAATTATCTTTCTTCTATCGCAGCACTTACCAAGTGCTACAATACCACTTAGTTATAATTTATACATAGTTCATTTGCATCAACAACAACACTTACAAAGCGTTGTAATATCATTTACGTTAGAAGTAATAGCATTTCAAAATATTGTTAATTACATTTCCAATATTTAATATAATTTCCCAAAACATCATAATTTTTATAACATAAAAATTATAACATTTGCTTATTCAAAATAAATTCAATTCCTTTACAATTCAAAAAATAATAAAACGTTTATTTCCAATATCACTTTAAAATCCTTTTAAATTTGGAAATAGTCACTTTAACATTTTTAAATTATCAAAATAGGCCCAATGTTGCAACAGCACTAAATACATCAATCACAACATCCAAAACATCATATATCATATGATAACAGCATATATCACAATATCTGAAATAAATCCATACCGTTGAGGAATCCAGTTGGATCCCTCCAACTTGTCACCTGCAACAAATATACATATTAGAATATGTGTACAATGTCTCTTCAAGGCAGACGCACGTACAAAGTGTCATCCACTCATATACGGGAATGTATAGGGTCATCTGCTCCGCTAGCAGATATATATATCCAAAGACCATTCATGTAACATCTCGCCTTTTCGCACGCTTTAAATCGACACACATGCCAATTCAAACCATACAGAAGAGCGTATTGTTATGGGGTAAATAAGAAAAACGAGAAAGAATAAAACAAAATAGAATCTCATAGTGGAAGGAAAAAATATAATAATAAATATACAGTTCATAAAACTGTTTACAAACATTTGATTCTTCTTTATACAATAAATATCAGAGTTTACATACCAATAATATTAATGCAGCGGAATACAGTGTAGTGTAACCATATAATATATAATAATAATAATAGTAATGAAACTTCGTCTTCTTCCTCTAGAAAAATCTTCAAATCCTGAAACGCTCGGACTGACCCGAGCGAATTGAAAAGACAAAACACTCGAGTCAGAACTAAAAGATCTTATGTAAGTTAAATTAACAGAAATGAATATGAGTGCAGTAACTCAAGAGATGCTTGGGATTTACATCTCCTAAGGATCCATTAAACTATTTACTATGTAGTATATTTTGCTATTATAATAGTGTCTAATTGTAAAATAAACTTACTTTTAAATAGCGTTAAGGCTTTACATTTTCCACCTTAACACATAATATATTCCCATAGTCTATACAGTACCGTAATCGCCCCCGTACCGGGCGTCGTCAGAGGGCACTACATAGGTATGGTACAAAACCAAAATCGTATAAGGCACGATAGGGTAGGTGACACGGCACAACTAGGCAATGCCAGGGTAGATATACCAATTACGCATCCAGGCTGGTGGTAACGCATAGCCGCAGCTACCTCCCACCTCGAACAAACTCCCCCTAAAATCAAAAGTAAAGGTGGCCACCGAATCAATCCAAAGTCAGAGTAGTATCGAAGAGGAGTATCCGATAAAGGGCGCTAACCCCCTTGGCCCGAGAATCGCTCCTGTTTTAGCCACCTTATGCCAACTCATGGGAGTCGGGTCCATGTATTTACCTTAAATGAGACGCCGCCACCAACCTACTCCATTCTGTAATCTCCACCGCGTACACGGTTGTTAGTGTTTTTCGGAGTTGGCAGAGAGTATGACAACTTCCGATCCCGGTCTCTTCAACAACCAAACGTTATTATAACACTGTGGTCATTTAAAAATAATTATGCTTTCAAAACCAGAATATAATTATCCATTTCGAAACCCATAAATACGATATCATTTCCTTTTAAAACCCAAATAAATATGATATAATTTTATTTCAAATATATTTCTTTTCCAAAATCATGCCACTTTTAAGATTTATAATACCTCGAAACCAAATATTTGAAATTTAACTTTCCACATAGTACTTCGAAATCCATATTTTAAAACCATAACTTTCAAAACTTAAATGGTTTGGATATTCAACAGTATATAAAATAAATAGTTGAATTTAAAATTTATTTATAAAGTAAATAATTTCCACGCCTTTATAATTTTATTTACTTTATATTCAGTCTAAACCCATAACCTTTAGATTCACTTTCAGTTTGAATAAAAACAATTCGGTTTCAATATTTTCAAACTTTGAGTATTTAATAACTTTCAAAACTAAGGTTGGGAATTTCTATTCAACAATTCATTGTCCGATTATTTAATTTTGAAACATTTACATAATAGATCCATAACCATTTAAAATAAAACCCAATTTATTAACACTAAATATTTTCTTCTATTTATTTATACTAGAATTATTCATTTAATTTATCTTGAATAAAAATCCAGTTATAAATATCATACCTTTAAAATTTCCAAGATTAATAAGTTTACACCAACTTGTGGAGTTTAATTTTTAAATAAGCCCAATTCCAAATAAATTTCCAATTAAATTTCCAATCTTAATTGATTTGAACAATTTAAAACTCTATATATACACAATATCTTAAACCTGTACTTAATCATAAATATAAATTATCAAACTCTATTTTTCAACTTATTTATTTCCGTTCAACCAATTCATACATAGCTTAAATTCAATAATTTAACAATATATGTATATATAAAATAAGATTTTATATGAGATCAAAATTAATATTTATTTAACAGCATCCTATCCAAACCATAGAGATTATTTCAAAAATAATTTTATATATATACCGCGGTGCCTGTATATAATTTTCTATCCTATGGTCAAGTGATACGGATATTTATCATTTCAATCCGCAATTTAAAAATAAAAATGCGGTTGTATATCATTTCAAACCGCAATCTCGAATGAAATGAGAATGCATAATAACTTGCAGTTTATATAATATGGAACACATCATCCATTCACCCAATATCAATCATCAACCAATCTTATTTCAATCATCGTCAATCTAAGCAAATATCAATAGAGCATATAAAACATATCAGGTATCAACGAAAAGTTTATATCCAAAATAAATAAATAAATAAATAAATAACTGTTTAACTAGCAGTTTGTATGCAAAATAAATAAATTTTAACTGTCAATTTATATGCAATAATAAAATTAATTAACAGTTAAATTAAATAAATGCGATTTAACTGAGATGATGAATAAAATATGCAAAACAGTCATAAATAAATTTCTACTCATATCTTAAATCAATTTAACAAACATAAGTTAACTTAGAAGTTGTGAGTGGGTTAAAACACTCACCTTTTGAATTTAAATTGAATCTAAATTCAATTTAAACCCAAAAATTTGACAGTCTCCAAATCCATCCAAATCAATGCCAAAATGTCCGGAATTCCGATACAATCCTAGCAAAATAAACCGCGCGTGAATCCGAGCTCGTACGCAAAAGTTATGAAAATTTGAAAATTGAAAAATTCTGGTCCTGTGTCAACTTCGGGTTCGACTTCGGTGCGCCGCGTCAAATCCCCGGTGCTTGCTTGGAGTTTTTGCCAAAACGACCCGGAGCGACCCGAGTTGTTTTCTTCCTGACCCGAAGTAGATACAGCGTTTTTGCCTCTGAAACTCAAAGCGTGACTCGAAGTGGCTGCAGATCCGAATTTTTTTTTTCTTCTGAAATTGAAATTAATTTTTGGAATTTGGGAATTAGGTTTTTTTCTGCCATTGGAATGAGTAGTGGAGAAGGAGATGTACGTATAGAAAAATGAAAATAAGGAGTGGCTAGGGTTTATAACGCGTTATAAATAGACAAGGTTGAAAAATAATAGATGGATCGGATTGGTATACGCGCTGAACGCTAAATGGCCCGAAAAGCCCGTTTCTACTCCGGAACGAAATTGGGTCAACCCATATATCAAAATATATGTTTAAAAATATTTTAAACCCGATGGAAAAAGTTTCACGTCCAAATTCCATCGTATGAAGAAGTTATGATAAATTCAATTTTTCCAAATTGATTTAGATTGATTTAAATTGCATAAATTTCAAGGCGTTTCGAGTCGGTACGATCAAACGACAAGTCCGATCGTTATGAAACTTAAAACACTATTATAATTCACCGTTACGGATCCGATGAAACTAGTTTTGTCAAAATCCGAGTCAGTGGCCAAAATGGCTACTTTTATATTAATTAAATAAATTAAAAATTCATTAATTAAATCCAATTTTTTTTTTTAAATCTTAAATTTGACAAATTTTATTACCTTTATATGTCTCAATCAAATTACAATGTTTTAAACAATTTAAAGATCAATTTAAAGTTGATTAACTTCCCATTTCAGTGTCAAAACTTCATTTTTATTAAATTTAGAAATTATCAATTAAGTTTCCAAAAATTTCATTGAATTAAATCTTCATTCTTATTATTCAATCCATTATATCCAAATAGATGAAATTAACATACATAAATATTTTTCAATTTCAACTAAATGTTTAATTAAAGTAAAAGTAAATGTTTAATTTATACTTAATTGCAAAAACTCAATTACCTTAATTCTTTATATTCATATAAATAAACAAATCTTGATTTACAATCTTTTCATTCACCCATAGTCATATTATAAATGGAATTTACATTATCTTCAATTATTAATTACCATAAGTTAAGATCTTAACATTTGTTCCATAAATTTATTTGCCCTAAATTATTTACTGCATTTATCTAATTCCAATTTCATAATCACATTCAATCCATTAATTGGTATTGCGTTGACATTTAACTTATTAGCTTATATCAACACTATTGTCATTAATTGCAAATGGATTACCAAATTTAGTCACTACCCTAAATAACTAACGTAAATTAATCTCCATTAATTCCACTGATTTAACTTTCATTTAATTAATTAATGATTCCCTCAGTTAGCAATAACGTAACATTTTCTTTATTTGTATTACAAATAATTCAAAATTCTATTCCTAATTCTTAATATCCTCTAAATTACAACTTCCAAACATGGTATTAATCATCATTTACGTACCTCTAATTATTTTAATTTACATTAACATAATAAATAAATTACCTTAAATGAAATATATCCCCCAATTTATTATATGCAATAAATTTTGACCTTACAACAGTTTCAATTAATTATTTATATTTATTGCGATTGAATACCAAAATTTATTTAACACATCAAATAAATGAACAATCTATATTCATTTTCACCTATTTTCTTTTAAATTCGGTTATAAGTTTATTACTTACCAACCAAGTTATAATAACACTAATTTTTAATTCCACTGCTATATATGATATATTTGCATCACATACTTGAATTTTTCAATTTCATCTTAATTCCAATTCACGGTAGTATAATTTCTTACTATAAACCCATTTATAATTTGCATACGAATTAATTAGTTTCAACTAAATAGATTGATTCAATTCAACTCTTTTATTAAGTCTACATAAATCAATATACTATTTCATTGGTAAATGTTTATTTCAATTATTCCTTTATTACTTACAAATCTTATTTCATTCATGAATGCCATCATTTATCAATTATTACATAATTTCATTAATTTACATTCAGTTACAACTAAATTAATACACTAATTTCATTTGTAAATTATATGCTTACAATTTATAAGCTTTCATTCCAAACAATATTTCAATTTGTGCCGGACATTGATTTAATTCAATTTACTATTTAATATTATTAGTTCATTAACTAAATTCACTACTTACCTTTGTTCTCTTATATGCAACTCTTAGCCTAGTATAACAATTTACATCACTTTAATTTATTCATCATTTTGTTTCAACTGTAAATACATAGCCTTATATTCCCATGGTTTCATTTCATTCTCAGCATTTGCTTCATTATTAATTATAAAATCTTTATTTCTTTTAAATTAAATTTCCGTAAATCTTATTAAAATGACAAATTTAATTAACGAAAATTACGAGTCGTTACACTCTCACCCACCCAAAACTTTTCGTCCCCGAAAAGGAAAAAGAAGGGAAAAGAAGAATTAAGAAATCAATATCATATCAAATATTAAATTTATAAACAAATAAATTTACAAAATTAATTTTGATAAAATATACTAATTTATAATAATTAATTTTTTTTATACTCAAACTAATAAAGTTTGGAAAACATTTTCAAAATAATTTCTAAGTCCAAAATTTACAGAAAATTTTGGCAGAGTCTCCTTTGTACGGGGAGGCTCGGGAGAAAATATAATATCAAATATATCAAAATATCACATATAATATCCAAAATATAATATCCCAACACGGGAAAATATATAAAATAGCGCTATAAACCGTAATCCGAAACGTACCTATTTGTCAGGCAATTTACGCTTAATTTATGGAACCAAAAGCAGTAGCAATTGCTTCCATAACCTGCATTTCACTTATAAAATCCAAAGGGTTGACAATTTATATAAAGTGAAATATTTAAGTGGTTTCAATCACTAACAACAAATCAATACAACAACCATCAATTTCAACAAACAGCATACCCAACCAATACAAAGCAACCATTCAATCAAACAAACAAATAGTTGTTCGGGTTCAAAACTTTTATATTGTACGGAATGAAGAATAAACTACTAGCGCATCATTTACTCAACAGTCTTAGATAAAACTAAATAGATTATTCATTTATCCTAATCCAATTTTAAAGTATCCTTGCCCAAACATCCATCAACTAAACAACAACAAATCCAAACAACAATCAACTTAATTTATTATTAATTTCCTTTCATACCTTTGTTGTTTGATTTTCTTTTTATTTATACAGTGATTTATCATTTAAATTTACATTTACTCATTAAATGTTTCCTTCATTTATTTTTACTTATTACTTACAATTATTCAGTTCCATTAACTCAGGTCATGCCAGTTCCTTTTATTTCGTTATAATTATTCATTCATTTATTATAGCATGACCTCTTTTATTTACATTCATTTATCAATAGTATTCATGTCTCATTCAATTTCTTAGCATTTCCATTTTGTTTACTTAAGTTTATAATCATCTATTTGTAATACTTACCTTTTATTATATTTACTAATAGTAAAATTTCAATTATAACTTAACTTATCCCGATATTATCACTTCTTATGAATAAAAGCGATTTATTGAACACCTTCATTACATACTTTTACTTGTATAATTTCCATTACATTTTCTTATTAAACATTTCAACTTTTAAATATTTGGTAAGTTATATATATATGTTTTTAAGAATGTAAATAAAATCATACAAGTTTCTCTTATTTCTTTAATAAATTTACTGTTCAATAATAATCCTTTATTTCATAGGTTACAATTTTAAATTTCATTTATTACCATTAATAACCTAGCATTAAACCTCTTATTTCATTTAGGGTTTCAATTATTAATTACTTAGATTCCATTTCACTAGAATAATTGAAACTATTTATTGTGGAAATTGAAGAACTAAATACCGGGTTAAATTTCAAATTATTTTAAAAATAATAGGCAAATATATATACTTACAACTTATAAACCCAATTATATTTAAAACAAATTAAAAATTCACTTTTGTTTATCAAAATAAATCTGTAGTAAAACTACCACAGTGGCCTTCCCACTTCGAAACTCGAAAATGAAAGTCGATGATGCGTGCACTCATCACCGAAATTATTTTCCAACGACAGAGAGGTGAGTACATAACTTATTTCTTTTCAAAATTTCTTTTTAAACAATTCTTTCAAATTATAATTAAATATTTATATCAGAAAATACTTCTAATAGTATTATTATTATATTCCAAAATCAATTGAAAGAATTTCCAAAACCCCAGTACTTAAGTTCTAAATTTCCAATTTTATTTTCCATCTAATTTCAGCTGTTATTTATAAATTTTATTACCTAATTTTATTACCTAACAACCAATATATTGCGACCAAATATATATCTTATTTATAAAGAAAAAAACTTTATTTTATATATAGAAAATATAATAGGCAAAATTATTTCATTCACCTATATTAAAACAAACATTATGTTGGTATGTCCTATTAAATGTTTAGAAATCCCTATTAATGTCACAGCGTCCCATGCATCAACCGGAATTTATAAATACAAAAAGGAACAGATTAACACAATATTAAAACCCTTTTATAACACTAACAAATACGCTCTCTCATATATATACACCCAGCGACTTCCATAGGGTGTTTCTACCCTATTGATAAAGAGTCAGACCCCACAAAGCAAAGGTTTATCGCTAAACCAAAGCTCTGATACCAGATGTAACATCCCGCCTTTTCGTACGCTTTAAATCGACAAACATGCCAATTAAAACCATACAGAAGGGCGTATTGTTATGGGGTAAATAAGAAAAACGAGAAAGAATAAAACAAAACAGAATCTCACAGTGGAAGGATAAAATATAATAATGAATATACATTTCATAAAACTATTTACAAACATTTGATTCTCCTTTATACAATAAATACTAGAGTTCACATACCAATAATATTAATGCAGCGGAATACAGTGTAGTGGAACCATATAATATATAATAATAATAATAATAGTAATGAAATCTTCGTCCTCTTCCTCCGGAAAAATCTTCAAATCCTGAAATGCTCGGACTGACCAGAGCGAATTGAAAAGACAAAACACTCGAGTCAGAACTAAAAGATCTTATGTAAGTAAAATTAACAGAAATGAATATGAGTGCAGTAACTCAAGAGATGCTCGGGATTTACATCTCCTAAGGATCCGTTAAACTATTTACTATGTAGTATATTTCTCTATTATAATAGTGTCTAATTGTAAAATAAACTTACTTTTAAATAGCGTTAAGGCTTTACATTTTCCACCTTAACACATAATATATTCCCATAGTTTATACAGTACCGTAATCTCCCCCGTAATGGGCGTCGTCAGAGAGCACTCCATAGGTATGGTACAAAACCAAAATCGTATAAGGCACGATAGGGTAAGTGACACATCACAACTAGGCAATGCCAGGGTAGATATACCAATTACGCATCCGGGCTGGTGGTAACGCATAGCCGCAGCTACCGCCCACCTCGAACAAACTCCCCCTAAAATCAAAAGTAAAGGTGGCCACCGAATCAATCCAAAGTCAGAGTACTATCGAAGAGGAGTGTCCGATTAAGGGCGCTAACCCCCTTGGCCCAAGAATCGCTCCTGTTTTAGCCACCTTACGCCAACTCACGGGAGTCGGGTCCACGTATTTACCTTAAAGGAAACGCCGCTACCAACCTACTCCATTCTGGAATCTCCATCGCGTACACGGTTGTTAAAGTGGTTTTCGGAGTTGGCAGAGAGTATGACAACTTCCGATCCCGGTCTCTTCAACAACCAAACGTTATTATAACACTGTGGTCATTTAAAAATAATTATGCATTCAAAACCAGAATATAATTATCCATTTCGAAACCCATAAATACGATATCATTTCCTTTTAAAACCTAAATAAATATGATATCATTTTTTTTCAAATATATTTCTTTTCCAAAATCATGCCACTTTTCAGAGTTATAATACCTCGAAACCAAATATTTGAAATTTAACTTTCCACATAATACTTCGAAATCCATAGTTTTAAAACCAAAACTTTCAAAACTTAAATGGTTTGGATATTCAACAGTATATAAAATAAAACAGTTGAATTTAAAATTCTTTACAAAGTAAATAATTTCCACGCCTTTATAATTTTATTTACTTTATATTCAGTCTAAACGCACAACCTTTAGATTCACTTTCATTTTGAATAAAAACACTTCGATTTCAATATTTTCAAACTTTGAGTATTTAATAACTTTCAAAACTAAGGTTGGGAATTTCTATTCAACAATTCATTGTCCTATTATTTAGTTTTGAAACGTTTACATAATAAATCCATAACCATTTAAAATAAAACCCAATTTATTACCACTAAATATTTTCTTCCATTTATTTATACTAGAATTATTCATTTAATTTATCTTGAATAAAAATCCAGTTATAAATATCATACCTTTAAAATTTCCAAGATTAATAAGTTTACACCAACTTGTGGAGTTTAATTTTTAAATAAGCCTGATTCTAAATAAATTTCCAATTAAATTTCCAATCTTAATTGATTTGAACTATTTAAAACTCTATATATACACAATATCTTAAACCTGTACTTAATCATAAATATAAATTATCAAACTCCATTTTTCAATTATTTATTTGCATTCAACCAATTCATACATAGCTTAAATTCAATAATTTAACAATTTATGTATATATAAAATAAGATTTTGTATAAGATCAAAATTAATATTTATTTAACAGCATCCTATCCAAACCATAGAAACCATTTCAAAAATAATTTTATAGATATACCGCGGTGCCTGTATATAATTTTCTATCCTATGTTCAAGTGATACGGATATTTATCATTTCAATCCGCAATTTAAAAATAAAAATGCGGCTGTATATCATTTCAAACTGCAATCCCGAATGAAATGAGAATGCACAATAATTTGCAGTTTATATAATATGGAGCACATCATCCATTCACCCAATATCAATCATCAACCAATCTTATTTCAATCATCGTCAATTTAAACAAACATCAATAGAGCATATAAAACATAACAGGTATCAACGAACAGTTTATATCCAAAATAAATAAATAAATAAATAATTGTTTAACTAGCAGTTTGTATGCAAAATAAATAAATTTTAACTGTCAATTTATATGCAATAATAAAATTAATTAACAGTTAAATTAAATAAATGCGATTTAACTGAGATGATGAATAAAATATGCAAAACAGTCATAAATAAATTTGTATTCATATCTTAAATCAAATTAACAAACATAAGATAACTTAGAAGTTGTGAGTGGGTTAAAACACTCACCTTTTGAATTTAAATTGAATCTAAATTCAATTTATAACCAAAAATTTGACAGTCTCCAAATCTATCCAAACCAATGTCAAAATGTCTGGAATTCCGATACAATCCCAGCAAAATAAACCGCGCGTGAATCCGAGCTCGTACGCAAAAGTTATGAAATTTTGAAAATTGAAAAATTCTGGTCCTGTGTCAACTTCGGGTTCGACTTCGATGCGCCGCCTCAAATTCCCGGTGCTTGCTTGGAGTTTTTGCCAAAACTCAATTACCTTAATTCTTTATATTCATATAAATAAACAAATCTTGATTTACAATCTTTTCATTCACCCATAGTCATATTATAAATGGAATTTACATTATCTTCAATTATTAATTACCATAAGTTAAGATCTTAACATTTGTTCCATAAATTTATTTGCCTTGAATTATTTACTGCATTTATCTAATTCCAATTTCATAATCACATTCAATCCATTAATTGGTATTGCGTTGACATTTAACTTATTAGCTTATATCAACACTATTGTCATTAATTGCAAATGGATTACCAAATTTAGTCACTACACTAAATAACTAACGTAAATTAATCTCCATTAATTCCATTGATTTAACTTTCGTTCAATTAATTAATGATTCCCTCAGTTAGCAATAACGTAACATTTTCTTTATTTGTATTGTAAATAATTCAAAATTCAATTCCTAATTCTTAATATCCTCTAAATTACAACTTCCAAACATGGTATTAATCATCATTTACGTACCTCTAATTATTTTAATTTACATTAACATAATAAATAAATTACCTTAAATGAAATATATCCCATAATTTATTATATGCAATAAATTTTGACCTTACAACAGTTTCAATTAATTATTTATATTTATTGCGATTGAATACCAAAATTTATTTAACATATCAAATAAATGAACAATCTATATTCATTTTCACCTATTTTCTTTTAAATTCAGTTATAAGTTTGTTACTTACCAATCAAGTTATAATAACACTAATTTTTTATTCCACTGCTATATATGATATATTTGCATTACATACTTGAATTTTTCAATTTCATCTTAATTCCAATTCACGGTAGTATAATTTCTTACTAGAAACCCATTTATAATTTGCATACCAATTAATTAGTTTCAACTAAATAGATTGATTCAATTCAACTCTTTTATTAAGTCTACATAAATCAATATACTATTTCATTGGTAAATGTTCATTTCAATTATTCCTTTATTACTTACAAATCTTATTTCATTCATAAATGCCATCATTTATCAATTATTACATAATTTCATTAATTTACTTTCAGTTACAACTAAATTAGTACACTAATTTCATTTGTAAATTAAATGCTTACAATTTATAAGCTTTCATTCCAAACAATATTTCAATTTACACCGGACATTGATTTAATTCAATTTACTATTTAATATTATTAATTCATTAACTAAATTCACTACTTACCTTTGTTCTCTTATATGCAACTCTTAGCCTAGTATAACAATTTACATCACTTCAATTTATTCATCATTTTGTTTCAACTGTAAATACTTAGCCATATATTCTCATGGTTTCATTTCATTCTCAGCATTTGCTTCATTATTAATTATAAAATCTTTACTTCTTCTAAATTAAATTTACGTAAATCTTATTAAAATGACAAATTTAATTAACGAAAATTACGAGTCGTTACACTCTCACCCACTCAAAACTTTTCGTCCCCGAAAAGGAAAAAGAAGGGAAAAGAGGAATTAAGAAATCAATATCATATCAAATATTAAATTTATAAACAAATAAATTTACAAGAATAACCCATGAGCTGCCATTTTTAACCCATGAGCTTCTTCTCCATCTCAGGTAATTCACGTACAAGAATAACCCATGAGCTGCCATTTTTAATCAAATTTTCACCAACTCCTCGCTCGACTTGGCGTCGATCTGCCACCATTGTTCGACTCGCTTATGCAAGCACCACCCTTGGCCTCGAGCACGTCCAGCTCGGCTTAGTATTTGCATAGAAAATCACGCATGAAGGTATCATGAAAGAGCTCCATTTTCTCTTCCCCTCGTCCATGATAACGCAGATCGACCATTGGATTTGTCGATCGTGATGTGCTCTACAAGTTTGCAGTTGAATTTTTTTTGATCGATTGACGGATTTGGAGATAATCGAGAGGGATGATTAGAATTTTCTGGCCATTGAAAATCTAGAGGCGGCTAGCCCTAACTAGTTAGGGTTTGGTGAAAAATGAATAAAATGTTGGCATTTTATAGAAAATTACACGACACTATTCATTCAATTTTTTTTCCGAACTCGAAATGATGCACGCCGCCTGGCGTTTATAATGTTTTACCCTTATTTCGAATGCAATGGGATATATATCGAGAACCAATTCGATTGTATTTGAAAGATAGGTTTTCGATTCGAATTATTTAAATTTAAAATTCACTAAAACAGATTTCTACGTGTTTTAGCTTGCCCCAGACAATTCGTAAATCCGATTGATACGAAATTTGAAATCATATAATAATATTACATTATGGATCCAATGAAACTAGTTTCGTCGAAATCCGAGACTGTTTGAAAAATGTCTATTTTTACTTGTCAATTAAATATTAAAATATGTAATTTCTACAAATTAACTTTTAATTCAATTTTAAAAGTTCTGTAACATCATTCTTATTCAAATATGATTTAATTCAACTTTACAAATCATTTTCACTCACATTAAATTCAATTTCCAATTATTTCTGAATTTCAAATATTAAATTAATAATTTAATTATCCAATTAAATCTAAATATTCGAAATATAAGTTATTCGACTTACAAAATTAACTTCTGAATATTTAAAATCAATTAAATATACGAATTTCAAATGACTGAAATTCTGGATCGTTACAATTTCGCTATTATAGTAATGTCTCTAGTAAAATAAACTTACTTTGAAATAGCGTTAAGGGGTTACCCATATATCCGTTAACACATAATAGTGCCAATAGTCTATACAGTACCGTAATACCTCTTGATCGTGAGGCTACCAGAGGATACTACATAGGCACGACACAAATCAAACTCGTACAAAACGTGCTAGGGTATGTGACACGGCACAACGAGGCAATGCCAGGGTAGATATACCAATTGTCATCCGGACTGGTAGTGATGCATAGCATGCAACTACCGCCCACCTGGAGTCACACCCCCAAAAATCTAAAGGGCCCCAATCAATCACAAAGTAATAGAATGGTATCGAAGGAGTGTGTCCGATAAGAGAAGCTACCTCACTGGCCCAGAATCGCACCTGTTTAGCCACCTTATGCCAACTCATGGGAGTTGGGTTGTAACGACCCGCTATTTTGTACTATTCGCATCCGCACATGTCGGACTTGAATAATTCAAAATACCGCATTGTTACTTTAAATTTGGCAAAACTCAGATATACAGTAAATAAATAATCACAAAATCACAGACACAGAGTAATAATATGCAGCGGAAGTAAAAGAGATAGAAGTTCATGAAGCTACTATATAAATATATAAGATACATCAGAGTTTACAGCAGAAGAGTAACACGATACATCATTTACAAATCATAATACATAACTGGAACCATCGAATACTGGAAGCAGAATAGATGGCTGGATCTTCAAGCAAAGCTCCAACTCCAAAGGTGAGTCTCGAAAGTTGGTGTTCTCAGTCTGACCCGAGCGTGAAGCAAAACACAAAACACTCGAGTCAGGATTAATATTCTTATATCAATAAATCCAACTCAAGTGAAATAGCAATCAAAATACAAGTAACTCAAAGGATGTTGGAATCACCATCCTCTAAGGATCCGTTAAACTATCTACTATGTAGTAGTGTACGCTAAATAGATAATGTCTATCAGTAATATAAAGTATCAAAATAGTGTTAAGGCGTTACCATTATCCCCCTTAACACGTTTTATATAAATGTCATAGTCTATACAGCACTGTAAACTCCACCGTAAACTGATGGGATATCAGGGAGTACTCCATAGGTATAACACAAAACAAATTCGTAGTGGTCGCGTATACTGGGATACAAGTATGACAAGGCACATGAGGCAATACACAAGGTAGTGAAACTACCGTTCGCCTGATCCGGACTAGTGAGAACGCATCGCCGCAACGATCGCAACACCGCGAAACAACACTCCTGAAAGTACGAGGGTGCACCAATCAGTCACAAGTAATGAGTAGTAGTTACGAAGAACTGTGTTCGCTCGAGGTGGCTAACCCCATTTGGCCCGACACGGCTCCTGATTTTAGTCATTTCCAATTTGACACAAGTGTCAAGGCTATCTATTATCGTTCTCTTTCTTCAGTCATCACATACATCATTCCAACCACTTCATTCTGGATCATAACTCCGTGTATAGTTATTAAAGTGGTTTTCGGTTCAGATAGAGAGTATGTCCATAACCGATTCCGGTTTCTTTAATAACTTTCGTAATTATTACACCGATTGGTCGTTTAATAAATTCCAAAACCAAATCAATTTCCATTTCAATTTGAATTTATAATCAACATTTCATTCGTCTTTCTAAATCAATTTCCAAAGTTTACGCTTCAAAACTTCCAAATTACCATTTCAAAATCTTATAATTCGATTTCAACTTTTATTTAAACAATTCAATTATTGATTCAAATTCATATATGAATTTTATTTCAAAATCATTTAAATAAATTAATTTAACACTCAAATCAATTTCAAATTCATTTATCGATTTCATTCAATATTCGTTAAGTTACTTTATCATTCAAAACAGTTTTACTTAATTCCCAATTCATTAAATCAATTACTTACGTTCATCTTCATTATATCAAAATTTCAAATTTAACTAAATTAGATTCGTCAAATCAAATTTCCAAAATTACAAGTCTTACCTTAATTTCAATGAATCACATTTTATTTCTTGTTAAAGAAATTCAATTTCATTTATTTACTTACTCGGTTACACATTTCAAACTCAATTAATCAAGAACTAAATTTCATATATTCAAGAAGTTCAATTTCACTTATCATCTTACTTAAATTTTCCAAAGCTTAATTAATAAATAAAGAAACTCAACTTCATTTATTAACGAAGTTCAAATCCACTAATTTAAAAGTTCAATTTCTCTTATAAATTTTATTCAATTATCAAATATTTCAATCTTATTTATTTATTCAATAATTTCAATCTTAATTAATAATTCCAAAACTTAATAATTACAAACTTGATTATCAATTCAAACTTAATTATTAAATCATTTCCCACTTAATTATGAATTCAAACTTAATCATCAATCATTTTCTTTAATTATAAATTCAACTTAATAATTTCAAATTTAATTATAATTTCATACTTAATTATAAATTCAAATTTAATTACTAAATGATTTCAAACTTAATAATTTCAAAACTTAATTATTACTAATTCCAATTTATTTATTAATAATTCCAAATTTAATTATTAAATAATTAAATTTCAAACAACGTTCTTTCATCAATTACTAGTTTAGTATTTGTTTCAGATTTCAATTTTTACATTTTCCTTTCAAAAATTCAAATTCCAACTTCATTTCAAACTTATTCTTTATTCGAATAAAATCATTATTTTATTTCTAAATCAAATTATTGACCAATCGGGTTTTTATTTAATTCTCTATCCTAAGTCAAGTTCATTTGGGTATTTATCATTTCAACCCGATTCCATTTCCATTCAAAATCGAAGCATAGCAAAGGGAACTTGCAGTGTGATAACAGGGATGGTGTCAAAGTAAATAAACAAGCAATAACAACAATCAATAATAATCCAACAATCAATTCAAATAATCCCGAAATAATCGTATTAATTCGCATTGTTGTTTGTGCGAATTAATATAATTATCTCTAGAATCTACACTATCATTTCATGTAGATTAAAGATTATTACATTACGGTTTCTCACTTGTCGTTCAATTTCAATTTCAGTTTCATCAATTTAAATAACATACATTCAATGGTTCAAGGTGTAATTAATCAAATCATACGAGTCAATTAATTTAACATTTAAAGGGGTCATATTATATAAGTTCGCCTAATTAAATTCAACATACATATCAATTTAAATTGTTAACTCTTACGTCAATTTCAATTGCATAAATTTTTATCACTTCATACATTACAATTTAACATCCAATGTCAACAACAATCAATCAATCAATTATCAATCAAACGGGCTATCATCGTGTAAATAACAGATAATGGTGTCAGATGTCAAAGATGAACTGATACGTAAATAGCAGTGCAATAAATAATAGCAGCATATTTCAATTGTCGTTTCAATTGAAATCAAATTTAATAAATAAAAGAATATTAATCGTGAGTGATTGCTCACCTTCCGAGGCTAGAGATGAATGGACGACGAAACTGAGTTACGAATTGCAAGCACGACTAAAAAAAAATCGAAGCTAGATTGGCATGAAACGACGATCAAAGCTGATAAATAGAAATAGATGAAATTCAATTAGAACGGAGTCGATACAAAAAACAAAAACAAAAATCGAAACAAGCGTATCTCATATTATTATTTTCATAAAACCCGTATTAGATTTTAAATTACATATTATATTTCAAATCACAATACATATCTAAATCACTTATATCTAAAAGAAATCAAAATATCAGCAGGACAAGTATACATTTTAAACGCTCATTAAATCAAATATCTTCAGACTACAAACCATACATTACATATATAAATATAGGCTGCACCTAACTTCGTATTTCTTTTATATTTTACAATATCTATTATGAAACACTGCAGCTTACATTTTATAAACATATATAACTAATAGCCTATAGCCTAGTGTATACATCCGTAGCTTGTTTATGTACAAAACTTTACATAAAATATAATATTAAAAATACACGCGACAACAGATCTAATTGTGTAAAAAAAAAATTATAAGGTATTATATGTATAAATATATATAGAACAAATATCAAGGTTAAGCTGTTATACAAAACAAAGATTTACATACATATACCACTTACATTTTAAACTACTGTATGGGTACAGAAACACAAAAAAATAAAATAAAATAAAATAAATATCATTGAACCAAACTTACCCAATATATAAGCTACCTATGACATATACAACTTGCTTATGCACATGCAGCAAAACATATGTAAGCAAATAATTCCATAAATTAACATGTAACTAACGCAACAACCTTTAGCTTATATAACTCATATTTTTATACATGAAAAAATTACCCTGTTAACATAAATTTCCATAATATATATATACTACCCTACGTACCTTGAAAGAACCCAACCAATAAACAGAAGGCTGCGCATGTAGTGGTCGCAGCAAAGCAAGGTGAGAGGATGTGAGGGTATTTGGTGGAGGCTCGGTTGATAGGTGGTTGGCGTTGATGCTAAGATGACTGTGAGGGAGGAGAAACTAGTGGACGAAGTAATTTGTGGCCGAAGTGATGGAAGAAGTGGGGAGGTGGAGCAGGAGTTACGTTCGTTCAGGGCGGAGATGGTGTGGCAGGCCGAGCAGGTGAGGATGCGGGCGTGAGAAGTATGGTTGCATGGTGCTCGGTAGAGGATACAGAGGTGTGTTTGATGAAGGTAGTGTGTGGCAGCGCATAGACTTCAGGCAATTCGAATTTTTTTTTTTTAATATAACCATGGCCGAAAACAAGAGAAGAAAGTAAGGGGAGGAGTTGGCTTCAGGATGCAAATATGCCACTGCAAGAAAGAAACGTTTTGTATAACATGACAATTATGAAATGCCGCTTTAAAAAGGCAGAGCATGAATGAACGTAGTTATGAAATGAATCACAATTATAATTGGAAAAATAAACGTTGAGAATAGATAAAACGCATGAGAATTTAGGGATCATTAAAGTAATTTATTTTCTTGTATAACACGGCTGTAGTTTGAAAGGCCATGGAAAGCAAGTGGTCACGGATACGGTATCGATACGCATAACTGTTTTGCAAAGTGCAACATACATCAGATTCCGAATTTGACAATCAAATATACCGTAGAAATCAGAACGACGAGACGATCAAAACGGTATATAGATATCGGTGGTACGATCGAATTATAACAATTCGAATTTTTTATACTAGCGGAAAATGCATGAAAATCGTAGAAAATTAAGATCGACGGGGCCAAAAATGTCCGAATTTGGAAAAACGACCAACTGACATCTTGCTCAGAAGATGCTTTACAATTTTTCTATGTAAAAATATTTTGGTTTTGAAAACGTTTTATTTTCATCGCTTTTTAACAAATTAAATTGAAGTAAATTTACGCGCGAAATAAACTTTCATATTTTCGGACGAAAATTTATCAATTGCTATGTTTAACTAGACGCATTACAAATATCAAATTTATATTTCAAAATTTTATCATTTAAAATTCCGCAAAAATTTAATTAATAACGTTATTAAAACCGGTTAAATTTACGGGTCGTTACATTCTCCCCCACTCAAAACTTTTCGTCCTCGAAAAGGAAGGAAGTAGGAGAATAGAAACAACCAGAAGAAAATACATTGAAAGACAAGATAAACAATTACTTCAAACCATTTAAATTTAAATTTAAATAAATTTATATTCAACAATTTGTTTAAAATCAAGGTTTTCATCAAATTGACTTGATTTCTCATTTATTAATGTTAGGTACAAAAGGTTTCTTTCAAATGAAATTCTGTTTAAATTCAATTAATTCAGGATACTCCCTTAAGCTGATTTAATTCAATTTATTAACTTTAAAATCAAAATTTTTCTTCTATTAATTATTTAACTTATTATTCTATTTATCTCCATAAACATTTTATAATCAAAATTTTAAGCGAATAACATTTATTTTACGCATTCATATTTTATTTATAAAGACAATTTATATTGTATATTATCCAATTTTCTTAAATTAACAATTTCAAAGAACATAAATTGAATAGTCATTTATTATAATCATACTTTATTCGACAAATTTAATTCTTCTTTTTATTCCCAATTATTATTAAATTTATTCTACTTAATCTATCCTATCACATATATATTAAGTATATTTACATATTTATACTACTCAAATTTATTTAAAAATCCCTTGATATCATTTATATTGTATCATATTCAATTACAAAATTAACTTTTGAAAATTTAGGTAAGTTATATATAATGCAATTGAGTGTCATCCAAATAAAATTTTACAATTCAGTTATTCCAAATTAAGCATTTATATAAAAGAATTTGGTTTCATTTATAATTGAAAATCAACCTTTTACAAATTTTAAGAATTAAATTTTCGATTAACTTCAAACAATTTAGAAATATATATATACATTGTATCCAAATCAAATCTAAATCAAATACATATATATATATTTTAAATCATGTTGTACTTTAAAAATTTCAAATCAAATTCATTTCGAAACAAGAGTGTAGCAAGCTATTGATGGTCTCTCCACTTCGAAACTCGAAAATGAATGTCGATGATGCGGCCGTCATCACCGAAATTATTTTCCAGCGACAAAAGAGAAGAGCTCAAATTTAATCATTTAAAATTCTTTGAAAACCATTTCTATTCGAAAATATTTTAAATAATATACATTTTAAAACTTTCCAATCAAAGTTTGAAATCACCATAAAATAAATTCTCAAATTCTAATCTAAATCTATTTGAATTTCAAATAAATTTTTACCAGTTTTATAAATCCATTTATTTATATTATGCAATAGTCAATGGTTTACAAGATAATAAATGAAAATTAAATATTATCATTTCGTATAACAATTCACTAACAATTTAATTTCAGACAAAATTTATACTTGTATGATCATATAAAATATTTATTTACCAAATTTGAAAACAATATTGTGTCGGTTTGCTCTATTAAAGTGTTTTGAAAATCCTATCGATATCGTTGATCAGACGAATCGATCGATAACCCAAATCAACATCAACTACTCAAACAACACAATACATATATATATAAATCATTTTAAATATTAATTTACCAATATACTTTCACGCTCAACCATACAAGGATGGATTTCAAAATAAGTATAGAGATTCAAATTTTATGGAAATTAAATCAAAGAGAATTTTGATTCGAAAATAGGTTCGAAACAGAAGATAAGATAATTCAATTAACAGAACCGGGAGATGGACAAACTTATTTAATTCACGGGCAACCCTAATCGGGTCGACCGTAACTTCAAGAATAAGATCGATGCAGAATTCCAAGAAAAATTGGCATCCGATCACAGGAAATAGAATACAGGTATAGCAGGAGATAGATAGCATCGTAAACCGAGGATACAGAAATCTCCGGTAAATCGATGTCTATTGTAAAGGAGTTTCACCCCTTTTTCAAATTATTTGAAATTTGGCGAGACCGCCGATTCATTGTAAAGGTCATTCGAAGTGAAGTTATGGATACTCCGGAATCCAGACGAATACGAATAGTGAGGGACAAGAATGAATTTCGGAACCGTAGTGATCGTTCCAAAATTCAAAGGAATTAAGTTAAAGGAAGAGATTGAAACTCGAATGAGAGTGATTCTGTAAATACATTTACCATATATACTAAGTTCTGCCTAGAGCTACCAAAAGCTCTGATACCAACTGTAACGACCCGCTATTTTGTACTATTCGCATCCGCACATGTCGGACTTGAATAATTCAAAATACCGCATTGTTACTTTAAATTTGGCAAAGCTCAGATATACAGTAAATAAACAATCACAGAATCACAGACACAGAGTAATAATATGCAGCGGAAGTAAAAGAGATAGTAGTTCATGAAGCTACTATATAAATATATAAGATACATCAGAGTTTACAGCAGAAGAGTAACACGATACATCATTTACAAAACAGAATACATAACTGGAATCATCGAATACTGGAAGCAGAATAGATGGCTGGATCTTCAAGCAAAGCTCCAACTCCAAAGGTGAGTCTCGAAAGCTGGTGTTCTCAGTCTGACCCGAGCGTGAAGCAAAACACAAAACACTCGAGTCAGGATTAATATTCTTATATCAATAAATCCAACTCAAGTGAAATAGCAATCAAAATACAAGTAATTCAAAGGATGTTGGAATCACCATCCTCTAAGGATCCGTTAAACTATCTACTATGTAGTAGTGTACGCTAAATAGATAATGTCTATCAGTAATATAAAGTATCAAAATAGTGTTAAGGCGTTACCATTATCCCCCTTAACACGTTTTATATAAATATCATAGTCTATACAGCACTGTAAACTCCACCGTAAACTGGTGGGATATCAGGGAGTACTCCATATTTATAACACAAAACAAATTCATAGTGGTCGCGTATACAGGGATACAAGTATGATAAGGCACATGAGGCAATACCCAAGGTAGTGAAACTACCGTTCGCCTGATCCGGGCTAGTGAGAACGCATCGCCGCAACGATCGCAACACCGCGAAACAACACTCCTGAAAGTATGAGGGTGCACCAATCAGTCACAAGTAATGAGTAGTAGTTACGAAGAAGTGTGTTCTCTCGAGGTGGCTAACCCCATTTGGCCCGACACGACTCCTGATTTTAGTCATTTCTAATTTGACACAAGTGTCAAGGCTATCCATTATCGTTCTCTTTCTTCAGTCATCACGTACATCATTCCAACCACTTCATTTTGGATCATCACTCCGCGTATAGTTATTAAAGTGGTTTTCGGTTCAGATAGAGAGTATGTCCATAACCGATTCCGGTTTCTTTAATAACTTTCGTAATTATTACACCGATTGGTCGTTTAATAAATTCCAAAACCAAATCAATTTCCATTTCAATTTGAATTTATAATCAACATTTCATTCGTCTTTCTAAATCAATTTCCAGAGTTTACGCTTCAAAACTTCCAAATTACCATTTCAAAATCTTATAATTCGATTTCAACTTTTATTTAAACAATTCAATTATTGATTCAAATTCATATATGAATTTTATTTCAAAATCACTTAAATAAATTAATTCAACACTCAAATCAATTTCAAATTCATTTACCGATTTCATTCAATATTCGTTAAGTTACTTTATCATTCAAAACAGTTTTACTTAATTCCCAATTCATTAAATCAATTACTTACGTTCATCTTCATTATATCAAAATTTCAAATTTAACTAAATTAGATTCGTCAAATCAAATTTCCAAAATTACAAGTCTTACCTTAATTTCAATGAATCACATTTTATTTCTTGTTAAAGAAATTCAATTTCATTTATTTACTTACTCGGTTACACATTTCAAACTCAATTAATCAAGAACTAAATTTCATATATTCAAGAAGTTCAATTTCACTTATCATCTTACTTAAATTTTCCAAAGCTTAATTAATAAATAAAGAAACTCAATTTCATTTATTAACGAAGTTCAAATCCACTAATTTAAAAGTTCAATTTCTCTTATAAATTTTATTCAATTATCAAATATTTCAATCTTATTTATCTATTCAATAATTTCAATCTTAATTAATAATTCCAAAACTTAATAATTACAAACTTGATTATCAATTCAAACTTAATTATTAAATCATTTCCCACTTAATTATGAATTCAAACTTAATCATCAATCATTTTCTTTAATTATAAATTCAACTTAATAATTTCAAATTTAATTATAATTTCATACTTAATTATAAATTCAAATTTAATTACTAAATGATTTCAAACTTAATAATTTCAAAACTTAATTATTACTAATTCCAATTTATTTATTAATAATTCCAAATTTAATTATTAAATAATTAAATTTCAAACAACGTTCTTTCATCAATTACTACTTTAGTATTTGTTTCAGATTTCAATTTTTACATTTTCCTTTCAAAAATTCAAATTCCAACTTCATTTCAAACTTATTCTTTATTCGAATAAAATCATTATTTTATTTCTAAATCAAATTATTGACCAATCGGGTTTTTATTTAATTCTCTATCCTAAGTCAAGTTCATTTGGGTATTTATCATTTCAACCCGATTCCATTTTCATTCAAAATCGAAGCATAGCAAAGGGAACTTGCAGTGTGATAACAGGGATGGTGTCAAGTAAATAAACAAGCAATAACAACAATCAATAACAATCCAACAATCAATTCAAATAATCCCGAAATAATCGTATTAATTCGCATTGTTGTTTGTGCGAATTAATATAATTATCTCTAGAATCTACACTATCATTTCATGTAGATTAAAGATTATTACATTACGGTTTCTCACTTGTCGTTCAATTTCACTTTCAGTTTCATCAATTTAAACAACATACATTCAATGGTTCATGGTGTAATTAATCAAATCCTACGAGTCAATTAATTTAACATTTAAAGGGGTCATATTATACAAGTTCGCCTAATTAAATTCAACATACATATCAATTTAAATTGTTAACTCCTACGTCAATTTCAATTGCATAAATTTTTATCACTTCATACATTACAATTTAACATCCAATGTCAACAACAATCAATCAATCAATTATCAATCAAACGGGTTATCATCGTGTAAATAACAGATAATGGTGTCAGATGCCAAAGATGAACTGATACGTAAATAGCAGTGCAATAAATAACAGCAGCATATTTCAATTGTCGTTTCAATTGAAACAAATTTAATAAATAAAAGAATATTAATCGTGAGTGATTGCTCACCTTCCGAGGCTAGAGATGAATGGACGACGAAACTGAGTTACGAATTGCAAGCACGACTAAAAAAAAAATCGAAGCTAGATTGGCATGAAACGACGATCAAAGCTGATAAATAGAAATAGATGAAATTCAATTAGAACGGAGTCGATACAACAAAAAAAAATTCGATACAAGCGTATCTCATATTATTATTTTCATAAAACCTGTATTAGATTTTAAATTACATATTATATTTCAAATCACAATACATATCTAAATCACTTATATCTAAAAGAAATCAAAATATCAGCAGGACAAGTATACATTTTAAACGCTCGTTAAATCAAATATCTTCAGACTACAAACCATACATTACATATATAAATATAGGCTGCACCTAACTTCGTATTTCTTTTATATTTTACAATATCAATTATGAAACACTGCAGCTTACATTTTATAAACATATATAACTAATAGCCTATAGCCTAGTGTATACATCCGTAGCTTGTTTATGTACAAAACTTTACATAAAATATAATATTAAAAATACACGCGACAACAGATCTAATTGTAAAAAAACTAAAAATTATAAGGTATTATATGTATAAATATATATAGAACAAATATCAAGGTTAAGCTGTTATACAAAACAAAGATTTACATACATATACCACTTATATTTTAAACTACTGTATGGGTGCAGAAACACAAAAAAATAAAATAAAGTAAAAAAATATCATTGAACCAAACTTACCCAATATATAAGCTACCTATGACATATACAACTTGCTTATGCACATGCAGCAAAACATATGTAAGCAAATAATTCCATAAATTAACATGTAACTAACGCAACAACCTTTAGCTTATATAACTCATATTTTTATACATGCAAAAATTACCCTGTTAACATAAATTTCCATAATATATATATACCACCCTACGTACCTTGAAAGAACCCAACCAATAAACAGAAGGCTGCGCATGTAGTGGTTGCAGCAAAGCAAGGTGAGAGGATGTGAGGGTATTTGGTGGAGGCTCGGTTGATAGGTGGTTGGCGTCGATGCTAAGATGGTGTGAGGGAGGAGAAACTAGTGGACGAAGTAATTTGTGGCCGAAGTGATGGAAGAAGTGGGGAGGTGGAGCAGGAGTTACGTTCGTTCAGGGCGGAGATGGTGTGGCAGGCCGAGCAGGTGAGGATGCGGGCGTGAGAAGTATGGTTGCATGGTGCTCGGTAGAGGATACAGAGGTGTGTTTGATGAAGGTAGTGTGTGGCGGCGCATAGGCTTCAGGCAATTCGAATTTTTTTTTTATATATAACCATGGCCGAAAACAAGAGAAGAAAGTAAGGGGAGGAGTTGGCTTCAGGATGCAAATATGCCATTGCAAGAAAGAAACGTTTTGTATAACATGACAATTATGAAATGCCGCTTTAAAAAGGCAGAGCATGAATGAACGTAGTTATGAAATGAATCATAATTATAATTGGAAAAATAAACGTTGAGAATAGATAAAACGCATGAGAATTTAGGGATCATTAAAGTAATTTATTTTCTTGCATAACACGGCTGTAGTTTGAAAGGCCATGGAAAGCAAGCGGTCACGGATACGGTATCGATACGCATAACTGTTTTGCAAAGTGCAACGTACATCAGATTCCGAATTTGACAATCAAATATACCGTAGAGATCAGAACGACGAGACGATTAAAACGGTATATAGATATCGGTGGTACGATCGAATTATAACAATTCGAATTTTTTATACTAGCGGAAAATGCATGAAAATCATAGAAAATTAAGATCGACGAGGCCAAAAATGTCCGAATTTGGAAAAACGACCAACTGACATCTTGCTCAGAAGATGTTTTAGAATTTTTCTATGTAAAAATATTTTGGTTTTGAAAACGTTTTATTTTTATCGCTTTTTAACTGATTAAATTGATGTAAATTTACGCGCGAAATAAACTTTCATATTTTCGGACGAAAATTTATCAATTGCTATGTTTAACTAGACGCATTCCAAATATCAAATTTATATTTCAAAATTTTATCATTTAAAATTCCACAAAAATTTAATTAATAACGTTATTAAAACCGGTTAAATTTACGGGTCGTTACATGGGTCCACGTATATACCTCAAGGAACGCCACTACCATTCTACTTCATTATGGAATCTCCAACGTTTACACGGTTGTTAAAGTGGTTTTCAGAGTTGGCAGAGTTCCAATCCCGGTCTCCTTAACACCCCAATGTTATTATAACCCATGGATATTTATTTCAAAATCATTTATACTTTCAGCATATCTATTTCAAAATCATATCATTTCTTTCAAAATAGTATATACTTTCAAAACCTAGATATCATCTCAATTCAAAACCATATCACAATAGTATCATTTCCATTTCAAAACTAATTCAATAATATATCATTTAAATAAAACTCAAATTTCCAAATCACTGAATATTTCCTTCAATTTATTAAACTTGAAATATTCTTTTAATTATCATAGCATTTTGGAATGTAATAGTTTCCACTTTAATATTTTATATAATCAAAGTATTTATATACTTACAAATTTTAACATGGTCATTTTATCAAGCCTTATAGCTAGATAAATTTTGTTACGAAAATATCCAATTTAAATGTAACGACCCAGAATTTTAAACAATTTAATTTGAAAATATTTAATTAATTTTAAATATTTGAATGATGGTTTGAATTGAATTTCAAATTATCAGAATGAATTTGGCGATTAAATTATAGAATTTAATCTATTGAAAGTTGAATAATAATTTGATTCTTCAATTTTAAGCCAATTAAAAATATTTCAAAGTCTTGTAAAATTCATATTGATAATATTGAAGATTTTAGAAGCTTCAGAATTAAATTTGAAACTGCTTTGAAATTAAATCGTTTGAATCGATATTTAAAAATATCCGTCCGAGGTGCAGTCTCGGAATTCGACGAAACCAGTTCCATTGGGTCCGAAATATTGAATTATTGCCGGATTTCAAATTTCATATTTTTCGGAGTTGATATGCGATCACACGACGAGTAAACGCGTTGAAATTGAATCGGATTCAATTTAAATTTAAAATATAAATTGGTCAAACTAACACACGTTCTCTTCCCTACAATTGCTCCTAAAACCATGCCGAGAATCACGACATAAGATCGTGATAAACATGCCTCAGTTTAATTTTAAATACCATCTTCCTTTCTCGTTCAAATCTCAAAACCGATTCATATAAATAAATAAATAAAAGAAACAAAATCAATGGCCGAAGCCCCATGTTCCAAAACAAGTGAAAAAAAAAAGAGGGGGGCCGAACAAATCAAAATGGGGACGAGCGCGAGGTGATGTGGCGATGTTGCGATGGGGTGTCGCGCGGCACAAGGTAGCGGCGGCGCGCGATGGATCTGGGCGCGCGATTGAAGGTGGAGGCGGCGATGCCGCGAGCGAAGGAGGGTGGTTGGTGGCATCGCGATAGCGACACGAGGCAGCAACAATTCTCGAAGCAAAGGCGCGGCAACATGGAGCTCGAAGTCGAGCAGAGGCGAACGACGTGGCGTCGTTTGGTGATCGCGAGTGCTAGGGTTCAGTGGCGACGGCGACACTGGTGCGCACGCGGCAGTGGGCGTTCGTGTGAGGGGGGATCGAAATCAATCAAGGCGATGCAGGCTTGGAATGTTAGGCTTTGGAAGTGATTCGAGGCAGCTGGAATTTCGATAAACAGTAAGGTATTCCATTATTTTAATTTAATATATATACCTATATGCAGTGAAAATTAAATACTGTTATCATGTTTAAACCTGGAAAGAATATTTAATAATTACATTAAGGTGATTAACTAGTTAATGAAATTTATTTGATTCGTTTAGTTACCGAAAAAAATAGATTTTTAATGGAAATTCAATTTATTAAGCGAAATGATTTATTAAAGGAAAACTTAGTTAAAAAAAAATTGAAATGAAATAAAAAAAATTATTAACGGAGAAGTAAATTTAAATAAGTCAGTGAGGATTTACAAATTGGTTTAAATTAACTTATTTAATTTTTAGATGTTAAAAATAAATTTTATTTAGAGAGAATTTAGTTTTAAAATTTAATTGTAGTTAAATAAATTTATTTTTGATAAGTAAACTTAGTTGAAATTTAAATTTCATCAAATAAAAAAAATGTTTAAGAGTAATCTGTTTAAAATTAAAAAGGGAATTTAGTTCAATTGGAAATTTCTAGTTAGAATTATTTTTAAAGTAAAATAATTAGTTAAAATAAATTTATTTAAGAAGAGATTGGTTTAAATAAAACTATTGATTAATTAAACAGTCAAGAACGAAAATTATTATTCGATTTGTTCGAATATTAATGAATTGTACAAATATTTATACAAGGTATAAATGAAGGAAACAAGTTGAATTGGAAGTGGATGGCAAACGGGAATAAAGGTGAGAACTTCTCACTCAAAAGGATTTATTTAAATTTTAAATAGTTAGATTTAAAATTTGTTGATTGAATGATTGTTGGCTTGAATGATGATTGTTATATATGTATATTGGATGTGAATAGACCCTATACGCCGTTAGTAAGCGGAGGTTATTTATTACACACATATACCGCGATATTCCACCTCGAAGTGGAATTGGTATTATATTATAGTATATAGCAATATATATATATATATATATATATATATATATTGGCATATGTACATATTGCAGTTGATTGATTTCCCGCATTTGTATAGCGGATGAGACCCTATTGCGCCGTTAGTAAGCGGATAATATTTTATAAAATCCCATATACCGCGATATTCCGTCTTGAAACGGAATTGGTATTGTGCTAATGTCTGTGGATGCAGGGAAACAGGTTGGAGGGATCCAACTGGATTCCTCACAAATATTTATTTGATTTTAGATATTGTGATGTTTGATTGATTATCATATCGATATATGATGTTTGAAAAGTCGTGATTGACTATTAGATGTGTTGCATCATCGAATCCAATTTTTGAAGCTTAAAAAATAACGATTTTGATTTTAAGAGATTTCTAAAGTGATTTTTGAAAGTATACGTTTATAAAATATATTTTTTGAATTGATTCATCTTAAATAAATAAACGTTATAATTTTAATGTTATAAAAATTATGATTTTTGAGAAATTCAGTTAAAAGTTGATTTTTTGAAAATATGAGATTAATGATTATTTAAAATAGTTTAAACTGGGATTTCTGAATTTATTATAAAAAGTTAAAAAATTGGATTTATAAAATTGGATTATTTTATAAATCAAATGATGAAATTATAAAAGAGTTTAAAGACGTTTTAAAAATAGCAATATAAATTGTTTTATATTAAAAGATTTATAAATTGATATTTATAAATTAAAAATATTGGAATTATAAAACGAGCTTTTACAAGTATTAGAATGGATTGTAAATGAATTTCATAAATTGGAATTATAGAATTATAACGATGAAGTTATAAATGGAATTTTATAAACAGTAGGTTTATAAAATTTGTAAAGTTATTTAAAAGAATAGATTTTGGATAAATAATGAATCTTATAAGTTATAAGATTTATAAACTTGGGAAGTTTAAAAGAACAATTTTGTAAACAAATAAATTATAAGTGTTTGACTTATAATATGAATTTGTAGTATATCATTGTGATATGAATTGAGATAGGTTAATAAAGGAATTTATAAAAAGGAGTTGATATAAAATAAATAGAAATAGAATTTATAAACGTTGTTTTATAAATCCGCAACGACTTATTTTGATAAGGAATTGTTGTAATTTTTTAGTGGAGTTATATTCATGTTTTAGACAGTGAATAATCCTTTAAAATAACGAATAGAAGTGATGAAATTTATTAACAAGGTATATTCACGTTTTTGAATAGTGAAGAAATTATTTTGGATGTGATGTTTGAAATAGAATTAAAACGACCTAAAGATGTTTTAAAAGGTGTTGAGATTTGAAACCACAGATTTCAACATTTATTGTTGAAATAGACGTTTTCGAGAAATAAAAGGAAATGGTAGACTATAACACTGTTGTTATAGTAAATGATTTCCGAAAGGAAATGTTTTGTATAGTATTGGGATTTATATATCTATTTTAATTTCAAATCCCTATACTAGTGATTTTGGGTTGTCGTAACGATGTTTTACGCAACATTCGTTTTGGCCCAAATAAATATGTTAAAGAGAATGATTTCCTTAAAGAATGAAATATATACTTAATTTCGATTAAAGTATATAGAATATTTTCTAAACGTAGAAAATAAAAAGGCTTGTGAATTACTTATAAATAAATAAGTATGGAAATGTTTTTCCAATATTAAGTGAATATTTTGAATTTATCTTTTTGAAGATAAATTGAAAATGAATATTTGAAAACGAATGGGAATCGTATATTCATAAATATTTTTGAATGTAAATTCAATATGGAATTTATAAATGAAATTGGAAATTGGGTTTAAAAATAAATATTGATTTATTTTTAAAGAATGAAAAAAAAATATCTTGTAAAGATATTTTTGGAAAATTATTTGGAATCTGGTGATGTTGGCATATCTGTTGATAGTTCAATAACCGACTATCAATATTTACCTTTAAATAGGTATTTGTTGTGATTTGTTTGAATTTGAATGCCACACTTATTTTTTTAAAATAAGCTCTCACTATTCGGGTTAACCGGGAAAGGACCTTGGGGTCGTATAACCCATTCCGAATATGTGATACGTCGTTATGAATTGCATTTGAAGATCAGTGTTGAAGACCGGATATTTTCGAAAACGAAAGGGTTTCTTGTTGATTGTCTCTGCACTGGCTGATCCCCGGTATTGAGATCTCCATATGTGATGGGAAATTCGGGCGTGATTAGTGAATATCCGGATTGCAAGGACTTCTTTGTAAGTGCCTTCGGTTCTGTTCGATCCCGGAACAGACTTGTATGGATTGTATGTCTGACATTACAAATTGAGATATAAAGCCTATTTCTTTCAAATATATTTCTATTGGTGGCGGAGAATTTATTCTCTTAGTTTAACACCCTTCTCTGAAACGTACGAGCTCAGAGGTTATATAGTTGAAGGTTATTAGCAATATATTTCAATTTGGTAATGTGACATACTGAGTGTTGCTGTGAAATGATCATTGTGTTGATTATTTGTGATAGGATCATTTGTTTGATCGTCTATCTTGGTGATCATTTCTATGATCATTTGTTGACCCAAAGCATAACTTTGTATAAAGCGTGTTTTTGTGGACGAGACTTCGTCGAGCCTCACACCCCGGAATGGTCAAAACAGGAAAGATGCGGCAATGTTATGAGGGGTAGCTCCCTTTAGGGTATGTGCATTTCCTTCTGGAAAAGGGTGGTATCATGGTATGGAGCCCAGATGCTTACTCATGTTGAAACACTTATTTTTATGGTGTGATGTTGATGACGAGCACTCGGTGAAAGGTCCTAAAGGACCGGGGGATGGCGTATTCGGTCAGTTGTTACTCAGTTAGGGGTAACCCGGCCTTGTGTTGGTAGAGATCCGGTTTGGTTCTCGGGGATGTCCATCCAGAGGCATTCTCATGTGGCAATGGGAAGTTCCTTGGCCTGATCATTCGTTGGAAATCCAAAGAAACAATACGAGACTTGTACGGTTTTAGTTGTAGAACCTGCCATCTAATATGGTAGCTATAGTAGGCATAATATAATGGTACCTATGCTGGCTAAGATTTATATTCTACTTTCGAAACTGTTTTCTACACTATGCACTAATAATAATATCAAATGTTTCTTTTTAATGCGTATCAAGCATCTTTGACTAACATAAGAAGAAATCTCCTCCAAGTTTGCGTTTGCATTGTGTGTGTGGCGGGAGGTCTTATGGTAGTCTCATTTTTAAAAGCATTGCGAATTGAATTTAAAAATATTCCTCTATTTTGATTTTAAAAGAAAAATAAACTGTTTTGAGTTCTCGCACCAGTCTCATGACTGACTCGGAGTTTATTGTTTTCCTTCCTAAACTCTGGGTGCCCACCAATTTTCGCACGGGCAGTCAAGAGTTAAGGTTTTTCAGGATATTCTGGAATTCAGGAATTGTTGGAGGCAAGCTGGATGGCATGGCGTATTACTAATTTATATAGTAGTTCTTTTTTTCCGCTGCATTGTTTGATGTTGTACACTCTGATGATATGATGTAATGAAATGTAATGAATGTAATAACTGATATAGTTCTTTGTTTAAAGATTATTCATTTATTTATTATATGTTGTTCCGCTGCGAATTGTGAGATTCTGATGTTGTTCTGTTATTTCTTTCCGTTCTGTTGTTTTCTATCTTCTATTTTCTTTTCTCTCTATTTTCTACTATCTTCTTTCTTTCTTCTTCTACCTCTTTCTTTCTTTTCCTAAAACCCTAAGGGTTCGTATTTTCGTTCATCTTGAATTAATCAATGGAGATTAGTGTCTATTCAAGGAGTACGGATTTACGGGTCTTTACATTTGGTACCAGAGCTTATGGTAAGCGACAACCATGGTTCTGTTGGGTATTACTCATTAGAGATGGAGTCAGCAGTACTCTAGAATGAGTTTGAGTGTAATAATAGATATGAGCGCGTATTTGTTAGTGAATATAAAATTGTTTTTTTTAAATCGGGTGAATAAAATAATTTTGCCCAAAACTATTTTTGTATAGAAAAGAAATGGTTTTCTATGAATTATTATAGTATATGGTTGCATGATTGTTAGGAAGTAATAATATTAAATTATTTTCATCATTAGTAAACTAACTTGATAAATTATAAATTCTAGGACTAATGAATTGAATATAGATATTGAAATTTTGAATTGAATTCAAATGAAATTGAATGAATTGAAAATTGAAATGAATTAGTGAATAAAACTAATTTAAAGTAGTAATATGAATTAGCAAATGAAAGTTAATCGATAGAATTCAATATTTAGAATTGAGAATTGAATTCAAATGAAATTGTGAATTGAAATTGAAATGTAAAATTGAATAAGAATGGATGTGTAACTTCAATAGTGAAGTAAAAATGTATAAAAAGCATATATTGAAAATTTTATAATAGAATTGGCAAAATGGTTAGAATGTTGGAATTGGATATTATGGATAGCAGGATATACAGGTGTATAAAAGGATTGGATTTTGATTTCAAAGATAAAATTGAATGGCTCGACAAAAAGGTACGTATTTGAATTTCAGTATGAAATTTGATGATTTTCTTCTCCAGCCACTTGGCTTTCTCTTTTCTTTTTTGATTCTGAGGGGCGGTGGTGCCATTTTGTAGTCGTACCGAGCTAGCCGCGCAAAGGAGACGCTGGCGAAATTTTTCGAAAATTTAGGGTGTTAGAAAAATTTTGAGAAATTTTGAAAGTTTGAAATTTGAATTTAAATTTAAATTTGAATTGTTAGGAAAACAATATTGTTTGGAAGTTATAATTGAAGTTGGAAAACTAATTGAAATGATAATGAATCTTTACTTAAAAGATTTAGATTAGTAAGTTGATAAAACTACTTTGAGTTGTGAAAAATAATAGATGGGATAAGGGCCTTCTTCTTAACTTGTAATTTCGGGACGAAATTCTTTTAAGGGGGGAAGATTGTAACGACCCAGAATTTTAAACAATTTAATTTGAAAATATTTAATTAATTTTAAATATTTGAATGATGGTTTGAATTGAATTTCAAATTATCAGAATGAATTTGGCGATTAAATTATAGAATTTAATCTATTGAAAGTTGAATAATAATTTGATTCTTCAATTTTAAGCCAATTAAAAATATTTCAAAGGCTTGTAAAATTCATATTGATAATATTGAAGATTTTAGAAGCTTCAGAATTGAATTTGAAACTGCTTTGTCCAGTTTTGAAATTAAATCGTTTGAATCGATATTTAAAAATAGCCGTCCGAGGCGCAGTCTCGGAATTCGACGAAACCAGTTCCATTGGGTCCGAAATATTGAATTATTTCCGGATTTCAAATTTCATATTTTTCGGAGTTGATATGTGATCACACGACGAGTAAACGCGTTGAAATTGAATCGGATTCAATTTAAATTTAAAATTTAAATTGGTCAAACTAACACACGTTCTCTTCCCTACAATTGCTCCTAAAACCATGCCGAGAATCACGACATAAGATCGTGATAAACATGCCTCAGTTTAATTTTAAATACCATCTTCCTTTCTCGTTCAAATCACAAAACCGATTCATATAAATAAAAAAAAAGAAACAAAATCAACGGCCGAAGCCCCATGTTCCAAAACAAGTGAAATAAAAAAAAAGGAGGGGGGCCGATCAAATCAAAATGGGGACGAGCGCGAGGTGATGTGGCGATGTCGCGATGGGGTGTCGCGCGGCACAAGGTAGCGGCGGCGCGCGATGGATCTGGGCGCGCGATTGAAGGTGGAGGCGGCGATGCCGCGAGCGAAGGAGGGTGGTTGGTGGCATCGCGATAGCGACACGAGGCAGCAACAATTCTCGAAGCAAAGGCGCGGCAACATGGAGCTCGAAGTCGAGCAGAGGCGAACGACGTGGCGTCGTTTGGGGATCGCGAGTGCTAGGGTTCAGTGGCGACGGCGACACTGGTGCGCACGCGACAGTGGGCGTTCGTGCGAGGGGGGATCGAAATCAATCAAGGCGATGCAGGCTTGGAACTGTTAGGCTTTGGAAGTGATTCGAGGCAGCTGGAATTTCGATAAACAGTAAGGTATTCCATTATTTTAATTTAATATATATACCTATATGCAGTGAAAATTAAATACTGTTATCATGTTTAAACCTGGAAAGAATATTTAATAATTACATTAAGGTGATTAACTAGTTAATGAAATTTATTTGATTCGTTTAGTTACTGAAAAAAATAGATTTTTAATGGAAATTCAATTTATTAAGCGAAATGATTTATTAAAGGAAGACTTAGTTAAAAAAAAATTGAAATGAAATAAAAAAATTTATTAAAGGAGAAGTAAATTTAAATAAGTCGGTGAGGATTTACAAATTGGTTTAAATTAACTTATTTAATTTTTAGTGGTTAAAAATAAATTTTATTTAGAGAGAATTTAGTTTTAAAATTTAATTGTAGTTAAATAAATTTATTTTTGATAAGTAAACTTAGTTGAAATTTAAATTTCATCAAATAAAAAAAAATGTTTAAGAGTAATCTGTTTAAAATTAAAAAGGGAATTTAGTTCAATTGGAAATTTCTAGTTAGAATTATTTTTAAAGTAAAATAATTAGTTAAAATAAATTTATTTAAGAAGAGATTAGTTTAAATAAAACTATTGATTAATTAAACAGTCAAGAACGAAAATTATTATTCGATTTGTTCGAATATTAATGAATTGTATAAATATTTATACAAGGTATAAATGAAGGAAACAAGTTGAATTGGAAGTGGATGGCAAACGGGAATAAAGGTGAGAACTTCTCACTCAAAAGGATTTATTTAAATTTTAAATAGTTAGATTTAAAATTTGTTGATTGAATGATTGTTGGCTTGAATGATGATTGTTATATATGTATATTGGATGTGAATAGACCCTATACGCCGTTAGTAAGCGGAGATTATTTATTACACACATATACCGCGATATTCCACCTCGAAGTGGAATTGGTATTATATTATAGTATATAGCAATATATATATATATATATATATATATATATATATTGGCATATGTATATATTGCAGTTGATTGATTTCCCGCATTTGTATAGCGGATGAGACCCTATTGCGCCGTTAGTAAGCGGATAATATTTTATAAAATCCCATATACCGCGATATTCCGTCTTGAAACGGAATTGGTATTGTGCTAATGTCTGTGGATGCAGGGAAACAAGTTGGAGGGATCCAACTGGATTCCTCACAAATATTTATTTGATTTTAGATATTGTGATGTTTGATTGATTATCATATCGATATATGATGTTTGAAAAGTCGTGATTGACTATTAGATGTGTTGCATCATCGAATCCAATTTTTGAAGCTTAAAAAATAACGATTTTGATTTTAAGAGATTTCTAAAGTGATTTTTGAAAGTATACGTTTATAAAATATATTTTTTGAATTGATTCATCTTAAATAAATAAACATTATAATTTTAATGTTATAAAAATTATGATTTTTGAGAAATTCAGTTAAAAGTTGATTTTTTGAAAATATGAGATTAATGATTATTTAAAATAGTTTAAACTGGGATTTCTGAATTTATTATAAAAAGTTAAAAAATTGGATTTATAAAATTGGATTATTTTATAAATCAAATGATGAAATTATAAAAGAGTTTAAAGACGTTTTAAAAATAGCAATATAAATTGTTTTATATTAAAAGATTTATAAATTGATATTTATAAATTAAAAATATTGGAATTATAAAACGAGCTTTTACAAGTATTAGAATGGATTGTAAATGAATTTCATAAATTGGAATTATAGAATTATAACGATGAAGTTATAAATGGAATTTTATAAACAGTAGGTTTATAAAATTTGTAAAGTTATTTAAAAGAATAGATTTTGGATAAATAATGAATCTTATAAGTTATAAGATTTATAAACTTGGGAAGTTTAAAAGAACAATTTTGTAAACAAATAAATTATAAGTGTTTGACTTATAATATGAATTTGTAGTATATCATTGTGATATGAATTGAGATAGGTTAATAAAGGAATTTATAAAAAGGAGTTGATATAAAATAAATAGAAATAGAATTTATAAACGTTGTTTTATAAATCCGCAACGACTTATTTTGATAAGGAATTGTTGTAATTTTTTAGTGGAGTTATATTCATGTTTTAGACAGTGAATAATCCTTTAAAATAACGAATAGAAGTGATGAAATTTATTAACAAGGTATATTCACGTTTTTGAATAGTGAAGAAATTATTTTGGATGTGATGTTTGAAATAGAATTAAAACGATCTAAAGATGTTTTAAAAGGTGTTGAGATTCGAAACCACAGATTTCAACATTTATTGTTGAAATAGACGTTTTCGAGAAATAAAAGGAAATGGTAGACTATAACACTGTTGTTATAGTAAATGATTTCCGAAAGGAAATGTTTTGTATAGTATTGGGATTTATATATCTATTTTAATTTCAAATCCCTATACTAGTGATTTTGGGTTGTCGTAACGATGTTTTACGCAACATTCGTTTTGGCCCAAATAAATATGTTAAAGAGAATGATTTCCTTAAAGAATGAAATATATACTTAATTTCGATTAAAGTATATAGAATATTTTCTAAACGTAGAAAATAAAAAGGCTTGTGAATTACTTATAAATAAATAAGTATGGAAATGTTTTTCCAATATTAAGTGAATATTTTGAATTTATCTTTTTGAAGATAAATTGAAAATGAATATTTGAAAACGAATGGGAATCGTATATTCATAAATATTTTGGAATGTAAATTCAATATGGAATTTATAAATGAAATTGGAAATTGGGTTTAAAAATAAATATTGATTTATTTTTAAGGAATGAAAAATATATATATATCTTGTAAAGATATTTTCGGAAAATAAATAATTTGGAAAATTATTTGGAATCTGGTGATGTTGGCATATCTATTGATAGTTCAATAACCGACTATCAATATTTACCTTTATATAGGTATTTGTTGTGATTTGTTTGAATTTGAATGCCACACTTATTTTTTTAAAATAAGCGCTCACTACTCGGGTTAACCGGGAAAGGACCTTGGGGTCGTATAACCCATTCCGAATATGTGATACGTCATTATGAATTGCATTTGAAGATCGGTGTTGAAGACCGGATATTTTCGAAAACGAAAGGGTTTCTTGCTGATTGTCTCTGCACTGGCTGATCCACGGTATTGAGATCTCCATATGCGATGGGAAATTCGGGCGTGATTAGTGAATATCCGGATTGCAAGGACTTCTTTGTAAGTGCCTTCGGTTCTGTTCGATCCCGGAACAGACTTGTATGGATTGTATGTCTGACATTACAAATTGAGATATAAAGCCGATTTCTTTCAAATATATTTCTGTTGGTGGCGGAGAATTTATTCTCTTAGTTTAACACCCTTCTCTGAAACGTACGAGCTCAGAGGTTATATAGTTGAAGGTTATTAGCAATATATTTCCAATTTGATAATGTGACATACTGAGTGTTGCTGTGAAATGATCATTGTGTTGATTATTTGTGATAGGATCATTTGTTTGATCGTCTATCTTGGTGATCATTTCTATGATCATTTGTTGACCCAAAGCATGACTTTGTATAAAGCGTGTTTTTGTGGACGAGACTTCGTCGAGCCTCACACCCCGGAATGGTCAAAACAGGAAAGATGCGGCAAGGTTATGAGGGGTAGCTCCCTTTAGGGTATGTGCATTTCCTTCTGGAAAAGGGTGGTATCATGGTATGGAGCCCAGATGCTTACTCATGTTGAAACACTTATTTTTATGGTGTGATGTTGATGACGAGCGCTCGGTGAAAGGTCCCAAAGGACCGGGGGATGGCATGTTCGGTCAGTTTTTACTCAGTTAGGGGTAACCCGGCCTTGTGTTGGTAGAGATCCGGTTTGGTTCTCGGGGATGTCCATCCAGAGGCATTCTCATGTGGCAATGGGAAGTTCCTTGGCCTGATCATTCGTTGGAAATCCAAAGAAACAATACGAGACTTGTACGGTTTTAGTTGTAGAACCTGCCATCTAATATGGTAGCTATAGTAGGCATAATATAATGGTACCTATGCTGGCTAAGATTTATATTCTACTTTCGAAACTGTTTTCTACACTATGCACTAATAATAATATCAAATGTTTCTTTTTAATGCGTATCAAGCATCTTTGACTAACATAAGAAGAAATCTCCTCCAAGTCTGCGTTTGCATTGTGTGTGTGGCGGGAGGTCTTATGGTAGTCTCATTTTTAAAAGCATTGCGAATTGAATTTAAAAATATTGCTCTATTTTGATTTTAAAAGAAAAATAAACTGTTTTGAGTTCTCGCACCAGTCTCATGACTTACTCGGAGTTTATTGTTTTCCTTCCTAAACTCTGGGTGCCCACCAATTTTCACACGGGCAGTCAAGAGTTAAGGTTTATTAGGATATTCTGGAATTCTGGAATTGTTGGAGGCAAGCTGGATGGCATGGCGTATTACTAATTTATATAGTAGTTCTTTTTTTTCCGCTGCATTGTTTGATGTTGTACACTCTGATAATATGATGTAATGAAATGTAATGAATGTAATAACTGATATAGTTCTTTGTTTAAAGATTATTCATTTATCTATTATATGTTGTTCCGCTGCGAATTGTGTGATTCTGATGTTGTTCTGTTATTTCTTTCCGTTCTGTTGTTTTCTATCTTCTATTTTCTTTTCTCTCTATTTTCTACTATCTTCTTTTCTTTCTTCTTCTACCTCTTTCTTTCTTTTCCTAAAACCCTAAGGGTTCGTATTTTCGTTCATCTTGAATTAATCAATGGAGATTAGTGTCTATTCAAGGAGTACGGATTTACTGGTCTTTACATTAAAGCTGACATTCTTATGTTAAGTTAAAAGTACCTTATTAACTTACATTATTATTACAATAAAGAAACTTTATTATTTTAATCATTTAAAATATGCCATTTACATTAATTAAAACTTACATATCAAATGTACATTATCAACTTACATTTTATTATTACATTAAGGAACATTTATCATTTTAATCAATATTACACTAATTAAAACTTACATTATCAAATGTACATTTTAATTTACATTTCTATTACAGCAAAGAGCATTTATTATTTAATCAATATTACACTAATTAAAACTTACATTATCAAATGTACGTTTTAATTTACATTTCTATTACAGTAAAGAGCATTTATTATTTAATCAATATTACATTGATAAAAACTTATATTATCAAATGTATGTTTTAATTTACGTTTTCTATTACAGTAAAGAGAATTTATTATTTAATCAATATTACAATAATTAAAACTTACATTATCAAATGTACGTTTTTATTACAATAAAGTGCATTTATTATTTTAATCAATATTACAGTAATTAAAACTTTACATGTTTCTTTCATTAATTAAAACTTTGCATGTTTCTTTCATTAATTAGAACTTTGCACGTTTCTTTCACTAATTAAAACTTTACATGTCTCTTACTTTAATTAAAGCTTTACATGTTTCTTTCATTAATTAGAACTTTATAGGTTCCTTTCATTAATTAAAACTTCACATACTTCTTCCATTAATTAAAACTTTACATGTTTCTTTCATTAGTTTACACGTTCCTTTCATTTATTAAAACTTTACATATTTCTTTCGTTTTTGTTATTACAGTAAAGAACATTTATTATATTAATCAATTAAAATATTAATTAAACTTACATCTCACATGTATGTCTTAACTTACATTTTTCCGTTTTATAGTCATAACTATTTATCTTACAAAACATAACATTTCACAAAACATTATTTTATCATAGTTAATATAAAAATCAAATTTTCTTCATAGATCTATTCATTTAGACATCAATTAACTACGATTTTCTAGTTAAATAAATTTTATTAAAAATTGTCCAATTAAAACTCTATTCCTTTTACCGGTTCAAAATAAATTATTTATTATACAAAACATATCCATTTCATAAAGTAAAATTCATAAAAATTTCTAGGTTAGATTTACAACTTCCATATTAGGTCAAACTCAATTATTAAGTTGTTTATCATCTATAAAGATCTTCAATTCATCTTAAAACCAGTTATTAACTTATGAAATTTTAACTTATAGAAAAACCAATACACCTTTATAATTAAAGCATTGCATCAAATTTTTGAGTCAAAATTTCATATATTTATAGAACACAAAATATACTTAAAAATCTTTTAGGGAAATATTATTTAATAATAATTAATAAATTTTTAGGAAAATATTATTTAAAATATAACCATGGGCCAGTAATATATTTTCTAACCTAGGTCAAGTGATACAGATATTTATCATTTCAATCCGTAATTTAAAAAGGGAAATCCAGGTTCTATCATTTCAAACATGCAATCCCAAGTAAAGTAAATGCAATAAAAATCACAATAAAATCACTCGAGCCTATCATTTCAGCTCAAGATGTTTTTTCTTATTCTAAAGTCCATTTGGGTATGTATCATTTCAACCCGTATGATAGGGAACTTGCAGTGTGATAAACAGGAAATAAATATAACAATATAACATATAATATCATAACTGATGATGTAACAAATATATAAACAGCATTTAACATCATATAATCAATCACAGGCATATATGAGCATAGCATAATAACTTTTACATTCCACTTGTCATCATTTCACAATTATAAAAGTACGTATATCTTGAGTGAAAAATCTCACCTTTTTAAAGCTAGAATTGAAATTCAAGACACAAATCCAAATCTGCAAAGCATGAAAAGGCACGACAAAGCACGACTATATTTTTGAGTGAATGAAGAGTTAGATCCAAATCTTGTACACAAACAAATACAACAAACATAAGAATAAGATTTCAATACAAACAAAGATGGATTAAACAAATGAAAATATGAATTAAAGAGGACATAACCCTTTGATAAAAAAAAGCAAGATGATCAATCACCAAGCAAGGGGGCACGACCATGGCTTCAATGGGCTAGACCATCATGTTATGCTCGGCCTAGATGGTTTGTGTGCACGGCTTGGTGATGTAGATCAATGCATGGCAAAGAAGTGGTAGTGTTTTAAGTGGTGGCCTAGGTTAAAGGAGGAAGTGGATGCAATACACAAGCTTGGTTAGGCTTTGCACTTGTTTTGGTGATGGCTCTTCGATCCATGGTCACGGTTAGGGTTTACGGTGATGGAGGAGGTGGTGATGGTCGGCATGGTGGTTGTGGAGTGGTGGCGAGGTCGGTTAGGAGGTGCATAGCCGAGCCTAGCACGAAGAAAAAAGAAAAACAAAAGAGAAAAGGAGAAGAGAAAGAGAAAGAAAGAAGCCATGGATCTAAATATGATTTTTTCCTCTTCAGGCAAATGATAAAATGAGAAACCTTTCATGTGAAATAATAATAAAAGTGGCGGCTAGGGTTACAAAAACATTGAACAGCTAAAGATGTAATAAAGAGGCTAGGCAATAAAAGGTAAGAGTTTGAATGATTTGGAAAATAAAAGGCAATAGTATAAAACAAAAAAAATGATGGATTTAATTAATTTTTTTTCCTTTATATGCACGGTATGAAAGGTGAAGTTTGTGGAACAATATGTACATGATTGATAGGAGAAAATCACGGCTATGAATGTGGGAAGTAATTGGCCATGCAAATGGAAAGGCAAGGGAAAAGAAAAAGGCAAAAAATAAAACAAGTAACCTATGTCTCTTGAAATTTCTAATTTATCATTAAAAATAAAACCAATCAAAATTCAAATGAATATATTCAAAGTTTATACAAATATAATTGAAAATTATAATTAGAGAAATAAACATAGAAAAATAGAAGATAAAAAGGCTAAGGCAAATGAAAAGGCCTAACTTCCTATCCAAGAAAAGTAACCTAAATCTATTTGAATTTCCAATCAAAAATGCAAATAAAATCCATTAGAAAAGAGAATGGAAAATAAAACAAGGCAGAAAATAGAAAGATAGAATTGAGGTAGAAAAATGAAAATATAAAATAGTCAAATTTTATTGAAAACAAAATCGTGTAAAACGTTGAAAGTTATCAAATTTTAAAAAGTATAAACCGAAATTTTACGAAACGAAAAGAAAAATTAATATTAAAATAAAATACATTTTTAAAGAAAAAGATTGGAATTTAAAATTTTAGAATTTAAATTTTCAACTGTGCTCAAACTTTGACTTTCAGTTGAACAAAATATAAGATTTTCTGAAAATAGTTATTTTATTGTATTTGGAAAATAAATTACAAACAAATTCCAACTTTACATTGGAAAATTACAAAATTTAAATGATTTAAAAATCAAAGTTCTCAAATAAAAATTTAACTAAAAATGTTTCCAAAATTGTGGGTTGTTACACTCTCCCCCACTCAAAACTTTTCATGCCCGAAAAGGAACGAAGCAAGGAAACAATGAAAAACAAGATAGAAGGAGATAGGTTTAAGACAAGAGGAAAAGAATAATCCCGATAGAAAGGAGATTGGAAAACAAATTAAGATAATAAATTTAAAGCTATGAAAATTTCAACTTAAATTAATTATTAATATCATCTATTTGATTTCACCAAAGTTAAATAAATTTAACTATTTCAAATTTCATTGTCATATTATCCAATTAACAATTCCTAAAATTATGGATTTGAAAATTATTTATTGTACTCATAATATATTCAATAAACTTAAGTCCTTCTTTATTCCAACTTATTATTTGATTTTTCATTTAATATATCCAATCACATATGTCAAGCGTATTTACTCCTACTATAACTATTCCAATTTATTTATAAATTCCCTCAACATCGTTTTATACTGTAAATATTCAATTAATCTTTCATTCTATTTACCTCCATTAATATTTTATAACTAAAATTGAGTGTATAACATTTATTATGAACATTCAAATAATATTTATAAAATGCGTTTTATACTGTATATTATCCAATTACATATTCAACTTCCGAATGATTTAGGTAAGTTATATTGGAATGCAATTGAGTATTATATAAATAAAACTTTTCCCTATTCAATTATTCAAGTTTAGATATTTATTCAAAATCTTGGTTTCATTCTATAATTGAAATCATACTTAACACAAAATTTAAGAATTAAATTTCCAATTAACTTTAACCATTAAAGATAAATATAATATACATATAGTATATACCAAATCTAATCTATAATCGTATACTAATATATATTATAAATCAAGTCATCCTTTAGAAATTCCAATCAATTTAATTTCCAAAACAAAAATTGTAGCAAAGTTACGAATTGGTCTCTTCACTTCGAAAGTCGAATACGAATGTCGATGATGCTGCAGTCATCACCGAAATTATTTTCAGCGACAAAGAAAGGAGCATTGTTTTACAAATTAAAATTCTTTGAAACAATTTCTAGTTGAAGTACTTTAAATAATACACCAATCAAAACTTTAAACACAAGGTTTTAAACCATCGGAAATTAAATTCTTAATTTCTTGTTTAAATTCATTTAAGTTTCCAAATCGATTCATAGCTTTGTTTTATAGTTCAGTTATTTATATATGAAAGAAATGCTAATGGTTACCGGCTATATACAAGGTCAAATATTATTTCTCAACATCCAATTCAATTAACTATAAAAATTCAGAAAATTATACTTGTATACATATACAATATAATTATACAAAATTTATTTTATTTTCTAAATTTGAAAACTATATTGTGTCAGTTTGCTCTGTTCAAGTGTTATGGAGATCCTATCGATAGCTTTGATCAGACGAATCGATCGAAAACCCAAATCAACATCAACAACTTAAAAGACGCAATATATAATAAAACATTTTAAATATTAGTTTACAAATACACTACACATGAATAGATTTTCAAAGCAAGGACAGTGATTCAAATTTGATTAACTCAAATCAAAGAAAATTCTGATTTGAGGATAAGTTGGAACAAAAGATAAGATGATTAAATAACCGAATAAGGAAATGGATAAGCTTATATAAATCGCGGGCAACCTTAACCGGGTCAACCGTGACTTCAAGAATTAGATCGATAAGGAATTCTAAGGCAAATCTATATTCGATCTCAAGAGGTAGAATTCGGGATAACGAGAGATACTAGCATCTAACCAAGGATATATAAAATCTCTGGTGAATCAATGCCTATTGTGAAGGAGCTTCACCCCTTTTACAAGTCATTTGGAGATTGGTGAGACCACCTACTCATGATAAAGATCATTCGACGTGGAGTTATGGGATACTCCAGAATCAAAAGAAGATGAATAGTGGGGAACAAGAATGAATTTTGAAACCGCAGGGAACGTTCCAAAAATTTGAAAGGAATCGAGCCAAAAAGGAAGAGGTTTACAGTCGAATTAAAGTGATATTGTAGATAAATTTGCCATGTATGCTAAGTTTTGCCTAGAGCCAAAGCACCGATACCAACTGTAACAACCCGATATTTTCAACCATTCGCATCTGCACATGTCGGACTTGAATTGCTCAAAATACCGAAATGTAAAAATAAATTTAGCAAATCTCAGAATATACAGTAAATAAATAACCACAGATCATAGATATAGAGTAATATAATGCAGCAGAAGCAAAGAGATAGTAGTTCATGAAGCTACTATGTAAATACATTAGAGTTAAACAAGATACAGCAGAAGTAACAAGATGATAATCAAGTACAAAGTTGAATACAACCCTAGAATCAACTGGATGACTGAGAGTAAAATAGATGGCTGGATCTTCAACAAAGCTCCAACTCTAAAGGCGAGTCTCTAATGCTGTATCACTTAGTCAGACCCGAGCGTAAAGCAAAACACAAAACACTCGAGTCATGATATACATACTTATACAATGTAAACCAACTCAAGTGAAATGTAATAAAAGGTGCAAGTAACTTAAAGGATGCATGGGACCGCCCATCCTCTAAGGATCCGTTAAACTATTTATTATGGAGTAATATTTCGCTATTATAATAATGTCTATTGTAAATTAAACATACTTTTAAATAGCGTTAAGGGGTTACCCATATAGCCCTTAACACGTAATAGTGCCAATAGTCTATACAGTACCGTAATACCTCCTGATCGGAAGGCTGCTAGAGGATACTCCATAGGTATGACACAAATCAAACTCGTACAAAGCACACTAGGGTAGGTGACACGGCACAACGAGGCAATGCCAGGGTAGATATACCAATTGCCATCCGGACTGGTGGTGACGCATAGCGCGCAGCTACCGCCCATCTCGATCCACACCGCCATAAATCAAAAGGGCCCCAATCAATCACAAAGTAATAGAATGATATCGAAGCAGTGTGTCTGACAAGAGGAGCTACATCGCAGGCCCGGAATCTCTCCTGTTTTAGCCACATTATGCCAACTCACGGGAGTCCAGTCCACGCATATACCTTAAGGAACGCTGCCACCATCCTACTTCATTCTGGAATCTCCACCATGTACACGGTTGTAAAGTGGTTTTCGGAGTTGGCAGAGAGTATGACAACTTCTGATCCCGGTCTCTTTAACAACCCAACGTTATTATAACCCATGGATATTTATTTCAAAATCATTTATACTTTCAAAACCAAACTAGCATATCCATTTCAAAATCATATCATTTCTTTCAAAATAGTATATACTTTCGAAACCAAAATATCATACTCATTTCAAAACCACATCATAGTAATATCATTTCCATTTCAAAACTAATTCAATAATATATCATTTAAATAAAACCAAGTTTCCAAATCACTGAATATTTCCTTCAATTTATTAAACTAAAAAATGAATAAATTACCATAACATTTTGGAGTGTAATACTTTCCACTTTAACATTTTATACAATCAAAGTATTTATATACTTATAAATTTTAACATGGTCATTTTATCATTGCCTTATAGTTAGATAAACTTTGTTACTGTAATATCCAATTTAAAGCTGATATTCTTATGTTAAGCTAAAACTACCTTGTTAACTTACATTATTATTACAAGAAAGATTTTTTTTTTATTTTAATCATTTAAAATATTCCATTTATATTAATTAAAATTTACGTATCAAATGTACATTACCAACTTATATTTTATTATTACAGTAAGGAACATTTATCATTTTAATCAATATTACACTAATTGAAACTTACATTACCAAATGTACTTTTTAATTTACTTTACTATTACAGTAAAGAGCATTTATTATTTAATCAATATTACACTAATTAAAACTTACATTATCAAATGTACATTTTAATTTATATTTCTATTACAGTAAAGTGCATTTATTATTTAATCAATATCACACTAAGTAAAACTTACACTATCAAATGTACGTTTTAATTTACGTTTTCTATAACAGTAAAAAGCATTTATTATTTAATCAATATTACACTAATTAAAACTTACATAATCAAATGTACATCTTAATTTACGTTTTTATTACAATAAAGAGCATTTATTATTTTAATCAATATTATAGTAATTAAAACTTTACATGTTTCTTTCATTAATTAAAACTTTACATGTTTCTTTCATTAGTTATAACTTTACACGCTTCTTTCATTAATTGAAACTTTACATGTTTCTTGCATTAATTAAAACTTTACATGTTTCTTTCATTAATTAGAACTTTCCAGGTTCCTTTCATTAATTAAAACTTCACACATTTCTTGCATTAATTAAAACTTTATATGTTTCTTTCATAAATTAGAACTTTACATGTTCCTTTCATTTATTAAAACACATATTTCTTTTGTTTTTATTATTACAGTATAGAACATTTATTATATTAATCAATTAAAATATTAATTAAACTTACATCTCACATGTATGTTTTAATTTACATTTTTCCATTCTAAAGTCATAGCTATTTATCTTACAAAACATAACATTTCACAAAAGAATATTTTTTCATAGTTAATATAAAAATCAAATTTTCCTCATAGATCTATTCATTTAAACATCAATTAATTATGATTTTCTAGTTAAATAAATTTTACTCAAAAATGTCAAATTAAAACTGTATTCCATTTTACCGGTTCAAAATACATTATTTATTATACAAAACATGTCCATTTCATAATGTAAAATTCATAACAATTTCTAGGTTAGATTTACAACTTCCATACTAGGTCAAACTTAATTATTAAGTTATTCATCATCCATAAAGATCTTTAATTCATCTTAAAACCAATTATTAACTTATGGAAATTTAACTTATAGAAAAACTAATACACCTTTATAATTAAAGCATTGCACCAAATTTTTAAGTCAAAATTTCAAATATTTATAAAACTCAAAATATACTTAAAAATCTTTTAGGGAAATATTATTTAATTATACCTAATAAATTTTTAGGAAAATATTGCTTAAAATATAACCATGGGCATGTATAATATTTTCTAACCTAGGTCAAGTGATACAGACATTTAACATTTCAATCCGTAATTTAAAAAGGAAAATCCGGGTTCTATCATTTCAAACCCACAATTCCAAGTAAAATAAATGTAATAAAAATCACAATAAAATCACTTGAGCCTATCATTTCAGCTCATAATAATTTTTCTTATTTTAAAGTCCATTCGGGTATGTATTATTTCAACCCATAGTGATAAGGAACTTGCAGTGTGATGAATAGGAAATAAATATAACAATATAATATATAATATAATAATAGACGATGTAACAAATATATAAACAGCATTTAACATCATATAATCAATCACAGGCATGTATGAACATAGCATAATAATTTTTACAATTCACTTGTCATCATTTAAAAATTATAAAATTATGTATGTCTAGAGTGAAAAATCTCACCTTTTTAAAGAAAGAATTGAAATTCAAGACACAAATCCAAATCCACAAAGCACGGAAAGGCACAACAAAGCACGACTATATTTTTGAGTGAATGAAGAGTTAGATCCAAATCTTATACACAAAAAAATACAGCAAACATAAGAATAAAATTTCAATACAAACAAATATGGATTAAACAAATGAAAATATGAATTAAAGAGGACATAAACTTTTGATAAAACAAAGCAAGATGGTCAATCACCAAGCAAGCGGGCTTGGCCATGGCTTCAATGGGCTAGACCATCATGTTGTGCTCGTCCTAGATGGTTTATGTGCACGGCTAGATGACGTAGGTCAATGCATGGCAAAGAAGTGGTGGTGTTTTGAGTGGTGGCCTAGGCTAAAGGAGGAAGTGGATGCAATACACAAGCTTGGTTAGGCTACGCACTTGTTTTGGTGATGGCTCTTGGATCCATGGTAACGGATAGGGTTTAGAGTGATGGAGGAGGTGGTGATGGTCGACATGGTGGTGGTGGAGTGGTGGTGAGGTTGGTTAGGAGGTGCATAGCCGAGCCTAGCATGAAGAGAAAAGCAAAACAGAAGAGAAAAGGAGAAGTGAAAGAGGAAGAAGGAAACCATGGATCTAGATATTATTTTTTCCTCTTCACGCAAATGATAAAATGAGAAACTTTTCACATGAAATAATAATAAAAGTGGGGGCTAGGGTTACAAAAACAATCAACGACTAAAGATGTAATAAAGAGGTTAGGCGATAAAAGGTAAGAGTTTGAATGGTTTGGAAAATTAAAGGCAATATTATAAAACAAATAACTTGATGGATTTAATTGAATTTTTTACTTTGTATGCACGCAATGAAAAGAAGAGTTTGAGGAACTATATGTCGGTGATTGATAGGAGAAAATCATGGCTATGAATGTGGAAAGTAATTGGCTATGCAAATGGAAAGGCAAGGGAAAAGAAAACGTCAACAAATAAAACAAGTAACCTATGTCTCTTGAAATTTTTAAGCTATCATTAAAAGTAAAACCAATCAAAAATCAAATGAATATATTCAAAGTTTGTACAAATAAAATAGAAAATAAAAATTGGAGAAACAAACATAGGAAAATAGAAGATAAAAAGGCTAAGGCAAATGAAATGGCCTAACTTCTTATCCAAGAAAAGTAACCTAATCTATTTGAATTTCCAATAAAAAATCCAACTAAAATTAATTAGAAAAGAGAATGGAAAATAAAATAAGGTAGAAAATAGAAAAATAGAATTGAGGTAGAAAAATGAAAATTTAAAATAGTCAAATTTTACTGTAAACAATCGCGTGTAAAACGCTGAAATTTATCAAAGTTTAAAAAGCATAGAACGAAATTTTACGAAACGAAAAGCAGAACTAATATTAAAATAAAATACATTTTCAATGAAAAAGATTAGAATTTAAAATTTTCAACTATGGTCAAACTTTGACTTTCAGTTGACCAAAATATTAGATTTCCTGAAACTAGTTCTTTATTGTATTTGGAAAACAAAAGACAAACAAATTCCAACTTTACATTGGAAAATTCAAAAATTTAAATGATTTAAAAATCAAAGTTCTCAAATAAAAAATTAATTAAATATATTTCCAAAATTATGGTTTGTTACAAAAGAGAAGGAAATTCAAACTCGAACGAAAGTGATTCTATAGTTATATTTACTCTATGCGCTCAGTTTGCCTAATACCGAAGCTCTAATACCAACTATAACATCCCGAAATTTTCAACCATTCGCATTCACACATGTCGGACTTGAATTTCTTGAAATGTTAGGTTGTTAATTTATATTTTGCAAAAATTAGCATGTACGGCAAATAAATAAATCACAGAATCACAGACACAGAGTAATATTACAATATGCAGCGGAAACAAATGAATAGTAATTCATGAAGTTACTATATCCATATAACAGAGTTAAAACAAGTTATAACAGAAGTCTCGAATACATAGAAATATCAATACAATAGTCAAATACAAGATCAGAATATATCACTGGAATCAACTGAATAACTAAACGCTGAAAAGATGTAGATGGATCTCCAAGCGAAGCTCCTACTCTAAAGGTGAGTCTCGAATACTGTGACACTCAGTCTGACCCGAGTGTAAATCAAAACACAAAACACTCAAGTCAAGATTAACATTCTTATATCAATAAATCCAACTCAAGTGAAATATCAACTGAAATACAAGTAACTTAAAGGATGTTTGGGATAACCATGCTCTAAGGATTCATGGAACTATCTACTATGTAGTAATATATGCTATTATAATAATGTATATAGTAAAGTAAACTATTGAAATAACGTTAAGGCGTTACCCGTATCCCCCTTAACACATTTTATAATGCCATAGTCTATACAGTAACGTAATACCTCCTGATCGGTAGGCTACCAGAGGCACTCCATACGTACGACCCAAAACAAACTCATAGCGGTCTCAATATGGCAGGTGACAGGCATGACTAGGCAATGCCAGGGAGATATACCAATTGCACTTCCGGACTGGTGGTAACGTAGAACCGTAGCAATCGCCTACCTTGTGCCACACTCCTAAAAATCCGAGGGTGCACCCAATCAAACAAAAGTAATAGAATAGTAAGCGATGAAGTCTGTCTGATTGAAGGAGCTACCTCATTTGGCCCGTCAATTGCTCCTATTTTGCCACCTTAAGTGTAACGACCCAGAATTTTTATTAATTTAAATTTGAATATTTAATTAATTTTAAATATTAATAAGTGAATTTATAAGTCGAATAAATTTTTATTTGAATTATTGAATTTAATTGAATAATTAAATCGATAATTTAATGTGTGAAATTATGGAAATAATTGAAAATTGGGTTAAATATGATTGAAAATGATTTGTAAAATTTTATTTTATCATATGGGAGTTAGAACGATATTTTAGAACTTTTAAAATCGAATTAAAAGTTAATTTGTGAAAATTGAATATTTTAATATTTAATTATCGACTGTAAAATAGCCAATTTTTGAACAGTCTCAGAATTGAACGAAACCAGTTCCATTGGATCCATAATAGTTAGTTATTACCGGATTTCAATTTTCGTGTCAATCGGAGCTATCGTTTGATCGTGGCAGCTCGAAACGCATCGAATTATTTTTAATTTAAATTTGGCGAGCTAAAATAGCCATTTTTCAAAAAGTCTCGGATTTCGACGAAACCAGTTTCATCGGATCCGTAATGTGATATTATTGTAAGGTTTTAAATTTCAAATCAATTGGATTTACCGTTTGTCCTGTACAAATTAAAACGCCTAGAAAATCGCTTAAATCGGTTTAATTCAAATTGAGCGTTTACAGCCCTAACTCGCACAGATGTCCGAATTAGCTTTCGAAACCTGTTCCATTGTGTCCAGAACGCGGGATAAACCCTAGGAACGTCAGTTTCGACGCGTAAATCGGAGTTCGGAATTTCCGGGATGAATAGTGTTTTGATAATTTCTATAAATAGCACCACAACCCTCACAAATAGAAAAAAAAATTAAAACTAGGGTTTTGGATCCATGGCCGGCCGCCAGTTTTGGATTCTAAGGCCGAAATCATCCCTCATTTCTCCTCCAATTTCTTGAAATCCATTCACTTTTAACAGAAATCATCAACTGCAAAAATGAAGAGCATTGCGAGAGCTTTAAATCCGTACGGTGGAGATGGGCTTTCGTCGACCGTGGAGCAAGAATCGTGGCCGCGTTCGTGGCTTGTTCACGCGCTTTTTTCAGGGTAATGGCTCGACCGAGCTTAGCCAACTTCCAGCCGAGTGTAGCATGGGTGATGAGCTTCGCGTTGGTGTAGCCTGATCGTCGCCTAGCCAAGCGTGGAAGTCGCGAGCTTGAAGGGTTTTATGCGAGTGTTGGGTTCGGTTGCACGATAATGTTTTGGGGGAGATGCAGAGGAACGGCTGGGATCTAGGGTTTGTAACGTACGGTGATGATTTAGTTTAGGTTATAAAATTTAAATATATGTTGAAATTGTTTATAAAAATTCATACGAACTTGTAAAATCAATATCTTTTTCATACGAGGTCGAAAAAATGCGAAATCAGTTGCGTTGGAATCGTATGGACGAGCACTACGCGATGGAGTTAGTTTGGAGTCGTTTGGAGTTAGTGAGAATTTTGAGTAAAATTAAACGTCCGTTTAATTTTATTCGAAATAAATCGCTAAAACGGAATTTAAAATCAAGGTGAGAATTTCTCACTCAATCGAATCAGTTTCGATTTTATTTTAAATAGTTAGATTTAAAATATTTGAATGCATGTTTAAATGATGATTAATATCTATTGATTGTTAAAATAGACATTATACGCCGTTAGTAAGCGGATGTTATTTATTAAAAACATATACCGCGAATATTTCATAAACAGTGAAATTGGTATTATATATAGTAGCAATATATATATATTGGCATATGTATATATTGGAGTTATTGATTTCCCGTATTTTTTTGTTTAGCGGATGAGACCCTATTACGCCGTTATTAAGCGGATAATATTTAATAAGAACATATACCGCGATAATTTCGTACTGGAGCGAAATTGGTATTGTGCTAATGTTTGTGGATGCAGGAAAACAGGTTGGAGGGATCCAACTGGATTCCTCAACAGTATTTATTTGATTTCAGATATTTTGATATTTGATGGATTTTCATATTGATATATGATATCGTTGTAGTCGTGATTGACTATTTGGTGTGTAGCATCATTGGACCAAATTTGGAATTTTAAAATGATTTTAAAGTGATTTTAGAAAGTATACGTTTTATAAAATAATTTTGGAATTGATCCATTTTAAATAAATAAACGTTATAATTTTTAATGTTATAAAAATTATGATTTTTGAGAAATATAGTTAAAAACTGATTTTTGAAAATAAGGGTTCGTATTTTCGTTCATCTTGAATTAATCAATGGAGATTAGTGTCTATTCAAGGAGTACGGATTTACGGGTCTTTACAGTTGGTATCAGAGCTTATGGTTAAGCGACAACCATGGTTCTGTTGGGTATTTCTCATTAGAGATAGAGTCAGTAGTACTCTAGATTGAGTTTGAGTGTAATAATAGCTATGAGAGCGTATTTGTTAGTAAATATAAAATTGTTTTATATTGTGATGATTGGTTTATTGAGTGGCATATGAACTTTCGTCAGCGTGGTCCGCAAGACTATGCCAAAGGGGTTTCTAAACACTTGAATAGAACAATTCGACACAATATTGTTTTAAAGTTGGGTAAATGAAATAATTTTACCTTGAGTATATTTTATATATAAAGAAATAATTTTTCAAAATTATTAAAGTGTATATCAGTAGATTGTTGATTGTTTAGATGTTTGAATAATCTAAATAAAAGAATAATTGTATAAGTAAAATGAATTATAAAGAATTGAAATATAATTAAAGTGATTTACAATTGTGAAATCAACTTATATATATGAGAAGTGAAACTATATGGATATATTTATGAATATGAGTTGTAAATAAAAAATGAATTTAAAGTTAAATGGAATATAACTTAAGTGATATTGAATGAAGTTGATATTAGTATCAAAGTAAAATAATAAAGTGAAGTGGTGAATGTGAGCTTAAGTTATTTAAAATGAAATTCAACTTTAGAAATTGAATTGAATTGAATTGAATGAATAGTTGATATGAAATAATGAATATAAGTGTTAATTCATTAAAATCTAATGTTATTGGAAGTTGAATAAAAAAATCAATTAATTAAACCAATTGAAAGCAAAGAAGTTTGGTTGTAAATGAATATACATTGGTTGTTATATGATTGTTAGTTGATTGTATATAATTCATTAAGTATTAATGAAAGTGAATTAATGAAATTGGAAGCTAAAGTAAATTGAATTCAAATCAGAAGCAAATAAAATTTGAATGGAATTGAATTTGATTTGGAAGTGAACCAACTTGAATATGAATTAGTGAATATAAACTAATTGAGAATGAATGTTAGTAAGAACATCCACTGTATATGAATCAAATGTGATTAAATTGAAAACCAATTCATTGAATATTAATGAGAATATGAATGAATATTTATTGGTTATGGATTATAGTTGGTTGATGGTTGAATATATATTGCTTTTCATACATTTGCTATGTTGGCATATATAGTTATTATGTTACTATATGTTGTATATTGATACTATTGTCATATATACATGTTCTCATGTTGTTTGTTGAGTGATTAGTAGGTGCGGATCGCGTTTGCTTCGCATTTGGAGCTCGCTTTTGCGCTATATTAGCCGTATATGCTTGCTAATAAAATATAAGGTACATATCTCGGATTACATACCGTACTTTTACACTTTTTTCCCTTCGGGATGCCTCACTACTTGATGAGATGTATATTTGTGATATATATACTGTCATTTTTTTTTCGGATCGAGCCGCGCAAAGGAGACTATGGCGAATTTTTCCGGAAATTTAAGGCGTTAGAAAAAATTTGAGAAAATTGGAAAATTTTGTGAAAACTTTAACTTAGTTTTGAAGTTGAAAGTTAAACAATAGTAATTGTTTTTAAAAAGATAACTAAGTATGATTTGAAAACTTAGTAAAGTATTATAAAAAGTTTAACTATGAATTTTGGGAAAATTAATAGATTTTATAACTTTTCTTACTTGATAATTTCGAGGACGAAATTCTTTTAAGTGGGGAAGATTGTAACGACCCAGAATTTTTATTAATTTAAATTTGAATATTTAATTAATTTTAAATATTAATAAGTGAATTTATAAGTCGAATAAATTTTTATTTGAATTATTGAATTTAATTGAATAATTAAATCGATAATTTAATGTGTGAAATTATGGAAATAATTGAAAATTGGGTTAAATATGATTGAAAATGATTTGTAAAATTTTATTTTATCATATGGGAGTTAGAACGATATTTTAGAACTTTTAAAATCGAATTAAAAGTTAATTTGTGAAAATTGAATATTTTAATATTTAATTATCGACTGTAAAATAGCCAATTTTTGAACAGTCTCAGAATTGAACGAAACTAGTTCCATTGGATCCATAATAGTTAGTTATTACCGGATTTCAATTTTTGTGTCAATCGGAGCTATCGTTTGATCGTGGCAGCTCGAAACGCATCGAATTATTTTTAATTTAAATTTGGCGAGCTAAAATAGCCATTTTTCAAAAAGTCTCGGATTTCGACGAAACCAGTTTCATCGGATCCGTAATGTGATATTATTGTAAGGTTTCAAATTTCAAGTCAATTGGATTTACCGTTTGTCCTGTACAAATTAAAACGCCTAGAAAATCGCTTAAATCGGTTTAATTCAAATTGAGCGTTTACAGCCATAACTCGCACAGATGTCCGAATTAGCTTTCGAAACCTATTCCATTGTGTCCGGAACGCGGGATAAACCCTAGGAACTTCAGTTTCGGCGCGTAAATCGGAGTTCGGAATTTCCGGGATGAATAGTGTTTTGATAATTTCTATAAATAGCACCACAACCCTCAGAAATAGAAAAAAAAAATTAAAACTAGGGTTTTGGATCCATGGCCGGCCGCCAGTTTTGGATTCTAAGGCCAAATCATCCCTCATTTCTCCTCCAATTTCTCGAAATCCATTCACTTTTAACAGAAATCATCAACTGCAAAAATGAAGAGCATTGCGAGAGCTTTAAATCCGTACGGTGGAGATAGGCTTTCGTCGACCGTGGAGCAAGAATCGTGGCCGCGTTCATGGCTTGTTCACGCGCGTTTTTCAGGGTAATGGCTCGACCGAGCTTAGCCAACTTCCAGCCGAGTGTAGCATGGGTGATGAGCTTCGCGTTGGTGTAGCCTGATCGTCGCCTAGCCAAGCGTGGAAGTCGCGAGCTTGAAGGGTTTTATGCGAGTGTTGGGTTCGGTTGCACGATAATGTTTTGGGGGAGATGCAGAGGAACGGCTGGGATCTAGGGTTTGTAACGTACGGTGATGATTTAGTTTAGGTTATAAAATTTAAATATATGTTGAAATTGTTTATAAAAATTCATACGAACTTGTAAAATCAATATCTTTTTCATACGAGGTCGAAAAAATGCGAAATCAGTTGCGCGGGAATCGTATGGACGAGCACTACGCGATGGAGTTGGTTTGGAGTCGTTTGGAGTTAGTGAGAATTTTGAGTAAAATTAAACGTCCGTTTAATTTTATTCGAAATAAATCGCTAAAACGGAATTTAAAATCAAGGTGAGAATTTCTCACTCAATCGAATCAGTTTCGATTTTATTTTAAATAGTTAGATTTAAAATATTTGAATGCATGTTTAAATGATGATTAATATCTATTGATTGTTAAAATAGACATTATACGCCGTTAGTAAGCGGATGTTATTTATTAAAAACATATACCGCGAATATTTCATAAACAGTGAAATTGGTATTATATATAGTAGCAATATATATATATTGGCATATGTATATATTGGAGTTATTGATTTCCCGCATTTTTTTGTTTAGCGGATGAGACCCTATTACGCCGTTATTAAGCGGATAATATTTAATAAGAACATATACCGCGATAATTTCGTACTGGAGCGAAATTGGTATTGTGCTAATGTTTGTGGATGCAGGAAAACAGGTTGGAGGGATCCAACTGGATTCCTCAACAGTATTTATTTGATTTCAGATATTTTGATATTTGATGGATTTTCATATTGATATATGATATCGTTGTAGTCGTGATTGACTATTTGGTGTGTAGCATCATTGGACCAAATTTGGAATTTTAAAATGATTTTAAAGTGATTTTAGAAAGTATACGTTTTATAAAATAATTTTGGAATTGATCCATTTTAAATAAATAAACGTTATAATTTTTAATGCTATAAAAATTATGATTTTTGAGAAATATAGTTAAAAACTGATTTTTGAAAATAAGGGTTCGTATTTTCGTTCATCTTGAATTAATCAATGGAGATTAGTGTCTATTCAAGGAGTACGGATTTACGGGTCTTTACATTAAGCCAACTCACGGGAGTCGAATCCACGTATATACCTCATATAGGACGCAGCCGCCATCCTACTTCATTCTGAAATCTCCAGCGCATACAAAGTTGTTAAAGTGGTTTTCGGTATTGGCAGAGAGTATGACAATATCCGATCACGGTCTCTTTAACAACCAAATGTATTATAAAACCGCGGTCATTTCAAAATAGTTTATACTTCAAAATAAATATCATTTCCATTTCAAAACCATATCAATACAATATCATTTTTCATTTCAAGTATATTCATTTCCAAAATCATAGTGCTTTCAAAGTTATAACACTTGCTAAACCAAAAAACTTGAAATTATAACAACTTGAAAATCATAACACTTTGAAATCATAACTCTTTGGAAATCATAATACTTTCCTTTAAACAGTTTAGATATTAATAATAGTATATATGATAAAATAGTTATAAAATAAAATAGTTTATATAAAATAATTATAAGTTAAAATAGTTATAATAAAATAGTTAATACATTAAAAAATTTATATTAAAAATAGTTTATATTAAAATAATTTAAAAAGTAAAATATAAAATAGTTTTAAGTATAATTAAAAAATATTTATAAAATAAAATGGTTTCCTCGATTTCACAATCGACACAAATCAACCCGAATTCCAAAAGTTCAAATTTAGTTCAATCTCAATTCATCAATTTCAACTCAATTCATTTTCTAAATAAACCATTCCAAATTATATCGATTTCAAATACAGATTTGAACCGTAAAATAAACCATTTCAGTTTCAATATATTTCTAAGCTTTAAACATTCAACATTTCAAAACTAAATTTAACAATTTCATATAGATCTTATGTAACGACCCTAGATTTTAATTTAGTTTAAATTGATAATTAAATGAATTTTTGAATAAAATGGTAAGATAAATTGATTTAAATGGAAGCAAGTTTCCCTGATTCGACTAGAAAATATATAAAGTCATATGGATTTGACAATTTGTATATATGTGAATATATATTTAAATTTGGTTTGAAATAAAATCTTAAATAAATGGTTTTAAAAATAAATATAGAGATATATATGTATATACATTAGATATGAATTGTAAATGAATGGTTTAATAATAATTGATAATAATAAGTATTACAATTGATGGTTAATAATAATTTGAATTTATAAATTTAATATAAAACAATAAATTTTAAAGTAAAGTAAACAATTTAAGTTAAAATAAAAGAGGAATAAAAATAAGACAATGTAACAAAAGAAATGACAAAACAAAGTTTAAATATAAAGTGATAAAACAAAGCCATAAGATGAGAAATAAGCATATACTAAATTCATAAGTTAAAATTTTATAACATAACTAAAACTACTTTATATCTATATCTATATGCATGCAAGTATCTTTAGCCACTAAAGCTAGATCATAGCAACCATCAAAATGTAAACCATCAGCCACTAAACAAATAAAGTAATAGCCAAAAGAGCAAGTAAAAGAAAGGCAAGATAAGTACAAGCAAAGTTGAATAAGTATAGGCTGGAAAGAACAAAATATTTAGGCTGAGTAGGGAAAATATGACACATCAAAATAGGATGTGTACATAGCAATACATACAAATAGGATATGCTGTAGCTAAGCAAGGGGGAACATGCCTTTATTTCCATCAGCTAGCAGCACAAACAGTCAGTTCGAATTGTTAAAAATGTAATGCATTACCTCTAGCAAGATGTATATCACTTCAGCCATACTATTTTGTACAAACCTTATCATCACTCTGTACACTTTTCTTTTATATACATCCACTTCATCATTTCATCAGTTTCGTCCATCATAAACAAAAATAAAGTGGCATCATTTCAAAACTCAAACAAACTCAACATCCAAGTAGAAGGCTTTCAACAGCAAATTAAAAAGCCTGTAACAAAACTGCAATTATTCTCAAAACCAGAGTCTTTGTTTACCCATATTTCAAGGTGAGTAACTTCACTTTTGAAAATTTAAAGTAAAATTTGGTTGTTTGTGGGTGAGTTGAAGTGAATAAGCATTTGCAGGTGAATATCTGATGTGAATATTATTGTGTGTATGCTATATATATACACACTCTGCTCTGTTTTTTTAAGCTCAAATTTGTTCTCAACAGATCCTTTTTAAAACATTAAGTTTAAATCAATCAAGATATAATCCTCAAACTAGTTTTTTTAAAAAAGCTGATGGAATGTGTTTGTGAAATGTTTCTACTGGAAAACTTGGTTTACAGGTTATCAAATATATTTTGATAGATTCGACTGTCATAAAAAGTTAATTCAAGTTCATAGCTTGAATTCTTACTGCAAGTGATGATTTTTAAAGCAAAAACAAAGATTTTTAGTTTAATATTTACAGAGTAGTGTGAGTTTGAACAAAAATCGCATTTTTTCAAATTTCTGGAATTCGATCCAATTAAAAATGTTGAATTTTGGGTTGAAGCTAGTTTATCGATCGACGATTTCAGGAAAATTATCCAATTATTTTTCCATTGCGTGAGTTGTTGGGTAGGGTCGAGGTTAGGGTTTAACGTGAGGTTTTCTATCGGCTTGTTTCTCGTGCTCGTGAGGAGGTAGTGGTGGATCGAGTTCGATGTTACTCAGGGAGATGTTAGGTTGGGGGTTGTCGGAGATGCGGCCGGAGTTTGGTGGCGAATAGTGGTCGGAGTGTCGAGCGGTCGACGTTGACAGGTTTGGGTGGTTGTTCATTTCGTGTTCCAGATTTTGGAATGGGAAGCTCATTTTTGATTCCCGGTGGTTGGACGCGTTTCAATGATCGTGGTGGGATGCGAGTGTGGTTTGTGACTGGCAGAGATGGCCGTTGGTGGTTGGCGTCGGCGATCGTGGGTGTGCAGGTGCACGGTGGCGAGAGGGGTATCGGCAGTTTCGAGTTTTACTCGAAACATATAGTGTGGCCTCAGGTCAAAATTATGGTTACAGGTTTTAATAACCTGTCTGTTTCAAAAGTTTAAAAATAAATTTAAATTGTTAAGCAAAGTTTCAAATAAGTTTTTAAAACTGAGTTTAAATCTGATTCAATTTAGTTTGAATCATAGTTTTGAGTTAATGTAAGTTTTGAAATTTAAGAAAGTTTTTTTTTATGATTTAAACAACTTTGAATGTCAAAGTATATGGTAAATATGGTTTGTATTTAAAATGAAATTGGTTTTGAAATTCTCTTAAACTTCTTTATTAAATAAGTAATTCTTTAATATGAGAATTTAAAAGGATTTTTGAATTGTTTTCAAACTTCGATAAAGTTGAAACTTAAAAGTAAACTTGAAATGGAATTTAGATTTTTAATAAAAAAAGTGTAATGTATAAATGACACTTAAATGATTAATGAAATCACTAATAAATAAATTTATTATCTTAGAGATAATTAAAGTAATAAGATGATTTAATTAATATAGTAATTAAAGAATGATTTATAAATAAATAAATTAGATTAATTTATAATTAGAAATTATTAATAATGATTTAATCTATGATAATTTCTTAAGAAAGTGATTAAAGAAATGATTAGTAGTTAATGAAAATAATTAACTAGAGATTATCTAGTAATTAAATGGATGTGATAAATCTTGATAATTAATTAGATAAATTAATTTAGAAAATCAATTATAAATTGTTAAATATAATTACTTAATGAAAGTAATTAAGGATTAATCGCTTATTGTAATAAATTTTAGATATTTTGATTAACTAAAGTATTTGTTAAATAAATTAATATCAAATGATTTGTAATTAATTAAATAATCAAGATTTGATAATTAATTCATAAGTAATTGATTAAATTGGAAATGAATTGAATTAATCAGGATTAAACGACTAATTTATCCTACTTATAAATAATTATTAAATGCTTGGCATTACTTATGAATGTTTATATTGTATGAAATGCCTTGTATTGGTTATCCTATCTGATTTGTGATATTTTGATCTGTGAATTGTGCTATGAATAATTTTATTCATTTATTGATGATACATCTGTATACTATCTGTGAATATGTGAATGGACGATGAGCGTTATAGTTTATATCGCTTATCAACTATATTTCTGTGTTTTAATCTGTGATGATTGAATGATGTTGCACTATTGTGTTAAACCCCTGGACCACACCATACACACACAAATATGGACTTCACGAGGAAATCAATTAAGTCACAGATTTTTGAAAATGGTTTTTGAATTTAAATTTTAAAATTCAAATGGTTTGAAATAGATTGGGTTTAAAGTGAAAAGCTTTTGATAAAGGAATTTCAAAGATGAAATTTAATTCGAATAACTTGATAAAGTTTGAAATTTAAATAATTTGATTTAAATTTAAATTCAAAATGTGAAACTGAATTCTATAATTTGAAACTAGGGATTAAAAATGTTATACCAATCATATATGGGTTAAACTATTTTAAAAGTATTGATTTGGGATGTGAATAGAATTCAAGGGCTTTAACTCGTGTAGATATAATTGGATTTTTCTGAAACGAAAACTGTTTGTTTTCAAATAATAAAAGCTTTCACATAAGAAATGAACGTCCAATTTGTGTTAAAAAGAATTTCAAGTTTGAAAATGAAGATAATTTCCAAGTTATGAAAACGATTTGAAAGCTATAAGTTGAATCTTGATTTAAAGATTCAACAAGTTAATCGAATTTTGAAAGCTATAAGTTAAATCTTTGATTTAAAGATTTAACGATTAATCCTATCGAAATGAAATTGTTTTGGAAATCTATGAATTGATCTTTTTGAAATAAATCTTTTTGTTTAAAGATTTGAAATGGTAGTTGATTTAAACCATTTGGAAGAAAGTTTTGGGTAATAAGTTGTGATTTAATTGAAATCCCAATATCCATATATTTCTTGTAAATATTGCGCTCACTATTTGGTTTAGCCGGGAGAGGACCTTTGTGTCATATATCCCATTCCGAATATGTGATATGTCGTTATGGATAGCATTTGAAGACCGGTGTTGAAGACCGGATATTTTTGAAAGCGAAAGGACAACTCGTCGAATGTCTTTGCATCGACTGGTCCCCGGTATAGAGACTCCATATGTGATGGGAAGTCCGAACGTGATTAGTGAATATCCAGATTGCAAGGACTTCTTTGTAAGTGCCTTCGGTTCTGTTCGAGCTCGGAACAGACTTGTATGGATTGTATGTCTGACATTACAAATTGAGATATAAAGCTGATTTCTTTCAAATATATTTCTGTTGGTGGCGGAGAATTTATTCTTTTAGCTTAACACCCTTCTCTGAGACGTACGAGCTCAGAGGTTATGTAATTGAAGATTATCAGCGATATATTCCCAATTTGGTAATGTGACATGCTGAGTGTTGCTGTGAAATGATCGTTTGTGTTGATCATTTGTGATAGGATCATTTGTTTGATCGTTTATCTTTATGATCATTTCTATGATCATTTGTTGACCCAAAGCACGGCTTTTGTATAAAGTATGTCTTTGTGGACGAGACTTCGTCGAGCCTCACACCCCGGAATGGTCAAAACAGGAAAGATGCGGCAAGGTTATGAGGGGTAGCTCCCTTTAGGGTATGTGCATTTCCTTCTGGAAAAGGGTGGTATCATGGTATGGAGCCCAGATGCTTACTCAGGTTGAAACACTTATTATTATGGTGTGATGTTGATTACGAGCGCTCGGTTAAAGGTCCCAAAGGACCGGGGGATGGCATACTCGTGTCAGTAGTTACCCAATTAGGGGTAACCCGGCCTTGTGTTGGCAGAGATCCGGTTTGGTTCTCGGGGACGTCCTTCCAGAGGCGTTCTCATGTGGCAATGGGAAGTTCCTTGGCCTGACCATTCGTTGGAGATCCAAAGAAACAATACGATCTTGTACGGTTTTAGTTGTATAACCTGCTTCCTCAGGAGGTAGCTATAGTAGGCATAATATAATGGTACCTATGCTGGCTAAGATTTATATTCTACTTTCGAAATGTTTTCCTACACTATGCACAAATAATAATATCATATGTTTCTTTTGAATGCGTATCAAGCATCTTTGACTACCATAAGAAGAAATCTCCTCCAAGTATGCGTTTGCATTGTGTGTGTGGCGGGAGGTCTTATGGTAGTCTCATTTTTAAAAGCATTGCGAATTGATTTTTAAAATCTTTTGTTGAATGTTTTAAAAGATAAACTGTTTTTGTTGCTCACACCAGTCCCACGACTGATCCAGAGTTTATTGTTTCTTTCCTAAACTCTGGGTGCTCATTATTTTCTACACGAGCAGTCTAGAGATGGGTTTTTCAGATAGTCAGATTAGTAGGTTATCTGGAGCTAGTTCAGTCTTTGGATCACACTAGTCTTGCTTGTCTTGGTGCATCGTTATTGGGAGTTCGAGCTATTACTGGTTTGGTTCTTGGAAATGGAGTTGCAGTTTTTGGAGTTCTCTTTTGAAGACTATCTTAGAGTTATATTGTTCCGCTGCTAGATGTCATCTATTTTCTTTTCCGCTGTTATTTATTGTATCATATCTCTAATGTATATTGATATCTATTGGATCATCTGTTGTATCAGATATTGTATCAAAGCTGTATATCAATGTATTATTCTTTTATTCCGCTGTGTTGTTTACTTAATGTTGTTATAAGCTCCGGCGAATCGGATTTGAACGGTCGAATCTATGACATTCGAATACGATATGAAGTATGGATGTCGATTTTCGAGCGGGCAAAATCCGTTCTCGTCACATTTGGTATCAGAGCTAAGGTTGAACTTTAGCTCAGGAGTATAACACATTAGGTAACTCATTAGAGATAGGGTGAAGTAAACTCTAAAATGAGTATCCTTAAGATATCCGTTCGAAAGCCTCAGTAAGTTCTCTTTCTATTCACCGATAGTAAGTATGAGTGCAAGAAGAGAACGAGATAAAGGACAGGGGAATACCACTATAAATGGTCAATACTCTGTAACGACAGTGGAAACAATCTTTCTCTATCAAATTTTCTTTGATTCGTTTTTAAATTCTTTTGATTGCTTCGTGACAGCTACAGAAAGAAGTTCGGTGCGTTGATGCTCTACGAATCGTTGTAGAAGATTCTTACTTCGTATTTCATCGGTTTCTTATCAGTTTTGTATTTAAACCTTAATGAATATGAATTTGAAAATTGAAATTGGAAATTTTAAATAAATTGGAAATTTTAAATTGAGTTAAAATTGATTAATAGAATATGAAGGATAATTTGAATTGTATCGATAAAACGATTTCGTTTAAACCAAATTTGAGATTCTATTATAATTTCTCGGGTGGATCGAAGTCCGAAGAGGGACAAATTGGTATATATTTTGAGATATTCCGACTTAGATTTTGGAATCTATATCTTGTGTTTGAGGAATTATAGGAGATCGAATCTGTCTATCTCTGTGTTGTTTTCGTGCCTGCGAATTTCGAGGACGAAATTCTTTTAAGGGGGGAAGTTTGTAACGACCCTAGATTTTAATTTAGTTTAAATTGATAATTAAATGAATTTTTGAATAAAATGGTAAGATAAATTGATTTAAATGGAAGCGAGTTTCCCCGATTCGACTAGAAAATATATAAAGTCATATGGATTTGACAATTTGTATATATGTGAATATATATTTAAATTGGATTTGAAATAAAATCTTAAATAAATGGTTTTAAAAATAAATATAGAGATATATATGTATATACATTAGATATGAATTGTAAATGAATGGTTTAATAATAATTGATAATAATAAGTATTACAATTGATGGTTAATAATAATTTGAATTTATAAATTTAATATAAAACAATAAATATTAAAGTAAAGTAAACAATTTAAGTTAAAATAAAAGAGGAATAAAAATAAGACAATGGAACAAAAGAAATGACAAAACAAAGTTTAAATATAAAGTGATAAAACAAAGCCATAAGATGAGAAATAAGCATATACTAAATTCATAAGTTAAAATATTATAACATAACTAAAACTACTTTATATCTATATCTATATGCATGCAAGTATCTTTAGCCACTAAAGCTAGATCATAGCAGCCATCAAAATGTAAACCATCAGCCACTAAACAAATAAAGTAATAGCCAAAAGAGCAAGTAAAAGAAAGGCAAGATAAGTACAAGCAAAGTTGAATAAGTATAGGCTGGAAAGAACAAAATATTTAGGCTGAGTAGGGAAAATATGACACATCAAAATAGGATGTGTATATAGCAATACATACAAATAGGATATGCTGTAGCTAAGCAAAAGGGAACATGCCTTTATTTCCATCAGCTAGCAGCACAAACAGTCAGTTTGAATTGTTAAAAATGTAATGCGTTACCTCTAGCAAGATGTATATCACTTCAGCCATACTATTTTGTACAAACCATATCATCACTCTATACACTTTTCTTTTATATACATCCACTTCTTCATTTCATCAGTTTCGTCCATCATAAACAAAAATAAAGTGGCATCATTTCAAAACTCAAACAAACTCAACATCCAAGTAGAAGGCTTTTAACAGCAAATTCAAAAGCCTGTATCAAAACTGCAATTATTCTCAAAACCAGAGTCTTTGTTTACCCATATTTCAAGGTGAGTAACTTCACTTTTGAAAACTTAAAGTAAAATTTGGTTGTTTGTGGGTGAGTTGAAGTGAATAAGCATTTGCAGGTGAATATCTGATGTGAATATTATTGTGTGTATGCTATATATATACACACACACTCTGCTCTGTTTGTTTTTTTAAGCTCAAATTTGTTCCCAACAGATCCTTTTTAAAACATTAAGTTTAAATCAATCATGATATAATCCTCAAACTAGTTTTTTTTAAAAAGCTGATGGAATATGTTTGTGAAATGTTTCTACTGGAAAACTTGGTTTACAGGTTATCAAATATATTTTGATAGATTCGACTGTCATAAAAAGTAAATTCAAGTTCATAGCTTGAATTCTTACTGCAAGTGATGATTTTTAAAGAAAAAACAAAGATTTTTAGTTTAATATTTACAGAGCAGTGTGAGTTTGAACAAAAATTGCATTTTTTCAAATTTCTGGTATTCGATCCAATTAAAAATGTTGAATTTTGGGTTGAAGCTAGTTTATCGATCGACGATTTCAGGAAAATTATCCAATTATTTTTCTATTGCGTGAGTTGTTGGGTAGGGTCGAGGTTAGGGTTTAACGTGACGTTTTCTATCGGCTTGTTTCTCGTGCTCATGAGGAGGCAGTGGTGGATCGAGTTCGATGTTATTCAGGGAGATGTTAGCTTGGGGGTTGTCGGAGATGCGGCCGGAGTTTGGTGGCGAATAGTGGTCGGAGTGTCGAGCGGTCGACGTTGACAGGTTTGGGTGGTTGTTCATTTCGTGTTCCAGGTTTTGGAATGGGAAGCTCATTTTTGATTCCCGGTGGTTGGACGCGTTTCAATGATCGTGGTGGGATGCAAGTGTGGTTTGTGACTTGCAGAGATGGCCGTTGGTGGTTGGCGTCGGCGATCGTGGGTGTGCAGGTGCACGGTGGCGAGAGGGGTATCGGCAGTTTCGAGTTTTACTCGAAACATATAGTGTGGCCTCAGGTCAAAATTATGGTTACTGGTTTTAATAACCTGTCTGTTTCAAAAGTTTAAAAATAAATTTAAATTGTTAAGAAAAGTTTCAAATAAGTTTTTAAAACTGAGTTTAAATCTGATTCAATTTAGTATGAATCATAGTTTTGAGATAATGTAAGTTTTGAAATTTAAGAAAGTTTTTATTTATGATTTAAACAACTATGAATGTCAAAGTATATGGTAAATATGGTTTGTATTTAAAATGAAATTGGTTTTGAAATTCTCTTAAACTTCTTTATAAAATAAGTAATTCTTTAATATGAGAATTTAAAAGGATTTTTGAATTGTTTTCAAACTTCGATAAAGTTGAAACTTAAAAGTAAACTTGAAATTGAATTTAGATTTTTAATAAAAAAAAGTGTAATGTTTAAATTACACTTAAATGATTAATGAAATCATTAATAAATAAATTTATTATCTTAGAGATAATTAAAGTAATAAGATGATTTAATTAATATAGTAATTAAAGAATGATTTATAAATAAATAAATTAGATTAAGTTATAATTAGAAATTATTAATAATGATTTAATATAAGATAATTTCTTAAGAAAGTGATTAAAGAAATGATTAGTAGTTAATGAAAATAATTAACTAGAGATTATCTAGTAATTAAATGGATGTGATAAATCTTGATAATTAATTAGATAAATTAATTTAGAAAATCAATTATAAATTGTTAAATATAATTACTTAATGAAAGTAATTAAGGATCAATCACTTATTGTAATAAATTTTAGATATTTTGATTAACTAAAGTATTTGATAAATAAATTAATATCAAATGATTTGTAATTAATTAAATAATCAAGATTTGATAATTAATTCATAAGTAATTGATTAAATTGGAAATGAATTGAATTAATCAGGATCAAACGACTAATTTATCCTGCTTATAAATAATTATTAAATGCTTGGCATTACTTATGAATGTTTATATTGTATGAAATGCCTTGAATTGGTTATCCTATCTGATTTGTGATATTTTGATCTGTGAATTGTGCTATGAATAATTTTATTCATTTATTGATGATACATTTGTATACTATCTGTGAATCTGTGAATGGACGATGAGCATTATAGTTTATATCGCTTATCAACTATATTTCTGTGTTTTAATCTGTGATGATTGAATGATGTTGCACTATTGTGTTAAACCCCTGGACCACACCATACACACACAAATATGGACTTCACGAGGAAATCGATTAAGTCACAGATTTTTGAAAATGGTTTTTGAATTTGAATTTTAAAATTCAAATGGTTTGAAATAGATTGGGTTTAAAGTGAAAAGCTTTTGATAAAGGAATTTCAAAGATGAAATTTAATTTGAATAACTTGATAAAGTTTGAAATTTAAATAATTTTATTTAAATTTAAATTCAAAATATGAAACTGAATTCTATAATTTGAAACTAGGGATTAAAAATGTTATACCAGTCATATATGGGTTAAACTATTTTAAAAGTATTGATTTGGGATGTGAATAGAATTCAAGGGCTTTAACTCGTGTAGATATAATTGGATTTTTCTGAAACGAAAACTGTTTGTTTTCAAATAATAAAAGCTTTCACATAAGAAATGAATGTCCAATTTGTGTTAAAAAGAATTTCAAGTTTGAAAATGAAGATAATTTCCAAGTTATGAAAACGATTTGAAAGCTATAAGTTGAAACAAGTTAATCGAATTTTGAAAGCTATAAGTTAAATCTTTGATTTAAAGATTAACGAGTTAATCCTGTCGAAATGAAATTGTTTTGGAAATCTATGAATTGATCTTTTTGAAATAAATCTTTTTGTTTAAAGATTTGAAATGGTAATTGATTTAAACCATTTGGAAGAAAGTTTTGGGTAATAAGTTGTGACTTAATTGAAATCCCAATATCCATATATTTCTTATAAATATTGCGCTCACTATTCGGTTTAGCCGGGAGAGGACCTTTGTGTCATATATCCCATTCCGAATATGTGATATGTCGTTATGGATAGCATTTGAAGACCGGTGTTGAAGACCGGATATTTTTGAAAGCGAAAGGACAACTCGTCGAATGTCTTTGCATCGACTGGTCCCCGGTATAGAGACTCCATATGTGATGGGAAGTCCGAACGTGATTAGTGAATATCCGAATTGCAAGGACTTCTTTGTAAGTGCCTTCGGTTCTGTTCGAGCCCGGAACAGACTTGTATGGATTGTATGTCTGACATTACAAATTGAGATATAAAGCTGATTTCTTTCAAATATATTTCTGTTGGTGGTGGAGAATTTATTCTTTTACCTTAACACCCTTCTCTGAGACGTACGAGCTCAGAGGTTATGTAGTTGAAGGATATCGGCGATATATTCCCAATTTGGTAATGTGACATACTGAGTGTTGCTGTGAAATGATCATTATGTTGATCATTTGTGATAGGTTCATTTGTTTGATCGTTTATCTTTGTGATCATTTCTATGATCATTTGTTGACCCAAAGCACGGCTTTTGTATAAAATATGCCTTTGTGGACGAGACTACGTCGAGCCTCACACCCCGGAATGGTCAAAACAGGAAAGATGCGGCAAGGTTATGAGGGGTAGCTCCCTTTAGGGTATGTGCATTTCCTTCTAGAAAAGGGTGGTATCATTGTATGGAGCCCAGATGCTTACTCAGGTTGAAACACTTATTATTATGGTGTGATGTTGATTACGAGCGCTCGGTTAAAGGTCCCAAAGGACCGGGGGATGGCATACTCGTGTCAGTAGTTATCCAGTTAGGGGTAACCCGGCCTTGTGTTGGCAGAGATCCGGTTTGGTTCTCGGGGACGTCCTTCCAGAGGCGTTCTCATGTGGCAATGGGAAGTTCCTTGGCCTGACCATTCGTTGGAAATCCAAAGAAACAATATGATCTTGTACGGTTTTAGTTGTATAACCTGCTTCCTCAGGAGGTAGCAATATTAGGCATAATATAATGGTACCTATGCTGGCTAAGATTTATATTCTACTTTCGAAATGTTTTCCTACACTATGCACTAATAATAATATCAAATGTTTCTTTTGAACGCGTATCAATCATCTTTGACTAACATAAGAAGAAATCTCCTCCAAGTCTGCGTTTGCATTGTGTGTGTGGCGGGAGGTCCTATGGTAGTCTCATTTTTAAAAGCATTGCGAATTGATTTTTAAAATCTTTTGTTGAATGTTTTAAAAGATAAACTGTTTTTGTTGCTCACACCAGTCCCACGACTGATCCAGAGTTTATTGTTTCTTTCCTAAACTCTGGGTGCTCATTATTTTCTACACGAGCAGTCTAGAGTTGGGTTTTTCAGATAGTCAGATTAGTAGGTTATCTGGAGCTAGTTCAGTCTTTGGATCACACCAGTCTTGCTTGTCTTGGTGCATCGTTATTGGGAGTTCGAGCTATTACTGGATTGGTTCTTGGAAATGGAGTTGCAGTTTTGGAGTTCTCTTTTGAAGACTATCTTAGAGTTATATTGTTCCGTTGCTAGATGTCATCTATTTTCTTTTCCGCTGCTATTTATTGTATCATATCTCTGATGTATATTGATATCTATTGGATCATCTGTTGTATCAGATATTGTATCAAAGCTGTATATCAATGTATTATTCTTTTATTCCGCTGTGTTGTTTACTTAATGTTGTTATAAGCTCCGGCGAATCGGATTTGAACGGTCGAATCTATGACATTCGAATACGATATGAAGTATGGATGTCGATTTTCGAGCGGGCAAAATCCGTCTCGTCACATCTTATTTTAGCTTCATTATTATTTAGTCTTGAAATATTCACTTAATAATTCAATATCATTTAAATAACCATAAATTAAATTTAGCAAAATTTTTCCTTCAACTTATTTAAACTTGAGATATTCATTTAATTACTTTAAATAAAAATTAAGTTATAAAATCGTATATTAAACCTCAAATTCAAAAAATTTCAAATCGATTTAATTAAAGAAAATTCTTAATTAAATACAATTTCAAATAAGTTCAAATTTATCTTTCCAACCTAAACTTATAAAAAACATTATAAAATCTATTTTTAGAATATAAATTTAAACAAATACTTAAACATATTGTATATATTAATTGAATCAATTTTTTTTTAAATTAAATCTTATTCTTAAACATATTTTATGTTAAAAATTAATTTTTATATATTTTTATAATAGTAAAATTATAAGTAAATTCTTAAATTTCAAAATTTCAAAATTAATTTATAGTTTTAAAATTTTCAAGCGTAAAATTTTAAAATCTAAAATTTAAACCTTTGTAAAAATATACATTTATATAATATCTAAAAATCAATATTGATTGAACCATATATTTTTATCCAAAACCATAGAAATCACTTTGAAAATATTTATATATAGACCAATGGTGTCTACATATAATTTTCTTTCCTATGGCCAAGTGATACGAATAATTATGATTTCAATCCACAATTTAAATTTCTATGGGTATATATCATTTCAATCCGCAATCCCGAATTCAACTCAAATGAAAATCGCTAGGGTTTATCATTTCAACCCATAACGATTTTCTCCAATTCTACGGATCATTCAAGTATGTATCATTTCAACCTATAGGGAATTCTATACTATTAGGGAACTTGCATAGTGATAAATGATATGATAATAATATAGCAGGCATATATCATCAATATGAATAACAAATAATGGTGTCAGATGTCACTAGTGAATAGATACAGATAATAGCATGTATATATAGCAATGTAAATAACTAACAACGACATATTTTAATTGTCATTTCAATTGAAATCAAATTTAATAAATATAAGAAGTTAATCATGAGTGATTGCTCATCTTCCGAGACTAGATATATTTTACAGAGAAATGAGTTACGAATCTAGGCACGAATCCCAAAGCAAAGCTAGATTGGCTCGAATTCGATGAACAAAGCTGATATATAGGAATTGATGAGCACAAAACAAAACTGGATTGATGATGATAAATGGTACCAGTGAAATTATATATAACGATAAACATATGTAAAATCATATTTTATATTCAAACACATTTTTTAATATATATATATATATGTATGTATGTATTTCAAAATCCTTGTTTAAATTTAACTCATATGTTAAAGTCAAATATACATACATAATATATGTTGAAATAATTTCTTATATATGTCCAGCCACATCATTGCTTATATGTAAAACTAATATAAAACTAACTAGCATATATATCCCTAAAATCAATATATACATACATATATATATATATATATATATATATATATATATTTACCATATCTTGAGATCAATATGTACAGCACACACATATATATACACATATATGAAATATGCATGTACAATTTATGTATAGGCTAACATATAAATGTACAAACAAATTTTATAACCTATGTAACTTATTTCTTTAAAAACTCAAACAAAAATTTATAAACTTATACAGGCTTGTACTTATTAACAGCTTGTCTATTATAAATCAATATATAAAATAACAGATATAATATATGTAAAAAACATATACATACATACCCTTATACATAAATTATTATACTATATATATATATATATATATAACTAAAGTAGACTATATATATGTGAAATAAACTAACCTATGTATATTAAATAGATATATAACTACATACTTAAAACAGCCTAAAACATTTATATATCAACCATATATATATATATATATATATATATATATATATATATAGCCTTATATACGATAATCTTGGGAAGGTAAAGCCGAGACTTGCTTGGATGGACAGTGCAAACCAGTTGCATTGAGCAAGAGATGTAGGCGGCATACGCGGAGAAGTTGAGTGACATGCGGTCATTGGTGGATGAGGTGGGCTACAGGTGTGGGTCTGTTGGAGCTGCAAATCTCAGAGTAGAGGAGATTCGGCACTATCGGTTGCAAAAGGATGGCTGCGGCGGATGCTCGAGTTGTTGGTCGACGTTGGTGGGGAGCCGGGGCTGTTCGGTAAGGCGAAGAGGAGCCGATGTGGTCGCGGGTTGATGGAGATGCACAGCGGCTGTCATGAGGAGGAGGCGCACGGACTGAGAAGGTTGCGAGGATGACTTCAAGGCTACGGGTTGGATTTTGGCGTTGATGGAAAATCGATAGAGTTTGTGGAGGAGATGGGCAAGGCTAAAGCATGGTGGTGGTGGCCATGGAAGGGAAGGTCGGGTTTGACAAGGAGGAGGGGTGGCCGAACTCAAGAGGAGAAAGGAGAAGGGTTAGAAAAATGAAAAGGGAGAAGATGACATCCAATATAAAGTTTTGGTAGAAGAAAGAAATTGAGAACTAGAAGGGAAGAAAAGAAGAGGTCAGTAAATAAAATGAATGCATAAAAAAGAACGTGTATTATGATTGTAAAGGTGGAATATGAAATGGCTTGATATTAATATCCGGGAATACGAAATGTAAATGGCAATTGGTTTAAACGGCGGAATGCGTAATTGTGTAAGAAACCAAAAGACACAAACTGGTTACTGATACGATTACCATTTACATGGATTCCATACGTACAGGACTTCAAAACACAGGATTGAATATATTATGTAGATCAGCACGACGAGACGATTAGAATGGTGTACAGATATCAGTGGTACGATCATCCAATCAGAAGTCGATAATCGGTACCAAAAAAACTACTAAAACGTCAGAATTAATGTAGACGGAGAAATAGCAGTCCAAATTTGAAGAAACAAAGTATGACATCTCACTTAGAAGATGATTTACAAATTTATTATATAAAAATATTCAGGTTTGGAAAACATTTTATTATCATCAACATTAACTGATTTGAATTGAAATAAAATTACACAATAAAATAAACTTCCATATTATAACTGAAAATTTACCATTTTCTATGCTTTTAAATACGTATTCCAAATATTAAATTTTTATTTCCAAATTCAATTATTTAAAATTTCACAAAAAAAATTCAATTAAATAAATTAATAAAACTACTAAAATTTACGGGTCGTTACATTTATCAATATTTTAATATTTTGAAAAGTTGATCATTTAAATAAATAATATGATTTGAAATTAATAATACCGATTACTAATAACTTTTTAGAAATTAATTATTATTATGTATAATAAGGGAGAAGATTAATAAATATTAATAATGTTTTGAAATTATTAATTATTATTCTATAATAGTATTTAAAGTAAATGATTTTTATTTATTTGTAAATGTTTTTGGGACCTATAAATAGGGTGTTACAAACGGATTTGGATTTTATTAGAGGAGTTCTGCAAAAGTGTTTGAAGACTCGAAGGAAGATTATTTACACGGTAAAGGAGTTTATAAATGGTTGGATATTTATAAATGGATTTAGGAATGGGTTTATATATTTTAAGAGAATTTTTATAATTAGTTGCATGTATTTATAAATAGTTTATAAATTATTTTGAGAAATGATTTAGAGACGTTTATAAATGGTTTTTAGAGATTTATATGATAGTTTATAAATGGGTTTTAGAAAATTATAAAGGAGTTTACAAATGGTTTAGAATTATGTAAAAAGGAATCCTTCCTTCGTTTTGGTAAATATACTTATACTATTGAGATAAGTATATGGATATTTTCTAAGTATTGAAAATATAGGGATTTGCGAATATATCTTCGTAAAAGTATTTTTATGCAAGTAATTTACAAGTGATTTTGACTAATGAAAAGATTATAAAAGAGGCTACTAGTTATTTACATGCTTAACTAAATGTCGGTTTTTTCCTATGGAACTAAATCCTTGATTTAATTATGTGTTTATTGATAATCAAATAACCGATTGTCTTATATAGACCCAAAACATAACTTTGGAAATATATAGTAGAAACACATGAGCTATATGGAACAATCATCTCCGATGATGTTGTATTGTGTGTATAATTCTCTTTTCGCTCTCCCAGGAAAAATGATAAGGAAATCCATTGACTAAGGTTTAGGAGGTGACCTATCTGCTATCTTTGACTATATATTATCTATAGAACTAAGGCAGAGTTTATCGAAAACCATCGAGTGTTATTTCGAAGAGACCGGGATTGGATATGTTATCCAAAAACCAATTCGATCCAACTCAAGCATTTCGAGGTGAAGACATCTTAAAGATGATGGAACTAAAGATGGAGCTCTTTGAAGTGCAAGTGTTGCTTGCTACGAATCCTGAAAGAGATTCCCAAAGTGGAGGTAGCAAATTTGGTGTCTTCGATTTCATTTAGTTCGAAAATGAACTTGTATAAATAAATAGTGGCATTGCATTATTGCCTATAGGGCAATGTTAGTATTCCAAGTAGGAAGTGTTATACAAAAGGTAAAGGTAGCCTCAAGCGTCATCAACCGAGAATGACTAAAACATGGGAGATTTAGCAGGGCTAAGTGAGTTGCTCTGAATAAAGATATGATCAACCCTATCTTGAGTCGATATTATTTCTCATTTGTATGCTTCAGGGCCCATTAACGGAGGAGTGATCATATTCTGTACTACTATTCAAGTGGTAGGTCGGTTCTATGTCGGAGGGGATCCTAGTAAGGTCCTTGGTGTTATTTTATCTAGAGATGCACCATGACGAGCATTACCCCAGTTGCCCAGTTATTGTATTGAATCCATTCTCTAATATGTGCCTTTATGGTTTTAGTTGTGTACCTATTATTTTGAATTTAATTAATGTAACAATTTCGGCTATGACTAATAAGTATTTTTATCCTAGACACTATAATAACATCAATGGATTTTTACAGAAAATGTTTATTTCCCATAAGGTAAGAACCCTTCTGTGTTTATGTGCTACATGGTTTTACAAGATACTTTTGGTTTCAAAGGATTTTTATAACCTTATATTATGGTTGGTTGTTTTTCTCATGTTGGTTTTCAAGACTGATTCGGGTGTTACTTTATTATGATGCTCGGGCTAGATCAAGCATATTTATAAATTTCTTTGGATGCATTGAACCCCAAGAGATGAGTTGGAGGTCCAAGATGTGTCTACATTTTACTTGTTCCACTGTGTTTTCTGTTCGTTATATTATCTGAAATTGTAAGGATAGTTTGTTATAATTTTTTGAACTGAAATAGTTTAGCATATTCTGGTTAGTGTATGTACATTACATTTTTCTTTGGGTAAAGATTTGTTGTATATTATATATTATTCATTCTTTCGCGAGATTTTGTGTTGTTTATTTTTCTTCTAATATTCTTCCTTCTTCTTTTCCCATAACTATTCGCTCAATTCTAATGGATCATGTGTGTAGGGGTCAATGCAAATCGTAACTAGTGATACCATCTGGGCTAATTACGAGGCATTGCACATGGCTCCTGAGCCATTCGTTGGCAGTGGTCCTTTCATTGAATTGAACCTAGACTTCAACTATAATAATTTAGCTATCATGCAAGCAACCAACAAACTTCAGTTTGACGATTTATAAGATCGTTTGATAATGGCTTCAGCAAACAGAGAATTGAATATCCAAAGATGCAACCAACATAAGAATTTGAGAGTAATTCAATCATAGATTCAACCAATTTACTAAACCACAAATAAACTAGCATTTAGAGATGGTAGTGTGAGGTAAACTTACCTTTATAACTTGAATTGATGGTTTAAAACTGAAATTAGCTTCTCTTTATTACTACCTAGGTTATTTTCAAAAAATGCGAAGACAGTAATACAGAGAAGAGATGAAAAGTAAAAGTACTAATTGTAATTGATTCGCTAAAGGTGTAGAAGCTTACCCTCTTTTGATTTCTGCAAGATTTAACAAAAGCCCTTTGATTTTCAGTTTTGATTTAAGGATTTAGGATTTAGGGTTTATGTTAGAGGAGATTTTCTAATTTCCAAATTAAAGCATAAGAAAATGAACGTACTATGAAATGAGAAAAGGATTTTGTCTTAGTTAAATGGGCTTGGCTAATAAACGGAACTAATAAGCAAAAGTGTTGCTAATTTAATTTCATACGAGAATTGTTATAATTTTTTTTTTATTTCGTCACTTCTTAAAGCACCAATTTTTACACTATACAATGCTTTACTTCTCTAATTTTTCCCAAAACTAACGATATGATAAAAATTCTCATTTCTATTAACATTGAGATATTTTATAAAAATTAAATTTAACTTTTTAAAAGGGAAATAAAGTTATTCTCGTTATTTTGATAAAAAATTTATTGATTATTAAATCTCATTTTAACCCACAAATCTCAATATTGACATCATCCAAAATTATTTTACATTATCAAATATAAGAATCAACTTTCACAAAAAGTTTTTCATTAAATGTCTAATTTATCAAATCTCAAATCCATTATAATTTGGAAATTATAATTAATAAAATTCCCAGTTTTATTTTAAATTTAATCAAGATAATCAAATCATACTTTTAAGTTTAATTATAGGCAATCTCGACTAGGGTTGCTATAGAATCCTCCCTTTAAGTAATTGCATACTCGAAGTTTCGATTCAGAGAAAAGTCTATTAGAGAAATAATAAATATTCAAAAGTTCATTCTTTAAATTTAACTAACACTACAAAATAAACATTGTTTTAACTTCCATTTTAATTTATAAAATAAATACCTATATCTTTCTTCCTTATTTTTAATTAGAAAATAAGTTCAAATGATATTTACATTTTTTCCAATTTCTTTTTAATTATTAACATTTACCTCAAATTCCAAAATTTAATTATTTCTCCAACTAACTCTTTCCAAAATTTAAATTTTTTCCCTAAGCATATAATCTAAATTATCAAATTATAAAATTCTAATCCCTATTAAATTACAAAATTTTAAAATGTATATAAATCCTTAAATGTTGCATGTAAAAAATCTTAATTATCACATACCATTCATCATAGTACTTGTGTGTACATATATATTAAAATAAAGATTCATAACTTAAAATTATCAAATAATAAAATAATGTTGTCATGCCATCCATTTGTAACAAATCGCTTCATTAGCGGTTGGATGTTGACCGTGAAATCAACGCTGCCTCACCACTAATACCTGCTATTGTTAATGCTAGATGGTTGTATATGTCACTTTATTATTTTTCACTAAATTATATAAGCCACAAATTTTTAACACATTTATATTTGTAGATTAAATTTCTTTTTAAATTTATTTCATAAAATATTTTTCCCAAATATATTTTACTTTCACAAATAATACTATCAAGTTATAAATCATTTACTTAATACCATTTTAAAACTCTAGTTAATATTTCCTTCCCAAATAAGTATATAACTGAAAATACTTCCTTTCCAAAATACTATTTATATTCAAAATACATAATTTTTCAAAAAATATTATTTTTCTTTCAAAATTTATTACATATACATGTAAATAAATTTTCCACAACGTTTACGTCTTATTAAAATAATACATTAAATATTATAACCCAAAAATTCCAAACCATTCTCTTTTCAAAAAAATTCCAATTAACATCCATTTTATTTATAAACCAGTTCTAGATTTTAAAAAAAATTTGCTAATTTTATTTCACTATATAAAATTATACTATGCCATGAAATTTTAATGATTCATTCCGTCACATGGCTGCAAAGTTTATTACGCAGAATATCAACATTGCCTCACTATGCTCTCCACTTCTCACGATTTATTAGCCAAAATATTATTTTAAATTATATTTAAAATCAAATATTTTCCAAATTTCCAAATTAATTATTTCTTATCTCAAAATGTCTCATTCGATGTTTAGGAACCCATATCGATGACATGGCGTCTCACGTATCAATCAGGATCCTCAAACATTTTTGGGACCAGTCAATGCAATAAATAATCAAAAGTTTACCGTATTTATATTTATTTTATTATTATTAGCATCCATGCATCCACTTTAACAAAAACAACAAAGCAATCAAATCTAGACAACCAATCAACTAAAACTAAATAATCACTTACAGCAGAACAATTATATTCCTAAAATTCCACTGTGCAACTCTAGTTTTCCTGGATTTTTTAAATCTTAAACTTATCTACTTAAATTTTCCAAATTTTCTATTAAAAGAAAATTACTCACTTTATACTATTTCATTCCAATTTATCGCTTCAATGTTTAATTCACGATAATCAAAATAAATTTTGAACTCTAAAACATTTTAATGCATTATTTTCAAAAAGTTTAATATCATAATTTCTAACTTAACTAACTTAATTTTTAAGTCAAAATATGTCCCAATTGACTATCAATAATTAATTTATATTCCTATTCCTAATTATATAATTAATGAAACTATTTACCATACACCTAAGAGGAGGGGACTCTATGTTTCGGTACGTATTAGATCTATGATATTATATGCCATAATGTTCTGACTCACCTTTGATTCCAAACTGTAACAGTCCAACCGCGATAACCATATTATTAAAAACATTATAATTAATGCCATCTAATAATACAGAAAATACGGCTTGTTAAGGTAAAAAAAACATGAATATGACTTTAAACTAACACTGACATGTCATGCATACCTTTTAACCAAATATTTGAAACAAAATTTGACCTATACAATCTAAGTTCAACGTGATAAACACATTGGTTTCTTAGAATCAGAACATTATATCATTTAAAATATTTATCATAGATCGGAACGAAATAATTGGTCATATATACAATAAATATTATAAGTCTAAAAATATAACACAAAACTCACGTAATATACATCGGGTAAAAATCTCTAACTCAAATACACTTTTCATATAAATACACAAAAATCCTACAAGGGATAAATTAAAATTCTAAGTGGTTTATCACCATGCTAGCCCAACTATCCATAAAACTTCCTTTCGCGTAACTTGAAAAGTTTCGACCTGATCCGAGCATTAAAGTAGCACACGGGTCAAACTATCTCTACATATACATTAAGGTGAGAATAAGATATAACACAAGGTATATGGTACTATAAATGTAACCTAGTTGCAAAAAAGTTTAACTCGGAACATATCACAAAACTAAAGAACATTTAAATCACGAAACATTAGAAAATCCTGAAAACATAATCCACATTTATTACATAATCATTTATACAAATCATAACGATCATTTGTACCATGGATTTTTTTTTGTATAATTGGTGCCGATCTGATACTAAGGATCATCAATAACGTGAAGCAACCCTAGCCAATCACCAAAGGTTGTCTATACTGATTCAAATATTTGTAGAATACATAGCACAACACAAAAGAATTTAAAGAACTTCATATGTACGTCTTTTAAGGATTTATTGGACCACCGAAGAACCTTAAAGGGAAATATACTCTAAAGTACTAAATACTACCACTTTAAGTAATCATTAGAACTTAACCAAAAGGTCCAATATCTCCAGGTGAAATTCAAGTATTTGCTAGAAGCTAGTACTAGAAAACTTGAATTAAATCTTCTTAAGTATTTGACAACCCCATGTTGAATAAAAAAGAGAATAAAATTATAAAGTGTTAATTACTTCCTAACGCTCATCGTAGGAATTTAACTAGGGCATCCCATATTACCTACTGAAATTTGAATATTCGCTGAAAAGCTAGTAAGTACCACTCAAACATTCTATTTAATAAGCTGAACAGTATTCGATGAAGTGTTACTCGAGAGTATTTAAACCAATCAATAAGACTAAGTTAAATATTAGTTGTTGGCACCAAAACTGGCCACCAACACCTAACTATGTAAAGCACCAATATCCAATCCAAGCACAGAAATATGAAGAGAAATAACTGAAGAACAAAATTAAAACAATCATAAAGCAAGTAAAAAGAGACAAGATTTATAGTGGTACGGCTAACTCCCACCTACGTCCACTCCAAAATAATCCTTTTTATTATTTTGAATTTTGTTTACATTTACTATCCAAAATCTAGAAATAAAATCGGCAGAGTGTAGCCTAGGTTGAAGATAAAGAGAAGTAGAAAGAAGACCTAATTTCTAATACCATGCCTATTGTATTTATAAGGAAAGATATGTAGGGATCAGGATTAAATTTTGAAAGAAGGTTTGGAAGACCAAGTATAGGACACACGAAAATTTCATGGCCCATTGGGGCCTGCAATAGGGATCAGTACCGATCCCTATTAGAGTGTCCAAATGGGATGAGATCCCTGAGGAGTGCCCCATGATATTAGTTACTTGCTCCCTAAATTTTGTGCAATTCTGACATAAGTTTTGTTAGATATCCATTTTTCACAAAGTAGTGTTGCTTGAATTCTAATTTCCGCCAATCCCTCTAGAGGGATAGGTACCAATCCATTCAACCTTTAACAAATGGCATATGATTCCTAGAGGAGCTTCTCCATGTTGTATGCTTAGCCTCCAAGTTTAATGCCAATTGATCATTTTTTGTTGAAATATGTTGCAAAGTCTAATTATAGTTGATCCCTATGGAGGGATGGGTACCAATCCCTCCAACTTTCTCCAAATGTCATAGGATGCCCATGGGGTGTTCCTCATGTTCTATTTAGCTTTTCCTTAAAGCTTATGTTATTTGGATGTGTAAATGTTGAGATATTGGTTAATCTTTACTATAAAGTTGGGTTTCACTGACCCCTTAGAGGGAAAGGTACAGATCTCTCTTTCTTCATCTAAATGATATTCGATCCCTAGGATAAAATCCTTAGGTTCCCAACATCTTGCTAATTTCATATGCGTAGGACTTATGGATTTAGAAATATTGATTGTTTTCCATTATTTTTTATTGCTTGGCTGAAATACGCCGATACTTTTACACCGATTCCATTTTATACGATCCCTTTTTAGGTGAAGTAATTTGCTCAAAACCCGCGCATACAAACTCTAAACGACTTGAGATTTGAAATATAGCCTTATGGGGCCTTTCTTATCATTTTGTATCGGCCTCACCTAGTTTGGGAAAAAATTTGAGGACATATACTAATCCCCTACGGGAAGGGATATGCATTGATCCCCTGCTTGGGTAAGGCACTAATCCGTACTCAGAATATTCAAGTGATTCTATCTTTTGATGTCGGTTGATTGTCACTTTATATCATAGCCAGAACTTAATTTCGAGTCCTCACAATCATTGCTCTTGACTAATGGCCTTGATAATTGTGAAGTCTATTGGGTTAAATCCGACAGCTATGGCCTTTGCAAAAGGTGGGTAAACACTTCGCCTCCCAAAACATGCGTCGGGATAGGTAGGTATGTTTTGAGTTTCCATAAATCCAAAATACAAAGTCCATAACCCTTTGATATCCGTATTTTCCAATCTAGAATCCAATCCAAACCCATGGTCTCTCCAGATCATGTTATCCAAATCTGCATCCATCCAAAGCCAAATATGTTTCTACTCGAAACTGATGTCCAAATCCATGAATTCTCCATGTTGTTAGCCTAATCCAAATCCTCGATCTCACTGTATCCTTTCGGAGCATAATCCATGTTTAATGGCTTAAGTAGGTCGATAAATGCTTTAAAGCAAAGTGACCTACACTTTGCTAGGCATAGGCCATGCCTGATGACCTTGATCACATTGGATCTTCGCCGAGCACAATCCATACTAGATGACCTGAGTAGGTTAATCCACCGTGTTCAAGAGAAATATCCTACCCCTTGACAAGCATAGTCCATATCTGACGACCTTGGTCTCTCAAGATCCTTATCATCACAATCCATACTCAATGGCCTAGTTGGTCGATCCATCACGTTCAAGCAAAGCAACTTATCCTTTACCAGGCATAGTCCATACCTAATGACCTATGTTATCCATTACATTGATCCAAATTTGAGCATTCCTAAGTCCATTTGCCAAAATAAAAAATAAGAGTCCATACTACCAATAAACCAAAGTTCAAATAAAACTAGAAAATAAGAGTTCAAAATAAACAAGAGTGAAAAATAAATTTCACAAACCCGAGCACTATGGTTTAACATCATCTTAGAGCATGCCTAGGGATCGTCCTCAATCTCGAACGTATGTAAGTTATTTAGTCGTCCTACTGCGGGGTTTGTTACTTATTCCATACCATCCCGATCCATTGATGACAAGTTGATGATGCTTATTCTAGTGCAATTTTCATTCAAGGTGGACAATGCTACTTCTATTCCACCATCGTAGCCCGGGTTCTTACATATTGTTGTAACTGACCGTTCCTTACGTGTTCCTCAATGATATCCTTCAAATTCCTATAGTAATTTGTATTATGTCCATCCAACTCATCGAATAGGTAGCGCTTTCCTGATGTACGTTTATGTTAGGAAGGTTCCCTCCTTATCGGCCTTCATTACATAAGGCGTCCTCAAGTATCCAGATATATCTATTCCAAGGTTTCATTTACTTTTGAGTCAGAAGAGAATTCGGGTTCTCACTTCTGTCGCTTCGATCCCTTGAAGCTATTGTCCACAATCCTTTTACCCTTGTCCTTTTTTGAGCTTTCACCGAGAGGATCTCCTCCACATTCTTTATTAACTTCCGTTGAGCTCTTTTAGCTTTCGCATCTTCTTGTCGCAGAAACCTTTCTGCTTCATGGTATAATTCCCCAAGATCCATCGGTCGATCCCGTAGTAGTGATATCTTCAAATCTGAATTATTTGCAACTTCTGACATTGCTGCCATTAAAACCATCATGGACCTGGTTGATCCATCGAAATAATCATCGCATTGAACCTGATTTAGAAATCCTTGAGCGATCTTGCTCACCGCTTTATTAATTTCGATGTCATCACATTCATAGGTCTCATAATGTGAACTCCAAACTGATTTATACATCTTTTGACCAATTCCATCTATGTGCTAATAGAACGCTTTCCAACTATCTGAACCATAGCATAGCCATACCCGCTAAGCATAAGGGGAACATCATGCTAGGACTTCTTTCTACACCCTAGTACTTCCATGTGTCATACATACATCATCCTATGCATTGTTGGATCCAACTTTTCATCATAAACTTATTGTGTTGTTAGTTTGAATTTTGGTGGATTCCTAGCATTCCTGATATTAGTAGCAGATGTACTTCTATTTACACCCAAAAGTTTCATGTTCACTAATCCTCCTCGCATAGCTTACCTTATCATCTCTGCAAACCTGTCATTGTATTCAAGTTGTAGTCTTCTATCATCATGTCTAAGCTGTCCCCTGAGTCTACGAGGGAATTCTGGATGACCATTCAAATTCCAATTCACACCAACATCCATGAGATTGACATTATATCCTCCAACTTCACGATCAACCAAATCCGAGGGCATGCCCCTAGCCTTTGGGATCAGTATCGATCCCTTTAGAGGGATCGTCGTCGATCCCTCTAGTTTGGAGGGATACTACCCTCGGCTGCTGCTTTCCATTGCATTGTCTATTGGCACCATTCCCATGTTCCAGGTTCTGATTTCCAGCAATTTTAACTGCTTCTACTCCTTGATTCTGTGCTCCTGTTTGTCTAATCTATTGGTGTAAATTCTACATCATCTCCTTCTATCTTTTCAGCATCCTCTTCTATATAGCATACATCGTCGTTTCCATTTTATCCTTGGTGATGTAAACAGATGGTTGATTAGCTCTAGCCTTTGAGAAAGCCTCCTGATTCCCCCCATAATGGCACCTTTCAAGTAGCACTCTCCTATTGATTACCTTGCCATTGCTTTCATAAGCTTACAAATCAAAAATCCCACTTCCAAATCCACGGGTGCATGTCTTCTCAGTGAAAGCACCAAAACTAGCCACCAATACTTAATTATGTAAAAGCACCAATACGTAATCCAGCCACAGAATATGAAGCGAAATAACTAAAGAACGAAATTAAAACAATCACAAAGAAAATAAAAAGAGACAAGATTTATAGTGGTTTGGCAAACTCCGGCCTGTATCCACTCCAAAATAATCTTTTTTATTATCTTGAAGTTTTTTTACAGTTACAATCTGAAATCCAAAAATAAAATTGGTATAGTATAGCATAGTTTGAAGATTGTAACGACCGTAAGTTTTATTAATATTATTTAGGACATTTAATTAGATAAATTAAATGAAATAATATAAATGGTCAATAAGAAGGTAGCCATGCCTAATAATTAATGAACTAAAAGGAAGTAAAATGAAATAGATAAGGGTAATAAGATGAGGGCAAAGTAGGAAAAGGTGATATTCTTATCCACTAAACCTTCATGCTACCTTCAATTTACGCGTTCATAAAAAAACAAAATAAAAGAGGCCGACCATCTCTAGAAAAAGTAAGAGGAAGATAAGCAATAAATAAGAGAAGGAAGATTAATCAAATTCACTCAACATGAAAATCTCAACTCCGTAAAAAACAAATTAAAGGTGAATGATAGATTACATCTCATTTTTAATGATTTTTGTGCCTAGATCAGATCCGAATATTTTAGCAAAGTATATATATCCATGTTTTGAATGTTAAATATATACATACATACATACATATATATATATATATGCTTGTTGTGAATTATGCTTATTCATGTTGATTTTTATGACAAATTTTGATTTGGAAAAGCTATTAAATGACAACCAAATGCCCTACAGTTTTGATATAAGGTTGGAAATATTATTGTACATTTAGGTTTCAATTTTCATAATTTCTAAATCAATGTGGATTTATTACGAATTTTCTAGTGAAGAAAATGGTTAATTGGGTTTAAAAATAATCATGGCTATTACATGTTAGCTTTGGGTCAGAAATTTAAATATGTTATAAAATATTTTAAAAATGATTTATGGGAATTTTTTTAGAATTTTTCTATGTGTTTTAATAAGTGTATACAATTATTTAAGATATGGGACTTAAATGTTTTATATGTTTATAAAAGGAGAAGGGGTAATTTGTAAATGTTTTAAATTATTAATCCCATAAATTCGGCAGCACTTTTAGAAAGATTAAAAATGAAAATGGGCAACTAATTATATGATGAAAAATAAGCAAGTTAGTTGGAAAGAGAATAATTTATAATGTCAAAAATCAGTTTTTATAAGGTTTTGTTGTTTCACTGCTTTCGGAAGCTAACTTTCGACAACATACTACCATCTTCAACCAGTTCAAAAACTATACAAATAGTATTAATGACATGGTACATAGTAGATTAGAGATAGACGAAAGGCATAGAGTCGTAATGTGCTTTGGAAGGGGATGAAACCTCTTTTCTTTTGAAAGGAAACTCCGCTTGCTTCACTTTCAAAAAGAATGCCTTCGAACGATATAGCTTTTGACTTAGTCAACTTTTTCAAAGAAAGGTTTTGAAAGAGTTTGTTGCCTTTGTTTCTAATGAAGCCTTCGAAGTGGTCAAATCCCTATTGTGCATTCTACCTTTCGAAGTAGTGCTTTCGAAAGGGTTCCGTTGCTTTAAAATTAGCCATGCTTCTCCAATGATTTTGAAGGATTGGGTTTCGACAACATCCACTTTATTTACTTAGAATATTGCTTTCGAAAGAGTTGCTTTCGACTTAGTACTTTTAAGACCCTTTTTGTATTTTGGAAGTTAAACCCAAAGGTTTTGAATGGAGTGGTTTTAAAGGTTTCAAAAATATGTTCTATACATTTGTATTTGAATCTAATGCTTTCGAAAGGTTTGTTTTAAGTAAAGGACTTTAATGCTTTTGAAAAGTATGAAATGAAGGCTTCGAAGGGGATGCTTCTTGGTTTTTTCACAAGGTATATGATGAAGGTTTTGAAGGGCTGACTCGCTAATGTATTTGAATGGTTTACCTTTATTATTCGAATGGAAGGTCACCAATATTTTCAAACGGCAGGTTTGAAATGTTTTAAAAGAGGGTGTCTAAGGTTATATGAAGCTTTCGAAAGGGATATTTTCAACGGTTTCAAAAGGCATGTTTTGTCCTTTCAGACCAATGTTGGAAAATAAAGTAGTACACTTGTTTAGAAAGGGGTACTTTCAATGGTTTCAAAAGTGGTACTTTCAATGTTTCTGAAAGGGATTGTTTAAAGGTTTTAGACAAAGGTATCGAACGTTGTCATCAAATATGTTTTGACTATAGCATATATCTTCGCAAAGAGATTTGTTGTAAAGAAAATAGTATATATTCCTTCTTTGAGTATGATTTAATTGGTCAAATAAAATTGAAAGGTTTTCAAAGAAAATTTGAAGCATAGTTGACCGTAAATAAAATAACTCGGATATTTGAATACTAGAAGGGATTGGTATAGGGTCGCGCCATATTCGTTAGCTATTGGTCCAAGCTAATTTAAGTCCAAAATTCAAGTGTTTAGGGCCTAGTCATAGTTGTGACTTAAATGATGATTACGCACAGAAAGGAATATGTACAAAGAAGGGGGATATGTTATTGGTGAGCCCGCAAAACCATTTGGATCAGGTGACCCTTGGAGAAGTAAGTTAAGGACAGACTATCCATATGTTTGTCTAACAGGTGTTAGATTATTTGTTTATTTTGTCTGGTAGGCCTGAGTCAGCTAATGGTTAGTAGTCAGCCAAACAAAACTATATTGTTTGGATAGACGATCCATTCATTACCTGAATAATGAGTATATATAATATTGTTGTTATTATTATAATCAGTTTGATTGTAGAATTCTAATTTGTAAAAAGATATGTTTTAAAGGGATATTAGTGAGGGGAAACTCGCTCTGCTAAGCGACATAGTCTCATTTAATATCAGTAAACCGAAATGTGATAGTATTATTCACACTAGGCTTTGTGTATGAATCGAAATTTATGTTTTCCCCCTTAAACTCTCGGTTGCTCAAAATTAATTTGAGTTGTTTAAGAGTTAAGGCTTTTTAAGTTTATAGGTGAACGAATAGGCTTCTAAAACGTGGCATGGATAGCTATTTAGGAGTTTATATTTTTGTTTTTCTGTGATGTATTAAGACAATTTTCTCTATTTATTACTCTAATCATCAAAGGGGACATCTTCATATGTCGCTCTTGGAGTATTTTGTAGTAATTATATTTGATCAAAACATGAGATGACGCTTGGGTTTATGTAATATAATATGAAACATGGTTTTGAAATGTAATCAGTAAAATTGTTTTTTTAAATCAGTGATTTTATTTTATATTCATGTACCTCTGATATTCATTAACATTACCATATTTTATCATTTGAAGTTAATACTATAGATGACTACAGCATCTGTATCGCTTAGCTTCATGCTTCAAGATAGAGGATGTTACAACTTTGTATCAAAGCCTAGTTTTATGAAAAATTTAAACATAAAATGATTTTGAAAACATAATCCTTAGGAATTAGACAAAAGACTGGGGATGGGATGACGCTAGAGTAACATTCTTGTATTTGCTATGTATAAGTATACACTTTATCTCCTTCTCTCATCTTTCTCAGGCTATTCTTATATATCTTACAAAGAATTGAATGTAGATTTTACGGACGTAAGATATAAGTAATAGAGGAGGAAGAGTTAACATTATTGGGGGAAGATGCCAGACTTAATATCAGGAGAAACCAAGATCAAGCACAAGCTGCAAATGTGGGTGTTGTAGTCCCACAAGTTGACATAGGAGCAGTTTGTTAGTTCTTCGTTAACATGATACAAGCAGGAGTTGTTGTTGGAGTAGTTGGACGAAATGTTAGAGGAGGTGGTGAATATCTATGCTATTTTGAGTAGAAATTATGCTCGATTGGGAGGAAAGCCATTCTTTGGAACTAAAGATGCAATTGAAGTTGGTAATTGTTACTTCTTTGCGAAATGATTTTTGCTGATTTGTTTTGGGGCTCAATGATGAGCAAAAAAGGAGATTGGCTTCCAATTAGTTACAAGGAGCAGCGCTGCATTGGTAGAATAGTGTTACGGTTGAAGTTAATGTGGAGATTATGACATGGGCTGATTTAGAAGGAGGTTTGAGGATAGATTTTTGTTAGAAATTGTTAAGTCAACTCTGCTCAAGAAGTCTGCTTAGTTGAAGCAGGGAGATATGACAGTACTTGAGTAAATGCAACTAGATTTAAGGAGTTGGCAAGGTATAGTTTTGCTACAGTTGATATTGTTATTAAGAGGAATGAGAAGTTCGTTCGTAGGTCGAATCCTATACTTGCTAAGGCCACATTGCTGCATATTAGAGATCCATGCGATGTTGTTTTTGAGATGGCTCTAAGGCATGAGTAGATGCGTGTTTTCCTTAAGAATAACAAGGCAAGAGGAGTTCAAAGTGGATGGAGGCAAAAGAGGAAGTTTTTGCATAAGAAAGGAGCATAGAGGAGTGGAGCTGCAAAGAAAGGGAAGGCAGAAGTTGTCTGTTATAAGTTTGATAAGAAAGGACACTACTCTTATGAATGTCGGACAGGCATATGAAAGAAGGCTACTAAAAAGAAGAATATGAGATGTTTCAACTATGATCAGATTGGTCACCATAAAAACCAGTGCATAGAGCTAGCTAAGGAAGGGAAAGGCAAGGTGTTTGCATTGGAACTAGCTACCACGAGACCAACAGTAGAGGAAAAGGGAAAATCCATGATGGGAGGTACGATTTTGATTCATGGTGTACCGGCTTGAGTTCTATTTCATACTGGTCCATCACATTCTTTTATATCTCACTATTTAGTAGACATGCTTAACTAGAACCTACATACCTAGTTACTTCCTTACGAGATGAAAATAATATAGGAGGGTACGCGACACTTGGGATGAGATGTAACAACTTAGAGTTTGTATTATTACGTCATACGTTGTTTGCAATTAACATGTGTATGATTTCATAGTATTTAAAATTATTTTGGGTATGGATTGGTTAAGTAAATACGATGCTAGGATATTTTGCAATGATGGGAAAATATCATATAGATACCCTGACTGTAGCGATTTGTTTATATACTCCATAGAAAAACCTAGTTTTGAAGTTAACATTTTGTTAGGTGTTGTGGAGGTAGAAGGTGAGTTGAATCGAGCTTTCGTTGTTAAACAATTTGTAGATGTCTTTGAACCTATGATAGATTGCCACCAACACGAGCCATTGAGTTTTAGATAGAATTAGTACCAGGAGCAGAATCAGTGAGTAAACCGCTAAGCAAAATGATACCTACCGAGATGAGGGAGTTCAAGATGTAGTTGGTGGATTTGGACGGCAAGAATTTTGTCAGACTAAGCAATTCGCCATGGGGATCAGCCGTAGTGTTTGGAACCAAATGGATCATTAATGATATGCATCAATTATCGTAAGTTAAACGAGAAGACGATAAAGAATCGATGTCCATTACCTAGAATTGACGATTTGTTCAGCCACTTGAGTGGGGCTAAAGTATTTCCCTGTGAAATTTGGCCATAGGATTCTATCATCTTAGAGTGGTAGAGGATAGTGTCTTTTGATGGTGTTTAGGAATAGATATGGATCGTACAAATGTTTATTAGTGTCATTCGGACTAAATAATCCACCAACATTCTTTGTAGATTTGATGAACCGAATTTTCCAAGAGCACTTGGATAGATTCATGCGGACATTTATAGATGATATTTTGATATACTCTAAGGATGAAAGAGAGCATGCATTCACCTTAGAGCGGTGTTTGAGACGTTGAGGTTGCATCAACTTAAAGCGAAATTTTCGATGTGTCACTTCTAGAAGAAGGAAGTAAAGTTTGTTGGTCGTGTATTCTTAGAGAAAGAGTTGTATGTAGATCCGACTAAGATCGAGGTGATGAACAATTGAAAGAGACCCGAGAAAATGAGAGAGATAAAGAGTTTTCTTTGATTAGTTGGGTATTATTGGAGATTCATTAAGGATTATTCGTAGATAAAGGCATCGAAGACCAAGCTAACGTTGAAATATGTGATGTTCATTTGGACCAATAAGTGTGGGGAAGCATTCCAGAAGCTGAAACACTTATTGAAAAATGCAGTTGTGTTAGTTGTCCAGAGGGGAATCAGGACTTGATGGGGTACATGGATGCATGTGGAAGGATTAGGAGCTGTGTCAATGCAAAGAGGTAAAGTGACTGCCTATGCTTCATGACGGCTTAGACGACATGAGGTTAGATACCCAACACACGATTTGGAGTTAGTTGCTGTAATTTTGGCATTGAACGTGTGGGGAAATTAACTTTGGGGAGAGAGATTCGAGTTGTATATGGATCATACGTCATTATGTTATTTATTCTCTAAGAAGGAGTTGAGTATGTGGCAACATAAGTGTTTAGAGTTTTTAGCTGCCTATGACTTCAGTTTTTAGCTCACACCAGGAAAGGTCAATACGGTTGCAGATGCACATAGTAGAAAACATCATAATACAATGTTGGCGATGATAGCTGAGTGGAAAGATATAGAAGCATTGACTAAATGTGGAGTATAGTGGAAATCCAAGAGTAGTTAGTATAGAAACTACTATGTTGTCATGTTTAAAAGATTGACTGGTGATGATCTAAAGGTTTTCCTCTAAGCAAGGAGAGGATCCACTATTAGTTGAATGGATTGGGAAGTGGAGGGATGGAACGAAGACGGATGACTTGAAAGATTTCAGTCTTGACCAGAATGGGTAGTTAAGGAAAAAAGGAAGACCGTATGTTTTGAAGTTGGGAAACATTATGAAGGAATTGCTAGTAGAATGCCATCGTTCGAAGTTCACTATTCATTTAGGAGGAACTTTGATGTATCAGGATATGAACTGAAGTTTCTTCTGGGAAGGTATGAAGAGAGATATAGGCATCTGATTGAAACAGTGTTTGACCTATCAACAAGTAAACATCGAACATCAAAAGCCAAGTAGGTTACTTCAGCCTTTAGCCAGTATGGAAATGGGTTTCCACCTCAATGGATTTCATAGATGGGTTGTCAAGGTTAAACAAAGGAAATGAAAGTATATGGGTCATAGTGGACAGGTTGACCAAAAGGGCAAATTTTATTCCAGTTAAGTCAACCAGGATGGCGCCTATTTTTTCTAAGTTGTTTATGAAGGATAAAGTTAGACTGCATGGAATTCCTAGAAGTATAGAAAGTGATAGATATTCCTTATTCGCTAGTGAGTTTTGGAAGAGTCTACAGGAAACTTTAGGTACTAAGCTCAAGATGAGTACCACTTACCATCTATAGACATATAGGAAAATAGAAAGAGTTAACAAAATCTTAAAAGATCTGTTAAGAGCTCGTGTGCTAGATTTTGAAGGATCGTGGGAAGACCATCTACACTTAGTCTTGTTTTCACATAATAACAGATATCATACTAGTATAGGGATGACACCGTTTTAAGCTTTGTAGGGAAGGCCATGCAAATCACCCATTTGTTGGTTAGAGACCCCTAATAGGTTAATTCTTGGTCCGGACTTGGTTAGGGAAGCAGCATAAAATATTTAGTAAATTCATGCTAGAATGAAGGAAGCTCAGTCTAAGCAGAAGAGCTAGGCTGATAAGCAACGGAAAGACTTAGAGTTCTCAGCCGGAGATCAAGTTTTCATCAAGATATCACCAATGAAATGTGTAATGCGAATTGTAAAATCAGGAAAGTTGGCACCAAGATTCGTTGGACCATTTCCTATTGTAGAAAGGATCGAGAAACTCATGTATAGAGTGTAGTTAACAAGTAGCTTGACAAGAGTCCATAATGTTAATCATGTTTCTCATCTAAGGAAGTGTATTCGAGATCTAGAGACTACTATAGCGTCGATTGTGTCAGATGACTTAGTAATGGAGCCGAATTTGACTATAGATAGAAAATCAGTTCATATAGTCATGAGATATGAGAAAAGGCTAAGGAACAAGAAACTTGGTTTAATTATTGTACAGTGGAGTGACAATGAGAGAGACTGTACATGGGAATCTGAGAGCAGGATCAGAAATACCAATCCTGACTTGATTCTTGGAATGATTTACCTTTGTGATTGATCTGATGTGTACATTATCATAATTTCGAGGACGAAATTGTTTATGGAAGGGAGTCCATAATGACCCTAACTTGGATTAACATCATTAGGATATTTAATTAAATAAATTAAATGAAATAACGAAAATGGTTTAGGGAATGAGATTTATGTAATTACAAGGTAGTCGTGCCTAATAACTAATGAACTAAAGGAAAATAAATACGAAATAGATAAGGGTAACAAGATTAGGGCAAAGTAGGAAAAGGTTATATTCTTATCTCCTAAACCTTTTATGCCACCTTCATTTTGCATGTTCATAAACAAAATCAAAATATTAAAGAGGTCGGCCATCGTTATAAGAAATAAGCGGAAGATAAGCAAGAATTAAGAGAAGGAAGTTTAATCGAATTCATTCAATAACCAAATATCAACTCCTTAACAAACAAGCTAAATATGAATAATATATTACATCTCATTTTTGATGTTTCTGGTGCCTAGATTAGATCTGACTTGTTGATGAATTATGCTTATTCATGTTGATTTTTGTGACTTGTTTTGATTTGAATAGCCTATTAAATGACATCTAATGCCTTGAGATTTTGCTATAAGGTCAGGAATATTTTTTTAGAAAAGTGTTTCAAGTTTCATAATTTTCTAAACAAATGTAGATTCATTATGAGTTTTCTATTGAATAAAATGGTTAATTGGATTTAAAATTAATTACAGCTATTATATGTTAGCTTTGGGCCAGAAATTTATATGCGTAAGAAGACATATTAAAAGTTATTTATGGGAATTTTTGAAGAATTTTCCTAAGTGTTATAATAAGTATATAAAATTATTTATGGTACGGGACTTAAATGTTTTATATGTTTATAAAAGGAGAACGGGCAATTTGTAAATGCTTAAAATTATTAATTTCTAAAATTCGGCAGCACTTTCGAAAAGACTTTGGAAAAGAAAATGGGTAACCAATTATATGATGACAAATAAGCAAGTTAGTTGGAAGTTATTTACTTTATAAAGTCAAAAACCAGTTTTTATAAGGTTTTGTTGTTTCGCCACTTTCGACAGCTACCTTCGACTACATACTTCCACCTCTAGCCAGTTCGAAACCAATACATATGGTACCAAAGACTTGATACGTAGTGGATTGGAGATAGACGAAAGGTATAGAGTCAAAATGTGCTTTTAATGGTGTCGAGACCCCATTTTGCTTTTAAAAGGAAATGTGGCTTGCTTTGATTTTGAAAAGAATGCTTACGAATGAGATAGCTTTCGACTTGGTCAATTGTTTTAAAGAAAGGTTTCGCTAGAGGTTGCCACCTTTATTTTAAATCAAGCCTTTGAAGGGGTCAAAACCCTGCTACCATATTCTACCTTTCGAAGCAGTGCTTTCAAAAGGGTTCCTTTGTTTAAAATTAGCGCTGCTTCTCCAACGCTTTCGAAGGGGTTGGTTTCGACACCATCCACTTCTTTTACTAAGAAAATTGCTTTCTAAAGAGTTTCTTTCGACTTAGTACTTTTAAGAACTTTTTTTATTTTGGAAGTTAAACCTAAATGTTTCAAGGGGATGGTTTTAAATGTTTCGAAAGTATGTTCCATACATTTTTACTTGAACCCAATGCTTTCGAAAGGTTTATTTTAAGTAACAGATGTTATTTCTTTCCAAACGTATCAAATGAAGGTTTCGAAGGGGATGTTTCCTAGTGTTCTCGAAAGGTATATGATGAAGGTTTCGAAAGGGTGACTCCCTAATGTTTTCAAAAGGTTTACCTATTTGAATGGAAGGTCTCAAATGTTTTTGAAAGGTAGGTTTGAAGTCTTTTGAAAGAGGATGGCTAAGGTTTTATAAAGCTTACGAAAGGGTTATTTTCAATGGTTTTAGAAGGTATGTTTTGACCTTTCGGGCAAATGTTGCAACGTAAAGTAGTTTACTTGTTTTGAAAGGGGTACTTTGAATGATTTCGAAAGGGGTACTTTCAATGGTTTCGAAGAAGATTGTTTAAAGATTTTAGATAAAATTTTTGAATATTTTCATCAATAATGTTTTGAGTAAAGCATATATCATGGCAAAGAGATTTGAGTAATTCAAATAGTATATTTTCCTTGTCCAAATATGATTTAAAGGGTTAAATCAATTTGAAAAGTTTTCAAGGAAAATTTGAAGGGTAGTTAACCCTAAGTAAAATGACTTGGTTATTTGAATACCAAATGGGACTCGTATAGGGTCGCGCCCTATAACCTTAGCTATTGACCCTAGCTAATTTTAGTCAAAAATTCAAGTGTAGAAAGGAATATATATAGAGAAGGTGGATGGGTTATTGTGAGCCCGCAAAACCATTAGAATTAGATGTCCCTTAGAGAAGTAATTTAAGGATAGACCGTACAGAAGTTTGTCAAAAGGTGTTAGATTATTTATTTATTTTTCTAGTAGGCCCGAGTCTGCCAATGGTTAGTATTTAGCCAGACAAAACTATATTATTCGGACAGATGGTCCATTTATTACCTGATTTGTGAGTATATATGATATTTCTGCTATTGTTATAATCGGTTTGATTTTAGAATTCTGATTTGCAGAAGATATGTTTTATAGGGATATTATTGATCGAAAACCCATTCCGCAAAGTGATGTCATCTCAGTTAATGTCAGTAAACCGAGATGTGGTATTATTTTTCACACCAGGCTTTATGACTGATATAGAGTTCTTGTTTTTTGCTTTAAAGTTTTAGATGCTCAAAATTAATTCGAGTATATTGAGGGTAAAGGCTTTCAAGTTTAGTAGGTGGGCAAATAAAGCTTCCGAAGACGTGAAGGAGGCATGAATAGCTTTGTAGGAGTTTATATTATTATTTCCATTGTGATGTATTACGATAGTTTTGTACATTTAGTACTTTGATCATCCAATGGGACATCTTCATATGTCGCTTTTGCCATATTTTGAAATAAATATATATAACCAAAACCTAGGTTGATGTTTTAGATTATGTAGTGGAATATGAAAATGGTTTTCAAATGTAATTGGTAAAATTGTTTTTTTTTTAAAATCTATGATTTTGTTTCATGTTCAAGTGCCTCGATATTATCGACACCATTAATAAAATTGTTTATTTCTGTTGTGATGTATTAAGATAGTTTAGTATATTTTGTCATCGAAAGTTAATACTATAGATGACTTCAGCATCTCTAGTGCTTAGCTTTCGGCCTCAAGATAGGGGATGTTACAAAGATAAAGAGAAGCAGAAAGAAGACCTTTTTCTAACATCATGCCTGCTGATGTATAAGGAAATACATGGATGGATCGAGATGAAATATTGATAGAAGGTTTGAATGACCAAGAGGAGGCCACCGAAAATTTCCATGGCCATTGGGGCCCACAATAGGGATCATTACTGATCCCTATTAGTATGTAGAAATGTGATGCGATCACTATAAGGGGTACCCCATGATGTTTGCTACTTGCATCCAAAATTTAATGCAATTTCGGCACACGATTTATGAGATATCACACTTCAGTGAAGTAGTATTTCTTGAATTCTTAGTTCTACCGATCCCTCTAGAGTGATATGTACCGATCCCTCCAACCTCTTCCATTTCCATGTATTCCATAAAAGAGGTTTTCCATATTGTATTATGTTTAGCCTCCAAGTTTCATGCCAATCGGAATAGTGGAACTCGAGTTATTGATCAATCTTTGTTGCAATATGTCTTGGAGACCGATTATCTCCAATCCGTATAGAAGGATAGATACCGATCCCTTCAACTTGCTTCAAATGCCATGCGATCCCTATGGGTGTTCCATATGTTCTATTTTGCTTATCCTCAAAGTTTCATGTTTATTGGATATGTATCGATCCCTCATTCTTTATCCAAATGATTTGCGGTCCCTAGGGTAGGATCTCTAGGGTCCCCACATCTTGCTCAAAAAAATTCATATGCATTGGACTTATAGATTTTGAGATATTGATTGTTTCCCATTGAGTTCTAATCGCTTGGTTGAAAAATGCCAATACATTTTATACCGATCCCTTTTATACAACCCATTATGAAGTAATTTGCACATAACTTGTGCATACAAACTCCAAACGACTTGAGAAACGAAAATGTAGCCACGTGGGGCCTTCCTTTTCACTTTATACTAGTCACACCTGGTTTAGGAAAAAAAATTAAGGACACATACCGATCCTGAAACACCCTACACCCCTTAATATACCCAAAAGGGTCCACCAAATGATGCGGCGCATTGTATTATTGCTAAGACTTTACAGAGACAAAGATTCAGAAGATAAATAAATAATAACGGCGGAAATATTTAAATAGTAACTCATTAAAAATTAAACTTCATAAGTCATAAAACCAAATATGTCTCAAAATACAAATACACATGTCTTGTGCAAAATACAATCTCAGTCACATCATCAGATTATTTAAAAATAAACATCCCTCTCATAAATTACTTGTACATCAAAATCCAAATGAAATAAAAACTAAAAAGAATGAGAATACATGAAGAGTTCTGAAAATATCTCCAAGCAAGTTTGAAATCTACTGCCCTCGATTCTTCTGGCCTATGGGGAAGAAAGGGAAAATATGGGAGTTGGTCAGACTAAAAGTGTGGTGAGTGGAAGTAATTACTAGCATTTTTAAGCAAGATAAAGATAATAGATTTTGCAACAGTTGTAGTACAAAAAGAAATGAAGAAAAGATATAGCTAGAATAAATTATTGTTTGACTGCTTTCTTTGCTTTGATAGTTCTGATTATTTAGATTGTTTGAATTGTTTGCACTTGCCTTAGACTTCTGCTTTGATGAGGCTGAAATCCCAATCCTAGTTTAATTTGGATGAAGTCCAAATTCTACCCTTTGAAAGGCCTTCTATCTCTGTTGTGCCACGGTGAGCTAGTCCCATCCTGTGGGTCCAATGACAAAAGGATACCTGTTTAGCGCTTTGGAACTCAATAGCGACTTATCTCCCTTAATTCGATGTCGCATGCACGATCGCCATCAGTTCACACTATCTATTTCTCCCTCTTTTGACCACTTATCTACCTTAAATCAGCATAAGTGTGCCCAACTTCACCTAATCTATTATGAGGCCATCATTCCTAGCCTGAAGTGGTCCTGTCCAGCCTTACCTAAGTGTATTGTGAGACTACCAGTACTTGTCTGAAATGGGGATGTTGCAGGTACGGGTCCTAACAAACAAAATCTCGTTGCACCCCTTACCCAAATCCTTGATTTTAGTTTGTATCTATTGGCTACTTATTTACCCTAGATCTCAGCCTCACCTAACTATTGTGAGACTATCAGTCCTAGTCTGAAAGGGTCCTGTCCATCCTCACCTAGTCTACTGTGAGACAATCAATCCTAGTCTGAAAGGGAGTGCTATTGGTATGGGCCCATTTCTATGTTTGCTTATTAAATTAATGTAAGTTTTAAAATTAGCCTCATCTATTATCTGCACTATATTTGCTTTTTAACTTAATTGTAAGTTTTTAAAATAAGCCTTTTCCATTCTTTAGGCTTAATTATAACCTACATTTTAATTGTTATTCTTCTTTTCTTTCTTTTTAGTTTTAACCACTAGTTATAAATATGCTTGCAAATGTCTTGAATGTTCCTATTTCAGTCTATCTTCTTTTTATTACGGTCGTTCTAATTTTACATCTAATTTATGTAAATTTAGTGTTTAATTCTATTTAATCCGTATTAGCGAATTAATCTCTTTTTATTCTTTTATTCGCGTAAAACGGAATAAAAAGAAACTAGCATTTACAGGCTGAATTCTAATGTGAAATAGATGTAAATAAATGTAAATAACTATAAATAACTGAACAAAATAGCTAAGAAAAATAACTTAATAAAATAGACTAAAAATAACTTTATAAACTACTTGTAAATAACTCATATGGAAATTGTCTCCAAATTGCAGAAAAACTACAACCATTGAGAACCCTATTATTTTAAATTACTTATAAATCTAAAATAATTACAAAACACTTGCATGTAGTCCTTACCCCTTTTTCCCTAGATCCACTTCTAGCGTATAAAATATTTTAATTAAGAAGATCTTATTCTTAGAAAAATATTCTATTTAGGGTCCAGCCTCGGGCAATGAACATAGATAAAGAACATAGATAGAAGAAAATCTGAATGAGAAAAATATTCGGGCCTACGGTTTATTCATAGTGTCACATGGGGTTCTCAGGCCATTGGATTTGAAGATTAAATCTGGTGCAATCATGTCATAGGCTTGCCGGGAACCATCAGATGGAAGCACGAACGAATAGGATCGAACAGAAATGGAAAAACATATCATCTACGAAGCTGGAAGAAATGTCGTCCAATTACATAGGTGGCCCGCCTGCTAGGCCAACCAATATATGCTAGGGTTCGTCCTATAGGTCGACCCAGCTATGGGGAAGGTCGAGCCTAGGGTTGACCTGACCATATATAAATATATATTTTTTGTTTTATTCGTTTCCTATTTATTTCGTTACTTCTTTGTTTTAGCTCAGATTCTAACAAAATATATATGGAAATTGACCAGGTCATCACCGTGGACACAATGTTGCAACTCCCTTGGTCCAATTCTGAAAGTTTCACAATGTTATTTTATTATTTATTTAATTAATTCATTAATTAATTATTATAGCTTAAATTTCGAAATGTTACATTCTCCCCTCCTTAAAAAATTTCATCTCCACGATCTCCAAGGATAAAAGAATGAAATAAATATTTTCATCCAAATTTTACGACCATGTACTCAACCACCGTCCATTACATCCATTAAACCTAAGTTTTCTAATCCAATTTATGATACATATGCAAAAGGGTGGTGTCAATGTCCCTAATTAACGCAAAAGATTAGGCGGTCTACTGATTCAGTCGACCTCCTTTTTATGCAATCATGTCCATGCTATGTATCCAAATGAATGCAAGTTTTCTAATGATAAATGATTGTTCTATATGTATGCTACAATCATAATCCAAATGCCAAAATCATATGATAACAATCCATTTATAGCAACCATAGAAATAAAATAAGATGAAAACGCGCACACATCCATATGCATATGCTCCAGTGACCTAGTTAGGCTGATCCCTAAAAGATAATGATGCCTAGTGTATATATGCGTCCATTAGCATCCACTAGCAAACACTTGCAACCACTAGCATCCATCATACATAACATGTTCTAATAACATGTTTACATCAAATCTTACCATCCATAGGTCAAATCCAAAGATCTACCCTCCCAAAGGATAATAAAGGAAAGAACTTATTCAAAACTAAAGATGGAAACAGGAAATTCAAAATTTACTATCAAAAAGATGTGGATAGAAGGTACGCATTTTCTCCTAATCAAATCAATCTTCTCCAAAGTCTTTCTAGCCATGTCGGGACCAAGTAATAGTCTCTCTATAGACTCTAACCAACACGTAGGCAACTTGCACGGTCTTCCATAAAGAACTTCGGAAGGCGCTAATCCAATGCTAGCTTGAAAACTATTATTATACATGAATTCCACTAAAGGAAGATGCTCCTTCCAAGTTCCTCTAAAATAAAAAATACACATCCACAACCACGTGTGTCTTACTATCTTACAATTATCACTTTACTATTCTTCTATAGTCTACACACATTAAGCAACATTCCTAGGTTCTGTCTAGTGTTCCATACATTACGAAAACTTCTATTATTACTTCCAAAGGTAATCGCTGTTATCTCCTCCACAGCCTTACATTTTTTTCCATCACGCATAAGAAATGATTCCTATTTAATGCACATTTAAAAGTTTGGTTCGATATTTACCGTTTCATTTCAAAAACTAAAGCTTCTAAATTTTTAAAACATCAAATGCTAAAATTTTTGCCTTTAAAAGTGTTATTTTCAAGTTTCTATTAAATTCAATGGTACTTGATTACTTAACATTCTATCTTTCTAGACTTGCCTTCTTACAGCATTTTGAATTTACATTATTTCCCAAACCTAACAGAAAAAACTTACAAATTCTAGATTCCAAAACTTATTCCTCTTTTTCTTTTAAAGACCTTAACAACTGTCCATAAAAATTTGGATTTTTAAATTTAACTATTATTAAGTTTTTTACTTCCAAAAACTTATTTAGTTTTTCACCAAACCATTTATCCGTAAGACATCTTTAAAATATCCTCACATATTTTCAAAGCAACTTATTCCCATAGATTTTCAATTTTGCAAAAATTAGAGTGGATAAGAACAATTATTTTATTAAAAAAAACCCTTAACTTTCCAATTACCTAACATTAGAGGAGTTTCCAACTTACTACAAATCAGGATCTTCTACAAAGGCAAGCAACCAACGCACATAATCGATGGAAAAAATATATGAAATTTCCGTTGCATAGCTTTGTTTGCGCCAAAATTAGTCACAGACATCCAATTATCGATGAAAGCACCCGTTCAGAATCACAGATCACAACTGCAAGTATGTAGATAATACAAATATGAAGAACACCCAAAATAAAGTAAAGCAGTAGAAACACAAGATTTACAGTGGTTCGACATTATAGCCTACGTCCACTTTGAAGAGTTGTTGTTTTATTGATATAACTCGTTGGTTATAGAGGTTTACAACATTACAACTGAGTTACAACAATGATTTCGGCAGAGTATTGGCATAGGAGAGCAAAAACATCCCATTTTGAAGGCATTGGACTGCTATTTATAGGCGTAGATAGAAAATATCTCACCCAGATCTCGGAGGACTTCTTCTCTCACGTGGGTGGGCCTACGGATCAAGTTCAGGTGACTTCGACTCCATATAAGAGCAATATGAATGATATTCGTATCGATCAAGAATTGACCCTTTTTGGTTGAAATTGATCAGGTACACTCTTAGGCTAGATCCTTTAAAAATTTGGTGGCATTAGGGATTGTAGTTCTTGAGCTATGATCGATGTAAATTTGAATTTTCAATGTGCCTTCGACTTCGTATCGGCATGTGTTCGTATCGTTTTGTTCGCATCAATGCTTGAACATGCTGACCAAATGATGTTGCACCACATTTTAGGATTGATCCACTTTTTATGTCGAGTGACCGAGTCTCTCTTTTGATTGTGCCTCGTTCGAATGCATAGGTATGGGCTCATTTTCATCCATCAACCACACCTCACCTCGTATTGATAATTTCATATCGAGACCACTTCGTATCAATGCTTTATTAATTATTTCATATTTGTGACGATCTGAACTCGATGCCCGACAAACGACATCGAAATCCTCATCGTCGAAGCTTATAACAACATTAGATGTAAATAAACAGCGGAAAAAAATGGATATCATTGGTCATAACACAGATACACTTAGATACAATATCCATTACAACATCAATCACTAATACCAAAGTGATACACAAAAGATACAACAAAATGACCACTCCAAAGCGGAACAATAGAGACTTCAAAGAAAGAGCTTCCAACACACATCAACTTCGATAAGGACTTCAAAAACACCAAACTCCAAATGCTTCGAAAGATTTCCAAATCCAAAAGCTTTCCAAAATCTGACAGCTTACAAAAGACTTTCGAATCCAAGCTAGCTCCCAAAACACAGATAACCTGCTTCTAGGCTGCCCGTGTGGAAAATTGTAGGCACCCAAAGTTTAGAAAGGGAACAATAAACTCCGGATCAGTCATGTGACTGGTATGAGTAAACAAAAACATTTGGTTTGAACAAAGAAGTTAAAATGAAATTCGCAATGCTTTTTGAAAATGAAACTGCCATATGGCCTCCCGCCACACACACAATGCAAGCGCGCACTTGGAGGAGATTTCTCCTTATGAAAGTCAAAAATGCTTGATACGCGAAAACCATTTGGTATTATTATTAGTGCATAGTGTAGAAAACCTTTCGTAAATATAATATCAATCTTAGCCAGCATACAACATTCCGTCGTATGCCTACTATAGCTGCCATGTTCAATAGCAGGTTACCGCCACATTCCATGGTAGGTTATACAACTAAAACCGTACTGGACGCGTATTGTTTTTATGGATTTCCAACAAATGGTCAGGAAAAGGAACTTCCTACACCGAAATGGGTACGCGTCTGGAAGGACTCTCCCGAGAACCTAACCAGATCTCTACTAAGACAAGGCCGACGCTACCTCACGCTTTAACCAAGCTATAACATAGGTAGCTACCACACAAGTATGTCATCCTCGATCGTTACCGACCTTTATCCGAGGCACCTCTCAACCAACAACCATACAGCAATATGTATGTAGCAACCACATAGCTTAAATATCTGGGCTCTATACCATGATATCACCTTTTATCCAGAAGAAAATGGACATACCTTAGGGGTGCGACCCCTAAAAAACCTTGCCGCAACATTCATGTTTCGACCATTACCGGGTTGTGAGGCTCGACAAAGTCTCGTCCACAAAGCTACGCTTTTTCACAAAGCCATGCTTCGATCAACAAATGATCAGCAGCACTTCGTATGCAACATTACCAAATTAGGAATATATCACTAGTAACCATCAACTACATAACCTTTGAGCTCGTACGTCTTAGAGAAGGGTGTTAAGCTAAGAGAATAAATCTCCGCCACCAAACAGAAATGTATTTAATTGAAACCAGCTTTATATCTCAAAGTGTAACGTCAAACACACATCCATACAAGTCTGTTCCGGGTTCGAACAGAACATAAGGCACTTCACAAAGAAGCCCTTCAATCCGGGTATCCCCAATCCCGATCGGACTCCCCATCACATATAGATATCTCTATACCGTAGCTACTCAGTGCAGAGTCATTCGAGAGGTTATCCTATCATTCTAGAAGACACACGGTCTTCACCACCGTCTTCGAATGTTATCCATTTCGTTGTATCACTATTCGGAATGGGTTATATGACACAAAGGTCCTCTCCCGGCTAAACCGAATAGTGAGCGCAATATTTAAAACCATATGGATAATGGGATCTCAATTAAGTCACAACTTATTATCCAAAACCTTTCTTTCAAATGGTTTTAAACATATTACCATTTACAAATCTTTAAACAAAAAGATTTAATTCACAAAGTTCACCCAGTTTCACAAAGATCCATTTATGGATTTCAAAACAATTTCCATTTCAATTGGATTAACTCATTCAATCGTTAAATCAAAGATTTAAATTATAGCTTTCAAAACCTGTTTCCAAAGATTCATTCATAACTTGGAAACCCATTTCATTTCAAATTGAAATCTCTTTTACACAAATTGGAAATTCATTCCTTATGTGAAAGCTTCTATTATTTGAAAACAAATAGTTTTCATCTCGGAAAAATCCGATCACATTTATGCAAGTTAAAATCTTTGTGTTAAATTCTAATTCCCAAAACAACACCATTAAAATAGTTTAAAACCCATATAAACACATTTATAGCTTGTATAACCTTTTTACATCATAATTCTCAACATAGAATTCAATTTCAAATTTTGAATTCAAATTTAAATCGAATTTCAAAACTAAATCAGGTTATTCAAAAATAACTTTTATCCTTGAAATTCTTTTTCAAAAGCCTTTCACTTTAAACCCAATCCATTTCCAAAACCATTTGGATTCAAAAATTCAATTTTCAAAATTATTTTAAAAATCTTGACTTAACCGATTTCCATGTGAAATCCATATTTGTGTGTGTATAGTGTAGTCCAGGGGATTTTACACAATAGTGCAACGTCAATCCTCACAGATTCAATCGTATCAATATCGATAAGCGGTATAACCCATAACGCTTATCTTCATTCACAAATTCATAGATAAAGTAAATTTATCAAGCACAAAGATTCATCATTACGATTCGATGTGGGTTTCGGATAACCAACTAAAATCCGACTCCCTGTCGCATTGAAATTCAAATGTCGTTTTACGGGCCAAAGGATTTTCATATTCACACAACAGTATATTCATCACAGATATAATAGCTCAGCACAAAGCATTTCATATTACATAGGTCACAAGCACATAACAGATGTAACGCCCAGAATTTCTGTCATTTGAAATTCGTATATTTAATTGATTTTAAATATTAACAAGTAAAATTTGTAAGTCGAATAAATTATATCTCGAATATCTAGATTTAATTGGATAATTAAACCAATAATTTAATATTTGAAATTACAGAAAAATTGGAAATTGGGTTTAATGTGATTAAAATTTGATTTGTAAAGTAGTATTAAATCATATTGGAGTTAGAATGATGTTATGGAACTTTTAAAATTTAATTAAAAGTTAATTTGTGAAAATTGAATATTTTAATATTTAATTGACGAGTAAAAATAGTCATTTTTCAAATAGACTCGGATTTTGACGAAACTAATTTCATCGGATCCGTAATGTTATATTATTGTAAGATTTCAAATTTCGTGTCAATCGGATTTACGGTTTGTCCAGGGCAAGCTAAAACGCACCAAAATCGGTTTAACTGAATTTTAAATTTAAATAGTCGATTTGAAAACCTATCTTTCAAATATGATCGAATTGGCTCCTGATATATATTCCATTGCATTCGGAATGGGGGTAAAACATTATAAACGCCAGGCAGCACGCTTCGTTTCGAGTTCGGGAAAAATTCGGGTGAATAGTGCGTGAGTATTTTCTATATAACACTACGCCATAAATGCCCTTCTGCAACACAAAACAAATGTTGGCTCAGGCCCGAAAAATGTTGCCATAGGTCTATGGCAACACTTTTAGGGTGATGCAATTTTTGCCGTTGCCTTAGACCTCAAAGGCAACATTTGACTATCTAAGGCAACATAAGTAATATTGTTGCAATAGAACCCTATTTGGGTCTATGGCAACACCCATAGGTATCTGTAGCAACATTTCAAAATTGTTGCTATAGATATTAACTTTCTGAAGTTGTGGAGCCCACAATGTAGAGCATATTTGATTTTTTAATAGAAATAAATATTTATTTAATAAAATGCTATTGCACAGAATTCGATATTTAAACAGTAATTTATTTAAATAAATATTTTATTTCAACATTTGAAATAGTACAAATTCCTGACTCCACTATTTTACAATTCAATGATATATAACACTGATATTCACATATACAGATATTCCTCACTACATCACTCAGTTCACTCATTACATATGCAGTTTCAATTTATACGTACACCGACGCTGACAAATACAGACACCAACAGCTGCAACATCACATTTTCCATCATGATACGTATCTTTTATGTATTGCACGACTTCGAGAGCTTTTGCTCTTTCTTGTATAGAAGATTTCGAACCATTGAACTGAAATATCTTAGTCTTTGTATCCAAAATATATATGTCGTCATGTCCCAGAGAAGTTCTAGCAAAAGGAACCTAAAAACAATGGCTCTAATGCAATAAGTTTTTGCAATAAAAATAACACAAAGTCTATCAGGGCAACATGATAAAAGTTACCTCCTCGACATGGACCATGAGCTTTCCCCTACAAACAAATAGCCATGTTTCATGCTCATCCTCATTAACTTCAACATGTTTGAATCCAGAAGCAACACCGCCTGGTTGTGGAATAATGCATGGTTTAAAATACGATAGACAAGAGAAGCTGAGGGAAAAAAAGAATCTGGTGCATACCTGAAAGTAACATGCGGAGGAAGTGATTTCAGTTAGTTCACTGTAGAATCCTGCAATAGAAAAGTCTGCCTACATTTTCTTTTCTTTATAGCACATGGGCGAGTGGGTCAATATCTAAATACCAGAGGCTGACTACCATTCACTTGTACACTAATGTATGGAACACAATCAAAATATGGTTTGTATTCTTAAGAAACCAAACCTGTTAATCAACATAAAATATTTCAAACGACAAATGCCACAACCTGTTAATCAACATTATGGTCATTTCTAATCATTGGTTTCCAGTCAAGAAAGATTTACCACATTTGCCTCATGAATACATTCTATGAAATGCAAACTGCTAAGCTACCGGGTATTAAGAAATTACAATCATTAGTACATCCTATGAAATTCTAAAAATTCTAAAAATGCAAACTGCTAAGCTACCAGTCGAGAATGGAGTAGCAGTTTACACTTCATAATCACACTCAAAAGCTAACCTTAAGATGCTCAGGTACAACATATAATTCATCCACCGGATCATTGTCCTCTTTATTCCTGACTCAACATTCTTACCTCTCTTTTTTGCCAATTCTTGTTCCACATACTTCAACCTTGTAGATATACAATAGTAGAGGTAAGTAGACGCTGTTTAGGGAAAAAGATTTTTCATTTTCATTCAAATTCGACTGTTTGGCTACATCTGTTGATAAAATAGAGTTCCATCAAAGTACATACAAAATCACCCCAGCTTTTGAAGTTCGACATGTATCTTACATTTCAGTTAAAATTTACTAAATATATCTAACAAACTTAAGGTTAGATATATATCTAACAAACTAAATATATAAGTTGAGCCTGAATACCAAATTTGACTGTACAACAAAACTAGTATCCATCAAGAATCTGAACTCATTTGGATACATATTTTATAAAATGAATTTTTATCTTAGGAGTTGCAAAACATCCAAATTTAATAAGCTAACATATTCCCAAGCTTCAAAAACTGAAGAAGAAATAATCAAAAAGAACAAATAATATTAAAAAACAAACCAGAAGCCTTCATATACAAAACAGATTGCTGCTGAGAAGATGCTTGAGTCTGAGATACTGAATTTGAAGATGACGCCCTTGATTTTGCTTCTAGATCTGAAACACAACATTCGTTGTCTGTTGTTAATTTCGCTTCTAGACCGAACGATGGCACTGCGAGCCACTATGGATCTGAAACATAGCATCACCGGCCAGTGGCATCGTAATCTCAGTAGTATCCAAGCCTCTATCTCGGCAATCTTCAGCAAACTTTCCAAGCACTGAACGCAACATGAAGCAGCAGGAGACTTCATCAGTCAGACTTGCGAATCCCCAAAGAAGATGAATCGCGAATTGGAACTTGATACTTGATTTATTCTAATCGCCTGAAATCATCTTCCATCTCCATGCGAATTGATTTGAGAATTATGAATTGATTCTAATCGCGAATTGGAAGTATGAAATTGCAGGATTTCGTGAATTTGCTTTTTGATTTGAGAATTATGAATTGAAAACTGAAAGGGGATCTACAACAACATACGTGGGAAAACGAAAATTTGGTAAAAAGTGCAGCGGTGATCCATTTTAACAGTCGGATTAAATATAGATCGTTGGATCATATTCACGCGGATTGCTAATTTTATTAATTTTTTAATTTGAATACAGCTATAGCTACTGCAACATTTTGCTGATATCTATGCTAACACCTTAAAGCGTGTGTTGCAATAGACAAAAATCAGCATACCTATCGCAACATTTTAGCTGGCAACACCTTGCAAATCTGTTGCAGAAGGCCATCTATGGCGTAGTGTAAGGACCTCATTTATTTCATTTTGCATCAAAACCGAGCAAGGTTTCAGGCCGCCACCCTTTAATTTCAATGGCCGAAATGTATCTTCGTTCTTCTTCAATTATCTTCCAATCCACACGTTAATTCAAGAAATCTTCAACTACAAAGTCGTAGATCATCACGAGATCTTTGAAACCAACGGTCAAAATCGTAAATGGAGCTACGGATTGACGGCAAATCGTGCTTGAGTGGCTGATGTTGACGCAAGATTTTCTAGGCAGGGGAGCGACCGAGTTCATCGGCACTATGGCCGTGGGTAAGGCTCGGTCGTGGCTTCGAAATGGATGTAGTTGATCGACTTAAAATCGATAGTATATGGCGCGAGCATTAGGGTTTTGCGGCGGCTTCTATGGGTTTTCATTCGTGTTTTACTGATGGGGGGAGAAGGTGGAAGGGGCGGCCGAGATCTGGAGGAATGGAAATCAACGCTCTGAATGAATAGGGTTTGAAAATTAAAAAGAAATTGTAAATTTATATATTATATAATTCGTTCAATCTTTAAAATAGCATAACTTTTTCATACGAGGTCCGTTTCGCACGACGAATTGCGTCGGGTTCGTATGGACGAAAACTACGCGATGGAGCTGGATTGGAGTTGATTGGAGCTAGTATGAATTTTGGTTAAAATTAAACGCGCGTCTAATTTTATTCGAAATAAAACACTGCAACTGTTATTTGAAACAAGATGAGAACTTCTCACTCAATCGAATTTGTTTCGATTTAAATTTTTAATAGTTAGATTTAAAATTGCTTGATTGTGTGATTGAATGATAAATTGCTATTTGTTGTATTGAAATAGACCTTATACGCTGCATATTAAACGGAGGTTATTATAATAAACACATATACCGTGATATTCCACCATGAAGTGGAATTGGTATTATATATGTACTTGGAGTTGGTTTTCCCGTATTATATAGCGGATGAGACCCTATTGCGCCACATAATAGCGGATAATATTTTATATAAACCCATGTACCGCGACATCCCATCTTGAAACGGGATTGGTATTGTGCTAACATCTGTGGATGCAGGAAAACAGGTTGGAGGGATCCAACTGGATTCCTCAACAGTATTGATTTATTTACAGATATTTGCGTTATATTCTATTATCATATTGATATATGATGTTCGGATGCCGTGGTTGATGTATTGGTACTGTTGCAGCATTGGGCCTATTTTTGGACTTTTAAAAATGATAAAGTAACGATTTCGAATTTAAAAGGATTTTCAAGTGATTTTTGAAAGTATACATTTTATTGAATTTTGGAATTGATTCATTTTAAATAAATAAACGTTATAATTTTTATGTTATAAAAATTTTGATTTTGTGAAATATAACCGAAAGGTGATTTTTCAAATAAGTAGTTGATTAATTTATAAAATAATTTAAATGGTGATTTTTGAATTTATTATAAAAGCTTTAATATATAAGATTTATAAAATTGGATTTTTATAAATCAAAGTGATGGAATTATAAAGGAGTTTTAAAGACGTTTTAAAATGATGTTATAAATGGATTTTATAAAAGAATAGGATCTACGATTTGGGAAGTTATAAAATGAATGAATTTGTAAATAGAGAATTATAAGTAATTTGCTTATAATTTGGATTTTGGCGTGTAAATGGGATATGGATAGAATTTTTTAATAAAGTGATTTTATAAGTTGAAGTTGTTATAAAATATAGATGGAATTTATAAACATTGTTTTATAAATCCGAAATCGACTTATTTTGATAAGTTAATTATTATAGCTTATTAAAGGAGATATATCCCCGATTTTGGACAGTGGATAATCCTTTAAAATAAAATGTGTAGAAATGTTGAATTTGGTTAACGAAGTATATTCACGATTTTAGACAATGAATAATATATTAAAGAAATGTTTTGGGGAAGTGACATTTTAAATAGAATTAAAAGATTTAAAAATGTTTTAAACGTATTAAGTATCGAAACCATAGATTTCAACATTCATTGTTGAAATAGACGTTTTCGAGAAATAAGGAAATGGTGGACTATAACACTGTCGTTGTAGTAAATGATTTTCGAAAGGAAATGTTTTATATAGTATTGGGATTTATATACCTATCTTAATTTTGAATCCCTATACTAGTGATTTTGGGTTGTCGTAACGATGTTTTACGCAACATTCGTTTTGACTCAAATGAATGTGTTTAAGAGAATGTTTTCCTTAAAGAATAAAATATATACTTAATTGTGATTTAAGTGTATTGTATATTTTCCAAAAGTTGAAAATAAATAGATTTGTGAGTTACTTATTATTAAATAAGCATGGAAATGTTTTCCAATATGAAGTGAAATGTTTTGAGATTATATCTTTTGAAGATAAATTGAAAGTGAATATTTGAAATCGATTTGAAAATCATATATCAGTGGATTTTTGAAAATTTAAATTCACCATGGAATTTATAAAGGAAAGGGAAATTTGTTTAAAAATAAACATTGATTTATTTTTTTGAAGTGTACAAATAAATTTACGGATTTGGAACATAAATTTAAGGTAAATCGGTAAGGATTTATTTAATTGGTTTAAATGAACCATTTTGAAATGAAAGTGTATTCTCCTTGGAAAGCCGAGTATATTTCCAAAGTAGCTTTTAAAGTATAAATAAAAAAGTTCTAAAGTAGTTTTAAAAGAATATTTGGAGAAAACATTTTCTTAAGTTATTTCGAAATCCAATAAATAAAGATTTATTGAATTGATTTAAAGAAATGATTATTTCTAAGATTTAATCAATATATGTTTTAGAAAATAGTTATTTAAAATAGTTATACTCTATCTACTAATTTTATTTCAAAAATTAGTTTGGACTTAAGTTATATGTAATATTGGTATAATATTTTTATAACTAATATTTTAAGTAAAGTGTTTAAAGAAAAATAGTTTTATTTCAAAGTGTTTTCTCGATATATTTTGGGTAAGTGTTATAAATTATTTTAAAGTATTTAAACTCGGCGGATTTCCAGTGAAAATGAATAAATATTCGAAAGTGTTTCCACGTAAGGAAAATGATTTGAAATTTGTTTTCAAAAGTTGTAAAGGTGAAAAGTGATTTGAAATTTGTTTTCAAATGGTTGAAGTGTGGAAAATATATTTTGTAAAGATATTGTTGGAAAATAAATAATTTGGAAAATTATTTGAAATCTGGTGATGTTGTGCATATCTATTGATAGTTAAATAACCGACTATCAATATTTACCTTTAAATGGGTATTTGTTGTGATTTGCTTGAATTTGAATGCTACACTTATTCTAAAATAAGCGCTCGCTATTCGGTTTAGCCGGGAGAAGGCCTTTGGGTCATGAATCCCATTCCGAATAGTGATACGTCATAATGGATAGCATTTGAAGACCAGTGTTGAAGATCAGATATTTTCGAAAACGGAAGGATTACCGTCGAATGTCTCTGCTTCGGCTGATCACCGATATAGTGATTTTATCGCCCTTTGTGATGGGAAGTCCGGTCGTGATTAGTGAATATCCGGATTGCAAGGGCTTCTTTGGAAGTGCCTTCGGTTCCGTTCGATCCCGAAACGGACTTGTATGGATGTGTGTCTGACGTTACAAATTGAGATGTAAAGCTGGTTTCTATCAAATACATTTCTGTTAGTGGCGGAGAATTTATTCTCTTAGCTTAACACCCTTCTCTAAGACGTACGAGCTCAGAGGTTATGTAGTTGATGGTTACTAGTGATATATCCCCAATTTGTTAACGTGGCATGCTAAGTGCTGTGATCGTTTGTTGATCAAAGCATAGCTTTTTCGAAAAAGCGTATCTTTGTGGACGAGACTTCGTCGGACCTAACACCCCGGTAATGGCCAAAACAGGAAAGATGCAGCAAGGTTATAGGGAGTAGCGCCCCTTAGGGTATGTGCATTTCCTTCTGGATAGAAGTGGTATCATGGTACGAAGCCCAGATATTTAACTTATGTGGATGTCGCAAATATATATGACTTTGTGATTGATGTTGGTTGAGGATCCTCGGATAAAGGTTGTTTACAACCGGGGGATGGCATACTCGTGTCAGTAGTTACCTACTTTTGCAGAGGTAACCCAACCTTCTGTTGGCAGAGATCCGGTTAGGTTCTCGAGGCGTCCCGCCAGAGGCGTTCCTATGTGGCAATAGGAAGTTCCTTAGCCTGGCAATGTGTTGGAAAATCCAAAGAAACAATACGAGCCCTGTACAGTTTTAGTTATATAACCTGCCATTTACTTATGGTGGCGCCCCACTGTTTAGATGGTAGCTATAGTAGGCATGCGATAATGGTCGTATGTTGGCTAAGATTTATATTATACTTTCGAAATGTTTTCCTACACTTTGCACTTATAGTAATAATATCAAAGAAATTTGGGTATCAAGCATGTTTGACTATCATAAGGAGAAATCTCATCTGATTCTGTGTTTGCATTGTGTGTGTGTGTGCGGGAAGCCTTATGGTAGTTACATTTTCTAAAAGCATTGTGGATCTATTTTAAAATATTTCTTTGTTTATTTTTAAAGATAAACTGTTTTAAGTTCTCACACCAGTCCCATGACTGACCTGGAGTTTATTGTTTCCTTCCTAAACTCTGGGTGCCCCTCATTTTCCACATGGGCAGTCTAGAGTCAGGTTATCAGGTCATTCTTGAATTTAGGAGCTGCTGTAGAGATCTAGAGGCAAGCTGGATGGCGTAGCGTATCACTTGTATATAGTATTTCTTTTCCGTCGTTTGTTGTTGTAAACTCTGATGATGTAATGTAATGTGATGTGATGTAATAACAGATATGATTCTTTGTTTTAAAAATTATTCATTGTTATATTATATGTTATTCCGCTGCATTGTGAGATTCTGATATTGTTCTGTTGCTTCTTATTTCTTTCTTCTTCTACGTCTTCTTCTTTAACCCTAACAATTCGGTTTTCCGGCCTTCGATTGCTCGGCAGTTGATACAGTGGACGTATTAATGTCGATTTTCGAAAGTCAAAAATTCCGTTTGTTACAATGTGGTATCGGAGCATTTGGTTAAGCGACAACCTTGGCTCTGTTGGGTGTTACTCATTAGAGATAGAGTCAGCAGTACTCTAGAATGAGTGTGAGTGTAATAATAGATATGACCGTGTATTTGTTAGTGAATATAAAAAAATTGTTTTATATTTTATTGATTGGTTTGTTGAGTGGTATATGGATTTTGATAAATACGAGTAATTAACGTTATTGATAGGAATCTCTAAACACTTGTAAAGAACAAATTCGACACGATATCGTTTTAAAATAGGGTAAATGAAATAATTTTACCTAAATTATTTTCGCATATAAAGGAGAGAATTTTTTTTTTGAATTATTATAATCTATGACTGCTTGGTTGCTAGAAAGTGATGATATTAAATTATTATCATTAATGTTGAAAAAGAAATTGAAATCGTAACTCCAAAGTTAAGAAATAAATTCACATACAAATAAAACTGGAGAATATAAATTGTAAATGTGATTTGTAATTTGAAGTAAAATTCCAGAGGAATATTTGAAAATGTTTTGAAAGGGTTTGCAATTTGGAAAATATTAAATTCCTTTTTGAGTTTGGAAATGGTTTTCAAGGGTTTTAGAAAATTGTTTTGAAGGAAAAAAATGTTTTTGGAGGGATAAAAGCTCTAAACTCTTTTCGGTCGCTGGAAAATAACATCGGTGATGACTGTAGCATCATCGGTGTTTATTTTCGGGTTTACAAAAGAGGGATTGTTGCCATGTTGTTTGTAATGGAAGTTTTTTGGAAAATTTGGGTTTGGGTTTTGAAATTCAAAGGATAATTTGAATTGGTTTCAAAAAAAAAATTGTTTTGAAATGTTGGAAAGACTCTGGAATCTGATAAAAATAGTTATGGAATAAAATTTATTGAGTTGAAAATAAATTTAGGGTAGAAACTAAATGTTGAAATTCATCTTGAAATTGAAAGTAAATTGAAAATTTGTCAAGTTGGATCAAATTAAGCTAAGTATTAAAATAAAAGTAGTAAGTAAAACTAGTTGAAGAAATGACAAATTTAATGTGTTGAAATGAATTGAATTCAACATTTATAAATAAAGGGTAAATTAAATTCACATGGAATTTAAAATACATTTTAAATATAAGTGGTTATAAACCGAAATATTGAATTGAATTGTGTTTGGGAACAAACAAAAGAATAAAAACTGAAATTGAAAACTTAATATCGAAAACCAATTTGAATTGTGCGAGATGAAATGAGTTAGAACTAGTAATGAATTAGTAAAAGTAACTAATTTAAAATAGCAAGATGAATGATTTGTGAATGAAAAATAATTGATAAAATTCAATATTCAGAAGGTAAATTGAATCCAAATAGAATTGAAATTGTAAATTGAATTCAAATGAAATTGATAATGTGAGATTGAATGAAAATGGATATTATGGTTAGCAGATTATACAGGTGGATTAAAGGTATGTATTTGAATTGCTCGACAAAAGGTATGTATTTGAATTTAAGTATGAAATTTGATGATTTTCTTGTCCAGCCACTTGACCTTTTCTTTTCTTTTTGAAATCTGGGGGCCATGGTGCCATTTTCGTAGTCGTACCGAGCTAGCCGCGCGAAGGAGACACTGGCGAAATTTTTTGAAAATTTAAGGCGTTAGAATAATTTTGAGAAAATTGGAAATTTTTGAAAACTATAACTTTAATTTTGGAGTGAAAAGTTAAACGATATAGTTGGTTTTGAAAAGATAACTAAGTATGATTTGAAAACTTAGTAAAGTTATTATAAGAAGCTTAACTATGGATTTTGAAAAAGTTAAAATGTTTAAAAGAATTTGAAATTTAATTTGAACAAATGGTTTTGAAAAGTTAATGGATTTCAAGGCTTTTTCTTACTTGGCAATTTCGAGGACGAAATTCTTTTAAGCGGGGAAGTTTGTAACGACCCAGAATTTCTGTCATTTGAAATTCGTATATTTAATTGATTTTAAATACTAACAAGTAAAATTTGTAGTCGAATAAATTATATCTCGAATATCTAGATTTAATTGGATAATTAAATCGATAATTTAATATTTGAAATTATAGAAAAAAATTGAAAATTGGGTTTAATGTGATTAAAATTTGATTTGTAAAGTAGTATTAAATCATATTGGAGTTAGAATGATGTTATGGAACTTTTAAAATTTAATTAAAAGTTAATTTGTGGAAATTGAATATTTTAATATTTAATTGACGAGTAAAAGTAGTCATTTTTCAAACAGTCTCGAATTTCGACGAAACTAGTTTCATCGGATCCGTAATGTTATATTATTATAAGATTGCAAATTTCGTGTCAATCGGATTTACGGTTTGTCTGGGGCAAGCTAAAACGCACCGAAATCGGTTTAAGTGAATTTTAAATTTAAATAGTCGATTTGAAAACCTATCTTCCAAATAGATCGAATTGGCTACCGATATATATTCCATTGCGTTCGGAATGGGGGTAAAACATTATAAACGCCAGGCGGCATGCTTCGTTTCGACTTCGGGAAAAATCGGGTGAATAGTGCGCGAATATTTTCTATATAAGGACCTCATTTATTTCATTTTGCATCAAAACCGAGCTAGGGTTTCAGGCCGACACCCTTTAATTTCAATGGCTGAAACGTATCTTCGTTCTTCTTCAATTATCTTCCAATCCACACGTTAATTCAAGAAACTTTCAACTACAAAGTCGTAGATCATCGCGAGTTCTTTGAAACCAACGATCAAGATCGTAAATGGAGCTATGGATTGACGGCAAATCGTGCTTGAATGGCCGATGTTCACGCACGATTTTCTAGGCAGGGAAGCGACTGAGTTCATCGGCGTTGTGGCCGTGGGTAGGGCTCGGCCGTGGCTTCAAAGTGGACGTAGTTGATCGACCTAAAATCGATCATATATGGCACGAGCATTAGGGTTTTGCGGCGGCTTCTATGGGTTTTTTCGCGTTTTACTGATGGGGGGAGAAGATGGAAGGTGCGGTTGAGATCTGAGGAAAGAAATCAACGGCTCTGATTGAATAGGGTTTGAAAATTAACAAGTAATTGTAAATTTATATATTATATAATTCGTTCAATCTTTAAAATAGCATAACCTTTTCATACGAGGTCCGTTTGGCACGAAATGAATTGCGTTGGGTACGTATTGACGAATACTACGCGATGGAGCTAGATTGGAGTTGATTGGAGATAGTGTGAATTTTGGGTAAAAGTAAACGCGCGTTTAATTTTATTCGAAATAAAACACAACAAGTGTTATTTGAAACAAGGTGAGAACTTCTCACTCAATCGAATTTGTTTCGATTTAAATTTTTAATAGTTAGATTTAAAATTGCTTGATGGTGTGATTGAATGATAAATTGCTATTTGTTGTATTGAAATAGACCTTATACGCCGCATATTAAGCAGAGGATATTATATTAAACACATATACCGCGATATTCCACCTTGAAGTGGAATTGGTATTATATATCTACTTGGAGTAGATTTTCCAGCATTATATAGCAGATGAGACCTTATTGCGCCACATAATAGCGGATAATATTTATATAAATCCATGTACCGCAATATCCCGTCTTGAAATGGAATTTGTATTGTGCTAGCATCTGTGGATGCAGGAAAACAGGTTGGAGGGATCCAACTGGATTCCTCAACAGCATTGATTTACTTACAGATATTTGTGATATATTCGGTTATCATATTGATATATGATGTTCGGATGTCGTGGTTGATGTATTGGTGCTTTGCAGCATTGGGCCTATTTTTGGAGTTTTAAAAATGATAAAGTAACGATTTCGAATTTAAAAGGATTTTCAAGTGATTTTTGAAAGTATACATTTATTGAATTTTGGAATTGATTCATTTTAATAAATAAACGTTATAATTTTTATGTTATAAAAATTATGATTTTTGTGAAATATAACCGAAAGGTGATTTTTGAAATAAGTAGTTGATTAATTTATAAACTAATTTAAATGGTGATTTTTGAATTTATTATAAAAGCTTTAATATATAAGATTTATAAAATTGGATTTTTATAAATCAAAGTGATGGAATTATAAAGGAGTTTTAAAGACGTTTTAAAATGATGTTATAAATGGAATTTATAAAAGAATAGGATCTACGATTTGTGAAGTTGTAAAATGAATGAATTTGTAAATAGAGAATTATAAGTAATTTGCTTATAATTTGGATTTTGGTGTGTAAACGGGATATGGATAGAAGTTGTTAATAAAGTGAATTTATAAGTTAAAGTTGTTATAAAATATAAATGGACTTTATAACATTGTTTTATAAATCCGAAATTGACTTTTTTTTTATAATTTAATTATTATAGCTTATTAAAGGAGATATATCCACGATTTTGGACAGTGGATAATCCTTTAAAATAAAATGTGTAGAAATGTTTTGAATTTGGTTAACGAAGTATATTCACGATTTTGGACAATGAATAATATATTAAAGAAATGTTTTGGGGAAGTGATATTTTAAATAGGATTAAAACGATTTAAAGATGTTTTAAAATGTATTAAGTATCGAAACCATAGATTTCAACATTCATTGTTGAAATAGACGTTTTCGAGAAATAAGGAAATGGTGGACTATAACACTGTTGTTATAGTAAATGATTTTCGAAAGGAAATGTTTTATATAGTATTGGGCTTTATATATCTATCTTAATTTCGAAACCCTATACTAATGATTTTGGGTTGTCGTAATGATGTTTTACGCAACATTCGTTTTGACTCAAATGAATGTGTTTAAGAGAATGTTTTCTTAAAGAATAAAATATATACTTAAATGTGATTTAAGTATATTGAATATTTTCCAAATGTTGAAAATAAATAGATTTGTGAATTACTTATTATTAAATAAGTATGGAAATGTTTTCCAATATGAAGTGAAATGTTTTGAGATTGTATCTTTTAAAGATAAATTGAAAGTGAATATTTGAAATCGGTTTGAAAATCATATATCAGTGATATTCGAAAATTTAAATTCACCATGGAATTTATAAAGGAAAAGGAATTTTGTTTAAAAATAAACATTGATTTATTTTTTTGAAGTGTGGAATAAATTTACGGATTTGGAACGTAAATTTAAGATAAATCGGTAAGGATTTATTTAACTGGTTTAAATGAACCATTTTGAAATGAAAGTGTATTCTCCCTGGAAAGCCGAGTATATTTCCAGAGTAGCTTTTAAAGTATAAATAAAAAAGTTCTAAAGTAGTTTTAAAAGAATATTTTGGAGAAAACATTTTCTTAAGTTATTTTGAAATCCTTTAGGTAAAGATTTATTGAATTGATTTAAAGAAATGATTATTTCTAAGATTTAATCAATAATTGTTTTAAAAAATAGTTATTTAAAATAGTTATACTCTATCTACTAATTTTATTTCGAAAATTAGTTTGGACTTAAGTTATATGTAATATTGGTATAATATTTTTATAACTAATATTTTAAGTAAAGTGTTTAAAGAAAAATAGTTTTATTTCAAAGTGTTTTCCTGATATATTTTGGATAAGTGTTATAAATTATTTTAAAGTATTTGAACTCAATAGATTTCCAGTGAAAATGAATAAATATTTGAAAGTGTTTCCGCGTAAGGAAAATGGTTTGAAATTTGTTTTCAAAAGTTGTAAAGGTGAAAAGTGATTTGAAATTTGTTTTCAAATGGTTGAAGTGTGAAAAAATATATCTTGTAAAGATATTTTTGAAAAATAAATAATTTGTGAAATTATTTGAAATCTGGTGATGTTGTGCATATCTATTGATAGTTAAATAACCGACTATCAATATTTACCTTTAAATGGGTATCTGTTGTGATTTGCTTGAAGTTGAATGCTACACTTATTTTAAAATAAACGCTCGTTATTCGGTTTAGCCGGGAGAAGACCTATGGGTCATGAATCCCATTCTGAACAGTGATACGTCGTAATGGATAGCATTTGAAGACCGGTGTTGAAGACCGGATATTTTCGAAAATGGACGGATTACCGTCTAATGTCTTTACATCGGCTGATCTCCGATATAGAGATTTTATCGCTTTTTGTGATGGGAAGTCCGGTCGTGATTAGTGAATATCCGGATTCCAAGGGCTTCTTTGGAAGTGCCTTCAATTCCGTTCGATCCCAGAACGGACTTGTATGGATGTGTGTATGACGTTACAAATTGATATGTAAAGCTGGTTTCTATCAAATACATTTCTGTTAGTGGAGGAGAATTTATTCTCTTAGCTTAACATCCTTCTCTGAGACGTACGAGATCAGAGGTTATGTAGTTGATGGTTACTAGTGATATATTTCCAGTTTGGTAACGTGGCATGCTAAGCGCTGCTGATCATTTGTTGATCAAAGCATAGCTTTTGTGAAAAAGCGTATCTTTGTGGACGAGACTTCGTCGGACCTCACACCCTGGTAATGGTCAAAACAGGAAAGATGCAGCAAGGTTATAGGGAGTAGCGCCCCTTAGGCCATGTGCATTTCCTTCTGGATAGAAGTGGTATCATGGTATGGAGCGCAAATATTTAACTTATGTGGATGTCGCAAATATATATGACTTTGTGATTGATGTTGGTTGAGGATCCTCGGATAAAGGTTCAACCGGGGGATGGCATACTCGTGTCAGTAGTTACCTACTTTTGCAGAGGTAACCCGACCTTGTGTTGCAGAGATCCGGTTAGGTTCTCGGGGCGTCCCGCCAAAGGGGTTCCCATATGGCAATAGGAAGTTCCTAAGCCTGACCATTTGTTGGAAAATCCAAAGAAACAATACGAGCCCTGTGCAGTTTTAGTTGTATAACCTGCCATTTACTCATGGTGGCGCCCCACTGTTTAGATGGTAGCTATAGTAGGCATATGATAATGGTCGTATGTTGGCTAAGATTTATATTATACTTTCGAAATGTTTTCCTACACTTTGCACTTATAGTAATAATATCAAAGAAATTTGCATATCAAGCATGTTTGACTATCATAAGGATAAATCCCTTCCGATTCTGCGTTTGCATTGTGTGTGTGTGCGGGAGGCCTTATGGTAGTTACAGTTTCTAAAAGCATTGCGGATCTATTTTAAAATATGTCTTTGTTTATTTTTAAAGATAAACTGTTTTAAGTTCTCACACCAGTCCCATGACTGACCTGGAGTTTATTGTTTCCTTCCTAAACTCTAGGTGCCCATCATTTTCCACACGGGCAGTCTAGAGTCAGGTTATCAGGTCATTCTGGAATTCAGGAGCTGCTGTAGAGATCTGGAGGCAAGCTGGGTGGCGTAGTGTATCACTTGTATGTAGTATTTCTTTTCCGCTGTTTGTTGTTGTTGTAAACTCTGATAATGTTATGTAATGTGATGTAATGTAATAATAGATATGATTCTTTGTTTTAAATATTATTCATTGATATATTATATTTTATTCCGCTGCGATTGTGAGATTCTGATATTGTTCTGTTGCTTCTTCTTTCTTTCTTCTTCTACCTCTTCTTCTTTAACCCTGACAATTCGGTTTTCCGGCCTTCGATTGCTCGGTAGTTGATACAGTGGATGTATTAATATGGATTTTCGAAAGTCGAAAATTCCGTTTGTTACAACAGAGATATTAATCCAATACACAACATTCAATAGTAATCAATCATGTTTAATTAAGATGGATAAACTATGTGGTTTAAATTAATTAACCACCTAATTACTTTCATTAATTAATTAATTAATGATTCTCTAATTACTTCATTAATTAATTACTTCTTTAATTAACTTTCACATTAATTATATTAATTAATCCTTTAATTAATAACATCAAGTGATTACCCTTAATCACTTCCATTTAATTACTTCCATAAGTAATTTCCCATTAATTACTTCCACAAGTAATTATACACTAATTACTACCATAAGTAATTTCTCTTTTCTTAATTATATTAAGTATTTATCTATTAATTACTTCACTAATTAATTACTCATAATTAATTCATTAGTGATTATCTTTAATTAATTACACTAATTAATTAACCTAAATTTAATTACATTAATTAGTTAACCAATTAATAAATCATTCAATCCCTAATTATTTACTTCAATAAACCAATTTAGAAACTAATTATATATTTGAAATATAATTTTGCTTTAAAACAATTCAAACCCTTGATTTTTTAATATATTTAAAATCTTTGAAAATAGTTTTCAAACGTGTTTAATTAAATTAAACAATTATTTATCTTTGAAATAATTATCATATCCTTTAAACTTATCTATTTAAAATAAATTTGATATCTAATTAAACATTATTTTATAATTACTTCGAATGTAACTTTATAACTTGAAACATTCTTATTTAAAGCTTGTTTGAATTTCTTGAAAACTTTGATCTAATATATTAAATCGAAAACACTTTTAGATTTAAAATTCAAAATTAATTTAGTTAATTACTTTTAAAGTCAACAACCTTGAACATTTTAAAATTGAAAATATATTCAATTAAACACTCTTGAAAACTTGATTTCCTTATTCAAAATTTTGCCATTAAATTTTGAAACATTTGTAAACTCAAGCTCTTGTTTTAAAATCCTGGAACACTTCTTTTTTTTACAAATAATTACTATCACCTAAAACCAGATTATCACTTGCATAACTCGAGTTCGAACACCAAAACATCACGAGCCTGCCCCAAGTCTTCCACCTACCTCAAAAAGCTTCGAATCATATGAGAGAAAAATCAAGGAAAACCCCGTGCCCACATCTTCGTTCCTAAACCAGAACTTCACCTGACACAAAACGTGCATGTGCACTTGCACGGCCACCCAACGCCGCTCCGACCATCCTCCAACCTGCGACCACGTCACCAACGACTTCGATGACCCAATGAAAACAACCAGCAAACTAATACAACTGCAAATCAAAATTTCCATCCTCGTTTGAAATCTCAAGCAAAGTTCGACCCAACAAAACTCTCTCCACTGATGATGTCGTCAACTAGAAACTCCATAATTCCTTCCAGAGCACCCACGCATCACCACGCCGCCATCCCCCATGACCGATGACTTCCGGTCTCCACTAGCCTTCCTAATTGCCTCGCGAACGTCGTCGATGAAATCGAACACTTAAACCCTATTTCGATCTCATCAGGCCACCTCAACAATTTATAAAATCATTGGATATTTTTCAGGTGATCTCCAACCTTCGACCATGCTCTGACAGCAATCTCGAGAATTAACGTTTCCCCGATCACCGGAATTTCGCAAAAATGACAATGTCATTCATCCTCAAGTTTCACCAAGGATACATTGTTAAAAAATTTGATTTTTGCTTTAACAATCATGGATTTTTGAAACGTTTCAAATCATATAATTGGAAACAAGAATTATGATAAGCAAATTTCAACATAATTTGGGTTTGCCTGTTGCTTTTAAATTTCCAAAAAAACTTACCTTAAATGCACTCAAATATATTTTAAAACTTCAACCCAAAGCTAAACAAACAAATTTTGTTCAGATCATAAGGTCAGATAAGGATCAAACAAAGAGGAACTGAAATTTTAACAGGTTTAAGCAACCTTGGAACGAACAGGGGCAAATGTGCCTGTAGCTTGAGCATGCATATTTTTCCCAGCATATAACCATATATAGATTTGCATGCATGTTAATATTTCACAATTAATTTCAAACATCATCACAAAACAACGCTTAAAGCTTCAGATTCTTAAGGGTTTACTCACCTCGAATTGAAGAACAGAGAGATGAATTTGAATCCCTTTTGAAAACTGAATTCTTGAATTTGAAAATCGGGTGTTGAACTTGAAACTGAAATCTAAATTTAGTTGTTGTTTGCTTTTACATATTTTTGAGCTTTGAACTTTAATTTCCAGATTTGAGATAATTTCCAAGCTTAGGCTTGTAAATTGAAGATGGTGTTTGAATTTCCAGATTTTACTTTGTTTTTGCTTGCTGATCTTTCTTTTTTTGAACTGTGTTTGAAGTTTTAGCTTTTTGATTTTGAATTTATACTTTGTTTTTCTTTTCTTTTCAGATTTGAGGTTTCTTTCTTCTTTTGTTTTGAATGCTTGAAATAAAAATAGAAAAGAGTATGATAGTTTATTTTTCTTATTCTTTAAATACAAAAATGGAAGGAATATTTAAAAGATGACACTTGTTACTTTTTTGTTTTATTTTGTTAACACTTGTAATTGCAAAATCCTACTTATTTACAAATATTTTATTAAATTGTGCTTAAGTCCTTTATTACTTCTATTTAATTTATATTTTAAACCCCCTATAAATCCTTTTGTTTAATTTCATATTTACACAGGTTTATGTTTTCACCTTCTTATATTTTTACATTTTTATAATTTAAATTTATCTTATTTACATATATATGCATTATATCTTGTTTATACTTAATAAAAATAAATGCATTAAAGGTTTTAATTCAATTTATATTACATTTTTCTTATTTGTATAAATACATTCCTTTTATATTATTATATACTATTAATTTAAGAATATTTTTTTAAAACTACTATACATCAAAAATAATGTACATAAATAATATTTTTAAATCCAAATCGTTTTTCTAAGCCATTTATTTAAATTTTAAATTCAAATACAAATTCAATATTCAAATTCAAAATTTTAAAGTCAAATTCAAATTCACTCATATTTATATGTATACATTTATATTTAAATTCAAATAATTCTAAAGCGTTTATTATTTTTGAATTCTTAAACTCAAATGAATTTTTACAATCTTATATATAGACACACACACACACACAAATCAATACTTATTTTATTTATTTTGAAATTTTCAAATTAATTCAAAAAAATTTCCCAAAATTTACATCAATTACTAATTTAAATTTAATTCAAAGATGGGTTCGTTACAGATCCCTTCTTAAGAAAATTTCGTCCTCGAAATTTGAAAGAGAGAGAAAGACAAACAAAGAATATAAGATCACAGAAAAAGATAGAGAAATGGCTTATCGGATCATTCCGGAATATCCATAAATATGAGAATAAACTCACTTAACACTCTGCGAATTATTTGGGTCATCTGATCAACGAAATATGCAGGGCATTGCGGCATTGGTTAGTCCAAAGGAATAACTAACGGTTCGTAGAATATATCGAAACTCAATGGAATAGACAAAAATAGGTTCGATTACGATTTCAGATTCAAGATTTAATTTACTTACGATTTGCTGAGAAATAAAACTATATGTAATTCCCGTATCGAACAAAACTCGAAAATTTTAATCGTAAATGAGAAGGTTACCTTCTAAAGTTCCTTTTCCCTTATCAGCCTTTAAGGTTGAAGGATCATCTTTGATTGCATACACCTTCGCTACATGAGCCTGCTTCCTTTTCGGACAATCTTTTACTTCGTGACTGGCTTGTGACAATAATAGCATTCCTTAACTCCATGGCCAGTCTTCACAGTTTCTTCTTTCTTAACTTGTCTCTTCAGGTTCTTGCAGTTGTTTGAATAGTGGCCCTTTTCTTGTTAATTTTAACAAGTTATATCTTTCGCTGGGTTTTCCCTGTTTGTCCTTCTTTTCCTTGCCTTGATATGGTTTCTTGTCCCCGAACTTTCTTTTCTTCCAATTTTGATTGCTCGTATTTCCTCCTACCCTTGGGACTTCTTGCATATCCAGGGTAGCGTATTTATACCCCATATCTATCAAATCTGAAAAAGATTCTTTGACGTGTGTTGTCATCCTTTCGTGGAATTTCTTATTCATCCCACAAATGAATCTTTCATTTTTCTTTAGAGGCGTGTTCACCAATTCTGGGCCGAAACGGGATAATTCGTTAAATTTGTTTAAGTACTCCTCAAATGACAAACTCCCCTGCTTCAAGTCCATGAATTCTAGGTACATTCGGGAGATACCAGCCGACGACATATAGCGTTTCTCAAACACTTCCTTAAATCGTTTCCAAGTAAATTCTTCTTCTGGTTCATCCACAGTAACTGTCTCCCACCATGCTAGAGCCTCTTCCTGGATTTGCCAAGAAGCTATTAGTCGCATCTGATTGTCTTCCAACTTTAGTCCCCTGAAAATCCTTTCACATGATCGGATCCAGGCTTGGGCTTCGATAATGGATTCTTTGCCAGTGAACGGCTTTCCACCCAGTCTGGAAAAACTTCGATACAAATCAGCCAGATTCGGCTGAGGTTGAGTGGGAATAGCTGTTGTTACAGGGACTTGACCAGCTGTAGTGGTATTTCCCCGTCCCCTACCTTGTCCTCTTCTTCCGCTCATTCTCACTATCTATAAATAGTAAGAAAACTTGATTTAGGCATATGGACAAGATATCTTAGGGATATCAACAGTTGAAATAAATAGACTGAGTAATTCGGGTTTTCGGTTTACGGGTTGTACTCATCCTAGGGTATACTTCACCCTATCTTTAGTGAGCCATCTAATGTGTTATACTCCGTAGTTAAACGACATCGATGCCCCGAACTCGATGCCCGACAAACGACATCGAAATCCGCATCGCTGGAGCTTATAACAACATTAAATGTAAATAAACAGCGGAAACAAAAAGGGATATCATTTTTCATAACACGGATACACTTTGATACAATATCCATTACAACATCAATCACTAATACCAGAGTGATACACAAAAGATAGTAAAACAAAATGACCACTCCAAAGCGGAGTAATAAAGACTTCAAAGAAAAAGCTTCCAACATACATCAACTTCGATAAGGTCTTCAGAAACTCCAAACTCCAAATGCTTTGAAAGATTTCCATATCCAAAAGTTTTCCAAAATATGACAGCTTACAAAAGACTTCCGAATCCAAGCTAGCTCCCAAAACACATATAACCTGCTTCTAGGCTGCCCGTGTGAAAAATTGTGCACACCCAGAGTTTAAAAAGGGAACAATAAACTCCGGGTCAGTCATGGTAATGGTATGAGTAAACAAAAACATTTGGTTTGAACAAAGAAGTTAAAATGAAATTCGCAATGCTTTTTGAAAATGAAACTGTCATAAGGCCTCTCGCCACACACACAATGCAAGCGCACACTAGGAGGAGATTTCTCCGTATGACAGTCAAAAATGCTTGATACACGAAACCATTTGATATTATTATTAGTGCATAGTGCAGAAAATCTTTCGAAAATATAATATCAATCTCATCCAGCATACAACATTATGTTGTATGCCTACTATAGCTGCTATGTTCAATAGCAGGTTACCGCCGCATTTCATGGCAGGTTATACAACTAAAACCATACTGGGCTTTTTTGGATTTCTAACAAATGGTCAGGAAAAGGGACTTCCTACACCAAAATGGGTACGCCTCCGTAAGGACGCCCCCGAGAACCTAACCAAATCTCTGCTAACACAAGGCCGACGCTACCTCACGCTTTAACCAAGCTATAACATAGGTAGCTACCATACAAGTATGCCATCCCCGGTCATTACCGACCTTTATCCAAGGCACCTCTCAACCAACAACCACACGGCAATAAGTATGTAGCAACCACATAGGTTAAATATCTGGGCTCCATGCCATGATATCACCTTTTATCCAGAAGAAAATGGACATACCTTGGGGGCGCGACCCCTAAAAAACCTTGCCGCAACATTCCTGTTTCGACCATTACCGGGTTGTGAGGCTCGACGAAGTCTCGTCCACAAAACTACGCTTTTTCACAAAGCCATGCTTCGATCAACAAATGATCAACAGCACTTCGTATGCCACATTACCAAATTGGGAATGTATCGCTAGTAACCATCAACTACATAACCTCTGAGCTCGTACGTCTCAGAGAAGGGTGTTAAGCTAAGAGAATAAATCTTTGCCACCAAACATAAATGTATTTGATAGAAACCAGTTTTACATCTCAAAGTGTAACGTCAAACACACATCCATACAAGTCTGTTCTGGGTTCGAACAGAACCGAAGGCACTACACAAAGAAGCCCTTGCAATGCGAGTATCCCCAATCCCGATCGGACTCCCCATCACATATGTAGATCTCTATACCGTAGATACTCAGTGCAGAGTCATTCGATAGGTTTTCCTATCATTCTCGAAGACACCCGGTCTTCACCACCTTCTTCGAATGTTATCCATTTCGTCGTGTCATTATTCGGAATGGGTTATATGACACAAAGGTCCTCTCTCGGCTAAACCGAATAGTGAGCGCAATATTTAAAACCATATGGATAATGGGATCTCAGTTAAGTCACAACTTATTATCCAAAACCTTTCTTTCAAATGGTTTTAAACATATTGCCATTTACAAATCTTTAAACAAAAAGATTTAATTCACAAAGTTCAACCGATTTCACAAAGATCCATTTATGGATTCAAAACAATTTCCATTTCAGTTGGATTAACTCATTCAATATTTAAATCAAAGATTTAACTTATAGCTTTCAAAACCCGTTTCCAAAGATTCATTCATAACTTGGAAACCCATTTCATTTCAAATTGAAATCTCTTTTACACAAATTGGAAATTCATTCCTTATATGAAAGCTTCTATTATTTGAAAACAAATAGTTTTCATATCGGAAAAATCCGATCACATTTATACAAGTTAAAATCCTTGGGTTAAATTCTAATTCCCAAAACAAAACCCTTAAAATGGTTTAAACCCCGTATAAACACATTTATAGCTTGTATAACCTTTTTACATCATAAATTCTCAACATAGAATTCGATTTCAAATTTAAATCGAATTTCAAAACTAAATAAAGTTATTCAAAAATAACTTTTATCCTTGAAATTCTTTTTCAAAAGCCTTTCACTTTAAACCTAATCCATTTCCAAAACCATTTGGATTCAAAAAATCAATTTTCAAAATTATTTTAAAAATCTATGACTTGACCTATTTCCACGTGAAATCCATATTTGTGTGTGTATAGTGTAGTCCAGCGGATTTTACACAATAGTGCAACATCAATCCTCACAGATTCAATCGTATCAATATCGATAAGCGGTATAACCCATAACGCTTATCTTCATCACAGGTTCATAGATAAAGTAATTTTATCAATCACAAAGATTCATCGTTATGATTCGATGTGGGTTTCGAATAACCAACTGAAATCCGACTCCCTGTAGCATCGAAATTCAAATGCCGTTTTACGAGCCAAGGGATTTTCATATTCATACAACAGTATATTCATCACAGATATAACAGCTCAGCATAAAGCATTTCATATTACATAGCAACACAAGCACATAACAGAGATATTAATCCAATACACAACATTCAATAGTAATCAATCATCTTTAATTAAGATGGATAAACCGTGTGGTTTAAATTAATTAACCACCTAATTACTTTCATTAATTAATTAATTAATGATTCTCTAGTTACTTCGTTAATTAATTACTTCTTTAATTAACTTTCATATTAATTATATTAATTAATCCTTTAATGAATAACATCAAGTGATTACCCTTAATCACTTCCATTTAATTACTTCCATAAGTAATTTCCCGTTAGTTACTTCCACAAGTAGTTATACACTAATTACTTCCATAAGTAATTTCCCGTTAATTACTTCCACAAGTAATTATACACTAATTACTTCCATAAGTAATTTCTCTTTTCTTAATTATATTAAGTAATTACCTATTAATTACTTCAATAATTAGTTACTCTTAATTAATTCATTAGTGATTATCTTTAATTAATTAGACTAATTAATTAACCTAAAACTAATTACATTAATTAATTAACCAATTAATAAATCATTTAATCCCTAATTATTTACTTCATTAAACCAATTTAGAAATCAATTATATATTTGAAATATAATTTTACTTTAAAACAATTCAAACCGTTGATTTTTTAATATATTTAAAATCTTTGAAAATTGTTTTCAAACGTGTTTAATTAAATTAAACAATTATTTATCTTTGAAATAATTATCATATCCTTTAAACTTATCTATTTAAAATATATTTGAAATCTAATTAAACATTATTATAATTACTTTGAATGTAACTTTATAACTTGAAACATTCTTATTCAAAACTTGTTTGAATTTTTTAAAAACTTTGATCTAACATATTAAATTGAAAACACTTTTAGAGTTAAAATTCAAAATTAATTTAGTTAATTACTTCTAAAGTCAACAACCTTGAACATTTTAAAATTAAAAATATATTCAATGAAACACTTTTGAAAACTAGATTTCCTTATTTAAAATTCCATTAAATTTTGAAACATTTTTAAACTCAAGCTCTTGTTTTAAAATCCTGGAACACTTCATTTTTTTTACAAATATTTTATGATCACCTAAAACTAGATTATCACTTGCATAACTCGAGTTCAAACACCAAAACGGCACGAGCCTGCCCCGAGTCTTCTACCTACCTCAAAAAGCTTCGAGTCATATGCGAGAAAAATCGAGGAAAACCCAGAGCCCACATCTTCGTTCCCAAACCAGAACTTCAACTGACACAAAACGTGCACTTGCACGGCCACCCAACGCCGCTTCGACCATCCTCCAACCTGCAACCACATCACCAACGACTTCGATGACCCAACGAAAACAACCAGCAAACTAATACAACTGCGAATCAAAATTTCGATCCTCGTTCGAAATCTTGAGAAAAGTTCGACCCACCAAAACTCTCGCCACTGATGATGTCGTCAACTAGAAACTCCAATTTCCTTCCAGAGCACCCACGCATCACCACGTCACCATCCCCCCATGACCGATGACTTTCGGTCTCCACTAGCCTTCCTAATTGCCTCGCGAACGTCGTCGACGAAATCGAACACTTAAACCCTATTTCGATCTCATCAGGCCACCTCAACAACTTATAAAATCATTGGATATTTTACAGGTGATCTCCAACCTTCGACCATGCTCAGACATCATTCTCGAGAATTAACGTTTCCTCGATCACCGGAATTTTGCAAAAATGACAATGTCGTTCATCCTCAAGTTTCACCAAGGGTACAATGTTAAAAATTCTGATTTTTGCTTTAAAAATCATGGATTTTAGAAACGTTTCAAATCATACAATTGGAAACAAGAATTATGATAAGCAAATTTCAACATAATTTGGGTTTGCCTGTTGCTTTTTGAAAGAGGCTATACGGTAGGATCGTGTAATATGGAATAGCTATATGGTTAATGTATATATGGAAAGTAAAAAACGCACCAAGATTTTATACTGGTTTGGACCACTTATCCTACGTCCAGTCCCTAAGCTTCACTTAGGTATTTCACTAACTACAAAACCCTCTCTTAACCCGGAGGAATAGGTTCACAACTTACCCGAACAACCGAACGGGATTTCTTTGCCTCAAACTACCTAAGAGGACTTCAAACCTCAATGTTAAACAAGTTTTGACTAGTTGTGTTCTTTATAACACGAATGAGTCTATTGTAGTACAATGTTCCTATAATCTTATCCTCAAGAATATGAAATATGTTTGTGAAGATTAAGGAATTATGAATTTGCTATGAATCAAATATATTAAATATAAACAGTGATTTAAGCAAAGAGAGTAGTGATTGCTTTTATAATGTTTAGAAAATATGATCAAGAAATAGATAGATTAGAGTAAGAGAATTCGATTTCTTGAATGATGTTTGAATCATGTATTTATAGTTGTAAAAAGGATGCATGTATTACCAAGGGTTGTAGAAAAGAGAAGCTTCCATTTCTATTGAGGAGTGGTCGCAACTCTTGGGAAGAAGAAGGTGTCCTTTCATGCAAAATTCGCAGGTTCAAATTCAGTCGACTGTGCAGGAATTTCAGTCGACTGAAATTATAGTAGGAATCTTTCTGGAAAATTTTCAGTCGACTGTGCAGAAAATTTAGTCGACTGAAACTGTGCATATTTGTACATGTTTGCCAGTTCAGTCGACTGGTAAATTCAGTACAGTCGACTGACATATGAATTTATGCATTATGAAGAATTGAAGTATGCTAAGTGAAAAATTGACGTATAATGAATGTGTTCTTGTGTTTGTGCAAATCTTGAGGATAGATTTTAACAAATAAACCTATATATATAAAAATTATACTCAAGTTTATATTTCATTGATCTTCCTCTATCTTGCATATATTTCTTCCTTTATACATTGTCATTGATCAAAAATCTTCGTGTATCAATATTCTCCCCCTTTTTGATTGATGACAATACTTGATTTTCTAAAGATATTTAAACTTTCTCCCCCTGAATGTGTACACCTATCTTTCCTACAAAAACAAAGTCAGCACCATAGATTTTCTCCCCCTTTGTCATCGACAAAAAGGAAGTAATAACCGTAGTTGCATGGAATTAAAACAATCACTTTAACCAAGAATGAATCTTAGAATTGCATAAAAAATGCATAAAATATAATAGTTCAAATGTCATAGTTGCAAGAAACATAATAGAACAATAACTCAAATAAATTACTGATCCTTATCCCAATCGTAAGAACCTTCCCTGTCTCCTGGTTCTCTAATGGCTGGTCCTCCTGATGATGGTCGATAAGGTCTTCCTCCTTGTCCACCACTAGCTCCGCTTGTGCTGCTACTGGTATGCTCCTCGGATGACATCCATGTAAATGTTGGTGCAGGACGCTTGCCACGAGATGTTAAAGCGATAGTAGTGCTTGAGCACGAGATAGCGTCCCAAAGCTTATTAAAAAATCCTTTGATTTTGTCAAGCTTTTTATCCACCTTTTTAAGACGATTATCAAGAATTTGTTGATTTCTTGATAATATTCCTAAGGATTGGTTGGTAGAGTAGGTCGGGTCAACAAGACGAATTTCATCTTCTTGTTCAAAATGTTCTTCGGGTTGAGGTGGCGGAGGTTGTTGTTGCTGCTCTTGACGCCTAGCTTCCCATTCGGCAAGTGATATAAATCGAGGAGGTCGAGTAGGGAGTTGCATAAGGCTTATGGTCCGATGGTTTATTTGATGGACCATTGTGTTTTCTGAATCTGGTAATGGTGTATCAACATTGAGGAGAAGTCGCATGATATATTCTCCAAAGTAAATTGTGCGCATTTTACCATTATGAAACGAGAGAAACTCATCAAGGATTAGTTGTACCCAATTGACTTTAATATTGCCAAAGATGGCATATAAAGCTCGATAGTTAATTGGGTAAACGATTTCATATGAGCCCGTGCGAGGAGTGATCGTTCTCATTAGAGTTTTATGTAGAATTCTTGCTCGAGGACGAAGAGAAGTAGATTTGAAATCTTGGAAATTTATATTATCATCCATAAATTGGTGATTTATATTATCACGAATTTGTGGATTGAACTCTATTTCTTCTAGTTTCCTTCCGATATTAGTTGACCCTAAAATGTGAGCTATTCGATCCAAAGAAAACCAAACCTTCTTTCCGCAGACCATGCTCCAAACACTGTCGTTTGGATTCCTTGGAGTTTGGTGTCCAAGATTGAGATTTGCGTAGAACAATTTGACCATAATATGATTTATGGCAATTTCATTCCGTTTCAAATCAAGAAGAGGAGTTAAGCCTGCTCGATCAGTGAGCTCTTGGAAATTGTAGGTGTGAAGACTTTGGAAATCTACAAATGAATGCTCGAATATTCTTGAGTTCTTCATCTTGTTCCATCGGGTTATCGCGACTTCATCATATAGCCATTGAGCAATTTGAGCATCAATGGGCTCGGAGGATGAAGAGGATGAAGCTCTAGATCGTTTTGGTGCCATTTGCTTTTGATTTGAGGGAGATTGGAAGTATTTGAGATCTAGGGTTTTGGGGAAATTTGGGGAAGAAGATGTAAAAAGTGATTTTGGAAGTGAAAAACTGATGTAAATAAAGGGAATTTTACCTGGAAAAAGGCCGTTCAGTCGACTGAAAATGTCTGTTCAGTCGACTGAATTGTAGACCGAAAGTTTGTAGGTTTGAATTCAGTCGACTGAACAGAGATTTTAGTCGACTGAATATTTTCCCGAGAGTTTCTGTTAAGTTTCAGTCGACTGTGCAGAAATATTTAGTCGACTGAAAATATGAAAAAAATGTTTTCTGTTTACATTCAGTCGACTGGGCTTATAAGTTCAGTCGACTGAGTCATGTACTTTTGTTGTTTCAGGTTCTTTTTGAATTTAAACAATTTATTTTAAGAAAAATAGTTACAAATAATATATTTCAAATTGAATTATTTCTTTTGAGAAGGACTTGGATTCTTCTTTCCTTCATTCTTCATGTAATTTCTATCCCATGAATTCGGACTATATTGTGGTGTCTTAGGAGACATCCATGGATTGACGGGATCGTTTGGTGTACGATAAGATGAAGATGGATCAAATGAACTGACGGGTCGAGGTAGGGGCTCAGCCTCTTCGTTCTTCTTTGATCCACAGAAACGTAAGCCAATTTGCTCTAGGAAGTTCAAACGTCTAGCTGTAATCATTTGCTCGAAGTATAGTTCTCGTTGAAGGTCAATCTGTTGTTGTTGAAAGTGATGAATCTCATCAATCTTTCTTTTCGTGTCCGGAGAATTAAAAAGTCTGCGCTTAGCCTTCTTGGTTTCTGGAGTGTAACCAGTATGATAATTTTTCCAATTATACATCGGCTCATGTGGTGGTGTTGGTGTGGGAAATTTTGGTGATGTTGGAGAGTTTTTGCTTGACGATGTGATGTTGATTGGAGAGTAGGAGTTGTTAGACGACATTTTGAGTTTGTTAAGTTTTTAATTGTAAAATTTAGATGTTTTAAAAACTAAATTTGTTTAAGAATTTATAATAGAATTTGACTAAACAATTAATGGTTATTGTTTAGCTAAGATTTGTAACCACATAAATATTCAATGATTAAGGAAAAATTTGTTAAAAATGTAAGGATGTTATTAATAAATCAGTTAAAAAATGTGAGGATTATAATATAGCTGAAAATAACTCTTGATTTATATTCAGTCGACTGAAAAAAAAAAAATTAGTCGACTGAAATATGTATATATCTATTGTAAATTTAATTGATATCTTTAAAGGATATTATCCCTAATTCTCGTCGAAGTTTTATGAAGGAATTTTCTAATAAGGGTTTAGTAAATATATCGGCAATTTGATTTTCGGTAGAAATATGTTCTAGATTAATTATACCTTTTTCGATATTGTCACGTAAAAAATGGTGACGAATATCTATGTGTTTTGTACGAGAGTGATTAACTGGATTTTTAGATAAGTTTATTGTACTAGTGTTATCACAATATATTGTAGAATTTGTTAAATTTATATTAAAATCTTTGAGTGTTTGTTGCATGTACATAACTTAAGTACAAGCTAATGCGGCTGATATATATTCTGCTTCGCAGGTGGAAAGAGAGACGCAATTTTGTTTCTTACTAAACCATGATACAAGTGATTTTCCAATAAAATGACATGTACCACTTGTAGTTTTTCTATCTGTTCGAGATCCACCAAAATCAGCATCACTGAATGATACTAATTCAAATGTACACTCTTTTGGATAAAAAAGTCCAAAGTCTTTAGTGTAGTTAAGATATCGTATAATTCGTTTAACTGCTCTTAAATGTGATTCTTTAGGATTAGATTGAAAACGTGCATATAAGCATACACTCATCATTATGTCTGGTCTACTTGCGGTTAAGTAAAGTAAGGAGCCTATCATACTTCTATATAATTTTTGATCTACACTTTTGCCATTGTCATCTCGATCGAGATGAGTAGTAGTACTCATAGGAGTAGGTTTAGCTGAAGTGTTTTCCATTCCAAAACGTTTAATTAAGTTTGTACAATATTTCTCTTGGTTTATAAAAATTCCATTTGATAATTGTTTTATTTGAAGTCCAAGAAAGTATGATAATTCTCCCATATGAGACATCTCAAACTCTTTAGTCATTATATTTGAAAATTCTTTGCATAAATTTTCATTTGTTGATCCAAATATAATATCATCTACATATATTTGAATTATTAAAATGTCTTTTGAAGTATCTTTAATAAAGAGTGTTTGATCGCCTTTTCCAATTTTAAATCCCGAATTTAATAAATAACTTTTAAGTCTTTCATACCAAGCACGAGGTGCTTGTTTAAGACCATATAGTGCTTTCTTTAATTTATAGACGTGATCTGGATATTTTTCGTGTATAAATAAAGGAGGTTGTTCTACATATACATTTTCTTTAATAAAACCATTTAAAAATGCACTTTTCACATCCATCTGATAGAGTTTGAAATTGTGAAAACATGCAAAAGCTAAAAGTATACGAATTGCTTCAAGTCTTGCGACGGGAGCAAATGTTTCTTCAAAATCAATACCTTCTTCTTGATTATATCCTTGTGCTACTAGTCTAGCTTTATTTCTTGTTATATTACCTAATTCATCTACTTTATTTTTGTAAATCCATTTTGTTCCTATTACTGATTGATTATTAGGACGGGGAACTAATTTCCAAACGTCGTTACGTTCAAATTGATTTAATTCTTCTTGCATAGCAATAATCCAATAATCATATGTTGATGCTTCTTCAGGATTTTTAGGTTCTGTTGATGAAATGAAAGCTACATGACCCATTTGATTTAGTTGATTTCTTGTTCTAACTTGAGAATTTATTTCTCCTATAATATTTTGAGTTGGATGATCTCGTAATATTCTAGGAGGGGATCTTAAATTATTATTTTCAAGATTTGTTTCTTCTATATTTATTAATTCTTCATCATCTTTTATACTTAAATTTCTATTAAAATTTTCATCAAAAGATATATGTAAGGTTTCTTCAATTATGTTTGTATGTTTATTAAATACTCGATATGCTTTACTTCGTTCTGAGTATCCTACGAAAACTCCTTCGTTAGCATTTGGATCGAATTTTCCTAATTGATCTTTTGTATTTACAATGAAACATTTTGATCCAAATACTTTAAAATACGATATATTTGGCTTTTTGTTATTAAATAGTTCATAAGAAGTATTTTTAGTTAGTGGTCTAATTGATATTCTATTTAATACGTAACATGCAGTAGCAACGGCTTCTGCCCAAAAATGTTTTGGTAAGGAACATCCATTTAATAATGTTCTTGCGCATTCTTGTAATGTTCTATTCTTTCTTTCTACAACTCCATTTTGTTGAGGAGTTCTAGGAAATGAAAAATTATGATTTATTCCTTTCTTTTTACAAAAAGTTTCAAAATCCTCGTTTTCGAATTCTCCTCTATGATCGCTTCGAATATTTTTAATTTTTAAGTCTTTAGCATTTTGAATTCTTTTGACAAATGTTTTAAAATTTTCAAAAGTATCACTTTTATTATTCATAAAAATAGTCCATGTATATCTTGAGAAATCATCAACTATTACAAATACGTATCGATTATGATTAATGGATTGAACTTGTGTTGGTCCAAATAAATCCATATGTAGTAATTCTAATGGTTGTGAAGTCGAAATAATTTTCTTAGATTTGAAAGATGATTTTGTTAATTTACCTTTTTGGCAATCATCACAAAGATTATTTATTTTAAAGTTTATCTTGGGTAGACCTCTTACTAAATCATTTTTAGAAAGTTTTCTAATAGTTTTAAAATTTATATGACAAAATCTTTTGTGCCATAACCAAGGATCATTGTCTTTGGCAAGTAGACACATACTTGTATTATGATTAATATTCATATTTAAAACGTAAATATTTCTATCTCTATTTCCTTCAAAAACAAGATTTTGGTTTTGATCAGAAATACTACATTTATTATCCGAAAAAATTATTTTAAAGCCTTTGTCACATACTTGACTTATGCTAAGTAGATTATGTTTTAAATTTTTAACTAATGAAACATTTGTTATAAAAGGTAATTTTGATGTACCGTAATTGTTCACATCTCCTTTGCCAATGATATAGCCTTTTGAATTGTCTCCGAAGGTAACCGAGCCACCATCAAAGTATGTTATGTTTGTAAGCATATCTTTGTCTCCGGTCATGTGTTTTGAACAACCAGTATCTAATATCCATTTTTTTCTTTTTGAGTGGGACCTGAAAATAGATATGAAATTATTGGTACCCACCTTTTAATAGGGTCCTAAAGAAAAATTAGAGTTTAGGAAACCAAACCCAATTTGGTTTAGTATCCTTTTTATAAATATAGTTTTTATTATGGTGAACATTATCTATAAATGTTTTAATATATTTATTCCTAATTAAAATATTGTTAGTCTTTGGAATCCAAATTTTGACTATCTTGGTTTCTACTTTTGTTTGAATAGGTACTTGAAGTAATATTTGTTGTTTTGAATTTTTAAAATTTTTATTTTTAGAAATTTTTACTTCCTTTTTATATCCTAATCCATGTTTGTTTGAAGAGGATTGAGAATTTTCTAAAATTTTAGATAAATTTTCTCTTCCTTTATTAAAGTTAGAAACATTTTTAGTAATGTTATCTAATCTAGCTTGAAGACCATTGTTTTCTAACTCAACTTGTCTAATTTTTGTTTTTAACTCATGATTTTCAGAAGCAATTATATCATTCTTAGTCTTTTGAGTTTCAATTTCTTGACTTAAAAGTGTTAATTGAGTTTCTGAGTTTGAATAAGATTCTTGAACTTTTTCAAGTTCTTCTTCAAGAATTTTCTTTTCATCATGTAACATATCTCTTTCAAACTCAGCTTTGTTTTGATTTTCACGAATTTCCTTAATTTTCTTTTTAAGACTTTTTAGTGTGCTTAAAAGTTCAGTGTTTACTTCAATTAAATCATCGAAAGTTAAATTGCTTACCTCAGACTCTTGAGCCATGAAGCATACATTTGCTTGTTCATTGTCGCTATCACTATCACTTTCAGATGAAGATGAATCTGAATCGTCCCATGTTACAGAGAATGCCTTCTTTTTGAATTTATCCTTTTTGTTTTTGTTGTTGAAACTTTTCTGATTTTCCTTCTTTTGTTCTTGGCAATCCTTTTGCATATGTCCTTTCTTGTGACAATTAAAGCATTCTATATTTAAGGAAGGAGGTTTACTCATGAAATTCTTTTTGGATCCGTTTTTGTTCCCTTTTCTAAATTTTAAGAATTTTTTGAAATTCTTGGCTATGAATGCTATATCCTCATCTTTCGATTCTGAATCTTCTTTTTCCGCGTGAAAAGCAACATTCTTTCTTTCTTGAGCTTGATCTTTCTTAGCTTGCATATTAACTTCATATGACATGAGATTTCCAATTAATTCTCTGGTTTCATTGAAGATAGATCGTTTGCTTCCTCGATTGCTAGCACCTTTCTTTCCCATTCATCAGTGAGTGAATTTAGAATTTTAGATACAATATCGAAATCCGTAAACTTTTCTCCCAATCCGATTAAGGCATGATGAATGTCTTGAAATCTTGAATGCATGTCATTGATGGATTCATTTTATCGCATTCTAAAGTTTTGGAATTGATTCTTTAGCATGGAGATCTTTGTTTGTTTGACCTTGTTAGTGCCTTCGTGTATGGTTCTAAGTGTCTCCCATATCTGATGTGCAGTAGTACATATGCTAACTCGGTTGAATTCATTTCTATCCAAGGCGCAAAATAGCATATTCATTGCTTTGGCATTTGCACTAGCTTCATTCTTCTGAGTTTGTGTCCATGTAGGATAGTCGGTTGTGGGTACAACGAACTCTACTTGAGTGGCGTTCCATGCTTCGAAGCTAGTTGCTTGCATATAAATCCTCATCCTTGTAGCCCAATAGTTATAGTTAAGTCCATTGAAAAGAGGGGGTCTTTGAGTAGATTGTCCTTCGGCAAATGTAGAGTTATAGGCAGAAGTTGTACTTGTACTTGCGTTATTTTCCATATTATCAATATGTCTAATAACGATGTTATGGTTATAGGATGACCAGGCTCTGATACCAATTGAAAGAGGCTATACGGTAGGATCGTGTAATATGGAATAGCTATATGGTTAATGTATATATGGAAAGTAAAAAACGCACCAAGATTTTATACTGGTTCGGACCACTTACCCTACGTCCAGTCCCTAAGCTTCACTTAGGTATTTCACTAACTACAAAACCCTCTCTTAACCCGGAGGAATAGGTTCACAACTTACCCGAACAACCGAACGGGATTTCTTTGCCTCAAACTACCTAAGAGGACTTCAAACCTCAATGCTAAACAAGTTTTGACTAGTTGTGTTCTTTATAACACGAACGAGTTTATTGTAGTACAATGTTCCTATAATCTTATCCTCAAGAATATGAAATATGTTTGTGAAGATTAAGGAATTATGAATTTGCTATGAATCAAATATATTAAATATAAACAGTGATTCAAGCAAAGAGAGTAGTGATTGCTTTTATAATGTTTAGAAAATATGATAAAGAAATAGATAGATTAGAGTAAGAGAATTCGATTTCTTGAATGATGTTTGAATCATGTATTTATAGTTGTAAAAAGGATGCATGTATTGCCAAGGGTTGTAGATAAGAGAAGCTTCCATTTCTATTGAGGAATGGTCGCAACTCTTGGGAAGAAGAAGGTGTCCTTTCATGCAAAATTCGCAGGTTCAAATTCAGTCGACTGTGCAGGAATTTCAGTCGACTGAAATTATAGTAGGAATCTTTCTGGAAAATTTTCAGTCGACTGTGCAGAAAATTTAGTCGACTGAAACTGTGCATATTTGTACATGTTTGCCAGTTCAGTCGACTGGTAAATTCAGTTCAGTCGACTGACATATGAATTTATGCATTATGAAGAATTGAAGTATGCTCAGTGAAAAATTGAAGTATAATGAATGTGTTCTTGTGTTTGTGCAACTCTTGAGGATAGATTTTAACAAATAAACCTATATATATATAAAAATCATGCTCAAGTTTATATTTCATTGATCTTCCTCTATCTTGCATATATTTCTTCCTTTATACATTGTCATTGATCAAAAATCTTCGTGTATCAACACTTTTAAAATTTCCAAAAAAACTTACCTTAAATGTACTCAAATATATTTTAAAACTTCAACCCAAAGCTAAACAAACAAATTTTTTGTTCAGATCATAAGGTCAGGTAAGGATCAAACAAAGAGGAACTGAAATTTTAACAGGTTTTAGCAACCTTGGAACGAACAGAGGCAAATGTGCCTATAGCTTGAACATGCATATTTTTCCCAACATATAACCATATACAGATTTGCATGCATGTTAATATTTCACAATTAATTTCAAACACCATCACAAAACAACGCTTAAAGCTTCATATTCTTAAGGGTTTACTCACCTCGAATTGAAGAACGGAGAGCTGAAATTTGAATTCCTTTTGAAAACTGAATTCTTGAATTTGAAAATCTGGTGTTGAACTTGAAACTGAAATCTGAATTTAGTTGTTGTTTGCTTTTACAGATTTCTGAGATTTGAACTTTAGTTTCCCGATTTGAGATAATTTCCAAGCTTAGGCTTTTGAATTGAAGATGGTGTTTGAATTTCCAGATTTTACTTTGTTTTTGCTTGCTAATCTTTCTTTTTTGAACTGTGTTTGAAGTTTTAGGTTTTTGATTTTGAATTTATACTTTATTTTTCTTTTTTTTCAGATCTGAGGTTTCTTTCTTCTTCTTTATTTGAATGCTTGAAATAAAAATAGAAAAGAGTATGATTGATTTTTTTTCTTATTCTTTAAATTCAAAAATGGAAGGAATATCTAAAAGATGACACTTGTTACTTTCTTGTTTTATTTTGTTAACGCTTGTAATTGCAAAATCTTATTTATTTGCAAATGTCATTTTTTTTAAATTGTGTTTAAGTCCTTTATTACTTCTATTAAAATTATATTTTGAACCCCGTATAAATCCTTTTGTTTAATTTCATATTTACACAAGTTTATATTTTCATCTTCTTATATTTTTACACTTGTACAATTTATCTTATTTACATATGTATGCATTATATCTTGTTTATACTTAATAAAAATAAATGCATTAAAGGTTTTAATTCAATTTATATTACATTTTTCTTATTTGTATAAATACATTCCTTTTATATTATTATATACTATTAATTAAAGAGTATGCTTTTAAAACTACTATACATCAAAAATAATGTACATAAATAATATTTTTAAATCAAAATCATTTTTCTAAGCCATTTATTTAAATTTTAAATTCAAATACAAATTCAATATTCAAATTCAAATTTTTAAAGTCAAACTTACTCATATATATATATATATATATATATACATATATATTTAAATTCAAATTATTCTAAAGCATTTATTATTTTTGAATTCTTAAACTCAAATGAATTTTTACAATCTTATATATATATTTATACAAATCAACACTTATTTTATTTATTTTGAAAATTTCAAATTAATTCAAAATTTTATCCCAAAATTTACATCAATTACTAATTTAAATTTAATTCAAAAATAGGGATCGTTATAGTATCGATACGAACTTATGTGTCTTGTGTCGATGACTCAAGCTTTTTCGTGTCGATCACCTTGCATTTTCTTCGTATTGACACATTCAATGGCGTGCTTTGTATCGATAGCTCCAATTGATACGACCTAAGTTGGAATGGCGATCGATATGAAATAAGGAAGGATGAGATTGCTACGAAATGCACTTGTTGGTGGATACAGGATGAAGTAAACATGATGGATTTGAATGAGGTTGGTGCTTGGTCGTGGTTATGAAATGGGTGGACACGAACGAGGTTAATTTCCTTAATTTTGGTGGATACAAATTGTTCTGGTACGAATTACACTTGCCTTTCATGAAACTTCATCGATCCATAACATGAGCATACAAACTCCGATTGACCTAAGATTTGAAAAGTTGGCTTTTATAGATTTGCTTATCGTGTCATATCAATTGTAGCTTGATCTATACTCGGGAAAAATCCATCAGTATCAATAGTGAACCTGTGTATAGCTAATCTTCAGGCCTGATTATCATTAGCTTTCAGTTAATTCTTTGGTATCATGGCCTTGCCAAAAGGTAGGATAACACTTGCCCTTCAAAACATACTGTGCGATAGGAAGGTGTGTTTTGTAGATTGATAAGATGAATGTTCGTATCATGTTAATGACCTATCAAGAGATTGATAATCTTACCTGACTGTAAATAATGATCATTCATAATCGTATGCTTTTCGAGGCAGTATGTGACCGTTAGAGGTTGGATACCATTCAAGGCGAGGTATGACCGTTCAAGGTCGGATGCCTCTCGAGGCGAATTGTGACCGATCGCGGTCGGGGTACCTTTCGTGGCGAATAGTGACCATTCGAGGTCATGTGTCGTTCGAGGCAAATTGTGACCGTTTGTGATTGCGTGCCATTCGAGGCAAATTGTGACCGTTCGTTGTCGGGTACCGTTCGAGGTGAGTTGTGTTTCCTTGGAGCGGGGAGGGGGACTAGTATCATTAATGTTAGATTTCATGTTTGAGAGAGTTTCTGAATTTTTTATTATGGCGGTTTATCTCAATCTCAGAGCAAGCATGAGGACCGTTCACAATCCTGTGCATGTGAAAGTGACATAGCCGTTATGGAATTACAAATACCAGATTTACATTAATAATTAGTATTACAACCAAAATGTCCAACCAAATCAAGTACAGATGCAAAAAAATAGAAAACAAAAGAAAAAAAGACATCAAAGAAAGTGCAAAAACCTACACTGATGTGGTTGATAGTCGTCTTAGAGCATGCTTGAGGATCGTTCGTGATCCTGAACATGTGTAAGCGACTTAACCGCGTTAGAGTGGATTTTGTCACTTATTCCTCATTATTCAAATCAGTAGATAACAGGATGACGCCTCGACCTGGAGTCGTCCTTATTCGATGCAGATAGTGGTCTCTCTTGCTCCACCGTTGCTGCTCGCCTTTTCACGTATTGTAGTAGAAACCCATACTATCGTCCCTCAAATTTCTGTAGTCTTTCGTGTATAACCGCTTAACTCGTGGAATATGCAGTATTTGTCTAAGTTCCTTCCATTATTGGTCAGATCCCTCTTCATTGGCCTCCGACAGGGAACCTGCCCCTTGTTATCTTGGTAGATTCTACCAGAGTCTTGCTCAGCTCTGAATAAGAGGTGAATCTTGGATCCATTCACGGCCGCTTTGACTCATCACAGCTCTCTTCTGCTTTCTGTTTCCTTTTTATCCTTGCCTGAATCCTTTTCGGGCGGATCACCACTTTTGACTACATAGACATAAACTCCCTCTCATTCCTCTCTCTCAGCATTTCCATCCTCTTGTCGTAGAACCTTTCTGCCTCGTGGTAAAACTCACCTAAGTCCATAGGTAGGTGCCTTGCCAATGAATTCTTAAACTTTGTTCCATCAGCTATGCCTAATACAGCTGCCATCAAAACTATGGATGGGTCTAGTCGATCCACCGATGCTGCCACTACATTGAATCATGTTAAAAAATTCATCAAAGACTCCCAAGTTCTCTGCTTCAATGCTTTCAAACTCATTACATTCTTAGGCCTCGAAATGTCAACTTTGAACTGCCTCATATACTTCTCAATCATCTCGATCCATGTTATATTGTAGCTGCTCTCCAATTGCCTGAACCATAATGCTGCTATGTCTATCAAATACAATGGGAAGAACTGGGTCGCGGCCTCCTCTGATGCCCCCAGTACTTCCATGTGCCTTATACACCTCGTCAGATGAACAATAGGATATGTCCTTCCATCATACATCTCCCCTATTGGTACCTTGAATTCATTTGGATTCCTAGCCTGCCTGATTGCGAAGCAAAGGGGCTTTTGTTGATATCTTCTAGATCTCTATTCACAAGTCCGCCACTCATTGCTCGCCTAATCACTTCCGATGGTCTATCACTATCATCCAGTTATGGTCCTTGTCTGTTGTTTGTAATCTATCCCTCGAGTTCTTGAGGGAATCCTGAAAGTTGCTCCTTTGGACAAGCATCCATCCCTCCATCAATGCCATGTTGCACAGTTCTGCTTGGTAGCCTACTTGAGACTGGGTTAGCATGCTCTCGGCGAGTGCCCTCCAGCTCAGGGGCTGCTCTTGATGGTCCTCCACTATTTGATTACCTATTGGGTCCTTCTTGTCCAGCACTGTGGACCTGAACTCCAACAGATCCTTCTGTTCCTGCCCATCCAAACTGTTTGAGAATGTTCTGCATCATTTCCTCATGTCTTTTCAATAATTCTTCATGCATAGCTCCAATCATCATCACCATTTCATTTCTGGTGATGAAGACCGAAGTGTGATTAACTATTGAGGATGCCCATCGGCTTCCTTCATGCTAACTTCTTTCCACTCTGCCTTTTTTTTTATTTCACTCATCTGGTTTAATTTGAATTTAAATAATTGAATTTAAATAATTGGTTGAATGGTTGAATTGATTTGATATACTATATTATAGTATATATATTACATCTTGGAATGATTGATTTCCTGCATTATATAGCGGATGAGACCCTGTGCACCGCATAATAGCGGATGATATTTTATTAATCCCATGTACCGGGATATTCCACCTCGAAGTGGAATTGGTATTGTGCTAACGTCTGTGGATGCAGGGAAACAGGTTGGAGGGATCCAACTGGATTCCTCAACATTTATTTAAATTATTTAATATTCTCTATTGTGATTATTTGATATTCTATGATGAATTATATTGGAATATGGAATGTTATGGTTTGCTTGCATATATTTTGGTACACTGAGTTATCAAAATATATAAATTGGATTTTGGAAAGAAAATAAAAGAGTGGAGTTTTAAGTAAAATAATTATAGCGAACTTGAATAAATTAAGAGCGAATTGAAAAGAAATGAGAGTGATGTTAAAATACTAATAAATAATTTGGAGTATGGAGGAAATAGGATTTTGAATAAATAGAAATTAATGATTTGCAAACTTAAGTGATATCAATTAAAGGAATAAAGATTTAATATAAAATTCAAAGTTTAAATTTACTTAAAAGGATTAAGAAGTAATTTGAGAAATCTAAAATTGGTATTTTCAGTTGAAAGTATTTTAAATCATAATTAAGGAATTAAATATGAAATTTATGGATTTTGGAATAGAAAGGAGTAAATTGGAAATCAATTTGCAAATTGATTCAAGTGTTTGAAATTGTAAATTTAAAGGAGAATGTGACTGTAGAATTTATAAACTTGGTTTATAAAAGCAAAGTAAAATATATCAGAGGATATTTGGGAAGAATAAATTCAAGGTGGGAATTTATTAAAGGAATGAGAAAAAAAATTTAAAAATAAATAGTGATTTATTTTTAAAGGATCGTGAAGAGAAGTATATTTCCCTGGATAGCCAAGTACGTTTTCAAAGTAAATTTTAAATATAAGATAAAAGTTTTAATGTTGTTTTAAAAAGCATGTTTTAGAAAATTTATTATTTCTAAATGTTTAAATTTCTAAAGTAAATATTTTTCAAATCTATTATTTTAATTATTATTTAAAGGTGACTTAGTATTTTGTTTTAAAAAAAAGTGAAAACCTAGTTTTATATTTACAAAGTAACCTTATTTTCAAATATTAGTATAGTATGTATTTTTAATAAATTATTGAGGTAGTTTTTAACTTAAATGTTTTAAAGTATATTTCAAAGTAAAGCGTTTTAAATTATTTTAACATCTAAAGTTTTGTGCTTGGTGATTTCAGTGGAAATAGAAAATACTTGGAATTTATTCTGAGAAAGGAAGATAGTTTGAAACTGTTTTCAAAAGGGTTTGAAAAGTGGAAATATATCTTGTGAAGATATTTTTGGGATTAATAAATAATTTGGAAAATTATTTATTATTTGATGGTTGTTTGTGAATATTAATTGATAGTTAAATCACCGACTATCAATATTGGCCAAATGCGCTGATTGTTTCAAAGAGACCGGGATCGGGATTTTTTTCTCGAAAACCACTTCGATCCGGTTTGTACGTTTCATGGGAAACGAATTTGGATACGACGTTGGAGCAGTGAAGTGCAAGGGCTAGTCGCTATTAATCCTGAGGATATTTTCAAAATGGATGTAGTAGGAATAGTGCCTTCGGTTCCGTTCGAACCTGGGACGGACTTGCATGGATGAATGCTTTCGGAACATCGTCAGGTGGACGATGGACATTCTAAGGGATATGTTCTAAAAGGTAATGCTTGGCCTCAAGCCTCATCAACAGGGAATGACTTAAAATCAGGGGTTATGCAGCACGGCTAGGTGGGTAGCACCCACTTCAAGGTAAGGTCATCCCTGTCTAGATGCCCCTTTTTATTTCGGCTTAGTAGGCGGTTGCTGATCCCAACCGCGGGGTGATCTTACTCGAAACTGTCCAGTAAGGGATGTTTCCGGTCTTGTGTTGCGGGGGTCGGGAGTGATCCTCGGTACAGTGATCTAGGCCACGTACTGTGATAAGTGGTAGTCATTAGTTGGAAATCCATTCTCCCTACGAGCCTTGTACGAGTTTTGTTTGTATTACCCACTTTGTGGCTAGTAGCTGGAATTTAATAATGTAACAATTTCGGCTATTTAAATAAGTATTTGTAAATAGACCTTATAATAATATCAAAGGATTTTATAAGAAAATGTTTTAGCTATCGTAAGGTAAAAACCCGACATGTTTATTTGTGGCGTGGTCTTACGAGATGCTTTTGCTTTCAAAAGGATTTTGAAATTTTATAATCAATTTGAGTGTGGTTTTCTCACGCTGGTATTCCAGACTGACTCGGGTGTTATTTAAGAATAATGCTCGGGTCAGACCGGGTATTATATGATACATGAAAGATGCTGTGGAGCATAGGAGACAGGCTGGATGGCGATACGTACTTTCGTATTTGATTATTATTCCGTTGTGTATCCAGTTGTATGTTATTGATGTGGCACTCTGATGATGTACTCTGATGATGTATGTATAAAACAGACAAGGTTTTTTTTGTGAAAAGATCTGTTATTATATTATATTTATTCCGCTACGTTGGTTAGATTCTGTTGTTGTTTTCTATTTTCTCTTCTACTACCTCTTCTTCTTTAACCCAAATGGTTCGTATTTCTGTTCAGCTTGAGTTGATTGACGTTGAATAGTGTCAACTCAAGGGGTACGGAATTGCGGGTCGTTACACTTGGTATCAGAGCTTAGGTATGTGATAAACATGGCTCTGGTGGGGATTACTCATTAAATAGAGTCCGAAGTACTCTAGAATGAGTTTGAGAGTATTAATAGATATTTGTGCGTATTTGTTAGTGAATATAAAATTGTTTTTATATTGTGTTGACTTATCTATTGAGTGTTTATGGATTCTGGTCGATGTGTGGGACGCCATGTTATCGATAAGGGTATCTAAACTCTTAACAAGATAAACCGACACAGTATAGTTTTTAAAGTGGGTAAATGAAATAATTTTACCCAAATTTATATTTTGACATAAAAGAAATATTTTTTTCTAAAATTATTATATATATTTGGATGTTTGGTTGTTAATAGTACAATCAAATAAAAAAAATCTAAAATTTGAGTGGTTTATAACCAAATAGAATTGTCTAAGTATGGTTTAAATAAAAAGGAATATAACTAAAATTTGATTTAAACTAGAATTTAAGTACTGGAAATTTGAGAAGTGTTTAAATGAATTTAAACAAAAGGGTTTGGGAATTTAAAATTTTGGGAATGTTTGAAATGTTTTTTCAAAAATTTGAAGGCAATAATGGAGTATTGTTTTGGAAAATATTGTTGAATGGAAATTGTTTTGGGAGGAATTTGTGGAAGTAAGGAAGCACTGAACTCACTTCAGTCGTTGGAAAATAATCTTGATGATGATGGCCACATCATCAGTATTCATTTTCGAGTTTCTAAAGTGATGAATTGCTACCAGGATAGTTGGATATGATATTGTTTGGAATTGTTGGGTATACAAGTTGTTTTAGAAATTTCAAAAGGAAAATTTGTTTTGGTGAAAACAAGTGTTTGAAATCCGGAGATTTGATTTGATATACCAAGTGGATATGTGTAGTTATCATTTCAAAATGGTTTTGGTAATGAAACCAGGCAATTGAATTCTAGGAAATTCTATTTAAATAATGTCAAAAGTTTAAGTGAATCAACTATTGAACTTATTAAGTAAAGTTGATATTAATAAGAAGAAATTGGAATTTTTAATCCGGGAATTAAAATTTAACTTAAGTGAATGAAAGTGAAGAAATTGTATTTGAATTTAACTTGAGATAAGTTAAATAAGATTGAAATTGAAATTGAATTAAACTGGATATAAAGTTGAAAGGTAAAATGATTATGATTGTGAAATGAAAATTTATACCTTAAGCTAGAAAGTGTTATATATATAATCTGAAATTGTGGTTATAAAATGAAATGACTCAAATGAGCAATATAAGCTTTTAAGTAAATAAATAAGTTTTGAACTCATATATTGAGAAATAAAATTTAGTTAAATTTGGATTGAATAGGATTAAAATTCAGTTGTGTCATGAATGTTATTAAATGGAATTAAGTCCTTGCTAAATAAAATTTAAAAGAATGATATGTAGTTAGATTTAACTGAAATTGAGTTGGAATAAAACTAAATTTAAGTAAATTCAGTTAAGTTATAGATAATATTGAATGGAATAAAATTCTTACTTAAATAAATAAATGTAAACTAAGTAAGTATTGAATTGGATTAAAATAGAATTGGTGTGAGTTGTAAACAAATCCAATTCAAGCATAAATTGAATGACCTTATTATTAATAAATTCAATGATGAATTGTTAATGTAAATTAAAACTTAAAAATGGATAAAAAAATAAACTAATCGAATAAATTAGCAAAATAGTTGGGATTTGATCAAAGGAAAATAAAATAAAATATTTAAATGGAAGTTGGTTGAATAAAATAAACTTAAGTTATTGGGTGAAATAGTTTGAAGAAAATAAATAACTTAAGTAAATTGTGAGATGGTTATTTAATATCTTCACTGTCGGGTTTAGTAAAATGGTTTGGTATCAAACTTTTTGGATATGAAAGAAAATGCAATGGAAAGATTGTGAATAAATTAAAATGGAATGGAATCAGGTGAAAATTGAGTTGGAATCAATTTAAATGGTTATAAAAGCTTGAGTAATTATTTATTCACATTACTATTGTCGAATTGCATAAAAAAATGGGTCGTTCGATGTAAACAAGATTAGATAAAATTTTATGAATTATTAGAAGTGAAATAGGATGATTTTGGAATCAATTGGAATGAATATGGGTTGTTTTGCTCAGAATGAGTTAAATATAAGCAAGTAAGTTGTAAATCGGTTAAACTGAATGGAATGGTTTGAGAATTGGTTGTAAGCAATTGTAATAAGTGTCGGAACCTTATATGTGCTTATGCAAATTATATAACATGCGTTGTATGTGAAATTTATGTGTTTAATTATTGCAAGTAAGTGAAATGTTAATAAATTTCATATATTTAGTACTTATATGTTGAATTAAGTAAATACAGGTACCGGGAAGCCGATTGGAAAGATTTGATCATGCAAAATGCTAATTAAATAAGCCGCTTGCTTAAAAATGCTAAATAAAGGTACGCCAACGCAATAAAAATAGGAAATATGAACTGTTTTTTTTTCCGACCGTGTAGGTCGATGTATATATATATTTATCTTTTGTCAAATTGCAAAAACTCCTCCGTACAAAGGAGACTCTGCCAAAATTTTCCGAAAATTTTGGGAGTTAGAATAATTTTTAAAATTTTGACTAACAGTAAAGAATTTTGCTTGCTGTAAGCAAATAGATATGAAACTGAATATTGAAATCTAATTTAAAATTTTGTATGTAAAGTATGGTGAAATCGAAGAAATTGTTTGAAGAGACTAAAGGAAGAAAAAGTATGAAAATAAACTTTTGTTGAGATTTTAAATAAATTAGTAAGTGGATCTAATAAAAGGAAATGGTTAACTAAATATGGAATTGGAAATCCAGTGTAAAAATAAGGTGAATAAAATTCAATACGAAAAGTTCGAAGGCAAAATGAATAGAAATAGATATAAACTTCAATAGTGAAGTGAAAATAAATTTAAAAGGGTGTATAAAATATTCATATTAAACTTAAGAAATGAATGGGAAAATCCTTAAGTAAATGTCGTATTGAAAAAAATTATTCTAGGTGAATAATTGAATGAAGAGTAAAACTGAAAGTTGTGAAATGGGATAATTGTGGATAGTGAATAAAAATTAAAATAATGTGAATAAAAGAAAATTGATATAGTTAATAATCAATGGATATGAATACGTAGGATGTACGTATGTTATTTTATTCGCATAGTAATACAGCGAACCCTGGATATGGATTTTGATTGATTTTGGAAATTCTCTATCATAATTATTACTATGCAAGGAGAATGCCGGTTTCTGATCAAGAAGCCAGATCTGAGTCCATGCTAGGAAGTCGGGTGGACGATACTAGTTCGGAAGTGAAATTGTGTGATCGAGTAAGTGATCGAATTTGATATTACATACGAATGGTATATGTACATTGTACGGGCTTAATGGAATGAAGATTGAAATTTTGTAAGGAGGCCAATAAAATAATTTTGAATGTTGTGATTGGATATTATTGCTATATAAGATACACAGATATTATAAAGGAAAAGGAAATTTGGTTTTGACTTCAGATGATGAATTTGAATTGCTCGACAAAAAGGTATGTGTTTTAATTTCTGTACGATATTTGATTGGCTTTTTGATCGAGCCACTTGGCTTTTTTTTTCTTTTGGAATTTGGGAGCCCGTAGAGGCATTTTGTAGTTGTGCCAAGCTAGCCATGCAAAGGAGACGCTGGCAAAAAAAATCGAAAATTTAGAGAGTTGGAAATTTTTTAGGAAAATTGAGATAATTTATGTTTGAATTTGAATTTAAATTTGAATAAGTGGAGTAAGTAATATTGTTGGAAACTATGAAAGGTTTTGGGAAGTTGGTTGAAGTAATAGTGGGTCTTTAACAAAAAATATGCTATGGCAAGTTAATAAAACTGTTTGGTTTTGGAACATTGTAATGGGTATTGGACCGTTCTTCCTAAGTAGTAATTTCGGGGACGAAATTCTTTTAAGGGGGGAGGAATGTGACGGCCCGGATTTTTCAACATTGAATCTGGAATATTTAAGTGGTTTTAAATATAGAAATTGAATAAAAATTGGTTTTGAAAATGGAAAACTTGGATTATTTTCAGAATGTTGATACAACAATTTGTTGAAGAATATAATTAATTCAATAATCGAATGTTGAGTAAAATATTTAAACTTGAGTTTAAACTTGTTAAAATAATTGGAAAGCTTGTAAAATTTATATTACCGTAGATAGTAAAAGTGCTGAAATTGAATTTGGAAGTGTTTTGATCAGTTTTAAAAATATATCGTTTAAATTAATATTTAAAAATAGCTTCTCAGGGCATAGTCTCGGATGTCATCAAAACCAGTTCCATTGGATACGTAATATTGTATTATTACCGGATTTCAATTTTCGTAGTGTTTGGAGTGATCGTTTGGCTGTACGATAAGTAAACGTGCTGAAATTTATAGCGAGGTTTTGAGCTATGATTTTTGAGCCAATTTAAAATTCAAATTTAAAATAAAATATTTATTGTTTGACCAATCCAAGTTATGCACATCAAAGCTTTTTCACCTCATTCCAGAAGCACGGTAGTTTTCCTTCTCCAACACGCCTTCCTCAACTTTATATCACGTCGCATTCCCTTTTCTTTTCAGCCGAAATCATTTAAAAAAAAGAGAAGAGAAAGGGAAAAACCCTCATCCTTCTTTGTTCAAATGAATGAAATCACAGAGCAAAATAAAAATAAGAAATGGCTGCTAATAAGAATCACGCCCCTCTTTCGTTCAATTTCCAATTTATTCGACCCAAATCGAAATCAAATTCAAGAGAATGGCCGCAACTTTCTTCTCCCCATTTTTTTTAAATACTCGGCCAATCCTCAGTTTAAAACAAAAGGAAGAGAGATCGAACAGAGCGTTAGAGATAGGAGGAAGTTGATTCGTTCGATCGACAGAGGAGTACTCGCGATTTCAATCTCGGGTTGAAGGGATGTCGCGAGCTGGAGCTCGAATCTTGAAGGTGCGACTGGGGAGTCGCCGTGAGAAGGCAGGGTTGGAGTTGTTCGACTTGGGATGTCGTGCGACCCGAAGCTTTGAGCTAGGGTTTGGAAGCATTGTGAGTTATGGGTCGCGCTCGTGATTGGCAGTGGTTATCGATGGTCGGTGTGATTTCTGGCCGATAGGGAGGTAAGGTATTCCTTTTATTAAATTTATATATAAGTTTGAAAATATAAATTTTTAATATTTAACAGTAAAAATAAATATATTCACATTCATAGTTTAGTTTAAATATATATAGTGCAAGCAGGAAAATATATAGGTAAGACATAGGGATATAGAAAGTTAAAACAGTAATGCAGATCATTATATAAGTATATGTGTTTTTCTAAAACTAATTTATTAAACGAAAATTAGTTTAAATAAAATTGTTGTTAATTAATTTTAATTTATCAACTGGAAATTTATTTATTTGATTGTTCAAATACTAATAAAATCATATAATATGTATTCAAGGTCTGGAATCGTAAAGAAAACAACTGGTTTGGGTTGAATTGCAAAATAAAAAGGAAAAGGTGAGTTAATCTCACTCATCTGGTTTAATTTAAATTTAAATGATTGAATTTAAATAATTGGTTGAATGGTTGAATTGATTTGATATACTATATTATAGTATATATTACATCTTGGAATGATTGATTTCCTGCATTATATAGCAGACGAGACTCTGTGCGCCGCATAATAGCGGATGATATTTTATTAATCCCATGTACCGCGATATTCCACCTTGAAGTGGAATTGGTATTTTGCTAACGTCTGTGGATGCAGGGAAACAGGTTGGAGGGATCCAACTAGATTCCTCAACATTCATTTCAATTATTTAATATTCTCTGTTGTGATTATTTGATATTCTGTGATGAATTATATTAGAATATGGATGCTATGGTTTGCTTGCATATATTTTGGTACACTGATTTATCAAAATATATAAATTAGATTTCGGAAAGAAAATAAAAGAGTGGAGTTTTTAAGTAAAATAATTATAGCGAACTTGAATAAATTAAGAATGAATTGAAAAGAAGTGAAAGTGATATTAAAATACTAATAAATAATTTCGAGTATGGAGGAAAAAGGATTTTGAATAAACAGAAATTAATGATTTGCAAACTTAAGTGATATCAATTAAAGGAATAAAGATATAATTTAAAATTCAAAGTTTAATTTTATTTAAAAGGGTTGAGAAATAATTTGAGAAATCTAAAATTGATATTTGCAGTTAAAAGTATTTTAAATCATAATAAGGAATAAAATCTAAAATTTATGGATTTTGGAATAAAAGGGAGTAAATTGGAAATCAATTTGGAAATTGATTCAAGTGTTTGAAATTGGAAATGTACAGGAGAATGTGACTGTAGAATTTATAAACTGGGTTTATAAAAGCAAAGTAAAATATATCAGAGGATATTTGGGAAGAATAAATTCAAGGTGGGAATTTATTAAAGGAATGATAAAATTTGTTTAAAAATAAATAGTGAATTATTTTTAAAGGATCGTGAAGAGAAGTATATTTCCCTGGATAGCCAAGTACGTTTTCAAAGTAAATTTTAAATATAAGATAAATGTTTTAATATTGTTTTAAAAAGCGTGTTTTAGAAAATTCATTATTTCTAAATGTTTAAATTTCTAAAGTAAATATTTTTCAAATCTATTATTGTAATAATTATTGAAAGGTGACTTAGTATTTTGTTTAAAAAAAAGTGAAAACCTAGTTTTATATTTATAAAGTAACCTTATTTTCAAATATTCGTATAGTATGTATTTTTAATAAATTATTGAAGTAGTTTTTAACTTAAATGTTTTAAAGTATATTTCAAAGTAAAGCGTTTTAAATTATTTTAAAATCTAAAGTTTTGTCCTTGGTGATTTCAGTGGAAATAGAAAATACTTGGAATTTATTCTGAGAAAGGAAGATAGTTTGGAACTGTTTTCAAAAGGGTTTGAAAAGTGGAAATATATCTTGTGAAGATATTTTTGGGATTAATAAATAATTTGGGAAATTCTTTATTGTTTGATGGTTGTTTATGAATATTAATTTATAGTTAAATCACCGACTATCAATATTGGCCAAATGTGCTGATCGTTTCGAAGAGACCGGGATAGGGATTTATTTCTCGAAAACCACTTCGATCCAGTTTGTACGTTTCGTGGAAAACGAGTTTGGATTCGAAGTTGGAGCAGTGAAGTGCAAGAGCTAGTCGCTACTAATCCTAAGGATATTTCCAAAATGGATGTAGTAGGAATAGTGCCTTCGGTTCCGTTCGAACCCGGGACGGACTTGTATGGATGAATGCTTTCGAAACATCGTCAGGTGGACGATGGGCATTCTAAGGGATATATTCTAAAAGGTAACGCTTAGCCTGAAGCCTCATCAACCGGGAATGACTGAAAATCAGGGGTTATGCAGCAAGGCTAGGTGGGTAGCACCCACTTCAGGGTAAGGTCATCCCTGTCAAGCTGTCCCTTTTTATTTCGGCTTAGTGGGCGGTTGCTGATCCCAACCACGGGGTGATCTTACTCGGAACTGTCCAGTAAGGAATGTTTCCAGTCTTGTGTTGCAGGGGGCCGGGAGTGATCTTTCGTACGGTGATCTAGGCCACGTACTGTGATAGGTGGTACCCCAATGCCTAGTCATTAGCTGGAAATCCATTCTCCCTACGAGCCTTGTATGAGTTTTGTTTGTATGACCCACTTTGTGGCTAGTAGCTAGAATTTAATTATTTAACAATTTCGGCTATTTGAATAAGTATTTGTAAGTAGACCTTATTATAATATCAGAGGATTTTATAAGAAAATGTTTTAGCTATCGTAAGGAAAAAACCCGACATGTTTATTTGTGGCGTGGTCTTACGAGATGCTTTTGCTTTCAAAAGGATTTTGAAATTTTATAATCAATTTGAGTGTGGTTTTCTCACGCTGGTATTCCAGACTGACTCGGGTGTTATTTAACTATAATGCTCGGGTCAGACCAAGTATTATAGGATACAGGAAAGATGTTGTGGAGCACAGGAGACGGGCTGGATGGAGATACGTACTTTCGTATTTGAATATTATTCAGCTGTGTATCCAGTTGTATGTTATTGATGTGGCACTCTGATGATGTACTCTGATGATGTATGTATAAAACAAACATAGTTTTCTTTTGTGTAAAGATCTGTTATTATATTATATTTGTTCCACTGCTTTGGTTAGATTCTGTTGTTGTTTTCTGTTTTCTCTTCTTCTACCTCTTCTTCTTTAACCCAAATGGTTCGTATTTCTGTTCAACTTGAGTTGATTGCGGGTCGTTACACTTGGTATCAGAGCTTAGGTATGTGATAAACTTGGATTTGGTGGGGATTACTCATTAAATAGAGTCTGACATACTATAGAATGAGGTTGAGAGTATTAATAGATATGAGTGTGTATTTGTTAGTGGATATAAAATTGATTTTATATTGTGTTGACTTATCTGTTGAGTGTTTATGGATTCTGGTTGATGTGTGGGACGCCATGTTATCGATAAGGGTTTCTAAACTCTTAAACAAGATAAACCGACACGGTATAGTTTTTAAAGTCGGTAAATGAAATAATTTTACCTAAATTTATATTTTGACATAAAAGAAATATTTTTCTGAAATTATTATATATATTTGGATGTTTGGCTGTTAATACTACAATCAAATTAAAAAAATCTAAAATTTGAGTGGTTTATAACCAAAAAGAATTGTATAAGTATGGTTTAAATAAAGAGGAATATAACAAAAATTTGACTTAAACTAGAATTTAAGTCCCGGACATTTGAGAAGTGTTTAAATGAATTTAAACAAAAGGGTTTAGGAATTTAAATCTTTGGAATGTTTGAAATGTTTGAAATGTTTTTCCAAAAATTTGAAGGCAATAATGGAGTATTGTTTTGGAAAATATTGTTGAATGAAATTGTTTTGGGAGGAATTTGTGGAAGTAAGGAGGCATTGAACTCACATTAGTCGCTGGAAAATAATCCTGATGATGATGGCCACATCATCAGTATTCTTTTTCGAGTTTCTAAAGTGATGAATTGCTACCAGGATAGTTAGATATGATATTGTTTGGGCTTGTTGGGTATACAAGTTGTTTTAGAAATTTCAAAGGGAAAATTTGTTTTGGTGAAAACAAGTGACTGAAATCCGGAGATTTGATTTGATATACCAAGTGGGTATGTGTAGTTATCATTTCAAAATGGTTTTGGAAATGAAACCGGGCAATTGAATTCTAGGAAATTCTATTTAAGTAACGTGAAAAGTTTAAATGAATCAACTATTGAACTTATTAAGTAAAGTTGATATTAATAAGAAGAAATTGGAAATTTTAATCCGGGAATTAAAATTTAACTTAAGTGAATGAAAGTGAAGAAAATATATTTGAATTTAACTTGAGATAAGTTAAATAAGATTGAAATTGAAATTGAATTAAATTGGATATAAAGTCGAAAGGTAAAATGATTATAATTGTGAAATGAAAATTTATACCTTAAGCTAGTAAGTGTTATATATATAATCTGAAATTGTGGTTATAAGATGAAATGACTCAAATGAGCAATATAAGCTTTTAAGTAAATAAATAAGTTTTGAACTCATATATTGAGAAATAAAATTTACTTAAATTTGGATTGAATTGGATCAAAATTCAGTTGTGTCATGAATGATATTAAGTGGAATTAAGTCCTTGCTTAATAAAATTTAAAAGAATGATATGTAGTTAGATTTAACTGAAATTGAGTTGGAATACAACTAAATTTAAATAAATTCAGTTAATTTATAGATAATATTGAATGGAATAAAATTCTTACTTAAGTAAATAAATGTAAACTAAGTAAGTATTGAATTGGATTAAAATAGAATTGGTGTGAGTTGTAAACAAATCCAATTCAAGCATAAATTGAATGACCTTATTATCAGTAAATTCAATGATGAATTGTTAATGTAAATCAAAATTTAAAAATGGATAAAAAATAAACTAATCGAATAAATTAGTAAAATAGTTGGGATTTGATCAAAGGAAAATCAAATTAAACATTTAAACGGAAGTTGGTTGAATAAAATAAACTTAAGTTATTGGGTGAAATAGTTTGAAGAAAATAAATAACTTAAGTAAATTGTGAGATATTTATTTAATATCTTGATTGTCGGGTTTAGTAAAATGGTTTGGGATCAAACATTTTAGATATGAAAGAAAATGCAATGGAAAGATCGTGAATAAATTAAAACGGAATGGAATCACCTGAAAATTGAGTTGGAATCAATTTAAATGGTTATAAAAGCTTAAGTAATTATTTATTCACATTAAGATTGTCGAATTGCATAAGAAAATGGGTCGTTCGATGTAAAGAAGATTAGATACAATTTTATGAGTTATTAGAAGTGAAATAGGATGATTTTGGAATCATTTGGAATGAATATGGGTTGTTTTGCTTAGAATGAATTAAAATATAAGCAAGTAAGTTGTAAATCGGTTAAACTGAATGGAATGGTTTGATAATTGGTTGTAAGCAATTGTAATAAGTGTCAGAACCATATATATGCTTATGTAAATTATATAACATGCGTTGTATGTGAAATTTATGTGTTTAATTATTGCAAGTAAGTGAAATGTTAATAAATTGCGTATATTTAGTACTTATATGTTAAATTGAGTAAGTACAGGTACCGGGAAGCCTATTGGCTGGATTTGATCGCGTGAAATGCTAATTAAATAAGCCGCTTGCTTAAAAATGCTAAATAAAGGTACGCCTACGCAATAAAAATAGGAAATATGAAGTGTTTTTGTTTTTCCGACCACGTAGGTCGATGTATATATATATTTATCTTTTGTCAAATTGCAAAAGCTCCTCCGTACAAAGGAGACTCTGCCAAAAAATTTCGAAAATTTTGGGAGTTAGAATAATTTTTAAAATTTTCACTAACAGTAATGAATTTAAAAATTTTAAGCAAATAGATATGAAACTGAATATTGAAATCTAATTTAATATTTTGTATGCAAAGTATGGTGAAATCGAAGAAATTATTTGAAGAGACTAAAGGACGAAAAAGTATGCAAATAAACTTTTGTTGAGATTTTAAATAAATTAGTAAGTGGAACTAATAAAAGGAAATGGTTAATTAAATATGGAATTGGAAATCCAGTGTAAAAATAAGGTGAATAAAATTCAATATGAAAGGTTCGAAGGCAAAACGAATAGAAATAGATATAAACTTCAATAGTGAAGTGAAAATAAATTTAAAAGGGTGTATAAAATATTCATATTAAACTTAGGCAATGAATGGGAAAATCCATAAGTAAATGTAGTATTGAAAAAAATTATTCTAGGTGAATAATTGAATGAAGAGTAAAACTGAAAGTTGTGAAATGGGATTATTGTGGATAGTGAATAAAGATTAAAATAATGTGAATAAATGAAAATTGATATAGTTAATAATCAATGGATATGAATACGTAGGATGTACGTATATTATTTTATTCGCATAGTAATTTGATCCAGATTCGAGCATAGAATTTCGAGATAGTTATATCGATCCGAGTAAGGATTTTTCACTCGATTTTAGACAGCGAACCCTGGATATGGATTTTGACTGATTCTGGAAATTCTCTATCATAGTTATGACTATGCAAGGAGAATGACGGTTTCTGATCAAGAAGCCAGATCTGAGTCCGCACTAGGAAGTCGGGTGGACGATCCTAGTTCGCAAGTGAAATCGTGTAATCGAGTAAGTGATCGAATTTGATATTGCGTACGAATGGTATATGTACATTGTACGGGCTTAATGGAATGAATATTGAATTTTTGTAAGGAAGCCAATAAAATAATTTTGAATGTTTTTATTGGATATTATTGCTATATAAGATTCACAGATATTATAAAGGAAAAAGAAAATTGGTTTTTATTTCAGATGATGAATTTGAACTACTCGACAAAAAGGTATGTGTTTAAATTTCTGTACGAAATTTGATTGGGTTTTTGATCGAGCCACTTGGCTTTTGTTTTCTTTTGGAATTTGGGAGCCCGTAGAGGCATTTTGTTGTTGTACCAAGCTAGCCGCGCAAAGGAGACGCTGGCAAAAAAATTCGAAAATTTAGAGAGTTAGAAATTTTTTGGAAAAATTGAGATAATTTACATTTGAAATTAAATTTGAATAAGTAGAGTAAGTAATATTGTTGGAAACTATGGAAGGTTTTGGGAGGTTGGTTGAAGTAATAGTGGGTCTTTAATAATAAAAAAAATGTTACGGCAAGTTAATAAAACTGTTTGGTTTTGGAAAATTGTAATGGGTATTGGACCATTCTTCCTAATTATTAATTTCGGGGACGAAATTCTTTTAAGGGGGAGGAATGTGACGACCCGGATTTTTCAACATTGAATCTGGAATATTTAAGGGGTTTTAAATGTAGAAATTGAATTATAAAATGGTTTTGAATATGGAAAACTTGGATTATTTATTATGAATGTTGATACAACAATTTGTTGAAGAATATAATTAATTCAATAATTAAATGTTGAGTAAAATATTTAAACTTGAGTTTTAAGCTTGTTAAAATAATTTGAAAGCTTGTAAAATTTATATTACTGTAGTAGTAAAAGTGTTGAAATTGAATTTGGAAGTGTTTTGATCAGTTTTCAAAATATATCGTTTAAATTAATATTTAAAAATAGCTTTCTGCGGCACGGTCTCGGATTTCGTCAAAACCAGTTCCATTGGATATGTAATATTGTATTACTACCGGATTTCAATTTTTGTAGTGTTTGGAGTGATCGTTTGGCCGTACGATAAGTAAACGTGCTGAAATTTATATCGAGGTTTTGAGCTATGATTTTCGAGCCAATTTAAAATTCAAATTTAAAATAAAATATTTATTGTTTGACCAGTCCAAGTTATGCACATCAAAGCTTTTTCACCTCATTCTAGAAGCACAGTAGTTTTCCTTCTCCAACACGCCTTCCTCAACTTTATATCATGTCGCATTCCCTTTTCTTTTCAGCCGAAAGCATTTAAAAAAAAGAGAAGAGAAAGGGGAAAACCCTCATCCTTCTTTGTTCAAATGAATGAAATCACATAGCAAAATAAAAATATGAAATGGCTGCTAATAAGAATCATGCCCCACTTTCTTTCAATTTGCAATTTATTCGACCCAAATCAAAATTGAATTCAAGAGATTGGCCGCAACTTTCTTCTCCCCATTTTTTTTAAATACACAGCCAATCCTCAGTTTAAAACAAAACGAAGAGAGATCGAACAGAGCGTTAGAGATAGGCAGAATCAGATTCGTTCGATCGATAGAGGAGTACTCGCGATTTCAATCTCGGGTTGAAGGGATGTCGCGAGCTGGAGCTCGAATCTTGGAGGCGTGACTGGGAGTCGCCGTGAAGACGCAGCGTTGGAGTTGTTCGACTCGGGATGTCGTGCGACCCGAAGCTTTGAGCTAAGGTTTGGAAGCATCGTGAGTTGGGGGTCACGCTCGTGATTGGCAGTGGTTGTCGATGGTCGGCGTGATTTCTGGCCGATAGGGAGGTAAGGTGTTCCTTTTATTAAATTTATGTATAAGTTTGAAAATATAAATTTTTAATGTGGAACAATAAAAATAAATATGTTCACATTCATAGTTTAGTTTAAATATATATAGTGCAAGCAGGAAAATATATAGATAAGACAAAGGGATATAAAAAGTTAAAAACGTAATGCAGATCATTATATAAGTATATGTCTTTTTTTGAAACTAATTTATTAAACGAAAATTAGTTTAAATAAAACTGTTGTTAATTAAATTTAATTTATCAACTCGAAATGTATTTATTCGATTGTTCAAATGTTAATAAAATCATATAATGTGTATTCAAGGTCTAGAATCGTGAGGAAAACAACTGGTTTGGGTTGAACTGCAAAATAAAAGGGCAAAGGTGAGTTAATCTCACTCATCTGGTTTAATTTAAATTTAAACGATTGAATTTAAATAATTGGTTGAATGGTTGAATTGATTTGATAACTATATTATAGTATATATTACATCTTGGAATGATTGATTTCCCGCATTATATAGCGGATGGGACCCTGTGCGCCGCATAATAGCGATTGATATTTTATTAATCCCATGTACCGCGATATTCCACCTCGAAGTGGAATTGGTATTATGCTAACGTCTGTGTATGCAGGGAAACAGGTTGGAGGGATCCAACTGGATTCCTCAACATTTATTTAAATTATTTAATATTCTCTGTTGTGATTATTTGATATTCTATTATGAATTATATTGGAATATGGAATGTTATGGCTTGCTTGCATATATTTTGGTACACTGAGTTATCAAAATATATAAATTGGATTTTGGAAAGAAAATAAAAGAGTGGAGTTTTAAGTAAAATAATTATAGCGAACTTGAATAAATTAAGAACGAATTGAAAAGAAATGAAAGTGATATTAAAATACTAATAAATAATTTCGAGTATGGACGAAAAAGGATTTTGAATAAGCAGAAATTAATGATTTGCAAAGATAAGTGATATCAATTAAAGGAATAAAGATTTAATTTAAAATTCAAAGTTTAATTTTATTTAAAAGGATTAAGAAGTAATTTGAGAAATCTAAAATTGATATTTTCAGTTAAAAGTATTTTAAATCATAATTAAGGAATAAAATCTAAAATTTATGGATTTTGGAATAAAAGGGAGTAAATTGGAAATCAATTTGGAAATTGATTCAAATGTTTGAAATTGGAAACTTAAAGGAGAATGTGACTGTAGAATTTATAAACTGGGTTTATAAAAGCAAAGTAAAATATATCAGAGGATATTTAAGAAGAATAAATTCCAGGTGGGAATTTATTAAAGGAATGAGAAAATTCGTTTAAAAATAAATAGTGATTTATTTTTAAAGGATCGTGAAGAGAAGTATATTTCCCTGGATAGCCAAGTACGTTTTCAAAGTAAATTTTAGATATAAGATAAAAGTTTTAATGTTGTTTTAAAAAGCATGTTTTAGAAAATTTATTATTTCTAAATGTTTAAATTTCTAAAGTAAATATTTTTCAAATCTATTATTTTAATAATTATTGATAGGTGACTTAGTATTTTGTGTTAAAAAAAAGTGAAAACCTAGTTTTATATTCATAAAGTAACCTTATTTTCAAATATTCGTATAGTCTGTATTTTTAATAAGTTATTGAAGTAGTTTTTAACTTAAAATTTTAAAGTATATTTCAAAGTAAAGCGCTTTAAATTATTTGAAAAATCTAAAGTTTTGTCCTTGGTGATTTCAGTGGAAATAGAAAATACTTGGAATTTATTCTGAGAATGGAAGATAGTTTGGAACTGTTTTCAAAAGGGTTTGAAAAGTGGAAATATATCTTGTGAAGATATTTTTGGGATCAATAAATAATTTGGGAAATTATTTATTGTTTGATGGTTGTTTGTGAATATTAATTGATAGTTAAATCATCGACTATCAATATTGGCAAAATGCGCTGACCGTTTCGAAGAGACCGGGCTCGGGATTTATTTCTCGAAAACCACTTCGATTCGATTTGTACGTTGCGTGGGAAACGAGTTTGGATTCGAAGTTGGAGAAATGAAGTGCAAGGGCGAGTCGCTACTAATCCTAAGGAAATTTCCAAAATGGATGTAGTAGGAATAGTGCCTTCGGTTCCGTTCGAACCCGGGACGGACTTGCATGGATGAATGCTTTCGAACATCGTCAGGTGGACGATGGGCATTCTAAGGGATATGTTCTAAAAGGTAACGCTTAGCCTCAAACCTCATCAACCGGGAATAACTGAAAATCAGGGGTTATGCAGCAAGGCTAGGTGGGTAGCACCCACTTCAGGGTAGGGTCATCCCTTTCTAGATGTCCCTTTTTATTTCGGCTTAGGGGGCGGTTGCTGATCCCAACCGCAGGGTGATCTTCCTCTGAACTGTCCAGTAAGAGATGGTTCTGGTCTTGTGTTGCAGGGGGTCGGGAGTGATCCTCAGTATGGTGATCTGGGCCACGTACTGTGACTGGTGGTACCCCAGTGCCTAGTCACTAGTTGAAAATCCACTCTCCCTACGAGCCTTGTACGAGTTTTGTTTGTATTACCCACTTTGTGGCTAGTAGCTGGATTTAATAATGTAACAATTTTGGCTATTTGAATAAGTATTTGTAAATAGACCCTATTATAATATCAGAGGATTTTATAAGAAAATGTTTTAGCAATCGTAAGGTAAAAACCCGACATGTTTATTTGTGGCGTGGTCTTACGAGATGCTTTTTCTTTCAAAAGGATTTTGAAACCTTATAATCAATTTGAATGTGGTTTTCTCACGTTGGTATTCCAGAATGACTCGGGTGTTATTTAACTATAATGCCCGGCTCAGACCGAGTATTGTAGGGTAAAGGAAAGCTGCTGTGGAGCACAGGAGACGGGCTAGATGGCGATGCGTACTTCCGTATTTGATTATTATTCCACTGTGTATCTAGTTGTATGTTATTGACGTGGCACTCTGATGATGTACTCAGATGATGTATGTATAAAACAGATATAGTGTTCTTTTGTGTAAATATCTGTTATTATATTATATTTATTCCGTTGGGTTGGTTAGATTCTGTTGTTGTTTTCTGTTTTTCCTTCTCCTACCTCTTCTTCTTTAACCCAAAAGGTTCGTATTTCTGTTCAACTTGAGTTGATTGATCTAGAATAGTGTTAACTCAAGGGGTACGGAATTGCGGGTCGTTACACAAAGTCCAAGTTGTAGAATTCCAGAATGCTTACCTTCTTGGTGAAAGCACCAAATAGTTCGCACCAAAATTGGCCACAAACATCTAATTGCCGATGATAGGACCCATTCATAATCACAAATCACAGATAGCAAGTATATAGAGAATATAAATATGAAGAACACTGAAAATTTAAAAGGAAAGCAGTAGAAACATAAGATTTATAGTGGTTCGGCTTCGTAGCCTATGTCCACTTTGAAGAGTTGATGTTTTATTGCTTATAACTCACTGGTTACAGAGGTTTACAACATTACAACCGAGTTACAACAATTATCATGATAAAGTAAAGGCGTAAAAGAGCAAAAAGATCCCTTTTCTAAAGGCCTTGGACTACTATTTATATGTGTAGGCAAAAAATATCTTGCCCAGATCTCGGAGGATATATTCTTTCACGTGTTGGGCGCACGGGATCAAGTTCAGGTGGCATCGACTCGAAATCAGAGTAATACAAATGGAATTCATATCAATCAAGAAATTTCCTTTTTGTCTGCAATTGATCGAGTAAATTCTTGACGTTGTAGGCAAGCTCGTGTGAAGATTTGGTCGCATTTGGGCTTGTAGATCTCGAGTTATGATCGATGCAAATTTGGATCTTCAATGTGCTGTCGACTTTGCATCGATATGTGTTCGTATCGTCTTGTTCGCATCCATGCTTGCACGTGCTAATCAAATGATGTAGTGCTACATTTTACGATCGATCCACTTTTCATGTTGAGTGACCGAGTCTCTCTCTTGATTGTTTCTTGTTCGTATCCATATGCATTGGCTTATTCGTATCCATCGATCACGCCTCACATCCTATCGATAGATTTGTATCGAAACCACTTCGTATTGATAACTTATTGATTGTTTCGTATCGATAGGTACTTATGTGTCTTTCATTGATGACTCAAGCTTTTTTGTGTCGATCAGCTCGCATCTTTTCGTATCAACTCATTCATGGCATGCTTTGTATCGATAGCACCGATCGATACTAAGTTAGAATGGAGATTGATACGAAATAGGGAAGGACGAGATCGTTATGAAATGCACCGTTGATCGATATGAGACGAAGTAAACATGATGGATTTGAATGAGGTTATTACTTGGTCGTGATTATGAAATGGATGGGCATAAATGAGGTTGGTTTCCTTGAATTTGTTGGATACGAATTATTTTGTTACGAATTACACTTGCCTTTCATGAAACTTCATCGATCCATAACTGGAGCATACGAACTCCGATTGACCTGAAATTTGAAACGTTGGCTTTCATAGTTTTACTTATGTGTCATATCGATTGTAGCTCGATCGCTATGCATAACTAATCGTTGGGATTGATTATCATCGGTTTTCATTCAATTCTATGGTATCACGGCCTTGCTAAAAAGCGAGATAACAAGCATTTTCTACTAAGGCTCTCTATAATATCTCTCTTAACTAACACTGTCTCTAATTATTACACTTCTTATTACACCTAATGGTTTTATAACTTAATGTGTTGGAACTACTTTCTGTTTCGAGAATCAATTAACACTAAAACCTTCTATGGATCCTTTAAATGAGGACTTTATGTTTATGTGAAATCACAACTTATTTTATATTGTTCGAAATAGGATGTACAAAATAAGGTGCTTCACATACCTTGTACATCTCTTTCTCGTATTCCTTATAACAGGCACAAAACATCTTTATTTGTGATTTGGTTTCATAGAAAATTGTATCGCTATTCATTTCATTCCAATAGATAAAAGTATGTTTAATCTATATTCTCTTACGATAGACATTTTCTATGAAATTTATTAATTTCTTAATATTTAATTTAAACCTTTTTTTAGAAGAACTCATTTTCAAAACTATTTTAATATTTTCATAATTTGAAAACATTTCCTTATATTATTTAAGTAATAAATGTACTTACAAACCACTTTATTTCTATACATAGAAGTTATATTCGAGACACATTTTTATTTGGGTCAAAACAGATGTTGCATAAAACATCATTACTACAACCCAATAACACTAATTTATGGATTCAATTAAAATAAGTACTAATAAATCTCATATACTGCATAAAAACATTACTTTTGGGAGTCACCTACTATAATAGTAGTATTGTAGTCTATGCTCCTTTTTATTTTTCACAAAAACATTTATTATAACAATAAAAGTTGTAACTTATGATTCCGATACATAATACACTCTAGGTTCTTATATTTAAAATCGTTGTTCACCTGCAAAGAAACTAGTGCGCTATATACATTCTTTATAGTTCTAAAAGAATTTCACTTTTAACAAAAATTAAACTAATTTAAATTTCATACCACTTCTTTTTTTCTAAAAAATCCAATATATACTTCCTCAAAAATTATAAAAATTATATTTTTCAAATTTTCAATTCCAACAATTTCATTTTATTGGGCTAGTCATAAAGTGGATTTTTTTTCTTACTACCTTAGGAGTACCCTACCTAAGCCATGGAAATCTCATTTCCTTACTAAAGTCTTTTATTCTTATTCCTCTTTTGTGCTTGTATTTATTGTAAGGTAATACTGTTAAATCCATTTATCCGAAACAATTACAATTTTTGTAATTATTTACGCATGGGCTTCCCTTTTTTTTCAACTCAATCTATTGTGCATCTCCAGCCTTTGCCTACAACTCTTTGGACTTCCACAATCGAAACCCTAATGAAAAAACCATTTCTCATACTCTTTCCATGTGTTTACCTTCTATATGTTCCAATAAACGCACTTCTTTACGCCAAAACTGACACTTCAAGAATTTTGCCTTCAACTGATGAACGCGAAGTGTACAAAGAACCTCCTCTCAATGAATAGCATTTTTTTCTATACTCTTGGAAATCGCCAAAATGTCGTCCACGAATACTACTACGAACTTATTTAGGACATCTCGAAAAACATGGCTCATCAAATCTATGAAATAGGTTGGGGCGTTGGTTAGTCCAAATAGCATAACCAACAACTCAAAGAATCCATCGGATGTCCTAAATGTTGTCTTATTGATCCTATCGTCAGCGACCCTAAGCTGATGAAATCCAATAGCTAAATCGAGCTAAGAAAATACTGAAGAGCCATCCAACTAATCGAAAAGATTGTCTATCCTAGGAAGGGGATAACGGTTCTTGTTCGTGATCCTCTTCAACTATATATAGTCTACCCAAAGTCAAAGGGAAACACCCGCCATTGTAGCGAAGAAGACTGGCGCTCCCCACTCATATATGTTCCGCCTAATGAAGCCTCTCTTAGGAGGTAGTCTCCTCTTAGGAGGTAGTCTCCTAACCTCCTCAAAGACGTGTGGAAAATCTCTAACGACTGGAACTGAATCTAACTCTGCTGATGATGAATCGAGGGAATAAAGGAAGCCCAACTTGATTAACCCCGGTGGGTCACAAGAAACCTTAAGAGTCCTACAGTTGCATGTCTCTAGTCTAACGACTCTCCTCTCGTAGTACAATATTGCTCCATAAGTGGATAACCAATCCATCCCCAAAATCATCTCATACCCTGAAAATCCCAATACATAGGCATCATAGTCAAGCTTTACGCCTAGTACAAAAATTTTCAAACCCCTACAAATCATGGATAAATATGCCGATCCTCCTATGGGGTTTGAAACAACTATATGGTCTACCGACAAAGAGATATCTAAGTGCAAATAATCAACTAAGGAACTAGAAACGAAAGAATGCGATGCTCCTGAATAAAAAAGGGTCAGAATAGGAAAATCCAAAATAGAGATCAAACCTTCTACAAAGACTTTCCTACCTATATCCGGTCCACTGATAGAAGGTGTTGCATTCAAGTTTTGTACCTAGGTTGTAGGTGCACCTGCTACTTGCCCCGTCCTCTGAGGGCAAGCTCTATTAAGGTGACCAGGCTGCCCACAGTTAAAACACCTCCTCTTCATCATTTTATTTTTACGGCCCTTTGCGTAATGACTAATCAATCCACAGCTATGACATTTCCCGCTTTTCTTGATCCGCTACTGAGGTCCTCCTTCTTTCTTCTTGTCCTTATCCTTCTTCTTCTTCCACCAGGGCTTCTTAGAGCTTTCTAACTTAGGAACCTCTTTAAGCTCTCCCTTCAGCTGCCAAGATGTAGGCTGAATTCTCAATCGGTCCTCCAATCCAACACTCTGAACATTCGCTCTGTATCCTACAACCTAGTCGTGCTTCCTCGAGATCTTTTATGCCAAAAAATGTCTCACTTCCTACACTAGGAAGTCCTTACCTAACTAAGAAAGATTGGTTGTTGCAGGTTATTAAATGAGATTTCCACCTGCTGGTGCTGGATTGGACGCTTGCCCTTGCAACCTTGGTACCGTAACTCTACAGAACCAGTCGGCCATACTATGGAAAGAAAAGAAAATTTAGGCTTGAAAGAATCGAAAGAAGGTTGAACTGGACTTTTGAGGGGATTTCTGTTAAAAAAAGTTATGCTTGAAAAAAAATATTTCTATAATAAAAGTTTCTTTCTAAAATGTACTTTTAAAACATGTTTTCTTTGGAGAATACTTTACTTTTAAAATAATTTTTTAGGAATCCTATAATTTTAGGCTCTGATACCAAGTGAAACACTCCATACCCCTTAGTATACCCAAAAGGGCACACTAAAAGATGTGATGCGTTGTAGGTTTAGCTAAAACTTAACAGGGACTAAGATTCACAAGATAAATAAATAAAACAGTGAAAACATTTAAATAGTAACTCTTTAAAAATTAAACTTCATAAATAAGTCATAAATCCAAATATGTCCCAAAATACCAAATATGCATGTCTCATGGGGAATATAATCTCATTCATATCATCAGAGTACATAAAAATAATCACCCCTCTCAAAATATACTAGTACATCAAAATCTATATGAAATGGAAACTGAAAAGAAGGAGAATACATGAAGAATTTCAAAAATATCTCCAATCAAGTCTGAAATCAATTGCCCTCGATCTATTGGCCTATGGGGAAAATGGGGAAATAGAGGAGTGGGTCAGACTAAAAGTCTGGTGAGTGGAAGTAATTACTAGCATTTTCAAACAAGATAAAGAGAATTGGCATAGCAACATTTCTAGTATAAAAATAAAAAAAAGAAGAGATATAGCTGGAATAAAATACTGTTTGACTGTTTGCATTGCTTTGATAGTTCTAATTATTTAGATTGTTTGAATTGTTTGCACTTGTCTTAGATTGCTACTTTGATTTGGCTGAAATCCCAATCCTAGTTTAATTAGGTTGAAGTCCTAACTCTACCCGTTGATCATCTGTCTATCTGTGTTGTGCCACTATGAGCTAGCCTCATCCTATGGGTCCCATAGCAAAAACACACCTGTTTAGTGCTTTTGGAACTCAATAGCGACTTATCTTCCTTAATTTGATGTCGCGTGCATGGTTACCGCTGGTTTATTTTATCTATTGCTCCCTCTTTTGACCTCTTATCTACCTTAGATTAGCACAAGCGTGCCCGGCCTTACCTAATCAATTGTGAGACCATCAGTCCTTGCCTGAAGGGGTCCTACCCAGCCTCACCTAAATGTGATGTTAGACCATCAGTACTAGTCTGAAATGGGGATGCCACGGGTACGGGTCCTAGCAAATAAAAATCTAGTTGCACCCCTTGCTTAATCCGCCGGTTTGAGCTTCTATCTATTGACCACTTATTTACTCTAGGCCCCAGCCTCACCTTACTATTACGAGACCATTGGCCATAATCTGAATAGGTCTTGCCCAGCCTCACCTATTCTGTTGTGAGACTATCAATCCTAGTATGAAAGGGAGTGTTATTGGTATGAGACCAATTTCTACGTTTGCTTATTAACTTAGTGTAAGCTTTAAAATAAGCCTCTTCTGTTATCTTTGCTATATTTGCTTTTTAAGTTAATTACAAGTTTTTAAAACAAGCCTTTACTGTTCATTCTGCTTAACTATAACCTATGTTATAATTGTTCTTTTATTCTGTCTTTTAGTTATAATTACTTGTTATAACCATGCCTGCAAATGTCTTAATTTTCCTATTTCTATCTATGTCCAACTTATTACAGTTCTACTTGCTCTACATCTAATTTCTATAAATTTAGTATTCTTATATTTTAGTCCATCTTAGTGAATTATTCTCTTTTATTTATTTTATTTGCGTAAAAAGGAATGAAAAGGAACTAACATGTACATGGCTAAATTTCAACTAAAAAGTAATAGACGTAAATAATAATATATGACTATAAATAATTGTAAAACTATAAATAGTAGTAAATAATTGCAAACGACTGAAATAAAACTATTAAACGAAAATAAAATGAAAAGAAAGTCTAAAATTTACTTTAAAATAAACTTTAAACAAACTTGCATAAAGGTTGTCCCAAAACTGTAGAAAAACTTCAACTATTAGAAACCCAATTATTTTAAATTACTTAAAAATCAAAATAATTACTTAAACACTCACCTGTGATCCTTGGCCCTTTTTCTTGGCCTTTCTGGATCTACTTCTAGGGTATAAAATATATTAATTAAAAAGATCTTCTCTTTAGAAAAATATTCTATTTTGGGTCCAGCCTTAGGCAATTAACCCAGATAGGAGAAAATCTAAATGAGAAAAATAGCTACGTCTATGGTCTAATTTATAATGTCGGTTAAGGATATCAAGCCATTGGATTTGAAGATTAAATCCGGTGCAATCATGTCATAGGCTCGTTGGAAACTGTCGGACGGAAGCACAGATGCATAGGATCAGATAGAAGTATATCGACATCGTTTAACTAGACAAATGCTCGTCCAAATACATAAAGGCTCATGCATGCTAGTGGTCGAGCTAGCATTGGTGAGGGTCGACCTGAACATACATTTTTTTCTTTTAATTTTCTTGGTTCTTGTTTAATTTGTATCTTCTTCGTTTTAGCTCAGATTTTGAAAAACTATATATGGAAGTTGACCAGAAAATTATCACGAATACAATGGTGCAACTCCCGAGGCTCAGTTCTGATAATTTCACAAAGTTAATTTATTATTTAATTAATTCATTAATTATTTATTATAGCTTAAATTTCATGTTGTTACAGATCCCCTAGGGGAAGGGATATGCAATGATCCCCTACCTGGGTGAGGTACTAATTCATACATAGAATATTCTAGAGATTCTATCTTTTGGTATCGGGTTATTATTGCTTCATATCATTGCCTGCACTTGATTTCTAGACCTCACAATCATCACTCTTGACTAATGTCCTTGATAATCGTGAAGTCCGTTAGGTTAAATCCGCCTGTCTACTGTCATGGAAAATGGTGGGTTAACATTAGTATTCCTTAAATTATAGAATTTAGGTTCTCAAAATAATTTTTTTTTAAAAACAAAAGTCGCACGAGATTGCCAAATGATAGAAAATATTAAGAGTTTAAAGATTGAAAGTAATTAAATATAATCTTAATATATGCATAAAATGGTTTCCTAAAATTAGTTTATATAAAATATTACTTTCAAGTTCCTTTATGGAAAATCCATATTTTATTTATTATTCAACCTTGTATAAATGTTCATTATTCGATAAAATATTACATAAATCCAAATTATTCCAAAAATGCACTTATATATGTATATTTATCTCAAAATTCCATTAAGAATGTTTGTTTAATAAACCATGTTTTGAAAATATATTTAAGTCCTTGTATTTTTTAAAATCCATATTTACTATTATCTAAAACTATATAAATATCCAAACTCTAATTGGAAATAACTTTATTTACATTTCAAAATCATTCTTATTATATAAACAATAATAAGTATATCTATTTACAATTTCAAATAACCTTTATAAATAACATAACCTTCTTCTTAAAAGATTAAGTAGAAAGTATTGAACTTGAAATCCATTCTTTTTGAAAATCCTTATTGGAAACATAGGATAGAGATTTGATGTTGTGATGTGGAATCTATGCATAACAATTCCAAACAAATTCATAATTCAAAATCCAAAAACGACATTGAAATCATCACAAAACGGCTCGAAATAGGACATCAAAAAAAGCAAATATCGACAAGGAAACAAACGGACAAGCAGACCGGCAAATGGAATGATCGTGGAATGAAACCATCATAACCTTTGGCTCAACACAGTCTGTGACTGGTGCACCAATCTAGTTGGACCAGTGGGTCTGTGACACCGCCTGGGCTAAGTTCGAGGCGGTTATCACCACTCCTGAATCGTTCGTTGGCAAGGGTTCATTCACTGAAGTGAACCTAGACTTCATCTACAATAAATTAGCTATTATGCAAGCAAACCATAAACTTCAATTTGATGATATATAAGATCATTTGACATGGGTTTCAGCAAATAAAGAATTGAATATCCAAAGATGAAAAACAGAATAATTTGAGAGTAATTTAATCATAGATTAAAACAATTTACTAAACAATGAATAAATTTGCATTTTAGGGTAGCGGTGTGAGGTAAACTCACCTTATAACTTGAATTGATGATGTAAACTATAATTGGCTTCTCTTGATTACTACCCAGGTTGTTTTTAGAAATTGTGAAGAGGAGATCATAAGAAGAGATGAAAACTAAAATTACTAATCGATTTGACCTCGTCAACCAAGAAGGTTACGAATGTAAACACGATTTCATTGGTTAAGAAAGCAAAGCAATTTCATTAATTGAAATAAAAGTTGGGCAATTTCTTCCTATTTATAATGCCTATAGTAACCCAGGATGGCTTATTTGCATAAAATAGGAGATGCATTAGATAGTCTTAGATAAAATAACGATGCAGAGTTTGTTGTTCCAAGCATGGAGCAGTTAGGTTCCATCAACGTTTGCTAGCTTGAACATGCCATCCCCTAAATTATGGCGGATCATATAAAGGACCTTCCTAGTTTGGTGCAAATGCTCCTGGTACAAGGTAGATTTGTTTGAGGATAAGATCTCCAAATTCGAAGGTACGGTTACGAACCTTGGAGTTGAAATGTCGTGGGACCTTTTCTGGTGTGCGGTAGTCCTTAACTCAGCTTCTTCCTGCTTCTCATCGAACATATCGAGCGATTGAGCAGGAGCTACTCATTCTTCTATTAATTGAATTTACACCTTTGATTAGAAGGGATCTCCAGTTCGACAGGGATTATTGCTTTTGAACCATATGCCAAGACGAACGGAGAGTGACTAGTTGTCGGTTTGTGTGTTATTCTATAAGCCAATGGTGCAAGAAGATATTCATCAACCCAATTTTTTTAACTTTAGTTAACCACTTTTTGATAGCGGACTTAATATTCATATTTACTACCTCCACTTGCACGTTTGCCTATAGATGTGCAACAACAGAGAAGCTTTTCTCGATTTGGAAGCATTTGTAAAAGTCATGGAATTTGGCGCCTTTGAATTGAGTCCCATTATCCGTAATGATTTTTTATGGCACTTCAAACCTGCAAATAATGTTTTTAGTGATAAAGTTATCAATTTTCTTCATGGTAATTGTGGATAGCGGTTCCGCTTCATCCTCTTTCTGAAGTAATCAACAACAACGATAGCATGTTTGGCTCCTCCTTTGGCTATTAGCAATAAACCAATCAGTTCGATTCCCCATATCGTAAATGTCCATGGGCTGACCATTTGTGATAGCTCTACTGATGTTCTTTTGACCTTGCCAAATCTCTAGCATTAGTCACACCGTTTGGCTAATCCGTTGCATCGTGCTTAATCGTTGACCAAAAATACCCTTATCGAAGAACTTTCTTTGCAAGGGTTTGCCTCCTAGTGTGATCTTCGCAGTTGCATTCATGAACATTCCTGAGGATTTTTCAAGCTTCACCATTGGTCACACAACTGATCAATTGGGTAGAAAACCTCCTTCGGTAGAGTATTCCATCATGTATTATGAACCATGGTGCCTTTTGAAGAAGCTTTTTCATTGATTGCTATCTTCAGATGTGTTCCTCTGAGCAGATAGTCCTAGAACGATGTCATCAATGTCTTTAGTTCTTTGGTTGTTCCAAAAATCGAACCGGTATACATCTTGCCTATACTTGGGGCAGTCAGAGTTTCAACCAGGACTAGTCCCATTAACTGAGCTCCTTCGAAACTGGCCAGTTTAGCTAGATAGTCTTCCTTTGTGTTTTATTCCCTCGGGATATGAGCTATGGTGTAATGCTCAAAGTCATTTAGGAGTTCCCTCACTCTAAATAGATACGAGGTGAGGTTCTCTCCCCAGGCTTGGTATTCGCCTCTTACCTGATAGATAACTAGATGAGAGTCGCTATAGATATGTATGGACTTATCCCATGTTCCTTTACAACTTTCAATCTGGCTATCGATGCTTCATATTCCGCTTTATTGTTTTTTGCAGAGTTTGCCAAGGTTAAGGTGTAGCAAAAATCATCCTTCGGGTGTTTTAGGCATGACTCCTGCCCTCGAGCGAAAGGTATTTGATGCATTGTCGACAAATAACATAGAGTATATTTTCATTTCTGAAGTGATTACTTTTTCATTATCTCATCATGGAATCTTGGTAATGAAATATGCCAGTGCTTGGCCATTGATTGCCTTTTGAGGATGGTATGTGATTTCGTATTGATTCAATTCAATGGTCCATTTGGTAAGCCGCTCGGACGTCTTAGGGCGGAACAACGTGTACTTCAAGGGTTGATCTGTTAGTACTTTGAATACATGCACCTTGAAGAACGATCGTAATTTCGTGGATGCGATCAAAAGCAATAGGCTAGTTTTTCCATCTTCGGATAATTTTTCTTAGCTCCAATGAGCCGTTTATTGATGTAATATACAATTCGCTACATCCTAGCTTCTTCACTTACAAGCATGGCACTTAATGCATAGGGTGAGACCACTAAGTAGGTGAACAAATCTTTTCTGACTATTTGCTTGTATAGGATTGGCGAAGTCTCCATATGTCACAGCAATTCTTCAAAGATAGTCTAACAAGCCAGATTCCATTTGAAGTATTTCTTCCCCTTCTTTTACCTGTCAAAAAGAATGGTATACATTTTTCGGTTGCTTTTGAAATGAACCAGCTTAGCATTGCAACTTTTCCATTCAAGCTCTATAACTTTTTTATGTTCCCTAGGGTCTCCATTTCACAAAAAGCGATAATTTGTTCGGGATTAGCTTCAATGCCTCTAGCACTTGCAATGAATACTAGGAACTTTTCATTGGCTATCTTGAAGTGACATTTAAGTAGATTGAGTTTCATTCTATACTTATGGTGTCTCTCTAACATTTCGATGAGTTAGTCTAAGTGATTTGCAGCTATCTGCAATTTAACTTGCATATCATCTATTGAGAGTTCCATAATCTTCCCAATATGATGTTTGAACATGGAATTCACCAGTCTTTAGTAAGTTGCCTGAGCATTTTTTAAGTCAAATGGCAACGCTTTGTAGCAATATAATTCCAAAACAGGTTGTATCCCGAGTAAGCATCCATGAATGATACCAATTCATGTTATCATGTCCCGTCCACAAGCTAGCCGATTTTAGGCCATGGATAGTTGTCCTTTGGGCATGCTTTGATTAGGTCTGAGTAGTCAATGAAAATTTGCCATTTTCTATGGGATATCTTGGCCAAGACCAGGCTGGATATCCATTTGGGATAGGTTGCATCATGGATAAAGCATTCGTCGTCTACTTATGCACTTTTTCTCTTAGCACTTTGACCGTTTTGTTGAATCATATATTTTGATTCGTGACAAAGCAGTGAATTAGACTATATGGATAAGCGACATAAAGAAAAAGAATTATGCTATTCAAACTACAAAGGAGACAAGGTTACAAAACTGCTTATAGCATGTTAATTTATTGAAGTTTTTTTTAGTCTTAGAAATGTTAAAATCATCCTCAAGTAGTTAAGTTGTTTTAAGCTTTAACTTTTTTTAAATATATGAGAAACTGTGCTTTGACTGTCAGGTCAGTCGATTGACCATATATGGCCAGTCGACGGAATCTGCAAAGGTGCACAGAAACTCTTTGTTTTGCATAACTTTGAACATTCGGTTGACTGGTCGTTTTTGGTCAGTTGACTGAATTCTTTCAATAGCTATTTTTTCTAAATGGACACTTCCATTTGCCAAGAGTTACGTTCTAAAATGAAGGTGTATGGATGCTTCCTTTGATCAGAACTCTTCGTGAATGGTTGCATCTCTTTATCCACTATATAAACACACAAAATTCACTTCACAAATCATCGAATTTCATTTTATTTTCTGATCATACTCTCTGCTATCTCTGCATTCTGAAAAGCAATCACAATTTGCATATATTGCTTGAATCTCTGAACCAATTAACATTTTCGTCAATTCAAAGCAATATTCTTCTTTCTAAATCTTTACACGCATATACTTGAGGAAAATATTATAGGAAGGTTGTACTATCAAAGACAAATCAGTGTCATCAAGAACACATACTGTCAAAGCAATTTTATTGAAACAGTTGAAGTCCCGTTCGCTTGTTCAGGCGGGAAAAGTCCTCTTTCGTTTGTTAGAGGCGGAAAAATCCTGATCGGTTACTCAGGTGTTGTATACCTATTCCTCCGGGTTAAGTGAGGGGTTATTGTGAGAAATTCCAGAGAGAAGTCTGGGAATAGACATAGAACGGGAAGTTCGAACCAGTATAAAAATTCTTGGTGTGCTTATTTTTATTTACTTTACTATTATTATCTGTTTCCGCATTTAGATTATAATACATTCCACATTACACGATCCTAAGTGACAGCTAGCCATTCTATAGTCACTTTCATTTGGTATCAGAGCAGGTCATCTTATAACCATAACACAATTATTTGATTTTTTTTGTCAATATGGAAAATAACAACATCACAAGCACTGTCACTAACACTAGTTTTATTGAAGGTCAATCTACAGCACGAGCTCCACTATTCAATGGAATGAATTATAATTATTAGTCAACTAGAATGAGAATATATATGCAATCTAATGGTTTTGAAACTTGGAACATTACTCAAACGAGTATACTACTCCAACAGAAGATTTGTCAACTTGGACTGCTGCATAGAAAACTGATGCTACTACAAATGCAAAAGCAATGCATATGTTATTTTGTGCATTAGATAGAAATGAGTTTAATAGAGTCAGTATGTGTACAAATGCTTATGAGATATGGAGAACTCTAAAAGTAACTCGTGAAGGAACTAACAAAGTTAAACAAAGCAAAATTTCTATGTTGAAAAATCAGTTTCAAAATGAAATCAAATGAAAATATAAATGACATGTACTCTAGATTTAAAGATATATATCATTCACTATTGGCACTAGGAGAAAAATTTTCTGATTTTGATATAGTATTGAAAATCCTAAACTCTTTAATGGATGAATGGGAAGAAAAGGTTCTAGCTATTGAAAAAGCAAACGATCTTTCTACTATGAAACCAGAAGAGTTAACAGGAAATCTAATGTCATATGAAGTAAATTTGTAGGCAAAGAAAGTTTAAGCACAGGATAAGAAGAATCTAGCATTTCAAGCAGAACTCTAACTCAGATGAAGAAGATGTGGCATTTATTACTAAAAATTTCAAAAAAAATTTGAAATACTAAAAGAATAACAAGATCAAGAGTTACAAAAATAACTCTAATAACAATAATAGCAATGAACCATCATCTTCTGTCATGTAATGTTATGAATGTCATAAAAAGGGCCATATGAAGAAAGATTGTCTAGAAAAACAGAAAAATAAATTCAAGAAGAAAGCTTTTTCTGTAACACGGGATGATTCAGATTCTTCATCATCAGAAAGCGACATTGACAGTGACACAGGGCAAGCAAATGTATGCTTCATGGCTACAAATGATGATGAAAGTGATTTAAGCTTTGAAGATTTAGTTGAACTTAATTCAAAACTAGTAGATTTTGTAAAACAAACTAAAAAGCATAATGAGGAGTTACCAGGAAAACTGAATAGATCTGAATTAGAAATTAGTATGCTTAGAGATGAAAAGAAAATTCTCGAAGAAGAACTTGAAAAATCTCAAGAATCTAATTCTAATTTAGCTTCTCAACTTTCTGTGATAACTCAGGAATTAGAAATTCAGAAGAATAAAATGATGTTTTATCAGTTGAAATTAATGATTTAAAATCTAAAGTATTAGAGTTAGAAAAATCTAGTCTTAAAACTAAGCTAGAAGATATTAATAAAAATATTTCCAATTTTAATAAAGGAAGAGAAAATCTTTCTAAAATAATAGAAAATCCTCAGTCACTTAAAATAAAATAGGATTAGGATTTATGAAAATTGAAAATCCTAAAAAATATGGAAAGCTTAAAAATAAGATTAAAAACAAAATTACTAAAGATTTAAAGAAAACATTTCTAAAGATTTTAAAACTATTAAAATATGGATTCCTATAACAAATAATAACTTGATTAGGAATAAACATATCAAAACATTTATAGAAACTAGTCATAAAAACAAGAATTATATTTGTAAAGGGGAATCTGAACCTTCTAGGGTTTGGTTTCCTAAGACCTAACTCTTTGGACCTTAAAAAGAAAGAGTGGGTACCATCTTAATCTTTATTTTTTGCAGGTGCCACTTAGAAAGAGAGGAAAATGGATTCTAGACAGTGGTTTCCCAAAACACATGACTGGTGATAGAGACATGTTAACAAACATAGTCTACTCGAATGGAGGATCAGTCACTTTTTTGAGATAATTCAAAAAGTTATGTCATCGGCAAAGGCGATGTGAGCAATAACGGTATCTCTAACTCACCTATCATTACTGATGTTTTATTAGTTAAAAACTTAAAACATAACTTATTAAGTATAAGTCAATTATGTGACAAAGGTTTTAATATATCTTTTTCAGAAAATAAATGTAATATTTCTGATAAAATCAAAAATTAATTTTTGAAGGTATAAGAGATAAAAATATTTATATTTTAAATATGAATATAAATCATAACACAAATATGTGTTTAGTAGCTAAAGAAAATGATTCTTGGCTATGGCACAAAAGATTTTGTCATATGAATATTAATACTATTAATAAATTAGCTAAAAATAAACTTGTAAAAGGACTACCTGATATGAAATTCAAAATTGATAATATATGTGATGCATATCCGTTAAGAAAATTAACAAAGTCTTCTTTTAAATCTAAGAAAATCGTATCTACGACACAACCACTTGCACTATTACATATGGACCTTTCCGGACCTACTCAAGTTCAATTTATTAATCACAATAGATATGTGTTTGTTATTGTAGATGCTTTTTCAAGATATACATGGACTATTTTTATGAAACATAAAAGTTATACTTTTGAAAATTTTAAAATTTTTGTAAAGAGAATTCAAATATAAAGAATTTAAAATTAAAAATATTAGAAGTGATCATGGAGGTGAATTTGAAAATGAAGCTTTCGAACATTTTTGTAACAAGAAAGGAATTAATCATAATTTCTCCTTCCCTAGAACACCACAACAAAATGGAGTTAGAAAGGAAAAATAGAACATTACAAGAATGTGCACGAACTCTATTAAATGGAAGTATTTTACTTAAGCATTTCTGGGCAAAAGCTGTTACAACTGCTTGCTATGTTTTGAATCGTGTTTCTATTCGATCATTAACGAAACATACTCCATATGAACTTTTAAATGGTAGAAAACCAAATATATAATATTTTAAAGTTTTTGGTTCAAAATGTTTTATACTTAACACTAAAGATCAGCTTGGCAAATTTGATCCAAAATCCGATGAAGGAATATTCATAGAATTTTCGGAAAGAAGCAAAACTTATCGAGTTTTTAATACAAGAACTAAAGTTATTGAAGAAACTCTTCATGTTTCATTCGATAAAAATGTCAAAACTTCTTCTAAAATACAAATTTGAAAAATAATGCAAATATAATTCTAACAAATAATTCATAAGATGATGGTATTATTCTTTAAAATAAATATTCTGATGTTACTTTAGAAAATGTAAATACTATTAATAATGATAATATAATATGATCTCCTCCAAGAATTCTTAGAGATCACCTTGTTCAAAATATAATTGGAGAAGTAAATTCAAATTTAAGAACAAGACATCAATTAAATCAAATGGTCCATATAGCTTTTCTCTCTAATATAGAACCTAAAAATATAAAGGAAGCCTCAACTGATGACTATTGGATTATAGCTATGTAAGAAGAGCTAAATCAATTTGAAAGAAACGAAGTTTGGGAATTAGTTCCTAGACCAAGTGATCAATTTATCATTGGTACAAAATGGGTTTTCAAAAACAAAGTTGATGAACAAGGTAGCATTGCTAGAAATAAAGCAAGATTAGTAGCACAAGGTTATAATTAAGAAGAGGGAATAGACTATGAAGAAACGTTTGCTCCACTTGCAAGACTAGAAGCTATACGCATTCTACTGGCCTTTGCATGTTTTCATAACTTTAAATTATATCAAATGGATATTAAAAGTGCTTTTCTAAATGATTTTATAAAAGAATATGTTTATGTTGAACAACCTCCTCTCTTTACTCATGAAAAATTTCCAGATCATGTTTATAAACTTAAGAAAGCTTTATATGGTTTAAAACAAGCACCTCATGCTTGGTATGACCGACTTAAAATCTATCTGCTAGAATCTGGTTTTGAGATTGGGAAAGTTGATCAAACATTATTTATTAAGAAAAATAAACAAGATATTTTAATTATTCAAATATATGTTGATGATATTATTTTTGGTTCAACAAATGAAAAATTATTTCAGGAATTTTCGACTATCATGACAAATGAATTTGAAATGTCACATATGGGAGAACTATCATATTTTCTCGGATTACAAATCAAACAAATGCAAAATGGAATTTTTCTTAATCAAGAAAAGTATTGCAACAATGTAATTAAACGATTCGGTATGGAAAACACGTCTGCCAAACCAACTGCTATGAGTACAACTATACATCTTAAAAAAGATGAAAATGGTAAGAGTGTTGACCAAAAACTATATCGTAGTATGATTGAATCACTATTTACTTAACTGCTAGTCGACCTGACATTATGATGAGTGTTTGTTTATGTGCTCGATTTCAAGCAAATCCTAAAGAATCACATATCCGAGCAGTTAAACGTATAATTCATTATCTTAGCAAAACCAAAGATTTAGGATTATTTTATCCAAAAGAACATCCTTTTGAATTAGTATCATGTAGTGATGCTGAGTTTGGAGGAAGTCTGGCAGATAGAAAAAGTACAAGTGGAACTTGTCATTTCATTGGACGATCCTTAGTATCTTAGTTTAGTAAGAAACAAAATTTCGTTTCACTATTGACATGTGAAGCAGAGTATATATCTGCAGCTTTAGCATGTGCTCAAGTAATCTACATGCAACAAATATTACAAGATTTTGATATAAAATTAAATAAGTCAATAATATATTGTGATAACACTAGTGCAATAAATTTATCTAAAAATCATGTCAATCACACTAACTAAACATATTGACATTCGTCATCATTTTCTTCGTGATAATATTGGAAAGGATATAATAAATTTAGAATTTGTAAATTCTGAAAATCGATTAGCTGATATTTTCACTAAACCACTCAACGAAAATTGTTTTATAAGATTAAGAAGAGAACTAGGTATAATTTCTTTAAAAGAATTATAAAAATTTCTAATTAATTTAATTTAACAAAAAAAATTGGGGTACTCTAACTCTGCACCTCAGGTTTGATAAGCCTATGTCACTTCCACTTGACCATTCAGTGTTTCACATCTACTTCTTATACAATTTTCTCCTTATATTTTCAATTATTTTTTATGATAAATTTTCAGCCACAAACTCTTGTTTAATTCTCATCCTTATTTTTTCAGTTTTCCCGTAGAACCATCATTTTCTAGCTGCATTTTTTCTTATGTATATTTTAGTTTACAGCTCTCCTTTCTCCATCAAAAGAAATCTGTGTCTCCAACAAATTTTTTTTCCTCTACATAAACTTCTAAACCTTCTTTCAAAATGAAAAATGTCTTCACACGATTCATCAGATGGATCTGCTTACTCATCTATCGATTTTGCAACACCATCATCTACATCGTCAATTCTACCCACTGCTACTCGTACTCATGAACCTGCAAGGTCGTCAAATTATCACACGAGTTACACACCCGAGAAAAAGAAAGCAATACGTTTCCTCTTCTTTGGTTCTCCTCAAAACAAATAGAAAATTGATCATTTGCATCATTACCAGAGCGAATCGATAGCGCTTCAGCATGAAATGTACTACGAACAGAAAATGAATTCAAGACATCTGAGTTTTCTAGAGCAGATTAGATGGAAATTTTGCGGTTCATCTTAATCTGCGGTTCATCAACCTACACCATTGTCATCTCAAAATCCATGGGATATGTCACCACAAGCTCTGCCTGTCTCTCCAATCTAATGGGAGCGTGGAAACCATTGGTCACCACTACAACCGTTTGTAGAGAAGATGAAGGATGAACCGATAAATTCCAAGTCTTCATCAACTTCTTCTTCCAAATAATTACGTTTTGTCTATCTTTTAAATTATTTTTATCCTTACTTTATATGCATTGTGTTAATACATAATATATATATTATTTGTTAGTGTACAGAAATGACTGAATATGCTGCAAAGACTTATTTAGTCGACTGAAAATTTCGATCAATCGGCTGAAGCTGTATACTTTATGTTTTCAAACACTATTCAGTCGACTAATCGAAAGCAACCAGTCGACTGAATGATTAAACAGAGAGCATATTTGCTTATTCAGTCGACTGAAATAATATGGCCAGTCTACTGAATCTGAAACAGAAAGTTTCGGGAAAATGGTTTAGTCGACTGACCATAATGGTTCAGTCGACTGAATTCAAATCTGAGCCTACTTTTCACATTTTTACCTACCTTTTTAACACTCCAACCCTTTACCTCCTCTTTTACTTTTTACATCTACCTCCATACTCCATATTTCTAAAACCCTAGTTCCTAAATTTTTCCAAATTTCTTCACTACACTCGTTAATTCAAATTGCTCCTCTTCAACCAAAGAGATCTAGGCATGCTTCTTCTTCCTCTGAGCCAATTGATTCTCAAATCTCTCAATGGCTATACGATGCTACTGCAGTCCAAAGGTGGAATAAGATGAAAGAAGCCCGATTCTTTGAAGGTTCTTTTGTTGTTTTTCCTGATTTTACGCCATATAGGATTCAAGATTTAGCAAGGAGAAGCCATCTAGAATCACTCCTAGATCACAATCAAAATAATATCAAGATAAATCATACCTTGGTAAAACTTTTCTATGCTAATTTGAATTTAGGCCATCAATACCCTCATAATCGTGACAATTGTGTTTGGAGTTTAGTATGTGGCCGATAAGTGTTTCTTTCTTTAGATAAAATTGGTCATATTTTGTATACTCCGACAAGTGGTATTGATTTACAAGAACTAAATGCACCCATGGGCGAGAGAGACGAAGTAAGTCATCGATTCTTAGAAGATGACATGACCGAACTTAAATCTATTGCATTACGACCTACGGCCAGAATTATGCATAGAGCTTTAATGCATACAATTCTACCACGTACTGGCTCTTATGAGCTTGTCTATCCAAACAACTATAAAGAATTATATGCTAATTAGGGAGAAGTTGAAGTAAATTGGCCAAAACTCATTCTAGATGAATTTTCGTCATTCAACCAAGGTCGTATGAATATTATTTATTTTGGAGAATTTATTATGCGGCTACTTATGAATATCCAGGTTCCTACTCTAGAATCCGATACCTCTATTTCAAAAACTCTAAATAGCCGCACCATAAGCCTTATGAAATTTCCCTTAAGACCTCTCACTATCATGACTTTTCAAGAATGGAAATCTCGACCTCGGCAAGAAACTTCTACTCAACAACAACAACAATCAAGAGATGACATCCAAATGCCAACTCCATCCCAAAGCACTTGGGAATCTATTGATTTAATTGTAAGAAATCAAGTCATCTTGGATTCCCGTATTAAAAATCTTGATAAGAAAATTGACAAAAAGTTTGAAAAAATCAAGAGTTTTCTTCGGGATTTTATGGAATATGATATCTTGTTCTTCTTCCACCACTAAGGAGACTTCTCAACGTGATCCAGGCAAACGCCCAGCCCCTCACTTTACTTGGTCAACATTAGAAGAACATACTAGTTCTGACACAAGTGGCAATGGAGGTGGCAGACAATTTGCGGGAAGTTCCTCCAGAGGAAAAGGACAAATGCAGGTTAAAGAAGAGGAAACAGAGTCTGACTCTGAATGAGGTTGTTATCTTTTGGTAGTAGTAAGTTATTTATTTGCTCCGAACATTTTATCTATGAGTTTGTATTCATAACAATTGAAATCTTTTATTTCTGTGATTATAACTAGTATTTTTATTTTAATTCTATTGTGTTAGTTTAATGCTTAAATTATCATTTCCTTTTTGTCGATGACATAGGGGGAGAAATTTGTTTAACTAACCATTTCATGTAGGGATTAAATATGTCGCCATATATTCTGGGGGAGATATATATAACTCCCGTTATATATTTCTCATAAATATAGTATCACATATAACATGTTGTCATCAATCAAAAAAGGGGAGAATGTTGAATCATATATTTTGATTCATGACAAAGCAGTGAATTGGACTATATGGATAAGCGACAAAAAGAAAAAGAATTATGTTGTTCAAACTACAAAGGAGACAAGGCTACAAAACTGCGCATAGCATGTTAATTTATTTAAGTTTTTTTAGTCTTAGAAATGTTAAAATCTATCCTCAAGTAGTTAAGTTGTTTTAAGCTTAATGTTTTTTAAATATATGAGAAAATGTGCTTTGACTGTCAGGTCAGTCGACTGAACATATATGGCCAGTCGACTGAATGTGCACAGGTGCACAGAAACTCTCTGTTTTGCACAAATTTGAACATTCAGTTTACTAGTCGTTTTTGGTCAGTCGACTGAATTCTTTCAACGACTATTTTTTTGAATGGACACTTCCATTTGCCAAGAGTTACGTTCTAAAATGAAGAGGTATGGATGCTTTCTTTGATCAAAACTCTTCGTGAATGGTTGCATCTATTTATCTACTATATAAACACACAAAATTCACTTCACAAGTCATCGAATTTTAATTCATTTTCCGATCATACTCTCTACTATCTTTGCATTTTGAAAAGAAATCACAATTTACATATATTGCTTGAATCTCTGAATTAATTAACATATTCTTTGATTCAAAGCAATATTCTTCTTTCTAAATCTTTACACACACATATATACTTGAGGAAAAGATTATAGAAGGTTGTACTATCAAAGACAAATCAGTGTTATCCAGAACACATAGTGTCAAAGCAATTTTATTGAAACTATAGAAGTCCTATTTGGTTGTTCAGGCGGGAAAAGTCCTCTTTCGGTTGTTAGAGATGGAAAAATCCTAATCGGTTGCTCAGGTGTTGTATTCCTATTCCTTCGGGTTAAGTGAGGGGTTATTGTGAGAAATTCCAAAGAGAAGTCTGGGACTGGACGTAGAACGGGAAGTTCGAACCAGTATAAAAATTCCTGATGTGCTTATTCTTATTTACTTTACTATTGTTATCTGTTTCCGTAGTTAGATTATAATACATTCCACATTACACGATCCTAAGTGATAGTTAGCCATTCTGTAGTCACCTTCACGTTTGGATCCTAGGCTATGTCTCTTCTGCTTCACTAGTGTATACTTAGGATAGGTATTAAGTGTGTGGCATGCAATCTCCAGCGATACCCCTCAAGTATTAGAATGCATCCAAGTGAAAATGTCTAGGTTAGCATGAAGAAATTTGATTTGTTCCTGTCGCATCTTGTTTCCAAGAGGTGGCCTAATTTTCAGGACTCGAGTTGGGTCACCCATATCAACTGGGACATGCACCATCAATTTTACGGGTAATGCCTAATCCTTCCTTGAAATCTTCTTTCTAGTGTCCAAAAACTTATCAAATCGGTTGTGGTCCCTAAGCCAGGGTGAATCTATAGTCGCTATGCGGCAGGTTCACGAATGTGTAGAGCTCTCCACACATTCTTCACCTTTTCTTTTCTTCTAAACTTATGAAATTCTATGATGTAGCATTCTCTAGTGACAATTTAGTCTTCTTTGATCACTCAAACTCCATTCTCTGTTGGAAATTCCATAGTTAAACCCCACTGAGGTAAAGCAATCTTAAAATCATTTAAAGTAGGCTGACCTAAGAAAGAATTGTAAATGGACATTTCGTCTACGATCAAAAAAATTTAGATGACAATGATCATTTTTACATTTTCAATCTGATCAAACATGTGTCTGAATGGGATATTGATAGAGCTACCACTATTACCAATACTCGTTAGACCATGGCTAATCCGATTTCTACCATCACGACCATAGAGTCGAAGATCGAAGCTTCTATTCCTTTAGTGTCTCAATTTCAAAATATTATATCATCATTCAAGGCTCTCTGTTGCATAGCAAGAGTTCCATCTTCAACTGCGAAGCATAAATCTTTCGAAACATGTTTCAGTAAGCTTATATATTGCTCTTTTTCTCCCCAATTATTCTAAGGAGGATGAGATCCACCATATACTGTTCAAATAATGAGTCTCTGTTCGATCCAGTTGGATCCCTCTTTGTTGGTTCTAGCTTGGTTTCCTCGATCTTTTGGAGCTTGGGGTGCAACAGGGTAGTCATGATTTTGTGGTTTCCTAACAGTATCAGAACTTGTTTTCCCGAATCAGCTCTTCAATCAAGTTTTTTAGGTGTCGGCACTCATTTGTGCATCTGTTCATGGAAGCGGTAATACTTTCCAAAATGCTTTTGTTATTCAGTCGCTTACTTTTTAGGCGGCTTCTTGTACTCCCCATCCCTTGTGTTGTAAGGTAGACGTTCTCGGGAGTATTATTAAGTGGGGTGTAGTCTTCGAGCCTCAAGCCTTTAAGTCGCTTTTTACCTATGTTTCGCTTGTTGGAATTTTGGTTCTTCTTTTCTAGTTCCCATCCTTCCCTGCGTTACGTGTAGCGGTTCCGGAGTTGTTTGCACCTTGGTTAGCTTCCATGCCATTCTAACCAGCATTGGTTGGTTGTAGTTAGCAAGTTTTCCCTCTAACTCCTACGCCTCTTCTAATCTCAAGAACCAGCTTTCCTTTTGGTTAAAGTCATTCCCAGTGGTAGGTTATTTGATTTTGATCCATTTTTTCAATTTAGTATCGAGGCAGATAGCGTTGACTAGGTCCATGAAGATCGTATCTTCATTTGGGTTACTTATTTCAGTCACCATAGTGTCAAACCGACTTGTGAAGGATTCCAAAGATTCATTTGGTCCTTGAAATAGGCCAAATAAGGACATCACATCTTTTGGTTGTGCCGCGTGAAGCTTATACTGGTCAAGGAATGTTGTTGCTAATCCATTGAAAGTGGATACAGATTTTTGTAGGAGACTGGTGAACCACATAGAAGTAGATTCCTCTAGGAAGATAGGAGAACATCTACATTGAACTGCATTTTAAGCATTTTCTCCGTCCATGTACCAACTATACTTTTATAAGTGATGTTTTGAATCTCTAATTCCATCGTAAGATTGAATAGTCTTCATATTAAAATTCTGGGGGTGCCATTCATTCAGTATATGATCAATAAAGGGAGTCTTGTTTGAAGTGGATCCCCATTCATTATCTCTCATATCCTTACTTGATCATATCTGCAATGTATTTCTCTGATAATCCAGTAGTAAGTGGGTTGACTATCAGTGACTATGCCAAGTGTTTAATTTAGCAAATAATCTTGGTAAGTGTGATGAAGCCTAGGCTCTCCTGCCATTGGAAAAGCCACTCCCTTGGAGTTCCATTTGATTATGGTTGTTTGAGAAGAGCCAATTTGGGCCTCCCTTCCGGTATTGAGTGCATTTGCATTTTCATACAACTAATCGTCATCAAGTTGCTTTTCAGAGTTGGAGAGATCCACCGCAATATCTTCCCTTGGGGTTTTCGCCCCTAGATACAAGTTCATAGTAGGTTGTTTTCTAAATAACGGGGCACATGTGTTTCCTTCTATGAAGATTCCTGTGGCTTCAACCACCACTACTTTCTGCTCATGCTTTCTATTTCTTCTATTTAGGCCAAAAATGGAAGGGTTTTCTTGCTTTGTGATAGCTGTGGGTTCCGGCATGGTTTTAGAAGCACCTAGTGATCGCATGATTAGGAGGACATTCAGTTTGTTCATAAGAGTGTTTTGCCTGTTCTCCATCTTTTGGTTGATTTCATCAACCATCTTATTCAATTTGCCATTAGTGACGACTTCATGTTGGGTGGAATATCCCAACACCTAATCTCATATATTCGCTCTAAGATTTACACCGAACAATGGATTATTGGAATCATTGGTTGTAACTTGCCGACGATTGGTTTATTCTCTGGCTATAATAGCTCCGACGGATCTTTTGAAAGCCGTTCTCTTTCTCCTCGCTATTGATCTTCAACGGTAAGCTTTAAACTTCCTAGAGCTGTGATGGATCTAGTTTCTGGATATGGTGGATCTAAAGAAGAAAACTAGATCTATACCTATGTTCAGTTCTCAATGAAAGCATCAAAATATTAACCCAAAAAATGGAACAAAGCCCTAAGTTATGTGTGAAAGCACTAGCCCTGTTTCTCAGAGAAAAAAATATAGAGAATAAGTATAAAAAGAGCAAAAGTAGTAAAGAGACAAGAAGATTTTTATAGTGGTCTGCTTTTATGAAGCCTAATCCAATTTATAACTTTTATTAGCCGACTGATGTTGCAAAATTGATTTGGTTTACAATTTGATTGAATTACCTAAGTTAGATCTAAATCACAAGTACTTGGAGGCAATCGGAGGATATTAATTGGTCCTTTGTGATTGCTGTGTGAGAGAAGAAGAGTGAAGAATAGTAAAGGCAAAGTTATAGTAGACAGTCCAGAGATCCCTTCCATTTTGTAGATGGGATGGTATTTATAGGGGTTAGAAAACACTTGGACTAGAGCCACTTTGTCAGAAGCCTATAGTCGTCATGCAGAGGAAGCCCATGAAGATAGGAGGTTACCGAAAAGACTATTTGGATTGGTACCTATCCAACTGGATTGGTACCGATCAAATTGAATTGAATAGGTATCGATCCAAATAGTTAAGAATTTTTTATGCATTGAATACTTGGCTACCTTTCTTGCTTTGTTTCGATGATTTACATGTGATTTCGTAGCTTATTGACTTTTTTTGACGATGATTCACTTATGGGCTAGATTGAACTATATTACGAGTCAAATAAACCTTCAACCCTTAAGCTTGGATGTCCGGAATGCTACCAAACTTGTTAAGTGAGCTTAGTAGAAGCATGGAGTCATAATGTAAAAGGAATGAGGCATATATGAGCAACTAATTCGGACCGACGCTGATCTAATAGGATCCGAACGGTGTTGATCCAAAAAGTTTGCTTATCTTTAGGATAAACTCTATGGACACTCTTATCTTTCTTTCTTAGGCCTTCCGATAAAGTTTCAAGTATTTCTGGCTTAGCTTGAATGTTCTAATTCCTTTTGAATTTAGCTGGGTCAAAAACCTATTTAACACCAAACAATATTAGAAATAATGAGATTACCGAAAACGAGAATTACAATAATTCAAAAAATTCACATCCAAATAAAAGAAAAAATATCTAAAAGATTATCCTATAGAAAATATACTTGAAAACATTGAATCTACTGTTAAAACTAGAAATTAACTCAATAAATGAGTAACGTTGCTTTTATTTCGACTATTGAACCTAAAAAATCCAAAGGAAGCATCAACCAACGATCATGGATTTTTGTTATGCAAGAGGAATTGAGTTAGTTTACTAGAAATGATAAATGGCAATTAGTCCCATGAATTTAGAATAAATCTATAATAGGAACTAAGTGTGTACATAGAAACAAAATGAATGAACAAAGAGAGGTTGTGCGAAATAAGCTCGATTAGTTGCATAAGATTATTGTTAAGAAGAAGGAATAGATTTTGATGAAACCTTCCATAGCAAGATTATAAGCTATACAAATTTTACTTGCTTTCACTAGTCATTATAATCTTATGTTATATAAAAGAATGTTAAAAGGGCATTTTTCAATGGTTTTATTAAAAAAGATTTATATGTAGAACAACCCCCACCTTTTGAGGATGAAAGACTACCAATCATGTTTACAAATTAAAGAAGGCCTTGTATCGTCTGAACAGGCTCCAAGGTATGATAGGCTTACACACTTTCTATTACAATCAAATTTTGAAATAGGAAAAGTAGATAGTACACTTTTTATTAAAAGAGACAAAAATGATAATTAATTGATACAAATATATGTAGATGATATCATTTTTGGATCTACCAAAGATAAACTAAATAAAGATTTTTAGAAATAACGACCAAGGAATTTGAAATGAGTCATATGGGAGAATTAAATTATTTTCCAAGATTATAAACAAAACAAGCAAGTAATAGAATCATTATTTTTCAACAAAAGTATGCTAAAGATTTAGTTAAGAATTTGATATGTCAAATATCAGTGGAAAACCAATTTCCATGGCAGTTAATGAAAAACTAAATAATGAAGAAAATTCAAAATATGTAGATCGGAAATTATATAGAGGAATGGTTGGATCGTTACTTTATATAGCTGCTAGTAGTCCTGATAATATGAAAGTGTTTGTCTCTATAGAAGATATCAATCTCAAACAAAAGACGGTCATTTAAAATCTATAAATTAATTTCATATAGTGATGCTAATTATATTGGTTGCAAATCAGGTAGAAAAAGTACAATTTGAACTTGCTAATTTTAAGGACACTTTGGTTTCCTGGTTATGTAGCATTACGTGTTCACAAGTAATCTATATACAACAAACTTTAAAAGTTTATGGTTTAAATTTTACTAAATCACGAATATACTATGATAATACAAGTGTGATCAATCTATTTAGAAATCCAACTCATCATGCTAGAACTAAACATATTGATATAAGACACCATTTCTACGAGAATAATGTAAACAAAGAAATAATATCACTTGAATGTATAAACATTGAAAGTCGAATAATTGATATATTAACAAATCCATTAAGTCAAACATCCTTTACTAAGTTAAGAAGAGAGTTAGGAATTTGTTCTATACCAGAAATAATAAAATATAAAATATAAAGAAAAACAAAACAGTCAAAATATTAGTATGTATGTCGACATTCCCTAACCTCATATGTCAACATATAATGGTAGATTCTATTTCTTTATTTTACCTCTAAAATTCAAATCATTGATTATATAATAACCAAATTTCAACTTTCATCTTCATTTTTCTTAAATCTCTCTATTTTAAACTTCTGATACAAGTAAACCATGGGCTCCTCTAATCCCAAACATTCTAGAGAAGAGAATTTATCAGTTTCCTACAAGTAAACCATGGCCTCCTCTAATCCCAAACATTCTAGAGAAGAGAATTTATCAGTTTCATTCCCTTCTCCTACCCAAGGCCCCTTCCAAAACACTACTATGGCAAAGATAACTAATATGATGGGTGAAATAAAGAATAGTTAGCAAATGCTCGTTGAAAAGTGGTGCGACTTTGTATTACCAACGAACAAGATGAACACGGTAGAATTCTTCACAATTTGCAAAAGTATCTATTGGAAAATCCTACGAATCTAATAGTTATTAAAGATGATCCTGCAAAATTGGCTATTTATAACCCCGTTCTAAGTAACAATGAGGAGGAATAAGATGATGGCGAGGACGAAGAGGAAGAACACATAGAGGAAGATGACGAAGTCTGATGTGTCGGAGAAGTATATATTTGACCGAGATGAAAATCACTTCGAACAAAAAGGGAACTTTTGCCTTCATTATCCTCAATGTCCTATTCCCAAATCCCCGATCATTAGGAAATCACATTAGGATAAAAGTTGATTTTCTTTGATAACTTTGAATGCGTGGTATATATATTTGATTTTACTTAACATTTTTACTTTGAACATATATGTCTAGTTTGGGGTTTGGTTGGATTTTGATTACTTTGTATTGTGATATAGAATGAATATATAGTTTGGTATAGTTTCTAATAATGATTCTTGTTATCACTCATTATTTCCTATATATCATTCTTATCAATATTATTGTAGTATCTTAGTTAAGGGGAGTTATAGTTAGTTTATTTTAGTTGATGATAAAGGGGAGAAATGTATAAAATCTAGACAAAGATTAATGGAGAGTTTTGTAACTCAGAGGGAGTTATACTATATTTTACATACAGAGTTGCCATAATAAAAAAGGAGATTGTTAGTACCTTAGGTATTACTTTTAAAAATAACAACTATAGGACATTATATAATATAGATACTAATGTTTTATCAAGATATATGTAGTATATAGTGCAGGATATTAGATAGGAATTGATTAAGAAGACGATACAATTTCAAGATACTGATATCAAGATTAGATTGAAGATGCCGATATATAGTTTCAACTGCTCAAGAATGAAGACTCATGAGTATTGAGGATTTCAAAATTTCAAGATATTCCAGATAAGTTATAGGGTCATAAAGTTTATGTTAAAGTCTTGATAGCATGTTCCCGATCTTTCTCACCTTCTCTAATTTTGTTTTAAATTGTTTTTGAAATATTCCATCTTTTAATAATCATTTCAAAATATTTTCCAAAACGATTTGCAATCTCTTACTTATAAAGATATCATTTTTATATTTTTAATATATATATATATATATATATATATATTTGCGCAAAAAATGGGCAAACACCTCCAAGTCGTGTGATTTAGTTGATTTTATGTGATTCATAATGATTTAGATGAGTTATGTAAATATGAAAAAAGCAGGGGCTGAAATGTAAAAGACACACAGATTTATAGTGGTTCGGCCAGAACGTGCCTACGTCCACTTTATATGTTATTATCTTCTTTCTTTCAGATTACAAGTACAATGCTTTGTATACAAGTATATGAAAGTAGTTTGAAAGTTCCTTCCGTGCTTGAGCTCTCAAACTTGTCTGCCATTGTTGTACCCCTGCCCCTCTATTTATAGAGTGAGGTAGGGGGCAGGGGCCTTGGATGTATATAGCTGCTGGTGGGCCCGGGCTGAAGCAATCTGGCCTGGTAGCGTTCTGGTTCGGCGAAGCTTGGTGCGGCAGTGGTGAGTGGACCGGTTGCAGGCGTAGCTTGGTTCGGCAGTGGTGGTTCGGTGGTAGGACTGTGGATATGGATCGGCAGTGGCCTCGTTCGGTAGTAGATGAAGATGTTTGGTTCGGTAGTGAGCTTGGAGGTTGGTTCGGTTGTGTGTGGTCCGGTCATGGTGGTCCGGTGATGGATGGAAACTGTGTTGGACCGGTGGAGTTGGGGGTTGATTCGGCAGAGCTTGGACCGGATGTGTGTTATGCCGAATGGACCGTTGCCTGTATTGCCGAATGAACCTTTGCTTGGAATGCCGAATGTACTCGCGCTTGGAATGCCGAATGGACTTAGGAACCGGATGGAATGGAGGTTGCGAACCCGGGTGAAACTGACGCTTCTCGGTCTCGAGATCTTCTGGGTGAAAATTCGCCCAACATTTGCCCCCCAAAGTGGGGCACGTGCTTGCATGTGTCGCGCTTTGTTTCCCTGTGGTAGGGAGGCTTGTTCTGTAATGCCATGGGCTGGATGTTCATATCCTGTTGGTTTCCTGCGAAGGAATTTACAGTTTTAATGTGATTTCAAATGACGACCGTTCGAGGTCGGGTGCCGTTCGAGGTGAGTATGCGTGCCCCGAGGGGACTTAGCTTTATTGATGCCAGGTTTACGTTCGAGGGGGTCCCTGGATCGTTTGTGAAGATGGTTTATCGCCAGCTCAGAGCATGCCTAAGGATCGTTCGTGACCCCGTACATGTGTAAGTAGCTTAGCCATTTCATAATTAGCAGAACTAAATATCCATTCAACCGATGAGTTTTAAAAGGATGTCAAAATGTAAATCCTCACGACGATAGGGTTAATAGCCATTCAGAGCATGCCTGTGGACCGTCGTGGTCGAGTACATGTGTAAATGATTAACCCAGGTTAGTGGGAGATTTACTACTTATTCATCGTTACCATAATCTCTATTTTATCAGTGGATCTTAGGGTCCGGTACTTATCTGAGTGAGACGCTTTGCATGCCCCCTGCTACTGGTCTTCACTGATTCGGATAGCTTTATTCGGTTTTCGTTTGGTCCGGTATGCCGAACCGGTTGGTCCGGTGCTTTCTCGCTCGTCTATATATAGGGGTCATCCCCCCTTAGTTATTCCTTACCGAACCAACGAGCGCCGAACCAACCTCCAGCCGAATCAACTTTTTGCCGAATCAAGCTTTTACCGAATCAGGTATATGTCCTTTTGCCGAATGATCTTTTTTACCGAATGAAAATGTGTGTTTGCATAGCCGAATGAACTCGTATACCGGATGAACCTCCAATGTCGAATGGAACTTCAATACCGGATGAACTTCCAATGCCGAATGGAACTACCGAATAAAGCATATACCGAATGTGCCTCGGAAACATGAATCTTGAGCGAAATCTTATGCTTTTATACGCTTGCTTTAGATACTTGCTTGTTTATGTTTCTTTACTTCTTGTTCTAATATCATGTTTTTCTTGTGTTGCAGATAAATGTCTCGCAAAGCGGAAACCCGATCGGATAAAAAGAAATCTAAAGGTAGAGGAGAGTCATCCTCCTCTGTGCCCCCAGCCCAACCAAGACCGGTGCCACATGGGCCTGCCCCGAGGTCGTTAGTGGATGGGTACGGTCCCAAGGAACTTCTGGTCTCCCCTCCCGATTGCTTTCCTAGCTCCCTAAAGGAGGAGCAACTTGATGTTATATCCCGTTCCTTCGGGATAGACAGGGCTCGCATGCTGTTGCCGGGAGATGGAGTGATGCCGTATAATCCCCCCGAAGGCTACTTTGCTTACAGCAGATATCATTGCATGTGTGGTGCTATCCCTCCTATCAATGCCTGGATAGTTAGCTTTACCACATATTTGAAGGTGGCTCCCTTCCAGCTCCAGCCGAACTCTTATGCCATTCTGGTGAGCCTTTTCGTTATCTTCCAGAGGAGGTACGGGCGCCCTCCTTCTAACCGGGAAATTCGATATTTGTATAACCTGAGAGGCTACAAGAAGGGGTCTCCGTATATTAGTCTAGAAGCGGTCGTGCCCTTCAAACCGGTCTTGGACTTATATTCAAAGTTTACCATGTTCAAGAAAGAATGGTTTTTTATTAAGGACGATTCTGTTTCTTTCCGCCTTTTCACTTCCGGCTGTAAGATGAATTTCATTTATATTTTCCATGTTCTGACTGTAGTGCTTCTTCTGACACGCTTCTATTTCTTGCTAGCGACAGGTGGCATTGCAGTCGTGGAAGACGATTCTTTGGCGTGGATGGCTGCTGAAATAAAGGCCATTCCCGCACGGGACAGGTCGGCTTCGTTCCTGATCAGGAACGCTACCCTCCTGGAGTACAACTTGATCCAGTCGCACCAGTCCGTGGTTAAGCAGAGGGACACGGCTGAGGAGAAGGCCGCTAAAGCTAAGGAGGGGGCCACGGTGAAGAGTGGCAAGAGGAAGCCCTTTGCACAACATCCCGTCGTGGGAGGCAAGAAGCTTAAGGAGTCTGAGGGCCCCTCTCCTAGTACTTGCCCGATCATCCCGGAGGAGGAAGGTGTGGAAGAGGGCGAAGGAGGCGATATGGAAGGAGAGTCGGAGGGCGGAGGAGATGGAGATGGTCAGGGTGGTAGTGGTGCTGGTGCCTTAACCTCTGGGCAAGACCCTGAACTGGATGAGGCTCTCCGCCAGGCCTTCGGGGACTCGGAGGGAGAATCGGAATCGGAAAAGGCGAAGGAGACTGGCAAGGTCGGGGCTGGTGCCGATCTATCCCCTAGGGGCTCCTCAACCAGGGTGACTCCGGCGGTGCAAGGTGAACTTTTGTCCTCTGTCGATTCCATTTACGATAGGGACTTAGAAATATTTTATGGTTCACTTCCGTCCTGGAATGAGATTCAGGACTTATTGCAGTATCCCACTCCTCCGCAGGGTTTGTATAATAGATGTGCATTCTCACTTTTTCTTTCTTTTTAACTTAACATGTTTCTTGAATTATGGATCGTCGTATGTTCATAACACTTGTTTTTTACTCCAGGGGCAGGCCAGGCGGCTAAAACGTCAGACGTTCGACACCGCCTTGAACAATTCAAGTTGATGAGAGCTTCTGATAAGCCGAAGCCTCTAACTGGTCGTCCTGGGGACGTGGTCAGATACCGTCCTCTTCTTGGGGCCATTGAAGAGAGCATTCAAAAAAAGAAGAGGAGTCGTTCCTTATTTGAGCCTTCCCCTGGTCCGCAGCTTCCTGTTCAGCCTCCTCGTGATACCACGGAGGAGAGCACGGAGTTTATCCCCCCTCCACCTCCTCCTAATTATCCCACTGTTATCCGTATAAGGCGTCCTGACGTGCCTCGCGACCCCTTTGCCGGTCATCCTGATTTAGATCCAAGTTCTCGGGATATTTCATTTGATGAGGCCACGGGTGAGCACCTTCTTCCCCGCAATCCCATGGTACGAGTGCTAGATTAGGCCAAGTCCCTAGATTTTGATCTGCTTACTACTTGGGTAGTTACCATGGGAGACGAAGCCAAAGCTAATATCGATCGGGTGGCTGAAGAGACCAAGAAGTTAATGGAGCATCATGCTCAATTGGTCAAGGCCGGGAAGGAGATTGGGAGTGCTAATATTCGGTTGCGGCTAAAGGTTGCCGATCAGGCCGAACAGCTTGCCGGTCAAGCCATTCAGATTTCTCAGCACGAGGAAGCCTCCAGGCGGCTGAAAGAGACCATGGAAAAGGCTAGTAGGGCAGAACTACGGAAGATGGAGGCTGCCTGTAAGGAGCGGATCGACATGGCCATTGCGACAGTGGATGAGGTTCGGAATGCGGATCTCGAGCGGGTAGAGGAGTTGTCCGGGAGGCTTGAGACCGCGGAGATGGCTCAAGTCAAGTTAAAGGAGGAGATGGAGGAGATGAGGAGGTCTCTCCAGGTTGACTGCTTGAGATACCGATCAGAGAGGGATGTCGCTGTCGCCAAGTTGCAGGTTTCCAAGGCCCGGATGAGAGAGTTTGAGGAGAATGAGGGGATGATGGACGAGATGCTGCAGGACATGTACTTCCACACTTGGAAGGAGGCCAGCTTGTCTTGGATGGATGACTATCCCCGGGTCATGGCCAAGATATATCTTCGGGCTTTAGAGGAAGCCACGGTCAATGCGGGTAAGGAAGGTGGAGTGGCTTTTAGTCTAGATGTGGTCACTGCTCAGTTCTCGAAAGAGGAGCAGGCGGCGGTGAAGGAGGGGATGCGGTTGCTTACTGCGGAGGAAGCGGGTGTGCAACTGGAGGATGAGGATCAAGCGGCGGACGCTGGTGAGTTATTCTTCTTTTTTCCTTTTCTTTCTGAGTTTCCATAACTTATTCGTTTATCGTTTGTTTAGTGAATTCCTCTTCTGAATTGGACAGGTGGAACTTCCGATCAACACGCTGGGAGCTCCGACCCTGCGGCCAAGTAGGCTTGGGGGAGTTGGCAGGATGAGAGCGAAGTGTGGACGCAGCTGGTTACTTGTCCGGATTTGGCCACCTTTTTATTTCCCTTTATCGCTGTTTATGTTAGTCCAAAACATTGATGTGACTGTAATAATATTATTTGCAAAGAATAACTTTATGTGATTTTATGACATAAGCTGATTTTGTTATGTTTAAATGTTGTTGTCATTTTGATGTGGTGCGTGAGAAGTATGCATATGCCTGTGATTTTAGTTGTGTTTGATGTTAAGTTGTTGCTCGAAATATAATTTCATGTTTTGCAATGTTAGTGTGACGTATGAATAAACTATAGTTACATATTTATGTACAAGAGAAGAGAGTACCGCCCTTCATGTTTTAGTTGCAGGTGGTAGATTTGAGCGTCTTGTGTAACTGATCATGTATATAGCTGAGTACCTTGCTACCCAGTACGCAGGCTTAGATTCTCATGAGTGAATACTCCCTATTTGGTTTCCTGTACTTTAGAGTTTGTTATACAGGATAGGAGAAAAGTATTTAAATGAAATGGAAATATGGGAAAAGTAAAACTTCCAGTCACGGAAGGCCGTCGATGTGCTTAAGTTCGTGGCAAACGGGTTTTGTAGTCACTTTCCCTAGCTGTGGGTCTTGGAGATATTTGTCACCCATCTTACGCCTCCGCGGGAAGTTCTCTTTTTTACCACAACCGTACTTAAGACACATCGGAGCCGAGATCGCGCACGGTAACTACCCGAACCATTATGGTCCGTAATCGTGGGTATTATTCGATTTACCGTGGCCGGCTAGCGTGGGTGCCGTTGGCCGTGAACTACCCCTGGCTGGCCACACCTTATGTTGGGGCTTAAAGTAGGTTCACAGTTGCCGGCGAGCCGAACGCCGTAATGAGCTGCCATTGGCTATAGTCGGCCTTTATGATGACTTATAATCGGCTCATTACAGTTGGCTTTGAGGGCAGTCGCGAGTAATGAGTTAACCCGCAGCAGAGGGATGCTGGAGCAAAAGAGTCTCATTGGCGAGTGCATAGAATCGTAGCGTACCTGTTAGGCCTTGTCCAGATGAGGCCGTGGTGCGTCTTGAGTGGAGATGCCATAGGATTTTGTTCAACAGAAAAGGATAAAGCTTAACAAGCAGCCAAGATATAAAGAAACAAGTTAAAAAGAGACAAGATTTTTTAAAGTGGTTCGGCATGAAAATGCCTACGTCCACTGATTCTCTTTGTTAATTCACTTCATATGGGCAGTACAAGTTAAGAAAAGTATCGACGGAGGTGTCGGATGTTCCATGCCCTCTGGAACACCTCTTCGTCCACTGTTGACAAAATATAAGCTCCATTGTGGAGATCTTTATGAATTACATATGGTCCGTCCCAGATGGGGTCCAGTGTCCCGGGGCACGGAAAGATTCGCCTGAGGACAAGATCTCCTTCTTGTAAGATGCGATGCTTGACTTTGGAGTTGTATAGTGCTGCCACTTTTTGTTTGTGAGCTGCTGCTTTGAGTGCTGCATCGTTCCTTCTTTCCTCAATCAGATCCAAAGACATGAGGAGGAGTTCTTCGTTTTCTTCTGAATTGTAGTGGATCCTACGGTGGGAAGGAACAATAGTCTCAACAGGGAGCATTGCCTCCGATCCGTATGCCAAAGAGAAAGGAGTATGTCCTGTTGATGTTCTGAAAGATGTGCGGTAGGCCCAAAGGGCCGTAGGAAGTTCGTCCACCCAAGCGCCTTTTGACTTTTCAAGTTTCTTCTTGATTAGGGTTTTGAGAATTTTGTTGACAGCTTCGACCTGTCCGTTTTCCTGAGGATAAGCTACTGATGAGAAGCTTTTATGAATTCCATGCTCTTGGCACCAGTCGGCGAATTCTTCGCTGTCAAATTGGAGTCCGTTGTCTGATATGATCTTGAGTGGTACTCCGTACCTGCACAGAATATTTTTGATCAAGAAGTTGATAACTTTTGCTGAAGATATTTTATTTAGGGGCTCCGCTTCCACCCATTTGGTGAAATAATCGACTGCCACTATAGCATATTTGGCTCCGCCTCTGCCCGTTGGCAGTTCGCCAATTAAATCAATTTCCCATACAGCAAAGGGCCAAGGGCTGGTCATTTGAGTAATCTCATTTGTGGGTAGTCGAGGAATCTTGGCAAATTTCTGACATCTGTCGCATCTCTTGACGAAGTCTAAGGCGTCTTTGTTTAGTGTGGGCCAGTAATATCCATATCGGAGTACCTTTTTCGCTAGAGTCTGCCCTCCAGTGTGATCTCCGCAACTTCCTTGATGGATGTTGAATAAGATTTCCTTGGCTTCCCTTCCAGCGACGCATCTGAATAAGGGGCTAGAGAAGCCACGCCGATAGAGGATGCCTTCTTGTATTGCGTAGTGGGGAGCTTTCCTCAAAATTCTCCTGACTTCATCACGTTTGTCTGGTAGTGTGCCGTCCTGCAAATATTTCCGGATGGGAGTCATCCAAGTTCCTTCTTCGATTGCAGTTATCAGATTCACTTGTTCGAAACTTGGGGCTAGCTGCCTTGAGATGGCTAGTGCTCCGGAAATGGTGCTATTCTTCACACTAGCTTGCTTTGCTAGTTCATCGGCCTCTTGGTTATCTTCTCGAGGAATGTATTTGATTAGATAATGGTCCAATTGATCGAGCAGCAGTTTGGTTTTCTTTAGATATGCTGTGAGTCGTTCTCCTCGTGTCTGGAACTCTCCTAGTACTTGGTTTACGATAAGTTGAGAATCACTATGAAGACATAAAGAATTGACTCCAATTTCTAAGGCAAGCTCCAATCCCGCTATTACTGCATCATACTCTGCATCGTTGTTAGTGGCCGCCAATTCCAACCTTAATGCATAGTATAGCTTTCTTCCCCTGGGGGTGATTATCACAATACCTGCCCCCGAGCCTTGTTCGTTCGATGCTCCATCTACAAAGAGGTTCCACTTGATGTTTTTTGCTATTTCAAATTGATCCTTGCCTTCGTTGGTAGTGAATTCGGTAATGAAATCGGGCATGGCTTGGCCCTTGATAGCGGTGCGAGGATGGTAGGTGAAATCATACTGACTTAGTTCAATGCACCATTTGAGGAGTCGTCCAGAGGTGTCGGGACGATGGAGCACCAGTCTTAGTGGTTGATCGGTTAGAACTCTGATGGAGTGAGATTGGAAGTAGTGTCGCAGTTTTCGTGACGCGATCAATAAACAATATGCCTTTTTCTCAAGTTTAGGATATCTGGCTTCTGCCCCTGTAAATCTCTTACTTATAAAGTATACCGGGCGTTGCGTGCGGTCCTCTTCTCTTACCAAGGCAGCGCTTAGAGCATGAGATGATACAGCGAGGTATAGGTATAGCTCTTCGCCTTCGTTTGGAGTTGAGAGTACTGGTGGTCTCTGAAGGTGTTCGATCAGGTTAAGGAAGGCTTTTAAGCACTCATCGGTCCACTCGAACTTTCCTTTGTCTTTCTTGAGAGATTCGAAGAAAGGGACGCACTTGTCAGTTGCCTTGGAAATGAATCTGCTTAGGGAGGCCACCTTTCCGTTTAGGCTCTGCATTTCTTTTCGAGTGGAAGGTATTCTTATTTCTTTTAGAGCCCGGATTTGTTCAGGGCTTGCTTCAATTCCTCTGGCATGGACGATGAGTCCTAAGAATTTTCCCGATGACACTCCGAAGGAGCACTTTAGAGGATTCAGCTTCATTCCATATCGGCGAAGTACCTGAAACATCTCGCCCAGGTGGCTTACATGATCGTCGGCTCTCCTGGACTTTACCAACATGTCATCCACATATACTTCCATAGTTCGTCCTATTAATTCCGCGAACATCTTGTTGACGAGGCGCTGATAGGTAGCTCCGGCATTTTTGAGTCCAAAAGGCATGACTTTGTAACAATATAATCCCCGGTCAGTGATGAAGCTAGTGTGGTCTTGATCGGGAGCGTGCATGGGAATCTGGTTGTATCCGGAGTATGCATCCATAAAAGATAAAAGTTCGTGCCCGGCAGTGCTGTCCACAAGTTGATCGATTCGGGGGAGCGGGAAGCAGTCTTTCGGGCAAGCGTCATTTAAGTTGGAGAAATCAATGCATGTTTGCCACTTCCCATTAGCTTTCTTTACTAGTACCGGGTTAGCGATCCATTCTGGGTAGATGGCTTCTCGTATGAAGTCATTAGCAAGTAGGTTCTTTACTTCCTCATCGAGGGCTGCTGATCGTTCTGCTCCCATGCTTCTCTTTTTCTGCTTTATCGGTACCTTGGTGGGATCGATGTTCAGCATGTGGCATGCTATGTCTGGGGAGATTCCTGTCATATCGGCATGTGTCCATGCAAATACATCTAAGTTGTGGCGGAGAACGTCAATGAGTTGATCCTTCAATTCTGTTTTTAGCTGAGATCCTATTTTTAATATTCTACTTGAATCATGTTTGTCTACAGATATGAATTCCATGGCCTCTGCAGGCTCAGCGGTAGCCTCCTCCTCCTTATCCCTGGGGTCTAGTTCATTGAAAGGATCGCTGGTGTATCGAAGAGGAGGGGCTTTCTTTAGTTGCTATGCTTCCAAGCTTTTCATGCAGAGAGTAGTCTCTGCATCTTTCCCTTTATTCTTTCTACGGTTATTGCGAAGTTCAGTTACATAGCAATCTCGAGCGGCGTCTTGATCTCCTTCAATTTCTCCTATTCCGTTATCTGTTGGGAATTTCATCTTTAGGCACCACGGGGCTAGGACAATTTGGAAGTCAGATAAGGCTGGTCTTCCCAAGAAGGCGTTGTAGGCCGAGTGGTTTTCTATTAGTACGAACGTTTGTTCGCACAACGGAGCGGAGATGACTTCCTATTTCGACGAAGAGGTCAAGTTGCCCGAGGGGCATTTTCGCATCTCCAGTGAAACCGTGCAGGGGTTTGTTGTAGGGAGACACATCCTTCATTGACAGCTTCATTTTGTCGAAAGCATGCTTGAATAGGATATTTACGGAGCTTCCTGTGTCTATTAGAATTCAGAAAACTTTAGCTGGACTGAACCAGGCAGAGATGACCATGGGATCCATATGTGGATACTGTCTTCCTTCTAAATCACGCCTACTGAATACGATGTCGTCACTCTCTTTCCGTTCGGGTGGCGTTCTTCCATAATGGAGTTAACATAGCCTTCAGCATTTCTAAGTGACTTGCCGTATCTTTCCATCTCTGCCCAGTTTCTGTCGGCGATGTGTGGTCCCCCCGAGATGGTATGGACCACTATCTTCTCTTGACTAGAGCCACTGGTGTTGCGATTCCCTCCGCCTACTTCTGGGAGGGTTCGCTTTGAGTTCTCATTGGCAGGAGTTGGAGTCCTGTTCTGACCTTTCACATAGCATTCCAGCCTTCTTCTTCTGATGTGTTCTTCGATCAAGTCCCGGAGATGGTGGCATTCATTGGTGTCATGTCCGTGGGATTCGTGGAAGCGGCAGAACTTTCCAGACTTGAGTGCGTTATCAGATTCTTTCTTGTGCGGGGGGCGCTTGTATCCGAGTTCGCCCTGAGTGGCTAGAAAGATGTTTTCGATTGTTTCATTCAAAGGAGTGTAGGAGTCAAATCTTGGTCCTGGTCGATATTGGCGTTTTTCAACCTTCCTGCCCCCAGCATTGTCTCTAGATTCATTTCTTCGAGTGTCCTTAGCTGCAGCGGGAACCTTGTCCGAAGTTGTCTTACCTTGTTGCCCTGACTGCCTCTCAGTGACGGCGTCTTCAAGTCTCATATACTTTCCAGCTTCATGGAAGAAATCAGGTAAAGTAGCTGGTTTTTCCTTAGTTAGTCTTCTACCGAACTTGGTATCTGGGTGTACACCACTACAGAGGGCCATTAGGGTGAGCTTCTCATCGGCATCTTGGACTGCGGCCGCTGCGGCATTGAACCGGGTTAGATATTGTTGCAGTGTCTCTCCGGATTTCTGTTTGACATTGGATAGAGAATAAGCATCCTTGGGTTGTTCTACATGGATGCGGAATTGGCTAATGAACCTTTCTTTCAACATCTCCCATGAGCTGATAGATCCTTGGGGTAGATGGCAGAACCAGGAGGTAGCTAGATCTGCTAGGAATAGCGGAAAGCATTTACACAACACCCCTTCTGTTGCTCCGCTCATGAGCATATGCTGGGTGTATCTCTGTAAGTGTACGATGGGGTCGGAAGTTCCCTTGTAAGGTTCCATGGTTGGCATTTTCCATTCCCGGGGGGTGATGGCAGTTTCGATATTGCGGGTGAAGGGACTGGTGACCCTAGCGCCTATTCCTCGGTCCCTTTGCTCCCGTTGGACGCATTCTCTGAATAATCGTGCCATTCTTTCATCAGAATTTGGAGCGGATATAAATGAACTTGGTTCTTCCCTGCGGGATCGATCCCGTCCAGATGACCTGTAGGGATGATATAGTCTATCACTTCTGACGTTATCCAGTGGTTGCCTCTGGCTGCTCGGATGCATGCTGGGACCAGCTACAGTTGCCCCCTGCCTTGATCTTTCCCTGTGGGGTTCTGTTTCAAGCATTTCCATGGGGTCAACTTCGGGCTGGGTTCAAGCTCGGCTCCGTTCAGCGGGGTTTCTATGATTAGGTGGCATGACTAGCTCAGCTACATCCGACCCTCGCCTGGCGCCTCCCCCACTGGGTTCGGTTCCAAACGCTTTCTCGAGTCGGAGTTCGGGCCGAGTCTGGGCGCGGCCCCTATCATTGTTGTTCCTGTTGATGGCTTCCTCGAAGAGGGAAGACCTTTGTTGTCTCCGAGATCCTCCAGATTGAGATTCACCCCATGATTCAGTGTTGCGGTTGGATTCTTCGACATCCCTCAAGCGTGACATGAGTTGGTTCACCAAAGCTTCTTGTTGGGATGCGAAGCGGTTAGTCACTTCCACCACAACTCTGTCTAGGTCTGCTCTAGTGATTACTGCCGGTTGTTCCGCGGCAGGGGCTGTTGGAATTGCCTGATCTACATGCGGCACTGCTGCTGTAGTGGGATGGTTCTCTTGATCTGGATCCATTGGATTTGGAGCGCTGCTGGTTGCAACGTTCTTTCCCTTGTTGGCGTCTTTTCTTGGTCTGGAAGTCATGTTTCCTAGGCAATGAAGGGTGCTATTGGGAAAGAAGGTTGAATGAGGGAAGCTTTAGCTTCGAGTTCGAAGTTCTCAGTGAAAGCACCAAAAATGTTTGCGCAAAAAATGGGCAAACACCTCCAAGTCGTGTGATTTAGTTGATTTTATGTGATTCTTAATGATTTAGATGAGTTATGTAAATATGAAAAAAGCAGGGGCTGAAATGTAAAAGACACACAGATTTATAGTGGTTCGGCCAGAACGTGCCTACGTCCACTTTATATGTTATTATCTTCTTTCTTTCAGATTACAAGTATAATGCTTTGTATACAAGTATATGAAAGTAGTTTGAAAGTTCCTTCCATGCTTGAGCTCTCAAACTTGTCTGCCATTGTTGTACCCCTGCCCCTCTATTTATAGAGTGAGGTAGGGGGAAGGGGCCTTGGATGTATATAGCTGCTGGTGGGCCCGGGCTGAAGCAATCTGGCCTGGTAGCGTTCTGGTTCGGCGAAGCTTGGTGCGGCAGTGGTGAGTGGACCGGTTGCAGGCGTAGCTTGGTTCGGCAGTGGTGGTTCGGTGGTAGGACTGTGGATATGGATCGGCAGTGGCCTCGTTCAGTAGTAGATGAAGATGTTTGGTTCGGTAGTGAGCTTGGAGGTTGGTTCAGTTGTGTGTGGTCCGGTCATGGTGGTCCGGTGATGGATGGAAACTGTGTTGGACCGGTGGAGTTGGGGGTTGATTCGGCAGAGCTTGGACCGGATGTGTGTTATGCCGAATGGACCGTTGCCTGTATTGCCGAATGAACCTTTGCTTGGAATGCCGAATGTACTCGCGCTTGGATTGCCGAATGGACTTAGGAACCGGATGGAATGGAGGTTGCGAACCCGGGTGAAACTGACGCTTCTCGGTCTCGAGATCTTCTGGGTGAAAATTCGCCCAACAATATATATTGAATTTTCGTTTATATTTTGATAAGTTATAACTATATTGATTTTTACATATATTATTGAATATTCTTGTTAAATCTTTCAAAATTGTTTTATAAAGTTGCATTAAGTTATACTTTTATTAAAACATGTATAAACTATATTTAAATGATTCTATAAAGTAGAAAATTATTTTACAAATCAATGGATTTTCAAAATAATATTTTTAAATTGTTTTTCAAGATACAAAGGGATATTTTAACATATCTTATCCATGTATGTCGACATAGTGGCCGTAAAATTTAAAATTCAAATACGAATTAAAGTGTCTTTTCATCGTATCTCTTCGCGAATGGACATGACCTTTGCTTCCCTATATATACCAGAATTATAAATGAATTTTTTATCAATTACTTTCTTATTTTTCTCTCCTCTTTTAATTATCTTGATTTCTAAATCAATTTCTATCGAAACTCAGCCAATATTTAATCGGAAACAAATTCAATCGTGACTATTTGATTCTCTTTCATATACTCTCTAATTTCCCTCATCTCTCCCATGATCAAAGTGCTATTCAAGATTGAGGATCAAATGTAATTGTTTGTATCAAAATTAGACACAATACTCTTCGGATGTGATTGAAGAGATTAAGGTAAAGAAAATAAATGGAAAAAGAGGCTAATCTATCAATCACACCAATAAAAGCATGTAAAAATAGAGAAAAGAAGAAATTATAGTGGTTGGGCATTGTAGCCTAAGTCCACTTTGAATGTTTTGCTATTTATTGATGTTGACAATTGATTACAATAGTACAACACTCCAACACTCATGTTAAAATGGAGTTATGGCAGAGTAACGACATAACAGGGTCAAAAGTTCTTTTTTTGTACAGGTAGGGGTCCTATTTATTGGTGTAGGTCCGAAATATTTGCCTACGAACTCGGAATACTCCTTCTCACAGGTGAGTGGGCTCACCAGATCGATCAGGTGTCATTTGGACCGATTGGGACCGATCCCCATTCATCTTCGTATCGATTCAGTTTAATTCCATTTGAGCTTCGATCGATCAGGAACATTCTTGAGTGGATAGGAAAGCTTTTGTGAAAATTTGAAGGCATTTGGACTTGTAGATTTTGAGTTATGATCGATCCAAGATCGATTTTGCACAGAGACTGATGGCTTTGTATCGATCTGTATGTATCGATGCTCCTTTCTACAGGTCGATCTTTGCATTAATCAGTTGTGCATCGATGACGTGGAGCGAGAGTTCAGGGGAGATCCGCATATCACGCTTGCAGACCGCTTCCCCTGGTTAACTATGCCTTCTTCGTATCGATTCTTGATGTTCATGTAAATGTGCATATTTTTACTACCATATTTTATCGAATTAAATTGAATAAATGGTCATATAGGGTATTTTAACATGTTTAAACCAAAATTCAAATTATTTTCAAATTGTCGCATATTCATCTTCATATAGGAGCAAAATGGGCATTCTATGCATTTATTAAATTGTGAAAATTTACTTAGAATTATGTTGTTTTGTAGGAATTTTAGTGAATTTTACAAGTGGTTTCATGAAGATATATGCATGCACGAGAGTGAAGAGAATAAATGAACATAGAAATAATTCAAAGCCACGATCATGGAGGACCTCACCTACCTGCCTACCTTAATGTACAAACTAGAGCTAACTCACATGTTAAAAGACCATTAAATCTTCATGTACACTTAATGGATAATTATTGAATGCTAATGATTACTTGGTCACCATATTTTCTAGATGAGTAGTTTTGGCATTCCCCAAAAAAGTGAATTAGCGCTTTAAACTTGTATAAATATCCCTTATGTTTCATGTTACCCTCTCTTCTCTTATTTTCTTCCTCTCTTTAGTTTAGTATAGGATCTCAAACTAAAGAAAGCTCTCTTTCTCTTTTCATGTCTACTTAGCCATTTTTATTTTATATAATTTTCTTTCCATTTTATGCAATTTAATATATGCTCTTTTCTTTTACAAGCTTATTTACATTTCATGTTATAGTTTAGATTTACTTTTTATGCAAGTAGCTTAATTTTTCTTACATTTAGCTCTCTTTTTCCTCTTTTTTTATTCTGTGTTGCATGCTACAATATTTGATATGATAACAAAAATAAGAGGCTAAACCGCTTCAATTAGAGATAATGAAGCTCTCTAATTATGTAGCTTCAACATAACTTGTTAATTATGATCTCTTTTGTGTTTAAATGAATGTTGATGTGATTTATTGCTTCATGTTGAATTTGATAGCCTATATTGTTCATAACAAATAGGCTATGCTTAAACAATAATTACCTCTTCATTTACATATGATGATGGTAATGAAATGAATGTTGAAAGTAAATTTTGATGGTTTATATTTCTAATTACAAGTTAATAGACCATACTTAAAATAGATTTTCCTTTCAGCTTTGTTGTCATATTTCATGAGAATTAAAATTGCTTTAAAGGTTGTGTTATTGTTTGATGGCTTGTGTTGAACTAACTAATAACATAAATATGTCATACTTATAATAAACACATCATTTAAATTCACTTATGACCAAAAAAGAGATATCATAATTTCATGTTTTGTTGAACTATGTGATTTAGAGAGTGGATTTATCTTTAAATTGTCTTTCTACTCTCATATTTTTATCACCTTCTTTTTGTTAGTTTTCTACATTTTTAGCTTAACAATCTCTCGACTTTAGTTAATTTGATTGAATGAAGATTTAAAATAAACAATTCATCATGGATCGATTCGTACTTGCCTCGTGCAAACAATTGTATGTCGTGCGTTTGCGGTTATATTTATTATAAATTCGTTCAACGATTTTCTAAACCGATAGAATTTCCATCAGATAAACAAGGTTTTGACGCCGTTGCCGAAAAATTTGATTTGATTTTTTTCTATTCTTCGAATTATTTTTGTTTGATTTTTAGCATGTTATTTGGGGGTCGAGTGCTTTACCAAAAAAAAATGTTGCATTGTGTGTTTGAGTGATTGTTATTTCCATTTTGTTTGTGTGTTCGTGTTTTCTAGTTGCATTTGCATATTCAAAATAAAAGAAAAAGACCCAAGTAAAAGAAAAATAGTAAAGTCCACGGATGCGGCGCAGTGTAAAGGAGGCTTGGTTTCTGGTAAAAAGACCCAGGTTCGATTCTTACCATGTGCTTCCCTATCCTATATAAATTTACCGCAGCGGACGGCTTTACTATACCCTTCTCGGGAGTTTACCGGCCTACCGGATTCTCCTGGGTTTCAAAAAAAAAAAAAAATTGAACAATTTCATTTACAAAATTATATTTATATCCTCTTTTTTTTTAACCTCGGTTTGCATTTCACATAAAAAATACATTCGTTTTTGGTTTTCATTTCATTTCCTCTCTGTCATTGTTCATTGTGCATTTATACTCTGTGCATTGTGCACATTTCCATTCTTTGTTACAAACTGTTGCTTCTGTTCCTCCACCCTTCTGATAAAACTGCACTTTCATCTTCAAATCCCCACAATCTCCAACTACAACTTCCTCAACTTCATTTAACTCCATAAACTTCACTTCATCGCCTAACAGTGTCTTGCACATCAGTGAAACAGTGTGTACTCTCTCAAAATTGTGTGCATTGCATATCCAACTCCTTCTACAAGCCTTCACTGTTATCCTCGCCTTCACTTACCACTTGCCTGAGCATTTCACATTACCTATCACCCGAACACTTGTGCATTTCATCTGCCTGCATTTCGACAGTTACACAGTGAACACAGTGAACATTGCCTGTGCATTTCATCTGCCTGCATTTCACATTTCATTTCCTGCCTGCATTTCGCACTTCATCTGCCAACAACATCACTATATATTACCATCACTGTCAATGACCATCCAATTACAACAACTCCAAACCACAGCCAAAACTGCACACATCCAACACCATACAAAATTCCTGCACTCTCCTCCATAATATACACCAGTGGAAACACAGTCAACAGCCTACATAATTCATCTAAACCACTACACCCAATCGCCTTTATCAAACAAATCAGACCAACATGAACAACAATTCCTTACCCACCATCATCAATCACTACCTTACTGCAGAAATTTCATCTTGCTTCCTTGCCTCAAACTACACCTGTTCCTTCACCTACACCTCCAAGTTCATCCTTCACCGTCCTATCTACTACTTCCTTCAACAAAACTGTTAACTTCCTTCATCACATAAATTGACAATCCCACTACACAGTCATCTCACCACATAACACAAACAATTGTTACCATTCACAAGCTCCATACTCAGTCACCAAACAACTTCAGTCACCCACTGACACTTCCCTATCCTCACACAGGCAATTGCCCGCCACATACATCAAGCCACATCAAATTTCCATTTTCAACCACAAACACAATCATACTTGCTCGACCACTCTGTCACTTACCATTGTGCACATACAAGCCATATAAACCTACCATCCACAATCTCCACAAACATACAACTTCCCACTGTAACTACTTCGCCTCCACTATTGTCTCTGCCACATACCAAACCCCCTCAGTCATACTTACACAAACCACCCCTCTGTCATCAAGGTCTGCTTCATCACACACAACTACACAGTGCAACCCCGATCTGAACAACTGCATCACATCATTTGCCTACTTGCAACTGCTTCACAAACGACAGCAACAACTTCTGACATCCACAGTGCTGATCTATTACGCCCCATTGACCTACAGCAAACTACAACCACTGTTAATTGTCTAGTGTACTAAAACAGATAGCACGCTACAATAAACTCGTCGCACAAGTTTATTAATTAGAATTCCACTATGCTGGAAATCTGTATTAGATAAATGTAACAATAAGTTACGTTGTAAATAAATTACAACAATAACGTTATACTATTGTAAGAAATAATACAACTTATAAACGGGAAAGATTACTGTGAATCTAACTAGTATATAAAGGAAATTCCGTCTGAGGCTCGTCGTAACGATTTCTTTAAGAATTTTATTTCAAAATTCTCCCAAGATACAACAGACGTAATCTGCACGAGATTGTAATGAGTATGTCAACTCTGTGATATGTATGGAATATAGAGCAGTAGAGCAAAGAAGCAGAAGAAATTAGATTGGAATGGGATGAGAATGTGATCAGTATTCTCTCCTATTTATAATTTCGTCCGCATCCCTTCAAACAGTCGCGTCCGCTTGACGGGTCGCACCCGTTTGCCTTTTCGTCGCTGCTGTTTGTTAAGCCTGCTACTGGTCGCATCTGCTTGCGTCCAACGGTACTGTTTCGCATCCGCTTGCACCGCCTGCACCTCTACAGTCGGGTCGCATCTGTTTGCCCGCGTCCGCTTCAATCGGCCCGCGTCTGTTTGCTTCTAACGGGTCACACCCGCTATGCATGATCTCCCTCCTCGCAACAAAGCATACATTTGGGTGCCCCTAGGCCTCAATACCTTCATTGCAAAGCCATATATATCTTGGAATGACTTTGCAAATTTGGCGATGTGGGACAAGTGTATTTCATTTACACTAGAAATTCCAACAACCACTGCTCTCAAACAATCACTACTGCCTGTGCACATTCCTGCCTCTAGCCATCAGCTTACATATTCAGCAATACCCACTCTGCTACTCCAACCTTACTGCTGCATCACCAATATCCACTCCAACAATCCCTTGCGACTATCACCGAATGCCTAACCATCCTCTTCCTCAATCACCATTCACGTTTCATCACTCAAAAACCCCCCCGCCCACAAGCCGCCTCCATTAATCATCGCGAACCTCATCAAGCTTCAAACAATCACTTGAACGCGAGCACCAAAACCAACCATGTCCTCGCCCAAACCATGAACTCGCAATCAAACTCACCTGCCCATGACTCGCAGTGAACAACTTCCTCCGACCTCCAATCGACTGCCAAAAATGAAATCCCCAACCGCCATACCCAAAACCAGCTAACCACCACAAATCTCAATACCAAACCATGACTGTAACCTCAACCTTCCTCCAACTCAACATCGCAACTAGCCTTGCCTAAACACTACAACCCGCACCCTAATTCCGCACCTCGAAATAAATTCCAATCGACCATATCACAACAGCAACCAAATCGCAACAGCACTTCGACAACCTTCCCAAATCAACACCACGAAACTCCATCACCAAGCTCATCGTCGAACACCCATCGACGACTCCACCCCATCGAATAACTCAGTCGCGAATTTCTTTTTTTTTTTTTAACTTGCGTTTGATTTAATTGAGTTTTCAATTGAGTTTTAAAGAGTATTTCCAGTTCGATTTTATAAAGGATCCAACAGACGAGAAGAAAAAAATATTGCGGTTTTGGGCTTTGAGTTGTAAGTGGGCTGACTAAATTCAGTTTCCAATTTTTTTAAGGTGTTTAATTAATTTTTTCAATTAATTTGTTTTGAGTTTTATTTTAGAGTTTTTTCTTGCTTAAAAAAATACAAGTTTCAATTTCTTTGTTTTTAATTTGTTTTTTTTTCATGTGCATATAGTTTACAAAAAAGTTACTTTCATTTTCGTTTGGGTAAACGATAAAATAATTATCTTGCTTTCATTGTCATTCGATCTTTAAAAAACAAATAAACAAGTTGTTTTCATTTGTTTTGGCTAGGTTTCATTTTAATTTTGTTTTTTATCTCAATTGTATATATTTTTTAGGTTGTAGAAGTAGATAAGGAAGAATATGTAGTTTGTTTCGCTTAACTTGCCAAAAATAATAACCGCTTGCTTATAAAAGTTTTGCTGCTTTTAATCCCTATATACTGTTCTTATTTGCCACACATTGTTGTTTGCTTGCATATTAAAAAAAAATCATTCATAGTTGCACTGTAAATACACATTTAACTTCTGCTTTGCATATCATTTTAGAATTTTGATTAATAATAATGGTTTTGATAACTCTTAATTGTATATTGACAAGTTGTCTTCTTTGAACAATTTAATTTCTCAATGTCTAGGCTACGACATAGCAATAACCTTTTATAAATATTACGGTGATTCTAAATATTATAGTGGTTGTTCCTTTGAAAGTACTTAAACCTTCGACAGCATTGCTATGTGATTTGTGGTGCACCGATAAATCATGTCCGTTACCTGGCAGAGAACTATCTTGTTGATTTAAGACAAAGTGTGGTTACACAATCTTGGGTTGGGTTAGAACATTTGTAATTAACCTTGCATTCTTTTAGTTGCATTAATTCATGCAAATTAAAAAAAACGAAAAAAAATTCAAAATCTAAGAAAAAAAATTGTAAATATTCCTTTCAAATTTTGAATTCCTTTTCCTTTGAAAATTTTCAGCATCAAAAAAAAAATCCAAAAATTTTACTTAGTTTTTTTAGAAAACTTGAAAAGTCCAAAAAAATACAAAATATTTTCAAAAAACAAAAAAAAGTTGAAATTCCAAAAACAAAACAAAAATCAATTTTTTTTCCTTTCGCCTTTGTGAATATTTTTCCTTTATAAAAAACCCAAATAAATCATTGGCAAATAGTTTTCCTTTATAAAACCAAAAAAAAATCCCAAAAAAGTATAAAAATAAACATTGTTGAAAATGTGTCAATTTCCATACTCACATGAATTTTACAATAGTTGTGAAAATCAATATAATCCATATGATTTCACTTCAAATTTTTATGGATATTTTAACACAAAATATGTTTAAACGATTTGAATTGTGGACCACAAAATTTTCAAAATGATGAACAACCCTCAAATTTTGAAAATAGAATGAAAACGATTTCGTCTTTACTTTAACTCTCTACGCAACAAAATCAAATGATAAATGATTTGTGTAATTCATATTTGTGCAATGGTTCAAGTCATAGCTTTCAAAATAATCAAAATTTGAATTCACCTTAAAATTCAAATGATTTCGAGTATAACCCATGCCAATTTACTTTCCAACTTCAAAATGAATTTCAAAATCCAAACGAAAATGGAAACAACTTTCTAAATGATTTTGGCAATGGGAATAATCTCGACTACGATGCAAGTGAAAATTTTTGTTCTCAACAATTTCAAATCGAAAATCCTCATATTAATAATTATAAAATGGATTTTGTTGAGCAAATGGACTAGATTTACAATGATCATATGGATTTGTTGTTCGAAAACTATATGAAACAACGTGAAAAACAAAATTAAATCCCAATGTGAGATGAGTCAAGTGATAATCCACCCTTTACCAAAATCGACAATTTTCAACTAATAACTTCTGAAATTGAAAACGAAAATCTTAAGGAAGTTGTTGAAAATTTGGTAATTGAGTTGGATTTCAATTCTTCTGAGGGTAAGAAACTTGATTTAAATTTAAAATTTCCTTTTTCCAATTTTTAAAATTTGAATTCAAAAATTTGGATTTTGAAATTGATGCATGCAATGAAGTTGTTGATAATCAAACAAAGGAAGTCGAATCAATGAACACGATTTCTTTGGACTTTTCGAAAATGAGTTGTTAAATTCTAAAGGGGAAGATTTGAATCACCATTTCAATTTTGAAATCACTAATTTTAAAAAAATTGTTGATGATGCGCTTAACTTTCAATTGGTGAAAATAAACTTGAATTTCAATCAATTGTTTTACATACCCCAGAAATCATCGAAAATAAAACAACTCATACAATTTTCAGTAAAACGACATTCGTTTTTCCAAATCCACATTCAACTTCGAAATCTTTTATGTTTGGTTTTTCAAGCTTAAGCCGTGTCTTGCATATTTGACTAGACAAATGAATAGGTCTTTGGATGACCGTTTCATTAGTTTTTAACAATATACTTTCTGATCTCATGAAAATACCGTTCATTTTCATGTAAATATAGGCATCGTTTTATTTTTGTTATGTTTTTCTCCTTTCACTTGGGTTGACTGTGGGGACATAGTCAAACTCAAGTGTAGGGGGAGTCTCATCATCATTTCCGAATTTTTATGGTTTATTTTTACATTTTCTTTCCAAATATTAAAAAAAAATTCTGAAAAAACAAAACTTTTTTTAAGCATTTTTGATTTATTTTTAAAGAAACACTATAGGATAAATATATGGTTTTGGCATATTAAATTGAAATTTTAAAAAAATCTTAGTAAAAATAAAAACGATGTTTGATTACAAATAACAATGGTTTAACTAGCATATAGGAAGATTCATACGTGTTAATTACGAAATACATCCTAATTGAAAACCTTTGTTTTAAAAAAGTGGTTGATTTAAAGTAAAGATATAACATTTTCGTCTTTTAAGTTAAATGGTGCTAAGATGATAGTGCGAAACTCTCTCCTCTAAAAAAACAAAAAAGAAACTTCTTGTATATAAATTTATATTTTTTAACAAAAACCTAGAGTCATGTGTTCACTCGTCATGCTCTGTACCCTTCTCACATAAGCCCGAAAGGCAGTGCATGATCGGTATATCTGGCATCATTTTATCTTAGTTAGATGTGTATATAAAAAAATTCTTTTATTTATAACGCCTATAGTCAATTAGTGCTCACAAAAGTCTGCAGTGCATGGGTAATACATTCGCCTCTGTTAATTTGAATTAGGCATATGTAAATATTGTAAATATCAATAAATTTTCCAAAATAATAGGGAGAGTAAGAAAATGACATCCAAGCATTATTTTAACTTGTGTGATTTGACTTGTTATTGAAAAGAAATAAAAATACCACTTTGATAAACTTTGAAAATCAACTAAGGATCTGTTTCATAGTTATGATATGTTATCAACCGAAATAACAAGTTAAACCATACTCTATTTGTTATGATAACTTAACTTTTGTTGGACGTTTTGACAAGTAAATGACTTAAATTTTCATGACAATGATGAAAACCTGTATTTAACTTATTTGTGTCGATTTAAAAGTAAATCCTTCATTTGTAAACATTTTCAAAAACTTACATTCATATTTGCAAATAAATCCTGCATTTTGTAAATTTTTTCATATCGCATTTGGATTTTGTGGGTAGTATCCGTCGAAAACCCTTAAGACTATAGGTTTAATGGTTTGTTGCGTACGCTCAATGCAATCGTGCTCCCTACGAAAATGGATTTATCTTCTTTTTTTCTCTTTATTCGAGTACGAATAAAAGATAAGTGTGGGGGTATTTGAAGCGCACGTAAATGTGCATATTTTTACTACATATTTTACCAAATTAAATTAAATAAATGTCCATATAGGGTATTTTAACACGTTTGAACCAAAATTCAATTTATTTTCAAATTGTCACATATTCATCTTCATATAGGAGCAAAATGGTCATTTTTGTGCATTTATTAATTGGTGAAAATTTGGAATTTCCTACGTTGTTTTGCAGGAATTTCAGTGAATTTTACAAGTGGTTCCATAAAGATACATCAATGCACAAAAGTGAAGAGAATGAATGAAGATGGAAATAATTCAATGTTATGATCATGAGGATCCTACCTACCCACCTACCTTAGTGTACAAATTAGAGCCAATCCACATGTTAGAAGGCCATTAAATCATCATGCACACTTAATGGATGATTACTGGATGCTAATGGTTACTTGGCCACTATACTTCCTAGAAGGTTAGATTGGGCATTACCAAAAAAAGTGAATTAGGGCTTCAAACTTGTATAAATACGCCATATGTTTCATGTAACCCTCTCCTCTCTTACTCTCTTCTTCTCTTTAGTTTAGTGTAGGATCTCAAATAAAAGAAAGTCCTCTTTCTCTTTTCATGGCAACTTAGCCATTTTTGTTTTATGTAATTTTCTTACTTTTTAATGCAATTTAATACATGCTCTTTTCTTTTACATGCTTATTTACATTTCATGTCAGTAGTTTAGATTTACTTTTTATGCAAGTAGCTAAGTTTTTCTTACATTTAGCTCTCTTTTTCCTCTTCATTTTATTCTACGTTGCATGCTACAATTTTTGACATGATAACAGAAATGAGATGCTAAACCCCTTCAATTTAGGGGTAGTGAAGCTCTCTAATTATGTAGTTTCAGCATAACATGTTAATTTTGGTCTCTTTTGTACTTAAATTAATGTTGATGTGATTTATTGCTTCATGTTGAATTTGATATTCTATGTTGTTCATAACAAGTAGGTTATGGTTAAACAATCATAGACAATAATTACCTCTTCATTTACATATGATGATGGTAATGAAGTGAATGTTGAAATTAAAATTTGATGGTCTATATTTCTAATAATAGTTAGTAGACCATCCTTAAAATAGATTTTGCTTTCAACTTTATTGTCATATTTCATGGGAATTAAAGGTGGTTTAAAGGTTATGTTATAGTTTGATGGCTTGTGTTGAGCTAACTACTGGCACAAATATGCCATACTTATAATAAACACATCATTTAAATTCACTTATAACCAAAAAAGAGATATCATAATTTCATGTTTTGTTGAACACTGTGATTTAGAGAGTGGATTTATCTCTAAATTGCTTTTCTACTCTCATATTTTTATCACTTTTTTTTAGTTTTCTACATTTTTAGCTTAACAATCTCTCGACTTTGGTTAATTGATTGAATAGAGATTTAAAATCAACAACTCCCTACGGATCGACCCGTACTCGCCATGTGCTAACAATTGTATGCCGTGCGCTTGCGGTTATTTTTATTATTAATTCGTTCCACAGTTCTAAATCGATAGAACTTCCACTGACGAACAATCTTGTGTATTGCTCTTCGTATCTATACTAAACCCTTTCCTTCGTATCACTACTCGGCCGTAGGTTTGTATCGATTCTCATATATTGCTTCGTATCAAAGCTAAAGTCCTTCCTTCATATCGATTACTAGCTGTTGGCTTCGTATCGATGAAAGTGTTTGTTTCATATCGATCTATTGGCTAATCGATACGAAATGTGAGGAGTTGAAATCAATATGAAAAAAAAGTGTTAGGTGACGAGCAAATGAACTCTGAATAATGCCAGTACTTAATGGACAAGACGGAAATGGATGTAGGGTGATGGATACGAACTTGATGATTACGAACTGATTTCTTCCATTTGAATGTTGGTCGATCCATAACTTGAGTATACGAACTCCAATTGGCCTAAAACTTCAAAATTTGCCTTTCAAAGCTTTGTTCAACATACCATGCTGATTGTAGCTCGATTTGGACTCGAACCAAATTTGCCAGCGTTCATAGTTGACCTGTGTATAATCAATCTTCGAGACGAATTATCTCAAGTTTCTAGTCAATTCCTTGGTTTTCACGGCCTTGCCAAAAGGCGAGATAAAATTGGTCCTCCAAAGTACGTCCTGTGTGAACATGACGTGCTTTGAAAAGCTATAATATTTACTCTGAAAAGTTCTAACCGATTTGTTGAACAATTGTTGCTTTTTCATCAAGAGATGCAACCTTTGATCTATTTCTAGTAATATAAATGTTGAGTTGTAGTCTTCCAGTGAACATGCAATGTTTTTTGTAACTCGAGCTCGAGTGCTAGGAATTTGTTGTTCGCAATTCTGATTATCACCAGGTGAGTATTCAATTCTTGATAATTTTGAAAATTGAATGTTAGTTCACCATACATGCACGTATGTTAACCTGACTCCTGTTCGCATTTGCACGTTCATGGATCGTTGTCAAGTTATTTTGTTATCGTTCGGATCGAGTTTCTTATCGATCCTCTCCTAGATCGATGTGGATTTCAAGTTATAACAATGATCGATGGTTGCTTTAATCCACTCTTTCCTATCGATCCTCTCCTGGATCGATCTTAGATACATGGCTATGGATTTCGTATCGATGGCTATCGATATGAAATAGATCAAGTACAACGTTCTGTGTATCGATCGATATAACAGGTGGGTTCTTGAATTAATGGATACAGAAATTGTGTTTCTATCAATGGAGGGGAGTGGTCAAAATATGACCTTGCTATGACTTTCGTATCGATGGACTTTGTATAGATGGATATGAGGTAGATGGCTGGTTATTAATGGATACAAAGTGCTGATCTCTGGATCGCTTTGAGTTGATGGATATGAAGCTACGCCTTCATATCGATGGAAGTGATCTTTCCAGGTATGCTTGCTCAGTGTCTAGCATATCGATAATACTTTGACCACTTCTATCGATTTTTTCCACTGGGATACGAAACGCCCTTCTCTTGGTTTCGAAGGCATATCAATACCTTTTGTACTTAGCCAAAATTTTCCTCTTCCCTTTACTTTCATTTTCCAATTCGTATCGATTAGTAGCATGAGAAAAAGAACTTTCAAGCCTCTCATCTCCAATCGTTAATCCTTCAAATCAACCCTTTAAACTAGGTAATTAATTAATTAATCTTATCCCAACATGGTAAGACTCGAGTCTCGATGCTGCTTCATCCAAGGTCATCACAGATTCCAACGTCATTGATGTCAGAAGTGGGGTAAAGTGAGGTCAATGAGGTAGTAGTGGAGCCTTAGAGGCTTGAGGAAGAAGATGAGTGATTGATGGAGATGAGGAAGTCACTGCAAGAAGAATCTCTTGCTTCAAACTTGTACCGATAAGAGATGGATGGAAGTTACATCATGTCGATTTAGAATGGTGGGAGACCTTATCGATGGTGGATAGTGGAAACAGCTTTGTATCAATCTAGAATTCGTGGGGGTTCATATCGATCTAGGATGAAGGATACGAAGCTGCTCGCCAAGGATTGATACGTAGAACATCGATCTGGAACGATCGATACAAAAACAAAGCTTTGGATTGATACGTAATGCTATGATGTCTTAATCGATCAATTTGAAACCTAAACTCTAGGATCGATACAAAGGCTGGCTTTGTAGGAATGATCCAAGTTGATCTTTAATGGCTACGAACTAGTGGACTTTTGCATGCTTGAACATTTTACTCCGACGAGCTTTAGCCTTACATAATTGGACTTGACCATTAAACTACATATTTCACTATCCTTCGAAGCTCGTCGATGGAACTACAATTTGAAAAATATAAAAAACTTCAATATGGGTCATTATTTGATGTCAGGATGGCACGGTTGAGGCGGTCAGCGATGATGGTCACTCTGGACGAATCTCGAAGTCTTATCATTTTACCATCATTCGAAATTGTATACATTTGAAGTATTATATAGCACTGCACTATACAAAACAATCATTCACTTCACAACATGCGGAATATGGGTTTATCGCCATCTAATAATGATTTTTACTAAGTTCGATAGCTATAGATCCTAGGAGCTCTGACCCGATATTCAAAATCCTCCACCACCTGTAATCAAAGTGCTAGACATCGTGGTAGATGTAGTTAGTCCTGCCCCGGATGAACTGCCGGGGCAACTTTAGTTTTAAATTCGGAGGACTCGGTGCGTTCTAAAATCTCCAAAGATATGCTAAGCAGAATCTACCTCGGACATGGTCTATCTCTGAAGATTTTTTGTTACCGGTGCTGGAATACAGAGCTCACAATCCCCTAGAAGGGCATACTGCTTGTAATACATTCATGTGCATAGCCAGAACCAATTTATTCGAGAAGTGCTGTTCTTTTTTAGGATTGTGCCTTCTCAATTACACCCGAATGGATATGCTCTGCTCAATAGCTTGTATATTATCTTCATGGAGCATCTTTTCCCCCAACCGCCAAGGAATTCAGATATCTATTCAACATTAAGAGTCATGGGGATGACCCTTCGTTCACCTTTTAGAAGCAGCTAGAAACTGTCAACTAGTGGCACAGGCTTGGAGCAAGTTAAGCTATTTCAAGATTGAATGGCTCTTTTTCGATGCCCATCAAGATTTGCTAGACGGCTAGTTAGATGTAAGTGTTCTAATTTATTCATCGAATAACAGGATGCTATAAGTCGATGTTGAGTCTAACACTTTCATATCTTTTACAACTTTGATTCCTCGGCCCAAAGGAATGCAATTTAATGAGATAGTGAGAATTCTCCAATTGGTACCAGAAGATCTTAGAGAAATCAATGAAGTACTTACCAATGAAAACTTGATGGCCATGGGGGTTATAGATAGAGGCCAAAGCATTGGATTAACTGGAGTTTCCAAGGAGCTCCGGTAAGGCAAGGAGGAAAAAGAGCTCTTGGAATCATAATCATTGAATAGGGTGATGATGAGATTATGCCAGCTTGGGACGAGCCCATGGTTGCGCCCTCGTGGTGTCTTTAAAAATTAAAAGGCAAGACTGTCCCCCACAAATCCATGAAACATAAAATTGTTGTAGTGTCTCTGACCGCTGCAACTGCTATAAGTCAGGAGACTTCTCCTTCGTAGATGAAGAGTTCGCTTAAAAGATTGGAGGACGCCCCTATTCCAAATGACTTAGCTTCATTTCATGATCTTTGATTAAAGGGGCTTCACTCGCCATCACAAACTGTTGCAAGCTTAAGTGCTTTAGATATAAAGGCACCAACTCCTACAAGTAAGGCCACCACAATCGGCTGGTTTGGGGGTTTGCACATCCGTATGCACACTTCTCGGCACCACACGACTTCTAATCACTTGCTCGCAATCTATGGAGATGACTAATTATGCTTTTCTTTTCATTTTACAGATATGACGGTGAAGTAGGGGATGATGCTCAGCAACCTTCGTTCTTCATGCCATTCTTCCGGCCCTTACTCTGAATCTTATAGGCATGAAGATGAAAGAGACTATGATCGTGGCCACTACTCTAACCAAGAGCATGAGCGTTATGAAAGGGAGAAAGAAAGGTCATACCAAAGTAGGCGCCACTCTCAATCATGATCCCTACCACCTAAAGGCTCCTCAAAATCTTTCGGTTCTGTCAAACAATCTTCTGAAACCACCCACCAAATAATGCCTCCTCGTACATCGAAATCTGGCCATCAATACCATAGGACTAATGCGGAAGCTCCCATCATCGTAGAACCGATTATTGTAGGACCCACCTGAGTGGGAGCCATTTGAATTGCCAAGCTAAAACAGGACATCCCAAACATTTTCTTTGATGGCTGCCTCTTCCCTCCAAACTTGAAACGAATGCCAAATGGTTTGGAAAAACTGGTATAGGATTGCATGCATGACTTGTACAGCCAGTACCGAGAGTAGGTGAAAACTGCGCAAAAGGTTTTGGCAGTAGCATTCGAGCGGGCCAAAATAATTGAGAAACTAGAGAATGGCCATGCTCTAAAAAACTGGATAACAGAAGTGCTTAAAAACGAAGCCAAATCTTCAAGGAAATCAGAGATGAAGGCCGACTAGAGAGCTGAAAAGGCAGAAAAGTTCGTGGAAAATATAAAGAAGACCATATGGACTTAGTTAAGGAGATGGGCCACCTGAATATCCGAATCTTGGAGGAGAGAGATGCTGCAGTGAAAGAGCTCAAAGAGCTAAAGGCATAACTTACCGAGGTCGTTGTGTTAAAGGACGAGGCCAACAAATCCGCCCAACAGGCATGTGAACAGTATTGAATATGTGAGTATATGATTTTCGTTTGATGATAATAAAAATATACATATATACATATTCATTTAAATGCATTTGTTAATGTATATTTGGTGAATAAAATAAATAATATAGAATTTAAATTCAAACAGACATTTTATTCAAACAAATATTTATTACAATTTTGAATAGTACAAATTTGAGCTCTCACTATATACATAATTTTCAAACAATACAATTTTGATCACATCACAATATTCCAATTTACAAAACTGTTCTCATTACATATCGCTCGTTCACTTGTATTTATCTTCAACTCTATTCCAGATTGAATCCAGCATCTGAGAAATCTGCAAAAATACACACCGACGTAGTAAAATTGAAAAAGAAAATATATTTGCAGTATAAAATATAATGTATTTTGAAAATATTATGTGCCTCAGTTATTTGGGTTGTTCATCATCATTTAATTTTGAATTCATTATACACGACAACTTGTGACATGCACAGTGTATCACTGTACATGCCACAGGGCCATGCACACCGATAAGCACTTGATAAATCTATAGGGAGGGGTGAGCACAAGGTCAAACCCAAATCAAAAGCTGGGTTCAACTCAAGTGCAATACAAATAAAGTCACGACATGAACACAAGGTCAAACTTGAGCTATAAGCTGGATTCAACATAGATGCAAATCAAAATGAACAAGTACAAAAGACTAAAACAAAGTGCACTGTGCAGTTGAATGAAATGTCGAAGACCAGGCAACACAATACAACATAGCACATATGGTCAGGATCCAGTCAAGGCACCAAAGAAATGCAGCAGTGACAAATAAATATGTGCACATGCACATATCATTTCATATGGAAATGCTATAGTCTCAAGTCCAACCAGACTCTAGACATGTACTTGATGCAAAACAAAACTGCATATACCAAAGTGAAGCAAGAAGACATCATTATACACTGAATCAAGGTACTAGAATTGAGCCAGCATATCAAGCATATGGAATCGATTACGATACCACAGTGCGGCTAGAACCAACAAAAAGTCATGAAATAGTTCATATGCAAACCCAGACTCGAGCACACATCAAGTACACATGAAGCAACCGGACTTCGAGTCGAGTAGTGGACAGGGAAACCAAGTGTATACAACAAATATAGATGTGCATAAGGACCAGACTAAATGAAACAACATTGTAACACTACAGAATGCACAGTAATGACCAAATGAACTCATGTGGACAGTGCAGCCAAGATCAAGTAAAACACTGCAACATAAATTCAAATAACCAGAGTCAACCACTACCAAAGTCAAGGCCAAATTTAATCTAAATTTATCAAGGCGTGATACAGCAAGTATATGTGGATATGCATGCAATGTAAGCCGATATCAAAGTAAGAGAGCTCGAATCAAAAATGGTCAAATGCCGTAGGTTATCAAAGTAGAATTCAAACAAAAGAAATTCGCAAGCAGGAATTTTCAAAAATGACCAAAGTCAATTCTCATAGCAAATGCAAAATCAAAGTAAAATTCTCATCTCAAAATATTTTCACAAAATCAAGTTTGCAAATGAAGTCAAAGATAACTATGCCGAAGTCATCAGAAATTCACGGAACCAAAAATACCATCAAAATCAAAACAAGCCGTGGTGGCCAAGAGATCCATCGAAGCCGTGTCACCAAGTAACATAAAAATATACGAAGTGACAAAATCAGAGAAATCATAAACATCCAAGCATAACCAAATGGCCAAGTCGAAAATTATCATACAGATATACGAATGGAATTATAGGGGTTCGAACTCTATTTAAACCCGGTAACATCGTACGCCAAAATCATTCGAGTTCAAGCAAAAAAGAATAATCATTCAACTCAAATCAAGATTGAGTTCAAGAAAAACTAACGAGTAAAGCAAAAGACATAAATTACATACCGAAGTCAAAGTCGAACTCGATCAAATCGAAGGAGCCGTATTCGAATTGAAGAAGCGATCGATTGCCGAAGCAAGTCAGAGAAATAGCAATTGTAATCAACCAACAACCAGTCCACTTCATCGAAATTATCCAAAGCCCTAATTCACTTGAAGAGGAACGAACGAGAAGCGGCCATTTTTACCAAAGGAAAAGGATACGACCATAGAGATAAAAGAAAAAGAGGAAAAATTGTTTATCACCTCATTTGGGCCGGACTTTTTATTCTCCTTGGGTTCATAATTATTATAAGGCCTTTAATATATAAATTACAATTTTGTGTTGTTCTTACTTACAATTTACTTTTAGTCTTTTCTAATTTCTAATCGTGTTACTAGAGGACGAACTATGGTGGTGTAGATTGAGAATTTGCAACTCTGTGGCTGAGTCATGGGCAGGATTTTGAGCGTAGAGTTAGATTAGTCGATAGCGGGTGTCGCGAGTTTATGTGTGTAAGCGTTTGACTACTTAATTTCTAGTAGAAACCTTGGAGGCAGTACGTAGGCAGAGTTTTGTCGAAGCTGGATAAATCTGTGTGTTCTGTTTTATGTTTTATATATTCTACTATTATCTGTGCTGCTATTATTCTGCTATGATCTGTGTTGAAATTATTTTATATAAACTTCCACAATAATTTTTATAATTAATAGTATCACCATATTCACCCTCCCTCTAGGGTGAAATCGATCCTACAAGTGGTATCAGAGCTAGGTTCAAAAGCCATTTTTGTGTAAAAATTTGATTTTCAAAAACCAATTTTGTTTAAAAATTTGAATTTTTAAAATGGCTTCTTTTAATAGTGCTTTTACTGAGGGTCGTCCCAATATTATTCCTATTGTTTTTGATGGAATAGATTTTTTAAATTGGAAAATAAAAATGGAATTTTATTTAAAATCTATTAATATTAAATGGTGGGATATTATTGAAAACGGATGTGATATAATAGATGAGAAAAATACTTCGATTAATGCTCTTGCTATGCATGTACTATATTCTTATATTAATCGGATAATTTTAGCTTTACCTCTCATTGTGAAAATGCATAGGAATTCTGGAATACTTTTGATGCAATATATGAAGCAAAAGTCAACAACCATGAGAGAATCCCCATAATCGACTTAGAAACATGCTTAGCAGGACTAACAAAAGGCAGTAGTGATGATGATGATGATGAAGTAGTTGAGCTGGCGCTACTAATAAAGAGATTCAAAAAGTGGAACAACAAATGCGGAAATTTAGCTCTAAATCAACAATTGAAAAGCAGAATAATCAAAGCACTAGACAACCCAGAAGTGCGGGAGATCATCTGCAAGAAACCTAGCCACATCAAGCCCAATTGTCTCTGAAATCGACTCGGCCAAGAAAAGAAATAAAAAATGAGAAGTTTTGCAGCCATGTGGAATAAAAGTGATGATAATTACAAAAGTACTAGAAGTGAGAGTATGAAAGGAAATCTGTTCCTTCGAGGTGATATAAGTGATAGCGATGATGATGAGCCAAGCGAGGTATCAAAACTTACTCACTCAGAATTACATATATATTTCCACGAAGTAAATGGTTATTTTTAAAGACTCGGGGAGAAATACACTAAAATTGAATCACAAAGAGTTGATAGAATCAAATAAACAACTTGACCAATTAGTTAAAAACTATCAAAGTAGGAGCCCTAAATGTGATATGTGTCCATCACTTGAAGTAGAAATTAAAAAAAATCAGAAATTAAAATTAAATCACCTGAAAATGAAATTTTGATTTTGAAAGAAAATGAAAATACTAGGAGATAAAATTCTATTAAAAGGTGCACTCAATTATTGAACGAAAATGAATCCCTCAAAACACAAATCCAACAATTTTCTACAACTTTAGGAAAACTTTCCAAAGGAGAAAGATCGTTAAATATGCTATTAGGGAAACAAACCTTTAATACAGTTAGACAAGGACTTTGATATAATCAAACTGAATTTATTAGAGGTGAAATTAATCAAGTTAGTACCATGTGTACAATTTGTAGAAAAATTTGAAACAAATTTTTTTGTTGGTATAGAACCGAACACGTGAAAACTATACCATTTTGGGTTCCAAAAGGCACAAATATAAAATCACTTAAAGTTAAACAAATCTGGGTGCCGATAGGAACATATATAAATAGTTTTGGGTCTCCATAGACATATTTTTCAAAATCATTTGCCACTAACAACCATGGACCTACAAAAATAAATAGGTCACAAAAATATTCTCTCACGTAACTGTGGTGGCAGGCTAAGGAACAACAATAGTGTTATCTGGATTCTGGCTATTCCAGACACACAATGGGCGACAAATTAAAGTTTCTTAACCTAGTATAAAGGTGGCAGAATCACAATGGGCAACAATGAAATCTTATCGGTAAAGGTAAAATAGGTAACGGTATGTTTATCTTGAACGTTTTATTAAAAGTGATAATCTACACCATAATCTAATTTAATTCAGTTAGTTATAATGAATATTAATAATGATTCTGACTTTTTCAAAATTATTGGCCAATTATATTTTTTATGCCAAGAATACAATAAAAAATTCTAGGGACTTTGAATTACTTCATATAGATTTGTTTGGACTAATGATGGCATTGTTGATTACTCATGATACATATGGATATATTTGAGTTGACAGTATATTTTGTGTTTGTTTATTTGCATGGTTTAAATTCAAATTCAAGATAATTTCATTTGAAAGCTGAAAAAATGATTTTAAGGAAATTTGTTGCAACTTCACAATTTGGTCTATGATACCCAACTAATGACAAACTTGAGTGAAAGAGAAATTCAGAGGCAGATTACACTGGCAATCTAATTGTTAGAAACATTACTTGCGACACGTGATTTATGTTGGAACATTCAGTAATTGCATAATTTTCCAAGAAAATATCTGCATATTTTTCACTTCAAATAATTTTTAAATGGCAGGCATTTTTCTTTTACAAAACCCCTTCTAGAAAATCATTTTTTGTTGACCTTGTTTCAGATTAGTCATTTTGAAAAAAATTGATTTTATAATTATTATTAGTTATGATTTTAAATGACTACATTAATTAATCTAACCCATACTAATTATCGAAAAGATAAATAGTTACTGAAAAGTGAGGAGTGTTGATATTAATCATATATTATAACTTGAGACAGTATACTAAGTAAATTTCTTCAGAAATTTAAACAAGAATTTTAAAAACATTTTGTTGGTAAAAATTCCATGACCATTTCTACTTCTATCATATTTATATCAACCATCACTTATTTAAAATCCAATATAGTATGTCAATATGTGGTATTTTAAATGGGAAATCATTTGTTTTTCAATTTATTATATTTTGAAGCAATAGAAACATCCAAAGGATTCACTCTGAATAAAAGTCCTCATGGTTATGCATGGGTGAATTACTTGGAATTTTTGATTATGTGCTTCCATGCTCATTTAAAAGTCCTCACAGTTATGCATGTTTGGAATGCATATCAAAATTAATTGATTAAATAGATAAGTTGATTCTAATCCCATTTAAAAGTCCTCACGATTATGCATGGCTAGAAGATACTTGAATTCATTTTTTAATAAAATTTAAGAGTACTGCTAATCTCATTTAAAAGTCCTAATGGTTATGCATGGTTAGTAGATATTCGTATTCCTGATATAAATATACCACAAATAGACATAACTATATGTTTTATATGAAGACATCATCCATATCATTCTAAAGTGGAACACGCGTTAAACACAGTATTTATGATTTTTGTTTGATTTTTTATTGAAATTTAATACTTATACCCGATTGAGTATTAATGTTGTATTAATGTCTATCACTTTATCTCTATTTTTCTAACACTATTATTCTTTTGTTGATAACAAAAGGGGGAGAGAAAAGTTACGATTTTGGAAAATAAAGGTCAAATATTTTATTTGCATCTAGGCTCATTTGAATATATTTTTGATGCATATATGAAGGGGGAGCTTTGTGTAGAGAGGGAGCATCCAAATAGGGAAAGCAAATAGAGTCTATCAATGGTCGAATATAGATCTTGATTACTAACATGCTCTTGCTTTAATTGTAACATCCTGGTATTTTCAACCATTCGCATCCACACATGTCGGACTAGAATCGCTCAAAATATCAAATGGTTAATTTAAATTTAGCAAAACTCGGCATGTACAATAAATAAATAAATCACAGAATCACATATATAGAGTAATACAACAATAAGCAACGGAAACAAAAGAATAGTAGTTCATGAAGCTACTATATATAAAACAGAGTTAAATAAAATTCAATAGAAGTCTCAAATACAATAGTCAAATACAAGATCAGAATACATCACTAGAATCAGCTGAATAACTGCAAGCTGAAAAGATGTAGACAGATCTCCAAACTAAGCTCCAAATCTAAAGGCGAGTCTTAAAAGCTGTATCACTTAGTCTGACTCGAGCGTAAACCAAAACACAAAACACTTGAGTCAGGATTAACATTCTTATATCAATAAATCTAACTCAAGTGAAATATCAACTGAAATACAAGTAACTCAAAGGATGTTTGGGATAACCATCCTCTAAGGATCCATTAAACTATCTACTATGTAGTAATATACGCTATTATAATAAAGTCTAGAGTAAAGTAAACTATTAAAATAGCATTAAGGCGTTGCGCATATCCCCCTTAACACATTTTTATATATTCCCATAGTCTATATAGTACCGTAACTTCCCGTAAACTGGGTTTATCAAAGAGGACTCCATAGGTATGGTACAAAACAAACTCGTAGTGGTCTCCCTAAGGTAGGTAACACGACACAACTAGGCAATGCCTGGGTAGATATACTAGATGCACTTTCGATCCGGTGGTAACGCATAACAGCAACTACAGCCCACCTCGATCCACACTTCCAAATCAAAGGTGCGCACCAAATCAATCAGAAAGTAATAGAATGGCGTATGAAGAAGTGCGTCTGATCGGAGGAGCTACCTCACTTAGCCCGTCGATTACTTTTGTTTTAGCCACCTTATGCTAACTCATGGGAGTCGGGTCCACGTATATACCTCGATAGAATATCACCACCATCCTACTTCATTCTGGAATCTTCACCGCGTACACGGTTGTTAATGGTATTGATAGAGAGTATGACAATATCTGATCCTGGTCTCTTTAATAACCAAACGTTATTATAACACCGCGGTCATTTCAAAATAGTTTACACCTCAATACCAAAATATCATTTCCATTTCAAAACCATATCAATACGATATCATTTCTCTCTTCAAATATATTCATTTCCAAAATCATAGCATTTTCAAAGTTATAACACTTTCGAAATTATAAAGCATAGATATTATAACATTTCAGAAACTATAACACTTGATAACATAATACTTTGAAATTCATAACTTTGAGGTCATAACTTTCACCACTTAAATAGTTTAGATATTGTTAATGGTATATATATTAAAATAGTTTATAAAATAAAATAGTTTATATAAAATAGTTATAAGTTAGAATAGTTTATATTAGAATAATTAGTATATTAAAATAGTTTATATTACAATGGTTTATATTAAAATAGTTTATGAGAAAATAATTTATAAAGTAAAATATATAAATAGTTTTAAATATAATTTAAAAATACTTTATTTAATAAAATAGCTTCCTCAAATTTTACAAATCGATGCAAACAAACTCGGATACAAAAATTCAAATTTAATTCAATCTCAATTCATCAATTTCAATTCAATTCAATTTCTAAATAAACCATTTCAAATTATATCAACTTCAAATACAGATTGAACCATAAAATAAACCATTTCAATTTCAATATATTTCAAAGCGTTAAATATTCAACATTTCAAAAATAAATTTGACAATTTCATATATATATATATATATATATATCAAATTCACTTTGCTATTATCTATTTTGAAATATTTACTTAATCATTTAAATAACATTTAAATATAACTCAAATTTCAAATCCAAATAAAACTAAATATACCATTTCAATTTATGTAAATTAGAAATATTCACTTAAATCACTTTTAATCAAAATCAAGTTATAAAATCATATCTTTAAAATCCCAAATTTAATAAATTTCAAATCAAACTTATTTGAGTATAATTCTTAAATAAATTCAATTTCAAACCAATTTCTATTTCTCTTTCCAACCCGAATTTTATTAAAATTATTATAAACTCTATATTTGGAAATATAAATTTAAATAAATACTTGAACATATTTTATATTAATTAAATCAACTTTAATAAATCAAATCTTATTATTAAACTTATTTTATATATATTTTAAAATAGTAAAATTGTAAGTAAAATCTGAAAATTTACAATTCTAAAACTAACTTATAATTTTAAAATTCCAAAACATATGATTTAAAAATCAAAATTTAAACCTTTATAAAAATAACATTTATATATATATATATATATATATCTTAAAATCAATATTTATTAAAACCTAAATATTCATTTTAAAACCATGGAAATCATTTCAAAATATATATATTGAGCAACGATGTCTGTGTATAATTTTCTTTCTTATGTTCAAGTGATATGGATATTTATCATTTCAATCCGCAATTTAAATATATACCGGTATATATATCATTTCAACCTGCAATCCCAAATTCAATTCAATGAAAATCGCTTGGATTATCATTTCAACCCATAACGATTTTCTCCTGCTCTACAGACTATTCAGGTATGTATCATTTCAACCCATAGTGAATTCTAAACTAACAGGGAACTTGTAGAGTGATAACAGATATAATAATTATATAACAGGCATATATCATCAATATATATGCCAAATAATGGTGTTAGATGTCACATGTGAACAAATAGCACATATATAGCAAAGTAAATAACTAACAATAGCATATTTGAATTGCCGTTTCAATGGAAATCGAATTTAATAAATATAAGAATGTTAATCGTGAGTGATTTCTCACCTTTCGAGGCTAGGGAGGATAGACAATGAATTGAGTTATGGATCCAAATACAAATTCCAAATCAAATCTAGATTGGCACGAATTCGAAGAATAGAGCTGATAACTGAAATCGATGAGAACAAATCAAAATTTGTTTGATAAAATTTAAGCGAGATGTATATTATAATAAAATTTTCCTCAAACCAAATATTCAATTTTTAAAATACACATACATTTTTAGATCAATATTAAATTTTAAACATATATAGTGAAATCGAAATCTACACACACACACACACACACACACACACACACATATATATATTTCAAAATCATTGTTTCTTAATCCATTAACTAAAATCAAAACACCTGTATATATTTTTCTCTGAAATCAATAAAATTTGAATGCTCAAACTTATATATATATTCATATATATACAAATTGATATATAATCTTATACATACTGACATACATTAAAACAAACATGTATACACATTATATTTTCAAATCAATGTTTTTATATATATACCCAAGATAACTTCCATAGTAGGCTTACATAATATAATATACTTCTATATATAAAATCTAATATACAACTAAAATATTACATAACTAATGTAAACATAGAACTATCACATCATAATTTATTATATAAAATCTCATGTAAACTTTTACATATATAAATTATAAGTCATATATACAATCAGGCAATGGAAAATATGCAGACGATATATTTTTAAATTGTTTTCTTATAACAGTTAAACATACTTATATAAACAAATATATATATATATATATATTTATATTTATATTCACGTAAATATACCAATAGATAATATATATATATATATATATTATGTAACAGACAATCCTACAGTTTATATACTTTCATATAAGCTACTATATATATATATATATATATATAACTTTCATAATTCATATATAGAGACAGATTATACAACTTGCATAAAAAATATATATAAATTGACATATCTATATTTTTAAACACATATAAAAATATAGTCTATATATATTACTTAAGTTTGTACCTATATAACAACAATTTCCATACTTATATATAGATATAATCAAACATACAACATAATACTATTATATATAAAATATATGCATGCAAACCAAATTTTTATACTGACACACACACACACATATATAAACATATATAACTAACTTCATATAGCCTAATATATACAGTAAAACCAAATGTATAAATTTTTCTGGAAAACGAGGCTTTTAAACAACATTTAAAATATATTTGTAAACATATACATAACTTGTATAAGATATAAACATATAAACTAATAAAAATTTCATAGATCATATATGCAACAAATATATATGTACCTTTAACTTATGCATATATTAACCGATAGATTATATATATACAACTAATATAAAATTTTAAATTAAAACCTAAAGATAGCAAACCAGACTGATGCTTTTAAACATATGTGCTGCAAAACATGATTGATGCTTCGTCTAAATATAATATATATTATAAACAAATATATATAACAGGTTTAGAAATTTATAAAATCAGCATAAAATATAGTTTGTAAAATTATAGATATATATAACAACTTACTGTATATATGTATATATATAGGTAGAGGAGGGGAGGCCACCGAGTTGCGTGCTGTGGCAGGAAGGCGGAAGAGATGAACGCGTTTGCTGCGTTTTCGACGAAGTAAAGCCAAGGAGGCGGTCGAGCGAGGCTTGCAGGCGGGGTGGTGGTGCTTTGGACGTAGTGATGGGAAAAGAGTGGCGGGGAGGAGACAGGATGGGCACGTGAGGTGATGCTATGCGGAATGATTGAGATGCTTGGCATGGTCTGGCGGTTGTGACATGGAGGGAGAACGTGGGGACTCGGTGGAGAGAAGGTTTTGATCAATGGGGTTTGGTTGGCCATCGGGGGTGACGTGTGAGCATGAGGGAAAGAGGAAAGGTAGGAGGCGGAACAAAGGCGGAAAGAAAAAAAATTAAAATTAAAATGGTGGAGCACGGGAAAATTAAAGAAGAAGAATATATAAAATAGGTTGGTGATAAGTTGTTTATCAGAAGAAGCAAAGTGATTGAACAACTAGAAGGCAATGTATGTTATTATTATTATAACTTCAACCGGATAGAAAAACGAAGAGGTAAAGGGTATTAAAATTTTTCCAGGAATATAAAACAGTGTCGATTCGATTTCCCAGGTTGGATATACAAAAGGAAAAAGAAATACCAAAGGTTCAAAATAATAGGTACCGATACGGTTATCCATTTTCCGGGTTCCACCGCGTACCGGATACAGAAACATAGAAGTGAATGTACCATAGAGATCAGCACGATGAAACGATTAAAATGATATACAGATACCAGTGGTACGATTATCCTATCAAAAGTCAATAATCGTTACTGAAAATGCAACTAAAATGTCAAAAATAAGATAAACGGGACAATAGCTATCCAAATTTGGAGAAACGTAATATGTCGTCTCACGCAGAAGATGATTTACAAATTTATTGTGCAAAAAATATTCAGGTTCAAAAAATATTTTACTATTATCGAATATTAATTGATTTAAATTGGAATAAAATTACAAAAGAAAATAAACTTTAATATTATTAAATGAAAATTTACCATTTTCTATGTTAAATTAGATGTATTCCAAATATTACATTTTTATTTGAAAATTTTATTATTTAAAATTTCACAAAATTTCAATAAATTGAATAAATAAAACCACTAAAAATTTACCGGTCGTTACATTCTCGCCCATTCAAAACTTTTCTTCCCTTAAAAGGAAGGAGGACGGAGAATAGAAACAGCCAGAAAGAAAATAGGTTGCAATACGAATAAGACAATTAATTTAAAACCATATAAATTTCAATTTAATTTAATTAATATTCAACAATTGATTTTAGATTCAAGGTATTTCATGAAGTTGATTTAATTCAACTTATAAATTCTTTTAACATTATTTTACATTGTAAGTTATTCATTTTCATATTCAACTTCCGGATGATTTAGGTAAGCTATATTGGAATGCATTGAGTATTTTATAAGTAAAATTTTTCTAATTCAATTATTTCAAGTTTATATATTCAATCAAATTTTTTTTGCTTCATTTTATTATTGAATTCACCTTTAACATATTTAATTCTTAAATTTTCGATTAACTCTAAAAATTTAGAGATAATTAAAATTATATATAATTATATATATATATATGTTTGTATACAAAGTCAATTTATCACATCAAATCTATAATCATATACTAATATATATATAAATCAAGTAATATTTTAGAAATTCAAATCAATTTAATTTCCAAAAAAAGTGTAGCAAATCTATGAATTGGTCTCTTCAATTTGAAACTCGAAAATGAATGTCGATGATGCAGCTGCCATCACCGAAACAATTTTCAACGACACAAGAGGAGAGCACTAACTTAAAACTTTTTAAAATTCTTTGGAAATTATTTCTATTCGAAAATGCTCTTAATAATATATATTTTAAAACTTTAAAATCAAAGTTTGGAATTTCCAGAAATTTAAATTCACAAAACCTAAATTTGAATCAATTTAAACTCCAAATTAAATTATAAACCATTTTTGATAAATTCATTTATTTATATATTGGAAAAATCAATGGTTCACAAACCAATAGATGAAAATAAAATATTATCATTTATAATAACTAATTTACTTGACTATTAAATCCTAGAAAATTATACTTATATATAATATAATCATACAGAATTTATTCCATTTACCAAATTTGAAAACAATATTGTGTCAGTTTGCTCTATTCAAGTGTTTTGGAATTCCTATCGACAACGTTGATTAGACGAATCGATTGAAAACCCAAATCAACATTAACAACTCAAACAACACAACATAATTTTAATTAAAATACACTCCCTCACTCGATAATTTTAGAATGGATTTCAAAATAGGGATAGACATTCAAATTCAAGGCGAACCTAATCAAAGAAAATTGTAACAAGGATGATAGGCTTGAATGGGAGATAAGATAATTAAATTGCACAATAGGAAGATGGATATACTGATATTTATCGCGGGTGACCTTGACAGAGTCAACTGTGACTTCATGAATAAGATCGATGTAGAATTCGAAGGCGAATCGACATTCGATCACAAGAGATAGAATTCGAGTATAACAAGAGAGCAGCATCGTACATCAAGGATATAGAAATCTCCGGTGAATCAACGTCTATTACAAAGGAGTTTCATCCCTTTACAAGTCATTCGGCGGAGTTATGGGATACTCCAAAATACAAAGAGCATGAATAGGAAAGATAAGGATGGATTTAAGAACAAGTAGGAGAGTTCCAAAATTCGAAGGGAACCGAATCAAAGAGGAAGAGATTCAAGCATGAACAAAGGTGATCCCGTAATTAAATTAACTTTATATGCTAAGTTTTTCCTAAAACAAAGCTCTGATACCACATGCAACATCCTAGTATTTTCAACCATTTTCTTCCGCACATGTCGGACTTGAATCGCTCAAAATATCAGACTGTTAATTTATATTTGGCAAAACTCGGCATATACAATAAATAAATAAAAAATCATATAATCACAGACACAGAGTAACGTAACAATAAGCAGCGGATACAAAAGAATAGTAGTTCATGAAGCTACTATATATATAACAGAGTTAAATAAAATAGAACAGAAGTCTCAAATACAATAGTCAAATACAAGATCAGAATACATCAGTGGAATCAACTTAATAACTGCAAGCTAAAAAGATGTAGATGGATCTCCAGATGAAGCTCCAACTCCAAAAGTGAGTCTCAAAAGCTGTATTACTCAGTCTGACCCAAGCATAAAAAAAACATAAAACACTCGAGTCCGAATTAACTTTCTTATATCAATAAATCCACTCAAGTAAAATATCAACTAAAATACAAGAAACTCAAAGGATGTTTGGGATTACCATCCTCTAAGGATCCATTAAGCTATCTATTATGTAGTAATATACGCTATTATAATAATGTCTAAACAACGTTACGGCGTTACCCATATTCCCCTTAACACATTTTTATATATTCCCAAAGTCTATACAGTACCGTAACTTCCCGTAAATTGGGCTTATCAAAGAGCACTCCAAAGGTATGGTACAAAACAAACTTGTAGTGGTCTTGCTAAGATAGGTGACGTGGCACAACTAGGCAATGCCAAGGTAGATAAACCAATTATACTTCCGGGCTGATGGTAACACATAGCAGCAACTACCGCCCACCTCGAGCCACACTCAAAGGTGCGCACCAAATCAATCACAAAGTAATAGAATGCCATATGAAGAAGTTTGTCCAATCAGAGAAGCTAATCACTTGGCCCGTCAATTGCTCCTATTTTAGCCACCTTATGCCAACTCACGGGAGTCGAGTCCACGTATATACCTCAATAGGACGTCACCACCATCCTACTTCATTCTGGAATCTCCATCGCATACATAGTTGTTAAAGTGGTTTTCGGTAGTAACAGAGAGTATGACAATATCCTATCCCAGCCTCTTTAACAACCAAACGTTATTATAACATCGCGGTCAGTTCAAAATAGTTTATATTTCAAAACCAAAATATCATTTCCATTTCAAAACCATATCAATACGATATCGTTTCTCACTTCAAATATATTCATTTCCAAAATTATAGCATTTTCAAAGTTATAACACTTTCTAAATTATAAAGCATAGAAATTATAACATTTTGGAAATCATAACACTTGACAACATAATACTTGAAATTCATAACTTTGAAATCATAACTTCCACCATTTAAACAGTTTAGATATTAATAACAATATATATATAATAAAATAGTTTATACATTAAGATAGTTTATATAAAATAGTTATAAGTTAAAATAGTTTATATTAAAATAATTAGTATATTAAAATAGTTTGTATTAAAATGATTTATATTAAAATAATTTATAGGAAAATAATTTATAAAGTAAATATATATAAATAGTTTTTAATATAATTTAAAAATACTTTATATAATAAAATAGTGTAACATCCCCAAATTTTATCAACTTAAAATTAATAATTTATTTGAATTTTGGGATTCAATTTGGAATTAATTTAAATTTTTTTCAGCACAAATAGAATTGGTATTGATTTATACACATAAAATGGATTATAATTCAAATTTGAATTTGAATTTGAACTTGAATTTAAAATTTAAATGAACGTCTTAATAAAATAATTTGGATTTTAAATTTTATATATAGGTAATTTATTTAATGAATAATTGGTTTCAAAACAATTTTCTTTTAAAATTGTGTGTATATATATATATAAAGAAGAATGTATTTATGAAAATAGAAAATGCAAGCTAAAAATCAAAATAAAATACAAAAGACAATTGTTAAATTATGAATGCATTATTAACATGCAATTACAATTGTAAAAAAGGTGGTGTGAAAATTTACAAATGTAATGATCTTGTAATTAAAGTTAACAAGTGTCATCACATTGTTTTTATTTTGAGAAATTTATAAAAAAGAAATAAAGCTACATAACATTTCTAATATCCTTCTTTTCATTCCGTTATCTTCATTTTTAAACTAAGCCTATAAAACTCTAACATCAAAAGTGTGACGACCCGCCCTCCTACGCCCAGGAAGACGTTTCGTCTTTAAGAAAGAAACGGGTGAGAAAGTAGAAAAGATAGAGAAGAAAGAACAACAACATCAGAATCTCACAGCGGAACGAATAAATTATATTAATCACATAAGTATTTACAGAATATACAACATCAATCAGAGTTATACAGACAATACATCACATACTAGACAGTTATAAACACCTGTCTAGTTATACAACTCAACTCAATACAGAGATACCAACACAGCGGAACTATATATATATATCTACAACGCTGAAGCCTCCTGCTCCATTGCTGCTCAGAATTCGTCAAAGCTAAACCTGAATCCCTTGGCTACCCGTAAAAATTTGGGTACCCGAGAGTTTATGAAAAACAAAAATAAACTTCGGGTCAGACATGGGTCTGGTATGAGTAACAGGTTAAAGTTGCTTAACTTTGAAAATCTTTTGAAAACAAAAGGTATCACGTAAGACTTCCCACACATAAACATGGAAAAGTTTTTACCTTATGCTAACCAAAACATTTGATAGGAAATTCTGTGATATTATAATAGTGTCTAGGGTTTTCAAGTAAAATACAGAAATAGCTGAAATGCTTACATCTCACATTCCAACATAGTTGGGCACAACTAATTCGTACGGCACATATTGGATTTTGGATTCCATACAATGGCAGGGCTACTGGGGTACCGCCCGTCACAGTACGTGGCCTAGATCAACGTACCGAGGATTACTCCCTTCATCCCCCGCAACACAAGGCCGGAACCATTCCTTACTGAACAGTCCCGAACAAGATACACCCCGGCAGTTGTTGCAATCAACCGCCCACACAGCCGAAAAATAAAGGGACATCTAGACAGTGGAATATCCTTGTCCTGCTAGGGCATGACCCACCTAACCTTGCTGCACCTCCTCTGTTTTAGCCATTCCCGGTTGATGAGGCTTGAGGCTGCGATTACCTATAGAGAACATAATTCTTAGAATGCTCATCGTCCGCCTGACGATGTGTTGAAAGCATTCAATCCATACAAGTTCGTTCCGGGTTCGAACGAAACCGAAGGCATTATCTCGTTACACTCGTTTTGGAATCACCCACAGAGTTAACGACGATAACCCTTGCATTCTGAATCTTCATCTTCACTTCAGATTCACGACCTATCGTTGATTTGGAATCGATGTGGTTTTCGGATGTTCCTAATGCGGAAACCCGATCCCGGTCTCATCGAAAACCAAAACGTGTCTTTTAAGGCCAAGTTGTCTATTTAGTCTTAACAATTTAATTGAATATAATGAACATACACACAGATGGATAATTCATAATATCACAGTAAATAATCACAGATAATCTCATAAACAGAGAATAAACATTATTATTTAAACAGATAGCCAAATATTATCATATTTAAATCAAGCATCCATGACACATAGATATAATTCATGCCAGATCACAATCATCAATTGAAATATCAATATCATTCATCCATAAGCAATGATTTATAATCACACCATTTGTAATTAATTAATTAAATTAACTACTTCTATCTCTAATTAATTTAAAATAAATTAAACTAATTACCTCATCTATAAATCCTGCTTATATAACCATTAACTAATTTCAAATCAAATTAAATAATCATCCTCTAAATATCTATCTTGATTAAACACCTTTGCTTAATCATTTACTATTTACAATAAGTAATTAGTCTTAAATTAATTTTACAAATTAATTATCCTAAATAATTCATAGTAATTAACATTTAATTCCTTCATTTATTAATTAAAAATAATTACTTACATTTATTCTTAATTAATTACAATAATTAATCACTTCATTATCTATTATTACTTAATTAAATAATTCTTAATTATATCATTAATTACATTAATTAATGATCTCTAGTTTATTTTTAAATTAAATTCCTTTATTTAAGTTAAACACAATTATTAATCCCCTTGATTAATAATAATCCAGTAATTAACTACCCTTAATTACTTATTTAATAAATTAATTATTCCATAATTAATTATCTCCAGAATTAATCCCTTGATTAATTTCAAAAGTAATTATCCAAATTACTTTATCTACAATTCATTCTGTATTAATTACATTCAGTAATTATTATCTAATTACTTCCCTAAGTAACCCTGCTCCATTAATTACACTAAGTAATTACACTTATCAAACCATCAAATGATTTCTTAAATTAATTAAATTAAATTAATTAAATTAATTTAATCCTAACATCAAAATTAGTTACAATAAGTAATTAATCTTCTAATTACTTTTATCAAGTAATTACTCTTAACAATTTACAATAGATTATCTAAATTAATTAATCTAATTAATTAATAAAATTAATCACATTAATTAATTAATTAATAATCCTTAGTTAATTATCTAATAACATTTCTTAATTTACTTCTTTATTAATCTCTAATTCTAAATCATTAATTTATAAATTTGATAATAAATCATTCCTTTATTTTCTTATTAATTAAATCACTTATTACCTTATTTATCTCTAAGATAGTTCATTCCATTATTAATGATGTTATTAATATTAAAGTGTGTTTAAACCATTATTTTTTTTTAAATTTAAGATTCAACTTACATTTTTAAATTTAAGATTCAAAAATGATTATTATTTAAACATTTACAAAATTTAAATTCAATTTAGAATCTTATAATTACATTACTTACATATGAAATTTTATATAAGGAAAAGCCTTTAAATTAAACTACTTAACTTCTAGTTAAAAATTAGCTTTTAAATTACATTGTATTTATATTTTTTTTTATATTCAGATTTGAACTGATTAAGTTCTCAGATTTGCATACAAGAAGAACTTGAATCTAATAATTTAACTTTGATTTAAAATTTTGATTTAAACTTGCTTTTAAAAAAAAACTTGACTTAAAACTAAATTTTCAAATCCAAATCTATTTAAAACCTTAAGATTCAAATGTTCATTCATATTTTAAAATTTTGAACTTAAATCACAGTTTAAATTCTGTTTTTAAACTTTAAACTAATTAAAAATTTGAAACTCTGTCAGGTTTTTAAACCTGAAAACCCCCCCTTTAAACACTTAAAACTTTATTTCATTTCAAATTTGAATTTAAAAATAAACTTAAATTCAAATTGCAATCTGAATTTAAACTTGAATTTATACTTAACTTTTATTTTAACTTAGTTCAACTTTGTTAATTTACAGTAAAGCTTCAGGAAAAAGATCAGGTTCAGGAACCTGTAACAACCATGTACTCTAGTCTCCCACCTTGCTTCGAGTCTCAACCCCAAAAACTTCGAGTAAAAATATGATTCAACCCGAGTAAATCTCGAGTTCAAAAACCCACAAACATCCCAATCTTTACCAGTTTCAAGACCTTCCACCAGGAAACAAAAGTACACGGTGCACATGCACCGTGACTTTGATCAACTCCGACCTCCCACCAGACCTCCATCTCTTCGGCAACCATCTCCAGATGACTTCACGATCATCCAAAACCATTTCAACATCCCAAATCAAAATCGAGTTAGTTGCTCAAACCTGGAAACGCGATCAGGTCTCCACCCAAACCTGGAAAATTCGCCACTCCCCAAATTCCGACCACCTGAAAGTCGACAGCTCCTGCTACACCTTCGCCATTGACCCGGCTACCCCCTCCCAGAGTCTCATGCAACTCGATCAACTATAGAGGGAGAAAAGATCGAATCTTCCCAACTGATAAAACTAGGGTTCCCATCCAAGAATCCACCACCGCTGCCTCCACCTGCCCCTGATCATCCACCACCCAATTTTCCCAAACACCCCGACCACTCAAGCATCTCCAGGAAGCTTCAAAAACTCCCAGGTCAACTAGATTGCCTGAGGCAACCCATACTCTCCAAAACAATAAAACTAGAAATGCCAAAACAATACTTAACTAGAAAATGTGAATTTACTTTTAAAAATCTTAATTTCAGATAAGAATTCAGGTTATAATCCTGAATTTATACTTTAGGATGATTTAAATTTCACTCATATTCATCATTTACTGTTCTTAGTCTTTTTACAGAACATCTCTACTTAATTTAATTAAGATACAAAATTTAGAATTTACTTAATGATCAAACAAACATATCTTGTTAAAGTACTAAGTCCTAACAATCACCAGATCAATCAGTAATGATTCTTGAAGTATGGTATGAACTTAAGAATGATAAACAAGATGGTTTTACAGAGTGTACAACATGTAGATATTTCACCTCACATATACACAGAGAAATGAACACATAAATATTCACACCAATATTTTTAAGCATACAAATATTAACATGCAATGAGTTTAAACTTAAGTTATTTTTAAAAAAAAAAATGTTACTCACATGTAATTTGAAATAGAGAACAGAGCACCCATATTGAAAAGCTTATGGTACTTTAAACTTGGGGTTGCTGCTGTTGAAACTGAATTGCCAAATTTCTTGTTTTGATAATGCTTGAGTTGCCTTGTTGTTTATATGCAATAACAATTTCAGATTGAAGAATGATGTCCAGGCTTCAGTTTTGAAGAAAATGAATGCAGGCTTTTGAAAAACAGTTTGAATTTGAAACTGTAAACTTGAAATAGAAATGTAGATGAAATTTGCTGAGATGATTGTAGACTTAAATGCATGCAGATGAATTTGAGTTTGAAGAAGAATACATATGCTACTTCTCTCTGGTTTGTTTATGTTTGATATTCAAAAATGAACTGGCAGATATGAACATATAGGAGGAAAAGATCACAGGGGAAGGTGATATCTGGGTTTAGGCAATATGTAGGTACAATTATTTCTTTTGATCAGAGATATTTCACAAATGGTGGCTGAGTTGAATTTTTATAACATCGAATGACCTTGTTTGCTGGCTAAGAAATGAAGCATTTAATGCTAAGTACTTTATGTTTCCTATTTAGCTTATTTTATGCATAGATATTTTCACATTTCATTGTTTATACTACTGTATAATGCTTCAGTTTTAAAGAAAATGTATGCAGGCTTGCTTGTTTAGTTGTAATGCTTCAGTTTGTACAAAGAAAAAAATGAAAGCTTGCAAATATTTCTACTGGTTTGCTATGCTTGAACGAACTAAAAATATAAGCAGACATATATAGATAGGAAAGGGTTTGTACAGGGAAGGTATTATCTGGGTTTAGGCTTTTCTTAGATAAGATTTGTTTTGTTTACTTTGTTTTATATTTCACTTGTCTGCATATTATATTTGGTATAGCCTATATGCTAATATTTATACTTTCCTTATTTACATTGCTAAATTAAGAAGAACAAAACAATCTTTTTATTTAAAATTTAAACCTAGGCTAGAATTTATTTTTAAACAAATTAAATTTATCTTGAGTATTTTTTTTTAAAATCATATTATTATTTATTCAATATTAAATTTCCAAATTATCATAAAGATTAGAATTTGAAAACATATCTTTATTTGTTATATTTTAAACAAAGATTAACTATTTAATATATATATACAAATATATATACATTATAAATAGAGAAAACTTATTAGCTTTTAAAAGATAAATTATCAGTTGAATATTTATTTAAAGAAAGAATATTAAATCAATTCAAATATTATTAACGAATATTACCAAATCAATTAAATTTTATCACAGATTATTAAATTGATATTGCCCCAAATTTCCGGGATGTCACATTCCTCCCCCCTTAAAAGAATTTCGTCCCCGAAATTTAAAACAAAGGTAATTTAATAATCTAATTCAAGTTAATTTTAAAACATAAGCATATATCAATCATATGCTAACAACCATAGCAACCAATTCATCCAAACAACCAAATCTAATTATCCAGACAAAATCAGGATAGATCTATCTAGAGTTCCCCAGGTATAAATACTGGGATACTCGCCCTACAAAATCCAGTCAATCAACATACTAAGCTATAGCACTTCCGTTCATCTAGATCTACAAAACAAGACAGGATATCAGACTATAGACAAGTCTGAATCAACAACCCAAAACTCCATGAACTGCTGATTCTACAACTAGAGATAAATCTTTCACGTACTCCCTCAGAGATACGTGAAACACAACAAATTCCAGTTATCCAAACTGACAATCCAATCCTAAAGACCAAACACTTATCCAAAATTAAATCTCCGACTTCGAAATCCAAATTCCTTCGTATCTTATCCACAAAACTCCTCGGACGATCCTGGGCTTCCCTCATCTTTCCCGATTAGCTCAACTCTTGCTGATGCTCCTAGAAATAAACTGGACAAATAACAATCCAACAAAATGATCTTTCCAAGATCAACCAAACTCAGAACACAAACTCTAATCCAAATCAGAAAACAGAACTCACTTCTCTCATCTGGAAGAGATAAAACAGGTGCACTTCAATCTGGCCTTAGATTCTGAAAAATTTCCTGTAGAACTCTCTACTCCAAACATTTCAATATCCAATTGCTTCCAAACTAAACAGCTGCCACCATGCTTCCGCTGCGCAACTCTGATCGAACAGGTGTAAATGCTGAAGATGAACTCAAGCACAGACTGGTCCACACATTTCAAATAAAGTTCACATATCCAAAAGAAAACTCCGCAGTTTCTCCAAAATTCTGAACTACTTCCTAAACTCAAAAACCATCCTATTACTAAGCTGATCCATCGGTATCACTTCTGGAATCCAGTCGATACCAATTACAATCTCCAAATGTTAGCAAAACCTTTGACTCCTTGAAGACATCCAGAAAATGTCTCTGAAACACAAGAGAACACTCAAATTATCGCAAGTCACTTTTGCGATCAATCCAGCCTAATTCCAAAATACTGCTCTCTCATTACCAAACATAACAGCTTACGCTTATATGGCCAATCCATCGAAGAAATGGAACTACTCTACTACTTCTGAAATTACCTCAAGAAAAACTGCTAAGCCAGATGACCTCCTAATCCAAAGCTCTTCGAGAAACTCGGACTCCAAAGCAAACAGGAACACCCAACTGAACACAGCGACAACATCGAACAGATACACTTCATTAACTTGTCCCAAAGAAACATCTTCGGAGACATCCATAGTCACTGTGTCTCATCACACAGCCACTATACCTTGATGTATCAAGATATCATGACTTGCTTCTGTTCAACCGACAGATCTCAACTCTAGCTCATCCAAACTTACACTTCAAAAATGAACTCCGAATCTTAACAGATTTCCTTCATAGATCAATGAAATCCTTACACCACTCAAAACTTACTCGGGACGGTATTAGGTCTACAGTCTCGACAGTTACACTTCCAACCTCAAATATACAAACTCCAACCATTTGTAGTTGTGTTACACACACCACCACCCTATCTACATTTATAGCTCGTTGGAAAACCCGAACAGGTAATCCAACAATAGGTAGAAATAAATATATATATATATTATATATCAAAATTACAAATACGCTCTCTCAAGAAGAAAACACTTAAGAGCCTAGGTATTCGCTCAACCTCGCTCTGATACCAACTGTGACGACCCGCCCTCCTACGCCCAGGAAGACGTTTCGTCTTTAAGAAAGAAAGGGGTGAGAAAGTAGAAAAGATAGAGAAGAAAGAACAACAACATCAGAATCTCACAGCGGAACGAATAAATTATATTAATCACATAAGTATTTACATAATATACAACATCAATCAGAGTTATACAGACAATACATCACATACTAGACAGTTATAAACACCTGTCTAGTTATACAACTCAACTCAATACAGAGATACCAACACAGCGGAACTATATATATATCTACAACGCTGAAGCCTCCTGCTCCATTGCTCCTCAGAATTCGTCAAAGCTAAACCTGAATCCCTTGGCTACCCGTAAAAATTTGGGTACCCGAGAGTTTATGAAAAACAAAAATAAACTTCGGGTCAGACATGGGTCTGGTATGAGTAACAGGTTAAAGTTGCTTAACTTTGAAAATCTTTTGAAAACAAAAGGTATCACGTAAGACTTCCCACACATAAACATGGAAAAGTTTTTACCTTATGCTAACCAAAACATTTGATAGGAAATTGTGTGATATTATAATAGTGTCTAGGGTTTTCAAGTAAAATACAGAAATAGCTGAAATGCTTACATCTCACATTCCAACATAGTTGGGCACAACTAATTCGTACGGCACTTATTGGATTTTGGATTCCATACAATGGCAGGGCTACTGGGGTACCGCCCGTCACAGTACGTGGCCTAGATCAACGTACCGAGGATTACTCCCTTCATCCCCTGCAACACAAGGCCGGAACCATTCCTTACTGAACAGTCCCGAACAAGATACACCCCGGCAGTTGTTGCAATCAACCGCCCACACAGCCGAAAAATAAAGGGACATCTAGACAGGGGAATATCCTTGTCCTGCTTGGGCATGACCCACCTAACCTTGCTGCACCTCCCCTGTTTTAGCCATTCCCGGTTGATGAGGCTTGAGGCTGCGATTACCTTTAGAGAACATAATTCTTAGAATGCTCATCTTCTGCCTGACGATGTGTTGAAAGCATTCAATCCATACAAGTTCGTTCCGGGTCCGAACGAAACCGAAGGCATTATCTCGTTACACTCGTTTTGGAATCACCCTCAGAGTTAACGACGATAACCCTTGCATTCTGAATCTTCATCTTCACTTCAGATTCACGACCTATTGTTGATTTGGAATCGATGTGGTTTTCGGATGTTCCTAATGCGGAAACCCGATCCCGGTCTCATCGAAAACCAAAACGTGTCTTTTAAGGCCAAGTTGTCTATTTAGTCTTAACAGTTTAATTGAATATAATCAACATACACACAGATGGATAATTCATAATATCACAGTAAATAATCACAGATAATCTCATAAACAGAGAATAAATATTATTATTTAAACAGATAGCCAAATATTATCATATTTAAATCAAGCATCCATGACACATAGATATAATTCATGCCAGATCACAATCATCAATTGAAATATCAATATCATTCATCCATAAGCAATGATTTATAATCACACCATTTGTAATTAATGAATTAAATTAACTACTTCTATCTCTAATTAATTTAAATAAATTAAATTAATTACCTCATCTATAAATCCTGCTTATATAACCATTAACTAATTTCAAATCAAATTAAATAATCATCCTCTAAATATCTATCTTGATTAAACACCTTTGCTTAATCATTTACTAGTTACAATAAGTAATTAGTCATAAATTAATTTTACAAATTAATTATCCTAAATAATTCATAGTAATTAACATTTAATTCCTTCATTTATTAATTAAAAATAATTACTTACATTTATTCTTAATTAATTACAATAATTAATCACTTCATTATCTATTATTACTTAATTAAATAATTCTTAATTATATCATTAATTACATTAATTAATGATCTCTAGTTTATTTTTAAATTAAATTCCTTTATTTAAGCTAAACACAATTATTAATCCCCTTGATTAATAATAATCCAGTAATTAACTACCCTTAATTACTTATTTAATAAATTAATTATTCCATAATTAATTATCTCCAGAATTAATCCCTTGATTAATTTCAAAAGTAATTATCCAAATTACTTTATCTACAATTCATTCTGTATTAATTACATTCAGTAATTATTATCTAATTACTTCCCTAAGTAACCCTGCTCCATTAATTACACTAAGTAATTACACTTATCAAACCATCAAATGATTTCTTAAATTAATTAAACTAAATTAATTAAATTAATTTAATCCTAACATCAAAATTAATTACAATAAGTAATTAATCTTCTAATTACTTTTATCAAGTAATTACTCTTAACAATTTACAATAGATTATCTAAATTAATTAATCTAATTAATTAATAAAATTAATCACATTAATTAATTAATTAATAATCCTTAGTTAATTATCTAATAACATTTCTTAATTTACTTCTTTATTAATCTCTAATTCTAAATCATTAATTTATAAATTTGATAATAAATCATTCCTTTATTTTCTTATTAATTAAATCACTTATTACCTTATTTATCTCTAAGATAGTTCATTCCTTTATTAATGATGTTATTAATATTAAAGTGTGTTTAAACCATTTTTTTTTTTTAAATTTAAGATTCAACTTACATTTTTGAATTTAAGATTCAAAAATGATTATTATTTAAACATTTACAAAATTTAAATTCAATTTAGAATCTTATAATTACATTACATACATATGAAATTTTATATAAGGAAAAGCCTTTAAATTAAACTACTTAACTTCTAGTTAAAAATTAGCTTTTAAATTACATTGTATTTTTTTTTTTTTTTTATATTCAGATTTGAACTGATTAAGTTCTCAGATTTGCATACAAGAAGAACTAGAATCTAATAATTTAACTTTGATTTAAAATTTTGATTTAAACTTGCTTTTAAAAAAAAACTTGACTTAAAACTAAATTTTCAAATCCAAATCTATTTAAAACCTTAAGATTCAAATGTTCATTCATATTTTAAAATTTTGAATTTAAATCACAGTTTAAATTCTGTTTTTAAACTTTAAACTAATTAAAAATTTGAAACTCTGTCAGGTTTTTAAACCTGAAAACCCCCCCTTTAAACACTTAAAAATTTATTTCATTTCAAATTTAAATTTAAAAATAAACTTAAATTCAAATTGCAATCTGAATTTAAACTTGAATTTATACTTAACTTTTATTTTAACTTAGTTCAACTTTGTTAATTTACAGTAAAGCTTCAGGAAAAAGATCAGGTTCAGGAACCTGTAACAACCATGTACTCTAGTCTCCCACCTTGCTTCGAGTCTCAACCCCAAAAACTTCGAGTAAAAATATGATTCAACCCGAGTAAATCTCGAGTTCAAAAACCCACAAACATCCCAATCTTTACCAGTTTCAAGACCTTCCACCAGGAAACAAAAGTACACGGTGCACATGCACCGTGACTTTGATCAACTCCGACCTCCCACCAGACCTCCATCTCTTCGGCAACCATCTCCAGATGACTTCACGATCATCCAAAACCATTTCAACATCCCAAATCAAAATCGAGTTAGTTGCTCAAACCTGGAAACGCGATCAGGTCTCCACCCAAACCTGGAAAATTCGCCACTCCCCAAATTCCGACCACCTGAAAGTCGACAGCTCCTGCTACACCTTCGCCATTGACCCAGCTACCCCCTCCCAGAGTCTCATGCAACTCGATCAACTATAGAGGGAGAAAAGATCGAATCTTCCCAACTGATAAAACTAGGGTTCCCATCCAAGAATCCACCACCGCTGCCTCCACCTGCCCCTGATCATCCACCACCCAATTTTCCCAAACACCCCGACCACTCAAGCATCTCCAGTAAGCTTCACAAACTCCCAGGTCAACTGGATTGCCTGAGGCAACCCATACTCTCCAAAACAATAAAACTAGAAATGCCAAAACAATACTTAACTAGAAAATGTGAATTTACTTTTAAAAATCTTAATTTCAGATAATAATTCAGGTTATAATCCTGAATTTATACTTTAGGATTATTTAAATTTCACTCATATTCATCATTAACTGTTCTTAGTCTTTTTACAGAACATCTCTACTTAATTTAATTAAGATACAAAATTTAGAATTTACTTAATGATCAAACAAACATATCTTGTTAAAGTACTAAGTCCTAACAATCACCAGATCAATCAGTAATGATTCTTGAAGTATGGTATGAACTTAAGAATGATAAACAGGATGGTTTTACAGAGTGTACAACATGCAGATATTTCACCTCACATATACACAGAGAAATGAACACATAAATATTCACACCAATATTTTTAAGCATACAAATATTAACATGCAATGAGTTTAAACTTAAGTTATTTTTTTAAAAAAAAATGTTACTCACCTGTAATTTGAAATAGAGAACAGAGCACCCATATTGAAAAGGTTATGGTACTTTAAACTTGGGGTTGCTGCTGTTGAAACTGAATTGCCAAATTTCTTGTTTTGATAATGCTTGAGTTGCCTTGTTGTTTATATGCAATAACAATTTCAGATTGAAGAATGATGTCCAGGCTTCAGTTTTGAAGAAAATGAATGCAGGCTTTTGAAAAACAGTTTGAATTTGAAACTGTAAACTTGAAATAGAAATGTAGAAGAAATTTGCTGAGATGATTGTAGACTTAAATGCATGCAGATGAATTTGAGTTTGAAGAAGAATACATATGCTACTTCTCTCTGGTTTGTTTATGTTTGATACACAAAAATGAACTGGCAGATATGAACATATAGGAGGAAAAGATCACAGGGGAAGGTGATATCTGGGTTTAGGCAATATGCAGGTACAATTATTTCTTTTGATCAGAGATATTTCACAAATGGTGGCTGAGTTGAATTTTTATAACATCGAATGACCTTGTTTGCTGGCTAAGAAATGAAGCATTTAATGCTAAGTACTTTATGTTTCCTATTTAGCTTATTTTATGCATAGATATTTTCACATTTCATTGTTTATACTACTGTATAATGCTTCAGTTTTAAAGAAAATGTATGCAGGCTTGCTTGTTTAGTTGTAATGCTTCAGTTTGTACAAAGAAAAAAATGAAAGCTTGCAAATATTTCTACTGGTTTGCTATGCTTGAACGAACTAAAAATATAAGCAGACATATATAGATAGGAAAGGGTTTGTACAGGGAAGGTATTATCTGGGTTTAGGCTTTTCTTAGATAAGATTTGTTTTGTTTACTTTGTTTTATATTTCACTTGTCTGCATATTATATTTGGTATAGCCTATATGCTAATATTTATACTTTCCTTATTTACATTGCTAAATTAAGAAGAACAAAACAATCTTTTTATTTAAAATTTAAACCTAGGCTAGAATTTATTTTTAAACAAATTAAATTTATCTTGAGTATTTTTTTTTTAAAATCATATTATTATTTATTCAATATTAAATTTCCAAATTATCATAAAGATTAGAATTTGAAAACATATCTTTATTTGTTATATTTTAAACAAAGATTAACTATTTAATGTATATATATACAAATATATATACATTATAAATAGAGACAACTTATTAGCTTTTAAAAGATAAATTATCAGTTGAATATTTATTTAAAGAAAGAATATTAAATCAATTCAAATATTATTAACGAATATTACCAAATCAATTAAATTTTATCACAGATTATTAAATTGATATTGCCCCAAATTTCCGGGATGTCACAAGAAGCCAGAGATTTAAGAACAAATCAAAATCTGAAATCATCAAAACAAAGACAAAGCAAAACCTGGAAATTGAAACACATTTTACATTTCAAAATCTTAAGTCTGGAAATCATCTCTATCTAGTAAATCAAGAAAACAGTTTCAAATTTCAAACAAGCGAGGATTTCAACTTCAACCTCAAGCAAATTCAAAGCCTCAATTCGACTAATCAGAGAATTTTCAGACCAAACAACAAGGGTGAAAACCAGAAAGCAACTTCCAGATTTTCAACTTAAAAACAGTTCCAGGATTTTACACACTCTCTATTTCTTCTTGATCAAGGTGAGTAAACCATTGCTAAATGTTGATTTTTTAACTATGGTTTGTAATCATATCTAAAGTGAAGTTAAAAACCGTTAGCATGTATATCAAGTATGTATGTATTTTTATAAATGTGTTTGTGTATGTCTGAGAACAGACATGCATCTCTATTTCTAGGTTTATAAAAGTTAAACCTATTCAAAAAATTGAATCCTTCCTCTCTGATCATTGTTAGACCTTAGGATCAAAACAAGTTTTGTCTGTTTAAACCTGATTAAGTTTTTAAAATTAAATTTAAGTAAATTAGATTAAAGTTTTCTTTGGAAAGTTGAAAGAACAGGCAAAACCAATGTTAACTGAAATTTTATCCATCTAGATTTTTGATTTTAAATATATCAATTGAAACGTTTTTGAAATTGATGATTTTTAAAAGTGAAATTAAAATTTTTAGTCAAGTATTCTCTGAGAAAAACAGGGATGAATGGAATCACCATTTTTACTAAATCTTGGTGATCGGTGAAGCATTGGTCCTTGGAATCGTAGCAGTAGGTTGCTCGGAGGTCAGAGAGTTTGGAAAAAATGCTTGATTAAACTCCAAATCACCGATCACCATGGATGTTGAACAAGGTCAATTTAGTGTTTTAGTTCGTGCTTTTGTTAAAGCCGAATTTCGAGTTGGTGACGTCTCGTCGTCGCGTCGGAGTCGATTGCTCCGGTAGCGATCGAAGCAAGGAAGCCTGATGAAGCTCTGGGCGGGTTCTTGACATCGCTGGTGGTCTCAGGTGATCAAACGAGGCAGTTTTCTGATGATCTAGTTTATTCCAGTTTGGGTTTGATGGCCCAATCTCGAATTCGTCAACGTTGTGGGTTTCTGTGTGCTTGTGACGCTCGGGTGGATCATCGTTGATATGTTAAAGGCCGTAGCATTGATGGGAGGCAGTCAGTTTGCCTGTGCATGTGCATGGTGCCAATATTGTATCAGTTAACCTGGGTTTAGGGGGAGAGGGCTATGGACTCGAAGACAACTTCGGAAAATCTTGTTTCTAGCTCGAGTTTAGTATCGGGTTTATTTGAGTGCACATCGGGTTTTAAAACTTAAAAAAATTAAAGTTTTGAAAAGGAATAAGGGTTGGTTTGGGGGAAAACTCAAAGTAAACAACAATCTTGCTAGGGGTGGACTCGGGGTTGCCGTGGGTTAGTTTAAAACAGTTTTCAAACATTAAAATAAGTTCAAGTTTTAAATTATTCTTTTAAAAATATTATTTTATTTAAAATGGGATTAGCAAAGGTTTAAATTAATTATTTTGAAAGTAATTAAGTTATTTAATTATGTGATCAATAATTATAAATTAATTCTTAAATTATTTTTAATCAAAGAGTTAATTAAGATAAAATGTTGTTTTTAATTAACCTTAATCTCTTGAGTAAATTTATGGTTAATGATATCTTTTAATTAACTAAGTATTAAGTAATCAAAGGATGATTGAAGATTTAATGAATTATTAATTAAGGTTAATTAATTTATAATTAAGGAATAATTAATTGATAAAGGTAATTAAGATTAATAATTAAGAACTAAATTAATTTGTAATTAAGGATAATTAATCATTAATTAAAGATAATTAATGAAAATAATTATGTGATTAATTGGTTATAATCACACTGTTAATTCATCTCACTGTCAAATGATTGATTATTATTGAGTGCCTTGAGCTGATTGATACCCTTGTTATGTTATTGTGATACTGTGTGATGTGAATTGCTTTGTGCTGAGATGTGATATCTGTGATATGTTTGTGTGTGAATGTGAAAACTCCTTGGCCTATGCAATGGCATTTGAATTTTGATGCGATAGGGAGTCGGATTCCAGTCGGTTATTCGAAACCCACATCGAATATTAATGATGAATCTTTGTGATTGATACATCCACGTGTTTTTAAATTAAGCGCTCACTATTCGGTTTAGCCGAAAGAGGACTTTGTGTCATATAACCCATTTCGAATAGTGGTACGATGAAATGGATATCATTTAAAGACGGTGGTTAAGACCGGGTGTCTTTGAGAACGATAGGATAACCTGTCGAATAACTCTGCACTGAGTTGCTTTGGTATAGAGATCTCCATATGTGATGGGGAGTCCGATCGGGACTGTGGATGCCCGGATTGCAAGGGCTTCTTTCGAAGTGCCTTTGGTCTTTTCGAATCCGGAATAGACTTGTATGGTTGTATGTCTGACATTACACTTTGAGATATAAAGCCGATCTCTATCAAATACATTTCTGTTTGTGGCGAAGAATCTGTTCTCTTAGCTTAACACCCTTCTCTGAGACGTACGAGCTTAAAGGTTATGTAGTTGATGGTTATCGATGATATACTCCCAATTTGATAATGTGGCATGCTGAGTGCTGCTGAGTGTTGTTGATCATGGGTTGGTCGAAGCATGGATTTTGTGAAAAGCGTAGCTTTGTGGATAAGACTTCGCCGGACCTCACAACTCGAAAATGGTCGAAACTGGAAGAATGCGGCGAGGTTATGAGGGTCGCGCCCTTTAGGGTATGTCATTTCCTTCTGGAAAAGGGTGGTATCATGGTATGGAGCCCAAATACTTAACTCATGGGGTTGCTGCAAATTTATTACTTTGTGGTTGTTGGTGTAGAGATACCTCGGATAAAGGTCGGTAACGACTGGCGAATAGGCATATTCGTGTCAGTAGTTACCTAGTTACAGAGGTAACTCGGCCTTGTGTTGGCAAAGATCTGGTTAAGTTCTCGGGCCGTCTCTCCAGAGGCGTACCCATGCGGCATAGGAAGTTCCTTAGCCTTACCATTTGTTGGAAATCCAATCACCAATACGTGCCCAGTACGGTTTTAGTTGTATAACCTGCCATTCTTAAATGGTAGCTATAGTAGGCATAGTATAATGGTATTATGCTGGCTAAGATTAATATTACACTTTCTAAAGGTTTTCTACACTATGCACTAATAATAATATCAAAATAATTTTATCGTATCAAGCATATTTGACTATCATAAGGGGAAATCTCCTCCAGTTGTGCGATTGCATTTTGTGTGTGGAGAGGCCTTATGGTAGTTTCATTTTCCAAAATCATGAACAGATTTCTTTTATAAATTGTTTTTGTATGAACAACTATTTTTTTTTACTCATACCAGTCCCATGACTGACCCGGAGTTTATTGTTCCCTTCCTATACTCTGGGGTGCCCATAATTTCCTCACGGGCAGCGCAGAAATAGGTTATCTATGTTTTGGAGCTAGCTTGGATTTAGAAGTCTTTTGGAAGCTGTCGGATTTTGGGAAGCTTTTGGTTTGAAGTTTTGAAGTTTGGTTTTGAAGGTGCTTATGTTGGAATATCATTATCGCTCGTTTTCTTTTAAAGACTATGTTGGAGTTATTATAGCTCTATTGTCTTTTCTGCTGAGGTGTTACCATTTTGTTGCTGTATCATGATGATGGTATTTAAATATTGTGTTGATGTATATCCATGATGTATCTGTGTTGTGATTAATGAAACCATCTTTTGTTCCGCTGTTTGTATTCATCTAATGTTGTTATAAGCTCCATCTGAACTGGAGTTCGACATTTGAATCCCCGGTAGTCGAATACAAGTGAGGTATTTGATGTTGATTTTCGAACGTTGGATTACGGGTCATGGCAAGTGGTATCAGAGCTAAAGGTTGAGTAATAACTTTAGCCATGGAGTATAACGCATTAGGTGGCTCATTAGAGATAGGGTGAAGTATACCCTAAAATGAGTATAAACCGAGAGACCGAAAATATAAAAATTTCTTGGTCTATTCCTTTAACTATTGTTATTCTCTTAGATATCTCGTTTGTATACCTAAATCAAGTTTTCTTACTACTTACAGATAGTGAGAATGAGCGGGTGAAGAGGGCGAGGCAGGGGACGGGGAAATACCACTACAACTGGTCAAGTCCCTATAACAGTAGTTATTCCCACTCAACCTCAGCCAAATCTGGCTGATCTATATCAAAGTTTCTCAAGACTTGGTGGAAAGCCATTCATTGGCAAGGAGTCTATTGTTGAAGCACAAGCCTGGATTCGATCGTGTGAAAGAATTTTCAGAGGATTGAAGTTGGAAGACGGTCAGAGGAGATTGATAGCTTCTTGGCAACTCCAAGAGGAAGCTTTAGCCTGGTGGGAGACTGTCATAGTGGATGATCCGAAAGATGAGTTCACTTGTGATCGATTCAAAGAGGTGTTTGAGCAGCGATATATGCCGTCTGCTGGTATCTCCAGAATGTACCAGGAGTTTATGGACTTAAAGCAAGGGAGTTTATCATTTGAAGAGTACTTGAAAAAGTTCAACGAGTTATCTCGGTTTGTTCCGGAGTTGGTGAATACACCTTTGAAGAAGAATGAAAGATTCATTTGGGGAATGAATAAGAAGTTCCATGAAAGGATGACAGCCCATGTGAAGGAATCTTTTTCTGATTTGATCCATATGGCTTATAGATATGATACCTTGGATAAGCAAGAAGTTCTGAAAGAGAAAGGAAGTGCAAGCAATCCGAATTGAAAGAAAAGGAAGTTCGAAGGGAAGAGGCCATGGCAAGGCAAGAAGAAGAAGAATAATCAGGAGAATAAGGCAAAGTACGTTACTTGTTTTAATTGTTTAGGGAAGGGACATTTCTCAAGTAGATGCAAGAAGCTCAAAAAAAAAGTAAAGAAAGATTGTCCAGCAAAGAAGCAAGCACAAGTAGTGAAAATGTACGCGATAAAAGACGACCCCTCAACTTCAAAGGCGGATAAATAAAATGGAGTTTTAGAAGGTAACCTGGTTGTTTATGATAGAGTTATTAGAGTTTTATTCGATACGGGAGCTACGCATAGCTTTATCTCCCAACAAACCATAAATGAATTAAAGCTTGAACCTGAATTTGTCGACGAGCCCATTTGCATGAAGAATTCGGTTGGTGGCCTTGCAATTTGGTTATATTGTAGAAAAGTGCCCATATCATATTCTTTCCATCAATTTCCTATCAACCTTTATGTTCTCAACTTTAACGAATTTGAGATATTACTCGGAATGAATTGGTTAACGAGATACGAAGCCAAATTAGATTGTAACAATCGAACAATCTCGGTTAAAACCAAATTTGGAAATTTCATTGAAATCTCTTGTGAGGATCCGATCCCTAAGAGAGATAAGCTGATGTATACTTTGGGATATCCCAAACCTAGTCTAGAGTCCATACCTATTGTTCGGGAATTTCCAGACATGTTCGAAGTAGCCAAATCTTTACCTCCACATGGAGAAATTGAATCCAGAATTGACTTAGTACCCAATGATCATCCTGTCATTCATACAAGTCGTAGGATGGCACCCAGGGAAAGAATAGAACTAGTTAATCAAACCTGAGATTTTCTAGAAAAAGGTTTATTATGTCCTAGTGTTTCCGATTGGGTTCAACCGTGATGTTTGTCGCTAAGTCAGACGGATCCTTGAGATTGTGCAAGGACTACCGCGATCTCAATAAACTAACTCTTAAAAACAAATTTCCTTTGCCTAGAATTGACGGCTTGTTCGATTAGTTGCACGGTACTCGATTCTTTTCAAAGATGGATCTAGCCCAGGAATTCCATCAATTGCGAATTGCTGCAGATTGTGTTCACTTAACTGCTTTACGGGGTCCTGACACATTCTATGAATGGTTAGTCATCCTTTCAGACTAACCAATGTTCCTGCATACTTCGTAGACTTAATGACCCATGTATTCCGAGAAGTATTAAATAAATTTGCTCTGGTGTTTATTGACGATATTCTGATATACTCCAAAACCGAAGAGGAGCATGCTGAGCATCTCAGAATTGTTTTGGAGATATTAAGGAGGAACATCCTGTTTGCAAAATTTTCTAAATGTCATTTTTTAGTGAAAGAAGTTAGATTTCTTGGGCACATTGTTAATGAAGAAGGAATCTCTGTTGACCCGGGCAAGATTTCCGCTATTCTAGACTAGAAGCGACCCACAACTCCGAAAGAAGTTCGAAGTTTTCTGGGCTTAACAGAATATTACCGAAAATTTGTTCAGGATTTCTCCAAAATAGACAGTCTGTTGACTAAGCTAACAATGAAGAATGCTAAGTTTGATTGGACTCCGAAATGTGATGAAGCTTTTCAGGAGTTAAAGAAGAGATTGACTACTGCTCCCGTTCTCGCTATTATCAACAGGAACCAAGGCTTATCTGTTTATAAAGATGCTTGTAGTGATGGTGTGGGTGCAGTGCTAATGCAGAATGGTAGATTAATTGCCTACGCGACAATTATGTCTGCATGAGAAAAACTGCCCAACCCACTATCTCGAGCTTCTAGCTGTTATTTTCGCTTTGAAAATCTGGCAACTTTATCTTCTGGGTAAGAATTTCTTTCAGCTTCACTAAAATTTAAAAGTTTAACTTAACTTAATATTTAAACTCAATAAATCCTTCTTATTTTAGGTCAAAAATTTGAATTATTCACTAATCACAAATCTCCAAAGTATCGCTTTACCCAGAAAGATCTAAATCTGAGGCAACAACGTTGGTTAGAATTTCTAGCGTCTTATGACCTAGATATTCTGTATACGCCTGGAAAAGCCAATGTGGTTGCCGACGCCTTGAGTAGAAGATATGCTATTCTGGCTCATCTTGTTGTCGCCCATACTCTTCGTAATAAGATCGCCAGTAAACAGAAAAAGACAAGTTTCTTCTAGAAATTTGTAGGAAAATTCGTCGTGGTGAAAGTTCCAGTTTTGAGTTTGATAAGAATAGAATTGTAAGACTGAAAGGAAGAATGTGTGTTCCAGACATCCCTGACCTTAAGCGGGAAGTTTTGGACGAGTGCCACAAGTCCAAAATTTGTAACCATCCAGGAGTTAATAAGATGTATCAAAATATCAAAAGGAATTTCTAGTGGAAAACAATGAAAAGGGATAAATCTATCTATGTTAGTTGCTATGCAACCTGTCAACAAATCAAAAGTGATTAAAAGAAAATAGCGGGTTTACTTCAGCCAAGGAAGTTCCTAAATGGAAGTGGGATCAAGTGTCTATGGATTTCATAGACGGTTTTGCCAAGAACTCAAAAAGTTAATGAGGCAATTTGGGTTATCTTAGATCGTCTAACCAAGACTGCCCACTTCATCCCGATAAAGTCTAGCCGAACAGCGGCAAGTTTGGCCAAGTTGTATATAAAAGAGATTGTTTGTCTCCACGGTATACCCAGCAGTATAGTAAGTGATTGTGACCCGATCTTCACTAGTAGATTTTGGGAGGCTTTTCAAGCCGCATTGGGAACCAAACTAAACTTCAGTATTGCTTATCACCCCCAGTCTGTTGGACAGACGAAAAGAATAAATCAAATCTTAGATGTCCTATTGCGTGCTTGTATACTTGACTTTGGCAGCTCTTGGGAGGACCATTTGCATCTGGTTGAATTCTTGTATAATAATAACTATCAAGCCAGTATCGAGATGGCTCCTTTCGAGGCTTTATATGGTCGTCTGTATCGATCACTTGCATGTTGGATTGAGTCAGGTGATAGACTCATCGTTGGACCAGGTATGGTTAAGGAAGCCACAGAGAAAGTTGATTTTATACGAAAGAAATTGAAAACAGCTCAAAGTCATCATAAGTGTTATGTTGATCGTAGAAGAATAGATTTAGAATTCCAGGTTGGAGATTCCGTTTTCTTAAAAGTGTCTCCAATGCGTGGAGTGTTGAGGTTTGGAAAGACTAGTAAGATGGAACCGTGTTATATTGGTCCTTTTCCTATACTAGAAAGGATCGGTCCTTTGGCTTATCGAGTGCAGCTGCCCAGCTGGTTATCTGGCATACACGATGTGTTTCACATTTCATATCTTCGAAAATATATGCACGATACAGACTGTATCATTGAAGAAGCTGCTCCATAGGATTTGGAAATCACACAAAATCTGGCAGTTAAAAGAGAACCGATAAAGATCATTGATCGTGACGAAAAGTAGCTAAGGAATAAAGTTGTGAAACTAGTTAAAGTGCAATGTAGTGGCGATCCAAATGATTGTACTGCAAAAGTCCTACCCAATCGTAGAATGGATATTTCAGCTTAATCTGGTAAGCCGTTCTCTATCTTTTTCTGTATTCATATATTCTTTGTTTGTCTCTCTCTCTTTCAAATTTCAAGGACGAGATTTTCTTAAGGAGGAAATCTGTAACATCCCCAAATTTTATCGATTTAAAATTAATAATTTATTTGAATTTTTGGGATTTAATTGGGAATTAATTTAAAAAAATTTCAAGACAAATATAATTGGTATTGATTTATACATATATAAATGGATTATAATTCAAATTTGAATTTGAAATTGAATTTAAAATTTAAATAAATATCTTAATAAAATAATTTAGATTTTAAATTTTATATATAGGTAATTTATTTAATGAATAATTGGTTTCAAAACCATTTTCTTTTAAAATTGTATATATGTATAAATAAAGAAGAATGTGTTTATGAAGATAGAAAATGCAATTTAAAAATCAAAATAAAATACAAAAGACAAGTGTTAAATTATGAATTCATTATTAACATGCAAATTACAATTGTAAAAAAGATGGTGTGAAAATTTACAAGTGTAATGATCTTGTAATTAAAGTTAACAAGTGTCATCACATTGTTTTTATTTTTGAGAAATTTATAAAAAACAAATAAAGCTATATAACATTTCTAATATCCTTCTTCTAACTCCTTTATCTTCATTTCTAAACTAAGCCTATACAAACTCGAACATCTGAAGCTAGAGAATTAAGAACAAATCAAAATCTGAGATCATCAAAACAAAGACAAAGCAAAACCTAGAAATCGAAACACCTTTTACATTTCAAAATCTTAAGCCTGGAAATCATCTCTATCCAGTAAATCAAGAAAACAGTTTCAAATTTCAAACAAGCAAGGATTTCAACTTCAACCTAAGCAAATTCAAAGCCTCAATTCAACTAAATTAGAGAATTTTTAGATTAAACAACAAGGGTGAAAACCAGAAAGCAACTTCCAGATTTTCAACTTAAAAACAGTTCCAGGATTATACACACTCTCTGTTTCTTCTTGATCAAGGTGAGTAAACCTTTGCTAAATCTAGATTCTTTAACTGTGGTTTGTAATTATATCTAAAGTGAAGTTAAAAACCATTAGCACGTATATCAAATCTATGTATATTTGTATAAATGTGTTTGTGTATGTTTGAGAACAGACATGCATCTCTGTTTCTAAGTTTATAAAAGTTAAACCTATTCAAAAATTGAATCCTTCCTCTCTGATCATTGTTAGACCTTAGGATCTAAACAAGTTTTGTCTGTCTAAACCTGATTAAGTTTTTAAAATTAAATTTAAGTAAATTATATTAAAGTTTTCTTTGGAAAGTTGAAAGAATAGGCAAAACCAATGTTAATTGAAATTTCATCCATCCTGATGTCTGATTTTAAATATGTCAATTGAAACATTTTTGAAATTGATGATTTTTAAAAGTGAAATTAAAATTTATAGTCAAGTATTCTCTGAGAAAAAAACGGATGAACGTAATCACCATTTTTACTAAATCCTGGAGATCGGTGAGGCATTGGTCCTCAGAATCATAATAATAGGTTGCTGGGAGGTTGGAGAGTTTGGGAAAAATGCTTGATTAAATTCCAGATCACCGTGGATGGTGAATAAGGTTAATTTAGGGTTTTAGCTCATGTTTTGTTGAAGTCGAATTTCGAGTTGCTGACGTCTCGTCATCGCATCAGAGTCGATCGCTCTGGTGGCGATCGAAGCAGGGAAGCTTGATGAAGCTCTGGTCGGGATGTCGATATCGCTGGTGGTCAAAGGCGATCAAACGAGGCTGTTTTCCGATGATCAAGTTTATTCCAATTTGGGTTTGATGGCGAAATCTCGAATTCGTCGACGTTGTGGGTTTCTTTGCGCTTGTGGGGCTCGAGTGCATCATTGTTGGCATGTTGAAGGCCATAGCATCGATCGAAGGTGGCCAGTTCGCCTATGCATGTGCGTGGCGCCAATATTGTATCAGTTAGCCTGGGTTTGGGGGGAGAAGGCTATGGATGGACTCAAAGACAACTTTTGGAAATCTTGTTTATAGCTCGAGTTTAGTACCGGGTTTATTTGAGTGCACATCGGGTTTTAAAACATAAAAAAATTAAAGTTTTGAAAAGGAATAAGGGTTGGTTTGGGGGAAAACTCAAAGTAAACAGCAATCTAGCTCGGGGTGAATTTGGGGTTGTCCCGGGTTAGTTTAAAACAGTTTTCAAACATTAAAATAAGTTCGAGTTTAAAACAAGTTTTAACTTATTCTTTTAAAAATTATTGTTTTATTTCAAATGGGATTAGCAAAGGTTTAAATTAATTATTTTGAAAGTAATTAACTTATTTAATTATATGATCAATAATTATAAATTAATTATTAAATAATTTTTAATTAAAGAGTTAATTAAGATAAAATGTTGTTTTTAATTAACCGTAATCTCTTGAATAAATTTATGGTTAATGAAATATCTTTTAATTAATTAAGTATTAAGTAACCAAAGGATGATTAAATATTTAATTAATTATTAATTAAGGAATAATTAATTAATAAAGGTAATTAAGATTAATAAATAAGAATTAAATTAATTATAATCAAAGATAATTAATCATTAATTAAAGATAATTAATGAAAATAATTATGTGATTAATTGATTATAATCACACTGTTAATTCATCTCACTGTTAGATGATTGATTATTATTGAGTGTCTTGAGCTGATTGATGCCCCTGTTATGTGATTGTGATACTGCGTGATGTGAATTGCTTTGTGCTGAGCTGTGATATCTGTGATATGTTTCTGTGTGAATGTGAAAACCCCTTGGCCCGTAAAACGGCATATGAATTTCGATGTGACAGGGAGTCGGATTCCAGTTGGTTATCCGAAACTCATATTGAATATTAATGATGAATCTTTGTGATTGATATATCCACATGTTTTTAAATTAAGCGCTCACTATTCGGTTTAACCGGGAAAGGACTTTGTGTCATATAACCCATTTCGAAAAGTGATACGACGAAATGGATAACATTTGAAGACGGTGGTGAAGACTGGTTATCTTCGAGAACGGTAGGATAACATGTCGAATGACTCTGCACCGAGTTGCTCTGGTGTTGAGATCTCCATATATGATGGGGAGTTCAATCGAGATTGTGGATGCCAGGATTGCAATGGCTTCTTTGGAAGTTCCTTCGGTTCTGTTCGAACCCGGAAATGACTTGTATGGTTCTATGTTTGACATTACACGTTGAGATATAAAGCTGATCTCTATCAAATACATTTCTGTTGGTGGCATAGAATCTATTCTCTTAGCTTAACACCCTTCTTTGAGACGTACGAGCTCAGAGGTAATGTAGTTGATGGTTATCGGTGATATACTCCCAATTTGGTAATGTGGCATGCTGAGTGCTGTCGATCATGTGTTGATCGAAGCATGGCTTTTGTGAAAAGTGTGGCTTTGTGGACGAGACTTCGTCGGACCTCACAACCCGAAAATAGTCGAAACAGGAAGAATGCGGCAAGGTTATGAGGGTCGCGCTCTTTAGGGTATGTCATTTCCTTCTGGAATAGGGTGGTATCATGGTATGGATCCCAGATACTTAACTTATGTGGTTGCTGCAAATTTATTACATTGTGGTTGTTTGTGTAAAGGTACCTCGGATAAAGTTCGGTAATGACCGGGGGATGGCATATTCGTGTCAGTAGTTGCCTAGTTACAGAAGTAACCCGGCCTTGTATTGGGAGAGAGCTGGTTAAATTCTTGGGGCATCCCTCCAGAGGCATACCCATGTGGCACAGGAAGTTCCTTAGCTTAACCATTTGTTGGAAATCCAATTACCAATATGCGCCCAGTACGGTTTGAGTTGTATAGCCTTCCATTCTTAAATGGTAGCTATAGTAGGCATAGTATAATGGTACCTATGCTGGCTAAGATTAATATTATACTTTCGAAAGGTTTTCTGCACTATGCACTAATAATAATATCAAAAGAATTTTCTCGTATCAAGCATATTTGACTATCATAAAGGGAAATTTCCTCCAATCGTGCGGTTGCATTGTGTGTGTGTGTAGGGGATGCCTTAGGGTAGTTTCATTTTCCAAAAGCATGAATTGATTTCTTTTATAAATTTTTTTTGTACAAACAACTATTTTGTTTACTCATACCAGTCCCATGACTGACCCGGAGTTTATTGTTCCCTTCCTCAACTCTGGGTGCCTATAATTTCCGCACGGGCAGCCTAGAAACAGGTTAACTATGTTTTGGAGCTAGCTTAGATTTAGAAGTCTTTTGGAAGCTGTCGAATTTTGGGAAGCTTTTGGTTTGAAGTCTTGGAAGTTTTGAAGTTTGGTTTTGAAGGTGCTTATGTTGGAATATCGTTATCGCTCTTTTTCTTTGGAAGACTTTGTTGGAGTTATTATAGCTCTATTGTCTTTTCCACTGTGGCGTTGCCATTTCATTGTTGTATCATGATGATGGTATTTAAATATTGTGACGATGTATATCCATGATGTATCTGTGTAGTGGTTAATGAAGTCATCTTTTGTTCCGCTGTTTGTATTCATCTAATGTTGTTATAAGCTCCATCCGAACTGAATTTCGACATTTGAATCCCCGATAGTCGAATACAAGTGAGGTATTTGATGTCGATTTTCGAATGCTGGATTTGGGGTCGTGAAAAATAGCTTCCTCAAATTTCACAAATCGATGCAAATCTACTCGGATTCCAAAAATTTAAATTTAATTCAACCTCAACTCATCAATTTCAATTCAATTAAGTTTTTAAATAAACCATTTCAAATTATATCAATTTCAAATAAATATTGAATCACATAATAGATAATTTCAATTTTAATATATTTCAAAGCTCTAAATATTCAACATTTCAAAAATAGATTGGACAATTTCATATATATATATATCTATATATATATATATCAAACTGACTTTACTATTATTTATTTTGAAATATTTACTTAATCATTTAAATAACATTCAAATAAAACTTCAAATTTGAAATCTAAAGAAAAGTAAATATACAATTTCAATTTATGTAAATTTGAAATATTCATTTAAATCACTTTTAATCAAAAACAAGTTATAAAATCATATCCTTAAAATCCCAAATTTAATAAATTTCAAATCAAACTTATTTGAGCATAATTCTTAAAAAAATTCAATTTCAAACCAATTCTATTTCTCTTTCCAACCTGAATTTTATTAAAACCAATATAAACTTTATATTTGGAAATATAAATTTAAATAAATACTTAAACATGTTATATATTAATTAAATCAACTTCAATAAATCAAATCTTATTACTAAACTTATTTTATATATATATTTTAAAATAGTAAAATCGTAGGTAAAATCTTAAAATTTATAGTTCTAAAACTAAGTTATAATTTTAAAATTCCAAATATATAATTTTAAAATCAAAATTTAAACCTTTATAAAAATAACACACACACACACATATCTTAAATTAAATATTTATTAAAACCAAAATATTCATTTCAGAACCTTCGAAATCATTTCAAAATATATATATTGACCAATGGTGTCTGTATATAATTTCCTATCCTATGGTCAAGTGATACAGATATTTAACATTTCAACCCACAATTTAAATATATACGGGTATATATCATTTCAACTTGCAATCCAAAATTCAATTCATTGAAAATCGCTTGGGTTTATCATTTCAATCCATAACGATTTTATCATATTCTACGGATCATTCGGGTATGTATCATTTCAACCGATAGTGAATTCTAAACTAATAGGGAACATGCAGAGTGATAACATATATAATAATAATATAACAGGCATATATCATCAATATAAATACCAGATAATGGTGATATATGTCACAAGTGAACATGTAGCATATATATAGCAAGGTAAATAACTAACAGCAGCATATTTCAATTGTCATTTCAATTGAAATCTAATTTAGTAAACATAAGAACGTTAATCGTGATGATTGCTCACTTTCGAGGCTAGAGAGGATAAACAATGAATTGAGTTACGGATCCAAGCACGAATTCAAAATCAAAGCTAGATCGGCACAAATTTAATGAATAGAGATGATAACAGAAATCGATGAGAACAAATCAAAATTTATTTGATGAAATTTAAACGAGATGTGTATTATAATAAAATTTTCCTTAAACAAAATATTCAATTTTAAAATACACATACATTTTTACATCATTCTTAAATTTTGAACATATATATTAAACTCAATATATATATATATATATATATATATATATCAAAATCATTGTTTCTTAACCCACTAACTAAAATAAAAATACGAGTATATTTTTTTCACTAAAATCAATAAAATTTGAAGCCCAAACTTTTTTTTTTTTGTGTGTGTGTGTGTGTCTATAAATTGATATAAGTCTATACAGACTCACATACATTAATACAAACATATACACACAAAATATATTCAAATCAATGTTTTTATATATATACCCAAGATAACTTCCATAGTAGGCATACATAATATTATATAATTCTATATATAAATCTAGTATACAACTAACATATCACATAACTAATGTAAATGTAGAACTATCATATCATAATTTATTATATAAAATCTCATGTAAACTTTTGCATACATAAACCATAAGTTATATATACAATCAGGCTATGGAAAATATGCAGACCATATATTTTAAACTTGTTTTCTTATAACAGTTAAACATACTTATATACACAAATATATATATATATATATATATATATATATATATATATTCACGTATACATACCAACAGATAATATATGCATATTGAAACGACCCTGACTCGACCTTCGAAAATCGGCACCGAATACGTCACTTGTATTCAAATGCCGTAGATCCAAACGTCGAATCTGCTTCGCCGGAGCTTATAACACATTAAGTACAACACGATGGAAGAAATGAGTAATACATTTTATATACAACATTTGATACAATATTCAGATACAATGATAATACAATGAATATCAATATACATCATAGATATGATACGAGACAATAACAGCAGAAAGAAAAGATAACACCAGCAGCGGAACAATATCTCTAATATGGTCTTCAAGAGAGAACTCCAGTATCTGTAATCTCCATCTCCAAGGCACCAATCCAAAAATAGCTCGAACTCCCAATAACGATGCATAAAGCTAAGCAAGTGCAGTCCAAAGACTGAAGAAGATTCCCACGGACTGAAAGTTACCAAGCCAAAGACTTCGAAAGCTATCGAATCTACACCTATTATTGATTATCTGAAAAGTCCAACTCTAAACTGCCCGTGTGGGAAAATTGTGGGCACCCAGAGTATAGGAAGGGAACAATAAACTCCAGGTCAGTCATGGGACTGGTATGAGCAAACGAAACAGTTTATCTTTAAAATAAAAGAAAAAGAATTTAAAGTTAAAATCCGCAACGCTTTTTTTTGAAAATGAAACTACCATAAGGCCTCCCACCGCACACACAATGCAAACGCAGAATTGGAGGAGATTTCTCCTTATGATAGTCAAATATGCTTGATATGCAAAAAACCATTTGATATTATTATTAGTGCATAGTGTAGAAAACCTTTCGAAAGTATAATATTAATCTTAGCTAGCATAGGAATTTCGCACTGAAGCCTACTATAGCTACCATGTTCAATAGCAGGTTACCGCCGCATTCCATGGCAAGTTATACAACTAAAACCGTACAAGGCGTGTATTGTTTTGTTTGGATTTCCAACAAATGGTCAGGCTAAGGAACTTCCTACTGCCACATGGGTACGCCTCTGAAGGGATGTCCCGAGAGCTTAACCAGCTCTCTTCCAACACAAGGCCGGGTTACCTCTGTAACTAGGTAACTACTACACGAGCAGGCCATCCCCTGGTCGTTTGCGACCTTTATCCGAGGCGCCTCTCAACCATAAAGAAATCACAAAGTAATAGATTTGCAATGTCCACATGGGTTAAGTATCTGGGCTCCATACCATGATACCACCCTTTTCCAGAAGGGAATGACACACCCTAAAGGGAGTGACTCTCATAACCTTGCCACATCTTTCCTGTTTCGACCATTTCCGGGGTGTGAGATCCTGATGCAGTCTCGTCCAAAAAGCTACGCTTTATACGAAAGTCATGCTTTGATCAACAGATGATACACAATAGCACTCAGCATGCCACACTACCAGATTGGGAGTATAACACCGATAACTATCAACTACATAACCTCTAAGATCGTACGTCTCAGAGAAGGGTGTTAAGCTAAGAGAATAAATTCTCCGCCACCAAACAGAAATGTATTTGATAGAGATCAGTTTTATATCTCAAAGTGTAATGTCAGATATACAACCATACAAGTCTGTTCCGGGTTTGAACTGAACCGAAGGCACTTCGTCCAATGAAGGAAGAAGCCCTTGCAACCCAGGTATTCACAATCCCGATCGGACTTCCCATCACTTAGGGAATCTCTATACCGTAGCTACTCGATGTAGAGACAATCGATAGGTTATCCTATCATTCTCGCAAATACCCGGTCTTCAACACCGGTCTTCAATTGCAATCCATAACGTCGTATCATTATTCGGAATGGGTTATATGACACCAGGTCCTCTCCTGGCTAAACCGAATAATGAGTGTAATATTTTAAAACATATGGATATGCGATTTCAGTTAAGTCACAACTTTTAAAACCCAAAATCTTTCTTCAAATGGTTTAAACAAATTACCATTTCAATCTTTAAACAAAAAGATTTATTTCACAAAGTTCGCCTAGTTTCACAAAGATCCATTCACAGGTTTCAAAACACTTCCATTTTAATTTGGATTAACTCATTCAATCTTTAAATCAAAGATTTAGTAGCTTTCAAATCCGTTTCCAAAAATTCATTCATAACTTGGAAAACCGTTTCATTTCAAATTTGAAATCCCTTTAATACAAATTGGAAATTCATTTCTTATATGAAAGCTTTTTATTTGAAAACAAATAGTTTTCATTTCGGAAAAATCCGATTTCATTTATACAAGTCAAAATCTTTGGGTTAAATTCAAATTCCCAAAATAACACTTTTAAAAAGGGTTTAAAATACATATAACTTGTATAACCCTTTTAAATCATAACTAGAATTCAATTTCAAATTCTGAATCTAAATTTAAATCAAATTATTTAAACTTAAAAAGTTAATCAAGTTATTCAAAAATAACTTTTATCTTTGAAATTCCTTTTCAAAAGCTTTTTATATTCAACCCAATCCATTCCCAAAACCATTTGGATTCAAAAATTCAATTTTTAAAACTATTTCAAAAATCTGTGACTTAACCAATTTCCACATGCAATCCATATTTGTGTGTGTATAAGTGTGGTCTAGAGGTTTTACACAATAGAAGTGCAACATCATCAATCAGCACATATTCAAATACAGCAATATATTTGATAAGCAGTATAAACTATAACGCTTATCTTTCATTCACAGATCACAGATATATATATCGCAGATAATAAATTACATTAAGCATAGCTTAAATCAAAACAGAGCATCATAATTAGGGATATCGAACAATTCAATCATCCAATAGAATCCAAACATCCGTAAGTAAGGTCAGTTGATTGTCTGATTAATTTAATTCAGATTAATTACTTATGAATTACTAATCCTGGTTAATTAACATTAATAAATTACAAATCATTTTGATTAATTGTTCTTCAATCATTTATTAATTAACCATTAATAATAAATTAATTAACCTTTAATTATCCATTACATTAATTAATTAATCATGGATTAGTCACATTAACAAATTATTCTTTAAGTAATTTTTAAGTAAATCTTCAATTAATTACTTTAATAAATTAATCAAACAATTATACCTTTAATTTTCTACCTAAATTAACTAAAGATAAACCTTTTTATCTTAATTCATTACTTAATTACATTATTATATTTTTAAAAACAATAAGATAATTAACCTATTACATTATCAAATAAATTTTTAAAAGCATTCATTGTAAAATTAAATCTTTGAAAACTTTGTTCTAAAACTTGAATTGCTTTAGTATATTAAAACCTGGTTCAACATACGATTGAAAATCCATTCATACGTTTAAAACTGATTTATACTTCATATTTAAAAACCTGGACAATTTTTCTTTTAAAATCTGATAATTAAAAACCCAAGCAATTCACCAAAAATCCCGAGCCTGCTTCACTTCTTCCCCGAGGCCAAACCTCTTTTTCCTGAGAAACAACCCGCATCATTTTTTTTCAAAGTCTGTTATAATTTGTTTTAAATTTAATACCTGTTACCCATTTAATCATTTCGCGGACATTCAACAGCAACCCCGAGCCAATTCATAAGTTCCCCAAGATCAAACTCGAGACACAACCTTCTTCTTCCCCAACACTTCAACAACCCAGACTCAAGTGCACACGTGTGCACATGCACCATCAACCGGCCCACCTCCGACCAACGTCGATCCTTTCGACGAGTCGCTGACGACACAGGCTTCCTTTCCAAACGCCCAAAATCTCGAAAACATCCTCGAAACAAAATCGAACGACTCAAACGACCACCTTGAATGAGAAGAACATCCAAAAACCCCACGCATTCGCCGACTCCGATGATCGGAGTTCATGCCACTTCGTCAATCGCTTCGCCACGATGCATACTTCTTTTTCCCCCCGGTGCGATTCCCTGAAGCGCCCCAATGACGACACCATTTATCAAATTTCCGACCCTGTCGAAACTTATGCCTAAACCCTATAATCACGTCGTGGCGGCACCCCGATCAACCAAAAATTTTTCGAGTATTTTTCTCATAAACTTCATCACCTACAGCTCCTTTGACCAAAATCACGAAGTCTAAAATCTACACCATCACCAGAATTTTCCTTACGACACAAGTTCCGTTCAACACGATTTCCTCACTCGATAACCAACTAAAAATCTTGAAACTAGATTCTAAAATAATATTTTTCTATTACGAATCGCCTTATAAGGTCCAAACAAGAAATCATAATTATCGATTTTTGACTTGAGTTTAATTCTTTACTGTAAACTTTTATTTTCAGAATATTTATTCAATTTAAACACTTCAATTTATTTTTAAAATCAAGTTACACTTTTACCATCCTCTTTTATTAAGAAGGCTAGGTTTAAAATTGATTGTATATGGATATTTGAATTAAATTTGGGGTGTGATCAATCCTTTGTACAACAGAACAGGTGGGTTCACAAGTGTATACAGATAGCACATGCCTGTATATTTTTGTATACATGCATTTATGTGTATGACTAAAGTATATCAAACATCCATTATCACAGACAAACCAACAATTCAAGTATACAGGCTCAAAAGTTTGCTCGCCTTGATTTTTGGAAGAAGAGAACAACAAAGGTTTGAGAAGGTTGAAGAATGACAGAGTTTTGCCTGGAATGTTGAAAAACTGGAAATTGATTGAATCTGAACTTTGAAATTTCCATTTCCTATTTTGATTTGCTTTTCTTTGAATGCTTTAAACTTTCTGGGTTTGTTTCAGGTTGCCTGAACTTTGCATTTAAACTTGAATCCAATTTGCTTTCTGATTTTGTTTTGCCAGTTCTACTGTTGCTCAGGTTTGCTTGATTTTAATTGCAACAACCCGCATATTTTATGATTTGAAAATTTAAATATTTTATTTAAATATTTTATCGTTAGTTGGATTTTAGTCCGAAAAGTTACTTTTTGCATACGGGTTGAATTAGGACTCGAAATCACTTCCATTGAGTTCAAAACACCGTTTGCGATCTTTTTGAGTATAAACTTTAATGTGTTTGGAGTTAGTGGAATTTTTCCACCTTTTCACTTTGGACTTTGGGTATGGTTTAGTCCATTAGCCTAAACTATTTACTCTAGCTCAACCCCCTTCCCTTCATGACTTTACTTTCATTTCCTAACACTCAAGCTTCATCAAAAACGGAGGAAGGAATGGGAAATTAAAACTCCAAGTTCAAGTTCATTTGCAAATCCAACATCCAACTCCAAATTCAAAGAGAAGTCATTGGTTCTTCCTTGCTTTCAAGCTTCTCCTTCATTGATCTTGTGTAAAGGTGAGATTTTTATCTCACATCTTTGTCTATAACTATCTTTGATTTGATAGGTATGAATTCCTAACACTTATTCATGTGCATTTGCTATTGATTTGGATTAAATTGGTGAAAATCCCAATTTTTAGTGTTTTGGGTTCAAATCTTTAAAAATCCAATCTTTGATGTTTGAACACGTTTTTGGTGATGAATCGGGGAGCCAATAGGACCGGGTAGCCGATAGGCGTAATCCCCTAGCGTTCGTGCTCGATCGGTTGCAAATTGAGTGAGTTTTGAGCCTCAAAACCCTTAAGTCGCTCGGCCTGCATATGAAGGATTTTCGGCCTGCATTTAGGTCGTTCCTCCCCCATAGGTTGTTAGGTCGCTCGGCCTTAGGTCGCAAGGATAGGTCGCTAGGTCGCTCGGCCTTCTTCACTTCCTTAGGTAGTTCGGGCTGCACCGTATATGCCCCTCGGCCTCCAGCTAGCTCGCTTGCTCCTTAGGTCGCGACATGTTAGGTCGTTCCCCCTTAAGTCGCTCGGCCTTCTCCTGCTCCTTAGGTCGCGACGTGTTAGGTCACTGCCCGACCTTGTATTCATTAGGTCGTTAGGTTGTTTGGCCACCTTCGTTCACTTAGGTCGCGCGTCACTCGGCCTATCCAACCTACTTAGGTCGTTTCGTGTTAGGTCGCCCATCCCCTTAAGTTGTTAAGTCGCTCGGCCTCCTTATCCCTTAGGTCGCTGACCTCCTTAGGCCGCTCGGCATGTGCATTGGTTAGGTCGCACCACACTTTGGGTCGTACCATGTTAGGTCGCTCGCCTGTTTTATGCCGCTACCAACCTAGGTCGCTCGGCAGTTAGGTCGTGCCCCTTCCTTAAGTCGCTCGGCCTGCTCTTATGCCGCTAAAACCTAGGTCGCTCTACTGCTAGGTCGCGTCGTCTTGTGTCGCTAGGCTATCATCATTTTGATGAATTTGGAATCAAATTCTTTGGATTTTATTTACATCTTCGTATGTGAATTTTTGTGATTGATCGTTTCTACGATCATTTTTGTGATTTGTCATTTTTTAAAATATACAAACCTTTACCTCACTCGTACGAGAAATCTAATTAAACGGCTTAGTAAAACAAATGGTATGAAACGCTTACGTTTACTTTGTCGGTTAATTCTTGGACTTGTTCGATTGAATCTCTCGTGACAATTTTCTAGTGGAAATCTACAATTTGTTCATAAATATTTAAGTTAAGCTAGTGGTTATGGGACATGAAGCTAAGCTTTTATATTTACTAGCTTACTGTAATTGACACTTCTTGATGATCGTTGATGATCATTTTTTGTGATTTAGACTAGCAAATGTGCGATGTCTCTTTGTCTACGAGGGAGACTAAACCCCATTTCTGTGGAGCTTCGGCTCAAATTGGTGGGGTAGCGACCCATGGTCTTCGGGCCGTTTTGAGGAGCTTCGGCTCAAAATTAATGGTTAGCAACCATGGAATAGCTTTCCATTTTGTGATACACGTGTTGGTGAGTTTTCATGTTCCCGTTTTGTGATAGTCCTCCCCCTTTTTGTGATTTCTGAATTTCCATTGATGATTTCTGGAATTTGTGCTTCACCAATTTTCGTGATTTTCATTGATATGTGTTATCAATATTTGTGCATTGGTGAATTTGTGTGTCATTAACTTTTGTGATTGGCATTGATATTATTGTCAATATTCATGGTTTTGGTGAATGAAAATATAGAGTATGACATTCCTTTTGATCTCTGAGAAGATTCTTGTGATATTGATTAATCCCTTGTTGATTTTCAATTACTTACTTATCACAGCTTGGCATTGTGATTATTATACGTTTAGTCATATCTCTTATTCTATATCATTTCATCTGATATTTATAGTTAGGCTGATCCATTTATTATTTTCTTATTAAGTAATACTCGGGTCAGACCGAGATGTTACAGGTGCTTCTGTTTAACTTCACATATGGGATTATCCTCCTGACTTTTGGCTAACTACTTAGATTAGTAGTTTTTGTTGTATAAATTTGAGATATGGACTCATTGATGTATTCATATTCTTTTGTCTAGCACTTGTAGCTATATTCTTGTGATATTGTGGGTCTTGTTTGACCACTACTCTGATGTACACTTTCATGTGTTATATTCATATATTTCTCCGCCCTTGTGATATGGATGTCTGTGACTGATTTGTGTTACGTTTATTTCTATGTTTGTTTCCGAAGAATATATATATAGCCACTGTGTAGTAGCTTTGAGTTTGTATCGGTATGTCGGACTTCCTTGTATTTTCTGACATATTGGTGCTCACACAAAGCAATTACATGGATGGTCGCTACTCAACAGCCTTATTCTCTGCGCTAGTTAACGGCATTACCCCATAGTGTCCTTGGCTAGCATAGGTATAGAGGTGGGGCGTCACAGCTTGGTATCGGAGCAAAACTTCAGAACAATGTAGAATAATCTAGCAAGGATTATCGTCCTAAGTCCATCTTAGGAAATCGTGCTTTAGGATTTAATTCGAGTCTTCGTACCGATTCAACCTATTTTCTTTATGATTCCTTGTTTAGCTATCAAGATTGCTTAATATTCATTTGGTGAATAAAATTTTTATTCTTCCATCTTCCTTCTTAAGGAAGAGAAATGGTTAGACCTGGCCGTCCCAGTGCCGGTCAATCTCGTGCTACTCCCCAAGATGGAGTATTTATGTCTGCCCAGCAGCTTCTTGATCTAGTAAGGAATGCTCAAGCAGCCGGATTTAATCCGGAGTCTACTCACCCTAGGTCTGGATTTGCACGTTTGTGCACTGATTATACCAATTTGGGTGGGAAGCCATTCAAAGGTTCTGAGACTATTATCGAAGTCCAGGCTTGGCTGAGATCCTGTGATCGAATCTTTTCTCGCATGAATCTTATTGATCTTCACCGTGTCCAAGTAGCTTCAAGTATGCTCCAAGAAAGAGCATTAGATTGGTATGAGCTTCTTATTTCTTAAATTATTGAAGCGGATCTTACTTGGGAGAAATTCCGGGAACGATTTGAATTGAAATTTGTGCCAGAAGCCGAGAAGGTGACATTGGCTCGTCGTTTCATTGACCTTGTTCAAGGTGAATCCTCTGTGGCAGACTATGTCACATCATTCGAGTCAATTTATAAATACAGGTTCGAATATATAATCACCCCATTGAAGAAGAACCAAATATTTGTCTATGGCTTGAATAAAAATCTCAAGAAGCCATTACTTCTAAAGTTAGAAGTTTCTTTTGATCAAGTCGTTGATATCGCTCTTCGACTTGAAGAGGCAGATAAAGAGAGTGATGTTGAAGTTATGGGTGCCAAACCGAACTTCAACAATAAGAAAAGGCCTAATAAGTTCATGGGTCCTTATCCCAATAAGAAAGGGAAGCAAGCCTCTCCGGCAGCTAAGACCTCTACTTCTAGTAGTGGGCAATGCTACAATTGTGTTTCTAAGGACCATTATGCAAATAAATGTTCAAAGCCTCGTATTTGTCGCTATTGCAAAAGCCCGGATCATTATTTATCTTCTTGTCCCAAACTTTAAAATAGGAAGGAGGGAAAGCTTAATGTTGCTCAAGCCCCTGGCAACACATCTCGTGGTAAAGGTATTTCTCATTCTATCTTTGATGGCATTATTTTATTTCGTGATCATCCTATTCGAGTTCTTTTCGATACGGGTGCGTCCCATTCTTTTATATCAAAAGAACTTGTTAATACTTTTTCTTTGGATGTTATGTGTTTAATGACTTCTCTGAGAATTACGAATCCGGTTGGTGGATCCGCAACAATCAGTTTATTATGTAAAGATGTTGAGATTGTTTTGTGTGATTTTTCTTTCCGAGCCGATTTGCATGTCATGCACTACTTAGGCTTTGGAATGATTTTGGGAATGTATTGGCTTAATCTTTATGAAGCCCAAATCCTATGTCCTGAGCGGACTATTCATCTTCAACATCCTCAATCTGTTAAGAAGATTTCTATTGATCTTAAAGATTCGGATTCCAGCTTGGTTGCATCTTTATATTCTTTAAATCCTCATGATGACGATAATGATGATGAGGAAGATATTATTTCTCTTATTCACATTGTTAGTGAATTTTTCGACATATTTGAGCCCGTTTTAGGATTACCACCTAAGCGAGCAATCGAGTTTAGAATTAATCTCATCCCTGGAGCTCAACCTATCACTCGTCCTCCTTATCGTATGTCTAATAAAGAAAATGAGAAGATGCGCAAACAATTATCCGAATTGGAGACGAAGCAATTTATTCGCTCTAGTTCCTCGCCTTGGGGAGCTTCGTCTATTTTTGTGAAGAAATCCGATGGTACACTTAGGCTTTGCGTTGACCACCGCAAGCTTAATGATCATATTATCAAGAATAAGTATCCTTTACCGCGGATTGATGATCTATTTGATTAACTTAGTGGTGCTAGAGTCTTTTCACAATTAGACTTAGCTACCGGTTTTCATCAGCTTCGTATTGCAGAGGATAGTATTCCTTTGACGTCGTTCTGTACTCGTTATGGATCGTATGAGTGGCTTGTTATGCCATTTGGTTTAACGAATGCTCCGGCTTATTTCGTTGACCTTAAGAATCGAGTTTTCAAAGACTTCCTCGATCGGTTTGTTCTCATCTTTATTGATGATATTCTTGTGTATTCTTAAACCGAGGAGGAGCATGAAAAACATCTTCAGATTGTGTTGGAAACTCTTAGGAGCAATCAATTGAAAGCAAAATTTTCTGAATGCCACTTTTGGCAATCTCGTGTGAAGTTTCTCGGTCATATTATTTCCGAATCCAGAACTTCCGTGGATCCTTCAAAGATTGAAGCAATTCAAAATTGGAAGAGACCGGAGAGTGTGACGGAAATCCGTAGCTTCCTTGGATTGGTGGGCTATTACCGTCGTTTCATAAAGGAATTTTCAAAAATTTCCGTGCCTCTTACTAGCTTAACTAAGAAAGGTGTTAAATACCTTTGGTCGGACAAATGTGAAGCTTCTTTTCAGAAATTAAAAGAAATCCTTTCTGATGCTCCTATTCTTGTTATTCCCGAGGAGAACAAAGATTTTGTTGTTTATACCGATGCTAGTCGCGTTGGTTTGGGTGCCGTTCTTATGCAAAGAGAACGTGTTATTGCTTATGCTTCTAGGAAATTGAAGCCAGCCGAGACTAGATATGCTACTCATGATTTAGAGCTCGCGGCTATTGTTTTCGCCCTTCGTATTTGACGTCATTATCTTTTGGGAGAAAAGTTTATTCTTTACACCGATTATAAATCTTTGAAGCATCTATTTTCCCAAAAGGAACTTAATCTGCATCAACAACGTTGGCTCGAGTTCCTTGCACCTTATGATCCTGATATTCTTTATACTCCCCGAAAAGGGAAATCGTGTTGCGGACGCACTTATTCGCAAGCAACAAACGGTTGTATCTATGATGATATCCGAATGGAATGATCTCGCAATTCTATCCACTTGTGATATTCGAGATAGTGTTTCCGATTTATGTTCATCTCTTGTTTTATGTAGCCTTGAGGCTCATCCTTCTCTTTTAGACCGCATTCTTGAAGCTCAAAAGCTAGATCCCGAATTGGCTCTTCTTGGCCAAAATTTTAGGGATAAAATTGATATTGAAGGTTTTAAGGACTTTGATATTGATTCTCATGGTGGTATTCGAAAATTTGGTCAACTTATAGTGCCAAATATTAGTAATCTTCATAAAGATATTTTAGAAGATTCTCATCGTTCTAAATTTACCATTCATCCCGGTAGTAGTAAAATGTACGCGGATATGAAGCGACTTTATTATTGGGAGGGAATGAAATCTAATATTGCTAACTTTGTTAAGTTTTGCATGACTTGCCAACTTGTCAAGGCCGAACACCAAAGGCCCGGTGTATTATTGCAACCTTTAGAAATTCCAATATGGAAGTGGGATCAAATTTCCATGGATTTTATAGATGGCCTTCCCCGTTCTCATTCGGGTCATGATAGCTTATGGGTGATAGTTGATAGACTTACTAAATCCGCCCATTTTATTCCCGTTCGGTCCAATCGAACCGTACCTCTTTTGGCCAAACTCTTTATTAAAGAAATTGTTAAATTGCATGGAGTTCCTACTTCTATTGTCAGTGATCGTGATCCATTATTTACTAGTGGATTTTGGAAGAGTCTTCAAAAAGCTTTGGGAACGAAGCTTAATTTTAGCACCGCTTACCATTCCTAGTCCGATGGACAAACTGAGCGTGTGAATCAAACTCTTGAAGATCTTCTTCGTGCATGTGTTCTTGATTTTGGTGGAAGTTGGGAAGATCATATTTCTCTTATTGAGTTTTCCTATAATAATAGCTTCCAATCTAGTATTGGTATGGCTCCTTTCGAGGCACTCTATGAAAGGCCATGCTGATCCTCTTCTTGTTGGCTTGAGGCCGGTGAGAAGCTGGTTTTAGGTCCAGATTTTATTCGTGATTCCACAAAAAAGATTGATCTTATTCGTCATAAGATGAAAGAAGCCCAGAGTAGACAAAAATTCTATGCCGATAACCGGAGAAGGAAGTTAGAATTTTATGTGGGAGATCTTGTATTTATTCGTGTTTCACCCATGAAAGGTGTTGTACGATTCAGTCGATCAGGAAAATTAGCGCCTCGATATATTGGGCCATTTCCTATCACCGAACGTATTGGTTCTGTGGCTTATCGCCTTTTATTACCGGCTCAGTTTTCTGCTATTCATGACGTGTTTCACGTTTCTCAATTACGGAAATGTCTTCGAGATTCCGATTCTATTCTTGAGCCCGGTGTTGTGGAAGAAATTGAAGTTTCACCTAATTTAACTTATGAGCAACATCTTATTCGTATTATTGCTTCGGAGGTCAAGCGCCTTCGAAATAAAGATGTTCCGCTTGTTAAAGTTCAGTGGCCCTCAAATCCTAAGGATTGCTCTTGGGAATCTAGAGAGTACATCGAGAGAACACATCCGGACTTACTTTCCCATGCTCTTTGAGGTGAATTTCTTACTTCAAATTTCTTTTGTGTTGAATATGCTTTCATGGTCGTTGCTATATATTTTCTTCTTAAATATTGCGAGGACGCAATTTCTTTAAGGAGGGGAGTCTGTAACAACCCGCATATTTTATGATTTGAATATTTAAATATTTTATTTAAATATTTTATCGTTAGTCGGATTTTAGTCCGAAAAGTTACTTTATGCATACGGTTGAATTAGGACTCGGAACCACTTCCATTGAGTTCAAAACACCATTTGCAATCTTTTTGAGTATAAACTTTGATGTGTTTGGAGTTAGTGGAATTTTGCCACCTTTTCACTTTGGACTTTGGGTATGCTTTAGCCCATTAGCCTAAACTATTTACTCTAGCTCAACCCCCTTCCCTTCATAACTTTACTTTCATTTCCTAACACTCAAGCTTCATCAAAAATGGAGGAAGGAATGGGAAATTCAAACTCCAAGTTTAAGTTCATATGCAAATCCAACATCCAACTCCAAATTCAAAGAGAAGCCATTGATTCTTCCTTGCTTTTAAGCTTCTCCTTCATTGATCATGTGTAAAGGTGAGATTTTTATCTCACATCTTTGTCTATAACTATCTTTGATTTGTTAGGTATGAATTCCTAAAACTTATTCATGTGCATTTGCTATTGATTTGGATTAAATTGGTGAAAATCCCAATTTTTAGTGTTTTGGGTTCAAATCTTTAAAAATCCAATCTTTGATGTTTGAACATGTTTTTGGTGATGAATCGAGGAGCCAATAGGACCGGGTAGCCGATGGGCGTAATCCCCTAGCGTTCGTGCTCGATCGGTTGCAAATTGATGAGTTTTGAGCCTCAAAACCCTTAAGTTGCTCGGCCTGCATATGAAGGATTCTCGGCCTGCATTTAGGTTGTTCCTCCCCCATAGGTTGTTAGGTCGCTTGGCCTTAGGTCGTAAGCATAGGTCGCTAGGTCGCTTGGCCTTCTTCACTTCCTTAGGTCGTTCGGTCTGCACCGTATAAGCCCCTCGGCCTCCAGCTAGCTCGCTTGCTCCTTAGGTCGCGACATGTTAGGTCATTCCCCCTTAAGTCGCTCGGCCTTCTCCTGCTCCTTAGGTCGCGACGTGCTAGGTCGGTGCCTGGCCTTGTATTCATTAGGTCGTTAGGTCGTTCGGCCACCTTTGCTCACTTAGGTCGCGCGTCACTCGGCCTATCCCACCCACTTAGGTCGTTTCGTCTTAGGTCACCCATCCCCTTAAGTTGTTAAGTCGCTCGGCCTCCTTATCCCTTAGGTCGCTGACCTCCTTAGGCCGCTCGGCATGTGCATTGGTTAGGTCGCGCCACACTTTGGGTCGTACCATGTTAGGTCGCTCGCCTGTTTTATGCCGCTACCAACTTAGGCCGCTCGGCAGTTAGGCCGCGCCCCTTCCTTAAGTCGCTCGGCCTGCTCTTATGCCGGTAAAACCTAGGTCGCGCCGTCTTGTGTCGCTAGGCTATTATCATTTTGATGAATTTGGAATCAAATTCTTTGGATTTTATTTACATCTTCGTATGTGAATTTTGGTGATTGATCGTTTCTACGATCATTTTTGTGATTTATCATTTTTTAAAATATACAAACCTTTACCTTACTCGTACGAGAAATCTAATTAAACGGCTTAGTAAAACAAATGGTATAAAACACTTGCGTTTACTTTGTTGGTTAATTCTTGGACTTGTCCGATTGAATCTCTTGTGACAATTTTCTAATGGAAATCTACAATTTGTTCGTAAATATTTAAGTTAAGCTAGTGGTTATGGGACATGAAGCTAAGCTTTTATATTTACTAGCTTACTGTAATTGACACTTCTTGATGGTCGCTGATAATCATTTTTTGTGATTTAGACTAGCAAATGTGCGATGTCTCTTTGTCTGCGAGGGAGACTAAACCCCGTTTCTGTGGAGCTTCGGCTCAAATTAGTGGGGTAGCGACCCATGTTCTTCGTGCCGTTTTGTGGAGCTTCGGCTCAAAATTAATGGTTAGCAACCATGGAATAGTGTTCCATTTTGTGATACACGTGTTGGTGAGTTTTCATGCTCCCGTTTTGTGATAGGCCTCCCCCTTTTTGTGATTTTTGGATTTCCATTGATGATTTCTGGAATTTGTGCTTCACCAATTTTCGTGATTTTCATTGATATGTGTTATCAATATTTGTGCATTGGTGAATTTGTGTCATTAACTTTTGTGATTGGCATTGATATTATTGTCAATATTCATGGTTTTGGTAAATGAAAATATAGAGTATGACATTCCTTTTGATCTCTGAGAAGTCCCTTGTTGATTTTCAATTACTTACTTATCACAGCTTGGCATGTGATTATTATACGTTTAGTCATATCTCTTATTCTATTTCATTTCATCTGATATTTATAGCTAGGCTGATCCGTTTATTATTTTCTTATTAAATAATACTTGGGTCAGACCGAGATGTTACAGGTGCTTCTGTTTGACTTCACATCTGGGATTATCCTCCTGACTTTTGGCTAACTACTTAGATTAGTAGTTTTTGTCGTATACATTTGAGATATGGACTCATTGATGTATTCATATTCTTTTGTCTAGCACTTGTAGCTATATTCTTGTGATATTGTGGGTCTTGTTTGACCACTACTCTGATGTACACTTTCATGTGTTATATTCATATCTTTTTCCGCCCTTGTGATATGGATGTCTGTGATTGATTTGTGTTACGTTTATTTCTATGTTTGTTTCCGAAGAATATATATAGCCACTGTGTAGTAGCTTTGAGTTTGTATCGGTATGTCGGACTTCCTTGTATTCTCTAACATATTGGTGCTCGCACAAAGCAATTACACGGATGGTCGCTCCTCAACAGCCTTATTCTCTGCTTTAGTTAACGGCATTACCCCGTAGTGTCCTTGGCTAGCATAGGTATAGAGGTGGGGTGCCACATTAATACATTGCATGCTTCAGATTTATACATCTTTGACTTTGTTTGTTTGAGATGATCATTTACTGGTTTGCTTCAAATCCTTTATCAAAAGCTTACCGATCTATTTAATTTTAAGGTTTTTAATTTCCAGTTTGAAAACTTTGATTTTTTTTCATTTGTTTCAAAATTTTGTTTCTGTTTTTCAGGCTGAAGATTTTCTGGTTTAATCTGATTCCAGATTTCGAATTTGAGATGAATGAAGATGAGAAGAAAATTCATATCTCAGCCTGGTTATTTTTCCGTTTGCATGTTTTCAAATTTAATTCAAAAGAAAATAATTCCTTTTCCACTTGTCCTCTTAAACCAACACTTGTATTTTGCATGGTTAACACTTGTTACTTTATGTCATTCCTTAACTTACACTTGTTAAAACAATACAAATTATGTTTATGTACTTACTTCAATTTATTTTATAAATTTTGTTTTAGACCTTGCTTTATTTTAATTTCATAAAACATATTTTTATGTTTCCTTATGCATTTTAAACTTTACACTTTCAAAATATACATTCATATCAAAGCTTTGTATTAATAAAATTTTAATATGTATATTAGTTTACTTTTAGTGATTTCTATATTCATATTCTTTAAAGAAATATGATTTAAAAATCAAATTATACTCTAACACATATATTTTGTATGTACTTGTCCCATTTTGAATGCTAATTAATGCATTTTCTTATGTATACATATCTAAATCCTTCATTCATTCTTGTTTTAAAATTTAAATTCAAGTTATTATAATTTTAAATAAATAAACACACGTATGTATATTATATAATTTAGCTTTAATTAATTATTTTGAAAATCATTTGTATTTAATTCAAAATATAACTTTATAAACATATTACATATGTCTCTTAAAATTAGAAAACAAATTTCTAGAAAATTATATAGTTTTCAAATCCAAATTTTATTTATTTATAAGATATTAAATATAGACTTTCAAATCCCCAATTAAATTTTAAAAAAAAAATCAATGCCCAAATAAACAAATATCCTATTTAATCTTGGACAAATTAATTTAATTTTCAATTTAAATTCACAAATTTATATCAATTACTAAATTTAATTTTACTCAAAAATCGGGATCGTTACAGATTTCCACCCTTAAGAAAATTTCGTCCCCGAAATTTGCTAGGGAGATAAAAAGAATGGATACACAAAGATAGAGAAATATCTTTCCAGATCAAACTGAATATTTATTCTGCATTTGGCTTACCAAATCAGAATATCAACAATATGAGAACAAACTCATACAATTATTTCACAAGATACTCAGGTCCACCTGTCTACGAATTTTACAGGGCATTAGTCAGCTCGAAGGACAACTAACCATTCGTAGAACATATCGGTCCCCAGAGAATAGATAAATGGACTTAATCTTCCATAATTCTCAAATGCTAGGTATGGATTCCAAACTCAAGTCGGAATACCTCAAAGTATATACCAACTTGTCCCTCTTCCGACCTCGATCAACACAAGAAATTACAATAGAATTTCCAATTCGGTTTTAACCGATATCTTTTTATTGATTCAATTCAAATTTAGCTTCATATTCTATTAACCAATTTAACTCAATTTAAAATTTTCAATTTCAAATTCATTAAATTTTAAATCGAAAAACTGATAAGAAACCGATAATGATACGAAGCAAGGATTTTCTACAACGATTCGTAGGGCCACCATCACACCGAAATTTCTTTCTGGAGCTGTCACGAAGCCATCAAAAGAATTTGGAATCGAATCAAAGGAGATTGATAGAGAAAGTTATTTCCACTATTGCGGCGTATTGACCATTTGTAGTGGTACTCCCCTGTCCCCTATCTCGTCCTCTTCTTGCACTCATACTTACTGTCACTGGATAGTAAGAGAATTTACTGAGGCATTCGAATGGATATCTTAGGGATACTCCTTCTAGGATATACTTCACCCTATCTTTAATGAGCTACCTAATGTGTTATACTCCTGAGCTAAAGTTTCAACCTTCATCTTTGATACCAAATGGAACGACCCTGACTCGACCTACAAAAATCGGCACCGAATACGTCACTCGTATTCAAATGCCGCAGATCCAAATGTCGAATCTGCTTCGTCGGAGCTTATAACACATTAAGTACAACACAGCGGAAGAAATGAATAATACATTTGATATACAACATTTGATACAATATTCAGATACAATGATAATATAGCGAATATCAATATACATCAAAGATATGATACGAGACAATAACGGCGGAAAGAAAAGATAACACCAGCAGCGGAACAATATCTCCAATATGGTCTTCAAGAGAGAACTCTAGTGTTGGTAATCTCCATCTCCAAGGAACCAATCCAGAAATAGCTCGAACACCCAATAACGATGCACAAAGCTAAGCAAGTGCAGTCCAAAGACTGAAGAAAATTCCCAAGGACTGAAAGTTACCAAGCCAAAGACTTCGAAAGCTATCGAATCTACACCTATTATTGATTATTTGAAAAACTCAACTCTAGTCTGCCCGTGTGGGAAAATTATGGGCACCCAGAGTTTAGGAAGGGAACAATAAACTCCAAGTTGGTCATGGGACTGGTATGAGCCAACAAAACAGTTTATCTTTAAAATAAAAGCAAAAGAATTTAAAGTTAAAATCCGTAATGCTTTTTTTTTGAAAATTAAACTACCATAAGTCCTCCCACCGCTCACACAATGCAAACACATAATTGGAGGAGATTTCTCCTTATGATAGTCAAATATGCTTGATACGTGAAAAACCATTTGATATTATTATTAGTGCATAGTGTAGAAAACCTTTCGAAAGTATAATATTAATCTTAGCCAGCATAGGCATTTCATACTTATGCCTACTATAGCTACCATGTTCAATAGCAGGTTACCGCCACATTCCATGGCAGGTTATACAACTAAAACCGTACAGGGCGCGTATTGTTTTGTTTGGATTTCCAACAAATGGTCAGGCTAAGGAACTTCCTACTGCCACATGGGTACGCCTCTGGAGGGACGTCCCGAGAGCTTAACCAGCTCTTTGCGAACACAAGGTCGGGTTACCTTGTAACTAGGTAACTACTACACGAGCATGCCATCCCCCGGTCGTTTGCGACCTTTATCCGAGGCGTCTCTCAACCACAAAGCAATCACAAAGTAATAGATTTGCAGTGTCCACATGGGTTAAGTATCTGGGCTCCATACCATGATACCACCCTTTTCGAGAAGGGAATGACACACCCTAAAGGGAGCGACCCTCATAACCTTGCCGCATCTTTCCTGTTTCGATCATTTCCGGGGTGTGAGGTCCTGATGCAGTCTCGTCCAGAAAGCTATGCTTTATACAAAAGCCATGCTTTAATCAAAAAATGATACACAACAACATTCAGCATGCCACACTACCAAATTAGGAGTATAACACTGGTAATTATCAACTACATAACCTCTGAGCTCGTACGTCTTAGATATGGGTGTTAAGCTAAGAGAATAAATTCTCTGCCACCAAACAGAAATGTATTTGATAGAGATCAGTTTTATATTTCAAAGTGTAATGTCAGACATACAACCATACAAGTCTGTTCCGGGTTCGAACAGAACCGAAGGCACTTCGTCCAATAAAGGAAGAAGCCCTTGCAATCCGGTATTCACTATCCCGATCGGACTTCCCATCACTTAGGGTTCTCTATACCGTAGCTACTCGGTGCAGAGATAATCGATAGGTTATCCTATTGTTCTCGTAAATACCCGGTCTTCAACACCGGTCTTCAAATGCAATCCATAACGTCGTATCATTATTCGAAATGGGTTATATGACACTAGGTCCTCTTCCGACTAAACCGAATAATGAGCTCAATATTTTAAAAATATGGATATGGGATTTCAGTTAAGTCACAACTTTTAAAACCCAAAATCTTTCTTCAAATGGTTTAAACAAATTTACCATTTCAATCTTTAAACAAAAAGATTTATTTCACAAAGTTCACCTAGTTTCACAAAGATCCATTACAGGTTTCAAAACACTTCCATTGCAATTTGGATTAACTCATTCAATCTTTAAATCAAAGATTTAATAGCTTTCAAATTCGTTTCCAAAAATTCATTCACAACTTGGAAAACCGTTTCATTTCAAATTTGTAATCCCTTTAATACAAATTGGAAATTCATTTCTTATATGAAAGCTTTTATTATTTGAAAACAAATAGTTTTCATTTCGGAAAAATCCGATTTCATTTATACAAGTTAAAATCTTTAGGTTAAATTCAAATTCCCAAAACAACATTTTTAAAAATGGTTTAAAACCCATATAACTTGTATAACCCTTTTAAATCATAAATAGAATTCAATTTCAAATTTTGAATCTAAATTTAAATCAAATTATTTAAACTTGAAAACTTAATCAAGTTATTCAAAAATAACTTATATCTTTGAAATTCCTTTTTAAAAGCTTTTTATATTCAACCCAATCCATTCCCAAAACCATTTGGATTCAAAAATTCAATTTTTAAAACTATTTCAAAAATCTGTGACTTAACTAATTTCCATGTGCAATCCATGTTTGTGTGTGTATAAGTGTGGTCCAGGGGTTTTACACAATAGAAGTGCAACATCATCAATCAGCACATATTCAAATACATCAATATATTTGATAAGTGGTATAAACTATAACGCTTATCTTTCATTCACAGATCACAGGTATATATCACAGATAATAAATTACATTAAACACAACTTAAATCAAAATAGAGCATCACAATTAGGGATTTCAAACAACTCAATCATCCAATAGAATCCAAACCTCCATAAGTAAGGTCAGTTGATTGTCTGATTAATTCAAATCAGAGTAATTACTTATGAATTACTAATCCTGGTTATTAACAATAATAAATTACAAATCATTTTGATTTGTTGTTCTTTAATCATTTATTAATTAACCATTAATAATAAATTAATTAACCTTTAATTATCCATTACATTAATTAATTAACCATTGATTAATCAGATTAACAAATTATTCTTTAAGTAATTAAGTAAGTAAACCTTCAATTAATTACTTTATTAAATTAATCAAATAATTATACCTTTAATTATCTACCTAAATTAATTAAAGATAAACCTTTTTATCTTAATTCATTACTCAATTACATTATTATATTTTTAAAAACAATAAGATAATTAACCTATCACATAATCAAATAAATTTTTAAAAGCATTCATTATAAAATTAAATCTTTGAAAACTTTGTTCTAAAACTTGAATTGCTTTAGTATATTAAAACCTGGTTTAACTATCGTTTGAAAATCCTTTCATACTTTTAAAATTGATTTATACTTCATATTTAAAAACCTGAACAAAGTTTTTCTTTTTTTCTTTTTTTTAAAAAACCTGATAATTAAAAACCCGAGCAATTCACCAAAAATCCCGAGCCTACTTCACTTCTTCCTCGAGACCAAACATCTTTTTCCTGAGAAACAACCAGAGTCCTTTTTTTTCAAAGTCTGTTATAATTTGTTTTAAATTTAAAACCGATTACCCATTTAATCATTTCGTGAACATTCAACAGCAACCCCGAGCCAAACATAAGTTCCCCGAGATCAAACTCGCGACACAACCTTCTTCTTCCCCAACACTTCAACAACCCAGACTCAAGTGCACACGCATGCACATGCACCATCAACCGGCCCACCTCCGACCAACGTTGATCCTTTCGACGAGTCGTTGACGACACATGCTCCCTTCCCAAATGCCCAAAATCTCGAAAACATCCTCGAACCAAAATCGAACGACTCAAACGACCACCTGGAACGAGACGAACATCCAAAAACCCCACACATTCGCCGACTCCGATGATCTGAGTTTACGCCACTTCGTCAATCAGTTCGCCGTGATGCAAACTTCTTTTTCCCCCGGTGCGATTCCCTTAAGCGCCCCAACGACAGCACCATTTATCAAATTTCCGACCTTATCGAAACTTATGCCTAAACCCTAGAATCACGTTGCGGCGGCACCCCGATCAATGAGAAATTTTTCGAGTATTTTTCCCATAAACTTCATCACCCACATCTCCTTTGACCAAAATGACCAAGTCTAAAATCTACCCATCACCAAAATTTGCCTTATGACACAAGTTCTGTTTAACACGATTTCCTCACTCGATAACCAACTAAAAATCTTGAAACTAGGTTCTAAAATCATATTTTTCTATTGCAAATCGCCTTATAAGATCCAAATAGGAAATCGTAATTATTGGTTTTTGACTTGAGTTTAATTATTTACTGTAAATTTTTATTTTCAGAATATTTACTTAATTTAAACACTTCAATTTATTTTTAAAATCAAGTTAACACTTTTATCATCCTCTTTTATTTAGAAGGCAAGGTTTAAAATTGATTGTATATGGAGATTTGAATTAAATTTGGGGTGTGATCAATCCTGTATACATCAGAACCGGTGGGTTCACATGTGTATACAGACAACACAGGCCTTTATATTTTTGTATGTATGCATTTATGTGTATTACTAAAGTATTATCACACATCCATTATCACAGAAAAACCAACGATTCAAGTATACAGGCTCAAAATTTGTTCACCTTGATTTTTGGAAGTAGAGAACAATAGAGGTTTGAGAAGGTTGAAGAAAGATAGAGTTTTGCCTGGAATATTGAAAAACTGGAAATTGATTGAATTTGAACTTTGAAATTTCCATTTTCTATTTTGATTTGCTTTGCTTTGAATGCTTTAAACTTTCTGGGTTTGTTTCAGCTTGCCTGAACTTTGCATCTAAACTCGAATTCAGTTTGCTTTCTGATTTTGTTTTGCCTGATCTGCTGTTGTTCAGGTTTGCTTGATTTTGATACATTGCATGGTTCAGATTTATACGTCTTTGACTTTGTTTGTTTGAGATGATCATTTACTGGTTTGCATCAGATCCTTTTTCAAAAGCTTTCCGATCTATTTAATTTTCAGGTTTTGAATTTCCAGTTTGAAAACTTTGATTTTTTTTCACTTGTTTCCAAGTTTTGTTTCTGTTTTTCAGGCTGAAGATTTTCTAGTTTGATCTGATTCCAGATTTCGAATTGGAGATGAATGAAGATGCGAAGAAAATTGATATCTCAGCCTGGTTATTTTTTCCCTTTGCATGTTTTCAAATGTAATTCAAAAGAAAATAATTCCTTTGCCACTTGTCCTCTTAAACCAACACTTGTATTTTGCATGGTTAACACTTATTACTTTATGTCATTCCTTAACTTACACTTGTTAAAACAATACAAATTATGTTTATATCCTTACTTCAATTTATTTTATAAATTTTGTTTCAGACCTTGTTTTATTTTAATTTTATAAAACATGTTTTTATGTTTACTTATGCATTTTAAACTTTACACTTTCAAAATATACATTCATATCAAAGCTTTGTTTTAATAAAATTTTAATATGTATATTAGTTTACTTTAAGTGATTTCTATATTTATATTCTTTAAAGAAATATGATTTAAAAATCAAATTATACTCTAACACATATATTTTATATGTACTTGTCCCATTTTGAATCCTAATTAATGCATTTTCTTATGTATACATATCTAAAGCCTTCATTCATTCTTGTTTTAAAATTTAAATTCAAGTTATTATACTTTTAAATAAATAAACACACATATGTATATTATAGAATTTAGCTTTAATTAATTGTTTTGAAAATTATTTTTATTTAATTCAAAATATAACTTTATAACCATATTACATATGTCTCTTAAAATTAGAAAACAAATTTCTATAAAATTATATAGTTTTCAAATCCAAACTTTATTTATTTATAAGATATTAAATATAGAATTTCAAATCCACATTTAAATTTAAAAAAAAATCAATGTCCAAATAAACAAATATCCCATTTAATCTTGGAAAAATTAATTTAATTTACAATTTAAATTCATAAATTTATATCAATTACTAAATTTAATTTTACTCAAAAATCGGGATCGTTACACATATATATTATATAAAAGACAATCCTACAATTTATATATTTTCATATTAGCTACTACATATATAGCTCTTTCATAATTTATATATAGAGACAGATTACAAAACTTGCATAACAAATATATATATAAATTACTATATCTATATTTTTAAACACATATATAAATACAGTCTGTATACATATTACTTAAGCCTGTACCTATATAACAACAATTTCCATACTTATATATAAATATAATCAAACATACAGTATAATATTGTTATATGTAAAATATATGCATATAAACCAAATTTACATACTGACATATATATAGACATATATAACTAACTTCATATAGCCTAATATATACAGTAAAGCCAAATGCATAAATTTTTCTAGAAAACGAGGCTTTTAAACAACATTTCAAAAATATCTGTAAACATATATATGTATATGTATATATATATATATAACTTGCATAAGATATAAGAATATAAATTAATAAATTTTTTCATAGATCATACATATAGCAAACATATATGTACCTTTAACTTATACATATATTAACTGATAGATTGTATATATACAACTAATATAAATTTATGAACTAAAATCCAAACATATTATATAACATATAATATGCCTTATATTCTGCACCCTCATACAAAAAAACCAGATTGACGCTTTTATACATGTGTGCTACAAAACACGATTGATGCTTTTCTAAATATAATATGTATTATAAACAAAAATATATAACAGGTTAATAAATTTATAAAATCATCATAAAATATAGTTTGTAAAATTATAAATATATACAACAACTTATTGTATATATACATAGGCAGAGGAGGAGATGCCATAGAGTTGCATGTTGTGGCAAGAAGGTGGAAGAGATGAACGTGTTTGATGCATTTTAGGCGAAGCAAGGCCAAGGAGGCAGTCGAGCAAGGCTTGCAGGTGGGGTGGTGGTGCTTCGGACGTAGTGATGGGAAAAGAATGGCAGAGAGGAGAGAGGTTGGGCACGTGAGGTGCTGCTATATGGAATAGGAGAGATGTTCGGCATGGTCTGGTGGTTGTGACGTGGAGGGAGAGCGTGGGGACTTGGTGGAGAGAAGGTTTGGCTGGCCATTCGGGGTGGCGAGTGAGCATGCGGGAAAGAGGAAAGGTGGGAGGCAGAATGAAAGTGGAAAGAAAAAACAATATAATTAAAATGGTGGAGCACAGAAAAATGAAGATGAAGAATAAATGAAATAGGTCGGCGACAAGTTGTTTATCAGAAGAAGCAAAGTGGTTGAAGAGGTGGAAGGCAGTATATGTTATTATTATTATAACTTCAACCGGTTAGAAAAACGAAGAGGCAATAGGAATTAATTTTTTTGGGAATTTAAAACATATGTCGATTCGATTTCCCAGGTTGGATATACAAAAGGCAAAAGAAAGACCAAAGGTTCAAAATAACGGGTACCGATACGGTTATCTGTTTCGCAAGTTACATTGCATACCGAACACCAAAACACAAAAGTGAATATACCGCATAGATCAGCACGACGAGACGATCCAAATGACATATAGATATCAGTGCTACAATCATTCTATCAAAAGTCAATAATCGGTGCTGGAAATGCTGTTAAATGTCAGAAATAAGATAAACGGTACAATAGTAGTCCAAATTTGGAGAAACGTAATATGTCGTCTTGCTCAGAGGATGATCTACAAATTTAATGTGTAAAAATATTGAGGTTCGAAAAATATATTATTGCCATCGATTATTAACTGATTTAAATTGGAATAAAATTACACAAGAAAATAAACTTCAATATTATCAGATGAAAACTAACCATTTGCTATTTTAAAGTAGACACATTCCAAATATTAAATTTTTATTATTTAAAATTTCACAAAATTTCAATAAATTGAATAAATAAAACCACTAAAAATTTAAGGTTTGTTACATTAATTCAACATTCACTTCTTTTCTTTGATTTGTTTCAAAGAATTTTAGGGTTAAAGAAGAGAGAAAATTGATTAGAGTTTCATTATAGTAAACTATAATCTGTTATGTTTATTTTAAGGTCTAGTTTAGGCTAGATTTATAAGAGTTAGGAATGAATTTGGGGCACTGATTTGGGATAAGAATCCTTTGGTAACATCATATACGCTAATTTAATAATTCATTCTCAAGTTAAATATTTGAGTAGATTTTGGTTGTAGGACTAAATACATTAAACCTCAATGCCTTCTTAAGTAATGAGTTATATATATACATATATATACATATATACATACATACATATATACATATACATATATATATATATATATATATATATATTCAAATCTTCCTCTAAAGTTAATAATCTATGTACATTCCTACAACATCAATCAATCAATTTATATTTACTTCCTTTTACTACACTATATAAAATCTTCTCACTATTCCCAAATATGTCATTCTAATCAATTCATTGATTTATGCATATACAAACATACATTGTTAACCATTTAATCATGTATATATAATATATATATCTGTGCGTGTGCATGCGCGCATGCGTGTGTGTACATCTTCATATTGGTTAAAGTTACTTTTCATTTTCAATACTAAAATAATATCTTACTTTCTATAACACCCTTAATTTTAAATAACATTATTTACGAGGTTTAATTAGATAAATTAAATAGAATAATCTAAAGCTTAAAGCGATAAGTGGAAATTTAATAATGGTCATGCTGAACTAAACAAAATTAAGAGAATCAGTATATAGAAATGGTCTTAAAGGTTAACTAACAAGAAAATAAGGCAAGGTTATTATGGGGAATAACCATCCACAATAACCGTTAATCCCTAAACCCTTATTCCTATTTTGATTTTCTTAAGTTCAAAATTTAAGAACATAAGAAAAAGGGGAGCTCAAAGCTGGCCATAAAGTACATGATAATATGACTAAAAATTAAGCAAAAGCTAGAGAATCAAGTAAGAAGAATTAAGCAAGATCAAATCTTAAATTATCAAAAGCAAGGTGAATAATAATCAAAACCACCTGAGTTTTATTTTTAAAGAGTATTTGATATTGGGTTTTAAGTTTAAAACAATTACGATGATTTCAATAATGATATTCTTGGATCACGTAACATGTTAGATTCAAACAAGTATGTTTGATAAATGTTTTATTCGGAGCTAAAATCATATATATTGGGTTTTGAATGCTACGAGGATTTAAAATGTTACGTAAAACATTATTTTCGAGACAGGTTTAAATTTTTGTAATTATCCAAGTTATGGATAATTTATTAGGAATTTTTGAAGGAAGAAATAGATAATTTGGTTTGATTATTCATTTGGACTATTATATAAAGGATTTTGGGTCCGAAATTTACATATGTTAGATAACATATTAAAAGCGAATTGTGATGATTTTTCCTATGTAATTTACTATGGATATTAAATTATTTAAGTTGGATGACTTAGATGTCTTAATTGTTTTGTTAAAGAGAATGGCAACCTTGTAAATTAAATTTAATTAAATTTGGATAAATTCGGCAGTCTTTAGAAGATATTGGTAAAGTTTATGGAAACCAATTACATTTTTACATATAGGCAAGTTAGTTGAAAAGAATTTACTTAAAAAGGCAATAAAAACAGTTTTGCATAGATTTATTGTTTCGCCAATTCCAGTAGCAACCTTTTGATCCCATGCCTCCGACCCCAAACAAGTCAAAACCAATACACATGGTATCAATGCTTCTGTAGTGAATTGGAGAAAAGCAGAAGGTATAGAGTCAAAACCATGCATTCAAAGGGGTCGATGCCAAATAGCTTTCGAAGGTCTTTGTTTTGCTTTCCAAAAAGATCCGCTTGCCTTGCTTTTAATGAATACATTTCGAAAGGGTTGAATTATTTTTATATAGCTTTCAAAGGCGTTGCCACCTTTTTTTAAAGGATAGTTTTCGAATGAGTTGCCGCGCTTTATGTTTAAAGAGAAGTTTTTGAAAAGGTAGTTTTGAACCAAGTCAAAACCTTGTTATCGTCTTCACATCTTTTGAATAGATAGGCAAGCTTTTGTTTTATAAATATAACAAGCCACTTCCCAATGCATTCGAAAGGGCTCTAGTAGCCATTTAAACCAAAGGTTTCGAAGGTAATGGTTTCGAAAGTGTTTCGAAGCAATCCTTCCAATTGTTTTACCTAAAGACTAATGCCTTCGAAAGAATGGTTTCGAAGCAATATATTTTCCCCAAACTCTTTTACTTGAAGTTTATTGGTTTTGAAAGAGTTACTTTCACTGATAATCACATTAACCCAAAAGTTATGTTTGATATTAAACCCAATGGTTTCGAAAGAGGTACTTTCAAATGGTTTCGAAGCTATGCTTCTATAAGTTGGAAAGTGATGCTTCAGTACCTTCAAAAGGAATGTTTTGATGGTTTTGAAAGAGATGTTTTTAAAGTGTTTAAAGAGGCATATGCTAAGTGTTTTGAAAAGAAGATTTAAATGCTTTCGAAAGAGATATTCTAATGCTTTCGAAAGTAAACGCCGAAGGTGTTGAAAGCCTTAGTTTTCATAATAGAACCTAATCCCTTTTTTAAATGAAAAACCATGGAAATATAAAAGAGCTTTGAAATGGCTTATAATTTTGTAGTTTATGAAGAAATTTTCCTTGATAAAAATAATGGGTTAAAGGGATTAACCATATTTTAGGTGAAAATTATTCCAAGTATATAAAACCCTAAATGTTTGGTATTATTATGTTACCATCAGTATTTCTTTACGCTTCTTTTATAAACATATTCACTGTATAATGGACCAATAATAGTTTTTTTGGGAAAAGGACAAAATATCCGGCTAGTTTTACCAAGTAGCGAATACAAATTGAGTAACTCTTGTATAAGTAAATTACATCTAGGAGGTCAGGTTAACCAGAACATAGGATGCCCAAAGATGTTTAAAGATGTTATCACTAGACAGGTTCATAGTGAACCTATGAAAACTATGTTTGGAAAGAGTTATAGGCAGGGGCCATTAGGTTCGTAGTGATCCCATGAAAGCTATATCCGGATAAAGTTATGATGGTTATTGAAAAATAGTGATTATGACTTCCTACTGATTATTGAGAAGATAAATAGTGATTGAAAAAGTGACGAGTGTCGATACTAATCATACATTATGACTTGAGAAAGTATATTTAGTAAATCTCTAAGAAATTTAAACAAGATTTATAATAATTTATGATGGTTAAAAATTCCATGACCATCGCTATTTCTATCATATTTCTAATGACCATCACTCATCAAAATCTAATATATTATGTCAATATGTGATACTTTAAATGAGAAATTATTCGTTTTTCATTTTATTTTTAGCAATAAAAACATCCAAAGTATTCACACTTATTTAAATGTCCTCACGGTTATGCATGGGTGAATTACTTGGAATTTTTGAATATGCGCTTTCATGCCCATTTAAAACTCCTCACGGTTATGGATGCATGGAACACGTGTCAAAATTTATTATTAAATAGTCAAGTTGATTCTAATCCATTTTAAAAGTTCTTACGGTTATGCGTGGTTAAAAGATGCTTGAAATTCATTTTTTATAAAAATTAGGAATACAACTATTCACATTTAAAAGTACCAACGGTTATGCATAGTTAGTTGATATTCAAATTCCTGATATAAATATACCTCAAATAGACACTACTACATGGTTTTGCATACCGAGATCATCCCTATCACTCTAAAGTGGAATACATGTCAAATAGAGTATTTACGCTTTTTGTTTGATTTTTTATTGAAATTTAATATTTATAATCGATTGAGTATTAATGTCTATCACTTTACCTCTATTTTTCTAACAGTATTACTCTTTCGCTGATAACAAAAGAGGGAGAGAAAAGTTAAGATTTTGGCAAATAAAGGTCAATTTTTTTTTGTGTATTCCCATACAGGTTCATTTGCATATTTATATTTATTTTCATGCATATATGAAGGGGGATTTTGTTGTAGTGAGGGAGCATTCAAATAGGAGGAGAAAATAGATTTCAACAATTACCAAATACGTCTAATAAATTCAAAATCTTAAATATATGTTTAGTATCATCAAAAAGGGGAGACCGTTAAATATGCTAGCATATGATTTTTGTTTGATAATAATAAACATACATACATACATATATATATATATATATATATATTCATTTAAATGTATTTGTTATTGTACTATTTTATTTTCATATAATTAAATGACTATTTGCTGAATAAAATAAATAACGCAGAATTTAAATTCAAACCAATATTTTATTAAAATAAATATTTTATTACAATTTTGAATAGTATAAATTTGAGCTCTCACTATATATATAAAATTTTCAATTAAAATCAATTTCAATTGCATCATAATTTTTTATACAATTGTTACATACATTTTGCACCTCACTACATATCATTCATTTACCCGTATTTTATCTTCAACTCTACTCTAGACTGAATCCAGCATCTGAGTTATCAGCAAAATAAACATTGACGTAGTAAAATTGAAAAAGAAATATTTTTTGTAGTGTAAAATAAAATATGTTTTTGGAAATTTTATTTTCCTCAGTTTTTTGGGTTGTTGGTCATCATTTAATTTTGAATTCATCAAACACGAATAATTTGTGACATGCACAGTGTATCACTATACATGCCATACGGCCATGCACACCGATACAAATTTGATAAAACTATAGGGATAGGTGAGCACAAGGTCAAACCCAAGCTGAGGCAGGATTCAACTCCAGTGCAATACAAATAAATCACAAATTGTCGAGTACAAGATCTCATGCAACAAGAATCCAAAACCAAACCATGCTAACAAGTGCACAAATGTGTACATACGAGAACAAACTCGATAGTGGAGTCATGAAACAACTTCATCAAATATAGTCTGCTGCAAAGAAACATGTTAGCCAAAATAAAATGCACAAACCATCAGGTCAACATAGCAAAGAAATTTCATCAGACTTCAAAATGAAAAAAATATAAAAACTGCCTCATTATACGTACAAAACATACGTTTCAATATAACATAGCAGAGAAATGGCATGTATGAAGACCAAAAGTGAAGCAGAAGGTAAACAACACAATGTAAATAACTTAGGTGTTCAGATTCAAGAGATCAGAACAAATGAACCTGACAACATGAACGCACTGACAAAATGCCTCAACAACAAATAGCAACAAAAATGGAGCATGCATGTACTTCAATGGTGAACTTAATTGAACCAGATTTGTATGCTATACATGAAACATGTGAAGACTCCAAGAGGATACAAGTACACTCAACCATAATCAATGTCTATTTCAACACAACAGTGAACAAATTCAACTCGAGCTAGCATATCAGAGTGCAACATTGATGTTAGAGAATCACTAGTAGCAATATGAGATACAACGGAAGAAGTTCAATATACTAGCAAGTCTACAACTTCAAGTAAACTACATGGTGCAACAAACGTATATATAGACACACACACTATGCACATGAATCAAATGGCCAAGACAAAATGCAAGACAGAAGGCAACAGAGATCAGTACAGCAAGGATAGACTTGAATACACATGAAGACATCAGGAACCAAACATATGCACCAAATCTCTAGTGAACCAAGCAAGCCAATGAAGCAAAGTGCACTTACATATATGAAAACAATGCAGACAAGCTACATGAAGGGGAAACAATTCGATAAGTCATGGAAGGTAACCAGTAGGTAAAACGCAGATGAACAAATCAATGTTAAAGTGAATTCAAACCGAACAAATCAAGTTAAAATGCCAAAGAATCAAAGCCGTGGTGACCAAGGCAGAATCGAATAAGTAAATATTATAATAAATTCAAAGTGGTCGAAGTCAAACTAGAAGAGAACGGAGCCAAATCCATAGCAAACTCAAGCCGTGATAATCAAGCAAACGAATATACGAATTGAACTATTCTAATCAAATTATATCCACTCAACCAAAATCAAATAATAGACAAAAATTATCAGATGAATTCATTCGATCGAAAATTTAAGGAATTAAACCCTATAAATATCAGCAACATCATCGTCATTAAATTCAATCGAGTTCAAGCATATCAATGAGAGTAATACAAGAAATGATATACCAATTCAAATCGAACTCGACAAATTGAAGCATCCATTCGCAAATCAACGAGAAGATCGATCGACAAAGTAATCAATACGAGAATATCAATTCAATCGATCAACAATCAATCGGCTAGTTGAATTCCAGAAACCCTAATTGTTGAATGAGGAACAAGGCAGTAATTTTTACAAAGAAGAAAGCATCGGCCTAACATAAGCAATAAGGAGAAGACGTCTACTTTATTTTTTGAGTGATAATTTTAGTTTGGCGGCTTATATATTATATTGGGCTGATTTTTAAATTAGGGTTTTTGTGATATCCTGGAATTTTTGGCAATATCAATTTAATAATCTTTATTTAAAATTAAATTGATTTGATAATATTGATTAATAAAATTTGAATTGGTTTAATAATCCTCTTTAATAAATATTTAACTGGTGAATTTTATCTTTTAAAAGTTAAATAAAATGATTTCTATTTATAATGTATATATATTTTTGTATACATTGTAAATAGAAATGTTGGTTTGAATTAAATAAATAAAGTTTTGTTTTCAAATTCTAATAATATATTTAATAATTTGGAAATTATGATATAAATTAATATTAAGCTTTTCAAAGTTATTTAATTAATAACTCTGTGGTTTGTAAATACTTAAGATAAATGTTATTGCTTAAAATTTTATCTTAGCATAATTTTTAAATTTAAATAAAAGGTTTGTTATATTTCTTTTTAAATATTACTTGATATATATATATATATATATATGATTTGAAAAAGAGTTTAAAATACAATATAGCATATGGTCTTAATTCATTTAATAATAGAACTGATTTCTAATCTCTTTTATTAATCATTTAAAATTGTTAAATTTGTTATTTTCAAACAATAATCATAATACTTAGCTTTTATAAACATAAATAGATTTTATAGAAATAGGATTGTTATTTTTAAATTTAATAAGTAATTATATATGTATGAATATAACTTGATTCTTAAATTTTATTCTTATAACCTAACTTGAATTTGAATTTAAAGTTTTAAAATTCAACGTATAGGTTTTATATTTGTTTGGATATTAAAATATTTATATAAACTTTTATTTATACATATAATTGGTTTTTATTTCTTTTAAAATTATTTATACATATATAAATACTAATTAACTAATTCATTAAGCTTGATTTTGTATTAATCTTTCATTAACATTTAAAATATAACTAATTAAATTATGAGACATGTGCTAACATATTAAATAATCAAACAACATGTGTTAATATATTAAGTTATCTAAATACATGTGTTAATTTATGAATTAAACAACATGACAAGTGTTAAACTTTAAAACAAGTGGCATTTTTAGATTATTTTTTTTATATTTTTATTTAATGATTTTCAGCCTATAAATACATATGCTTCTCATCTTCTTGTTTTTCTTTTCTCTGTTTAACTCAAAAGCCAAGAAGTAAACTAAAAAAAAAGGAAAACAATTTCTCAAAGAAAAAATCAGTGAACAAGAGCCACCTCAAAAACAAAATCTGAAAACAATAAGATCTGTAATTCACTCCTCAAATAAAAATTGCAAACCAAGAGCCTGTAACAAGATTTTCAAAATGCAACCTGCAAACATTTTAAAAACCTGTAATTACATCAATTCAACAACCTGGAATTTGGCTGGAGTAAGTTCAAGATCCTGTAACATCATTTAACAAGCATGCAACTGCTGTTTTCAGAAGCAAAAGACAGAGGAGCAACTCATATTTTTAAAGTTTTCTCCGTCAAAAGTTTTTTTTTTTAAAATAAAGGAAATGTGCTCTGTGCTTCTGTTTCAGGTGAGTAACATAACACTTTAAAAAAAGAATTAAGTTGAATCTGGTTGCTTGATTTTTCTTTGGAAATTAAGTAGTTTTGTATGGGTGTATTTGATTAAATTCTCTATGTATATACATGAATGTATGAACGCATGCTTACTGTGGTGATTAATTCTTGCCTGTTCTTAGTTACCAGGTTTAAGTTCTGATCAAAAGTCATGATCTCATAATCTAATCCATGTTAAGGCTTAAATTTTCAAATGAAAAGTGTTTGTTGTCTCATAGATTAAAGGCTTAAATTTTATTTAAGTTAATTAAATTGGTATTGACTCTGGAATCGAGAATAACAGTGCAAAACCTTATACAAGTAAAAATTCAAATATCCTTATTTCTTGATTCAGGAATATAAGTTGATTACCTAAACTAAAACATGATTTTTAAGAATAAAATCATAATTTTTAATTTAGTTTTGGACATGCATTTCTGAGTTGAACAGAAATTGAAGATTCGGTAGTTTCTGGTGATCTAGTTGATAGGGTAGGTCATGATCTTCTCTGGTGGTAGAGGAGTGATAGGAGAGTGTGTGAAAAATGGCCGATGGATGTGCATGTCACAGTGGAGGCGGCGGTGATCAGAAATTGATTTGAACCCTAGTTTTAATCATGTTAGGAAATTTGATCATCAAGTCTCTATGATTGATCGAGTGCGATGGGGCTTTAAGAGATGGTAGCTGGGTCGATGACGAGGGCATGGTCGGAGCTGCAGCATTTACGGTGGTCGAAGGACAGTGGTTGTGGCATTGACAGTTTTAGGTTTGAGGTGGTTCTGTATTCCAGGTTTGGGTGTTGAGTCTCGATTTTGAATTCGAGTGGATGTTGAAGTTATAATGGTCGAGTTCGAGTTCGAAGTTGATCATGGATGTTGGGAAGCATAGGCGATGGTCGGAGCCTCGCCGTGGATGATGCAGGGTGCACGGTGCATTGGTGTACCTGTTGAAGCCTGGGTTGAAGGGGAGAGCGTTACTCGTGTATTGCTCGAGTAATTTGAGTATTATACCCGAAGTCAAGTGAGGTATGACTAGAAGAAATTAGAATGGGCTCGAGTAAGTTTCAGGTTTTAGAAACCTGAAAGTGTTCAGTTTTGAATTTAAACTAAATAAAAAAAAAGAAGCAAAGCAAGTATTAACAAAAGTTTTGAAACAAGTTTAATCTGAATTCAAATGAGTTTGAATTCTAGTTTTTAAAATAAATAAGTTTATAAAAATGAAATGTTTTTTTAACAACTAAAAATTTGATAAGGAATTTTATAAAGAGGTTTAAAATCTGAAAATATGATTTAAACAGGATTTTAAATTTAAGTTTAAATATGAATTCAAAGCTTCGTTTGAATTCTACTTTGAAATAAATAAAGATTTTGGATTTAAATGTTTTAAAACAACTTTGAATGTTCTAAATATGGTTTGAAAGTTGAAAATTAATTTGTTTTAAATTTCTTTAGAAATTCTTTCATAGATAAGTATTTCTTTAACATGTAATTAAAAGGTTTTTGAATTGTTTTAAAAACTTTGTTAAAGTTAAAAGTTGTTTTCATTATAAATCTTGAATTTAAAATGGAATTTAAAGGTAAATTTAAAAGCAAATTGTTTTTAAAATACTTTGTTAATAATAATTAAATCATGAATAAGATTAAGGTTTATCTTAAAGTTAGCTAGGACTTAATGATCATAATTCATTAAATTATTTAGATAATTAAGATGGATAATTAATTAATTTAATTAATTAATTAATGATTTAGGTTAGTTAATTAAGTATTTAACGGTTTTATTTAATTAATCGTGGAACTAAGTAAGTTAATTAAGAATTAATTGATTTGCAATTAAGAAATCATTAATTAGATAAGATTTGATTTGAAATTAATGATTTGAAATTTATTAATCAAGTAAATTAAAATTAATTAAGTTATAGATTAACATAATTAATGGGTTTTATAGATAATTAATTTGTAATTAAGAATGATTAATCTCAGTTAATTACTTTAGAGAAGTAATTAAAGATTTGTTAATGGTTAATGAAGGTCATTAACTTAGGTTTATTTAATAATTAATTAATATGATTAATTGGATTAATTAAAGATAATCATTTGAGAATTGTTTAAGTAATTACTTAATGAAAGTAATTAAGAAATTAATTACAAATTGTAATTAATTAAGTTTATTTTGATTAGTTTATGTTAATTAATTAAGTTTAATTAATTTAAGATAATCACTGGATAATTTAAGAAGTAATTACTCAATGTAATTAATGAAGAATAATTACTTAGTGAAGTAATTAAGAAAAATAATTACTGGATGTAATTAAATTGAAGGATAATTAGGAATGAAGGAGTTTTTGGAAATTAATTACTTTGTGTAATTAATATGTAATTAACATGAAGAATAATTACTTAGTAAAAGTAATTAATAATTAATTACTTAGTGTAATTAATTAAGAATTGATTAATAAAATTATTTGAAGATAATTAAGAGATGTAATTAATTAAGGATAATTAATTACTTAATGAGATTAATATAGGGTGATTAATAAATATAATTAACTAAATATTAATTATTAAAGATAATTAATTAATAAGTGATTAATTTATCTAATGAAGTAATTAAAGGTAGTTAATTACTGAATGTGATTTATCATGAGTGATTAATCAATATGGTTTAATTGATGATTAATTTCTTAATGTAATTAATTTAAATAGGGTAATTATAAATAAAAATAATTAGGGATCATTAATTTATATAATTAATGATGTAATTAAGGATTGATTAATTAAGATTAATGAATCAATAATAAGTGATCAATGAAGGAATTAATTAATGTAATTAATTAAGGATTAATGTAATTAATTATAGTTAATTAATTAATGAAGTAATTATAGGTTAATTATTGAATTTGGTTTAGAATAATTAATTTGTGAAATTAATTAGAAGCTAATTACTTGAGTGTAATTAAATAATAATTAATCAAGGGTGATTAATTAAGGTGATTTATTATAGGGTAATTAATTAGTTGATTTGTAATAAATTAACGATTATGTAAGAAAAATTTATATGGATGAAGTAATTAATTTAATTTATTTTAAATTAATTAGAGATGAAGTAATTAATTTAATTCATTTTAAATTAATTATAGAATGGTGATTAATAAGTCATTTCTTATGAATGTTGATTGATATTGATTGCCCTGAATAGTTGAGATCTCAGATATGAGATAAGTGAGGTTGTGTGATATGGATGCTTTGGTTGCATTGTGATGATAATATGAATTTTCTGTTTATGATGATAAATGTTGATTATCTATTGTGATATTGTGAGTTATCTATGTGTGTGCATATAGATAATATTGAATTGAGTTGTTTTAACTTTAAAACAACTTGGACCTAAAAGATGGCGTTTTGGATTTCGATGAGACAGGGATCGGGTTTCCATATTTGGATATCCGAAAACCACGTCGATCCAAATTAACGATAGGTCATGAATCTCAAGTGAAGATGAAGATTCAGAGTGCAAGGGTTATCTTCGTTAACTCTGAGGGTGATTCCAAAATGAGTGTAATGAGATACTGCCTTCGGTTTCGTTCGAACCCGGAACGAACTTGTATGGATTGGATGCTTTCAGAACATCGTCATATGGACGATGAGCATTCTAAGAGATGTGTTCTCTAAAGGTAATCGTAGCCTCAAGCCTCATCAACCGGGAATGGCTAAAACATGGGAGGTGCAGCAAGGCTAAGTGGGTCATGCCCAAGTAGGACGAGATTTACCCCTGTCTAGAAGTCCCTTTATATTCGGCTGTGTGGGGCAGTTGATTGCAACAACTGCCAGAATTGTCTTGTTCGGAACTGTTCAGTAAGGAATGGTTCCGGCTTTGTGTTGCAGGGGATTGGGAGTAATCCTTGGTACGGTGATCTAGGCCACGTACTGTGACGGGCGGTACCCCAGTAGCCCTGCCATTGTATGGAATCCAAAATCCAATAAGTGCCAACGGTTTTGATTGTATCACCCACTTTTGTGGCTAGTAGTTAGAATTTAATCATGTAACAATTTCGGCTATTTCTTATTTATTTGAAAACCCTAGACACAATTATAATATCATCGGATTTCCTATCAAATGTTTTGGTTAGCGTAAGGTAAAAACTTTTCCTTGTTTATGTGTGGGAAGTCTTACGTGATACCTCTGTTTTCAAAAGATTTTTAAAGTTAAGCTACTTTAACATGTTACTCACACCAGACCCATGTCTGACCCGGAGTTTATCTTCTGTTTTCTTAAACTCTTGGGTACTCAAATTTTTACGAGTAGCAAAGGGATTCAGGTTAGCTTTGACGAATTGTGGAGGGGCAATGGAGCAGGAGGCTTCAGTGTTGTAGATATATAGTTTCCGATGTGTGTGTTCTCCGTGTTGGTACCTCTTTGTTGAGTTGTATTGAGTTGTAACAACTAGACAGGTGTTTATAACTATCTAGTATGCTGTGTGACTCTGATAGATGTTGTATATTATGTAATACTTATGTTATTAATATAATTTATTTGTTCCGCTATTGAGATTCTGGTATTGTTTCTTCTTTCTCTTCTTTCTTTTCTCTTTTCTATCCCTTTCTTTCTTGAAGATGATACGACTTTCTGTGGAGAAAAAGTCGGGTTGTCACCGTTGGTATCAGAGCGCTAGGTTGAGTGAATACATAGGCTTTGGAGTGTTTTCTTTCTTGAGAGAGCGTATTTGTATGTGTATGTATATATATATATATCTACCTATTTGTTGGGTTACCTGTTCGGGTTTTTCCAATATTAAATATAAAGGTAGATAAGGTAGTGGTGTGTAAAATGCGACTACCATTGGTTGGAGTTTGAACGTTTGAGGTTGGAAGTGTATCTGTTGAGACTGTAGACCTAATACCGTCTCGAGTAAGCTTTGTAGTAATGTAAGGATTTCATCGGTCACTGAAGGTAACCTGTAAAGGTTCGGAGTACATCTTTGAAGTTGTTTGAGTAGAGTTTGGATCTGTCGGTTAGATAGAAGCAAGTGATGGTATCTTAATACCTCAGGAAGTAGTAGCTGCGTGATGAGATGCAGTAATTATGGATGTTTCCAGGGATATTTCTTTGAAACAAGTTTAAGGAAGTAGGTCTGCTTCAGTGTAGTGGCTGAGTTCAGCAGGGTGTTTCTGTTTGGTTTGAAGTCCGAGTTTCTCGAAGAGTTTTGGATTAGGAATTCTTATGTACTTGTGTCAGCAATGCAGCTCGGAGTGTTCTGTGGGTCGGCAAAAGGTCTTCTGGCTTAATAGTGTCTGAGAGATGGAGTTCAGAAGCAGTAGAGTGGATCCATTTCTTCGATGGATGAGCAAGACCATCATAAGCTGTTCTGATTGGTAAAGAGAGGACAGTTTTATTTGGATGTTAGTATGGATTGATCGCAAAAGTGACTTGCGATAGTTGAGTTTTTTCTTGGGTTATCTCTTGCTTGAGGCATCTAAAGATTTAGTTTCGACCAGGATTCCAAGAGTGGTACCAGTGGTTCGACTCGTTGATGGTTGGTTCCTTGAGATGGAGTTTGGTGAAGCAGCTCAGGATTGGAGGAACTTCTGAGTTTTCTCTTGGTTATCAGAGATCTTATGGGTTGTGTTGTCCAGTTTGTGCTTGTGTTCATCATCAGCATTTTCAGCTACTCCATATCAGAGTGGTGCAGCGGAAGCAGTTTGGGAGTGCATCTGCTTTTCTCTTCCGGATAGGAGAAGTTTATTTTCTTATGGTGATTGTGAGTGGAGTTTGTTCTTGATCTCGGTTGATCTTGGACGATCATTCTGGTGGATTGGGTTTGGTCCAGTTATTTATTGAGACATCAGCGAGGATTGAGCTGATCAGGTAGGAAGTAGGCAGCCCAGGATCATCTGAAGAATTTTGGTGGATCAGAATTGGAGATCTGATTTTGGATAAGTTTTCTCCAGTTTTAGGAGCTATAAATTTTGGTGAGTTTGGTAAGCTAGCTCCGAGGTGTTTTGGATCTCTTCTGTGTTCTGTTATGAATAAGTGTTTGGTCTTCTGGATTGAATTACCAGTTTGGACAACTGGAATTCGATGTGTTTCACGTATCTCTGAGGGAGTGCGTGTATGATCTATCTCTGGTTGTGGAATCAGCTGCTCTGGGAGATTTGGTTGTTGAGTCAGACTTGTCTGAAGTCTGATATCTTGTTTAGTTGTAGATCTAGATGAGTAGGGGCTCTATAGCTTAGCAGTGTTGATTGTTTGGATTCTGTAGAGTGAGTATCCCGGTGTTTATACTTGGGAAAATCGAGAAAATTCCATTTAGAATTTTTGTCTGGATATTTAAATTTATTTTTTTGGGTGAATTGGTTGCTATGGTTGTTAGCACATGGTTGATAATATATGCTTGTGTTTTAAATTTAAATCTTTAAATAGATTATTAAATTACCTTTGTTTTAAATTTCGGGGACGAAATTCTTTTAAGGGGGAAGGAATGTGATATCCCGGAATATTTGGCAATATCAATTTAATAATCTTTATTTAAAATTAAATTGATTTGATAATATTGATTAATAAAATTTGAATTGGTTTAATAATCCTCTTTAATAAATATTTAATTGGTGAATTTTATCTTTTAAAAGTTAAGTAAAATGATTTCTATTTATAATGTATATATATTTATATATATTGTAAATAGAAATATTGGTTTGAATTAAATAAATAAAGTTTTGTTTTCAAATTGTAATAATATATTTAATAATTTGGAAATTATGATTTAAATTAATATTAAGCTTTTCAAAGTTATTTCATTAATAACTCTATGGTTTGTAAATACTTAAGATAAATGTTATTGTTTAAAATTTTATCTTAGCTTAATTTTTAAATTTAAATAAAAGGTTTGTTATATTTATTTTCAAATATTAATTGATATATATATATATATATATATGATTTGAAAAAGAAGTTTAAAATACAATATAGCATATGGTCTTAATTCATTTAATAATAAAAGTGATTTATAATCTCTTTTATTAATCATTTAAAATTGTTAAATTTGTTATTTTCAAATGATAATCATAATACTTAGCTTTTATAAACATAAATAGATTTTATAGAAATTGGACTGTTATTTTTTAATTTAATAAGTAGTTATATATGTATGAATATAACTTGATTCTTAAATTTTATTTTTATAACCTAACTTGAATTTGAATTTAAAGTTTTACAATTCAACGTATAGGTTTTATATTTGTTTGGATATTAAAATATTTATATAAACTTTTATTTATAAACATAATTGGTTTTTATTTCTTTTAAAATTATTTATACATATATAAATACTAATTAACTAATTCATTAAGCTTGATTTTGTATTAATCTTTCATTAACATTTAAAATATAACTAATTAAATTATGAGACATGTGTTAACATATTAAATAATCAAACAACATGTGTTAATATATTAAGTTATCTAAATACATGTGTTAATTTATGAATTAAACAACATGACAAGTGTTAAACTTTAAAACAAGTGGCATTTTTAGATTAATTTTTTTAATATTTTTATTTAATGATTTTCAGCCTCTAAATACATATGCTTCTCATCTTCTTGTTTTTCTTTTCTCTTTTTAACTCAAAAGCCAAGAAGTAAACTAAAAAAAAGGAAAACAATCTCTCAAAGCAAAAATCAGTGAATAAGAGCCACCTCAAAAACAAAATCTGAAAGCAATAAGATCTGTAATTCACTCCTCAAATAAAAATTGCAAATCAAGAGCCTGTAACAAGATTTTCAAAATACAACCTGCAAAGCATTTTAAAAACCTGTAATTACATTAATTCAACAACCTGGAATTTGGCTGGAGTAAGTTCAAGATCCTGTAACATCATTTAACAAGCATGCAACTGCTGTTTTCAGAAGCAAAAGACGGAGGAGCAACTCGGATTTTTAAAGTTTTCTCTGTCAAAAGTTTTTTTTCAGAATAAAGGAAAGGTGCTCTATGCTTCTGTTTCAGGTGAGTAACATAACACTTTAAAAAAAAGATTTAAGTTGAATTTGGTTGCTTGATTTTTCTCAGGAAATTAAGTAGTTTTGTATGGATGTATTTGATTAAATTCTCTGTGTATATACATGAATGTATGAATGCATGCTTACTGTGGTGATTTATTCTTGCCTGTTCTTAGTTACCAGGTTTTAGTTCTGATCAAAAGTCATGATCTCATAATATAATCCATGTTAAGGCTTAAATTTTCAAATGAAATGTGTTAGTTGTCTCATAGATTAAAGGCTTAAATTTTATTTAAGTTTAATAATTTGGTATTGACTCTGGAATCGAGAATAACAGTGCAAAACTTTATACAAGTAAAAATTCAAATATCTTGATTTCTTGATTCAGGAATATAAGTTGATTACCTAAACTAAAACATGATTTTTAAGACTAAAATCATAATTTTTAATTTAGTTTTGGACATGCATTTATGAGCTGAACAGAAATTGAAGATTCAGTAGTTTCTTGTGATCTAGTTGATAGGGTAGGTCAGGATCTTCTCTGGTGGTAGAGGAGTGATAAGATAGTGTGTGAAAAATGGCCGATGGATGTGCAAGTCACAGTGGAGGCGGCGGTGATCAGAAATTGATTTGAACCCTAGTTTTAATATGTTAGGAAATTTGATCATCTCAGTCCCTATGATTGATCGGGTGCGATGGGGCTTTGAGAGATGGTAGCTGGGTCGATGACGAGGGCATGGTTAGAGCTGCAGCATTTACGGTGGTCGGAGGACAGTGGTTGCGGCGTTGACAGGTTTGGGTTTGAGGTGGTTCTGTGTTCCAGGTTTGGGTGTTGAGTCTCGATTTTGAATTCGAGTGGATAATGAAGTTCTAATGGTCGAATTCGAGGTTGATCGTGGATGTGTGGGAAGCGTAGGCGATGGTCAGAGCCTCGCCGTGGATGGTGCAGGGTGCACGGTGCATTGGTCTACCTGCTGAAGCCTGGGTTGAAGGGGAGAGTGTTACTCGTGTATTGCTCGAGTAATTTGAGTATTATACCCGAAGTCAAGTGAGATATGACTCGAAGAAATTAGAATGGGCTCGAGTAAGTTTTGATTTCAGGGTTTAGAAACCTGACAGTGTTCAGTTTTGAATTTAAACTAAAAAAAAAAGCAAAGCAAGTTTTAAACAAAAGTTTTGAAACAAGTTTAATCTGAATTCAAATGAGTATGAATTCTAGTTTTTAAAATAAATAAGTTTATAAAAACGAAATGTTTTTTTAACAAATAAAATTTGATAAGGAATTTTATAAAGAGGTTTAAAATCTGAAAATAAGATTTAAACAGGATTTTTAATTTAAGTTTAAATCTGAATTCAAAGCTTAGTTTGAATTCTTGTTTGAAATAAATAAAGATTTTGGATTTAAATGTTTTAAAACAACTTTGAATGTTTTAAATATGGATTGAAAGTTGAAAATGAATTTGGTTTAAATTTCTTTAAAAATTCTTTCATAGATAAGCATTTCTTTAACATGTAATTAAAAGGTTGTTGAATTGTTTTAAAAACTTTGTTAAAGTTAAAAATTGTTTTCTTTTTAAATCTTTAATTTAAAATGGAATTTAAAGGTAAATTTAAAAGCAAATTGTTTTGAAATACTTTGTTAATAATAATTAAATCATGAATAAGATTAAGGTTTATCTTAAAGTTAATTAGGACTTAATGATTATAATTCATTAAATTATTATGATAATTAAGATGGATAATTAATTAATTTAATTAATTAATGATTTGGGTTAATTAATTAAGTATTAAGGGTTTTATTTAATTAATTGAAGAATTAAGTGAGTTAATTAAGAATTAATCGATTTGTAATTAAGAAATCATTAATTAGATAAGATTTGATTTTAAATTAATGATTTGAAATTTATTAATCAAGTAATTAAAAATTAATTAAGTTATAGATTGACACTTGATTAATTGAATAATTAGATATTAATTAATGGGTTTTATAGATAAATTAATTTGTAATTAAGAATGATTAATCTCAGCTAATTACTTTAGGGAAGTAATTAAAGATTTGTTAATGAAGGTCATTAACTTAGGATTATTTAATAATTAATTAATGTGATTAATTTTAATGATTAATTTAAAGATAATCAATTGAGAATTGTTTAAGTAATTACTTAATGAAAGTAATTAAGAAATTAATTACTAATTGTAATTAATTAAGTTTATTTTGATTAGTTTAAGCTAATTAATTAAGTTTAATTAATTTAAGATAATCACTGGATAATTTATGAAGTAATTACTCAATGTAATTAATGAAGAATAATTACTTAGTGAAGTAATTAAGAAAAATAATTACTGGATGTAATTAAATTGAAGGATAATTAGGAATGGAAGAGTTTTTGGAAATTAATTACTTTGTGTAATTAATATGTAATTAATATGAAGAATAATTACTTAGTAAAAGTAATTAATAATTAATTACTTAGTGTAATTAATTAAGAATTGAATAATAAAATTACTTGAAGATAATTAAGAGATGTAATTTATTAAGGATAATTAATTACTTAATGAGATTAATATAAGGTGGTTAATAAATATAATTAACTAAAGATTAATTATTAAAGATAATTAATTAAGAAGTGATTAATTTATCTAATGAAGTAATTAAAGGTAGTTAATTACTGAATGTGATTTATCAAGAGTGATTAACCAATATGGTTTAATTGATGATTAATTTCTTAATGTAATTAATTTAAATAGGGCAATTATAAATAAAAATAATTAGGGATCATTAATTTATATAATTAATGATGTAATTAAGGATTTATTAATTAATATTAATTAATCAATAATAAGTGATCAATGAAGGAATTAATTAATGTAATTAATTAAGGATTAATGTAATTAATTATAGTTAATTAATTAATGAGGTAATTATAGGTTAATTACTGAATTTGGTTTAGAATAATTAATTTGTGAAATTAATTAGAAGCTAATTACTTGAGTGTAATTAAAGAATAATTAATCAAGGGTGACTAATTAAGGTGATTTATTAGAGGGTAATTAATTAGTTGATTCGTAATTAATTAACGGTTATGTAAGCAAGATTTATATGGATGAAGTAATTAATTTAATTTATTTTAAATTAATTAGAGATGAAGTAATTAATTTAATTCATTTTAAATTAATTATAGAATGGTGATTAATAAGTCATTGCTTATGAATGTTGATTGATATTGATTGCCCTGAATAGTTGAGATCTCAGATATGAGATAAGTGAGGTTGTGTGATATGGATGCTTTGGTTGCATTGTGATGATAATATGAATTATCTGTTTATGATGATAAATTTTGATTATCTATTGTGATATTGTGAGTTATTATCTGTGTGTATATTGATAATATTGAATTGAATTGTTTTAACTTTAAAACAACTTGGTCCTAAAAGATGGCGTTTTGGATTTCGATTAGACCGGGATAGGGTTTCCATATTTGGATATCCGAAAACCATGTCGATCCAAATTAACGATAGGTCGTGAATCTCAAATGTAGATGAAGATTCAGAGTGCAAGGGTTATCGTCGTTAACTCTGAGGGTGATTCCAAAATGAGTGTAACGAGATAATGCCTTCGGTTTCGTTCGAACCCGAAACGAACTTGTATGGATTGAATGCTTTCAGAACATCGTCAGGTGGACGATGAGCATTCTAAGAGATGTGTTCTCTAAAGCTAATCGTAGCCTCAAGCCTCATCAACCGGGAATGGCTAAAACAGGGGAGGTGCAGCAAGGCTAAGTGGGTCATGCCCAAGTAGGACGAGATTTACCCCTGTCTACAAGTCCCTTTATATTCGGCTGTGTGGGGCAGTTGATTGCAACAACTGCCAGGGTTGTCTTGTTCGGAACTGTTCAGTAAGGAATGGTTCCGGCTTTGTGTTACAGGGGATTGGGAGTAATCCTCGGTACGGTGATCTAGGCCACATACTGTGACGAGCGGTACCCCACTAGCCCTGCTATTGTATGGAATCCAAAATCCAATAAGTGCCAATGGTTTTGATTGTATTACCCACTTTTGTGGCTAGTAGCTGGAATTTAATCATGTAATAATTTCGGCTATTTCTTATTTATTTGAAAACCCTAGACACAATTATAATATCATCGGATTTCCTATCAAATGTTTTGGTTAGCGTAAGGTAAAAACTTTTTCATGTTTATGTGTGGGAAGTCTTATGTGATACCTTTGTTTTCAAAAGATTTTTAAAGTTAAGCAACTTTAACCTGTTACTCACACCAGACCCATGTCTGACCCGGAGTTTATCTTCTGTTTTCTTAAACTCTTGGATACTCAAATTTTTACGAGTAGCCAAGGGATTCAGGTTAGCTTCGACGTTTTGTGGAGGAGCAATGGAGCAGGAGGCTTTTACATTGTAGATATATAGTTTCCGCTGTGTGTGTTCTCTGTGTTGGTACCTCTTTGTTGAGTTGTATTGAGTTGTAATGACTAGACAGGTGTTTATAACTGTCTAGTATGTGATGTATATGCCGTGTGATTCTGATAGATGTTGTATATTATGTAATACTTATGTTATTAATATAATTTATTCGTTCCGCTGTTGAGATTCTGGTATTGTTTCTTCTTTCTCTTCTTTCTTTTCTCTTTTCTATCCCTTTCTTTCTTAAAGATGATACGACGTTCTGTGGAGAAAAATTCGGGTCGTCACCGTTTTGCTTTTGTATTTGCCTTTTATTTTGTAATTTACTTTTAAACTTTTGTAATTGTCTAGTCGGGTGACTAGGGGACGAACTACGGTGGTGTAATTCGAGAATTCGCAACTCATGGCTGAGTTGTGGTAGTGTTTTGAGCGTAGAGTTAGGTTATTCGATAGCAAGTGTCGCGAGTTTACATATGTAAGCATCCAACTACTTAATTTCTAGTAGAAACCTTGGGGGCAGCACGTAGGTAGGGTTTTGCCGTAGTTGGGTAAATCTGTGTTGCTCTGTTTCTGCTTTTATCATTCTGCTAATATCTATGTTGCAATTATTTTTTATATTTCTGCATTAAATTTTTATAATTATTTGTATCACCCTATTCACCCCCTCTAGGGTGAAATCGATCCTATAATCAAAGCATGGATTTATACGAAAAGTATGGCTTTGTCTAAGTTCAGCGTAACCTCACTCCCAATCCTTACCTCTCGGAAATGATATGGGAACTATGTTATATATTTCAGGCTTAGTATGACAAGAGTGGCATATGATCCCTTAAAATATGATCTAGGTCACTAAGGTGTCCCAACGGGACCCTTATTGTATGGTATATGCGCATGTGAGTCCTTCCATAAGAACCCACCGTATATCAAGAAGTGTGGAAATATGAGGAATAGTGGTGTGTGAGTCCTTACACAAAAAACCATCGGGTTTCGGTGGCTATGTGTGGTTATCGAGGTTCCTTATCATGTTGGAAATCCAATTCCAATACAAGATTTACAGTTTCGATTGTAGTTCCAAAATAGCTGTAATGACATGTAAACATGCCTTAGACTTAGTCCAGGACCTTATTTGAATAAGTTTAATTTAAAAATGTTTTCCATACGAGTGTTATTAAGATAATATCAAAATATTTTAGTAATAAAAGTGTTTTGGTTATCATAAGGTAAAGACCCATCCATATTTATGTATGTGTTTCAAGGGTTTTTATTAAATCATCATGAGCTATACATTTAAAATTTTCAAGTATCTAATGCTGGTTTATCGTGTATGATCAGGTATTTTTAATACTTAGGTCAGTTTCGAGTAGTTTCAGGATTAGTGGAAGATGCTTGGAGTTTCCACCGGAGAGCTGAAGATCTTCATCATCGTATGGACGTATTTTATTATCCTCTGTATCTATTGCACTTGTTTTTTAGCATTTGTAAGGGCAGGTGTTATAACTGTCTAGATTGAATCTAGGTTAGACTTTGATATATGTTTTAAAATTTTCCAATGTAAAGATTATTGTTGAAATAATATAAGTTATTCCATTCATGTTTCTACTCTTAATGATCCGCTTGTTCATGCAATTTGAGTTGGACAAGTGTGGTTTATTGTCGATTCAAAGGGTAAGAAAAAAAGGGTCGTTACAATCTACTAATAACTTTCTCAAATCATAGCTTTCATGGGCATAGTATGAACCTTTTGGTTTCTCCAATAGCTTCTTTCATGTCATAGTTTTCGTAGAATCGCGTTGAACTTTTTGATTTATTCCATAACTCCTCACATATCATAGTTTTCATGGGATCACTATGAACCTAATTATCTCTTTCAATAACTTATTGGACATAGTTTTCATGGGATCACTAATAAACTATTGGACCCTTCCAATAACTATTTCAATATATAATTTCCATGTGCTTACTAAGAACCTGTCTATGCTAATAATCCTTTGATCAGTCTTTGGGCATCCTATATTTTGGTCTGTCTGACCTCTTGGATGTAGTTCTATTCTCATGGGAGTTAAATCATTCCATGTTCACTACTAGGTCAACCTAGCTGGTTATTCTGCCCTTAATACCTCAAAAGTAGTTTCATAACTCTTTCATATCCTTATGATCAGTTTCAAATGAAACATGGTTAATACCTTTAATCTATTATTTTTAGCAAGGAAAGCTTCTTTAAAGCACCAAAGCTAAATGCCATTTCAAATATCTTTCATATTGCCTTAGGTGTGCTTTTAAAAATGAGATAAGGTCTCTTGTTTGAAAATTAAGGCTTTCGAAACCTTAGGCCTTTTCTTTCAAATCTATAAAAAACATACCTTTCAAAAGTATTCAAACCTTCCATTCAAAAGATTTAAAGATATACCTTTTGCTACACTCAAATCATTCCTTTCAAAAGCATTGAAAACTTCCTTTCGAAACCATTTAAGGTATATCTTTCGAAAGCATTAAAGCTTGTCTTTAGAAGGCATTTATTTAAAAAAAATTATTGGAAGAATACCTTTGAAACCATTTGATAGTATCTCCTTTGAACCATTGGGTATGACATTAAATATAACTTCGAATCAAAGAAAACAAAAGTGAAAATAACCCTTTCGAAAGCATTAATTTTAAAATAAAAGAGCTTGGTTAAAGGGAAAGCTTCGAAACCACTCTTTTGAAAGAAATGATAAAAGTGGCTATAAGAACGCTTCGAAGGCATTAGGAAGGCGGCTTCAAATTTTACAAGGTCGAAAGCTTCCCTTTTGAAAGAAATGATTTAAAGCTATAAAGAAAGCAGCCTTTAACTAATTTGAATGGCATAAATGTGGAAGTTAGGTTTCAAATAGGTTCAAAAGAGGCTGACCATCCGAAAGCACCTTTTTTAAACCAAATATGTTACAACTCATTTGAAAGCTTCTTTTAAAACAAAGGCAAGAGGCAATCCTTTTGAAAGCTATATGCATGTAATTTCAACCCTTTCGAAAGCATATTTTAAAAGCAAAGTTAAGTAACATATTCGAAAGCTTATATAACGACTTCTACCCCTTCTAAAGCATTCCGTCAACATTGTCCCCTCTGTCTTTCTCCAATCCATATTGGTTTGGAATGGGCTTATAAGCAGATGTATGGTGATGAAAGGTAGCAATTGGAAGTAGTAAAGTTGTAAATTATCTGATTTTATTCCCTACAAAATTACTACTTTTCATCAACTCGCTAATTTTTCAAAATATAATTGGTTGCCATTTCTTTATCTAAATTCCTTTCTCTAAAAAGCTGCCAAATTCAATAATTTATTATCAAAATTATTTTAGCAAATAATGTAATAACCCGTAAATTTTAACAGTTTTAACAACGTAATTAACTGAATTTTCATGAAATTTTAAATATGTTAATTTTGAAATGGAAATCTGTTATTTGAAATACGTCATTATAAACATAGTAAATGGTAAATTTTTATCTGAAAATATGGAAGTTTATTTTGTTATGTAATTTTATTTAAATTTAAATCAATTAAAATTGTTGCAAATAAAATGGTTTCGAAACCTGGATATTTTTATACAATAAATGTTTAATATTTTCTATGTGAAACGCCATACTTTGTTTCATCAAATTTGGACTTCATTAGCTTCTTTCATCTTATTTTCAGCAAAATTGCAGCCGTTTGGTAGCAAATATTGACTTTTAATATGATGATCGCATCATTGATATCTATGTAACCTTCTTTCGTCTCGTCATGCTGATCTTCACAGTGTATTCGCTTGTGCAATTCAGCATCCAAAACATGGCGAAATCTGAAAAATAGTTAGCTGTAACGGTACACATTTGGAGTCCCTTAATTTCCCGTATCTGTTCAAATTTTCCAACGGTTGAAAATCAAACAGTCATTAGCCTTTAATAATGCTGCCTAAATTCACGCTTGACCTTTCCTTTTCCATTTGATAATATATATTCTCCTCAATCCTTTCATTTCCTTTTGGTTCACTGTTTTCTTCAATGAAAACTTTTATATTATTTTAATATTAAGGCTACATATATTTTCTTGCTTTTGGATCATATTCATATTTTTTCTTGTGAAACCCTGTTGCTCGACCACTTTAATAATGCGTGGCCACATCCTCCACTTCACCCTCCGTGAGCACCACCACCGTCGACAAATCCTCCTCAACCTCCGCCGTTTGCTTGCCATCTCCACATCTTAGATTGAACCACATTAATCCTCTCACTCTTCGCTTATCTCTTCCCTCCGAGGCAGCCTCACCACACACGCCTCCCATCGCTGTCAACAGCTCCTTCACTGCTTGTCACTCACTCCATCGCCTTGCTGGCCTCCGCCTAGCCAAGTAGTGGCCGACAATCTACCCTAGCCTTTAAACCTCTAACCACTCCTCTGCCACGCCTCCGATCACCACCCTACAGCCACCATCCCCTCGTCCTCGCCAAAGCCGAGCACCACCTCTCCAAATAGCCGACCCACAAACTGCCGCCTTGTCCCTCACCTATCCCAGCCACAACCGCGACTAGCCTAATCGAAGCATGCCTCCACGTATTCTCCCCGTTTTCCACCAATGTTCGCAACCACTTCTCGAACTTAGTCGAGCTACCCATCACCTTCACCGGCCCTGCCACAATCTGCTGTCACCGAGTCTTATATTAAGGTATATATAGATAATTTTTGTATATATATTATGGTTATATAATTGTTTATTCGATCTATATATATTAGTTTATTCTTTAGCAATATATAGTGTTTTTCAAGCGTCTGTATACGAGTCAATATAAATTTGTATGTATGTACATATATTGATTTTATTTTTGAATTTATTATATTTATTTTATATATATATATATATATCTGTTATGTATAAAGTGTAAATATATGAAGAAGAAAAAAAGGTTTGATGTTCTATATATTGTTAGCAACAGATCATATTAAAGAGAAATAAGCAGTAAAGGATATATATGTTATAATATACATATATATGCTTGGTTTTAAAAATCTATGTATTTAAACATATATATTTATACGTATATTATACTTACTAGTCTAGTCTGCATATGTTCATTGTAATATGATATTATATGTTAAGGGTACACTTATAGGATTTGGTAGCCTAGTTCGAGTGTATAAGGTGGCATATGTGTTTGTTTTCTCTGTACCTTTATAAATATAGAAATTTAAGTGTAATTTGTAGTGTGTGTTATATATTTATGACAATGTTTTATTTTAAAATGAGTTACATTAACTATTGATTTAAATTATAATATGGAGAAGTTATATATATATATAAATTGTTAATTAAATATTGATTCTTGGAAGAAAATTCTTATATATATATATAGATAATAAATATATGTGTTTGAACTAAAATATGATTTTGATATATATTGTTGATATATACAAATTCACTTATATAATTGATCTTCATCGAATCTAGCTCCATCGTGACATGCTTTTGATTTCACCGATGTCCGAATTTGATCGCAGTTGCCTTAATATGTTACTTATCTCTTTGCTTGTCAAATCTTTATAGCCTCAAAAGGCAAGCAGCCACACACGATTAACATTCCTATGTTTATTAAATTTAAATCCACTTGACACGACAGTTGAAATATGCTACTAGATTTAACTGTTAATTATATAATTACTGTATATGATATGCATTATATGTAACTATTCACCTGTGACATCTGACACCATTATTTGTTATTTGTATTATATTTTAATTTTCATTGATGATAGAGGCTTATTATTGATATGTTATTTTATCATATTTGTTCTCACTCTGTAGGTTCCCTGTTAATTTAGAATTCACTATGAGTTGAAATGATTCATACCCGAAAGATTTTGTAGAATAGGAGAAAATCATTATTGGTTGAAATGATAAATCTAAGTGATTTTCATTTATTTCGAATCTTTTTGGGATTGCGGGTTGAAATGATATATACCCATAAATATTTAAATTGTAGATTAAAATGATAAATATCTATATCACTTGACCGTAGGATAGAAAATTATATACAGACATCATTGATCTATATTTTGAAAAATGATTTCCAAAGTTTGAAAGGAAATATATGGGTTTTAATAAACATTGTTTTATAGAATATTTATAAATGTCATTTCTATATATGTATAAAAAATTAGATTTTAAATTAATATGTTTTGGAAATTTTAATTTATAAGTTAGTTTTGAAAAATAAAAATTTTAAGATTTTCTTATAGTTTTATTATTTTAAAAATATATAATATAAGATTAAATATAAAATATACAATTAATAATAAGATTTAATTTAATAAAATTTAATTTAATTAGTATATAATATGCTTTAAAATGTTTATTTAAAAATTAATACCAATATTAATAAAATAGATTTATAACTTTAATACTAAAGGTTGGAAAGATAAATTAATATTGACTTGGAATTTAATTTGGTTAATAACTGAATTTAAATAAGTATTGAATTGAACTTATTAGTTTTGAGATTCTTAAAGATTTGATTTATGGCACGATTTGAAAAAATGCGATTAAATGAATTTTATCAACTTTCAATATAACTGAGACTGGATATTTAATATTGATTTAAATTTATAATCGAAATTTTATTTAATTGTTATTGAAATGATTAAGTGAATATTTTACAACTTGAATAAAATTTAAGTTAAATGTTGAAATATACATGAAATTTATATTGTAAACGTCTAAATATTTAAACTTGAATCTTTGAACTTTAAATTAAAATGGTTAAACTGGAATAGATTTAAAGGGAATTTGGAATTTAAGAGGATTTGAATCGATTTACAAAATTGGAGAAAACAATATTTTATTATATAAAGTATCTTAATATATAAATTGTTTTAATATATAAATTATTTTAATGCATAAACTATTTTAATTTATAACTATTTATTATATATACCATTTTCAAAATCTATACTATTTAAGTCGAAAATGTTATGATTTCAAAGGTGTCATGATTTCAAAAGTGTTATGATTTCGAAAGTGTTATAATTTTAAAAGTGTTACAATTCTGGAAATGGATATTATAAAGTGAATAACGATATTGAATTGATAAGGTTTTTGAAACGAATATGATATTTTGATATGAAATATGAACTATTTGAAATGAAATGACCATGATGTGAAATAAGCGTTTGGTTGTTAAAGAGACCGAGATCGGATATTATCACACTCTTTGCCAATACACAAAAACACAAACAACTATGTACATGATGGAGATTCCAGAATGAAATAGGATGGTTTGATGATGATTTTATATGGTATTTACGTTGCCGTAACTCCCGTAAGTCAGCTTGATGTGGCTAAAACAGGATCCACGCCGTGCCAAGTGAGGTCATTCCTCTTGTCAGACACATTTCTACGATACCATTCTATTGCTTTTGTGATTTGATCGGGTGCACCTTTGGTTTGGGAGTGTATCACGAGGTGGGCGGTAGTAGCTGCTATGCATTACCACCAATCTGGATACGCAAACAGTATATCTACTCTGGCATTGGCTCAAGTGCCTTATCGCATGCCCTATCACTCCTTCAAAGAGTTTGTTTTGTGTCGTGCCTATGGAGTGCTCCCTTATAGCCAACATGCGAGTGGAGTTAACAGTATCCATATAGACTACAACATTATATAAAAATGTGTTAAGGGGGTTATGGGTAACGCCTTAACACTATTTTAATAGTTTTACTTTACTATAAACATATTATAATAGCGTATATTACTACATAGTAGATAGCTCCACGGATCTGTAGAGGATGGAGATCCCAAACATCCTTTAAGTTACTTGTATTTCAGTAGACATTTCACTTGAGTTGAATTTATTATTATAAGAATGTTAATCCTAACTTGAGTGTTTTGTGTTTTCTTTACACTCGGGTTAGACTGAGTGTCATGGCATTTGAGACTCACCTTTGGAGTTTGGAGCTTTGCTTGGAGATCAATCTATATCTATTCAGCTTTCGGCTATCCGGTTTTTTTGTCAAACTTGTCATCTATTTGTATTGGAGATTATATTGCATTTAAGATATTCTGTTGTCTTTTATTTCAAACTTTGATGTTTGTATAGTAGCTTCATGAGCTACTATTTATTCATTCCGCTGCTTATTGTTGTAGTACTCTGTGTCTATGATTCTGTGATTGATTTATTTAATGTATATGCTAAGTTTTTCCAAATATAAATTAATAATCTGATATTTTGAGCAATTCAAGTCCGACATGTGCGGATGTGAATGGTTCAAAAAGTGGGTCGTTGCAGTTGGTATCAAAGCTCTGGTTTAAGCAAAATTTAGCATATGGAGTAAAATTTAATTATAGAATCACGTTCGTTCGAACTTGAATCTCTCCTCTTTGATTCGGATTTCCTTTGAATTTTGGAACTTTCCCCTTCGTTTTGAAAATTCATTTTTTTCTTCTCCCGTTCGTGTTCTCCTTGATACTGGAGCATCCCATAGCTTCATTCGTGTCCTGCCAACCTAAATATGAATTGTAAAGGGGTGAAACTCCTTTCAACCGTGTCGATTCACCGGATATTTCTATATCCTCAGGTTTGATGTTGTTATCTCTTGATAAGCCCGAACTGTTTCTCTAACAGATGACCATAGTAATTCTCTTGTGATCGAATGACAAATGCCTCAGGATTTTTGCAAACGGTTTCATCATTCACTGGATTCTCTCTTTTCCCTAATAGCCAGGGATTATCCTGATATTTCGATGAAATCATTTCTCCACCTCCCAAGTGGAAAATTGAATTTCCACATAGATCTTATTCATGGAATCTCGGTTGACCCGGTTAAGCTCACCCGTAATCAATATCAGTCTATCCATTCTTTCCTCTTTGTAATTTAATTATCTTCCCTTCAGGTTCTTCTTGATTTGAATGTTCATTGACCAGGGTCTCCCCAATTTTGAATCTCTATCCTTGTTTTAGGATCGATTCTTGAATCATCGTATGAGGGAGTGCATTTATTTTAATATAATTTTTTTTTTTGTGTTACTTGAGTTGCTAAGTTTGAATTTTGGATTTCGATCCATTCGTTTGGCCAACGCTATCGATAAGAATTCCAAAACACTTAAACAATGAAAACTGACACGATATTGTTTTCAAATTTGGCAAATGAAATAATTTTTTATGTAATTATATTTTATATATAAGAATATAATCTTCTGAAAATTGGATGGTTAAATGAACTGGTTGGTAGAAATGAGAATACTAGATTATCGTTTACTATTTTGTTACTACTAATAAACCATTAACTATTGTTTTATGAGGAAATGAAATTTTATAAATGTGGTTTATAAATTTAGTTTTAAATGAAATGAATTTAAACTAAAGATTTGAGAATTAAATTTTCGGTGTTTTCTGGATTTGGTTTCAAAGGTTTTGGAAAATATATTATCTAAAAGTATTTTCGAATGAAAATTATTTCCAAAGAATTTTAAAAGAATTAAGTCTGGACACTCTTCATTGTTGCTGGAAAATAATTTCGGTGATGACTGTAGAATCATCGATATTCATTTTCGAGTATCAAAGTGGAGAGGCCCCTTAATAGCATTGATACACTTTTTTTTTGGAAAAATAGATTTAATTTAAATTCCTTGTGTATGATTTGATTTATAAAATATATGTATATATAATTATTCCAAAATAGTTTGAAGTGAAAATGGAAATTTGAATCTTAAGTTTTTATTAAGAAGTGGTTTCAGTTATTCAAATAAAGTGAATTTTTTGAATAATTGGAATACCTAAAAAGATAAATGAAATTTAACTAACTTGAAATAGTTGAATTTGAATAAAAACTTATTCGTATAATACTCAGTTGCATTCTACTATACATATCTTGCCTAAAATATTCAAAAAGTTAAATGTTAGGATATAATAAAGGGTGTACAAGAGGAAAACTTAAGTAATAAATTGTTCAAACTAAACTATGGCTTAATATAAATGACGTAAATAAAAGAAAATTCGTATAGTATTTAGTTATACTCAGAACCTTTATATAATTTACCTAAAAATAGTTAAATGTGAATAGGTTATTGAATAATATACGATGTAAATATAAGTAATAAGATGTTCAAAATGACATTTTCTTAATGAAATTTATAAATAATAAATTGAATAATGAGTTGAACAATAAAAAGGGAATTAATTGGTTGGATAATAAATGGTTATAATAAATGTTTGTACACTTAATATATGTTGTAAAATATGTCAAGCGGAATAAACCGCATGAGCAAAAGGATGCTATTCAAGAAAATAAATATGGGCTTAAGAATGGTTGAAATTGAATTTTTGTGGAATTAACTCAACTAAAGATAAATAGATTTAATATATGAGTTAAATCAAATAAATTTTATTGTGAAAGAAATTTACGTAACAAATATTAATAAACTTAAACTAATCAAATTGAATGAAAATAGCTTGATGTGAAAATAAAAAATATATATGAATATAAGCGAATATTTATTAATTTAATAAAACAGGTTGAAACCAAAATTGGTTGAATATTCATCCATTCAAAACTAAATGAAATTTATATGGTTTGAATTAATAGTTTTGAATTAATAGCTAGAATAAAATAAAATAAAAGGAAACGAACTAAAAGGAAATCAATTGTTGTATTTTGCATTTCAATCTATCTTTTCTTATTGGTTGTTTCTATTCTCCCACCTCCTTCCTTTTCAGGGACGAAAAGTTTTGAGTAGGGAGAGTGAAATGACCTATAAATTTCAACTGTTTTAACAACGTAATTAACTAAACTTCTACGAAATTTAAAATAATTGAATTTTGAAATGGAAATTTGATATTCGAAATGCGTCATTATAAAATAGTAAATGGTAAATTTTCAACTGAAAATATGGAAGTTTATTTTGTTGTGTAATTTTATTTAAATTTAATTCAGTTAAAATTGTTGAAAATTAAATGGTTTCTGATATTTTTATACAATAAAAACGTTTAATATTTTTTAAGTGAAATGTCATACTTCGTTTCTTTAAATTTGGACCTCTCTAGTTTCGTTTATCTTATTTTCAACGAAATTGCAGCCATTTGGCAACAAATATCGAATTTTGATCGGATAATCGTATCGCTGATATCTGTATACCATTCTTTTCGTCTCGTCTTGCTGATCCTATATGTCAAGGTATAGTTTGATAGGATGATATTATATGTTCATTAACTAATGATTTAAATTATAACATGGAGAAGTTTTATATATATTGTTAATTAAATATAGATTCTTGGAAGTTTTTTTTTATATATACAGGTAATAAATATATGTGTTTGAACTAAAATATGATTTGATATATATATATATATATATATATATGTATATATAGTGTTTATATGCAAGTTCACTTATGTAATTGACCTTTATCAAATCCAGCTCCATCGTGCCTTACTTTTAACTTCACCACTGTTCGGATTTGATCGCAATTGCCTTGATTTGTCACTTATTTATGTGCTTATCAAATCTTTTTAGCCTCGAAAGGTGAGCAATCACTCTCGATTAACATTCTTATATTTATTAAATTTGATTCCACTTGAAACGACAATTGAAATATGCGGCTAGATTTAATTGTTAACTATATAATTACTATATATGATATGCCATTATCTGTAAGTATTCACCTGTGACATCCGACACCATGATCCGTTATTTATATTGTATTTTAATTTATCACTGTTGATAGATGCATGTTATTGATACGTAACAACCAGCAAAATTTCTTAAATATTTTAAATGAAAATTCGTTGAAATGTTGAATATAATTATTTTAAAATTGATAAATTTGGAAATTTAATGCATAATTTTGGTATTTGATGTGAAATGTTCTTCCAAGTTAAATAAAATAAAGATTTTTCTTAAAATGCAAATTTTGGTCAACTTTGGTAAAAGTTTGACTTTTTGAGAAAATTTTAAAATTTGGATTTTTTACTTTTAATTTTTTTATGAAGATGGATTTAATTCTAATAATTTCTTTGTTTTTCATTTTTTTTTAAATTTTGATTTCTACTTTTCAAAATTTATAACTTTTGGCGTATTACACGTAGTTATTTTCCCTTAGCATTCATCTTATTTACTGTGTGACGATGGGCTTGTACTAACAGGTTAGGAATTCCTTTAGTAGATGAGAAACCGCCTGTTGAGGAAACTATATAATATCCTATGGTTTTCTAGACTCGTCATTCTTCATTTGTGCCTCCACAGAAAATTGATGTAGGTTCTTCTTCCTCCTTCTTCTAAAAACCCTAAACCTTCTTCTTCTCTAAATTTTTTTGTCTATAATTTTTCCTCCTCTTCCCCTTAAAAATTTCGGCCACACCTATCTCCTTTTCCTCCAACCACAAACCCTAGCCAAAACCTGCTCCCCCTCCTTCCTTTTCCACTTTTCCTCTTCATAGATTTCGACCTCCACCTTCTCTTCCTCCAACTATAGCAGAACCATCTCACCCCTTCCTTCGCTTTTTCCTTGGCTGTGACCTCCATCACCACCCCCAAATCCTAACCCTAAGCTACCAAGGCCGCACCTACTCCTAAAACCTAGTCGAAACCCGTGTTTAGCCTAAGGCCAAACCCACCTAACCCAAAACCTAGCCATGGCCGAGCCTAACCTAGTCCAAAACCCTATGGCCGAACCCAAAACCCAAACCCGAACACTATGGCAGCCTATGCACCCCTTAGACAAGACCTCTAATGTATTTTGCAAAATATATTTTTCTAATTTTATTTTTCTATGCGAATCATTTGGTTACGTAAGAAATTTATTTATTTCTCAAAGCGTCAGTTTTGGATTCTCCTCTCACCCAAGCTTGTCCGTAATTGTTGTGCTTGTCGCATTAGTTGTTTTGCGTTTTGAATCACTTCTCTAACCAAAGAAGGTGAGTAATCACTCTTGACAACATACTTATATTTTGGTGAATTGACGACAATTGAATCGTATGATTTTTGTATAAGCAAGTTGAGAATTTCACCGGTGTATATATTATGTTATTTCATATGATTTTAGTATGTTATTTCATATCATATTATACCTATGATCATATGACATGACATGTTGAATATTGTTATGTTTATTTAATATTCTGTTCTCACACTGCAAGTTCCTTCACTATGGGTTGAAATGATGCATACTCGAACGATCTTTTAATCAAGGAAAATTGTTATGAGCTGAAATGATAGGCCTGAGAAATTTTATTTGACTTGGGATTGCGGGTATGAAATGATATAAAATCCGAAAAATAAATAATTTGCGGATTGAAATAATATATGTCCATATTTATTTGACCCTAGGGTAGAGAATTTTATACAGACTTCATGTTTGATTTAAAATGATTTTTCTAAAAAATTATGAAGTATTTTGGATTTTTATATAAGAATCTCAAGTAAAATTCAATGTAATGATTTCTGTAAATTTGTTTATATGGGCTAAGATTTTTATAAGAAATAAATAATTGGAAATGTAAATTTTGGAATATAATTTACAGTATGAAGGTTAATTGAAATTTAATATCCAATTTGACTTAACAATGGTATTTTATTCTAACCTATAAATTGTAAGTTTTAATTCATGTAATAGTGATTAAACTAATAAATGGTTTTGTGAAAAAAAGGGTATGTTAAAACTTACAATTGACATGTAAGTTTTAACTAATGTAAATGGTATAATTTAGTTAATAACAATGATAAATGTTATTTACCGAAAAGAAAATAAAGTGTAAGTTAATGTACAAATGGCTAAATATTACAGTAATATAATAGGTATGGTATAATGACTATGATAAAACTACAATTATATGTACTATTGGATTACATAAACTATGGTAGGAGGAAGTATTACAGTAACAATTTAAAACTACTGCTATTTCTTACGGTAACAATTCAAAAACCGTTGCGATTTCCTACTGTAATAATTCTGCATTACTACGGATCCTTACTGTAACAATTCTGCACTGCTGCGGATTCTCACAGTAATAGTTCTACACCGTTACAAATTCTTAGAGTAACAGTTCTGCACTACTGCGAATTCTTGCAGTAGCATTTCTAAACTTCTACGTTTTCTTAGAAAGTGACATTTCCATAATGCTACAAAATTTTGTATGAGGGTTTTAGTTCCAAATGTTATGGTTTTAAGGTTACATTTTTAAGTGCTATGATCTCTTAAATTTTATGTTCCAAGGGGTTATAATTAAATAAAGTTGGAAGTGTTAAGACTTTGGAAAAATGAATATTATTTTAGAAAGAATAATGATATGGAATTTATGTGGTTTTAAAAGGAAATTGTTTGATATGAGATATAAACCATTTGAAATTTATATAACCACGGGTTATAATAACGATTGGTTGTTAAAGAGACCAGGAATGGATATGGGCATACTCTCCATCGATACCAAAAACCAGCTTAACAACTGTGTATGTGGTGGAGATTCCAGAATGAAGTAGGATGGTGGCGACGATCTTAAAGGTATATTTATGTGGACCAAACTCCCACGAGTTAGCATAAGGTGGCTAAAACGGGAGCAATTGACAGGCCAAGTGAGGTAGCTCCTCATGATCGGACACACTTCATCGTTAGCATTCTATTACATTGTGATTGATTTGGTGCGCACCACTGATTCAGGAGTGCGCATTGAGTTGGGTTGTACTTGCGGCTATGTGTTACCAACATAAGGAAGTGTAATTGATATATCTACCCGGCATTGACTAGTTGTGCTGTGTCACCTACCCTAGCACGTCTTCTACGAGTTTGTTTTATGTTGAACCTATGAGGTACTGTGACGACACAAAATTTTTAGGCATTTGAAATTGGAATATTTAATTAATTTTAAATATTTGCAAGATATTTTAATTTTGATTTCAGATATCAATTTGAATTTGGCGATTGAATTTATTGAATTTAATAATTTGAATTTGGGTAAATTATTGAATCTTTGGTTTTAAGCCTGTTAAAAATAATTTAAAGGCTTATAAAATTTATAATGATGACACTGAAGATAATAGAATGGTTGAAATTTAATTTAAAGGTGATTTGTTCAGTTTTGAAAATATATCGTTTAAATCGATATTTAAAAATAGCCTTCCGAGGCACAGTCTCGGAATTCGACGAAACCAATTCCATTGGATCCGTATTAGTTAGTTATTATCGGATTTCAAATTTCGTAGTGCTTAGATTTACCGTTTGCTCGTACGGGTGAGAAACGCGTTGAAATTAAAATCGATAATTTAATATTTTAAATCAATTTAAAAAGATAACTTCCACATTCGATCAAATTAGCCTCCGAAACATGTTCCATTATGTTCGAAACGTAGGTAAAACCTTATAAACGGCTGGCGGCATGTGTTATTCGGAGTCCATTCGAAAAGCTTGTAAAATTTGAGAATATTAATAAAATAAACAGTAACCTTCTTCAATACACCATTCCTTCCTTCCCAAACACGCCACTCTCTCTGCTAAAAATCGTGTCTCCTCCCTTATCCCAAATCAAAATTAAATTTTCATTCCCCTCCCTCTTCATAAAAAAAAATCGCAGCATATTAAAAAAATTGGATCGTTCGAGTCGATCGAATGAACCGCGCTCAGATTCTCCAGCCTAGCATCGAGCGCGCGAGTGGGGGGGATTGTGATCGCGAGCGCCAGTGGGTTTCCTGCACGTGGAGCTCGCGAGGCTGTGATAAGGGAGGGGGCGAAGGTCGATTTTGTCAAGGCTAGGTTTGCGTTCGCGATGCGAACGAGGCTAGGCGTTCGTTTTCGAGCGCGATGGTATTGAGCTTCGGTCGCAAGGCCGGAGAAAGGGAATCGCGACGGTACTAGGTAGGTTCCGAGGTGCTTTGGTTGAGGGCTTGGATGTGGTAGCGCGATGGGGTAGCGGAGTCTTAGGATCGTAGTATGCGTCGAGGGAGAGTGTCGACAGTTGGTTGGGTGAGTAATCTTCGATCTGTATATGTATATGTGCATGTCGGTTTTGGGTCTTAAATTTTAGAGATGAACTTTAAACATTTATTTTTACTACTAAAGAAATAAAATAGAATATACTTTGTTCATAAACTGTTTAAAAACAGAAAATATATAATGCATGGAGGTATATCTGCTTTTGGTCTTCGAATGAATTTAAATATATATATATATATATATATATATATATATATATATATATATATATATATGTATATATATATATATGCAGACTTGGAACCAGATAATATGTATACCATCCCGTTGGAAATTTGGATAGAGTTTAATTAAAAACTTCAGATGGGTTGGTATAATAACACTGAGCGTATAAATGCAGTTTTAAATAGACAGGTTTTACAAAAACCTGTAACAAATTCAAATGATTTGGTTTAAACTATTATATAAATTTCTTTTATAACGGTAAGTGTTTTACAACATTTGATTTTAAAAAGAGTTTTAACTTGGTTTGATTTGTTAAAGTTAAATTCTATTTAAGTTGAATCTTAATTCGAAATGAAATTTAAAAGTGAATTTGAAAGTAAATGTTTTCAAATGTGTTTGAGAAAGATAATTAAATCACTTATAAAAATTATGTTTTTTATCTTAAAGTTAATTAAGATCTAATGATTTGTAATTCATTAAATTTTTAAGGTAAATAAATGGTTAAATTAATAAGTTAATTAATTAATGATTTGGATTAATTAATTAAGTTATTAAGGGTTTTTAAATTAATGATTTGGATTAAGATTATTAATTTAGGGTTAAATGAAATTGAAATTAAGAATCATTAATTAAATAAGTTTGGATTGTTAATTAATGATTAGGAATTAATAATCAAGTAATTAAAGATTAATTTAGTTAAAATTTAGAAATTAATTATGTAATTAGAAATTAATTAATTTGTAATTAAAAATGATTAATTAAAGTTAATTACTTAGAGAAGTAATTAAAGGATTGGTCAATGAATATAGTTATTGAAAGGTCATTAATTAAGGGTTACCAAATGATTAATTAATGTGATTAATTTAAGGTAATTAATTTTATTAATTAATTAAGGATAATCAATTGTGAAATTTGGTAAGTATAATTACTTAATGTAATTTATAAAAGTATAATTACTTGGTGAGTAATTAGTGATAATTACTGGATGTAATTAATTAATGGATGGTTAATAAATGGAAGTAATTTGGATTTAAATTACTTGGTGAAATTGATAAGAAGGATAATTACTTGGTGGAAGTAATTGAAGGTTAATTAATCAGGGGATTAATTAAAGAAAATTAATTATCTTTTAAAATAATTACACTAAGTGATAAATTAAGATGGATAATTAGGGGGATGATTAATTAATGGATTGTAATTAATTATTTTTAAGTAAGCAAGATTAAAGTGATTAAAGTAATTAATTTGATTTATTAGAAATGGGTGACTAATTAAACTTTCTTATGAATGTTTGGTTGATATTACTAATATGAAATGTTTTTGTAAATGATATGTTGGGTTGAATAGTGATAATGTGGTCATTTATCGAGATGCATTGCTATGTAAAGTGGCATCCTGTATTTAGAAAAGTTTGAATTGTTTTTCATTTGAATAACTTGGGTCTAGATGACATTGGATTCGAAGGGACCGGGGTCGGGTATTAGGAAATACCCGAAACCACTTCGAATTTTTATAGATCGATATGTGAAATCAATAGCCTGGAATGAAATGATTTAAGTGAATTGGACTATTTAATCTAAGTTTTGGTACTTTGAAAATTGATGTGTGATATAAGTGATGTCTATAACAAATTGTGAATTTGTAAATTGATACGAGTTACCCCGGGTTTAATATAAGTTGTATGCTTTGTACTCCATGTTGGATAGGTTTACTCACGCTGGTTTCCAGCCTGAACCGGGTGTTACTTTATGTAATGCTCGGGTCAGACCGAGTATTACAGATTTTCAGGTAAGGACGTTCTGGAGCTCAGAAGACGGGCTAGATGACAGGATCGTATGGAGAGTTCCCTCTGTATTATATTGTTGTATATATCCAAGCCATGTTGATTGTATAAGTATATATGTTGTAACTCTGATGTACCAAAGTGAAATCTGACAAGTACAGTTTTCCTTTGTATAACTGTTATTATTTGTTATTATATTTTATCCGCTGCGAATGTGAGATGTTGGTGTTTCTGTTCTTCTATCTGTTTCTTCTTTTTCCTAACTATCTGGAATTTTCAAGATCGAAAATCCTGGGTCGTTACAGTTGGTATTAGAGAAGAAGGTTGAGCAAGAACCTTGGCTCTGGTGGGATTACTCATTAAGGATAGGGTCAATGATACCCTAGAATGAGTGGAGTATATATATATGACAGCGTACTTGTTATTTTCTTATATAAAGGTTTTAAATGATTTTATATAAAAATATTTTTTGATATATAAAGCAATATTCCTTTCTAATAAATATTAAGGTAATTGTTTATTATATTATTTGAAAATTTTAATAATGAGAATTAAGTGGTAATAGAAACACAACTAAATTAAAATTAAATGAAAATAAGTTTGAAATGGATTCAGAATTAAATGGTTTAAAGAGATAAGTTGATTTGATTTAAAGGATTAAATCAACATTTAAAAATTTAATTCGAATTTATATAATTTGGGATTGTTTAAATTTGAAATTTGAATTGAATTCGGTCAAATTGAATCTGATTTGAATTAATTAGATTTGTGATTGGAGATGTGTAAGTTTAAAAATTTTAATGGAAAATTTGAATTGGATTGAATTGAAATGGTTTGAAATTGAAGTCGGATTTTTCACTCGATTTTCAACGGCAAATCTGGATATGGATTGTTGATTGGTTCTGGATATTCTCTATCATAGTTATGGCTATGCAAGGAGAATGACGGTTTCTGATCAAGAAACCAGATCTGTGTCCGCGCTAGGAAGTCGGGTGGACGATACTAGTTCGAAAGTGAAATTGTGTGATCAAGTTAGCGATCAGATTGGTATAGCGTACAGATGGTATGTGTACATCGTACGAATTTGAATGAAACTGATAATTAAAATTTGTGAATAAGAAATGTGTAAGGATTTCTTTTAAAATGAAAGTATATTTTGTGAAATATACAGTGGATAAAAGTGAAAGTTGGATATTTTTATGACGATAAGTAAGATGGAAACAACTTTATAAAAAAAAGAGTAATCAAATTTGAATATTTGATTTTGAATAAACAAAGTTATATATCTTTATTATATAAGATAAATCTCCCCTTGTTGAATCTATTGTCGGAAGGAAAGCTTTTTTTGAAAATATTGGAAGTATAAAAAGAGTTTTATACAAGTTTGAAATGATCCAAAGTTTTTTAAAAAAATTAAAAATTATATATATCTATATATATGTATATATATAAAGGAGATTTATGTGAGATTCATACTAGGTGTATGATTTGGAAGATACTATATGTGTATAGTATAAGTGTTTTGAAAATGGCTCTGGGGAAAAAGGCGCTCCCTTGAAATGAACTTCCCAGGAGTGCCATAGGGTGGTATTGCCTTGAACGCTAAGGGGGGTTCTAAAGTTGATCCTATAAGGAGTCCGGACAAAACTAGTTCCTGAGGATTATGAGTAGTGTGAAGTGAAAGTCGAGGGCGCTGATGCCTATAGAGGCATTTGGGTTATGCTGTGACGACAGTGTAACTCGATGTCACTGCGATCTACCGCAGACCATAGCGAAAGTCGTATGTGCCGCTGAGAGACAACAGTCTGCATTTGATTTTATATCGGTAGACTGCGACCTATGGTAACATAGCGAAAGTCATGTGCGCTGCTGAGAGCCAACAGTCTGCATTTGATTTTACATCGGTAGATTGCGACCAATGTAGGAGTGGAGAAGTTTCATTTTTGACAGCGAAAATCGAGGGCGCTGATGCCTACAGTTACATGGACTTTTTCTGTGATGGCAACGTAACCCTGGAACGTAACTGCGATATGTTGTGGGTTCCATGGCGTAATCGAGGGGCGCGGATTGCCTACAGTTACATGGACTTTTGCTGTGATGGCAATGTAACCCAGGATGTAACTGCGACCATGGATGGGGGTGATGATTTCCAGAGCATTCTCACCAAAGATATTTCCTCTATTTTCAAAAACTGTTTTCTATATTTTCAATAAAATTACTTTCCCAAGTATTTTCATTGAGTGTTGAAAACGGGTTTACCAAGTACTTATAGATTTTTAGTCCTACGCCTGATCAAAGTATGACCAAATTTCTGTGAGAACAAGAATGGACTGGTTGAGGCATCGAGTTACAAGAAGTATTTTTATAAAAAGCTATTTTAATAGTATTATGTGAATTTAAAGGTATTTCTATAATTATAAAATAAAAGTGTTAGAATTTTGGAAATTGAAAGAAAATCCAAACTGGAATTATGAAAAAAAAATTGAACTCAGGAAAATGTAATGAAGTGATCTTTGTAATAAAATTGAATATTGATTTAAAAGTTGGAAGTAAGCTAATTAGCTAAATAAATTATTTGATAGAGTATATTAATAAAATTTAAATCGGTTAAATAAAATGGATTGTAAGTTAATAGTGAAGTTTAGAGTGAACTCGAAATATAAATAGAATTCGACTTAGATTTGATAATGAATTAAAATAAGTGGAGATGTTGTAAAAATAAAAATGGAAATGGAATATAATAGAAATGATTTGAGTCACAAATAAATCAAATTCAAATGTAAATGAGTTAAATATAAACTTGGATATTGTTTTGACAAACTGATAATGGGATTAAAATTAAAATGGATAATGAGTGGGGTAGTTGAATTTGATGAGAATCAAATTAAATAGAAGCGAGCTTAAGTTATGAAGTTGAAATAACCTGAAGAAAGTAATTAACTTAAGTTTAAAATTTATAGAAGTTGGCTTCGAGTAAAAGCGAAAGTCCAGTAAATAAAAGTCTGGGTTAAATTAATTTGTGAAATGGTTATTAACTTATAAGTATTGAATGTGCCAAGCTTAATAAAATGTCTTTGAATGAAATAATTGTGGAAATGGAATGAAATGCAGGTGTATGGTTTGTAAATAAGTTAATATGTGAAGAGACTTTAATAAAAATTGATTTTGGAATTAATTGAAGTGAATTGGGTTCGTTTGGATTAAAAAAGGAATTGAATATAAGCGATTGAATAATAAATCATTCTAACTAGATAAAAACTTGGTTTGAAGCTATTCGAACTTGTGTCGAAGTCTTAAAATTGTTATAAGAATTGTTTAGTATGCATTGCTTATTCCATGTGTTAGCTATTGAAAATGAATGAAATGTAAATAAACTCCCTATATTTTATACTTATATGTTTGAATTAAGTACAGGTACCGGGAAGCCGTTTGGCTGGATTTGGGCGCGCTAGTTGCTAAAATAATAAGCCGCTTGCTTAAAAATGTTAAATAAAGGTATGCCTACGCAATAAAAATAGGAAATATGAACCGCTTTTGTTTTCCCGACTGTGTGGGTCGATGTATATATATTTATATCTCTTGTCAAATTGCAAAAGCTCCTCCGTACAAAGGAGATTCTGCCAAAAATTTCCAAAAATTTCGACAATTAGAAAAAATTTGGGGAAATTTTTTGTTAGCGACAAAACAAGTTCAAATTGGAAATTGAAATAAATTAGTGGATGAAACTAATTTAAAATAATGATATGAATCAGTTATAAATGGAAGATAAAGTTCAATATTCAAAATTGAAGATAAATTGAATTCATATGCGAATGGGGAAAACTAATTTGAATAGAAGTAGATATGAAAACTTTTGTAAGGAAATGTACAAAATGATTTTAAAAGCTATGATTGGATATTATTGCTGAATAGGATATGCAGGTATTATAAAGGGAAATGAAAATTAGTTTTGATTTCAAAAGATAAATTTGAATTGCTCGACAAAAAGGTATGTATTTAAATTTCTGTATGAAATTTGATTGGGTTTTTGATCTAGCCACTTGGCCTTTTGTTTTCTTTTGGAATTTTGGAGCCCGTAGAGGCATTTTGTAGTTGTACCGAGTTAGCCGCGCAAAGGAGACGCTGGCGAAATTTTTCAAAAATTTAGGGAGCTAGAAATTTTGAAAATTTAAAACTTGGTTTTGAATTAAAATTTGAATGGTTGAATAAGTAAAGTTGTCCAGAAACTATGGAAAATTTTGGAAAGTTAGTAAGATGGATAGTGCGTCTTTAATAAAGATTGTTGGGTTATTGTTAAAAACTGTTTAGTTTTGGAAAATAGTAATGGTATTTGACCATTCTTCTTAATTAGCAATTTCGGGGGCGAAATTCTTTTAAGGTGGGAGAAATGCGACGACCCAAAATTTTTAGGCATTTGAAATTGGAATATTTAATTAATTTTAAATATTTGCAAGATGGTTTAATTTGGATTTCAAATATCAGTTTGAATTTGGCGATTGAATTTAATAATTTGAATTTTGTTAAATTATTGAATCTTCGGTTTTAAGCCTGTTAAAAATAATTTAAAGGCTTATAAAATTTATAATGATGATACTGAAGATGATAGAATGGTTGAAATTTAATTTAAAGGTGATTTGTCTAGTTTTGAAAATATATCGTTTAAATCGATATTTAAAAATAACCTTCCGATGCACAGTCTCGGAATTCGACGAAACCTGTTCCATTAGATCCGTAATATTTAGTTATTATCGGATTTCAAATTTCGTAGCTCTTGGGTTTACCGTTTCCTTGTACGGGTGAGAAACGAGTTGAAATTAAAATCGATAATTTAATATTTTAAATCGATTTAAATACCTAAGTTCCACATGCGATCAAATTAGCCTCCGAAACACGTTCCATTTTGTCTGGAACGTGGGTAAAACCTTATAAACGCGTGGCGGCATGTCTGATTCGGAGTCCGTTCGAAAAGCTTGTAAAATTTGAGAATATTAATAAAATAAACAGTAACCTTCTTCAATACGTCGTTCCTTCCTTCCCAAACATGCCACTCTCTCTGCTAAAAATCGTGTCTCCTCCCTTATCCCAAATCAAAATCAAATTTTCATTCTCCTCCCACTTCACAAAAAAAAATCGCAGCATATAAAAAAAAAGGGGATCGTTCGAGTCGATCGAATGAACCGCGCTCAGATTCTCCAGCCTAGCATCGAGTGTGTGAGTGGGGGGGATTGCGATCGCGAGCGCCGGTGGGTGGCGTACATGTGGAGCTCGCGAGGCAGCGATAAGGGAGGGGGTGAAGCTCGATTTTGTCAAGGCTAGGGTTTGCGTTCGCGATGCGAACAAGGCGAGGCGTTCATTTTCGAGCGCGATGGCATTGAGCTTCGGTCGCGAGGCCGGAGGAAGGGAGTCGCGGCGGTTCCAGGTGGGTTCCGAGGTGCTTAGGTTAAGGGCACGGATGTGGCAGAGCGATAGGGTAGCGGGGTCTTGGGATCGTAGTATGCACCGAGGGAGAGTGTCGACATCTGGTTGGGTGAGTAATCTTTGATCTGTACATGTATATATGCGTATCGGTTTTGGGTCTTCAATTTTTGAGGTGAACTCTGAACATTTATTTTTATTACTAAAGAAATAAAATAGAAGTATACTTTGTTTATAAACTATTTAAAAACAGAAAATATATACTACAGGTAGGTATATCTACTTTTGGTTTTCGATTGTATTTAAATATATATATGCAGATTTGAAACCAGATAATATGTATACCATCCTGTTGGAAATTTGAATAGAGTTTAATTAAAAACTTTAGATGGGTTGGTATAATAACGCTGAAGCATATAAATACAGTTTTAGACAGACAAGTTTTACAAAAACCTATAACAAATTCAAATGATTTGGTTTAAACTCTTATATAAATTTCTTTTATAAAGGTAAGTGTTTTACAACATTTGATTTTAAAAAGATTTTTAACTTGGTTTATTTTGTTAAAGTTAAATTTTATTTAAGTTGAATCTTAATTCGAAATGAAATTTAAAAGTGAATTTGAAAGTAAATGTTTTCAAATGTGTTTGAGAATGATAATTAGATCACTTATAAAAATGATGTTTTATCTTAAAGTTAATTAAGATTTAATGATTTGTAATTCATTAAATTTTTAGGTAAATAAAATGGTTAAATTAGTAGGTTAATTGATTAATGATTTGGATTAATTGATTAAGTTATTAAGGGTTTATAAATTAATGATTTGGATTAGGATTATTAATTTAGGGTTAAATTAAGTTGAAATTAAGAATCATTAATTAAATAAGTTTGTATGGTTAATTAATGATTAGGAATTAATTAATCAAGTAACTAAAGATTAATTTGTTTAAAATTTAGAAATTAATTATGTAATTTGAAATTAATTAATTTATAATTAAAAATGATTAATTAAAGTTAATTACTTAGGGAAGTAATTGGAGGATTGGTTAATGAATATAGTTAATGAAAGGTCATTAATTAAGGGTTATCAAATGATTAATTAATGTGATTAATTTAAGGTAATTAATTTTATTAATTAATTAAGGATAATCAATTGTGAAATTTGGTAAGTATAATTACTTAATGTAATTTATAAAAGTATAATTATTTGGTGAGTAATTAGTGATAATTACTGGATGTAATTAATTAATGGATGGTTAATAAATGGAAGTAATTTGGATTTAAATTACTTGGTTAAATTGATAAGAAGGATAATTACTTAGTGGAAGTAATTGAAGGTTAATTAATCAGGGGATTAATTAAAGAAAATTAATTATCTTTTAAAACAATTACACCAAGTGATAAATTAAGATGGATAATTAGGGGATGATTAATTAATGGATTGTATTTAATTATTGTTAAGTAAGCAGGATTAAAATGAATAAATTAATTAATTTGATTTATTAGAAATGGGTGACTAATTATCTTGCTTATGAATGATTGGTTGATATTACTAATATGAAATGTTTCGGTAATATGATATGTTGGGTTGAATAGTGATAATGTGGTCATTTACGAGATGCATTGTTGTGTAAAGTGGCATCCTGTATTTAGAAAAGTTTGAGTTGTTTTTCGTTTGAATAACTTGGGTTTGGATGACATTGGATTCGAAGAGACCGGGGTCGGGTATTAGAAAATACCCGAAACCACTTCGAATTTTTATAGATTGATATGTGAAATCAATAGGCCGGAATGAAATGATTTAAGTGAATTGGACTATTTAATCTAAGTTTAGGTACTTAGAAAATTGATGTGTGAAATAAGTGATGTCTATACCAAATTGTGAATTTATAAATTGAAACGAGTTACCTTGGGTTTTATATAAGTTGTATGCTTTGTATTACATGTTGGATGGGTTTACTCACGCTGGTTTCCAGCCTGACCCGGGTGTTACTTTGATGTAATGCTCGGGTCAGACCGAGTATTACAGATTTTCGGGTAAGGACGTTCTCGAGCTCAGAAGACGGGCTGGTTGATAGGATCGTATGGAGAGTTCCCTCTGTATTATATTGTTGTATATATCCGAGTCATGTTGATTGTATAAGTATATATGTTGTAACTCCAATGTATTAAATTGAAATTTGACAAGTACAGTTTTCCTTTGTATAACTGTTATTATTTGTTATTATATTTTATCCGTTGCGAATGTGAGATTTTGGTGTTTCTGTTCTTCTGTCTCTTTCTTCTTTTTCCTAACTATTTGGAATTTTCGAGGTCGAAAATCCCGGGTCGTTACAGGTATCCTCTGGCGGCTCCAGTTTATGAGGAGTTAGGGTACTGTATAGAGTATTGATATAATAAAAATGTGTTAAGGTTGAAAATGTAAAGCCTTAACGATTTTTTTATAGTTTACTTTACTTTAGACATCATTGTAATAGCGTATATTACTACATAGTAGATAGTTTAACGGATCCTTAAAGGATGGGTAATCCCAGGCATCCTTTAAGTTACTGATGCATTTCTTTTGCAGCACACTTGAGTTGGTTTACATTTTACATGTATGTATGTCCTGACTCGAGTGTTTTGTGTTTTCCTTTACGCTCGGGTCAGCCTGAGTTTCACAACTTAGCTTTGGATTCATCCTCATTTGGAGCTAGATATCTTCCAGAGATTTAGCCGCCTTCTTGATATTTTCATTCCAGTTATTTCCACATGGCTTTTGATTTTGTATAAAGAACTTATGTATCTAACTTTCCAGTGTATTTGTTTTCAGACTTGGGTATTATATATTAGTTTGAGACTACGTATTTAGGAGCTTCATAAACTCCTATGTTTATTTTATTCTGCCGCGGGTAATTCTGATATTCTGTGTCTATGATTCTGTGATTGATTTTATTTCCCCCAAATTTTATTAACAATCTGTTGTTTTGAATTATTCAAGTCCGACATGTGTAGTTTTATTGTTGATTTGAATGGTCCAAAATGGTGGGATGCTATAGTTGGTATCAGAGCGAGATTTTAGGCAAACCATATCCTAAGGGGCAAAAATACATTAGAGATAGGGCAGAAATGCCCTAGAATGATTAAAATCAATCGTAGAATCATTATTGTGGGAGAGAGTATTTTCAATTAGAAAATGGTTTTTCAAATGATTTTTAAAGGATTATGTTAAATATAAAAAAATCTTGTCTTAAAATTCCTTTTCTTAGAATTCCTTCTTTTCGAATCCATCTTGTTTAATAGAATTCTTTACTTTGGATTTCCATTCTAGTTGAATCTTGTCTTTTGTCTTTCTCTTCTGTCTTGGTCCTAAAAGAAATTCATTCTTGAATTTCCAGGATAAATCATAGGAATGCCCGAGGTCAGGGTTGTCGTGTTGCCCCAGTTCCTGTATAGTTGCATGCATTAGGTTTACCACTCTCTATAAGGAGTTCACTTAGCTAGGTGGCACTAAGTTTTTGGGATTAGAGACCATCGTTGAGGGTCAGTAGTGGCTGAGGGGTTTGGAAAGGATTTTTGCTGGTTTGGAGATCATCGACACTCAGTCTCACCAGTTAGCAGTGTGGCAGTTGAAGGAGGAAGCACTGGATTGGTGGGAGTCTGTTATGGCCAACACTATTGAGGAAGACATTTCTTGGGAGCAGTTTAGGTATTGTCTTGAATTAGTCCTTTGAATTTGGTTTAGGTTATCCTTTTGGAATCTTTCTTACGTTTGGATATCTAGTTTAGAGAGGCTTTTGTGACAAAGTGGATGCCCAAAGTTGGGAAGTGTCAACTATGCTGGGAGTTTATGGATCTTAAGCAATGGGATATGTCATTTGTTGAGTATGAGTGGAAGTTTGACGAGCTTTCAAAATTTGGTCCTAGCTTGATTAATACCCCACTTAAGAAGAATGAGAAGTTTATAGCTGCGGCTCGCCCAGAGTTTTATGATCATCTGTTTTCTCATGTGCATAGCCCTTTTACCGGATTGATGGATATGGCCATTAGATACGAGAACCCCACTTTTAAGGAATCATCTATTGCTCGTGCCCCTTCATCTCAGCCTTGTTCTGACAACTCTAAGAAGATTAAGTCTAGTTTCCATCATCAAAAGTAGAATTGGTTTAAGAATCCAGGTTTAGGATCTTCTTCTCCTAGGAGGCAGCCTATTGATCTTTCTTCCATCACTTGCTTGAAGTGTGACCAGAAAGGGCGTTATGCCAATAGTTGCCCTACTTTAGCCGGAGCTGCTATTCCACCAGCTCAGATGACTAGGCGAGATATTTGCCATATTTTCATGCAGCCTAACCACTTCAAGCAGGATTGTCCTACTCAAAAGAAGAGCAAGCCATCTTGTATCTTGGCATTTACTTCATCTAATCCACCTACTCCTAATGATAACCAAGGTACTCTCCAGAGCACCTTTACCTTCTTTAATCTTCATGTTCGTCTTTTATTTGACACAGAAGCTCAACCTGTAGTTCTTCCTCTTGGAGGAATGGCACCACGTGAGAAGGTTGAGTTGAGAAAGCAAATCGAAGACTTGTTCTCCAAAGGTTTGATCAGACCCTGTCATTCCGAATGGGGAGCAGCAGTGGTTTTTGTCACCAAGTCTGATGGTTCTTTAAGGTTGTGTGTTGATTATAGGGAGCTGAACAGGCTCATTATGAAAAACAGATATCCAATGCCTCGTTGTAACAACCCTGTATTTTGTGATTATTTTAGTTATATCTTTTGATTATTTTAATTGAATTTCTGATTTAAAAACTTTAGTTTATTTATTAAAATGAATAAATTTTGTTATTTTAAATATAAATTTTGATTTGTATGTGAATTAAAATTCCAATCATGAATAAATAGAATATTTTCCAAAAATATGAATTTTTGTCAATATGGTCGAACTTTGACTTTTAAATTTAAAAATTTAAAAATTTGATTTTTTGAATTTTATCTTTTATTATGAAAATAAATAAAATTTCAAGTATACTGCTTTTCGTTTCATTGAAATCCGATTAATATTGTGAAAGTTATGCTTTTAAACCATTGTATGTAATTTGTTTTATTTAACAAAATTGTTTATTTTAATTTATATAAATAATACTTTTGTTTGCCATGTTATGTTCTAATTTAGTTTCACATGTGTAACATGACATGTTATGTATATATTTTATTTTTAAAACATTTTAAAAGTGTAGTTGAAATTTCCAATGTCAGTTGTATTTTGTTTACAATTTTTAATTTCTAGTTTCAATTAAATAAAGTATTTTCTTTATTTATTTTTCTATTTTCCTAAGACATTATTTTATTTTTATTTCCACTTTATTTTTTTCATCTTTTTATTCTATTTACTTAATTTTTATTTGTTTATATTGAATTAATAGAATTGGAAATTCAAAGAGACAAAGTCTTTTCATTTACTTGTGACTTTTGATTAGCCTTGTCTTTTCATTTCTTTTGACCTTTCACTTTTGCTCTGGCCATACAATTTTTTGCAATAGCCACGTGTATTTTCTTTTCATTGACGTGAAAAAAACTTCTCACCATCTCACAATTCAAAGCTACCTCACTTGAGAAATATTTTTGTAAGTAATGGCTTCTTTTTTTTCTTACTTTTCTTTCGTATTTTCATTGATTTTGCCTTGCTCCTCTTCAAGATTTGCTCGGACGCTACCACCATCATCTCCACCAACCACCAACATCAGCATCCACGGCAGCAACCACCCCCTTTCCCCTTGTCCAGATCTGGCTGTGTCACTATAGGAAGCCATCACCACAAAACTCCACAAAACACTCCTTGAAAAGTCCCTAGCCGAGCCATAATTCACCATCCCCTTCATATATTGCCTCGGCCACCACCCTAAAACCACCACCACCTGCTAACTTCACCAATGGCCATCACTTTAGCTCTGACCTGACCTGAACCATGAATGGTCGAGCCCAAATATAGCATAGGCCGAGCCTATATGCACCATATTCCACCTATGTGCACTTGTCCTTTGTATACTTCATCTTATGACCACAAAACCATTCACATCCTTATGTAGCCATGCCTATATGATGCCAAACCCTAGCCTTACCACCAAATAACACCTTGGCCGAGCAACATAGTGAAGATGGCCGAACCTATGTTGAGTCATGGTTAAGCACTTTTGTGTTAAAGCTTGGTGATGTTCTTTGTTAATTCAAATTTCCATTTTGTTTCAATTTATCTTTGTATTGTGTATATATATGTTTATGTTGTCTTGTTTTATTTGTTGTTTACAAGAGCAACATCTTGGCTCTCTACTCACTTGAATAAAAAGTCATGTTGTATCGTGCTTGTCGTGCCTTTGGAATCGTTCTTGTGTATCGTAGTGGTCTCTAGCTTTGATAAAGGTGAGTCCTTCTCAGTCTGACATTTTTTGTAATGCCCCAGTATTTTCAACAATTCGCATCCGCACATGTCGGACATGAATTGCTCAAAATACAGAATTGTAAAATAAATTTGGCAAAACACAGCATAAATAGTAAATAAATAAATCACAGATCACAGACACAGAGTAATAAATGCAGCGGAAGTAAAGAAATAGTAGTTCTTGAAGCTACTATATAAATACATCAGAGTCAAACAAGATACAACAGAGATAACAAGATACAACGGAGGTGTCAGCATGATAACCAGGTATGAATCATAAAACATCACTGGGACCAACCGGATAACTGGAATCAACTGGATAACCGAAAGTGAAATAGATAGCTGGATCTTCAAGCAAAGCTTCCAACTTCGAAGGTGAGTCTCAAATGCTGTATCACTCAGTCTGACCCGAGCGTGAAGAAACACAAAACACTCGAGTCAGGACATACATACTAATACAATGTAAACCAACTCAAGTGAACTGTAATATAAGGTACAAGTAACTTAAAGGATGCTTGGGATCGCCCATCCTCTAAGGATCCGTTAAACTATTTACTATGTAGTAATATTTCGCTATTATAATAATGTCTATAGTAAAATAAACTTACTTTTTCATAGCATTAAGGGGTTACCCATATAACCCTTAACACGTAATAGTCTCATTAGTCCATCAAATATCATAGTCCCTCCTGATCGGGAAGCCACCAGAGCATACCACACGGGCTACGGGAGAAACCCAAACTCGTACAAGGCGCGATAGGGTAGGTGACACGGCACAACTAGGCAATGCCAGAGAGATATACCAATTACGCTTCCGGGTAGGTGGTAACGCGTAGCGCGCAGCTATCGCCCACCTCGAGCCACACCCCCAAATAAAAATCAAAAGTGGCCACCGAAACAATCCAAAAGTCAAAGTATAATATCGAAGGGATGTGTCCGATCAAAGGTGCTACCTTATTAACCCGTCGATCGCTCCTGTTTTAGCCACCTTAAGCCAACTCACGGGAGTCGGGTCCATGTATTTACCTTAAAGGAAACGCAACCACCATCCTACTTCATTCTGGAATCTACACCGCGTACACTGTTGTTAAAGTGGTTTTCGGAGTTGGCAGAGAGTATGACAACTTCCGATCCCGGTCTCTTTAACAACCAAACTTATTATAATCCATGGATATTTATTTCAAAATCATTTATACTTTCAAAACAAAACTAGCATATCCATTTCAAAATCATATAATTTATTTCAACATAGTATATACTTTCAAAACGAAAATATCATACTTATTTCAAAACCATATCACAATAGTATCATTTACATTTCAAAAATAATTCAATAATATATCATTTAAATAAAACCCAAATTTCCAAATCATTGAATATTTCTTTCAATTTATTAAACTTGAAATATTCCTTTAAATTATCGTACCATTTTGGAAATATTACCTTAAGGAATCTTAGCACTTTTGGAATGTAATACTTTCCACTTTAACATTTTATATAATCAAAGTATTTATACGCTTAAAAATTTAAAATGGCCCTTTTATCATAGCCTTATAGTTAAATAAACTTTGTTACTGTAATATCCAATTTAAAGCCGAAATTCTTATGTAAAGTTAAAAGTACCTTATTAACTTACATTATTATTACAATAAAGAAACTTTATTATTTTAATCATTTAAAGTATGCCATTTACATAAATTAAAACTTGCTTATCAAATGTACGTTACCAACTTACATTTTATTATTACAGTAAGTGACATTTATCATTTTAATCAATTTAAAATACACCATTACATTGATTAAAACTTGCATGTCAAATGTACGTTTTAACTTACATTTATTATAATAAAGAGCATTTACCATTTTAATCAATATTACACTAACTAAAACTTACATTATCAAATGTATGTTTTAATTTACATTCCTATTACAGTACAGAGCATTTATTAATTAATCAATACCACACTAATTAAAACTTTATATGTTTCTTTCATTAATTAAAACTTTACATGTTTCTTGCATTAATTAAAAATTTTACATGTTCTCTCATTAATTTGGACTTTACACGTTTCTTTCATTAACTAGAAACTTACACGTTTCTTTCATTAATTAAAACTTACACTTTTCTTTCATTAATTAAAACTTTACATGTTTCTTGCATTAATTAAAAATTTACACATTTCTTTCATTTCTGTTATTACAATAAAGAACATTTATTATATTAATCAATTAAAATATTAATTAAACTTACATCTCACATGTGTGTTTAACTTACATTTTCCATTTTAAAGTCATAGCTATTTATCTTACAAAACATAACATTTTACAAAAGAATATTTTATCATAGTTAAAACAATCAAATTCTTTACAAATTTATTCCTTTGGACATCAATTCCACTATGATTCCAAAACTTATTACAAGATGTCACATACAAATGTATTTCATTTTATCTATTCAAAAATACATTGTTTATTTTACAAAATATGTTCATCCTGGGAAACAACCTTTATTACAATTACTAGGTTAGATTTAAGATTCCAAATTAAATCAAACTTAATTATTAAGTTATTTATCATAAATAAGACTCTTTAAATTCCATTCAAAACCAATTAACTTATAAAAAATTTTACTCATAGAAAAACAATATTTCTTTACACTTTAAAGCATTAAATCAAATTAAGTAAAATTTTCATATATTTATAATTTCAAAATACTTAAAAAAATTTGGAAATATTTAAAGTACTTAAAAATTTTTTAGGAAAATATCATTTAAAAATATAACCTGGGCTTGTATAATATTTTCTAACCTAGGTCAAGTGATACGGATAATATATCATTTCAATCCATAATTTAAGAAGAAAAATCCGGGTTCTATCATTTCAAACCCGCAATCCCAAGTAAAATAAATACAATAAAGTCACTGGAGCCTATCATTTCAGCCCATTGTGATTTTCCTTAATCTAATGTTCATTCGGGTATGTATCATTTCAACCCATAGTGATAGGGAACTTGCAGTGTGATAAACAGGAAATAAACAACAGTATAACAAATAAAATCATAACAGATGGTGTAACAGGGATATAGCAATATTTAACATCATATAGATTTATCACAGGCATATATGAGCATAGTAACATAACATATTAATTTATACAATTCACATGTCATCGTTTCACAAATTAAAAGTACGTATGTCTAGAGAGATAAAACTCACCTTTTTAAAGCTAGAAATCAAATTCAAGATACAAATCTAAACTCTGCAAAGCACGACAAAGCACGACTATACTTGAGTGATCGAGAGTCAAGATCCAAATCTTGTACATAAACAAATACACAAATTATAAGGATATAATTCAACACAAGGTTGTAAATAAAAAAAATGAAAAGAATATGGATCAAATGTCATAACCTTGGCCTTAAACATCATGTGGTCTTGGCCATGATAGTTTTGGTGGCATGCGTGATCGGTTATGGAGGTGGTGGAGAGAGGATGAGGTCGGAATTATGGTGGAGAGGTGAACAAGGTGGTGGCTGAACTAGCATGAAGAAAACAAAAGGAAAACAAAATGAAAAAGAGGAGAAAGAGAAGGAAGAAGAAGAGGAGTCCATGGAATTTAGAACTTGAATATATATATTTTTCAGTCAAAAGGGAAATGAGAAATTGAGATGCTAATTTGTATGTGAATATCAAAGTGGTGGCTAGGGTTTCCCAAAAGATTTGAACGACTAAAGGGAGGGAATGGCAAGGGAAATTAAATGGAAAGTCTAGAAAATAAAGAGGCAAAAGAGGAACGAAATGTTAGGGAATTATTTTGTACGTGATTTGAGGAATGAATACACGGCTAGAATATAATTAAGGAGGTAGGAAATAAAAGACAGGCAATTAAGGAGGCACAATTTAAGGGAAAGAATCTTGTCTATATATCTTTTTCTTTGTTTGCACGAAATGAAAAGGCAACAAATACATAAAACATGTAACCTATATCTCTTGAAATTTGTAAGCTATTATTATTAGTGAAATCAATCAAAAATCAAATAAATATATTCAAAGTGTATACAACCAAAATAGAAAATAAAAATTTGAGAAACAAACATAGGGAAATAGAAAATAAAATATAGAGAGTCATTGCGTGTAAACACTGTATTTTAATTTAAAAGTACAAGTTTTAAATTCCCAATAAATCCATATTAACATTGGTTTAGATACTAATTTATATCTTCCTAATTCACCCAAATTTTCAATTAGCAAAGTAATTAATTTCATTCTCTTACCATAAGTCTATTTGTTATAAATTGAATTCCCATTTAATTTAATTTCCAATAATTGCCTTGCTTCAATTCTTTTCTTTTTATAAATCTATTATCACTCTATAAACCTAGTTATTATTTGTTTATCGTTCATTACATAAATATATATTCAAATTTTCATCTTTCTATTATAATAACTGTTATTTTCAATTATATTGAGTTTGCTAAATATATACATCTATTATAATTAAAACCTCAATCCATTTATCCAACTAGGTTTCATTCCTTTATTTCATATTATGGATAAAATATACATTTCCATTTATGTCATTACATTCACACTTTACAATTACTGTCCTATCTCATATAAATGAAAATTTACTTACATTAAAGTGTGATTGATTTCCTACTTTAAATTTAGCAGCCTAAATAAATGTAACTTGCAATAAATGTTTTCCTTATCTTTATATTACACTCAAGTTTATTATGTCCACTAATTATCATAATTGCTTACATAATGTTTAATTCATTCAATTACCATAAATTATACACTAATTCATTTGCCCACACAAACTTACATTTATTTACATATATCCATTTTTATACCTAAATGTAACGTTTACAACTAGATTAATAGACCCATTAAATAGTAACTTACAACCGTTACTATAACTTTTAATCACACCTTTGAATTCACTGTTCACAAACATACGTTACCATTCTTATACACCAAATCTTTATTCAATGGTCATTTATTTCATACTATATCATTTATAAATTTTAGTGTTTGCATTTTTTTCTTACATAAATTTATAGCCAAGTATAAAAATTTACATTACTTCAATAAATTGTAATTTCATTTCAATTGTGAATAATTAGTTTTTTTAAGTATTTCGGCATTCATTTCATTATTAAATTACAAAGTTTTTATTTCATCCAAAATATTTTCCAAAATCTTATTAAATTGACAGCTTTAATTATTGAAAATTTATGGGTCGTTACATTTTTACTTATGAAATGGCAAATGGATGACAAGTGATTAGTAATTAAAATGTTATGCATATATTATTTCATGTTACTACCGTGTTAACTTTGTTAATTATCACTTGACATATGATAAATGACAATATATTATGACATTGACATGTTAGAATATTTGTTTGTATTGTTTACGTATACGATCACACTTCAAGTTACATGTTAGAATAGAATCACTATGGGTTGAAATGATACATAACCGAACGGACATTAGAATAGGAAAAAATCATTATGAGCTGAAATGATAGGCTCAAGTGATTTTTATTGTATTTTATTTGACTTAGGATTGCGGGTTTGAAATGATAGAACCCGGGATTTCTTTTTAAACTGCGGATTGAAATGATACATATCCGTGTCACTTGCCCTATGATAGAAAATTATATACAGACCCCGTGTTTTATTTTAAATGATTTTTATATACATATGTATTTTTAAAGTATGAAATTTTGATTTAAAAATATATATTTTATGGTTTTGAGAAAGCTAAATATTAACCTTTGAATTTGTGAATTTAAGTATGTAAATTTGAAGTAAATGTGATTTTTGACTTTAAATTATATTTTTAAAATGTAAGTAAATAATGAAAATTAAATTTAAAGTTTTGAAATGATATTTGAAATAAAATGTTAAGTTTTTTAAAATTTATAAGTAAATAAACAGTGAAATTTTGACTTAACAAATGAATTGAGTTCTAAATTGGATATTTGATTTAAAAATTTTGTTGTGATAAATCATAATTTAAAATTATTTAAATATGAAATTTTGAAGTCTAGAAATACGATTTATAAGTTTAAAATAACAAAAATTTGGAGTATTAATGTTTCTGAAGTTATATTAAAATCTTGAATTTTATTAATAGCATTTCCAAAAATGCTGTGGTCTTATGACAACATTTTTAAGTGTTGTTGTTTTTGAATTTAACTATGTTTGAAATAACCAAATATCTAGTACGGCATTTTATAAATGCCGTTGTTCCCGAACTAAAATATTTTGGAACCTATAAGCTACGATAGCACTTTATAAATGTCGTCGTTGCTATAATTTGACAATGTTTTGAAATACTATAGATTTTAACACTATTTGAGTTATATTTTAAAATTTTAAATGATTTAACTTTTGGAATTGATTATTTATGAAATTTAAGGAGTTTTTAATATAATTTAATATTTAAATTTGAATTTCAAAGGAATTTAAAGTAAATTTGAATTTAAGTTGTGTTTACATTGTTAAATGTTAAATGCAATGAAATGAGATAAATGAACTTTTGAATAAAATTTTGAAATGTGTTTTGTAATGATATTTGAAATTAAAATGATATTTAAATTGAATATTTGAATTAAAGAATTATAATGAATTTATAATGGATTTGAAAAGGAAATGATTTTGAAAAGGTTTTGAATGACGTGATCTTTATTTTGATAAAGAATGTGAATTTGGAATGATATTTAATTTTGATTTATTCAATAAATGAATATTTGAAGTTTATATTAGTATGAAAAGATATTTAGTCTACTTGTATTTTGGGTTTACTTAAATGATATTGAGTTTATTAAGTAAATATTTCAAAACTAAATATTATTAAATTGAATTTGAGATATATGAAATTATAAAAATTAGTTTTGAAATGTGGGATATTAAAGCTTTGAAATATATTAAAAATTGAATAGTTTATTTTATGGATCATATCTATATTTGAAATTGATAAGATTTGAAATGGTTTGTTGGGAAACTGAATTGAATTGAAACTCATGGTTTGAATTGAATTAAATTGGAAATTTGAAATTTGGGTTTAATTGAATAAATTTGTAAAATGTAAAGAATTAAAGGAATGTTTCATGATTTCAAATGTATGTTTTCAAAATGTTATGATTTCCAAAGTGTAATGATTTCAAGTATTTTGGTTTCGAAAGAGTTAAAACTTTGTAAGTATTATGATTTTTGAAAGGTGAATATATGTTTGAAATGGAAATGATATCGTATTGATTTGGACATAGTTTTGAAATAAAAATGGTTTTGGTTTCGAAGTATAAACTATTTCGAAAGGAATATAGTTTTGAAATGAAATGATTTGATCTTTTTTTAAGTATAAACTATTTTGAAATGGCAACGACATTATAATAACAATTGGTTGTTAAAGAGATCGGGATCGGAAGTTGTCATACTCTCTACCAACTCCGAAACCCATTTTAACTACTGTGTACGCGGTGGAGTTTCTATAATGAAGTAGGATGGTGGCGGCGTTCTTGAGGTATATTACGTGGGCTCGACTCCCGTGAGTTGGCATAAGGTGGCTAAAACAGGAGCGATCTCGGGCCAAGTGAGGTCATTCCTCCCATCGAACACATTTCTTCGATACTATACACTTACTTATGGTTGATTTGATGGCCATCCTCCAATTTTGATTGGGAGTGTTGTTCTGAGGTAGGCATAGTGGCTGCTACGTTACCACCAGCTTGTGGTATATCTACCCTTGCATTGCCTTATGTGACGTGTCACCTACCATAGCGAGCTTTACTACGAGTTTGATTTGTGTCGTACCTATGGAGTATCTTCTCGTAGTCTCCCGTTCAGGAGATATGCATGTACTGTATAGACTACTGGCACTATTACTTGTTAAGGGCTATATGGGTAACCCCTTAACGCTATTTAAAAGTAAGTTTATTTTACTATTAGACATTATTATAATAGCAAATATTACTGCATAGTAAATAGTTTAACGGATCCTTAAAGGATGAGCGATCCCAAGCATCCTTTAAGTTACTGAAGCATTTTATTACTGTTCACTTGAGTTGATTTACAGTTCATAAGTATTTATATCCTGACTCAAGTGTTTTGTATTTTGCTTTACGCTCGGGTCAGACTGAGTGATTCAGCCTTCAAGACTCACCTTTGGAGTTGGAGCTTTTCTGGAAGATCCAACCATCTATTTTGCTTTCAGTATCTAGTGATTCCAGAGATGTATTATGATTTGCACCTGATGTATCTTGTTACTATTCTGTTGTATCTTGTTTAAATCTGATGTATCATATATGTATGCAGTAGTTTCATGAACTACTATCTCTTTTACTTCAGCTACATTATTATTTACTCTGTGCCTGTGATTATGTGATTATTTATTTACTGTATATTTTGAGATTTACCAAATTTTATTTACAAGGCCGTATTTTGAGCAATTCAAGTCCGACACATGCGGATGCGAATGGTTGAAAGTATCGGATCATTATATGTGGTATCAGAGCTTTGGTTTTGGGCAAAACTTAGCATATATGGTAAATGTATTTTCATAATCACTTACATTGGAGTTTGAGTCTCTTCCTCTTTGACTCGATTCCTTTGAATTTTGGAACATTTTCTGTGGTTCCAAAATCCATTCGTGTCCCTCACTATTCATCTTCTTTTGATTCTGGAGTATCCCATAACTCCACTTCGAATGATCTTTATAATGAGTCGGCGGTCTCGCCAATCTCAAATTGATTTGTAAAGAGGGTGAAACTCCTTTACAACAACATCGATTCACCAAAGATTTTATATCCTCGGTTTAGATGCTAGTATCTCTTATAATTCCAAACTTTATCTCTTGAGACCAAATATAGATTTACCCTAGAAATCCACATCGATCTTATTCTTCAAGTCACGGTTGACCCGGTTGAGGTTGCCCGTGATTTATATAAGCTTACCCATCTTCCAATTCTGTTATTTAATCATCTCATCATTGTTTCCAATTTATCTTCAAATCATTCTTGAAGCGTATTTGTAAAGTAATATTTAATTTTTTATATATATTTTGTTGTTTGAGTTGTTGATGTTGATTTGGGTTTCCGATCGATTCGTCTGATCAACGCTATCGATAAGATTTCCAAAACACTTTAACAGAGCTAACTGACACAATATGTTTTTCAAATTCAGCAATGAAATAAATTTTGTAACTATATTATAAATCTTTTTCTGGATTTTATTGAATTGGTTGTTAAGAAATAATATTTGATTTTATATATCATTTCTCTTGTTTCATATATATATATATATATATTTGAACTATAAAACATGGGTATAAATTTATTTGAAAATTTAAAATGAATTTGAAACAAGAATTTGAGAATTTAATTTCTGATATATTTCAAACCTTGTGTTTAAAGTTTTAAAGGATATATTATTTAACGTATTTTCTAATAGAAATTTGTTTCCAAAGAATTTTAAAGTTTCAAATTAGTGCTCTTCTCTTTGTTGCTGGAAAATAACTTCGTTGATGACTGCAGCATCATCGATATTCATTTTCGAGTTTCGAAGCGAAGAGACCGTTCTGTAGTCTTGCTATAGTTTTGTTTTGGGGAATTTAATTGATTTGAATTTCTTAAATAAGACTGGATCTATAACATATGCTGATATAAGATTTAAATTTGAATGGATATATATATATATATATATATATATATATATATATATATATATATAGTATATGTGCGTTTATTTATCTCTAAATAGTTTGGAATTTATCGAAAATTTAATTCCTAAATTTTACCTTGAAGGATAATTTCGAGTATAATTTGAAGATTTGGATAAATATTCAAGCTTGAAATGATTAAGTTAGAAAGTTTTATTTGTATAATACACAATTTCATTCCAATATAACTTACCTAAAATATACGGAAGTTGAATATGTAATTGGATAATATATAATATAAAAAGGATTTTATAAATAAAATTTGAGTGGTTATAATAAGTGTTATACACTTAAATTTTAGTTATAAAAAGATTAAGAGAGGTAAATAGAGGAAAAAAAAGGGTAATGGAATAATTTACAATATAAAACGATGTTAAAGGAACTAAGAATAAATTTAAAGCAGTTATAATAAGTATAAATATGTTTAACATAGGTGATAATACATATTGAGAGGAATAAATTTAATTTTAATTAGGAATAAAGAAGAATTAATTTATTGAGTACATTATGAGTATACTAAATGATTTTTTTTTTCAAATCCATGATTTTAGAGATTGTTTATTTAAGATAATTGGATAATAAGATAATGAAATTAGAGATGATTAAGATTTGTTTAACTTATGTAAAATTAATTTTCAATTTAATTTTAAATTTTCATGGTTTCAAATTTATTATCTTATTTTGTTTTTCAAACTATCTTTTGGTTGTCCTTATCTCCCTTATCATGTTACAGAAGAGGGAGGTTATTGCTTATACCAGTCTGTTTAGAAATCTTTCTATAATGTTTAATAATTTTGATCATCATTTTGAATCTGAGCACTGCGTGCCATCCCCAGACCGTCGGTCAAGCAGAAAGGGTGAATCAGATTCTAGAAGATCTTTTTTCGTGCTTGTGTTCTTAATTTTGGAGGATCTTAGGAAGATCATCTTCACCATGTTAAACTTACCTATAACAAAAGTTATCAGGTAAAATTTCAATCTTCTTGTCATCTTGTCTTAATCCTATTTCATTCTATCCTTTTCTGTGTTTACCCGTACCTCATTCCTTTTCGGAGACGAAAAGTTTTGAATGGGGGAGAATCTAATAACCCTGTATTTTGTGATTATTTTAATTGTATCTTTTGATTAATTTAATTGAATTTTTGATTTAAAAACTTTATTTTATTTATTAAAATGAATAAATTATGTTATTTTAAATATAAATTTTGATTTGTATGTGAATTAAAATTCCAAACATGAATAAATAGATTATTGTCCAAAAATGTGAATTTTTGTCAATATGGTCAAACTTTGACTTTTAAAATTTAAAATTTAAAAATTTGAATTTTTGAATATTATCTTTTATTATTACAATAAATAAAATTTCAAGTATACTGCTTTTTGTTTCGTTGAAATCCGATTAATATTGTGAAAGTTATGCTTTTTAAACCATTGTATGTAAATTGTTTTATTTAACAAAATTGTTTATTTTAATTTATATAAATAATATTTTTGTTTGTCATGTTATGTTCGAATTTATGTTTACATGTGTACCATGATATGTATATATTTTATTTTTAAAACATTTTAAAAGTATAGTTGAAATTTCCAATGTCAGTTGTATTTTGTTTACAATTTCTAATTTCTAGTTTCAGTTAAATAAAGTATTTTCTTTATTTATTTTTCTATTTTCCTAAGACATTATTTTATTTTCATTTCCGCTTTATTTTTTTCAGCTTTTTATTTTATTTACTTCGATTTTATTTGTTCATATTGAATTAATAGAATTGGAAATTCAAAGAGACAAAGTCTTTTCATTTACTTGTGACTTTTCATTAGCCTTGTCTTTTCATTTCTTTTGACCTTTCACTTTTGCTTTGGCCGTACAAATTTTTGTAATAGTCGTGTGTATTTTCTTGTCATTCACGTGAAAAAAACTTCTCACCATCTCACAATTTACGGCTACCTCACTTGAGAAGTATTTTTGTAAGTAATGGCTTCTATTTTTTTTCTTACTTTTCTTTCTTATTTTCATTGATTTTGCCTCGCTCCTCTTTAAGCTTTGCTCGGCCACTACCACCATCATCTAGACCGACCACCACCATCACCATCCATGGCCGCAACCACCCCCTTTCCCCTTGTCCAGATCTGGCCGTACCACTATATAAGCCATCACCACAAAACTCCACAAAACACTCCTTGAAAAATGCCTAGCCTAGCCATACTTCACCATTCCCTTCATATATTGCCTCGGCCACCACCCAAGAACCACCACCACTTGCTAACTTCACCTCTGGCCATCAGTTCAGCTCTGACTTGACCTGAACCATGCATGGCCAAGCCCAAATATAGTATAGTTCGAGCCTATATGCACCATATTCCACCTATGTGCACTTGTCCTTTGAATTCTTCATCTTGTAACCCCAAAACCCTTCACATCCCTATGTAGCCGTTCCTATATGATGCCAAACCCCAGCCTTACCACCAATGAACACCATGGCCGAGCAACATAGTGAAGATGGCCGAGCCTATGTTGAGTCATGGTCAAGCACTTTTGTGTTAAAGCTTGGTGATGTTCTTTGTTAATTCAAATTTCCATTTTGTTTCAATTTATCTTTGTATTGTATATATATGTTTATATTGTCTTGTTTATTTGTTGTTTACAAGAGAAACATTTCGGCTCTCTACTCACTTGAATCAAAAGGCGTGCTGTATCGTGCTCGTCGTGCCTTTGGAATCGTTCTTGTGTGTCGTAGTGGTCTCTAGCTTTGATAAAGGTGAGTCCTTCTCAATCTAACATTTTTACTTATGAAATGTTAAATGGATGACAAGTGATTAGTAATTAAAATGTTATACATATTTCATGTTATTATCATGTTAACTTTGTTAATTATCACTTGACATAAGATAAGTGACAGTATATTGTGACATTGACAGGTTAGAATATTTGTTTGTATAGTTTATGTATATGATCACACAACAAGTTTCCTATTAGAATAGAATCACTATAGGTTGAAATGATACATACCCGAACGGACATTAGAATGGGGAAAAATCATTATGAGCTGAAATGATAGGCTCAAGTGATTTTTATTGTATTTTATTTGACTTGGAATTGCGGATTTGAAATGATAGAACCCGAGTTTTCATTTTAAACTGCGGATTGAAATGATACATATCCGTATCACTTGACCTAAGATAGAAAATTATATATATACCTCGTGGTATATTTTAAATGATTTTTATACAGATATGTATTTTTAAATTATGAAATTTTGATTTAAAAATATATATTTTATGGTATTAAGAAAGCTAAATATTAAGTTTTTAATTTGTGAATTTATGTATGTAAATTTGGAATAAATGTGATTTTTGACTTTAAATTATATTTTTAAAATGCAAGTAAATAATGGAAATTAAATTTAAAGTTTTGAAATGATATTTGAAGTAAAATGTTAAGTTTTATTAAATTTATAAGTTAATAAACAGTGAAATTTTGACTTAACAAATGAAATGAGTTTTAAATTGGATATTTGATTTAAAAAATTTGTTGTGATAAATCATATGTTAAAATTATTTAAATGTGAAATTTTGAAGTCTAGAAATATGATTTATAAGTTTAAAATAACAAAAATTTGGAGTGTTAATGTTTCTGAAGTTGTAATAAAATCTGGAATTTTATTAGTAGCATTTCCAAAAATGTTGTGGTCTTATGATAGCATTTTTAAGTGCTGTTGTTTTGAATTTAACTATGTTTGAAATAACTAAATATCTATTACAACATTTTATAAATGCCATTGTTCCTGAACTAAAATATTTTGGAAACTATAAGCTACGATAGCACTTTATAAACGCTGTCGTTGCTATAATTTGACAATGTTTTGAAATATTATAGATGTTAAAACTATTTGAGTTATATTTTAAAGTGTTAAATGATTTAACTTTTGGAATTCATTATTTGTGAAATTTAAGAAATTTTGAGTATAATTTAATATTTAAATTTGAATTTCAAAGGTATTTAAAATAAATTGAATTTAATTAGTGTTTATTTTGTTATATGTTAAATGGAATGAAATGAAATGAGATAAATGAATTATTGAATGAAATTTTGAAATGTGTTTTGTAATGATATTTGTAATAATAAATGAATGACATATTTGGTTTTAAAATGATATTTAAATTGAATATTTGAGTTAAAGAATGATAATGAATTTATAATGGATTTGAAAAGGAAATGATTTTGAAATGGTTTTGAATGACATGATCTTTATTTTGATAAAGAATGTGAATTTGGAATGATATCTGATTTTGATTTATTTGATAAATGAATATTTGAAGTTTATATTAGTATGAAAAGATATTTAGTCTACTCGTAATTTGGGTTTATTTAAATGATATTGAGTTTATTTAGTAAATATTTCAAAACTAAATATTAGTAAATTGAATTTGATATATATGAAATTATAAAAATTAGTTTTGAAACGTAGGATATTAAAGCTTTGAAATATATTAAAAATTAAATAGTTTATTTTGTGGATCAAATCTGTATTTGAAATTTATAAGATTTGAAATGGTTTGTTCGAAAACTGAATTGTATTGAAACTGATGGTATGAATTAAATTAAACTGGAAATTTGAAATTTGGGTTTAATTGAATAAATTTGTAAAATGTAGAGGAACTAAAGGAATGTTTCATGATTTCAAATGTATGATTTCGAAATGTTATGATTTCCAAAGTATAATGATTTCAAGTATTTTGGTTTCTAAGGTGTTATAACTTTAAAAGTATTATGATTTTTAGATGGTGAATATATATTTGAAATGGAAATGACATCGTATTGATTTGGATATAGTTTTGAAATAAAATGGTTTTGATTTCGAAGTATAAACTATTTTGACAGGAATATAGTTTTTAAATGAATTAATTTGATCTTTTTGAAGTATAAACTATTTTGAAATGGCCATGGCATTATAATAACAATTGGTTGTTAAAGAGACCGGGATCGAAAGTTGTCATACTCTCTACCTACTCAGAAAACCACTTTAACAACTATGTACGTTGTGGAGTTTCTAGAATGAAGTAGGATGGTGGCGACGTTCTTGAGGTATATTACGTGGACCCGACTCCCGTGAGTTGGCATACAGTGGCTAAAATAGGAGCGTTCTCGGGCTAAGTGAGGTCATTCCTCCTATCGGACACATTTCTTCGATACTATACTCTTACTTGTGGTTGATTTGATGGCCATCCTCCGATTTTGATTGGGAGTGTGTTACGAGGTGGGTGTAGTGGCTGCTATGTTACCATCAGCCCATGTACGTAATTGGTATATCTACCCTTGCATTACCTTGTGTGACGTGTCACCTACCATAGCGAGCTTTACTACGAGTTTGATTTGTGTCGTACCTATGGAGTATCTTCTCGTAGTCTCCCGATCAGGAGATACGCATGTACTGTATAGACTACTGGCACCATTACTTGTTAAGGGCTATATGGGTAACCCCTTAACGCTATTTTAAAGTAAGTTTATTTTACTATTAGACATTATAATAATAGCGAATATTACTACATAGTAAATAGTTTAACGGATCCTTAAAGGATGGGAGATCTCAAGAATCCTTTAAGTTACTGATGCATTTTGTTACTGTTCACTTGAGGTGATTTACAGTTCATAAGTATTTATGTCCCGACTCGAGTGTTTTGTGTTTTTCTTTATGCTCGGGTCAGACTGAGTGACTCAACATTCAAGACTCACCTTCGGAGTTGGAGCTTTGCTTGAAGATCCAGCCATCTATTTTGCTTTCAGTATCCAGTGATTCCAGTGATGTATTCTGATTTGTACCTATTGTATCTTGTTACTCTTCTGTTGTATCTTGTTTAACTCTGATGTATCTAATATGTATGTAGTAGTTTCATGAACTACTATCTCTTTTACTTCTGCTGCATTATTACTTAATCTGTGTCTGTGATTATGTGATTATTTATTTACTGTATATTAGGAGATTTGAAAATTTTTATTTACAATGTAGTATTTTGATCAATTCAAGTCCGACACATGCGGATGCGAACGGTTGAAAATATCTGGTCGTTACACTCGCATTAATGATATGTTCGATTAGCTTTATGGAGAAACTATATTCTCTCAACTTGATTTTGCCACAGGTTTCCACTAGCTCAGAATTGCCGAGGAAAGTATTCGCAAAACCGCTTTCCATTCTGAGGATGGTTTCTTTGAATGGTTAGTTAGGCCTTTTGCTTCGACTAATGCCCCAGCTTTCTTTGTCGACCTTATAAACTGGGTTTTCCCTGATATTCTTAATAAGTTTGTTTTAGTATTCATCGATGTTATTCTTGTCTTCTCTAAGTCTAAGGCGGAACATGAAATCCATTTGAATTTTGTTTTGAAGACCCTTAGGAGTCATCAGCTGAAAGCCAAATTCTTGAAATGCCATTTCTGGAAAGATGAAGTCCGATTTCTTGGGCATATTATTTATGGTAATGGAGCTTCAGTTGATCCAGTTAAGATCGATGCGATCAATGTAAGTCTATCTTCTCTTTCTTTCCTTTGTACATTAATAATTTTATCTCTTTCTCGGTTCTTATTCTCCCTATTCTATTTTAGAATTGGGAAACTCCTAGGACTCCATCTGATATCCGTAGTTTTCTAGGTCTTGCGAGTTATTATCGGAGATTCATTGAGAATTTTGCTTGGATTACTGCACCTCTCACTGCTCTAACTCGTAAGAATGCTAAGTTTAGATGGAATGATATGTGTAAAGCTACATTCAGTGAGCTGAAACGCAAGCAATCTTCCGCACCAGATCTTACCGTTCCAAATGAAAATTAAGGATTAATGGTATATACTTATGCTACTCGTTAAGGTTTGGGAGCCGTTCTGATGCAGGATGGAAATGTTATCGCTTATGCTAGTCGTTAGTTGAAGACACATGAAGCCAATTATGCAGCCCATGATGTGGAATTCCTTGCCATAGTTTTTGCTTTGAAGCTTTGGAGACATCATCTTTTGGGAACAAAGTTTAAGCTCTTTACGGATCATAAGTATTTGAAATATATTTTCACCCAGAATGATTTGAATTTGAGGCAAGTTAGGTGGCTTGAGTTTCTAGCTTCTTATGACCTTGACATCAACTATACCCCCGGGAAAGCTAATGTTGTAGTCGATGCTTTGAGTCGAAAGACGGCGATGTCGTGTCAGCTTGTTGTTTCTTCTCCTCTTATGGATCGTATTGTTGCTAAGGAGGATGAGGATATGATAATTAGGCTTATAAGAGAATGTTCATAACAGAGTTGGTGGTAGTAACCAAGATGGAAGTGGAGCTCAGATCGATGATAGAGGAATTTTAAGGATTAATAATCGAATTTGTGTCCCAAATGTCGATGGATTGAGGTAAGAGTTACTTCTGGAAAATTATCGGTCTAGACTTTCTATTCATCCAGGTGAGACGATGATGTACCATAATATGAAGAAGCTGTATTGGTGGAGGGGTATGAAGCGTGATATCTCCCTTTTTGTTAGCAAATGTGCGACTTGTTAGCAGGTTAAGACTGATCGTCAGAAGGCTGCTGGATTATTGCAACTCCTTGAGATTCCTAATTGGAAATGGGAATAGGTTTTTATGGATTTTATTGATGGATTATCGAGGACTAAGAGAGGTAATGAGAGTATTTACCTTATTGTGGATAGATTGACCAAGTTAGCTCATTTTGTTTTGATTAGATCAAATTGTTCTGCTTCGAGTTTAGCTGAGATTTATATGAGAGAGATTGCTCATCTTCATGGTGTTTCGATCAGTATCGTTTGTGATAAAGACCCTATCTTTACCATTTAGTTTTGGAAAAAATTTCAGAAATCATTAGGTAATCATCTAAATCTGAGCCCTGCTCACCATCCGTAGACCGATGGTCAAACGGAAAGAGTGAATCAAATTTTGGAAGATCTTCTTCATGCCTGTATCCTTGATTATGGTGGATCCTGGGAAGATCATTTCTAGCTCGTTGAATTCACCTATAACAATAGTTATCAAGTATAATCTCAAATTTCTATTTAAGGCTGTCTTAAACATTTGTCTATCTCATCCCATTTGTAAAATTCAGGCTAGTATCGAAATGGCTCCATTGGCTGCTCTTTATGGATGCCTATGCAGATCTCCATCTTGCTGGATTCAATCTAGTAATCATTTGGTTCTTGGTTCAGATATAATTCATCTAAGAAGGTTGAGGAGATCAGCAGAATTATAAGGATTGCTATGGATAGACAGAAGAAGTATGCTAACAGGCGTAAGAGGAGCTTGGAGTTTTCTGTTGGTGATCAGGTTTCCTTAAGGTCTCTCCATTAAGAAATGTGATTCATTTTGGTAGGAAAGGGAAGCTTGCTCCTAGGTTTATTGGTCCTTTTCGCATCTTAGTTGGTTCCTTAGCTTATCGCTTGGATTTGCCTGAGAAATTTCTGGAGTGCATAATGTGTTCTATGTTTCGTATCTTCGTCGATATCTTCATGATCCATCTTTGATTGTTCAGCCATCTACTCTCGAGAGTTTGGACATTCAGCCGAACCTTACCGTCAAGAGGAAGCCACTTCGTATTATCGATAGAGGTACGAAGCATCTTCAAAGAAAATCTGTCAACCTTGTCAAAGTGAAATGGAGCACTGATGATCGGCATAGTACTTGGAAAATGGAAGAGCGCATTCGTGCTTCAAATCCAGAATTCTTTGTTCCAGGTACTATTCGTTATCATACCTTATCCTTCTTTATTTTCTAGGTCTCGTTCCTTTTCGAGGACGAAAAGTTTTCAATGGGGGTAGAGTGTAACAACCCGCAAAGTTTCTGAAATATTTTAAATGAAAATTCGTTGAAATGTTTAATATAATTATTTTAAAATTGGTAAATTTGGAAATTTAATGTATAATTTCGGGATTTGATGTGAAATGTTCTTCCAAATTTAATAAAATAAAGATTTTTCTTTAAATGCAAATTTTGGTTAACTTTGGTCAAAGTTTAACTTTTTGTGAAATTTTTTTAATTTGGATTTTTAGCTTTTACTTTTTTTATGAAGATGAATTTAATTCTATCATTTTTCTTTGTTTTACGTTTTGTTAAATTTTGATTGCTACTTCTCAAAATTTACAACTTTTTGCGTACTACACGTACTTATTTCCGTCTTAGCATTCATCTTATTTACATTGTGACTTTGGGCTTGTACTAATAGGCTAGGAATTCCTTTAGTAGATGAGAAGCCACTTGTTGAGTAGACTATATAATATCCTAGGGTTTTCTAGACTCCTCATTCTTCATTTGTGCCTCCACAGAAAATTGATGTAAGTTCTTCTTCCCCCTTCTTCTAAAAACCCTAGACCTTCTTCTCCCCTAAATTTTGTTTTTCTCTACAATTTTTCCTCCTCCTCTCCTCAAAATTTTCGACCACACCTATCTCCTTTTCCTCCAACCACAAACCCTAGCCAAAACCCTCTTCTCCTCCTTCCTTTTCCCCTTTTCATCTTCATAGATTTCGGCCTCTACCTTCTCTACCTCCAACCAAAACCTATAGCCGAACCATCTCAACCCTTCCCTTGCTTTTTCCTTGGCCATGACCTCCATCACCATCACCAAACCCTAACCCTAAGCTACCAAGGCCAAACCTCCTCCTAAACCTTAGCCGAAACCTTGTTTAGCGTAAGGCCGAACCCACCTAACCCAATAACTAGCCATGGCCAAGCCTAACCTAGTCCCAAACCCTATGGCCGAACCCAAACCCTATGGTTGAACCCAAACAAGCCTATGGCCGAGCCTATGCACCCCTTAAACAAGTCCTCTCATGTATTTTGTAAAAATATATTTTTCCATTTTTATTTTTCTATGCGAATTATTTGTTTACATATGAAATTTATTTATTTTTCAAAGCTTTGGGTCTGGATTCTCCACTTGCTCAAACTTATCCGTAATTGTCATGCTTGTAGAAGCGACAGTGTTGTGCTTTGAATCACTTGAGTAATCACTCTTGAAAACTTACTTATATTTTGGTGAATTGACGATAATTGAGTTGTATGGTTTTGTATATGCAAGTTGAGAATTTCACCTATCCTTATATTATGTTATTTGATATGATTTTTAAGTTATTTCATATCACGTTATACCTATGATCATATGCCATGATATATTGAATATTGTTATGTTAACTGCACTCATACTCCAAGTTCCTTCACTATGGGTTGAAATGATACATACTCAAATGATCTTTAGATTAAGAAAAATTGTTATAGGATGAAATGATAGGCTTGAGTAATTTTATTTGACTTAGGATTGCGGGTTTGAAATGATATAAAACCCGAAAAACTAATAAATTGTGGATTGAAATGATATATGTCCGTATTTACTTGATCCTAGGGTAGAGAATTTTATACAGAATCTGTAGTTTATTTAAAATGTTTTTTCTAAAAATTAGGAAGTATTTTGGATTTTTTTATATGAATCTCAACTAAAATTTATGTACTGATTTTTGTAAATATTTTATATGGGTTAAGATTTTTGTAAGAAATAAATAGTTGGAAATGTAAATTTTGGAATATAATTTACAGTATGATGGTTAATTGAAATTTAATAATTCGATTTGACTTAATAACGGTCTTTTACGCTAACCTATAAATTGTAAGTTTTAATTCATGTACTAGTGATTAAAATGTTAAATGGTTTTGCGAAAAAAGGGTAAGTTAAAATTTACAATTGATGTGTAGGTTTTAGCTAATGTAAATGGTATAACTTGGTTAATAAAAATGATAAATGTTGTTTACCGAAAAGAAAATGAAGTCTAAGTTAATGTTCAAATAGTTAAAAAATTAGAATAATATAATAGGAATGGTATAATGACTATGATAAAAACTATAAATATATGTACTATTCGATTACATAAACTATGATAGTAGGAAGTATTACAGTAACGATTCAAAACTGCTGCAATTTCTTACGTTAATAATTCAAAAACTGCTGCGATTTTCTATGTAACGATTCTGCATTGCTGCGGATCCTTTATGTGATAGTTCTACACTGCTGCGGATCCTTATTGTAACAGTTCTGCACTGCTGCGGATTCTTACAGTAATAGTTCTACACTATTGCGGATTCTTACAATGACCTGCATCTTGCGAATTCTTACAGTTACAGTTCTGCACCGATGTAAATTCTTATCGTAGCATTTCTGAACTGCTGCGTTTTCTTAAAAAGTGCCATTTCCTGAATGCTACAAAATTTTCTATAAGGGTTTTAGTTCCAAATGTTATGGTTTTAAAGGTTACATTTTTAGGTGCTATGATCTCTTAAATTTTATGTTCCAAGGGGTTATAATTAAATGATGTTGGAAGTGTTAAGACTTTGGAAAACTGAATATTAATTTAGAAAGAATAATGATATGGAATTTATATGGTTTTGAAAGGAAAATGTTTGATATGAAATATAAACCATTTGAAATTTATATAACCACGGGTTATAATAACGATTGGTTATTAAGAAGACCGGAATCAGATATGGGCATACTCTCTGTCGATACCAAAAACCAATTTAACAACTGTGTATGCGGTGGAGATTCCAGAATGAAGTAGGATGGTGGCGACGATCTTAGGGGTATATTTACGTGGACCTAACTCCCGTGAGTTAGCATAAGGTGGTTAAAATAGGAGCAATTGACGGGCCAAGTGAGATACTCCTCCGATCTGACATTCTTCATCGTTAGCCATTCTATTACATTATAATTGATTTGGTATGCACCATTGATTTGGGAGTGTGGATCGAATTGGGTGGTAGTTGAGGCTATGGGTTACCAATAGTCCAGAAGAGTAATTGGTATATCTACCCTGGCATTGCCTAGTTGTGCCCTGTCACCTACCCTATCGCGCCTTCTACGAGTTTGTTTTATTTCATACCTATGTGGCATCCTCTAGCGGCTCCAATTTACAGGGAGTTATGGTACTGTATAGACTATTGACATAATAAAAATGTGATAAGGTGGAAAATATAAAGCCATAACGCTATTTTAATTGTTTACTTTACTTTATACATTATTGTAATAGCGTATATTACTACATTGTAGATAGCTTAACAGATCCTTAAAGGATGGGCGATCCCAAGCATCCTTTAAGTTACTGATGTACTTCTTTTGCGGTTCACTTGAGTTGATTTACATTTTCCAAGTATGGATGTCCTGACTCGAGTGTTTTGTGTTTTTCTTTATGCTCAGGTCAGCCTGAGTTTCACAGCTTAGCTTTGGATTCATCCTCTTTATGAGCTAAAGATCAACTGGGGATTTAGCTATCTACTTGATATTTTCATTCCAGTTATTTCCTCTCAGCTTTGCTTTTGTGGTACAGAATTTATGTATCTCTTTTTCCATCGTATTTGTTTCCAAACTTGGGTATTATGTATTAGTTTGTGTCTACGTATCTAGGAGCTTCATGAACTCCTATGTTTATTTAATTCTGCTGCGAGTTGTTCTGATACTCTATGCCTGTGATTATGTGATTGGTTTTATTTGCCCCAAATTTTATTAACAATCTATTGTTTTGAATTATTCAAGTCCGACATGTATGGTTTTATTATCAATTTGAATGGTCCAAAATGATGGAGTGCTACATGATATGTTATATTTATCAATTTGTTCTCACTCTGTAAGTTCCCTGTTAATTTAGAATTCCCTATGGGTTGAAATGATACATAGACGAACGATTTTATAGAATATGGGAAAATCGTTATGGGTTGAAATGATAAAGCCAAGTGATTTTCATTTATTTTGAATCTTTTATGATTACGGATTAAAACGATATATACCCCTAAATGTTTAAATTGCGGATTGAAATGATAAACATCTGTATCACTTGATCATAGGATAAAAAATTATATACGGACACCGTTGGTCTATATTTTGAAAAATGATTTTCAAAGTTTGAAAGGAAATATATAGGTTTTAATGAATATTGTTTTATAGAATATTTATAAATGTAATTTCTATATATGTTTAAAAATATAGATTTTAAATTAATATGTTTTGGAAATTTCAATTTATAAGTTAGTTTTGAAAAATATAAATTTTAAGATTTTCTTATAGTTTTGTTATTATAAAAACATATAAAATAAGATTAAATATATAATATATAATTAATAATAACATTCAATTTAATAAAATTTAATTTATTTACTATATAATATGTTTTCAAATATTTATTTAAAAATTTATATTAATATTTTCAAATAGATTTATAATTTTAATAATAAAGGTTGGAAAGATAAATTAATATTGACTTGGAATTTAATTTGGTTAATAATCGAATTTAAATAAGAATTGAATTGAACTTATTATTTTTGATATTTTTAAGTATAATTTATGGCTTGATTTGAAAAAAGTTATTAAATGAATATTCTCAACTTTAAATAAAATTGAGACTGGATATTTAATATTGATTTAAATTTATAATTGAAATTTTATTTAACTGTCATTGAATTAATTAAGTGAATATTTTACAATTTGAACAAAATTTAAGTTAAATGTTGAAATATACATGAAATTTATATTGTAAACATCTAAATATTTAAACTTAAATCTATGACTTTAAATTTAAATGGTTAATATGGAATTTATTTAAAGGGAATTTTGGAATTTAAGATGATTTGAATTGATTTGCGAAATTGGAGAAAACTATATTTTATTATGTAAAGTATTTTAATATATGAACTATTTTAATATATAAAATATTTTCGTATATACACTATTTTAATTTATAACTATTTATTATGTATACTATTTTCAAAATCTAAACTATTTAAGTCGAAAGTTTTATGATTTTAATGGTGTTACAATTTCAAAATTGTTATGATTTCGAAAGTGTATAATTTTAAAAGTGTTACGATTCTGGAAAGTGATATTATGAAGTGAATAATGATATTGAATGGATATGGTTTTTGAAACGAATATGATATTTTGATATGAAATATGAACTATTTGAAATGAAATGACCATAGTGTGAAATAAGCGTTTGGTTGTTAGAGAGACAGGGATTGGATATTTTCATACTCTCTGCCAATATCGAAAACTACTTTAATAACTATGTACATGATGGAGATTCTAGAATGAAGTAGGATGGTTTGGTAAAGATTCTATATGGTTTTTATTTAGCCCCGACTCCCGTGAGTCAGCTTGATGCTGCTAAAACAGGAGCCACACTGGGCTAAGTGATGACATTCCTCCTATTGGACACATTTCTTCGATACCATTTTATAGCTTTCGTGATTTGAGTGGGTGCTTGTTTGGTTTAGGAGTGTGTTACGAGGTGGGCGGTAGTAGATGCTATGCATCACCACCTGTCCGGATACGTAAACAGTATATCTACCCTGGCATTGCCACAAGTGCTTTGTCGCATGCTCTATCACGCCTTCTACGAGTTTTTTTGTGTGATGTGCCTATGGAGTGCTCCCTGATAGCCCACTTGCGAGTGGAGTTTGCAGTATTTATATAGACTACGGCATTATATAAAAATGTGTAAGTGGGATATGGGTTAAGCTTTAACTCTATTTTAATAGTTTTACCTTATTATAGATATATTATAATAGCGTATATTACTACATAGTAGATAGTTCCATGGATCCTTAAGGGATGGAAATCCCAAAAATCCTCTAAGTTACTTGTATTTTAATTGACATTTCAATTGAGTTGAATTTATTATTATAAGAATATTAATCCTGACTCGAGTGTTTTGCGTTTTTCTTTACGCTCGGGTCAGACTGAGTGTCACCGCATTTGAGACTCGCCTTTGGAGTTTAGAGCTTTGCTTGGAGACCCATCTATTTATATTCAGCTATCCAGTTATTTTGTCAGGCTTGTCATCAATTTGTATTTGAGACTATACTGTATTTGAGATATTTTTTTGTATTTTATTTCAAACTCTGATGTTTATATAGTATCTTCATGAACTATTATTTATTCTGTTCCGCTGCTTATTGTTGTAATACTCTATGTCTATGATTTTGTGATTGATTTATTTAATGTATGTGCTGAGTTTTACCAAATATAAATTAACAATCTAATATTTCGAGCAATTTATCTGACATGTGCGGATGCAAATGGTTCGAAATAGCAGGTCGCTATAAATAATCCATTACCTTCCATAAACTACTTAAACATTTAAGTCCTTTAACGTATATAATTTAATAACCATACTAGAACACTTGGTAAAAATCCTCAAAAACCATCATAATTCCCTTTTAATTTGCTTTCTAACATATATAAGTTTCGGACATGAAGTCCTTTATATAATTACTGTAATAAATTTTAAACACAAATTATCCATTTCTTCCATTTAAAATTTATAATAAATTATCTATAGCTTGAAATATTATGAAAATTTAAACCCATCTGTAAAATAATATTTTACATAACATATTCAATCATCTTAGCATTCGAAACCCATTTTTATACGATTTTAACCTTAAAAATTTAATTATACCTTTACAAAAATGACTTGTTTAAGTCAAACATGGCATATAATCGAAGCAGATCATCATTCAATCCATCCAAATGGTTTTAAATACTTACCCGAAATTATATTGTTTAATAAAACTTATATGAGATGGTTGAGATTATTATTCACCTTGTTCGGATAAGGAACTAGAGATTTGGTATTGCTTAATCCTTCCTTGCTTGAATCCTTAGCTTCTAATTAATTTTGATCCCTTTTTCACCTAGGGTTATGGCCTGCCTTGATCTCCTTTGGTTTAAGTTTTTGTTTTGTGAACGTATGAAAGAATATAAGGCAAGGGTTTGAGGTGATGGGGCTAGGTTATATGGCTATTTCCCATAATTCCCTTGCTTTACTTAACTAATTTTTTTACCTTATAAACCACTCATATGAATTACTTATGAGCCATTTTATAAACCGATTTAATTAATGCATGACCCTAATTTATTTTCAAATTTCAATTCCCTTGTCACTCTAGTATCTACATTATTCTGTTTAATTTATCTATCTAAATCTCTTGAATAATGTTATTAAAATCGTGGGTGTTGCAGGCTCCCCTCTTTAAAGAATTTCATCCTCGAAATTCAACAAGGACTAAATACTAATCATAGCAATCATCTGTAATAACTTTGAACTACCATACTACCCTACTTTACTAGAAAGCAGTCTATATAAAACAAATATAAAACATACCTTACAACAGATCAGGTAAAGTATCTTTAATCCTATCTTCCGTCTTCCAAGTACGGTCCTTCTCATTGTTGCTACACTAAACTTTCACCAACTTAACTGTCTTGTTTCTTAACTTCTTCTCAACTCTTACTAGAACCCGAACTGTTTGTCTAACAAAAATCAGATCCAGTTCTACTATTAAGTCTTCCAATGCAATCGAAGGAATAGTAGTCACTAGATCATGCATATGCTTACGATGATGAGATACATGAAACACATTATGGACACCTGTCTAACTACTCGAAAACACGCCGTTATATGCGATCTTTTTAATCCTCTCTATAACTGGGAATGGTCCAACATATCTCGATGTCAGACCCTGAATTTTTGAATCATCCCACACCTTCATCGGTGATACCTCAATGAAAACCCTATCTCCAACTAAGAACTCTAGATCTTTACGCCTCTTATCTACGTAACTCTTTTGTCTAGACTGAGCTTCCTTCATCCTTCCTTAGATTAACTCAATCTTTTCTATTGCCTCTCTTATCAGATCTGGACCTAAAACTAACCTGTCTCCAGTTTCCAATCAACATGCTGGGTGACATGAATGGCATCCTATATAAAGCTTCAAAGAGCATCATTCCTATACTAGTTTGATAACTGTTATTATAGGGAAACCGAACTGAGTGTCGGTGAGGTGATTATCCCAAGATCCACCAAAATTAGTAAACAAGCTCCTAACGAATTTTCGAATACCCCGTTGAATCTATAAGTTCGTCCATCTGTATGAGGATGATAAGCAGTACTCATCTTGAGCTTGGTTCCTAACCCATCCTGTAAATTCTTCCCAAACTCACTAGTATACAAAGTATCTCTATCACTTACTACACTACTAGGAACTCCATGCAGTCTAACTTTGTTTTTCATAAACAATTTACCTAGAACAGGTGCATCCTAGTTTACATAAGTAGAATGAAATAGGCGCTCTTGGTCAACCTGTCCACTATGTCCCCACATACTTTCGTTTCCTCGATTTGACCTTGGCAACCCATCTACAAAATCCCTGGAAATTGAATCCCTTTTCAAAACTGGTATCTCCAAATTTTAAAGCAACCCACTCGGCTTTTGATGTTTGGCCTTCACTTGTTGATGGTTCACACAGTACTTTACTCATACGCTAACATCTATCTTCATATTCTCCTAATAGAAACTCCCATTTATGTCCTGATACATCTTGATTCCATGAAGATGAATCGTAAATTTGGATCGATGACATTCCCTAAAAACTTCTCTATTTAAGTCCTTAACATCCAGAATGCATAACCTTCTCATCTTTCTCAACCTTCCTCTCTGGTCAAGATTAAAATATTTTAGATCATCAATCTCCAATCCAACCTCAAGCCTTCTAATCTTCTTGGCTAGCGATGGGACTTCTGTCTGCTTAGAAGCATTCCTTTCGATCAAAACTTGTCGAACTACCAAGCAGGACAACATGGCAGTGCTCTGACTAGAACTGCCAGTCGATCCTAACTGCACACTATAAGTAGTCAAAGCCTCTAGATCCCTCTATTCCGTTAGCATAGCTAACACCTCCTTCTAATGTTTTCAGCTAAGAGCATCTGCTACTTTATTTCCTTTTCTAGGAGTAAATCACAAGCCTCTAAAAACACAAGCCACCTCTTTTGTCTCATATTCAACTCCTTCGGAGAGAATAAATACCTTAAGGACTTATTATCTATGTATAACTCAAATCTCTCCACTAAGAGATAATGTCTCCATATCTTCAATGCGAAGATCGGCGCTACCAACTCTAAATCATGAATAGGATATCCCACTTCATGCGGTCTGAGATGTCGTGAAGATTAGGAAATAACTTTGCCTTTCTACATTAACACCACCCATAACCCTATTCCACATGCACCTATATATACCACTAACCCATCTCATCTGGAACTACTAATGCAAGCACGTGGGTCAACAAATTCTTTGACTTAAGGAATTCTTCCTCAATTTGTCAAACGAAATCACTTCATGTCCTTCTTTATTAGCTTAGTCAAAGGCACTGTTATCTGTGGGGAATCCTTACTGAATCTATTGTAATAGCCAGTTAGTCCAACAAAACTTCTGATCTCAGTCCCCGTCTTTGGTCCCTTCCAGTTGTTAACTGCTTTCATCTTATCTGGATCAACTGACAAACCCTTCTCTTAGACCACGTGGCTGAGATACTAACCTCTTTCTTCAAGAAATGACACTTCTAAAACTTTGCTTTCAGTTGATGCTACCTCAGTGTCCCAAGCACTAATTTAAGATGGAATTCATGTTCTCTTTCATCCCTGGGGTATGTTAAAATGTCATTTATGAATACCAATATGAACCTATCCAAGTGATCTCGAAAAACTTGGTTTATCAAATCCATGAAGAAAGCATGCGCATTCATTAACCTGAATTGCATTACTAACCATTCATATGAACCATACCTAGATCGAAATGCTGGTAATGGAAAATTATCCTCTACCACTCTTAGATGATGCAAACCTATTGCCAAATCCAATTGGTAAAATAATCTGGCTCTACTAAACTAATCATATAAATCATCGATTCTCTACAAACGATACCTATTCTTGATCGTCTTCTCATTCAACATATGATAGTCTAAACGTATCCCTAATGAGCCTTCTGGTTTCTTCATGAACATCTTGGCCGCTCCCCAAGGTAATAGCATGGTCTAATAAAATTCCTCCCTTATAAATCCACAAGCGGCACCTTCAATTCCTTGATTTTGGTCGGTGTCATCCTTCTAGGTGGTCTACTTACAGTTCTACTCCTGGCACAAGATTTATTCGAAACCAATGGCACTTTTCTACGGTAGATCCATAACTGGATAAAAAACATCTACAAACTCTCCTACTACCAAAACTTAATTCAACTCTTCTCCTACTTCCATTGCATTCAGCAACGCATAAGCACTTGAGTTTGATTTCTCCACCGAGTATATAATTCAGTTATGTCTATTAGGGTTCCTTAGCCATATTTTTCTATCTTAGCAAAATATCCAGCATCATCTCTTTCTAACCAGTCTACACCCAGAATGATCCCCAAGCCTACGAAATCAAAAACATACAAACTGCATACAAACTTATGACCTAACAAATCAAGTTCTAAATGGTAACATCTCATACCCATAATTGCATACCCTCCGAGCGGATTTGCAATCCTTAAGGAAGTAGCAAGGTATGAGGGTTCTAAACATAACCTATCTACCATGCATTGAGATATAAATGAATGCAATAAACCGACATCAAATAATACCCTAACTGGTATATTAAGAATCAAAAGCCTACCTTCTATCATAATCTTTTCCTTCTTAGCAGCTGTTAGCCTAGTAGATGATAGTCCTATAGCAAAGACCTTTCCCTTTCTGCATTGACCGGTTTTGAACACTGATTCTTATAATGCCAAATCTTGTCGCAGTTGAAGCACTTCATACCTTTCTTATCTGCAACCTTCTTCCTTTTTCCAGTTCAACATTAATGAGCATAACACACTTAAAGCAGACTAGATTAGCCTTCACCTTATTGGCAGATCCTCCCTTCTGAGCTCCTTTCTTCTTAAAGAATTTCCTCTTCTTCCCCTGAAAACCCTAGGTTTCAGCATTCTACTCCTTCCTGTAAATAGAAAGCATCCCTTCATTTTGCATTGCCATCTCCACTACAATTGTACTAGGATCATAGAGATGTGGCATAGTTGCTATAGTAATCTCAGGTCTTAACCCTCGATTAAACTTCTTGTATCATTTGATGATGGTGTCATTGGTAGCCTATCTAGAAAACTAATCAAACCTCATAGCATACTCAATCACCAACATCTCACCCTGCACTAAGTCCTTGAACTTTCATAGCAATACTGACTTGGCAATTTCAGAAAAAAATCTCTCTTCGAATCTCTTAGAAAACAATGCCAAGTTAATTCTTCATTAGGAACTCCCACGATAACAATATTGAACCAATGATGTGCTATTCCTTGCAACTGTCTAGAGGAAAGTCTCCTCTCTTGCTCACTGTGTAATCCCAAGTCAGCGAGGTCCTTTCACAATGGAATAAACAGTTTTCGACTTCAACAGCGTCCTCTGTTCCTGAAAATGGTTTCCCACCAAGACTACTGTAATCCCTGCTCAGCTTGGCACTGTTATTGCCAACTAGGGCCACAGGAACAGCATATCCAACATTCACAGCATTACCTCCAACTACTCCTACAGCTACTCCAACTTGCATCGGATTGACAAAGAACTGATCCATCGTCCTTGTATCCACTGGCGGGGTTCTAGCACCTACGTAGGCATTTGCATTTGGATTAGCATTTTCCTATCAACATGGATACCTCCTGGTGTTGGGAGAGCACTTCTGTTAGTTGTGGTGCTTTCTCCACCCAGATTTCCTCTTTCATTTCATACAACCATATCTATATCTCTCGTAAATTTGAATACAAGCATTAGTAAGATACAGAAGAACTGTCTAAGAGATAGGGGAGTACGTACTCACACACACCCACACACACACAGATATACACACACACATAACAATTACAAGTATGTTACTATAGCATTAACCCAACTCTGGTCTCATTTTCTGATTCATTGATTTACATTTTTAAATTCTTTTATGTTTATGTTTCTTTTGAAATTTACATAAATCTAAGTTCTGATACTAACTTGTTACATCCCCACTTAGAGGGTGAGAACTAATGCCTATGGATGTTGTAGTCATCCATAGTTATTAGTACTTGGTGACCAAATGCGATAATGTTAGATACATTGATATAACAGAAACACATGAATATAGAAAAATTATGAACTCATAAAAAAAATTCTCATTCCATTTCTAATCATATTTCAAAATCATTATATAATCCCAATCCCATAACCACGTTCGGAGAAATATAATTATTACAAAATACTCCAAGAGTAATATATGAAGTGCCCCTAGGATGATCAAAGTCTAAACATAGGCAATTAAACAACTTTGCCATAAAACCAAAATACAATAAAATCAAATAGGAAGAACTTCTAATAACTTCCTTCCCTCCTACACATTACAAGAAGTTTAGTGGTCTAAAGGAGAACATGAAAACCCTAACTCTCAAAATACTCAAAATTAGTTGAGCACCAGAGAGTTTAAGGTGAAAACATAAACTTCAAGTCAGTCAAAAATTCTAGTATAAATAATAAAATACCACCTTGAACAGTATAGATATCTAGTGAGATTATGCCGCTTAGCAGAATGGGTTTCCCCTCATTAATATCTTAACTCAATTAATATTATAGATATATTGTGCACTTGCATCCACAATGGTTAAAACATAACATAATAAAAGTAATTATGATGATATGCAAACATGCAATATGTCTTGGATTTCCCATTACCCTTTATCTGACAATATGTCCTAAATCATAGTTTCTAGGGTCACTGTTAACCTATTAGTCTTTATAGGCTAACTAATAACTTGTCGGTTCCTTATGAAATTCCAATCCACACTCATAGTTTTCACAAGGTCACTATAAACGTTTTGGTTTCTACCAATAGTAACATCCAATCATATATCATAGGATCTCTATGAACCTATTGGTATCTACAAATAACTTTCTCCAATCATTATTTTAATGGGCCTAATATATACCTATTGCGTTCTCCAATTACTTCTTTCATGTTATAGTTTTCATGGGATTACTATGACCCTATTGAGTTCTTTAATAACTACTCACATGTAATATTTTTCATGGGATCACTATAAACATATTGATCTCTTTTAATAACTTATCCAGACATAATTTTCATGGGATCACTAATAACCTATTGATCCGTGTCAATAACTATTTCCATAATTAATCTTCATCGGCTTACTAAGAACCTCTCTCAACCAATAATCCTTTGATCAGTCGATAGGCATTTTATATTCTTGTCTAGTTGACATTCCGGATGCAATTCTACCCTCAAAGGGGTTAACACAATGTGTATTCTGTACTAGGTCAACTTAGTTGGTTATTCTACCCTTAATACCCCCAAATATAGTTATAGGTTGATTATAAATTGAATATGTTTACAGAAGAAGCGCACATGATAACTGATCATAGCATAATAGTATAAACATCAATTGTTTAATATCCTTATAACCATTTTCTAGTGAAATATGATTAATACCTTTAACCTATTATATTTAGCAAAAAAATCTTCTTTAAAAACACCGAATTTAAATACAATTTCAAAATTCTTTCATGTTGCCATGGGTTTGTTTTAAAAATGAGAAGAGTATTCTTATTTGAAAATTAAGGTTTTCGAATCCTTAGGCCTTCTCTTTTCGAAACCTAAAAACATACCTTTCAAATTATTCAAAACTTTCCTTCAAAATATTTAAAGATATACCTTTCGATACACTCAAATCGTTCCTTTTGAAAGCATTGAAACTTCCTTTCAAAACCATTAAAGATGTATCTTTCGAAAGCATTAAAACTTATCATTAGACAACACTTAGTTCAAAGAAATTGTTTGAAAGCATAGCTTCGAAACCATTTGAAAGTATGTCTTTCAAAACCATTGGGTTTAACATTAATAACTTCCGGGTCAAAGAAAACAAAAGTGAAAGTAACCCTTTCGAAAGTATTGACCTTCAAATAAAATAGTTTAGAGAAAAGGATTGCTTCGAAACCACCCTTTTGAAGGCATTGATAAAAGCTACTACAAAAACCTTTTGAAGGCATTGGGAAGTGGCTTCAAATTCTATAAGGTCGAACGCTTCCCTTTCGAAAGCTTCCCATTCGAAAGCATTGATTTAACGTTATAAAGAAAGTAGGGTTTAACTAATTAGAAAGGCATTAATGAGGCAGCTAGGTTTCGAATAAGTTCAAAAGAGGCTACCCGTTCGAAAGCTCCTTTATGAAATTAAATACGTGACAATCCTTCGAAATATTCTTTTAAAATAAAGGCAAGCTGTAATCCAATCGAAAGCTATTTACAAGAAACTTCATACCCTTTCGAAAGCATCTTTTAAAAGCAAAGGTAAATAACATGATCGAAAGCTTATATAATGAACTATACCTCTTCAAAGGCTTGCCTTCGACACAGTCCTTTCCACCTTTCTCCAATCCACTATGTATCGATGGCTTGATACCATGTGTATTGGTTTCGAATGGGTTTATAACATAAGTATGGTGACAAAAGGTAGCAACTGGAAGGAGCGAAGTGGTAAGTTATGTCAAAACAGATTTTATGCCTTACGAAGTAACTACTTTTAATCTAACTTTCCAATTAATAAAAATATAATTGGTTGCCATTTCTCATCTAAAGTCATTTTTCTAAAAAGGCCACCGAATTCAATAGATTAATATTGAAATTATTTTAGTTAATAAACTGTTCCCTTCCATAAAACATTTAAGTCCTTCATCTTAAATAATTTACTGACCATATTAAAACACTTTGGAAAAATCCCCAAAAGTCATCATAATTCACTTTTAGTATCTTCTAACATATATGAATTTCAGGCCCGAAGTCCTTTATATAGTTGCCATAATTAGTTTAAACCCAAATTATTTATTTTTTCTATTCAAAATTCATAATTAATTATTTTTAGCATGGAATATTATGAAAATTTAAACTCACCTCGAAAAAATGTTTTGCATAACATATTCAACCATCATGGCATTCAAAACCCATTTTTATATTATTTTAACCTTAAAATCGAATTATACCTTTACATAAAAGACTTGTTTAAATCAAACATGACATATAATCAAGGCATATCATCATTCAATCCATCCAAACGGTCTTAAAAACTTAAACCCGAAATTAAATTATTTAATAAAACTTATATGATATGGCGTAGATTATTATTTACGTTATTTAGATAAGGAAATTGAATTTTATTTTTGCTTAATTCTTCCTTGTATGATTCCTTAACTTTATATTGATTTTGGTCCTCTTTTCCCCTAGAGTTATGGCTGGCTTTGATCTCCTTTTGCTTATGTTTTTGTTCTATGAACGTATGAATGAAAATGGTTTAGGGTTTATGGTTTATGGGTTTATGGTATACGGCTATTTCCCATAATACCCTTGCCTTGCTTACGTTAGTTTTCATCTTGTAAACCATTCTTATGAATATACTTATTGCTGTTTTGTAAATTCATTTAATTAAGGCTTGACCCTTATTAATTTTCAGGCCACAATTCCTTTGTCACTCTAATCTCCACATTATTGTATTTAATTTATCTAATTAAACCTCCTAAATAATATTTTTAAAATTAGGGGTGTTACAAACTCCTCTCTGGCCATACAAATGGAATGATTAGAATTTGAAGGCTCCTTCTGAACGGTTAAGTTGATTTCCTCCAATCCTAGATCTGGTATTAAGCCTCTTCGTCTTCTCCAAATTCCATATCCAATCTCGTTTCTTAGTGGAAACACTAAAATGTTCATACCAAAAAACTCAAAACCTATGGAAATATTGAGATCTAGTAGAAAACGTATGCAAAAGTAATGAGACATAAGAACTTTTATAGTGGTTCGGCAATCTCTAACCTACATCCACTTTATATTTTAGTTATTAGAGATTTGAGAGTTACTAGTATAAGGAATTCACCGATCTAAGTCCTAGAATTGGAAAATGTATTTTTCTAAGTGACTTCAAATGAGGAGAGATAAGCGATTATTACATCCCTCATTTGGAGGCCCAAACCAAACCTCTGTATATGTTGTAGTCGCCTATATTTTATTATTTTTCCATGACCAAATGCGGTAATGTAAGATACATTGATATACCAAAAACACATGGATATGAAAATTTTAAATTCGATTTTCAAACAAATTTCTCATTCCATTTCAAATCACATGATAGATCCATTACATAATCCCACTTGATAATCCACATTCATAGAAATGTAATTATTACAAATTATGCAAGGAGCAACATATGAAGATGCCCCCTTAGTTAATCAAAATCTAAAAATAGGTGCTAAGTAACTTTTCTATTACATCTAAATACACAGCGGAATCAAATAGAAAGAACTCCTTATAGCTAGCATGCCTCCTGCACGTCCCCGAACGCTTGTACGTTTAAAGTAGAACTTGAAAAACTTAATTCTCAAACAACTAAAATCAATTGAGCACCCGAGAGTTTAATGGGAAAACTTAAAATTTGATTTAGACAAAAAGTTTTGTGTGAATAATAACCCACCATCTTGGACCATATAGATATCTATTGAGACCACGCCGCTTAGTGGAACGGGTTTTCACCTCACTAGAATCTTAACCCAATTTATAATAACCGTATACTGTGCACCTACATCAACAATGGTTAAGTGATAACATAATAAAATGTATCATGATGATATTAAAACATGCAATATGCTCTGGATTTCCTATCCCATTCACCTGACTATTTGTCTCAAGTTATAATTTATAGGGTCACTATCAATCGATTAGTTTTCATGAGCTAACAATAACCCATTCCAAGCTTATAGAGTATCTGTCCAGTTTCATAGTTTCTATAGGATTATGAAGAAAAAATTGGTGTCTATCAATAACATCATCCAATCACCGTTTTCATGGAGTCACTGTGAACTTATTGGATTCTCTAATAACATCTCTCATGTCATAGTTTCATAGGATGACTATGAACCTATTAATCTCTATCAACAACCTGTTCCAGACGTAGTTTTCATCGGATCATTAAGAACCAATTGGCCCTTTCCTATAACAATTTCCATAACATTATTTTTATGGTCTTACAAAGAACCTACCTAAACAAATAACCTTATGATCTATCTTAGGCATCCTATATTATGGTCTATCTGACCTTCTAAATGCAATTCCACTCAGGCAATAGTTTATTCAATGTATATTCACTACTGGGTCAACCTAGCCTGTTTTTCAACTCTAACGACCCTAAAAATATAATTATGGGTTACGAATGAATTTAATATGATTACACAAGCTACATGATAATTGATCAAATAACACAGCAATATAAACATCCACGGTTAATTCCTTGTAATCATTTTCTGAGGAAATATGGTTAATACCCTTAACCTACTATCTTTAGCAAGGAAATCTTCCTCTATAATTTCATAGATAAGTGCCATTTCAAAACTCTTTGTCGTTGCCATGTGTTTACTTTAAAAATGAGAATGGGTTCTCTAACTGGAAAACAAAGGCTTTCGACTATATCCTTCAGATCATTGTGACATCATGAGTTACCCTACATCACTCTCCCTTTCGTTGTCATAGAGCAAACAAGCCCTCCATTAATCTTCCTTTCGACATCATAGAGCAACTATGCCTTCTGCCACTCTCCTATTTAACTAATGGGTTCGAAACAAGAGGCTATGACTTTTTCACCTCTCTACTCTGGTGGTAGGACCTTTCAAAATCATTGCTTAAGCAATTGCAAGGCCCCTTCCCCTACTTCTTTGAAGCAATATGGAAGGACACTGACGATAACATTGATTGGGTGCAGTTCAATCCATCCATCCCTGTTGTCAAACATGTACGCAGAAGGACCCTTTCAATACTATCAACAAATGTGGAAGGACTCTTCCACTTTATTCTAACACATATTAAATATAGTGACTACCCTATCCCCTTAGTGTTCAAAGAAAATTGGCATTATATGATTTGAAGGTATAAATGCTTTCAAAGGCATCAATGTTTCCGAAGGCATCAATGCTATCAAAGACCATTGGCGTTGCTATAATTATTATAAGAACAAATTTTTAATTAAGTAAAGCAATTTCTTTTTACCTAACCTAACCCCTTATGTTGTAAATTTCTATTGGATAACAAAAACTTTTTAAAATCCTTTTCAGAATATGCTACCGCTTATAATCCCCAATCCTCCAACATTTAATTAAAATTATTAACTAACCCCTTGTATTTTCTTAATCATTAATATTTGTCTTTCTAATTAAATCCAAAACTCACCTAAATCTCTTGAGAAATCTCAAAAATTGACATAAATTCGAAAATGATGATATCTTTATCATAAATAAAATATGAGCCCGAAAAATGATTAATTAATTCCTTAAAATAATTAAAACCCAAAATGTTTGCTTACTTTACTTAAAAATTCAAAATGAATTATCTATAGCATGGAATATTATGCAAATTTAAGACCATCTCTAAAATATTGTTTTACATAACATATTTAAAAATCATGGCATTTGGACATTAATTTGCACGATTTTAGCCTTAAAATCGAACTATATTATTCCAAAAAATCCTTTTTTAAATGATAACATGGCATTTAAATAAAAACATATCATCATTCATCCAATCATATGGTTTTAAACCTCAAACCTGAATATAAACATTCAAGATGATTTATATGAGATGGTTTAGATCATTATTCACCTTATTTGGATTAGGAACTAGAGATTTGTTCTATTCTTTAATCTTCCTAGCTTAAATCTTAGCCTTTAACAGATTTTTGAGCTCCTTTTCTCCTAGGGTTATGGCCGGCCTTATTGTTTTTGTTTATGTTTCTATTTTGTAAGAATGTAAATGAAAATGGGAATGAGGTAAGTGGTGTTAGAGGTTATGGGGTTCGGCTATTCCCATATTGCCCTTGCTTATTCTCTTAAGTATTTAAGTCATAACTCTTTCCCATTAACAAATTTAATTAAGGTATGGCCTTAATTAGTTTTCAAATCTCAATTCCATTATCACTCTAATCTCTGTATTATTCTATTTAGTTTATCTAACTAAATTGTATGAATAGTGCTATTTAAATTTGGGGTGTTATAAGATCCCATCCTTAAAGAATATCATCCTCTAAGTTTAACAAGAACTAAATACTAAACATAGAAATCATCTGTAACATCTCCTAACTGCCATACTAGCCTATCTTACTCACAAAAGGTCTACGTATATATATATAACAAGTATAAAACATGCCCTTAAAATTGATCAGGATAAGTATCTCTAATCTTGTCTTCTGTCTCCCAGGTACATTCCTTCTTATTGTCATTCCATAAAACGTTAACTAATTTGACTGCCTTTTTGCTTAACTTCTTCTTATCTCTCGCTAAAACCTGAACCGGTTGCCTAACAAAATTCAAATCTAATTCTACTATTAAGTCTTCTAATGCATTCGGAGGGATAGTAATCTGTGGATCATGCACGTACTTACGAAGAAGATACACTTGAAACACATCATGGACATCTACCAAACTGCTCAGTAACTCTACTCTGTATGAGAGCTTTCCGATCCTCTCTGTAACAGGAAACCGTCCAGCATATCTTGGTTCAAGTTTCCTTGACTTTTCGAATCACACCACACCTTTCATCGATGATACTTTAATGAAAACCCTATCTCCAATTGAGAACTCTAGATCCTTACGTCACTTTTCTGCATAACTCATTTGTCTAAAATAAGTTTCCTTCATCCGACTCAGATCAACTCAATCTTCTATGTTGCCTCTCTTACTAGATTTGGACCTAAGACTAATTTTCCTCCAATTTCCAACCATGCTGCTGACTTACATGGCCTTCCATAGAAAGCTTCAAAAGGCACCATTCCTATACTAGTTTGATAACTATTATTATGGGAAACCTCAACTAAGTGTAGGTGATCTTCCCATGATTCACCAAAATATAGCACACAAGCTCTCAACAAATCCTTGTGTACCTTGTTGACTCTCTCTGTCTGCCCATCTTTCTGAGGGTGATAAGCGGTACTCATCTTGAGCATGGTACCTAACACAACCATTAGACTCTTCCATAACTTGTTAGTGAACAAAGTATCTCTGTCACTGACTATACTACTAGGAATCCAATGTAATCTAACCATGTTCTTCATAAACAACTTAGTGGAAACAAGTGTCATCCTGGTTAATTAACTGGAATGAAATGGTCTCTCTTAGTCAACTTGTCCAATATAATCCATATACATTCTTTACCATTATTCGACCTTAGCATCTAGTCTATAAAATCCATGGGTATCATATCCCATTTTCCAACTGGTATCTCCAAAGGTTGAGTGATCTACACATCTTTTGATGTTCAACCTTTACTTCTTGACAGTCACACAATGCTTTACTCAAAAGACAGTATCCCTCTTCATACCTTCCTAGTAGAAACTCCTCTTTATATCTTGATACATCTTGGTCCCCCTAAGACGAATCGTAAACTTCAATCGATGACTTTCCCTAATCTCTCCCTTAAGAAATATTGTGACGGCCCACCTCTATACCCACGCTAGCCAAGAACACTACGGAGCAATGCTGTCAACTAGCACGAAGAATAAGGCTGTTGAGGAGCGACCATCCGTGCAATTGCTTTGAGCGAGCACCGCTATGCAGATAGTATAACATGCATTTGATTTCGTGAGGAAATCCGACACATCGATACAAACTCAAAGCTACTACACAGTGGCTATAATAATCTTCAGAAATAAATATAGAAATAAACATAACACAAATCAATCACAGACATCCATATCACAAAGGCGGAAAAAGATATGAATATTTAACACATGAAAGTGTACATCAGAGTAGTGATCAGAAAGATCTACAATAACCCAAAAGAATACCAACATGTGCTATACAAAAGAATAAGTATACATCATAGAGTCTATATCTGAAATGTATATGTCTAAAAACTACTAATCTAAGTAGTTAGCCAAAAGTCAAGGAGATAATCCTAGAATTGAAGTCAAGCAGAAGCACCTGTAACATCTCGGTCTGACCCGAGTATTATTTAATAAGAAAATAATAAACGGATCAGTCTAGCTATAAATATCAGATGACATGATATAGAATAAGAGATATAGCATAAACATATGATAACCATAATGGCATACTACTATAAGTTTGTAATTGAAAATCAACATGAGATTAATCAATATCACAAGAATCTTCTCAAAGATCCAAAAAGGGTTTCATACCCAAAACTTGTATTCATAACAAGTCAATGACACACGAATTAACCAATGCACAAAAATTGATAAATCATATCAATGAAAATCAATAAAATTGGTGAAGCATAAAATTTCTAGAAATCAACACACGAAATCCAGAAATCATATAAAGGGGGGAAGGCATATCACACGAACGGGAGCATGTAAACTCACCAACATATGTATCACACGAACGAGATGCTATCTCATGGTAGCTAGCCATTAATTTTTGACACACGAACGGCCCGAAGACCATGGGGCGCTACCCCACATGTGTGAGTCGAAATCACACTGAAACGGGGTCTAGTCTTCCTCGCAGACAAAGAGACATCGCACAATTGCTAGTCTAAATCACAAAAATGATCGTCATGATCATCAAGAAGTGTCAATTACAGTAAGCTAGTAAATATATGAGCTTAGCTTCATGTCCCATAACCACTAGCTTAACTTAAATATTTACGAACAAATTGTAGATCTCCACTAGAAAATTGTCACAAGAGATTCAATCGAACAAGTCCAAGAATTAACCGATGAAGTAAACGCAAGCGTTTCATACCACTTGTTTTACTAAGCCGTTTAATTAGATTTCTCATACAAGTGAGGTAAAGGTTTGTATATACTAATAGATTGGAAAACGGTTTAAGAAACGAGCTTTGTAATAAAATAGTGTTGAAATCATTTTGATGAAAGAGTTTGATATTTACTACTAGTATAGAGAACCTTTATATTTTTAAAGTGACAAACCATAAAAATGATTGTAGAAACAATCAATCATTAAAATCCACATACGAAGACGTGAATCAAATCCAACGAAACCGATAAAAATCCATCGAAATGGATATTCAAAAATCCATAAAAAGGAGTCATCAAAGTAGTAATAAATGATAATAAAAAATCGGATCATCACGTATCGATTCAAATTGGAAATTCAATCCCAAAAGGCAAAGCGGGCTGAAATAGCAAATTCAGTTGACTAAACAGAGATTTTCAGTTGACTAAACATCCAATTCAGTCGACTGAACAGAGATTTTCAGTCGACTAAACCCTACCTGGAAACTTTCTGTTTCCAGGTTCAGTCGACTGAACATAGATTTTCAGTCGACTAAACCCTGCCTGGAAACTTTCGGGTTCCAGATTCAGTCGACTGAACAGAGATTTCAGTCGACTGAATCATGCCTGGGCTGTTTTTCAGCCTATCTAAATGAAGAGCAAACTCTTCCAAAATGCAACCGGACGAACATTGGCTCGAAGGGTTTATGCCAATCGGCAACCCGACCCTATATGCTCCTCGATGCATCATCCTAAGCATGATCTAACATCCATAATAGGATTTTCATACGAATTTGACTTAAAAACCCAAAAATTGGAATATTCAGAAAACCAATCTAAATCAAGAGCAAATGCACATGAAGAAGTGTTAGGAATTCATACCTAACAACCAAAGATAATTATAGTCATAGATGTGAGATAAAAATCTCACCTTTGAACCCAAAAGCAATGAATGAGAAGCTTGAATACAAGGGAAGATCAACCACACTTCAATCTCAACACAAGAAGCTTAAATTTAAGCTTAAAAGAGAAACATTTTCCAAATTAGGTTTAGGAATTTTCTGAAATTCAAGAGAGAAGGAGTTGGAGAAGATGAAGAGAAGGCTTACCAATGGGTTCTCTTGAATTTGGAGCTAGAAGTTGGATTTTGCAAATGAAAACTAGGGCTTGGAGTTTTAATTTCCTCTTCCACTCACCATTAATCTCTTTAGAACTGAAAAGTAGAGGAAGAGGGAGTGAATGAAGAGGGGTTTCAGTTTTAGGGTATTAAGTTAGAACATTGGGCTGAACCCAAACCCAAACCCAAAGTGAAAATGGTCAAATTTTTGGCTAGCTCCAAACATATCAATGTTTATACTCAAAAAGATCGCAAACGTCATTTTAACTCAATGGAAGTGGTCTCAAGTCCTAATTCGACCGTATGCAAAAAGTAACTTTTCGGGCTATAACCCGACTAACGATAAAATATTTAAATAAAATATTTAAATACTCAATCGTAAAATATGTGGGTTGTTACAGACTCCCCTCATTAAAGAAATTATGTCCTCGCAATATTTAGGAAGAAAATATATAGTAACAACCATGAAAGCATACTCAACACAAAAGAAATTTGAAATAAGAAGTTCACCTCAAAGAGCACGAGAAAGTAAGTCCGGATGTGTTCGCTCGATGAATTCTCTAGATTCCCAAGAGCAATCCTTAGGATTTGAGGACCATTGAACTTTGACAAGCGGAACATCTTTATTTCGAAGTCGTTTGACTTCTGAAGCAATAATACGAATAGGATGTTGCTTGTAAGTTAAATTAGGCGAAACTTCAATTTCTTCCACAACACCGGGCTCAAGAATAGAATCGGAATCTCGAAGGCATTTCCGTAATTGAGAAACGTGAAACACGTCATGAATAGCAAAAAACTGTGCCGGTAATAAGAGACGATAAGCCACGGGACCAATACGTTCGGTGATGGGAAATGGGCCAATATATCGAGGTGCTAATTTCCCCGATCGACTGAAACGTACAACACCTTTCATAGGTGAAACACGAATGAACACAAGATCTCCCACAGAAAATTCTAATTTCCATCTCCGGTTATCGGCATAGGATCTTTGTCTACTTTGGGCATCTTTCATCCTATGACGAATAAGGTCAATCTTATCTATGAAATCACGAATAAAATCTGGACCAAAATCCAGCATCTCACTGGCCTCAAGCCAACAAGAAGGAGATCGACATGGCCTTCCATAGAGTGCCTCGAAAGGTGCCATACTAATACTAGATTGGAACCTATTATTATAGGAAAACTCAACAAGAGAAATATGATTTCCCAACTTCCACTAAAATCAAGAACACATTCACGAAGAAGATCTTCAAGAGTTTGATTCACACGCTCGGTTTGTCCATCGGACTGAGGAAGATAAGCGGTGCTAAAATTAAGCTTCGTTCCCAAAGCTTTTTGATGACTCTTCCAATCCACTAGTAAACAATGGATCACGATCGCTAGCTATAGAAGTAGGAACTCCATGCAATTTAACAATTTCTTTGATAAAAAGCTTGGCCAAGAGAGGAACGGTTCGATTAGACCGAACGGCAATAAAATGGGCGGATTTAGTAAGTCTATCAACTATCACCCATAAGCTATCATGACCCGAACGAGAACAGGGAAGGCCGTCAATAAAATCCATGGAAATTTGATCCCACTTCCAAATTGGAACGTCTAAAGGTTGCAATAACCCACCGGGCCTTTGATGTTCGGCCTTGACAAGTTGGCAAGTCATGCAACACTTAACAAAGTTAGCAATATCAGATTTCATTCCCTTCCAATAATAAAGCTGCTTCATATCCGCGTAAATTTTAGTACTACCGAGATGAATGGTAAATTTAGAATGATGAGAATCTTCTAAAATATCTTTACGAAGATCACTAATATTTGGCACGATAAGTCTACCAAATTTCCGAATGCCGCCACGAGAATCGATATCAAAGTCTTTCAAACCTTCAATATCAATTTTATCCTTAATATTTTGGCCAAGAAGAGCCAATTCAAGATCTAGCCTTTGAGCTTCAAAAATGCGGTCTAAAAGAAAAGGATAAGCCTCAAGGCTACATAAAACAAGAGGCGAACATAAATCGAAAACACGGTCTCAAATTTCACAAGTGGATAAAACCACGAGATCATTCCATTCCGATATCATCATGGAAACAACCGCTTGTTGCTTTCGACTAAGTGCATCCGCAACGCGATTTCCCTTTCCGGGAGTATAAAGGATATCAAGATCATATGGTGCAAGAAATTCGAGCCAACGCTGTTGACGCAAATTAAGTTCCTTTTGAGAGAATAAATACTTCAAGGACTTATGATTGGTATAAAGAACAAATTTCTCTTCTAAAAGATAATGATGCCAAATACGAAGGGCGAAAACAATAGCCGCGAGCTCTAAATCATAAGTGGCATATCTAGTCTCAGCAGGCTTCAATTGCCTAGAAGCATAAGCAATAACACGTTCTCTTTGCATAAGAACGACACCCAAACCAACGCGACTAGCATCGGTATAAACAACGAAATCTTGATTCCCCTTGGGAATAACAAGAATAGGAGCATCAGAAAGAAGTTCCTTTAGTTTCTGAAAAGAAGTTTCACATTTGTCCGACCAAATGTATTTGACACCTTTCTTCGTTAAGCTAGTGAGAGGCACGAAATCCTAGAAAAGTCTTTGATAAAATGGCGGTAATAACCCGCCAATCCAAGAAAACTACGAATCTCCGTCACACTCTCCGGTCTCTTCCAATCTTGAATCTCTTCAATCTTTGAAGGATCCATGGAAATTCTGGATTCGAAAATAATATGACCGAGAAACTTCACACGAGATTGCCAAAAGTGGCATCTAGAAAACTTTGCTTTTAATTGATTACTCCTAAGAGTTTCCAATACAATCCGAAGATGCTTTTCATACTCCTCGGTTTTTGAATACATAGGAATATCATCAATAAAGATGAGAACAAATCGATCGAGAAAATCTTTGAAAACTCGATTCGTAAGGTCAACGAAATAAGCCGGAGCATTTGTTAAACCAAATGGAGTAACAAGCCATTCATAAGATCCATATCGAGTACGGAACGATGTCAAAGGAATGCTATCCTCTCCAATACGAAGCTGATGAAAACCGGTAGCCAAGTCCAATTGTGGAAAGACTCTAGCACCACTAAGTTGGTCAAATAAATCATCAATCCGAGGTAAAGGATATTTATTCTTGATAGTAAGATCATTAAGCTTGCGGTAGTCAACGCAAAGCCTAAGTGTACCATCGGGTTTCTTCACAAAAATAGCTGAAGCTCCCCAAGGCGAGGAACTAGAGCAAATAAATTGCTTCGTCTCCAATTCGGATAATTGTTTACGCATCTCCTCATTTTCTTTATTGGACATGCGATAAGGAGGACGAGTAATAGGTTGAGCTCCAGGGATGTGATTAATTTTGAACTCAATTGCTCGCTTAGGTGGTAATCCTAAAATGGGCTCAAATATGTCGAAAAATTTACGAACAACGTGAATAAGAGAAATTATATCTTCCTCATCATCATTATCGTCATCTTGAGGATTTAAAGAATACAAAGATGTGACCAAGCTGGAATCCGAATCTTTAAGATCAATAGAAATCTGCTTAATAGATTGAGGATGCCGAAGATGAATAGTCCGTTCAGGACATAGGATTTGGGCTTCATAACTGTTAAGCCAATCCATTCCCAAAATCATTCCAAAGCCTAAGTAGCGCATAACATGCAAATCGGCTCAGAAAGAAAAATCACACAAAATAATCTCGACATCTTTACACAACAAACTAATTGTTGCGGATCCACCAACCGAATTCGCAATTCTCAAAGAAGTCATTAAACACAAACCATCCAAAGAAAAAGTATCAACAAGTTCTTTTGATATAAAAGAATGGGACGCACCCGTATCAAAAAGAACTCGAATAGGATGATCACGAAATAAAATAATACCATCAAGGATATAATGAAAAATACCTTGACCACGAGATGTGTTGCCAGGGGCTTGAGCAACATTAAGCTTTCCCTCCTTCTTACCTTCAAGTTTGAGGCATTGATGTATATAATGATCCGTGCTCTTACAATAGCGACAACATCGGGGCTTTGAACACTTGTTCGCAAAATGGTCCCTAGACCCACAGTTGAAGCATTTCCCACTACCAGGAGAAGGAGCCTTTGCAGCAGGGGTTGCTTGCTTACCCTTTTTGTTGGGATAAGGACCTTTGAATTTGTTTGGCCTCTTCTTGTTGTTGAGGTTTGGATTGGAACCCACACTTCAACATCATTTTCCCTATCCTCTTCTTCAAGACGAAGAGCGATGTCAATGAGTTGGTCGAAGGGAACTTCTAATTTAAGAAGTAATGGCTTCTTGAGATTTTTTTTAAGCCATAAACAAATTTTTGGTTCTTCTTCAATGGGGTGTTGATGTATTCAACCCCATATTTGGAAAGTGACTCGAAGGATGCAACATAATCAGTCGCGGAGGATTCACCTTGAACAAGGTCTATAAAACGGCGAGCCAAAGTCACCTTCTCAGCTTCTGGCACAAATTTTAATTCGAAGCGTTCCCGGAATTGCACCCAGGTGACATCCGCTTCATTGATTTCAGAAATAAGAAGTTCATACCAGTCCAATGCTCTTTCTTGGAGCATACTAGAGGCCACCTGAACTTGGTGAAGATCAATGAGGTTCATGCGAGAAAAGATTCGACCGCATGTTCTTAACCAAGCCTTGACTTCAATAATAGTTTCAGAACCTTTGAATGGCTCCCCACCCAAGTTGGTATAATCGTTGCACAAACGTGCAAATCCAGACTTAGGATGAGTAGATTCCGAATTAGAACCAGTTGCTTGAGAATTCTTAACTAAATCAAGAAGCTGCTGGGCAGACATAAAAACTCCATCTTGGGGAGTAGCACTAGATTGACCGACGCTGGGATGGCCTGGTCTAACCATTTCCCTTCCTTTAGAAAGAAAGAAAGAAGAAGAAAAAGGTTATTCACCAAATGAATATCAAGCAACCTTGATAAATAAAACAAGGAATCATAAAAGAAAATAGGATAGAACGGTACGAAGACACGAAGTAAATCCTAAGGCACGACTCCTAAGATGGACTTAGGACGATGATCCTTGTTAAATTATTCTACATAGTTTCGAAGTTTGGCTCTGATACTAAGCTGTGACGCCCCACCTCTATACCCACGCTAGCCAAGAACACTATGGAGCAATGCTGTCAACTAGCACGGAGAATAAGGCTGTTGAGGAGCGACCATCCGTGCAATTGCTTTGAGCGAGCACCGCTATGTCGGATAGTATAACATGCATTTGATTTCGAGAGGAAATCCAACAAACCGATACAAACTCAAAGCTACTACACAGTGGCTATAATAATCTTCGAAAACAAATATAGAAATAAACATATTACAAATCAGTCACAGACATCCATAACACAAAGGCGGAAAAAGATATGAATATATAACACATGAAAGTGTACATCAGAGTAGTGGTCTGAAAGATCCACAATAACCCAAAAGAATAGCAATATGTGTTATACAAAAGAATAAGTATACATCATAGAGTCTATATCTCAAATGTATATGTCTAAAAACTACTAATCTAAGTAGTTAGCCAAAAGTCAAGGAGATAATCTTAGAAGCGAAGTCAAGCAGAAGCACCTGTAACATCTCGGTCTGACCCGAGTATTATTTAATAAGAAAATAATAAATGGATCAGTCTAGCTATAAATATCAGATGACATGATATAGAATAAGAGATATGGCATAAACATATGATAACCATAATGGCATACTACTATAAGTATGTAATTGAAAATCAACATGAGATTAATCAATATCACAATAATCTTCTCAAAGATCCAAAAAGGGTTTCATACCCAAAACTTGTATTCACAACAAGTCAATGACACACGAATTCACCAATGCACAAAAATTGATAAATCATATCAATGAAAATCACTAAAATTGGTGAAGCATAAAATTTCCAGAAATCAACACACGAAATCCAGAAATCATAAAAAGGGGGGAAGGCCTCAACATATGTATCACACGAACGAGATGCTATCTCATGGTAGCTAGCCATTAATTTTTGACACACGAACGACCCGAAGACCATGGGGCGCTACCCCACATGTGTGAGTCAAAATCACACTGAAACGGGGTCTAGTTCCCTCGCAGACAAAGAGACATCACACAATTGCTAGTCTAAATCACAAAAATGATCGTCATGATCATCAAGAAGTGTCAATTACAGTAAGCTAGTAAATATATGAGCTTAGCTTCTTGTCCCATAACCACTAGCTTAACTTAAATATTTACGAACAAATTGTAGATCTCCACTAGAAAATTGTCACAAGAGATTCAATCGAACAAGTCCAAGAATTAACCGATGAAGTAAACGCAAGCGTTTCATACCACTTGTTTTACTAAGCCGTTTAATTAGATTTCTCATACGAGTGAGGTAAAAGTTTGTATATACTAATAGATTGGAAAACGGTTTAAGAAACGAGCTTTGTAATAAAATAGTGTTGAAATCATTTTGATGAAAGAGTTTTGATATTTACTACTAGTATAGAAAACCTTTATATTTTTAAAGTGACAAACCATAAAAATGATTGTAGAAACAATCAATCATTAAAATCCACATACGAAGACGTGAATCAAATCCAACAAAACCGATAAAAATCCATCGAAATGGATATTCAAAAATCCCTAAAAAGGAGTCATTAAAGTCGTAATAAATGATAACAACAAATCGGATCATCACGAACCGATTCAAATTGGAAATTCAATCCCAAAAGGCAAAGTGGGCTGAAATAGCAAATTTAGTTGACTAAACAGAGATTTTCAGTCGACTAAACAGCCAATTCAGTCGACTGAACAGAGATTTTAAGTCGACGAAACCCTGCCTGGAAACTTTCTGTTTCCAGGTTCAGTCGACTGAACAGAGATTTTCAGTTGACTAAACCCTGCCTGGACACTTTTGGGTTCCAGAGAGATTTCAATCGACCGAATCATGCCTGGGCTGTTTTTCAGCCTATCTAAATGAAGAGCAAACTCTTCCAAAATGCAACCGGACAAACATTGGCTCTAAGGGTTTATGCCAATCTGCAACCCGGCCCTTATGCTCCTCGATGCATCATACTAAGCATGATCTAACATCCATAAAAGGATTTTCACACAAATTTGACTTAAAAACCCAAAAATTGGAATATTCACAAAACCAATCCAAATCAAGAGCAAATGCACATGAAAAAGTGTTAGGAATTCATACCTAACAACCAAAGATAATTATAGTCATAGATGTGAGAAAAAAATCTCACCTTTGAACCCAAAAGCAATGGATGAGAAGCTTGAAGACAAGTGAAGATCAACCACACTTCAATCTCAACACAAGAAGCTTAAATCTAAGCTTAAAAGAGAAACATTTCCCAAATTAGGTTTAGGAATTTTCTGAAATTCAAGAGAGAAGGAGTTGGAGAAGATGAAGAGAAGGCTTACCAATGGGTTCTCTTGAATTTGGAGCTAGAAGTTGGATTTTGCAAATGACAACTAGGGCTTGGAGTTTTAATTTCCTCTTCCACTCACCATTAATCTCCTTAGAACTGAAAAGTAGAGGAAGAGGGAGTGAATGAAGAGGGGTTTCAGTTTTAGGGTATTAAGTTAGAACATTGGGCTGAACCCAAACCCAAACCCAAAGTGAAAATTGTCAAATTTTTGGCTAGCTCCAAACATATCAATGTTTATACTCAAAAAGATCGCAAACGTCATTTTGAACTCAATGGAATTGGTCTCAAGTCCTAATTCGACCGTATGCAAAAAGTAACTTTTCGGACTATAATCCGACTAACGATAAAATATTTAAATAAAATATTTAAATACTCAATCGTAAAATATGCGGGTTGTTACAAATATTATCTCCGTATTTCAAATGTAAAATCACCGCAGCTAACTATAGATCATGTGTAGGATACCTTACTCATGCAGTCTAAGTTGTCTTGAAGCATAGGCAATAACTTTACCCTTCTACATCAATACAGCTCCCAATCCTGTTCCACATACATCTGTATACACCACTAATCCTGGACACCCATCTGGAACTACTAACACAGATGCATTGGTCAATGAGTGCTTTAACTTAAGGAATGTTTCCTTACACTTGCCAGACCAGATAAACTTCACGTCCTTACTGGTCATTTTAGTCAAAGGCGCTGCTATCCATGAGAAATCCTTAATAGCCCTCCGGTAGTAACCAGAAAACCCAAGAATACTTCTGATCTTACTCACCATTTCAAGTCTCTTCTAATTATTAATAACTTTGATCCTATCACAGTTAATTGGCAAATCCTTCTCCGAAACCATGTGACTAAGAAACTTAACTTCTTTCTTCCAAAAATGATACTTTTAAAACGTTTACTTTCAGTTGATGCTGCCTTAGCGTCTAAATCACCACTCCATGATGAATTTCATACTCTCTTTCATTATTAAAGTATATTAAAATGTCATCTACAAGTACCAATACAAATCTATTCAAGTGCCCTCGGAGAACTCGATTCATCAAATCCATAAGGAAAGCTGGCGCATTTTTAACGCAAATGGCATCACTAACCACTATTACGAGCCATTCCGGGTCAAAATGTTGTCAATGGAATATTGTCCTCTGCCATTCTTAACTGATGGAAACTTTTAGCCCAATCCAATTGGGAAAATACTTTGGCTGCACTCAACTGATCAAATAAATCATCGATTCTCTACAAAGGATACCCATTCTTGATCGCCGTCTTATTCAACATACAATAGTCGACACACAACCTTAGTGGCCTATATAATTTCTTCACGAACAATGTGGCCACTCCCTTAGGCAAACTGCTCAGTCTAATGAAATTCTTTCCTTCTAAATCCACTAGTTGCACCTTTAATTCCTTCTTCACGGTAGGTGTCATCCTGTAAGGTGGTCTACTTACAGTTTCTGCTCTTGGCACAAAATCTATCTGAAACTCAATGGCTTGCTTCGGTAGTAGTCCTTTGATTGGCTTAAAAACATCTACAAACTCTTTTGCTACCAACGCTAGATCTAATTCTTCTTCCACTTCCAGTACAATCAGCAAAGCACAAGCACTTGAGTCAGACTTATCCACCGAATAAATAATTCTTTTATGACTATCAGAGGGACTTAGAAATACTTCTCTATCTCGGCACAATATCCTAACATCATACCTATCTAACCAATCCATACCCAAAATGATCCCAAAGCCTACAAATCAAAAACATACAAATTGCATGCAAACTTATGACCTAACAAAACAAGTTCTAACTGGTCACATCTTATCCCAAAAGTTGCAGAATCTCTTGTCGGATTTGCAACCCTTAAGGAAGTAACAAGGCATGAGCATTCCAAACATAACTTATCTACCAAATAATGAAGTATAAATGAATGTGATGCACTGGTATCAAATAGTACCATAACTAGCATACTATGAATCAAAAGCGTACCTTCCATCATAGTCTTTGACTTCTCAACAGTGGTTGGTCTATAAGATGATGGTTCTAGGGCAAAAAAATTTCCCTTGTATGCTCTAATTTGTTTTAAACGCCGATTCTTATAATGGCTGATCTGTTCACAGTTGAACCACTTCACTCCTTCCTTCCGCAACCTTCTTCTCTTTTCCAGTTCGAAATTCATGAGAAAAATGTCATATCTTATCGCACTTGTAGTAAAATCGACTTTCCCTTCCTTGGTCGCTCCTCCTTTTCAACTCCATTCTTCTTAAATAATTTCCACTTCTTGTCCTGAGAATCCTGTGTTTCAACCTGCTTCTCTTTTACAAAAGCAGAAAGCATCTCTTCTTCTCGAATTGATATCCCCACTACAACAATACTTAGATCAGATAGACATGGCATAGACGTCGTAGCAATCTCATGCTTCAACCCTCTTATAAACTTCTCATTTCTTTCGATGACGGTGTTAATGGTAGCATATCCATATTTGGACAACTCATTAAACTTCATAGGATACTCAATCACTAACATCTCACCCTACACTAAGTCCATGAACTTTCTTCGTAGTACTGACATGGAAACATCAAACAAGATCTGTAACATCCCGCCCTTTTTGTACGTTTAAATCGATGATAAACCACACATGTCAGACTCAAACCATACAAAAGAGAGGACCGTTATTGAGGTAAATAAGAAAAGAAGAGAAAGAAATAAAACAAAACAGAATCTTGCCGTGGAACGATGAAATATAATAATCAAATATACAGTTCATGAAGCTGTTTTACAAAATATTCGATCATGCTTATACAATACATATCATAGTTACAAAGATCAGAGAATAATAAATAACAATGCAGTGGAACAATGTGATATAGTGGAATATAATAAATAATAGTAATACAAATCTTCTTCTTCGTCGTCCAGAATAAAATCTTCAAATCGTGAAATGCTCAGACTGACCCGAGCGAATTGAAAAGACAAACACACGAGTCATAAATAAAAGGTCTTATGTAAGTTAAATCAACGGTAAAATATGAGTGGAACGGCGTCAGAGATGTTTACGGTATTTGACATCTCCTATCCAGTGACTAACGTGAGTGAAGTAACTTAAGAGATGCTCGGGATTCACATCTCCTAAGAATCCGTTAAACTATTTACTATGTATTAATATTTCTCTATTATAATAATGACTATAGTAACTTTTAAATAGCGTTAAGGAGTAACCCAATATTCCCCTTAACACGTAATAGTCCCAATAGTCCATCCAATATCATAGTCCCTCCTAATCGGGAAGCCACCAGAGGATACCACACGGGCTATGGGAGAAAACCAGACTCGTACAAGGCTCGCTAGAGTAGGTGGCATGGCACAGGTAGGCAATGCCAGGGTAGATATGCCAATTACTATCCAGACTGGTGGTGACGCATAGCGCGCATCTACCGCCCACCTCAAGCCACACCCCAAAATCAAAAATCAAAAGTGGCCACCAAATAAATCTCAAAGTCAGAATATAATATCCAAGGAGTGTGTCCGATAAGAGGGGCTACCTCACCGGCCTAGAATCGCTCAATTTTTAGCCACATTATGCCAACTCACGGGAGTCGGGTCCACGTATATACCTCAAAGAAACGCTGCCACCAACCTACTTCATTCTGAAATTTCCACCGCGTACACGATTGTTAAAGTGGTTTTCGAAGTTGGCAGAGAGTATGACAACTTCCGATCCCGGTCTCTTTAACAACTAAACGTTATTATAACACTGCGGTCATTTTAAAATAATTATACCTTAGAACCAGAATATAATATCCATTTTAAAACCATATAAATACGATATCACTTCCGCTTAAAAACTAAATCATTATGATATCATTTTAAAGAAATCCCAAATCAATATAATATCATTTTTATTTCAAATTTATCCTTTATCCAAAATCGTAGTACCTTCAACTTTATACACTTCGAAACCAAACATTTGAAATATAACCTTTCAAAACATAATACTTCGAATTTCATAGCTTCTAAACCACAACTTCCAAAAAAAAAATGGTTTGGTTATCCAAACAGTATATATAAAATAAAAAGAGTGAATTTAAAATTTCTTTATAAAGTAAAATAATTTCCTCGACTCCGCACTTTTATTCACCTTAAATTAAATCTCGATTAATAACTTCCAACTCACTTTCAGTTTCAATAAACTATTTCAATTGCAATATATTTCAAACTTTGAGTATTAAACAATTTCAAAACTAAGGTTGGTAATTATGATTCAATAATTCAATGTTCTATTTTTAGTTTTGAAATAATTGCATTATAAATCCATTTTCATTTAAATAAAACTCAAATAACAAATAACCAAATATTTCCATCAATTTATTTATAATTGAAATATTCGTTTAATTCATCTTAAACAAAAATCTAGTTATAAAAATCATACCTTTAAAATCTCAATTTTATAAGATTTCAAAACAATTTCATATTTATCTTCTCACCTTATTCTCATTTAAGTCATTATAACTCCAGAAATATAATTTAATTAAATACTTAACCATATTATATCTTAATAAAATCAAACTTTACTATTATACTTATTTTACACTTTAAACCAATCTTATACATAGCTTAAAACCAAGAATTTAACTACATATAAAATACCATTTGTAAAATATCCAAATCAATATCTCACAAAACCATATATTTCTTTACAAAACGATAGAAAATCGTTTAAAAACATTTTTATATATAAACCACGGTTTCTGTATATAATTTTCTACCCTATGGTCAAGTGATACGGATATTTATCATTTCGATCCGTAATTTAAAATAAATGTTATGGTTATATCATTTCAAACCGCAATCTCGAATGAAATAAAATGCGTATCAACTTGCAGTTTATAACAATATAAAATACAACATCCATTCATCCAATATCAACCATCAACCATTTATCATAATCATCATCCAATTCAAACAATAATATCAATATATAACAGATAATAAACAACAGGCATTTACTGGCAGTTTATATTCAATAATAATTTAATTAAAAATTTAAATGGTAGTTTATATGCAATAATAAATTAAATAATAATTTAACTGGCAGTTATATGTAATAATAAATTAAATAACAGTTTAATCCAATAGATCCAATTTAACTAAGATGATGATTAAAATATGCCAAACAGTCACAAATAAATTTCTAATCACATCAAAAATTAATTTAACAAACATAAGAAATTTTAGAAGTTGTGAGCGGGTTAAAACACTAACCTTCTGAATTTAAATTGAATTTAAATCCAATTTAAACCTAAAATTTGAACATCCTCAGAATTCATCCAAACCAGCGCTAAAATGTCAGAAATTCCAATGCGCACCTAGTGGAAAAAACCGTGCATGAAACGGACATGGTATGCGAAAATTATATGCATTAAACGATTGCAAATTTAAGTTAAATTGAAATAACCAAATAAACGAAGCACAAACCCAAACTCGCCAAGTCACCCGCGTCTTTTTCTTTCTCTCCATGCTACAGGTTATAGCCCTAACACCACGAGAAAAAATGCATAGAAATTTGAATGCGCTACCACCCTCATCGCGCCGCCCACGTCGGCGCCTATGCCAGAACCCTCCTAGACAACGCGCTCCTAGCTCCGACCTTCCAATTGCCTCGCGACCTCCCCTCTGGACCACGTGGAACGATGCAGCACAGTCGCCGCCGAAAAATAATTGAACCTTAATGAAATTATTCGGCCAATAAGACCGTCGAATCGCAGAATGAACGCCACTGATGCATTGCACGCATCACTCTCCACCCAACGGTACACGCGATTTATCGATCCATTATAGTTCATCGACGACCAACGGACTGCCGAGATTTTTTCCTCGAATTTTGGGTCACACAAAAATCCAGATTGAAAAACAGACAGTAGAATTAACATGCGCTCTTCGAGATCTTTCCGACGATATAAAATATGATATATTTTGTGGAGTTTGAAATTTTGATTTGATTTTGAATTGCAATTGGATTTGGAAGTGAGAATAGGTTTGTCTGCCATCGAGGAGGAGGAATAGCTGAATTGTACGTACAGATAAATGAGAAATAGAAAGGCTAGGATTTATAACAGGGTATTTATAGACACGGCTGAAAATAGAATAGATGGACACGATTGATTTACGCGTTGAACGATAAAGTGCCCCGAAGAGCCCGTTTCGACTCCGGAACGAAATTGGGCCAACCCATATATCAAAATAGATGTTTTTAAATATTTTAAACGAATGGAACTGGTTTCAAGTCCAAATTCCATCGTATGAAGAAGTTATGCTAAAATCAAGTTATTTGAAATTGATTTCAATTGATTTCAATTTAATTAATATCTAGGCGTTTCAAGCCCGTACGATGAAACGACAAATCCGATCGCTACGAGACTTGAAATCGTACAATAATTCACCGTTATGGATCCGATGAAACTGGTTTCGTTGAAATCCGAGTCAGTGCTCAAAATGGCTATTTTCCAATTAATTAAATAATTTAATATTAAATTAATTAATCACTTCTTCAACTTAAATTTCATACTCAACAAATCTTATTATTTTTGATTTCTTATTCAATCACAATAATTTAAACAAACTTAGGTACCAATTAAAATAAATAGATTTACCAACTACAGTGTTTCTTCAATCTTAATTAAAGTCAATTAATTCATGGTAATTCCAAATGGAAATTGGTTTGGTACAATTTCAACTCTTATATTAAATCCATTATTACCCTATAAACATATTTAACATTTGCTTGCATTTCGTTACACTGATACTTCCAGTTTCACCTTTACTCGTATTAACTATTTTATTTCCACTTATTGTGTAATAGCTATTATGATTCAATCATATTGAAATTTGTCAGTTTCACCCATTAATTGAGATTTTAAATCGAATTAATTAACTTACCTTGGTTCCATCCTTTATTACATCAATGTTACTTACCTAATACCGGATTTATTTAATCACCAATTTCCATATCAATTTAAAGTTAATCAATTCACAACTACAGTGTTTACCCTTTAATTTTAATAAATTCATTATATCAATTGCAATTCCAATAAATCCATTTATTTGATTTTTAATCTTATTATGAATCAATTATTAACATACCATCTTATAGGTGATGTCAACATGGGTTTATATCTATTACACAAATTTTCCCAATTTCATCTTAATTCCAATTTACTGTAATATCAAATTGCAATTTCTTACAATAAACCCATTTATTATAAATTTGAATACAAATTAATTTGTTTCAAATAAATTGATTGATTCAATTCAATTCTTTTATTAAGTCTATTATTAATCAATAGGATATTTCACTGGTTAATTCAATGCTTACGTTTATTTACTTATTTTCAAATTTATACACAAGTGCAACAATTTACACAATTTCATTGTTATTGTGAATTCACTTCGATTGTCAATAATTAGTTTTAATAATCATTGCTACAATTTATTCTTAACATTCATTTCATTAAACATTATAAATTTTTTATTTAGTATCTAATTTCATTTCTTACAATAACCCGTTTATTACAAATTGAATCCAATTAATTATAATCAAACTTAATTAAACTAATTTGATTCAATCCTAATTTTGATTAAGTCTATACTACTCTATAAACCTACTTAATATTTGTTTGTCTTTCATTAAACTACTATATTCAAATATCCATCTTTCCTTTGTATTAAGTACCATTTCCATTTTATTATATCTTTGCTAAATATATACATTAATTACGATTAAATATTCTCAATAAATTAATTACTTGGTTTCATGCTTTTTTTATTACATCAATTACTGCCTTATAAATAAATTTACGTTTCTATTCAATTTACATTCACCCTTTCCGTTATTATATTAATTATCATTAAAGTAGCATTTAATTGCTTTCATTTTTAAATTGGTAAATTACAGGTAACGAGAATCATTTGTTACCATTATACCCTTTATAATACTTGTATGTTTATTCTTCACAAACAACTACTATCTATTATAATATTTCACATATTAATTCAATAATTACACTTGTTTTACTCATATTCCCATTATAAGTAAGTCGTAACATTTAAATTATTTTATTTAATTGGAATTTCATTCAATTCATTAATTATTAACTTTAATTAACCCTGTTACATTTCCTCTTAGTTATTTTCATAATCACATCAAAACTTTTATTAATAATTCACTAAAATTTTATTTTCTTCCATATTAAATTTCAAAAATCTTATTAAATTAACAATTTTAAATATTGAAAATTTACGGGTCGTTATGCTCTCCCCACTCAAAACTTTTCGTCCCCAAAAAGGTAAAAGAAGGGAAAAGAAAGAATTAAATAAAAAATATATTTTATCAGAAAATATTAACTTTATAAACAATAAATTTACAAAATTAATTAATTTAAGTAAAATATACAAATTTATAACCATAAAATCTTTGTATACTCAAATTAATAAAATTTGGAAAACATTTTTCAAAAGTTTCTAAGTCCAAAATTTACGGAAAATTTCGGCAGAGTCTCCCTTGTACCGAGAGGCTCGGGAGAAATTATAATATCAAATAAAACGAAATATCACATATAATTTCCAAAATAATATATCCCAACAGGGGAAAACAATATAATAACGCTATAAACCGTAATCCGAAAACTTACCTATTTTTCGGGCAATTTACGCTTATTTTATGAATCCAAAAGCAGTAGCAATTGCTTCCATAACCTGTATTTCACTTGTATAATCCAAAAGAGTTAACAATTTATATAAAATGAAATGTTTAAAGTTGTTTCAACCACTAACAAACAATCAATATAAACAGCAATCATTAGCAACCAACAACATAGACATCATATACAATCAACACCAATCAATCATTCATTCATATCAACAAAACAAATAGCTGTTCGGGTTCCACTTTAAATTGCACAGAACGGAAAATAAACTACTTAGTGCACCATTTACTCAACAGTCTTAGATGAAACTAAATAGATTATTCATTCATCCAAACAATTTAAAGTATCCTTGCCCAAACAACCATAAACCTAACACACAACAATTTCGATCAAGTTCATTCTTTTAATTTCATTTCATAATACTTGTTGTTTGATTTCCTTTTCATTCACAAAATGAATATTTTTTTAATTTACATTTATTTCTTGCAAATTTTCAATTTCCATTCATTCATTTATTACTTAATTTCATTTATTCGTTTATTTATAATACTTACATTTCCATTACATTAAATTATTAGTCTTTATATCATACTTAAGTTTACAACAATTATTACATTAAATTTTTAATTATTAAAGTGATTCATTGAACACTGTCATTATATAAGTTTTTCTTATCCAATTTTCCATTACATTTCCTTACTAAACACTTTTAACTTTTTACAACTTTTGGCAAGTTATATGTATATTTTAAGAATGCAATTGAAAATTACACAAGTTTATCCTATTTCTTTTAATTACTCCAATGTTCAATAATCATATCCTTTGTCTCATAGGTTACAAATTTCAGATTTCTTTTAATTTTATTTATAACTTAGCATTAAATCTCTTATTTCCTTTAGAGGTTTCAATTATTAATTAGTTGCATTCCATTTCACTACGATAATTGAAACTATTAATTAATGGAAACTTAAGAACTAAATACCGGGTTAAATTTCAAATCATTTTAAAATAATAGATAAATGTATATACTTACAACTTATATATATCAAATTATTTTTAAAAAAATTTAAAATTTATACTTGATTATCAAAATAAATCTGCACTAAAATTACTATAGTGGCCTTCCCACTTCGAAACTCGAAAATGAATGTCGACGATGCATGCACTCTTCACCGAAATTATTTTCCAGCGACAGAGAGGGAGTACAGATTTTATTTCCTTTCAAAGTTCCTTTACAACAATTCTTTCAAATTATATTGAAATATTTATATCAAAAAATACTTTTAAATAATATTATTATTATATTCCAAAATCATTCATAAGTACTTTCAGAAATACCGAAACTTACCTTCTAAATTTCCAATTTCCCTTTATTTTATTTTCAGTCTCATCTCAACTGTTACTTATAATTTCATTACCTGACAACTAATATATTACAACCAAATATAACCTTTATAAAAAAAATATTTTATATATAGAAAATATAATAGGAAAAATTATTTCATTCACCTATATTTCAAAACAAATATTGTGTCGGTCTGTCCTATTAAGTGTTTAGAAATCCCTATTGATTTCATAGCGTCCTATACACCAACCAGAATTTATAAATACAAAACGGAACAAATTAACACAATATTAAAACCATTTATAACACTAACAGATACGCTCTCTCATATATACACACACTCAGTGACTCATTATAGGGTATTTCTACCCTATTAATAAAGAGTCGGACCCCACAAAGCTAAGTTTTATGGCTAAACCAAAGCTCTGATACCATATGTAATGTCCCGCCTTTTGTACGTTTAAATCGACGACAAACCACACACGTCAGACTCAAACCATACAAAAGAGCGGACTGTTATTGGGGTAAATAAGAAAAGCAGAGAAAGAAATTAAAAAAACGGAATCTTGCAGCAGAACGATAAAATATAATAATCAAATATACAGTTCATGAAGCTATTTTACAAAATATTCGGTTATACTTATACAATATATATCAGAGTTACACATACCAGAGAATAATAAATAACAATACAGTAGAACAATGTAATACAGTGGAATATAATAAATAACAGTAATACAAATCTTTGTCTTTGTCCTCCAGAATAAAATCTTCAAATCCTGAAATGCTCGGAGTGACCCGAGAGAATTTAAAAGACAAAACACTCGAGTCGGAACTAAAAGGTCTTATGTAAGTTAAATCAACGGTAAAATATGAGTGGAACGGCTTCAGAGATGTTTATGGGATTTGATATCTCCTATCCAATGTCTAACGTGAGTGTAGTAACCTAAGAGATGCTCGGGATTCACATCTTCTAAGGATCCGTTAAACTATTTACTATGTAGTAATATTTCGCTATTATAATAATGTCTATAGTAAAATAAACTTACTTTTAAATAGCGTTAAGGAGTGACCCAATATTCCTCTTAACACATAATAGTCTCAGTTGTCCATCCAATATCATAGTCCCTCCCGATCGAGAAGCCACCAGAGGATACCACACGGGTTACGGGAGAAATCCAAACCCGTACAAGGCTCGCTTGGGTAGGTGATACGGCACAACTAGGCAATGCCAAGTTAGAATACCAATTACTATTCGGACTGGTGGTGACGCATAGCGCGCAGGTACCGCCCATCTCAAGCCATACCCCAAAATCAAAAATCAAAAGTGGCCACCAAATAAATCTCAAAGTCAGAATATAATATCGAAGGAGTGCGTCTGATAAGAGGGGCAACCTCACTGGCCCGGAATCGCTCCTGTTTTAGCCACCTTATGCCAACTCACGAGAGTCGGGTCCACGTATATACCTCAAAGGAACGCCGCCACCAACCTACTTCATTCTGAATCTCCGCCGCATACACAGTTGTTAAAGTGGTTTTCGAAGTTGGAAGAGAGTATGACAACTTTCGATCCTGGTCTCTTTAACAGCCAAACGTTATTATAACACAGCGGTCATTTTGAAATAATTATACCTCAAAACAAGAATATAATATCCATTTCAAAACCATATAAATACGATATAATTTCCGTTTAAAAACTAAATCATTATGATATCATTTTAAAGAAATTCCAAATCAATATAATATCATTTTTATTTCAAAATTTATCCTTTTTCCAAAATTGTAGCACCTTCAACTTTATACACTTCAAAACCAAACATTTGAAATATAACCTTTCAAAACATAATACTTCGATTTTCATAGGTTCTAAACCATAACTTCCAAAACTTAAATGGTTTGGATATTCAAACAGTATATATAAAATAAAATATTTTGAATTTAAATTTTCTTTATGAAGTAAAATAATTTCCTCGACTCCGCACTTTTATTCACCTTAAATTAAATCTCGATTCATAACTTTCAACTCACTTTCAGTTTCAATAAACTATTTCAATTGCAGTATATTTCAAACTTTGAGTATTAAACAATTTCAAAACTAAGGTTGGTAATTATGATTCAACAATTCAATGTTCTATTTTTAGTTTTGAAATAATTGCATAATAAATCCATTTTCATTTAAATAAAACTCAAATTACAAATAACTAAATATTTCCTTCAATTTATTTATAATTGAAATATTCGTTTAATTCATCTTAAACAAAAATCCAGTTACAAAAATCATACCTTTAAAATATCAATTTTATAAGATTTCAATACAATTTCATATTTATCTTCCCACCTTATTCTCATTATAACTCAAGAAATATAATTTAATTAAATACTTAACCATATTATATCTTAATATAATCAAACTTTACTATTAAACTTATTTGACATTTTAAACCAATTTTATGCATATCTTAAAACCAAAAAATTAACTATATATAAAATGCCATTTATAAAATATCCAAATCAACATCTCATAAAACCGTATATTTCTTTACAAAACCATAGAAAATCATTTAAAAATATTTTAATATATAGACCACGGTTTCCGTATATAATTTTCTATCCTATGGTCAAGTTATACGGATATTTATCATTTCAATCCATAATTTAAAATAAAAATTACGGTTATATCATCTCAAACCGCAATCCCGAATGAAATAAAATGCATATCAACTTGCAGTTTATAACAATATAAAATACAACATCCATTCACCAATATCAACCATCAACCATTTATCACAATCATCATCCAATTCAAACAATAATATCAATATATAAAAGATAATAAAGAACAGGTATTTACTGGCAATTTATATTCAATAATCATTTAATTAACAATTTAACTGGTAGTTTATATGAAATAATAGATTAAATAATAATTTAACTGGCAGTTATATGCAGTAGTAAATTAAATAACAATTTAATCCAATAAATCCAACTTAAATGAGATGGTGATTAAAATATGCCAAACAGTCACAAATAAATTTCTAATCACATCAAAAATTAATTTAACAAACATAAGAAATTTTAAAAGTTGTGAGTGGGTTAAAACGCTCACCTTTTGAATTTAAATTGAATTTAAATCCGTTTTAAACCGAAAATTTGAACAGTCTCAGAATTCATCCAAACTAGTGCCAAAATGTCCGGAATTCCAATACGCACCAAGCGGAGAAAACCGCGCGTGAAATGGAGCTTGTATGCAAAAGTTATACGCACTAAACGATTGCAAATTTAAGTTAAATTGAAATAAACAAAAAAACGAGCACAAACCAAAACTCGCCACGTCACCTGCGTCTTTTGCTTGCTCTCCATGCTACAGGTTACAACCCTAACACCACAAGAAAAAACGTACAGAAAATCGAACGCGCCGCCACCCTCATCGCACCGCCCACGTCGACGCCTAGGCCAGAACCCTCCCATACCACGTGCTCCCAGCTCCGACTTTCCAATTGCCTCACGACCCCCCTCTGGACCACGCAGATCGAGGCAACACAGTCGCCGTCGAAAGATAATTGAACCTTAATGAATTTATTCGGCCAATAAGACCGTCGAATCACAGAACGAACGCCACCGATGCATTGCATGCATCACTTTCCGCCCAACGGTACCCGCGATTTGTCGATCCATTATAGTTCGTCGACGACCAACGGATGGCAGAGATTTGTTCCACGAATTTCGGCCATACAGAATTCCAGATTGAAAAACAGACAGCAGAATTGACATGCGCTCTTCGAGAGCTTTCCGACGATATAAAATATGATATAGTTTGTAGAGTTTGAAATTTTCATTTGATTTTGAATTGCAATTGGATTTGGAAGTGAGAATTTGTTTGTCTGCCATTGAGGAGGAGGAATAGCTGAATTGTACGTACAAAAAAATGAGAAATAGAAAGGCTAGGTTTTATAACAGGGTATTTATAGACACGGCTGAAAATAGAATTGATGGACACGATCGATTTACGCGTTGAAAGATAAAGTGGCCCGAAAAGCCCGTTTCGAGTCCGGAATGAAATTGGGTCAACACATATATCAAAATAGATGTTTTTAAATATTTTAAATGCAGTTGAACCAGTTTCAAGTCCAAATTTCATCGTATGAAGAAGTTATGGCAAAATTAAGTTATTTCAAATTGATTTCAATTTAATTGATATCTAGGCGTTTCAAGCCCGTACGATCAAACGACAAATCCGATCGCTACGAAACATGAAATCCAACAATAATTCACTATTACGGATCCGATGAAACTAGTTTCGTCGAAATCCGAGTCAGTGGCCAAAATGGCTATTTTCCAATTAATTAAATAATTTAATATTAAATTAATTAATCACTTCTTCAACTTAAATTCCATAATCAATAAATCTTATCATTTTTGATTTCTTAATCAATCACAATAACTTAAACAAACTTAGGTACCAATTAAAATAAATAGATTTACCAATTAAAGTGTTTCTTCAATCTTAACTAAAGTCAATTAATTCATAGTAATTCCAAATGGGAATTGGTTTGGTACATTTTCAACTTTTCTATTAAATCCATTATTACCCTATAAACATATTTAACATTTTTTTACGTTTCATTACACTAATACTTCCAATTTCACCTTTACACGTATTAACTATTTTATTTCCACTTATTGTGTAATAACTATTATAATTCAACCATATTGAAATTTGTCAGTTTCACCCATTAATTGAGATTTTAAATCCAATTAATTAACTTACCTTGGTTCCATCTGTAACGCCCCACTCCGAGACCCACTCTAGTAAAGAGTATTACGGAGTAATACCGTCTACTAGAACGGAGAATAGAGTATAATGGAAGCGACCATGTGTAATCAAGCTATAACTAACTACTGAATACGTCGAATAGGTGGTATTCTTTTCTTAAGTGGTTCGACATATCCAATAGATATTTATAACGAGATTACAATGGCTACGGAAAATAGGTTCAGAACAAACATAATACTAAATGATAACATCATCATCACAGAACAGTCACATAACAGTCACAGAACATAGGTACAATATATCGTCAATACAGATCCAAGTATCAAAAGGTGGGTACAAAGCCACCGCTCACACATGTGAGTCAAAAATATGTACATAAGAGTCTGAAATAAAAGAGTAGTAGAATAGTGGACAAATAAAAGCACTATCTATCAGCATAGCAGATAATGTCCAAGCGGAAGCACAGAAAGCTAAGTCCAGAGACCTAACCTGAAACAACTCGGTCTGACCCGAGCGAAAACACTCGGGTCAGGCTAGCTAAACAATCAGTAATAACTGAGATATATATAATAATGCAGTACATAAATAAAACAGTACTTCTCCAAAGAGAAGAGTAATATGGAGTACATGAATATAATGACGATCCCTAATCATCAATAAACAGTAAAAATCTCCAAAGAGAATACAAACACCAAAGTGTGGGATAAATAAAATCGCCTCATATCATCGGCGTAGCCAAAGCTAGATAAAGTTGCCCATAGGCAATTATCCCAAGAGTGACCAGAGTCAGTAATCAATGCCCAAGCAAAGATCGATGCTCCAAAGAGCAATAGGGATATACTGAAAAGTCAATGAAATCAAACACTGAAAAGCAGTGTCCAGAGACACTGTGAATCCATAAGGTAATCGCACTAACATCGTATGGTTCCATAGAACCAACACCGAATGGCAATACTCGAATGGATATAAAATCATCAGATAATACAAATATTGCACGTGCACCGACCAGAGTCGTTGTTGCCAAGTACTGTAGAGTTGTGATCGATCACTCGCATTGATGCGGAACACGCGAAACGGCGAGATCCTTCCCAGAAGGATAAAGGCCCAGAGGCGCACGCCGAAAAATAAACTGCTCCATAGAGCAGGTGTCCAGAGACGGTTGCCCAGAGGCGTGGTGACCCAGAGGTCCAGTACTGGCCGCCCAGAGGCTAATGTGTCACTAACTTCTTGGAGAGGAACCCGTAAAGTGTTAACAATGAGTCCCATACCCCACGTTCGCACTAAACGGTTTCCTAACCAATAGCAAGCTCACACTCCAAACAATAAAAAGTCTACCTCATATCATCGGTAGACTAGACCCAAAGGTCAAAACGATCAATCGAATAGGTCGGGGATTAACCAGAAAGAAAATACACACGGTTTCCATAGGCCGGATATTTCCTAACCGTTTAAGCACCTTTCCACTTCGCTCGACGTGCTAAAAGTGAGTGTGAGATTTTTATTATAGAAAATAATGGTGTAAACGGATTTTAATTGATTTTGAAATCACTTTAAACGGTCTTTTGAAAGGTCTCCTATTATGGAGTAATTAATTTAATAATTAAAAATAATATTATATAAAATTTTCAAAAGTCATTTTGGAGTGAAAAATCCTTTTAAATCCTTTTTATAAAGCCCGTGTACGAAATCCAGGGACAATTCTCAAAGAAATCGACGAAAACCAGAAAATCATCAAAAATATTCCAAGTGTTTGAAACCATTCAAAAACTGCTGCGAACCCAAGTTCGGCAATTTATTTGGACCAGCAAACTGTGTCCAAATGGCATGAACACTGGTAGGCATGTAGTCCGACATCCCTACTTTAAAATGCAAAAAGAATTTCTGGATTCCGAGTTGAGACGAAGTGGCAGCGACGTCTCAAAGTTGAACCTAGAAAAAGATTCACACTGTTTTCCAACAGCGACCAGAGTCTAAATTTGGCACGAAAATCGAAGTACCAAACGAACTCCAATGTTGCCCAAATTTTTCAAAGACGGAGTTCGAAACTCCACCTTTCCAACGAGACCAAAAATGTCAAATTCCGACTTCCGATGCGAACGTGGCGGCATCGCGAAGTGGCACTCAAAAGCTGGAACAGAGGTGAGGTTTGATTTTTTTTTTTTTTGTGTGCCCCAGCCCGCTTGGGCTGGGGGTACTTGGGCCCTCCCCCAGCCCGCTGCGGGCTGGGGGACCGTGGCCCGCCCCAGGCCGCTGCGGGCTGGGGTGCCTGGCCCGCCCCAGCCCGCTGCGGGCTGGGGGTAAAAGGGCCGCCCAGCCCGCTGTGGGCTGGGGGTGCCTGGCCCGCCCCAGCCCGCTGCGGGCTGGGGACCTGGGCCGCCACAGCCCGCTGCGGGCTGGGGGTAAAAGGGCCGCCCAGCCCGCTGCGGGTTGGGGGTGCCTGGCCCGCCCCAGCCCGCTGCGGGCTGGGGGTAAAAGGGCCGCCCAGCCTGCTGCGGGCTGGGGACCTTGCCCGCCCCCAGCTCGGGTGGGCTGGGGGCCTGTGCGCGCCCGGGCTGCGCCCGGGCTGGGGCCTGGGTGCAACCCAGGCCTGTCCTGGTGCACCCAGAGCCCATTTTTCGGGCTGATTTCAGCCTGCATATTTCCAGCAAACTGTTTTTTGCATTTTTTGATGATTTAGGGGTGTTTTTCTCAATTTTTGGCATCAAAAATCACTAATAAGCATCACTAATCACCATATAATGATTATAACACTAAATTAAAGGAAACCAAGGTCAAAGCTTAGCTTTACAACTAGCAATAATTACTAATCAATAGTAATTACCTCAATTAAGCAAAGGATCAAATGGTTTTAGTGCACAATATCAAGCAAACCAAACTCCTCAACCTCAAAGCAAAAGATCAAGAGGCTTCAAGGACCCAAAATCAACAAAGAAAACAAAATAATGATTACTACAAGATGATAGAGATAAATGGGGATTAATAAAGAGGATTAGAGAATAGGAGGGATTGCATTACCTTTCTTCTTCTCTTTTCTTTTCCTTCTAGGATTAAACTAATTTATGAAGAGAAGGAGATGGAGCTTCTAAATGGAGGCCATTAATTATGTTTAGATCTAGGTTTAGGAATTTATGAAGAGGAGGGTTAGGGTTTATGGGAGGGGTTTGAGATATTAAATAGGAGTGGGTTGGTTAATGGGTCATGGTAAGAGGTTTTAAAACCCATTAGGACTTAGTTTATTTTCCTAAGGTTATCATGTGAACAAAATCCTAAGAAGCATTCTAGTTTTAATTAAAACCATATAATTGCTCATTTGGCCCATTAACCTATAATCACATAAAAAAAATTCCCCATTTCAACCCAAAAATATTTTAATTTGCGAACCAATTGCAAATTTAAATTCCCAAAAATTTGTTTAGCCCCCTTTTTAACTTAAAATCATAATTTTTAACTTATCATTCGGTAATTGCAATCTCAGGGTTGTTACAGACTCCCCCCTTAAGAAAATTACGTCCCCGCAATTCCTTAAATATAGAAGTCGTCTATAACATCTAATCCACAAAAGGAATACAGAAGATAAAATATAGATGCTCACCCATGCCGGAAGATGAAAGAAAACCAGGATAAGTACGCTCGATAAATTCTCTGGTCTCCCAAGTGCAGTCCTTAGGATTAGACGACCATTGAATCTTCACAAGCGGAACCTCTTTGTTTCGAAGACGTCTGACCTCCGAATCAAGCACACGAAGAGGTTGCTGTTCTAGAGATAGATCGGGTGAGATCTCCAAATCAGGTACGATATGAGGCTCGATAATAAAATCAGGTTTGCGGACACACTTGCGAAGCTGGGAAACATGGAACACGTTGTGTATTCCAGAGAAGTGAGCAGGTAGAGCCACACGATAAGCAACGGGGCCGATGCGTTCCGTAATAGGAAATGGTCCAATATAGCGAGGAGCCAATTTCCCTGTGGAGCTGAAACGCACAACCCCCTTCATGGGAGAAACCCGAATAAAGACAGAATCGCCAATGGAGAACTCAAGTGGCTTCCTACGGTTGTCCGCGTAGGATTTCTGGCGGTCCTGTGCCTCTTTCATTCTCTGACGGATAAGAACAATCTTTTCAGAAGATTCCCGAACTGAATCTGGACCAAGAATAAGCTTCTCGCCAAATTCTAACCAACAAGCAGGAGAGCGACATGGCCTTCCGTATAGAGCCTCGAAAGGTGCCATGCCAATACTAGACTGATAGCTGTTGTTGTAGGAGAACTCTACAAGCGGTAAGTGATCCTCCCAGCTACCTCCAAAATCCAGAATACAACAGCGCAAAAGATCCTCCAAAACACGATTCACCCTCTCCGTCTGACCGTCGGTCTGAGGATGATAAGCAGTCGAGAGATTCAGCTTTGTGCCCAAAACTGACTGTAGGCACTTCCAGAAGTGACTAGTAAAGATAGTGTCTCGATCACAGGCGATAGAGCTAGGAATGCCATGAAGTCGAACGACTTCCTTCACATATAGCTTGGCAAGCTGAGGAGTAGTCCGAGTGGACCTAATCGGAATGAAATGAGCCGATTTGGTCAAGCGATCAACAATAACCCAGATAGAAGTATGGCCTGACCTCGATCGAGGCAGACCGTCAATAAAATCCATGGATATCTGATCCCATTTCCATAATGGAATCTCTAGCGGCTGAAGAAGACCAGATGGACGCTGATGCTCGGCTTTGATCTGTTGACAAGTCATGCAACGGCTTACATAACTTGCAACATCTCTCTTCAAACCCTCCCAATAATATAGCTGGCACATATCGGCATACATCTTACTCGAACCGGGATGAATAGTGTACTTAGAGCGATGACACTCGTCTAGAATGTCACGCCTAAGTGATAAATCAGATGGTACAACAATACGGTTCTTCCTACGAAGACACCGATGATAATCAAGAGAATAATCCAGCAATGTCTCATCACTGGATCCCGACTCGAGAAGGTGAATAAGATGCAATAAGTCTGAATTCTGCCGCTGAGCATGGGCAATGCGATCCAATAAGACAGGACGAGCTTCCAAGCTGAACAATAAGACCGGAGAATCAGAAGGTGGAGCTCGATCTCTAATATCACATAAAGATAGAGTCTCAAGAACATCCCACTCGGCAATCATCATAGAAACTACCGCCGAGTGCTTGCGACTGAGCGCATCTGCAACACGATTACCCTTGCCAGGGGTATACTGAATATCTAAATCATATGAGGCGAGAAACTCAAGCCATCGCTGCTGCCTCATATTGAGATCTCTCTGACTGAATAGATACTTCAGCGACTTATGATCGGTGTAAAGAGTGAAGCGTCCGCCTAATAGAAAGTGACGCCACGTCTTCAAGGCAAAGACGATAGCTGCTAACTCAAGATCATGAGTAGGATAGCGAACCTCATTCGGACGCAGTTGCCTGGAAGTATAAGCAACTACCCGATCCTTCTGCATAAGCACAGCACCGAGCCCGCTACCACAAGCGTCGGTGTAAACAACAAGATCCTGGTTACTCTCAGGAACCACAAGAATAGGAGCATGAGTGAGAAGTTCCTTCAGTCGCTGAAAAGAAGCTTCACACTTATCAGACCAAATAAAGCGAACACCCTTACGAGTCAGCGTCGTAAGGGGAAGTGCAACTCGAGAGAAATCCTTGACAAACCGACGGTAATAACCCGCCAGACCAAGGAAGCTGCGAATATCATGAACGTTCTCGGGCTGCTTCCAATTCTGAATAGCTTCGATCTTGGCAGGATCGACAGAAACACCCTCAGATGATACAATATGGCCCAAGAACTTGACCTTGCTCTCCCAAAAATGGCATTTGGAGAGCTTGGCCTTAAGCTGATGCTGACGAAGAGTATCCAAGACGATCCGCAAATGATGAGCGTGCTCTGCCTCGGATCTAGAATAAATAAGAATATCGTCGATGAAAACCAGAACGAATCTATCGATGTATTCCTGGAATACTCGATTCATAAGATCGACGAAGAAAGCCGGTGCGTTCGTCAAGCCGAATGGCATGACCAACCACTCAAAAGAACCATAACGAGTGCGGAAAGCGGTAAGAGTAATGCTATCTTCCGCAACTCGGAGCTGATGAAATCCGGTGGCAAGGTCGAGCTGGGAAAAGACCTTCGCACCGCTCAACTGATCAAACATATCGTCTATCTGTGGCAATGGATAACGATTTCTGATGGTCAACTCATTAAGCTTGCGATAGTCAATGCAAAGCCTAAGAGAGCCATCGGGCTTCTTAACGAAGACCACAGCTGCACCCCATGGCGAAGAACTGGACCGAATGAGCTGCTTCGCCTCAAGCTCCACTAACTGCTTCCTGAGTTCCTCATTCTCTTTAGTAGACATCCTCGTGGGAGGACGCCCAACTGGGTGGGAGCCTGGAATGAGATCGATGCGGAACTCAATGGCCCGCTTTGGCGGCAGGCCAGATACTGGCTCGAATACGTCGGGGAAATCCCGAACAACAGGAATATGAGATAAGTCCAAATCCTCATCTCGTGAATCAAGAGAAAATAGAGTAACATCATAAAGCCCAACATCCTGAAGAACAATAGCTAACAGAGAGGACGAATCAGGGTGATGAATGAATAATATCCGCTCCGAACAAATAATTTTGGCGTCATGCTGAACGAGCCAATCCATGCCAAGAATCATATCAAATCCCAAATACTCCATAACGTGCAGATTCGCATGGAAAGAAAATCCACAAAGATCGATATCTATATTCTCACAAAGCAAGCTAAGGGTCGTGGATCCGCCAATGGGATTCACAATCCTTAGTGAAGAAACCAGACAAGTAACATCTAACGATAAAGCATCTACTAGCTCCTTTGATACGAATGAGTGAGAGGCACCCGTATCAAAGAGAACTCTACAAGATCTACCACGAAATAAAATAGAACCTTCGAGAACGGAAGGATGCGTACCTCGAGGCTGAGCTGAAGATGCAGGAGCCTTGGCAGCATTAAGCTTGCCAGGCTTGGCACTAGCTGGAGCAATAGGACAAGTGGAGATCCTGTGTCCCTCCTTCTTGCAGAAAGTGCAATAGAGAGGTTTGGGGCACTCTCGAATAAAGTGATCTGGAGAACCGCAGTTGAAGCATTTCCTCGGAGGACGGGTTCCACTAGGCTGTGACTGAATCTGAGGCTGAGCCTGGACAACAGAACTGCCAGTCTTCTTCTTCTTGTTCCAAGGCTTGTTCTTCTGAAATGGACCCCGCTTCTGGTTGGGGTTTTTGGAACCCCCACCCTCATCATCACTATGCTCCATCTCGACTGACTCAAGATGTAGAGCTGCATCGACTAGCTTCTCGAATGAGAGGTCAAGCTGTAGCATAAGATGCCTCTTCAGATATTTCTTCAAGCCCTCAACAAATTTGAGGTTCCTCTTATAAGGAGTAGCAATAAACTCAAGGCCGTACTTGGACAGGGCCTCGAAGGAAGAGACATAGTCGGATACTGAGGACTTCCCCTGCTTGAGATCAATAAAGCGGCGAGCAAGGGATTTCTTCTCTGACTCTGGGATGAATTTGAGCTCAAATCTCTGACGAAACTGAGCCCAAGTAAGTGTGGTCTCATCGACCTCGACAATAAGTAGTTCGTACCAATACAGGACACGACTCAGAAGCTGACTAGAAGCAATAAGAACACGGTCATGATCCGGGATATCCATACGAGTGAAAATGCGCTCGCATATCCGAATCCAAGCCTGGACCTCTAAGACATTCTCGGAGCCACTGAACGGCTTCCTTCCGAGATGGGTAAAATCACTGCAGAGACGCGCAAAAACAGACATGCGCGGAGCATCAGCAACTGGGGCTGGAGACTGAGAATGAGACTGAGAATTCCGAACCAGCTCCATGATCTGGTCGGTAGTCATGAACACGCCCTCTGGATGAGTGTTGCTGGACTGCCCAGCAGCACTAGTCTGACGTGTGGTTCTCCCTCTTCCCCTTCCAGACATACTGAAAGTCAAACGGGAATTAGAGTTAGACATGATTCAATGATTGATACTTAATTAAGGAATACTACGGAATATAATAAATTCCTACACATATTCCTAACTTATCTATCAATAAGCATAAGGAAGGGATTTGATTTAATTCGGATCCAATTAAAATGTATTGTACTAAGTGTATCCGTTCTGTGTTTGTTATGCTTAATTCTGAACCTTAGCTCTGATACCAAGATGTAACGCCCCACTCCGAGACCCACTCTAGTAAAGAGTATTACGGAGTAATACCGTCTACTAGAATGGAGAATAGAGTATAATGGAAGCGACCATGTGTAATCAAGCTATAACTAACTACTGAATACGTCAAATAGGTGGTATTCTTTTCTTAAGTGGTTCGACATATCCAATAGATATTTATAACGAGATTACAATGGCTAAGGAAAATAGGTTCAGAACAAACATAATACTAAATGATAACATCATCATCACAGAACAGTCACATAACAGTCACAGAACATAGGTACAATATATCGTCAATACAGATCCAAGTATCAAAAGGTGGGTACAAAGCCACCGCTCACACATGTGAGTCAAAAATATGTACATAAGAGTCTGAAATAAAAGAGCAGCGGAATAGTGGACAAATAAAAGCACTATCTATCAGCATAGCAGATAATGTCCAAGCGGAAGCACAGAAAGCTAAGTCCAGAGACCTAACCTGAAACAACTCGGTCTGACCCGAGCGAAAACACTCGGGTCAGGCTAGCTATACAATCAGTAATAACTGAGATATATAATAATGCAGTACATAAATAAAACAGTACTTCTCCAAAGAGAAGAGTAATATGGAGTACATGAATATAATGACGATCCCTAATCATCAATAAACAGTAAAAATCTCCAAAGAGAATACAAACACCAAAGTGTGGGATAAATAAAATCGCCTCATATCATAGGCGTAGCCAAAGCTAGATAAAGTTTCCCATAGGAAATTATCCCAAGAGTGACCAGAGTCAGTAATCAATGCCCAAGCAAAGATCGATGCTCCAAAGAGCAATAGGGATATACTGAAAAGTCAATGAAATCAAACACTGAAAAGCAGTGTCCAGAGACACTGTGAATCCATAAGGTAATCGCACTAACATCGTATGGTTCCATAGAACCAACACCGAATGGCAATACTCGAATGGATATAAAATCATCAGATAATACAAATATTGCACGTGCACCGACCAGAGTCGTTGTTGCCAAGTACTGTAGAGTTGTGATCGATCACTCGCACAGATGCGGAACGCGCGAAACGGCGAGAACCTTCCCAGAAGGATAAAGGCCCAGAGGTGCACGCCGAAAAATAAACTGCTCCATAGAGCAGGTGTCTAGAGACGGTTGCCCAGAGGCGTGGTGACCCAGAGGTCCAGTACTGGCCGCCCAGAGGCTAATGTGCCACTAACTTCTTGGAGAGGAACCCGTAAAGTGTTAACAATGAGTCCCATACCCCACGTTCGCACTAAACGGTTTCCTAACCAATAGCAAGCTCACACTCCAAACAATAAAAAGTCTACCTCATATCATCGGTAGACTAGACCCAAAGGTCAAAACGATCAATCGAATAGGTCGGGGATTTACCGGAAAGAAAATACACACGGTTTCCATAGGCCGGATATTTCCTAACCGTTTAAGCACCTTTCCACTTCGCTCGACGTGCTAAAAGTGAGTGTGAGATTTTTATTATAGAAAATAATGGTGTAAACGGATTTTAATTGATTTTGAAATCACTTTAAAATGGTCTTTTGAAAGGTCTCCTATTATGGAGTAATTAATTTAATAATTAAAAATAATAATATATAATAATTTTCAAAAGTGATTTCGGAGTGAAAAATCCTTTTAAATCCTTTTTATAAAGCCCGTGTACGAAATCCAGGGACAATTCTCAAAGAAATCGACGAAAACCAGAAAATCATCAAAAATATTCTAAGTGTTTGAAACCATTCAAAAACTGCTGCGAACCCAAGTTCGGCAATTTATTTGGACCAGCAAACTGTGTCCAAATGGCATGAACACTAGTAGGCATGTAGTCCGACATCCCTACTTTAAAATGCAATAAGAATTTCTGGATTCCGAGTTGAGACGAAGTGGCAGCGACGTCTCAAAGTTGAACCCAGAAAAAGATTCACACTGTTTTCCAACAGCGACCAGAGTCTAACTTTGGCACGAAAATCGAAGTACCAAACGAACTCCAATGTTGCCCAAATTTTTCAAAGATGGAGTTCGAAACTCCACCTTTCCAACGAGACCAAAAATGTCAAATTCCGACTTCCGATGCGAACGTGGCGGCATCGCGAAGTGGCACTCAAAAGCTGGAACAGAGGTGAGGTTTGATTTTTTTTTTTGTGGGCCCCCAGCCCGCTTGGGCTGGGGGTACTTGGGCCCTCCCCCAGCCCGCTGCGGGCTGGGGACCGTGGCCCACCCCAGCCCGCTGCGGGCTGGGGTGCCTGGGCCGCCCCAGCCCGCTGCGGGCTGGGGGTAAAAGGGCCGCCCAGCCCGCTGCGGGCTGGGGGTGCCTGGCCCGCCCCAGCCCGCTGCGGGCTGGGGGTGCCTGGGCCGCCCCAGCCCGCTGCGGGCTGGGGGTAAAAGGGCCGCCCAGCCCGCTGCGGGCTGGGGACCTGGGCCGCCCCAGCCTGCTGCGGGCTGGGGACCTTGCCCGCCCCCATCCCGGGTGGGCTGGGGGCCTGTGCGCGCCCGGGCTGCGCCCGGGCTGGGGCCTGGGTGCAACCCAGGCCTGTCCTGGTGCACCCAGAGCTCATTTTTCAGGCTGATTTCAGCCTGCATATTTCCAGCAAACTGTTTTTTGCATTTTTTGATGATTTAGGGATGTTTTTCTCAATTTTTGGCATCAAAAATCACTAATAAGCATCACTAATCACCATATAATGATTATAACACTAAATTAAAGGAAACCAAGGTCAAAGCTTAGCTTTACAACTAGCAATAATTACTAATCAATAGTAATTACCTCAATTAAGCAAAGGATCAAATGGTTTTAGTGCACAATATCAAGCAAGCCAAACTCCTCAACCTCAAAGCAAAGATCAAGAGGTTTCAAGGACCCAAAATCAATAAAGAAAACAAAATAATGATTACTACAAGATGATAGAGATAAATGGGGATTAATAAAGAGGATTAGAGAATAGGAGGGATTGCATTACCTTTCTTCTTCTCTTTTCTTTTCCTTCTAGGATTAAACTAATTTATGAAGAGAAGGAGATGGAGCTTCTAAATGGAGGCCATTAATTATGTTTAGATCTAGGTTTAGGAATTTATGAAGAGGAGGGTTAAGGTTTATGGGAGGGGTTTGAGATATTAAATAGGAGTGGGTTGGTAATGGGTCATGGTAAGAGGTTTTAAAACCCATTAGGACTTAGTTTATTTTCCTAAGGTTATCATGTGAACAAAATCCTAAGAAGCATTCTAGTTTTAATTAAAACCATATAATTGCTCATTTGGCCCATTAACCTATAATCACATAAAAAAAATTCCCCATTTCAACCCAAAAATATTTTAATTTGCGAACCAATTGCAAATTTAAATTCCCAAAAATTTGTTTAGCCCCCTTTTTAACTTAAAATCATAAATTTTAACTTATCATTCGGTAATTGCAATCTCAGGGTTGTTACACCATCCTTTATTACGTCAATGTTACTTACCTAATACCGGATTTATTTAATCACCAGTTTCCATATCAATTTAAAGTTAATCAATTAACTACTATAGTGTTTACCCTTCAATTTTAGTAAATTCATTAATTATCAATTGCAATTTCAATCAATCCTTTTATTTGATTTTTAATCTTATTATGAATCAATTATTAACTTACCATCTTAAAGGTGATGTCAACATGGGTTTATAACTATTACATAAAATTTCCCAATTTCATCTTAATTCCAATTTACTGTAATATCAAATTTCAATTTCTTACAATAAACCCATTTATTATAAATCTGAATACCAATTAATTTGTTTCAAATGAATTGATTGATTCAATTCGATTCTTTTATTAAGTCTATTATTAATCAATATGATATTTCACTGGTTAATTCAATGCTTATCTTTATTTACTTACTTTCAAATTTAAACACAAGTGCGACAATTTACACTATTTCATTATTATTGTGATTTCACTTCGGTTGTCGATAATTAATTTTAATAACTATTGCTAAATTCACTCTTAACATTAATTTCATTAAACATTATAATTTTTTTATCTAGTATCTAATTTCATTTCTTACAATAACCCGTTTATTACAAATTGAATCCAATTAATTATAATTAAACTTAGTTAAACTGTTTTGATTCAATCCTAATATTTTATTAAGTCTATACTACTCTATAAACCTACTTAATATTTGTTTGTCTTTCATTACACTACTATATTCGAATATCCATCTTTCCTTTGTATTAACTACCATTTCCATTTTATTATATCTTTGTCAAATATATACATTAATTATGATTAAATATTCTCAATAAATTAATTTACTTGGTTTCATGCTTTTTTTATTACATCAATTACTGCCTTATAAATAAATTTACATTTCTATTCAATTTACATTAACCCTTTCCGTTATTATATTAATTATCATTAAAGTAGCATTTAATTGCTTTTATTTTTAAATTGGTAAATTACTGGTAACGACAACCATTTGTCACCATTATACCCTTTATAATACTTGTATGTTTATTCTTCACAAACAACTACCATCTATTATAATATTTCACATATTAATTCAATAATTACACTTGTTTTACTCATATTCCCGTTATAACTAAGTCATAACATTTAAATTATTTAATTTAATTGGAATTTCATTAAATTCATTAATTATTAACTTTAATTAACCCTGTTACGTTTCCTCTTAGTTATTTTCATTATTACATCACAACTTTTATCAATAATTCACTAAAATTTTATTTTCTTCAATATCAAATTTCAAAAATCTTATTAAATTAAGAATATTAATTATTGAAAATTTACGGGTCGTTACAAGATCCTCTCTTCAAATCTCCTTTGAAACTCTACCTAAGTCAACTCTTCCTTGGGAACTTCCATGATAATATCATTCGTCCAATAAAGTGCTGCTCGCTGCAACTATCTAGAAGCAAGTCATCTCTTCTGCTCTTCATCTAATCCTATGTTGGCGAAAATCCTTTTATAATGCAATAACCAATTTTCTACTTCAACGGCATCTTCTGTTCCCAAAAGTGGCTTCCCACCAAGACTAGTGTTATACCTGCTTAGCTTGGCGTAATTATTGCCAAATAGGCCACGAGAGTAGCCCACCAACATTAATGGCATTTCTCGCAGCCACTACCACAACTGCTCTAGCTTGCATCAGATTGATGAACTTATACATCATTCCCATATCCACTTGTGAGGTTCCAGCAATCACATTAGCATTTGTGTTTGGATTAGCATTTGCATGTCAACCGTGATTCCAGCTAGTATTGGGTCTAGCATTTCCATTAATTGTGGGGCTTCATGTACCAAAATTTCCTCTTCCATTTCCTACCTCCATATCTTCCATTCTTTTATATCTGTATACGCGCCTTAGTAAGAGACAGAAGAACGGTCTAAGAGAGAGGGGAATACGTACTTATATATATATATATATGTATATATATAGCAAATTCAAGTATGTTACTATAGCGTTAACCAAAACCCCGGTCTCATTTTCTGACTTATTGCGTTATGTTTTGGAAATATTTTAGATTAAAATTTCTCTTAAATTTACATAAACCTGTGCTTTGATACCAGCTGTAACATTCCCCATTTAAAGGCCCAAAACTAACTGCTATAGAGGGTGTAGTCTTCTATAGTTATTATTTTTCGATGACCAAATGCAATAAGGTTGGATACATTGATATACCATTAACACATTGATATGAAAATGTAAACTCAATTTTAAAAAAAAAAATTCCTTCCATTTCAAATTACAGTCTCATTACATAATCCAAATTCGTAACCGATGTTTAGAGAAATGTAATTATAAAACATTATGCCAAGAGCAACATATGAAGGATCCCCTTTAGTTTATTAGAGTCTACATATAGGTGCTAAGTAACTTTTCCATCACATCCAATTACACAACAGAATCAAACACAAAGAAATCCAATTAGCTAGCTTGCCTTTTGCATGTCCCTAGAATCTTATTCATCTAAAGGGGGACCAAAAGAGCTTAACCCTCAAACTACTCAAAATAAATTTAGCACCCTAGTGTTTAAGGGGAAAACATAAACTTAAAGTCAGACAAAAACTCTAGTGTGAATAATAACCGACCATCTCAAACCATATAAATATCTAGTGAGACCACGCCGCTTAGCGGAATGGGTTTTCCCTCACTAGAATCTTAACCCAATTTATATTAACCATATATTTTGTACCTGCATTCACGATGGCTAAGACATAACATAATAAAAAGTATCATGATGATATACAGACATGTAATATACTACAGATTTCTCATCCCCATTCACCTGACTATTTGTCTCAAGTTATAGTTTCTAAGGTCACTATTAACCTATTAGTTTTCATAGGCTAACTAATAAAATTTTCTAAGTAAACAGACTATCTGCCTGGCTTCATAATTTTTATGGGATCACTAAGAACCTATTGGTGTCTACCACTTACATCATCGAATCATAATTTTAATGGGGTCACTATGAACCTATTTCAATCTTCAATAACATCGCTCATGTCATAGTTTTCATGGATTGACTATGAACCTAGTGATCACTATCTAAAAGCTATCCCAAACATAGTTTTCATGGGATCACTAAAAACCAATTAGCCCTTGCCAATAACAATTCTCATAACGTAGTTCTTATAGGCTTATTAAGAACCCGCCTAAACAAATAATCTTTTAATCTATCTTGGGCATCTTATATTCAAGTTTGTCCGACCTCCTAGATGCAAATTCTACTCATGCAACAACCAATTCAATTACATTCACTACTTGGTCGACCTAGCCTATTATTCATCCCATAATACCCTAAAATGCAGTTATGGGTTATAAATGAATTGAATACGATTACGCAATCATACATGATAACTGATCAAATAACACAACAACATCTATGATTTAATTCCTTGTAATCATTTTCTAATGAAATATGGTTCATAACCTTAACCCACTATCTTTTGCAAGGAAAGCTTCCTTTAAAATTTCAAAGTTAAACGCCATTTCAAAATTGTATGACATTTCCATGTGTGTACTTTAAAAATGAGAATTGGTTCTCTAATTGGGAAACTAAGGCTTCCGACTACATCCTTTAGATCACTGTGACATCATGAGTTATCCTCCATCACTCTCCCTTTCGACATCATAGAGCAAACAAGCCCTCCGTCGCTCTCCCTTTTGACATTATAGAGAATCAAGCCCTCAGTCACCCTCTCGTTTAACTAATGGGTTCGAAACAAGTGGCTATGACCCTTTCGCCACTCTATAGTTAAACAAGTATGTTTAAGGACCCTTTTGACACTATCAACTAATTTGAAAGGACCCTTCCACCTTCATTCTAATATATGCTAAATAGAGCACTCCCTATCCCCTTAGTGTTCAAAGACTAGTAGCATTGAATGCTTTTGAAGTTATCAATGGTTTCGAAGGCATCAATGCTTTCGAAGGTGTCAATGCTTTCGAAGCAATCAATGCTTTCGCAGGCAAGTAGTGTTGCTTTAATTATTATAAGAACCATTTTTTAACTAAGGAAAGCAATTTCTTTATACCTAACCCTTTATGTTGTCAATTTTAAATTGGATAAAAAAACCTTTTTAACGTTCTTTTCAGAATTTACTACCGCTTGTAATCCCTACTAATCCAATATTTAATTAAAATTATTAATTAACCACTTGTATTTACTTAAACATAAAATACTAATCTTTCTAATTAAATCCAAAACTGACCCAAATCTCTTTATCATATAAAATTTTGTAACATAATCCAATATTTAATTAAAATTATTAACTAACCCCTTGTATTTACTTAAATATAAGTTCAAAAATGATAATATCTTTATCATATAAAATTTTCAGCTCAAAAAATAATTAATTAATTCCTTAAATTAATTAAAACACTAAATATCCATTTCTTTTACTAAGAAAATTGTAATAAATTATCTATAGCATGAAATGTAATGAACATTTAAACCCATTTTCAAAATAATGTTTTACATAACATATTCAAAACTCATGGCATTTGGAAATCATTTTGTAACACCCTATTATTTTATGGGAAATATAATTAAAAAGAAATTAAAAGCGCATTTGGTACAGTGGTAAATACGTATGTTGACTTCCTTAGTGACCAGGTATCAAGTCCCATTGTCACCCAAAATCCGGGGTAAGGTTTTTTATAGCTGGTTCATTTCCAGTGATTTTCCTACGCATTTCAGCGTTGTTTCTGACATGTTGTGGTTTCCAATTCGCTCCAGTGATGTAATAGGATGAGATGGCTAAATTTGATTGGTCGAGTGATGTGTACGGGCTAGAATGGATAAATAGTCCATGTATAAGAGAACTAGATTTAATCCAAAAAATCTAATGGATTATATTCACTGAAGCCATCTATAAATAAGCCTCTAAGTTAAACATAATCTTTTATTTAGTCGTCGCCATAATTCTACGACAAAAATCAGCGTGTATTATTCTTCCACCTTTTCTCTACTAAATGAAAGATCTCTATCAAATTAAATTATATATATATTCAAGGAATTTAGGGAATTTAGAAGAATCAAAGGGAGAAAGATTAAAGCCAAGATTTTCCAAAATTTATACAAGCACAAGTGCTAGGTGTGTAGTAATTAATATGGAATAGAAAAATAAAGTAGTTCAATTTCAGTTCTTTTTCGGCACGTTAATATGAATTAATTTCTTTTATTATTTGAGAATAGATGTAAATTATTACAACTTCTTCTTCTTCTTTCAGTTCTTAAATCTAATTCATGTTTGGTTTGAAATATGGGACAAACAAATTATCTATTCACATTTTATGGCATAGATAAGATTGAAATTTATGTAAATTATTATATCTTCTCCTTCTACCACTTCTCAATTCTAATTCATGTTTGGGTTGAAATTTGGAACAATAAATTATTATTCACATTTCAGGGCATAAATAAGATAGGTTTAATTAAACTAAATTAGAATTGTTATTCAATTTCTAATGATCGAGCAGTTTAGTTGAATAAATTCAGAATATGTTACTTGAATAAAATTATGGTTTTGACTGACATAATTACATAATTTTCAATATGATTGTGGAACAAAATTAGGAAGTCAAATTGGCATAATTGTGCGTTTCATATGTCGCCCAAAAATGTAAAAGTCGAATTTTGTGTAATTGAATGGTTTGTTGCTATTGGATAAATTTTTTGAACAGATTAATTATCTAAAAAAAGAACTTAAATTAGGGAGGAAAAAATTGTAAATAAAATGGACCCTAAAGGCTAGAGTAAATCTGTAACAAAATGGTATAAAAATCATCGACAAGCCATACAGAATGAACGAGCGTGAAATTGAAACACCATTTATGTAAGAAAAAGGGAAACTGTGAAACAAACAAATTGGATGTAAAAATGGCCTAAAGCAAATTAATGGAAGTAAACACTATGCAAACTGCAATAGTAAATTTAATTAATCTGGAAGCAATTTGGTAGGTAGACCTTGTAAAGGTCTGGATAGGTGTTTCATGCAGTTAAGACCAAAATATTGTTTTGGTTGTACGTGCTAGGAGCGGGAAAGTAGGTTCTCGAGGATGTTCGTTGTTATTCATAGATTGCTAGTACACAGGATGGATAGAATCCGCAATGGTAGGCTTCTTCAAGCAGATCGACTTGGATAGAATGGGACAAGTGTGCTCCGACGTAGGCTTAAAAAGCAGATCGTTGGAGGATCTTGCATAGCTGACCAAGCTTTGGGCGCTCTTTCGAAGGACAGACACTTTGGATAGGGGCAAGTCCATGTTGATGACCGATGAGATAAAAAGGTGGGAATCCAGTTTGGTAGAGCCTGAGCTCAATTTCAGTGTCCTGCAATGTTGTTTGAGTCATCGCCGCTAAAACATAAGAGGCATTTAGTCACAATGCACAGGTGAAGAGTATGACTTTCATGTTGTAGCACTTGGATAGGTAAGGATAGCAGGTCCGACAGGTCGAGTGACGTTTAGTATTACTGCATAGATGACTTCCCTAGAGTGACCATGGACATTGGCATGTTAGGAACTATATTTAAGAAGTATTCACTACATTATATAATTCACTCTCTGTGACATCCTGGGATGACCTGGAGTTAAACAATTTTTTTCTTTCTGCTTAATTTTGTTCCTCATTCACCAGACTTTATGTCTGACCCATTCTAATTTTTCCTGCTTTTCCCAAATCACAGGAATGTGGGTCAAGGTTCCAGTTCTTTGCAGCTTGGAGGGTCATTGGAGTAGTTGTTATCTTCGGGTTTTGTTTCTTTTGTTTCATGTACTTCGTTTCTCTTTTTCATACTTACACTATATAAGTGGACCTATATTGTGAACTTTATTATGTTTTAAGTTTTGGTGGAGACTACTTGGTACTTTTGGTTTCAGAAATAAATTTGGGATAATGTTTTTTTAATGAAGCTATTTTTCTTTTAATTTATAATTAGTGAAAGTTTTCTTCCGCTGTAATATTTTAATCATTTTATGCTGGCCTTAGTCTCTATGCTATGTTGGGTACTTTTATTTCACCCAACCACCTGTGCTTCTAGTCATGTCCAAATTTCAGGGTGCCTAGAGGTGCGAGGTGTCACAGTTGGTATCAGAGATAAGGTTTGGTGATCCTAAAGATATTTAAAAATATAAAGGTTTTCAAATAAATTTTAAAGGGTATTCCAAATAATACTTTTAAAAGTATATGTATATATTTTGAAAAGAGAAGAAATTTAGAAATGGATTCCTCGTATCTCTTACTCTCTATCTATTAAACTTTTTGTGGAGTACCTAATCCCAACTTTTTAATATCCATTGTAGAAATTTCATAACCATAAGATATCCCCCAAGATCAAGTCTATAATATGCCTGCTTAGTTCAGACATTATCAATAGGCTACTTCATGAGTAAAGCTACCGGCTAGGGATGCTACTTAGATGGAAGGTGCTCGAGCACATCCTCCAGGCATTCTCGATTTTTCCAAGTTTTGGAAAGACCACACCATCTTAGGAGGCAAGCCGTTTCTTGGCACCGAGTCATAAACTGAGGTGAGAACTTGGACACGTTGTTGAGAGCGGATATTTGGACTTATGGGATTGGTGGACTTGGCTTGGAGGTAGTTGGCTTCACTGTAGTTGCAGGGAGAGGCTCTTTGTTGGTGGGAGATCGTGGAGGCTAAGGCTGACAATTTGACTTGGGCGGATTTTCATACTAGATTCGAGAGGAAATTCTTATCGCAGGTTGAAGAGGGAGTGCAGCTAGAGAAATTTATATAGCTCAATTAAGAGGATATGATAGTTAAGGAATATGTTACATTTGGAGTAGACCTGATCAGTACTCCTTACAAGAAGGCATTGAAGTTCGCTAAGGGTTTGAGACGGCCATTAAAGAGTTTGGACGCAAGCCACATTCCCTTGGGAGCCACTTTTGAGGGATTGGTAAAGATGGCGTTACTTACTAATACTGAGAGGAAAGGAGATGTGGCATAGAAGAGTGATGGGAAGAAGTAGTGGAAAGGAAAGTGGAATGGAGGAGGAGGGTCGGGTGGAAAAAGGAAATTTCTAAGGAAGGACTACAAGTGCAATACTTGTGGGAAACCGAGTCATCCTGCTAAGGATTATAGAGTGGCAGCAGAGCGACCGAGACTGAGGTGCTATCTTTGCGATCAAGTGGGGCATATGAAGAAGGACTGTCTGTCGAAGCCCAAGTACAGTTCACATACACCTTCACAGCCTGCTTAGGCTTATGCTTTAGAGGAAGCTCCTTCCTCTAGTATTCATCCGGTCGCGAACAAGGGAAAGAAGTTATCATCGAAGGTGTGTTATCTATCTCTAATTTTCCTATTCGTACTCTATTTGATTCTAGGGCTTCGCACTCTATTACATCTAGTACTCTTGTAGAGAGTCTTGGTGTTGATGCTTGCTTAGTGACCGACCCGGTAGTAGTATCAAATCCCATAGGAGGCCGGCCTATTTGTCCATGCTATGTTGGGATTTGAAATTGTTTATTTTAGGGGTTGAGGTTGACTATAGTGCCTTTATATTAGGATTTTCTAGGTTCGAGTTCATTCTTGGTATGGATTGGCTATCCATGTATTGTGCTGTTCTTGATCGTGATAAGATAGTAGTGAGGTTAGACACTTGTAGTGGACGTACCTGGGAGTTATCTCGTAACGACCCGATGTTTTGACCCCCGAAAATCGACATCAATACATCCACTATATCAACTGCTGTACAATCGAATGCCGAAAAACCGAACCATTAGTGTTAAAGAAGAAGGAGGTAGACAAATAAATAGAAACAACATCAACACCTCATAAATGCGATGGAAAAGTATATAATAGATAACAGCAGATTTTAATACAAAAGAATATGTAACTGTTTATTGCATTACAGCATTTGAGTACAACACAAATCAACAACACAATCCAGGACAGTTATAACAACTTGCCCTCCCAAAGCTTGATGTACAGCATACACTGCACAACAGAATATAAATCTATGGGAATATGCCTCATCATCCAGCTCATTTCCTAAGCTCCACGGCAGTCCATCCAGAACCTGTACTCTATAATACTCGGTCTGACCCGAGCATTATAGTGAAACAATATCCGAGTCAGTCTGGAAAACCAGAGTCAGAAAACATAATCATATGGATTATTAAAGTTTCAAAATCCTTTGAAATCAAAGGTATCTCGTAAGACCACACCACAAATAAACATGCCGGGTTTTTACCTTACGATAACCAAAACATTTCTTATCAAATCCTCTGATATTATAGCAGTGTCTATATATAAATACTTATTCAAATAGCCAAAATTGTTACATTCATTAAATTCTAGCATAATAGGTATACTAATAAATTCGAAGGCACTTATTGGAGATTGGATTTCCATCAATGGTAGGGCTACGGGGGCACCGTCCGTCACAGTACATGGTCTAGATCACCATACCGAGGATCCACCCTGATCCCCTGCTACACAAGACCGGAGTTATCCCTTACTGGATAGTTCGAATAAGATCACCTCGCGGTTGTGATCAGCAACCGCCCATACAGCCGAATAAAAAGGGACATCTAGACAGGGATGACCTTACACTAATTGGTTGCTAGCCACTTAGCCTTGCCGCACCTCCCATGTTTTAGGCATTCCCGGTTGATGAGGCTCGAGGCTATGCGTTACCTTTTTAGAAAACATCTCACTTAGAATGCTCGTCATCCTTTGGACAATGTTCTGATAGCATTCATCCATACAAGTCCGTTCCGGGTCCGAACGGAACCGAAGGCACTACTCCTACTACATCCATTTTGGAATCACCCTCAGGATTAGTAGTGATTATCCCTTGCACTTCACTGCCCCATCTTCGAATCCAAGCTCTTTTCTTCCCCACGAAAACGTTTAAATCGGATCGAAGTGGTTTTTGGGAAAATAAATCCCAATCTCGGTCTCTTCGAAACGATCAGCACATTGGCCAATATTGATAGTCGTTTATGTAACTGTCAAATAACATCCACAAACTACCATCGGACCTAAATAATTTTTCAAATTATTTATTTAAAAATATCTGCGCAAGATATTTTCCTACACTTCAACCCTTTGAAAACAATTTTCAAATCACTTTTCACTCGCGGGAATAAATTTCCAAATATTGTTTATTTGCACTGAAAATCACCAAGTCTAAATACTTTAGATTTTAAAATAATTTAAATCACTTAAAATAAAATTATTTTAAACACTTATTTAAAATACTAGTTATGAAATTTTATAATAATTTCTCAAATAAACTTAAGTCAAAGCTAGATTTAAAATAAAAGTCATTCTAGAAGATATAAATATTAAATAATTATCTTTTAAAAATCATAATACTATTTAACCCTTTTAAAGTGATTTACTTATATAATTAACTTGATAAATGTTTACCTTTAAAAATTTTAAAACCACTAAATAATAATTTCTTCTAAAATAATCTTTTACAACCACTTTCAAACCTCTAACTTATACTTAAAAATCTGCTTTGAAAACATACTTAGCTTTTCAAGAAAATACATCTTTCATTTCACACTTTTAAAAAAATAAAACCACTATTTATTTTTAAAACCAATTACCCATTCCTTTATAAATTCCCACCATGAATTTATACTTCCAAATATCCACTGATATCTTATTTCACTTTACAAAACCAGTTTATAAATTCCATAGTCTCATCCTCCTTTAAATCACTGTTTCAAACACTTTAAATCAATTCTCAAATCAATTTCCAAACTTTACCCCATTGAAAAATAAATTCCCTTAAATACTTAATTTTATTTCAAAACCCATTAATTTCATATTCACTTCTAAATTTATGATTTGAAATCTTATTTTAAACTGAAATACCCACTTCATATTTCATTCAAAATTTCCATTTTTTCTCTTCCAAACATTTTAAATCTATAAACTTTGAAAAATAAAGTCCTTTAATTTTAATACAATATCACTAAATCTCCAAAACTCTTTTATTTCCATTTATTTAAATTTCTATTTCCATTTCCATACTCAGAATTTATTTAATAGAATTTAAAAATCAAACTATTATATTTTTCCAAATTCATTCCTTAATTTACCCAAATTTACTATAATTATTTTACTTAAAAATTTCCCTTTTTATTTTCCTTTAAAAATCCAAACTTATATATTTCATTCTCTCAAATACCAATATATATTCAACCAAGCCATAACATTCAATAATTTCAATTCCAAATAAAATCAATCACAGATAATCAATCAGTCATATCATAAATAATGAAAACAAATTTCAATGATTTGAGGAATCCAGTTGGATCCTTCCAACCTGTTTTCCTGCATCTACAGATGTTAACACAATGCAAAATACCAATCCCACTTCGAGGGGGATATCGCAGTATGAAGGGTCATCCACTATTACGTGGGGGCGCATAGGGTCTCATTCGCTATATAATGCGGAAAATCAGTCACTCCAGTATATATATACTATTATATATAATATCACATCCATACAATTCAAACAATCAACCAATAATTTAAATTTAACTATTTAAATTTAAAAGGTAAATCAAATGAGTGAGATTAACTCACCTTTGGTATTACGCAACCCAAACCAAACCAGCTTGTTTTCTTCATGATTCTTTACGATTTCAGACCTTGAATAAACATTATATGGTTTATTTATCATTTGAAATAATCAAACTATCAATTACAATTTAAGTTAATTAACTGATAATTCAATTAACTGATAATTTAATTTAAAAAATGTTTCCTTTAATAATTCCTTAGTAGCTAAAATAATTAAATAATTTAATTTAACAAATAAGACTCCATTATTTCAAAATTAACTGGCAAATGAAAATAGGTATATATGTATATTCATTTTATTTCCTTCTTTGAAACTTCATAAAAAAGGAACCTATATACATTCTCAAAATCTAATCTTTACAAACTCCTTCAACCTTTAAAAGTTCCTATTATTATTATTTTTCAAAGCCTTATTCATATATACATATACCCTTCATCTATATATATTAAATTTTGTATGTGCATATGTATATATATTTATTTTAATTAAAGACAAAATTAATATATATCTTACTGTGCATATTTTTTTCTTCTTTAAATAACAACATTAATTATTCTACTGTATATTTATACGTGTATAAACTAGAAATAAAATATGCTAAAATTATAAAATAAAAGGAAGGAGATAATATACCTATGGCCTACCACCAACTCGGCCAACTCGATCACCAACCCCTACGTACGTAGCCTCAAAGTCCACAAGCTTGTAACCCAAACTGCTACAGCCTTTCTTGCGCTCGTTCCACCATCATAGCTCGAATTTGAGCTCGAGCTCAGGATCCCCAAAATCCAAAACACGAAACCCTAGCCCTAAACTGTGACGCCCCACCTCTATGCTCATAATAACAAAGGGTATTAAAAGAAATACTGTCTGTTATTACGAAGAATAAGACTGGATAGGAGCGGCCATCCGTAGTTAGGCCTTACACTAGTATTGGTTATCTCGATAAGAGTGGTATATATTTTTAATTTTCATCTCTTATTTGATTACTCCCATCAACATATCCAATTCCAGTGTAAAACGAACTACGATGGTTCATAATAGTTTAGGACAATAGATATAATAATAACACAGATAATTTAAACGCGGAACACTGATAAACAAAAATCTCATATATATATAACTGATGTCAGTTTCAATACATGTGCTACAGTACATATGATACAACTACAACTGTCGATACAGGATGTTACATATACAAGTACATTAATATCATTAATATACATGAATACATATCAACCTATACAAATACACTGACTACTAAATAACAACGGAAACTCCAAAAGATATGAAGAGACTTCATAGCTCCAACAGCAACCCAAAGTAAGATATCAACAACCTGTAAATACTCGGTCTGACCTGAGTATTACATTCAAAAGAAAATAATACACGGGTCAGTCTAATTCAAACTCAGTTATTAGTGCACAGAAGCAATAATAATTAAATAATGAATAGACGACAATCACAATAAATCTCGTCTATCCGATCCTGAAATAAAGAAATCGGATAACGATAAATATAACATGCAACAGTGTTAAACAACAAATCAGCAAATTAAACCAAATCAGAATACAATTCAAAATATTGAATTGAAATAACAAAACAGTTCAAACCATTGAAATATCAATTAAAACAATAATTCGGGTAGGGCTGCAGTACACGCACGCGTGTACTGCCACGCCACTACAACATATGGAATACGAAATATTTCCATAAATCAAAAGCAAAAGAAATAACAATAAAACCAATACCGTGTGGCTGCAGTTCACGCTTGCGTGCACTGCCTTGCCACTACAGTTATGATGTACCCAATGAATACCGTGTGGCTGCAGTTCACGCTTGCGTGCACTGCCTTGCCACTACAGTGATGAAAGAGGAATTAGCACAAGGTCAAATTCGAGTTTTAAAACTGGATTCAACTCAAGTGAAATAAAAGTGTACAAGCTCAATAAATTGATCAAGTGGCCACACAATATCCAAGTGCAGATCCAGTTATGACAGAAGATCGAAACTGCAGCGGTCAAGTAATGGACTCAACACAACGGCAAAGCACCTCAACTCAAATGACCAAGTGCACAAGACAGTGGTACAACTAAATGAAGGCAACAGGATATGATAAATCAAACTTCTGGAAACAAAAGGCGACTCAACTCAAATGCAAAGCACAATGACTCGCATGAAGGTTACACTGAAACAGGTCAGGGGAATGCGGCAGTGTTAACATCGCTGTGAATAGGTAGTGATACAAACTACAAGAGTAGAGTGAAGGTGGGAGCACCAAAAATACGGCACCACAGCACACAACAATTGAATGCAATTGACCAAATGCAAATGAATACAATGCATCAATGCAATGTATCAGACTCGAGCGCGAACAAAGACAATGTACAAATCAAGTGATGTATTAGTGAAACCAGTGACATGAACAAGTGCAGTCTCTATAGGAAGGGCTGAAACAAATGAAACCAAAGGCAACTGGCAATAATTGAAACAATGAACCAGCCTGCAAGATGGACCAGCAAAGGCCAAAACTCAAGACAAACACATATAAATGTACAAGTAAATCATAGGATTTTCCCAGTACAAGTTCAGTTGCAAGAAGGAAAAAGGCACAGTGCAGTGACAAACATCACTGAGAGGCAGTACCACGATTATTCAAGGTGACAACATCAGAAATTATGGGCAACATTCTCACAAATTCTTAAAGACAAAGATCAAAACAGTGAAGTACAACTTCCAGACCCAATGCCTATAGATAACCGAAAATGCTACATGAAGTCAAAAGGTAAAGTAAAGACTACATGAAGCACAAGTGCCCAGACTCAAGGACTCTACAATATGAACTCATGATAATGGAAAACATAAGTGATACAACAGTTCAGTGAACTGCAAGTATCGACCAGATATCAAAATGACATGAACAGGGTGTTCATGTGAAACAGGCTACAATTCATATCTGTAGCAATGAATCCAATAAGCCAAACAAGACAGGAGATGCACCAGTAAACCAAGATTAACATTTAACGCAAGTGTACATGTATGCATAAATAGGTACACGCATACATATCTACACAATGAAACAGAGGAGATTACAGCTGTAGCTCAAAGTAAAACCAAGGTCAGAACCATAATGTCCAAGGCCAATACACGAAGTGTATAAAATGCTAAATTACAAGCCGAGGCTAAATCAAGTTTAAATAGCAAATGCCGAAGTTCAAATGGTAACAAATCGAAGCCATTATCAACAGAAATCAAGGTCACAAGAAATCAGCCTCGTCAAACAAATTCAGTATCAAGCCGAAGTCAACTATGCCACAGAGTAACCATGCCAAAGTAATGGAATAACAAAACAACTCAAAGCCGATGCAACCCAAAAATGCAATTCAAATCAAACTGTGTCTAAATCAACATCATAATAACCCCAAAATCAAACAAAACGATACACAAAATACATTTGATCGAAGTCAAATGAAGCCTTGGTGGTCGCGAGATACTACAATGCCGCGATAACCAAAAATAAAAACCCCAGAACTCATCACATCAAAACAAAATAGAACTGCTGAGATACACAAAAATAAGTAAGAACCAGATGTGAGTGATAATTCACTCACCTTAATCGAAGCAACGTTGAGCACAATCAAGCAGCTGCGACGAGCACGAAGAATCGATCGAGCAAGGCCATACGCGACCCATCCCTTGGATCGATCGTAAAAAAGTCGGCTACCACTCATTTCTCTAAAGCCCTAATTTTATTTTATTTTTATTTTTTTTTTGAGACGAGCGAAAGAGCGAGAGAGGCCGCCATTTCTTTCGTTCGTATTTTTTTTTCTTTTGGTTAGGGTTCTGAAGTGAAAAGAAAATAGAGAGAAGGGAACGGTTTGCGAATGAACAAAAGAGAAACGGGTTTGCCTCCGAAAATTTAATAAAGGTAGGAACAGTTATCCACTATAATACAACCCCATAAAATTTTCAATAGCAATTAGCCAACGAAATTAATCGTTTAATGACGATTATGAATTGGGCAAAACATCAGTTTGTTACAGACTCCCCTCCTTATAAAAATTGCGTCCCCGCAATTTTCATAATTAAAGTTGTCAATAACCGTTATTTTCCTAACATAAACTGGTTAATCTAGAAAAATAAGGGTCAAGAACACAAACACCAAAGAAATCTTTAAATTTTTAATACAAGAAATTCACAAATTCTCAACAAAGTCTAATTATCAAAGATAATCAGAACACAGAAGTCACAAAACAGCAATATCTGATTATCGATACGATAATTAGAAAGCAGCAAAATTTATTTATCAACAGAGATAGATAGAAAACAGCATTTCAATATAATCAACAGATATTTAATTATCACAATCGATAATCAGATTTCAAATCAATCAAATGTTCAATTATCAAAACGATAATAAAATCTCAAATCAACTAGTATTCGATTATCAAAAACGATAATCAAATCAACAAATATTCGATTATCAAAAACGATAATCAAATCTCAAATATTCGATTATCAAAAACGATAATAAAATCTCAAATCAACTAGTATTCGATTATCAAAAACGATAATCAAATCAACAATTATTCGATGATCAAAAACGATAATCAAATCTCAAATATTCGATTATCAAAAATGATAGTCAAAACTCAAATTAACTAATATTCGATTATCAAAAACGATAATCAAATCTCAAATATTCGATGATCAAAAACGATAATCAAATCTCAAATATTCGATTATCAAAAACGATAATCAAATCCCAAATCAACTAATTTTCGATTATCAAAAACGATAATCAAATCTCAAATTAACTAATATTCGATTATCAAAAACGATAATCAAACCTCAAATATTCGATGATCAAAAACGATAATCAAATCTCAAATATTCGATTATCAAAAACGATAATCAAATCCCAAATCAACTAATATTCGATTATCAAAAACGATAATCAAAACTCAAATCAACTAATATTCGATTATCAAAAACGATAATCAAATCTCAAATTAACTAATATTCGATTATCAAAAACGATAATCAAATCTCAAATATTCGATGATCAAAAACGATAATCAAATCTCAAATATTCGATTATCAAAAACGATAATCAAATCCCAAATCAACTAATATTCGATTATCAAAAACGATAATCAAATCTCAAATATTCGATTATCAAAAACGATAATCAAATCAACAATTATTCGATGATCAAAAACGATAATCAAATCTCAAATATTCGATTATCAAAAACGATAATCAAATCTCAAATCAACTAACATTCGATTATCAAAAACGATAATCAAAACTCAAATCAACTAATATTCAATTATCAAAAACGATAATCAAATCTCAAATCAACAAATATTCGATTATCAAAAACGATAATCAAATCAACATATATTCGATTATCAAAAACGATAATCAAATCTCAAATCAACAAATATTCGATTATCAAAACGATAATCAAATCAACAAATATCTAATTATCAAAAATGATAATCAGAACTCATATCAACAAATATCCAATTACCTGCAGATAATTGGAAACAACAAATATCTAGAAATCAATAAAGATGACTAGAAAATCAACATAAAAGGTTGGATCGATCCCATCAGATGGCGAGTTTTTTAAGCTACGCCGCACGTGCATCTCAGAGTGGCCGAAGCCTACCAAGTACTATAAGTTTTGGCGCCCATCAGATTGACCCGGAGGTCCGCAGAGTGACCCGAAGGTCTAGTACTGGTATTTGACCCGAAGGTCCGCAGAGTGGCCCGAAAGCCCAACAAATGACCCGAAGGTCCAACAGAGTGGCTCGAAAGCCCAACAAATGACCCGAAGGTCCAACAGAGTGGCTCGAAAGCCCAACAAATGACCCGAAGGTCCAGCATATGACCCGAAGGTCCAACAGAGTGGCTCGAAAGCCAAATAAAATCATCAGAATCATCAAACAGCAAATATTTCAATTAACGAGTCCGGAATTAACCAAAATAGCAAACGCACATGTCCCATAACCACGAGTTTTACTAAATTGTTTAATTCTCTTCATCGTTTCCTTGAAAGTGCAAAATTGTGTATTTCAAAAAAATAACATTTCACATTCTCAAACGGACAAGTCCGGAATTAAGCGAATCAGTAAAAGAAAGGGGTCATAATCCTCGATTTTTTTGAAACGTTTAAGTCACTTTCTCATTCTTCTAAAAACGCAAACTGTAAAAATTCTGAAAACAATTTCATTTATTTCATAAAAGTAATAATTTACATTCTCAAATGAACAAGTCCGGAATTAAGCGAATCAGTAAAAGAAAGGGTTCATAGTCCTCGATTTTGCTGAATCGTTTAAATCGCTTCCTCATTCTTTTGTAAGCATAAACTATAAAAATTTTGAAAAACAATTTTATTTTTAAAACGATTTGCAATCCATGATAAAAACAGCAACATTAGTGACAATTTCATTTAGAAAATTGTACTTCTCAAAACACCGTAGAAACGGATCCCAAAATCAGCATTGCGGGATAACCGCTTGAAAATCCACTTTAAAATATGACGGATACTAAAGTCAAAGCGACAGTAATTTTTAAACGTCAAAATCTCATCAAAATGATTTGCATCAAAATATCATATCAGTGAATTTTCATTCATTGAAATATGTCAACAAAACACCGTGTTTCAAAATATAGCATTGGTGTGAAAAGCCCGTTATAAGAATAACGGCAACAAAATACGTTTCAAAACCAAGCATCGGTTCAACGTAAAATTAGTGTAGTAACGTGCAACATAAATTTGCACGTATACCGCAAAATGAACAAAGAAATCATTCAAATATATCTTCAATGAAGATAATTTAAAACAGCAAAAATCTAATCAGCATGCGATTAGTATTAAAGAAAACCAGTATAAATTTTCAACAAATCAAAACCACTGGTTAAACAACATAATGAATTAAATTCATTTTCATATTTTGATTTTTAAATCAAAATAATTATTAGCTGTACTCAGCGAAGCAGTCTTACTGTTTCCGCTACGCACTCTGATAACAGAACACAAATCAATCGAATCATCAAAGTACAATTTCACTTTTATTTTTAAAAAAGATATTTAAAAAAATTCATCATAATTTCAAAACTTTAGTTTTGACTCAAAGCACATATAAAACATCGACAATTAGTTGTAACACATGTTCCATCTATGTTATGTTTTATATTATGTCCATAAACCCCAAGCTCTGATACCAACTGTGACGCCCCACCTCTATGCTCATAATAACAAAGGGTATTAAAAGAAATACTGTCTGTAATTACGAAGAATAAGGCTGGATAGGAGCGGCCATCCGTAGTTAGGCCTTACACTAGTATTGGTTATCTCGATAGGAGTGGTATATATTTTTAATTTTCATCTCTTATTTGATTACTCCCATCAACATATCCAATTCCAGTGTAAAACGAACTACGATGGTTCATAATAGTTTAGGACAATAGATATAATAATAACATAGATATTTTAAAGGCAGAACACTGATAAAAAAAATTCTCATATATATATAACTGATGTCAGTTACAATACATGTGCTACAGTACATATGATACAACTACAACTGTCGATACAGGATGTTACATATACAAGTACATTAATATCATTAATATACATGAATACATATCAACCTATACAAATACACTGACTACTAAATAACAACGGAAACTCCAAAAGATATGAAGAGACTTCATAGCTCTAACAGCAACCCAAAGTAAGATATCAACAACCTGTAAATACTCGGTCTGACCCGAGTATTACATTCAAAAGAAAATAATACACGGGTCAGTCTAATTCAAACTCGGTTATTAGTGCACAGAAGCAATAATAATTAAATAATGAACAGACGACAATCACAATAAATCTCGTCTATCCGATCCTTAAATAAAGAAATCGGATAACGATAAATATAACATGTAACAGTGTTAAACAACAAATCAGCATATTAAACCAAATCAGAATACAATTCAAAATATTGAATTGAAATAACAAAACAGTTCAAACCATTGAAATATCAATTAAAACATTAATTCGGGTAGGGCTGCAGTACACGCACGCGTGTACTGCCACGCCACTACAACATATGGAATACGAAATATTTCCATAAATCAAAAGCAAAAGAAATAACAATAAAACCAATACCGTGTGGCTGCAGTTCACGCTTGCGTGCACTGCCTTGCCACTACAGTTATGATGTACCCAATGAATACCGTGTGGCTGCAGTTCACGCTTGCGTGCACTGGCTTGCCACTACAGTGATGAAATAGGAATTAGCACAAGGTCGAATCCGAGTTTTAAAACTGGATTCTACTCAGGTGAAATAAAAGTGTACAAGCACAATAAATTGATCAAGTGGCTACACAATATCCAAGAGCAGATCCAGTTATGACAGAAGATCGAAACTGCAGCGGTCAAGTAATGGACTCAACACAACGGCAAAGCACCTCAACTCAAATGACCAAGTGCACAAGACAGTGGTACAACTAAATGAAGACAACAGGATATGATAAATCAAACTTCTGGAAACAAAAGGCGACTCAACTCAAATGCAAAGCACAATGACTCGCATGAAGGTTACACTGCAACAGGTCAGGGGAATGCGGCAGTGTTAACATCGCTGTGAATAGGTAGTGATACAAACTACAAGAGTAGAGTGAAGGTGGGAGCACCAAAAATACGGCACCACAGCACACAACAATTGAATGCAATTGACCAAATGCAAATGAATACAATGCATCAATGCAATGTATCAGACTCGAGCGCGAACAAAGACAATGTACAAATCAAGTGATGTATTAGTGAAACCAGTGACATGAACAAGTGCAGTCTCTATAGGAAGGGCTGAAACAAATGAAACCAAAGGCAACTGGAAATAATTGAAACAATGAACCAGCCTGCAAGATGGACCAGCAAAGGCCAAAACTCAAGACAAACACATATAAATGTACAAGTAAATCATAGGATTTTCCCAGTACAAGTTCAGTTGCAAGAAGGAAAAAGGCACAGTGCAGTGACAAACATCATTGAGAGGCAGTACCACGATTATTCAAGGTGACAACATCAGAAATTATGGGCAACATTCTCACAAATTCTTAAAGACAAAGATCAAAACAGTGAAGTACAACTTCCAGACCCAATGCCTACAGATAACCGAAAATGCTACATGAAGTCAAAAGGTAAAAGTAAAGACTACATGAAGCACAAGTGCCCAGACTCAAGGACTCTACAATATGAACTCATGATAATGGAAAACATAAGTGATACAACAGTTCAGTGAACTGCAAGTATCGACCAGATATCAAAATGACATGAACAGGGTGTTCATGTGAAACAGGCTACAATTCATATCTGTAGCAATGAATCCAATAAGCCAAACAAGACAGGGGATGCACCAGTAAACCAAGATTAACATTTAACGCAAGTGTACATGTATGCATAAATAGGTACACGCATACATATCTACGCAATGAAACAGAGGAGATTACAGCTGTAGCTCAAAGTAAAACCAAGGCCAGAACCATAATGTCCAAGGCCAATACACGAAGTGTATAAAATGCTAAATTACAAGCAGAGGCTAAATCAAGTTTAAATAGCCAATGCCGAAGTTCAAATGGTAACAAATCGAAGCCATTATCAACAGAAATCAAGGTCACAAGAAATCAGCCTCGTCAAACAAATTCAGTATCAAGCCGAAGTCAACTATGCCACAGAGTAACCATGCCAAAGTAATGGAATAACAAAACAACTCAAAGCCGATGCCAACCCAAAAATGCAATTCAAATCAAACCGTGTCTAAATCAACATCATAATAACCCCAAAATCAAACAAAACGATACACAAAATACATTTGATCGAAGTCAAATGAAGCCTTGGTGGTCGCGAGATACTACAATGCCGCGATAACCAAAAATAAAAACCCCAGAACTCATCACATCAAAACAAAATAGAACTGCTGAGATACACAAAAATAAGTAAGAACCAGATGTGAGTGATAATTCACTCACCTTAATCGAAGCAACGTTGAGCACAATCAAGTAGCTGCGACGAGCATGAAGAATCGATCGAGCAAGGCCATACGCGACCCATCCCTTGGATCGATCGAACAAAAGTCGGCTACCACCCATTTCTCTAAAGCCCTAATTTTTTTTTGAGACGAGCGAAAGAACGAGAGAGGCCGCCATTTCTTTCGTTCGTATTTTTTTTTCTTTTCTTTTGGTTAGGGTTCTGAAGTGAAAAGAAAATAGAGAGAAGGGAACGGTTTGCGAATGAACAAAAGAGAAACGGGTTTGCCTCCGAAAATTGAATAAAGGTAGGAACAGTTATCCACTATAATACAACCCCATAAAATTTTCAATAGCAATTAGCCAACGAAATTAATCGTTTAATGACGATTATGAATTGGGCAAAACATCGGGTTGTTACATAAACGAAATTCCTCGACCACAATCTGCAAATTCGATTGCCTCCTCTCCGAGTTGACATGCTCGAGCACGAGACCAAATGAGCCCTCCCTATTATCCAACGCGACCTCCCTTGCTTGTTCAACATCGATCGAGAACGAACTAGAATGAGAAGCGATTTGGACTCCTTGATTTCACTTGCAATTTGATTTCAATATGCATTACTTTTTTTCTGTTGATTCCGCTTCGGCCATTTTTAATTTTGAAGCTACTGTGTTTCATTTTGAATGAAAAATGGTTTTCGTTTTTTTTGTAAATGAATTCGATTTACCTTTAAAATGCTCAACTATGAATTAAAGAAGAAGGAGGCACGTGTGAAATTAAACATAAAAAGGGAAACACGTGGTCTTAGGGTGGACAAGTGGCTAGGGTAAAGTTATGATGTTTAAATCAATTGACCAGTCAAATTATTTAAAATTTTAAATTTAAATCATCTCGAAAATGCAACTTAAATTTTTGAACTCCTATCGAGGCGTGCCGCTAGGCATCTATAATGTTATACCCCTATTACGATTGTAATGGAAAAGGTTTCGAGGCCTAATTTGATCGTATAGAGAAGATAGCTTTTTGGACCCAGTTATGATACTTAATTTTTGATATAAATTTCAACGTGTTTATATATCGTACGACCACACGACAAATCCAAACATTATGAAAATTGAAATCCGATAATAATAAACTATTACGGATCTAATGTAACTAGTTTCGTCGAATTCTGAGACTTTGTCTCGGAAGGTTATTTTTAAATATCGATTTAATCGATATATTTTAAAAACTGAACAAAACACTGTTAAATTCAATTATAGAAATTCTACCATCTCCAGTATTATCAATATAAATTTTATAAACCTTTAAAATATTTTTAACAAGCTTGAAATTCCAAATTCCCTATTTTACCCAATTTCCAATTATTAAATTCAATATTTAAATTATCCAATAACCCGTGATATTTGAAATTCAAGATAGAATTTCACTTTAAAATATTTAAAATTAGCTAAATATTCCAATTTCAAATGTCTAAAATTCAGGGTCATCACATTCCTCCCCCTTAAAGAACTTTATCTTCGAAATTGCTAGTTAAGAAGAATGCTCCAACCCGTTTACTATTTTCCCAAAACCAAATTGTTTTAACAACTTCCCAAAGCAATCTTTTCTATTGAAGACACACTAACCCTCTTACTAACTTTTGAAACTCATCCATAAGTTCCAACCAATATCACTTATTAAACAATTGAAATTTAAATTTAAAACCAAATTTTAAATTATCAAAATTTTCGAAAACTTTTGCCAACGTCTCTTTGTGCGACTAGATCAATACAACTACAAAATGCCACTACGGGTCCCCTAGATTTCAAAAGAAAATAAAAAGCCAAGTGGCTTAATCAGAAAATCATCAAATTTCATATGACAATTTAAATACATACCGCTTTTCGGCCCATGCAATTTTATATACTGAAATCAAAATTTCCAATTTCCTTTTGCTTTTAAAACGCATGTAGCTTACTCAATAACAATACCTAATTATAGAATTCAAAAATAATTCTATTCACTTCTTTCACAAATCTCAATATTTTTTTACTTAAGCCATACGATGTACACATATCATCCATAAGTAACATCAAATCCGATCGCTCACTCGATCGCACAATTTCACTTCCGAACTAGTATCGTCCACTCGACTTCCTTGTGCGGACTCGAATCTAGTTTCTTGATCAGAAACCGTCATTCTCCTTGGATATTCCTAAACTATGATAGAGAATATCGGAATCAATCAAAAATCCATATCCAGAGTTCGCCGTTGAAAATCAAATGAAAAATCTCAACTTGGATTGGTATAACTACCTCGAAATTCTATGCTCGAATCTGGATGAAATCATCATACGAATAAAATAATATACGTACATCCTATGTATCTTCCTCAATTGATTATTGGCTATATCCATTTTCTTTTAATTCACATTCATTTTGATTTTCATCCACTTATCCACACTTATCATTTCACCTCTTTTATTAAACCTTCATTCACATATTTACTTGAAATATTTTTCAATTCCAATTTTTTTTTACTTGAGAATTTCACCATTTGCCTTCCTTAAGTATATTATAAATATTCTATATACTTTAATATTTATTTTTACTTTACACTTACGCTTTCACATCTATTTTCATTTAACTTAATTTTTTTTTTAGCAAAAGCTAGCGGGGTTAACAGGGCCCCTACCTGATTTTATTGCCAAAATACAATAAATTACAATACTTGCCCAAAAGAAAACAGCAAGCATGAAAAAAGGAAAAAAAAACAAACAAACACACTGAGATTAAACAGCGGGAAAAACCAACAACACACAATGCAAATAAAACAAAACAAGATACACCCAAAAAATCACCAACTATCTCCAAGCATCCTTGTATATGGCTGGAAAATTTGATTGCATCTTCATAGTTCTGTAAATTTCATTCTTCAAAACCTTCCATAACACCTGCCCATCTCTCCTCTTCTTTTCAAAGCAAATCATATTTCGTTCATACCACACCACTGTCATGTACTTCTTCAAGCAGATTGTTAAGTGCCTTGCCTTCAATGTTCGCCACCTTGTAGCATTGTATATCATGTCAAAATCCAGCGTTGTTAGATTAGCCAACAATCTACTCCCAGCAACAAGCATCATATTGTCAAATAGCATCTTAGTGAAGGGACATTGCATGAACAAATGGTGCACAGTCTCAGGGTCATTTGCACAGAAAACACAATTGTAACCCGTATCATATCCCATCTCCATCAATTTGGTTCTAGTCAACATGGCATTTTGCAGAACTTTCCAAAGCATTAGATTATCCCCTGGGGTTGAATCAGTGGTCCAAATAACTTTGCTCCACTTGAAAGCTTGATCACCTAGATTGTGCAGGTGCTTGTACACAAGCTTGACAGTATGAGGTCTATCATTCCAAAACACATGATCAACATCAACAAGAGGGTAGGTATTACATTGTATATCATTCCAAACTGTCCTGATGTATTGATTTGACGAAAATGGCAGATGCATGTTATCATAGAAAATAAAATCCACAGCTTTTGCATTAATAGGAATACCAGTTTGTTGCAGCTGTTGATAGGTGAACAAAGAATGCAAAATCACCCCCTTGGCCACCCATGGATCGTACCAAAATTTGACTGTAGATGAATTTGACAACCTATGAACAATTAAGGGAAGCAAGCTCGCACGTAAACTCAGTAGTTTTCTCCAAGTCCAGCTGCAAATTTGAGGAGTGGTTACTGTCCAGAAACTTGCCCTACCAATTCTATTTGCCCATACCCAATTAACCCACCCAGAGTTATCCTTGACAATAATAGAGTTTAGATGAGTACTGAACGCAGCAATATTCCAGTTGACAATGTTTATAACCCCCAACCCACCAGCATTTAAACTCTTCTCAAAAAGATTGAAAGAACATGGCAATGGCTTCCTGTTTTTGGTGGAACCTGTCCAAAAAAATCTGAGCATTGCACTTCTGACTTGATGCAAAAGTTTTGTAGGCAAGACAAAAGCTTTAGCCCAAAAAACTGTCATTGAAAAAGCAACTGATTTGATTAGCACAAGCCTTCCTGCCTGGGTTAAAAATCTGTTAGACCACATGTCAAGAATAGCAACCATCTTGGAGTACAAGGGGAGGCAATCAGCATATTTCAGCCTTGATGTCAAAAGGGGAAGGCCAAGATAAGTCATATCAGTTCCCATGCTTTGGAGACCAGTATATTGAATTAGACTGTTGTAAATACTGGTGGAGACCCCAGCAATTGCTATACTTGATTTAGAATAATTAAGTTGCAAACCTGACATCAAATAAAAGTCAGTCAACGTTTTAATAACACACTGCAACGAGGGGAGATGAGGCTTAGTAAAGATCATAATGTCATCAGCAAACATGAGAGTAGTAACATTTGTTAATTTGCACTTGGGGTGGTATTTAATCTGCCCAGCAGCATACTTAGATATCATAAATCTAGTGAGCACTTCCATCACCAGAAGAAATAAGTACGATGATATCGGATCCCCTTGCCTAATTCCCTGCCTACTCCTGAAATAACCAACAGGTCGACCATTAATAACAATGGAGAACCTAGCAGTTGAAATACATGCGTAAACCCACCCAACAAATGGCTTAGGGAAGTTCATTAATGCCATGATTCTCACAATGGTGGACCAGTGAATGGAATCATAAGCTTTAGTAATGTCAAGCTTTAGCATAGTAGATGGAGGAGTATTAGATCTCGAGTACCCACAAAGAAGCTCTTGAGCCAGCAATATGTTGTCATAAATACTCCTTTTGGGAAGAAATGCAACCTGATTGTGTGATATAATTTGGGCGAGTACTTGCATTAGTCTTGACGCAATAATCTTTGATATACACTTATACACAACATTACAACACGATATAGGTCTAAATGAAGAGACAGTGCTTGGTTCAGAACATTTTGGGATAAGAACAATATTAGTTGAGTTAACTTCAGTTAGCAGTGTGCATTTATTAAAAAAATTGTGCACTGCCCTGCAGAAATCCAACTGAATAATGTCCCAGCAAGTAACAAAGAAGAGGACATTGAAACCATCAGGCCCACCACACGACTTTCTATTCATTGCAAAGAGAGTATTTTTTATTTCCTCATCAGTAACTTGATTAACCAGCATGGCAGCTTGCATTGTGGACAAAATTGGAAGGTGGATGTTGTTCAACATGTCAATTTCAGGAATAAAATCAGAGGTGTTACCAAACAAGTGTTCAAAATATTGAACAAATGCAGCATCAATTAAGTCAGGAGTTGATACAGTAGTACCTTCAGGAGTAGTTATTGTGTGTATGTTTTCTTTAGCTTGTTTGATTTTGATCGAGGAATGAAAAAACTCAGTGTTACGATCACCAAATTTATACCACTTACTATGAAACTACTGTTGTTTCATTCCACTTTCAATTTCAAGAGCTTTGTTAAGTAGATCACATAGCCTTACTTCCTCTTCAGCTGCATTTTGATCATGGGGGTTGTTCATCATAAATTCCTGTACCTCAGCATACTTCTTCTTCAATATTTTTGTTTGCTTTGTACCATCACCATACTTCTCAGTTGCCCAAGCTCTCAAATGCTTTTTAACATGTTTAAGCTTCCTGCAAAGAATAAACATTGGGTTACCATAACTATGCAAGGACCAAGCTAAATTCACAGTTGGTTTGAATTCAGAAGAACTAATCCAATCATTAAAAAATTTGAAACTTCTTTTTTCGTTTTTCATTTTGGGACCGTCAGCAAGAATCAATGGGGAGTGATCAGAGAGAATGGGGTGGATAAGATTGACAGTGAGATTAGGCCAAGTAGAAAGTGCTTTGAAATTGCAGAAAGCATGATCAATGGTAGAGAATGTTCTGACACCACTCCTACATTTATTGTTCTATGAGTATCTAGCACCATGAGAGTGTATCTTGATGAGATTAGATTCATAAATGGAAGTGTTCAAAGGTAGGATATGCTTTGGATATAATGGTTGGCCACCAAACTTGTCATCCAGTTGAAAGCAGCTATTAAAATCCCCAACAACCAGCCATGGATGTGATTCTTGCCTTAGATTTGGTAAGAAATCATAAAGTTTTTGCCTAGAAACCGCTGAGTTGTCAGCATAAACAAAAGTAAAGTAAAAGGATGTTTTGGTTTGCTGGTAGATGATTTTGGTGTGAATGAATTGCCTAGAAGAAATTATAGAGGAGATAGAATATACTGTTGGATCAAATAGGATGAATATCCTACCATAATCAGCATCAGCAAGGTTATGGATAAAATTCCAAGATGGATTGATGTAATTTGCAGCCCTAGAAGTTAAAGCAAGATTGAGTTTTGTTTCCAAGATAGCAAAAATTTTAAGATTATGATAATTTATAAGATTTTTGACTTGGTCAAGTTTCAATTGGTTATGAGCACCCCTAATGTTCCAAACACCTATATTTTGTATCTTCGTTATCTAAAGTGATTGATGGATAATGTTCTTTCTGCTCCTGGTAGCAGGAGATTGGGAATCAGTGGTATCAGACTTTGTTTTTGTTAATTTCTTTGCTGCCACTCTTGATTTGGTGTATAAATTACCATGGCAGTTATCTTCACATGCTTGAATTCAATTTTATCTTCAATTCTTAATTTATTTCCAAATCAAATTAAATATTGGATTCTATTCACCTTATCTCAAACCCATTTCATTAATTAGTTCCTCTTACTAATTTATTTTTAAATCTCAATGGATTTTATTTCTAAACTTTAATTATTTCAAGTCTACTTTGACTTAATTTCACTTTACTTACACAATTTAAATTAAATATCATCCCAATATTCATTTTCAATTTATTTGCTTACCCATTTAAATCAATCAGTTTACTTACAGTTTAAATTTGTTTGTTCAATTCACAAATCTATTTTGAACTTAATAAATTTTATGTCAGTGATCATTCATCTAGCTCACTCAGATTCCCTCAAATTCACTTTTATTTTACTTGATTCAATTACATTCCACTTCCATTCAATTTTTTTTTTTAAACTTCCTTTGTTTTCTGAAGTTAATTACATTTCACTCACTAGTCTTCTTAATTTACTTCATTTAATTGGTTTACTTACTCCTGCATTTTGTTGTCACACTTCCCTTTACTTAACTCTTTCCAAGTTAAATTTGATTCTAAACCATTTTTTTTCACAAACATTTTTAAATAAGATTTCAGAGTTCAAGCTATTACTTAAACATTCAAAATCAATTTTGAAAACATATATATATATATATATATATATATATATATATATATATATCCAAATCAATTTATTTCAAAATCAACCCAAATTATTTCTTTGAATTTCAAAACCAAACCCAGTTTTGCAAATAACTCCAATTTAAAATATTTTGGTAGCAATTCCCCTCTTGGAAACTCGAAAATGAACATCGATGATGTGCATTCATCACCGGAGTTATTTTCCAACGACCGAAAAGTGTTTATTGCTTTTATCCCTTCAAACCATTTTCCAAATATTTTAAATTCCAAATCTCACCAGATTTCATATCCAATTCAAAAATATTTCCCAAATAATGTCACCATTTTTTCTCCAAAAGCTTTAAAAACAATTTTCAAATCAAAGGAATTTAATCTTCTAAAATTTCGATTCCAAATCCTTTTGATCCCTATTTAGAAATTACTTGGCATCTTATTTCAGTTTATAAATCACATTTATAATTCACATTTCAAATTCAACTTTGTTATATGAATTTATTTCCTTAACCTTTGGTTATGATTTCAATTCCTATTTTCAAATTTCTGCACAACAATGATAATAGTCTAATATTATCATTCCCTAACAACCAAGCAACCATATACTATAATAATTTACAAAAATTGTTTCTTTTATATACAAAAATAATTTGGGTAAAATTATTTCATTTACTATATTTTAAAACAATAATGTATCAGTTTATCTTGTTTAAGAGTTTAGAAACCCCTATCGATGACATGGTGTCCCACATATTGACTGAATCCATAAACGCTTAACCAATAAGTCAACACAATATAAAAACAATTTCTATATTCACTAACAAATACGCTCTCATATCTATTAATACACTCAGACTCATTCTAGAGTACTACGGGCTCTATTTTAATGAGCAACCTCTACCAGAGCCAAGGTTCTCGCTTAACCTTCAGCTCTGGTACCAACTGTAATGACCTAATTTTTCGACGTCCGAAAATCGACATCAATACGTCCACTGTTCCACGGTCCGCTTACCGAGGAAGAGATGCGGGATCAACTGCCGAACAACCGAATGCCGGAAACCGAACCATTAGGGTTAAAAAAGGAGGTAGAAGAAGCACAAACACAGCGGAAAAATATATAATAAATAACAGCATAATTTTATACGAAAGAATCTGTAACTGTTTATTACATTACAACATTAGAGTACAACACAAATCAACAACACAATTCAGGACAGTTATAATAACTTGTCCTCCTAAAACAGTAATTGTAAATATGCATTTCCGTACATTTGCACTTTACAATTACAGTTCTTACCCTCATAAATGAGATATTTATTTTCATTTAAACATGATTGTTTTACAGTTAATTTGGTAGACTAGATATATTCCGGTAATTTATGATGATTGTTACCATAGCTTTAAAATTTCAGTTAGGCTTATTATTTCAACTATTTATTAAAATTACTTACATCATATGGATTCATTCTATTACCATAAATCATACATTAATTCATATATTCATACAATACTTACCTTTATTTACTTATAATAAAATCTCATTCCCAAATATAATAGTTACAACAAATTAATAGGACAATTAAATAGTAACTTACGACCGTTACTATTTCTTTGATTCATTAATTACAATTAATATTCTCAATAAATTTATTTACTTGGTCTCATGCTTTCTATTACACCAATTACTATCTTATAAATAAATTTTACGTTTCCTTTTTAATTTACATTCCCACTTTCCGTTATTATATTAATTATCATTAAAGTACATTTAATTATCTTTATTTGTAATTGGTGAATTAACTAGTAACAACCATTTGTCATCATTTTACCTTTTATAATACTTGTATGTTCAGTCTCCCCAACCAATTACCATCTATTATATTATAACTTTACAATTTTAATAAATTCATTAATTGTCATTTCATTCAACCTGCTAATTCATTAACCTAAATTAGCACTGTTACGTTTTAATTTACTTATTAGCTTATAACAGTGCTACCATTAGTTCATACACTAATTTATTCCATTTCCATTCCTTATACATAATTTTATTAGTAAGCCAACATTTTAAATTATTAATTTACCTTTTATATCCTATTATAAACTAATGTACACATTAATTAAGATTTTAAATCAAATTAGTCACTTCATCTTGGTAACATTCTTTTCTTACAATAAAATTAACATTTACATTGTTTCACTTATTGGAATTACATCCAAGTTATTAATAATTAACTTACATTTATACTGTTATATTCAAATTATTAAAAATTAACTTCCCAATCTTATCCAAGTTATTATTTCCATTAATAATTCAATAAATTTTTATTTCCTTCAACTATAAGTTACCAAAATCTTCTTAAATTGAGAAATTTAATTACCGAATTTTGCGGGTCGTTACAATGAGGCTCGAGGCTATGTGTTACCTTTTTAGAACACATCTCACTTTGAATGCTTATCGTACTCCCAACGATGTTTTGATAGCATTCATCCATACAAGTCCATCCCAGGTCCGAACGGAACCAAAGGCAATACTCCTACTGCCTCCATTTTGGAATCACCCTCAGGATTAGTAGCGATTAGCCCTTGCACTTCACTGCTCCATCTTCGACTCCAAGCTCTTGTCTTCCTCATGAAAACATTCAAATCAGATTGAAGTGCTTTTCGAAAAAATAAATCCCGATCCCGGTCTCTTCGAAACGATCAGCGCATTGGCCAATATTGATAGTCGGTTATTTAACCATCAAATAACATCCACAATCAACCATCAGACCTTAATAATTTCCCAAATTATTTATTTCAAAATATATTCGCAAGATATTTTCCTACACTTTAACCCTTTGAAAATAGTTTTCAAGTCGCTTTTCTCTAGCGGAATAAATTTCCCAATTTTGTTTATTTCCACAAAAAATCACCAACTCTAAATACCTTATATTTTAAAATAATTTAAATCACTTAAAATAAAAAATATTTTAAACACTTAATTAAAATACTAGTTATGAAATTTTATAATAATTTCTTACATAAACTTAAGCCAAAGCTGGATTTAAAATAGAAGCCATTCTATAAGGTATAAACATTAAATAGTTATCCTTTAAAAATCATAGTACTAATTAACCCTTTCAAAATGATTTACTTATACTATTAACCGGATAAACGTTTACCTTTAAAAAATTTAAAACAATGAAATAATAATTTCTTCTAAAACAGTCTTTTAAAACCACTTTAAAACCTCTAACTAATACTTGAAAATTTGCTTTGAAAACAAGCTTGGCTTTTCAAGAAAATACACCTTCCACACCACACTTTTTTTAAAAAAAAAACTCTGTTTATTTTTAAAACCAATTACCCTTTCCTTTATAAATTCTCATCGTGAATTTATACTTCCAAATATCCACTAGTATCTTATTTCACTTTATAAACCCAGTTTATAAATTCCATAGTGTGATAACCTGAATTTTTTTAGGCATTTGTTAATTGGAAATTAACAGGATTAAATTTATTAAAATACTCATTTCTAGTTTGAACAAATGAAATTCTTATATATATATATATGGTTATGTATATGCAAGAATCTGAACTATAATAAATGCTGGATTTAAATATTTGGATAGATATATATTTGATAATCTCCTGATATAATTATTGAAATTTGATAATATTTGTTTAATGATCTCCTTTATAATTATTCAATTTTGCTAAATTTAACTTTTACAAATAAATATGTTTTCTATTATAATGTGTATATAGCTATGGTTTAAATTCAAAATTTATTTTTCAATAAAGATAATATATGTATATATTTACTTGTTAAAGTATTAAAGCTCAAAGTTTAAAATAAAATTTAACAAAATTCATACTTTCTTTAAATATATATATATGTATAAAAGTATTAAACATATAAAATTATAAATTTCATGTAGATTAACAAGTATAGATATTAAATTAAGAGTTTAAGCCATTTGTAAGCTTGATATACATACACTCAATAATTGTAACTTTAGTTAACATGTAAATTAACATGTGGCACATTTGTTTTATTTTAAATTTTTTTTGATGTAATTAAATATGAAAGAATTAAACTAGGTTTTACGCAATTAAATGCTTCTTCATTTTCTTTCATTCCCTAAAAAGTAAAACTGAAAATTTAATCAAAGGAAAAAAATCAAAAGCCAAATCCAACAACTCAATCTTGAAGCAAAGATCGTCTTAATAAGATCAGATTCAAGTTTCAGTTCTAAACCCAGGGTAGTACAAATCAACATGAATCAAAATCTAGATTGAATCTGAGTTTCGAGATCAAACTAGATAGCAATTAACAGGTTCCAGGCCTCTGTTCTATATAAAGTGAGTAAACTAACTTCTAAGATTTAAATTTGTTTATCTTTGATTGCATATGACAAAATCTTTAAGTGTGATATGGAATAATGTTTGTATGAATATCAACATGCTTGCATGTTTATATAAAATAGAAATTCGTTTGAATATGTATGACAGTATGTATATATATAGTCTATGTTCTTATAAGAAATACACTAAAAATTTGTTCAAATTTTATCACTCTCTTTCCAATCACCTGTAGGTTGGATCTTTAAAGGAAAATTTGGTTGTGGTAACTAATTTGATTTTTTTAAAAAAATTAGGCTTAATTAGTAAGTTATTTACCGGATAATAAGATTTACAGTGGAAATCTCATTATAACAAGAAAATCGATCATCTTGATTTTATATTTGGATCAGATAAAATGAATCGTAATTAAAAATGGTTAATTTAAATAAGCATGTCATGATTTTTAGGATAATAATTCGAGAGTAATTATGCAATGAATGGAAATCATGTTTTAACCAATTTCTAGTGATCAAGGATTTGTGAGAGGTCGGGGAATTGGATCAAGGCTGAGGCAAGATCATGGATCAAGGCGTTGAGGAAAATTGGTCGGGGAATTTTTAACTCACCGCGGTGGCGTATAGATGGCGATGTAGGGTTTGACGAGTTGTTTTTTCGTTGTTGAGGTCAGGGCTTTTGCGTCGTCGTAGTTGATCTGGAAACAATCGGTGGTTGGGGAACAGATAAGGGGGCTAGGCGGACGACTAGTATCGATAACGATGTATCAGATGGTTGGAGGTGATGGGATTAGTGAATTTAGAGATCGAGATTAGTTCTGATGATTCTCTTCTCAACTCGATTTTGCTCTGGAGACTATTACATTGTTCTGATGGTCGAAATCATTTGAGAGTGTTGACATCGACTTGGAGGTATCATCGGTGATGGGTCGGAGCAACGTCGATGGCATGTGCACGGGTGTTCGTTCGTGTCTGATGTTTTTTGTTAAATTAGGGAAGAAGCTGGGACTTGGGTTTGTCCTCGAGTTGTATGTGTGATGACTCGAAGTAATAGGAGGGTGTGTGTAACAATCCTGGATTTTTACTAAGTTTAAATTGATAATTAATTTAATTTTTGAATAAAAATGGTGAAATTAATTGGTAATTAATATAAGATTCTAGTATTATGAATTAATTGAGAATTAATTTGGATATTTGAAAATAAATATGTATATAAAATAGACTGAAAATCGAATTTGAATTGGGATTTATAAATAATGTAAAGATGTTTGAATTTGATCTTATAAAATGAATTTTTAAAAGTTGTGTAAGTATAATGAATGAATGCAAAATGTAAAATAAGGCAATAAGTATTAAAGTTAAAAATAAATATTTAAATTAGAAATATAAATAGATATATATAAGATAAATTAAAATATAAAGTGATTTCATGAGGAAAATTTAAACGACGTATTAAAATAGAAATTTGTTTATATTATAAAGTAATAAGACAAAATAATTATGTACAAATAAATAAAATATAAATATGCTCAAATATGAAACAAGTAAACATGTATATGAAAGGCATGTATAAGAAGACATAAGAAGGAAAAAAACAAGACAAATAACATTAATGCAAGCCACCACAATATCATCACAGCCGAAATCTTGTTTGGTTAAAGTAAGAAAAGAAAAAAAAATCTTTAGTAAACATAAAACAAGAAAAAATCTTTGGTCTTATCTTGTACAAAAGAGAATTATGTCACCCCACTGTACAAACATATAATACCCTGTAAACTTCTTTCATATATAACAAGCTTTTTCATTTCAGTTTCGATCAAACAAAAGTCAAGAAACTAAAGTAGGCTTCATCTTTAAATTTAAACAGAAATTCAATTTAAAACAGCAATTCGATCAATTAAAACCAGAGATCAAAAAGAAGATTTCAGCTTGCAATTTCAAGCCTGTTTCAACATAAATCAAGCTCTGTTCATTCTGGAAGACAACTGTGAGTAACATCACTTTAAACAATTTAAAAATATGAATTAGTTACAAGTTATATTAGTGATAAGTATTGTAACGACCCGAAATTTTTGAACCCGAAAATTCCAGATAGTTATGAAAAAGAAGAAAGAGATAGAAGAAGAACAGAAACACCAAACATCTCACATTCACAGCGGATAAAATATAATAATAAATAATAACAGTTTACAAAAGAATATTATAACTGTCGATTACATTTAATATACATCAGAGTTTCACATTATATACAGTCACTGAATATTTACAATTATCATGACTGAGATTAACAATAATATAAATATAGCGGAATACTCTATACGATATCGCCATCCAACTCGCCTCCTGAGCTCCAGAACGTACCTACCTGAAAATCTGTAATACTCGGTTTGACCCGAGCATTACACCAAAGGAACACCCGGGTCAGGCTGGAAACCAGCGTGAGTAAACCCAACTAACATGGAATACCAAAACGAGCAACTTATATAAACCCGGGTAACATACATCAATTTAACAAATCCACAATTTGTTATAGACAACACTCTTTTCACATATCAATTTCTAAGTACTAAACTCAGATAAAATAATCCAATTCACTTAAATCATTTTATTCCAGCTTATTGATTTCACACTTCAATTTATTTCTTTTATCCGAAGTGGTTTCGGGTATTTTCCAATACCCGACCCGGTCTCTTCGAAACTCATACTATCATATCCCAAGTTATCCAAAAGAAATACACAACATTTCGTATCAGAGATGTCAGTTCATTCAAAACATCCAATACCATTCCATCATCCAAAAGCAAAGCATAATCACATACAGATCAATTCAATTGATTCAAACTGAATTTCTAACCTCAATCACCTATATTTCTTCATTTAACGTTAATTAATTCCAAATCAATTAATTGGTCAACTCGTCATTATTCATCTTAATTAACTACCCTGGGTTAATTATCTTTCAATAGCATTCAAGTAATTATCATTAATTAACTTCACGATATTAATTATTCTTAACCAAGATCAATAAGTAATTTTAATTTCTTCATGAATTAATTAACTATTTTAATCACATTAATCCTTAATTACTTATTAATTAACTTCATAAATCACTTATTATAGATTAATCAATCTTAATTACTCAATTTTTGATTACTCATTAATTTTATAAATTAAGGATTTTCAATTATATTTTAATTTATTCTAATCAAAATTAATTATATTAATGAAACCACCGTATTAACCATTTTCGATTAATTCCAAACTGTAATTAACTATCTTTAATTTTACTTTATTCACAAATTAATTACTTCTTACTTAACTATCTTAATTAATCTCTTGATTAATTTCACCAAGTAATTATATTTTATTACTTACATTAAGTAATTATTTATCACACCATCAAATAATTATTCTGAATTACTTTTACTTATCTAATTAATTTACAATTTAATTCATTATTTATTGAACTCGTTAATTACTAAGTTAAATACCCAAATCATAAATTTATTGGATTAATTAATTATCCATTTTAATTACCCTACTAATTTAATGTATCTCGAATCATTAAGCCTTTAGCTACCTTTAAATCAGGAACATTTTCTTACTTATGTTTAAGTTTAAAACAACTTAAAATTCCCAATACTTCGAGTTAAGCAACAATTAACTCGAAAACCATTCAAAATCACAATCACCAAATCAACAATTCACAATGCATAACAAATCAATTCAATCATTCAATCAAATATTCAAATTTAACCGTTTAAATTTAAATAAAAACCCAACAGAGTGAGATTTACTCACCTTTGCTCCTTAAATTTGCAATCCGCTTCATTCTTGACATGGTTTCCCAGGTTATAACCTCGTATAAACATTAGGTGATTATTAATACTTGAATTAATCGAACAATTAATCTCCCTTAAATAAATTTAATTAACCCAAAATTTTATTTAAACAAATTTCCTTTTCTTTTAATAAATAAATTTTAAGTTCCAAATAAATTTAATATGTTAATTTCCAAATATTGTTTAAAATAGACTATAAATAAAAATTGTGTGAAAATGTATTTTTATTTTATTTCACTTCCTTTAAAACTACATATATTTTAAAACTTAAACTATATCGATTCAATGTCTAATTTTATAATAAAATTTTAAATTATTTATAATTCCTATATATTGCTTTCAAACCCTTTCTATAAAAAAATCTTTTTCGTACTGGAGTAACACTTAGAATCAAATCTCAGATTACCAATATACAAATTTTTCAGTAATTAACTAATTCTAAATTGATTTAAAAACATTTAGGTCAGATTTATACCTCGATGCCTTCATCCAGAATCAGTTTGAAACCCTAAACTGGGAATCACTGCAAAGCTCGATATTGTTCCACTGCCATCGCGGTTGGCGTCACGCTTCCCCAAGTCTACCCTCCTTCGCCACGACCGACCTCGCGCCGAGGACGAAGCAACACGTGCGAGCTCCAAACGCGATCGAGATTTGATTGCTATCACGTCCTCGTCCACTCTCGAGTTCGCGAAAGATTCGAGAATGGCTTCGGCCTACTAGATTCGTCGAACGTAACCCCACTTCAATTCTCAGGCGTCGGTATGGGTTGAAGAGAAGAAAGAGGAAGGAAGCAACACGGTCGGCTACCAATTTGATTTCACTGTTATTATTTTATTTTATTTTTTCTGAAGGGTGCGGCCATTATCTATGCTTGATTACAATTTCTATTCGAGTATGGAGTGAAGGCTTCGCCCCCCCCCTTTTTTTATATATACGAATTGAATTCGTACAGGAAGAGGGGAAAGACGAAGGTGTATCTTCAAAGAGGCTTCTGGTGTACGCTTGTATGATAAAAATATCTCTGACAAGAGCACTTTTAATTTTATTATACTATAAAATTTACAGATGTCTCATTAAGCATAACACGAAAATCCGGACCCCGCATCAGACATGCCGATAGGTGATTATATGGTTTTACCCGCATTCCGAACCCAATGGAACATGTTTCAGAGGCTAATTTGATCGTATGCACGAGTTACAGAAGAAAACAATCAATTTTAAATTGAATCGATTAAAATAGTTTCTAAGCATTTCGAGCTGTCAGGGTCAAACGACAACTCCGATTGCTACGAAAATTGAAATCCGATAATAACTAACTATTACGGATCCAATGGAACGGGTTTCATTGAATTCGAGACTGTGCCTCGGAAGGCTATTTTAAATTCAATTTAAACGATATATTATTAAAATTTGAACAAATTACCTTTAAATTAAATTTCAACCTTTTTATTACCTTCAGTATCCTCATTATAGATTTTATAAGCCTTCAAATTATTTGAAACAGGCTTAGAATCTCAGATTCAACAATTTACCCAATTCCAATTATAAAATTCAATATTTAAGCTATACAATTCAATGATTTTATTATCAAGTAAATATTGATATCTTAAATTCAAATTAAAATTAACTTTTAAATATTTAAAACCAATTAATTGTTCAAATTTAAACTGCTAGAAATTCCGGGTCATCACATTCCTCCCCCCTTAAAAGAATTTCGTCCCCGAAATTACTAACCAGGAAGAATATCCCATACCTGTCTACTTTTTTCCAAAACCAAACAGTTCTACAACTTACCAATTATCTTTCATAAAACCCCTTTATTATTCTTACTAACCTCCCATACTCTTCCACAGTATCAAATGATACCCCTTTTTCTCAATCATTTAAATGTCAATTTAAAACCTAATTTTTTTGAACTATCAAAATTATATCAAAATTTTTCTAACTCCCTAAATTCCCGAAATTTTTTTCCAGCGTCTCCTTTGCACGGCTAGCTCGGTACTACTACAAAAGGCCTCTACGGGCTCCCAAATACCAAAAGAAAACAAAAGCCAAGTGGCTACATCAAAAACCCAATCCAATTTCATCTAGAAATTTAAATACGTACCTTTTTTTCGGGCAATACAAATTTATCTTTTGGAATCAAATCCAATTCCTTTTCCCTTTTTAACACCTACATATCTTGTTTATCAATAATATCCAATCGTAACCTACACAATCATTTATACATTTCTTCCCATATGCATCATACCTACTTCAATTCAAATTATCTTTCTCATTACATATGAATTCAAATTAGTTTTATCTTTCAAGTATAACTGATTCATATTAGTTCATTTACTAATTTGTTTTAAATTTTCAACTTAAAATTGTTTTGTCGTTAACAAAAATTTTCCCAAAAATTTTCAAAAATTTTCTAACTCCCAAAATTTTCAAAAATTTTTGGCAGAGTCTCCCTTGTACGGAGGAGCTTTTGCAATTTGACAAGAGATATAAATATATATACATCGACCCACACGGTCGGAAAAAGCAAAAACAGTTCATATTTCCTATTTTTATTGCGTAGGCGTACCTTTATTTAGCATTTTAGCAAGCAGCTTATTTATTCTAGCAATTAGCATACCCCAATCTAGCCAAACGGCTTCCCTGTACCTGTACTATCTCAATTTAAATATATAAGCATCACATATGGACAATCTATTAGCATTTCACTAACTTTTAATAACTAAACACATGCATTTCGTATACAATAAGCACCAAACGCTTCCCATAAGCGATTCATATGATTTCAACACCAATTTCATTGTTTTCAACCAATTCACATACCATTTCATTCAATTTTAATAGTTTACAACTCAAGTGCTTACATTCAATTTACTTTCAGTCCAATCAAGCTCACATTCACTTCAATTGATTCAAAATCAATTTTATTTAACTTCTCTTAACCCTTATAATTCTAATTACTTTTGTTTACATCAATGACAACTATTTTTATGCAAATTCGACGATACTCGCTTAATAGAGTATCTATTTCAGTTTATAACCACTTTAAATCAATTGCGACTCATCCTGTATTTAATTCCGTTTCATTTTTAAATTTATTCTCCTTCCATTTATTCCCATTTCATTTCATTTCAAACTTGAATCCTTTCACCTGCATCTTATTCTCCTAACCAAACTAGTTCATTCAAAACCATTTACGACTTAGGTTCACCTTCATTACCGATTAAATTTCCTTTTTATTTTAATTCATTCACGTCCATTTATTTAGCTCGACACATTCCAAGCTTGCATATTACTACCCATTCCCGAATTTATTAAATCCAAGCTTTTATTTAATGGGCTTTCACCCTTGTCTGAAGCCACGCTTCCATAAATTATAAACTTAAGTTAATTTACTTCAATTTATTCCAACATCAAACTTAAGTTTACTTCTATATGATTCTCATTTAATCAGGTTCCATTAAATTCAGTTAGCCCATGACTTTAATTTTAATTTTAATTCACCAACTCAACTTATCAAAATAATATGCAACACATACTTAACTCATTTATTCCAAATTAATATGTCACCGAACTTAAGTCTAGTCATCCAATTCCAATCACACCTTGATTTAGATTTCATTAAATCGGCTTCGTCCATTTATTATTCAACACAATTAACCCATTTTAACTTTTTAATTTACTCACTTAATTCATTATCGAATTTATTTTATTAATACAAGGCCATTCTCAATTTATTTCTACTCACATGGGTTTTGTTTGCAACTCAAACCATTTCTCTTATGATTCACTTTCATTTCATTCGACAACACTTCCATTATATCTAAATTTGCTTGCAAACTTCATTAAATATTATTCAAATCACACTTGAATTTTATGTGTAATTCAAACCATCGCTATTTCGATCCAACTCTATTTATTTTCATTTACATCTCCTCTTATTTAATTCATTATCCAACCCAAGTCGAATTCTATTCACAATTCGAATTCATTTCCAAGTTCATTATTAACTTACAATCCATTTTATTTAACCGAGTTAAATTTTATTAACATACTCAATCAAGTAATTATTTTGTTAATTAACTTACTTCCAACTTCCAAATCAATATGCGATTTTATTTCAAAGAATCGCTTCATTTAAATTTCCCGAGGCCAATTTTATTTTATAATTCCAGTTTAAAATCCCCTTTTTACTTTAAAATTTAGGAATGCCTTCAAATTCAGACAATACAATTAAAATAGCTTTTTATAAAAATATTTCTTATAACTCGATGTCTCAACCAGTTCATCCTTATTCTTACAGAAATTCAGTCATACGTTGATCAGGCGTAGGACTGAAAATCTATAAGTACTTGGTAAACCCATTTTCAACACCCAGTGAAAATACTTGGAAAACAATTTTATTGAAATTATCGAAAACAGTTTTTTTTTTCTTTTTTTTTTGAAAATAGAGGAAATATCTTTAGTGAGGATGCTCTGGAAATCATCACCCCCATTCCATGGTCACAGTTACATACTAGGGTTACGTTGCAGTCGCAACAAAAGTCCATGTAACTGCAGGCTCTCCGCGGCACTCTCGATTACGCCATGGAACCCACACAACAGATCACAGTTACATCCAGGGTTACGTTGCAGTCACAACAAAAGTCCATGTAACTGTAGGCTCTCAGCGGCCTCTGATTTTCGCTGTCGAAATGAAACTTCTCCACTCCTACATAGGTCGCGGTCTACCGAGATAAACTCAAACGCAAGCTGTTGGCTCTCAGCGGCACACACGACTTTCGCAATGTTACCATAGGTCGCAGTTACATCCTGGGTTACGTTGCAGTCACAACAAAAGTCCATGTAACTGTTGGCTCTCCGTGGCACACACGACTTACGCTATGGTAAACTCAACTCATAATCCTCAGGAACTAGTTTTGTCCAGACTCCTCACAGGATCAACTTTAGAACCCCCTTGGGGCTCAAGGCAGCACCACCCGGTGGCACTCCTGATAAGTCCATTTAAAGGGAGCGCCTTTTTCCCCAGAGCTATCATCAAAACACTTTATACTATACACATATAGTATCTTTCAAATCATACACCTAGTATGAACTTTATCAAAGATCCTTTACACAAAATCGATTATCCCAAAATTGATACTTCTTCAAACTAGGCTTTCCAAATTCAATATTGATTTTACCCAAAAATCAAAAGCCTTTCCAAATCCAAAGGTTACCAAAACCTTTTCCAAAATCCTCATAAGATCCTTTATATATATATATATATACACAGATATATATAATTTTTAAAACCTTGGATCACTTTAAACTCGTATAAAATTCCTTTTATACTTCAAACACTTCCAAAATCCCTTTTCTTCCCACAATAGATTCAACAAGGGAAGAATATATAACAAAGATATAACTTTGTTTACCCAAAATCAAATATTCACATTTGATTAATCTTTCCAATATCAATTCCTTTCTATTCACATTCACTTAAATTTCCATTCACTTATTCACATTTGTCTTAATCCCCATTTGGATTATCACCTAAATTCTTATTCCAGTTGGATATTTAATCATAAACAGTTTAAACTCCGACCAGTTTAGAGAATAGCTTGAAAATTTTAAAATAGATAAGTAGTTGAAAAATAATCAATAGTTTGCAAAATAGTTGTAGAATAATTGACTAATTGTAAATGAGTTGGAAAATAGTTAAATAGTTATAGAAATCTTAAATAATTGCGAAATAGTTGTAAAATAGAAATTAATTCGTAACTTAGTTGAAAATTAGTAATTAGTGTATAAAACAGTTGTAAAATAGGTAAAGAGTTCCAAAAGCAGTGGCAAAACCAATATAAAATAGTTTAGGTTTTAAAAAGAAAGTTGTATAGTAAATAGATAAGAAAATAGATTTAAAACAATTTATATTAAAACAATTTACATTGAAAATTGTCTAGAGTCAAAACTGTTCACTTCCCCGACAATCCAATTTAAATTTCCACTCCATTTAAATTAACCCAATCCATATTTAATTAACTCCAATTTCCATTGGACTTGATTCATTCCCAATTCAAATTGAATTGATTCTCAATTTCCTTCCAATTTCAGATCAAATTCCATTTGATCTTTAAACTTACAATCTTAAGTATAATTTCAATTTTACACCTTCTATTTATAATCAATTACATTCGCGTTTACTTTTAACTTGGAATTATACATTTTATTTAGCCAATATATTTTTATTATTCCATAAACATTTAATCAAGATTCCAGAGTTTAAATAATTTTCCAAATTTCAATATCACCTTAGAATTTAACTATATCCAAAATTCTTTGGCGAATTCAATTATCCCTTTGAATTTCAAAACCAAACCCATTTCACAAACAATCCCAATTTAAAACAATTTGGTAGCTATTTCTCTTCTAGAAACTCGAAAATGAACATCGATGATGCTGCAGTCATCACCGACTTTATTTTCCAGTGACCAAACGAGTTCAATGCTTTTATCTCTCTAAAAACACTTCCAAATATTTTTGATTTCAAATCTCCTAAGTTTCAAACACAAAAATATTTTTGAAATAATACTATTTTTTTCTTCAAAACCCTTAGAAACCACTTTCAAACCCAAAGGAATTTTAATTTTTCCCAAAATTCCAAACTCCCAATCCATCAAATTCATATTTAAACATTACTCTGGAATTTTCATCTTACTCTGTTTCAAATATTCTCTGTAATTCTATTTCAAATTATAATCTCATTTATTTATGAAGTTTATTTCAGTTTATAAATTACATTTACAATCTATATTTCAAATTCCATTTTATTATATAAGTTTACTCTTCAACTTGGTTATAAGTTTCAATTTGGTCGTATTTTATTTTACTTCTTAACTTAATTTAAATAATTTAACAATCATCCACCTAAATACTCATTAGAAGGAAATATTGCTTTATATAACAAAATATACTTTTATATAAAATCATTTAAAATCTTTATATAAGAAAAAAACAAGTACGCTCTCATATAATATATATATTCAACTCATTCTAGAGTACTACAGACTCTATTTAATGAGTAATCCCCACCAGAGCCAAGGTTCTCGCTAAACCTTTCAGCTCTGATACCAAATGTAACGACCCGAAATTTTTGAACCCGAAAATTCCAGATAGTTATGAAAAAGAAGAAAGAGATAGAAGAAGAACAGAAACACCAAACATCTCACATTCCCAGCGGATAAAATATAATAATAAATAATAACAGTTTACAAAAGAATATTATAACTGTCAATTACATTTAATATACATCAGAGTTTCACATTATATATAGTCGCTGAATATTTACAATTATCATGACTGAGATTAACAATAATATAAATACGGCGGAACACTCTATACGATATCGCCATCCAACTTGCCTCCTGAGCTCCAGAACGTACCTACCTGAAAATCTGTAATACTCGGTCTGACCCGAGCATTACACCAAAATAACAGCCGGGTCAGGCTGGAAACCAGCGTGAGTAAACCCAACTAACATGGAATACCAAAACGAGCAACTTATATAAACCCGGGTAACATACATCAATTTAACAAATCCACAATTTGTTATAGACAACACTTTTTTCACATATCAATTTCTAAGTACTAAACTCAGATAAAATAATCCAATTCACTTAAATCATTTTATTCCAGCTTATTGATTTCACACTTCAATTTATTTCTTTTATCCGAAGTGGTTTCGGGTATTTTCCAATACCCGACCCGGTCTCTTCGAAACTCATACTATCATATCCCAAGTTATCAAAAAGAAATACACAACATTTCATATCAGAGATGTCAGTTCATTCAAAACATCCAATACCATTCCATCATCCAAAAGCAAAGCATAATCACATACAGATCAATTCAATTGATTCAAACTGAATTTCTAACCTCAATCACCTAGATTCCTTCATTTAACGTTAATTAATTCCAAATCAATTAATTGGTCAACTCGTCATTATTCATCTTAATTAACCACCCTGGGTTAATTATCTTTCAATAGCATTCAAGTAATTATCTTTAATTAACTTCACGATATTAATTATTCTTAACCAAGATCAATAAGTAATTTTAATTTCTTCATGAATTAATTAACTATTTTAATCACATTAATCCTTAATTACTTATTAATTAACTTCATAAATCACTTATTATAGATTAATCAATCTTAATTACTCAATTTTTGATTACTCATTAATTTTATAAATTAAGGATTTTCAATTATATTTTAATTTATTCTAATCAAATTTAATTATATTAATGAAACCACGGTATTAACCATTTTCGATTAATTCCAAACTATAATTAACTATCTTTCATTTTACTTTATTCATAAATTAATTACTTCTTACTTAACTATCTTAATTAATCTCTTGATTAATTTCACCAAGTAATTATATTTTATTACTTACATTAAGTAATTATTTATCACACCATCAAATAATTATTCTGAATTACTTTTACTTATCTAATTAATTTACAATTTAATTCATTATTTATTGAACTCGTTAATTACTAAGTTAAATACCCAAATCATAAATTTATTGGATTAATTAATTATCCATTTTAATTACCCTACTATTTTAATGTATCTCGAATCATTAAGCCTTTAGCTACCTTTGAATCAGGAACATTTTCTTACTTACGATTAGTTTAAAACAACTTAAAATTCCCAATACTTCGAGTTAAGCAACAATTAACTCGAAAACCATTCAAAATCACAATCACCAAATCAACAATTCACAATGCATAACAAATCAATTCAATCATTCAATCAAATATTCAAATTTAACCGTTTAAATTTAAATAAAAACCCAACAGAGTGAGATTTACTCACCTTTGCTCCTTAAATTTGCAATCCGCTTCATTCTTGACATGGTTTCCCGGGTTATAACCTCGTATAAACATTAGGTGATTATTAATACTTGAATTAAACGAACAATTAATCTCCCTTAAATAAATTTAATTAACCCAAAATTTTATTTAAACAAATTTTCTTTTCTTTTAATAAATAAATTTTAAGTTCCAAATAAATTTAATAAGTTAATTTCCAAATATTGTTTAAAATAGACTATAAATAAAAATTTGTGGGAAAATGTATTTTTATTTTATTTCACTTCCTTTAAAACTACATATATTTTAAAACTTAAAATATATCGATTCAATGTCTAATTTTATAATAAAATTTTAAATTATTTATAATTCCTATATATTGCTTTCAAACCCTTTTTATAAAAAATCTTTTCCGTACTGGAGTAACACTTAGAATCAAATCTCAGATTATCAATATACAAATTGTTCAGTAATTAACTAATTCTAAATTGATTTAAAAACATTTAGGTCAGATTTATACCTCGCTGCCTTCATCCAGAATCAGTTTGAAACCCTAAATTGGGAATCACTACAAAGCTCGATATTGTTCCACTGCCATCGCGGTTGGCGTCACGCTTCCCCAAGTCTACCCTCCTTCGCCACGACCAACCTCGCGCCGAGGACGAAGCAACACGTGCGAGCTCCAAACGCGATCGAGATTTGATTGCTATCACGTCCTCGTCCACTCTCGAGTTCACGAAAGATTCGAGAACGGCTTCGGCCTACTAGATTCGTCGAACGTAACCCCACTTCAATTCTCAGGCGTCGGTATGGGTTGAAGAGAAGAAAGAGGAAGGAAGCAACACGATCGGCTACCAACTTGATTTCATTGTTATTATTTTATTTTATTTTTATTTTTTTCTGAAGGGTGTGGCCATTATCTATGCTTGATTACAATTTCTATTCGAGTATGGAGTGAAGGCTTCGGCCCCCCCCCTTTGTTTTTATATATACGAATTGAATTCTTACAGGAAGAGGGGAAAGACGAAGGTGTATCTTCAAAGAGGCTTCTGGTGTACGCTTGTATGATAAAAATATCTCTGACAAGAGCACTTTTAATTTTATTATACTATAAAATTTACAGATGTCTCATTAAGCATAACACGAAAATCCGGACCCCGTATCAGACATGCCGATAGGTGATTATAAGGTTTTACCCGCATTTCGAACCCAATGGAACATGTTTCAGAGGCTAATTTGATCGTATGCACAAGTTACAGAAGAAAACAATCAATTTTAAATTGAACTGATTAAAATAGTTTCTAAGCGTTTCGAGCTGTCAGGGTCAAACGACAACTCCGATTGCTACGAAAATTGAAATCCGATAATAACTAACTATTACGGATCCAATGGAACGGGTTTCATTGAATTCGAGACTGTGCCTCGGAAGGCTATTTTAAATTCAATTTAAACGATATATTATTAAAATTTGAACAAATTACCTTTAAATTAAATTTCAACCTTTTTATTACCTTCAGCATCCTCATTATAGATTTTATAAGCCTTCAAATTATTTGAAACAGGCTTAGAATCTCAGATTCAACAATTTACCCAATTCCAATTATAAAATTCAATATTTAAGCTATACAATTCAATGATTTTATTATCAAGTAAATATTGATATCTTAAATTCAAATTAAAATTAACTTTTAAATATTTAAAACCAATTAATTGTTCAAATTTAAACTGCTAGAAATTCCGGGTCATCACAAGTATGTCTGAATATAAACATGAATTCTCTATGTATATTGGTTGATGGGTGTGCAGGTTATTGTTTATGTTATATATACGTCCTCTGTTTAAATTCTAAGCACAAGATTTTTAATTCAAAATTCTTTTCCTCTTGTTCTACTTATTGTTTGGACATGGTGTTAAAACAATATTTGTTTGTTATAGTATGCATTAAAGTTTTAAAGAAAAAATTTATTTATTTCAGTTAAAATAACTTAGAATTTTCTCTGGGAAGCAAGAAAATCGAATACAACTTCTAATAAGTCAAAATTCAAACTTTTTATATTACGAATTCAGGTATGAAATCTGAATTCGTATGCTATAACATGTTTTTTTAAAGATAAAATCGCAATTTTTAGATCAGGGATTTGGGAGCAGTTCGTTTTTGTTCGAAAATTAGGTTTTAACCAATTTCTACTGATCAGAGTGTGGTTGATGGTTGAGGCTTCGCGTGGAGGTGGAGGGGCCTATGACGATGGTAGGAAAAATGATCGGAGATGCTCACGTTCACGGTGGTGACGGCTGCGAGCATTTTTCATTCTTAAACCTAATTTTGGCGAGGCTTGGTTTTTCGATTCGTTTATCTTCTTCGATTGATCGAGTACGACATGATTTAGGGGGTAGGTAGAGGTCGCGTTGACGAAGTGATAGCCAAAATTTCAGGAACTCTGGTGGACGAGTTTGCGGAGGCGACGCATTTCCAGGTTTTGGAGGAGTTTTAGCTTCTTCTATTTCCATGTTGGGTTTAACTCAAATTCGATTGCGTGGGGATGATGGAGTTTATGATGGTCGAAAATTGATTCGAAGGTGATAGTCGACTTGTTCGACGATGCAGCGTCGACCAGAGAAGATCATCGGAGCTGTGCACGTGCATGGGGCAGCTGTTCTGGTGATCTGGGAATTTTGCTTAAGTGTTGGGTGGAAGTAGGAGTGAACGCGAGATTGTCTCGAGTATTTGCTCGAAGCATTTCAGTGTGGACTCGAAGTTTTTCCAGCGTTTGACTCGAAGCAGGATTTAATGGGCTCGGGTCAATGTTTTGCCCAGGGTTTATAAACAGAACCTGTTCTGTTTTGCCAATTTAAAACTAAATTTTAATTTTTAAAGCAAGGTCTAAAATGAGTTTTAGAATCAAAGTTTAATTATAAACTCCAGTTTAGTTTGAAACTTAAGTTAGGGATAAATAAAGTTTTTGAAATTTAAACTTGTTTACATAACTTTAAAGTATTTAAAGGACTAAAAAGAATTTCAATTTAAAATGGAATTTGAAATGTAAAGGAAGAATTTAAACAAAGACTTAATCAGAATTTTGAAACCTGGACTTAAGTTTAAATTTGAAGTTAAGATTTTGAAATAAAATAAGTTTTATGAATTTGAATTTTTAAATAAGTTTAAAATGTTTAAGTATACTTTAATATGTGAACTTAGGAGGAATTTGATTTTAACTCTTTTAATTTTCTTTCATAACAAAAGTGATACTTTAACACGTGAATTTAAAAGCAAGTTGAAAATCAATGTTTTTAATATATTTGTGAGTGTTAATTAAATCATTAATTAATATTATTTTTACTTTTAAGTAAACAAAGATTGAATGATTTGTAATTCATTAGCTACTAAGTTAAGTAGAATGGATAATTAATGTTTTGTATTAATTAACTTAGTAATTACAAGTTTGAATTTATTAATTAAAGTTAAGTTAATTTAATTAGGAATAATTAAATTGTATTTAAGAATTTATTAAGTTACAATTAACACTTAATTAATTAACTAATTAGGATTAATTAATGAGTTATTAATGGTTAATCAATTTTAATTAATAATGGTTAATGTAAGTTATTTCTTTAGCAAAAGTAATTAAAGAGTTGTTATTAGTTAATGAAGGTCATTAACTAAGATTATTTAAATAATTAATTAATGTGATTAATTTTAACAATTAATTAGATTAATTAATTAATGATAATCACTTATGAAATTGTAGAAGTGTAATTACTTTATGAAAGTAATTAAGAAATTAATTGCTCATTTTAATTAATTGAGTTTAATTTGATTGATTTAAGTTAATTGTTAAATATTGTTTACTGAATTGATATTTCTGATATGTGATTGTGATGCTATGTAATGTGAATTGCTTTGTGCTGAACTATGATCTGTGATTTGTTTCTATGTTTATGTGAAAACCCTTTTTGCCCGTAAACGGCATTTAAATTTTGATGCGACAGGGAGTCGGTTTCCAATGGCTATCCGAAACCTACATCGAGTCGTAATGGTAAATCATTATGATTGATAAATTTACTTTATCTGTGAATCTGTGAATAAAGATTAGCGTTATGATTATGTCGCTTATCGAGATTGATATGATTGAATCTGTGATGATTGATGATGTTGCACTACTGTGTGAAACCCTTGGACTACACCATACACACACAAATATGGATTGCACGTGGAAATTGGTTAAGTCGCAGATTTTTGAAATAGTTGAAAAATGAATTTTTTTAAATCCAAATAGTTTTGGAAATAGATTGGGATTAAAGTAAAAAGTTTTTTTGAAGAGGAAATTCTAAGATAAAATTTATTTTTGGAATAACTTGATTACGCCTTGCAGTTTAAATAAATTGATTTAGATTTAAAAACAATATTTGAAACTAAATTCTATGATTTGAAACTAGGGATTAAAGATGTTATACAAGTTATATATGGGTTAAACCATTTTAAATGTATTGATTGGGGAATTGGAATTTAAATTCAAAGGCTTTAAATCGTCCAAATATAATAGAATTCTTTCGAAACGAAAACCATTTGTTTTCAAATAATAAAAGCTTTCACATAAGAAATGAACTTCCAATTTGTGTTAAAAGGATTTTTAGTTTGAAATGAAAATGATTTCCAATTTATGGAAAGGGTTTGAAAGCTATAAGTTAAATCCTTGTTATAAAAGATTTAATGAGTTAATCCAATCAAAATGGAAATTGTTTTGAAATCCGTAAATGGATCTTTGTGAAACTGTGTGAACTTTATGAAACTAATCTTTTTTTTAAAGATTTGAAATGGTAATTTGTTTAACCATTTGAAGAAAATCTTTGGATTTTTAAGTCGTGACTTAATTGAAATCCCATATCCATATGTTTTAAAATATTGCGCTCATTATTCGGTTTAGCCGAGAGAGGACCTTGTGTCATATAACCCATTTCAGATAGTGATACGACGTTATGGATTGCATTTGAAGACCAGCGTTGAAGACCGGGTATTTGTGAGAACGATAGGGTAACCTATCGATTGACTCTGCACTGAATTGCTCCGGTATAGAGTTGTCCCTAAGTGATGGGAAGTCCGATAGGGATTGTAAATACCCGGATTTGCAAGGGTTTCTTACGAAGTGCCTTCGGTTCAGTTCGAACCCGGAACAGACTTGTATGGTTGTATGTCTGACACTACACTTTGAGATATAAAGCAGATTTCTCTCAAATACATATCTGTTGGTGGTAGACAATTTATTCTCTTAGCTTAACACCCTTCTCTGAGACGTACGAGCTCAGAGGTTATGTAGTTGAAGGTTATCAGCAATATATTCCCAGTTTGGTAGTGTGGCATGCTAAGTGCTGCTATGTGTTGATAATCATTTGTTGATCATTTGTGATCAAAGCATGGCTTTTGTATAAAGCGTAGCTTTGTGGACGAAACTGCATCAGGACCTCACACCTCGGAAATGGTCAAAACAGGAAAGATGCGGCAAGGTTATGAGGGTCGCGCCCTTTAGGGTTTGTCATTTCCTTCCGGTAAAGGGTGGTATCATGGTATGGAGCTCAGGTATTTACCTATGTGGTGGCTTCAATCTCATTTACTGTGTGGGTATTGCTTTGTGGTTTAGAGGCGCCTCGGATAAAGGTCTCAAAGGACCGGGGGATGGCATGCTCGTGTAGTAGTTACCTAGTTAAAGAGGCAACCCAGCCTTGTGTTGGCAGAGAGCTGGTTAAGTTCTCGGGACGTCACGCCAGAGGCGTACCCATGGACAGTAGGAAGTTCCTTAGCCTGACCATTTGTTGGAAATCCAAGCAAAACAATACGAGCCCTTTACGATTGTAGTTGTATAACCTGCCTCCTCAAGAGGTAGCTATAGCAGGCATAATATAATGGTACCTATGCTGGCTAAGATTAATATTGTACTTTTGAAATGTTTTCCACTATGCACTAATAATAATATAAAAGAAGAATTTTGCGTAGTAACCATGTTTGACTATTATAAGGAGAAATCTCCCCTATGTGTGCGATTGCATTATGTGTGCGCCGGGTGGCCTTATGGTAGTTTCACTTTCTAAAAAGCATTGCGGATTTCAATCTAAATTCTTTTGTTGTTTGCTTTTAAAGATAAACTGTTTTTGTTACTCATACCAGTCCCATGACTGACCTGGAGTTTATTGTTCCTTTCCTAAACTCTGGGTGCCCACAATCTTTTCACACGGGCAGTCTAGAGTTGGGTTTTTCAGATAGTCAGGTTTAGTAGATTATATGGGGTTAGTACAGTCTTCGGATCAAGACTGCACTTGCTTATCTTTGTGCATCGTTATGGGGAGTTCGTGCTGTTTTCTGGATTGGTGCCTTGGAGATGGAGATATTATTCCGCTATTGGTGTTATCATTATTTTTCGCTGCTATTTCTTGTATCTCCGATAGTATTGATATCTATGGTATCATTCTGTTGTATCATATTATACATGACATTGTATCTGTCATAGTATCAACATTATATATATATTGATTTTTTTTTCTTCCGCTGTGTTGAACTTAATGGTGTTATAAGCTCCGGTGAACCAGATTCGACATTTGGATCTGCGGCATTTGAATATGAGTGTCGTATTCGGTGCTGATTTTCGAAGATCGAGTCAGGGCCGTTATAGTGTGGGTGACTCGGTGCTTGGTTTGGAATGCTTGGTTTTTAGTTAGTTTTTGCTCGAGTTTTAGTTAATTTTTTCTTGGGTTAAAATTTGATGTTATCAAGCTTTTAAGTTTAATAAAATCAAGTATTAAAAGCTTATCTAAAAGGTGTTAGTTCAAAGGAAAATGTTAAACCAAGTTTTTATACAAAGCATTAACAAGTTTAAGGACGAGTTTCCAAAGTTTTAAATGTTTTTCAAATTGTGGTAATTAGGTAATTATATAATGGGTTAATCCTATATGTTTTCCAAGTGTAAATTAAATGATGAAATTTAATAAAGTATTAATAATGTAATGTTTTAGGGATGGTTAATTGATTAAAGTAAACAATTAAGGATATAATTAATTAATTTAATCATTAGATAATTAATAAAGGTTAAGTAATTTGTGTATTCAATTTTAAGGATTGATTTGTTAATGTGATTAATTAATTTAAAGATGATTAATTAAAGATTAATCACTTAATGAAATTGATTAATGATTATGAAAGTGGTTAAAGAATAATTGCTTAATGTCATTTATTAAGGAAGGAAATAAATGGGGATTTCTAAATGTGATTTATTTAATGATAATTATTTAGTAAAAGTAATTGAGGATTAATTATTTAGTGTAATTAGAAAGTATGGTTTAATTAAGGAAATTAATTAAAGGGTTAGTTAATTAATGTATGTTATTAATTAAAGGATAATTAATCAATGTAAGTAATTATAGGATAATTAATTAGAGTTATTATAGGATAATTAATTAGAGTTTAATTTAGGATCAAGGCAATAAATTTTTGGTAATTAATATATGAGAGTAATTAAAGGTAATTAACGTGAATGGTAATTAATTTAAGGCTAACCAATTAATGTAATTAAGATGATAATTAAGAATAATTAATTTATTGATTAAGTAAGCAGGATTTAAAAGGCGATTGAAGTAATTAATCTAAGTTAAATAAAATAATAAGAAATGGTGAGACTAATTAAGCTTGCTTATGAATAATTGGATGATATTGTACGCCTTGGATTACTTAATGTCTTTGATAAGTGATGCTAGGAGATATGGCATGATTGGACTGAACTGAGATAATATGGCTTGTCTATCCGTGATTAATAGCTATGTAAATATGTAATTCTGGATATATATGGAAATATTTAAAACTTAAACTTCTTGGTTTTTAAGATGATATTGGATTCTAAGAGACCGGGGTCGGGTGCCGGTAAGTACCCAAGAGCACTTTGATTTGTAATCTGCAATAATTCTTTATGGATTTGATTTTGGAATAAATATGCTGGAATGAAATAAATGATGTAAACTTGGTCATTTAATCTGTGTAGTAATGCTTAGATATGATTGTAAGATGTGAATTTGATTTTTGCAAGTTAAGAACTCATAATAAGGTATGAGCTACCCGGGTTATAAAAAGTTTTATGCTTTAGTATTGCTTGTTAGATGGGTTTACTCACGCTGGTTTCTAGTCTGACCCGGGTGTTACTTTGATGCAATGCTCGGATCAGAACGAGTATTACAGCTTTTCAGGTAAGGACGTTCTGGAGCTCAGGAGACGAGCTGGATGGCAGGAACGTGTGGAGTGTATTCCGCTGTGATATATTGTAATTAATCGGGACATGTTGATTTTAACAGTCAGGGGTTTTGTGTAAATGTTGTAACTCTGATGTATTGATATAAATTAACATATACAGTTTTCCTTTGTATAACTGCTATTTTATTTGATATTATATTTTGATCCGCAGCGAATGTGAGAATCTGTGTTTTGGTGTTTCTGTTTCTTCTTCTTCTTCTATCTCTTTTCTTCTTTTCCTTAACTATTTGAAATTTTCGTGGTCGAAAATTTCGAGTCATTACATTTGTTATCAGAGCCAGGTTAAGCAAGAACCTTGGCTCTGGTGGGTTTACTCATTAAGTATAGGGTCAGTGGTACCCTAAGATGAGTTGAGTGTAGTATATATGAGAGCGTACTTGTTATTTTCTTATATAAACATTTTAGATGATTTTAAAAATAAATGATTTTTGTATAAGATTATATTTTGTTATATGAAGCAATATTTATTTCTAATAATATTAAGGTAATTGGTTGTTAAACCATTGGAATAAAATAAAATAATAAGAATTAAGTGGTAGTAGAAATACATCCAAACTGAAATTGAATAAAGATAAGTTTGAAATGGATTCAAACTGAAATTAAAATCTTGAATTTGGAGAAGAGTTTTCAGAATTAGATAATAATTAAATGTGTGTTAATATGTAAGAAAAATGAAATGTTTTAGGGAAGTTAATCATTTAGGTAAGTATGACTTATAAATTTGAGTTGAAGATGATCCAAATTGTGAAGTTTTAAATTTGGGTCCAGAAATTTGAAAATTGTTTCAAAGTGATAAAAAATATAATAAATAATCTTATTTAATGTATTTGAATGAAAGGGTCCTGTTTCAAACAAGAGTTTTTTGAAAATTTAAAGGAATTTGGTTTAAATTAAACCAAAGGTGGTTTAAAATTAAAGTATAACTTGGTGTGGAAAGGAAATAAAAATGTATATATGAGGGATATACATAATATCAAAGATGATTTGAAATAAACTCTAAGTGTTGAGTTTTAAAAACTGTACTTGGAATGTGATGTGGAAACCCAAAGTGATAAGTTTATAAACTTATAAGTGGGAAAGAATATTGATAAGGAGTTTAAAATTTTTGAAATTTGAAGTGGAAATTCAAATTTGAGTAAGGTTAATTGAATTTAACTTAAGAAGAAGTTAAGTAAGTTTGGAATAAGCAACCTGAATTGGAAATTCCAAGATGAAATTAAAATTTAATTTGGGAAGCTAAACGGTTGATTTAAAATGGGAGTAATGATTGATCTTAAAATGGTTTTGAGATTTGGAAATTAAAAATGGACACTGTTAATTGGTGTTTGGATAATTGGATGTTTATTTATACCCTATTGTCATCCTGTTGTTATTAATAATCTATGAAACCGTGAATTAGAATATTTGAAAAGAATTAAGAAAAGGATTGGAATGATATGTATATCAATTGCAGATATAAATGGAAAACGAAATCACTTTGAATTTAAGATTTAAATGTTTAAAGGGTTACTTGTAAATTTAAATTGTTTAGAATTGGTTTCAGAATAGAAATTTGGTAATAAATTGAATTTCAAAGATTAAATTATTTAAAAAGGATTTGAATTATTATTTGAACCCAGAAATAGGTTTACGAAGAAGTAAAGGTAATTTAAAATAGAATTTTTGAAATTTGAACTCAGAATTAAGTGTTTAAAGACTTTAAAAATAAAAGGTTAATTTGATTTAAAGGGATTAAATCAATATTGGAATTTGACTCGAATTTATATAATTCGAGATGATTTAAAAATGGAGATTGGGATTGGGATTAATTCAAACTGGAATTGAAATGAATTGTTATTGGTTCAATTTGAAATTAATTTGAATTAATTGGAACTACGATTGAAGATGGTTAAGTTTAAAATTCAATTGAAAATTTTGAATTGGATTAATTTGAAATGAAATTGAAGTTGATTGAGTTCAAATTCAAATGAAAGTTGATTTGAATTTGGGATGGGAATGGAATTTAACTTAATTTGAATTGAAATTGAAAGTTAATTGGAAATTAGCAATTGATTGGAAATGGAAATTGGGATGTTGTACAGTTTGGCTCTTGACTATTTTCAAAATAAGTTATTTTATTACAAACCTATTTTCCCAAGCTACTTACTATGCAATCTATCTTTTAAAGACAAATTATTTTATGTTTATTTTACTATTATTTTTAGTACTATTTTACTATTTTACGACCGTTTTATAAACTAATTACTATTTTTTTCAGTTACTTATAATTAACCACTATTTAAAAAAAAACTATTTTGCAGTTATCTAACTATTTTTTAACTACTTAACTATTTTACAGCTATTTTACAAATTAATAATTATTTTTCAACTACTTATCTATTTTTAAATTTTTAAGCTATTTTCTGAATTTAGGCTGGTCAGGGTTCAAACTGTTTATAATTAAATATTCATTTGAATAAGAATTAAAGTGATAATCCAAATGGGATTGAAGCAATTATGAATTAAGTAATAGAATCAAAGTGAAGGTGAATATAAAGAAGATTGATTTGGTTAATAATTAATGGAGATAAATACGTAGGGTGTACATGTATTATTCTATTCGTACAATAAATTGATCCAGATTCGAGCATAGAATTTCAAGATAATATATCGATCCGAGTTGGGATTTTCCACTCGATTTTCGACGGCAAACCTGGACATGGATTTTTGATTGGTTCTGGATATTCTTTATCATAGTTATGACTATGCAAGGAGAATGACGGTTTCTGATCAAGAAACCAGATCTGAGTCCGCACTAGGAAGTCGGGTGGACGATACTAGTTCGAAAAAGAAATTGTGTGATCGAGTGAGCGATCAGATTGATATAGTGTATGGATGATATGCGTACATCGTGCGGTTTGAATGAAATTGATACTGAAAATTTGTGAATAAGAACTGTAATGATTTTGAAATGGAAGAGTATATTTGGGAAATATATGATTGGATATTTCTATGGTAGAAATTTACTTTATGGAAGTAAGTAGTATGGTAAGTGACTTTATAAAGTAATCAAGCTTAAATATTGATTTGGCATAAAAAAAGTTAAGATAATCTTCCCTTGTTGAATCTATTGCCAGAAAAAAGATGAGGTTTTTGAAAAGTATTTGAAGTATAAAAAGGAAATCAATACAAGTATAAAGTGATCCAAAGATTTTCAACACTATATATGTGTATATATATAGGATTTTATGAGAATGATTTTGGAAAAGTTTTTCGAACCTATGGATTTGGAAAAGGCTTTTGATTTTGGGGAAAAATCAATTTTGCAAATTTGGAAAGCCTAGTTTGAGAATTATCGATTTTGGGATGATCGATTTTGAGAAAGGAGATTTATATGAGACTCATACTAAGTATATGATTTGGAAGATACTATATGTGTATAGTATAAAGTGTTTTGAAAATGGTTCTAGAGAAAAAGGCGCTCCCTTGAAATGAATTTCTTATGAGTACCATAGGTTGGTACTGCCTTGAGCCCTAAGGGGGGGGGGTTCTAAAGTCGATCCTGTGAGGAAGTCCGGACAAATTGAAGATCCTGAGGATTATTGGGTAGCGAAAGTCAAGGGCGTTAATGCCTACTGCGGCATTTGGGTTATGCCGTGATGACAGTGTAACTCGATGTCGTTGCGATCTACTGTGGACCAAAGCGGAAATCATGTGGAGGGGAGTGTCAATGGTCTACGCTTGATTTTTTCGGGAAGGAAAAGTAACATCGGTAGACTGCAATCTATGGTCGAGTGGAGTGGAGAAATTTCATTTATTTGGCAATGAAATTCGAGGGCGTTGATGCTTATAGTTATATGGGTTTTTGATGTGATAGCAACGTAACCCTGGTTGTAGCTGCGATCTATAGTGGGTTCCATAGTGTAATCGAGGGGCGCATAATGCCTATAGTTATCTATGGATTTTGCCGGGATGACAATGTAACCATCGGGTTAACTACGACCATGGATGGGGATGATGATTTCCAGAGCATTCTCTCTAAAGATGTTTCCTCTATTTAAAAAAAATGTTTTCTATATTTTCAATAAAATTATTTTCCAAGTATTTTCACTGGGTGTTGAAACGGGTTTACCAAGTACTTATAGATTTTCAGTCTTACGCCTGATCAACGTATGACCGAAATTCTATGAGAACAAGGATGGACTGGTTGAGATAGAGAGTTATAAAAAGTACCTTTATAAAATTATTTTATAATATTTTAAAGTGTTTTAAAATTTACTAAAGAACATTTTTCTGATAATAATCATTTTAATAAATTCTAGCTTTGTTCCTTTACGAGGACGAAAAGATTCTAAAGCGGGAGGAATGTGATAACCTGATTTTTTTGGCATCTATTAATTGGAAATTAACAAGATTAAATTTATTAAAATACTCATTTCTAAATTGAACAAATGAATTCTGATATATATTTGGATATGCATATAGAAGAATCTGAACTATAATAAATGCTGGATTTTAAATATTTGGATAAATATTTATTTGATAATCTCCTGATATAATTATTGAAATTTAATAATACTTGTTTAATGATCTCCTTTATAATTATTCAATTTGGCAATATTTACCTTTTACAAATAAATATGTTTTCTATTGTAATGTCTATATATATTGTAAATGGTTTGCTATGGTTTAATCAAAATTTATTTTCAAGGTTATTAAAAAATAAATTCTACATTTTTACAACAATAAAGATAGTATATGTATATACTTACTTGTTAAAGTATTAAAGCTCAAAGTACAGAATAAAATTTAATAAGATTCATTACTTCCTTTAAATATATATGTATAAAATGTATATGTATAAAAGTATTAAACATATAAAATTATAAATTTCATGTAGATTAACAAGTATAGATATTAAATTAAGACTTTAAGCCATTCGTAAACTTGATATACATACACTTAACAATTGTAAGTTGAGTTAACATGCAAATTAACATGTGGCACTTTTTTTTTCTTTTTTAATTTTTTTTAATGTAATTAAATATGAAAGAATTAGACCAGGTTTTATGCAATTAAATGCATCTTCATCTTCTTTCATTCTCTAAAAAGTAAAACTGAAATTTAATCAAAGGAAAAAAAAGAAATCAAAAGCCAAATCCAACAACTCAATCTTGAAGCAAAGATCGTCTTAACAAGATCAGATTCAAGTTTCAGTTCTAAACCCAGGGCGGTACAAATCAACATGAATCAAAATCCAGATTGAATCTAAGTTTCCAGATCAAACTAAATAGCATTTAACTGGTTCCAGGCCTCTGTTCTATATAAGGTGAGTAAACTAACTTCTAAGGTTTAAATTTGTTTATCTTTGATTGCATATGAGAAAATCTTTAAATGTGATATGGAATAATGTTTGTATGAATATAAACCTACTTGCATGTATATATAAAAAAGAAATTCTTTTATGTATGTATGACAGTATGTATATATATAGTCTCTGTTCTTATAAGAAACAGACTAAAAATTTATTTAAATTTTATCACTCTCTTTCCAATCACCTATAGGTTGGGATCTTTGAAGGAAAATTTGGCTGCGGTAACTAATTTGATTTTTAAAAATATTTTTAGGCTTAATTAGTAAGTTATTTACTGGATAATAAGAATTACAGTGGATATCTCATTATAACAGGAAAATCAAACATCTTGGTTTTATATTTGGATTAGATAAACTGAATCGTAATTAAAAATGGTGAATTTAGATAAGCTAATCATGATTTTTAGGATAATAATTCGAGAGTAATTATGCGATGAACGGAAATCATATTTTAATCAATTTGTGGCGATCAAGGATTCGTGAGAGGTCGAGATTGTTACTGAGGCATGATCGTGGATCAGGGTGTTGGGGAAAATTGGTAAGAGAATTTTTAAATCACCATGGTGGCGTATAGAAGGAAATGTAAGGTTTGAGGAGCTCGTTTTGTCGTTGTTGAGGTTGGGGCTTTTGTGTCGTCGTAGTTGATCTAGAAACAATTGGTGGTTGGGGAAAAGATAAGGGGGGCTAGTGAACGACTAGTCTTGATGATAACGTATCAGATGATCGGAGGTGAACAGATTGGAAAGTTTAAGGATCGAGATTGGTTCTAATGATTCTCCTTTCAACTCGACTTTGCTCTGGAGACTGTTACGTTGTTCTGATGGTCGGAATCATTTGAGAGTGTTTACGTCGACTTGGAGGTGTCATCGCTGATGGGTCGGAGCAATGTCTATGGCCGTGCACGTGCACAAGTGCTCGTTCGTGTCTGACGTTGTTTGTTAGATTAGGGAAGAAGGCGGGACTTGTGTTTTTTCTCGTGTTGCTTGCGTGATGACTCGAAGTAATAGGAGGGTATGGGTGACTCGGTGCTTGGTTTAGAATGCTCGAGTTTTAGTTAGTTTTTTCTCTGGTTTTAGTTAATTTTTGCTCGGGTTTAAATTTGATGTTAACAAGCTTTGAAGTTTAATCAAATCAAGTAGTAAAAGTGTAACGACCCGATATTACGACGCCCGAAAGTCGACATTTATACGTCCACTGTATCAAATGTCACACAGTCGAATGCCGGAAAACGGAACCGTTAGGGTTGAAGAAGAAGAAGATAGAAGAAGAACAGAAACAATAACAGAATCTCACATTTCGCAGCGGAACAATATATAATAGATAAATGAATAATCTTTAAAACAAAGAATCATCACTATTAATACAATACAACATCAGAGTTTACAACGACATCATACATCACTGACAGTTATTACAACTTGACTATATAAAAACTTATTTTCCCTAACCATGTGCAACGGACACTACATAGTAAAGAGATATGTCTCGCCATCCAGCTTCAACTCCTGATCTCCACAGCAACTCTTTTCTGACTTCGCTCCTGAATAACTGATGACCTGACTCTAGGCTGCCAGTATGGAAAAATTTTGGGCACCCAAAGTTTAGAAAGGGAACAATAAACTCCAGGTCAGTCATGGGACTGGTGTGAGATCTTAAAAACAGTTATACTTTTACCAAAGGAAAACAAAAGATTTTAAAAGAAATCCGCAATGCTTTTTAGAAAATGAAACTACCATAAGGCCTCCCGCCACACACACAATGCAAACGCAGAATTGGAGGAGATATCTCCTTATGATAGTCAAACATGCTTGATACGCAAAATCCTTTAATATTATTATTATTATTAGTGCATAGTGTGGAAAAACATTTCCAAAGTATAATATTAATCTTAGCCAGCATAGACATTCCGAACTATGCCTACTATAGCTACCATCTAAACAGTGGGGCGCCACCATAAGTAGATGGCAGGTTATACAACTAAAACCGTACCGGGTTCGTATTAGGAATTGGATTACCAACAAATGGTCAAGCCAAGGAACTTCCCATTGCCACATGGGTACGCCTCTGGATGGACGCCCGGAGAACCTAACCGGATCTCTGCCAACACAAGGCCGGGTTACCTCTGCAAAAATAGGTAACTACTGCATGAGTATGCCATCCCCCTGTTGTAAACAACCTTTATCCGAGCATCCTCAACAACAACAATCACAAAGAAATATATATATATATTTGCGATATTCACATAAGTTAAGTATCTGGGCTCCATACCATGATACCACTTCTATCCAGAAGGTAATGTACATACCCTAAGGGGCGCTACCCCATATAACCTTGCTGCATCCTTCCGTTTTGACCATTCCGGGGTGTGAGGTTCGACGAAGTCTCGTCCACAAAGCTACGCTTTTTACAAAAGCCATGCTTCGATCAACAAATGATCAACAGCACTTCGTATGCCGCATTACCAAATTGGGAATATATCACTAGTAACCATCAACTAGATAACCTCTGAGCTCGTACGTCTTAGAGAAGGGTGTTAAGCTAAGAGAATAAATCTCCGCCACCAAACAGAAATGTATTTGATAGAAACCGGTTTTACATATCAAAGTGTTATGTAAGACACACATCCATACAAGTCTGTTCCGGGTTCGAATAGAACCGAAGGCACTTCCGAGGAAGACCTTGCAATCCGGATAATTTCTAATAAAGTCCGGACTTCCCATCACAATGGGTACTCAAATCTCTATACCGGGGCCATTTGGTGTAGAGACATTCGACAGGTCATCCTTTCGCTTTCGAAAGTATCCAGTCTTCACCACCGCTCTTCAAATGCTATCAAATAACACTCGACAAACCAATCATCACAATATAAAACTATTTTTTATATTCACTAACAAATACGCGCTCATATCTATTATTACTCTCAAACTCATTCTAGAGTACTACTGACTCTATCTCTAATGAGTAACACCCAACAGAGCTAAGGTTGTCGCTTAACCAAGTTCTCTGATACCAAATTTGTAACGGCCCGATTTTACGAAGACCGAAAGTCGACATTTATATGTCCATTGTATGAAATGTCGCACAGTCGAATGCCAGAAAACCGAACCGTTAGGGTTAAACAAGAAGAAGATAGAAGAAGAACAGAAACAATAACAGAATCTCACATTTCACGACGGAACAATATATAATAGATAAATGAATAATCTTTAAAACAAAGAATCATCACTATTAATACAATACAACATCAGAGTTTACAACGACATCATACATCACTAACAGTTATTATAACTTGACTATATAAAAACTGATTTGCCCTAACCATATGCAATGGACACTACATAGTAAAGAGATACGTCTCGCCATCCATCTTCAACTCCTGATCTCCACAGCAACTCTTTTCTGACTTCGCTCCCGAATAACTAATAACCTGACTCTAGGCTGCCCGTGTGGAAAAATTTTGGGCACCTAGAGTTTAGAAAGGGAACAATAAATTCCAAGTCAGTCATGGGACTGGTGTGAGATCTTTAGAACAGTTATACTTTCACCAAAGGAAAAAAAAGATTTTAAAAGAAAGCCGCAATGCTTTTTAGAAAATGAAACTGCCATAAGGCCTCCTGCCACACACACATAATGCAAACGCAGAATTGGAGGAGGTTTCTTCTTATGATAGTCAAACATGCTTGATACACAAAATACTTTAATATTATTATTATTAGTGCATAGTGTGAAAAAACATTTCAAAAGTATAATATTAATCTTAGCCAGCATAGACATTCCGTACTATGCCTACTATAGCTACCATCTAAATAGTGGGGCGCCACCATAAGTAGATGGCAGGTTATACAACTAAAACCGTACCGGGTTTGTATTAGGAATTGGATTACCAACAAATGGTCAGGCCAAGGAACCTCCCATTGCCACATGGGTACGCCTCTGGATGGATGCCCCGAGAACCTAACCGGATCTCTGCCAACACAAGGTCGGGTTACCTCTGCAAAAATAGGTAACTACTACATGAGTATGCCATCCCCAGGTAGTAAACAACCTTCATCCGAGGATCCTCAACAACAACAATCACAAAGTAATATATATTTGCGTTAATCACATAAGTTAAGTATTTGGGCTTCATACTATGATACCACTTCTATCCAGAAGGAAATGTACATACCCTAGGGGGCACTACCCCTATAACCTTGCCGCATCCTGCCTGTTTTGACCATTCCGGGGTGTGAGGTTCGACGAAGTCTCGTCCTCAAAGCTACGCTTTTCACAAAAGCCATGCTTCGATCAACAAATTATCAGCAGCACTTCGTATACCACATTACCAAATTGGGAGTGTATCACTAGTAACCATCAACTACATAACCTCTGAGCTCGTATGTTTCAGAGAAGGGTGTTAAGCTAAGAGAATAAATTCTCCACCACTAACAGAAATGTATTTGATAGAAACCAGCTTTACATCTCAAAGTGTAAGTCAGAAACACAACCATACAAGTCCGTTCCGGGATCGAACGAAACCGAAGGCACTTCAAAAGAATCCCTTGCAATCCGGATATTCACTAATCACGTCCGGAATCCCCATCACAAAGGGTGATAAAATCTCTATACTGGAGCAACCTGGCGCAGAGACATTCGACAGGTATTCCTTCCGCTTTCGAAAATATCCGGTCTTCAACACCATCTTCAAATGCAATCCCATTTCGTCGTATCGTTATTCGGAATGGATTTTATGACACAAGGTCCCCTCCCGGCTAATCCGAATAACGAGCGCTTATTTTTAAAATAAGGGTTCATTCAGATTCAAACAAATCACAACAATTTCACTTTGATCTTTTAAATAAAGATCCTTCACAATCACAAAGGTTCGATGTGGGTTTCGAATATCCATTTGGAATTCGACTCCCAGTCGCATCGAAATTTAAATGTGATTTAAAATGGCCAATATTGATAGTCGGTTATTTAACTATCAATCAACAATCACATCAGTCACTGGATTCCAAATAAATTTTTCCCCCAAATATTATTACTTTCAAAATATCTTCGCAGGATAAAATTTTACTTTTCAATATTTTGAATATAAATTCATATCAAATTTCTTCACACTTTAATCCTTTGAAAATAAATTTCAAATCAATATTTCCATACGCGGAAAACATTTTCAATATTTATTCATTTCCATTGAAAATATGCCGAGTTCAAATATTTAAAATAATATAAAATACTTATTCAAAATATACTTGGAAACGTTTAAAATAAACTATTTTATAATATTTGCCTAAATATTAGTTATGAAAAATATTATACTAATATCTCATATAAACATTCAAGTCCAAAACTATTTTTTTTTTAAAATTAATAGATAGAGTACAAATATTTAAATAACTATTTTCTAAATCAAATATCAATTTAAATCTTTAAAATAATTCCTTATATAACTAATTAAATAAATTTTTACTTTAAACAATTTCCAAATTAATTTCTCCAACCATATTATTTTAAAACCAAATCTAAAACTTTTAAATTTTATTGAAAAACTATTTTAAAATATACTCGGTTTTCCAAGGAAGAATTCTTTTCCCATTACAAAATGGTCCATTCAAAGAAATTAGTAAATCTTCTCGATTTATTTTAATTTACATTCCAATTTGTAAATTTCTTTCCACACTTTAAAAATAAACCAATATTTATTTTTAAAACAATTTCCCTTTTCTTTACAAATTCACGTTGTGAATTTACATTTCCAAATATCAACTGATACATGAATTTTAAATCGATCCCTAAATATCATCTTCAAACCGAATCAAATCCCAAATTGATTTCCAGTTTATTTCAAACACAAAATCAAATTCCAATTTGTTTTCCGAAATTAATTTTCCAATACCAAATCAATTTCAAATTGATTTTCCAAGTTATTTCCAAAACACCTAACCAAATTTCCAAATCGATTCCTAAGATTTATTTTAACTCCAAATTAATTCCCAAAATTTAATTTCTAAATTCATTTCCTTTTGAAATAAATTCTTTTATCTCTTTCAAATATTTAAAATCCGTATCTTAAATAAATTCTTCAACTATTAAACAACATTCTCGAAATTCCTTTCTTAAAATATTTTCCCATATTTTTGGAAATTATTCAATAAGTTTTCGAAAATAAAATTTTATCTATTTAAATTTCCTTCTTTTAAAATTCTCCCGATTCCTTTGAGTGAATTTATTATAAATTTTCTACCCAAATTTCAAAAACAAATTTTTTATTTATTTCTAGTATCCTACGATACCAAAAATATATTCGGCTAAATTACAGCCTTCAACGGTTTCCATCACAAATAGTAACACGAATTAAAATAATCAACACACAACATACAAAACAAATTATATATTTGAGGAATCCAGTTGGATCCCTCCAACCTGTTTCCCGGCATCCACAGACGTTAGCACAACAATTAAATACCCATTCCACTTCAAGGTGGAATATCGCGGTATATGAGATTTATAAAATATTATCCGCTATTATGCTGCAATAGGGTCTCATCCGCTATATAATGCGGGAAATCAACAACTCCAAATACATATATAATACCAATTCCACTTCGAAGTGGAATATCGCGGTATATGGGTTTAATATAATAACCTCCGCTATTATGCGATGCGTAGGATTTAAACTAATATTACTAATAATAAATTAATTATTCAGGCACACAATCAATCAATTTTAAATTTAACTATAAAAATTAAATCAGCGATTGAGTGAGAAGATCTCACCTCTAATAATGCATGCAATCCATTTCCCTTCCGGACTAGTTTCTTCGTGATTTTGACCTTGTATACACATTTATACAATTCATTAATATTCGAAATAATCGAACAATTAAATTCCATTTGATAATTTTAATTCAACTAATAATTTAATTTTAAACTAATTTATTTTTAACAATATTTCCTTTTTTTTCTTTGAAACACTCACTTATAAAATTATATATATATATATTCAAAAATCTAATTTTTATGTAAAACCCTTCAACATCTAAAATTCCTATTTATCTTTTCCAACATCTTTTCTGTACACATAAATTTTCCTGTTTACTTATATTAATTTAAACTGGCAGGTGTAGATATATTTTTTTATTTATACTTTTCCTTTATTGTTCATATATATATAAACACGTATAAAATATATTTATATTTATATTTTCTTCTCTGTAAATTTAAAAAAACAGGATTTGCTTTACTGTAAAAATTTTAATACATATATATTTGTAAAATAAAAAAAATTTGGGTTTAAAATACATATACCTTACAGGAACGAATTGAGCCTCAACTCGGCGACCTCATCACATGCTTCCAGGTCGCCGCCGCACATGATGACATTACCACCGCCGACGCTCGATGTTTGAACCAGTTATACAAAGGCCGACCCATGTCGGCCGCTCCTCCGTGCTCGCGCTAACCACTACCCAAATCGAATTAATTGAAGTCGCCGCGAAACCCTAGAAATGTCGCACCCCAAAACAATGTGAACGGCCAGACCTTGCTCTTCGATAACTTCAGACGACACCGTGCTCAAGATCAATTTCGTTTTCAATCACCAATCGCAGCCATATGCCACTGCTCCCCCAACCTCTTGCCGCGCTCGATCGACATTCTCCTGTCGATGAAAATTCAAACAAATGTCGTAGCTTCTCTAGGTTAACGTGGCTCCGAACGTCGCCGCACCATCCCACTCGAGCTTGAACTCAAAATTCTCGCGTTCCTTAAACCAACCTTGTTTTTTTATTATTGCTCTGCCTTTTTTTGCTTTTTGAATTCGTTTTTTTCTTTTGCATGAGAGATGGGGGGTTCGAATAAGTTTTTTTTAATATAAAAAAATGAAGACGTATGAGAAACACTTGTACGAAATGTTGAAAAACAAGGGACACGTGCCTGAGATTCCTAAACATGTCTAGCTACAGCGTTCGATGAAAACTATATTATTTATATTAAATTTTAATTCAAATTCAAATCGTCTAGCAATTGCGACTCAAAATTCCGAATTCCAATCGAGGCGTGCCGCCAGGCGTTCATAATGTTATACGCCTATTCCGAATGCAATGGAAAAGGTTTCGAGGCCAAATTCGATCGTATGGAGAAGATAGCTTTTCGAACCAGTTATTAAATTAAATTTCGATTAAATTTCAACGCGTTTTCTTATCGTACGACCAAACGATCACTCCAAACTTTACGAAAATTGAAATCCGATAATAATATAATATTACTGTTATCCCGCCTTTTTCAGCAAGGCCGTGATATCAAAAGATCGACCGAGAGAAGCAAGATAGCTCGTCTCAAAGATTGGTCAACTCAACATCTCAACAAAAAAAGTTCTGTTGAATGTTTTTTCATCTAAGATCCCCTACGGAGGGGGGGTCCGGGGGGGGGGGGGTGCCAACCCCCTAAGGTGGGGGTGCGGGGGCAACGCCACCGCGACAGTGTTCGACCTATCATCGAATAATTGAGGTTATGACGAATGAGTGGAAAATCTACATCAACATAATTAAGTTGTTCACACATGTATGGGACCACGATCGATCCACAGGCATGCTCTAATACAACTATAAATCATACTGATGTAGATGTTTGCACTCGGACGTCAATTCTTTGCTTTTGAATTTTATTTCTGATGGTTGACTACTTTACTTTTGTATTTCACTTCTGATGACTGATTACGTTGCCTTATGTGTTTGGACTAGGCTTGACATTGCTTTCATGATTTGTTTCCGACGGTTGAGTTTGACTCTACATGGCTTTCATGTTTTGCTTCTGATGTTTTAGTTTGACTCTACTGTGCTTTCATGATTTGCTTCCGATGTTTGGATTTGATTCCACATTGCTTTCACGATTTGCTCCAAATGTTTGGATTTGACTTTTTCAGACATTTCTACTTGACAACTTTTCAGTTGACTATTTGAGTTTTCATGATTTTGAAATGTGTAAGCCCTACGAACAGGCATCATCAAGCCCTACGAACAGGCACCTGACTTCGAACAGTCTCAATGATTAAGTCCTATGAACAGGCACCCGACTTTGAACAGTAAAAAACTCATGGATTTAAGTGCTTGACCGCCAATAGTCGCTTGACTGTGGTCGGCCGCGCTTCAATTCATAACTCGATCCTTAGCGATCGTCGCGTAGATTTAAGTGCTTGACCGCGCAGGGCCGCACTTGACTTCAAATGACACGATCACGAATGGTCGTCGTTTGAAGTTAAGCGCTTGACCATGAACGGTCGCGCTTCACACCGCCAACAGTCGCACTTTCACCTCAAATGGCCCGACTCCGAATGGTCGTCGTTTGAAGTAAAGCGCTTGACTGTGGACGGTTGCATTTCAGCTCACTTGGCTTGATCCCGACCATCATATAAAGTTGAGTGCTTGACCACGGACGGCCGCGCTACACCTCAAATGGCTCGATCCCAGACGATCGTCATTTGAAGTTAAGCGCTTGACCACGAGCAGCCGCGCTTTACCACTTTATTTCTCAGGGCCGCACTTTACTACGAATGGCTCGACCCCAAATGGTCGCCATTTGAAGTAACGCGCTTGACCATGGACGGTTGAGCTCTATCACTGGACCGCACAGGGCCGCACTTTACCACAAATGGCTCGACCCCGAATGGTCGTCATTTGAAGTAAAGCGCTTGACCATGAACGGTTGTCATTTTGATCGCACAGGGCCGCACTTTACCACGAGTGGCTCGACCCCCGAATGGTCGTCATTCGAAGTAAAGCGCTTGACCATGAATGATCGCATTCCACTACAAATGACCCGATTCCGAACGATCGTCGCATGGATTTAGACGCTTGACCGCGCAGGGTCGCACTTCACCTCAAATGACTCGACCATAAATGGTCGTCACTTGAAGTCAAGCGCTTGACCATGAACGGCCGCGCTTCATCCCAAATAGCTCGATCTCGAACGGTCGTCATTTTGGGGCCATATAAAACGGTCAATTCCTTTACAGGTTATCAAGAGGATATGAACGTCCGGATAGTGGCATTACAAAACACACCTTCCTACCGCAAGGCATGTTTTGGGGGGCAAGTGTTGTCCCGCCTTTTTCAGCAAGGCCGTGATATCAAAAGATCGACCGAGAGAAGCAAGATAGCTCGTCTCAAAGATTGGTCAACTCAACATCTCAACAAAACAAGTTCCGTTGAATGTTTTTTCAACTAAGATCCCCTACGGAGGAGGGGGTCCAGGGGGGTTCCAACCCCCCAAGGTGGGGGTGCGGGGGCAACGCCACCGCGACGGTGTTCGACCTGACTGGTCAGGTCGCAGGGGTCCAGGGGGCAGCGCCCCGGCCAAAACGGTATACGACTTAAAGAATGAAGTGACCTATCTTCTACTCGAGGCCAGCGCCTACAACCTAAGAAGACCTCGCGACCAAAGACATGACCAAGTTAAGCGACCTAGCGGCTCAACCGAGTTAACGAGCTAACAGGAGAAGCGGCTCAACAACCTAAGGCTAAACGAGTTAGCAACTCACCAGAAGGTCCGACCTAACAGAGTCCACGGCTTAAAGGAGTCCACGGCCTAACGACTTAACTATGTGGCACGACCTACGACTTATCTTAGGTCGTCCACACGACCTAACTCCTTAAGTCGTCCACACGACCTAACTCCTTAAGTCGTCCCTAACTCCTTAAGTCGTCCTGCCGACCTAACTCCTTAAGTCGTCCCTGCCGACCTAACTCCTTAAGTCGTCCACACGACCTAACTCCTTAAGTCGTCCCTAACTCCTTAAGTCGTCCAGCCGACCTAACTCCTTAAGTCGTCCCAGCCGACCTAACTCCTTAAGTCATCCCTGCCGACCTAACTCCTTAAGTCGTCCTGCCGACCTAACTCCTTAAGTCGTCCCAGCCGACCTAACTCCTTAAGTCTTCCCTGCCGACCTAACTCCTTAAGTCGTCCCTGCCGACCTAACTCCTTAAGTCGTCCCTGTTGACCTAACTCCGATTTCACCTATAAATACTCCATCAACTCCACATTCGAGGGGGACTTTTTCTGGATTTCAAGGCGCCTACACTCTGCTGATTTCTGGACTCTTCGAGCACCTCAACCATCAAAGATTCTTCATCAAGAGATCTACTTCATCCAAGAGAGATTCGAAGAGAAATTCACCATCAACGTTCTAACTTCTTTCTCCGTTCATGTTGTAATTGTAAGATCGTGTTGTAAAGGTGTTGCAATCGAGAGATCATGCTGTAAAAGTGTTGTTATCTTGTAAAAGTGTGTACAAAGAAGATAATAAAGAATGTAAAGTGGATGTAGGCTTACTAGAAGCCGAACCATTATAAAAATCTCTGTCTCTTTTACTTTTCTAGGACTTTTCTTTTTACTTGGTTTCCCGTATAAACGGGTGGTGCTTTCACTTCATCACGAGATACACCGGGTGTTAGCGTTAAAGCTATTTTTACCGTTAACAATTACGGATCCAATAGAACTGGTTTCGTCGAATTCCGAGACTGTGCCTCGAAAGGCTATTTTTAAATATCGATTTAAACAATATAATTTAAAAACTGATTAAATCGTTTTCAAATTCAATTCTGAAGCTTCCATAGATTTTCTAAGCCTTTGAATTATTTTAAATCAGCTTATAACTGAAGATTCCAATTTTTACCCAATCTCAATAAATTAAATTTAATAGTTAAATTGCCAAATTCATAGTTAAAATTGAAACTCAAGCTCAAATTAACAATTCAGATATTTGAAATCAATTGAATATTTCAATTTCAAACATTGAAAATTCTGGGTCATCACATCCTTCCCACCTTAAAAGAATTTCGTCCCGAAATTACTAGTTAAGAAGAATGGACCTTAACCCGTTTGCTATCTTTCCAAAACTAAACAGTTTTATCAACTTGCCCGAAACAAATCTTTTTATCAAAGATCCATTATTACTTTAACTAACTTTCCAAACACTTTCATAGTTTTCAAACAACATTGTTTCTTTGACAATTAAAATTTAAATTTAAATTCAAACTTCAAATTTTCAAAGTTTTTTCAAAAGCTTTTTTTAACTCCCTCAATTTTTGAAAATTTCGCCAGCGTCTTCTTTGCGCGGCTAGCTTGGTACGACTACAAAAATGGCACCACGGCCTCCAGATTTCAAAAAGAAAAGAAAAAGCCAAGCGGCTGGGCAAGAAAATCATCAAACTTCATACTGAAATTCAAATACATACCTTTTCGTCGAGCAATTAAATTTTATCTTCGAAATCAAAATCCCAATTCCTTTTCCTTTAATATACCTGTATATCCTGCTAGCAATAATATCCATTTACAACATTCAAATTTATTTTGCACATTCCTTTACAAAATTTTCAATACATACTTCTTATACCATTTTTACTTTAGTATTGAAGTTATATATTTATTTTCATTCTATCTTGCATTTTCACTTTCATTTGAATTCAACTTACAATTTCAATTTTATTTTGGATTCAGCTTAACTTCTGAATATTGAAATTTTCAATTACCTTTCATTCACAATTGATTCATGTCACTATTTTAAATCAGTTTCATTTACTAATTCAGTACAAATTCCAATTCATTTTATTTCAAACCATTTTTATTTCCACCTTTATTAACTTTAGTTCACTTCGAACAAAATTTAATAACTTCATTTTATTTCACACAATTCAAATTGGTTTTCGATATTCAGTTTTCAATTCCAGTTTTTATTCTTTTATTCATTCCCAAACACAATTCAATTCACTATTTTGGTTTATAACCACCTATATTTAAACTAGATTTCAAATTCCGTATGAATTCAATTTACCCTTTTATTTATAATTATTGAATTCATTTCAAACCATGTCTATTAGGTCTTTTTTTCAATTAGTTTCGCTTACTATTTTTTTTTTCAATACTCTGCTTTACAAATCAAATTCAATTCCAATTCTATTCTATTTGCTTACAAATTCGAAATGAATTTTGATGTTCAATTTCACTTTCATTTAATTGCAATTGAAAATTATTTACTCATTCACAATTTATTTTCCACCTTAATAAATTTTATTCTGATCCTGTAGTCTATAAGATTTCTGAAATTCACATTTATTCAAATTAACTCAAATCTTAAATTTCAATTTCATTTTGAATCCACATCATCATTTATTTGACTTAAATTTTCAAACTTAATTCTTTTATCAAATTTTCATTTTTAATTCCATTTGATTTAAATTTTTCCTTCCAACTTATTTTGTTTCCATATTTAACTTTTCTCTAACTTTTCTTTAAGTTAGATTTTTATTTTAACAACCTCAAACTTTATAAGTTATCAAACTTAATGATATTCCATAAATATTTAATATAACATTTCAGAGTCTTTTCAACCTTTCAAAATTCATTTTTGAAATCAATTCATCTTATCTTTTGAATTCAAAAATCTAAACCAGTTTTGCAAACAACTTTCATTTAAAACAATTTGGCGGCAATCCATCTTTTGGAAACCCGAAAATGAACACCGATGATGTCGCGATCATCATCAGAATTATTTTCCAGCGACCGAAAAGAGTTTAGAGCTTTTATCCCTTCAAAACATTTTTCCATGCCCTTGAAAATCATTTTCAAATCAAATGGAGTTAATTTCCAAGATTCTAAATTCTTTCAAAAACATTTCCAAAAACTTCTCTGGAATTCCATATAAAATTATAAATCATATTTACAATTTAAATTCTCAAATGTCATTTGTATATGGATTTTATTTTTAAACTTTTGATTATGATTCCAATTTCTTATTCAATAATCAACGATAATAGTTTAATATTATCACTTCCTAACAAACAAACAACCATATACTATATAATTTATAGAAAATTAATCTTTTTATATACAAAATAGTTTTGGGTAAAATTATTTCACTTACCCGATTTTAAAATAATATCGTGTCGAATTGTCCTGTACGAGTGTTTAGAGATCCATATCGATAGAGTTGTACGGACTATATCGACCAGAATCCATATAACACTCGACAAACCAATCATCACAATATAAAACTATTTTTTATATTCACTAACAAATAAGCGCTCATATCTATTATTACTCTCAAACTCATTCTAGAGTACCACTGACTCTATCTCTAATGAGTAACACCCAACAGAGCCAAGGTTGTCGCTTAACCAAATGCACTGATACCAAATTTGTAACGACCCGATTTTACGACGCTCGAAAGTCGACATTTATACGTCCACTATATCAAATGTCGCACAGTTGAATGCCGGAAAACCGAACCGTTAGGGTTAAAGTAGAAGAAGATAGAAGAAGAACAGAAACAATAACAGAATCTCACATTTCGCGGTGGAACAATATATAATAGATAAATGAATAATCTTTAAAACAAAGAATCATCACTATTAATACAATACAACATCAGAGTTTACAACGACATCATACATCACTGACAGTTATTATAACTTGAATATATAAAAACTGATTTGCCCTAACCATATGCAACGGACACTACATAGTAAAGAGATACATCTCACCATCCAGCTTCAACTCCTGATCTCCACAGCAACTCTTTTCTGACTTCGCTCCCGAATAACTAATATCCTGACTCTAGGCTGCCCGTATGGAAAAATTTTGGGCACCTAGAGTTTAGAAAGGGAACAATAAACTCCAGGTCAGTCATAGGACTGGTGTGAGATCTTAAAAACAGTCATACTTTCACCAAAGGAAAACAAAAGATTTTAAAAGAAAGCCGCAATGCTTTTTAGAAAATGAAACTACCATAAGGCCTCCCGCCACACACAATGCAAACACAGAATTGGAGAAGATTTCTCCTTATGATAGTCAAACATGCTTGATACGCAAAATACTTTAATATTATTATTATTAGTGCATAGTGTGAAAAAACATTTCGAAAGTATAATATTAATCTTAGCCAGCATAGACATTCCGAACTATGCCTACTATAGCTACCATCTAAATAGTGGGGCGCCACCATAAGTAGATGGCAGGTTATACAACTAAAACCGTACTGGGTTCGTACTAGGAATTGGATTACCAACAAATGGTCAGGCCAAGGAACTTCCCATTGCCACATGGGTATGCCTCTGGATGGATGCCCCGAGAACCTAGCCGGATCTCTGCCAACACAAGGCCGGGTTACCTCTGCAAAAATAGGTAACTACTACATGAGTATGCCATCCCCAGGTTATAAACAACCTTTATCCGAGGATCCTCAACAATAACAATCACAAATTAATATATATATTTGCGATAATCACATAAGTTAAGTATTTGGGCTCAATACCATGATACCACTTCTATCCAGAAGGAAATGTACATACCCTAAGGGGCACTACCCCCTATAACCTTGCCGCATCCTTCCTTTTTTGACCATTTCGGGGTGTGAGGTTCGACGAATTCTCGTTCACAAAGCTACGCTTTTCACAAAAGCCATGCTTCGATCAACAAATTATCAGCAACACTTCGTATGCCACATTACCAAATTGGGAGTGTATCACTAGTAACCATCAACTACATAACCTCTGAGCTCGTACGTCTCAGAGAAGGGTGTTAAGCTAAGAGAATAAATTCTTCGCCACCAACAGAAATGTATTTGATAGAAACCAGCTTTACATCTCAAAGTGTAACGTCAGACACACATCCATACAAGTCTGTTCCGGGATCGAACGGAACCGAAGGCACTTCAAAAGAATCCCTTGCAATCCGGATATTCACTAATCACGTTCGTAATCCCCATCACAAAGGGTGATAAAATCTCTATAGCAGAGCAAACCGGTGCAGAGACATTTGACAGGTAATCCTCTCACTTTCGAAAATACCCAGTCTTCAACACCATCTTCAAATGCAATCCCATTTCGTCGTATCGTTTTTCGGAATGGGTTTTATGGCACAAGGTCCTCTCCCTGCTAATCCGAATAACGAGCGCTTATTTTAAAAATAAGCGTTCATTCAGATTCAAACAAATCACAACAATTTCAATTTCATCTTTTAAATAAAGATCCATCACAATCACAAAGGTTCGATGTGGGTTTCAAATATCTATTTGGAATTCGACTCCCGATCGCATCGAAATTAAAATGCCATTTAGAAAGGCTAATATTGATAGTCGGTTATTTAACTATCAATCAACAATCACATCAGTCACTGGATTCCAAATAAATTTTTCCCCTAAATATTATTACTTTCAAAATATCTTCGCAAGATAAAATTTTACTTTTCAATATTTTGAAAATAAATTCAAATCAAATTTTTTTCACACTTCAATCCTTTGAAAATAAATTTCAAATCAATATTTCCTTACGCGGAAAACATTTTCAATATTTATTCATTTCCACTGAAAATCTGCCGAGTTCAAATATTTAAAATAATATAAAATACTTATTCAAAATATAGTTGGAAACGGTTAAAATAAACTATTTTAGAATATTTGCTTAAATATTAGTTATGAAAAATATTATACTAATATTTCATATAAAAATTCAAGTCCAAAACTTTTTTTTTAAATTAGTAGATAGAGTATAAATATTTAAATAACTATTTTCTAAATCAAATATCAATTTAAATCTTTAAAATAATTCCTTATATAACTAATTAAATAAATTTTTACTTCAAACAATTTCCAAATTAATTTCTCCAACCATATTATTTTAAAACCAAATCCAAAACTTTTAAATTTTATTCAAAAGCCATTTTAAAAATATACTCGGCTTTCCAAGGAAGAATTCTTTTCCCATTACAAAATGGTCCATTCAAAGAAATTAATAAATCTTCTTGATTTATTTTAATTTACATTCCAATTTGTAAATTTCTTTCCACGCTTTAAAAATAAACCAATATTTATTTTTAAAACAATTTCCCTATTCTTTACAAATTCCCGTTGTGAATTTACATTTCCAAATATCAACTGATATACGAATTTTAATTCGATTCCCCAATATCATCTTCAAACCCAATCAAATCCCAAATTGATTTCCAGTTTATTTCAAACACAAAATCAAATTCCAATTTGATTTCCCAAATTAATTTTCCAATACAAATCAATTTCAAATTGATTTTCCAAGTTATTTCCAAAACACCTAACCAAATTTCCAAATCGATTCCTAAGATTTATTTTAACTCCAAATCAATTCCCAAAATTTAATTTCTAAATTCATTTCCTTTTGAAATAAATTCTTTTATCTCTTTCAAATATTTAAAATCAGTATCTTAAGTAAATTCTTCAACTATTAAACAACATTCTCGAAATTCCTTTCTTAAAATATTTTCCCATATTTTTAGAATTTATTCAATAAGTTTTCAAAAATAAAACTTTATCTATTTAAATTTCCTTCTTTTGAAATTCACCCGATTCCTTTGAGTGAATTTATTATAAATTTTCTACCTAAATTTCAAAATCAAAATTTTCATTTATTTTTGGTATCCTACGATACCAAAAATATATTCGGCTAAATTAAGCCTCCAACGGTTTCCATCACAAATAGTCACACGAATTAAAGTAATCAACACACAACATACAAAACAAATTAATTATTTGAGGAATCCAGTTGAATCCCTCCAACCTGTTTCCCTGCATCCACAGACGTTAGCACAACAATTAAATACCCATTCCACTTCAAGGTGGAATATCGCGGTATATGGGATTTATAAAGTATTATCCGCTATTATGCGGCGCAATAGGGTCTCATCCGCTATATAATGCGGGAAATCAATAACTCCAAATACATATATAATACCAATTCCACTTCGAGGTGGAATATCGCGGTATATGGGTTTAATATAATAACCTTCGCTATTATGCGGCGCATAGGGTCTAAACTAGTATAACTAATAATAAATTAATTATTCAAGCGCACAATCAATCAATTTTAAATTTAACTATAAAAATTAAATCAGCGATTGAGTGAGAAGATCTCACCTCTAATAATGCATGTAATCCATTTCCCTTCCGGACTAGCTTCTTCATGATTTTGACCTTGTATACACATTTATACAATTCATTAATATTCGAAATAATCGAACAATTAAATTCCATTTGATAATTTTAATCCAAATAATAATTTAATTTTAAACTAATTTCTTTTTAGCAATATTTCCTTTTCTTTTTCTTTGAAACACTCACTTATAAAATTTTATTTATATATATTCAAAAATCTAATTTTTATGTAAAACCCTTCAACATCTAAAATTCCTATTTGTCTTTTCCCACATCTTTTCTATACACATAAATTTTCCTGTTTACTTATATTAATTTAAACTGGCAGGTGTACATATATTTTTTTATTTATACTTTACCTTTATTGTTCATATATATATACACGTATAAAATATATTTATGTTTATATTTTCTTCTCTGTAATAAATAAAATAGGATTTGCTTTACTGTAAATTTTTTAATATATATATATATATATATCTGTAAAATAAAACAAATTTGGGTTTAAAATAAATATACCTTATAGGAACGAACCGAGCCTCAACTCGGCGACCTCGTCACATGCTTCCAGGTCGCCGCCACACGTGATGACACTACCACCACCGACGCTCGATGCTTGAACCAGTTATACAAAGGTTGACCCATGCCGGCCGCTCCTCCGTGCGCGCGCTAACCACTGCCCAAATCGAATGAATCGAAGTCGCCGCGAAACCCAAGAAATGTCGCACCCCAAAACAATGTTAACGGCCAGGCCTTGCTCTTCAATAAATTCAGACGACACCGTGCTCAAGATCAATTTCGTTTTCAATCCCCAATCGCAGCCATATGCCACTGCTCCCCCAACCTCTTGCCGCGCTCGATCGACATCCTCCTGTCGATGAAAATTCGAACAAATGCCGAAGCTTCTCCAGGTTAACGCGGCTCTGAACGTCGCCGCACTATCCCATTCGAGCTTGAACTCAAAATTCTCGCGTTCCTGAAACCACTCGCTCGTGAGATTCCCCCAATCTCCGATCGAACAATCGATTTGATCTCGACCTTGTTTTTTATTATTGTTCTGCCTTTTTTTCTTTTTGAATTCGTTTTTTTCTTTGCACGAGAGATGGGGGGTTCGAACAAGTTTTTTTTATATAAAAAAAACAAAGACGCATGAGAAACACTTGTATGAAATGTTGAAAAACAAGGGACACGTGCCTGAGATTCCTCAACGTGTCTGGCTACAGCGTTCGATGAAAACTATATTATTTATATTAAATTTTAATTCAAATTCAAATCGTCTAGCAATTGCGACTCAAAATTCCGAATTCCAATCGAGGCGTGCCGCCAGGCATTCATAACGTTATACACCTTTTCCGGACGCAATGGAAAAGGTTTCGAGGCCAAATTCGATCGTATGGAGAAGATAGCTTTTCGAACCAGTTATTAAATTAAATTTCGATTAAATTTCAGCGTGTTTCCTTATCGTACGGCCAAACGATCACTCCAAACTTTACGAAAATTGAAATTCGATAATAATACAATATTACGGATCCAATGGAATTGATTTCGTCGAATTCCGAGACTGTGCTTCAAAAGGCTATTTTTAAATATCGATTTAAACAATATAATTTCAAAACTGATTAAATCGTTTTCAAATTCAATTCTGAAGCTTCCATAGATTTTCTAAGCCTTTGAATTATTTTAAATCAGCTTATAACTGAAGATTCTAATTTTTACCCAATCTCAATAAATTAAATTTAATAGTTAAATTCCCAAATTCATAGTTAAAATTGAAACTCAAGCTCAAATTAACAATTCAGATATTTGAAATCAATTGAATATTTCAATTTCAAACGTTGAAAATTCTGGGTCGTCACAAAAAGCTTATCTAAAAGGTGTTAGTTTAAAGGAAAATTTTAAACCAAGTTTTTCAAAGGATTAACAAGTTTAAAAACGAGTTTCCAAAGTTTTAAATGTTTTTCAAATTGTGGTAATTAGGTAATTATATAATGGGTTAATCCTATATGTTTTTCAACGGTAAATTAAATGATGAAATTTAATAGAGTATTAATTATTTAATGTTTTAGGGATGGCTAATTGATTAAAGTGTCAATTAAGGATATAATTAATTAACTTAATCACCAGATAATTAACAAAGTTTAAGTAATTTGTGTATTCGATTTTAAGGATTGATTTTTTAATGTGATTAATTAATTAAAGTAATTAATTTAAAGTTGATTAATTGAAGATTAATCACTTAATGAAATTGATTAATGATTATGAAAGTGGTTAAAGAATAATTGCTTAATGTCATTTATTAAGGAAGGAAATAAATGGGAGATTTCTAAATGTGATTTATTTAATGATAATTACTTAGTGAAAGTAATTGAGGATTAATTATTTAATGTAATTAGAAAGTATGGTTTAATCAAGGAAATTAATTAAAGGGTTAGTTAATTAATGTATGTGATTAATTAAAGGATAATTAATCAATGTAAGTAATTATAAGATAATTAATTAGAGTAATTATAGGATAATTAACTAGAGTAATTAATTTATGATCAAGGCAATAAATTTTTGTTAGTTAATTTATGAGAGTAATGAAAGTTAATTAATGTGAATGGTTAATTAATTTAAGGTTAATCAATTAACGTAATTAAGATGATGATTAAGAATAATTAATTTATTGATCAAGTAAGCAGGATTTAAAAGGTGATTGAAGTAATTAATCTAAGTTAAATAAAATAACAAGAAATGGTGAGACTAATTAATCTAGCTTATGAATAATTGAATGATATTGTGCGCCTTGGATTACTTGATGTCTTTGATAAGTGATGCTAGGAGATATGGTATGATGGGACTGAACTGAGATAATATGATTTGTCTATCTGTGATAAATGGCTATGTAAATATGTAATTCTGGATATATATATGGAAATGTTTAAAACTTAAACTGGTTGGTTTTTAAGATGATATTGGATTCGAAGAGACCGGGGCCGGTTACCGGTAAGTACCCAAAACAACATCGATTTGTAATATGCAATAATTCTTTATGGATTTGATTTTCGAATAAATATGCTGGAATGAAATAAATGATGTAAACTTGGTCATTTAATCTGAGTAGTAATGCTTAGATATGATTGTAAGATGTGATTTTGATTTTGGTTAGTTAAGAACTCGTAATAATGTATAAGTTACCAGGGTTGTAAAAAGTTTTATGCTTTAGTATTGCTTGTTAGATGGATTTACTCATGCTGGTTTCCAGTCTGACCCGGGTGTTACTTTGATGTAATGTTCGGGTCAGACCGTGTATTACAGCTTTTCAAGTAAGGACATTCTTGAGCCCAGGAGATGAGCTGAGATTAGCTGGATGGCAGGAACGTGTGGAGTGTATTCTGCTGTGATATATTGTAATTTAGTTGGGACATGTCGATTTTAACTGTCCAGGGTTTTGTGTAAATGTTATAACTCTAATGTATTGATATAAGTTAACTGATACAATTTTCCTTTGTATAACAGCTATTTTATTTGATATTATATTTTGATCCGCTGCGAATGTGAGAATCTGTGTTTTGGTGTTTCTGTTTCTTCTTCTTCTATCTCTTTTCTTCTTTTCCCTAACTATTTGAAATTTTCGCGGTCGAAAATTTTGGGTCGTTACACATAGTCTCATCCTCCTTTAAATCACAGTTTCAAACACTTTAAATCAATTCTCAAATCGATTTCCAAACTTTACTCCATTTAAAAATAAATTCCTTTACTTAGTTTTATTTCTAGGCCCATTACTTTCACATTCACTTCTTAATTTATGATTTGAAATCTTATTTTAAATTGAAATACCCACTTTATACTTCATTCAAAATTTCCCTTTTTTATTTCTTCCAAACATTTTAAATCTTTAAACTTTCAAACATAAAATCCTTTAATTTTTAGACAATATCACTAAATCTCCAAAACTCTTTTATTTCCATTTATTTAAACTTTTTATTTCCGTTTCCATACTCAGAATTTATTTAATAGAATTTAAAAATCAAACTTTTATATTTTTCCAAATTCATTCCTTAATTTACCCAAATTTACTATAATTATTTTACTTAAAAATTTCCCTTTTATTTTCCTTTAAAAACCAAACTTATATATTTCATTCTCTTAAATACCAATATATATTCAACTAAGCCATAACATTCATAATTTCAATTCCAAATAAAATCAATCACAGATAATCAATCCGTCATATCATAGATTATAAAAATTCATTGATTTAAGGAATCCAATTGGATCCCTCCAACCTGTTTTCCTGCATCCATAGAGGTTATCACAATATACCCACTTCGAGGGGGATATCGTGGTATAAAGGGTCATCCGCTATTACGCAGGCCGCACAGGGTCTTATCCGCTATATAATGTGGGAAATCAATCACTCCAATATATATACTATTATATATAATATCACATCCATACAATTCAAACAATCAACCAATAATTTAAATTTAACTGTTTAAATTTAAAAGGTAATCCAAATGAGTGAAATTAACTCACCTTTGATTTTAGGCAACCCAAACTAAACCACCTTGTTTTCTTCATGATTCTTCATGATTTAGATCTTGAATAAACATTATATGGTTTATTTATCATTTGAAATAATCAAACAATCAATTACCATTTAGTTTAATTAACCAATAATTTAATTTAATAAATCTTTCTTTTAATAATTGCTTAGTAGCTAAAATAATTAAATAAGTTAATTTAACAAATAAGTGTCCATTATTTCAAAATTAACTAGCAAATGAAAATTGGTATATATGTATATTATTTCAAATAACCAATATACATTCTCAAAATCTAATCTTTATAAACTCCTTCAACCCTTAAAAATTCTTATTTTTTTTTCAAAGCCTTATCCATATATATATATATATATATTAAATTTTGTATGTGCATATATATATATATATATATTTTTTAATTAAAGACAGAGTTAATTTATATCTTACTGTGAATATTTTTTTCTTCTGTAAATAACAACAGTAATTACTCTACTTTATATTTATATGTGTATAAAATAGAATAGAATCTGCTAAAATTATAAACTAAAAAGAAGGAGATAATATGCCTACGGCCTGCTACCAACTCGATCAACTCAATCACCAACCTCTGCGTACACGGCCTCAAATTCCACGAGCTCATAACCCAAATTGCTACAGCCTTTCTTGCACTTGTTCCACCATCATAACCCAAATTCGAGCTCGAGCCCATGATCCCCAAAATCCAAAACGCAAAACCCTAGCCCTAACTGAAATTCCCTGACCATAATCTACAAATTCGATCGCCTCCTCTCCAAGTTGACATGCTCGAGCACGAGACCAAACGAGCTCTACCTATTATCAAACATGACCTCCCTTGCTTGCTCGACTTCGATCGAGAAAGAACTGGAACGAGAATGTGATTTGGACTCCTCGATTTCGCTTTCCAATTGATATCAATATACATTTTTTCTGTTGATTCCTTTTCGGCCATTTTTTATTTCGAAGCTATTGTGTTTCATTTTAAATTAAAAATGGTTTTCGTTTTTTTGTAAATGAATTCAACTTACTCTAAAATGCTTAGCTATGATTTAAAGGAGAAGGAGATGTGTGTGAAATTAAACAGAAAAAAGGAAACACATGTTCTCAGGGTGGACAAGTGGCAAGGGTAAGTTCTGATGTTTAAATTAATTGAGCAGTCAAATTATATAAAATTTTAAAATTAAATCGTCTCGAAAATGAAACTTAAATTTTCGAATTCCTTTCGAGGCATGTCGCTAGGCATTTATAATGTTAAATCACTCTTCCGAATGCAATGGAAAAGGTTTCAAGGCCTAATTTGATCGTATGGAGAAGATAGCTTTATGGACCGAGTTGTATGTTGAATTTTCGATATAGATTTCAACGCGTTTATATATCGTACGGCTACACGACAACTCCAAACACTACAAAAATTGAAATCCAATAATAATACACTATTACGGATCCAATGAAACTTATTTCGTCGAATTCCGAGACTGTGTTCCGTAAGGCTATTTTTAAATATAGATTTGAACGATATATTTTCAAAACTGAACAAAACACTGTTAAACTCAACTTTAGAAATTCTACTATCTCTAGTATTACCAATATAAATTTTATAAAGCTTAAAATATTTCTAACAAGCTTGAAATTCCAGATTCCCTATTTTACCCAATTTCCAGTTATTAAATTCAATAACTAAATTATCCAATAACCCACGATATTTGAAATTCAAGTTAGAATTTAACTTTTAAATATTTAAAATTAATCAAAATATTCCAATTTCAAATGTCCAAAATTCTGGGTCATCACATATCTTGTGATCATAAAGGATTAGTCAAGTTGAGCTACCTTTATTCACCTGACTTATTGCCTAATAGATTGAGTTCGGTATCCATTGTTATAAACTTTCCAAATGTGTTCGACGAGGTTGCTGGCCTCCCACCTTGAAGAGAGATCGAGTTTAAGATTTATCTTGTCGATAATGCCTAACCGATTTGTTTACTAGTGAGGCATACGGCTCCTAAGGAACATGGTGAGCAGAGCAAGCTGATTGGAGTGCTTTTGGAGAAGGCTTCATTCAAAGGAGCATTTATGTGTAAGGAACAACTGTCATCTTTCCCACTAAGGCGGATGGATCTCTCAGACTTTACATGGATTATAGGGAGCTTAATAAGCCGACGAACAAGAATCATTATCCTCTTTCCTATATAGATGGTCTCTTCGACCAACTAGCAGTAGCCAAGGTATTTTTTGTAGCTCGATTTGGCCATGGGATTTCATCAGTTGCGTGTGGCGAATGATAGCATCGAGAACACTATGCTCAGGACTCCGGATGGGTTATTTGAATGGTTAGTAATGCCAATTGGGCTAACCAGTGCTTCGGTATATTTTGTGGACCTAATGAGTCGAGTATTTCACGAATCATTGAATAAGTTTGTGGTGGTGTCCGTCGACAACATTTTGGTTTATTCGTGAAATAAGGAGGAGCATACTGTTCACTTTGAAGAAGTGCTTCCGACCCTACAATCACATAAGTTGAAGGCAAAGTTCTCCAAGTGCCACTTTTGGAGGGATGAGGTTCATTTTTTAGGACACACCATTTCGAAGGATGGACTTGCATTAGATCCGACGAAAGTGGCAGCAGTACAGGATTGGCAGACCCCTAAGAATGCCACGAACATAAGGAGTTTTCATGGTCTTGCAGACAACTATAGGAATTTCATTATGGACTTTGCTAGGATATCAGCTCTACTTACCCGCCTTACCAAGAAGAACTTAGCTTTTGTTTAGGATGCCAAGTGTGAGGATGCCTTTGGTCGATGGAAGGAAGCTTTGACTACCGCGCCAGTATTGGTATTAAGGGATGGAATCAAGCCTTTCTTAGTTTATAAAGATACTTATGGTACAGGGCTAGGGGTAGTACTGATGCAAGAGGGTAGGGTAGTGTGCTATGCGAGTAGACAGTTGAAAATGTTTGAAAAGAACTACCCGATGCACGATTTTGAGTTAGCAGTTATAGTTTTTATTCTCAAGTCTTGGAGGCACTATCTCTTAGGAGAAAGATTTGAGCATTTCAAGGATCATAATTCTTTGAAGTATCTATTCTCTCAGAAAGACTTGAATTTGAAAAAGCAAAGATGGATGGAGTTTTTGGCCTCTTATGACTTTGAGATTTCCTACACCCCTAGCAAGGTTAATGTAGTGGTAGATGTGTTGAGTCGATGCAAAATGGTTTTAAATCCTTTGTTTTTGGAATAGAAGCATTTGGAGTACATTACTACCTTTGATTTTAGACCTCCATTGGATTTAGCTTCGGGATTATTAGTAGCCCTCGACATCCTATAACGTATCGCTTTTTTGTACTCTTAAGTAGACACACATGCTGACTCAAACCAGGCAGAATGGCGGATTGTTATGGGGTAAATAAGAAAAAGCAGAGAGAAAAAGAATCGTTCAGCGGAACGATAAAATATAATAATCAAATAAACAATTCATGAAGTTGTTTTACAAAATATTCGATTATACTTATACAACACATATCAGAGTTACACACACCAGAGAATAATAAATAACAATGCAACAGAACAATGTGATGTAGTGACTAATATGATAAATAATAGTAACACAGTCTTCGTCTTCGTCCTCCAAAAGTAAGGTCTACAAATCTTGAAATGCTCAGGCTGACCCGAGTGAATTGAAAAGGCAAAACACTCAAGTCAGAACTAAAAGATCTTATGTAAGTTAAATCAACAGAAGTAAATGTCAGTGGAACAGCGTCAGAGATGTTTGCAGGATTTGACATCTCCTATCCAGTGTCTAACGTGAGTGCAGTAACTTAAGAGATGCTCGGGATTCACATCTCCTAAGGATCCGTTAAACTATTTACTATGTAGTAATATTTTGCTATTATAATAATGTGTAATAGTAAAATAAACTTACTTTTAAATAGCATTAAGGGGTTACCCATATAGCCCTTAACACTTAATGGTGCCAATAGTCTATACAGTACCATAATACCTCCTGATCGAGAGGCTATCGGAGGATACTCCATAGGTACGACACAAATCAAACTCGTACAAGGTGCGGTAGGGTTGGTGACATGGCACAACTTGGCAATGACAAGATAGATATACCAATTACGCTTCCGGACCGGTGGTAACGCGTAACAGCTAATACCGCCCACCTCGAGCCACACCCCCAAAATAAAAAAAGGGCCCCAATCAATCACAAAGTAATAGAATGATTTCAAAGGAGAGTGTCCGATAAAAGGTGCTACCTTCTAAGCCCGTCAATCGCTCCTGTTTTAGCCACCTTATGCCAACTCACAGGAGTCAGGTCCACGTATATACCTCAAAGGAACGCCGCCATTATCCTACTTCATTCTGGAATCTCCACCGTGTACACGGTTGTTAAAGTGGTTTTCGGAGTTGGCAAAGAGTATGAAAACTTCCGATCCCATTCTCTTTAACAAACAAACGTTATTATAACACCGTGGTCATTTCAAAATAATTATTTCAAAACCAGAATATAAAATCCATTTCAAAACTATATAATTACGATATCATTTCCATTTCAAAAACAAAATCGATATGATATCGTTGTTATAAAAACTCAAATCAATATATTATCATTTTTATTTCAAATATATCCTTTTTCCAAAATCATAGCACTTTCAAAGTTATACACTTCAAAACCAAACACTTGAAATTATAACACTTTCTAATCATAATACTTTGAAACTCGTAACTTTGAAACATAACTCCTAACACTTAAATGGCTTAAATGTTAAAATACATTACATAATAAATAGCTTCTTCAATTTCACAAATCAATTCCAAAACAACTCGAATTCCAAAATATTATATTTAACCAAATCCCAAATCATAAATTTCAGTACGATTCAGATTCTAATTAAACTATACCAAATTATATCGATTTCAAAACAGATTTAATCCACAGAATAAACCATTTCAAATTCAATATATTTCAATTTTAAGTATTCAACAATTTCAAAACTAAGTTGGTAATTACTATTCAACAATTCAATTTTCTATTATTTAGTTTTGAAATAATTTACATAGTCAATCCATTGTCATTTAAATAAAACTCAATTTACAAATAACTAAATATTTCCTTCAATTTATTTATACTTGAAATATTCATTTAATTCACCTTAAACCAATAATCAAGTTATAAAAGTCATACCTTCTAAAATTTCAAATTTAATAAATTTCACATCAAATTTGTTTGAGTTTAATTCCTAAATAAATTCAGTTTTAATTAAATCTCAAATTTATCTTCCAACCTTATCTCATTTAAATAATTATAAACTCTATATTGAAAAAAAATTAGATACTTAACCATATTATCTTCAATAAAATCAGACTTATTACTAAGCTTATTCTATATTAAAACAAATTATTCATAGCTTAAAATCAAGGATAAAATAACATTAATATAATTTCTAAAATCAATATTTATCTAAAACCATATATTCCTTTACAAACCATAGAAATCATTTCAAAATATTTTTATACATGGACCACGGTGTTTATATATAATTTTCTATCATATGTTCAAGTGATACAGATATTTATCATTTCAATCCGTAATTTAAAATATAAATACGGTTATATATCATTTCAAACCGCAATCCCGAATGAAATAAAAATAATCCATAACAAAATGCAGTTTGTAACAGTATAAAATACAACATTCATTCATCCAATATCAATCATCAAATATTTTTCACAGCCATCATCCAATTCCATCAATAACATGAATATAGAACAGATAATAAATAACAGGTATTTACTGGTAGTTATATTCAATAATAAATTTAAATGACTAATTTATCCAAATAAATTCGAACAAACTGAGATGATGATTCAAAATATGTCAAACAGTCATAAATAAATTTCTATTCACATCATAAGTCAATTCAACAAACATAATAAATGTTAGAAGTTATGAGTGGGTTAAAACACTCACCTTTCGAATTTAAGTTGATTTAAATCCAATTTAAACCCAAAATTTGAACAGTCTCAGAATTCATCCATACCGGTGTCAAAAAGTCCAAAATTCCAATATGAACCTAGTGGAGAAAATCGTGTGCGAAAAGGACCTCGTATGAGAAAGTTATACGCATTAGAACATTCAGATTGGAAATTAAATAAAAAATAACTAAGTAAACCTTACCACTCAGCTAGCCACGTCATCACCATCCTTCTTAGGCTCTAACCCTAGGCTGCCTCCAGAACATGCACGCACGAAGAACGTCGCCTGCCACTATCCGTGCCACGCGCTTCCAACGACCACGCCAGATGACAACGCTGGCCTAGCTCCTGACCACGACGAACCACCTCGTCGTCGATCGCGACCCCAAATAGCCGCCACCGTTCTTAAACTCTAGGTGAAATTTAGCCGATGATCCGAGCACCCAACGACCAAACGAAATGCAGCGATGGGTTGCACTCGCCAATCTCTACGCAACGGTAACCCCGATTCGACAATCCGATGAAGTTGATCAACGCGCGATGAACGACCATAGATAATTCATCGATTTCCGGCCACACCAAAATCCAGACTGAAAAACGAATCATATAATTGACTTGCGCTCGTCGAGAGCTTTAAATCCATATATAATTTGATATATATTGAGGAATTTGAATTTTGAAGTAGAAATTTTTGATTTGCAATTGACTGTGAAATTTAGAGTTTCTCTACCATTGAGAAAGAGGAGCAAATGGTATTGTACGTACAAAAAAATTAACATAAGAAATAGACTAGTGCTTATTACGAGGTATATATATGCAAAGCTGAAATTAGAATGGGCCGGATTGATTTGGATCGAAAGTTGAACGATAAATGGCTCGAAAAGCCCGTTCTGACTTCGGAACAAAAATCCGTCAACCTATATATCGAAATAGACGTTTTTGAGTATTTTAAAATCAATGGAATAAGTTTTAAGTCCAAATTCCATCGTATGAAGAAGTTATGCTAAAATCAAATTATTTCAAATTGATTTCAATTTCATTGATTTCTAGGCGTTTCGAGCCCCTACGATCAAATGACAAGTCCGATCACTACGAAACTTGAAATCCTACAATAATTCTCCGTTACAGATCCGATGAAATTGGTTTCATCCTAATCCAAGTCAATGGCCAAAATGGCTATTTTTCAGTTAATTAATTAAATTAATATTAAATTAAATTAAATCGCTTTTTCAATTCAAGTTTAAAAATTCACAGATTCCATCATTTTTGATTTTTTAAACAATTACAACAATTTAAAAAACTTAGATGTCAATTTCAAGTTAACAAATTTACCAGTTACAGTGTTTGAGTTTAATTTCAATGAATTCAGATATTATAAATTAAATTTTCAATAATTACATTTAATTTTACTTGCATCAGATTATCCAATCTATTATTATTAAATGGAGAAAATTAACATTGGTTCATGATCTATTACATTAATACTCTCAGATTTCATCTTAATTTCTATTAACGTAATATTTAAATATTAAATTGCATCTAATTTCAATTAATCCAATTTATTAAATTTAAATTAATAAATCTTGATTCCTGTTCTTTTTATTCAGTCAATTATTATTTTATGGGTAAATTTAACATTGCTCTATATCCAACCCTAATGTTTTCCTATCATCAACTAAATTCCCGTTCAATTGCAATGGACTAATTCAATGGATTAAATAAATGGGTAACCAATTAATAATTATCACTATTTGCTTAATTTAATCCCATTCATACTTTATCATCAACCAACAATTATTACAATCAATTATCTAATATTGATTTTTCCAAATTATAGCTTATTACGTATTATTTCGTCAGTTAATATAACTTTGAATTTTATTTTCCAATTTACTATTTACAACCAATTACGACCTTACAATTGTTTCAATTAATTGGGTTTGCACTAAATTAGTTATTTATTAACTTGCATTAACATTATTACCTTTATTTTAGTGATTTCATTATCAAATTACATATTTTTATTCTTTTTCCGTATTATATTACCAAAACTTATTAAATTAACAAAATTTAATTATCGAAAATTATGGGTCGTTACACCCTCCCTCACTCAAAACTTTTCGTCCCCGAAAAGGAAAAAGAAGGGAAAAGAAGAAATTAAATAGTCAATATATCTTATTCAAAACATTAAATTTATAAACAATGAATTTACAAAATAAAATAATTTAAACAAATTATATATAAATTTATAAACAATTAAATCTTTTATTTTCAAAGTTAATAAAAGTTCGGAAAACATTTCATAAAAAATTTTAAGTCCAAAATTTACGGAAAATTTCGGCTGAGTCTCCTTTGTACGGAGGGGCTCGGGAGAAATTATAATATCAAATATAACAATATATAACATATATTTTCCAAAATAATATATTCCAACATGAGAAATTAATATAATAACGGAATAAAACCGAAATCCGAGAACGTACCTTTTTTCGGGCAAACAACGCTTAATTATGAAACCAAAAGCAGTAGCAATTGCTACCATAACTTGTAATTCAGTTATATATTCTAAAAAGGGTTAATAATTATATAAAATGAAATAGTTAAGGTTGTTTTAACCACTAACAAACAAACTAGTATAGATAACAATCACTTGCAACTAATATACAATCATCATAAAAAAATCACACGATCAATTATCCATCCATATCAGCCAAAACAAATAATTAGTTCAGGCTTAGACACTTTTAAATTGCATAAAATGACAAAATAAACTATTAAATGTACCATTTACTCAACAGCCTTAATGAAACTGAATAGATTATTCATACATCCAAACAATTTTAAGTTATCTTTGCCCAAACAACCATAAACCAAACAAACAACAATTTCAAACTATAGATCAAGTTCATTCCTATTAATTTCATTTCATAGCATTTATTTTTAAACTCCTTTTCATTTATATAATGATTCATCCTTTAATTTTCATTTAGTTCTTACAAACTTTTATTTCCATTCACTCGTTCAGTGTTTATTTCATTTATTTTCATTTATTACTTACAATCACTCATTTATTCAGGTCTTGTCAGTTTCTTTTTATTGCATTATATTTATTCATTCATTATTGCATAACTTCATTTATTCACATTCATTTATTTAAAGTATTTATGTTCAATTCAATTTCTTAGCATATCAATTCATCTACTTAAGTTTTTAATTACTTTCTATCACAACTTATTATAGTAATATTTCAGTTATAATATATGTTTATAGCAACTACAACATCAAATTCTTATTTGTTAAGGAATTTCATTGAATACTTTTTATTACTTCAAGTTTACTAGTATAATATCCTATTAAATTTATATATATATATATATATATATATATATGCTTTTTAAGGATGTAATTGAAAGTTACACAAGTTTATTTTATCTCTTTTAAATAAACTTAATGTTCAATAACAATATCCCTTGTCTTATAGGTTACAAATTTCAAATTTCCTTTAATTCCATTTATATTTATCATTAAATCTCTTATTTTCGTTTAGAGGTTCCAATTATTAATTAGTTACATTCCATTTCGCTACAATAACTGAAATTATTGATTAATGGAAATTTAAGAACTAAATACCGGGTTAAATTTCAAATTATTTTAAAATAGTAGATAGATGTATACACTTACGTTATATATATCCAATTATATTTAAAACAATTTGAAACATTTGTTTATCAAAATAAATCTGTAGTAAAACTACTACAGTGGCCTGCCCACTTCGAAACTCGAAAATGAATATTGATGATGCATGCATTCATCACGGAAATTATTTTCCAACGACCGAGAGGGGAGTACAGAACTTATTTCTTTCCAAAGTTTCTTTAAAGCAATTCTTTCAAATTATATTGAAATACATATATCAAAATATACTTATAAACAATATTATTATATTCGAAAATCCTTTGAAAGAAATTTTCAAAATCCCGGAAATTAAGTTCTAAAATTTCCAATTTTCATTTATTATATTTTAGATCTTATCTCCAACCAATATTTATAAATTTCACTACCTAACAACCAATATATTACAAATAAATATATGTCATTTATAAAAAAATATTTTGTATATAGAAAATATAACATGCAAAATTATTTCATTCACCTTTATTCAAAACTAATATTGTGTCGGTCTGTCCTATTAAGTGTTTAGAAATCCCTATTGATGTCATAGCGTCCTATGCACCAACCAGAATTTTTTAGTACAAAACGGAACAAATTAACACAATATCAAAACCTTTTTATAACACTAACAAATACGCTCTCTCATACATATACACTCAGCGACTCATCATAGGGTATTACTACCCTATTAATAAAGAGCCACACCCCACAAAGCAAAGGTTTATCGCTAAACCAACGCTCTGATAACAAATGTAACGTACCGCCTTTTTTTACGCTTATGCAGACACACATGACGACTCAAACCATACAAAATGGCGGATTGTTACGGGATAAATAAGAAAAAGCAGAGAAAGAAAAAAATAGAATCTTGCAGCAGAAAGATAAAATATAATAATCAAATAAACAGTTCATGAAGCTATTTTACAAAATATTCGATTATACTTATACAATACATATCAGAGTTACACATACCAAAGAATAATAAATAACAATGCAGCGGAACAATGTGATGTAGTGACTAATAAGATAAATAATAGTAATACAATCTTCGTCTTCGTCCTCCAGAAGTAAGGCCTTCAAATCCTGAAATTCTCAGGCTGACCCGAGCGAATTTAAAAGACGAAACACTCGAGTCAGAACTAAAAGATCTTATGGGAGTTAAATCAACAGAATTAAATTTGAGTGGAACGATGTCAGAGATGTTGATGGGATTTGACATCTCTTATCCAGTGTCTAACGTGATTGCGGTAACTTAAGAGATGCTCGGGATTCATATCTCCTAAGGACCCGTTAAACTATTTACTATGTAGCAATATTTCACTATTATAATAATGTCTAATAGTAAAATAAACTTACTTTTAAATAGCGTTAAGGGTTTACCCTTATAGCCCTTAACAGGTAATAGTTCCAATAGTCTATTCAGTATCGTAATACCTCCTGATCGGGACACTACCAGAGGATACTCTATAGGTACAACACAAATCAAACTCGTACAAGGCGCGCTAGGTTAGGTGACACGGCACAATTAGACATTGCCAAGGTGGATACAACAATTACGCTTCCGGATCGGTGGTAACGCGTAGCAGCTACTACCGCCCACCTCGAGCCTCACCCCCAAAATCAAAAAGGGCCCTAATCAATCACAAAGTAATAGAATGGTATCGAAGTAGTGTGTCCGATAAAAGGTGCTACCTTCTTAGCCCGTCAATCGCTCCTGCTTTAGCCACCTTATGCCAACCCATGGGATTCGGGTCCACGTATATACCTCAAAAGAACGCCGCCACCATCCTACATCGTTCGGGAATCTCCACTGCATACACGGTTGTTAAAGTGGTTTTCGAAGTTGGCAGATAGTATGACAACTTCAAATCCCGGTTTCTTTAACAACCAAACGTTATTATAACACCGCGGTCATTTCAAAATAATTACTTCAAAACCAGAATATAATATCCATTTCAAAACCATATAATTACGATATTATTTCCATTTCAATAACCAAATCAATATGATATCATTGTTATAAAAACCCAAATCCATATAATATCATTTTTATTTCAAAATATATCCATTTCCAAAAATCATAGCACTTTAAAAGTTATACACTTCGAAACCAAACACTTGAAATTATAACACTTTCGAATCATAAAACTTTGAAACTCGTAACTTTGAAACATAACTTCTAACACTTAAATGGCTTAAATATTAAAATACATTATATAATAAATAGCTTCTTCACTTTCGCAAATCAATTCCAAACAACTCGAAATCCAAAATTTTATATTTAACTAAATCCCAAATCATAAATTTCAATACGATTCAGATTCCAATTAAACCATTCCAAATTATATTGATTTCAAAACAGATTTGATCCACAGAATAAACAATTTCAAATTCAATATATTTCAATTTTAAGTATCCAACAATTTCAAAACTAAGTTGGTAATTACGATTCAACAATTCAATTTTCTATTATTTAGTTTGAAATAATTTACAAAGTCAATTCATTATCATTTAAATAAAACTCAATTTACAAATAACTAAATATTTTCTTCAATTTATTTATACTTGGAATATTCATCCAATTCACCTTAAACCAAAAATCAAGTTATAAAAATCATACTTTCTAAAATTTCAAATTTAATAAATTTCACATCAAATTTATTTGAGTTAAATTCCTAAATAAATTCAGTTTCAATTAAATCTCAAATTTATCTTCCAACCCTATTTCATTTAAATCATTATAAACTCTATATTGAAAAAAAATTAGATACTTAACCATATTATCTTCAATAAAATCAAACTTATTATTAAGCTTATTCTATATTAAAACAAATTATTCATAGCTTAAAATCAAGGATAAAATAACATTTATATAATTTCTAAAACCAATATTTATCTAAAACCATATATTCCTTTACAAACCATAGAAATCATTTCAAAATATTTTATATATAGACCACGATGTCTGTATATAATTTTCTATCCTATGGTCAAGTGATACGGATATTTATCATTTCAATCTGCAATTTAAAATTTAAATACAATTATATATCATTTCAAACCGCGACCCCGAATAAAATAAAAATAATCCATAACAACTTCCAGTTTATGGCAATATAAAATACAACATCCATTCATCAAATATCAATCATCAAACATTTATCACAATCATCATCCAATTCCGTCAATAACTTCAATATAGAGCAGATAATAAATAACATGTATTTACTGGTAGCTATATTCAATAATAAATTTAAATAACTATTTTATCCAAATAAATTCGAATAAATTGAGATGATGATTCAAAATATGCTAAACAGTCAAAATAAATTTCTAATCACATCATAAGTCAATTCAACAAACATAAGAAATTTTAGAAGTTGTGAGTGGGTTAAAACCCTCACCTTTTGAATTTAAGTTGAATTTAAATCCAATTTAAACCCAAAATTTGAAAAGTCTCAAAATTCATCCAAACCCACGTTAAAAAGTCAACAATTCCAATATGAACCTAGCGGAGAAAACCGTGTGTGAAAAGGACCTTGTATGAGAAAGTTATACGTATTAGAACATTCAGATTGGAAATTAAATAAACAAATAAATAAATAAACTCTACCACTCAACTAGCCACATCATCACCTTCGTTTTCAGGCTCTAACCCTAGGCTGCCTCCAGAACATGCACACACGAAGAACGCCGCCTGCCACTATCTCGTGGCGGCGCTTCCAATGACCACGCCAGACGCCAACGCTGGCCTAGCTCCCGGCCACGACGAACCACCTCGTCGCCGATCGCGACCCCAAATAGCCACAGCCGCCACCATTCTTAAAACCTAGGTGAAATTTTAGCCGATGATCCGACCACCCAAAGACCAAACGAAATGCAGTGATGGGTTGCACTACCAATCTCTACGCAGCAGTAACCCCGATTCGACAACCCGATGAAGTTGATTAACGCGCGATGAACGGCCGTGGATAATTCATCGTTTTTCGGCCACACTGAAACCCAAATTGAAAAACGAATCATATATTTGACTTGCGCTCGTCGAGAGCTTCAAATCCACATATAACTCGATATATATTGAGGAATTTGAATTTTGGAGTAGAAAATTTTGATTTGCAATTGACTGTGAAATTTAGAGTTTGTCTGCCATTGAGAAAGGGGAGAAATTTTAATTTTTCAAATAGAAAAATGAACATGAGAAATAAGCTAGGGTTTATAATGAGGTATACGTATGCAAAGCTAAAATTAGAATGGACCGGATTGATTGAGATCGAAAGTTGAACGATAAATAGCCCGAAAATCCCGTTCTGACTCTGGAACAAAAATGAGTCAACACATATATTGAAACAGATGTTTTTGAGTATTTTAAAATCCATGGGACAAGTTTCAAGTCCAAATTCCATGGTATGAAGAAGTTATGCTAAAATCAAATTATTTCAAATTGATTTCAATTGCATTGATTTCTAGGCATTTCGAGCTCGTACGATCAAACGACAAGTCTGATCGCTACGAAACTTGAAATCCTATAATAATTCACCATTACGGATCCGATGAAACTGGTTTCATCAGAATCTGAGTCTGTGGCCAAAATGGCTATTTTTCGGTTAATTAATTAAATTAATATTAACTTAAATTAAATTGCTTTTTCAATTCAAATTTATAAATTCACAGATTCCATCATTTTTTATTTCTTAAACAATTACAATGATTTAAACAAACTTAGATATCAATTTCAAGTTAATAAATTTAACAATTACAGTGTTTGAATTCAATTTCAGTGAGTTCATGTATTATAAATTAAATTTTCAATAATTACATTTAATTTAACTTGCATCCTATTATCCAATCTATTATTATCAAATAGAGAAAATTAACATTGGTTCATGATCTATTACATTAATACTCTCAGATTTCATCTTAATTTCTATTAACATTATAATTAAATATTAAATTTCATTTAATTTCAATTAATCCAATTTATTAACTTTAAATTAATAAATCTTGAATCCCATTCTTTTTATTCAGTCAATTATTATTTTATGGTTAAATTTAACATTATATATATCCAATTTCCCTAATGTTTTCTTGTCATCAACTAAATTCATATTAACGTAGTAATTTATTTACGTTTAATTGCAATGGATTAAACAAATGGGTAACCAATTAATAATTATCACTACTTGCCTAATTTAATCTCATTCACACTTTATCATCAACCAACAATTATTACAATCAATTATCTAATGTTGATTTTTCCAAATTAGAGCTTATTACCTATTATTTCGTCAATTAATAAACTTTGAATTATATTTCCCAATTTACTATTTACGATCAATTATGACCTTACAATTGTTTCAATTAATTTGGTTTGCACTAAATTAGTTATTTATTAACTTGCATTAACATTATTACCTTTATTTTAGTGATTTCATTATTAAATTACAAATTTCTATTCTTTTCCCATATTAAATTACCAAAACTTATTAAATTAACAAAATTTAATTATCAAGAATTACGGGTCGTTACATCCCGCCTACTTTGATAGAGTAGATTGGAGCAAGGAAAGGTAAGGACGAATAGTTAAAGAATATTTTAGATAAGCTTGGTAGAGGAGAGTCATCACCACATCTTAAGCGCTATACCACGAACATTAGGGAATGGCTTAGAAGGGATGGTAAACTTTGTGCTCCTCATAGTGTGGATTTAGTAGATGCAGTGTTCGCAAAGTCACATAATTCTAGGATGAAAGTGCACCCCGGTGGTAATAAGATGTATCAAGATAGGAAGAGGATATTCTATTGGCCCGGGATGAAGAAGAGGGTGGTAGAGTATATATCAAAGTGCATCACTTGCCAAAGGGTAAAGGCGGAACAAAAGAAGCCCGAAGAACTGTTGCAGCCATTGGATATTCCATTATGGAATTAGGAGAAAGTCTAAATGGATTTCGGGGATAGATTACCAAAGTGATAGAGAGGGAACACGAGCATTTGGATCATTGTGGATAGACTGACAAAGAGCACTCATTTTATACCCACTAAGAGTAATATGATGGCAGCTTCTTTGGTGACTCTTTATATAAGGGAGATAGTTAGGCTTTATGGAGTTCTCGCAAGCATTGTGAGCGATAGAGATCCATTATTCATCAATGAGTTTTGGAGGAGTCTTCAGCAAGCCTGAGGAATGGAATTGAATCTAAGCATGTCCTATCACCTCTAAGCAGATGGACAGACTAAGAGGTTAAATATGTCTTTGGAAGATTTGATCAAATTGTGCATCATTGATTTCGGAGGCTCTTGGGAAGACCACCTCCTTTGGTGGAGTTCGCTTGTAATAATAGTTATCAAGCTAGCATTGGGATGGCATCATTTGAGGCCCTCTATGGCAGACCACGTAGATCACTAGTCGGTTAGTGGGATACCATCGATAGGATCTTGCTTGGACCAAACTTGGTGAGGGAAACTTCCAAGAAGGTGGATTTGATTCGCAAGAGGTTGAAGACTATACAAGATAGAAAAAAGTCATATGCCGAAAGAAGACATTCAGATTTGGAGTTTAAGGTTGGAGATATGTTTTTGTTCAAGGTTTCTCCGTTGAGAAACGTTATGAGATTTGGCTCAATGGGTAAGTTGGCACGGAGATTTGTAGGGCCCTTCCCTATTAGTGCACTGTAACATCCCGCCCTTTTTGACTTTTTAAATCGACGATAAACCACACACATCAGACTTAAACCATACAGAAGGGCGGATTGTTATTGGGGTGAATAAGAAAAAGGAAGAGAGAAAGAAAAAAAAACAAAACCTCGCAGCGGAATGAAAAAAATACAATAATCAAATAACAGTTCATGAAGCTGTTTTACAAAACATTTGATTATACTTATACAACACAGGATCAGAGTTACACATACCAAAGAATAATAAATAACAATACAGCGGAACAATGTGATGCAGTGGAACAACATAGTATATAATAATAATAATATCTTCATCTTCGCCCTCCAAAATAATGTCTTCAAATCCTGAAATGCTCAGACTGACCCGAGCGAATTGAAAAGACAAAACACTCGAGTTAGAGCTAAAAGATCTTATGTGAGTTAAATCAATAGAAATACATATAAGTGGAACGGCGTCAGAGATGTTTACGGAATTTGACATCTCCTATCTAGTGTCAAACGTGAGTGCAGTAACTTAAGAGATGTTCAGGATTTACATCTCCTAAGGACCCATTAAACTATTTACTATGTAGTAATATTTCACTACTATAATAATGTCTAATAGTAAAATAAACTTACTTTTTAATAGCGTTAAGGGGTTACCCATATAGCCCTTAACACGTAATAGTGCGAATAGTCCTTACAATATCGTAATATCTCCTGATCGGGAGGCTACCAGAGGATACTCCATAGATACGACACAAATCAAACTCGTACAAGGCGCGCTAGGGTAGGCGACACGGCATAACTAGGCGATGCCAGTGTAGATATACCAATTACGCTTACGGACCGGTGGTAACGCGTAGCAGCTACTACCACCCACCTCGAGACACAGCCCAAAATCAAAAGGGCCCCAATCAATCACAAATTAATAGAATGGTATCGAAGGAGTGTGTTGGATAAAAGGTGCTACCTTCTTAGCCCGTCAATTGCTCCTATTTTAGCCACCTTATGCCAACTCACGGGAGTCGGATCCACGTATATACCTTAAAGGAAATGCCGCCACCATCCTACTTCATTCTGAAATCTCCACCATGTACACAGTTATTAAAGTGGTTTTCGGAGTTGGCAGAGAGTATGACAACTTCCGATCCCAGTCTCTTTAACAACTAAACGTTATTATAACCCACGGTCATTTCAAAATAATTATACTTCAAAACCAGAATATAATATCCATTTCAAAACCATATAAATATGATATCATTTCGATTTCAAAAACCAAATCAATATGATATCATTTTTATAAGACCCAAATTAATATAATGACATTTTTGCAAATATACCCTTTTTCCAAAATCATAGCACTTTCAAAGTTATAACACATCGAAATCAAAACACTTAAAGTATAACACTTTCTATTCATAATACTTTGAAATTCATAACTTTGAAACATAACTTCACCACTTAAATGGTTTAAATATTAGAATACTTTATATAATAAAACAGCTTCTTAAATTTCATAAATCAATTCCAAAACAACTCGAATTTTTAGATTTTAATTTAACCAAATTCAGAATCATAAATTTCAATTCAATTCAGTTTTCAAATAAACTATTCCGAATTTTATCAATTTCAAAACAGATTTGATCCACAGAATAAACTATTTCAAATTCAATATATTTCAAACTTTAAGTATTCAACAATTTCGAAACTAAGTTTAATAATTTCATATATATCAAATTCAATTATCTATCATTTATTTTCGAAACATTTACTTAATAAATACATTATCATTTAAATATATCATGAATTACAAATAACTAAATATTTCCTTCAATTTATTTATACTTGAAATATTCATTTAATTCACCTTAACCCAAATCAAGGTATAAAATCATACCCTTTTAAAATTTCCAATGTAATAAATTTCACATCAAACTTATTTGAGTTTAATTCTTAAATACAAGTAAATTTCCAATTTATCTTAAAACCTTAATTTATTTAATTCATTATAAGCTCTATATTAAAATATAATTTAAATACTTAACCATATTATCACTAAAAAAATAAATTTATTATTAGGCTTATTCTATATTAAAATAAATTTATACATAGCTTAAAAATCAAGAATAAAATAACATTTTATAACATCAAAAATCAATATTTATATAAAACCGTATATTTATTTACAAAACCATAGAAATCATTTCAAAAATATTTTTATATATAGACCACGGTGTCTGTATATAATTTTCTATCATATGGTCAAGTGATACGGATATTTATCATTTTAATCTGCAATTTAATATATGAATACAGTTATATATATCATTTCAAACCGCAATCCCAAATGAAATAAATATCCATAACAACTTGCAGTTTATAACAGTATAAAATACAACATCCATTCATACAATATCAATCATCAAACATTTATCACAATAGTCATACAATTCAATCAATAACATGAATATAGACAGATAATACATAACAAGAATTTTACCTGCAGTTTATATGCAATAATAAATTTAATAAAAATTTAATTCAATAATTTCACTTTAACTGAGATGATGATTAAAAATATGCCAATAGTTATAAATAAATTTCAAATCACATCATAAATCAATTTAATAAACATAGAAATTTTAGAAGTAGCGAGTGGGTTAAAACGCTCACCTTTTGAATTTAAATTGAATTTAAATCCAATTTAAACTCAAAATTTGAACAGTCTCAGAATTAATCCAATCTAACGTCATAGTGTCCAAAATTTTGATACGATCCTAACAAAAGAAACCACGCGTAAATCGGACATCGTATGTGAAAGTCGTGCAATTTAGAACATTGAAAATCAAAAATCAAGTAATTAACAAAACAAAAAACGTACACTTCTATCCCAAGCCACATCACCTCCACATCACAGCATGCTACAGGAATCAACCCTCATCTCCTATACGAGAACGCGACCGATTCTGCCACGCCTCGCAGTTGACTGCAAAATTGCACTGCCTAACCACTAGCTCGCGGGCTTCACTTTCTTCCCCCCTCTGGCCTACGACCTCACCTGATGGCCTCGCGACCATCGATCGACGATGTAAGGTACATCCGCCATTTTTACCAAAATCCTACCTGAATTTTTGCATGTAATCAAACCATCGAATCGTCAAACAACTTTCGCCGATGAACTGCGTGCGATGACCTCTACAGCCCAGTACCGCCAATTGTCGATCAAGCGAATTCGATCACGACCCAACGGACGGCCTAGAATTGTTCTTCAAATTGTGGACAAATAGAAATCCAAGTCTCAAAACGAACAGCAGATTGACCTACGCTCGTTGAGAGCTTCAAAACGATAAATAATTTGATATGTATTGAGGCGTTTGAATTTTGGAGGTTGAATTTTGTATTGAAACTGGGTTGTGAATTTAAGGTTTGTCTACCGTTGAGAAAGAGGAGCAACAGAAATTTCTATATGTACAGAAATGAGAAAAAGAAAGGCTGCTAGGATTTATAACCAGATATATATTGGTAGAGCTGAGAAATAGAGGAATGGATACGATAGGCTTTGACAGTTGAACGATAAATGGCCCGAAAAGCCCGTCCTGACTCCAGAACGAAATTGGGTCAATCCATATTTCAAAATATATGTTGTTGAATATTTTAAAATTTATGGAACAGGTTTCAAGTCCAAATTCCATCGTATGAAGAAGTTATGCGAAATTCAGTTTACTTCAAATTGATTTAAACTGATTTCAATTAAATTGATTTCTAGGCGTTTCGAGTCCATATGATCAAACGGCAAGCCCGATCGCTACGAAACTTGAAATCCAAGTCAGTGGCCAAAATGGCTATTTTCCAGTTAATGAAATAAATTAATATTAAATTAATTAAATCAAATTTCAATGCAAATTTAATAAATCACTTTTCTCTCATCTTAAATTACTTGGACATTTACCATTAAATTAAAATAAATTTAGACATCAGTTCAAAGTTTATTAATTTACCAACTGCAGTGTTTAACTTCACCTGTAATTAAATTCAGTTATTTATAATTAATTACAATACATTGATTTTATCCAAATTCAATCCTTTCATTAAATATATTATTCCATTCTATAACGTAGTTAATATTTATTTTACATTTCATTACATTAATGCTCCCATTCCATCTTTTATTTGTATTGGCCATCATATTTATATTTTACTATATTTTGTTCAATTCATAAAATAATTATAATTGAAGTCTCAAATAATTTATTTATCTTGATTTCATTCTTTTTATTACATCACTTATTACTTTACGAAATAAATTTACATTCCCATTCATCTTATTACATTCACATCTTGTAATTATTGTCTTAATCTCATAAATGTTACACTAAATTTCATTTAATCACAATTGACTTCCTATTACAGTTTAATAGCCTAAATAAATGGGTAACATATGATGATAGTCACTATTGACCCTAAATCACATTAATAGGTTTATAGCTTACAAATAAATGTTATAATGACTTAGATAATATTGATTTTATCCAATTACCATTAAGTTTGTGGTATTTCATTGATCTGTTCAATACTTACATTTTGTTTCGTATATTTCATTTATAACCCAGTATAACATTTACATTATTTCATGGATTCATTCAAATGGTTAATAATTAACTTGAATAAACATTTTTTGACACTTTATTTTAGAGTTCAACTCATTGTTAAATTACAGGTTTTATTTCTTCACTATTAAATTGCCAAGAATCAAATTAAATTAACAAATTTTACTATTGAAAATTTACGAGTCGTTACACTCTCCCCCACTCAAAACTTTTCGTCCCCGAAAAGGAAAAAGAAGGAAAGAGAAAGAACTAAGTAAACTACACATTTTATTCAAAAATATTAACTTTATAAAGCAATAAATTTACAAAATTTAATAAGTTCAATAGAACATACCAATTAATAACCATTAAATCTTTTTATACTCAAAATAATAAGGTTTGGAGAACATCTTTCAAAATTTCTCCAAGTCCAAAATTTACGGAAAATTTCGACAGAGTCTCCTTTGTACGAACAGGCTCGAGAGAAAATATAATATCAAATATAACAATATGAATCACAATATCTCAAAATAATATATCCCAACAACAGAAAAATAATATAACAACGCTATAGAACCGTAAACTGAGAATGTACCTATTTGTCGGGCAAATAACGCTTAATTATGAAACCAAAAGCAGTAACAATTGCTTCCATAACCTATATTTCACTTATATAATCCCAAAAAGGTTAACAATTATATAAAAATGAAATATTTAAAGTTGTTTCAACCAATAATAAACAAATCAATATAAACAACAATCACTTGCAACAAAGCAGACAACCATCACATAAAATCATCAAAAATCAATCATCCATTCATATCAAACAAACAAATAGTTGTTCGGGTTTAAAACTTTAAATTGTACGGAATGGTAAATAAACTACTAAGTGCACCATTTACTCAACAGTCTTAGATGAAACTACATAGATTATTCATTCATCCAAACAATTTTAAAGTACCTTTCCCAAACAACCATAAACCAAACCAACAACAATTCCAAACAATAGATCAAGTTCATTCTTATCAATTTCATTTCATAACATCTATTGTTTAATTCCCTTTTCATTCATATAATGGTTTATCTTTTTAATTGGCATTTATTTCTTGCAAATTTTCATTTGCATCCATTGATTCAGTGCTTATTTCACTTATTTGCACTTATACTTACATAAATTCATTTTATTTACTCATATCATGTAAATTTTCTTTTTATTGCATTACATTCATTCATTTCTCAATTTTATTTATTTTCATTCATTTATTGCTTAATTTCATTTCTTCATTTATTTATAATACTTACCATTCCATTTATTTAATTAGTAGCCTTTCAATTATACTTAAGTTTATAACAACTACAACATCCAATTCTTATTTATTAATGAATTTCATTAAATACTTTCATTATTTCAAATTTTACTAGTAAAATTTCCCATTACATTTTCTTTTATCATTTTAACTTTTTATAGTTGGTAAGTTATATATATGTTAAAGAATGCAATTTAAAATTATACAAATTTATCTCATTTCTTTTAAATTAATTAAATGTTTAATAATCCTATCCTTTGTCTTATAGGTTACACATTTCAAATTTTCTTGTAATTTCATTCATAACCTAGCATTTAATCTCTTATTTTAATTAGAGGTTCCAATTATTAATTAGTTACCTTCAATTTCACTACAATAATTGAAACTATTAATTAACGGAAACTTAAGAACTAAATACCAGGTTAAATTCTGAATCATCTTAAAATAATAGATAAATGTATATCCTTACAACTTATATATATCTAGTTATATTTAAAACAATTTAAAATTTATATTTGTTTATCAAAATAAATCTGTAGTAAAACTGCTACATTGGCCTTTCCACTTTGAAACACGAAAATGAATGTCGGTGATGCGTGCACTCATCACCGAAATTATTTCCCAACGACATAGAGGAAAGTAAAGAACTTATTTCTTTCCAAAATTTCTTTGAAAACAATTCTTTCAAATCATTTTGAAATATTTATCTCAGAAAATACTTCTAATAATATCATTATTATTATATCCCAAAAGTATTCAAAAGAAATTTTCAAAAATCCCGGAACTTAGATTTTAAGTTTCCAATTTCAGTTATTTTTATTTTAAATCTTATTTCCAACTAATATTTAAAAATTTCGCAACCTAACAATCAATATATTAAAACCAAATACAACATTTATAAAATTTATTACTTTATATACATAAAATATAATAGGCAAAATAATTTCATTTACTTATATTCAAAATAAATATTGGGTCAGTCTATCCTATTAATTGTTTAGAAATCCCTATTGATATCATAGCGTCCTATGCACCAACCAGAATTTATAAATAAAAATTGGAACAAATTAACACAATATAAAAATCTTTTATTACACTAACAAATACGCCCTCTCATATATATACGCTCAACGACTCATCATATGGTATTACTACCCTCTCAGACCCCACAAAGCTAAGGTTTATCGCTAAACCAAAGCTCTGATACCACATTGTAACATGCCGCCATTTTGTACTTTTAAATCGATGATAAACAACAGACGTCAGACTTAAACTATAAAGAAGGGCGGATTGTTATTGGGGTGAATAAGAAAAAGGAAGAAAGAAAGAAATTGAAATAGAATCTCGTAGCGGAATGACAAAATACAATAATCAAATAACAGTTCACGAAGTTGTTTTACAAAATATTTGATTATACTTATACAACACAGAATCAGAGTTACACATACCAACGAATAATAAATAACAATACAGCAGAACAGTGTGACGTATTGGAACAACATAGCATATAATAATAATAATATCTTCGTCTTCGCCCTCTAAAATAAAGTCTTCAAATCCTGAAATGCTCAGACTGACCCGAGCGAATTGAAAAGACAAAATACTCAAGTAGAACTAAAAGATCTTATATGAGTTAAATCAACAGAAATACATATGAGTGGAATAGCGTCGGAGATGTTTACGGGATTTAACATCGCCTATCCAGTGTCAAACATGAGTGCAGCGACTTAAGAGATGTTCGGGATTTACATCTCCTAAGGATCCGTTAAACTATTTACTATGTAGTAATATTTCGATACTATAATAATGTCTAATAGTAAAATAAACTTACTTTCTAATAGCGTTAAGGGGCTACCCATATAGCCCTTAACACGTAATAGTGCCAATTGTCTATATAGTACCGTAATACTTCCTGATCGGTAGGCTACCAGAGGATACTCCATAGGTACGACACAAATCAAACTCGTACAAGGCACGCTAGGGTAGGCGACACGGCACAAATAGGCAATGCCACGGTAAATATACCAATTATGCTTCCAGACCGATGGTAACGCGTAGCAGCTACTACCGCCCAGCTCAAGCCATACCCCAAAAACAAATGTTATAATGACTCAGATAATATAGATTTTATCCAGTTACCACTAAATTTGTGGTAGTTCATTGATCTATTCAACACTTACATTTTGTTTCATACATTTCATTTATAACCCAGTATAACATTTGTAACGATACTGATTCGACCTTCGAAAATCGGCACCCGTACTTCACTTGTACTCGAATGCTGCAGATTCAAACACCGAACCTGGCTCGCCGGAGCTTATAACACATTAAGTGAAACAACACAATGGAAGAAAATGAATTATATCATTGATACAACAATGAATACAATATCCGATACAATATGAAACAACAATATCAAAGACAAACATATAACAACGGAATATGAAAACAACGGAAGTGATAACTCAAATATGATCTTCGATGAAGAGTGAATCCAAAATCTGCAACTCCAAACCAAAAGCTCATCCCAAAAGCTACGAGGACTCCAATCCAGAAATAGCTCAAACCCCCATCAAGTAGGACTTAAGCAAGGTCAGCCATGAATACTGAAGAGTAGCAAATGCTATCCGAAAATCCAAAGGCTTCAAAGGCTAACGAATTTACACCTACTATTCGCTTATCTGAAAAACCCAATTCTAGACTACCCGTAACAACCCGATATTTTCAGCCATTCGCAACCACAAATGTCGGACTTGAATTGCTTAAAATACCGCGTTTTAAATAAATTTGGAGCAAATGAAATATAATTACAGAATCACAGACACAGAAATATCAAAATAACTCGCAGCGGAAATTAAATACAATAGTAATTCATGAAGCTACTATAACAAACTCTCAAAACATAATACATAATACCAGTCTAAAAACATATACAATAGAAATCTCAAATACATAGCAGCTTATAAATACCAGAGCTGAAATAGAACAACTAAAACTGAAAGGGAACAGATAACTGGACAAGCAGAATCTCCAGCGATTTCTAGCTCTAGAAAAGAAATCCAAAGCTAAGCTGTTAATACTAAAGCTGACCCGAGCGTAAAGTAAAACACAAAACACTCGAGTCAGGACATATATACTTATATAATGTAAACCAACTCAAGTTAACTGTAGTACTAATGTACAATAACTTAAAGGATGCTGGGGATCGCCCATCCTTTAAGGATCAGTTAAACTATAAATTTAATACATCCCGTGGTTAAAATTTCAAAATAGTTTATGTTTCAAAACGAATGACTTCATTTTAAATCATAAAATGAAGTTATTATATTTAATAATTAAATTACTAAATTCCCAAAATTTTAATATTTCAAAACACATTTATTCACTTAAATTTATTAAAAACAATGAAATTCAACTTTCGCAGCATTTAGAAAATGCTACAGAAAGTTACATTCAAAACATTTCAATTTAACAAAAGACAACATTTAGGAATGCTGAATAGGTTATATTAGTTTTAAAGAAACTTAGTTAAATTCAACAATTATAGCACTTACAAAAATGCTATAATAGCCTTTAATTAAATTTAGCCATTTAGTTCATTATTATCAGCTACAACATTTACAATTGCTGTAAAATCATTTACATTAGAAATAATAGCATTTCAAAAGATGCAGTTAATTAACCTCAAATATTCAATCTAATTTCACAACAATCATATTTTTATTTATATCATTTTCAACTTATCAAATCACATATTTTCACTTTTAAAATTATCATTTTATTTTCCTTAATTTCATGATTTTATAAAGTTAAATTTCCATTCAAAAATCAATATTTAATAATAATTCACTTATTAAATTCCAACGCTAAATATAAATTCATTAAATTAAATTTTTACTTAAATTTAAGTTTAAATTTTAAATATAACTTGATTTCATTTTTTATTTACTTAACTTAAAGTTCACATTTAAGCCAAATTCACAAATTTCCAATTTTACTTATATTTCAAAATTTCAACTTAAATATTCATTCATTTCATATTTAAACGTAATTCAAAAATCATTAATATATCATAAAATCATTTTTAAATTCATTTTTATCCAAATTACCATAAATTTATCATAATTCATATTTAATTTAAATTCCAATTATCACCAAATTAAAATTTCCCAAACAAACTTACATTTCAAATTTTCTAACCTCCATAATTTATTTAACTTATAAATTTTCAGAAAATCAATAATACTTTACAAAAATCATTTTTTTATCAAATTTAAAACAAAATATTATAATATTTTCATTTGTCAAATATTTTAAAATTTTTAGAAAAACATATTTTAACTACGGGTCTGTATTTCATTTTCTAGCCTAGGTAAAGTGATACGGGTAATATATCATTTCAACCCGTAATTTACAAAGAAAACCAGGGTTTTATCATTTCAAACCCACAATCCCAAGTAAATGAAATAATTCGAAAATCGTTCAGGCCTATCATTTTAGCCCATAACGATTTTTCCCTATTCTAAAGTCCGTTCGGGTATATATCATTTCAACCCATAGTGATTCTAATCTAAAGGGAACTAGAAGTGTGATAAACTGATATAAATAATAGAACAACATAATATAATAGTAATACATGATATAACAAGTGTTTAAGCATGGGTGAATATCATATAATCATAGCATAGCAGATATAATATAGTTATGCGTTATACAGATTCACAAGTGGGCAGTTTACTAGTTATATAGGTATACAATGTCTGGTGAGAATAACTCACTGGTTTGAGCTAGAGACACAACGACGAATGCATGAATGAGATCCAGACAAGCATGATAACACGACACAGAGATGAGTGGAAGAGCCAAAGTATCAATTCCCTTGAATACAAGTCACGCAATACAATATAATATACATAAGCTTTCAAATTCAAATATGATAACTAAGATAGAATTGACTAGGTAAATCAAAGCAGAATTGCTTTGCACTTGTGTAACGACCCGCTATTTTGTACTATTCGCATCCGCACATGTCGGACTTGAATAACTCAAAATACCGAATTGTTAATTTAAATTTGGCAAAACTCAGATATACAGTAAATAAATAATCACAGAATCACAGACACAGAGTAATAATATGCAGCGGAAGTAAAATGAATAGTAGTTCATGAAGCTACTATGTAAATATATAAGATACATCAGAGTTTACAACAAAAGAGAAATACGATACATCAAGTACAAATCAGAATACATCACTGGAATCATCGAATACTGAAAGCAGAATAGATGACTGAATCTTCAAGCAAAGCTCCAGCTCCAAAGGTGAGTCTCAAAAGCTGAACCACTCAATCTGACCCGAGCGTAAAGAAAATACAAAACACTCGAGTCAGGATTAATATTCTCATATCAATAAATCCAACTCAAGTGAAATAGCAATCGAAATACAAGTAACTCAAAGGATGTTGCAATCACCATCCTCTAAGGATCCGTTAAACTATCTACTATGTAGTAGTGTACGCTAAATAGATAATGTCTATCAGTAATATAAAGTATCAAAATAGTGTTAAGGCGTTACCATTATCCCCCTTAACACATTTATATAAATGTCATAGTCTATACAGCACTGTAAACTCCACCGTAAACTGGTGGGATATCAGGGAGTACTCCATAGGTATAACACAAAACAAATTCGTAGTGGTTGCGTATATAGGGATACAAATATGACAAGGCACATGAGGCAATACCCCAGGGAAGTGAAACTACCGTTCGCCTGATCCGGACTGGTGAGAACGCATCGCCGCAGCGATCGCAACACCGCGAAACAACACTCCTGAAAGTACGAGGGTGCACCAATCACTAACAAGTAATGAGTAGTTTACGAAGAAGTGTGTTCGCTCGAGGTAGCTAACCCCATTGGCCCGGCACGGCTCCTGATTTTAGTCATTTCCAATTTGACACAAGTGTCAAGGCTATCCATTATCGTTACTTTCTTCAGTCAGCACGTACACCATTTCAACCACTTCATTCTGGATCATCACTCCGCGTATAGTTACTAAAGTGGTTTTCGGTTTAGATAGAGAGTATATCCATAACCGATTCCGGTTTCTTTAATAACTTTCGTAATTATTACGCCGATTGGTCGTTTAGTAAATTTCAAACCAAATCAAATTCAATTTCAATTTCAATTCGTAAATCAACATTTCGCTTGTCTTTCTAAATCAATTTCCAAAATTTACGTTCAACTTTCCAAATTTCCATTTCAAAGTCTTACAATTCAATTTCAATTTTATTTAAATAAAAACTCAAGTTCGTATATATAAGTTTCATTCCGAAATCTTTTGAATTACATTAAATTTATCATTCAAAAATCAATTTCAATTCATTAATCGATTTCATTCAATATTCGTTAAGTTTATTTATCATTCAAACGGTTTCCATTTAATTTCCAATTCATTAAATCAATTACTTACGTTCAACTTCATTATATTAACTTACAAATGTAATTAAATTAGATTCGTCAAATCAAATTCTTAAATTCCAAGTCTTACATTACTTTCAATATATCGCAATTTATTTCTTGTTAAAGAAATTCAATTTCACTTATTTATTTACTTAGTCATAAATTCCAAACTCAATTAATAAAACTAACTTTCACATATTCGAGAAGTTCGATTCCACTTATTTACTTATTTAATATTTTTCCAAACTTCATAAATAAAGAACCCCATTTCATTTATTAACGAAGATCAAATTCACTTAATCAAAAGTTAAGTTTTCTTATCAAAGAATTCAATTTTTATTCAATTATCAAATAATTAAATCTTATTCAATTATTAAATAATTTCAATCTTAATTATTAAAAATTTCAAAACATGATAATTACAATCTTGATTATAAATTCAACTTAATTATTAAATCATTTCCACTCAATTATGAATTCAAACTTAATTATCAAATCATTTCAACTTAATTATAATTCAACTTAATAATTTCAACTTAATTATAATTTCAAATTTAATTATTAAATGATTTCAAACTTAATAATTTTGAAACTCAACTATTACTAATTCCAAATTATTTATTAATATATCCAAATTTAATTATTAAATAATTAAATTACAAACAACGTTCTTTCATCAATTACTACGTTAATATTTGTTCAGATTTCAATCTTTACATTTTCCTTTCATCAAAATTTTACGTTCCAATTTTTATTTCAAAACCTTATTATTCAAATAAAATCTTTATTTTATTTCAAATCAAATTATTGACCAATCAGGTTTATTTGATTCTCTATCCTAAGTCAAGTTCATTTTGGGTATTTATCATTTCAACCCGATTCCAATTCCAATTCAAGATCAAGCATAATAAATGGAACTTGCAGTGTGATAACTGGGATGGTGTCAAAGTAAATAAACAAGCAATAACAACAATCAACACAATCCAATAATCAATTCAAATAACCCTGAAATAATCGTATTAATCCACATTGTTGTTTGTGCAAATTAATATAATTATTTCTAGAATCTACACTATCATTTCATGTAGATTAAAGATTATTCATTTATTATTCTATTCGGTTCTACACTTCACATCGACTATTCAATATCATACTTCGTCAATCAATACAACATAAATTCAAATGGTTAAAGGGTAATTAACTATTTCCTACGTTTCAAATAATTAAACATTTAAGGGGTCATAACTTCAAATTTAACTAACCAAGTTCAATACATATGTCGATTCAAATTTTAACTACCCTACGTCAAATTCAATTGCCTAATATTTATCACTTTATACATTACTATTTAACATCCAATATAAACAACAAACAATCAATCAATTATCAACCAAACTGGATTATTATTACATACATAACAGATAACGGTATCAGATGTCGAAGGTGAACTGATACATAAATAACAGTGCAATAAATAACAGCAGCATATTTCACTTGTCGTTCCAATTGAAATCAAATTTAATAAATAAAAGAATATTAATCGTGAGTGATTACTCACCTTTCAAGGTTAGAGAAGAATAGACAATGACACGGATACGCACACTGACACGGTCACTGACATTGCGTTACGAATCCAAGCACACACTTCGAAGTACTACTAGATTGGCACAATTCAGGGATCAAAGGTGATAGATATAAATAGACGAAATCAAATCAGAATCGGATCGATGAAGATAAATGATATAAGTGAATTTGTGTATAACTATTTTATAAAACCATATCCCAAATTAAATTTAAAACATACCTATTTATTCCAAATCAAAACTAAATTCTTAATATAAAATAACGCTTATATCTTGACATTACAATATATATCAGTAATATAAATAAGCAATTAGGTATAACCAGTGCACATATACACTGTATGTTCATAATTTCATGAATATACTTTACTATATATGCTATAAGCAAAATGATAAGTAATACAGCTAATACTTTTAAAACAAAGTGCTGACACAAACTTTCATACAAGTTATGTTTAAACAACATATATATAACTAAAGTATAAACTGACCTGTTACTCAAAAATATATAAAATATATAAAAAAAAATTTCCAAAACATCTTTAAACAAATATATTATAAAATTAATATAAATCTGTACAAACCTATACATCTATCTCAGAAAAAGAACGCTAACTATATATATTCATAAAGCTTTTGTTTCCAACAGATGTAACTTCATATACACAACATCATATTATTTAACTTCCACGACTACATATATAAACCTAAACATGTTATACAATATACAAAATATGACATCATATTTAAATTTATCTATAACAAGTTTATACTTTATAAATATAACTTCATCGGCTTATAAAATTAATAAGTTATATACCACCAAATATGTATAAACAGGCTTGTAATTTTTCTATATAACTTTACATATATACGCTAAACATATATACCCTTACATTCAATTCTTTAAAGCATATAACTTTAACGTATAATATCAAACCTATATAAACTATGCTCATAACTAACAGATTGTAACATAAAACTTTTTCTTTCTTCCATATAAACTGCAACAACAGATTATTATAGCATATAAGACTTATAATATAACAATACAAATATAAATATACCTTTTTTTTTTCTTTTTTTTTTCGAAAAGAATGCTTGTGCAAGAGGATCGACACAGGTAGGTTCAGAGAAAACAATTGTAAACTAGAAAGTAGCAACGCGGCGACAAGCAAGGGTACGGAGCTTGGTTGATAGTCGACCTAAGGGAAGAATGGCCGAGATAGGAGATGGCGTGAATGTCTGTGTGCACGAGCAGGTTGGAGAAGATTGCTGAGTGAAGGCGGAGACGGGTCAACGCAGTCGGGTTGCTGGCAAATAGCAGGGAGGTGGAGGCTAGCAAATGGATGGCAGTGGACTACTGAGACGTGGTTTTGGTGAGAGAGCCGAGGCTACCAAGTGGAGCTGGGCTTGGTGGAGGTTGGGGATGTGCGTTCTTGGTGGCGAGTCGAGCTAGAAGGGTGGAGTTGCTCAAGCACGGCCATGCGGTGCTAGTTCAAGGTCGTGTGGTGGAGGAGTGGTGCGCGGTTTCGGCCGTTTAGGGAGGTGATGATGTGGCAGGTCGAGTTAGGGTGAGTGGGAACGGCTAGGTAAAGACGGAGCAAGGGAATGCGGCCGAAGTTAGGCTGCCGATGTTGGTGGCGAAGAGAGGCTGGGTAGGCAAAAAATGAAGGTTGATGGGTTTAAAATGAGGGAGCAGTGAAGGCTTCAAAAATATGTTTAGTTACAGGCAGAGATGAAGTTTTGATTGAGTTGTAAATAGAAAAGGAGATAGTATAGGAAAAAGAAGACGTGTCAGGGAGATGAACAACTTTCAAAATATGTGCACAACTTTCAAAATATGTGTTTAATATATATTAACTTTTATACGTTACCGAAATATCTCAGAACAAAAGTGAAGAAACAAAGTGAAGTAGATAACCAACCGAGATATGATAATTTTGAAAAGGAAATAGAGAAGTCGGTAATTAAATTGAGTATCGGGAATAACCAAAGTCAATACTCTTTGATAACAGCAAATTTCTTTTGGAACTACGCCGGACAACTGAATAGTGATGGATAACCAAAAGTCACAAAACAACTACCGGTACGGTTAACTGTTTTTTCACGGGTTTCACCTCACACCGGACTTCAAACACGGAGATGAATATACCATAGAGATCAACACGACGAGTCGATCAAAACGGTATACAGACATCAGTGGTACGATTGAATTATAGAGATTCGAAATTTCTACTAGCGAAAAATGCAGCAAAAACGCAGAAAATTAAGATCGACGGAGCTAAAGAAGTCCGAATTTGGAAAAACGAAAAACTGACAACTTGCTCAAAAGATGGTTTAGAATTTTTTTATGTAAAAATATTTTGGTTTTGAAAATGTTTTATTTTCATCGCTTTTTAACTGATTAGATTGAAGTAAATTTACGCGCGAAATAAACTTTCACATTTTCGGACGAAAATTTACCAGTTGCTGTGATTAACTAGACGCATTTCAAATATCAAATTTATATTTCAAAATTTTATCGTTTAAAATTCCCACAAAATTTCAATTAATACGTTATTAAAACCGGTTAAATTTACGGGTCGTTACATTCTCCCCCACTCAAAACTTTTCGTCCCCGAAAAGGAAGGAGGTAGGAGAATAGAAATAATCAAAAGAAAATAGACTTAAATTACATTATAACCAATTAATTTAACCGTATGATTTCAGTTTAAATAAATTTATATTCAACAATTTGTTTTAAATTCAAGATTTTCATTAAATCGATTTGATTTCACCTTTATTAATGTTAGGTACCAAAGGTTTCTTTCAAATGAAATTCGATTTGAATTCGACTAATTCAAGATATCTCATTAAGTTGCTTTAATTTCGATTTATTAACTTTCAAAACAAAACGTTATTTAATTTAACCTATTCAATCAACTTATTATTCTATTTATCTCCATAAACGTTTTATAATTAAAACTTAAATGAATAACGTTTATTATACGCACTCACATTTTATTTATAAAGACAATTTATATTATATATTATCCAATTTTCTTATATTAACAATTTCAAAGATCATAAATTTGAATAGTCATTTATTATGATCATATTTCATTCGACAAATTTATTTCTTCTTTTTTCAAAATTATTATTAAATTTTTTCTACTTAATATATCCTATCGCATATATATTAAGTATATTTAAATTTATTATAACTACTCAAATTTATTATCAATTCCTTTGATATCATTTATATTATATAATATTCAATTACATAGTTAACTTTTGAAAATTCAGGCAAGTTATATTGAAGGAAATTGAGTATTATCCAAATAAAATTTTCAATTCACTTATTTCAAGTTTAACTATTCATTCAAAATTTGGTTTCATTTATAATTGAAATCATCTTTCACCCAAATTTTAAGAATTCAATTTCCGATTAACTTCAACAATTTGGAGATAATTATATACATACAATATATCCAAGTCAAATCTACATTAAATATTAATATATATATATATATATTTTTAAATCAAGTCATACTTTAGAAATTTCGAATTCATTTCAAAACAAAAGGGTAGCAAGCTAGTGACGGTCTCTCCACTTCGAAACTCGAAAATGAATGTCGATGATGCGGCCGTCATCACCGAGATTATTTTCCAGCGACGAAATAAGAGAGCACTGATTTTAACATCTAAAATTCTTTGAAATAATTTCTATTGAAAATATTTTAAATACATTACACTCTAAAACTTTCAAATCGAATTTTGAAATCACCGGAAATTAAATTCTCAAATTCTTGATTCAAATTCATTTAAACTTTCAAATCTGGATGTTGAAATAGTCAATGGTTTACAAAATGAAAATCGAATATTATTATTTTTCAACAATAATTCATTAACTATTTAACTTCGGAAACTTATACTTATTTTTCAAAATCTATTTCATTTTGAGACAATTGTGTCAGTTTGCTCTGTTAAAGTGTTTTGGAAATTCTATCGATAGTGTTGATCAGACGAATCGATCGAAAACCCAAATCAACATCAACAACTCAAACAACACAATATATAAAACATTTTTAACATTAATTTACAAATACACTTTCTTGCTCAACGATACAATAATGGATTTCAAAGCAAGGATAGGGATTCAAATTTGATGGACGCAAATCAAAGAGAATTTTTGATTCAATAATAAGTTCGAAACAGATGATAGGATAATTCAATTAACAGAATTGGGAGATGGATAAGCTTATTTATCTCACGGGCAACCCTAACTAGGTCGACCGTAACTTTAAGAATACGATCGATGCTGAATTCCGAGGTAAATCAACATTCGATCTCAAGAGATAGAATTCAGGTATAGCAGGGAATAGATAGCATCGTAAATCGAAAATACAGAAATCTTCGGTAAATCGATGCCTAGTGTAAAGGAGTTTCACCCCTTTACAAATAATTCGAAGGTTGGCGAGACTGCCGATTCATTGTAAAGATCATCCGAAGCGGAGTTATGGGATGCTCTAGGATTAAAAGAAGACGAATAGTGAGGGACAAGAATGAATTTCGAAACCAAGGGGATGTCCCAAAATTCAAAGGAATTGAGTTAAAAGGAAGAGATTGAAACTCGAATGAGAGTGATTCTGTAAATACATTTACCCTATATGATAAGTTTTGCCTAGAGCTACCAAAAGCTCTGATACCAACTGTAACGACCCGCTATTTTGTACTATTCGCATCCGCACATGTCGGACTTGAATAACTCAAAATACCGAATTGTTAATTTAAATTTGGCAAAACTCAGATATACAGTAAATAAATAATCACAGAATCACAGACACAGAGTAATAATATGCAGCGGAAGTAAAATGAATAGTAGTTCATGAAGCTACTATGTAAATATATAAGATACATCAGAGTTTACAACAAAAGAGAAATACGATACATCAAGTACAAATCAGAATACATCACTGGAATCATCGAATACTGAAAGCAGAATAGATGACTGAATCTTCAAGCAAAGCTCCAGCTCCAAAGGTGAGTCTCAAAAGCTGAACCACTCAATCTGACCCGAGCGTAAAGAAAATACAAAACACTCGAGTCAGGATTAATATTCTCATATCAATAAATCCAACTCAAGTGAAATAGCAATCGAAATACAAGTAACTCAAAGGATGTTGCAATCACCATCCTCTAAGGATCCGTTAAACTATCTACTATGTAGTAGTGTACGCTAAATAGATAATGTCTATCAGTAATATAAAGTATCAAAATAGTGTTAAGGCGTTACCATTATCCCCCTTAACACATTTATATAAATGTCATAGTCTATACAGCACTGTAAACTCCACCGTAAACTGGTGGGATATCAGGGAGTACTCCATAGGTATAACACAAAACAAATTCGTAGTGGTTGCGTATATAGGGATACAAATATGACAAGGCACATGAGGCAATACCCAAGGTAGTGAAACTACCGTTCGCCTGATCCGGACTGGTGAGAACGCATCGCCGCAGCGATCGCAACACCGCGAAACAACACTCCTGAAAGTACGAGGGTGCACCAATCACTAACAAGTAATGAGTAGTTTACGAAGAAGTGTGTTCGCTCGAGGTAGCTAACCCCATTGGCCCGGCACGGCTCCTGATTTTAGTCATTTCCAATTTGACACAAGTGTCAAGGCTATCCATTATCGTTCACTTTCTTCAGTCAGCACGTACACCATTTCAACCACTTCATTCTGGATCATCACTCCGCGTATAGTTACTAAAGTGGTTTTCGGTTTAGATAGAGAGTATATCCATAACCGATTCCGGTTTCTTTAATAACTTTCGTAATTATTACGCCGATTGGTCGTTTAGTAAATTTCAAACCAAATCAAATTCAATTTCAATTTCAATTCGTAAATCAACATTTCGCTTGTCTTTCTAAATCAATTTCCAAAATTTACGTTCAACTTTCCAAATTTCCATTTCAAAGTCTTACAATTCAATTTCAATTTTATTTAAATAAAAACTCAAGTTCGTATATATAAGTTTCATTCCGAAATCTTTTGAATTACATTAAATTTAACATTCAAAAATCAATTTCAATTCATTAATCGATTTCATTCAATATTCGTTAAGTTTATTTATCATTCAAACGGTTTCCATTTAATTTCCAATTCATTAAATCAATTACTTACGTTCAACTTCATTATATTAACTTACAAATGTAATTAAATTAGATTCGTCAAATCAAATTCTTAAATTCCAAGTCTTACATTACTTTCAATAAATCGCAATTTATTTCTTGTTAAAGAAATTCAATTTCACTTATTTATTTACTTAGTCATAAATTCCAAACTCAATTAATAAAACTAACTTTCACATATTCGAGAAGTTCGATTCCACTTATTTACTTATTTAATATTTTTCCAAACTTCATAAATAAAGAACCCCATTTCATTTATTAACGAAGATCAAATTCACTTAATCAAAAGTTAAGTTTTCTTATCAAAGAATTCAATTTTTATTCAATTATCAAATAATTAAATCTTATTCAATTATTAAATAATTTCAATCTTAATTATTAAAAATTTCAAAACATGATAATTACAATCTTGATTATAAATTCAACTTAATTATTAAATCATTTCCACTCAATTATGAATTCAAACTTAATTATCAAATCATTTCAACTTAATTATAATTCAACTTAATAATTTCAACTTAATTATAATTTCAAATTTAATTATTAAATGATTTCAAACTTAATAATTTTGAAACTCAACTATTACTAATTCCAAATTATTTATTAATATATCCAAATTTAATTATTAAATAATTAAATTACAAACAACGTTCTTTCATCAATTACTACGTTAATATTTGTTCAGATTTCAATCTTTACATTTTCCTTTCATCAAAATTTTACGTTCCAATTTTTATTTCAAAACCTTATTATTCAAATAAAATCTTTATTTTATTTCAAATCAAATTATTGACCAATCAGGTTTATTTGATTCTCTATCCTAAGTCAAGTTCATTTTGGGTATTTATCATTTCAACCCGATTCCAATTCCAATTCAAGATCAAGCATAATAAATGGAACTTGCAGTGTGATAACTGGGATGGTGTCAAAGTAAATAAACAAGCAATAACAACAATCAACACAATCCAATAATCAATTCAAATAACCCTGAAATAATCGTATTAATCCACATTGTTGTTTGTGCAAATTAATATAATTATTTCTAGAATCTACACTATCATTTCATGTAGATTAAAGATTATTCATTTATTATTCTATTCGGTTCTACACTTCACATCGACTATTCAATATCATACTTCGTCAATCAATACAACATAAATTCAAATGGTTAAAGGGTAATTAACTATTTCCTACGTTTCAAATAATTAAACATTTAAGGGGTCATAACTTCAAATTTAACTAACCAAGTTCAATACATATGTCGATTCAAATTTTAACTACCCTACGTCAAATTCAATTGCCTAATATTTATCACTTTATACATTACTATTTAACATCCAATATAAACAACAAACAATCAATCAATTATCAACCAAACTGGATTATTATTACATACATAACAGATAACGGTGTCAGATGTCAAAGGTGAACTGATACATAAATAACAGTGCAATAAATAACAGCAGTATATTTCACTTGTCGTTCCAATTGAAATCAAATTTAATAAATAAAAGAATATTAATCGTGAGTGATTACTCACCTTTCGAGGTTAGAGAAGAATAGACAATGACACGGATACGCACACTGACACGGTCACTGACATTGCGTTACGAATCCAAGCACACACTTCGAAGTACTACTAGATTGGCACAATTCAGGGATCAAAGCTGATAGATATAAATAGACGAAATCAAATCAGAATCGGATCGATGAAGATAAATGATATAAGTGAATTTGTGTATAACTATTTTATAAAACCATATCCCAAATTAAATTTAAAACATACCTATTTATTCCAAATCAAAACTAAATTCTTAATATAAAATAACGCTTATATCTTGACATTACAATATATATCAGTAATATAAATAAGCAATTAGGTATAACCAGTGCACATATACACTGTATGTTCATAATTTCATGAATATACTTTACTATATATGCTATAAGCAAAATGATAAGTAATACAGCTAATACTTTTAAAACAAAGTGCTGACACAAACTTTCATACAAGTTATGTTTAAACAACATATATATAACTAAAGTATAAACTGACCTGTTACTCAAAAATATATAAAATATATAAAAAAAAATTTCCAAAACATCTTTAAACAAATATATTATAAAATTAATATAAATCTGTACAAACCTATACATCTATCTCAGAAAAAGAACGCTAACTATATATATTCATAAAGCTTTTGTTTCCAACAGATGTAACTTCATATACACAACATCATATTATTTAACTTCCACGACTACATATATAAACCTAAACATGTTATACAATATACAAAATATGACATCATATTTAAATTTATCTATAACAAGTTTATACTTTATAAATATAACTTCATCGGCTTATAAAATTAATAAGTTATATACCACCAAATATGTATAAACAGGCTTGTAATTTTTCTATATAACTTTACATATATACGCTAAACATATATACCCTTACATTCAATTCTTTAAAGCATATAACTTTAACGTATAATATCAAACCTATATAAACTATGCTCATAACTAACAGATTGTAACATAAAACTTTTTCTTTCTTCCATATAAACTGCAACAACAGATTATTATAGCATATAAGACTTATAATATAACAATACAAATATAAATATACCTTTTTTTTTCTTTTTTTTTGAAAAGAATGCTTGTGCAAGAGGATCGACACAGGTAGGTTCAGAGAAAACAATTGTAAACTAGAAAGTAGCAACGCGGCGACAAGCAAGGGTACGGAGCTTGGTTGATAGTCGACCTAAGGGAAGAATGGCCGAGATAGGAGATGGCGTGAATGTCTGTGTGCACGAGCAGGTTGGAGAAGATTGCTGAGTGAAGGCGGAGACGGGTCAACGCAGTCGGGTTGCTGGCAAATAGCAGGGAGGTGGAGGCTAGCAAATGGATGGCAGTGGACTACTGAGACGTGGTTTTGGTGAGAGAGCCGAGGCTACCAAGTGGAGCTGGGCTTGGTGGAGGTTGGGGATGTGCGTTCTTGGTGGCGAGTCGAGCTAGAAGGGTGGAGTTGCTCAAGCACGGCCATGCGGTGCTAGTTCAAGGTCGTTTGGTGGAGGAGTGGTGCGCGGTTTCGGCCGTTTAGGGAGGTGATGATGTGGCAGGTCGAGTTAGGGTGAGTGGGAACGGCTAGGTAAAGACGGAGCAAGGGAATGCGGCCGAAGTTAGGCTGCCGACGTTGGTGGCGAAGAGAGGCTGGGTAGGCAAAAAATGAAGGTTGATGGGTTTAAAATGAGGGAGCAGTGAAGGCTTCAAAAATATGTTTAGTTACAGGCAGAGATGAAGTTTTGATTGAGTTGTAAATAGAAAAGGAGATAGTATAGGAAAAAGAAGACGTGTCAGGGAGATGAACAACTTTCAAAATATGTGCACAACTTTCAAAATATGTGTTTAATATATATTAACTTTTATACGTTACCGAAATATCTCAGAACAAAAGTGAAGAAACAAAGTGAAGTAGATAACCAACCGAGATATGATAATTTTGAAAAGGAAATAGAGAAGTCGGTAATTAAATTGAGTATCGGGAATAACCAAAGTCAATACTCTTTGATAACAGCAAATTTCTTTTGGAACTACGCCGGACAACTGAATAGTGATGGATAACCAAAAGTCACAAAACAACTACCGGTACGGTTAATGTTTTTTCACGGGTTTCACCTCACACCGGACTTCAAACACGGAGATGAATATACCATAGAGATCAACACGACGAGTCGATCAAAACGGTATACAGACATCAGTGGTACGATTGAATTATAGAAATTCGAAATTTCTACTAGCGAAAAATGCAGCAAAAACGCAGAAAATTAAGATCGACGGAGCTAAAGAAGTCCGAATTTGGAAAAACGAAAAACTGACAACTTGCTCAAAAGATGGTTTAGAATTTTTTTATGTAAAAATATTTTGGTTTTGAAAATGTTTTATTTTCATCGCTTTTTAACTGATTAGATTGAAGTAAATTTACGCGCGAAATAAACTTTCACATTTTCGGACGAAAATTTACCAGTTGCTGTGATTAACTAGACGCATTCCAAATATCAAATTTATATTTCAAAATTTTATCGTTTAAAATTCCCACAAAATTTCAATTAATACGTTATTAAAACCGGTTAAATTTACGGGTCGTTACAACTTGCTTCCAACTTCCATTGGGCTCGGCCATAGGTGAAATGCAAGGCTAAGGTAAGGTTTTTGGGTAAGGTTTAGGTTGCTAAGGGTCAGCCTAACATGCTAGAAGGTGGTGCAAAAGTGGTGGAGATGGGAACAACAACAACAATCAACATACACATGGTTTCAAGCCAAAGTTTGGCTCGGCCAAGGCTAAAAGGGTCATGGCCTTCACTGTGGGATCCACGATGATGATGTGGCCGAGATTCCAGGTGGTGCTAGAGGTGTTGGAGGTGGTGTTGGTGGCGGCCATGGGGTGTGGAAGTGGTGGATTTGGATGTTGTGCTCGGCTATGGACAAAAAGGGGGAGTTTTGTTGGAATTTCGTTGAAGTATCATCAACAAGGAGGCACGGCTTGGGGTTTGGCCAGAGAGGAGATGTAATGACCTGTAAATTTAGAGAATTAAACTCGTTAATTTAATAAGATTTTTGTAACTAAATTTAAGAAGAAAAAAAAACCTTTATAATTTATAATGAAGTGAGTGGTAACTAAATGTTTTTCGATATTATCATAATATCTGTTGTTATACCCATTCCCTAAAAATAATGAAAGGGGAAATTTTGTAACATATTAAAGTGGTTAATTAATTATGTTAATTGGGTAGGTTATGACATGCAAATCATGTTGGTGGAATATTGTCAATTTTGACATATTAATTATGTTAGTGGTGAACATTGTTAAGCAATTTAAAACAATGAAACTTGGAATCAATTTATTTGATGAATCTACCTTATTCCTAGTTAGCAATTCAAAACTTTAATAAAGGCATATACGGATATTTTAAAATGGAGTTAATGACAATTAATAGATATTTCAAAAAAGAAATTAATGACAATTAATAGGGAAATTAATTGTAAAATTTCAGTAGTTGACCAGAATTAATTTATTGAATAATTAATGCAAGTTAATTAAATTGATGAAAGATAAATAAGTTAATTCTTTTGGTTAATGGCATGAGGATGCGAGGTTAATCCCCATTTTGTAGGAGAAATCTGCCCGTGTAACCAGTCCGGCTACCAGTGCCTAGAAAGTGGACGGATTAATGTGAGACGTCACAGGATTGATAATTAACCAAAAGGGTTAATTAACTAATTAAGTTAGTAACCAAATTTGAATATGTAATTAAAGGAGATTGATTGACATAAAGGAATATGGTAATTAATTGAAATCAATTAAGGAGGTTAATTAAAAGGGATAAGGTAATCAATTGAAATCAATTAAAGGCAAATTAAAGGGGAATTAATTGATTAGAAGAATATGGAAATCAATTAGAGGGAATTAACTAATTTAAGAATATTAGTTAGGGAATTGGGGCTAGATTTCTAGATGTCCCAATGGTAGAAATCAAAAAGTGGAAACCCACAAGGTAAATTGAAAACTTAACAAGTGGAATTAATAGAAATAAAACGCATTTGTTTAAAAACGTTCAAACCATAAATTAGTGACGTTTTCTTCCACTTAAATCAACACCATCTAAATATTTAGTGCTTGCCACCTTCTTTCCTTGAATCAACGCATTCACTCCCAATTTAGTTTGAACGTACGTTATTCCTTGCAAAATTTTATCACTTGATTTACGCCCCTTTTTAATGCAGCAAAATTTGTTATTTTCCTTTACTGTTTCAAAGTCTAATTTGCTTTAAATTTGATATAAATCTTTGTCTAATAAAACTTTACCGTTCTTTATTTATCAACCCGAGCACCCTTGTCATAACGCAGTGCAAACATTTATTCCCTTAATTCCAGTTTGTTGCTGTTTCTTTATAAATCAATGCTATCTGTAAATCGATTGCCATTTCCTTTACCAAAAGCAATATGTGATATCCTCGTTACACTAAAAGTTCAAACTCATGAAATCAATGCTGGTTATAAAAATTCAAATCCACGTACAACTTCATTTGGTTAATAGGTATATAATCAATTATTTCCATTTACCGTTCAAAGAAAAATGATTTCTTGCCGTTTCGTTCCAAATATAAATCACTCAGCCTATTAAAGATTCACGCAAGCCTTATCCCTATATACCAAGAACGTTCTAAAATCTGAAAAAAAAATCTTACTTGCCTTTAGGAACAAATTACTTAAACTCAAAGAATTAATCCATGCAATTACCTGTTCATTCGAAAATAGTGCCTACCTATTTTGTCCCTAAAATTTTTGCAACCTTCATCTGGTTTTATTATTTCTTAACCGGTTAACCTCCTTGATTTATGCAACCTATCTGCTTAAATACCAAAACACGTTCAAAGAAAATTGATTGCGTGCCTACTTGTTACCCTTAATCAACGATTTTCTCTTTGTCACGTTCGAATAACAAATCAAAATTGCTTTCCGTCTATATAGTTCAATCAATAAATCTAATGCATGTCGTTTTATTTTCCCCTCAGTTAGTAACGCAAGATTTATTTTCTGCTAAATTTTATAACGTATAAATATTTTTCCATATTCCCTTCATTGAAAGAAAAGACTTGCCGTTTCATATCTTTTCTGCAATTGATTTTTTCCCAAAACAAACAAGATTCTTGCCCAAATTTCTATTCATGCCTAAATTATCGCAACTCGTCTCTTATATAAATCAAACCCACACCACAAAGTTTCACCACTTCAACATTGTCCATTTTCATTATTCCAGTTGCTTGCGTGAAAAACTTCTTCAGGTAAATGGCCGAACCTTGCTTTCATTTATTTTGTTCTTCTTCTTGTTTCATTTGGTCCGATGTCCACACTACTCGGCTGCCCCACCACCTGTCCTTGCCACATCTCCTTTTACCCTCTTTGATCTATTTTGACATACATGTCAGATTGTTGTAGGAAGTCAAGCTTAATATCCTTTTGCACTCTGTAGAAAAATGCATGCGCCCCTGTAGTTGTGGCCCCTTGAACTTCTTGCATGAGTCATTTTTTTTAAAATATGAATTGCTAAAGTGTGTCATCTTTGAAAAAAAAATGGTAACAAACAAAACTAATATCCTTCATTTTGCATACACTCACACGTGCAAAATCACGTTTGTTTCGGCAGATAGGTAGAACTTTTTATTACCTAAATTATTTCTAAAATATGCTGTATGTTTTGAGTGCATGCTTACGGGGTTTAAAATAAGCAAGGAGACCGCGCCATTTATTTAGATTGTATCACCTTGTTTTGTGAATTCATGCATGAGTCATTTTAATAAAATGTTAACAAAAGAAAAAAAAGTATATTTTCATTTGCATCTCTGGAAGAAGTAAAAATATATGTGCATGTAGTTGTGGCCACGTGAATTACATGAGTGTGGCACTTTGAATATTTAGCAAGCAAAATGGTGTACTCGGCCATAACGTGCACGTGCAAGCATTCATTTATAAAAAAAAAGCATCGGTGCCTGCATGAGTTGTTCCTAAGTGTTAAAAAAAAAAGAGAAATGCATGTTTTAAAAGATGAGGTAGGAGTGGCTGTGCTATGTTGCGTGTTCATGTTTTGGGAACCAACATGCTTCACTTTTATGGAACGTGATTATTTATACAGAGAAAGAAAAAAATAAAAAAATAAAAAAAGGATATATTAGTTGCAAATTTCACTGTTATCAATTCTAAAGAATTTTAGTGTACGCCACCTGTTTGTAGAAAGGGAGTAACGTATTGGGTCCACCTTTTTCTTTCCAGATTTTGCCTAAAACTTTCCACTATAATTTTCATTGGTACGTAAATAGTTAAGATTTCACTGCCTGGCCTTGAGAACGTGGGCGAGTTGAGTAGTGGGAGTGGTCAAGTCAAGTGAAGTCTATTCGTTCCAGTAGTTTCGAAAATTTTGCTTTGACCGTAATTTTAAAAGTCGCGTATTGGTATTTGGATCTTGTTATAGATTTGAATCAAGGCGTGGCATCCGCGGAAATTTGATCGTGCCGTTGTACGTTTCTTTATCAAGTGATACAATCGTTTGAATCTAAATTTCTGCAGCTTTAAGGTGAGTATTTCTTACTAGACAAACATACCTATATATCTGTGAATTTATCACAAGTGTAATTGTAAAATTTATTTTATTTAATTTTATTTGCCTGTGATATAAACGTATGATGTTAAACCCCATTTTTTATTGACACATCATCAGTTGTTTATTTATTGAAGTATTATTGCAGTTATACTATTTAATGCTTATTTACTGTTAATCAAAGTGCAAGTTCCCTGTAAATTTGGGATCGTTATAGGCTGAAATGATAGGCCTGAACGATAATTATTTACCCATTTATTTATTTAATTGTTTAATTATTTATTATTTAACTTGGGATTGCGGGTTTGAAATGATAGAACCTGGGTTTTTGAAAATTGCGGATTGAAATGATGTATATCCGTATCACTTGACCTAGGCTAGAAAACTATATACAGACCCGTGGTTTATATAATATTTTATGAAATGTTTTAAAAATATTTTAAATAGAAAGTTTATGATATTCTGGCTTAAATGTATTTAAAGGATTTTGTAACAACCCGCATATTTATCGAGTTTACATTTAAATATTTTTATTTAAATATTAAATCGTTAATCGGATTTTGGTCCGAAAAACTACTTTTTGCAAACGGTCAAATTAGGACTCGAGACCACTTCCATTGAGTTCGAAATGTCGTTTACAACTTTTTAAGTATAAACATCGATAGGTTTAGAGTTAGCGAAATTTCACTAACTTTTCCCGCTTTGGACTTTGGGTTAGTTTAGCCTATTAAGCCCAAGTTCCAACCCTCTTCTCCTCACTCTTCATAAATTTCCTAACTAACTCAAGCTTTAGCATTAATGGTGAAGAGAATGGGAAATTAAAACTCCAAGCTCAAATTCAATTGCAACTCCATCATTCAACTCCAAATTCAAGTAGAAGATATTGGATTCAAGCTTTGGATTGCTTCTCCTTGCTTTCAAGCTTCATCTTCATAAAATTTTAGTGCAAAGGTGAGATTTTTATCTCACAATTCTAGTCTATAACTATATTGGACTGTTGGGAATGATTCCCTGTCACTTTAGCATGCATATTTGCTTTTGGTTTGGATTGGATTGGCGAAAAACTCCGATTTTTGGTGTTTGGGAGAAATTTCTGCATTTAGGTCGTTCTGGCCGTTTTTAGCTCGCTCGGAGTTAGGTCGTGTGGACCTTAGGTCGTAGGTCGCGTACGAGTTAACCCCTAGGTCGTTCTGGCCATTTTTAGGTCGTTCGGAGTTAAGTCGTTCGTCCATGGGTCGTGATTCGTTCACGAGTTAACTTTAGGTCGTTCTGGGAGAATTGGCACTTCGGAGTTAGGTCGCTCGCGAGTTAAGCCTTAAGTCGTAGGTCGCTCGCGAGTTAAGCCTTAAGTCGTAGGTCGCTCACGAGTTAGGCCTTAAGCCGTAGGTCGCTCGCGAGTTAAGCTTTAAGTCTTAGGTCGTTTCCGACCTATAATCTCCAGGCAAACGTTAAGTCGGCCTGCTTTATCTCGTAGGTCGTCTCCGACCTAAGCTCCTGATAAGTCGTTCGAGTTAGGTCGTTGGACCATTTACCTTAGGTCGCTCGTCCACTAAGTCGGCCTGGTTTATCTCGTAGGTCGTCTCCGACCTAAGCTCCTGATAAGTCGTTCGAGTTAGGTCGTTGGACTATTTACCTTAGGTCGCTCGTCCACTAAGTCGGCCTGATTTATCTCGTAGGTCGTCTCCGACCTAAGCTCCAGATAAGTCGTTCGAGTTAGGTCGTTGGACCATTTACCTTAGGTCGCTCGACTCTGTTAAGTCGTAGGTCGTTAGACCTTAGGTCGCTCGACTCTGTTAAGTCGTAGGTCGTTAGACCTTAGGTCGTTCGCCTTCCTTAAGTCGCTCGACCCCTCCACACTAGGTCGCTCGGCTTGCTTGAGTCGTAGGTCGTTGGACCTTAAGTCGCTTGCCTCCCTTAACTCCAGTTAGGTCGCTCGGCCATTGTGTTAGGCCGCGTGAACCCTTAGGTCGTTAGACCTCATTTTGCTTTAGGTCGTAGGCCGCTTGTCTTCACTTAGGTCGTACCGTTTTGGACGGGGCGCTGCCCTGCACCCCGCCGGGGGCGCTGCCCCCTGGACCCCCGCGACCTGACCGGGCAGGTCGAACCCCGTAAGCGGTGGCGTTGCCCCCGCACCCCCACCTTGGGGGGTTGCCACCCCCCCTGGACCCCCCCTCCGTAGGGGATCTTATCTGAAAAATATTGAGCTGATTTCCTTGGATTTTATTCGCATCTCCGTATGCGATCTTTGTGACTGATTGTTTCTACACTTGCTTATGTGTTTTGTCACTTTATAATATAAAGGTTTCAATACTAGTAGTAAATATCAAAACTCTTTTAACAAATAATTTCAACTCTATTTTTAATAACAAAGCTCTTTTCTTAAACCGTTTTCCAATCTATTAGTATATACAAGCCTTTACCTCACTCGGATGAGAAATCTAATTAAACGACTTAGTAAAACAAGTGGTATGAAACGCTTGCGTTCACTTCGTCGGTTAATTCTTGGACTTGTTCGATTGAACCTCTTATGACAATTTTATTAGTGAAGATTTACAGTTTGTTCGTAAATATTTAAGTTAAGCAAGTGGTTATGGGACATGAAGCTAAACTTCTATATTTACTAGCTTAGTGTAATTGACACTTCTCGTTGATCTTGATGATCGCTTTATGAATTAGACTAGCAATTGCGCGATGTCTCTTTCATTGCAAGGTTAGACTAGACACCACTTGTGTGATTCCATTCACACATACCTTTCTGCTTTTTGGTTAGTCTTGACCTCATTCTGTGTGATTCCACTCACACATGTGGGGTAGCTCCCCATGGTCTTCGGACCGTCATGTGATAGGCCTCTTTCCCTTTTTATGATTTCTGGATTTCTCGTGTTGATTTCTGGAATTTATGTCATTGACTTGTTATGAGTACAAGTTTAGGGTATGATGCCCCCTTCGAATCTTTGAGAAGATTCTTGTGATATTGATTATCTCTTATTGATTGATCTTCTGTTGATCATTATTTACATACTTATAGTGGTATGTCGTTATGGATGTTTATGTTTATGCCATATCTTTTATGTTATATCATGTCATCTGATATTTATAGCTAGACTGATCCGTTTATTATTTTCTTAAATAATACTCGGATCAGACCGAGATGTTACAGGTGCTTCTGCTTGACTTCTTCCCAGGGATTCATCACTCTGACTTTTGGCTAACTGTTTAGATTAGCAGTTTTTGTTGTATACACTTGAGATATAGACTCATAGTTGTATTCTTTTGTATAGCACGTGTTGCTATTCTTTTGTATTATCGTGGATCTTATTGACCACTACTCTGATGTACACTTTCATGTGTTAGTTATATATTCATATCTTCTTCCGCCTTTGTGATATGGATATCTGTAACAGCCCTAGTTTTTAGCTATTTATTTCTTTTAATTTTTTTGTTTTTAGGAATATAATTTATATAAATTGTGTTTACCAATATTGTTTAAATATTTAATTTAGAGAATTAAACTCGTTAATTTAATATGATTTTTGTAACTAAATTTAAGAAGAAGAAAAAAAAAAGGAAATTTTTATAATGTATAATGAAGTGTGTGGTAACTAAATGTTTTGGATATTATCATAATATCTGTTGTTATACCCATTCCCTAAAAATAATGAAAAGGAGAAAATTTGTAACATATTAAAGTAGTTAATTAATTATGTTAATTTGGTAGGTTATGACATGCAAATCATGTTGGTGGAATATTCTCAATTTTGACATATTAATTATGTTAGCAGTGAACATTGTTAAGCAATTTAAAACAATGAAACTTACAATCAATTTATTTGATAAATCTACCTTATTCCTAGTTAGCAATTCAAAACTTGAATAAAGGCACATACGGATATTTTAAAATGGAGTTAATGACAATTAATAGATATTTCAAAAAGAAATTTATGACAATTAATAGAGAAATTAATTGTAAAATTTCAGTAGTTGACCAGAATTAATTTATTGAATAATTAATGCAAATTAATAAAATTGATGAAAGATAAATAAGTTAATTCTTTTGGTTAATGGCATGAGGACACGAGGTTAATCCCCATTTTGTAGGAGAAATCTGCCCGTGTAACCAGTCCGGCTACCAGTGCCTACAAAGCGGACGGATTAATGTGAGACGTCGCAGGATTGATAATTAACAAAAAGGGTTAATTAACTAATTAATTTAGTAACCAAATTTGAGTATGTAATTAAAGGAGGATAATTAATTGTTAATATGGTAATTAATTGAAATCAATTAAGGAGGGTAATTAAAAGGGATAAGGTAATCAATTGAAATCGATTAAAGGCAATTAAAGGGGAATTAATTGATTAGAAGAATATGGAAATCAATTAGAGGGAATTAACTAATTTAAAAATTAAAAGTTTTGAAGTTTTAACTTTGTTAAAAGATAATTAAATTCGCAATATTAAAGTGAATATGGTATACATGTATATATGAAAACCAATTTAATTTTGTTAAGTAATAATGTTGAAGAATTTAGTAGGTTAATGAACTGTTAAAATTCGCGTTTAAAGGGCGCATAAATTTATAACGTAATAAACGTATAAATTAAAAACGTTATTTTTTTTATAAAAGTTGGGTGTTTTGTATTACGTCAGTTTGGCGTAGTTTAAAAATCATATTTAAATATCTATATGGATTAAAAATATCAGTCAGTAGTTTTATAGCAAACGTTACCTTTTTCCACAGCTTTCTATTGGGTTTCAAATTTTGATTCCAAAATCTTTGCCAATTCTTGCCGTTTCATTTAATTCAATCAAATTGGAAATCAAATTTGCCTTCCTTTGCGCGTGACACAAAATTTTATTCTTTTAACATTTTGACATTTGCCTCTTACCATTTGTTTCTTGAGCATGTCACTGTATTCATTTATTCACGCAGCCTTATCCACAAAAATATCAACTCTTCCAATTGCCATTTTTCCTCTCACCTAAATTAAATGCATTCAAAATTTAATCTTGCCTATCTTTGCAAATTTTCGCATACCCATTATATCTCTCTGTTTCCACTGCGTTTGTTTTGCAATAAATAAATTTTTCGAACCATTGATCAAGTAAATATTTATGTAAGCATTTATTACTTTTGCCTTTTCAGTTAAAAGCTTTTTCATTGCTTACCATAAATCACGCAAGAGCTCAAGTTTTGCTTCCTCAATCAAATCTGTTCAAATTTGCAGTAACGCATGCTTTAAATTTAGATTATAACTGGTATAAATCACGCAAGCTATCTAAAAAAAAAATCCAAAAGAGTGATATCGTTCAAACATAAAACTGGAAAGAGAAATCAACGCATGCATTTATCACAATTTTCGTGTAGCGTTCAAACAAGAAGAACTGGAAATAAATCTCTTGCCTAAACGCATGCACTCAAAAATCAACGCTTGCATTTATTTCTTACGTTTTCAAACCTGCCTATTTATCTCCCCTTTTTATTTCGCAAGTTTATCTATAAATACTTTGCCTCATTCACATAAGTTTTCATATCTCCTTGTTTGTCCCTCTCTGGTACAAGCTTCTATCAGGTAAATAATTTGCATTGTTTATTTCTTTGCTTCTTCCAATTTTCCTTCCTCCTTCTTGTGTTCTCTGATTTCCTTGCTCGGCTACTTCCCCATCATGCCGTGCCATTTATAAATACATATAGAACTTTGTTAGTAGTAGGCTGGAAGAAATGATATAAATTGATTGTAGGAAGCTAGACTATGGAATTAGTGTAGTTATGATGTAGTTAGTGGTATTGTGGATTTGGATAAGTGCAGTTTGAAGAGGAAGGCATAGAAGAAAAAAAAAGAATTACAATTTAATAATGGAGAAGATAAATTGATAAGGAGAAAATGATATGAAATGTTGTTTAATTCAAATAAACAATATTGTATGAATAAATCTTGGGTGAATATAATAAAATGACATTTATTTCAATTTTTAATGGTTGAAATAAATTTAAGATGGTTAAAAATAAATTTAACTACTTATTTGAGAATTTGGGTGGATAAATATCAATGGATTGTATTTATTATGGTTAATAAAAGGATATTGGTGATGTATACCAATAATCACCTTTTAATGTTTAATAATAAAAGTAAAAGAAGAAATAATTTGCCTAAACATGATGAACATGTATGTGAAATAAAGTATTATTTAATGAATTCGAATGTAGTTAGTGGCTACATTTGATTAAATCGAATAATTTGAACAGTATTGTGTTTGTTGCCAATATTGTCATTTTATTTAAATAAATATATATGAGAATGAAAATAATTGATCATGATAAATATGATTAAAAATGTGAGAAATAATTTAATAATGTCTAAACACGTATTTGTTTGTTTGGGTGCATAACATCTTTTTATTCAATCAATTGTATTAAATTTGCAATTTATTTTGCAATTTATTCAATTTATTTTATGCATGCGTACGGTTGAAGTATGGGCCTAGGATATGTTGAGACGGTTAGCGGGTTGTAGTAGTCGAGCAAGTTGAACTAAATTTCTTTTATTCTATTCGTTCCAGTTGTTCTGAAATTTTGCTTTGACCGTAATTTTTAAATTCGCATACTTGGTATTTGGATCTTATAGATTTAAGTCAAGGCTTTGCATCCGCCGAAGTTTGATCGTGCTTTCCGTTTTTTTTCCGAAGTAGATACCGTGTTTGATTTAGATCCACTGCAGCGTTTAAGGTGAGTATTCCTCACCAGACATATGTACATATATTTTGTGAATTATCGCAAGTGTATGTGTAAAATTTTTATTTAAATATTATCTGTCTGTAGTATAATGTAGAATGATGAATCCCATTTAAATTGACACCTCATCAGTTATTATCTGTTGTATTATTTCTGCAGTTATATTATATTATTGTTTATTTACTGCTTAAATCACCACTGCAAGTTCCCTGTTAAATTTAGATTGTTGTGGGCTGAAATGATAGGCCTAAATGATGATTACTGTGCTATTATTATGTTAACTGTTTAACTGTTAACTTGGGATTGCGGGTTTGAAATGATAGAACCCGGGGTTTGTAAATTACGGATTGAAATGATATAAATCCGTATCACTTGACCTAGGCTAGAAAACTATATACAGGCCCGTGGTCCTTATAATATTTTCTGAAATATTTAAAATTATTTTGGAAGTTAAATATTTGATTTAATATCTTTAAAGGATTTTATATTGATTTTGAATGAGTTATAAATGTTAATAAATAAATAAATAAATATTTGAATAAAATTTTGGAATATAACTTATTTTGGAAATTCTGGATTTTTGAAAGGATAAGATTTCAGTTAAGAAATATATATATAAGTTATATTTGGAAATATTTATTAAGTTAAACAATCTACTAAAACATTTAAATGCTGTCTTTTGAAATTGGACTAGTTTTACCCGTAACTTTAGGTAGCATTTCCTAAGTGCTATAGAATCTGGAATTTGATTGTTTTGAAATTTAAGGAATTTGATAAATTATATTTATGTTTAAGTTTTGGAGACCTTTAAGATATGAGATTTATAACTGGATTTTTCTTAATAAATTTAAGATGAACATTCTAGTGTTAAGTAAATTTTGAAATTATTTAATGGCATAATTTTGGAGTTTTATCTATGGAATTTATGGGAATATTCAAGACGAAATAATAAACACTAATTTGTTGAAAGAAAAAAATATCCAACCTTAGTTTTGAATATTAATACTCCAATTGGATATATATATAGGAATTGAAATGGTCTTGGGAACATGAAGTGATATTTAAATTATGGTTTAAAATAAAGAAATATATTTGTAAAGCTATGTAAATTATCTTCTTTACAAAGTAACCATAAAGTTAAACCATTTATATCCAAACCATTTGTGTTTTGGGAGTTATGTTTTTTTAAAGAAAAATTTCCAATATATTATGGTTTAAAGGTATAATTCAAATATTTGGTTTCCAGATATTATAAATTTTAAGCAGTATGGTTTTGGAAAAGAATTATATTTGAATATAACGATATCATGTTGTTTTGGGTTTTAAATGATATCGTATTTATAGTTTTGAAATGGAAATGTTTATACTGGTTTTAAAGTATAAATTGTTTTTAAATGACCACGGGTTATAATAACGATGGGTTGGCAAAGAGACCGGGATCGGATATGGACATACTCTCTGTCGATACCGAAAACCACTTTGACCAACCGTGTACGCGGTGGAGATTCCAGAATGAAGTAGGTCGGTGGTGGCGTTTCCTGTAAGGTAAATACGTGGACCCGACTCCCGTGAGTTGGCATAAGGTGGCTAAAACAGGAGCAATTCCAGGCCAATGAGGTCATTCCTCTGATCGGACGCTCCTCTTCGATATTATACTATGATTTTGGATTGATTCGGTGGCCACCTCTATATTTTGATTTTGGGGAGTTAGTCCGAGGTGGGCGGTAACTGCGGCTACGCGTTTCCACCAGCCTGGATAGCAATTGGTATATCTACCCTGGCATTGCCTAGTTGTGCCGTGTCATCTACCATACCGAGCCTTGTACGAGTTTAGATTTCTCCCGTAGCCCGTGTGGTATCCTCTAGTTGCTTCCCGATCAGGAGGAGCTATGATATTGGATGGACTACTGGGACTATTACGTGTTAAGGTGGAAAATGTAAAGCCTTAATGCTATTTAAAAGTATGTTTATTTTATAAATAGACACTATTATAATAGCGCAATATACTACATAGTAAATAGTTTGACGGATCCTTAGAGGATGGGCGGTCCCAAGCATCCTTTAAGTTACTTGCTCTATATTACAGTACACTTGAATTAGCTTACATTATATAAGTATGTATGTCCTGACTCGAGTGTTATGTTTTATTTTTCGCTCGGGTCAGCCTGAGTTGCAGCTTCAATTTCTTCTCCGTAGCTAGGACACTCAGTAGATCATTCGCGCTGCTGGAAGTTGTTTCAGCCTTTATCTTTTCTGGAATTCAAGACTTTGAAGACTCTATCTCTATTTATGTCTTAAAATTTGTATTGAGGATTATAGACAATGTAAGTTCTGTTTTGTTGAAGTTATATCAGTGGCTTCATGAACCACTAAATTTTTAATTTCCGCTGCGAGATTCTGATATCTGTGTATGTGATTCTGTGATCTATTTATTGTATATTCTGAGTTTTGCCAAATTTATTCTACAACGCAGTATTTTGAACAATTCAAGTCCGACAATGTGCGGATGCGAATGGTTGAAAATATTGGGTCGTTACAATATCTGTGACTGATTTGTGATATGATTATTTCTATGTTTGTTTCCGAAGATTATTTATAGCCACCGTGTGATAAGCAATTACATGGATGGTCGCTCCTCAACAGCCTTATTCTCCGTGCTAGTTGACAGCACTTCTCCGGAGTGTTCTTGGCTAGCGTGGGTATAGAGGTGGGGCGTCACAGCTTGGTATCAGAGCCAAACTTCGGAACAATGTAGAATAACTTAACAAGGATCATCGTCCTAGGTCTATCTTAGGAGTCATACCATAGGATTAATTTGAGTCTTCGTACCGACTCATCCTATTTCCTTTATGATTCCTTGTTTTATCTATCAAGATTGCTTGATGTTCATTGGTAAATAACCTTCTTCCTTCTCTTCTTTCTTTCTTTAAGGAAGAGAATGTCTAAACCAGGCCGTCCCAGAACTGGATCATCTGGTGCTGCTCCTCCGGATGGAGTTTTTATGACTGCTCAACAGCTTCTTGATTTAGTAACTAATGCTCAAGCAGCTGGAGCTAACCCGGAACCTACTCACCCAAAGTCGGGATTTGCACGCTTGTGCAGCGATTACGCCAACTTGGGTGGGAAGCCCTTCAAAGGTTCGGAAAATATCATCGAGGTCCAGGCTTGGTTAAAATCATGCGATCGAATCTTTTCTCGCATGAATCTTATCGATCTCCACCGCGTTCAGGTGGCTTCCAGCATGCTCCAAGAGAGAGCATTGGACTGGTACGAACTCCTTATTTCAGAAATTAATGAAGCGGATCTCACCTGGGAGCAATTTCAGGGACGCTTCGAGTTAAAGTTTGTACCAGAAGCTGGGAAAGTAAGCTTGGCTCGACGTTTTATAGACCTTGTTCAAGGTCAATCCTCTGTGACTGATTACGTCGCAGCCTTCGAGTCGCTTTCCAAATATGGGGTTGAATACATCAACACCCCATTGAAGAAGAACCAGAGGTTCGTTTATGGCTTAAATAAGAGTCTTAAGAAGCCACTGCTCCTGAAACTAGAAGTCGCATTTGATCAACTCGTCGATATCGCTCTTCGTCTTGAAGAGGCTGATAGAGAGAGTGATGTTGAAGTGGAAGGCGCTAAACCAAACTTCAACAACAAGAAGAGGCCAAACAAATTCAAGGGTCCTTATCCCAACAAAAAGGGTAAGCAGGCAACCCCTGTGGCAAAGTATCCTTCTCCTAGTGGTGCGAGTTGCTTCAACTGTGGGTCTGGGGATCATTATGCGAATAAGTGCTCTAAGCCCAAATCTTGTCGCTATTGTAAGAGCCCAGATCACTTTTTACATCAATGCCTCAAACGTAAAAGCAGGAATGAGGGAAAGTTAAATGTGGCTCAAGCCCCTGGCAACACATCTCGTGGCCAAGGTATTTCTCATTCCATTCTTGATGGTATTATTTTATTTCATGATCAACCTATTAGAGTTCTCTTTGATACGGGTGCATCCCATTCCTTTATATCAAAGGAACTGGTAGACACTTTTTCCTTAAGTGTTACTGCATTGATGACTTCTTTAAAAATTGCGAATCCTGTTGGTGGATCCGCAACTCTTAGTTTGCTTTGTAAAGATGTGGAGATTATTTTATGTGATTTTTCTTTCCTAGCCGATTTGCATGTCATGCGTTACTTAGGCTTTGGAATAATTTTGGGAATGGATTGGCTTAACCGTTATCAAGCCCATATCCTATGTCCTGAGCGGACTCTTCATCTCCGACATCCACAATCTGTTAAACATATTTCTGTTAATCTTAAAGATTCAGAATCATGTTTGGTGGCATCTTTATATTCTTTAAATCCTCGTGATAACGATGATGATGATGAAGATGATATTATTTCTTGTATTCATGTTGTTCGTGAATTTTCCGACATATTCGAGCCCGTTTTAGGTTTACCACCTAAACGAGCAATTGAGTTCAGAATTAATCTTGTTTCTGGAGCTCAACCTATTACTCGTCCTCCTTATCGCATGTCCAATAAGGAAAATGAGGAGATGCGTAAACAATTATCTGAGTTGGAGATGAGGCAATTTATTCGCTCTAGTTCCTCGCCTTGGGGAGCTTCGGCTATTTTCGTAAAGAAATCCGATGGTACTCTGAGGCTCTGCGTTGATTATCGCAAGCTTAACGATCTTACTATTAAAAATAAATATCCTTTACCTCGGATTGATGATCTATTCGATCAGCTTAGTGGTGCTAAGGTCTTTTCACAATTGGACTTGGCTACCGGTTTCCATCAGCTTCGTATCGCTGAGGATGGCATTCCGTTGACATCATTCCGTACTCGATATGGATCTTATGAATGGCTTGTTATGCCATTTGGGTTAACGAATGCTCCAGCTTATTTCGTTGACCTCATGAATCGAGTTTTCAAAGATTTCCTCGATCGGTTTGTTCTCATATTCATTGATGATATTCTTGTGTATTCAAAAACCGAGGAGGAACATGAGAAACATCTTCGGATTGTATTGGAAACACTTAGGAGTAATCAATTAAAGGCGAAATTTTCTAAATGCCACTTTTGGCAATCTCGTGTGAAGTTTCTCGGTCATATTATTTCTGAATCCGGGATATCTGTGGATCCTTCAAAGATTGAAGCGGTTCAAGATTGGAAGAGACCGGAGAGTGTGACAGAGATTCGTAGTTTTCTCGGATTGGCGGGCTATTACCATCGTTTTATTAAAGACTTTTCTAAGATTGTCGTGCCTCTTACTGGCTTGACTAAGAAGGGAGTTAAATACATTTGGTCGGACAAATGTGAAGCCTCTTTTCAGAAATTGAAAGAACTCCTTTCCGATGCTCCTATTCTTGTTATTCCCGAGGGGAATCAAGATTTTGTTGTTTATACCGATGCTAGTCACGTTGGTTTGGGTGCCGTTCTTATGCAAAAAGAACGTGTTGTTGCTTATGCTTCTAGGCAATTGAAGCCGGCCGAGACTAGATATGCCACACATGATCTAGAGCTCGCGGCTATTGTTTTCGCCCTTCGAATGTGGCGTCATTATCTATTGGGAGAGAAATTTATTCTTTACACGGATCATAAGTCTTTGAAATATTTATTTTCTCAAAAAGAACTTAATTTACGTCAACAGCGTTGGCTCGAGTTCCTTGCACCTTATGATCTTGATATTCTTTATACCCCCGGTAAGGGTAATCGTGTCGCCGATGCTCTTAGCCGTAAGCAACAAGCAGTTGTTTCTATGATGATATCCGAATGGAACGATCTCGAGATCTTATCCACTTGTGAGATTCGAGAGCGCGTATCCGATTTATGCTCATCGCTTGTTTTATGTAGCCTTGAGGCTCATCCATCTCTTTTAGACCGCATTCTTGAAGCTCAAGGGCTAGATTCTGAATTGGCTCTTCTTGGCAAAAATGTTAAGGATAAAATTGATGTTGAAGGTTTGAAAGACTATGATATTGATTCTCGTGGCGGCATTCGAAAATTTGGTAGACTTATCGTACCAAATATTGGAGATCTTCGTAAAGATATTTTAGAAGATTCCCATTGTTCTAAATTCACCATTCATCCCGGTAGTAGTAAAATGTACGCTGATATGAAGCGACTTTATTATTGGGAGGGAATGAAATCTGATATTGCTAACTTTGTTAAGTGTTGCATGGCTTGCCAACTTGTCAAGGCCGAACATCAAAGGCCTGGTGGGTTATTGCAACCTTTAGAAATTCCAATTTGGAAGTGGGATCAAATTTCCATGGACTTTATACATGGCCTTCCCCGTTCTCGTTCGGGTCATGATAGCTTATGGGTGATTGTTGATAGACTTACTAAATCCGCCCATTTTATTCCGGTTCGGTCTAACCGAACCGTTCCTCTTTTGGCCAAACTATTTGTCAAGGAAATTGTAAAATTGCATGAAGTTCCTACTTCTATTGTTAGCGATCGTGATCCATTGTTTACTAGTGGATTTTGGAAGAGTCTTCAAAAAGCTTTAGGAACGAAGCTTAATTTTAGCACCGCTTATCACCCCCAGTCCGATGGACAAACCGAGCGTGTGAATCAAACTCTTGAAGATCTTCTTCGTGCTTGTGTGCTTGATTTTGGTGGAAGTTGGGAAGATCATATTTCACTTGTTGAATTTTCCTATAATAATAGCTTCCAATCTAGTATTGGTATGGCACCTTTCGAGGCACTCTACGGAAGGCCATGCCGATCTCCTTCTTGTTGGCTTGAGGCCGGTGAGAAGCTGGTTTTAGGTCCAGACTTTATTCGTGATTCCACGGAAAAGATTGAACTTATTCGACATAGGATGAAAGAAGCCCAGAGTAGACAAAAATCCTATGCCGATAATCGAAGAAGGAAATTAGAATTTTCTGTTGGGGATCCTGTTTTTATTCGTGTTTCACCTATGAAGGGTGTTGTACGTTTCAGTCGATCGGGGAAGTTAGCGCCTCGATATATTGGGCCATTTCCTATCACTGAACGTATTGGTTCCATGGCTTATCGCCTTGCATTGCCGGCTCAGTTTTCTGCTATACATGATGTATTTCACGTTTCTCAATTACGGAAATGCCTTCGGGATTCCGATTCTATTCTTGAGCCTGCTGTTGTGGAAGAAATTGAAGTTTCGCCGAATTTAACTTATGAGCAGCATCCTATTCGAATTATAGCTTCTGAGGTTAAACGACTTCGAAATAAAGATGTTCCACTTGTAAAGGTTCAATGGTCCTCAAATCCTAAGGATTGTTCTTGGGAATCCAGAGAATTCATCGAGCGTACACATCCGGACTTGCTTACTCCTGCCCTTTGAGGTGAACTTCTTATTTCAAATTTCTCTTGTGTTAATATGCTTTTATGGTTGTTACTTTTTATTTCCACCTTATATATATATATATTGCGAGGACGCAATTTCTTTAAGGAGGGGAGTCTGTAACAACCCGCATATTTATCGAGTTTACATTTAAATTTTTTATTTAAATATTAAATCGTTAATCGGATTTTGGTCCGAAAAACTACTTTTTGCAAACGGTCAAATTAGGACTCGAGACCACTTCCATTGAGTTCGAAATGTCGTTTACAACTTTTTAAGTATAAACATCGATAGGTTTGGAGTTAGCGAAATTTCACTAACTTTTCCCGCTTTGGACTTTGGGTTAGTTTAGCCTATTAAACCCAAGTTCCAACCCTCTTCTCCTCACTCTTCATAAATTTCCTAACTAACTCAAGCTTTAGCATTAATGGTGAAGAGAATGGGAAATTAAAACTCCAAGCTCAAATTCAATTGCAACTCCATCATTCAACTCCAAATTCAAGTAGAAGATATTGGATTCAAGCTTTGGATTGCTTCTCCTTGCTTTCAAGCTTCATCTTCATAAAATTTTAGTGCAAAGGTGAGATTTTTATCTCACAATTCTAGTCTATAACTATATTGGACTGTTGGGAATGATTCCCTATCACTTTAGCATGCATATTTGCTTTTGGTTTGGATTGGATTGGCGAAAAACTCCGATTTTTGGTGTTTGGGAGAAATTTCTGCATTTAGGTCGTTCTGGCCGTTTTTAGCTCGCTCGGAGTTAGGTCGTGTGGACCTTAGGTCGTAGGTCGCGTACGAGTTAACCCCTAGGTCGTTCTGGCCATTTTTAGGTCGTTCGGAGTTAAGTCGTTCGTCCATGGGTCGTGAGTCGTTCACGAGTTAACTTTAGGTCGTTCTGGGAGAATTGGCACTTCGGAGTTAGGTCGCTCGCGAGTTAAGCCTTAAGTCGTAGGTCGCTCGCGAGTTAAGCCTTAAGTCGTAGGTCGCTCACGAGTTAGGCCTTAAGCCGTAGGTCGCTCGCGAGTTAAGCTTTAAGTCTTAGGTCGTTTCCGACATATAATCTCCAGGCAAACGTTAAGTCGGCCTGCTTTATCTCGTAGGTCGTCTCCGACCTAAGCTCCTGATAAGTCGTTCGAGTTAGGTCGTTGGACCATTTACCTTAGGTCGCTCGTCCACTAAGTCGGCCTGGTTTATCTCGTAGGTCGTCTCCGACCTAAGCTCCTGATAAGTCGTTCGAGTTAGGTCGTTGGACTATTTACCTTAGGTCGCTCGTCCACTAAGTCGGCCTGGTTTATCTCGTAGGTCGTCTCCGACCTAAGGTCCAGATAAGTCGTTCGAGTTAGGTCGTTGGACCATTTACCTTAGGTCGCTCGACTCTGTTAAGTCGTAGGTCGTTAGACCTTAGGTCATTCGCCTTCCTTAAGTCGCTCGACCCCTCCACACTAGGTCGCTCGGCTTGCTTGAGTCGTAGGTCGTTGGACCTTAAGTCGCTTGCCTCCCTTAACTCCAGTTAGGTCGCTCGGCCATTGTGTTAGGCCGCGTGAACCCTTAGGTCGTTAGACCTCATTTTGCTTTAGGTCGTAGGCCGCTTGTCTTCACTTAGGTCGTACCGTTTTGGACGGGGCGCTGCCCTGCACCCCGCCGGGGGCGCTGCCCCCTGGACCCCCGCGACCTGACCGGGCAGGTCGAACCCCGTAAGCGGTGGCGTTGCCCCCGCACCCCCACCTTGGGGGGTTGCCACCCCCCCTGGACCCCCCCTCCGTAGGGGATCTTATCTGAAAAATATTGAGCTGATTTCCTTGGATTTTATTCGCATCTCCGTATGCGATCTTTGTGACTGATTGTTTCTACACTTGCTTATGTGTTTTGTCACTTTATAATATAAAGGTTTCAATACTAGTAGTAAATATCAAAACTCTTTTAACAAATAATTTCAACTCTATTTTTAATAACAAAGCTCTTTTCTTAAACCGTTTTCCAATCTATTAGTATATACAAGCCTTTACCTCACTCGGATGAGAAATCTAATTAAACGACTTAGTAAAACAAGTGGTATGAAACGCTTGCGTTCACTTCGTCGGTTAATTCTTGGACTTGTTCGATTGAACCTCTTATGACAATTTTATTAGTGAAGATTTACAGTTTGTTCGTAAATATTTAAGTTAAGCAAGTGGTTATGGGACATGAAGCTAAACTTCTATATTTACTAGCTTAGTGTAATTGACACTTCTCGTTGATCTTGATGATCGCTTTATGAATTAGACTAGCAATTGCGCGATGTCTCTTTCATTGCAAGGTTAGACTAGACACCACTTGTGTGATTCCATTCACACATACCTTTCTGCTTTTTGGTTAGTCTTGACCTCATTCTGTGTGATTCCACTCACACATGTGGGGTAGCTCCCCATGGTCTTCGGACCGTCATGTGATAGGCCTCTTTCCCTTTTTATGATTTCTGGATTTCTCGTGTTGATTTCTGGAATTTATGTCATTGACTTGTTATGAGTACAAGTTTAGGGTATGATGCCCCCTTCGAATCTTTGAGAAGATTCTTGTGATATTGATTATCTCTTATTGATTGATCTTCTGTTGATCATTATTTACATACTTATAGTGGTATGTCGTTATGGATGTTTATGTTTATGCCATATCTTTTATGTTATATCATGTCATCTGATATTTATAGCTAGACTGATCCGTTTATTATTTTCTTAAATAATACTCGGATCAGACCGAGATGTTACAGGTGCTTCTGCTTGACTTCTTCCCAGGGATTCATCACTCTGACTTTTGGCTAACTGTTTAGATTAGCAGTTTTTGTTGTATACACTTGAGATATAGACTCATAGTTGTATTCTTTTGTATAGCACGTGTTGCTATTCTTTTGTATTATCGTGGATCTTATTGACCACTACTCTGATGTACACTTTCATGTTTTAGTTATATATTCATATCTTCTTCCGCCTTTGTGATATGGATATCTGTGACTGATTTGTGATATGATTATTTCTATGTTTGTTTCCGAAGATTATTTATAGCCACCGTGTGATAAGCAATTACATGGATGGTCGCTCCTCAACAGCCTTATTCTCCGTGCTAGTTGACAGCACTTCTCCGGAGTGTTCTTGGCTAGCGTGGGTATAGAGGTGGGGCGTCACAGATTTTATGAAATTTATAATGATTTTTTGAATGAGTGAAAATGTTAAATAAATAGAAGTTTAAGTAAATTTTGGAATATAACTTATTATGAATTTTCTTAAAAGTGAGATTTTAGTTAAGTAAAATAATTGATAATAAGTTATATTTGGGAATTTAAAATTAATTGTTAAGTTAATAATTTATTTCAGCACTTTAAGTAGCATTTTATAAGTGCTACGGAAACTGAATTTTGATTGTTTTAATAAAAGAATTTAATGGAAATAATCTTTGAGAAAAAGCTTAAATTTTGGAATTTAATATGTAGTTAATAAAAATAAGGAATTGACTTTAAAAGGTTTTAAATGGAAGAATTTAACTTTTAAATGTGAGTTGAAAGGCAATTAATTCCTAAATAAATTGAATAGATTTAAATGGTATTTTATAAAAATGACTGATGTTTAAAAATGATATTATGATATTGAAGGTATTTGAAATTTATTTTGATTTTTAAAGTATAAATACCATTTTTAAAAGTTGTAACCACGGGTTAAAATAACGTTTGGTTGTTAAAGAGACCGGGATCGGATATCTGGCATACTCTCTACCGATACCGAAAACCACTTTGACAACCATGTACGCGGTGGAGATTCCAGAATGAAGTAGGATGGTGGTGACGTTTTCTTTAAGGTAAATACGTGGACCCGACTCCCGTTAGTTGGCATAAGGTGGCTAAAACAGGAGCGATTCTCGGATTAATGAGGTGGCACCTCTGATCGGACGCACTTCTTCGTATGCCATTCTATTACTCTTGTGATTGTTTTGGTGCGCACCTTTGATTTGGGAGTGTTGTTCGAGGTGGGCGGCAGATGCGCGCTGCGCGTTTCCATCGGTCCGGATAGCAATTGGTATATCTACCCTGGCATTGCCTAGTTGTGTCGTGTCGCCTACCATAGCGAGCCTTGTACGAGTTTGGTTTTCTCCCGTAGCTCGTGTGGTATCCTCTGGTGGCTTCCCGATCAGGAGGGACTCTGATATTGGATGGACTACTGGGACTATTATGTGGTAAGGACTATATGGGTAACCCCTTAACGCTATTTAAAAGTAAGTTTATTTTACTAATAGACATTATTATAATAGCGAATATCATTACATAGTAAATAGTTTTACGGATCCTTAGAGGATGGGTGGTCCCAAGCATCCTTTAAGTTACTTGCTCTATATTACAGTACACTTGAATTAGCTTGCACTATATAAGTATGTATGTCCTTACTCGAGTCTTTATGTTTTATTTTACGCTCGGGTCAGCCTGAGTTGCAGTTCAGCTTTCATTCCGGAGATAGGATTTCTGTAGATCTTTCAAGCTGCTGGCAAACTTTCAGTCCGTTATCTTATTTATGTAATCAAGACTACGGGATATTTGGATTTTTCTTTTTATGATTTAAACTATATTTGAGATTAAAGACTATGTAATTTTTATTTGTTTGAGACTATTTATAGTGGCTTCATGAACCACTAAGTATTTTAAATTCCGCTGCGAGTTTCTGATATCTGTGTCTGTGATTCTATGATTATTTATTTACTGTATATTCTGAGATTTGCCAAATTTTATTTACAACGCGGTATTTTGAACAATTCAAGTCCGACATGTGCGGATGCGAATGGTTGAAAATATCAGGTCGTTACATTTGGTATCAGAGCTTTGGCTCTAGGCAAAACTTAGAATGTATGGTAAATTTGATTTACAGGATCACTTTCATTCGAGCTTGAATCTCTTCCTTTTCGAATTGTGGAACGTTCCCTGCGGTTCCGAAGTTCATTCGTGTCCCTCACTATTCATTTTCTTTCGATTCTGGAGTATCCCATAACTCCACTTAGGATGATCTTTATAGTGAATTGGCGGTCTCGCCAATATTCTAATAAAGGGGTGAAACTCCTTTACAATTAGCATTGATTCACCAGAGATTTATATTTATCCTCGATTTCGATACTAGTATCTTTGGTTATTCTGAACTCTATCTCTTCAGATCGAATGTAGATTTACCCCAGAAAATCCACATCGATCTTATTCTTTAAGTCACGGTTGACCCGGTTAAGGTTGCCCGCGATTTATATAAACTTATCTGGTTCCTTATTCTGTTATTTAATCATCGGATCTTCTGATTCCAACATATCTTTAAATCAAAATTCTCTTTAATTTGAGTCCTTCAAATTTGAATCTCTATACTTGTTTTGAAAAAAAAAATTCCTATATTTGGGAAAAATCTAATATTATATATAAAAGTATAATTTTCAGAATTTAACTAGTTGTTTAGAGATAATAGTGTTTGATTTTATTTATGGTTTTGTAAACCATTGGTTTTGTCTTATATGAATAATTGAACTATAAACAATGGTTATAAAATAATTTGGAAACAAAAAAAAATATGAATTTGAAACCAGAATTTAAGAATTTAATTTCTGATAGTTTCAAACTTTGTGTTTAAAGTCTTAAAAGGATATATTATTTAAAGGGACATATTATTTAAAGTATTTTCGAATAGAAATTTGTTTCCAAAGAATTTTAAAGTTTTAAAAATTAGCGCTCTTCTCTTTGTCGCTGGAAAATAATTTCGATGATGACTGCCGCATCGTCGACATTCATTTTCGAGTATCGAAGTGAAGAGACCACGTCGTAGTTTTGCTTCAAAAATTTAATTGATTGAATTTCTAAAATATGACTTAATTTATAATATATATAGAGATATGATTTAAATTTGATTTGACATATACTGTATGTATGTATTTATTTATCTCTAAAGTGTTTGAAGTTGATTGGAAATTTAATTCATAAATTTAAATTAAAAGGTGATTCTAATGATAAAATAAAGTCAAATTTTGAATGAATATTTAAACTTGAATGATAGAATTGGAAAATTTTTACTCGTATAATATTAAATTGCATGCCAATATAACTTAACTAAATCATTTAGAAATTAACTATGTAATTGGATAATGTACAATATAAAAGGATTTTATAAATAAAATTTGAGTGGTTATAATAAATGTTATACACTTAAAGTTTCAGTTACAACAAGACAAACAGAGGTAAATAGAAAAAATAATAATAATTGAATAATACACAATATCAAATGGTGTTAAAGGAAATTTAGAAATAAATTGGAATAGTTATAATAAATGTAATCTACTTAATATGTGCGATAAGATATATTAAGTAGAATATATTTAATAATAATCTGGAATAAAGAAGAATTAAATTTGTTGAATAAAGGATGATTATTATAAATGACTATACAAATTTATGATTTTAGAAATTGTTAATTTCAAAATAATTGGATAATAAGACAACTAATTTGGAAATAGTTAAGATTGATTTATCTTCAGTAAAAATCAAATGAATTAAATCAATTATTGAATATTAATTAATTTAAATTGAATTTATATGGTTTAAATAAATGACTCCATTTTGAGTTTCAATTTAGTTTTCTTTCAGGGTGTTTCTATTCTCCTACCTCTTTCCTTTTCGGTGACAAAAAGTTTTGAGTGGGGGAGAGTGTAATGACCTATAAATTTAGAGAATTAAACTCGTTAATTTAATAAGATTTTTGTAACTAAATTTAAGAAGGAAAAAAAACCTTTATAATTTATAATGAAGTGAGTGGTAACTAAATGTTTTTGGATATTATCATAATATCTGTTGTTATACCCATTCTCTAAAAATAATGAAAGGGGAAAATTTGTAACATATTGAAGTGGTTAATTAATTATGTTAATTGGGTAGGTTATGACATGCAAATCATGTTGGTGGAATATTGTCAATTTTGACATATTAATTATGTTAGTGGTGAACACTGTTAAGCAATTTAAAACAATGAAACTTGCAATCAATTTATTTGATGAATCTACCTTATTCCTAGTTAGCATTCAAAACTTGAATAAAGGCATATACGGATATTTTAAAATGGAGTTAATGACAATTAATAGATATTTCAAAAAAGAAATTAATGACAATTAATGTGACGAGAAGGAATTTTGCCCGCTCGAAAATCGACATCCATACTTCAAATCGCATTCGAATGCCATAGATTCGACCGTTCAAATCCGATTCGCCGGAGCTTATAACAATATTAAGTAAATAACACAGCGGAATAAAAGAATAATACATTGATATACAGCTTTGATACAATATCTGATACAACAGATGATCCAATAGATATCAATATCATCAGAGATATGATACAATAAAATAGCAGCGGAAAAGAAAAAAACAGATAACATCTAGTAGCGGAACAATATAACTCTAAGATAGTCTTCAAAAGAGAACTCCGAGAACTGCAACTCCATTTCCAAGAATCAATCCAGCAATAGCTCGAACTCCCAATAACGATGCACCTAGCATAAGCAACACTGGTGTGGTCCAAAGACTGAACTAACTCCAGATAATCCACTATATCTAACTTTCTGAAAACCCAACTCTAGACTGCTCGTGTAGAAATATAATGAGCAACCAGAGTTTAGGAAAGAAACAATAAACTCCGGATCAGTCGTGGGACTGGTGTGAGCAACTAAAACAGTTTATCTTTTAAAACATTCAACAAAGATTTCAAAGTCAATTCGCAATGCTTTTTAAAAATGAGACTACCATAAGGCCTCCCGCACACACACACAATGCAAACGCAGAATCGGAGGAGATTTCTCCTTATGATAGTCAAAGATGCTTGATACGCATTAAAAAGAACATTTGATATTATTACTAGTGCATAGTGTAGGAAAAATTCATTTCGAAAGTAAAGATATAAATCTTAGCCAACATACGACCATTATCGTATGCCTACTATAGCTAACCATGTTCAATAGCAAGTTACCGCCACATTCCATGGCAGGTTATACAACTAATACTGTACAAGGTTCGTATTGTTTCTTTGGATTTCCAACAAATGGTCAGGCCAAGGAACTTCCCATTGCCACATGAGAACGCCTCTGGAAGGACGTCCCCGAGAACCAAACCGGATCTCTGCCAACACAAGGCCGGGTTACCCCTAGCTGAGTAACAACTAACCGAATATGCCATCCCCCGGTCCTTTGGGACCTTTAACCGAGCGCTCGTAATCAATTCACACAATCATAAAGTGTTTTCAACATGAGTAAGTATCTGGGCTCCATACCATGATACCACCCTTTTCCAGAAGGAAATGCACATACCCTAAAGGGCGCTACCCCTCATAACCTTGCCGCATCTTTCCTGTTTTGACCATTTCGGCGTGTGAGGCTCGACGAAGTCACGTCCACAAAAACATACTTTATACAAAAGCCATGCTTTGGGTCAACAAATGATCATAGAAATGATCACCAAGATAGACAATCAAATAAATGATCCTATCTCAAATAATCAACACAATGATCATTTCACAGCAACATTCAGCATGTCACATTACCAAATTGGGAATATATCGCTGATAACCATCAACATATAACCTCTGAGCTCGTACGTCTCAGAGAAGGGTGTTAAGTTAAGAGAATAAATTCTCCGCCACCAACAGAAATATATTTGAAAGAAATAAGCTTTATATCTCAATTTGTAATGTCAGACATACAATCCATACAAGTCTGTTCCGGGATCGAACAGAACTAAAGGCACTTACAAAGAAGTCCTTCCAATCCGGATATTCACAATCCCGATCGGATTTCCCATCACTTAGGGAGTTTCTATACCGGCGCGACTCGGTGCAGAAACAATCGATAGGTCATCCTATCGCTTTCGCAAATACCCGGTCTTCATCACCGGTCTTCAAATGCTATCCATAACGACGTATCACATATTCGGAATGGGTTATACGACACAAAGGTCCTTTCCCGGCTAAACCGAATAGTGAGCACGATATTTCAAAAACAAATGGATAATGGGATTTCAATTAAGTCACAACTTATTACCCAAAACCTTTCTTCAAATGGCTTAACAAATTACCATTTTCAATCTTTAAACAAAAAGATTCATTTTCACAACCTTTAACGGTTTAAACAATTTTCACATTTTAATCTTCAAACAATAGATTCATTCACAGATTTTCCAAATCAATTTTCATTTCAATTTGATTAACTCGTTAAATCTTTAAATCAAAGATTTAACTTATAGCCTTCAAAACAATTTCATTTCAATTTGATTTAAACAAATCATCAATTTAAATCTGTTAAAAATAAACAGATTTAATTCATAGCATTCAAAAAGAATTCATTCATAACTTAGGAAAATCATTTCTCTATTCAATCTTGAAATTCCCCTAATTAACTGGAATCTCGGTTCTTATCTAAAAGTGTTTATCATTTGAAAACAACAGTTTTCATTTTGGAAATCCGATTCATTTATACGAGTTGAAATCCTTGGGTTAAATTCAAATTCCCAAAACCATACCTTTAAAATGGTTTAAATTCATACAAACCTGTTTATAATATCTTTAACCATAATTTCCAATCATCGAATTCAATTCCAAATATCGAATTCAACTTCAGATTGAATTATTTAAATTGGAGATTTTACCGAGTTATTCAAAATAGCTTTTATCTGTGAAAACGTTTTTCAAAAGCTTTACCGTTTAACCCAAATCCATTTTCAAAATCAATTTGAAATTAAAACTTTAATTTCAGAAACATTACATTTAAATTATCTGTGACTTAACCGATTTCCTCGTGAAATCCATATTTGTGTGTGTATGGTGTAGTCCAGGGGTTATACACAGTAGTGCAACATCATTCAATCATGACAGATCAAATACAACAATATATCTGATAAGCGATATAAATTATAACGCTTATCTTCATTCACAGATCACAGATATATTTATATATCACAGATAATAAATTACATCACAGATCACAACACAAATCAGGATAATCATAAAGCATCATATAACAGGGATATCAAACAGTTTAACATCCAATATAATCCAAACATCCATAAATAGGATTAATTTAATTATCTGATTAATTTAAATCAGATTAAATTTCTATGAATAATTCTTTTCACATTTATTATCAAAATAAATTTCAAGTAAATGATCCTCATTAACTATTCATAATTATTTAATTACTATTCTTAAGTAATTAAACTCAACTTAACTATTGTTAATTATCATTTAATTAACCTTTAAAATCATATGTTTAATCACTAATTATTTAATTAATTAAGTTCTAAACTGTAACTTAATAAATCTTAATTACTTGATTAAACAACCTTAATCATTTGTTTAAAAGACAACTCTTTATTAATTTAATGAATCTTATTTACAAATTAATTTACCTTAATTAATTTAACTCAAATCCTAATTTCTTGATTAAATAAATTAATCAATTATTCACTTGAACTAATTTAATGAGTGCATATCATTTTATCTTTACTAATTCAAATTTAAAACATTTGCTAACTAATGTTTTAATTATCATCACAAAGCAAATTTAAACAATTTAAATATTAGAACTTCTTTGATTTCAGAACTAGAATTCAAATTATCTTTAATTCAGATTTAAATTTAGATTTAAACTTGTTTTAACTTTGCTTAATAATTTAAATTCAGTTTTAAATTTCAAAACTTTACATTGACAGGTTTCAAAAATCTGAAACCTGTAACCTTAAGTTTACTCGAGACAAGCTAACTTTGCCCCGAGTCCAAAACCATATTTCTTCGAGCGAAAGCTGAAGTAACTCGAGTAAAACTCGAGAGAATCACGCGAACAAATCCCACCGTTCTTCCCAAACTAACGAAATTCCAGGCCACCAGAAACTCGTGCACGGAGCACGTGCACGTCGCCGATGGCCATCTCTAATCGCCACCACTTCATCGAGCATGTCGGCAATCTTACCCACAAACTCCACGAGCTCCCCGATTGGCCAAACCCACCAGAGAACAAAATCGAGCAAATCAGTTCATCCTGGAACCGAAGTCCAAGCCTGTAACCACCTCGCACCGCCGCTACACAGTGCTGGAACGCACGCGCCTTCGCCACGAGCTTCCCCTATCGAACACTCACCGCCACCGATCAACCTTATCTGGTCCGATGCGACATAGATTGCACCATTGCCACATGAATCGATCGGCAAAAACACAGGGATAAAACCCTAAATCGTTTTCGCCCCCAACCTCCTTGCATTAGAAATTTTTTTCAGTATTTTTCCTAGATGTGAAAGTGATCAAACTAACTCCTCAACAATTTTCAACAGTTAAAATTTGTTGAACTAACAGAGATTGGTAAAAGTGTACTTTTAGTTCATCCACAGTTTTCTATTGATATACTTAATGAAAAAATACAATTTTTGGTTTAAAAATCTTATTTTTCAGTAAGGATTCAAGATAGGTATTCGAATTTGCAAATCGTTAGGTTCGAATTTTATTAAATTTTGAAATTTTCTCTGTAGAACTTGAGTTGTTCATCCTGTATATGTTTACCCTTCATGAAACTATTTTTATATTACAATTCATACTTAAACACATTTATTTTGTTTTGAAACTAAAGCCTAATATTGATTATGAAGCAAGAAATTGAATTTTTCTTTTCTTTGTTGGGTTGTACTCTGTAGAATAAACAGAGAAGAACAGGTACTAGCATATGTACATACAACAAAACAAATAGCCATATGATTCAATTTAAATTGCTATATGTTACTCACATGATATACCTATATATATATAAGCAACAGTTTTATATTTTAAAAGTATCTAAAAAGAATAAGTTACTCACATATTTATTCTTCAAATTGTTTTATATGAAATGTTACTCACTTCTAAACATATACAGGCGTTCACAAGTATATGTGTATGTATTCTTTTACCATACATTTAAGAAATCATCTTCATAATATCACTTCATAGATTTTCACAGGCATCAAAAAAAGTTTATCCAGATTTAAAGCTTTTTAGAGGAGAATTAAAATTACTCACAGGATATTGAAACAAAGAAGCCTGTTAACATGCAAACCTATATATAAACAGATTAAGTTTAAAGATGGAAGTTTGCTCACCTTGAATTAATTAACAGAGAGTTTCCTCCTGGATTTGAAATGGACACAGTTTGATGTTTTGCTTTCCAGACTTGAATTTTTGTTTTGTTCATTTTTTTTCTTTTGCTCAGTTTAAAATAAATGGAAGAAACTGAGATGAACGAACTAAGGAGAACTTGATATATGGAAAATGAAGCTTCCAGGATATTTTTTTTTACAAGGTTACTATTTTTAAGTTTGTACAGGTTAGTATATGGAAGCTTACAAGTGATAATAATTTGTACAAATGATATAGTGTTGTTTGTACAATATCACATATATTTCCATTGTATATTGGCTGATAGGTAATGTGGTGTGTACCAAGGACATTTTTGCTTTTAAGTTGATCTGTAGCTTCAAGATTTGGACTTGAACTTCCAGGCTTGATGTTGAGAAACAGATCTTACTTTCTGAGATGATTCTTGATATGGATATATAGACAGAGGTGTACATGTGATGTATATTGTTGTTTGTACAACCAGAGTAAGGCTGAAAATGCTTGCATTAATTGCTTTAATCCTTCTGTTTCATATTTTATTTTATTTTCTTTTCTAGCCTACTCTTGAATATTATTGTTGTCTTGTTTATTATTTGTTTCTCGGCCTATATGCCTATTCATATTTGCTTGTATAATCACATATTGGTCTGGTTCCTTGTTTTGTTGAAGTTGAAATAGTTGGTAATCTTTGTTTTCAAATTTGCTTGTACTCCTTGGTTTTTTTCTTTATACACTTTCAAATTAAATTTGTTTTGTTTACTAATTTTATGCAGGCTGAGAGTGATATCTTTTGTTTTATTACTTGTCATATGAATAAATTCCTATTGTCAATATATTGTTTAAAATTTTAACTAATTTGTTTCATGTGTATATTTTACATTTTATAGTTTACATAACCAATTTTGTTTTCTGAAATGACTTTTTAACTTGCCTAATTTATCTCTATTTATAACTCAAATATTTATTTTACTTCTATTTTTAGTTTAAATATTTATCATAAATTTTACTTTAAAAATTATTGTTTTATATTTCTCTATATATACATATATATATAGTATTTAAATTCAAATCAAATATATATATCTATATATTTTTAAATTTACTCATATATGCTCAAATACATATATATACAATATTAAAGTTTAAATGATTTATACAGAATTTATCTGTATCTGGGGAAACTCGCTTAAATTTCCAATTAGCTATACAATTTAAATTAAAAAATTATATAAATTATCAATTTAAATTTATATAAAATTCGGGGTCGTTACAAACTTCCCCCCTTAAAAGAATTTCGTCCTCGAAATTCGCAGGCACGAAAACAACAAAGATAGATGAAAGATAGAGAAATATCTTTTCAGATCAAACTGGATATCAGTTCTGCATTTGGCTCACCAAATCAGAATATCAACAATAGATACAAGAAATTATAATAGAATTTCAAATTTAGTTTTAAACGAAATCGTTTTATCGATACTATTCAAATTTATCCTTCATCTTCTATTCATCAATTTTAACTCAATTTAAAATTTCTAATTCATTTAAAATTTCCAATTTATATTCATTAAGGTTTAAATCGAAAAGCTGATAAGAAACCGATAAAGATACGAAGTAAAAATTTCTTACAACGATTCGTAGAGCATCATCGCACCGAAACTTCTTCTTTTGGAGCTGTCACGAAGCAAATCAAAAGAATTTTGGAAACGATCAAAAGAGATTGAGAAGAAAGTTGTTTCCACTGTTGTTGCAGAGTATTGACCAATTATAGTCGTATTTCCCTGTCCCCTATCTCGTTCTCTTCTTGCACTCATACTTACTATCAGTGGATAGTAAGAGAATTTACTGAGGCGTTAAAACGGATATCTTAGGGATATACTCATTCTAGGGATACTTCACCCTATCTCCAATGAGCTACTTAATGTGTTATACTCCTGAGCTAAAGTTTAACCCTTAGCTCTGATACCAAATGTGACGAGAAGCGGTCACAACCGGTAGGCTTTTCAACCATCCCAGCCCCACCGTGGCTTACACTGATATCCCAAACTTGCTTTTACGGCCACCCTTTCGAATGTCACGGCTTCGCCTAACCAACCCCGTAAAGAGGACGTGTGGGGGTAAGAGTCTCCCGTTCGCCACCAAACCGCGAAGCGAGAACCCCCCATCACATATCACCTAGCATAAGCAAGAATGGTGTGATCCAAAGACTGAACTAACTCCAGATAATCCACTATATCTAACTATCTGAAAACCCAACTCTAGACTGCTCGTGTAGAAATATAATGAGCACCCAGAGTTTAGGAAAGAAACAATAAACTCCGGATCAGTCGTGGGACTGGTGTGAGCAACAAAAACAGTTTATCTTTTAAAACATTCAACAAAGATTTCAAAGTCAATTCGCAATGCTTTTTAAAAATGAGACTACCATAAATCCTCCCGCACACACACACAATGCAAAAGCAGAATCAGAGGAGATTTCTCCTTATGATAGTCAAAGATGCTTGATACGCATTAAAAAGAACATTTGATATTATTACTAGTGCATAGCATAGGAAAAATTCATTTCGAAAGTAAAGATATAAATCTTAGCCAACATACGACCATTATCGTATGCCTACTATAGCTAACCATGTTCAATAGCAGGTTACCGCCACATTCCATGGCAGGTTATACAACTAATACTGTACAAGGTTCGTATTGTTTCTTTGGATTTCCAACAAATGGTCAGACCAAGGAACTTCCCATTGCCACATGAGAACGCCTCTGGAAGGACGTCCCCGAGAACCAAACCGGATCTCTGCCAACACAAGGCCGGGTTACCCCTAACTGAGTAACAACTGACCGAATATGCCATCCCCCGGTCCTTTGGGACCTTTAACCGAGCGCTCGTAATCAATTCACACAATCATAAAGTGTTTTCAACATGAGTAAGTATCTGGGCTCCATACCATGATACCACCCTTTTCCAGAAGGAAATGCACATACCGTAAAGGGCGCTACCCCTCATAACCTTGCCGCATCTTTCCTGTTTTGACCATTTCCGGGGTGTGAGGCTCAACGAAGTCACGTCCACAAAAACATGCTTTATACAAAAGCCATGCTTTGGGTCAACAAATGATCATAGAAATGATCACCAAGATAGACGATCAAATAAATGATCATATCTCAAATAATCAACACAATGATCATTTCACAGCAACACTCAGCATGTCACATTACCAAATTAGGAATATATCGCTGATAACCATCAACTATATAACCTCTGAGCTCGTACGTCTCAGAGAAGGGTGTTAAGCTAAGAGAATAAATTCTCCACCACCAACAGAAATATATTTGAAAGAAATCAGCTTTATATCTCAATTTGTAATGTCAGACATACAATCCATACAAGTCTGTTCCGGGATCGAACAGAACCGAAGGCACTTACAAAGAAGTCCTTGCAATCCAGATATTCACAATCCCGATCAGATTTCCCATCACTTAGGGAGTTTCTATACCGGCGCGACTCGGTGCAGAAACAATCGATAGGTCATCCTATCGCTTTCGCAAATACCCGGTCTTCATCACCGGCCTTCAAATGCTATCCATAACGACGTATCACATATTCGGAATGGGTTATACGACACAAAGGTCCTTTCCCGGCTAAACCGAATACTGAGCACGATATTTCAAAAACAAATGGATAATGGGATTTCAATTAAGTCACAACTTATTACCCAAAACCTTTCTTCAAATGGCTTAACAAATTACCATTTTCAATCTTTAAACAAAAAGATTCATTTTCACAACCTTTAACGGTTTAAACAATTTTCACATTTTAATCTTTAAACAAAAGATTCATTCAAAGATTATCCAAATCAATTTTCATTTCAATTTGATTAACTCGTTAAATCTTTAAATCAAAGATTTAACTTATAGCCTTCAAAACAATTTCATTTCAATTTGATTTAAACAAATCATCAATTTAAATCTGTTAAAAATAAACAGATTTAATTCATAGCTTTCAAAAAGAATTCATTCATAACTTAGGAAAATCATTTCTCTATTCAATCTTGAAATTCCCCTAATTAACTGGAATCTCGGTTCTTATCTAAAAGTGTTTATCATTTGAAAACAACAGTTTTCATTTCGGAAATCTGATTCATTTATACGAGTTGAAATCCTTGGGTTAAATTCAAATTCCCAAAACCATACCTTTAAAATGGTTTAAATTCATACAAACCTGTTTATAATATCTTTAACCATAATTTCCAATCATCGAATTCAATTCCAAATATCGAATTCAACTTCAAATTGAATTATTTAAATTGGAGATTTTACCGAGTTATTCAAAATAGCTTTTATCTGTGAAAACCTTTTTCAAAAGCTTTACCGTTTAACCCAAATCCATTTTCAAAATCAATTTGAAATTAAAACTTCAATTTCAAAAACATTACATTTAAATTATCTGTGACTTAACCGATTTCCTCGTGAAATCCATATTTGTGTGTGTATGGTGTAGTCCAGGGGTTATACACAGTAGTGCAACATCATTCAATCATGACAGATCAAATACAACAATATATCTGATAAGCGATATAAATTATAACGCTTATCTTCATTCACAGATCACAGATATATTTATATATCACAGATAATAAATTACATCACAGATCACAACACAAATCAGGATAATCATAAAGCATCATATAACAGGGATATCAAATAGTTTAACATCCAATATAATCCAAACATCCATAAATAGGATTAATTTCATTATCTGATTAATTTAAATCAGATTAAATTTCTATGAATAATTCTTTTCACATTTATTATCAAAATAAATTTCAAGTAAATGATCCTCATTAACTATTCATAATTATTTAATTACTATTCTTAAGTAATTAAACTCAATTTAACTATTGTTAATTATCATTTAATTAACCTTTAAAATCATATGTTTAATCACTAATTATTTAATTAATTAAGTTCTAAACTGTAACTTAATAAATCTTAATTACTTGATTAAATAACCTTAATCATTTGTTTAAAAGACAACTCTTTATTAATTTAATGAATCTTATTTACAAATTAATTTACCTTAATTAATTTAACTCAAATCCTAATTTCTTGATTAAATAAATTAATCAATTATTCACTTGAACTAATTTAATGAGTGCATATCATTTTATCTTTACTAATTCAAATTTAAAACATTTTCTAACTAATGTTTTAATTATCATCACAAAGCAAATTTAAACAATTTAAATATTAGAACTTCTTTGATTTCAGAACTAGAATTCAAATTATCTTTAAGTCAGATTTAAATTTAGATTTAAACTTGTTTTAACTTTGCTTAATAATTTAAATTCAGTTTTAAATTTCAAAACTTTACATTGACAGGTTTCAAAAATCTGAAACCTGTAACCTTAAGTTTACTCGAGACAGCTAACTTTGCCCCGAGTCCAAAACCATATTTCTTCGAGCGAAAACTGAAGTAACTCGAGTAAAACTCGAGAGAATCACGCGAACAAATCCCACCTTTCTTCCCAAACTAACGAAATTCCAGGCCACCAGAAACTCGTGCACGGAGCACGTGCACATCGCCGATGGCCATCTCTAATCGCCACCACTTCATCGAGCATGTCGGCAATCTCACCCACAAACTCCACGAGCTCCCCCATTGGCCAAACCCACCAGAGAACAAAATCGAGCAAATCAGTTCATCCTGGAACCGAAGTCCAAGCCTGTAACCACCTCGCACCGCCGCTACACAGTGCTGGAACGCACGCGCCTTCGCCACGAGCTTCCCCTATCGAACACTCACCGCCACCGATCAACCTTATCTGGTCCGATGCGACATAGATTGCACCATTGCCACATGAATCGATCGGTAAAAACACAGGGATAAAACCCTAAATCGTTTTCGCCCCCAACCTCCTTGCATTAGAAATTTTTTTCAGTATTTTTCCTAGATGTGAAAGTGATCAAACTAACTCCTCAACAATTTTCAACAGTTAAAATTTGTTGAACTAACAGAGATTGGTAAAAGTGTACTTTTAGTTCATCCACAGTTTTATATTGATATACTTAATGAAAAAATACAATTTTTGGTTTAAAAATCTTATTTTTCAGTAAGGATTCAAGATAGGTATTCGAATTTGCAAATCGTTAGGTTCGAATTTTATTAAATTTTGAAATTTTCTCTGTAGAACTTGAGTTGTTCATCCTGTATATGTTTACCCTTCATGAAACTATTTTTATATTACAATTCATACTTAAACACATTTATTTTGTTTTGAAACTAAAGCCTAATATTGATTTTAAAACAAGAAATTGAATTTTTCTTTTCTTTGTTGGGTTGTACTCTGTAGAATAAACAGAGAAGAACAGGTACTAGCATATGTACATACAACAAAACAAATAGCCATATGGATTCAATTTAAATTGCTATATGTTACTCACATGATATACCTATATATATATAAGCAACAGTTTTATATTTTAAAAGTATCTAAAAAGAATAAGTTACTCACATATTTGTTCTTCAAATTGTTTTAAATGAAATGTTACTCACTTCTAAACATATACAGGCTTTCACAAGTATATGTGTATGTATTCTTTTACCATACATTTAAGAAATCATCTTCATAATATCACTTCATAGATTTTCACAGGCATCAAAAAAAGTTTATCCAGATTTAAAGCTTTTTAGAGGAGAATTAATATTACTCACAGGATATTAAAACAAAGAAGCCTGTTAACATGCAAACCTATATATAAACAGATTAAGTTTAAAGATGGAAGTTTTCTCACCTTGAATTAATTAACAGAGAGTTTCCTCCTGGATTTGAAATGGACACAGTTTGATGTTTTGCTTTCCAGACTTGAATTTTTGTTTTGTTCATTTTTTTTCTTTTGCTCAGTTTAAAATAAATGGAAGAAACTGAGATGAACGAACTAAGGAGAACTTGATATATGGAAAATGAAGCTTCCAGGATATATTTTTGTACAGGGTTACTATTTTTAAGTTTGTACAGGTTAGTATATGGAAGCTTACAGGTGATAATAATTTGTACAAATGATATAGTGTTGTTTGTACAATATCACATATATTTCCATTGTATATTGGCTGATAGGTAATGTGGTGTGTACCAAGGACATCTTTGCTTTTAAGTTGATCTGTAGCTTCAAGATTTGGACTTGAACTTCTAGGCTTGATGTTGAGAAACAGATCTTACTTTCTGAGATGATTCTTGATATGGATATATAGACAGAGGTGTACAGGTGATGTATATTGTTGTTTGTACAACCAGAGTAAGGCTGAAAATGCATGCATTAATTGCTTTAATCCTTCTGTTTCATATTATATTTTATTTTCTTTTCTAGCCTACTCTTGAATATTATTGTTGTCTTGTTTATTATTTGTTTCTCGGCCTATATGCCTATTCATATTTGCTTGTATAATCACATATTGGTCTGGTTCCTTGTTTTGTTGAAGTTGAAATAGTTGGTAATCTTTGTTTTCAAATTTGCTTGTACTCCTTGGTTTATTTCTTTATATACTTTCAAATTAAATTTGTTTTGTTTACTAATTTTATGCAGGCTGAGAGTGATATCTTTTGTTTTATTACTTGTCATATGAATAAATTCCTATTGTCAATATATTGTTTAAATTTTTAACTATTTTGTTTCATGTGTATATTTTACATTTTATAGTTTACATAACCAATTTTGTTTTCTGAAATGACTTTTTAACTTGCCTAATTTATCTCTATTTATAACTCAAATATTTATTTTACTTCTATTTTTAGTTTAAATATTTATCATAAATTTTACTTTAAAAATTATTGTTTTATATTTCTCTATATATACATATATATATATAGTATTTAAATTCAAATCAAATATATATATCTATATATTTTTAAATTTACTCATATATGCTCAAATACATATATATACAATATTAAAGTTTGAATGATTTATACAGAATTTATCTGTATCTGGGGAAACTCGCTTAAATTTCCAATTAGCTATACAATTTAAATTAAAAAATTATATAAATTATCAATTTAAATTTATGTAAAATTCGGGGTCGTTACAATTAATAGGGAAATTAATTGTAAAATTTCAGTAGTTGACCAGAATTAATTTATTAAATAATTAATGCAAGTTAATTAAATTGATGAAAGATAAATAAGTTAATTCTTTTGGTTAATGGCATGAGGACGCGAGGTTAATCCCCATTTTGTAGGAGAAATATGCCGGTGTAACCAGTCCGGCTACCAGTGCCTACAAAGTGGACGGATTAATGTGAAACGTCGCAGGATTGATAATTAACAAAAAGGGTTAATTAACTAATTAAGTTAGTAACCAAATTTGAATATGTAATTAAAGGAGATTGATTGACACGAAGGAATATGGTAATTAATTGAAATCAATTAAGGAGGTTAATTAAAAGGGATAAGGTAATCAATTGAAATTAATTAAAGGCAAATTAATGGGGAATTAATTGATTAGAAGAATATGGAAATCAATTAGAGGGAATTGACTAATTTAAAAATATTAGTTAGGGAATCGGGGCTAGATTGCTAGATGTCCCAATGGTAGAAATCAAAAAGTGGAAACCCATAGGGTAAATTGAAAACTTAACAAGTGGAATTAATAGAAATAAAATGCATTTGTTTAAAAACGTTCAAACCATAAATTAGTGACGTTTTCTTCCACTTAAATCAACACCATCTAAATATTTAGTGCTTGCCACTTTCTTTCCTTGAATCAACGCATTCACTCCCAATTTGGTTTGAACGTACGTTATTCCTTGCAAAATTTTATCACTTGATTTACGCCCCTTTTTAATGCAGAAAAATTTGTTATTTTCCTTTACTGTTTCAAAGTCTAATTTGCTTTAAATTTGATATAAATCTTTGTCTAATAGAACTCTGCCGTTCTTTATTTATCAACTCGAGCACCCCTGTAATAACGCAGTGCAAACATTTATTCCCTTAATTTCAGTTTGTTGCCGTTTCTTTATAAATCAATGCTATCAGTAAATCGATTACCATTTCCCTTACCAAAAGCAATACGTGATATCCTCGTTACACTAAAAGTTCAAACTCATGAAATCAATGCTGGTTATAAAAATTCAAATCCACCTACAACTTCATTTGGTTAATAGGTATATAATCAGTTATTTCCATTTACCGTTCAAAGAAAAATGATTTCTTGCCGTTTCGTTCCAAATATAAATCACTCAGCCTATTAAAGATTCACGCAAGCCTTATCCCTATATACCAAAAACGTTCTAAAATCTGGAAAAAAAAATCTTACTTGCCTTTAGGAACAAATTACTTAAACCCAAAGAATTAATCCATGCAATTACCTGTTCATTCGAAAATAGTGCCTACCTATTTTGTCCCCAAAAATTTTGCAACCTTCATCTGGTTTTATTATTTCTTAACCGGTTAACCTCCTTGATTTTTGCAACCTATCTGCTTAAATACCAAAACACGTTCAAAGAAAATTGATTGCGTGCCTATCTGTTACCCTTAATCAACGATTTTCTCTTTGTAACGTTCGAATAACAAATCAAAATTGCTTGCCGTCTATATAGTTCAATCAACAAATCTAATGCATGCCGTTTTATTTTCCCCTCAGTTAGTAACGCAATATTTATTTTCTGCTAAATTTTATAACTTATAAAATATTTTTCCATATTCCCTTCATTAAAAGAAAAGACTTGCCATTTCATATCTTTTCTGCAATTGATTTTTTCCCAAAACAAACAAGATTCTTGCCCAAATTTCTATTCATGCCTAAATTATCGCAACTCGTCTCTTATATAAATAAAACCCACACCACAAAGTTTCACCACCTCAACATTGTCCATTTGCATTGTTCCAGTTGCTTGCATGAAAAACTTCTTCAGGTAAATGGCCGAACCTTGCTTTCATTTATTTTGTACTTCTTCTTGTTTCATTTGGTCCGATGTCCATACTACTCGGCTGCCCCACCACCTGTCCTTGCCACATCTCCTTTTTCCCTCTCTGATCTATTTTGACATACATGTCAGATTGTTGTAGGAAGTCAAGCTTAATATCCTTTTGCACTCTGTAGAAAAATGCATGCGCCCCAGTAGTTGTGGCCACTTGAACTTCTTGCGTGAGTCATTTTTTTTAAAATATAAATTGCTAAAGTGTGTCATCTTTGAAAAACAAAATGGTAACAAACAAAACTAATATCCTTCATTTGCATACACTCACACGTGCAAAATCACGTTTGTTTCAGCAGATAGGTAGAACTTTTTATTACCTAAATTATTTCCAAAATATGCTGTATATTTTGAGTGCATGCTTACGGGGTTTAAAATAGGCAAGGAGACCGTGCCATTTATTTAGATTGTACCACCTTGTTTTGTGAATTCATGCATGAGTCATTTTAATAAATGTTAACAAAAGAAAAAAAAAGTATATTTTCATTTGCATCTCTGGAAGAAGTAAAAATATATGTGCCTGTAGTTGTGGCCACGTGAATTGCATGAGTGTGGCACTTTGAATAGTTAGCAAGCAAAATGGTGTACTCCGCCATAACGTGCGCGTGCATGCTTTCATTTATAAAAAAGGCATCGGTGCATGCGTGAGTTGTTCCTAAGTGTTAAAAAAAAAGAGAAATGCATGTTTTAAAAGATGAGGTAGGAGTGGCTGTGCTATGTTGCGTGTTCAAGTTTTGGGAACTAACATGCTTCACTTCTATGCAACGTGATTATTTATACAGAGAAAGAAAAAAAGAAAAAAAAAGGATATATTAGTTGCAAGTTTCACTGTTATCAATTCTAAAGAATTTTAGTGTATGCCACCTGTTTGTAGAAAGGGAATAACGTATTGTGTCCACCTTTTTCTTTCCAGCTTTTGCCTAAAACTTTCCACTATAATTTTCATGGGTACGTAAATAGTTAAGATTTCACTGCCTGGCCTTGAGAACGTGGGCGAGTCGAGTAGTGGGAGTGGTCGAGTCAAGTGAAGTCTATTCGTTCCAGTTGTTTCGAAAAAATTTCTTTGACCGTAATTTTAAAAGTCGCGTATTGGTGTTTGGATCTTGTTATAGATTTGAATCAAGGCGTGGCATCCACGGAAATATGATCGTGCCATTGTACGTTTCTTTATCAAGTGATACAATCGTTTGAGTCTAAATTTCTGCAGCTTTAAGGTGAGTATTTCTCACCAGACAAACATACCTATGTATCCGTGAATTTATCACAAGTGTAATTGTAAAATTTATTTTATTTAATTTTATTTGCCTATGATATAAACGTATGATGTTAAACCCCATTTTTTATTGACACATCATGAGTTGTTTATTTATTAAAGTATTATTGCAGTTATACTATTTAATGCTTATTTACTGTTAATCACACTGCAAGTTCCCTGTAAATTTGGGATCGTTATAGGCTGAAATGATAGGCCTGAACGATAATTATTTACCCATTTATTTATTTAATTGTTTAATTATTTATTATTTAACTTGGGATTGCGGGTTTGAAATGATAGAACCCGGGTTATTGTAAATTGCGGATTGAAATGATATATATCCGTATCACTTGACCTAGGCTAGAAAACTATATACAGACCCGTGGTTTATATAATATTTTATGAAATGTTTTAAAAATATTTTGAATAGAAAGTTTATGATATTCTGGCTTAAATGTATTTAAAGGATTTTATGAAATTTATAATGATTTTTTGAATGAGTCAAAATGTTAAATAAATAGAAGTTTAAGTAAAATTTTGGAATATAACTTATTCTGAATTTTGTTAAAAGTGAGATTTTAGTTAAGTAAAATAATTGATAATAAGTTATATTGGGAATTTAAAATTAATTGTTAAGTTAATAATTTATTTCAGCACTTTAGGTAGCATTTTATAAGTGCTACGGAAATTGAATTTTGATTGTTTTAATAAAAGAATTTAATGGAAATAATCTTTGGGAAAAAGCTTAAATTTTGGAATTTAATATGTAGTTAATAAAAATAAGGAATTGACTTTAAAAGGTTTTAAATGGAAGAATTTATCTTTTAAATGTGAGTTGAAAGGCAATTAATTCCTAAATAAATTGAATAGATTTAAGTAGTATTTTATAAAAATGACTAATGTTTAAAAATGATATTATGATATTAAAGGTATTTGAAATTTATTTTGATTTTTAAAGTATAAATACCATTTTTAAAAGTTGCAACCACGGGTTAAAATAACGTTTAGTTGTTAAAGAGACCGGGATCGGATATCTGGCATACTCTCTGTCGATACCGAAAACCACTTTGACAACCATGTACGTGGTGGAGATTCCAGAATGAAGTAGGATGGTGGTGACGTTTTCTTTAAGGTAAATACGTGGACTCGACTCCCGTGAGTTGGCATAAGGTGGCTAAAACAGGAGCGATTCTCGGATTAATGAGGTAGCACCTCTGATCGGACGCACTTCTTCGTATGCCATTCTATTACTCTTGTGATTGTTTTGGTGCGCACCTTTGATTTGGGAGTGTTGTTCGAGGTAGGCGGCAGCTGCGCGATGCGCGTTTCCATCGGTCCGGATAGCAATTGGAATATCTACCCTGGCATTGCCTAGTTGTGCGGTGTCACCTACCATAGCTAGCCTTTTACGAGTTTGGTTTTCTCCCGTAGCCCGTGTGGTATCCTCTGGTGGCTTCCCGATCAGGAGGGACTATGATATTGGATGGACTACTGGGACTATTATGTAGTAAGGGCTATATGGGTAACCCCTTAACGCTATTTAAAAGTAAGTTTATTTTACTAATAGACATTATTATAATAGCGAATATTATTCCATAGTAAATAGTTTAACGGGTCCTTAGAGGATGGGTGGTCCCAAGCATCCTTTAAGTTACTTGCTCTATATTACAGTACGCTTGAATTAGCTTACACCATATAAGTATGTATGTCCTGACTCGAGTGTTTATGTTTTATTTTACGCTCGGGTCAGCTTGAGTTGCAGTTCATCTTTCATTCCGGAGATAGGATTTCTGTAGATCTTTCAAGCTGCTAGCAAACTTTCAGTCCGTTATCTTATTTATGTAATCAAGACTATAGGATATTTGGATTTTTCTTTTGATGATTTAAACTATATTTGAGATTAAAGACTATGTAATTTTTATTTGTTTGAGACTATTTATAGTGGCTTCATGAACCACTAAGTATTTTAAATTCCGCTGCGAGTTTCTGATATCTGTGTCTCTGATTCTGTGATTATTTATTTACTGTATATTCTGAGATTTGCCAAATTTTATTTACAACGCGGTATTTTGAACAATTCAAGTCCGACATGTGTGGATGCGAATGGTTGAAAATATTGGGTCGTTACAGGAGATGATGATGGTGGTGTTCTCAGGTGGTGGTGGAGGTGGCATGACATGGAGAGGAGGTGGCCGAACCTAAATAGAGGAAGGAGATCAAGTGTAAACCATGAAATCATGCAATAAAACAAAGAAAAGAAATGAAATTTTTCCCAAATCCTTCGCAAGCAAGGGCCGAATTTTTTTCCTTAAGAAATAAGATAAAGAAAGCACGTGAATGAGAAAAATGATGTGCGGCTGAAAGATGGTGGATAGTTATTGCCAATATGAATGAAAAGTTAGGTTAAATGTGAAAAGGCGGAAGATAAAGAGCCATAGGAAAATCAAAAGTCATAACCTTTTCAATTTTCCTTTAATTTCTTTATATAAGTTTAAATTACTAAAAAAAAAATAGTTTACGTAAAAATTTGGAAACATAACAAATATAAAATATAAATAAATAATTATCAATAATATATGGTTAAAATAAGAAAATAGCATAAAAATGCAAACTAGTCTAATTTTTTTTTCAAATAAACACAATAAACTTTGAAAAATTTATATGGACTTAGAAAATATTTATAAATAAAGATAATAACATAAAATAAAAATACATTCACAAAATAAATAAATAAATTTTAATTAAATATAATTTAAATGAAGAAACTAGCAGAAAAATAGAAACTAGCCTTTAAAAATAGAAATAAATGCACTAAGCTTTGGAAAAATTATAACATCACTATAAAAAAATGCTTTAAAAGAAAATATATATCTAACATGTCATATAACACATATTAGAACATGATTTTACAAATAAAAATATTATTTATATAAATTAAAATAGATAATTTTACTAAATAAATCAATTTACACCCAATATTGTAAAAAGCACAACTTTCACACTATAAATCGGATTTCAATGAAATGAAAAGCAGTACTCATGAAATTTAACATCTTTTCATAATAAGAGATAAAATTCAAAAATTAAAATATTTAAATTTTAAATTTAAAAGTCAAAGTTTGACCAGATTGACCAAAATCCACTTTTATGGAAATATCCTGTTTATTCAGGTTTGGAATTATAATTCACCCAAAAATCAAAATATACTATAAATTAAAAAAATTATTCATTTTAATAAATAAAATAAAGTTTTTAAATTAGGAGTTTTAATTTAAATAATTAAAATAAACAATTAAAACAATCACAAAATAATGGGTTGTTACACTCTCCCCCACTTAAATCTTTTCATCCTCGAAAAGAACGAACAAGGAAAATAAGGAAAAGCACGATAGACAACATATAGTACTTGGAAAAACAATTTCGGATTCGAAGCACAAATGCTCTCCTCCGTTTCCCGGGTACAATTTCGATCATCAGTACCCCATCATACTTCGATCAAACTGACAAATTTCCTTCTTAGCTGCCTCGTACCTCAGTCGACAATACAGAATGGCTTACTCTCGACAGTCAGATTAGGCTCAATATTCCAACCATCAAGAGCAGAAGGCTGAACAAAAGAGATAGGGCAAGAAGATACCAGAGAAGATGTGAGACGTGAAATACATCATGCACTCCAGAATGCTTCTTGGGCAAATCCAAATGATAAGCCAAAGAACCAACTCTTCCCATAATTCAGAAAGAACCCCATAAGAGTAAAAAGTCAGGAATAGCTAGGAGGAAAAATAGGTTGGAATACAAGGATGGACCATTATTTTAAAACCATATACATCTCAATTTAAGATTTTATATTTACAACATTTTAAACATTTTATAATATGACAAATAGTCATTTGATTAAAATTTGATAGTTCGAAGTAAACAATATTTAAAACATTTTACATTATTTAGAAAAGTAAAATAAATGATCAAAATATCCTTTCTGCAATACATTATTAAAATGATTTTTTTATAACTCGATGTCTTAACAAGTTTACTTTCGTTCCTGCAGACTCTGGCCATGCGTTGATCAGGCGCAAAGCTAGAATTCTCTAGGTACTTAGTACACTTATTTCAACACCAAGTGAAAATACTAGAAAAACTTAAAAAAAAACAGATATGGAAAGTACAATCCAAACAAAACAACCAAACCGAAACATGTCGATCATGGATCGCGGATACACAATGGTTACGCCTGGATCCCCCAGGAAACATCCGTACCCGTAGGCCGACTACCACAACCCTGCGATTACGCTATGAGGGCTGGTAGTACCGAAGATACATAATGGTTGCGGCTGGATCCCCCAAGAAACATCCGTACCCTTAGGCTCTCGCAGCCCCTGCAGATTACGCTACCAAGCGACCCAATAGATCACAGATGCACAATGGTTACGCCTGGATCCCCCAAGGAAACATCCGTACCAGTAGGCTCTCGCAGCCCCTGTGAATTATGCTATGCAGTCATGCTCGTAAGACCAGGAGATCGCCATGAAATTCGATGGACGCTTGAGTATCATATCCGAAAAACCCAAATCAGAGAGAGAATAATATTGATAGAATGAATCCACAGTGTGGTCACAAAGCGGATATCAAGCAGAAGGCACTTTCCATATCTTTACTTCGAAAATATGCATCAAATAGTACCTTTTCAAAATCACTTTCAAATATCATACTTATATAAAGTCGATTACATATAAGATTCCATTTCAAATCGAATATTTTCCAAAGTCAATAGTATATCAAATCATACATATATAGACTTCGATTATATAAGATTACTCTTTCCAAATTGAGTATGAGTACCTTTTCGAATCAACAATTTTCAAATCAATTTCATACTTATACAAATCAATTTTATACCCATACAAATCCATTTTATATAAGTTCGATAACTCCCAAATCATAGTATTTAGTACACAAGGTTTTCGATTTCAATTCCCTTTCAATATCAATTCAGTTTCAAAATCATATACGATTTCACCAAATCATTTCAAATTCACATTCTTTATCAAAATAAAGATTAAATCATTTCCAAACCATTTCAATCATCAAAATATCAAATGGTTAAAGAGTTTAAAACCATCTCTTTTAAAACCTTCAAACTATTTATTTTTGTATGAAAAAACCAATTTACCATTGGAAAGATTTTTATTCTATATATATATACACTTTATTCAAAACATTTCAAATCTATGTTTCATACCAGTATAATTCAACATAGTCTTATTTATTTCACTCAACAAATAGTTTCAAACTTATATAAATCATATTACTTTATACTTTAATCATACAAGACTAAACTTATATTGTTCATCCAATACCTTATAATTTCAAATTACATAGCTTTGAAAAGTTAACCTTGATTTGGAAGTGCTCGAATCTTCAAAATAGTTGAAGAAATCATATTTCCAATCCAAGAGTTGGAAATCACCAAAATCAGTAAATCAATTCCAATCAATAAGGTTATAACAAAACAAATCTGAATCTCGAGGATTGAACACCGGCTTACTTTAAATCATTTCAAATATATATATACATATATCTTTCAAATATCAAACCATACTTCAATATCTGAAATCAAAACTGATTTCACAAAATCACTCGCATAGCAAAGCTACTAGAGTGGCCTCTCCCCCACTCAGAAACTCGAAAATCAATGTCGATGATGCATGCATTCATCACCAAAATTTATTTTCCAGCGACATAAGTGGGTTCTGGACTTTTATTTTCTTGAAACCTCTTTGAAATCTCTTCGAAATCATTGGAATTCATTCGAATACATTTCAAACATTTCTCATTCGAAAAATATCTTAAAATCATATTATTGTAATATAATTTCCAAATATCTTAAAACAGATTTCAAAACACCAGAGTTCGATTCCTCGAAATTCAAATTCAAAACCTTTCAGTTTTAAATCATTTTTATATAAGTCAAATTCTTATAAATTTTCAAAATTTCAAATCTTTTTAAAATTTCCATTTTCAAAAGATATAAAAATCCTTGTTGAAAACATTTCACTTTTATATATAATAGGGTCATCCTTATCAAAATAATAATTTCGATGTATGCACAATTTCAAAATACAACCAAACACAAATTTCCAAAGGACAATTCAAGGGTGGATTCCAAACAACAGAGATTCAAATTAGATGAACTCTAATCAAATAGAATTCTGGTTCGAAGATAAGCTCGAACGGAGATGAGATAATTTAATTACCAAATAGAAGATGGATAAGCCTATATAAATCGCGGGCAACCTTATTCGGTTGACCGAGACTTTAGGAATATAATCAATACGAAAAAAAATTCTAAGGAAAATCGACATTCGATCGCCAGAGGCAGAATCCGGATAGAGCAGGAGATAGATAGCATCGTAAACTGAGGATATAGAAATCTCCGATTAATCAATGCCAATTGTAAAGGAGTTTCACCCTTTTACAAATCATTCAAAGATTGGCGGAATCGCCAATCTTCATAGAGGCCATTCTAAAGTGGAGTTATGGAATGCCTTAAAATCAAAAGAGTAAAATAGGAAAGACAAGACTGGATTTCAAAACAATTGGAAGCATTCCAAAGTTCAAGGAATCCAAAACGATAAGAATCCTAACCAAAAGATTTCTAACCAGGTGGATACAGAAGGAATGAAGTTCTGAAAATCTTGGTTCCAAAATAAGAAAATTTTTATACTAAAATAATCTTTGAAAATCCTTTAAAAATCATTTGGAAACCATTTTGTACTTCGAAAAAACGTTCTCTCACAAGGAAATGATTCTGAGATTGATTTCACTCATTCTAGGGTATTTCTACCCTATCTCTAATGAGTTTTTGCTCCGTAGGCTATGGTTTGCCTAAAACAAAAGCTCTGATACCAAATGTAACGGACCGCGTCAGTAGGGCAACGCCCACCGTAGCATACAGCTGGACCTGTGTTCTGCCTTTACGGCCAGCCTCTCGACTGCACCAACCCCATGGGACATGTAGGAGTAAGAGTCATCCACTCGCTACCAAACCAAATGCGAGAACCCCCTATCATGCTGCACCTTCCAAGTGCATAGGCAGACATACATGTCGGACTTGAATTGCTCAAAATACCGCGTTGGAAATAAATTTGGAGCAAATGAAATAAAATTACAGTATCACAGACATAGAAATATCAAAATAACTCGCAGTGGAAATTAAATACCATAGTAGTTCATGAAGCTACTATAACAAACTCTCAAAACATAATATATAATATCAGTCTGAAAACATATACAATAGAAATCTCAAATACAAAGCAGTTTATAAATACCAGAGCTGAAATAGAACAACTGAAACTGAAAGGGAATAGATAACTAGACAAGCAGAATCTCCAACGATTCCTAGCTCCAGAAAAGAAATCCAAAGCTAAGCTGGAAATACTCAGGCTTACCCGAGCGTAAAGTAAAACACAAAACACTCGAGTCAGGACATATATACTTATATAATGTAAACCAACTCAAGTGAACTATAGTACTAATGTACAATAACTTAAAGGATGCTTAGGATCGCCCGTCCTTTAAGATTAGTTAAACTATAAATTAAATACATCCCGTGGTTAAAATTTCGAAATAGTTTATATTTCAAAACAAATTACTTCATTTTAAATCATAAAATGAAGTTATTATATTTAATAATTAAATTATTAAATTTCCAAAATTTTAATCTTTCAAAACTCATTTATTCACTTAAATTTATTAAAAACAATGAAATTCAACTTTCGCAGCATTTAGAAAATGCTACAGAAAGTCACATTCAAAACAGTTCAATTTAACAAAGACAACAGTTAGGAACGATGAATAGGTTACATTAGTTTTAAAGAAACTTAGTTAAATTCAAAAATTGTAGCACTTACAAAAATGCTATAAAGCCTTTAATTAAATTTAGCCATTTAGTTCATTATTATCAAATACAGCATTTACAATTGCTGTAAAATCATTTACATTAGAAATAATAGCATTTCAAAAGATGCAGTTAATTAACTTGAAATAGTCAATCTAATTCCGCAAACAATTATATTTTTATTTAAATCATTTTCAACTTATCAAATCACATATATTCACTTTTAAAATATCATTTTATTTTCCTTAAATTCATGATTTTATAAAGTTAAATTTCCATTCAAAAATCAATATTTAATAATAATTCACTTATTAAATTCCAACACTAAATTTAAATTCATTAAATTAAATTTTTATTAGAATTTAATTTTAAATTTCAAATATAACTTGATTTCATTTTTTATTTACTTAACTTAAAGTTCACATTTAAGCCAAATTCACAAATTTCCAATTTTACTTATATTTCAAAATTTCAACTTAAATATTCATTCATTTCATATTTAAACGTTATTCAAAGATCATTAATATGTTATAAAATCATTTTTAAATTCATTTTTATCCAAATTATCATAAATTTATCATAATTCATATTTAATTTAAATTCCAATTATCACCAAATTAAAATTTCCTAAACAAACTTACATTTCAAATTTTCTAACCTCCATAATTTATTTAACTTATAAATTTTCAGAAAATCAATAATACTTTACAAAAATCTTTTTTTATAAAATTTAAAACAAAATATTATAATATTTGCATTTCTCAAATATTTTAAATTTTTTAGAAAAACATGTTTTAACTACGAGTCTGTATTTCATTTTCTAGCCTAGGTAAAGTGATACGGGTAATATATCATTTCAACCCGTAATTTACAAAGAAAACCCGGGTTTTATCATTTCAAACCCGCAATCCCAAGTAAATGAAATAATTCGAAAATCGTTCAGGTCTATCATTTCAGCCCATAACGATTTTCCCCTATTCTAAAGTCCGTTCGGGTATGTATCATTTCAACCCATAGTGATTCTAATCTAAAGGGAACTTGCAGTGTGATAAACTGATATAAATAATAGAACAACATAATATAACAGTAATATATGATATAATAGGTGTTTAAGCATGGGTGAATATCATATAATCATAGCATAACAGATATAATATGATTATGCATTATACAGATTCACAAGTGGTCAGTTTACTGGTTATATAGGCATACAATGTCTGGTGAGAATAACTCACTGGTTTGAGCTGGAGACACAACGACGAATGCACAAATGAGATCCAGACAAGCACGATAACAGGACACAGAGATGAGTGGAAGAGCCAAAGTATCAATTCCCTTGAATACAAGTCACACAAAACAATATAATATACATAAGCTTTCAAATTCAAATACGATAAACTACGATAGAATTGAATGCACAAATCAAAGCAGAATTTCTTTGCACTTGCCTTCAACTTCCATTGGGCTCAGCCATAGGTGAAATGAAAGGCTAAGGCAAGGTTTTTGGGTCAGGTTTGGGTTGCTAAGGGTCGGCCTAACATGCTAGAAGGTGGTGCAAAGGTGGTGGATATGGGAACAACAACAACAATCAACATACACATGGTTTCAAGCCCAAGTTTGGCTCGGCCAAGGCTACTAGGGTCATGGCCTTCACTGTGGGGTCTAAGATGATGATGTGGCTGAGAGTCCAGGGGGTGCTGGAGGTGGTGGAGGTGGTGTTGGTGGCGGCCATAGGGTGTGGAAGTGGTGGATTTGGATGTTGTGCTCGGCTATGGACAAAAAGGTGGAGTTTTGTAGGAAATTTTGGTGAAGTATCATCAACAAGGAGGCACGGGTTCGGGTTTGACGAGAGAGGAGGTTATGATGGTGGTGTTTTCAGTTGGTGGTGGAGGCGGCAGGGCATGGAGAGGAGGCGGTCGAACCTAAATAGAGGAAGGAGATCAAGTGTAAACCATGAAATCAAGCGATAAAACAAAGAAATGAAATGAAATTTTTACCAAATCCTTCTCAAGCAACGGCCAAATTTTTTTATTTAGGAAATGAGAAAAAGAAAGTACGTGAATGAGAAAAATGATTTGCGGCTGAAAAATGGTGGATATTTATTGCCAATATGAATGAAAAGTTAGGTTAAATGTGAAAAGGTGGAAGATAAAGAGCCATAGGAAATCAAAAGTCATAACCTTTTCAAATTTCCCTTAATTTCTTTATATAAGTTTAAATTGCTTAAAATAATAATAATTTCAGTCAAAATTTCGAAATATAACAAAATATAAAATATAAATAAATAATTATCAATAATATATGGTTAAAATAAGAAAATAGCACAAAAATGCAAACTAGTCTAGAAAATTTTAAAATAAACAGAATAAACTTTGGAAAATTTATATGGACTTGGAAATTTTTTATAAATAAAGATTATAACATAAAAAAATTCATTAACAAAATAAATAAATAAATTTAAATTAAATATAATTTAAATGAAGAAAATAGCAGAAAAATAGAAACTAGCCTTTAAAAATAAAAATAAATACACTAAGATTTGGAAAAATTATAACATCACTTTAAAAAAATGTTTTAAAATAAAATATATATCTTACATGTCGTAGAACACATATTAGAACATGATTTGACAAATAAAAATATTATGTTATAAATTAAAATAGATAATTTTATTAAATAAATCAATTTACACCCAATATTGTAAAAGGCACAACTTTCACAATATAAATCAGATTTCAACGAAACGAAAAGCAATATTCATGAAATTTAAAATATTTTCATAATAAAAGATAAAATTCAAATATTTAAATTTTAAATTTAAAAGTCAAAGTTTGATCAGATTGACCAAAAATCCATTTTTCTAGAAATATCCTATTTATTCATGTTTGGATTTATAATTCACACAAAAATCAAAATATACTTTAAAATAACAAAATTATTCATTTCAATAAATAAAATAAAGTTTTTAAATCATGAGTTTCAATTTAAGTAATTAAAATAAACAATTAAAATAATCACAAGATATTGGGTTGTTACACTACCCGTGTGGAAAATTGTGGGCATCCAGAGTTTAGGAAGGGAACAAAAACTCTGGGTCAGTCATGGGACTGTTATGATCAAACAAAAATTGTTTATATTTAAAACAACAAAAAAAGATTTTAAAAAATCAAAAACCGCAATGCTTTGTGGAAAATGAAACTGCCATAAGGCCTCCTGCCACACACACAATGCAAGCGCATACTTGGAGGAGATTTCTCCTTATGACAGTCAAAAATGCTTTATACGTGAAAACCGTTTGATATTATAATTAGTGCATAGTGCAGAAAATATTTCGAAAGTATAATATTAAACTTAGCCAGCATACCACATTTCATCGTATGCCTACTATATCTACAACGTTAAATGGCAGGTTATACAACTAAAACCATACAAGGCGCGTATTGGATAATTGTGTTTCCAACAAATGGTCAGGCTAAGGAACTTCTTTACCAAAATGGGTACGCCTTTGGAAGGACGTCCCCAAGAACCTAACCAGATCTCTGCTAACAAGGCCGACGTTACTTCACGCTTTAACTAAGCAATAACATCTGTAACTAACACACAAGTATGCCATCCACGGTCGTTACCGACCTTTATCCAAGCGCTCGACACCAACAACCACAAAGAAATAAGTTTGGAGCAACCACATAGGTTAAATATCGGGGCTCCATACCATGATATCACCTTTTATCCAGAAGGAAATGGACATACCCTAGGGGCACGACCCCTAAAAACCTTGCTGCAACATTCCTGTTTCGACCATTTCCGGGTTGTGAGGCTCGACGAAGTCTCATCCACAAAGCTGCGCTTTTTCACAAAGCCATGCTTCGATCAACAAATGATCAGCAGCACTATGCATGCCACATTACCAAATTGGGAATGTATCACTAGTAACCATCAACTACATAACCTCTGAGCTCGTACGTCTTAGAGAAGGGTGTTACGCTAAGAAAATAAATCTCCGCCACCAAACAGAAATGTATTTGATAGAAACCAGCTTTGCATCTCAAAGTGTAATGTCAGACACACATCCATACAAGTCTGTTCCGGGCTACGAACAGAACCGAAGGCACTTCCAAAGAAGCCCTTGCAAATCCGGATAATCCCTAATCACGTCCGGATTTACCATCACAAAGGGTGATCAAATCTTTATACCGGGGATCAGTCAGTGCAGAGACATTCAACGAGTTATCCTTTCACTTTCGAAACTACCCAATCTTCACCACCGGTCTTCAAATGCAATCCATAACGTCGTATCACCATTCGGAATGGATTGTATGACATAAAGTCTTCTTCCGGCTAAACCGAATAGTGAGCGCACTATTTAAAAACCATATAGATAATGGGAACTCAATTACGTCACAACTTATAACTCAAAGCTTTCCTTTCAAATGGTTTAAACAAATTACCATTTCCAATCTTTTAAACAAAAAGATTCATTTCACAAAGTTCTCCAATCTTTCACAAAGATTCATTCACAGATTCAAAACCAATTTCCATTTCAAATCCTTTACAGATTGGATACACTTTTAAGATCCCTTTTCAATTTGAAATTAAAGTGTACCAATCTTTAACAAAGATTCATTCATATTTTTTTAAAAGAATTCCCCTTCCAAATTGGATTAACTCATCCAATCTTTAAATCAAGATTTAATTCATAGCTTTCAAAACCATTTCCAAATATTCATTCATAATTTGGAAAACCATTTTCATTACAAACTTGAAATCTTTTCAACATAAATTAGAAATCCTTCCGTTATATGAAATCTATTATTATTTGAAAACGAGCGTTTTCTTTTCAAGAAAATCCGATTATATTTGCCTGAATTAAAGCCCTTCATGTATAAAACTTGGCTTAAATTCAAATTCCCCAAACAATACTTTTAAAATGGTTTAAAACCTTTATACACACATTATATAACTTGTAAAACCTTTCTAAACCACAATTTCAAAAACATAGAATTCAAATTCAAATTTTGAATTCAGATTCAAATCAAATTATTTAACTTCCAAGACTTTATTAAGTTATTCCAAATAACATTTATCTTAAAAACTCCTTTTCAAAACTTTCCATATTTAATCCAATCCTATTTCCAAAACCATTTGGATTCAAAATTCTATTTAAAACCATTTCATAATATTAAATTTAAATATATGTAACTTAACCGATTTCCGCGTGAAATCCATATTTGTGTGTGTATGGTGTAGTCCAGGGGTTCAACACAATAGTGCAACATCATTCAATCATCACAAATTCAAGCATATCAATATCGATAAGCGGTATAATCTATAATGCTTATCTTCATTCACTGATTCATGGATAAAGTAAATTTATCAATCACAAAGATTCACCATTACGATTCGATGTGGGTTTCGAATAACCAACTAGAATTAGACTCCCCGTCGCATCGAAATTCAAATGCCGTTTTATGGGCCAAAGGGTTTTCGTATTCAAAAAGCAGCATATTTATCACAGATATCACAGCTCAGCACAAAGCAATACATTCTACATAGCATCATAAGCACATAACAGAGATATTAATCCTATACACAACATTCAATAATAATCATTCATCTTCAATTAAGATGGATAAACCGTTGTGGTTTAAATTAATTAACCACATAATTACTTTCATTAATTATCCTTAATCAATGATTAATTATCATTAATTACTATTGATTAAGTCTTAATCACCTTCATTAATTAATCATTTCTTAATTAATTATCTTAATTAATTTATCCTTAATTGTTAATTAACTAACTCTTAATTACCTTTATTAATTAATTACTTCTTAATTAATCACAACTTTATTTAATTAAAAGATAAATTCTTTATCTTAATTTAATACTTACTTACATCACTAAACTTCCCTTTGAAGACATTTTGTAAATCAATTATATAATTGATGGATTTTAAAATTTTCTTTAAACCAAAACAATTTAAACATTAAATTTTAGAACTTAATTAAACGTTCCTTTTAAAACTTGTTCACTTTAAATGTATTTAAAAACTTAGTCAAGTATTTTTCCTTTTTCGAAACAAATTATTTAAATACCCTTAAAATAATCTTTAAACACTTTTAAAACCATTTGCAAACATTTTTCTTTACCTTCAAACTTTGATTTTCTTTAATTAAAACAATCTAGTAAAAGTTTCATTGTAAAACCAAATTCTCATCACTAACCCAAGCCATCCCAAGACAAACTCGACCTACCACTCGAGTAACCCCGAATCCTCGCATAACACTCAGGCTTTGAGTCCCATACGTAAAACACACGAGAACGACTTCGGCTCTCCTCTTCTTTCCTAATCCTTCAACTCACAGCACAAACAACTCTACCCAAATGTGCACATGTACGACAGCTTCGGCTACCATCAGTCGTCACCACGACCCTCGCCAAGTCGCTGATCACTTCCTTAGAAGAACCGGCCCCCCGATTGCCGATAACCACGAAAAATCGATATCGAGCCTACCCAGCAAAAACTGGAACTAAACCCAGTAAAGAAAATCACTCAAATTTGCTTCGCTACGACACCACCCTGCGCTAGAACCCTCGCCACTTCGTCAGGACCCCCGCCTGAGTTCCCAGCACCTGTTCCCCTGGGTGCGATCAACAAAAGAACCCTGACGATGACACGGTTTATGAATTTCCGGCCCTATCTAAGACTTAGGACGAACCCTAAAATCAAGTCGCCCTGTCACTACGATCAACCAGAAAATCATCGAACATTTTCTGATGATCCAAGACTTCCAAATTTTCTCCATTTCTGGTTACGAGATTTATCCTTACTCCAATCATCGGATTTTCATCAAAACCCAATTTACATTCAACTCGAGAATGCTCGTGATTCCCTAACTAAAAAATCAAGATATTAATGTCTAAATTCATCATTTTGCTCAAGTTTTCAGATTATGTAATCAAAGTTCGAAATTAACTTGATCGACTTTAACCCAGGTTTTCATTTTCACTGTAATATATAAAAAAAATTCTAGATAAATACCCAACCATTACACTTGAAACAATTTTTAAAATTGATATTACCTAGTTATAGTCATTTTTCATTTGCCAATCATAATCTACAATTAATTGTACGAGGGGGTATTGAATTTATTTATGTAGGATGAGCCTATGATAACAACAGAGCTCTATTTTCCAATACACACATATATATACTCAGACATTGCATATGTACAAACATGCAAACAGATCCACATCATCATTAAAAAAAACATTTCATATCACACTTCAAAGATCATCAAGATATTTAGGTTTAAAGTCTGATAAAGAGGAGTTTGCTCACCTGGTTTTGAAGACAGAGGAGAATTTAAGCCTGGATTGATATTTGAATTTGAAAAACTCTGGAATATGAAACTGCAGATCTAATCTTTGAGTATCTCAGTTAAATCAAGTTGTTTTCTCAGGTTGAAATTTTTTGAATCCACTTGCATGCTCCATATTTGAGTTGATATTGATCTTTTTATTTCCAGGTTTAAATGTTTTGATTTTTAAGCTTTGCTTCCAGCTTAGTTCTGGTTTATGTTGAATTTCACTTTTGCATTTGAAACTGGAATTTGATGTTGAAATAGAGGACCTGGAACAGATTTTGATCTAGAACTCAATTTGAATTGCAACTTGTTTTTGCTGCACACTTTTTTTGAATTTCAATTACCAGGTTGAAGCTTTAGTTTGATTTTCACTTTCTAGTTTTATGATTTGAATTTGCTTTGATCTTTTTTTCTCAGGTTAAGACTTGATCAATTGCCTTGTATTCTCTGGTTTGTTTTGTTTGCTTTTTTTTCTTTTTGCTTAGTTTTTGATTTTGAATTTAGACACGAAGTTGAGAAGAAATTTGATAACAGTGTATAGCCTGGTTACTCTCTTTCTCTTATACATTATTTTGTAAAATTTAAATCAAAAGAAAAACTCAAATGCCACTTGTTTACTTTGCATACTAATTCATCTACACTTGTTCATTGTTTGCATTAAAATTTTACAAATGTCAAGCCATGTCATTTTATGTTAAAACCCCTTTAGTTTTAATTTATTTTAAAATTTAGTTTTTAAACCCTCTTGTTATTATAATTTACAAAGTTATACTTATCATGCCTTATACATTTTGCAATTACTTATAGTTGTACAATTTATAAAGGAAAATGAATTGAAAATATTTAATAAATAATCATACATATAATCATTAGTTTCTTTTTAAATCATCATATTCTAAAAATAAATTCTTTTCTATTATTAAAATATAGAGTTTTACTTTAAAATAACTTTTGAAAATCTCCTATATTAAATTCAAAAGAATTATCAAAATACATATATTTATATTTATCATAATTTGAAACAAGTTTCTATAAATTCCAAAATGTAAAGTTTTAAGCCCAATTTATTTAAAACACTTATATTTGAGTTTCAAGTCCAATATGTTATTTACAAAATTTATTTCTGAATGTCCAAGTAGATTTCTATTTTCTCAAAATCATATTTATATAAAAAATATTTGGAAAATTTGGAAAGTGCCAAATTAATTGACAATTTAGTTCAAAAATTAAATTAACCATCAAATAAATCTTGGCTAAAATCCGAGAATGTTACAGATTCCCCCCATTAAGAAAATTTCATCCTCGAAATTTGCCTGGGAGACAAACAAGAACAGATACACACAGATAGAGAAACATTTTCCATATCAAACTGGGTATCTATTTTGCATTTGGCTTACCAAATCAGAATATCGCCAGTAATTATGAGAACAAACTCATTCAATACTTCACAAAATACTTGGGTCACCATATCTACGAAATATACAGGGGTATTGGTTAGTTCGAAGGGATAACTAACCGTTCGTAGAATATAATGAAACCCAAATAATAGATAAATGGATTTAATCTTCCGTAATTTTCAAACACTTGGTATAGATTCCAACTTAGGTTGGAGTATTTCAAAGTTTACACCAGCATGTCCCTCTTCGGACTTTGATACTCACAAGAAATCACAATAGAATTTCAAATTTGGTTTTAACCGATATCGTATTATCGATACAATTCAAATTTAACTTCATATTTTATTAACCCATTTATTCCTATAAAATTTCAATTTTGTTAAAGTTAAAAAACGAGAAGATTGATAAGAAATCCATGAAGATATGAAGTAAGGATTTTCTACAACGGTTCGTTGGGCCACCATCATACCAAAACTTCTCCCTCGAGCTGCAACGAAGACATCAGAGAATTTGAAATTGAATCAAAGGAGATCGAGAAGAATTGTTTCCATGTTGTTACAGGCATTGTCCATTTGTATTGATTCTTCCCTGTCCCCAATCTCATCTTCTTCTTGCACTCATACTCGCTATCAGTGGATAGTAAGAGAATTTACTGAGGCACACAAACGGATATCTTAGGGAATACTCATTCTAGGGTATACTTCACCCTATCTCTAATAAGTTACTTAATGTGTTATACTCCAAAGCTAAAGTTCCACCTTTAGCTCTGATACCACTGTAACGATCCTGACTCGACCTTCGAAAATTGGCACCCGTACTTCACTTGTACTTGAATGCCGTAGATTCAAACGCCAAATTTGGCTCGCAGGAGCTTACAACACATAACGTAAAACAACACAGCGGAAGAAAATGGATAATATCATTGATACAACAACGAATACAATATCCGATACAATATGATAAAAAATATCAGGGACAAATGTATAACAGTGAAATACGATAACAATGGAAGTGATAACTCAAATATGATCTTCGATGAGTGAATCCAAAATCTTCCACTCTAAACCAAAACCTCATCCCAAAAGCTACGAGGACTCCAATCCAGAAATAGCTCGAACCCCCATCAAGTAGGACTTAAGCAAGGTCAGCCATGAATGCCGAAGAGTAGCAAATGCGATCCACAAATCCAAAGGCTTCGAAGGCTATCGAATCTACACCTATTCGCTTATCTGAAAAACCCAACTCTAGACTGCCAGTGTGGAAAATTATGGGCACCCAGAGTTTAGGAAGGGAACAATAAACTCCGGGTCAGTCATGGGACTGGTATTAGCAAACAAAAACAGTTTTTCTTTAAAACAAGAACAAAAGATTTTAAAACATCTAAAACCGCAATGCTTTTTGGAAATTGAAACTGCCACAAGGCCTCCTTCCACACACACAATGCAAGCGCATGCTTGGAGGAGATTTCTCCTTATGACGGTCAAAAATGCTTGATACACGAAAACCGTATGATATTATTATTAGTGCATAGTGCATAAAACATTTCGAAAGTATAATATTAATCTTAGGCAGCATACCACATTTCGTCGTATGCCTACTATAGCTACCACGGCAAATGGCAGGTTATACAACTAAAATCGTACAAGGCGCGTATTGGATAATTGGGTTTCCAACAAATGGTCAGGGTAAGGAACTTCCTTACCGAAATGGGTACGCCTATGGAAGGACATCCCCATGAACCTAACTGGATCTCTGCTAACAAGGCCGACGTTACCACACGCTCTAACCAAGCTAAAACATAGGTAACTAAAACACAAATATGCCATCCTCAGTCGTTGCCGACCTTTATCCGAGTGCTCGATACCAACAACCACAAAGCAATAAGTTTGCATCAACCACATAGATTAAATATCTGGGCTCCATACCATGATATCACCTTTTATCCATAAGGAAATGGACATACCCTAGGGGTGCGACCCCTTAAAACCTTGCTGCAACATTCCTGTTTCGACCATTTCCGGTTTGTGAGGCTCGACGAAGTCTCGTCCACAAAGCTGAGCTTTTTCACAAAGCCATGCTTCAATCAACAAATGATCAGCAACACTTTGCATGCCACATTACCAAATTGGAAATGTATCACTAGTAACCATCAACTACATAACCTCTGAGCTCGTACGTCTCGGAGAAGGGTGTTAAGCTAAGAGAATAAATCTCCGCCACCAAACAGAAATGTATTTGGTAGAAACAAGCTTTACATCTCAAAGTGTAATATCAGACACACATCCATACAAGTATGTTCCGAGCTTCGAACGGAACCGAAGGCACTTCCAAAGAAACCCTTGCAAATCCGGTTAATCCTTAATCACGTCTGGATTTTCCATCACAAAGGGTGATCAAATCTCTATACCGGGTATTAGCCGGTGTAGAGACATTCGATGAGTTATCCTTTTGCTTTCGAAAATACCCGATCTTCACCATCGGTCTTCAAATGCTATCCATAATGTCGTATCACTATTCGGAATGGGTTATATGACATAAACTCCTCTCTCGGCTAAACCGAATAGTGAGCGTAATATTTATAAACCATATGGATAATGGGATCTCAATTAAGTCACAACTTATTACTCAAAACTTTCCTTTCAAATGGTTTAAAAAAAATACCATTTCCAATCCTTTAAATAAAAAGATTCATTACAAAGTTCACCAATCTTTCACAAATATTCATTCACAGATTCCAAATCAATTTCCATTTCAAATCCTTTACAGAAAGGATACACTTTTAAGATCCCTTTTCAATTTGAAAACAAAGTATACCAATCTTTAACAAAGATTCATTCATATTTTTTTTAAAAAGAATTCCCCTTTCAAATTGGATTAACTCATCCAATCTTTAAATCAAGATTTAATTCATAGCTTTCAAAACCATTTCCAAAGATTCATTCATAACTTGGAAAACCATTTTCATTTCAAACTTGAAATCTTTTCAACATAAATTAGAAATCCTTCCTTTATATGAATGCTATTATTATTTGAAAACAAGCGTTTTCTTCTCAAGAAAATCCGATTACATTTGCCTGAATTAAAGCCCTTCAAGTATAAAACAAGGGTTAAATTCAAATTCCCCAAACAATACTTATAAAATGGTTTAGAACCCATATAAACACATTACATAACTTGTAAAACCTTTTTAAACCACAATTTCTAAAACATAGAATTCAATTTCAAATTTTGAATTCAAATTCAAATCAAATTATTTAACATTCAAGACTTTATTAAGTTATTCAATATAACTTTTTATCTTAAAAACTCCTTTTCAAAACTTTCCATATTTAATCCAATCCCATTTCCAAAACTATTTGGATTCAAAATTCTATTTAAAACCATTTCATAATATTAGATTTAAATATCTGTGACTTAACCGATTTCCTCGTGAAATCCATATTTGTGTGTGTATGGTGTAGTCTAGGGGTTTAACACAATAGTGCAACATCATTCAATCATCACAGATTCAAGCCTATCTATATCGATAAGCGGTATAATCTATAATTCTTATCTTCATTCACTGATTCATGGATAAAGTAAATTTACCAATCACAAGGATTCACTATTACGATTTGATGTGGGTTTCGAATAACCAACTGGAATCCGACTCCCTGTCGCATCGAAATTCAAATGCCGTTTTACGGGCCAAAGGGTTTTCGTATTCACATAGCAGTATATTTATCACAGATATCACAGCTCAGTACAAAGCAATTCATTTTACATAGCATCATAAGCACATAACAGAGATTGAATCCACTACATAACATTCAATAATAATCATTCATCTTCAATTAAGATAAATAAACCGTGTGGTTTAAATTAATTAACCACATAATTACTTTCATTAATTATCCTTAATCAATGATTAATTATCATTAATTACTATTGATTAAGTCTTAATCACCTACATTAATTAATCATTTCTTAATTAATTATCTTAATTAATTTATCCTCAGTTGTTAATTAATTAACTCTTAATTGCCTTTATAAATTAATTACTTCTTAATTGATCACAACTTTATTTAATTAAAAGATAAATTCTTTATCTTGATTTAATACTTAGTTACATCATTAAACTTCCCTTTGAAGACATTTTGTAAATCAATTATAAAATTGATAGATTTTAAATTTTTCTTTAAACCAAAACAATTTAAACATTAAATTTTAAAACATAATTAAACATTCCTTTTAAAACTTGTTCACTTTGAATATATATAAAAACTTAGTCAAGTATTTTTCCTTTTTTGAAACAAATTATTTAAATACCCTTTAAAAAAATCTTTAAACACTTTTAAAACCCTTTGCAAACATTTTGCTTTACCTTCAAACTTTGATTTTCTTTACTTAAAACAATCTGGTAAAAGTTTCATTTTAAAACCAAATTCACATCACTAACCCGAGCCCATCCCAAGATAACCTCGACCTACCACTCGAGTCACCCCGAGTCCTCGCATACCACTCAAGCTTCGGTCCCATACGCAAAACGCACGAGAACGACTCTGACACTCCTCTTCTTTCCCAATCCTTCAACTCACAGCACAAACAACACCTACCCAAACGTGCACGTGCACGTGCATGACACTCCGAACACCGTCAGTCGTCACCACGACCCTCGCCAAGTCATTGATACCCCCTCAGACGAACCGACCCCCCCTCCCGATTGCCGATAACCATGACAAACCAATATCGAGCCTACCCAGCAAAAATTGGAACTAACCCAACGAAGAAAATCACCCAAATTTGCTTCGCTACGACACCACCCTATGCCAGAACCCTCGCCACTTCGTCAGGACCCCCGCCTGAGTTCCCAGCACCTGTTCCCCTAGGTACGATCGACAAAAGAATCCTGACGTTGACGCAGTTTATCAACTTTCGGCCCTATCTAAAACTTACGACTAAACCCTAAAATCAAGTCGCCCTGTCACTACGATCAACCAGAAAATCATTGAACATTTTTCTGATGACCCAAGACTTCCGAAATTGCTCCCTTTCTAGTCACGAGATTTATCCTTACTCCGATCATCGGATTTTCATCAAAACCCAATTTACATTCAACTCGAGAATGCTCATGATTCCCTAACTAAAAAAATCAAGATATTAATGTCTAAATTCATTATTTTGCTTAAGTTTTCAGATTATGTAATCAAAGATAAAAATTAACTTGATCGATTTTAACCCAGGTTTTCATTTTCATTGTAATATATATTTTTTTTTTGAGATAAATACCCAACCATTACACTTGAAATAATTTTTAAAATTGATATTACCTGGTTATAGTCATTTTTCATTTACGAATCATGTTCTACAATTAATCGTATGAGGAGATATTCTAATTTATTTAAGTAGGTTGAGCCTGTGATAACAACAGAGCCCTATTTACCAATACACACATATATTTACTCAGACATTTGCATATATACAGACATGCAAATTGTAACAACCCTGTATTTTCTGATTATTGTAATTGTATATTTTAATTATTTTAATTTAAATTCCTAATTTAAAAAAAAACTTTATTTTATTTATTAAAATGAATATATTTTGTTAATTGAAATACAAATGTTGATTTTGATGTGGATTTGAATTTCAATCATGCATAAATTGAATATTTCCAGAAAAGTGAATTTTGGTCAATCTGGTCAAACTTTGACTTTTAAATTTAAATTTTAAAAGTTTTAAAATTTTAATTTTACCTTTTGTTATGAAAGTAAATAAAATTTCAAGAACAATGCTTTTCGTTTCGTTGAAATCCGAATAATATTGTGAAAGTTATGCTTTTACAAAATTGGGTGTAAATTGTTTTATTTAACAATATTGTTTATTTTAAATTATATAGATAATTTTTATTTGTCATATCTTATTATAAATTGTATTATATGTTATGTTACATATATTTTTACCATTTAAATATTTTTAAAGAGATGTTTGAAATTTTTCAAAGCTTATTGAATTTATTTTCTATTTTTAAAGCCTAGTTTCTATTTTCTTTGCTATTTTCTTCATTTAAATTATATTTAAATTAAAATTTATATATTTATTTGTGAATGAATTTTATTTATGTTATTATCTTTGTTATAAATATTTTTACAAGTACATAAAGAATTTCCAAAGTTCATTGCATTTATTTTTCATATTTTCAAGACTAGTTTGCAATTTTTGCTGTTTTATTAATTAAATTATATGTAATTAATATTTATTTATTTTGTTTACTTGTTTAATTTATTTATGAGTTTATTTTATCTTTATTTATCAGTATTTTAAATGTATTTAAAATTACAAAAAGAATTGGAGAAATATGAAGAGTTTACAACCTTTCATTTACCTTTGACTTTTCACCTCCCTGCCTTTTCAATTTCATCATATGCATTCAATTGGGGCTGTTCCTTATACCATCTTCAGCCGTATTTTTTTTTCTTCATTTTTCACGAAATTTCTTCCTCCTCATCTCTGAAAATTTTAGCCTCCATCATCTCCAAGAGTTTGGTAAAATTCTTTTTCTTTTCCATTGCTTTTCTACTTGTTTATGTTGTTTTCACTTGCTTTCTCACCCTTGTAGCTTAGCCCCTTGCTCCTCCTTCACCATGGCTGCCACCACCACCACCTAAGCCAGCCTCCACCACCTCCTCTACAGCCCCAAGCCACTGGCCATGCACCCATGTGACCAAATCCAACAATATCTACACAAACTTCACCTATATGAACCATAGCCAATCACCTATGCCTTCATCGCTTTCAACCACCCGTTGGCCACCACCTACTCCACCTCCACCATCCATGGATGACCTGGAACCTGCTGCCACACCATCCTACAGCCCACTACAGCGATGGCCGCACCATGCTAGCTTGTGGCCGAACCCATATGTTGCATAGGATCCATGGTAGTTGCATTGTAGTGCTAGTTCCATGCACCTATCTCTCTACCATACTTTGCTCCATCATTTTCCCATGCTAGGCCGACCTTTAGGAAGCCAGACCAGATCCAAACCATGACTTTAGCCGTGCCATTTCAGATCTGGAGCTGAAGCATAGGTGGTAGAAAGCAAGTGCAAACACTTTGGATTTGTTTATGCATCCAATTCTATCATTGTTTAATGGTATTTTGTGTTGAAACTTATGTGTTGTTATACTTGTTTTGTTGAATGTATCTAAGGGAATTGATACTTTGGCTCTCCCACTCATCTTTGTGTCGTGTTATCGTTCTTGTTGGGATCTCATTCGTGCATTCGTTGTTGTGTCTCCAGCTCAAACAAGTGAGTTATCCTCACCAGACAATATGTACATATATAACTAGTAAATTGACCCCTTTTGAATCTGTAAAATGCATTATCATGTTACATATGCTATATTATGATTATATGATGTTCACCCATGCTTAAACACCTATTATAACATCTGTTACTGTTATATTATGTTGTTCTGTTATTTTTATCAGTTTATCACACTGCAAGTTCCCTTTAGATTAGAATCACTATGGGTTGAAATGATACATACCCGAACGGACTTTAGAATAGGGGAAAATCGTTATGGGCTGAAATGATAGGCCTGAGCGATTTTCATTTTATTTCATTTACTTGGGACTGCGGGTTTGAAATGATAAAACCCGGATTTTCTTTGTAAATTACGGGTTGAAATGATACATTACCCGTATCACTTTACCTAGGCTAGAAAATTATATACAGACCCGTAGTTAAAATATATTTTTCTAAAATTTTTAAAAATATGTTTGAAATGTAAATATTATAATATTTTGATTTAAAACATAATTAAAAATGATTTTTGTAAAGTATTATTGATTTTTTTGGAAATTTATAGGTTAAATAAATTATGGAAAAGTTAGAAAATTTAAATGTAAGTTATTTTGGAAATTTTGATTTAATTATAATTGGGAATTAAATTAAATATGAAATTATGATAAATTTATGATAATTTGAATTTAAAATGAATTTAAAATGATTTTATAATATATTAATGATTTTTGAGTAAAGTTAAAAAATGAAAGGGATGATTATTTAAGTTGAAATTTTGAAATATAACCAAATGGGAATTTGTGAATTTGGCTTAAAAGTGAATTTTAAGTTAAGTGAATAAAATTGAAATTAAGTTATATTTTGAAATTTAATGTAACATCCCGCCTTTTCGCACACTTTAAAACGACACACGTGCCAATTCAAAGCATACGCAAGGGCGGATTGTCATGGGGTAAATAAGAAAAACAGAGAAGAAATAAAACAAAATAGAATCTCACAGCGGAAGGATAAAATATAATAACAAATATACAGTTCATAAACAGTTTACAAAAGCTTGATTTTACTTATACAATGAATATCAGAGTTACACATACCTAATACAACAATGCAGCGGAAAAGAAAGAGTGTGTAGTGCAATACTATATATATAAAATAATACTGAATCTTCGTCTTCGTCCTCCAAAGCTAAAACCTGCTATCCTGAAACGCTCGGACTGACCCGAGCAAATTTGAAAAGACAAAAACACTCGAGTCAGACTAGAATATCTTATGTGAGTTAAATAAACAGAAATAAATATGAGTACAGTAACTCAAGAGATGCTCGGGATTTACATCTCTTAAGGATCCGTTAAACTATTTACTATGTAGTATATTGCGCTATTATAATAGTGTCTATTTATAAAATAAACTTACTTTTTAATAGCGTTAAGGGGTTACCCATATAGCCCTTAACACGTAATAGTCCCAGTAGTCCGTCCAATATCATAGTCCCTCCTGATCGGGAAGCCACCAGAGGATACCACACGGGCTACGGGAGAAATCCAAACTCGTACAAGGCGCGATAGGGTAGGTGACACGGCACAACTAGGCAATGCCAGGGTAGATATACCAATTACGCTTCCGGGCCGATGGTAACGCGAAGCCGCAGCAACCGCCCACCTCGAAACAACTCCCCAAATCAAAAAAATAGAAGTGGCCACTGAATCAATCCAAAGTCATAGTATAATATCGAAGAGGAGTGTCCGATCAGAGGAATGACCTCATTAACCCGTCGATCGCTCCTGTTTTAGCCACCTTATGCCAACTCACGGGAGTCGGGTCCACGTATTTACCTTACAGGAATCGTCGCCACCAACCTACTTCATTCTGGAATCTCCACCGCGTACACGGTTAGTCAAAGTGGTTTTCGGTATCGACAGAGAGTATGTCCATATCCGATCCCGGTCTCTTTGCCAACCCATCGTTATTATAACACCGCGGTTATTTAAAACAGTTTATACTTTTAAAACCAGAATATAATCCATTTCAAAACCATAATATTACGATATCATTCCAAAACCCAAAACCATATTTTACCACTTATCCCAAATATAATTTCTTTCCAATAATAAAAAGGCTTTAACTTCATAATATCTGAAAATCGAATATTTTCAAAGCATAATATTTTTGGAAATCCATAATTTCAAACCATAACTTTTAAAACTCAAATGGTTTGGATATTCAACGGTATATGAATTTCAAGGGCTTAACTTTACTGTCACTTTGTAAAGAAATAAGTTATATGGCTTTATGGAAATATTTCTTTATCTAAAGTTAAGACCATAATTTAGATATCACTCTTAAGTTCCAAAACCATTTCAATTTCCATATATATAAATCCATTGGAGTATTAATATTCAAAAACTAAAATTGGAATATATTCTTTCAACAAATTAAATGTTTTATTATTTAGTTTGAATATTCACATAAATCCTTAAACAACTCCAATTTCTAGTAATAAAACATATGTATTTTTCGATTCCAATTTATATTAGAATATTTTTCCAATTCAAATTCATATTAGAATATTCATTTCAATTTTTTTCTTGGGAAAAATCCAATTATAAATATCATATCTTAAATTTCCAAACTTAATATTTAAACATAGGATATAAATCATCAAACTCCCTTTTCTTAATTTTCTTCCATTTTTATAAAGAAATTTATTCACCCTTTTAATTTCAAAATTTCAACTTCATAGGTATATAAATATGGAATAAAATATTTATACAGTATAACTTTTAAGATTATTATAAACCGTATTCCATCCAAACCATAGAAATCACATTAAAATAGTTATATATATAGACCGCGGTGCCTGTATATAATTTTCTATCCTATGGTCAAGTGATACGGATATTTATCATTTCAATCCGCAATTTAAAAATAAAACTTTGCGGTTTTATCATTTCAAACCACAATCCCGAATGAAATAAAAAAAATGCATACTAACTTGCAGTTTAAAGATATCAAATAAAACATCCATTCAACAACACATCCATCATCCAATCACAAACATTAAGCAATATCAGTCAATAACAATTTATGTTTGGTTAATATACAACAGGTAATAATTTGCAGTGTTATCTCAAATTATATTTATCAACTATTTATCTAACAGTTTATATTCCCCAATAATTTATATAACTGTTAACTAGCAGTTCATATGCAACAATAATTTCTAACAGCCAATTAATACGCAATCAATCAATTTAATTTAACAGCTAAATTCGATAAAATGCAATTCAACAGATATGGATGAAATAACATGCCAAAAGCTCATAAATAAATTTTTATTCATTTCTAAAATTTATTTAACAAACATAAAAGCTTCTAGTAATCGTGAGTGGGTTAAAACACTCACCTTTTGAATTTAAATCGAATTCAAATCCGATTTAAACCCAAAAATTCGCCCGTCTCAGAATTCGTCCAAACCAGCGTCATCGAGTCCGGAATTAAATTACGATCCTAACAAAAGAAATTTCGTGTGAATTGGATGTCGTATGAGAAAGTTACTCGATTAAACGCTTGGAAAATTTTTAATTTAATTTAAAACAAGAAAACAAAACTCTACTCACCCCTTTACACGTCACCCCATTCTCTTTCTCCCACTCGTTCGGCTACAGTAGTGCCGAAACCCCCCCTGCAACGCACGAAGCCCAGCCGCCACTACCGAACCCTACTCGAAATTTTCGCCGCCTCCTCCCTCATCGCCGTCCAGATCGAGCAACGCCGGCCCCGTGCCCACGTCAAGCCGAGCCTATGGGCTCCACGCGCACGCCCAAAGGCTCCCCAATCGAACCGCCTCCGTCACGCCTTCATCGCCAATTCCAACAAATCCAAGCACCTCTGACATGGAGTAGCCGTATGGATTGAAAGCACTCGGCCTCCTCTACGCGATGGTGCCCCCCGATCGTCACCAAAACGAAGATCCGCCGTTGAAATCAACGTCTACTAACGGATGGCCGAAACTGTTTTGAATTTTACTGGGCAAACGATAGCTCCAAACGAAAAACGGATCACACCAGTAGATTACGAACACTGAGAACTATGACATATATTTTTTTGAGAATTTTCTGAGGTGTTTGAATTTTCACTGAATTTTAGATTGAAGCAGATCCAGATTTGCAACCATTGAAGAGAAAGAGGAGATGAAGAAATATGTACGTATATCCAACTGACAATAGGAAGGAGGCTAGGGTTTATCATGGTATATTTATAGTTAGGGTTAGGTTAGAGCGTATAGGCTAGAAGCGTGAACGTACGCAACAAACTATGGCCCAAAAGCCCGCTATGCCTCCGGAACCGAATCTATTAAATCTATATATCCAGATAGGTATTTAAAAATATTCTGAACGCGATGGAAAAAGTCTCACGTCCAAATTTGATCGTATGAAGAAGTTATGCTAAAAACAAGATTTCCAAATTGATTTCAAATTGATTTTAATAAAATTGATTTCAAGGCGTTTCGCGTCCGTACGATCAAATGACAAGTCCGATCGATACGAAATTTGAAATCCTATAATAATTCACCGATACGGATCCGATGAAACTGGTTTCGTCGAAATCCGAGTCCGTGACAAAAATGGCTATTTTTAATATTTATTGAATAAATTAAATAAATTATAAATCCAGTTTTTATGTTTCAACTTCTAATATTGGCCAAATTTTGTGACTTATATAATTCAGACAATCCCAAATGGTTTACCAAGCCTGGATGTGAATTAAAATCTATCGGTATATAAATTTGCAGCTAAATATCTGCACTTCCTTATTATTTAGAGATTATAAATTTTATTCTAAACCCAATTATTAAATCTTATACCTTTATACTCACATCTTAAACCAAATTAAATAAATAACTTGATTTCCATCTCAACTTACTTTTAATTGCAGTTAACCCTTTTCACCGTAATTAAAATTCCAAATTATAAATAAATTTTTATTCCCATTCCCTTAATTTTCTTAACTATTTATTTATTCAAATTTTCAATATTCAACATAAATAGTTTGGTTAAGTTCATTTATTTACCTTCTTCCTATGATTCACAGTTATGGATGTCAATATGATGAAGTTTACATTAGTTAAGATTTCACTCAATTGTTCTCTAAGTCAAATGTTTACAGCTTTCATTTAACTTTAATAACGTACAAATTTACGTTAAATTCCATTTTTAAATGAAGTAATTACCATTCGTTGAATCAAATACTCAATTCATAAATAAAGTCTTGTTTTCAAAAAGTTATATCACAAATGGTCAACTAAAATTTGAATAAGCTTTACTAAATTCTATGGTATTAAATGTGGCAATAAATCCAAATTGCCATGTCTTAAATCCAAATTACTAATTAAGTCTTGATTCCTTTATTATTCCTTTGGTTTTCAACTAAGTTTTTATGATGAATGTGAATTCAAATGAACAATGGAAACCCATTCCCATTTGATTTCACTATTCCATTAAATATCTTCATATTCCAGCTAAATCAACTAACGTATGAATTAGCTATTTCAATCTTCATTAAATTGCGGTTTTTATACAATAGAAATTAAATCCCATTAACATTTAAATAAAGGTTGATATCCATCTATTTACATTATATCACACTTGTGCTTCTATTTAGCTTTGTATAAATGTATGAATGCGGAGTCTTGCCTATTAACGTATTAAATAAGCCTTAAAATCAATTAATGCCCCTCCTTAGTTTAACCTCTTTTTATCCGTATTTATTTTTTAGAGTAACCCTTGGATTAAATTCCCAAATCACCAATTCAATTAATTATACCTTTCAATCCAAATGTAAATCTTCCACCTTTGAATTCTTATATTAAATGAATTTTATTCTAGGCAATAATTTTTTTACAAATGTTTACTGATTCCACATTTATAGGTTTCTTAAATTTTACTCCATCTAAATGTGACACATTTTTATTTCATTCAAACCAATATATATATTCATTCCTATTCAATATATATATTCATTCCTATTCCTTTCATTTGGTTACTGCATTGAAATCTATTTATTAGCTAATACTACGTTACTATCATTAATTAAATTTTGGATTATATTCCAATTCCTATAACTAGGCCTTAAGTCACCATTTTACATAGTTTTAATTTAGCGTTTATTTAAATCTTCGTTTATCGTTTAGAATTTCTACTAAATTGAAATGCACAACTTATGAACTTTAACCAATTTAGTCCACCTAATAAATTTTTCAAATGTTTGTGTGTATGTAATCCAATTCAGTTATTGTTACATTAATACCATTAAACCAACAAATTAAGACTTATAACTACAACACAACTTTCAGTTATTTTCAAATCTATGTCATATAACCTTTTAAATCTCTACCTGTAATTACAGTTTCTATCTAACTCCTACATTCATCCTTTTAAAATCCTAAGACTTTAATTTTATACTGGATTAAATTAGCAACATATAAATTAAATTTATAAAAAAAAAATCATAAATTTATCAGGTCGTTACAATCTCCCCCACTCAAAACTTTTCGTCCCCGAAAAGGAAAGAAGGGAGGAGGAAGAATAAACAGTACTTTTTATTTCAATTTTTAACTTATAAACAATATTTTACTGAATTAATTTCCTTTAATGAAATACCCTTATTTTATAATCATTATATCCTTTAATACTTGAATTATTAAAGTTGGAAAAATATTTTCAACAAAATTCTAAGTCCAAAATTTACGGAAAATTTTGGCAGAGTCTCCTTTGTACGGAGGGACTCTGGAGAAAATATACTATCCAAATATACAAATATATTACATATATATCAAAAATAAAATATCCCGCACGGGAAAATATATAAAACCGCGCTTTAAACGTAATCCGAAAACGTACCTATTTGTCGGGCAATACGCTTATACTTTTTTTGGAACCAAAAGCAGTAGCATTTGCTTCCAACACCTGTATTCACTTATATACTCTAAAAAGTTAGATGTTTATAATACAGCGAAATGTTTGGGTAGATTCAATCATTCATATCCAATCAAATGCAACAACCATACATTTTAACAAACAGCACACACCACAAACAACAATCATTCAATCAAACAAACAATCAGTTGTTCGGGTTCAAATTTTGAAGTTGTACGGACGAAGAATAACTATCAAGTACATCCGTTGCTCAACAGCCTTCGATGGAACAAAGGTAGATTGTTTGTTCATCCAACAACTCCACAACTCCTTACCCAACAAACATACATCAACCAAGCAATTCAAATCAACACCAAATAGCTTATTATACATTTATTTCGAAATTCAGTGTTTTGATTTTCATTCCTTCATTTATGGAGGAATTTCTTTATTTCTTACAAGTTTTATTTTTCAATTATCCCAAATTTATTTCAATTGTATTTCCTTTTTATTACTTAAGTTTATAAAATAAATTCCCATTAGTAACAACAAGTATTTTGAATATCTTCATTTCCTTACTCTTCACTGGTAAGATTTCCCTTAAATTCTAAATCTACTAACATTCATTCTTATAAGTGGAAGTTTTTATTTATTCATCAACTATTAATTTCAGTCATTTCAATTTTCCTACTTTCCACTATATTGGAATAGGGGAGATGTGAATAATCATATAATAAATTCTTATTTTGAATTTCATGTTATATACTCAGGTTCATATCATCTATTAATAATCCTTAACTTTAATTTCAATAGAATTTTAATTATCACTTAAGTTTATACCATTTAGTTCTTATTTGTACGGTAATTTATTGAATACTTCATTATTTCTAAAATTCCTACTTGTAAAATATTCAATTCTAGTTCCTTATTTAACATTTCAACTTTTATATATATGGGTAAGTTATTTATGTTAAAGAAAATTGCAATTGAACTTATACAAGTTAAGTCTCCATTCTTTAATTAAATTTAATGTTTATCCATATTACTCTTTGTCTCATATGTATGCAAATTCCTCTTTATAGCTTTGCAATTATTTTCTTATTTAAATTAGAGGTTTCAATTCATTTATTACTTAACTTTTATTTCACTAACAATTTATTAATGGGAGATTTAGAATTAAATTCCGGGTTAAATCTCAATTTATTTCAAAATAATAAATAAATAAGTTCTTACACTCAATATCTCTAATTATATTTAGAACAATAAAAGAAAAATTTTAGAAATTTCAAAATAAATCTGCAGTAGAATTTACTACAGTGGCCTTTCCCCTTCGAAACTCGAAAATGAAAGTCGATGATGCGGCCGCCATCACCGAAATTATTTTCCAGCGACGGAGAGAAAAGTACATAATTTATTTCCCCAAAATCTTCTTTTAAAACAAATTTCCCGAATTTAAAACGGAATATTCATATCGGAAAATATATATATGACAATATTATTATACTTCCAAATTATACTTTTTATATAAGAAATTTCTTATAAACCAAATCATTATTTTTCATAAATTCTTTGAAAGCACATTTCAAAAATCCCGGACTTAAGTTCTAGAATCTCCAATTTGGTTTATTATAATTTTACTTAGCTTCAATTTATTACAAATATTCTATTTCCTAACACCCAATCTATAGCAACCAAATATATATATATATATATCTTTATAAAATATTTTTATATATAGAAAATATAATAGGCAAAATTATTTCATTCACCTATATCAAAAAAAAATATTATGTCAGTCTGTCCTATTAAGTGTTTAGAAATCCCTATTGATGACATAGCGTCCCATGCATCAACCAGAATTCATAAATACAAAGCGGAACAGATTAACACAATATTAAAATCTTTTTATTAATACTAACAAGTACGCTCTCTCATATATATACACTCAGCGACTCCCATAGGATATAACTACCCTATTAACAAAGAGTCAAACCCCACAAAGCCAAGGTTTATCGCTAAACCAAAGCTCTGATACCAACTGTAACATCCCGCCTTTTCGCACACTTTAAAACGACACACGTGCCAATTCAAAGCATACGCAAGGGCGGATTGTCATGGGGTAAATAAGAAAAACAGAGAAGAAATAAAACAAAATAGAATCTCACAGCGGAAGGATAAAATATAATAACAAATATACAGTTCATAAACAGTTTACAAAAGCTTGATTTTACTTATACAATGAATATCAGAGTTACACATACCTAATACAACAATGCAGCGGAAAAGAAAGAGTGTGTAGTGCAATACTATATATATAAAATAATACTGAATCTTCGTCTTCGTCCTCCAAAGCTAAAACCTGCTATCCTGAAACGCTCGGACTGACCCGAGCAAATTTGAAAAGACAAAAACACTCGAGTCAGACTAGAATATCTTATGTGAGTTAAATAAACAGAAATAAATATGAGTACAGTAACTCAAGAGATGCTCGGGATTTACATCTCTTAAGGATCCGTTAAACTATTTACTATGTAGTATATTGCGCTATTATAATAGTGTCTATTTATAAAATAAACTTACTTTTTAATAGCGTTAAGGGGTTACCCATATAGCCCTTAACACGTAATAGTCCCAGTAGTCCGTCCAATATCATAGTCCCTCCTGATCGGGAAGCCACCAGAGGATACCACACGGGCTACGGGAGAAATCCAAACTCGTACAAGGCGCGATAGGGTAGGTGACACGGCACAACTAGGCAATGCCAGGGTAGATATACCAATTACGCTTCCGGGCCGATGGTAACGCGAAGCCGCAGCAACCGCCCACCTCGAAACAACTCCCCAAATCAAAAAAATAGAAGTGGCCACTGAATCAATCCAAAGTCATAGTATAATATCGAAGAGGAGTGTCCGATCAGAGGAATGACCTCATTAACCCGTCGATCGCTCCTGTTTTAGCCACCTTATGCCAACTCACGGGAGTCGGGTCCACGTATTTACCTTACAGGAATCGTCGCCACCAACCTACTTCATTCTGGAATCTCCACCGCGTACACGGTTAGTCAAAGTGGTTTTCGGTATCGACAGAGAGTATGTCCATATCCGATCCCGGTCTCTTTGCCAACCCATCGTTATTATAACACCGCGGTTATTTAAAACAGTTTATACTTTTAAAACCAGAATATAATCCATTTCAAAACCATAATATTACGATATCATTCCAAAACCCAAAACCATATTTTACCACTTATCCCAAATATAATTTCTTTCCAATAATAAAAAGGCTTTAACTTCATAATATCTGAAAATCGAATATTTTCAAAGCATAATATTTTTGGAAATCCATAATTTCAAACCATAACTTTTAAAACTCAAATGGTTTGGATATTCAACGGTATATGAATTTCAAGGGCTTAACTTTACTGTCACTTTGTAAAGAAATAAGTTATATGGCTTTATGGAAATATTTCTTTATCTAAAGTTAAGACCATAATTTAGATATCACTCTTAAGTTCCAAAACCATTTCAATTTCCATATATATAAATCCATTGGAGTATTAATATTCAAAAACTAAAATTGGAATATATTCTTTCAACAAATTAAATGTTTTATTATTTAGTTTGAATATTCACATAAATCCTTAAACAACTCCAATTTCTAGTAATAAAACATATGTATTTTTCGATTCCAATTTATATTAGAATATTTTTCCAATTCAAATTCATATTAGAATATTCATTTCAATTTTTTTCTTGGGAAAAATCCAATTATAAATATCATATCTTAAATTTCCAAACTTAATATTTAAACATAGGATATAAATCATCAAACTCCCTTTTCTTAATTTTCTTCCATTTTTATAAAGAAATTTATTCACCCTTTTAATTTCAAAATTTCAACTTCATAGGTATATAAATATGGAATAAAATATTTATACAGTATAACTTTTAAGATTATTATAAACCGTATTCCATCCAAACCATAGAAATCACATTAAAATAGTTATATATATAGACCGCGGTGCCTGTATATAATTTTCTATCCTATGGTCAAGTGATACGGATATTTATCATTTCAATCCGCAATTTAAAAATAAAACTTTGCGGTTTTATCATTTCAAACCACAATCCCGAATGAAATAAAAAAAATGCATACTAACTTGCAGTTTAAAGATATCAAATAAAACATCCATTCAACAACACATCCATCATCCAATCACAAACATTAAGCAATATCAGTCAATAACAATTTATGTTTGGTTAATATACAACAGGTAATAATTTGCAGTGTTATCTCAAATTATATTTATCAACTATTTATCTAACAGTTTATATTCCCCAATAATTTATATAACTGTTAACTAGCAGTTCATATGCAACAATAATTTCTAACAGCCAATTAATACGCAATCAATCAATTTAATTTAACAGCTAAATTCGATAAAATGCAATTCAACAGATATGGATGAAATAACATGCCAAAAGCTCATAAATAAATTTTTATTCATTTCTAAAATTTATTTAACAAACATAAAAGCTTCTAGTAATCGTGAGTGGGTTAAAACACTCACCTTTTGAATTTAAATCGAATTCAAATCCGATTTAAACCCAAAAATTCGCCCGTCTCAGAATTCGTCCAAACCAGCGTCATCGAGTCCGGAATTAAATTACGATCCTAACAAAAGAAATTTCGTGTGAATTGGATGTCGTATGAGAAAGTTACTCGATTAAACGCTTGGAAAATTTTTAATTTAATTTAAAACAAGAAAACAAAACTCTACTCACCCCTTTACACGTCACCCCATTCTCTTTCTCCCACTCGTTCGGCTACAGTAGTGCCGAAACCCCCCCTGCAACGCACGAAGCCCAGCCGCCACTACCGAACCCTACTCGAAATTTTCGCCGCCTCCTCCCTCATCGCCGTCCAGATCGAGCAACGCCGGCCCCGTGCCCACGTCAAGCCGAGCCTATGGGCTCCACGCGCACGCCCAAAGGCTCCCCAATCGAACCGCCTCCGTCACGCCTTCATCGCCAATTCCAACAAATCCAAGCACCTCTGACATGGAGTAGCCGTATGGATTGAAAGCACTCGGCCTCCTCTACGCGATGGTGCCCCCCGATCGTCACCAAAACGAAGATCCGCCGTTGAAATCAACGTCTACTAACGGATGGCCGAAACTGTTTTGAATTTTACTGGGCAAACGATAGCTCCAAACGAAAAACGGATCACACCAGTAGATTACGAACACTGAGAACTATGACATATATTTTTTTGAGAATTTTCTGAGGTGTTTGAATTTTCACTGAATTTTAGATTGAAGCAGATCCAGATTTGCAACCATTGAAGAGAAAGAGGAGATGAAGAAATATGTACGTATATCCAACTGACAATAGGAAGGAGGCTAGGGTTTATCATGGTATATTTATAGTTAGGGTTAGGTTAGAGCGTATAGGCTAGAAGCGTGAACGTACGCAACAAACTATGGCCCAAAAGCCCGCTATGCCTCCGGAACCGAATCTATTAAATCTATATATCCAGATAGGTATTTAAAAATATTCTGAACGCGATGGAAAAAGTCTCACGTCCAAATTTGATCGTATGAAGAAGTTATGCTAAAAACAAGATTTCCAAATTGATTTCAAATTGATTTTAATAAAATTGATTTCAAGGCGTTTCGCGTCCGTACGATCAAATGACAAGTCCGATCGATACGAAATTTGAAATCCTATAATAATTCACCGATACGGATCCGATGAAACTGGTTTCGTCGAAATCCGAGTCCGTGACAAAAATGGCTATTTTTAATATTTATTGAATAAATTAAATAAATTATAAATCCAGTTTTTATGTTTCAACTTCTAATATTGGCCAAATTTTGTGACTTATATAATTCAGACAATCCCAAATGGTTTACCAAGCCTGGATGTGAATTAAAATCTATCGGTATATAAATTTGCAGCTAAATATCTGCACTTCCTTATTATTTAGAGATTATAAATTTTATTCTAAACCCAATTATTAAATCTTATACCTTTATACTCACATCTTAAACCAAATTAAATAAATAACTTGATTTCCATCTCAACTTACTTTTAATTGCAGTTAACCCTTTTCACCGTAATTAAAATTCCAAATTATAAATAAATTTTTATTCCCATTCCCTTAATTTTCTTAACTATTTATTTATTCAAATTTTCAATATTCAACATAAATAGTTTGGTTAAGTTCATTTATTTACCTTCTTCCTATGATTCACAGTTATGGATGTCAATATGATGAAGTTTACATTAGTTAAGATTTCACTCAATTGTTCTCTAAGTCAAATGTTTACAGCTTTCATTTAACTTTAATAACGTACAAATTTACGTTAAATTCCATTTTTAAATGAAGTAATTACCATTCGTTGAATCAAATACTCAATTCATAAATAAAGTCTTGTTTTCAAAAAGTTATATCACAAATGGTCAACTAAAATTTGAATAAGCTTTACTAAATTCTATGGTATTAAATGTTGCAATAAATCCAAATTGCCATGTCTTAAATCCAAATTACTAATTAAGTCTTGATTCCTTTATTATTCCTTTGGTTTTCAACTAAGTTTTTATGATGAATGTGAATTCAAATGAACAATGGAAACCCATTCCCATTTGATTTCACTATTCCATTAAATATCTTCATATTCCAGCTAAATCAACTAACGTATGAATTAGCTATTTCAATCTTCATTAAATTGCGGTTTTTATACAATAGAAATTAAATCCCATTAACATATAAATAAAGGTTGATATCCATCTATTTACATTATATCACACTTGTGCTTCTATTTAGCTTTGTATAAATGTATGAATGCGGAGTCTTGCCTATTAACGTATTAAATAAGCCTTAAAATCAATTAATGCCCCTCCTTAGTTTAACCTCTTTTTATCCGTATTTATTTTTTAGAGTAACCCTTGGATTAAATTCCCAAATCACCAATTCAATTAATTATACCTTTCAATCCAAATGTAAATCTTCCACCTTTGAATTCTTATATTAAATGAATTTTATTCTAGGCAATAATTTTTTTTACAAATGTTTACTGATTCCACATTTATAGGTTTCTTAAATTTTACTCCATCTAAATGTGACACATTTTTATTTCATTCAAACCAATATATATATTCATTCCTATTCAATATATATATTCATTCCTATTCCTTTCATTTGGTTACTGCATTGAAATCTATTTATTAGCTAATACTACGTTACTATCATTAATTAAATTTTGGATTATATTCCAATTCCTATAACTAGGCCTTAAGTCACCATTTTACATAGTTTTAATTTAGCGTTTATTTAAATCTTCGTTTATCGTTTAGAATTTCTACTAAATTGAAATGCACAACTTATGAACTTTAACCAATTTAGTCCACCTAATAAATTTTTCAAATGTTTGTGTGTATGTAATCCAATTCAGTTATTGTTACATTAATACCATTAAACCAACAAATTAAGACTTATAACTACAACACAACTTTCAGTTATTTTCAAATCTATGTCATATAACCTTTTAAATCTCTACCTGTAATTACAGTTTCTATCTAACTCCTACATTCATCCTTTTAAAATCCTAAGACTTTAATTTTATACTGGATTAAATTAGCAACATATAAATTAAATTTATAAAAAAAAAAATCATAAATTTATCAGGTCGTTACATTTAAACTTAAGTGTTAAGTTGAAATTTAATTTAATGAATTTAAATTTGAATGTTGAAATTTAATAAGTGAATTATTATTAAATCTTGATTTTTGAATGGAAATTTAACTTTATAAAATCATGAACTTAAGGAAAATTAAATGTTGTTTATAAATGTGAAAATGTATGATTTTATAAGTTAAAAATGTTTAAATAAAAATATAATTGGTTGTGAAATTATATTGAATATTTGAAGTTAATTAACTGCATTTTTGAAATGCTATTAATTGCAATTTAAATGATATTACAGCATTTGTAAATGATGTAGTTGATGATAATGAACTAAAAAGCTAAATTGAATTAAAGGCTATTATAGCAATCTTTTTAGGTGCTATAATTGTTGAATTTAACTAAGTTTATTTGAAATATTAAGTAAACCCTATTACAACATTTTTAAAAATGCTGTCTTTTGTTAAATTGAACTGTTTTGAATGTAACTTTCCGTAGCGTTTTCTAAATGCTGCGAAAAGTGAATTTTCACTGTTTTGATAAACTTAAGTGAATAAATGAACTTTGGAAGTTGAAATTTTTGGAAATTTAATAATTTAATTATTAAATATAATAACTTCATTTTAATGATTTAAAATGATTTTTGAAATATAAACTGTTTGGAAATGTAAATTGAAATGGTATTTTAAATTGAATAAAATGAATAATGATTTGAAATGAATGTGGTTTTGAAAAGATATGATATTTTGGTATATTAAAATGATTTGAAATGTGATTTTGAAATGAATATATGTTTGAAATGTTTTTGGTTTCGAAGTATAAACTATTTTGATTGAATAAATAGTTTTGAAATAAAAATGGTTTTGGTTTCGAAGTATAAACTATTTTGAAAGAAATATAGTTTGAAATGAAATGATTTGATCTTTTTAAAGTACAAACTATTTTGAAATGACCACGGCGTTATAATAACATTTGGTTGTTAAAGAGACCGGGATCGGAAGTTGTCATACTCTCTACCAACTCCGAAAACCACTTTAACAACCGTGTACGCGGTGGAGATTACAGAATGAAGTAGGATGGTGGCGACGTTCTTGAGGTATATTACGTGGACCCAACTCCCGTGAGTTGGCATAAGGTGGCTAAAACAGGAGCGATCTCGGGCCAAGTGAGGTCATTCCTCCGATCGGACACATTCCTTCGATACTATACTCTTACTTGTGATTAATTAGATGGCCATCCTCCGATTTTGATTGGGAGTGTGTTCCGAGGTGGGCGTATGTGGCTGCTGCGTTACCACCAGCCCGTGTGCGTAATTGGTATATCTACCCTGGCATTGCCTTGTGTGCCGTGTCACCTACCATACCGAGCCTTTACTACGAGTTTGTTTTTCTCCCGTAGCCCGTGTGGTATCCTCTGACAGTCACCCGGAGTGGAGATGGCATGATATTGGATGAACTACTGGGACTATTATGTGTGAAGGGTGATATGGGTAGCCCGGAACGCTATTTAAAAGTAAGTTTATTTTACTGTAGACATTATTATAATAGCGAAATATTACAACATAGTAAATAGTTTAACGGATCCTCAAAGGATGGGCGGTCTCAGGCATCCTTTAAGTTACTTGTACCTTATTACAGTTCATTTGAGTTGGTTTACATTATATAAGTATATATTGTCCTGACTCGAGTGTTTGTATTTTTATTTACGCTCGGGTCAGCCTGAGTTATTCACAGATTTGGATTCCACTTTCTGGAGATTGGAATCGCTGGAGATTATCTGCTTATCTAGTTTTATCTATTCCAGTTCTGTTGTTCTATTCATCTTGTACTTGGTTATCATCTTAAGAGTTCTGTTGTACTTTATTTAGTCTGTTGTATTTTATTTAACTCTGATATAATTATATAGTGGCTTCATGAACTACTATTTCTTTTACTTCCGCTGCATTATTAAATACTCTGTGTCTGTGATCTGTGATTTTATTTACTGTATATTCTGAGATTTGCCAAATTTTATTTACAATGCGGTATTTTGAGCAATTCAAGTCCGACATGTGCGGATGCGAATGGTTGAAAATATCGGGTCGTTACACAAATAAATCCACATCATCGTTCAAAAAAACATTTCTTATCACACTTCAAAGATCATCAAGATATTTAGGTTTAAGGTCTGATAAAGAGGAGTTTGCTCACCTGTTTTTGAAGACAGAGGAGAATTTAAGCCTGGAATGATATTTGAATTTGAAAAACTCTAGAATATGAAACTGCAGATCTAATCTTTGAGTTTCTCAGTTAAATCAATTTGTTTTCTTAGGTTGAAATTGTTTGAATCGACTTGCATGCTCCAGATTTGAGTTTATATTGATTTTTTTATTTCCAGGTTTAAATGTTCTGATTTTTAAGCATTGCTTCTAGCTTAGTTTTGGTTTAAGTTGAATTTCACTTTTGCATTTGAACTAGAATTTGATGTAGAAACAGAGGACCTGGAACAGATTTGGATCTAGAACTCGATTTGAATTGCAACTTGTTTTTGCTGCACAATTTTGTTTTGAATTTCAATTACCAGGTTGAAGCTTTAGTTTTATTTTCACTTTCCAGTTTTATGATTTGAATTTGCTTTGATCTTTTTTCCTCATGTTATGACTTTATCAATTGCCTTGTATTCTCTGGTTTGTTTTCTTTGATTTTTTTTTTCTTTTTGCTTAGTTTCTGATTTTGAATTTAGGCACGAAGATGAGAAGAAATTTGATAAAAGTGTATAGCCTGGTTACTCTCTTTCTCTTATACATTATTATGTAAAATTTAAATCAAAAGAAATACTCAAATGCCACTTGTTTATTTTGCATACTAATTCATCTACACTTGTTCATTGTTTGCATTAAAATTTTACAAATGTCAAGCCATGTCTTTTTATGTTAAAACCCCTTTAGTTTTAATTTATTTTAAAATTTAGTTTTTGAACCCTCTTGTTATTATAATTTAAAGAGTTATACTTATCATTGATTCATTCAAATGGTTAATGATTAACTTGAATTAACATTTTTGTACACTTTATTTTAGAGTTCAACTCATTATTAAATTACAGATTTTTATTTCTTCACTATTAAATTGCCAATAATCAAATTAAATTAACAAATTTTACTATTGAAAATTTATGGGCCGTTACATGCACAGATTGGAAAAGTGGCATACAGAGTTGATTTTCCAAATAAGTTCGTAGGAGTTCATGATGTTTTTCATGCTTCACATCTTAGGAAGTGCCTACATGATTCCAAAGTAGTAGTAGAACCTGATCAACTAAGGGAAGTGGAGCTAAAACGCGAATCACATGTGCATCGTACACCAAACTATATATTGGAACACGACATCAAGAGATTAAGCAATAAGAAAGTTCGACTTGTAAAGGTTTAGTAGGGAGATGAGCCCAAGGAATGCACATGGGAATCCGAGGAGAGAATTCGAACTTCTTATCTGTTTCTATTTGAAGGTACACTTCAAATATGCTATCTTTGATCTTTAGCTTCGTTGTAAACATGTCATAAGGGCATGTTATGTTTAAGGATGAAAATGATTGCAAGTGGATGCCAGTATTTGCTAATGGATGCATTGCATGCACTAGATAGATATTTATTAGGATAATCGGCTAACTAGGTACACACACCTACATATGCATGCTTATTATCTATTGAATTTTCACATGGTTGTATATATATGTGTGTGTGTGTGTGTGTGTATAAAAATGGATGTTGCATATGGATGGTGCATTTGGGTGAATGATTAAAACATACATATAGAATTATCAATTATACTAAGCGAAATGCATACATTTGGTTGCATGGCATAAGCATACCTACGTTATAGGAGGTCAACTGTATTAGTAGACCGACTACCTTTTCGCATTAGGTAAGTTCATATGCATTTCACTTTTCTTAAATCATAAATTGCATTAGTTAAAAGTAAGGACAATGTTATAAATTGATGATGGTTGAGTAGATGGATGTAGTTCTCAGATGTTGGTTGTTAATTACGTTCTTTCGTCTTTGGAGATTTCGGGGACGAAACCCTTTATGAGGGAGAATGTACCACTTCGTTATTTTAAGGGAAATATAATTAAAAATAAATTAGAAGCGCATTTGGTATAGTGGTAAAGCCGCATGTTGACTTCCTTAATGACCAGGGATTAAGCCCCATTGTCGCCCAAAATCTAGAGTGATGTTTTTTTAGCTGGTTCATTCAAGCTATTTTTTGACGTATTTTGGCATTGTTTCTGACACGTGGTGGCTTTCCATTCACTCCGGTGATGTATTAGGATGAGATCGCTAAATTTTATTAGATGAGTGATGTGTGTTGGGCTAAAATGGATAACCATTAAGTGTATGAAAGAACCATATTTAATATAAAATAATCCAGTGGATTATATTCACTCAGATAATCTGTAAATAAACCATCTAACCTAAATCTAATCTCTTATTTGGTCATCATAATTCTACATTAAAAATTAGTGCGTATAATTCTTCCTCCTTTTCTCTACTAAATAATCCAATCTCTATCATACTAAATTATCTATATTTATTCAAGAAATTTGGGGAATTTAGAAGAATCGAAGAGAGAAAGATTAAAGCAAAGCTTTTGCAAATTTATAGAAGCTTAAGTGCCAGGTTAGTGGGAATTAATATGAAACAGAAAAATATAGTTGTTCAATTTCAGTTCTTTTTTGGCATGTTAATATGAATTATATCTGTTACTAATTGAGAATAGATGTAAATTATTGCAATTTCTTCTTCTTCATTCACTTCTCAAATCTAATTCACGTTTGGTTTAAAATATAGGACAAACAAATTGTCTATTCATGTTTTATGGGATAGATAAGATTGAAATTTATGTAAATTATTATATCTTCTCCTTCTACTACTTCTCAATTCTAATTCATGTTTGAGTTGAAATTTGTAACAAACAAATTGTTATTCACGTTTCATGGCTTAAAAAAATTGGTTTAATTAAACTGAATTAGAATTGTTACTCAATTTCTGATGGTAGAACAGGTTGGTTGATTAAATTCAAAATATGTTACTTGAATAAAATTGTAGTTTTGATTGATATAATTACATAATTTTGAATATGGTTTTGGAACAAAATTGCGAAGTCTAATTGGCATAATTGTATGTTTCGTATGTGGCCTAAAAATGTGAAAGTACAATTTTGTGTAATTAAATAGTTTATGGCTATTGGATAGGAAATCTGCACTGATTAAATCTCTAAAAGGAGAACATAAATTAGGGAGGAAAAAAATGTAAATTAAATGGACCCTAAAGCTTGTGTAAATCTATAACAAAAGGGTGTAAAAATTACCGACAAACCATACGGACTGAACAGAAGTTAAATTGAAACACCATTTATGTAAGGAAAAGGGAAATTGTGAAATAACCAAATCGATGTAAAAATGGCTTAAAGTAGATCAATGGAAATAAATAATACATAAACTTGACGGTAAAATTTATTAATTTGGAAGCGGTTTGTTAGGCGGACCTTGTAAAGGTCTGGATAGGTGTTTCGTGGAGTTAAGACCAAAATAGAGTTTTTGTTGTATGAATTAGCAGCGGGCAAGTAGGTTCGCAAGGATGTTTGCTACCTTTCATAGGTTCCTAGTACGTAGATAGATTACATATGCAATCGTTGGCTTCTTCAGGCAGATTGATGCGGACGGAACATGGCAATGTGCTCCGACGTCGGCTTCTTTGGGCAGATCGTTAGAGGATTTTCACAACCGACCGAGCTGCATGCACTCTTTCATAGGACTGACATTTTGGATAGGGGCAAGTCCACGTTGGTATCGAGGAGACAGAAGGATAGAGTCCAATCTGGCAGAGCCTGAGTGCAACTTGGGGTCCTACGAGGTTGTTTAAGTTGGCGTCGGTCAGACATAAGAGCAATTAGTCGTAGTGCACGGGTGAAGAGCATGAATTTCATGCTATAACACATGGATAGGTAAGGATAGCAGGTCTGACATATCGATTTACGTTTAGTAATACTACATGGTTGACTACCCTAGAGTGACAATGAACCTTGGCTTTTTAGGAACTGTATCCAAGAAGGATTCACTATGTTAAATTAATCATCCTCTGCGATATCCATGAAACACATGGAATTAAACTGTTTTATTCTTTCTGCTTCATTTATTTCTTGTTTACCAGACTTTATGTCTGACCAATTCCTATTTTTCCTACTTTTCCCAAATCACAAGAGGTAGGTCTAGGCTGTAGTTTTTTGCAGCTTGGAGGGTCATTGTAGCAGTTGTTATATTTAGCTTTTGTTTCATTTTTTTTATGTACTTCGTTTCTCTTTTCCGTACGTTACTATGTATAAAGGGACCTATATTGTGAACTTTTTATGTTTTATGTTTTAGTGGAGACTACTTGGTACTTTTGGTTTCAGAAATAAATTTGGGATAACATTGTTTTTAATGAAGTTGTTTTTCTATTAATTTTAATTAGTGAAAGTGTTCTTCTGTTGTAATATTTTAATCATTTTATGCTGGCATTAGTCTCTATGCTTTGTTATGCATTTTCATTTCACCTAACCGTCGATGCTTCCAGTCATGTCCGAACTTCGCTGTGGCTTGAGGTGGAGGGTGTCACACATTTTGCACGATTTTAGCCTTAAAACCGTGCTACATTATTCCACAAAATCCTTATTTAAATTATAACATGGCGTTTAAATCAAAACATATAATCATTCATCCAACCATATGGTTTCAAACCTCAAACCCAAATTTAAACATCTAAGTCGATTCATATGAGATGGTTTAGATCATTATTCACCTTGCTTGGATAAGAAGCTTGAGATTTTTATACACTCCAATCTTCCTAGCTTGAATCTTACCATCTAATTGAATTTTGAGCTCCTCATCTCCTAGGTTTATGGCAGACCTTGCTTTTCTTTTTTTATGCTTTTGTTTTGTAAGAATGTAAATAAAAATAAGAATATGACAGTGTTTTTAAGGGTTATGGGGTTCGGCTATTCTTGTATTTCCCTTGTCTTATTTTCTTAAGTATTTAAGTCATAACTCTTTCTCATTAATTAATTTAGTTAAGGCACGACCTTAATTATTTTTCAAATATCAATTCCCTTATCACTATAGTCTCTATATTATTCTATTTAATTTTTCTAATTAAATCTCCTTAGTAATGCAATTTAAAATTCAGGGTGTTACGGAGGTGATGAAGTTGAAGGACTGAAATTAGGGCCTGTATTTATAAAGGAAACTACAATTTTACTGAGAAGTCCATGAAGTTAAAGGTCCAAAAGTAAACCCATATGTGAAGTAGAGCCATGGTTGGCCCAATCATTAATTGGAACCTCTTCGTGAGAGGTTTCACTTGGTACCGAGAGGTTTTTGTTGGTGGAAAATTCCACTTTCATCTTCATTTTGCTTCCAATTTCTGACACAATACATTCCGAATACTTCTCCTTTCAGATTTAGTTATTTCAAAACAGTAATGGTATCACTTGTTCTTTCCTTCCTTCGGTAAAAATTCTTTTGAGTTGCCCATCCATTCTTTAAGAAAAGTATTTCATGAGAATCACTTGAGGTAATGTTTCAAGTACATGAGGTTCAAGCGGTCGAGAGGTCCACATTTCTCCTTTGCCTTTTCAACTTCTTGAGTATCATCCTTTTTTCCATCTAATCATGTTACTAAGTTCATGAGTTGTTCCATCTTTGTTTGGCCTTCTAATTATATATGAAATCTGCTTGATCAAAAAGCTAGTTAGCAATTACTAATTTAATAAACATAGGAGGAGATTTAATTTCCATTGTGGAAATTATATGGCCCCAATAATACGTTTAGGACGAGCATAAATTAGTGGGCCTAAACTAATATCTAGGTTTATGATAAATGGTTTGGTTTAGTATGGGTTGAGATCCGAGGTTTGTAGAGTTACATAATAGAAGTCTTCCCTTCACCTAAAGGTTATGAGTATTTATGTATTACATACTACTTATGCGGGACATCTTCAACCATAGAACCCATGGGGAAGTGATGTACATTTGCGTATAAGTTTGAGAAAATATACTAAGGGTTTAACTTTGTAACATCCCATCTTTTTGTACGCTTTAAATCGACGATAAACCACACACACCAGACTTAAACCATACGGAAGGATGGATTGTTATGGGGTAAAAAAAAAGCAGAGAAAGAAAAAGAACAAAACAGAATCTTGCAGTGGAACGATAAAATATAATAATCAAATATACAGTTCATGATACAAAATATTCGATTATACTTATACAATACATATCAGAGTTACACATACCAAAGAAAATAAATAATGCAGCAGAACAGTATGAATGTAGTGGAGTACTATAGTAAATAATAATAAATCTTCGTCTTTGTACTCCAGAATACGGTCTTCCAAATCCTGAAATGCTCAAGCTGACCCGAGCGAATTGAAAAACAAAACACTTGAGTCGAAACTAAAAGATCTTATGTGAGTTAAATCAATAGAAATAAATATGAGTGGAACAGCGTCAAAGATATTTACGGGATTTGACATCTCCTATCCAGTGTCTAACTTGAGTGTAGTAACTTAAGAGATGCTCGAGATTCATATCTCCTAAGGATCCATTAAACTATTTACTATGTAGTAATATTTCGCTATTATAATAACGTCTATAGTAAAATAAATTAACTTTTAAATAGAGTTAAGGAGTGACACAATATTCCCCTTAATACAATAATAGTCCCAGTAGTCCATCCAGTATCAGCGCATCTTCAGATCGGGAGACTATCCAAAATACTCCACGGGCTACAGGAGAAAACCAAACTCGTACAAGGCACAATAGGGTAGGTGATACGGCACAACTAGGCAATGCCAAGGTAGATATACCGATTATGCTTACGGGCCGGTGGTAACGCGTAGCGCGCAGCTACCGCCCACCTCGAGCCACACCCCCAAATAAAAAAATCAAAAGTGGCCGCCTAATCAATCCAAAAGTCAGAGTATAATATCAAAGGGATGTTTGCGATAAAAGGTGCTACCTTCTTAGCCCGTCAATCGCTCCTGTTTTAGCCACCTTATGCCAACTCACGGGAGTCAGGTCCACGTATATACCTCAATGGAACGCCACCACCATCCTACTTCATTTTGGAATCTCCATCGCATACATGGTTATTAAAGTGGTTTTCAGAGTTGGCAGAGAGTATGACAACCTCCAATCCCGTTCTCTTTAACAACCAACGTTATTATAACACTGCGGTCTCTTCAAAATAATTTATACTTCAAAACCAGGATATAATATTCATTTCAAAACCATATAAATACGATATCATTTCATTTTAAAACCAAATCAATATGATATCATTTTAAAATCATAGTATTTCAAATTTATAAAATTTCGAAACCAAAGACATAAAACTATAACACTTCCAAAACGTAGTACTTTGAAATTTATAACTTTGAAACATAACTTCCACCCCTTTACATGGGTTAAGTACTAAAATATTTTATAAAATAAACTAGCTTCTTAAATTTCACAAATCAATTCCAAAACAACTCGAATTTCTAAATTTTAAATTTGACCAAATCCCCAAATAATAAATTTCAGTTCAATTCGGTTTTCAAATAGACCATTCCAAATTATATCGATTCCAAAATAGATTTGATCCACAAAATAATCACTTCAAATTCAATATGTTTCAAAGCTTAAATATTCAATATTTCAAAACTAAATTTTATAATTCTTATATATATATACCAAATTTACTTTACTCTTATTTATTTTTGAAATATTTGCTTAATAAATCCAATATCCTTTAAATAAAACTTCAAAATTCAATAACTGAATATTCCTTAATTTATTTCGACTTGATATATTCGCTTAAATCACCTTAAACCCAAATTAAGTTATAAAGCCATATTCTTTTAAAATCTCAATTTTAATAAGTTCCAAATGGATTCTTATTAAATATAACTCTTAATTAAATAAAATCTCAAATCAATTTCAAAACTATCTTCTCAACCCTTATTTATAAAAATCAATATAAACTCTATATTAAAATATAGTTTATGTAAATACTTATCCATAATATATTTTAATAAAATTAAACTTTATTATTAAACTTACTTTTTATACTTTAAACAATTTTATTCATAGCTTAAAACCAAGAATTTAACTATATATAAAATAACATTTATAAAATATCCAAATCAATATCTCATAAAATCATATATTTCTTTACAAAGCCATAGAAATCATTTCAAAATATTTTTATATATAGACCGCGGTGTCTGTATAAAATTTTCTATCCTACGGTCAAGTGATATAGATATTTATCATTTCAATCTGCAATTTAAAATAAAAATATGGTTATGTATCATTTCAAATCGCAATCCCGAAGAAACAAAAATGCATAACAACTTGCAGTTTATAACAATATAAAATACAACATCTATTCATCCAATATCAACCATCAACTATTTATCACAATCATCATCCAATTCAAACAATAACATCAATATAGAACAGAAAATAAATAACAGGTATTTACTGGCAGTTTATATTCAATAATAAATTAAATAACAATTCAACTGGCAGTTTATATGCAACAATAAATTAAATGACAATTTAATTCAATACATTCAATTTAACTGAGATGATGGTTAAAAATATGCCAAATAGTCATAAATAAATTTCTAATCACATCAAAAATTAATTTAACACACATAAGAAATTTTAGAATTTGTGAGTTGGTTAAAACACTCACCTTTCGAATTTAAATTGAATTTAAAATCCAATTTAAACCCAAAATTCCAATAGTCTCATAATTCGACCAAACTAGCGTCATAATGTCTAGAATTCCAATACGAACCTAGCAGATAAAATCGCGTGAAATTTCAACCTCGTAGGTGAAAGTTATTAAGATTAGAACATTAAACGATTTTGAATATAAAATAAATAAAATAAGTAGAGAAATGAACATGTCATCACCTATCTCGCGCACACGTTCCACTACGCGAAAACCTCATCTACCTGTAGCCTTAGCGCCACCATCCTTTGACTGGAGAACGCCGCCTCCCCGCATGCAATCGCCACGATCAGGTAACGGCACCGTGAAGCCCTCTTCGCGTCGCCCCTCCCTTGGTCGAGCGGCCTATTCCGATCGCCTACACACGTACGCCGTCGCCGCTATGCCAGCCAAATTCTGGCAATTTCGGTCGCTAAAAACCCATCTCGACCGTGTCGATTGACACCCTTACGCTCCCTCTACGACGCAGCACTATCGGATCGAGATATCATCACAGATCTGCCGTTGATCGAGCAAGTGGCCTATGCATGGCCGAGGTTCAACTTGAATTTTTGAATAAACGATGCATCAAACTGAAAAACGTATCATAGAATTGAGATGCGCTCTTCGAGAGCTTTCCGACGATATAAAATATGATATAGTTTGTGGAGTTAGAATTTTCAATTTGATTTTGAATTGCGATTGGATTTGGAATTTGAGAATTTGTTTGTCTGCCATTGGGGAAGAGGAGCAGCATTAAGAATTGTACGTACAGACAATTGACAATGAGGAACGGTTAGGGTTTATAACGAGGTATATATAGGCAGAACAAAATAGGAGCAAATGGGTTAGATTGGTTTGGAAAAATCGAATGATAATGGCCCAAAAATCCCGTTCTGACTCCAGAACAAAATTGCGTCAACCCATATATCAAAATATATGTTTTTAAATATTTTAAATGCAATGGATCAAGTTTCATGTCCAAATTCCTTCGTATGAAGAAGTTATGCTAAAATCAAGTTGTTTCAAATCGATTTCAATTGATTTCAATTTTATTGATTTCTGGGCATTTCAGGTCCGTACGATCAAACGACAAGTCCGATCGCTGCAAAACTTGAAATCCTATAATAATTCACCATTACGAATCCGAAGAAACCAGTTTCGTCGAAATCCGAATCAGTGGCCAAAGTGGCTATTTTTACATTAATTAATTAAATCAATAAATTAACTAGTGAAATCAAATCTTCAAATTTCAATTATTTAATTGACAAATTTCGTCATTTTTTGTTTATTAAACCTTCACAATAATTTAGACAAGTTCAGACATCAATTTTAAGTTCATTAATTTACCCATTACCACATTAAATTTCAAATTTAAATAATTCACAAATTATCAATTGGAATTCCAATAAATCCATTTAATTGATTTAAATCTTGTTATTCAATCCATTATCACCAAATAGATAAATTTAACATTGGTTCATGGTTTATTACATTATTATTCTCAAATTTCATCTTAATCTCCATTAACGTAACATACCAAAATTTATCTGTAACATACCAAAATTTTCTTAAGGGGGGACGAAATTTTCTTAAGGGGGGAAATCTGTAACATACCAAAATTTATCAATTTAGATTTGGTAGTTGTTGAACTTTTGAAATATACTTTGAAAAGTTTCAAAATAAATAGATAATAAGTGATCATTTAAATGAATAAAAATTTCAAATTTCTTTTGAGTTTAAAATTTGAAACATTAAAAGTTTTTTTTAAAAAAAGCATTTGAATCTAAATTTTATACATATATGTGAATATATATGTATGTGTGCATATATGGGTAGATTTGAATTTATATATTGAATTTGATTTTTAATTTGAATTTAAATTTTAAAATAAATGCTTTAGTAAAATATTTTGGATTTCAAAATAATGTATATAAAGGTAATTTATTTAATGCATAATTGGGTTACAAATATTTTCTTTTAATTTTATATATACAAGTAAAAGAGAAATGCATTTTTTATAAAAAAAATTAAGAAGAAACAACATTAAAAAATTTTGTATATGTATTTATCTCATGCAAGGAACGCATGGAGGGTAGGTAACATATGTATTAACAAGTGTTTAAATTTAACAAATGAATCAACAAATGTAATTCATGTAGAAAGAATTAAAACAAGTGTCATTACCTCATTTTTTTTCCTTAGGAATTCATAGAAAAGAAAATAAAAATTATATAGGTTAATTCATCTTCTTCTTCTCACTCTTTTATTCATCTTTACATCAGAAAAAGAAAATCATCAAAAACAAACCTAATTTCCTCAACTTTGAAATCAATAAACAAAATTTCCAGAAAAAATCTGTAACAAATTTTCTTTCAATATCTAAAGCCAGAAAAAGGAATTCAAGGATAATTTTGAATCTTCAACAAGTACTTCAGAATCAAGAAGGAGTCAACTTCAAACATTAAAGGAGAATCAGGAATCGACTTAAAAAGGAAAAAGAAAATTAGCAAACACAAGATTTAAAGTGCAGGCCCGAGATCTTCTTTCTCTCTGTTTCATTTAAAAATAAACTGTAAGTAAATTTAATTTTAATTTGTTGTTAAAAAATTAAGTAAGTGAAATCCATCAAATATTAAGCAAGTTCACACCAATTTAGTTGCAGATAACAAACTCAAGATCAAGTTTAGAAAAGAAAAGCAGTTCCCGGTTTTTGATCCAGACAGGAAAACTCTCTGCTAACTTATACAAGTGAGTAAACTCTCTGATTAAAACTTGAAATTGCTGTTTTGAACCATATTAAAGTTTGAATAATAAAATATATGTTTGCATGAATATGTTTATACATGAAAATTGGAATGCATGTCTGCGTACATCAACAGGAACCCTGTTCCATGCCTACAGTTTTAAACTCTGTAAAAAAAAAATCCAAAAGCTCTATCTCAAGTTGTTGTTAGGCTTTGAGATCAAAAGAAAATATGTTTGAATGGTCATGGCCTAAGTTTTAAAAATAAATGTTGGTAAGTTAAACAAAAAAAATTGTTTGTAAATGGAAAATTAAAGGTAAAGCCAATATGAACAGAACATCAAACTCAATTCTAGATTTTGAGTATATAAGTTGAATTGTCTTTCAGATTGACGATTTTTAAAAGTGAAATCAAATATTTTTTATCAGTTATCCATTGAGAAAAAGAGGGATGAACGAAGTTGTCATTTTCTCGAATTTCTGGCGATCTATGGCGTTTGGGAGCTCGAAATCGTGGTCGAGGCTTGCAGGAAGACTGTGGAGTTTGGGAAAAATATTGGATTAAATTCTGAATCAACATGGGTGTTGATATCGATCGAGTTAGGGTTTAAGGTGTTAAACGAGTCAGGGTTAGAAATGTGATCGCCGCGCCATCTATAGGCCATCGGAAGCCATAGGACAGGGACCATCAGAAGCGAGGGAGGCTAGTGGAGCTTTGAATGGGGTGTCGCAAATTCTACTGATCAAAAGAGGGGGATCGAGGCGTTTGTTTGAGGCACTAGTTTGTTCCAGTTTTTGGGTCTGGGGACTCAAATACAAAATCGCGATTGTTTTGAAATTTTGAGTGTTTGAGAGGTTTGGGGGCATCGTCGACGTGTTGACAACCATAAATTCAACTGAAGGCGGTCGGAGGAGTTGTGCATGTGCACACAATTGAGTTGTGTCAGGGAGCAGCAAATTGGGGAAGAAAAGGAAAACCCGAAGCAAGCTATGGGAAGTAGGGGTTCGAACTCGAGTATTGGACCGAAGTGATTTGGTGTTATAAGAGTTTTGTACTTAGACAAAAAAAATTGGAAAAAAAAATGTTGAGCACATGGGTAGTTTTTATGGATAACTCGAAGCAAGCAGTATGACGTTTCGGGGAAGACTCGAAGTAGCTTCAGGGGGTCAGCGTATAGGACAGTTTTGCTCAAAAAAATTCAAAACTTTCAAACAATTTTAAACTCATGTTTTCAAAGGATAATTTTGATTTGAATTTAAAACAAATTAAAGTTTATGTAAGACATTTTATTAAAAGTAATTTAATTTAATTTAATTTTGTCACATTACCTTATGAAATTAATTATATAATGTAATTAAGAATGATGTTAAGATAAAATGCTATGCAAACCAATTTTGATCTCTCAAGATAATTTATGTGATAAATTTAATTAGGTTTACAAGATAATCAAAATGGTTAATAAAGATAAGAAGGTTTATCTTTTGAATTTAATAAGTAATTTTATGATTTACTTAAGTGATAAATGATTTACATAAAAATAAACTATTTAAATTAATTTCTTAATATTTAAAGATTAATTAAGAAAATAATTAAGGTTAATCAAATTGTAATAAATTAAGATAATTAATTAAGGAAATAATTGATTAATAAAAGTAATTAAGATTTAAATTAATGAACAATTAAGGATTAATTAATTAGGGTAATTAATTAAGCAATGATTAATTAATGAAGATGATTAAAGATAATTAATGAAATTAATTATGTGATTAATTATTTTAAATCACACGATCGATTCATCTTAGTTGTAGATGATTGATAACTATTGTATGATGTGTACTGATTGATATCTCTGATTGTAATTGTGATGCTATGTGATATGAATTGCTTTGCGCTGAGCTGTGTTTCTGTATATTTCTATGTGAATATGAAAATCCTTTGGCTCGTAAAACAGCTTTTGAATTTCGATGCGACAGGGAGTCGGATTCCAGTTGGTTATCCGAAACCCACATCGAACCTCTGAATCTTTGTGAATGACATATCCACATGTTTTTAAATTGACGCTCACTATTCAGATTAGCCGAGAGAGGACCTTTATGTCATATAACCCATTCCGAATAGTGATACGATGAAATGGATGAGCCTTTGAAGATGGTGGTGAAGACCGGATGTCTTCGAGAACGATAGGATAACCTGTCCAATGACTCTGCACTGAGTTGCTCCGGTATAGAGTTCTCCTTATGTGATGGGGAGTTCGATCGGGATTGTGGATACCCGGATTGCAATGGCTTCTTCGGAAGTGCCTTCGGTTCTGTTCGAACTCGGAACGGACTTGTATGGATTGCATGTCTGACATTACATTTAGAGATATAAAGCAGATTTCTTTCAAATACATTTCTGTTAGTGGCGGGGAATTTATTCTCTTAGCTTAACACCCTTCTCTGAGACATATGAGCTCGGAGGTTATGTAGTTGAAGGTTATCAGTAATATACTCCCAACATGGTAATGTGGCATGCTGAGTGCTGCTGATCATTTTTTGATCAAAGCATGGCTTTTGTGAAAAGCGTAGCTTTGTGGACGCGACTTCGTCGAACCTCACAACCCGGTAATGGTCGAAACAGGAAAGATGCAGCAAGGTTACTGGGGGTAGCGCCCCCTAGGGTATGTGCATTTCCTTCTGGATAGAAGTGGTATCATGGTATAAAACCCAGATACTTAACTTATGTGTATATCGCAAATATATCACTTTGTGATTGTTGTTGTTGTGGCCCCGGATAAAGGTTGGTTACAACCGGGGGATGGCATACTCGTATAGTAGTTACCTAGTTACAGAGGTAACCCGGCCTTGTGTTGGCAGAGATCCGGTTAGGTTCGGGGAGTCCCTCCAGAGGCGTACCCATGTGGCCCAGGAAGTTCCTTAGCCTAACCATTTGTTGGAAATCCAATTACTAATACGAACCTAGTACGGTTTTAGTTGTAGAACCTGCCACCTAATATGGTTGCTATAGTAGGCATACTATACTGGTACGTATGCCGACTAAGATTAATGTTATACTTTCGAAAATGTTTTTAACACTATGCACTAATAATAATAATAATAATATCAAAGAGTTTTCTCGTATAAAGCATATTTGACTATCATAAGGAGAAATCTCCCTCAAATGTATGATTGCATTGTGTGTGTGCCGTGAGGCCTTATGGTAGTTTCATTTTCCAAAAGCATGAACGATTTTCTTTTAAAATTTGTTTTTTTCCAAAGCAACTGTTTTTGTTTACTCACACCAGTCCCACGACTGACCTGGAGTTTATGGTTTCCTTTCTAAACTCTGGTGCCCATAATTTCCATACGGGCAGCCTAGTAGTAGGTTTTCCGCGTTTTGGTGCTGGTTGGATTTTGAAGTCTTATGTTTTGGAGGCTATCGTTTTTTTTAAGGCTATTGACTTGGAGATAATTTGAAAGCTTTTGGACCTCAAGGTGCTTAGTTTTGGAAGTTCACTATCACTTCATTTATTTGAAGACTTTTTTTTGGAATGCGATCACTTGTTTTTCTGTCGTGATGTTCTATTTTAAAGTTATGTTATATGTATAAAAATACTCTGATGTTGGTGATGATGTTGTAATGAACTTTGTGATGATGTTGTATCTGGAATATTGATGTATGGCAGTTCATTTTGATTTCCGCTGTTTATATTCATCTAATGTTGTTATAAGCTCCATCCAAACTGAAATTTGACGTTCGAATCTCCGGCAGTTGAATACAAGTGAGGTATTTGATGTCGATCCGTGAATGTTGAATTTTGGGACGTGAAAGAAAACCATGTGAAATTTCGACCTCGTACGTGAAAGTTATTAAGATTAGAACATTAAACGATTTTAAATATAAAATAAATAAAATAAGCAGAGAAATGAACACGTCATCATCTATCTCGCGAACGCGTTCCACTATGCGAAAGCCTCATCGACTTGTAGCCCTAGCGCCGCCACCCTTTGACTGGAAAACACCGCCTCCACGCATGCAATCGCCATGATCAGGCAGTGGCACCATGAAGCCCTCCTCGTGCCGACCCTTCCCTGGCCGAGCGGCCTATTCTAGTTGCCTACACGACGCACACCGCCGCCGCTATGCCGGCCAAATTTTAGCGATTTTGGTTGCTAAAAACCCATCTCGACCGTGTCGATCAACCCCCTTATGCGCCCTCTACGACGTAGCACTATCAGATCGAGATATCATCACAGATCTACTGTTGATCAAGCAAGTGGCCTATGAACTGCGGAGGTTCAACTTGAATTTTTGAATAAACGATGCATCAAACTGAAAAACGAATCACAGAATTGAGATGCTCTCTTCGAGAGCTTTTCAAGATATAAAATATGATATAGTTTGTGGAGTTAGAATTTTCAATTTGATTTTGAATTGCAATTGGATTTGGAATTTGAGAATTTGTTTGTCTACCATTGGGAAAGAGGAGCAGCAGTAAGAATTGTACGTATAGGCAATTAACAATGAGGAACAATTAGGGTTTATAACGAGGTATATATAGGCAGAACAAAATAGGAGAAAATGGGCAAGATTGGTTTGGAAAAATCGCACGATAATGGCCCAAAAAGCCCGTTCTGACTCCGAAACGAAATTGGATCAACCCATATATCAAAATATATGTTTTTAAATATTTTAAATGCAATGGATCGGGTTTCAAGTCCTAATTCCATCATATGAAGAAGTTATGCTAAATTCAAGTTATTTCAAATTGATTTCAATTGATTTCAATTTTGTTGATTTTTGGGCGTTTCAGGTTCGTACGATCAAACGACAAGTCCGATCACTATGAAACTTGAAATCCTAAATAATTCACTATTACGGATCCGATAAACTAGTTTCGTCGAAACCCGAATCAGTGGCCAAAATGGTTATTTTTACATTAATTAATTAAAATAATAAATTAACTAATTAAATTAAATTTTCAAATTTCCATTCTTTAATTGACAAATTTCATCATTTCTGAATTTTTAAACCTTCACAATAATTTAGACAAGTTCAAATATCAATTTTAAGTTAATTAATTTACCCATTACCATATTAAATTTCAAAATTAAATAAATTCACAAATTATCAATTTAAATTCCAATAAATCCATTTATTTGATTTTAAATCTTGTTATTCAATCCATTCACCAAATATATAAAATTAACATTGGTTCATGGTTTATTACATTATTATTCTCAAATTCATCTTACTCTTCATTAACGTAATGTAACAACCCTGTATTTTGTAATTATTTTATTGTATATTTTAATTATTTTTAATGTAAGATTTTGATTTAAAAACTTATTTTACTTGTTTGAAATGATTAAATTTATTATTTAAATATAATGTTGATTTTTATATTAGTTATAATTCCAAACTTGTGTAAGTTGAATATTTGCCTGAAATGCTGATTTTGGTCAAAATAGTCAAACTGTGACTTTTAACGTAAAATTTTAAAAGCTTAAAAATTTAATTTTTTCTTTCTTTTATTATGAAAGTACATAAAATTCTAAGAACACCACTTTTCGTTTCGTTGAGTTTGGATGTAAATTGTGAAAGTTACAATATTGTGCGTATATAGGGTTATTTAACAATGACTATTTTAAATTGTATAAGTTACTTCTTCTTGGTTATATTTTATTTTAATATGTGATAATATGTTATATTATGTATATTTTGACTTTTAAGTATTTTTAAAATGATAATATAATTTTTCTAAAGTTTATTTGAATTTATTTCAATTTATAAAGCCTAGTTGGTATTTACTTCATTTTTCTTTATTTAACTTTCTATTTAATAAAAATTAAATTATTATTTTACCTTGAAAATGTTTTAAAACCATTTTTAATTCAAATTTTGTGTTATAATATTTTTTTTGTGAAGTAATAAATTTTCCAAAGTCATTGGAGATTTTCTTGTAATTTTTATGTCAGGGTTGCTATTTTTAAGCAATTTCTTATTTCCTTTTTCTATTTTACTTAAAATAAATTATTTATTTTATTTTATTCTTACTTAGTTTCGGTTTTAAATAAAATTTCTGAGTTTATTGTGTTTTTATAAAATTAAAAAGAAAAGGAAATGCAAAAGGTTTAGAAAGTTAAGAGATCTTAAAAGCCTGAAACGTAAAGACGTTTTATCCGTTTCTTTTTGCAATTAATACATCAATTTATCTTAGCCATTCCTTTCCTCATCCTTTGCAGCCGACTCCCTCATATTATTCACGAATTTTCAAGCTCCAAAACCCTAAAAATCATGGCCTCCATCTTGAGAAAAAAAATCTGGTAATGGCTACATCTTTTCTACCATTTTCTTCTCATTTTCTATGTATTTTGCCTAGTTTTCTATGCTTTCTGGATTGGCCTCTACCACCCACCATCACCACCATACTCTCCACCATCCCCTACCACTCTTCCTTGGCATCATCTCCAGCCATCATTTCAGATCCATCCATGGCCACACCTCCCTTGGTGACAAAACTCCACAAAATTGCAAATAATGTCCAAAACAATGCCCTAGCCACCACTATGACTTCACCACCTTCATACTTCACCATGGCCACCACCTCTAGCCACTACCACCACCTTGCTACCACCACTACACTTCATCTTAGCCTCTGTCCAGATCTGAAATTGACATGGCCAAGACTCCATGAACCAAAACTCCACAAAAACAATGCATAAAGCCTTGAAACATTCATGATAGCCGCCTTATCACTTCATATCTTCATCCACCACCTTGGCCACCACCATAGGCTGCTACCACCACCTTTTCCAGACCTCCCCACACCCCTCCATCTACTGTCCAAACCTGTACAAGTATGGCCAAGCCCCACTTGACCCAAGGCCGAGCCATGTTGTGCTCAAAAACTTCATATATGTTGCCTTGACAAATTGTATGCTTCATGTTATAACCCTACCACTCCATACTCCTTCTAGCCGTGAGTTATGGTGCCAAACCTGAGCTATATCATCATCATGGCTGAACCCAAGAACCTCCTAGGCCAAGCATTTCAATGGTTAAAGCAAGGTCAAGTAATCTATTCCTTTGTTGCTTCGTATTTTCATTGTTTCAACATTGTTTTGCGTTGAATATTTATGTGTATATTGTCTTGTTTTGGTTATTGTTTACAAGTCAAATATCAAGGCTCTCCATTCATTCAAATCAAAAGTCATGCTATATCGTGCTTGTCGTGCTTTTGGAATCGCACTTGTATTTGTTGTTTTGGTCTTCATCTTGAAAAAGTGAGTCTTCCTCACTCTGACATTTATACTTATGAAAAGTGAATTGATGACAAGTGTTTAGTAATATAAAATTTTATGCAAGTTAATGATGATCATATGATATGCTATGTCATGTTATTACCATGTTAAAACTGTTAATTTTCACCTGACATCTGATATATGACTGTATATTGTGATATTGACATTGTTTATATTATTCTTGTATATGATCACACTGCAAGTTCCCTGTTAGAATAGAAGCACTATAGGCTGAAATGATAGGCCTGAGTTATTTTATTTAATTTATTTTAACTTGGGATTGCGGGTTTGAAATGATAAAACCCGGATTTTCTTTGTAAATTACGGGTTGAAATGATATATTACCTGTATCACTTTACCTAGCGTAGAAAATTATATACAGGCCCGCAGTTAAAATATGTTTTTCTAAAATTTTAAATATTTTAGAAATTTAATTATTATAATATTTTGATTTTAAATTTAAAAAAAAAGGATTTTTGTAAATTATTGTTGATTTTCTGAATAATTGTAAGTGAAATGAATTAATGAAAAAGTTAGAAATTTTGAACGTGAGTTATTTTGGAAATTTTGATTTAATTATAATTGGAAATTTAATTGAATATGAAATTATGATAAATTTATGACAATTTGAATTTAAATGAATTTAAAGTGATTTTTATATCATATTAATGATTTTAATAAAGGTGGAATGTGAAATGAATGAATATTGTAAGTTGAAATTTTGAAATATAACTAAAACTGGAAATTTATGAAATTGACGTAAAGGTGAACTTTTAGTTAAGTAAATAAAAATAAAACTAAGTTATATTTGAGAATTTGAACTTAAGTGTTAAGTTGAAATTTAATGTAATGGATTTTAAAAATTCAACATTGCATTTTAATAAGTGAATTATTATTAAATCTTGATTTTTGAATGGAAATTTAACTTTATAAAATCATGAACTTGAGGAAAATTAAATGATGTTACAAATGTGAAAATGTATGATTTTATAAGTTAAAAATGTTTTTAATAAAAATATAATTGGTTGAGAAATTTTATTGAATATTTGAAGTTAATTGACTGCATTTTTTGAAATGCTATTAATTACAATGTAAATGATATTACAGCATTTGTAAACGCTGTAGTTGATGATAATGAACTAAAAAGCTAAGTTGAATTAAAAGCTATTATAGCAATCTTTGTACGTGCTATAATTTTTGAATTTAACTAAGTTATTCGAATTTAAGTAAACCTATTATAACATTTTAAAATGCTGTCTTTTGTTAAATTGAACTGTTTTGAATGTAACTTTCCGTATAAGTTTTCTAAATGATGCGAAAAGTGAATTTTCACCGTTTTGATAAACTTAAGTGGATAAATAAACTTTGGAAGTTGAAATTTTTGGAAATTTAATAATTTAATTATTAAACATAATAACTTCATTGAAATGATAAAAAAGAATTTTTGGAATATAAACTGTTTTGAAATACGAATTGAAATGGTATTTTAGATTTAATAAAATGAATAATGATTTGAAATGAATGAAGTTTGAAAAGATATGATATTTTGATATATTAAAATGATTTGAAACGAAGTTTTGAAAGGATATGATATTTTGATATATTAAAATGATTTGAAACGAAGTTTTGGAAGATATGATATTTTTGATATTAAATGATTTGAAAAACGGAGTTTGAAAGATAGGACATTTTGATATTAACATGATTTAAAAAGAAGTTCTGAAAGATATGATATTTTGGAACTGAAGCTTTGAAAGGTTATGATATTTTGATATATTAAAATGATTTGAAAGATAGTGTTGAAAGGGTATGAAAATTTAATATATTGAAATGGTTAGAAATGACTTGATATTTATTTTGATAAATATTTGAATTGAAAGATGTTTTACGATGATATATTGAAATGGTTTTGGAAATGATTTAATCTTTATTTTGATAAAGATTTGGATTGAAAAGGATATTTTATTTTGAAGTATAAAATATTGTTTTAAAGTTATAACTACGGGTTATAATAACGATTGGTTGTTAAAGAGACCGGGATCGGATATTTTCTTACAGCCGGCCAATACCGAAAACCACTTTAACAACTGTGTACGTGGTGGAGATTCCAGAATGAAGTAGGATGGTGGCGACGTTCTCGAGGTATATTACGTGCACCCAACTCCCGTGAGTTGGCATATATGACTTAAACAGGAGCTATACCGGGCTACACAAAGGGTCGCACCCTTTCATCGAGCATGCTCCATCGGAAACCATTCTATTACTTTTGTGATTCGATATGTGGCGCCATTTTGATTCGGGGGTATTGTTCGAGGTGGGCGGAAGCTGCTGGCTTGCTGTCACCACCGGTCCGGGAGTGCAAACGGTGTATCCACCCTGGCATTTCCTTGCGTGCCGTGTCATATCCTTATATCGAGCCCACTACGATTTTGGTTTTAAAGATCTGACCGTGTTAAGGTTCGCCATCCCCTTAACGCTATTTTCTATATGATTATACTTTACTGATTAGACACTACCGTATATAGCGTATATTACTACATAGTAAATAATTTAACGGATCCTTAGAGGATGAGAGGTCCCAAGCATCCTTTAAGTTACTGATGCATTTTGTTACTGTTCACTTGAGTTGATTTACAGTTTATAAGTATTTATGTCCTGACTCGAGGGTTTTGTATTTTGCTTTACGCTCGGGTCAGATTGATTGAGTTAGCATTCAAGATTCACCTTCGGCGTTGAAGCTTTCCTTGAAGATCCAGCCATCTATTTTGTTTCAGTATCCAGTGGTTCAGTGATGTATCTGATTTGTACCTGATATATCCTGTTACTCTTCTGTTGTATCTTATTTAACTCTGATGTATCTTATATTTTATATAGTAGCTTCATGAACTACTATATTTTTTTCTTCCGCTGCATTTTTATATACTCTGTGTCTGAGATCTGTGATTTTTATTTACTGTATATTCTGAGGTTTGCCAAAATTTTAATTACAACGCGGTATTTTGAGCAATTCAATTCCGGCATGAGTGTCTACCTATACACTTATAATGGATGCGAATGGTTGAAAATCCCTGGTTGTTCCTATTGGTATCAGAGCTTTGGTAGCTCTAAGCAAAACTCAGCATATGGAGTAGATGTAATTACATAATCACTTTCATTCGAATTGAATCTTTTTCTTTTGACTCGATTCCTTTGAATTTTGGAACGTTCCCTACAGTTCCAAAATCCATTTGTATCCCTCACTATTCATCTTCTTTTGACTCTGGAGCATTCCATAACTCCGCTTCGAATGATCTTTCTAGTGAGTCGGTGGTTACGCCAATTTCAAATTGAATTGAAAAAAGGGGAAAACTCCTTTACAATTAGCATCGATTCACCAGAGATTCTTATCTATCCTTGGTTTAGATGCTAATATCTTTTGTTATTCCAAACTCTAACTCTTGAGGTCGAATGTAGATTTACCCTAGAAAATCCACATCGATCTTATTCTTTAAGTCACAGTTGACCCGGTTAAGGTTGCCCGTGATTTATATAAGCTTATCCATCTTCCTATTCTGTTATTTAATCATGTCATCCTTGTTTCCAACTTATTTTTAAATCATAATCTCCTTTGATTTGTATTAATCAAAAAAATTTGAATCTCTATCCTTCTTTGAAAATCTATTCATGTATAGTGTATTTGTAAACTAGTATTTAAAATTTAAAATGTTTTATATATTGTGTTGTTTGAGTTGTTGATGTTGAGTTGGGTTTCTGATCGATACGTCTGATCAGCGCTATCGATAAGATTTCCAAAACACTTTGACAGAACAAACAGACATAATATATTATAAAAAAAAATTTGGTTAATGAAATAAATTTTGATATATAAGTAAATTTATGGAACTTAATGAAATGAATTTAAAACAAGAATTTGAGGATTTAAATCCCGATTATTTCGAACTTTGGTTTAAAGTTTTAAAAGGTTATATTATTTAAAGTATTTTGAATAGAATTTGTTTTCAAAGAATTTTTAAAGGTTTAAAATTAATGCTTTTCTCTTTGTCGCTGGAAAATAACTTCGGTGATGATCGCGACATCATCGACGTTCATTTCGAGTTTCGAAGTGAAGAGACTTTTCTGTAGTCTTGCTACAGTTTTGTTTCGGGGGAATTTAATTGATTTGAATTTCTAAAATATGACTTGATTTATAATATATAGATATATGATTGAAATTTGATTTGACATATTATATATATATATTATTACTTATCTCTAAATGGTTTGGAGAAATCAGAAATACAATTCTTAAATTTTATTTTAAATAATAATTTCAATTATAAAAAGAGAATCAAAAATTTGGATAAATGATTAAAACTTGAGAGAATTGAATTGGAAAGTTTTATTTGTATAATATAATTGCATTCAAATATAACTTACCTTAATTTCAGAAGTTAACAATGTAATTGGATAATATACAATATAAAAAGATTTTATAAATGAAATTTGAGTGGTTATAATAAATGTTATACACTTAAATTTTAATTATAAAATGATTAACAGAGGTAAATATAATAAAGGGTAATTGAATAACTTACAATAAAATGGTGTTAAAAGAACTAAGAATGAAAGAAAGCAGTTATAATAAGTGTAAGTATATTTAACATCAGTGATGAATATATTGAGAGGAATAAATTTAAGTTTAATTAGGAATAAAGAAGAATTAAATTTATTAAGTACAATGTGAGTGTAATAAATGATTATTTTTCAAACCCATGGTTTTAAAAATTGTTAATTTAAGATGATTGGATAATAAGATAATGAAATTTGGGGTAGTTAAGATTTATTTAACTTGTGTAAAGATTTATTCTCTATTTAAGTTGAAATTTCCATGCTTTCAAATTTATTTCCTTATTTTGTTTTTCAAACTATCTTTTGGTTGTCCTTATTATCCTTATCTTGCTATAGACCGGTATAGGCATCTTTCTATAATCTTTCTTTTTAGAAATCTTTCTATAATCTTGATAGACCATTGGTAATCATTTTGAATCCATCTTTTTCGTGCTTGTGTTCTTGATTTTGGAGGATCTTGAAAAGATCACCTCCACCTTGTTAAACTTACCCATAACAACAGTTATCAGGTATAACTTCAATCTTCTTGTCATCTTATCTTAATCCTATTTCACTCTATCTTTTCTATGCCCTTCCATACCTCATTCCTTTTCGGGGACGAAAAGTTTTGAGTGGGGGAGAGTGTAACAACCCTGTATTTTGTAATTATTTTATTGTATATTTTAATTATTTTTAATGTAAGATTTTAATTTAAAAACTTATTTTACTTATTTTAAATGATTAAATTTATTATTTAAATATAATCTTGATTTTTATATGAGTTATAATTCCAAACTTGTGTAAATTGAATATTTGCCTGAAATGCTGATTTTGGTCAAAATAGTCAAACTGTGACTTTTAACTTAAAATTTTAAAAGTTTAAAAATTTAATTTTTCTTTTCTTTTATTATGAAAGTACATAAAATTCTAAGAACACCACTTCTCGTTTCGTTGAGTTTGGATGTAAATTGTGAAAGTTGTACCCTTTACAATATTGTGCGTATATAGGGTTATTTAACAATGACTATTTTAAATTGTATAAGTTACTTCTTCTTGGTTATATTTTATTTTAATATGTGATAATATGTTATATTATGTATATTTTGACTTTTAAGTATTTTTAAAATGATAATATAATTTTTATAAAGTTTATTTGAATTTATTTCAATTTATAAAGCCTAGTTGGTATATACTGCATTTTTCTTTATTTAACTTTCTATTTAATAAAAATTAAATTATTATTTTACCTTGAAAATGTTTTAAAACCATTTTTAATTCAAATTTTGTGTTATAATATTTTTTTTGTGAAGTAATAAATTTTCCAAAGTCATTGGAGATTTTCTTGTAATTTTTATGTCAGGGTTGCTATTTTTAAGCAATTTCTTATTTCCTTTTTCTATTTTACTTAAAATAAATTATTTATTTTATTTTATTCTTACTTAGTTTTGGTTTTAAATAACATTTCTGAGTTTATTTTTTTTTATAAAATTAAAAAGAAAAGGAAATGCAAAAGGTTTAGAAAGTTAAGAGATCTTAAAAGCCTGAAACGTAAAGACGTTTTATCCGTTTCTTTTTGCAATTAATACATCAATTTATCTTAGCCATTCCTTTCCTCATCCTTTGCAGCCGACTCCCTCATATTATTCATGAATTTTCAAGCTCCAAAACCCTAAAAATCATGGCCTCCATCTTGAGAAAAAAAATCTGGTAATGGCTACATCTTTTTCTACCATTTTCTTCTCATTTTCTATGTATTTTGCCTAGTTTTCTATGCTTTCTGGATTGGCCTCTACCACCCACTGTGACGCCCCACCTCTATACCCACGCTAGCCAAGAACACTCCGGAGAAGTGCTGTCTACTAGCACGGAGAATAAGGCTGTTGAGGAGCGACCATCCATGTAATTCCTTATCACACGGTGGCTATAAATAATCTTTGGAAACAAACATAGAAATAATCATATCACAAATCAGTCACAGATATCCATATCACAAAGGCAGAAGAAGATATGAATATATAACTAACACATGAAAGTGTACATCAGAGTAGTGGTCAATAAGATCCAGGATAATACAAAAGAATAGCAACACGTGCTATACAAAAGAATACAACTATGAGTCTATATCTCAAGTGTATACAACAAAAACTGCTAATCTAAACAGTTAGCCAAAAGTCAGAGTGATGAATCCCTGGGAAGAAGTCAAGCAGAAGCACCTGTAACATCTCGGTCTGATCCGAGTATTATTTAAGAAAATAATAAACGGATCAGTCTAGCTATAAATATCAGATGACATGATATAACATAAAAGATATGGCATAAACATAAACATCCATAACGACATACCGCTATAAGTATGTAAATAATGATCAACAGAAGATCAATCAATAAGAGATAATCAATATCACAAGAATCTTCTCAAAGATTCGAAGGGGGCATCATACCCTAAACTTGTACTCATAACAAGTCAATGACATAAATTCCAGAAATCAACACGAGAAATCCAGAAATCATAAAAAGGGAAAGAGGCCTATCACATGACGGTCCGAAGACCATGGGGAGCTACCCCACATGTGTGAGTGGAATCACACAGAATGAGGTCAAGACTAACCAAAAAGCAGAAAGGTATGTGTGAATGGAATCACACAAGTGGTGTCTAGTCTAACCTTGCAATGAAAGAGACATCGCGCAATTGCTAGTCTAATTCATAAAGCGATCATCAAGATCAACGAGAAGTGTCAATTACACTAAGCTAGTAAATATAGAAGTTTAGCTTCATATCCCATAACCACTTGCTTAACTTAAATATTTACGAACAAACTGTAAATCTTCACTAATAAAATTGTCACAAGAGGTTCAATCGAACAAGTCCAAGAATTAACCGACGAAGTGAACGCAAGCGCTTCATACCACTTGTTTTACTAAGTCGTTTAATTAGATTTCTCATCCGAGTGAGGTAAAGGCTTGTATATACTAATAGATTGGAAAACGGTTTAAGAAAAGAGCTTTGTTATTAAAAATAGAGTTGAAATTGTTTGTTAAAAGAGTTTTGATATTTACTACTAGTATTGAAACCTTTATATTATAAAGTGACAAAACACATAAGCAATTGTAGAAACAATCAGTCACAAAAATCGCATACGGAGATGTGAATAAAATCCAAGGAAATCAGCTCAATGTTTTTCAGATAAGATCCCCTACGGAGGGGGGGTCCAGGGGGGTGGCAACCCCCCAAGGTGGGGGTGCGGGGGCAACGCCACCGCTTACGGGGTTCGACCTGCCCGGTCAGGTCGCGGGGGTCCAGGGGGCCGCGCCCCCGGCGGGGTGCGGGGCAGCGCCCCGTCCAAAACGGTACGACCTAAGTGAAGACAAGCGGCCTACGACCTAAAGCAAAGTGAGGTCTAACGACCTAAGGGTTCACGCGGCCTAACACAATGGCCGAGCGACCTAACTGGAGTTAAGGGAGGCAAGCGACTTAAGGTCCAACGACCTACGACTCAAGCAAGCCGAGCGACCTAGTGTGGAGGGGTCGAGCGACTTAAGGAATGCGAACGACCTAAGGTCTAACGACCTACGACTTAACAGAGTCGAGCGACCTAAGGTCTAACGACCTACGACTTAACAGAGTCGAGCGACCTAAGGTCTAACGACCTACGACTTAACAGAGTCGAGCGACCTAAGGCAAAATGGTCCAATGACCTAACTCGAACGACTTATCTGGAGCTTAGGTCGGAGACGACCTACGAGATAAACCAGGCCGACCTAGTGGACGAGCGACCTAAGGTAAATGGTCCAACGACCTAACTTGAACGACTTATCAGGAGCTTAGGTCGGAGACGACCTACGAGATAAACCAGGCCGACCTAGTGGACGAGCGACCTAAGGTAAATGGTCCAACGACCTAACTCGAACGACTTATCAGGAGCTTAGGTCGGAGACGACCTACGAGATAAACCAGGCCGACCTAGTGGACGAGCGACTTAACTCCGAACGACCTAAAAATGGCCAGAACGACCTAAGTGCAGAAAATTCACCAAAACGCTAAAAATTGGAGTTTTTCGCCAATCCAATCCAAACCAAATGCTAACATGCATGCAAAAATGATAGGGAATCATTCCCAACAGTCCAATATAGTTATAGGCTAGCACTAAAATTTATGAAGATGAAGCTTGAAAGCAAGGAGAAGCAATCCAAAGCTTGAATCCAATATCTTCTACTTGAATTTGGAGTTGAATGATGGAGTTGCAATTGAATTTGAGCTTGGAGTTTTAATTTCCCATTCTCTTCACCATTAATGCTAAAGCTTGAATTAGTTAGGAAATTTATGAAGAGTGAGGAGAAGAGGGTTGGAACTTGGGCTTAATAGGCTAAACTAACCCAAAGTCCAAAGCGGGAAAAGTTAGTGAAATTTCACTAACTCCAAACCTATCGATGTTTATACTTAAGAAGTTGTAAACGACATTTCGAACTCAATGGAAGTGGTCTCGAGTCCTAATTTGACCGTTTGCAAAAAGTAGTTTTTCGGACCAAAATCCGATTAACGATTTAATATTTAAATAAAAATATTTAAATGTAAACTCGATAAATATGCGGGTTGTTAAACCCACCATCACCACCATACTTTCCACCATCCCCTACCACTCTTCCTTGGCATCATCTCTAGCCATCATTTCAGATCCATCCATGGCCACACCTCCCTTGGTGACAAAACTCCACAAAATTGCAAATAATGTCCAAAACAATGCCCTAGCCACCACTATTACTTCACCACATTCATACTTCACCATGGCCACCACCTCTAGCCACTACCACCACCTTGCTACCACCACTACACTTCATCTTAGCCTCTGTCCAGATCTGAAATTGACATGGCCAAGACTCCATGAACCAAAACTCCACAAAAACAATGCATAAAGCCTTGAAACATTCATGATAGCTGCCTTATCTCTTCATATCTTCATCCACCACCTTGGCCACCACCATAGGCAGCTACCACCACCTTTTCCAGACCTCCCCACACCCCTCCATCTACTGTCCAAACCTGTACAAGTATTGCCAAGCCCCACTTGACCCAAGGCCGAGCCTTGTTGTGCTCAAAAACTTCATATATGTTGCCTTGACCAATTGTATGCTTCATGTTATAACCCTACCACTCCATACTCCTTCTAGCCGTGAGTTATGGTGCCAAACCTGAGCTATATCATCATCATGGCTGAACCCAAGAACCTCCTAGGCCAAGCATTTGAATGGTTAAAGCAACGTCTAGTAATCTATTCCTTTGTTGCTTCGTATTTTCATTGTTTCAACATTGTTTTCCGTTGAATATTTATGTGTATATTGTCTTGTTTTGGTTATTGTTCACAAGTCAAATATCAAGGCTCTCCATTCATTCAAATCAAAAGTCATGCTATATCGTGCTTGTCGTGCTTTTGGAATCGCACTTGCGTTTGTTGTTTTGCTCTTCATCTTGAAAAAGTGAGTCTTCCTCACTCTGACATTTATACTTACGAAAAGTGAATTGATGACAAGTGTTTAGTAATATAAAATTTTATGCAAGTTAATGATGATCATATGATATGCTATGCCATGTTATTACCATGTTAAAACTGTTAATTTTCACCTGACATCTGATATATGACTGTATATTGTGATATTGACATTGTTTATATTATTCCTGTATATGATCACACTGCAAGTTCCCTGTTAGAATAGAAGCACTATAGGCTGAAATGATAGGCCTGAGTTATTTTATTTAATTTATTTTAACTTCGGATTGCGGGTTTGAAATGATAAAACCCGGATTTTCTTTGTAAATTACGGGTTGAAATGATATATTACCTGTATCACTTTACCTAGCGTAGAAAATTATATACAGGCCCGTAGTTAAAATATGTTTTTCTAAAATTTTAAATATTTTAGAAATTTAATTATTATAATATTTTGATTTTAAATTTAAAAAAAAGGATTTTTGTAAATTATTATTGATTTTCTGAATAATTGTAAGTGAAATGAATTAATGAAAAAGTTAGAAATTTTGAATGTGAGTAATTTTGGAAATTTTGATTTAATTATAATTGGAAATTTAATTGAATATGAAATTACGATAAATTTATGATAATTTGAATTTAAATGAATTTAAAGTGATTTTTATATCATATTAATGATTTTAATAAAGGTGAAATGTGAAATGAATGAATATTGTAAGTTGAAATTTTGAAATATAACTAAAACTGGAAATTTATGAAATTGACGTAAAGGTGAACTTTTAGTTAAATAAATAAAAATAAAACTAAGTTATATTTGAGAATTTGAACTTAAGTGTTAAGTTGAAATTTAATGTAATGGATTTTAAAAATTCAACATTGCATTTTAATAAGTGAATTATTATTAAATCTTGATTTTTGAATGGAAATTTAACTTTATAAAATCATGAACTTGAGGAAAATTAAATGATGTTATACATGTGAAAATGTATGATTTTATAAGTTAAAAATGTTTTTAATAAAAATATAATTGGTTGAGAAATTTTATTGAATATTTGAAGTTAATTGACTGCATTTTTTGAAATGCTATTAATTACAATGTAAATGATATTACAGCATTTGTAAACGCTGTAGTTGATGATAATGAACTAAAAAGCTAAGTTGAATTAAAAGCTATTATAGCAATCTTTGTAAGTGCTATAATTTTTGAATTTAACTAAGTTATTCGAATTTAAGTAAACATGTTATAACATTTTAAAATGCTGTCTTTTGTTAAATTGAACTGTTTTGAATGTAACTTTCCGTATAAGTTTTCTAAATGATGCGAAAAGTGAATTTTCACGGTTTTGATAAACTTAAGTGGATAAATAAACTTTGGAAGTAGAAATTTTTGGAAATTTAATAATTTAATTATTAAACATAATAACTTCATTGAAATGATAAAAAAGAATTTTTTGGAATATAAACTGTTTTGAAAGATGAATTGAAATGGTATTTTAGATTTAATAAAATGAATAATGATTTGAAATGAATGAAGTTTGAAAAGATACGATATTTTGATATATTAAAATGATTTGAAACAAAGTTTTGAAAGGATATGATATTTTGATATATTAAAATGATTTGAAACGAAGTTTTGGAAGATATGATATTTTTGATATTAAATGATTTGAAAAACGGAGTTTGAAAGATAGGACATTTTGATATTAACATGATTTAAAAAGAAGTTCTGAAAGATATGATATTTTGGAACTGAAGCTTTGAAAGGTTATGATATTTTGATATATTAAAATGATTTGAAAGGTAGTGTTGAAAGGGTATGAAAATTTAATATATTGAAATGGTTAGAAATGACTTGATATTTATTTTGATAAATATTTGAATTGAAAGATATTTTACGATGATATATTGAAATGGTTTTGGAAATGATTTAATCTTTATTTCGATAAAGATTTGGATTGAAAAGGATATTTTATTTTTAAGTATAAAATATTGTTTTAAAGTTATAACTACGGGTTATAATAACGATTGGTTGTTAAAGAGACCGGGATCGGATATTTTCTTATAGCCGGCCAATATCGAAAACCACTTTAACAACTGTGTACGCGGTGGAGATTACAAAATGAAGTAGGATGGTGGCGACATTCTCGAGGTAAATTACGTGGACCCAACTCCCGTGAGTTGGCATATATGACTTAAACAGGAGCTATACCGGGCTACACAAAGGGTCGCACCCTTTCATCGAGCATGCTCCATCGGAAACCTTTCTATTACTTTTTTGATTCGATATGTGGCGCCATTTTGATTCGGGGGTATTGTTCGAGGTGGGCGGAAGCTGCTGGCTTGCCGTCACCACCGGTCCGGGAGTGCAAACGGTGTATCCACCCTTGCATTTCCTTGCGTGCCGTGTCATATCCTTATATCGAGCCCACTACGATTTTGGTTTTAAAGATCCGACCATGTTAAGGTTCACCATCCCCTTAACGCTATTTTCTATATGATTATACTTTACTGATTAGACACTACCGTATATAGCGTATATTACTACATAGTAAATAGTTTAACGGATCCTTAGAGGATGGGCGGTCCCAAGCATCCTTTAAGTTACTGATGCATTTTGTTACTGTTCACTTGAGTTGATTTACAGTTTATAAGTATTTATATCCTGACTCGAGGGTTTTGTATTTTGCTTTACGCTCGGGTCAGATTGATTGAGTTAGCATTCAAGATTCACCTTCGGCGTTGAAGCTTTCCTTGAAGATCCAGCCATCTATTTTGTTTCATTATCAAGTGGTTCAGTGATGTATCTGATTTGTACCTGATGTATCCTGTTACTCTTCTGTTGTATCTTATTTAACTCTGATGTATCTTATATTTTATATAGTAGCTTCATGAACTACTATCTTTTTTTCTTCCGCTGCATTTTTATATACTCTGTGTCTGAGATCTGTGATTTTTATTTACTGTATATTCTGAGGTTTGCCAAAATTTTAATTACAACGCGGTATTTTGTGCAATTCAATTCCGGCATGAGTGTCTACCTATACACTTATAATGGATGCGAATGGTTTAAAATCCCTGGTTGTTACACGTAACATTTAAATGTTTAATTTCAATTAATTGCAACAAACCCAATTACCATAATTTAAATTCTAATAATTAAGTCTTAATTCCTATTCTTATTATTCAAACAATCATTATCCTGTTCATACTTCATTATCATCCAACAATTATTGCGATTCATTGTCTAATATTGATTTCATCAAATTACAATCTACCATCAATTAATATGTTTTGAACTTATTTCCCAATTCATTAATTACAATCAATTATAACCTTACAATTGGTTTCAGTTAATTGGGATTGCACTAAATTAATTAATTATTCACTTGCATTAACATTATTACCTTTAATTGCAATTTGATTACCAATTTTATTTAACACACTAAATAAATAAATAAATAAATAACATATATTAGTTGTCACCTATTTACTTGTTCTTACATTTACAAGTTTAGTACTTACCATTAACACTATATTATTTCGTTAATTAATTCAATAAATTGTCTGATTATGAATAACATTAACATTATTTCCAAATATTACCTTAATTAACATTAACGTAATATTAAATTATAACTATTGTAATTGATTTCCAATTTAAATTAACACGCTACATAAATAGGTAGCATACAATAATCGTTACGTTAACCTTTAGTCACATTAATAAGCTTTTATTACTTACAAATCAATGTTACAGTTTATTTTCATAATACTAAAAAATTCAATTAACTATCTATTATTTCCTAGGTAAATCCAATATTCCATTTATTCGCTTATGTTCCATTTATAGTCAAGTATAACATATTTTCATTAATTGGCATTTTATTCAACCCATTAATTATTAACCTTAATTAGCATTGTTTACCTTGCATTCTCGTTATTATTCCACAAATATGATTCCCAATGTTATTTCTTTCAGTACTAATTACCCAATCATATTAAATAAACAATTTTTAATTATCGAAATTCGCGGGTCGTTACAAACTTAGATTTAAAGCATTAAATGGCTCGGTACCGTTGGGGATGTCAAGGAGTTCACTTTGGAGTGGAAGGTATTAAATTGTCGTTGGATCTATCACCTCTCTATATAAGAAGTCTTAAATATCCTATGATAGTGCCTAATGGGAAAATGGGGTTTTCTTCACTTCTATAAGAGTTATTAAGTAACTAGAGTGGCATTTTCCTTGACTTACATTAGGTAAGTCTAAATGGAATTTCGGTTGTGGAGATTGGTAGTCTATGTCTATTTTGTTAATAAATCGATATTTAGATGTAGAGCTGACATATAAGCTTGGACTACCAGTCGTCCTAGGCAGTCATAGCGAAGAAATGGGTTGTGCTTTGATGGATTTTGCTTCCAATAGTATAGAATCCATATGGAATACGCAAATGTCTCAAAGTTTTATTTGGTGTTTGTTTTTCAAAAGTGGGCTAGTTAACCCTTAGATAAGTCTTTTAGATGCATTAATAATATGGTTAATTAAACTATAAAGCCATGTCTAGGGTCACTAACCTTTGTAGCTAAGGACCAGTTGACTAATATTTATGGTATGGAGGACCTGGTTTAGGGCTGAGGCATTAAATGGCCGTCAGCTCTGCCTCCTACCTATTTGAGAAGTATTAAGTGGTTGGGGCTCCTTTTTGGGTAGTGCAACACTTATGTATGTAAACGAATGTATAGAGTCATACCCTGAATAAGGTTGGATACATCGTATGCACCTATGAAATTAAATGGATATGCTGTGAATAGTAGATATAAAACTTAAATAGAAATCAATTGACATAGATTAGTGTTATGGATAAAGTACATAAGTTTCAAGTCACCGAAACATTGTTTTGACTCTTTCTCATTCATCCTATAGGATAGATTTAGAGGGATATGCTACTGGAGTAAGGCAATAATGGTAGATGGAGAAGTTTTCTCATTCATGCTCGACACTGACAAGGCAACTAGATATTTAAGGAATAAAACTGAATCCAAGGTAGTAGCCGTAGTCGGTATATATATTCTATTGTATTTTTCTATTCTGTTGTGAGTTTACATAGATAGCTCTTTGGTATACTTATTGTAGACTCTCTGGCAGGATGCATATGGAAATATGGGTTATAATTTAGTATATTAGAGTAGTAATATATACATATCTTATCCTATATATTTTATCACTATTTCTATTGTAGTTGGCTATTTATTTTTAAATCTACTAATCTAAATCCATTTTTTCTTTAGCAGTCCCAAGAATTAAAGTACAATGAATGTTAAGTTTCTTAAATTAAAAAAATTTATCATTATCATATTCAAGCTTATAATGTAAGTGATGAAATAAATAAATAAGGTAATCGTGGAAGAAATTTATGAAAACTTGAATAAATATAGTGTAGAAACAAAATAGTGAACCAAAATCAACAGGAAATAAGTTAAGAAGATGAGCACAAAGATAATTATGGTATAAATATACTAAGAAAAGATTAAAATAAGTCCACTTAATGTTTGGCAGAATAAAATTTAATTTCATAAAGGGTGAATTGAGCATTTTATTCCTAAGACATAATGAAAAAAGAATCATAGCAATGGGAATTGGGATTTTGCCAAATAATGTAAATACGACATTTTCTCATTAAAACTACACATTAAAAAAAATTGTTACATTATTCAAATTAACTAGTTATAAGGTGTAAAAGGTAAGCATAACACATAAATTAAGAAGAATGAGAATACTATTTCTGAAAGCATAAGGAAAACGAAGATGAGAACACATGTAATGTAATTTAATTAATAAGGCAAGTGCATCAAATTCTTTTCTCAAATGATAATCCAGCAACTTACATGAAATGCAGAGGTAATCATTCACTAAAATCAAAAGCACATAATCAGACATCTAAAATACAACCATTATTATTAAATTAAAATCACATATTCTAGAAAAAACTAATTAAAATAAAATATGGTAATAACTAATCAAATAAAATATAAAGCGAACTTCATCATTATCAATAGAAAAATATTAATTGTGAATAAATTATATATAGAGGGAATTTTATGAAATAGTCAATGATGATGAAATGATTAGGATGTAATCAAAAATCAATAAAGTCTAGTAAATAGTATGTTGTTACTCTTGAAATAGTTATTTTTACCATTAGTATTATCAATTTTTATATAAATTTTTTTTATAGCTGACTATGATTTATTATCGAATAAAATACTTCCATTTAATGTTCATCTTAAAATTACCTTTTCTCATTAGTGAATGTATACCTAATGCATGAGTATTCTTATATCTTATACACTTTAGTAGGTTTATTTCCTAGATTTCTTTCTAGAAATTTGTATTAGAAAAACTTTGGATCTTCTTTGGGTATCCTAAGAAAATTTTCATCATTGATGATATAACATTCATCATAAGACCATCATCTAAAAACTATGGACATGGAAAGCATATAGGTAACTATGAAATGTAATAAATCGAAAATGATTACTAATATACAATTTAATTTCATCATTCAATTATAAACTTGAGAATATAAAACACATACTGGTAGTTATATAGTGGAAAATTATTTGAAATGATTATGTGATAGTAGAATTGATATCGTGTCTGATTAGAGATTAATATAGTTAACCATGATTGAAATATGAATCAACCCTAAAGTGTTGGGAAATAGTTAATCAAGACCATAATGTTAATACTATTGAATGTATATGAGCATTGAGCATTACAAAAGAGATATTATAAGCAAAAAATATTACATAAACATTATTATGTTTGTTGTTATTTGCATATTTCATGTGAACTGAAAATTTGAATATTTTTGGAATCAATTCGATCGTTTTTCTTTTCTTTAATATAGAATCGGTTAAGAAAATTAAATTGGAGGATGAAAAAAAAGGTGAAAATTGGATCAAAAACGAAGAGGCACAAACATATATTATTTTACACATTAATTATAAAAGTTAATGTACCATGTGAATAATAAAAGTAAACATAGCTCCCAAAATCCATATACTATAAAAGCAAACAACTACATCTAACAATTATTAAAAGAACTATTGTTATATATTGATAAATCATAAAATAAGTAATTGTTAAATTGCTTAATAAAAAGTAATATCAAACTAAATGATGTACATTTCATGCCTCTAAAAATTTACGCTCAAAAAATTAATGTCATTGAAAAAATAAACTTGAAATTGGTTCGATTTAGACTTAGAACCCTATTATGAGTATTGATTTGCCACATGCTTTGCAACAACCTTGTATTTTGTTATCATTTTAAATTTTTATTTTAATAATTTTAATTGAAACTCCTCATTTAAAAACTTTATTTTATTTGTTAAAATGGATAAATTTTGTTATTTTAATTATAAATTTTGTTTTTTATGTGAATTATAATTCCAAACATGAATTAATATAATATTTTCCAAAAAAGTGGATTTGGTCAAAATGGTCAAACTTTGACTTTTAAATTTAAAATTTCAATATTTGAATTTTTTTAATTTTATCTTTAATTATGACAATAGATTTAATTTCAAGAACACTGATTTTTGTTTCGTTGCAATCTGATTAATATTGTGAAAGTTATGTTTTTTACAATATTGTGTGTAAATTGTTTTATTTAACTAATTTGTTTATTTTAATTTATATAAATAATATTTTTGTTTGTAAAATCATTTTGTAATTTGTGTGACATGATATATTTTTCATATATTTTAGTTTTAAACATTTTTAAAGTATAGTTATAATTTTCACTTGTTGATTGTATATTGTTTTCAATTTTTAATTCTAGTTCCATTAAATAAAGTATTTTCTTTATTTATTTCCTACTTTTCCTAAAACAATTTATTTATTCCTTATAATATCTATCTCTACCTTATTTTTCTTATTTATACATTCATTTAGTAATTAAATGGATAAGTATTTAGATCCCTATTTATTTCTTGGACAGAAATTTCAAATATATATGTACGTTATTGTTTTATAAGGCATACCTTTAAATGTTTATTTTAATTAATATAAGTAATATTTTTGGTTGATATATCATGTTATAATTGTTTATATATATGTAACATTACATGTTACATATACATTTGTACGTTTTGTTTCATTTAATTTGGATATATACTTTGTAAATTAAGTAACATACAAAGATGTAAATAGCAATTAATTTAGAGGTTTTTAGGCTCAAGGAAAAAGTTTGGTAAAAATTTAGTTTCAGGGACAAGAAGTTTGCTTTTTAGGCTGAAGGACACTTTTTAGTGTAAATCATAGAATGATAGTTGTAACTATCATTTTCAGTTTACACTAAAAAGTGTCCTTCAGACTAAAAAATAAACTTGTTGTCCCTGAGACTAAATGTTTTTGTAACTTCTTCCTTGTGCCTATTTACCTGATTAATTTATACGTTTCTATAATCGTTTTCTTATTTATTTATATAGTGTTTATATAAACGGTATGTATTTATTGAATTATTTCTTTGGCATATATTTTATTAAGTAAATGGGAAACAAATCAAATTTAGATACGTTACCTATTTTTATTTAAATGCATGCGTTACATTTTGATTTATTACCGTTTTATCTTTCCATCCCTTAATTTTGTACCGTAACTTCTCCTTGATAGCCGTGACTTTTTCTTTATAAAATTTACATGAAAACATCTCTTCTTATCTCACTTTTCACACAAGGTTTCAGATTTGAAAGGAAGAAAGTAATGGCTTCTTAATATTTTTCTACTCTTTTCCTCTTCTTTATATTAATTTTCCATTAAAAATTGCCTTGTTCTTCATGCTTATGCTCGGCCATAGCCCCTCCACCATCTCCATGACGAGTAGTACCACCACCTACAGCCACATCACCCTCCTCTCCACTTGTCTTGCCCAAGCCGTGACCATTCCTTGATGCAAACTCCCCAAAATATTAAAGACCTCTCCAAAAATTGGCTAGCCTAGCCTAGTTTTCACCATCACCTTCATTTCTTTGCCACGGCCACCACCTCTAGCCGCCGCCACCAACTAGTACATACCCCAAGCCATCACAATACCCACTGTCCAGACCTGTAGCAGACCCTAGCCGAGCCCATAGGACCATAGGCCGTGACCATGGTTGTACCAAAATTCCATTCAAGCCTAGCCTCTTTGCATTCTTACTTTTGTAACTCCAAACCCTTTACATTTTTGACTAGCTGTGCCTATATGTTCCAAACCAGATCCATTTCCCATCTGAAAACATTCCAAAGCCGAGCCTAAGGCATGTATGGCCGAGCACATGATGTGTTAGGGTTGTAGCGACCCGTAAAATTCGACAATTAAATTTGTTAATTAAATAAGATTTTTGTAATTAAATTTAGTAGAGGTAAAAACTTTATAAATTAATATTGAAATGAATGCTAAAATAAAAGATAGCAATGGTAATTAAAAACTATTTGTTAGTAATTTGAATAAAATTATAATAAATGAAGCAGCGAAAAGATTTTTCCCGAATATAAATTGAATTGGAGAAATTAAAGGTAAGTATTAAATTGATTAATGGAACAAAAAATTCTTAACAGTAATTGGAATAAATTAAGGAAATACGTTATTGCAAGTTAATAATTAATGAACGTGAATGAACATTCCAATTTAATATAATGATTCAAATGTTATGACTTAGTTTTAAATGGAATATAGTAAAAACAAATACAATCAGTGTATTAATGTGTGAAATAAAATATGGATCAACTGTAACTGAATGTAAATTAATGCGATTATGTTAATGTAAATTATTAAATAATTAATTTAGTGCTATCCCAAATAATAAAAACAATGTAAGGTTATAATTGATTTTATTTGATAAATTTGAAACAAATTTCAATAAATATAATTAAATAGCATGTTATGAATAAATTTAATGAAATGCAAATCAATGGAAATAATGTAGACGTATACTTAGCTACAAATTGAATATATGAAAACAAAATGTAAGCATTGAATAAAATTAAGGAATTTAAAATATAATAAATGGTCATTGAATAAGATCAATGTCCCGTAAAGTAATTATAATATTAGGTTGAAGGAAATCTTTATTGTTTTAATGAAAATTAGTGCAGTAACGGAAGTTGAATGAAAATTTAATAGAAACATAGATTTATTTATAAGGTAGAAATTGATGTAATAAAAGTATGAAACCAAGTAAATAAGTTGATTGAGGATACAAATCGTAATTAATGTACATATTTGGCAAATTTAATAAAATAAAAATATTAAAGTATGTAATGCAAGGGTATCATAAATAAATGGAATAAAATTTGTGTTATATATGGAATAATAACCCTGGGTCGATAAATAATAAACTTATAAAGGAAATGGAAAGCAAATAGGTGACAATTAATGTGGGTTGTTTATTTATTTAATGTGTTAAGTAAACTTTGGTAATCAATTACAATAAATCTTAATTTAACGTTTTGTTAATGTAAATTAAAGTAACAATTGATGTAATAAAGAATGGAGCCAAGGTAAATTAATTTATTGGATTTAAAAATCTAAATTTATAGGTGAAATTGACAAATTTCAAAATTATTGAATTATAGTAGTTATTACACAATAAGTGGAAATAAAATAGTTAATACGAATAAAGGTGAAATTGGAAGTATCAGTGTAATGAAACGTAAACATATGTTAAATATGTTTATAGGATAAGGATCGTGAATAATAAGTAAAGGAATCAGGATTTATTTATTTGAATGTAAATTTTAGGTAATTGGCTTTATTGCAATTAATTGAAATTAAACATTTAAATATTACGAAATGTGAATTAAGATGAATTTGAGAATAACAATGTAATAAACCATGAACCAATGTTAATTTTATCTATTTGGTGATAATGGGTTTAACAACAAGATTTAAAATCAAATAAATGGATTTATATGAAACTTCAATTGATAATTTGTGAATTTATTTGAAATTGAATTTAATACGGTAAGGGGTAAATTAATTTAACTTAAAATTGATGTCGGAACTTATTTGAATTATTGTAAGTGGTTAAGAAATCCAAAAATGGATGAAAATGGTCAATTATCGAATTGGAATAAAAAGGATTTGATTTAACTAATATATTTTAAATTATTTAATTAGTGTAAAGATAACCATTTTGGCTACTGACTTGGATTTCGACAAAACAAGTTTCATCGGATCCGTAACGGTGAATTATTGTAGGATTTCAAGTTTTGTATCGATCGGACCTGTCGTTTAATCGTATGGACTCGGAAGGCCTTGAAATAAATGAAATTGAAATTAATTGAAATCAATTTGAAAATTAGTGATTTAAGCATAACTTCTACATACGATGGAATTTGGACTTGAAACCTTTTCCATTGCGTTTAAAATGTTTTAAAACATATATTTTGATATATGGGTCAACCCAATTTGTAACGACCCATAAATTTTAACTGTTTGAGTAACGTATTTAATTTAATTTTTAAGAAATTCTAAATAATAAATTTTGAAATTAAAATTTTATATGTGTAATACGTATATTTAAATATAGATAATGGTAGATTTTCATCCAAAAATATGAAAGTTTATTTCGTGTGTAATTTTATTTCAATTTAATCAGTTAGGAATTGATGAAAAAAAATGTTTTCGAAACCTGATTATTTTTACATAGAAAAATTCTAAATCATCTTCTTAGCAAGACTTCGATTTTCGTTTTTTCAAATTCGGACTTTTTTAGCTCCGTCGATCTTATTTTTCTACATTTTTACTGCATTTTCCGTAGTAGAAAATTCGAAATTTTTATAATTCAATCGTACTGCTGATATCTATATACCATTTTGATCGTCTCGTCGTGCTGATCTCTGCGGTATATTCAATACTGTGTTTTGGTGTCCGGTGCACAACAGAATACGTGAAACGGTTCATCGTACTGGTATCGTTTGTTTTGTTTTTTTTTTCGCTCAAACCCTTTGAATTCTTTGCCCATTCACTTCCACCGTAATAATCAGCTATTAAAAATTTAAAATTTTTGACTTTCAAATCTTTCTTCGTTAAATATAAAAGTTAATTCGTTTTCTTGATTTGCGGTGTTTTTTTTTTGGAAAGCACTTTGTTTTGGGAAATTTCATTTTAATATTTAATATTTTCGAGACAGCATTTCATCTTCCATTTGCAAATGAACGGTTCATTTATTCTATTCTTTCTCAAATTGTTTGCCCACTTTCTTCACGGCAAATATATATAAAAAAAAAGGTGTAAGCTTTCAAAATGTTTGCATGTTTTCTTACTGGAGCCAGCCTGTTGTTCTTTCCATTCCATAGCTATGCGGCATCGCACCCACCTGACCTCGGACCCGTTCACCAACATCCTCTTCCGCCTCAGCCACATGAAATAACATCTCCCCTCTTCCACTCAACAACCCACCTTCGCTTGTCATGCTCCACCCCGCACTCGCCTCGACAAGTGCAACACCTACCTCGACTCCAGCTGGAACCGCCTCCATCATCACTGTCCGCTTCTCGTTGAATTGTCGATCCACCATCCACCCCTTCAACTAATGTTCGACCTCAACAGGCTCCACCGACCCTCCGCCTCCTCTGGCCATGGAAGCAGCATGCTTGGCGCCGAGCACATCTTCGTGAACCCAAATCTGTATCGGCCCCTCGACCTTTTTCTTCTCTCCGAATACCCATGCCCAGAATGTGCCGCTGCTCCTCTACTCCATCTCGTTGCGTCTGGTATCAAAGGTTCTCCTATATTATGTGGGTTTCATATATGCTTATTTATATATATTTGTGTATATACATTTATTTTATGAGTTGCTTTCAATATATGTAAATATTGCACATAAATATAACTATGTTTATGCGATGCTATAGTTTTATATAAGTATAATACAGTGACAGTTATATTATTGCATAATATTTTGGGTTATATAAATTAGTTTAAAGGTACTTATCTTTTGTAAGTTGATGTGCACGTAAATGTGCATATTTTTACCACCATATTTATTCTATTTAAATTAAATAAACGATCATATTGGGTATTTTAACTTGTTTTAACCAAAATTCATATTAATTCCAAATTTTCACATATTCATCTTCATATAAGGGCAAAATGACCATTTGTGCGTGTATATTAATTTGAAAGAATTTAATTGGAAATTTCTGTAATATTTTATAGGAATTTAGCTTCTCATATTAGTGTGTTCATGAAGAAACATGCATGCACAAAATGGATATAAAGGAATGAAGATGGAAATAATTCAAAGTGAAGATCATGGAGGATCCCACCTACCCACCTACCTTAATGTACAAATTAAAGGCTAATGCACATGCTTTTGGACTTAATGGCTTCATGTACACTTAATGGGGGATTAAGACATGTTAATGATTACTTAGCCTCCACACTTCCTAAGGGGCATTTTGGGCATTCCCCAAAAAGTGAATTAGGGTTTTAAAACTTGTATAAATACCCCTTATGTTTCATGTAGACATCTTCCTCTTAGTTAGTTAGTTTTAGTTTAGAAAATAAATCAAATCTCTCTTTCTTTCCATGGCTACTTAGCCATTTCTTCTCTTATGTAATTCTTTTTTTTTGCAATGTTAATTATTGTTTCTTTTTAATTACATGTTCATTTCCTTTTATGCAAGTAGTGTAGATTTTCCTTTATGCAATTAGAATAGTTTTCCATTTCACTTTGCTCTCTTTTCCTTTTCTTTTTCTCTTATGTTGCAAGCTACATTTGTTCATATGATAACAAATATGAGAGGCTAAACCCCTTCAATTTAGGGGTAATGAAGCTCTCTAATCATGTAGCTTCAACTTAATTTGATGTCTATGCTCTCTTTTTGTGCTTAATGAGAATGATTGAAGTGGTTTAATGATGTTGTTTAGCTTTGAATTTGATAGTCTATGTTGTTCATAACAAATAGGCTATGCTTAAACAAACAAAACACAAATTGCCTCTTCATTTACATATGATTATGGCAAAGAAGTGATTGTTGAAATTAAAATTTGATGGCTTATATTTCTAATTAATAGTTAATAGGCCATGCTTAAAATAGATTTTGCTTTCAACTTTGTTGTCATATTTTATGAGATTTAAAAGTGTATTAGTGGTTGTGTTATAGTTTGATGGTTTATATTGAGATAATTAATAGCACAAATATATCATACTTATGATAAGCACATCAACTAATTCACTAATGACAAGAAAAGAGAGATCATAACTTCATTTTGTTGATTTATATGATCTAGAGAGTGGAGATTGCCTCTAAATTGTCTTAACACTCATATTTTTATCAATTTTCTTTTACTTGTTTTTCTTCTTTTCTAGTTTAACATTCTCTTCAATCTTGGTTTAATTTGATTGAATAGATTTTTAAAATCATCAATTCCCTGCGGATCGACCCGTATTCGCCACGTGCTACATTCGTACACCGTGTGCTTGCGGTATAAATTTTATTATAAATTTGTTCGACGGTTTTCTAAACCGATAGAATTTCCATCGACGAACAAGTTTAAAAAAATAAAAATAAATATTGTATATATCTTATTTTTTAATTTTCAGGTTGCCAAAGCAGGAAATAAAGGAAGAATAGCTTGCTGAAAATTGCTTCCTTAGCTAGCCAAAATAAATTGCTCTGCTTGCTAAAAAATTCTGTTTTCATTTCTAGTTTTATTTGAATTGAATTGTTGGTTTCGTGCATTTGCATTTTAAAAAATAAAAAAAATTCATTCGTAGTTGCATTGTTAATACACGTTTAGTTTTTGTTCTGCATTTCATCTTAGATTTTGATTAATAATAACGGTTAGACATCGATAACACTTACTTGTATATTGACAATTTGTCTTTTTTGAACAATTTAATTTCTTGGTGTCTAGGCTACGGCAGAGCAATAACCATTTGTAAATATTACGGTGATTCGTAAATATTATAGTGATTGTTCCTCTGAAGGTACTTAAACCTTCGGCTGCATTGCTACGGTGATTCGTGGTGCATCAATAAATCCTGCCCGTTACCTGGCTGAGAACTATCTTTTTTATCTAAGACAATTTGTGAATATACAATTTTGGGGTATCATTAACCCTTGCATTCATTTAGTTGCATTTGTTCATGCATATTTAAAAAAAAACAAAAAAAAAATTCAAAATCCAAAACTAATTTTTTTTTTTAAATATTCCTTTTCTTTTTCTTTGAAATTTTTAAATCCTTTTCCTTTGAAATTTCAAAAATCCAGAAAAATTAGAAAAACAAAAATCCAAAAATAAAATTATAAAATCTTTTCAAAAGCCAAAAAAAATTGAAAATTCAAAAACAAAACAAAAATCAATTTTTCATTTTGAAAAATAAATTCTACTTGTAAACATTTTCTTTATAAAAAAAAAAGAGAAATCTTGAAAATGTCCGAGTTTCCTTTTTCTTACTCACTTGGATTTAACGGTGAAAATCAATATAATCCATACGAGTTTACTCCAAATTCATATGGATATTTTAACAACAAATTTTGTGTAAATAATTCAAATTTCGAACAACAAAATTTTCAAAACGATGACCAACCTTCGACTCTTGAAAATGGCATTGAAATGATTTCATCTTTACTCGAACTTTCTACACGAAAAAATCAAGAGATAAATGATTTATGTAATTCTTATTTGTGTAACAACTCGAGTTAAGGATTTCAAAATCTGAATTCAATTCAAAATTCAAACGATTACGATTATAACCCATGCCAATTTAATTTCAAACTCCAAAATGAATTTCAAACTCAACATGAAAATGGGAACAACTTTTCAAACGAATTTGGCAATGGGAATAGTTTCAATTGCGATACGATCGAAAACTTTGGTTATCAAAAAATTCAAAGTGAAAAATTTCAAATTAATAATCATGAATTTGATTTTGTTGACGAAATGGAAAAAGATAACGGGGATTTATTACTCGAAAAATACAAAACTTATCGTGAAAATCATAATCAAATCTCAACCCACGAAGAATCAAATAATAATCTACCGTTTATCGATTGACAATTCTTGTTCTCAACAAGTCCAAATCGAAAATTTTCAAGTTAATAATTACAAATTTGACTTTGTTGAGCAAATGAATGAAATTTACGATGATCACATGAATTTTTTGATTAAAACATTGGAAAATTTTCGTGAGAAACAAAATCAAGTTTCAATGTGTGACGAGTCAAACGATAATCCATCTTTTACCGAAATCGATGATTTTCAAACAACAACTTTTGAAACTGAAAATGATGACCTTAACGAAGTTGTTGAAAAGACAGTAATTGTGTTGGGTTTCAATTCTTTTGAGGGTGAGAAACTCGATTTAAATTTCGATCTTCCTTTTTCTGAAAATTTGAATACACCATCTTTGAATTTTGAACTTGAGACATGTAATAAAGTTGTTGATAATCCAATAAAGGAAGACGAGTTTAATGAACATGAATTTTTTGGACTTTTGGATGACGAGTTGTTAAATTCCGAAGGGGAAGATGAAAATCACCATTTTGATTTTGAAATCAATAATTGTGAAAATATTTTCAATGATAAGCTTGAATTTCAAATTGGTGAAAATAAACTTGAACTTCAATCAATTGTTTTGTCGACCTTGAAAATCATCGAAAATAAAACAACTCGTACGATTTTTAATAAAACGGCATTTATTTTTCCAAATCGACAATCAACTTTAAATTCTTTTACGATTTGGTTTTTCGTGCTTAAGCCGTGTCTCACGCATTTGACGAGACAAATGAATTGGTCTTTGGAAGACCGTTTCATTTACTTTTTGACTATATACTTTCTCATCTCTTGTAAATAGTAATCTTTCATGTAAATATAGGATTTTTATTTTATTTTTCTCCTTCCATTTGGGTTGACTGTGGGGACACAGTTAAAATCAAGTGTGGGGGGGACTCATCTTCATTTTTTATTCATAGTTTATTTTTGCTTTAAAATCAAAAAAAAATTAAAAAAACCCAAAAACAAATTTTCTTTTGATTTATTTTTAAAAGAAGCACTATAAGATAAATATATGGCTTTGGTTTATTAAATTGAATTTTTTGAAAATTTATTGGTCTTACAAAAATAAAAATGAAGTTTGATTACAAATAATAATGGTTTAACTAGTATCTAGGAAGATTCATATGTGTTAATTATGAAGTACATCCTAATTGAAAATCTTTGTTTTAAAAAGTGGTTGATTTAAAGTAAAGGATATAACATTTTTTTTGTCTTCTAAGTTAAATGGTGCTAAGATGATTTTGCAAAACTCCCTCTCAAAAAAATATAAAAATAAAAAATAATAACATCCAAGTATTCACTCTCATTTAACAGTCCTCACGGTTATGCCTGGGTGATTACTTGGAATTTTTGATTATGTGATTTTATACTCATTTAAAAGTCCTCACGGTTATGATGTATGGAACACATGTAAAAAAAAAGACTTAATAAAAACCACCTACGGTCGATAGTGTATGCATGAAAGTGTGTGCACTCGCCATGCTCTGTACTCCCCTCACATAAGCCCGAAAGGCAGTGCATGGGTGGTATATCTGGCCTCAGTTTATCTAAGTTAGGTGAGTAATTTTTCTTGCACATAATGAGAGAGCAAGCAATTGAAATCCTAGCACTATTTTTACTTAGTTAATTTGATTTGTTATTGAAAAGAAATGAAAATACCACTTTGATAAACTTTGATAATCAACTAAGGATCCATTTCATAGTTACACTTTGTTATTAACCAAAACAACGGGTTAAACTATAGTTTATTTGATATGATAACTTGATTTTTGTTGGAAATTTTGACGAGTAAATGACATAAATTTTCAAGATAATAACCAAAACCTATATTTAGCTTATTCGTGTCAATTTAAAAATAAATCCTTCATTTGTAAATATTTTCAAAAATTTGCATTCATCTCTTTGTAAATATATCTTGCATTTTCTAAATATTTTCATCCTGCGTTTGGATTTTGTGAGTAGTATCCGCTGAAAACCATCACGAGACAACACTCGTCCTACTGGGGACACCCAGAGGTTTAACGGCTTGTTGCATACGCTCAATGCAATCGTGCTTCCTACGAAAACGGTTTTATCTCAGTTTTAGTTTATTCGAGGACGAACAAAAAGATAAGTGTGGGGGTATTTGATGTGCACATAAATGTGCATATTTTTATCACCATATTTATTCTATTTAAATTAAATAAATGATCATATTGGGTATTTTAACTTGTTTTAACCAAAATTCATATTAATTCCAAATTTTCACATATTCATCTTCATATAAGGGCAAAATGGCCATTTGTGCGCGTATATTAATTTGAAAGAATTTAATTGGAAATTTCTATAATATTTGGTAGGAATTTAGCTTCTCATATTAGTGGGTTCATGAAGAAACATGCATGCACAAAATGGATATAAAGGAATGAAGATGGAAATAATTCAAAGTGAAGATCATGGAGGATCCCACCTACCCACCTACCTTAATGTACAAATTAAAGGCTAATGCACATGCTTTTGGACTTAATGGCTTCATGTACACTTAATGAGGGATTAAGACATGTTAATAATTACTTGGACTCCACATTTCCTAAGGGGCATTTTGGGCATTCCCCAAAAAGTGAATTAGGGTTTTAAAACTTGTATAAATACCCCTTATGTTTCATGTAGCCATCTTCCTCTTAGTTAGTTAGTTTTAGTTTAGAAAATAAATCAAATATCTCTTTCTTTCCATGGCTACTTAGCCATTTCTTCTCTTATGTAATTCTTTTTTTTGCAATGTTAATTATTGTTTCTTTTTAATTACATGTTCATTTCCTTTTATGCAAGTAGTGTAGATTTTCCTTTATGCAATTAGAATAGTTTTCCATTTCACTTTGCTCTCTTTTCCTTTTCGTTTTCTCTTGTGTTGCAAGCTACATTTGTTCATATGATAACAAATATGAGAGGCTAAACCCCTTCAATTTAGGGGTAATGAAGCTCTCTAATCATGTAGCTTCAACTTAATTTGATGTTTATGCTCTCTTTTTGTGCTTAATGAGAATGATTGAAGTGGTTTAATGATGTTGTTTAGCTTTGAACTTGATAGTCTATGTTGTTCATAACAAATAGGCTATGCTTAAACAAACAAAACACAAATTGCCTCTTCATTTACATATGATTATGGCAAAGAAGTGATTGTTGAAATTAAAATTTGATGGCTTATATTTTTAATTAATAGTTAATAGGCCATGCTTAAAATAGATTTTTCTTTCAACTTTGTTGTCATATTTTATGAGATTTAAAAGTGTATTAGTGGTTGTGTTATAGTTTGATGGTTTATATTGAGCTAATTAATAGCACAAATATACCATACTTATGATAAGCACATCAACTAATTCACTAATGACAAGAAAAGAGAGATCATAACTTCATTTTGTTGATTTATATAATCTAGAGAGTGGAAATTGCCTCTAAATTGTCTTAACACTCATATTTTTATCAATTTTCTTTTACTTGTTTTTCTTCCTTTCTAGTTTAACATTCTCTTCAATCTTGGTTTAATTTGATTGAATAGATTTTTAAAATCATCAATTCCCTGCGGATCGACCCGTATTCGCCACGTGCTACATTCGTACACCGTGCGCTTGTGGTATAAATTTTATTATAAATTCGTTCGACGGTTTTCTAAACCGATAGAATTTCCGTCGAAGAACATAAATTAATTTCAAGTTAATCACATTTCTGTTGTAAATAATAAATATCTCTCTATGCTAGGCAGTACAGTCTACAAAATGTTGTACTTTAAGAATTTTGGTTTTCATTTTGAACCCCAACAAACCAGTTTAAAACTGTATGAAATTACTTTCGTAGTTTACGTACTTGTATAATTTTTAACACTAATTGATTTGTCTTAAATAAAATAACTGCTATGTATGAAAATTAATACAAAAACTCATTTTAGTTATATAACTTTTTGACTTACAATCCAGACAGTTTAGCTCTGTATATTATTTTTCCCACTTTTCATGTCCATAATCTATGGTTGCAGTTGTGAGAAGGACACGAAAATTGAATTATACATCGATTATGCCTATTTTGTATTTGTACCTATTTTCTATACGTTCTGCTTTTGGTTCGTTTGCAAGGACATTTTTTTAATATTATATATTGTATCTACGTGCGTTGCTAGTGTAGTGCTACTTGTATTATAGTTTTTATCTTTTTGTTTTTAAAAAAACAACTGTCTATATTTTGAATTAGTTTACTTCAGCTAACAATTTAATCTAGAGGGAAATAGTCTGAAATTAATACGTATAAATTGTTTTACTATGCATGTCAAGCAATGTATCAAGAATATGTAGTCTGCATGGTTGCTACGTATAAAGATAAGCATATATAAATTCATGCATGCATTTCCGCTACGTTTTGTAAGAATAAAAATGAGAATAATAATAATAAATATATCTGCCAAGGTTGCGTCTATCCAGATTCTGATTTGTTCTCATCAATATCTATATCAGCTTTGTCGTGCCTGATTCGTGCCGAGTTTTGCTTTGCTTCGATTCGGTAAATTTCAGTGTCCATATCAATGAGCGTATCTGTGTCATCTTTGATTTTTCTAGCCTCGAAAGGTGAGCAATCACTCATGATTAATTTTCTTTTATTTATTAAATTTGATTTCAATTGAAACAACAATTGAAATATGCTGCTGATAGTTAATTACACTATTATATATGTTATTACTTGAATCAGTTCACCTGTGACATCTAACACCATTATCTGTTATTTGTATAATGATAATCCAGTTTGGTTATTAAATGATTGATTGTTTGATGTTGGCATTGGTTGTAAAATTGTTAATGTTGATAAATTGAGATTGAAATCGACGTATGATAGTTAGATTTGATATATGTGTTAAATTTGATTAGATGACATTTGCATAATATGACTCTTTAAATTTTAAATAAATTGACCCATAGAAATAGTGTTAACTACACCTTGAACCATTTAAATGTATGTTGTTTAAATTAATGAAGTATGAAATTTAATAATAGATATCAAGTGAAGAACCGAATAAAAATTAGTGTAATAATCTTTAATCTACATGAAATGATAGAGTAGATTCTAGAATTAATTATATTAATTTGCATAAACAACAAATGTAAATTAATACGACTATTTCAGGGTTATTTAAATAAACTATTGAATTGTTATTGATGTTTGCTATTGCTTGTTTATTTACTTTGACACCATCCCAGTTATCACACTGCAAGTTCCCTTTGCTATGCTTTGATTTGAATTGAAATGGAATCGGGTTGAAATTATAAATATGCAAATAAAATTTTGACTTAGGATAGAAAATTTGATAAAAACCCGATTGGTCAATTATTTGTTTTGAAAATAAAATAAAGATTTTATTTAAATAAAATAATAAGGGTTTTAAATGAAGTTGGAATTTGAATTCTAGTGAAATTTAAATGTTAATATTTAATAATCTGAAACAAAATATTAACAAAGTAATTGATGAAAGAACGTTGTTTAATTTAAGAAACGATTGAATTAAGTTTTGAAATTATTTAATAATTAAGTTTGGAATTATTTAATAATTAAGTTTTGAAATTATTTAATAATTTAATAAGATTGAATTATTTAATAATTAAATAAAATCGAATTCTTTGATAAGTGAAATTTAACTTCTTTAATAAGTGAAATTGAGTTCTGTAATAATTAAATTTTGGAAATTTGTTTAAATTAAATAAGTAAATAAGTGGTATCGAATTTCTTCAACAAGAAATAAAATGTGATTTATTGAAATTAACATAAGACTTGAAATTTAAAGAATTTGATTCGACGAATTTAATTTAATTAAATTTGGAAGTTTGGTATGGTATAGGAAAACTTAAATTGATATAATGAATTGAAAATTAAATAGAAATTGTTTTGAATGATGAATTAACTTAACGAATATTGAATGAAATCGATCAATGAATTTAAATTGTTTTGAATGTTAAATTAAATTTATTTAAATGATTTCAGAATGAAACTTATATACGAACTTGAATCAATATTTGAATTGTTTTAAATAGAAATTGAAATTGAATTATAAGATTTTGAAATGGTAATTTTGGAAGTTTTGAAATGTAAATTATGGAAATTGATATAGAATGTCAAATGGAAGGTTGGTTTACAAATTATAATTGAAATTGATTTGGTTTTTGAAATTCATTAAACGACCAATCGGTGTAATAATTACGAAAGTTATTAAAGAAACCGGAATCGGTTATGGACATACTCTCTGTCTAAACCGAAAACCACTTTAATAACTATACGCGGGGTATAATCCAGAATGAAGTGGTTGGAATGATGTATGTGATGACTGAAGAAAGAGAACGATAATGGATAGCCTTGACACTTGTGTCAAATTGAAAATGACTAAAACAGGAGTCGTGCTGGGCCAAATGGGGTTACCCACCTCGAGCGAACACACTTCTTCGTAAACTACTCATTACTTGTAATTGATTGGTGCACCCTCGAAATTTTGGGAGTGTTGTTTCGTGGTGTTGCGAACATTGCGACGATGCATTCTCACTAGTCCGGATCAGGCAAACGGTAGTTTCACTACCTTGGGTATTGCTTCATGTGCCTTGTCATACTTGTATCTCTATATACGCGACCACTACGAATTTGTTTTGTGTTATACCTATGGAGTACTCCCTGATATCCCACTAGTTTACGGTGGAGTTTACAGTGCTGTATAGACTATGACACTTATATAAAATGTGTTAAGGGGGATAATGGTAACGCCTTAACACTATTTTGATACTTTATATTATTGATAGGCATTATCTGTTTAGCGTATTTTACTACATAGTAGATAGTTTAACGGATCCTTAAAGGATGGTTATTCCAACGTCCTTTCAGTTACTTGTATTTCAGTTTTTATTTCACTTGAGTTGGATTTATTGATACAAGAATGTTAATCCTGACTCGAGTGTTTTGTGTTTTGCTTTACGCTCGGGTCAGACCGAGTGTACCAGTATTCGAGACTCACCTTTGGAGTTGGAGCTTCGCTTGGAGATCTAGCTATCTGTCTAGCTTTCAGATATTCAGTTGATTCTAGTGATATATTCTGATTCTTGTATTTGATTATTATATTCGAGACTTCTATTGTAACTTATTTAACTCTGTTTTATATATAGTAGCTTCATGAACTACTATCTTTTGTTTCCGCTGCATTTATTACTCTGTGTCTGTGATTTGTGATTATTTATTTACTGTATATGTTTAGTTTTTTCAAATTTAAATTAACAATTCGGTATTTTGAATTATTCAAGTCCGACATGTGCGGATGCGAATAGTCCAAAATAGTGGGTCATTACACAATTTCATTCCGGTGTCGAAACGGGCTTTTTGGGCCACTTTGGCCTTAGAGCGTAAATCTATCTTATCCATCCATTCAATGTCAACCCTGCCTATATATATCCTACTATAAACCCTAGAAGCCTCTTTTCCTCATTTCTATAAGTTCTATTCACCTCCTCACTTCAATGGCAGAAAAACCCCTCAAATCAAATCCAAAGATGAAAATTCAAACTCCTCAGAAAAATTTGAAAAAAATATATATCGAAGCTCTCGAAGAGCGTAACTTAGATTTGCAACTCGTTTTTCGATTCGACGCATTGTTTGTCTAGAAATCGAAGAACAATTTAAGGTCGTTCTCGATGAAACTCGACGGATCGACGAATCATTTCTGGGGAGTTCATCGGCGGTGTTCGTTTGTCGATCTGACGGTTGGATCTACGACAATAATTCAATTAGGGTTTAAACCCTATGGCGGCTGTGACGCCCCACCTCTATACCCACGCTAGCCAAGAACACTACGGTGTAGTGCTGTCAACTAGCACGGAGAATAAGGCTGTTGAGGAGCGGCCATCAATAGTTGGCCTTACACTAGTATTGGTCATCTCGATGGGAGTGATATAAATATATATATTCTTTCATTTTTCATCTCTGATTTATTTTCTCCCATCGACATACCCCAATTCCAGTATAAAACGAACTACGATGGTTCGTAATAGTTTAGAACAGTAAATATAAAATAGCAACACAGATAATATAAATGCGGAACACAGATGAAACAGAAAGTCTCATATATATATAATAACTGATGTCAGTTACAATACATTCACACGGTACATATGATACAACTACAACAGTCGACTTAGGAAGTTACATATACAAGTACATTAACGTATATAATATACATGAATACATATCTTCCTATACAATAATACAGTCTACTACAAATGACGACTACTCCAAAAGATATGAAAGAACTTCATAGCTCTAGCAGCAACCCAAAGCAGAATATCTACAACCTGAAATACTCGGTCTGACCCGAGTATTAAATTCAAAAGAAAAATAATACTCGGGTCAGTCTAATTCAAACTCAGTTATTAGTGCACAGAAGCAATAATAATTAAATAATGAATAGACGACAGTAATTAAACCAAATCAGAATGCAATTCAGAATATTGAATTGAAATAAACAAAACAGTTCAAAACATTTAAATATCAATTAAAATATTAAGTCGAGTAGGGCTGCAGTACACGCACGCGTGCACTGCCTCGCCGCTACAGCATATGAACTACGCATAAGATTAATAAATCAAATCAAAATAGAATATCACAAAACCATACCGTGTGGCTGCAGTTCACGCTTGCGTGCACTGCCTTGCCACTATAGTGACAATGTACCCAATGGATACCGTGTGGCTGCAGTACACGCTTGCCTGCACTGCCGTGCCACTACAGTGATGATGTACCCAATGAATGCATCAGTGGCTAAAATGAATGCAATCTCACGTGCCACCAAATAGTAATGTAGCAAGAAGGGAACATATAGAACAGTGTTCTACATGAGGACACAATCAAATGAAGGTGAGAGCAACAAGATTCAAAATAGTAAATGCATACACCAGTGAAACAGTGCAAGTATCATAAACAAAGTCGAAGTCAACTAGGCCTAACAACATGTAACAGCAGTTACAAATGACTCAGGCCATTGCACAGGAGCATCAACAACTACATATGCAATTATAATGCAACAGGGGACATGGTCAAGACAGCAAGAACAAGTCAGAAAGCAGGTCAGAGAAACAAATGAAGACAGCAACTTCAAACTGCTTATAAACAAAAACATGGTCAGGTACATAAAACAGTGGTATACCAACCAAGAACGAAGTAATTCAGGCTTAAAGCCATCAACTGACAACGTACAACTCAAATGAGTGAGTGTACCAGGGGTATGTCAACCCAGAGTTGTGCACGGCAAATATAATCTGGGTCAATCAGTGAACGTGCACTGGTAGAGAAACAGTGAAACAACAATGGTTTCTAGGCGAATGCTACAATGAAACTTAATACAACAGTAACTCAAGAAAATCAGAAAATCACACATGCAATGGGTTGCAGCCAAATACCTGTTCAAATGAAACAGAGGTGGCTACATGCAACTTTACTCAAAAGCAAGTATAAATGCCCACCTAGATGTACACAATGACAACAAGGCAGCAAACAAGAATCAAGCTAACAGTGGACAGAGTTGAGGCTACAACCCAAAGCATACTACGTGAAGAACAAGTTTGCAAGTGAAGACAACAAAGGTGCCAGCAGTTGCAACCAGGTTCAGAGGCATCAGTGGTGGCCTCGATGTACATGAAAACAAGGCTACATTAAGAACATCAAAGGCTACAAGTACTTGAGCTCAAGGCAGTAAAATTCAAAAGTGCAACAAAATGAAACTGCAGATCAACAAGTATGTACACAATTCAAACACAGTGAAGTCACAACTCAATTCATGTACAAGGAGCAACACAGTGAACACAGTGAAGCCACAATTCAATTCATGTACAAGGAGCAACACAGTGAACACAGTGGCAACACTGGAAGATATGAACCAGAAGTATAGCATGGCAGTGAAACAATGAAATATGCTCAAGTATCTGCATATATATATACCAGTGCAAATACAACACAAAACCCGAACCATTGTCAACAATATATGCATACACACATACGAATGTATGTATGCATATATATACAGATAAGTCAACCAAAACAAGTTCGAACTTAGCAATTAACCAATGCACCAAGCCCATAAAGGTCAAAACCAAACAAGCATCAAAACTTTCAGAAATAATTAACTGAATGCATTGCGGTTGTTACGAAATCCAAAACTGAAAACCACAAACCAAACAAGCTTCAAAACTTTCAGAAATAATTAACTGAATGCAGTTCAAGGCAAAAACAGGACCAGACCAACATATGAATCAGTCAAGGGAACTTGAAGCATACAAGCTCAAGGAAGCTTGCAGCAATACACAAATGGACAAAATAACCAAGTGCAACATCAAACAGAATGAAATGCACAATGTCACAGCAAACTGGCACCAACGAAGGCAACATGAAGAATTCGAGATAGTGGTGGCCACGAAATCGACATCACAGCAAAACATTCAAACAAATCAAAGTGACCAAGTTAGACATCAATGCCGATAATATTAGGTCACAAAATTAAAAGAGGAAAGTCACTGCCGTGCAATTCAAGTAGCAAAGAATCAAAGCCACGATAGCACACAATAAGCGAGCACACGAACAATCAAACTAGGGTTTGAATTAGATGTAAGTGATGGAATCACTTACCTGATTTGCGAACTCGATCCTCAGAAGACGAACGAGCCAAGCACGAGAATCAATCAACAGAGAAGCCCTAATTCGAGAAAGAAGAACGAAGCCCTAATTCGGCAAAGAGAGGCCGCCATTTTCTTTGCGTGATTAGTTTTAGGTTAGCAAACGAAAAAAAATAAAGAAAAGGGGACGGTTCGAAAATGAAAAGAGAAAATGGGGGAGGGCCGGTTCGAAATTAAAGAGGGGATAAGGCCAAATAAATAAAAAAAATAAATAAAAAAGAAAACTTTTATTTAAAGCCCGATAAAATTTTACTTAAAATTTGTAAAAGAATTTTAAATCCAAATTTAAAAACTTCAATTGGAAATTTGTGTCAATATTAATCGTTTAAATTGTCGATTATAATTCGACACGAATATCGGGTTGTTACAGCGGCTGCTGGAAATTTCATCGCCGTTAGGCGAGGTAGCAAATCGCATGGGGGGTCGTTGGGCCAGAGGGTTGGGTCGGCGGCCGAGGTGAGGCAGTTCAGGCGCGTTCGACGTCATTGATCAGGGGCGGGGTGTTCACGAGATTGGGCTAGAGTTTCAGAAGGGCTCGTGCGTGTTTTTGTTGCTGAGGGAAGAAAGGGGTGACGTGGCGAGGTAAAGTGGGTTTTTTTTTTGATTTCAAGTCTTTTAATTCGAATATTTTTCACATACGATGTCCGTTTCACACGCGGTTTTTTGTTACGATCGTATTGAAATTACGAACATTGTGGCATTTGTTTGGATGAATTCTGAGACTGTCAAATTTTTGAGTTTAAATTGAATTTAAATTCAATTTAAATTCAAAAGGTGAGTGTGTTAACCCACTCACAACTTCTAAAATTTCTTATGTTTGTTAAATTAAATTTTGATGTGATTTAAAATTTATCTATGATTTTTGGGTGCATTTTAATCATCCTCTCAGTTAAATTGCATTTATTAAATTAAATTGTAATTTAATTATTCATTGCATATAAACTGCCAGCTAAATTATTATTCATTTATTTTTCATAAATTGCCAGTTAAACAGTTATCTAATTTATTATTAAATATAAACTGCTAGTTAATACCTATTGTTTATTATCCGTTCTATATTGATGCTATTGTTGAATTGGATGATGATTGTGATAAGTGGTTGATGGTTGATATTGGATGAATGGATGATGTATTTTATATTGTTGTAAACTACAAGTTATTATGCATTATCATTTCATTCGGGATTGTGGTTTGAAATGATATATAACCGCAAAATTTATTTTTAAACTACGGATTGAAATGATAAATATCTGTATCACTTGACCATAGGATAAAAAATTATGTACAGGCACCACGGTCTATATATAAAAGTATTTTGAAATGATTTTTTATGGTTTGTGAAGAAAAATACGGTTTGATGAGATATTGATTTGGATAATTATAAATGTTATTTTCTATAAAAAAAAATATTTCTTGGTTTTAAGCTTTGTATAAAGTTGGTTTAAAGTATAAAAGAAGTTTAATAATAAAAGTTGATTTTATTAAGATATTATACGGTTGAGTATTTATTTAAATTCTGTTTATACTGTTTATAATGACATAAAGAAAATTAAGGTTGAGAGATAAATATGAATTTGATTGAATTAAAGTATTTAAGCATTATCCTCGAATAAAATTGATTTGAAATTTAAATAAATTTGAGATTTTAAAGGGTATGATTTTTTTTAAACTTGATTTTTGGTAGAGGACTTAAAAGAATATAAAGTAGATTTATATGAATATTATAAAGTTAATTAAATTGAAAGAATATCATGTTATTTGAAGTTAAATGCTTTATTTAAATGATATTGGATTTATTAGGCAAACATTTCAAATCTAAATAATAGTAATTGAATTGGATATATTTGGAATCATAAAAATTTAGTTTTGAAATATTGAATATTTAAGTTTTGAAATATATGAAGATTGAAATGGTGTATTTGGAGATTCAAATCGGTATTTGGGAATTTATTGGTGAATTTCAAGAAGATTTTATTATATAAAGTAGTTTAATATTTAAACCATTTAAGTATTAAAAGTTGTATTTCAAAGCTATGGAGTTCAAGGTATATGGATTTGACAGTACTATGATTTTGGAAAGAGATATATTTTGAAATAAAAACGATATCATATTTATTGGGGTTTTAAAACGGAAATGATATCATAATTATATGGTTTTGAAATGAATATTATATCCTGGTTTTGAAGTATAAATTATTTTGAAACGACCGTGGTGTTATAATAACGTTTGGTTGTTAAAGAGACCGGGATCGGAAGTTGTCGTACTCTCTGCCAACTCTGAAAGCCACTTTAACAACCGTGTACGCGATGGAGATTCCAGAATGAAGTAGGATGGTGGCGGCGTTTCCTTTAAGGTAAATACGGGGACCCAACTCCAGTGAGTTGGCATAAGATGGCTAAAACAGGAGCGTTCGACGGGTTAATTGAGGTAGCACCTTTGATCGGACACATCCCTTCGATATTATACTTTGACTTTTGGATTGATTCGGTGGCCACTTTTGATTTTTTTATTTGGGGGTATGGCTCGAGGTGGACGGTAGCTTCGCGCTACGCGTTACCACCGACCCGGAAGCGTAATTGATATATCCACCCTGGCATTTCCTAGTTATGCCGCGTCACCTACCCTATCGCGCCTTGTACGAATTTGGATTTCTCCCGTAGCCCGTGTGGTATCCTCTGGTGGCTTCCCGATCAGGAGGGACCATGATATTGGATGGACTACTGGGACTATTACGTCTTAAGGGCTTGGGTAACCCCTTAATGCTAAGAAAAAAGTAAGTTTATTTTACTATTAGACATTATTATAATAGCGAAATATTACTACATAGTAAATATTTTAACGAATCCTTAGGAGATGTGAATCCCGAGCAACTCTTAAGTTACTGCACTCATATTTATTCCTGTTAATTTAACTCGCATAAGATATTTTAGTTCTGACTCGAGTGTTTTGTCTTTTCAACTCGTTCGGGTCAGCTTGAGCATTTCAGGATTCGAAAACTTTAGCTCTGGAGGACGAGGACGAAGATTTATATTACTATTATCTACTATATTTTTCAACTACACCATTTTATTCCGCTGCATTGTTATTATCCTTTGGTATGTGAACTCTGATATTTATTGTATAAAGAAAAATCAAATGTTTCGTAAAACAGTTTTATGAACTGTATATTGATTATTATATTTTATCGTTCCGCTGCAAGATTTTGTTTTTCTTTATTTCTTCCTTCCATTTTCTTATTTACCCCATAAAAATCATCCCTTTGGTATGGTTTAAGTCTGACATGTGTGGTTTATCGTCGTTTTAAAACGTGCAAAAAGGTGGGGCGTTACATCTAGTATCAGAGCTTTGGTTTAGCGATAAATCTTAGCTTTGTGGGGTTTGACTCTTTATTAATATGGTAGTACTACCCTATGGGAGTCGTTGAGTGTATATATATGAGAGAGCTTATTTGTTAGTGCTATAAAAAGGTTTTAATATTGTGTTACTTTGTTCCATTTTGTAATTATAAATTCTAGTTGATGCATGGGACGCTATGACATCAATAGGGATTTCTAAACACTTAATAGGACAGACCGACACAATATTTGTTTTGAATATAGGCGTATGAAATAATTTTGCAAATTATATTTTCTATATATATATATATATATATATATATATATATATATATAAAATACAAATTTTATAAATGATATATATATTTGGTTGCGATATATTGGTTGTTAGATAGTGAAATTTATAAATAATAGTTGAAATAAGATTGAAATAGAGTAAATGAAAAATGGGAAATTTAGAATCTAAATTCCGGGGTTTTGAAAATTTCTTTTGAATGATTTTGAAATATAATAATATTATTAAGAAGTGTTTTATGATACAAATATTTCAATATGATTTGAAAGAATTGTTTTAAAAGGAATTTTGGAAAAAAATAAGTTATGTACTCCCCTCTCTGTCGTTGGAAAATAATTTCAGTGATGGCAGCCGCATCATCGACATTCACTTTCGAGTTTCGAAGTGGGAATGCCGCTGTAGTAGTTTTATTACAGATTAATTTTGATAAACAAATATAAATTTTAAATTGTTTTAAATATAATTGGATATATAGAGTGTAAGTATATACATTTATCTATTATTTTAAAACGATTTATTAATAAAACCTGGTATTTAAATTCTTAATTTTCCGTTATTTTACAGTTTCAATTAGTGTAGTAAAATGGAAGTTAACTAATAATTAAAACCTTTAATTTAAATAAGAGTTAAGTAAATGTTTAAGGTATTTATAACTAAATTAGTAGAAAAGATGGATAGTAAGTAAAACCACTTGAGTTTAAGATGAGTATTTGAAACTCCAAATAAATTAAGAGATTTAATGCTAAGTTATAAATGGGATTAAAATGAATTTGAAATTGTAACCTATGAAATAAAGGATATAATTAGTGAACATTAAATTAATTAAAAGTAATGGGATAAAACTTGCATGACTTTTCAATTACATTCTTAAAAAGCATATATATATAACTTACCAAACAATAAAAGTTGCAATGTTAATAAGAAAATGTAATAGATATTATACAAGTAATTAACTTGAGGTAATTAAAGTGATTAATGGAATTTTTTAATAAATAAGAATTGATGTTGTAGTGTTATAAACTTAATTACAATTGGAATGCTACTAATTTAATATAATAGGAAGGTAAGTAATATAAATAAATGATTGTAAACCTTAGTAAATGAATTAATGTGCAAAGAAATTGAATTAAACATGAATAGCATGAATAAATGAATGTTAATAAATGAAATTATCTAGTAATTGATAAATGATGGCATTAATGAATGAAATAAGATTTGTAAGTAATAAAGGAATAATTAAAATAAACATTGAACCAATGAATAAAAGTAAAAGGTTGTAAGAAGTAAATGTAAAGTAAAAGGATAAACCAGTATATGGATAAAAAGGAAATCAAACAACAAATGTATGAATGGAATTAATAAGGATAAACTAAATCTGTTGTTTGAAATTGTTGATGTTTATTTTGGTTTATGATTGTTTGGGTAAGGATACTTTAAAAGTGTTTGATATGAATGAATGATTGATTTGTGATGACTCTATGGGATGATTGTATGGCTTGTTGCAAGTGAAGATGTTTGGATTGATTTGTTTATTTGTGATTTAAACCACATTAAATATTTCATGTTATATAGTTATTAAACTTTTTGGATTATATAAGTGAAATACAGGTTATGGAAGCAATTGCTACTACTTTTTGTTCCATAAATAAGCGTTATTTGCCCGACAAATAGGTACGTTTTTGGATTACGGTTTATAGCGCTATTATATTATTTTCCTGTGTTGGGATATATTATTTTGGAAATTATATGTTTTATATTGTTATATCTGATATTATATTTTCTTCCGAGCCTCTCCGTACAAAGGGGACTCGGCCGAAATTTTCCGTAATTTTTGGACTTAGGAAATATTTTGAAATGTTTTGCCAAACTTTATAAATTTGAGTATAAGAGATTTTATGATTATAAATTGGTATATTTTATTTAAATTGATTTGTTTATATATTTAATATTTTAAATAAGTTATATTGTTTATTTAATTCTTCTTTTCCCTTCTTTTCCTATTCAGGGACGAAAAGTTTTGAGTGGGGAAGAGTGTAACGACCTATAAATTTCGACAACTGAATTTGTTAATTAAATAAAAATTTTGTAATTACATTTAGTAGAAGTAAAAACTTTATAAATTAATATTGAAATGAACGCTAAAATAAAAGATAGCAATGGTAATTAAAACATATTTATTAGTAATTTGAATAAAATTCTAATAAATGAAGTAGTGAAATGATTTTTCCTCAATATAAATTGAATAGGAGAAATTAAAGGTAAGTATTAAATTGATTAATGCAACAAAATATTGTTAACAGTAATTGGAATAAATTAAGGAAATACGTTATTGCAAGTTAATAATTAATGAATGTGAATGAACATTCCAATTTAATATAACGATTCAAATGGTATGACTTAGTTTTAAATGGGATATAGCAAAAACAAGTACAATCAGTGTATTAATGTGTGAAATAATATATGGATTAATTGTAACTGAATGTAAATTAATGCGATTATGTTAATGTAAGTTATTAAATAATTAATTTAGTGCTATCCCAAATAATTAATAACAATGTAAGGTTATAATTGACTGTATTTGATAAATTTGAAATAAATTTCAATAAATATAATTAAATGGAATGTTATGAATAAATTGAGTGAAATGCAAATCAATGGAAATAATGTAGATGTATACTTAGCTACAAATTGAATATATGAAAACAAGATGTAAGCATTGAATAAAATTAAGGAATTTAAATTATAATAAATGGTCATTGAATAAGATCAATGTTCTGTAAAGTAATTATAATATTGGGTTGAAAGAAATCATTATTGTTTTAATGAAAATTAGTGCAGTAATGGAAGTGTGAATGAAAATTTAATAGAAACGTACATTTATTTATATGGTAGAAATTGATGTAATAAAAATATGAAACCAAGTAAATAAATTGCTTGAGGATATAAATCGTAATTAATGTACATATTTGGCAAATTTAATAAAATGAAAATATTAAAGTATGTAATGCAAGGGTATCATAAATAAATGGAATAAAATTTGTGTTATATATGGAATAATAACCCTGGGTCGATAAATAACAAACTTATAGAGGCAATGGAAATCAAATAGGTGACTATTAATGTGGGTTGTTTATTTATTTAATGTGTTAAATAAACTTTGGTAATCAATTACAATAAATCTTAATTTAACGTTTTGTTAATGTAAACTAAAGTAACAATTGATGTAATAAAGAATGGAGCCAAGGTAATTCAATTTATTGGATTTAAATCTAAATTTATGGGTGAAATTGACAAATTTCAGAATGATTGAATTATAGTAGTTATTACAAAATAAGTGAAAATAAAATAGTTAATATGAATAAAGGTGAAATTGGAAGTATCAATGTAATGAAAAGTAAACATATGTTAAATATGTTTATAGGATAAGGATTGTGAATAATAAGTATGGGAATCAGGATTTATTTATATAAATGTAAAAATTTAGGTAATTGGGTTTATTGCAATTAATTGAAATAAACATTTGAATATTACGAAAATGTGAAGTAAGATGAATTTGAGAATAACAATGTAATGAACCATGAAGCAATGTTAATTTTATCTATTTGGTGATAATGAGTTTAACAACAAGATTTAAAATCAAATAAATGGATTTATGTGAAACTTCAATTGATAATTTGTGAATTTATTTGAAATTGAATTTAATACGGTAAGGGGTAAATTAATTTAACTTAAAATTGATGTTGGAACTTATATGAATTATTATAAGTGGTTAAGAAATCCAAAAAGGGATGAAATTGGTCAATTATCGAATTGGAATAAAAAGGATTTGATTTAAATAATATATTTTAAATTATTTAATTAGTGTAAAAATTGCCATTTTGGCCACTGACTCGGATTTCGACGAAACAAGTTTCATCGGATCTGTAACGGTGAATTATTATAGGATTTCAAGTTTCGTATCGATCGGACTTGTCGTTTGATTGTACGGACTCGAAAGGCCTTGAAATAAATGAAATTGAAATCAATTGAAATCAATTTGAAAAATATTGATTTTAGCATAACTTCTTCATACGATGGAATTTGGACTTTCCATTGCGTTTAAAATATTTTAAAACATATATTTTGATATATGGGTTGACCCAATTTCATTCCGGTGTCGAAACGGGCTTTTTGGGCCACTTTGGCGTTAGCCCGTAGATCTATCTTATCCATCCATTCAAATGTCAACCCTGCCTATATATATCCTGATATAAACCCTAGCAGCCTCTGTTCCTCATTTCTATACGTTCTATTCACCTCCTCACTTCAATGGCAGAAAAACCTTAATTCCGATTGCAACCCCAAATCAAATCCAAAGCTGAAAATTCAAACTCCTCAGAAAAATTTGAAATAAAAAATATCGAATCTCTCGAAGAGCGTAACTTAGATCTGCAACTCGTTTTTCGATTCGACGCATTGTTTGTCCAGAAATTGAAGAACAATTTACGGTCGTTCATCGCGGGTCGATGAAACTCGACGGATCGAGGAACCATTTCTGGGTTCTGAAGAGGGAACGGAGGGGAGTTCATCGGCGGTGTTCGTTTGTCCATCTGACGGTTGGATCTACGGCAATAATTCAATTAGGGTTAAAAACCTTTGGCGCGGCTGGAAATTTCATCGCCGTTGGGCGAGGTAGCAAATCGCGTGGGGGGTCGTTCGGCCATAGGGTTGGGTCGGTAGCCGAGGTGATGCGGTTCAGGCGCGTTCGGCGTCGTTGATCAGGGGCGGCGCGTTCATGAGATTGGCTAGGGTTTTAGAAGGGCTCGTGCGCGTTTTTGTTGCTGAGGGAAGAAAGGGGTGACGTGGCGAGGTAAAATGGTTTTTTTTTGTTTTTTTTATTTTATTTTATTTTTGATTTCAAGTCTTTTATTCGAATATTTTTCAGATACGATGTCCGTTTCACACGCGGTTTTTTTTGTTAGGATCATATTGAAATTATGAACATTGTGGCATTTGTTTGGATGAATTCTGAGACTGTCAAAATTTTGAGTTTAAATTGAATTTAAATTAAGGTGAATGTTTTAACCCACTCACAACTTCTAAAATTTCTTATGTTTGTTAAATTAAATTTTGATGTGACTTAAAATTTATCTATGATTGTTGGGTGTATTTTAATCATCCTCTCAGTTAAATTGCATTTATTAAATTAAATTGTTATTTAATTATTCATAGAATATAAACTGCAAGCTAAATTGTTATTTGTTTATTTTGCATAAATTGCCAGTTAAACAGTTATATAATTTATTATTAAATATAATCTACTAGTTAATACCTGTTGCTTATTATCCGTTCTATATTGATACTATTATTGAATTGGATGATGATTATGATAAGTGGTTGATGGTTGATATTGGATGAATGGATGTTGTATTTTATATTGTTATAAACTGCAAATTATTATGCATTTTCATTTCAATCGGGATTGCTGTTTGAAATGAAATATAACCATAAATTTTATTTTTAAATTACGGATTGAAATGATAGATATCCGTATCACTTGACCATGGGATAGAAAATTATATACAACCACCGCGGTCTATATATAAAAGTATTTTGAAATGATTTTTTTTGGTTTGTGAAGAAACATATGGTTTGATGAGATATTGATTTTTATAATTATAAATGTTATTTTATATAAAAAAATTATTTCTTGGTTTTAAGCTATGTATAAAGTTGGTTTAAAATATAAAAGAAGTTTAATAATAAAAGTTGATTTTATTAAGATATTATACGGTTGTGTGCTTATTTAAATTTTGTTTATACAATTTATAATGACTTAAAGAAAATTAAGGTTGAGAGATAAATATGAATTTGATTGAATTAAGTATTTAAGCATTATCCTCGAATAAAATTGGTTTGAAATTTAAATAAATTTGTGATTTTATATGGTATGGTTGTTTTTTAACTTGATTTTTGGTAAAGGACTTAAAAGAATATCAAGTCGATTTGTATGAATATTATGAAGTTAATTAAATTGAAAGAATATCCCGTTATTTGAAGTTAAAGGTTTTATTTAAATGATATTGGATTTATTAGGTAAACATTTCATATCTAAATAATATTAATTGAATTGGATATATTTGGAATCATAAAAATTTAGTTTTGAAATATTGAATATTTAAGCTTTGAAATATATGAAGATTGAAATGGTGTATTTGGAGATTCAAATCGGTATTTGGCAATTTATTGGTGAATTTAAAGAAGATTTTATTATACAAAATAGTTTAATATTTAAACCATTTAAGTATTAAAAGTTGTATTTCAAAGCTACAGGGTTCATGGCATATGAATTTGACAGTACTATGATTTTGGAAAGAGATGTATTTTGAAATAAAAACGTTATCATATTTATTGGGTTTTTAAAACGGAAATGATATCATAATTATATGGTTTTGAAATGAATATTATATCCTGGTTTTGAAGTATAAATTATTTTGAAACGACCGCGGTGTTATAATAACGTTTGGTTGTTAAAGAGACCGGGATCGGAAGTTGCCGTACTCTCTGCCAACTCCAAAAACCACTTTAACAACCGTGTACGCGATGGAGATTCCAGAATGAAGTAGGATGGTGGCGGCGTTTCCTTTAAGTAAATACGGGGACCCAACTCCCGTGAGTTGGCAAAAGATGGCTAAAACAGGAGCGTTCGACGGGTTAATTGAGGTAGCACCTTTAATCGGACACATCCCTTCGATATTATACTTTGACTTTTGGATTGATTCGGTGGCCACTTTTGATTTTTTTATTTGGGGGTATGGCTCGAGGTGGACGGTAGCTGCGTGCTACGCGTTACCACCGACCCGGAAGCGTAATTGATATATCCACTCTGGCATTGCCTAGTTATGCCACGTCACCTACCCTATCGCGCCTTGTACGAGTTTGGATTTCCCCCGTAGCCCGTGTGGTATCCTCTGGTGGCTTACCGATCAGGAGGGACCATGATATTGGATGGACTACTGGGACTATTACGTGTTAAGGGCTTGGGTAACCCCTTAATGCTAAGAAAAAAGTAAGTTTATTTTACTATTAGACATTATTATAATAGCGAAATATTACTACATAGTAAATAGTTTAACGGATCCTTAAGAAATGTGAATCCCGAGCATCTCTTAAGTTACTACACTCATATTTATTCCTGTTAATTTAACTCTCATAAGATATTTTAGTTCTAACTCGAGTGTTTTGTCTTTTCAACTCGCTCGGGTCAGCTTGAGCATATCAGGATTCGAAAACTTTAGCTCTGGAGGACGAGGACGAAGATTTATATTACTATTATCTACTATATTTTTCAACTACACAATTTTATTATGCTGCATTGTTATTATCCTTTGGTATGTGAACTCTGATATTTATTGTATAAAGAAAAATCAAATGTTTTGTAAAACAGTTTTATGAACTGTATATTGATTATTATATTTTATCGTTCCGTTGCAAGATTTTTTTTTTTTGTTTTATTTCTTCCTTCCAGTTTCTTATTTACCCCATAACAATCCGCCCTTCAGTATGGTTTAAGTTTGACGTGTGTTGTTTATCTTCGATTTAAAATGTGCAAAAAGGCAGGGCGTCACAAGGGTCGAGAAAAATTGATTAAAAGCTAGGTGATGCTCTTTGTTGCTTCTAGTTTCCACCTTGTTTCAATTTATCTTTGATATTGTATCTATATTTATATATGGCTTTGTTTTGTTGTTGAATGTAAGATTAACATCTTGGCTCTCTCTCTCCACTCGAATCAAAAGTCGTATCATGCTTCCTGTTATTCGTTTGTGTGTTTTGATTTGCTAACTCCAGCATAAAAGGTGAGTTTTCACTCATGATATTTATACTTATATAATTAGTGAAGTGACAACAAGTGAATGTGTAGAATTGTTATATCATTTTATACTTGCCTGTGATATTAATTATATGACGTTAAACCCTGTTATAAATGTGTCTCATCATCTATTATGTTTTCATCAGTTATACTGTGTATTTATATCCGATTCTCACACTGCAAGTTCCCTGTAGAATAAATCACTATGGGTTGAAATGATACATACTCGAACGGACTTTACAATAGGAAAAATCCTTACGGGATGAAATGATAGGCATGGGTCATTTTTATTTATTTGTATTTTTCTTAGGATTGTGGGTTTGAAATTATCAAAACCCGAAAATTTTACTGATTACGGATTTAAATGATCATTTTCGTATCACTTGATTTAGGTGTGAAATATTATCCGGACCCGTGGTTGATTTCAAAATATGATTTCATATAAATTTCATGTATTGTAAATGAAAGAAAAAAATATGAAATTTGACTTGTATTGGATTTAAAATGGTTAAGTAGTGATTTTATAAAAGGTTAAATGTATAAGTTAATAGACGGTTTGAGTTGTAGTGTGAAAGTTTGATTTAACTTAATAATGGGAATTTAAGTAAAAATGGAATTATAAGCTTAACTTGGTAATTAATATAATTGATGTATGAATGGGATAAATATAAAGTAAAAGAAAATATCAAGTTACTTGTAAAAAAAAGGTTAAGGAATTTACAGTGTATTTTGAATTTATGTAATTAGTTTAAAATGTTAAATAGATGGATAGTTAAATGGAAATTTGGAATTAACTTGACTTGGAATTGTGAGATTTTGTTTCAAATGGAAGTTTAAGTAAATTAAATAAAAGGGAAATTTAGTTTAATGTATGAAATGGTAATTTAAAATTTAAGTGATAAATAATTGTTAAAAGGCCACTTGAATTTAATAAGTGAAATTATTGATATTTGTTTGTGAAATATACTTTATAAAAATCATAAGTTCAAGGGTATTTAAATGACCATTTCTACAGTGGAAATATGAAATTATATAAGTTGAAAATGGTTTAAATTGAAGTTTATTTGTGGCTGAAATTCTATTATAAATCTGAAATTTCAATATTTGAAGTGTTTAACTGAATAATTGAACTCAAAAAAGCCTAAATTTTTGGGAATTGAATATTTGATTTGAATGAATAATGACTTCAATTTTAATGGTTTACATGAATGATTTTAATTCGGAATTATAAATCATTTTGAAATTTATAACCACGGGTACTCTGCTTTGTCTATCATGTGATTTCCTTGTGATAGTTTGATGCACACCGTTGATTTTAAGAGTGTGGCTAGAGGTGGGTGGTTACTGCAGCTTTGCGTTACCCTAATCACAATAACACTGTTATTTGCATTGTTTACTTTAATATGGATATTTCTAGGATAACGGTTATTACTACTTAATTGATTTGTTTGACTGATCCTTAAAGGATGGGCGATCCCAAGCATTCTTGAAGTTATTGTGCATTGCTATTACAATTCACTTGAGTTAGTTTGCATTGTATAAGTATGTATATCCTGACTCGAGTGTTTGTGTTTTACTTTACGCTCAGGTTAGCCCGAGAATCACAGCTTTGGATTCACCTTCTGGAGCTAGAGTTTTGCTGGAGCTTACCTGTCTATCTATTCTTCTACTTCTTCCAGTTAGTTCCTATTCGATATCTGTCTCGGTATTGTTGTTTATGTATCCTGACTTCTATTATATCTATTTTACTATGAGATTTTGTATATGTTTTGATATGTATATAGTAGCTTCATGAACTACTATGGTATTTTATTTTCGCTGCGAGTATTCTGATATTTCTATGTCTGTGATTCTGTGAATGAATTTATTTGCTACAAATTTTATAACAATTTGTTATTTTGAATTATTCAAGTATGACATGTGTGGATTATTGTCGATTTTAATGGTCCAAAATAGTGGGTCGTTACAATGTGGTATCAGAGCTCTGGTTTGGCAAACCTTAGCCTGCGGAGCAAAAACTCATTAGAGATAGCGTAGAAGTACCCCTAGAATGAGCGAAATCAATCTCAAAATCATTTCTTTGTGAGAGAACGTATTTTCGAAGTATAAAATGATTCTCAAATAAATTTAAAGGATTTTAAAGATTATATTGGTATAAAATTTTCTTATTTTGAAATCAAGATTTTCTAAACTTCATCCCTTCTGTATCCACCTTGTTAGAAATCTCTTGGTTAGGATTCTTATCGATTAGAATTCCTTGAACTTTGGAACGCTTCCACTTGTTCTGAAATCCAGTCTTTTCTTCCCTATTTTATCCTATGATTTTGGAGCATTCCATAACTTTATTTTTGAATGACCTCTATAAAGATCGGTGATTCTGCAAATTTTTGAATGATTTGTAAAGGGGTGAAACTCCTTTACAATTGGCATTGATTCGCCGGAGATTCCTGTATCCTCATTTTACGATGCTATTAATCTTTTGCTATACCTGGATGCTATCTTTGGCAATCGAATGTGGATTTGCCTTAGATTTCCACGTTGATTATATTCCTGAAGTCACGGTTGACCCGATTAAGGTCACCCATGATTTATATAGGCTTATCATCTTCTAATTGGTAATTATCTCATCTTCGTTTGAGCTTATCTTCAAATTAGAATTCTATTTGATTTGAGTTCCTCTAAATTTGAATCTCTATTTTTTGAAATCCATCCTTGAATCATCTCTTGAAAAAATTTGTTGATTGTATTTTGAAATTATGTATACATCGAAATTACTATTTTTGATAAGGATGACCGCATTTTTATATAAAAGTGAAATGTTTTCGATAAGGATTATATACCTTTTAAAAACGAGAGTCTGAACTTATGAAAGGATTTGAAAATTTGAATTTTTTAAGGAATTCGATTATATAAAAGGATTTATAACTGAAGGGTTTTGAATTTGAATTTCAAGGAATTAAACTCCGGTATTTTGAAATTTGGTTTTTAAATTTCAAAAATATAGAATTATAATGCGATTTAAAAGTATTTTCCGGATAAGAAATGTTTCAAAAGAGTTCAAATGAATTCCAATGATTTAGAAGAAATTTCAAAGAAGATCAAGAAAATATAAGTCCAGAACTCACTTGTGTCGCTGGAAAATAATTTCGGTGATCAGTGCACGCATCATCGACATTGATTTTCGAGTTTCATAGTGGGGGAGAGGCCACTCTAATAGTTTGGCTACGCTAGTGATTTTGTGAAACCATTTTGATTTCAAAATTCTGAAGGATGATTTGATTTTCGAAAGATATATGTATATATATTTGAAATGATTTGAAGTGAGCTCGGTGTTCGGTCCTCGAGTTTTGGATTTGATTTAGTATAACTCTATCTTTAGAAATTGATTTACTGATTTGTTGCTGATTTCCAACTCTTGAATTTGAAATATGATTTCTTCGACTATTTTGAAGGTTCGAACACTTCCAAATCAAGGTTTAATTTTTAAACCTAAGAAAATTCGAAGAGTATAAAATATTTGATAAAGTATATAAGTTTGGGTTTGTATGCTTAAAGTATGAAGAGTATGACTTAAGTAAATTTGAAACTTTTGTTAAATAAATAATTTGCAAAAGGAAAATTGGATTTTTCATATAGAAATAAATAGTTTAAAGGTTTTAAAGTGATAGTTATAAATTTGTAGGCAGTAATAACTGGTAAGGTTAGTACGGACCCGGTCACTTAATTGATTTTGAGAAATATTTGGTTTTGAAAATAGATTGGGATGTAAAACCCAGTATTTATATGATGATTTTGGAAATGAATTTGTTTGACTTAAACTATGTTAATATGGAAACTTGGGTTATTTTCTAAACCTGTTATTTTTGGAAATTTTGAAATTGAGGATATTTAATTTGGAAGAAATGATTCGGTGAAATCATATATGATTTTGAAACTGAATTGATATTGAAATAGATTGAAAATTTGAGAACCATATGTTACTAAATACTTGATTTGGATGTTATCGAACTTATATAAAATGGATTTGTATAAGTATGATGTTGATTTGAAAACTATTGATTTGAATGGTACTCAACTTGGAAAGAGAAATCATATATAATCGAAGTCTATATAAGTATGATTTGATATACTATTGATTTTGGAAAGTATTCGATTTGAAAATGAAATTCTATATAATGGACTTTATATAAGTATGATATTTGAAAGTGATTTGAAAAGGTACAATATGATATATATATATATATATATATATATATATATATTTGAAATAAAGATAGGGGAAGTGCCTTCTGCTTGATATCCGCTCTATGGCCACATTGTGGATTCATTCTATTATTATTCTCTCTGACTTTGGTTTTCCGGATGTGATACTCGAGTGTCCCATCATGGCGATCTCCATGGTTTTTCTTTTGAGCGCGGCTGCATAGCGCAATTCACCTGGCTGAGCTGTCCTAGGGGTACGGATTGTTTCCTGGGGGATCCAGGCGTAATGATTGTGTATCCTGTGAACTATGTTAGTCGCATTAGTAGCGAAATCCGCCTGGCTGAGAAGGCCTAGGGGTACGAATTGTTTCCCAGGGATCCAGGCGTAATCATTGTGTATCTTGTAGTCTACTAGTCATCATGGCGTAACTCGCAGTGCTGAGAAAGCTTACAGATATGGATTGTTTCCTAGGGGATCCAGGTGTAAGCATTGTGTATCTGTGAACCATCGTTAGACAAAGGTTTTGGTTTGGTTGTTTTGTTTGGATTGTACTTTCCATATCTGTTTTTAAATTTTTTTTCAAGTATTTTCACTGGGTGTTGAAACAAGTCTACTAAGTACCTGGAGAATTCTAGCTTTGTGCCTAATCAACGCATAGGCAGACCCTGCAGGAACAAGGATAAACTTGTTAAGACATCGAGTTATAAAAGTATTTTGATAAAGTATTGTATAAAGGATATTTTGATCATTTATTTTACCTTTCTAAATAACTGAAATTTATATAGCTTTAAAATAATGGTTCATCCTTGTCTTTCAACCTATTTTCCGTCCTAGATATTCGTATCCACTTATTTTCCCTTCTAGTTATTCCTATTCTCCACCTTGTTAAACTTACCTATAACAATAGTTATCAGGCATAATTTTAATATGCTTATCATCTTGTCTTAATCATATCTCATTCTTTTTTTTTCTGTGTTTTTCCGTACCTCGTTCCTTTTCGAGGGAGAAAATATTTGAGTGGGGGAGAGTGTAACAACCCTGTATTTTGTGATTATTTTAAATTTTTATTTTAATTATTTTAACTGAAATTCCTGATTTAAAAACTTTATTTTATTTGTTGGAATGGATAAATTTTGTTGTTTTAAATATAATTTTGTTTTCTATGTGAATTATAATTCCAAACATGAATAAATATAATATTTTCCAAAAAAGTGGATTTTGGTCAAAATGGTCAAACTTTGACTTATAAATTTAAAATTTTAATATTTTAATTTTATAATTTTATCTTTCATTTTGAAAATAGATTTAATTTCAAGAATACTGCTTTTCGTTTCGTTGAAATTGGATTAATATCGTGAAAGTTATGCTTTTTACAATATTGTGTGTAAATTGTTTTTTTAACAAATTTGTTTATCTTAATTTATATAAATAATATTTTTGTTTGCAAGGTCATGTTCTAATTTGTGTAACATGATATGTTTTGTATATATTTTATTTTTAAAAAATCTTTAAAGTATAGTTATAATTTTCAAATGTTGATTGTATATTGTTTTCAATTTTTAATTGTAGTTCCATTAAATAAATTATTTTCTTTATTTATTTCCTACTTTTCATAAAACTATTTATTTATTATTCATAATATCTATCTCTACCTTATTTTTCTTATTTATACATTCATTTAGTAATTATATGGATAAGTATTTAGATTCCTATTCATTTCTTGGAAAGAAATATCAAATATATATATATATATATATATATATATATATATATATATATATATATATATATATGTACACACACACACACACGTTATTGTTTTATAAGGCATACCTTTAAATGTTTATTTTAATTAGTATAAGTAATAATTTTGGTTGATATATCATGTTATAATTGTGTGTGTATATATATGTAACATTACATTTTATGTATATATTTACAACATTTTTACGTTTTGTTTCATTTAATTTGGATATATACTTTGTAAATTAAGTAACATACAAAGATGTAAATAGCAATTAATTTATACGTTTCTATAATCGTTTTCTTATTTGTTTATATAGTGTTTATATAAACGGTATATATTTATTGAATTATTTCTTTGGCATATATTTTATTAAATAATGGGAAATAAATCAAATTTAGATACGTTACCTATTTTTAATTAAAGGCATGCGTTACGTTTTGATTTATTACCTTTTTATCTTTCCATAACTTAATTTTCTACCATAACTTCTCCTTGATAGCCGTGAATCTTTCTTTATAAAGTTCACGTGAAAACAACTCTTCTTATCTCACTTTTCACTCAAGGTTTCAGAACTGAAAGGAAGAAGGTAACGGCTTCTTAATACTTTTCTACTCTTTTCCACTTCTTTTTATTAATTTTCCATTGAAAATTGCCTTACCTCTTCATGCTTATGCTCGGCCATAGCCCCTCCACCATCTCCACGACTAGCACCACCACCACCCAAGGCCACATCACCCTCCTCTCCACTTGTCTTGCCCAAGCCGTGACCATCCCATGATGCAAACTCCACAAAATATTGAAGACCTCTCCGAAATTGCCTAGCCTAGCCTAGTTTTCACCATCACCTTCATTTCTTTGCCACGACCACCACCTCTAGCCACCACCACCAACAAGTAGACACCCCTATCCATCACATTACACACTATCTAGGCCTATAACATCCCCTAACCGAGCCCATAGGACCATAGGCCGTGACCATGGTTGCACCAAAATTCCATTCAAGCTTAGCCTCTTTGCATTCTTCCTTTTTTAACTCCAAACCCTTTACATTTTTGACCTAGCCGTGCCTATATGTTCCAAATCAGATCCATTTCCCACTTGAAAACAAGCCAATGCCGAGCCTAAGGCATGTATGGCCGAGCACATGATGCGTTAGGGTCAAGAAAAATTGATTAAAAGCTAGGTGATGCTTTTTGTATCTATATTTATATATGGCTTTGTTTTGTTGTTGAATGCAAGATTAACATCTTATCTCTCTCTCCACTTGAATCAAAAGTCGTATCGGGCTTTCTGGTATTCATTTGTGTGTTTTGATTTGCTAACTCCAGCATAAAAGGTGAGTTTTCACTCATGACATTTATACTTATATAATTAGTGAAGTGACAACAAGTGAATGTGTAGAATTATTATATCACATTATACCTACCTGTGATGTTAATTATATGATGTTAAACCCTGTTATAAACGTGTCTTATGATCTGTTATGTTTTAGTCTGTTATACTATGTATTTATATCCGATTCTCACGCTGCAAGTTCCTTGTAGAATAAAATCACTATGGGTTGAAATGATAGATACCCGAATGGACTTTAGAATAGGAAAAATCATTACGGGCTGAAATGATAGGCCTAGGTGAATTTTATTTATTTGTATTTTTCTTAGGATTGCGGGTTTGAATTTATCAAAACCCAAAATTTTTACTGATTACGGATTTAAATGATAATTTTCGTATCACTTGATTTAGGCGTGAAATATTATCCGGACCCGTGGTTGATTTCAAAATATGATTTCTTATAAATTTCATGTATTGTAATTAAAGAAAAAAAATGAAATTTGACTTATATTGGATTTAAAATGGTTAAGCAGTGATTTTCTAAAAGGTTAAATGGTAAAAGTTAATATATGGTTTGAGTTGTTGTGTGAAAGTTTGATTTAACTTAATAATGGGAATTTAAGTAAAAAAGGAATTATAAGCTTAACTTGGTAATTAATATAATTGATGTATGAATTGGATAAATATAAAGTAAAATAAAATATCAAGTTATTTGTAAAAAAAAGTTAAGCAACTTACAGTGTATTTTGAATTTATGTAATTAGTTTAAAATGTTAAATAAATGGATAGTTAAATGGAAATTAAGAACGTAACTTGACTTGGAATTGTGTGATTTTCTTTTAAAATGGAATTTTAAGTAAATTAAATAAAAGCGAAATTTACTTTAATGTATGAAATGGTAATTTGAAATTTAAGTGATAAATAATTGTTAAAAGGTCACTTAAATTTAATAAGTGAAATTATTGATGTTTATTTGTGAAATATACTTTATAAAAATAATAAGTTCAAGGGTATTTAAATAACCATTTTTATAGTGGAAATATGAAATTTTATAAGTTAAAAATGTTATAGATTGAAGTTTATTTGTGGCTGAAATTCTACTGTAAATCTGAAATTTCAATATTTGAAGTGTTTAACTGAATAATTGAACTCAGAAAAGGCTAAATTTTTAGGAATTGAATATTTGGTTTGAAGGAATAATGACTTCAATTTTAATGGTTTAAATGAATGATTTTAGTTCGGAATTATAAATCATTTTGAAATTTATGACCATGGGTACTCTACTTTGTCTATCATGTGATTTCCTTGTGATTGTTTGATGCACACCTTTGATTTTAAGAGTGTGGCTAGAGGTGAGCGGTTACTGCAGCTCTATGTTACCCTAGTCATAATAACACTGTTATTTGCATTGTTTACTTCAAGGTGGATATTTCTAGGATAGTGGTTATTACTACTTAATTGATTTGTTTGACTGATCCTTAAAGGATGGGCGATCCCAAGCATCCTTTAAGTTATTGTGCATTGCTATTACAGTTCACTTGAGTTGGTTTGCATTGTATAAGTATGTATATCCTGACTCGAGTGTTTGTTTTTCACTTTATGCTCGGGTCAGCCCGAGAATCACAGCTTTGGATTTACCTTCTGGAGCTAGAGATTTGCTGGAGCTTACCTGTCTATCTATTCGTCCACTTCTTCCCGTTAGTTCCTATTTGGTATCTGTCTCGGTATTGTTGTTTATGTATCCTGACTTCTATTGTATCTATTTTACTATGAGATTTTGTATATGTTTTGAGAGTATGTATATAGTAGCTTCATGAACTACTATGGTATTTTATTTTCGCTGTGAGTATTCTGATATTTCTATGTCTGTGATTTTGTGAATGATTTTATCTGCTACAAATTTTATTACAATCTATTATTTTGAATCATTCAAGTCTGACATGTGAGGATGAGTGTCGATTTGAATGGTCCAAGTTACATGCTTATTTCGAAAACATAGAAGCATGTTCGATTTTATGTTTTGACAAGGGAGAATTGTAAAGAAGGGTGTGAAAAGATATTTTTTTGTCTTATTGCATATAAAATGGAAAGATTAATGACAGATTAAGACGTAAACGCTGAATGGAAAATGTTAATTATTAGCTCAATAAAGGAGAGTACAATATTTTGGGTAGGAAATAAATGAGAAAAGAGGAGATGGAATGGGATATATTTAATTTTTGAAAAGTAAGAACTTAAAAAAGAAAAGGATTATTTAAGGTAAAGTGAGAATGTGAGAAGATAATAGTTTATGTTTTTAATATGGCATGGAATGAATTGATTAGTAACTAACTAAAATGTAAATATTGAGGAAAAATGTAAAATATTAGCTTAGAGTATTTTGGTTGAAATCAATTGTGAAGTGAGGAGATGTAAAGGCATAAATTTTATATATGATAAATAAATGGAATAGATTAAAAAAAAGTGAATAAATAAACGACATGTTTTATTGATTAGATTTATAGAATTTAATTAGTTATGTGAATAATAAACTTGGAGCACCTAAAACAAAATAATATGCAAAGCTTAATATGAATTAAGTATAAGAGTTTATAATATTGATATTAAAGGGACGGTAATAGAAAGTGTATCATGGATTCTATGTTATGATTCAGTTAATTTAATGCACCATAATAGCTTCCAAAAAACAGTTTACAATAAAAGTCAATTTCTTCATCTAACAATTATAGAAATGACAATTTATTATGCGTTGATAAATTGTAAAATAAGTATCTATTAAATTTCACAATCAAAGGACAATTTCTCTATACAGCTTAGATTAAGGAGGGTTAAGTATTTAGGTCGAAAATAAACGAGAAAAGAGGGGATATAAATGTACATATTCAACAGTTTTATGATAGAATAAACAAAATAGATTAGGAAAAGAGGAATAATTAAATGACATTCATTATTCAGTACATTAAATTACAGTATCTAATGAATTATGTAAACAAGTAATGGCTGCCAAGTCCCTAGAATTGGAAGATGATGGAAGATAAGTCCCTACCAAAAAAAGTTATGAAAATTTGGTACCTATTTTTACTTTTTGACTAATTTATGCTACTTTTGCCCCTGATTTCAATGCTAGGCCGATTTTCTAGAAGGGGGAAATTTGGTAAAATAACAAAACAGGGACTTAATTTACATAGATTTATGAGTAGGGACTTTTTATGCACGAGCTTTGTGAATAGGGACCTTCGGTCCAAAACCCTTAATGTGAATAATAGACCGGAGCACCTAAACGAAAAAAATTTAACCAAAGATTAATATGAATTAATTATAAGAGTTGATGATACTTATATAAATGAAACATCTATAGAAAGATAAATGTTACAGCTCCATTTTGATACATCAACGTAGCTTCCGAATACTATAATAGTTAAATTCTTAAGGCAATATTTATAAAAAGAACTATTTGTTATATACTCAAAAATCATAAAATAAGTAATTATTAAATTTTTCAACCAAAAGTAATGTTTGATCAATTTAAGTACTTTCCATCCCCGTGAAAAATGCATAGTAAACATAGAAGCTCATAGTTATTTTACTAATTATAGATATTAAATTTTACAAAAGGAATATCAATAATGAACACAATATGGAAAATAAGACTTCAAACTGCTAAGTGTAAGGTAAACCTAAATAAATTATTTTATGTCTATCTAAATTTGTTATTATCCATCCTCTAAGCTATAAGGAGTTTATTCACACCCATTTGGAAATTTTATTGATATAATAAGAAAATTAGATAATAAAAGATAATTTTAGAAAATTTATGTGATAAAACGATTTGATCGAAAAGAAAATTTCAAATTTGGTTTGATTTACACTTAACGAAAAATAGAACCATGGTATGAAAATTGATTCCTCGCGCTTTTATTTTAATAAACCATAAGCCATGTTAGATTTTAAGTTCTGATATGTAGAATTGAATGTAGAAAAAATAATCTAAGATCGAGCGAGAATATGAAGGTATAATAGTTTATGTTTTTAACTTGCCGTAGAATGAATAGGTTGAAGATTAATTAAGATTCAGAAAATGTTAAAATATTGACACAAATTAAGGAGAGTTCAGTATTCTTATTGAAATTAGACGGGAAGAGAGCAGATGAAAAGTTATACATTTAACATTAGGGTGTAACATCCCACTATTTCATGCCATTCACATCCACACATGTCGGACTTGAATTGCTCAAAATACCAAGTTGTTAATTTATATTTGAAAAAAATTGGCATGTACAGTAAATAAAATAATCACAGAATCATAGACACAGAGTAATACAGCGATAAGCAGTGGAAATAGATGCATAGTTGTTCACGAATCTACTATATATATAAAAGAGTGCGAAATAAAATACAGAGAAAGTCTCGAATACATAAAAGTATCAATACATAGCCAAATAACAAAATCTGAATATATCACTGCGATCAACTGAATAACTGAAAGCGAATAGATATAGATGGATCTCCAAATGAAGCTCCAACTCCAAAGGTGAGTCTCAAATGCTGTGACACTCAGTCCAACCCGAGCATAAATCAAAACACAAAACACTCGAGTCTGGATTAACACTCTTATATCAATAAATCTAACTCAAGTGAAATATCAACTGAAATACCAGTAACTCAAAGGATGTTTGGGATACCCATCCTCTAAGCATCCATGGAATTATCTACTATGTCGTATGATACACTATTATAATATGTCTATAGTAAAGTAAAAGTATTAAATAGTGTTAAGTCGTTATCCATAACCCCCTTAACACATTTCTATATATTCCTATAGTCTATACAGTATCGTAGTCTCCTCTATACTGGAGGTCATCAGAGGGCACTCCATAGGTATGTTACAAAAAAAACTCGTAGTAGGCTCGATATGGTAGGTGACACGGCACAACTAGGCAATGCCAGGGTAGATATACCAATTACACTTCCGGAGTGTTGGTAATGCATAGCCGCAGCTACCACCCAACTCAATCCACACTCCTAAAAATCCAAGGGTGCAACCAATCAATCACAAAGTAACATAATGGTATCGAAGAAGTGTGTCCGATCGGAGGAGCTACCTCACTTGACCCATCAACTGCACTTGTTTTAGGCACCTTAAGCTAACTCATGGGAGTCAGGTCCACGTATATACCTTATATAGGATCGTTGCCAACCATCCTACTTCGTTCTGGAATCTCCACCATGTACACAGTTGTTAAAGTGGTTTTCGAAATTGGCAGAGAGTATGATAATCTGATTCCGGTCTCTTTAACAACCAACCGTTATTATAACACCATGGTCATTGCAAAATATCATACTTCAAAACCAAAATATCATATTCATTTCAAAACCATATCAATTCAAGATCATTACTCACTTTAAAATAATATGCATTTCCAAAATCATAACACTTTTAAAAGTGTAACTGTGATGACCCAGAATTTTGGACATTTGAAATCGAAATATTTAATTAATTTTAAATGTTTGAATGATAGTTTGACTTGAATTTCAAATATCAGAATGAATTTGGCAATTTAATTATTGAATCTAATTATAGAAATTTGGGTAAAATTGTAAATCTTCAATTTTGAGTCTGTTAAAAATAATTTAATGTCTTAGAAAATTAATATTGACAATACTGAGGTTAATAGAAGCTTCAGAATTTAATTTGAAACTGTTTTATTCAGTTTTGGAATTTTATCGTTTAAATCGATATTTAAAAATAGCTTTCTGAGGCACAGTCTCGGAATTTGACGACACAAGTTCCATTGGATCCGTAATATTGTATTATTATCGGATTTCAATTTTCGTAGTGTTTTGAGTGACCGTTTGACCATACGATAAGCAAATGCGCTGAAATTTAAACTAAAAGTTCAATGTTTAACTGATTCGAAAAGCTATCTTCCCCATACGATCGAATTTGGACTCGAAACCTTTTCCATCACGTTTGGAATATGGGTTTAACATTATAAACGCCTAGCGGCACGTTTCGATCGGAGTTCGAAATTGTAAGTTGCATATTCGTGACAATTTGAAATTAAATTTGAATAATTTAGATTAAATATAAATAATAATTTTGCAAGCCCTTATTTTGTTTCTCAACACGTACATGCCTTTGCGACCACGTGTTTACTTTCCTCTTCAAAACAAACGTGCGTGTCCTTTGATTTTTGGGGCCAAGCATATTAAAAAAAACCATGCATCTTTTTTTCGAACAAGAATTCAATGAAAATTAAATGGTCGGTTCCCTCTTTCTTTCATTAAATGAATTATTCGTTCGATCTGAAAATCGCGAGAATTAGGGGAAGTTCGAGCTCGTGGCGGCGTGTTAATTGTGCAGTCGCAATTTGAAGTGGGGTATCACGCGTTCGGAAATCGCGTTCGAATCGAGTCAGACTTGGATCGAAGCGTGGGGGGAGTCACGAGGTGAGCAGCGGCGTGTGTGGCCGCGTCACGGCAATGTCGCGATAGTCGACGTTGAGACCCACAAGTGGTTGACCAAGGACATCGAGGCATACTCCGAGTTTGAGAAGCATGGTGGCGAGCATGAGTTGTGGAAGGCATGTAGTTGCTAGGCCAAATAGGATGCAACAACCTGTAGGGCTTGGTGGCGTGCGATCGATTTTTGAGGTCACGAGTTGAACGATTGGGTATGGAAGGTGTAGCAGTGTCTGTATGGCATCAAATTCATCTCGACAGTGAAGGTATTCTCAAATTTATTTAATTATATGTATATATAAGAGGAAGCGGTGAATTCATAGGTAGGATTTTAAAATTTACAATAAGATTCAAAAGAAGAAAACTTATTTTATAGACACTCATACCTATTTTAAGAATTAATACATTTATATAAACAGGAGAACTAACTTTTAATAAATAAAATTATTATACACATAAATATAAATATACACACACCTATTTTTATATACAGAAAACAGAAAGAAATAGATATAGTAAGGTATGAATTTATTCTGTTTTAATTTAATAAGTATGCCTATGCGCATACATAATTTAATTCAAACGAATAAGAGTTTAATTTTACAGTTAAATATAAACATATTTTAAACCCACTAATTTATTTTTAAAATAATGAGCTATAGTGATTAACTCGTTTAATTTACCCATTTAATTTTTTGTCATTAACGAAAATTTGTTTAAAGAATAAAAATCATTAGTTTAAATTAAAATTTATTAATTTGTAATTAGTTGTTCGATCAATAAAAATATTAATAAATTGTATAAATTGTTTATACAAGGTCTAACACAGTGAAGAAAACAAGCTGGGTTGAAAATGGATTGCAAAATAAAAGCTAAGGTGAGATCTTCTCACTCAAAAAATTTAATTGAAATTTCCAGTTATTGATTGGTTGTGGAATTGTGATAGTTAAATTAGAATTGATTGATTGTGTGTTTGGATAATTTATCTATTATTAGTTATATTAGTATAGACCCTATTGCGCCGCATAATAGAGGATAATATTTTATAAATCCTATATACCGCGATATTCCACCTTGAAGTGAAATGGGTATTTAATTGTTGTGTTAACGTCTGTGGATGTAGGGAAACAGGTTGGAGGGATCCAACTGGATTCCTCAAATATTTGATTTGTTTCGTATGTTGTGTTATGATTAATTATAATCTGTGTATGATTATTTGTGACTGAAAATGTTGAAGGCTATAATTTAGCCAAATATATTTTTGGTATCGTAGGATACCAGAAATAAATAAAAATTTGATTTTTGAAATTTGGGTAGAAAATTTATAATAAATTCACTCAAAGGAATCGGGTGAATTTTAAAAGAAGGAAATTTAAATAGATAAAGTTTTATCTTTGAAAACTTATTAAATAAATTCCAAAAATATTGGAAAATATTTTAATAAAGGAATTTCGAGTAATATTGTTAATGGTTGAAGAAATTATTTAAGATACGTAATTTACATATTTGAAAGAGATAAAGAAATTTATTTCAAAAGGACATAAATTTAGAAATTTAATTTGGAATTTAATTTGGAGTTAAAATAAACCATAGGAATTGATTTGGAAATTTGGTTTGGTGTGTTGGAAATAATTTTCGGAAATTGATTTGATTTGATATTGGAAAATTAATTGGGAAAATCAAATTGGAAGTTGATTTTGTATTTGAAATAAAATGGAAATCAATTTGGAATTCGATTGGGTGTGAAGATGATATTTGGGAATCGATTTAAAATTCATATATCAGTTGATATTTGAAATGAAAATTCACAATGGGAATTTGTAAAAGAAAGAGAAATCGTTCAAAAATAAATATTGGTTTATTTTTAAAATGTGGAAAGAAATTTACAAATTGGAATGTAAATTTAAAATAAATCGAGAAGATTTATTAATTTATTTTGAATGGACCAATATTTATTGGGAAAAGGATTCTTCCCTGGAAAGCCGAGTATATTTTTAAAATGGCTTTTGAATAAAATTTAAAAGTTCCCGACTTGTTTTTTTAAAAATAATACTGTTAAAGAAATTAGTCGAAAATTGTTTTAAAACCTTTAAAGTAAAATTTATTTAATTAATTTTATAAGGGATTGTTTTAAAGATTTAAATTGATATTTGATTTAGGAAATAGTTACTTAAATATTCATACTCTATTTACAAATTTTTATTTTAAATTTAGTTTTGGACTTGAATATTTATATGAGATATTGGTATAATATTTTCATAATTAATATTTAAGCAAGTGTATTAAAAATAGTTTTATTTTAAATGTTTCCAAGTATATTTTGAATAAGTATATTATTTTAAAATATTTGAAATCGGCAGATTTTCAGTGGAAAGGAATAAATATTGGAAATGTTTTCCGCATAAGGAAAATATTGATTTGAAAATTTATTTTCAAAGGATTGAAGTGTGAAATTTTATTTTGCGAAGATATATTAAAAATGATAATAATTTGGGGAAAATTATTTGAAATTCGGTGACTGTTGTGAATGATGATTGATAGTTAAAATAACCGACTAGCAATATTGGCCTTAATCGGCATTTGAATTTCGATGCGACCGGGAGTCGAATTCCAAATGGATATTCGAAACCCACATCAAACCTTTGTGATTGTGATGGATCTTTTGTTTAAAAGATCAAAGTGAAATTGTTGTGATTTATTTGAATCTGAATGAACACTTATTTTTAAAATAAGCGCTCGTTATTCGGATTAGCCGGGAGAGGACCTTGTGTCATAAAACCCATTCCGAATAATGATACGACGAAATGGGATTGCATTTGAAGACGGTGTTGAAGACCGGGTATTTTCGAAAGCGAAAGGATACCTGTCGAATGTCTTTGCACCAGGTTGCTCCGGTATAGAGATTTTATCACCCTTTGTGATGGGGATTGCGGACATGATTAGTAAATACTGGATTGCAAGGACTTCTTTTAAAGTGCCTTCAGTTCCGTTCGATCCCGGAACGGACTTGTATGGATGTGTGTCTGACGTTACACTTTGAGATGTAAAGCTGGTTTCTATCAAATACATTTCTGTTGGTGGCGGAGAATTTATTCTCTTAGCTTAACACCCTTCTCTGAGACGTACGAGCTCAGAGGTTATGTAGTTGATGGTTACTAGTGATACATTCCCAATTTGGTAATGTGGCATACGAAGTGCTGCTGATTTTTTGTTGATCGAAGCACGGCTTTTGTGAAAAGCGTAGCTTTGTAGACGAGACTTCGTCGGACCTCACACCCCGGAATGGTCAAAACAGGAAGAATACGGCGAGGTTTTAGGGGGTAGAGCCCCTTAGGGTATGTACATTTCCTTCTGGATAGAAGTGGTATCATGGTATGGAGCCCAGATACTTAACTTATGTGAATGTCCCAAATATATATATTACTTTGTGATTGTTGTTATTGAGGATCCTCGGATAAAGGTTGTTTACAACAGGAGGATGGTATACTCGTGTAGTAGTTACCTATTTTTGCAGAGGTAACTCGGCCTTCTGTTGGCAGAGATCCGGTTAGGTTCTGGGGGAGTCTATCCAGAGGCGTACCCATGTGGCAATGGGAAGTTCCTTTGCCTGGCCATTTGTTGGAAATCCAAAGAAACAATACGAGCCCTTTTACGATTGCAATTGTATAACCTACCTCCTCAGGAGGTAGCTATAGTAGGCATAATATAATGGTACCTATGTTGGCTAAGATTAATATTATACTTTCGAAATGTTTTCCACTATGCACTAATAATAATAATATCAAATGATTTTGCGTATCAAGCATATTTGACTATCATAAGGAGAAATCTCCTCCAATTCTGCGTTTGCGTTGTGTGTGCGGCTGGAGGCCTTATGGTAGTTTCATTTTCCAAAAAGCATTGCGGATTTATTTTAAAAATCTTTTGTTTTCCTTTTAGTAGAGAATAACTTTTTCTAAGATCTCACACCAGTCCCATGACTGACCTGGAGTTTATTGTTCCCTTTCTAAACTCCGGGTGCCCATAATTTTCCACACGGGCAGCCTAGAGTTAGGTTATCAGGTCATTCTGGAATTCAGGAGTTGCTGTGGAGATCAGGAGTTGAAGTTGGATGGCGAGGCGTATTACTAGTATATGTTATATTTTCTTCTGTTGTTTGATGTTGTACACTCTGATAAAATGTGATGTAATGTAGTGACTGATATAGTGATTCTGTTTAAAGATATTTATTTATCTATTATATTTGTTCCGCTGCGAAATGTGAGATTCTTTTATTGTTTTCTGTTTTTCTTCTACCTCTTTACTCTTAAACCCTAACGGTTCGGTTTTCCGGCATTCGATTGCGCGGCATTTGATACAGTGGACGTATGAATGTCGACTTTCGAACTTCGAGAACTCGAGTCGTTACAATGTGGTATCAGAGCAATTGGTTAAGCGACAACCTTGGCTCTGTTGGGTGTTACTCATTAGAGATAAGGTCAGTAGTACTCTAGAATGAGTTTGAGTGTAATAATAGATATAAGCGCGTATTTGTTAGTGAATATAAATTGTTTTATATTGTGTTGACTTATCGGTTGATTGTTTATAGATTCTGGTCGGTGCAGTCTGGCCAACTGTTTCGATAGGGGTTTCTAAACTCTTAAACAAGATAAACCAACACGGTATTGTTTTAAAATAGGGTAAATGAAATAATTTTACCCAAAACAATTTTCGTATATAAAAGAAATAAATTTTCTGTGAATTATTATAATTTATGGTTGCTTGGTTGTTAGGAAGCGATAATATTAGATTATTATCATCGTTGTATGAGAAATTGAAATCAAAACCAAAAGCTAAGAAAATAAAAATACAAATGAGATTTGTAAATGTAAATTTTAAATGTAATTTATAATTTGTAATAAAATTCACTAATGGAATGAAATTGGTAATGTGAATGTATAAATGGGTTTTATAAATTGAAATGAGATTTGACTTGGATCAAGTTGAATAAAAAATCCAAACTTGGGGAAAAAGAAAATAAAATGGATTGAATTCAGGTAAAGTAATATGATAATTAATTAATTCATGAAATAGAAAAGTTGAATTAATTAAATTAAAACTTGAATTGTGAGTTAAATAAAAATGGTTTGAATTTGCAGAAAATTCAAGTAAGTAGAAAATAAATTGAAAATTTCCTTGTTATTGATAAAATAAATTCGAGATGGATTGAGAATGGAAATTTGAAATTAAAAATGGATAAGTGGATAAAACTAATCTAATTAAATTAGTAGATGAAATGAATTTGATAAATGAAAATAAAATCAAGGATTTAAATTGGGAAGTGTTACAAGGAAAAATAAATTTGAATTTTGAATTGAAATAACTTAAGTAAATATTGGATCAAATGGAGCTAAATGTTAATAAAGGAATTAAAATTAGTTTGTGAAACTAATTAAAAGAAGGACAACATTAATATGGTTGAGAATAAATTGAATTCAATATTTATAAATGAAAGGTAAAATGAATTCATATGAAATTTGGAATCCAGTTTAAATATAAGAAGTATATAGAATAATTATCTTGAATTTAAGAAATAAATGGTAAAATTCTTTAAGTAAAATTTAGAGTTGTGAAATATTCTAAATTAATAAATGGAGGATAAACTGGAAATTGTGAAATGGTTTTAATTAAAATGAATGTGAATATGGAATGCAAAATGAATTGAATAGAATCAATTGGAAATGAAATAAAGAATAAGAGTAAATTGAGTTTGTATCAATTTAAATTAGTTATAAACTAGATTGGATATTCTATTAAGTGAATATCATTGAAATTTGCATAGAAATGGTTGTTGTTTGACGCAAACGAGTATGTATAAAATACTAAGACTTAATAAAAGCAAATCAAATTGATTTTTAAATCAATTGAAATGGATATGAGTTCATTTCGCTTAAAAATAAATTGAATGAAAGAAAGTGAGTTGCAAATCACTTGAATTGAATAGAAATGATATGTGAATTGATTATAAGCAATTAAATTTGTATCGGAACCATATAAATTGCTTATGGGAACTATTTTGAATATATTGTTTGTGAAAACTATGTGTTTACTATTGGAAATAAGTGAAATGTGAATAAATTTCTTATATATGTCACTTATGTGTTTAAATTTAGTAAATACAGGTACAGGAGGGTCGTTCGGTTGGATTTGGTCGTCCTAAAATGCTAATAATAAACGGCTTTGTTTAAAAATGCTAAATAAGGTACGTCTATGTAATAAAAATAGGAAATATGAACTGTTTTTTGTTTTTTCCGACCGGGTGGGTCGATGTATATATATTTATAACTTTTGTCAAATTGCAAAAGCTCCTCCGTACAAAGGAGACTCTGCCAAAAAATTTGGAAATTTTTGGGAGTTAGAAAATTTTTGAAAAAATTATTAGCGACAAACGATTTCAAATTGGAAATTGAAGTAAATTAGTGAATGAAACTGAATTAAAATAATAATATGAATCAGTTATAATTGAAAGATAAAATTCAATATTCATAGTAGAAGATAAATTGAATTCAAATAGAATTGAAATTGTGAATTAAATTCAAATAAAATTGAAAATGCAAGATTGAATGAAAATGGATATGTAACTTCAATAGTGAAGTAAAAATGGTACAAGAAGCATATATATTGAAAATTTTATAATGAAAGGTGCAAAATGATATTTGAACATCGTAATTGGATATTATGGATATCAGGATATATAGGTGTATTAAAGGAAATGGAACTGGGATTTTGATTTTAAAGATAAAATTGAATTGCTCGACAAAAAGTTACGTATTTAAATTTCTATATGAAATTTGGTGATTTTCTTGTCCAACCACTTGGCTTTTTGTTTTCTTTTGGGACTTGAGGGCCTGTGGTGCCATTTTGTAGCCGTACCGAGCTAGCCGCGCAAAGGAGACGCTAGCAAAAAATTTCGAAATTTTAGGGTGTTAAAAAATTTTTGACAAAATTTTGAAAGTTTGAAATTTGAATTCAAATCTAAATTTGAATCGATTAAGTAAACAAGACTGTTTGGAACTTATAATTGAACTTGGAAAGTTAGTTGAAATGAATCTTTAATAAAAAGATCTGGGTTGATAAATTGATAAAATAGTTTGGGTTGGAAAATAATAATGGGTTAAGGATCATTCTTCTTAACTAGAAATTTCGGGACGAAATTCTTTTAAGGGGGAAGGATGTGACGACCCAGAATTTTGGACATTTGAAATCGAAATATTTAATTAATTTTAAATGCTTGAATGATAGTTTAACTTGAATTTAAAATATCAGAATGAATTTGGCAATTTAATTATTGAATCTAATTATAGAAATTTGGGTAAAATTGTAAATCTTCAATTTTGAGTCTGTTAAAAATAATTTAATGGCTTAGAAAATTTATATTGATAATACTGAGGTTAATAGAAGCTTTAGAATTTAATTTGAAACTGTTTTATTCAGTTTTGGAATTTTACCGTTTAAATCGATATTTAAAAATAGCTTTCCGAGGCACAGTCTCGGAATTTGACGAAACCAGTTCCATTGGATCCGTAATATTGTATTATTATCGGATTTCAATTTTCGTAGTGTTTGGAGTGATCGTTTGACCATACAATAAGCAAACGCGATGAAATTTTAATTAAAAGTTCAATGTTTAACTGGTTCGAAAAGCTATCTTCCCCATACGATCGAATTTGGACTCGGAACCTTTTCCATCGCGTTCGGAATATGGGTTTAACATTATAAACGCCCAGTGGCACGTTTCGATCGGAGTTCGAAATTGTAAGTTGCATTTTCGTGACAATTTGAAATTAAATTTGAATAATTTAGATTAAATATAAATAATAATTGTGCAAGCCCTTATTTTATTTCTTAACACGTATATGCCTTTGCAAACACGTGTTTACTTTCCTCTTCAAAACAAACGTGCCTGTCCTTTGTTTTTTGGGGCCAAGCGTATTAAAATAAAAGAAAAGTAAACAACCCTACATCTTGTTTTCGAACAAGAATTCAGAGAAAATTAAATGGCCGATTCCCTCTTTCCTTTAGTAAATCGCAACCTCCCTTCCTCTCTTCAATTTTTCAATATTGAAATCACATAAATAAATAAATACACGATGAACGAATTATTCGTTCGATCTGAAAATCACGAGAATTGGAGGAAATTCGAGCTCGTGGCGACGTGGTAATTGTGCAGTCATGATTTGAAGTGGGGTATCATGCGATCGGAAATCGCGTTCGAATCGAGTTAGGCTTCGATTGAAGCGTGGAGGGAGTCACGAGGTGAGCGGCGGTGTGTGTGGCCGCATCACGGCAATGTCGCGATAGTCGACGTTGAGACCCACAAGTGGTTAACCAAGGACATCGAGGCATACTCCGAGTTCGAGAAGCATGGTGGCGAGCACGAGTTGTGGAAGGCGTGTAGTTGCTAGGCCAAATAGGATGAAGCAGCCTTATAGGGCTTGGTGGCGTGTGATCGATTTTTGAGGTCACGAGTTGAACGATTGGGTGTGGAAGGTGTAGTAGTGTCTGTATGGCATCAAGTTCGTCTCGACGGTGAAGGTATTCTCAAATTTATTTAATTATATGTATATATAAGAGGAAGTGGTGAATTCATAGGTAGGATTTTAAAATTTACAGTAAGATTCAGAAGAAGAAAACTTATTTTTATAGACACTCATACCTATTTTAAGAATTAATATATTTATATAAACAGGAGAACTAACTTTTAATAAAAAAATTATTATACACATAAATATAAATATACACACACCTATTTTTATATACACAAAACAGAAAGAAATAGATATAGTAAGGTATGAATTTATTCTGTTTTAATTTAATAAGTATATCTATGCACATACATAATTTAATTCAAACGAATAAGAGTTTAGTTTTAAACTTAAATATATACATATTTTAAACCCACTAATTTATTTTTAAAATAATGAGCTATAGTGATTAACTCGTTTTATTTACCCATTTGATCATTTTTGTCACTAAAAATATTTTTATTAACGAAAATTTGTTTAAAGAATAAAAATCATTAGTTTAAATTAAAATTTATTAATTTGTAATTAGTTGTTCGATCAATAAAAATATTAATAAATTGTATAAATTGTTTATACAAGGTCTAAGACAGTGAAGAAAACAAGCTGGGTTAAAAATGGATATCAAAATAAAAGCTAAGGTGAGATCTTCTCACTCAAAAATTTTAATTGAAATTTCCAGTTATTGATTGGTTGTGGAATTGTGATAATTAAATTAAAATTGATTGATTGTGTGTTTGGATAATTTATTTATTATTAGTTATATTAGTTTAGACCCTATTGCGTCGCATAATAGCGGATAATATTTCATAAATCCTATATACCACGATATTCCACCTTAAAGTGGAATGGGTATTTAATTGTTGTGCTAACGTCTGTGGATGCAGGGAAACAAGTTAGAGGGATCCAACTGGATTCTTCAAATATTTGATTTGTTTCGTATGTTGTGTTATGATTAATTATAATCTGTGTATGATTATTTGTGACTGAAAACGTTGAAGGCTATAATTTAGCCAAATATATTTTTGGTATCGTAGGATACCAAAAATAAATGAAAAATTTATTCTTGAAATTTTGGTAGAAAATTAATAATAAATTCACTCAAAGGAATCGGTTGAATTTTAAAAGAAGGAAATTTAAATAGATAAATTTTTATCTTTGAAAACTTATTAAATAAATTCCAAAAATATGGGAAAATATTTTAATAAAGGAATTTCGAGTAATATTGTTAATGGTTGAAGAAATTATTTAAGATACGTATTTTAAATATTTGAAAGAGATAAAGAATTTTATTTCAAAAGGAATTAAATTCAGAAATTTAATTTGGAATTTAATTTGGAGTTAAAATAAACCATAGGAATTGATTTGGAAATTTGGTTTGGTGTGTTGGAAATAATTTTCGGAAATTGATTTGATTTGATATTGGAAAATTAATTTGGGAAAATCAAATTGGAAGTAGATTTTGTATTTGAAACAAACTGGAAATCAATTTGGAATTCGATTGGGTGTGAAGATGATATTTGGGAATCGATTTAAAATTCATATATCAGTTGATATTTGTAATGAAAATTCACAATGGGAATTTGTAAAAGAAAGAGAAATTGTTCAAAAATAAATATTGGTTTATTTTTAAAGTGTGGAAAGAAATTTACAAATTGGAATGTAAATTTAAAATAAATCGAGAAGATTTATTAATTTATTTTGAAAGGACCAATTTATATTGGGAAAAGAATTCTTCCCTGGAAAGCCGAGTATATTTTTAAAATGGCTTTTGAATAAAATTTAAAAGTTCCAGACTTGGTTTATTAAAAATAATACTGTTGAAGAAATTAGTCGAAAATTGTTTTAAAATCTTTAAAGTAAAATTTATTTAATTAATTTTATAAGGGATTGTTTTAAAGATTTAAATTGATATTTGATTTAGGAAATAGTTGCTTAAATATTCATACTCTATTTACAAATTTTTATTTTAAATTAGTTTTGGACTTGAATTTTTATATGAGATATTGGTATAATATTTTCATAATTAGTATTTAAGCAAGTGTATTAAAAATAGTTTTATTTTAAATGTTTCCAAGTATATTTTGAATAAATATATTATTTTAAAATATTTGAAATCGACAGATTTTCAGTGGAAAGGAATAAATATTGGAAATGTTTTCCGCATAAGGAAAAAATTTATTTGAAAATTTATTTTCAAATGATTGAAGTGTGAAATTTTATTTTGCGAAGATATATTGAAAATGAAAACAATTGGGGGAAAATTATTTGAAATCCAGTGACTGTTCTGAATGATGATTGATAGTTAAAATAACCGACTAGCAATATTGGCCTTAATCGGCATTTGAATTTCGATGTGACCATAAGTCGAATTCCAAATGGATATTTGAAACCCACATCGAACCTTTGTGGTTGTGATGGATCTTTTGTTTAAAAGATCAAAGTGAAATTGTTGTGATTTATTTGAATCTGAATGAACACTTATTTTTAAAATAAGCGCTCGTTATTCGGATTAGCCGGGAGAGGACCTTGTGTCATAAATCCCATTCCAAATAACGATACGACGAAATGGGATTGCATTTGAAGACAGTGTTGAAGACCGGGTAGTTTCGAAAGCGAAAGGATACCTGTCGAATGTCTCTGCACCGGGTTGCTCCGGTATAGAGATTTTATCACCCTTTGTGATGGGGATTCCGGGCGTGATCAGTAAATATCCGGATTGCAAGGACTTCTTTTGAAGTGCCTTCGGTTCCGTTCGATCCCGGAACGGTCTTGTAAGGATGTATGTCTGACGTTGCACTTTGAGATGTAAAGCTGGTTTCTATCAAATACATTTCTATTGGTGGCGGAGAATTTATTCTCTTAGCTTAACACCATTCTCTGAGACGTACGAGCTCAGAGGTTATGTAGTTGATGGTTACTAGTGATACATTCCTAATTTGGTAATGTGGCATACAAAGTGATGCTGATTTTTTGTTGATCGAAGCACGGCTCTTGTGAAAAGCGTAGCTTTGTGGACGAGACTTCGTCGGACCTCACACCCCGGAATAGTCAAAACAGGAAGGATGCGGCAAGGTTTTAGGGGGTAGCGCCCCTTAGGGTATGTACATTTCCTTTTGGATAGAAGTGGTATCATGCTATGGAGCCCAGATACTTAACTTATGTGAATGACGCAAATATATATATTACTTTCTGATTGATGTGATTGAGGATCCTCGAATAAAGGTTGTTTACAACTGGGGGATGGCATACTCGTGTAGTAGCTACCTATTTTTGCAGAGGTAACCCGACCTTGTGTTGGCACAGATCCGGTTAGGTTCTCGGGGCGTCTATCCAGAGGCGTACCCATGTGGCAATGGGAAGTTCCTTGGCCTGACCATTTGTTGGAAATCCAAAGAAACAATACGAGCCCTTTTACGATTGCAATTGTATAACCTACCTCCTCAGGAGGTAGCTATAGCGGGTATAATATAATGGTACCTATGCTGGCTAAGATTAATATTATACTTTCGAAATGTTTTCCACTATGCACTAATAATAATAATAATATCAAATGATTTTGCGTATCAAGCATATTTGACTATCATAAGAAGAAATCTCCTCCAATTCTACGTTTGCATTGTGTGTGCGGCGGGAGGCCTTATGGTAGTTTCATTTTCCAAAAAGCATTGCGGATTTCTTTTAAAAATCTTTTGTTTTCCTTTTAGTAGAGAATAACTGTTTATAAGATCTCACACCAGTCCCATGACTGACCTGGAGTTTATTGTTCACTTTCTAAACTCTGGGTGCCCATAATTTTCCACACGGGCAGCCTAGAGTTAGGTTATCAGGTCATTTTGGAATTCAGGAGTTGCTGTGGAGATCAGGAGTTAAAGTTGGATGGCGAGGCGTATTACTAGTATATGTTATATTTTCTTCTGCTGTTTGATGTTGTACAGTGATAAAATGTGATGTAATGTAATAACTGATATAGTGATTCTGTTTAAAGATATTTATTTATCTATTATATTTGTTCCGCTGCGAAATGTGAGATTCTGTTATTGTTTTCTGTTTTTGTTCTACCTCTTTATTCTTAAACCCTAACGGTTCGGTTTTCCGGCATTCGATTGCGCGGCATTTGATACAGTGGATGTATAAATGTCAACTTTCGGGCGTCATAATACTTTGAAAATTTTAAATCTTTGAAATTTATAACACTTTAAAAATCATAATAGTTCGAAATCAAAATAGATTGGAAACCATAACAATTTAAAATCATAATACTTTGAAAACATACTGCTTTGAAATCATTATACTTTGAAATCATTACATTTTCCACTTAATAATTTAGATATTAAAATAGTATATATAATAAAAGTTTATATAATAAAACAATTTATTTAATAAAATAGTTATGAATTAAAATAGTTTATATTGAACTAACTAGTATATTAAAAAAAATTACATAATAAAATGATTTATAAAGCAAAATATTTTTATATATATTAAAATACTTTATATAACAAAATAGTTTCCTCAAATTTCACAAATTGATTCAAATCAACTCGAATGCCAAAATTCAATTTAATAAAATCTTAATTTACACATTTCAATTTAATTCAACATCTCAATGAACTATTAATTTATAATGATTTCAAAAATAGATTTGAACTACAAATCAAACCATTTCGATTTCTGTAGATTTCAAAGCTTTAAGAATTCAAACATTTTCAAAACTAAATTTGATAATTTCCTTTATATCTCAATTTAAATTTTATCATTATTTAACAGTGAAATATTCCTTTAATCAATCAAATAATCAATTAAATAAAACCTTAAATTACAATTTAAATAGACTAAATACTCCCTTCAATTTATTTACTTGAAATATTCATTTAATCACGTTAAATCAAAATCAAGTAATAAAATAATATCTTAAAACCCTAAATTTGATAAGTTCCAAATTGATTTTTTAATTCAATATACTTAATAAAAGAATTCGATTTCAAATCAACTTAAATTTATTTTTGCCAACTTTAATTCATTAAAATTATTATAAAAATCTATTTTTAAAATATAATTTAAAATAAATATTTAAAATATAATATATACGAATTAAATTAACTTTATTAAATTGAATCTTAATATTAAACTAATTATATAAATTAAATCAATATATATATATATTGAGATTATAAGTAAAATCTTAAAATTTATAGTTATAATTTTAAAAATCTAAAACTTAAACCTTTATAAAAATAACATTTATATATATAATATTTGAAAACCAATATTTATTAAATATATATATATTTCCATTTTAAAAATTTGGAAATCATTTCAATATATATATATATATGGACCAACGGTGTTTGTATATAATTTTCTATCCTATAGTTAACCGATATGGATATTTATCATTTCAATCCGCAATTTAAATATCTATGGGTGTATATTATTTCAACCCGCAATCCCAAACACAATGTCAATGAAAATCGATTAGGTTTATCATTTCAACCCATAACGATTTTTGTTTGGAAATCAAATCTACAGTTTCGATGACAACAACTATACAATGGAAATCGAATATGCATATATATATTTCTATTTACAGGTAATTTCTAAAGTAACATCACTAGAGAGACAAGAACAAGGCTTAAAGAATGTTACAAGAGACTACAAGTCAATAGGATCAATAGAGAATTGACATAGATGCACAAAAGCAATATGCACAGGGTTCAGACTTATGGGTGCACTAGCCAGATGTCTAAAGAAATCCTCTGGATTATGAACCAGATAGAATCAAACATCTGGTTAATGTACTCTGACGTCTTAAAGCCTACTATAAACAAAAAATATATATAGCCAAACGTTTGAAACAAATAACAGATGTCTGGTACTTAACTCGGGTTTTGAATTTCAAACCACAACTGCCGCACTTGAAAAGACATCTTCGTTTCTCTTTGCTACAACTCTTCATCACCATCAGAAGCGAATATAGAACACATGTTAATAGATGCAATTACTCAAGGAATCTCTCTACCATTATAAATAAGATCAAGAATCAAAGAGAAGAACTTACCTTACTTACTTGTACTCTTTACTTTTATACTCTGGTATATTCTTCATCTCTAGCAATATGCACTTGTATTTCACTCTTCCATGTATTTAGATCTCCTCAATCAATGTTCTCTAGATATATATATTGGAAGCATTTGTACTTAATAGTCAATATCCGTGTTGCAGAACACTTACTTGACAAGAACAAGCTATTGTAACCAAGCCTATTCCTCAGGGCGAAGTGAGGGTGTTTGATAGTCGAATTCCGAAGGGGAGCTTGGGGACTGGGTGTAGGACGGGAGGTCCAAAGCAATATAAAATCCTGGTGTGCTTATTCTATATTTACCTAGATTAATTTTATCTTAGTTGCATCATACAATCAGTCACATATACTTGCATATACACTGTTCGATCCACCCTATAGACTTTCAATTGGTATCAAAGCAAGGTTTGATCAAAGTACAGTAACACTTTTTTGAATTAATATGGCAACTATTTTTCAAAAAGGACAATCAATAGCACGACCCCCACTTTTTAATGGCTCTAACTATGCATTTGGTCAACACGTGTGAGAATTTTTATGGAAGCTAATGGTCTAGTATGTGGGTCAGCCACACAAGATAAATATGAAGCACCTACTACTGCTATGAACACATGGACCGATGCATAAAAAACAACAGCGTCTAATAATGCCAAAGATATAAATGTTTTATTTTTCTCATTAGATTAAAATGAATTCTCACGTGTCATGTTATGTAACACTCCATTTGATATTTGGCATACCTTACAAATTACACACGAAGGCACAAACAAAGGTAAACAAACTAAGATTTCAATTTTACAAAATCAATTTTCATCATTAAAAATGAAACAAAATGAATCTATAGTAGATATGTACTCTAGATTCCAAAACATTCAACATGGTTTAATGGCACTTGGAGTCAAATTCACAAATTTTGATTTAGTATCTAGAATACTCAATTCTTTAACTCCAGAGTGGAAAAGAAAATTATTAGCTATCGATGAAGCTAATGATCTCTCAGCACTCTTATTTGAAGAGTTGGTAGGAAATTTAATGTCCTATGAAGCTCATTTGCAGGCACAAAAAGTATTAAATTCGGAAAAGAAGAACATGGCATTCCTAGCAACAAATGAAGACTCGGACTTAGACGAAGAAGAAATTGTATTTATTGCCAAAAATTACAATAAATTCAAGAAGTTTCAAAAAAAGACTAAATTTCATAAAGGAGGAAAGTCAAATTCGACAAATAAAACATCAATCAAATGCTATGAATGTGATTACTTTGGACATATGAAGAAAGATTGTCCCAAGCTCAATAATGATAAAAAGAAGAGTAAATTTGAAAAGGTCAAAAAGAAGAATTCTTTCAAAGTGACATGGGATGACTTGGATTCTTCATCATCTGAAAGTGATTGTGATACTGATGGAGAACAAGCTAATATGTGTTTTATGGCACAAACTAATGAGGTATATCTCGAACTTAGCTGTGACGAATTATTACAACTTAGCATGGAATTAGATGATAAATTTAGAAAAATTGAAAAATTGAACAAAGAAGCCAAAATAAATATATCAGAACTTGAAATAGGAATGTTAAAAGATGAAAAAAAATATCTTAGAAGAGGAACTAAAATTATCTCAAGAAAAAATTAAAAATAATTTGATCGAAAATGAGGCTATTGCTATTGATTTTGATAAAACTAAATAGTAAAGGATAATTTGTTAAAAGAAAATGTCAACTTGAAGAATAATATTGAAATATTGAAAACTGAAAATTTAGAATTAAAAGAAAATTTGGATAAAATCACAAATAATGTTTCAGAATTTAATAAAGGAAAATAAAATTTGGAAAATCTTATTAAAACTTCAAGACCATCAGGTAATTGAATTGGAATAGGAATTAAAAATATTCCTAAACAAAGAGGAAATGATGCTAAGAATTAGTTATAAAAAGACTAAGAGTTCACCTTAATCTAATATGGATACCAAAAATATGAAAATTTGGATTCCTAAGTCAAATAATAATTTGATTACACAAAAACATATTACTAATTTCTTAGAGAATGTAGTCAATAAAAAAATTATATTTATAATGGTACCAAACCATCTTAGGTTTGGCTACCTACTTCTTCTAACATCTAGGACCATAACAAAGTATATGGGTGCCAATTAAAACATCTTTTATTTTGCAGGTACCCAAAATAAAAAATAAGGAGAAATGGATACTGGATAGCGGATGCTCCCAAGATATGACCGGAAATTCAAAAATGTTATCAAATATAACGTACATCAATGGTGGAACGGTAAGCTTCGGAGGTAATTCAAAAGGATATGTGGTGGGCATTGGAGAAGTCATCAACTCTTGTATTTCTAACTCTCCTATTATTACAAATGTTTTATTAGTATAAAATCTACAACACAACCTACTAAGTATTAGTCCACTATGCGATAATGGTTTTCAAATCAATTTCGAAAATGATAGGTGTAATATTTTCGATAATAACAAACAACTTATATTTGAAGGTTTTAGAAACAAAAATATTTATGTCCTAAACATGAATATAAATAAAAATTCAAATTTATGTTTAACTGCCAAACATGACGACCATAGGTGTGGCATAAACAATTTTGTCATATCAATTTTAAATATATTAACAAATTAGCAAAATATGAGCTATTTAGAGGTTTACCTGAAATAAATTATAAGGTAGAAAATATATGTGATGATTGCCAAATTGGAAAACTAAAGAAAAGTTCTTTTAAATCTAAAAATAATATTTCTACAAAACAACCATTAGAATTATTATATCTGGATTTATTAGGTCCTACGCAAGTACGATCTATAAATCACAACAAATATGTTTTCGTAATAGTTGACGATTTTTTGAGATATAAGTGGACTTTATTTTTAAAACATAAAAGTGATACCTTTGGTGTATTTAAAATATTTGCTAAAAGAATTAAAACACAAATGGACTTGAAAATTAAAAATATTCTAAGTGATCACGGTGGAGAATTCGAAAATGATCTTTTTACTAATTTTTGCAATAAGAAAGGAATAAGTCATAATTTTTCTTTTCCTTGCACACCTCAACAGAATGGTGTGGTAGAAAGAAAAAATCATACGTTACAGGAATGTGCATGAACAGTACTAAATAGTAGTGGTCTACCAAAACATTTTTGGCCTGAAGCTATTGCTACGGCTTGTTACGTGTTTAATCGAGTAATCATACGTCCTATGACTAAAAAAACTTGTTTTGAAATATTTTTTGGAAGAAAACCTGAAGTATCACACTATAAAACTTTCAGGTCAAAATGTTTTATATTAAGCACAATAGATAATTTAAGAAAATTTGTCCCAAAGGCCAATGAAGGAATCTTTGTTGGATATTTAGATCGAAGCAAAGCATGTAGAATATTTAATAAACGAAATAATACTATTGAAGAAAGTTTAAATGTTTCGTTCGACAAAAATATTCCTAACCATCATACTAATGATGATGAAGAAATGATTCCAATAACAAATACAACAAACTCTATTAATAATGAGGCAAATATGCAAAATAATACTTTGATATCATCTCCTAGAATTCTTAAGGATCATCCAATAGGTAATATCATTGGAGATCGTAATTCAAGAGTAACTAGAAATCAACTTAATCAAATAAGCCATATAGCATTTGTGTCAAATTTTGAACCAAAAAATTATAAAGAAGCTTCAAATGATAATTTTTGGATAATAGTTATGCAAGAGGAATTAAATCAATTTGAACGTAATAATGTTTGGGAATTAGTACCATGACCAGAAGATCAATCGGTTATAGGAACAAAATGTGTGTTTAAAAACAAAGCATATGAAAATGGAAATATTGTTAGAAATAACGCACATCTAGTTGCTCAAGGTTATAATCAAGAAGAGGGCATCGACTATGACGAAACCTTTGCTCCAGTAGCAAGATTGAAGGCTATTCGTACATTATTCACCTTTGCAAATCATCACAATTTTAAGCTATTTCAAATGGATGTCAAAAGTGCTTTTTAAATGGTTTTATTAAAGAAAACGTATGTGTAGAACAACCTCCATTATTTGTTCACGAAAAATATCCCGAACATGTTTTTAAATTGCACGGCATTATATGGATTAAAATATGCTCCTCGTACATGGTAAGAACATCTTAAAATTGCTTAACTACATCTGGTTTTCAAATAGGCAAAATCGATACAACTTTATTTATTAAACGAGAAAATAACGATATTTTAGTTGGACAAATTTACATTGATTATATTATTTTTGGTTCAATCAACGAAAATCTATGTGATCAATTTTAAAATATCATGAAAAACGAATTTGAAATGTCACACATGAGAGAATTAAATTTCTTCTTAGGTTTACAAATAAAACAACTTGAAAATGGTATTTTTATTCATCAAGAAAAGTATTGTAACGATCTATTACGTCGTTTTGAAATGGATAAAACTTCAAGCAAAACAACACCAATGAGCACTACTGTTCATTTAGAAAAGGATGATAACGGAAAAGATTTCGATGAAAAATTATATCATAGCATGATTGGTTCTTTACTATATTTGACGGCTAATCGACCCAATATTATGATGAGTTTATATATCTGTGCTCGATTTCAAGCAAAACCAAAAGTATCTCCCCTAAGAGCTATTAAACGTATCTTACGATATTTATTTAGTACTAGAGATTACAGTTTGTTTTACCCTAAAGGATCACCATTTGAACTAGTTTCATATAGCGATGCAGATTTTGGTGGATGTAGAACAGATTGTAAGAGTACTAGTGGAACATGTCACTTTATCGGACCATCATTAGTTCCATGATTTAACAAAAAGCAAAATTGTGTTTCTTTATCTACTTGCAAAGCAGAATATATTTCAGCAGCTCTAGCATGTGAACAAGTGATATACATGCAACAAACACTTATGGATTTCGACAAAATTATCAATAAATCTCCAATATATTGTGATAATAGTAGTGCAATAAATTTATCAAAAAGATCCTATAAATCACTCGCGAACTAAACATAGATATACGACATCATTTTTGCGAGACAATGTTGAAAAAGGAACTATTTCGTGAGAATACCTAAATACCGAGAATCAAATAGCATATATCTTTACAAAACCACTAAATTAACAAACTTTTATTAGACTCTGTCGCGGTTTAGGAATTTGCTCTCTTCATGATTTGCTCACTTAGTAATCACTCCTTCATTTAGGCTATGATTAGCTATTAGTTTTCTTTCCACAAATTGCAATTATAAATTCTACACCTTTGATTTTTTAGTTGGTTAATTTTACAAATTTTCTATAAATAATTTTTGAACTAATATATAAACAGTTATATAACAAGAAAGAAAAATATATATACAATTTAAATTTGTTCACAAAATATAGTCATGGCTTTTGAAAATTCTTATTTATCCATCTCGACACCTACAACGGATAGCTCGGTTGACACACCACAATGGTTTCCTACACCCATACCAAATCAAGAACCGACGTATATGTGGTCCTCATATCACACGGGATTCACTCCTGATAGCAAGAGGATCAAATGATCTTTATTTGTCTCTCCTAACACGAAGGAGAAAATTGATGAAATTCATCACTATCAAAAACAACAAATAAATCTACAACTAGAACTATATTTTGAACAAAAGGTTACAGCACGTCGACTAATCTTTTTGGAGCAAGTAGCGATGAAGTTTTGTACTTCATGGAAGAAAGATGTCCATGAACCACTTCTGATGCCTTGCAGTTCCCTGGATCCCTCTTTCTCATATCGTACACCTTTGGACCCTTCACCAAGACGATTCTCTGGATCCCCAAGAACCCACGAACGTGGAAATATATGGTCTCCCCTCAAACTATTAGGGATAACAAGTCAGAAGATCACAAAACTCCTTCGCCATCTAAATAGATAATATTTGTTATTTTATATGTATCTATATTTATTTGTAATTTGGTTTCACACAAATAATACTATATATCGTTTAAAAAATAGAGAACCAAGAAATAAGCAAAACCATTAAAATTTAGGCTATTATTAGAAAAATTGCCTATCTCAGACGTTTGGATATGGACCTCTGACGCCTGACACTCTAATATACCTCGAATTTTTTTCTCACTGTGCATATGTCAAACATCAGTTGTGATCCTCCAAACGTTTGAAAATTTGCTCTTCCTTCTAGAAATAGATATCAAACTATTTCAGACGTTTGAAATTTGCTCTTCCTTCTAGAAATATATATCAAACTATTTCAGACGTTTGAAATTTGATCAGATGTGTTATGTCTCTGCCACCATGTTTTAAAAACTCGACTTATTTCAGACGACTGATATTTTACCTAGACGTCTGAAAAACTATCTGACTATCATATTTTTAAAAATCAACCAAACTAGACGTCTAGCAAATAAACCAGACGTCTTAAATTATCTATTGTGTTTGAATTAGTGTAAACCAGACTTTTGAATTCACTTCTAGATGTCTGAAATTCAGTCAACACTTTAAAAATATCTAGATAACATCATTTTTTTCTACTTTCATTTCTATTTTCAACTACGAATTATCTATAGATGATTCTTTTTCCTTCAAAAATCTTTTCTTCTTTCAATCGTTCGATCAAAATGCCTCCTAAAAGTAAAAATCCTAAGATATCCAAAAGAAAACAAGACCAACCAACATCATCCTCAAATCCTCAAGTTTGCTCTGATGATCAAATCGAAAGAAGGATGAACAGAGCACCACACTCAATCAAGAGATAAGAGGATATACAAAAGAAGAGACTTCACACGGGTCTATTTTATAACCTGCTTAAATTTCCAATGTATGATTTGGATGAAATGTGTGAGAACGCCGGTCTGGACACATTGATATCATTTACTCCCAATGACATCCAAATCGATCAATTAGCAATATTTCTTTTTTACGCAAATTTGGATAGCACGTCAGTATGGAACACTGAAGATGAAGACAATTGACTATGGTCTAGCATGTATGGCAACACAATTAGACTCCCTCCTAGAATAATAGGTAGAACTCTAGGATGTTCTGACACGGGCGAAGATTCATACAATATTCTCGATATGCGCTTCAAACCAAGGAATAGTATAACACATCAAATTTGGGAGGATAAAATGCCAAAATTTGCCTTTAAATATCTACGACCAAAAGCAAGGCTTCTTACTCGAATGATAATCAATACCATCGTTCCACGTCTGGGAAGTCATGATCAGAATAACCAAGCTAGAACATAAAGCTTTATACGCTCTATTTAGCGGAACATGGGTGAATAGGGCCAAATTTATTTTTGAAGAGCTCAAACATTTTTGGACTCGATCACGGCCATCAATTATCTATCCCACATACATCATGAGACTTCTACGTGCATATAACATCCCTTCATTCCTACCAACTTATGAAGAAAGCTCTCCAAAATATGCTTCCACAAAGTTTTTCTCACTAATGCACTTACCGAAAGTTGCTTCGAAAATTATCCCTTTTGAAGATTGGACACACAATCGTCAAGCGAGACAAGTTAGGCCTTCCACCTCAACCATAAAATGAACCATCATAAGAGGAGGAACAAATTCGTGAGACAGCTCCTCCTCCTGCACCATTTGATTATCGAAGCCAAGATAATATTTTGAAAACTCGAACAGAAACAGATCCAAATGAAACCGTTCGATATCTCACACTCAAAAATCAACATATATTGTCTCAAAATCAAAAAAATTTGGCAAAGGAATTGATAGCTTTGAAACTTCTTTTTCCACACGCCTAGCAACAGTTGAAGAATCACTTTCAACTGTACTATTGGTTCTTAAAGAGGAACTTCAAAGGGTTCGCGGTCCGACTCCTCCTTCTGAAGATTGGACAAATCCAGCGCCTTCTCCTCCCGCAAAACAATCCAAACTTTTTGGGGATGAACCTTTAAAACAAGCTTCGACGTCTCCTACGAAGCCTAGCTCTTCCCAAAAAGAAGAAGAAGGAGATGATCAAGAAAAAGTGTAACAACCCACATATTTTACGATTAAATATTTAAATATTTTATTTAAATACTTCATCGTTAGTCGGATTATAGTCCGAAAAAATGTTTTTTGCAAAAAATCGAATTAGAACTCTAGACCACTTCCATTGAGTCCAAAAAGCCGTTTGCAACCTTTTTGAGTATAGACATCAATATGTTTTGAGTTAAGTGAATTTTGCTATTTTTCACACAGGGCTTTGGGTTTGGGTTTGGGCTCAGCCCACTAACCCAACTCATCTTATATCATTACTCCTCCCCCTCTCCTCTTCATTACTTCACTTTCATTTCCTAACACTCAAGCTTCATAAAAAATGGAGGAAGAGATTGGAAACTAAAATCCTAAGTCCTAGGTTCTTTGCAAATTCAAGTTATAGCTCCAAATTCAAAGAGAAGCTATTGGTAAGCATCCTCTTCTTCTTCTCCAACTAATTCTACCTTCAATTTTATAAATTCCTAAACCTAATTTAGCAAATGATTTCCTTTTGAGCTTAGATTCAAGCTTCTTGAGTTAGAATTGAAGAGTGATTGTTCTTGCCTTGCTCTATAGCTTCTTCTTCATTGTTTTGAGTAAAAGGTGATTTTTTTTATCTCACATTTATGTCTATAACTATCTTTGATTGTTGGGTATGAATTCCTAACACTTATTCATGTGCATTTGCTTTTGGTTTGGATTGAATTGGTGAATATGTAATATCCCGGAAATTTTTGACAATATCAATTTAATAATCTTTATATAAAATTAAATTAATTTGATAATATTGATAAATAAAATATGAATTGATTTAATAATCTGATTAAATAAATATTTAATTTGAGATTTTATATTTTAAAAAGCTAAATAATGTTTTAATTATAATATGTATATATATTTGTATATATATTATAGATAATCTTTGTTTTGGAATTTAATAAATAAATGAAGTTTTTTTTTCTAAATTATAATAATATATTTAGTAATTAGGAAATTATGTTTTAAATTAATTTTAAGTTTTTCAATGTTATTTAAATTAATAATTATATGGTTTGTAAATATTTAAAATAAATGTTAAATTGTTTAAAGTTATATGTTAGCTAAATTTTTTGTTTTAAATTTTAAATAAAAAGTTGGTTTTATTTCTTTTTAAATATTATTTGATTAATATGATTTGGAAGTATTTTATATAAGTTTAAAATAAAAATAGCATATGATTTAAATTTATTTATTAATAAAAGTGATCTATAATCTCTTTATAAATCATTTAAATTTTGTTAAATTGATTATTTTCAAGCCATATTAATAAATGTATCATTTTTTCCATAAATACAAAAAGAATTAAAATAAGAAAATAAAATTATCATTTTAAATTGAATAAATTGATATTAATATGGATTTCCAAGGATTAATTTGAATTTGGAATTTTATTTTGAAATTCAAATTAATAGATTCTTTAAAATATTTGAATAAGTTTTAATTTATAATTTGTTATATTTACATTTTCTTTAAATAAGAAATTCATATATATTCACATAAGTATAAATAAATTAAAGTAAAATTCTTCATTTACATTTAAAATATAACTAAATTAAATAAAAGACAAGTGTTAACTATTGAACAATCTAAATCAACATGTGTTTATTTAGGAATAAAGAAACATGACAAGTGTCATTGTTTTATTTTATCATTTTCTTTATTTTGAATTAAAATAAATTTCAACCATATAACCATTTTCATTTTTCCCCTCATTCTCTTTTCAAAACCAAAGATAAATGAAACAAAGAAGAAGATCTTAAATTCAAAATTCCCTCATAAGCAAATCCAAAATTTCACTCCTCAAATTACAATTGCAAACAAACCTGCATTTCAACTCTCAAAAATCAGGCCTGTAGATCAACCTGCATTTTTTTGTTCTTCTGGAAATTAATCATCAGCTTAGCAAATAAAAAGGGCCTGCATGCATGTAGATTGGTATAGGGAGCAGTAGCACATCAGTTCCATTAGCATAACACTGCAACATTAAATCAAAGACAGGATTTAAAGTCTTTTCTAAATCAATGATGGCTCTTTTTTTCTAAAGATAAAGGTGAGTAACACTTTTTTTTAAAAAAATTCTTAAGGTAGATCTGGTTGTTTAAATCATGTTTAAAATAAGTTGATTTTGTATATATGTTGAAAATCTCCTATGCATTTGTGATGTGTGACATATGTTGAATTTGAATTGCCTGTATAACATCCCTGATTTTAAATTTTCAACCCAGTTTCCTATTTAAATTCATTTTTCTTTATCTATTAATTTTTAAGACTTAGGATTTAAACAAATATTGTTTGTTTGGTTATAAATTTAATTTTAAAAATTATCTTAACTTAAATAGAAACTGAAATTGCTCTGGAAATCAAGTTTAAAGGGGGAAACTCAAGGTTCTGTTAAAATTCAAACTTGTTAATTTAGCAATTCAGGTATACAAATTGAAACCATAGACCAATTCATGATTTTTAAGAGTAAAAACATAAATTCTAAGATTGGATGGACTGTGCATTACTGTTTTGACCCAAAATTGGGTTTTGGAGTGTCTCTATTGATTCAAGTGGATTTGGGGGTTATGTTTTTGTATGATGGAAGATGGGTGATCGGGGGATCAAGGAAAATTGGTTGTACGGTGATCAGGTTGATATGGAGACAGCGGTGATTAAAATTGTTCTGTAACCCTAGTTTTAAACAAATTAGGAAATTCGATCATTTCTGACGTTATAGTGGTTCGAGTGTTATGCGGCTTTGGGAAAGCGTAGCTGGGACCATGACGAGGTTGTGGCGGAGGTTTCAACACTAACGTTGGTCGGAGGACGTGGTTTTGGCGGTTGACAGGTTTGAGTTTTGGGAAAAGCTCTGTGTTTCCAGGTTTTTGGTTGAGGCTGGATTTTTGTTTTCTGGTAGATGGTGTAGTTCAGGTGATCGGGTAGAGTGCTTGGGTGATTTTGGACTTGTTCAAAGTTCTGGTGTGGTATGGTGATGGTCAGAGCCACAGTGCATGTGCACGCTGCTCTTATTTTTCTAGTGATCTGAATTTGGGTGTTTTGTTAGTTTGGAAAAAGTGCAGTTTGTACTCGAGTAAGTACTCGAGTCAATTGAGGGTTTGCCCGAAGATAAGTGGTTTATGACTCGAAGTAAAATAGGTATGGGCTCGAGTATTATTAGTTTCAAGGTGTTGTTTCCTGCAACCTGACAGTTTTTAGGTTTTTAAAATTTAAATTAAATTTAAATAAAAGAAAACAAAGCAAGTTTCGAATTAGGTTGAAGCAAGTTTAAATTATGAATTCAAATTAATTTGAATTCCAGTTTCAAATAAATAAAATTTTATAAAATAGAATGCTTATCAACTAAAAATTTGTACAGTATTTTATACAGTAATTTAGAAATCTGAAAAATGAGATTTAAAACTAGATTTTAAATTTAAGTTAAAATCTTGATTGAACTCCTGAATTCAAATTGGAATTTGAATTTTAAAGTCTTCAGGAGAAAATAAGTTTATAAATTCTAATGTTATAATTAAATTTGAATATTTTAGTATTTATAATATGTGTTTATTATAAATCTGAAATGAAATTTAAAAATAGGATTTTAAATTTAAATTTTTGAATCTGATTCTGAAACATGATTTGAATTCTAGTTTGTAATATAAATAAGATTTTGAATTTAAATGTTTCGAAATCACTTGAAATATTTAAAGTATATTTTAAATTTATTTAAAATGGATATGGGTTAAAATTATTTTAAACTTACCTTAGAAGGTAGGTAATTCTTTAAAAATGAAATTGAAAGGTTTTGAATACTTAAACCTTGTTTAAGTTAAAATTTGATTCATTTTAAATTTTAATTTAAAATGGAATGTAGATGAAATTTAAAAGAAAGTTGTTTTTAAAATACTTTACTAATGATGATTTAATCATTAATGTGATTTATGTTTATATTAAGTTAATTAGAACTTAATGATTTATAATTCATTAATTGATTAAGGTAATTAAGTTTTGTAATTAATTAATTTAATCAATTAATAATTAGGTTAATTAATTAAATAATTAAGTGTTTTATTTAATTAATTAAAGGATTAAGTAAGTTAAATAAAATTGATTAAATTGTAATTTAGAAATCAATTAATTAAATAAGTTTTGACTTAATTTAATTGATGATTTGAATTTATTAATCAAGTAACTAAAATTAATTTAGTTTTTGATTGTCACTTGATTAATTAAATAATTAGAGATTAATTAATGAGTTTTATAGATTAATTAATTTGTAATTAACATTGATTAATTCAGTTAATTACTTTAGAAAAGTAATTAAAGATTTGTTATTGGTTAATGAAAGTCATTAAATTAGTATTATTTAATAATTAATTAATGTGATTAATTTTAATGATTAATTGTATTAATTAATTTAAAGATAATCATATGAGAATTGTTTAAGTGAAATTACTTAATGGAAGTAATTAAGGAAATTAATCACTAATTGTAATTAATTGAGTTTATTTTGATTAATTAAGTTAATTAATTAAGTTTAATTAATTTAAATTAATCACTGGTTGATTTGAGAGGTAATTACCAATGTAATTAAAAGTGAATAAATACTTAGTGAAGTAATTAAGAAGATAAATTACTTGATGTAATTTAATTGAAGGATACTTGGATAATGGAGGAGTTTTGGAATTCAATTACTTTGTGTAATTAATATGTAATTAGTTTGCAGAATAATTACTTAAAGTAAGTAATTAATAATTAATTACTTAGTGTAATTAATTTAGGATTTGATAATTAAGTTATTTGGAGATAATAAAAATATGTAATTAATTTAATATAATTAATTACTGAATATGATTAAATCAAGAGTGATTAATCAATATGGATAATTGATAATTAATAGGGTAATTATAAATAAAATAATTTGGGATCATTAATTTATATAATTAATGATGTAATTAAGGATGAATTAATTAAGAACAATTAATCAATGAAGGGATTAATTAATGTAACTAATTAAGGATTAATGTAATTAATTGTAATTAATTAATAAATGTAGTAATTACAGGTTAATTACTGAAATTGGTTTAGAATAATTAATTTTTGGAATTAATTAAAGGCTAATTACTTGAATGTAATTAAAGGATGATTAATCAAGGATGATTAATTAGGGTAATTTGTTGAGGGTAATTAATTGATTAATTTGTAATTAATTAAGGGATATGTAAGCAAGATTTATATGGATGGGTAATTAATTTAATTCATTTTAAATTAATAAAGGAAGAAGTAATTAATTAATTCATTTTTAAATTAATTATAGAATGGTGATTAATAAGTCATTGCTTATGAATGTTGTTTGATACTGATTACCCTAAATGGTTGAGATCTCAGATGTGAGATAAGTGATATCGTGTGATTTGGATGCTATGGTTGCATTTGAGTTGATGATATGAATTATCTGTTTGGGATGATAATATGGATTATCGATTGTGATGATAATGTTGATTACCTATTGTGATGTTGTGAATTATCTATCTGTGTGTATATAGGTAATATTAAATTGAATTGTTTTAAACATTTAAAACAACTTGGACCTAAAAGACACGTTTTGGATTTCGATGAGACCGGGATCGGGTTTCCATATTTGGATATCCGAAAACCACATCGATCCAAATTAACGATAGGTCGAAAATCTCAAGTGAAGATGAAGATTCAGAGTGCAAGGGTTCTCGTCGTTAACTCTAAGGGTGATTCCAAAATGAGTGTAACGAGATAATGCCTACGGTTTCGTTCGAACCCGGAACGAACTTGTATGGATTGAATGCTTTCAGAACATCGTCAAGTGGACGATGAGCATTCTAAGAGATGTGTTCTCTAAAGGTAATCGTAGCCTCAATCCTCATCAACTGGGAATGTCTAAAACAAGGGAGGTGCAGCAAGGTTAAGTGAGTCATGCCCAAGTAGGACAAGATTTTCCCCTGTCTAGAGGTGCCTTTATATTCGGCTGTGTGGGCAGTTGGTTGCAAACAACTGCGGGGTTGTCTTGTTTGGGACTGTTCAGTAAGGAATGGTTCCGGCCTTGTGTTGCAGGGGAGTTAGGGTGGCTCCTTGGTATGGTGATCTAGGCCACGTACTGTGACGGGCGGTACCCAGTAGCCCTGCCATTGATGGAATCCAAAATCCAATAAGTGTCGTACGTATTAGTTGTGCCCAACTATATTGGAACATGAGATGTAAGCATTCCAGCTATTTCTGTATTTTACTTGAAAACCCTAGACACTATTATAATATCATCGGATTTCCTATCAAATGTTTTGGTTAGCGTAAGGTAAAAACTTTTCCATGTTTATGTGTGGGAAGTCTTACGTGATACCTTTCTTTTCAAAAGGTTTTTAAAGTAAGCAATCTTAACCTGTTACTCACACCAGACCCATGTCTGACCCGGAGTTTATCTTTGTTTTCTTAAACTCTTGGGTACTCAAATTTTTACCAGTTGCCAAGAGATTCAGGTTGGCTTTGACGAATATTGGAGGTGCAATGGAGCAGGAGGCTTCGGGGTTATAGATATGTAGTTTTCCGCTGTGTGTTCTCTGTGTTGTGATTGTATTGAGTTGTAAATACTAGACAGGTGTTTATAACTGTCTAGTATGTGTAGTATATGATGTGTAACTCTGATTACTGTTGTGTATTATGTAAATAATTATGTTATTACTATAATTTATTCGTTCCGCTGTTGAGATTCAAGTGTTGTTTCTTCTTTCTCTTCTTTCTCTTCTCTTTCTATCCCTTTCTTTCTTCAAGATGATGCGATTTTCTGTGGTGAGAAAGTCGGGTCGTCACAGTTGGTATTAGAGCATTAGGTTGAGTGAATACCTAGGCTCTAGAGTGGTGCCTATCTTGAGAGAGCGTATTTGTAATTTTTAATATATATATATATATATATATTTATATTTATATTTCTACCTATCTGTTGGGTTACCTTTTCAGGTTTTCCAATATAGGTTATAAAGGTAGATTGGGGTAGTGGTGCGTGTAACGTGACTACCATTGGTTGGAGTTTGTATGTTTGAGGTTGGAAGTGTATCTGTCGAGACTATAGACCTAATACCGTCTCGAGTGAGCTTTGCAGTGGTGTAAGGACTTCATTGATCTCTGAAGGTAACCTGTTAAGGTTTGGAGTTCATCTTTGAAGTTGGATGAGCAGAGTTTGGATATGTTGGCTGAGCAGAAGCGAGTGATGATATCTTGATATCTCAGGGAATAGTAGTTGTGTGATGATATGCAGTGACTATGGATATTTCCGAAGATATTTCTTTGGAACAATTTTAAGGAAGTAGGTCTGCTTCGGTGTTGTGGCTGAGTACAGCAGGGTGTTTCTGTTTGGTTTGAAGTCCGAGTCTCTCGAAGAGCTTTGGAATGGGAATTCTTTGGCATTGGTGCCAGCAGTGCAGCTCGGAGTGTTCTGTGTGTTGGCAAAGTTTTCTGGCCTAGCAGTTTCTGGAGATGGAGTTCAGAAGCAGCTGAGTAGATCCATTTTCTTTCGATGGATTGGCTAGATCAGCATAAGCTGTTCTGATTGGTAAAGAGAGAACTGTTTCCTTTGAATTTTAGTTTGGATTGATTGCAAAAGTGACTTGCGATAATTGAGTATTCTCTTGGATTGTTGAAGATTTTCTGGATATTTTTAGGGAAGTCATAGGTTTCCGCATCTAGAGATTCAGTTTTCTTATCGACCAGGATTCCAAGTGTGGTACCGGTGGTTCAACTAGTAGAAGGTTGGTTCCTTGAGATGGAGTTTGTTGAAGCAACTCAGGATTTTAGGAACTTCTGGGTTTTTTCTGGGTTATCAGAGGTCTTCTTAGTTTTTTTGTCCAGTTTTGCTTGTGTTCTTCATCAGCATTCTTTTCCACTCCAGATCAGAGTTGTGTAGCGGAAGCAGTTTGGGAGTGCATCTTCTTTACTTTTCCGGATAGGAGAAGTTTGTTTTTTTCTTCTGATAGTTGTGAGTGGAGTTTGTTCTTGATCTTGGTTGATCGTGGAGGATCGTTCTGGTGGATTGAGTTTGGTCCAGTTTATTTCTTGAGACATCAGTGAGGATTGAGCTGATCAAGTAGGAAGTAGGCAGCCCGAGATCGTCCGAAGAGTTTTGTGGATCTGAAATCGGAGATCTGATTTTGGATAAGTTTCTCAGTTTTTAGGAGCTATAAATTTTGGTAAGCTTGGGAAGCTAGCTCCGAGATGTTTTGGATTTCTTCTGTGTTTTGTTATGGATAAGTGTTTGGTTTTTTGGATTGAATTGCCAGTTTGGACAACTGGAATTCGACGTGTTTCATGTATCTCTGAGGGAGTACGTGTATGATCTATCTCTAGTTTTGAAATTAGCTGTTCGGGGAGATTTGGTTGTTGAGTCAGACTTGTCTGTAGTCTGATGTCTTGTTCAGTTGTAGATCTAGATGTGTGGGAGCTCTGTAGCTTAGTAGTGTAGATTGTTTGGGTTCTATAGAGCGAGTATCCCGGTGTTTACTTGGGAAACTCAAGGAAACTCTATCCAGAATTTTGTCTGGATAGTTAATTTTGTCTGATGGGGTGAATTGGTTTCTATGGTTGTTAGCATATGTTTGAAATATGCTTGTATTTTGAAATTAAAATTTTTGGATAGATTATTAAATTACCTTTGTTTTAAATTTCGGGGACGAAATTCTTTTAGCGGGAAGGAATGTGATATCCTGGAAATTTTTGACAATGTCAATTTAATAATCTTTATATAAAATTAAATTGATTTGATAATATTGATCAATAAAATGTGAATTGGTTTAATAATCTGATTAAATAAATATTTAATTTGAGATTTTATCTTTTAAAAAGCTAAATAAATGTTTTAATTATAATGTGTGTTTATATATGTATATATATTATAGATAATCTTTGTTTTGGAATTTAATAAATAAATGAAGTTTTTGTTTTTAAATTCTAATAATATATTTAGTAATTAGGAAATTATGTTTTAAATTAATTTTAAGTTTTTCAATGTTATTTAAATTAATAATTATATAAATATTTAAAATAAATGTTCAATTGTTTAAAGTTATATCTTAGCTAAATTTTTTGTTTTAAATTTTAAATAAAAAGTTGGTTTTATTTCTTTTTAAATATTATTTGATTAATATGATTTGGAAATATTTTATATAAGTTTAAAATACAAATAGCATATGGTTTAAATTTATTTATTAATAAAAGTGATTTATAATCTCTTTATAAATCATTTAAATTTTGTTAAATTGATTATTTTTAACCCATATTAATAAATGTATCATTTTTTCCGTAAATATAAAAAGAATTAAAATAAGAAAATAAAATTATCATTTTAAATTGAATAAATTGATATTAATATGGATTTCAAAGGATTAATTTGAATTTCGAATTTTATTTTGAAATTCAAACTAATAGATTCTTTAAAAATTTTGAATAAGTTTTAATTTATAATTTGTTATATTTACATTTTCCTTAAATAAGAAATTCATATATATTCACATAAGTATAAATAAATTAAAGTAAAATTCTTCATTTACATTTAAAAATATAACCAAATTAAATAAAAGACAAGTGTTAACTATTAAACAATCTAAATCAACATGTGTTTATTTAGGAATAAAGAAACATGACAAATGTCATTGTTTTATTTTATCATTTTCTTTATTTTGAATTAAAATAATTTTCAACCTTATAACCATTTTCATTTTTCCCCTCATTCTCTTTCCAAAACCAAAGATAAATGAAACAAAGAAGAAAGATCTGAAATTCAAAATTTCCTCATAAGCAAATCCAAAATTTCACTCCTCAAATTACAATTGCAAACAAACCTGCATTTCATGTCTGAAAAATCAGGCCTGTAGATCAACCTGCATTTTTTTTCCTCTGGAAATTAATCATCAACTTAGCAAATAAAAAGGGCCTGCATGCATGTAGATTGGGATAGGGAGCAGTAGCACTTCAGTTCCATTAGCATAACACTGCAACATTAAATCAAAGACAGGATTTAAAGGCTTTTCTAAATCAATGACGGCTCTGTTTTTCTGATGATAAAGGTGAGTAACCCTTTTTTTTCAAATCTTAAGGTAGATCTGGTTGTTTAAATCATGTTTAAAATAAGTTGATTTTGTATATATGTTGAAAATCTCTTGTGCGTTTGTGATGTGTGATATATGTTGAATTTCAATTGCCTGTATAACATCCCTGATCTCAAATTTTCTACCCAGTTTCCTATTTAAATTCATTTTTCTTTATCTATTAATTTTTAAGACTTAGGATTTAAAAAAATATTGTTTGTTTGGTTATAAACTTAATTTTAAAAATTATCTTAACATAAATAGAAACTGAAATTGCTCTGGAAATCAAGTTTAAAGGGGGAAACTCAAGGTTCTGTTGAAATTCAAACTTGTTAATTTAGCAATTCAGGTATACAAATTAAAATCTTAGACCAATTTATGATTTTTAAGAGTAAAATCATAAATTCTAAGATTGGTTGGACTGTGCATTACTGTTTTGACCCAAAATTGGGTTTTGGAGTGTCTCTGTTGATTCAAGTGGATTTGGGGGTCATGTTTTTGTATGATGGAAGTTGGGTGATCGGGGGATCAAGGAAAATTGGTTGTACGGTAATCAGGTTGATATGGAGACAGCGGTGATTAAAATTGTTCTGTAACCCTAGTTTTAAACAAATTAGGAAATTCGATCATTTCTGACGTTATAGTGGTTCGAGTGTTATGCGGCTTTGGGAAAGCGTAGCTGGGACCATGACGAGGTTGTGGCCGAGGTTTCAACTCTAACGGTGGTCTGTGGACGTTGTTTTGCCGTTGATAGGTTTGAGTTTTGGGAAAAGCTCTGTGTTTCCAAGTTTTTGAGGCTGGATTTTTGTTTTCTGGTAGATGGTGTAGTTCAGGTGATCGGGGTAGAGTGCTTGGGTGATTTTGGACATGTTCGAAGTTCTGGTGTTGTATGGTGATGGTCAGAGCCACCGTGCATGTGCACGGTGCTCTTATTTTTCGGGTGATCTGAATTTGGGTGTTTTGTTAGTTTGGAAAAAGTGCAGTTTGTACTTGAGTAAGTACTTGAGTCAATTGATGGTTTGCCCGAAGATAAGTGGTTTATGACTCGTAGTAAAATAGGTATAGGCTCGAGTATTATTAGTTTCAGGGTGTTGTTTTCTGCAACCTGACAGTTTTCAGGTTTTTAAAATTTAAACTAAATTTAAATAAAAGAAAACAAAGCAAGTTTTGAATTAGGTTGAAGCAAGTTTAAATTATGAATTCAAATGAATTTGAATCCAGTTTCAAATAAATAAAATTTTATAAAATAGAATGCTTATCAACTAAAAGTTTGTACAGTATTTTATACAGTAATTTAGAAATCTGAAAAATGAGATTTAAAACTAGATTTTAAATTTAAGTTGAACTCCTGAATTCAAATTGGAATTTGAATTTTAAAGTTTTCAGGAGAAAATAAGTTTATAAATTCTAATGTTATAATTAAATTTGAATATTTTAGTATCTATAACATGTGTTTTTTATAAATCTGAAATGAAATTTAAAAACAGGATTTTAAATTTAAATTTTTGAATCTGAATCTGAATCTGAAACATGATTTGAATTCTAGTTTGTGAATAAAATTTTGAATTTAAATGTTTCAAAATCACTTGAAATATATAAAGTATATTTTAAATTTATTTAAAATGATTATGGGTTAAAATTATTTTTAAACTTACCTTAGAAGGTAGGTAATTCTTTAAAAATGAAATTGAAAGGTTTTGAATACTTAAACCTTGTTTAAGTTAAAATTTGATTCATTTTAAATTTTAATTTAAAATGGAATGTAGATGAAATTTAAAAGCAAGTTGTTTTTAAAATACTTTGCTAATGATGATTTAATCATTAATGTGATTTAGGTTTATATTAAGTTAATTAGAACTTAATGATTTATAATTCATTAATTGATTAAGGTAATTAAGTTTAGTAATTAATTAATTTAATTAATTAATAATTAGGTTAATTAATTAAATAATTAAGGGTTTTATTTAATTAATTAAAGGATTAAGTAAGTTAATTAAAATTGATTAAATTGTAATTTAGAAATCAATTAAATAAATAGGATTTGATTTAATTTAATTGATGATTTGAATTTATTAATCAAGTAATTAAAATTAATTTAGTTTTTGATTATCACTTAATTAATTAAATAATTAGTGATTAATTAATGAGTTTTATAGATTAATTAATTTGTAATTAACATTGATTGATTCGGTTAATTACTTTAGAAAAGTAATTAAAGATTGGTTATTGGTTAATGAAGGTCATTAACTTAGTATTATTTAATAATTAATTATGTGATTAATTTTAATGATTAATCGTATTAATTAATTTAAAGATAATCATTTGAGAATTGTTTAAGTGAAATTACTTAATGGAAGTAATTAAGGAAATTAATTACTAATTGAGTTTATTTTGATTAATTAAGTTAATTAATTAAGTTTAATTAATTTAAATTAATCACTGGTTGATTTGAGAAGTAATTACCAATGTAATTAAAAGTGAATAATTACTTAGTGAAGTAATTAAGAAGATAAATTACTTGATGTAATTTAATTGAAGGATAATTGGATAATGGAGGAGTTTTGGAATTCAATTACTTTGTGTAATTAATATGTAATTAGTTTGCAGAATAATTGCTTAAAGTATGTAATTAATAATTAATCACTTAGTGTAATTAAATTAGGATTTGATAATTGAGTTAGTTGGAGATAATAAAAAGATGTAATTAATTTAATATGATTAATTACTGAATGTGATTAAATCAAGAGTGGTTAATCAATATGGATAATTGATAATTAATAGGGTAATTATAAATAAAATAATTTGGGATCATTAATTTATATAATTAATGATGTAATTAAGGATGGATTAATTAAGAACAATTAATCAATGAAGGGATTAATTAATGTAATTAATTAAGGATTAATGTAATTAATTGTAATTAATTAATTAATGAAGTAATTACAGGTTCATTACTGAAATTGGTTTAGAATAATTAATTTGTGGAATTAATTAAAGGCTAATTACTTGAATGTAATTAAAGGATGATTAATCAAGGATGATTAATTAGGGTAATTTGTTAAGGGTAATTAATTGATTAATTTGTAATTAATTAAGGGATATGTAAGCAAGATTTATATGGATGGGTAATTAATTTAATTCATTTTAAATTAATAAAGGAAGAAGTAATTAATTTAATTCATTTTAAATTAATTATAGAACGGTGATTAATAAGTCATTGCTTATGAATGTTGTTTGATACTGATTACCCTAAATGGTTGAGATCTCAGATATGAGATAAGTGACGTTGTGTGATTTGGATGCTATGGTTGCATTTGAGTTGATGATATGAATTATCGGTTTGGGATGATAATATGGATTATCCGTTGTGATGATAATGTTGATCACCTGTTGTGACGTTGTGAATTATCTATCTGTATGTATATAGATAATATTAAATTGAATTCTTTTAAACAATTAAAACAACTTGGACCTAAAAGACACGTTTATGATTTCGATGAGACCGGGATCGGGTTTCCATATTTGGATATCCGAAAACCACATCGATCCAAATTAACGATAGGTCGTGAATCTCAAGTGAAGATGAAGATTCAGAGTGCAAGGGTTATCGTCGCTAACTCTGAGGGTGATTCCAAAATGAGTGTAACGAGATAATGCCTTTGGTTTCGTTCGAACCCGGAACGAACGTGTATGGATTGAATGCTTTCAGAACATCGTCAGGTGGACGATGAACATTCTAAGAGATGTGTTCTCTAAAGGTAATCGTAGCCTCAAGCCTCATCAACCGGGAATGGCTAAAACAGGGGAGGTGCAGCAAGGTTAAGTGGGTCATGCCCAAGTAGGACAAGATTTTCCCCTATCTAGAGGTCCCTTTATATTTGGCTGTGTGGGCAGTTGGTTGCAAACAACTGCGGGGTTGTCTTGTTCGGGACTGTTCAGTAAGGAATAGTTCCGGCCTTGTGTTGCAGGGGAGTTAGGGAGGCTCCTCGGTACGGTGATCTAGGCCACGTACTGTGACGGGCGGTACCCCAGTAGCGCTACCATTGATGGAATCCAAAATCCAATAAATGTCGTATGTATTAGTTGTGCCCAACTATGTTGGAACGTGAGATGCAAGCATTCCAGCTATTTCTGTATTTTACTTGAAAACCCTAGACACTATTATAATATCATCGGATTTCCTATCAAATGTTTTGGTTAGCGTAAGGTAAAAACTTTTCCATGTTTATGTGTGGGAAGTCTTACGTGATACCTTTCTTTTCAAAAGGTTTTTAAAGTTAAGCAACCTTAACCTGTTACTCACACCAGACCAATGTCTGACCCGGAGTTTATCTTTGTTTTCTTAAACTCTTGGATACTCAAATTTTTATGAGTAGCCAAGGGATTCAGGTTGGCTTTGACGAATATTGGAGGAGCAATGGAGTAGGAGGCTTCGGCGTTATAGATATATAGTTTTCCGCTGTGTGTTCTCTGTGTTGTGATTGTATTGAGTTGTAAATACTAGACAAGTGTTTATAACTGTCTAGTATGTGTAGTATATGATGTGTAACTCTGATTATTGTTGTGTATTATGTAAATAATTATGTTATTAATATAATTTATTCGTTCCGCTGTTGAGATTCTAGTGTTGTTTCTTCTTTCTCTTCTTTCTCTTCTCTTTCTATCCCTTTCTTTCTTCAAGATGATGCGATTTTCTGTGGTGAGAAAGTCGGGTCGTCACAGAATATTTCAATTTTTGGTGTTTTGAAGTCAAATCTTTAAAAATCCTAACTTTGAAGTTTGAACATGTTTTAGGAGGGTGTCAAGGAGCTATAGGACTGGGTTGTCATGTGGCATAAAACCCTAGTTACAATTGCTCGATCGATTGGCTCCGTTTGGATTCTTGCCTCTTTAGGGAATAGGCTGGAAATGCTGGGTAACAGGCACCAATCGACTGGCACTCTGAGTCCAGTCAACTGACCTGTAACCCGAGCATTTTTCAGGGTCTGGTCCAGTCGACTGCTCTCCGAGAGCCAGTCGGCTGACCTGCTTGTATTCAGCCTACTTTGCCTATTTCGCCTATTTTGTTTGAAATTCCAATTTTTATCGATTCGTGGTTTTCCGATATGTTGTTATCATTTATTATCGACTATGATGACTTCTATTTTGGAATTTTTGGGTATATCCATTTTGATGGATTTGATATCGATTTCTTTGGATTTAATTTATGTCTTCAAATGTGAATTTTGGTGATTGATTGTTTCTACAATCATTTTTGTGATTTGTCACTTCTAAATTCAAAGGTTTCTATACTAGTAATAAATATTCAAACTCTTTAACAAAGATGATTTCAACTCTATTTTCAATATCAAACTCGTTTATAAACCCGTTTTCCAACCTATTAGTATATACAAACCTTTACCTCACTCATATGAGAAATCTAATTAAACGGCTTAGTAAAACAAGTGGTATGAAACGCTTGCGTTTACTTCGTCGGTTAATTCTTGGACTTGTTCGATTGAATCGCTTGTGACAATTTTCGAGTGGAGACTTATAGTTTGTTCGTAAATATTTAAGTTAAGCTAGTGGTTATGTGACATGAAGCTAAACTCATATATTTACTAGCTTAGTGTAATTGACACTTCTTGATGATCGATGAGGATCATTTTATGGTTTAGACTAGCAATATGCGATGTCTCTTTGTCCACGTGGGGGATAGTACCTCGTCCTATTGAGCTTCGTCTCATTTCTTTTATGGGCTAGCGACCCATGTTCTTTTATGACATTCGGCTCATCGGATTTACCGTTATTGTACTACATCGATGTCCCGGCTTTTCGATTCATTGGACATATCGTTATTGTACTGCGTCAATGTTCCGAATTGTTTGAGTTTCGGTTCATTGGATGTACCGTTATTGTACTACATCGATGTCCCGACTTTTCGATTCATTGGACGTACCGTTATTGTACTGCGTCAATGTTCCGAATTGTTTGAGTTTCGGTTCATCGGATGTACTGTTATTGTACTATATCGATGTCCGGCTTTTCGATTCATTGGACGTACCATCTGTACTGCGTCGATGTTTCAAATTTATGGTTAGCGACCATGGAATAGCGTTCCATTTGTGATACACGTGATGATGAGTCTACATGCTCCCGTTTATGATAGGCCTCCCTCTTTTGTGATTTCTGGAGTTCTAATTGATGATTTCTAGAATTTGTGTTTCACCAAATTTTATGATTGGCATCGATATTATGTCCATATTTGTGGTTTGGTGAATAGAGTAAAGAATATGACATTCTTTTTGATGTTATGAGATATCTTGAGATATTGTATGATTTTTGTTGTTGTCAAATGTATACTTTTCATAGTATGGCATTATTGTTACCATACGTTTTTTATATATCTTATTCCATCTCATTTTATCTGATATTTATAGCTAGACCGATCTGTTTATTATTTTCTTATTAAATAATACTCGGGTCAGACCGAGATGTTATAGGTGCTTCTACTTGACTCCTCCTTTGGGAGTATTACTGACTTTTGGCTAACTACACTATATTGGTAGTTTTTGTTGTTATACATTTGAGATAGAGACTCCTTGATGTATATATATTCTTTTGTCTAGCACTTGTATATATTCTTTTGTTATACCGTGGATCTTGTTTGACCACTACTCTGATAAACACTTCTAAGTGTTATATATTCATATCTATTTCCACCTTTGTGATATGGATATCTGTGACTGATTGCGTTATGCTTATTTCTATATTTGTTTCCGAAGATCATATAGCCACTATGTAATAGCTTTGGGTTTGTATCGATGTGTTGGATTTCCTCTTGAAATGAAATGCATGTTATACTATTTGACATATCGGTGCTCGCATAAAGCAATTACACGGATGGTCGCTCCTCAACAGCCTTATTCTTCGCGCTGGTTGACAGCATTACTCCATAGTGTCCTTGGCTAGCGTGTGCATAGAGGTGGGGCATCACAGCATGGTATCAGAGCCAAACTTCAAAGCAATGTAGAATAATTTAACAAGGATCATCGTCTTAAGTCCATCTTAGGAGTCGTGCCTTAGGATTTTATTCGAGTCATTGGACCCGTTCTATCCTATTTTCTTTGTGATGCCTTGTTTTATGAATCAAGATTTGTTTGATATTCATTCTAAGATTAAACTTTTTCTTCTTCTTTCTTTCTTTCTTAAAGAAGAGAAATGGTTAGACCAGGCCGTCCTAGCGCCGGTCAATCTAGTGCTACTCCCCAGGATGGAGTATTTATGTCTTCCAAACAGCTTCTTGATCATGTAAAGAATGCTCAAGCTGTCGGACTCATTCTAGAGCCTACTCATCCTAGATCCGGTTTTGCACGCTTGTGCAGAGACTATACCGAATTGGGTGGAAGGCCATTCAGGGTATCCGAGAGCATTATAGAAATTCAAGCTTGGCTCAAATCGTACGATCGCATCTTTTCTCGCATGAATCTCGTTGATTTACATCGAGTCCAAGTGGCTTCTAGCATGCTCCAAGAAAGAGCATTAGATTGGTATGAACTCTTGACTTCAGATATTATCGAAGCGGATCTTACATGGGAGCAATTCCAGAAAGATTTGAATCAAAGTTTGTGCCGGAGGCTGAAAAAGTAACTTTGGCCCGGCGTTTTATTGACCTTGTTCAAGGTGAATCTTCTGTGACAGAGTATGTCACGTCTTTTGAATCTCTCTCTAAGTATGGGGTCGAGTATATTAATACCCTATTGAAGAAAAATCAGAGGTTCGTTTATGGATTGAATAAGAACATCAAGAAGCCATTATTTCTGAAACAAAAGTTTCTTTTGATCAGCTTATTGATATCGCTCTTTGACTTGAAGAGGCGGATAATGGGATTGATGTTGAAGTTGAGTGTGCAAGACAGAACTTCAATAATAGCATGAAGAGGCCTATTAAATTCAAAGGCCCCAATCCCAACAAGAAAGGGAAGCAAGAAACTCGGGTAGCAAAGACTCCTACATCTAATCGGTGACAATGCTACAACTGTGGTTCAAAGGACCATTATGCTAATAGGTGTCTGAAACCTCTCTTTTGTCGTTATTGTAAAAGTTCGGGTCATTTTTTATCTTCATGTCCCAAACTTCCAAGCAAGAGAAAGGGAAAGCTAAATGCACCTAGTAACATGTAACGACCCGTAAATTTTCGATAATTAAAGTAGCTAATTTAATAAGATTTCGTGATTTGGTGTTAGAAAAAAATTTGTAAGTCGTTTCGAATAATAATAACTAGAATGAAATGCAACAAATTTATCTAGTTAATTATTTATGAATTGAATGAAATCCCAAATCAATTGAAATAATATGTAGTCAAAGGTAATTGATTCGAAGTAATATAGTAAACCGGCTGATAATGAATTTTATTTAAAATTCCAATATTGAAATCCGTCAAATATTAAACAATTAAATTGTTAAAATTTAATATTTGGAATTTATTGAATAACGGGTCTAATATGATATAAAAGGATTTGTAAAATTTTATTTTATCATACTTAAGTTAGAATGATGTTGTAGAACTTTTAAAATCGAATTAAAAGTAAATTTGTGAAAATTGAATATTTAATATTTAATTATCGACTGGAAAATAGCCAATTTTTGAACAGTATCAGAATTGGACAAAACTAGTTCCATTGGATCCGTAATAGTTAGTTATTATCGGATTTCAATTTTCGTAGCAATCGGAGTTGTCGTTTGACCGTGGCAGCTCGAAACGCGTTGAAATTGTTTTAATATTAATTTGGCGAGTTAAAATAGTCATTTTTCAAACGGTCTCGGATTTCGATGAAACTAGTTTCATTGGATCCGTAATGTGATATTATTGTAAGTTTTCAAATTTCAAGTCAAACGGATTTACCGTTTGTCCGGGGCAAGCCAAAACGCATAGAAAATCGTTTAATCGGTTTAATTTAAAATTTATCGTTTATTGCCGTAACTCACACATACGGTCGAATTAGCTTCCGAAACACGTTCCATTGCGTTCGGAACGTGGGGTAAACCTTAGAAACGACTGCCGGCACGCTTCGTTTGGAGTTCGAAAATTTTTCGGTGAATAGTGTTTTTGCAATTTTCTATAAAAGGACCCATCCTCTTTCATTTGCTCCAAACCCTAACTCTTTTTGACCAGCCGCCACTTTTATTTCAATGGCCTGAAAATTTCGAAACTTCCTCCTCATTTTCCTCTCAATCCATCAACAATTAGCAAAAACTCTCAACTACAAAGTTGTAGAGCACGATGAAAGCTTCAAATCCATATGGAGATGATCGAAAACGGAGCCACGGATCGACGGGAAATCACGTTCAAACCTGCTGCGTTTTTCACGTTTTTCGAGGTAAAATAGGAGGCCGAGTTCCACCATCTTACAGCCGAAGGTAGCCTTCGTCGTGAGCTTCAAAACCATGGTCGTTGATCGGCCTGAAGTTGATCGTGGTGGTCACAATATTTAACCCTAGGTGATGGCTTATGGGTTCTTTGTGCGTTCGTTTTACTGGAGCATACGCGTTTGGGGAAGAAGCATATCACGCGGCCACGATTTGATTCAGAGATATCCTACGGCCAGAAATTTGTAGGGTATGAAATGTTAAAATAAAAATTTGTAATATAGTTATATTTTAATTCGTGTAACTTTAAAAATTCATAACTTTGTCATATGAGGTCCGTTTTGGACGAAACTTTTTGCGTTGGAATCGTATCGACGAGCACTACGCAATGGAGCTGGATTGGAATCATTTGGAGCTAGAGAAATTTTTGAGTCAAATCGAACGTCGTTCGATTTGATTTAAAATCGAAAATCAAGGTGAGTGTTTTATAACGCTCACAACGTACTAAATATCTTTATGCTAGTTAAATTGACATTATGAAGTGATATGAATGTTATTTGTCGTTGTTTGATATGAATCTAATTGTCGTATAGCTTGTTATTTGAATTAACCATTGAAAAATTAAATTGACAGTTAAATTGAAATTGAAATTTGAATGGCGATTAAATTACTTGACCTTGATAACTATGAAATTGCCATGGATTGTATTGTTTATTGGATGATTTATTTCGATGGATGTTATTGTTTGATATTTAAATGTTGGATGTTTATTGCTTATATATATCCTGTTATGCATACATATGATACTGTGATTTAATTTAAGTAATATATACTCATCCTTGACATTTAATTGAAATAAATAACTACTTGGCCATAGGATAGAAAATTATATACGGACACCGAATTGGCTAAATAAATAATTTTTGAAATCGTCGATTTAAAATTTATTTAAATGTTTTGATTTAAAAGTTATAAATAGAAATCAATTTATAGAAATCGAATTTGTCGAAAAAATTGAGTTGGAATGTTGAAATAAATTTTGGTTAAAAGAAATTGTAAATAATTTAAGTTGTGACTTTAAAATTTAAAATTTGGATATGATTGAATTTCGAAAATCTATTTATTTTAAAGATTGAACATTATTTCGAGCTTTGAATATTACTAAGTAAAAGTGATATGAAATTGATATTTTGAAATCGAGTTTGGAATTGAATCATATTTGGAATTTGGATTTAAACTTGAATATTGTTGGAAATTTTGTTAAGTGTTATAAATTGATATTTTGAGAAATCAAGCTCTAAATCGATATAAATTGAAATTGAATTAATTAAAGGTGAATGTAGAATTGAATTGATTTGAAGTAAAAGTTGACATTGTTTTGAATTGAAATCGAAATTGAATCGGTAGAATGGAAATTGAAATTTATGTGAATTGGGAAGTTATAATTGAAATGGATTGATTTTGAAGCTGTTTTAATTTGTTTTCCAAATTACTCTGTTATATAAACCATTTTGAATACTTAAACTATTTTAATCTATTTTAAATCTACTTAACCCAATTTAAATTATTTTAAACTAATTTATCTATTTTAAATCCATTTTAAAGATTTTAAGTGTTTTTAACTATTTTAATTATTTAAAACTACTTTTAAATTACTTAAAACTATTTTTCTAAAATCCTAAGCTGGTCAATAAGGTGAAATGTTTATATTTAAATCTTGAATTTAAATATGAAATCTGATATTTTGAAAGATACGATGATATTTGAATGGATTTGATTTTTGAAGCGAATATGATATTTTGATATCAATTATGAATCGATTTGAAATATAAAGAGCCAAAGGTGTAATAATACGTAGTTATTAAAGAGACCGGGATCGGATATGGACATACTCTCTGTCGATACCGAAAACCACTTTAATAACTATTATACGCGGAGTGATTATCCAGAATGAAGTGGATGGTTTGGTGAACGCGTTGACTGAAGAAAGAGAACGATTATTGGATGACCCCTGACATGACTAAAACAGGAGCCACGCCGGGCCATTGAGGTTCGCCACCTCTAGCGGACACACTTCTTCGATACCATATCTATTACATTTGTGATGCGATTTGGGTGCACCCCTTGATTTGGGAGTGTTGTTTCGCGGTGTTGGGGTAGCTGCTGGCTATGCCCAACATCAGTCCGGATCACGCAACTACTAGTATCCTAGTTGGTATCGCCTCATGTACCTTGTCATACTGATTATCCTATTCGCGACCACTACGTTTTGATTTGTACCTTGAGTATATGGATTGCCCTCTGGTGACTTCCGGTTTTGGGGAAACTACGGTCTTGTATATGCTTTTGGGAATATAAAATGTGTTAAGGGGGATTATGGTAACGCCTTAACGCTATTTTGATACTTTATATTACTGATAGACATTATCTACTTAGCGTATATTACTACATAGTAGATAGTTTCACGGATCCTTGAGAGATGGAAAATCCCGTAACATCTCTTGAGTTATTGCACGCACGTTGACACTGGATATGAGATGTCAAACCCCGTAAACATCTCTGACGCCGTTACACTCATATTTATTTACGATTGATTTAACTTTCATAAGGATATTTTAGTCCTGACTCGAGTGTTTTGTCTTTTCATTACGCTCGGGTCAGTCCTGAGTTTTCAGTTTAGGTTGAAGATCATTTCCTTGGAGGACGGAGACGAAGATTTGGTATATTATCTACTATTATTATATTCATTCCATTCCGCTGCATTGTTGTATGATATTTGTTGTGTATGTAACTCTGATAAATGTTGTATAAGAATAATCAAATGTATTCATTTCAAATGTATTCATTTAATTAACAGCTTCATGAACTGTTATTTTATTATTATACTTTAGCCTTCCGCTGTGAGATTCTGTGTTGTTCATTTCCTTTATTTCTCTTCCTTTTCTTTTCTTATTTACCCCAATAACTATCTGCCCTTTTAATGGTTTGGAATCGACATGTGTATTTGATCGTCGGTTTAAACTGTCCAAAAAGGCGGGTCGTTACAGGTGGTATCAGGGCTTTGGTTTAGCGATAAACCTTGGCTCTAGTGGGGAATAACTCATTGAAATAGAGGTAAACTATATGAATGAGTTGAGTGTATATGAGAGAGTGTATTTGTTATTTGATATAAAATGGTTTTATATTCTGTTAATTTGTTCCGTTGAGTATTTATGAATTCTGGTCGATACTTGGGACGCCAAGGCGTCGATAGGAATTTCTAAACACTCGAATAGGACAAACCAACACAATATCATTTTGGAATATATTTAATATAAAAGAATTATTTGAATATTTATTCATTTTGATTGAATTGATCGTTAGGAGATGATAATATTAGATTATTATCGTTATTGTTTGATCAGTCAATATTTACAACAATTGATTAAATAACAATGGATTTAGGAAAATGAAATCTTGTAAACACAATTGATAATGAATATAAATGAATTTTAACTTGGATTTGGGAATTTAAATTCCGGTGTTTGAGATTGACTTACAAGAATTTGAAAAATATAATATGGGTATTATATGATAGTATAATTGAGTTGAAATTATTTTCGAAGGATTTTATTTTTAATGATAAGTGTTATATTCCCTTCTCTTGACGCTAGAAAATGATTTTGGTGATGAGTGCACGCATCATCGGCGTTTATTTTCGAGAGTCTGAGTGGGGGAGACCACTTAATAGCTTGTATAAACCTTGTTTTGATTCAAATTTTATTTTATTTTGTATTCTCTATAGTATGATTTGATATATAAATTATATAAGTATATATTATTTCAGAACTTGATTTGAAATGAAACCGGGATTGGAATTCTTAAGTCCTTTAATAATTAATGATTTTTTTTATGATTGAAATGAATTTGGACTTGAATCATTAAGGAACTTCTGAATTGTGAAATGAGAAATGAACCTAAGAGCTAAGTGAAAATATCAATTGAAGTAGAAATCTTAGAATTAGGAAATTATGAACTTAAAATAAAATTGAAACTGTAAAACTCGCGTAGTATTAAATTTCATTCTATAGCATAGATATAACTTACCAAAATATTTAAGAAGTTCAAAAATGTTATATGAATTGTTAATCGGATAATATACAAGTATAGGTTTGAATAATGAAATATGCATTTAATTAATGGTTGCAAATATAAATAAAATTGTTAGTAAATAATTGGAATTTAAATTAACATTTAAAGGTGATTCACAATTATGTTAATATAAAATGGAAATACAATATGTGAATGTAAATGTGAAATTAAATTATAGTGAAATTTAAGTAATGACTTAAGAATTAATTAATTGAAAATTCAACTTTAAATGAAAAGAAGTTGTATGTTGTTTAACTACATTCTATTTGCATAACTATAACTTACCAAATACTTAAAAGGTTTAAAATGCTAATAAGGATAAGTAGAGAAATAATATACCAGTGTGAGAGTGAATAATAAAATGTGAAGATCTATTGATAGTTGTAAATATAAAAGAAATTTAAGCTGTAAAATGAATAATATATATAAATGAATGAATAAAATTTAAAATTAATGAAATATAAAATTGGTAAATGGAAACTAATTAAATTTGAATATAACTAAATGTCAATAAACTTGGAAGTGTATGAAATTAAAAAAATGGACTTGGAAATGTATAATTGATTTCGTATAGATTCTGGATGGTTGTTAATGTTTGATATGCATTGGCTGTTAGATGGATGAAAATTGATTAAGTAGAATTCATTAGTGTTAATGGAATTGAATAAACGGAATAAAATAAAAAAAATTAAATTCAAGTTTGAAGCAAAGTGAAATTAAATATAATTGAATTCAATTTAAATTGAAGCAAATTGACTTGAATTTAAAATGTGAATGAAACAAACTTGAATAAATCGGAAACAAATTGAATGTAAACCTATTGCATGGATGAATAAGAAAATAAATGACTTTGTGTTTATGATTGATTTTTTTAGAAAATTTGAAGTTTTGATGGTTTGCACTTTGAAATAATAAAAGCAAATTTTTGGGAAAATCCAAAACATTGTCCAATATATGCTGAAACGAAAACAACCACAACTTTTAAATGGCTGAACGGAATTCGACGATTTTGGACTTTTCGGAAATCTTAGAAACTATAGCATAACTTTTGTTTAGATAACTTGAGAAAATTCCTTCGTCTGCTTGGTTAAAAACTTGAATGTTACTCGCTGTCCTGTGTAAAAATAAGTAAAATCAGTAGTATACACCCTGAGTATTTTCGCCATATCTTTTGACTGGTTTATCGGATTTTGATGATCTTGCACTTTCTGGAAAGCTAAGAACTTAAGCTAAAACTTTTTTTTAAGTGTTTTGTGTTTTGATATCGTTTAGAATGTCGAAAACGTGGGTGAACGTCGCTGACCTGCGCAATTCATTGCCCAGGCTGAAGCGTATCCCCTAAATAAAACGGCCATAACTTTTGAACAGATGATCCGAATTCGATGATTTTGGACATTCCGGAAAGCCTGAAATGAATGAAACAACTTTTGTTTAGATTCTATTGTCAAATTTTACCGTTTAGGTGACCTAAAGCTAAGATTTGTTTGCTGTCCAGAAATTGAAATCTTAGTTTTGAAGCTAAATATGTTTTATATATGTTGTGTAGGCTAAGTATAGCATCTATTTTTATATGCATGGTTCTAACTTAGTTATTGAGCATTTTAGTAGGTAGCAAAGGGGTTGCGCTTCGTTGTGGAACTCGCTTCTACGCTAAACGCATAATGTAAGTAAAATGCTAATAAATGCTAAATAAAAGGTACGCTTACGGTTTTATATGATATTGGTGATATTTATATGTTGTTTCCCCACATATGGGATGCCTCATCATTGAGATGAGATGTATATTTGTGATATATATGATATTATATTTTTTTCGATCGAGCCGCGCAAAGGAGACTCTGCCGAATTTTTCCGTAAATCCGGGTATTAGAAAAATTTTCAAGTTTAATTTTTTTTTATATAACTTGTTTTGATAAGTAACTTTTAAGTTTAGAAAGACGTTCGGAGTAAGTAAGTGGAAGCGTAATTATGACTTTATAAATGGAATTTCATTGTTTTATAAGTTGGTAACTTTGAATAAAATATATCTAATGTTGAATTCTATACTTAGTTTCTTTTCCCTTCTTTTCCTTTTCGGGGACGAAAAGTTTTGAGTGGGGGAGAGTGTAACGACCCGTAAATTTTCGATAATTAAAGTAGCTAATTTAATAAGATTTCGTGATTTGGTGTTAGAAAAAAATTTGTAAGTCGTTTCGAATAATAATAACTAGAATGAAATGCAACAAATTTATCTAGTTAATTATTTATGAATTGAATGAAATCCCAAATCAATTGAAATAATATGTAGTCAAAGGTAATTGATTCGAAGTAATATAGTAAACCGGCTGATAATGAATTTTATTTAAAATTCCAATATTGAAATCCGTCAAATATTAAACAATTAAATTGTTAAAATTTAATATTTGGAATTTATTGAATAACGGGTTTAATATGATATAAAAGGATTTGTAAAATTTTATTTTATCATACTTAAGTTAGAATGATGTTGTAGAACTTTTAAAATCGAATTAAAAGTAAATTTGTGAAAATTGAATATTTAATATTTAATTATCGACTGGAAAATAGCCAATTTTTGAACAGTATCAGAATTGGACAAAACTAGTTCCATTGGATCCGTAATAGTTAGTTATTATCAGATTTCAATTTTCGTAGCAATCGGAGTTGTCGTTTGACCGTGGCAGCTCGAAACGCGTTGAAATTGTTTTAATATTAATTTGGCGAGTTAAAATAGTCATTTTTCAAACGGTCTCGGATTTCGATGAAACTAGTTTCATTGGATCCGTAATGTGATATTATTGTAAGTTTTCAAATTTCAAGTCAAACGGATTTACCGTTTGTCCGGGGCAAGCCAAAACGCATAGAAAATCGTTTAATCGGTTTAATTTAAAATTTATCGTTTATTGCCGTAACTCACACATACGGTCGAATTAGCTTCCGAAACACGTTCCATTGCGTTCGGAACGTGGGGTAAACCTTAGAAACGCCTGCCGGCACGCTTCGTTTGGTGTTCGAAAATTTTTCGGTGAATAGTGTTTTTGCAATTTTCTATAAAAGGACCCATCCTCTTTCATTTGCTCCAAACCCTAAATCTTTTTGACCAGCCGCCACTTTTATTTCAATGGCCTGAAAATTTCGAAACTTCCTCCTCATTTTCCTCTCAATCCATCAACAATTAGCAAAAACTCTCAACTACAAAGTTGTAGAGCACGATGAAAGCTTCAAATCCATACGGAGATGATCGAAAACGGAGCCACGGATCGACGGGAAATCACGTTCAAACCTGCTGCGTTTTTCACGTTTTTCGAGGTAAAATAGGAGGCCGAGTTCCACCATCTTACAGCCGAAGGTAGCCTTCGTCGTGAGCTTCAAAACCATGGTCGTTGATCGGCCTGAAGTTGATCGTGGTGGTCACAATATTTAACCCTAGGTGATGGCTTATGGGTTCTTTGTGCGTTCGTTTTACTGGAGCATACGCGTTTGGGGAAGAAGCATATCACGCGGCCACGATTTGATTCAGAGATATCCTACGGCCAGAAATTTGTAGGGTATGAAATGTTAAAATAAAAATTTGTAATATAGTTATATTTTAATTCGTGTAACTTTAAAAATTCATAACTTTGTCATACGAGGTCCGTTTTGGACGAAACTTTTTGCGTTGGAATCGTATCGACGAGCACTACGCAATGGAGCTGGATTGGAATCATTTGGAGCTAGAGAAATTTTTGAGTCAAATCGAACGTCGTTCGATTTGATTTAAAATCGAAAATCAAGGTGAGTGTTTTATAACGCTCACAACGTACTAAATATCTTTATGCTAGTTAAATTGACATTATGAAGTGATATGAATGTTATTTGTCGTTGTTTGATATGAATTTAATTGTCGTATAGCTTGTTATTTGAATTAACCATTGAAAAATTAAATTGACAGTTAAACTGAAATTGAAATTTGAATGGCGATTAAATTACTTGACCTTGATAACTATGAAATTGCCATGGATTGTATTGTTTATTGGATGATTTATTTCGATAGATGTTATTGTTTGATATTTAAATGTTGGATGTTTATTGCTTATATATATCCTGTTATGCATACATATGATACTGTGATTTAATTTAAGTAATATATACTCATCCTTGACATTTAATTGAAATAAATAACTACTTGGCCATAGGATAGAAAATTATATACGGACACCGAATTGGCTAAATAAATAATTTTTGAAATCGTCGATTTAAAATTTATTTAAATGTTTTGATTTAAAAGTTATAAATAGAAATCAATTTATAGAAATCGAATTTGTCGAAAAAATTGAGTTGGAATGTTGAAATAAATTTTGGTTAAAAGAAATTGTAAATAATTTAAGTTGTGACTTTAAAATTTAAAATTTGGATATGATTGAATTTCGAAAATCTATTTATTTTAAAGATTGAACATTATTTCGAGCTTTGAATATTACTAAGTAAAAGCGATATGAAATTGATATTTTGAAATCGAGTTTGGAATTGAATCATATTTGGAATTTGGATTTAAACTTGAATATTGTTGGAAATTTTGTTAAGTGTTATAAATTGATATATTGAGAAATCAAGCTCCAAATCGATATAAATTGAAATTGAATTAATTAAAGGTGAATGTAGAATTGAATTGATTTGAAGTAAAAGTTGACATTGTTTTGAATTGAAATCGAAATTGAATCGGTAGAATGGAAATTGAAATTTATGTGAATTGGGAAGTTATAATTGAAATGGATTGATTTTGAAGCTGTTTTAATTTGTTTTCCAAATTACTCTGTTATATAAACCATTTTGAATACTTAAACTATTTTAATCTATTTTAAATCTACTTAACCCAATTTAAATTATTTTAAACTAATTTATCTATTTTAAATCCATTTTAAAGATTTTAAGTGTTTTTAACTATTTTAATTATTTAAAACTACTTTTAAATTACTTAAAACTATTTTTCTAAAATCCTAAGCTGGTCAATAAGGTGAAATGTTTATATTTAAATCTTGAATTTAAATATGAAATCTGATATTTTGAAAGATACGATGATATTTGAATGGATTTGATTTTTGAAGCGAATATGATATTTTGATATCAATTATGAATCGATTTGAAATATAAAGAGCCAAAGGTGTAATAATACGTAGTTATTAAAGAGACCGGGATCGGATATGGACATACTCTCTGTCGATACCGAAAACCACTTTAATAACTATTATACGCGGAGTGATTATCCAGAATGAAGTGGATGGTTTGGTGAACGCGTTGACTGAAGAAAGAGAACGATTATTGGATGACCCCTGACATGACTAAAACAGGAGCCGCGCCGGGCCATTGAGGTTCGCCACCTCTAGCGGACACACTTCTTCGATACCATATCTATTACATTTGTGATGCGATTTGGGTGCACCCCTTGATTTGGGAGTGTTGTTTCGCGGTGTTGGGGTAGCTGCTGGCTATGCCCAACATCAGTCCGGATCACGCAACTACTAGTATCCTAGTTGGTATCGCCTCATGTACCTTGTCATACTGATTATCCTATTCGCGACCACTACGTTTTGATTTGTACCTTGAGTATATGGATTGCCCTCTGGTGACTTCCGGTTTTGGGGAAACTACGGTCTTGTATATGCTTTTGGGAATATAAAATGTGTTAAGGGGGATTATGGTAACGCCTTAACGCTATTTTGATACTTTATATTACTGATAGACATTATCTACTTAGCGTATATTACTACATAGTAGATAGTTTCACGGATCCTTGAGAGATGGAAAATCCCGTAACATCTCTTGAGTTATTGCACGCACGTTGACACTGGATATGAGATGTCAAACCCCGTAAACATCTCTGACGCCGTTACACTCATATTTATTTACGATTGATTTAACTTTCATAAGGATATTTTAGTCCTGACTCGAGTGGTTTGTCTTTTCATTACGCTCGGGTCAGTCCTGAGTTTTCAGTTTAGGTTGAAGATCATTTCCTTGGAGGACGGAGACGAAGATTTGGTATATTATCTACTATTATTATATTCATTCCATTCCGCTGCATTGTTGTATGATATTTGTTGTGTATGTAACTCTGATAAATGTTGTATAAGAATAATCAAATGTATTCATTTCAAATGTATTCATTTAATTAACAGCTTCATGAACTGTTATTTTATTATTATACTTTAGCCTTCCGCTGTGAGATTCTGTGTTGTTCATTTCCTTTATTTCTCTTCCTTTTCTTTTCTTATTTACCCCAATAACTATCTGCCCTTTTAATGGTTTGGAATCGACATGTGTATTTGATCGTCGGTTTAAACTGTCCAAAAAGGCGGGTCGTTACATAACACTTCTCGTGATCAAGGTATTTCTCATTCAATACTTGATGACATTTGTTTTGTGATTATCCTATTCGAGTTCATGTTGATATAGGTTCATCTTCTTATTTTTATATCAAAAGAACTTGTTGATTTATTTTCTTTAAATATTTTGGGCTTGATGCCTTCGCTGAGAATTGCTATCCGGATAGTGGATCCGCAACGCTCAATATGCTTTGAAAAGATGTGAAGATTATTTTATGTGATTATTCTTTCTGATCCAATTTACATGTTATGCGTTACTTAGACTTCGGAATTGATTTTTTTGAAAAGGATTTGCTTACTCATTATGAAGCCATATCCTATGTCCCGTGTGGACTATTCATCTTCGACATTCTCAATCTGTTAAGCAGATTTCTATTTTTTTTCTTTATGATTTTGATTCCAGTTTGATGGCATCATTTTATTCTTTAAGCCCACTTGATGAGGAAAATGTTATTTCTCTCATTCAAATAGTTTGAGAATTTTTCAGTATTTTTGAGCTTGTCTTAGGATTATCACCTAAGAAAATCTATTGAATGCTGCTAAGGTCTTTTCAGTTCGACTTTGCCACCAGTTTTCATTGGCTATGAGTTGCAGACGATAGCGGTCCACTAACCGCATCCCGCACTCATTATGATTCTTATGAATTAATTATTATGTCATTCAGTTTGTCCAGCTTATTTCATCCATTTTATGAATCGAGTATTCTACGAATATCTCGATGACTCCGTTCTTGTATTTATTGATTTTTTGATGAAAACAGCAATTTAAAAAAAATTGCAAATCTTTTTTCATAAGATTTATTTATAAGTATGATTGGATTTTTGTTCTCGAAACTAACAGAGAATATTCGTAAAGCTTTTAAGAGGTATTTTTATCCTATAGAAGGTGATTTTGTGATTGCATTGCCCATTGAGTGCTTTAAGAATTCTGGTCGATGCGCTTGATCAACGTTATCGATAGGAATTTCCTAAATGCTTTGATGAGACTATTTGACACGATATATTCACTTCTAAAAATGTAAATTTTTCTAGAAAGATTATTACATAAAGATAATTGTGATTTTCAAAGTTTTAGCTTTTCGAGAAAGAAGATTATTTAAAAAGTACTCTTTTCCGATACTCTTATTCTTGTGATTCTCGAAGGGGAACCAAAACTTTATTGTTTATACCGATGCTAGTCGTATTGGTTTGGGTGCCGTTCACTTGCAAAAGAGAACATGCTATCACTTTTGTTTCTAAATAATTTAAGCCGATCGAGACTTGGTATGCCACTCATGATCTAGTGCTCGCGGCTATCGCTGTCGCTTTCAGAGTTTGGCATCATCATTTATTTTTGGGGGAGAAATTCATTCTCCACTCCGATCATAAATCTTTGAAGTGTTTATTTTCTCATAAGGAACTTAATGTTGGCTCGAGTTCCTTGCATCTTATGATCTTGATATTCTTTATACTCCCGAAAGGGGAAATCGTATTGCCAATGCCTTTAGTCGTAAGAAAAAAGTGGTTGTTTCTTTGATGATGTCTGAATGGAATGATATTTTTACCAAGTTCACCGGACGTTTCGATGTGCTTCATTTTATTCAGCTTCGTCTCATTTCTTTTATGGACTAGCGTCTGATGTTCTTTTAGGGTATTCGTTTATCGGATGCACCATTATTGTACTACATCGATGTCCCAGGTTTTCGGTTCATTTGACGTACCGTTTGTACTGTGTCAGTGTTCCGAATTATTTGAGCTTCGGTTCATTTGACGTACCGTTTATACTGCGTCGATATTTCGAAATATTTGAGCTTCGGTTCATTTGACGTACCATTTGTACTGCATCAGTGTTCCGAATTATTCGAACTTTGGTTCATTGGGCGTACCGTTGTACTGCGTCAGTGTTCTGAATTATTTGAACTTTGGTTCATTGGACGTACCGTTGTACTACGTCGGTGTTTTGAATTATTTGATCTTTGGTTCATCTGGCGCACCGTTATTGTACTACACCGTTGTACCAAATTATTCGAGTTTCTAGTTTCTCGGGCGTACCGTTATTGTACTACATCGTTGCACCGGCTCAATTTTTCTACTATTCAAGACGTTTTCCACGTCTCTCAACTACGGAAATGCCTTAGCGATTTCGATTTTATTCTTAAGCCCGGTGTTACTGAGGAAATTGAAGTTTCACCAGATTTGACTTATGAGCAACACCCTATTCGCATCATTGCTTCTAAGGTTAAACGCCTTCGAAATGAAGATTTCCCTTTTGTGAAAGTTCAATGATTCTCAAATCCTAAGGATTGCTGTTGGGAATTCGGAGAATTCATCGAGCGAACACATCCAGACTTACCCTCTTGTGCTCTTTGAGGTGAACTTCTTATTTCAAATTTCTTTTGTGTTGACATGCTTTTATGGTTATTACTTTTTATTTTCTTCTTAAATATTGCGAGGACGCAGTTTCTTTAAGGAGGGGAGTCTGTAACAACCCGCAATTTTTACGATTGAATATTTAAATATTTTATTTAAATACTTCATCGTTAGTCGAATTATAGTCCGAAAAGCTACTTTTTGCAAATAGTCGAATTAGAATTCGAGACCACTTTCATTGAGTCCAAAATGCCATTTGCAACCTTTTTGAGTATAAACATCGATATGTTTTGAGTTGAGTGAATTTTGCTATTTTTCACTTAGGGCTTTGGGTTTGGGTTTGGGTTTGGGTTCAGCCCACTAATCCAACTCATCTTATATCATTACTCCTCCCCCTCTCCTCTTCATTACTTCACTTTCATTTCCTAACACTCAAGCTTCATCAAAACTAGAGGAAGAGATTGGAAACTAAAATCCTAAGCCTAGGTTCTTTGCAAATTCAAGTTATAGCTCCAAATTCAAAGAGAAGCTATTGGTAAGCATCCTCTTCTTCTTCTCCAACTCATTCTACCTTCAATTTCACAAATTCCTAAACCTAATTTAGGAAATGATCTCCTTTTGAGCTTAGATTCAAGCTTCTTGGATTAGAATTGAAGAGTGATTGTTCTTGCCTTGCTCTATAGCTTCTTCTTCATTGTTTTGAGTAAAAGGTGAGAATTTTTATCTCACATCTATGTCTATAACTATCTTTGATTGTTGGGTATGAATTCCTAACACTTATTCATATGAATTTGCTTTTTATTTGGATTGAATTGATGAATATTTCAATTTTTGGTGTTTTGAAGTCAAATCTTTAAAAATCCTAACTTTGAAGTTTGAACATGTTTTTGGAGGGTGTCGAGGAGCCTACAGGACTGGGTTGTGGCGTGGCATAAATCCCTAGTTGCAATTGCTCGATCGATTGGCTCCGTTTGGATTCATTCCCCTTTGGGGTATATGCTGGAAATGCTGGGTAAAGGGCACCAGTCGACTGGCACTCTGAGTCCAGTCGACTGACCTGTAACCCGAGAGTTTTCAGGGTCTGGTCCGGTACACTGTTCTCAGAGAGCCAGTCGACTGACCTGCTTGTATTCAGCCTACTTTGCCTATTTCGCTTATTTTTTTTGAAATTCCAATTTTTATCGATTCATGGTTTTCCGATATGTTGTTATCATTTATTATCAACTTTGATGACTTCTATTTTGGAATTTTTGGGTATATCCATTTTGATGGATTCGATATAGATTTCTTTGGATTTAATTTACATCTTCGAATGTGAATTTTGGTGATTGATTATTTCTACAATCATTTTTGTGATTTGTCACTTCTAAATTTAAAGATTTCTATACTAGTAGTAAATATTCAAACTCTTTCACAAAGATGATTTCAACCCTATTTTCAATATCATACTCGTTTATAAAACCGTTTTCCAACCTATTAGTATATACAAACCTTTACCTCACTCGTATGAGAAATCTAATTAAACGCTTAGTAAAACAAGTGGAATGAAGCGCTTGCGTTTACTTCGTCGTTTAATTCTTGGACTTGTTCGATTGAATCTCTTGTGACAATTTTCGAGTGGAGAGTTACAGTTTGTTCGTAAATATTTAAGTTAAGCTAGTGGTTATGGGACATGAAGCTAAACTCATATATTTACTAGCTTAGTGTAATTGACACTTCTTGATGATCGATGATGATCATTTTATGGTTTAGACTAGCAATGTGCGATGTCTCTTTGTCCACATGGGGGACAGTACCTCATCCTATTGAGCTTCATCTCATTTCTTTTGTGGGCTAGCGACCCATGTTCTTTTATGATATTCGGCTCATCGGATGTACCGTTATTGTACAACATCGATGTCCCGGCTTTTCGATTCATTGGACTTACCGTTATTGTACTGCGTCAATGTTTCGAATTGTTTAGGTTTCGGTTCAATGGATGTACCGTTATTGCACTACATCGATGTCCCGGCATTTCGATTCATTGGACGTACCATTGTTGTACTGCGTCAATGTTCCGAATTATTTGACTTTCGGTTCATCGGATGTACTATTATTGTACTACATCAATGTCCTTGCTTTTCAATTCATTAGACGTACCGTTTGTACTACATCGATGTTTCGAATTTATGGTTAGCGACTAGGGAATAGCATTCCGATTGTGATACATGTGTTGGTTAGTTTAAATGCTCCCGTTTATGATAGGCCTCCCCCTTTTGTGATTTCTGGATTTCTAATTGATGATTTCTAGAATTTGTGTTTCACCAATTTTTATGATTGGCATCGATATGATGTCAATATTTATGGTTTAGTGAATAGAGTAAAGAATATGACATTCTTTTTTATGTTATGATATTTCTTGAGATATTGTATGCTTTTTGTTGTTGTCAAATGTATACTTTTTATAGTAGGGCATTATTGTTACCATACGTTTTTTATATCTCTTAGTCCATCTCATTTTATCTCATATTTATAGCTAGACTGATCCGTTTATTATTTTCTTATTAAATAATACTAGGGTCAGACCGAGATGTTACAGGTGCTTCTACTTGACTCCTCCTCTGGTAGTATTACCCGACTTTTGGCCAACTACACTATATTGGTAGTTTTTGTTGTTATACGTTCGAAATAGAGAATCCTTGTTGTATACATATTCTTTTGTTTAGCACTTGTATATATTCTTTTGTTATACCGTGGATCTTGTTTGACCACTACTCTAATAAACACTTTTAAGTGTTATATATTCATATATATTTCTGCCTTTGTGATATGGATATCTGTGACTGATTGTGTTATGCTTATTTCTATATTTATTTCCGAAGATCATATAGCCACTGTGTAGTAACTTTGGGTTTGTATCGATGTGTCGGATTTCCTCTTGAAATGAAATGCATGTTATACTATCTGACATATTGGTGCTCGCACAAAGCAATTACACTGATGGTCGCACCTCAATAGCCTTATTCTTCGTGCTAGTTGACGGCATTACTCCGTAGTGTCCTTGGCTAGCGTGAGTATAGAGGTGGGGCGTCGCAAAAAGCTTCTCTAAAAGACTCATAGATTTTAGGCATGAAACTTATGTAACTTGATAATATCTATGAATGTACTCAATTTCAAATTATTAATGAAATTTTATTTTTGTGTTTTTATCTTTGATGATTGGCTAAAATTTTATAATTCTTTTTGATAATGCCAAAAGGGGAGAAATATAAGTATATTTATAAAACATCTGATATAAGCACATATTCAGAGGGAGATTTATAAATTATGTATAAGTAATTGTATAGTTGTCATCATCAATAAGGTGGAGATTGCTACCAAAATATAAGTATGTTTATAAAACATCTGAAATAAGCACATATTCAGGGGCAGATTTATAAATATATATAAGTACATTGCATAGTTGTCATCATCAAAAAGGGGGAGATTGTTAGGAAATCAAATCTACGATTTCGATCACAACAACTATACAATGGAAATCGAATATGCATATATATATATTTCTATTACAGGTAATTACTAAAGTAACATTACTAGAGAGACAAGAACAAAGCTCAATGAATATTACAAGAGACTACAAGTCGATAGGATCAATAGAGCAATGACATAGATGCACCAAAGCAACATGCACAGGGATCAAAGGTGTGGGTGCACTAGCCAGACGTCTGAAGAAATCCTCTGGATTATGAACTAGACAGAATCAAACGTCTGGTTAATGTACTCAGACGTCTGAAAGGCTATTATATACAAAAAATATATATAGCCAAACGTCTGAAACAAATACCGGACGTCTGGTACTGAACTCGGGTTTTGAAATTCAAACCACAACTGCCGCACTTGAAAAGACATCTTCGCCTCTCTATGCAACAACTCTTCATCACCATCAGAAGCGACTATAGAATACTTATTAATGGATGCAACTACTCAAGGAATCTCTCTACCACTAAAAATAACATCAAGAATAAAAGAGAAGAACTTACCTTACTTACTTGTGCTCTTTACTTTTATACTCTGGTACACTCTTGATCTCTAACAATCTACACTTGTATTTCACTCTTCCATATATTTAGATCTCCTCAATCAATATTCTCTAGATATATATATATTGGAAGCATTTGTACTTAATAGTCAATATCCGTGTTGTAGAACACATACTTGACAAGAACAAGTTATTGTAACCAAGCCTGTTCCTCTGGACGAAGTGAGGGCGTTTGATAGTCGAATTCTGAGGGGAAGTTTCAGGACCGTACATAGGAAGGGAGGTCCGAACTAGTATAAAATCCTAGTGTGTTTATTCTATATTTACCTAGATTAATTTTATCTTGTTTGCATCATATAATTAGTCACATATACTTGCATATACACTATACAATCCACCCTATAGACTTTCAATTTTCTCCTATTCTACAAGATCGTTCGGGTATGTATCATTTCAACCCATAAGGAATTCTATACTAACAGGGAACTTGCAGAGTGATAAAAAAATATGATAATAATATAACATATCAATAATAGGCATACATTGTCAGTAACAAATAAATTATAAATAGCATATCATGGTGCCAAATGTCAAAGGTGAACGAATACAAATAATGACATATCATATGCAGCAATTATATAATTAATAGTTAAATTTAGCCGCATATTTCAATTGTCGTTTCAAATGAAATAAAATTTAATAAATATAGAATGTTAATCATGAGCGATTGCTCATCTTTCTATGCTAGAGAGACAAGGAGATGACACAGAACAGATGCACATACGAAACAACAACAAGCAAGGAATTGCTGCGATTAATTCGATATTGAGATGGTAAGTCACAATGGACAAGAGAGTGATTGAAGCAAGATCTATGTTACATATATTTAATTATTTTCTAAAAAAAATTTCAAAACATATATTTTCAAACCCATATTTAGTTCGAACACATATAAAATAAATTTATATATATATACACACACTTATTTAAGAATGCGAAATACTTATACATATTATATATTATTCCTTCAAAATATCAGCATAACATATCATACAAATATATATATTTCAAAATGTTAACAAAACCAATATATATATATATATATATGAGAAAACAAATTTTATATAAATCGTAAGTTTTACATACATGAGTAATAAGTTATACATACATATTCATATATAATAGCATTATATATGTAATAATGTAACGACCCGTAAATTTAACCGGTTTTAGTAACGTTTTAATTTAAATTTTGTGAAATTTTAAACGATAAAATTTTGAAAAATAAATTTGATATTTGGTATGCGTCCAGTTAAACATAGCAACGGGTAAATTTTCGTTCGAAAATATGAAAGTTTATTTCGCGCGTAAATTTACTTCAATTGAATCAGTTAAAAAGCGTTGAAAATAAAACGTTTTCAAAACCAAAATATTTTTACATAGAAAAATTCTAAATCATCTTTTGAGAAAGTAGTTAGTATGTCGTTTTTCAAAATTCGGGTTTTTTTAGCTCCGTCGATCTTAATTTTCTGCGATTTTCATGCATTTTCCGCTAGTATAAAAATTTAAATTTTTATAATTCAATCAAATCACTGATATACGTATACCATTTTGATCGTCTCGTCGTGCTGATCCCAACGATATGTGCATTTTTGATTTTCGAACCCCGGTTCGCTGCAAAATCTGTAAACGAATAGCCGTTGCGGTTCGTTAATTGAGCCTATTGTTTCCACGTGACCTTCCATATATTCGCCGCGTTAACCAACAGTCAAACCAATAGCCATTAGCAGTAAATATTCTCCAGTGATTTTTGCTATTCTTTTGTTGTTAAAGATTTTGTTCGGTTGCTTGTTCAAAATGAAATCACACGTTACTTATTAAATTTATAAACTTAACTCACTGTCATTTCCAAAGAAAAAGAACCAATTGACACGGCAAGCAACTCCTCTTCTCCTTCTACTTTGCATTTTATCACTTTTCCCAACGTCCTCCTACCTATCTTCTCCCTTGCCAAGAAAATGAAACATGAAAAATACTTATGCAGTAAACCCATCACGTTCCCCTCCGACATATCTCCTCCTCACACGCTTAACCCGCATCACCATGTTTCCGCCGCCTGCCCATGCCTCACAGCAACCGACATCAGCGTCTGCCTCTCCGCGCAAGCGGTCACGGCCCGAACACTCTTCTCCTTTCCCTTCATTTTCCCTCACTCACATCATTTTTCCTTATCACGGCTCATCACCCCTAGCCGTCGACAGCCTCCTCCACCAACTCGCGCAGCATCCGCACCCCAAGACCATCACCCGATCACCCACTGTTTCCCTCTGCCGTGCCAACGTCGCCGGCTAACCACCTATCCATGAACGCTGTCTCCACCGCGCTCTCTCTCCCCTCCGCCTCGTTCTTCCTCCACCTCGCCTAAATCCACCTAGCAGCCGCCACCCACTGTGCTTGGCCACTATCATCTCTTCATTTCGCTCAGCATATATGGCTTCAGGTCTGTTTATATATGTGGGTATATATATATTTGTATGTTGTTAATAATTTTTGTTTTATATATACATGTTATATGTGTTAGCTTTTAGAGTATATATACTCTTCGAGTATGCAGTTACTGCTAATATCATTAGCCTTGCTCTGTGACTTAAGCAAGTTTATATTGTATAACTTTGTATATGTTAACTTATAAAGTCAGTATCTTATGTATGTTGTATATAATATTGTACACATATATTATCGCAGTATATTTTATTTCATTTCTTTTTTACTATAAAGATAGGGTCTGTAGTTCTCACATATATACTACATATTATACGATAGTTATATAAGCATGTAGAGACCGTAAATTTTGTTTTGAAATTTAAATTTTAAAGGCAAGTATGGGTTCAAAAAAAATCAAAAAAAGAAGGGAATTTGGTTTTAATATATATATTTATACACAGAGATCTATTTGGTGATGCAATGCCTGTTTGTATGTGATGTGTTTTAAAAAGTAAGTTTGCATGTAAGTTGGATAGCATGATAGTATGTGTGTCAGATCTTGGGAAATATGCTTACCGTATAAGATTTTATAAGTAAACAGTTGTATATAATAAGTTATATAAGTTTATAAGTATATATATGTATAAACTTTAAGTTTCCATAACTAAGATATTAAAATATACAAATGTAAGCCATATATGATTTGATTATTAAGTGATAAGTTTTATATATTAGTTAAAAAATTATATTATTCTAGTGAGTTGTATGAATTTGTAATGATCTACTTTATATTCAAAAGTTGTGTATATCATGTTTGTTAAATAAATAAGTTTTGTGGTGCGATTTCATACATATACATAGCTTATATATATAGTTTAGTTGTTATATTTTATAATGTATACAATTAGGATACAAGTTATTTATAGTCTGCATGCACTATATGAATTTTCAAAAGATAATATATTTGTTTGGTTAGTATTGATTTTTATGGTAGTATTTCTATAATATAAAGTGTATATATATAAATATTTAACGTGCACATAGTTAAGATGGTATACATATCTGCATTTTTTTTATTATAGGAAGGAAATTTGTTTGAACTAGTTTTGCTCTTGTTTTGTTTGTATTAACCTGTACTATGCTTAGATAACTAATATTATTTAATACACTTTTAATGTCTATTTATAAATTTTGTAATTTAATAATAACTTATATATGTGGGTGTATTTATTTCAAATTTTTTATAATGTATATGGATTAATTTTAACATATAATTTATTTGAAATAGCGATTTTGAAATACACGCATGTTTTATTTAACATGTGTTTAAATTTAGAATATGGTTTTATAAAAATAGTTATATATATAGTTAAATACAAGTTCACTTATACCAATTATCTCCATCGACCCAATTCTGATTTGATTTCATCTATTCCGTGTCATCAACTTTGATCATCGAAATCATGCTTGAATTCGTAACTCAATTCCAGTGTCCGTTCTCTGTGCATATCTATATCATCTCTTGATCTCTCTAGCCTCGAAAGGTGAGAAATCACTCACGATTAATGTTCTTTTATTTATTAAATTTGATTTCAATTGAAATGACAATTGAAATATTGCTGCTGTTAGTTATTTACACTGTTATATATGCTATCACTTGTATCAGTTCACCTGTGACATCTGACACCATTATCTGTTAATTATACAATGATAATCCAGTTTGGTTAATGATTGATTGATTGTTTGTTGTTTATATTGGATGTAAATTGAAATGTATAAAGTGATAAATATTATGTAATTTAATTTGACGGAGGATAGTTAAAATTTGAATCGACATATGTGTAAATTTGATTAAATGACATTTGTATAATATGACTCCTTTAAATGTTATATTAATTGACACGTAGGATTTGGTTAATTACACCTTGAACCACTGAATGTATGTTGTTTAAATTGATGATGTATGAAATTGTAAAAAGATGATAAGTGAAGAACCGTAATGTAATAATCTTTAATCTACATGAAATGATAGTGTAGATTCTAGAAATAATTAGATTAATTCGCACAAACCACTATGTGAATTAATATGATTATTTCGGGATTATTTGAATTAATTATTTGATTTTTATTGATATTTGTTATTGCTTGTTTATTTACTTTGACACCGTCCCAGTTATCACACTGCAAGTTCCCTTTGCTATGTTTTGATTTGTGAATTGAAATGGAATTGGGTTGAAATGATAGATACCCAAAATGAACTTAACTTAGAATAGAGAATTAAATAAACCAGATTGGTCAATAATTTGATTTGAAATAAATAAAGATTTTATTTGAATAATAAGGTTTTGTAATAAAATTTAAACGTAAATTTTGATAAAAGGAAAATGTTAATATTGAAATCCGGAACAAAATAATAATGTAATTACTGATGAAAGAACATTGTTTTGAAATGAATTAATTAACAATTAAATTTGGAATTATTCATTGAATTAAGTTTGAAATGATTTAATAATTAAGTTTGAATTTATAATCAGGTTTGAAATTATTAAGTTTTGTAATTGTTAATAATTAAGATTGAAATTATTTAATAATTGAATTAGATTGAATTATCGATAATTGAATAAAATTTTTTGAATCCTTTGATAAGAGAAATTGAACTTTTGAATAAGAGAAATTTGAACTTCGTCAATAAATGAAATTGGGTTTGTTTATTTATTAAGTTTGGAAAAATATTTAAGTAAGTTAAAAAGTGAAATTGAACTTCTTGTATATGTGAAATTTAGTTTCTTTGTTAATTGAGATTTGAAATTTGTAACTAAGAAAATAAATAAGTAAAATTGAATTTCTTTAACAAGAAAAGAAAATGTGATTTATTGAAATTAATGTAAGTCGTGTAATTTAATGAATTTGATTTGTCGAATCCAATTTAATTAAATTTGTAAGCTTGTGAATGAAGTTGAATGTAAGTAATTGATTTAAATGAATTGGAATTTAAATAGAAGTTGTTTGAAGGATAAATTTACTTAGCAAATATTGAATGAAATCGACAAATGAATTAAAAATTGATTTGAATGAAAATCAAACCATTTTAAATGATTTCGGAATGAAACTTATATACGAACTTGAATCAATATTTGAATTGTTTAAATAAAAGTGGAAATTGAATTGTAAGATTTTGAAATGGCTATTTGGAAGTTTGTAATGAAAATTTTGGAAATTGATAGTGAAAGACAATTGAAATGTTGATTTATAAATTTTAATTGAAATTGATTTGGTTTGAAATTTATTAAACGACCAATCGGTATAATAAATTACGAAAGTTATTAAAGAAACCGGAATCGGTTATGGACATACTCTCTGTCTAACCGAAAACCACTTTAATAACTATACGCGGAGTGATGATCCAGAATGAAGTGGTTGGAATGATGTATGCGATGATTGAAGAAAGAGAACGAATAATGGATAGCCTTGACACTTGTGTCAAATTGGAAATGACTAAAATCAGGAGCCGTGCCGGGCCAAATGGGGTTTGCCACCTCGAGCGGACACTCTTCTTCGTAACTACTACTCTTTCATTGTGATTGATTGGTGCACCCTTCGAATTTCAGGAGTGTTGTTTCGCGATGTTGCGATCGCTGCGGCGATGCGTTTTCACCAGTCCGGATCAGACGAACGGTAGTTTCACTACCTTGGGTATTGCCTCATGTGCCTTGTCATACTTGTATCCCTATATACGCGACCACTACGAATTTGTTTTGTGTTATACCTATGGAGTACTCCATGATAGCCCACTAGTTTACGGTGGAGTTTACAGTGCTGTATAGACTATGACATTTATATAAAATGTGTTAAGGAGGATAATGGTAAACGCCTTAACACTATTTTGATACTTTATATTACCAATAGACATTATCTATTTAGGGTACACTACTACATAGTAGATAGTTTAACGGATCCTTAAAGGATGGTGATTCCAACATCCTTTGAGTTACTTGTATTTTGATTGCTATTTCACTTGAGTTGGATTTATTGATATAAGAATATTAATCCTGACTCGAGTGTTTTGTGTTTTGCTTTACGCTCGGGTCAGACTATGAGTACCAGCTTTCGAGGCTCACCTTTGGAGTTGGAGCTTTGCTTGGAGATGCAGCTATCTATCCAGCTTTCAGATATTCAGTTGATTCCAGTGATGTAATCTAATTATTGTATTTGACTATTGTATTTGAAACTTCTGTTGTAACTTATTTAACTCTGCTATATATATAGTAGCTTCATGAACTACTATCTCTTTTACTTCCGCTGCATATTATTACTCTGTGTCTGTGATTCTGTGACTATTTATTTACTGTATATCCGAGTTTTGCCAAATTTAAATTAAAAATTCGGTATTTTGAATTATTCAACTCCGACATGTGCGGATGCGAATAGTCCAAGAAAAATAGCGGGTCGTTACAGTTGGTATCAGAGTTTTTGGTAGCTCTAGGCAAAACTTAGCATATAGAGTAAATATATTTACAAAATCACTCCCATTCGAGTTTCAATCTCTTCCTTTTGACTCAATTCCTTTGAATTTTGGAACGTTCCCTCGGTTCCGGAATTCATTCTTGTCCCTTACTACTCATCTGCTTTTAATTCTGGAGTATCCCATAACTTCACTTCAAATGATCCTTAAATGAGCCGGCGGTCTCGCTAATTCTTCGAATTATCTGTAAATGGGTGAAACTCCTTTACAATAGACATCGATTTACCGAAGATTTCTATATTTTCGGTTTACGATGCTATCTATTCCCAGCTATACCTGAATTCTATCTCTTGAGATCAAATGTTGATTTACCCCGGAATTCAGCATCGATCTTATTCTTGAAATTACAGCCGACCCGGTTAAGGTTGCCCGTGAATTAAATAAGCTTGTCCATCTTCCAATTCTGTTAATTGAATTATCTTATCTTCTGTTTCGAACTTATTGTCAAATCAAAATTCTCTTTGATTTTTCCGTCAAATTTGAATCTCTATTCTTGTTTTGAAATCTATTCTTGTATCGTCGAGCGAGGAATTGTGTTTGTAAATTAATATTAAAATGTTAAATGTTTATATATTGTGTTGTTTGAGTTGTCGATGTTGATTTGGGTTTTCGATCGATTCGTCTGATCAACGCCATCGATAGGATTTCCAAAACACTTGAACAGAGTAAACTGACACAATAGTATTTTCGAATTTGGTGAATAAAATAGTTTTGTATGATTATATTAATTTTCTAAAATTAAATTGTAAATTTGTTGTATGGAATAATAAATAAATGAATTTATAAAACCTAGATATAATTTGATTTGGAATTTAAAATGAATTTAAACAAGAATTTGGGAATTTAATTTCCGATAGATTTCAAACCTTGTATTTAAAGTTTCAAAAGGTATATTATTTAAAGTATTTTCAAATTGAAATCATTTCAAAGAATTTTAAATGTTTAAATCAGTGCTCTTCTCTTTGTCGCTGGAAAATAATTTTGGTGATGGCGGCCGCATCATCGATATTCATTTTCGAGTTTCGAAGAGGAGAGACCAATTTGTAGCTTTGCTGCAGTTTTGTTTAGAAATTAAATCGATTTAAATTTCTTAGGTATGATTTGATTTATATATATAGGTATATTATTTTAAACTTAATTTGGTTAGATATATATGGTATATACATAATTATCTCCAAATTGTTTGAATTTAGTCGGAAATTTAATTCTTAAAATTTGGGTAAAAGATGATTTCAATTATAAATGAAAACAAAATTTTGAGTTAATATTTAAACTCGAGAGAATTGAATTAGAAATTACTTGTATAATACTAAATTGCATTCAAAATAACTTTTCCAAATTGCTTAAAAAAGTTAACTATGTAATTGAATATTATACAGTAGAAAATGATATCAAAGAAATTTTTAAATAAATTTAAGTAGTTATAATAAACGTAAATATACTTAATATATATAGGTGATAGGATAGATTAAGTAGAATAAATTTAATAATAATTTGGAATAAAGAAGAATTAAAATTTGTCGAATAAAGTATGATTATAATAAAAACTATTCAAATTTATGATCTTTAGAAATTTTTAATTTAAGATAATCTGATAATATACAATATAAATTGTCTTTATAAATAAAATGTGAGTGCGTATAATAAATGTTATTCACTAAAATTTTATTTATAAAATGTTCATGGAGATAGATAGAATAATAAGTTAACTAAATAATATATGTGATTAATAAAATAAAAATGTTGTTTTGAAAGTTAATAAATTGAAATTAAATCAATTTAATAAGGTATTAATTGAATTTCATTTGAAAGAAACCTTTTGTACCTAACATTAATAAATGTGAAATCAACTCAATTTAATGAAAATCTTGAATTTAAAAACAAAATTTTGAATATAAATTTATTTAAATTGAAATTTACATGGTTTAAATTAATTGTTTATAATGTAATTCAAGTTTATTCTCTTTTGATTGTTTCTATTCTCCTACTTCCTTCCTTTTCGGGGACGAAAAGTTTTGAGTGGGGGAGAATGTAACGACCCGTAAATTTAACCGGTTTTAGTAACATTTTAATTTAAATTTTGTGAAATTTTAAATGATAAAATTTTGAAATATAAATTTGATATTTGGAATGCGTCCAGTTAAACATAGCACCCGGTAAATTTTCGTCCGAAAATATGAAAGTTTATTTCGCGCGTAAATTTACTTCAATTGAATCAGTTAAAAAGCGTTGAAAATAAAACGTTTTCAAAACCAAAATATTTTTACATAGAAAAATTCTAAATCATCTTTTGAGCAAGTAGTTAGTTTTTCGTTTTTCAAAATTCGGACTTCTTTAGCTCCGTCGATCTTAATTTTCTGCGATTTTCATGCATTTTCCGCTAGTATAAAAATTTAAATTTTTATAATTCAATCAAATCATTGATATACCTATACCGTTTTGATCGTCTCGTCGTGCTGATCCCAACGATATGTGCATTTTTGATTTTCGAACCCCGGTTCGCTGCAAAATCTGTAAACGAATAGCCGTTGCGGTTCGTTAATTGAGCCTATTGTTTCCACGTGACCTTCCATATATCCGCCGCGTTAACCAACAGTCAAACCAATAACCATTAGCAATAAATATTCTCCAGTGATTTTTGCTATTCTTTTGTTGTTAAAGATTTTGTTCGGTTGCTTGTTCAAAATGAAATCACACGTTACTTATTAAATTTATAAACTTAACTCACTGTCATTTCCAAAGAAAAAGAACCAATTGACACAGCAAGCAACCCCTCTTCTCCTTCTACTTTGCATTTTATCACTTTTCCCAACGTCCTCCTACCTATCTTCTCCCTTGCCAAGAAAATGAAACATGAAAAATACTTATACAGTAAACCCATCACGTTCCCCTCCGACATATCTCCTCCTCACACACTTAACCCGCATCACCATGTTTCCGCCGCCTGCCCATACCTCACAGCAACCGACATCAGCGTCCGCCTCTTCGCGCAAGCGGTCACGGCCCGAACACTCTTCTCCTTTCCCTTCATTTTCCCCCACTCACATCATTTTTCCTTATCACGGCTCATCACCCCTAGCCGTCGACAGCCTCCTCCACCAACTCGCGCAGCATCCGCACCCCAAGACCATCACCCGATCACCCACTGTTTCCCTCTACCGTGCCAACGTTGCCGGCTAACCACCTATCCATGAACGCTGCCGCCACCGCGCTCTCTCTCCCCTCCGCCTCGTTCTTCCTCCACCTCGCCTAAATCCACCTAGCAGCCGCCACCCACTGTGCTTGGCCACTATCATCTCTTCATTTCGCTCAGCATATATGGCTTCAGGTCTGTTTATATATGTGGGTATATATATTTGTATGTTGTTAATAATTTTTGTTTTATATATACATGTTATATGTGTTAGCTTTTAGAGTATATATACTCTTCGAGTATGCAGTTACTGCTAATATCAGTAGCCTTGCTCTGTGACTTAAGCAAGTTTATATTGTATAACTTTGTATATGTTAACTTATAAAGTCAGTACCTTATGTATGTTGTATATAATATTGTACACATATATTATCGCAGTATATTTTATTTCATTTCTTTTTTACTATAAAGATTGGGTCTGTAGTCCTCGCATATATACTACATATTATACGATAGTTATATAAGCATGTAGAGACCGCAAATTTTGTTTTGAAATTTAAATTTTAAAGGCAAGTATGGGTTCAAAAAAAAAGAAAGAAGAATGAAATTTGGTTTTAATATATATATTTATACACAGAGATCTATTTGGTGATGCAATGCCTGTTTGTATGTGATGTGTTTTAAAAAGGAAGTTTGCATGTAAGTTGGATAGCATGATAGTATGTGTGTCAGATCTTGGGAAATATGCTTACCGTATATGATTTTATAAGTAAACAGTTGTATATAATAAGTTATATAAGTTTATAAGTATATATATGTATAAACTTTAAGTTTCCATAACTAAGATATTAAAATTTACAAATGTAAGCCATATATGATTTGATTATTAAGTGATAAGTTTTATATATTAGTTAAAAAATTATATTATTCTAGTGAGTTGTATGAATTTGTAATGATCTACTTTATATTCAAAAGTTGCGTATATCATGTTTGTTAAATAAATAAGTTTTGTGGTGCGATTTCATATATATACATAGCTTATATATATAGTTTAGTTGTTATATTTTATAATGTATACAATTAGGATACAAGTTATTTATAGTCTGCATGCACTATATGAATTTTCAGAAGATAATATATTTGTTTGGTTAGTATTGATTTTTACGGTAGTATTTCTATAATATAAAGTGTATATATACAAATATTTAACGCGCACATAATTAAGATGGTATACATATCTGCATTTTTTTTTATTATGGGAAGGAAATTTGTTTGAACTAGTTTTGCTCTTGTTTTGTTTGTATTAGCCTGTACTATGCTTAGATAACTAATATTATTTAATACACTTTTATTGTCTATTTATAAATTTTGTAATTTAATAATAACTTATATATATGTGGGTGTATTTATTTCAAAATTTTTATAATGTATATGGATTAATTTTAACATATAATTTATTTGAAATAGCGATTTTGAAATACACGCATGTTTTATTTAACATATGTTTAAATTTAGAATATGGTTTTATAAAAAATAGTTATATATATAGTTACATACAAGTTCACTTATACCAATTATCTCCATCGACCCAATTCTGATTTGATTTCATCTATTCCGTGTCATCAACTTTGATCATCGAAATCATGCTTGAATTCGTAACTCAATTCCAGTGTCCGTTCTCTGTGCATATCTATATCATCTCTTGATCTCTCTAGCCTCGAAAGGTGAGAAATCACTCACGATTAATGTTCTTTTATTTATAAAATTTGATTTCAATTGAAATGACAATTGAAATTTTGCTGATGTTAGTTATTTACACTGTTATATATGCTATCACTTGTATCAGTTCACCTGTGACATCTGACACCATTATCTGTTAATTATACGATGATAATCCAGTTTGGTTAATGATTGATTGATTGTTTGTTGTTTATATTGGATGTAAATTGAAATGTATAAAGTGATAAATATTATGTAATTTAATTTGACGGAGGATAGTTAAAATTTGAATCGACATATGTGTAAATTTGATTAAATGACATTTGTATAATATGACCCCTTTAAATGTTATATTAATTGACACGTAGGATTTGGTTAATTACACCTTGAACCACTGAATGTATGTTGTTTAAATTGATGATGTATGGAATTGTAAAAAGATGATAAGTGAAGAACCGTAATGTAATAATCTTTAATCTGCATGAAATGATAGTGTAGATTCTAGAAATAATTATATTAATTCGCACAAACCACTATGTGAATTAATATGATTATTTCGGGATTATTTGAATTAATTATTTGATTGTTATTGATATTTGTTATTACTTGTTTATTTACTTTGACACCGTCCCAGTTATCACACTGAAAGTTCCCTTTGCTATGTTTTGATTTGTGAATTGAAATGGAATTGGATTGAAATGATAGATACCCAAAATGAACTTGACTTAGAATAGAGAATTAAATAAACCAGATTGGTCAATAATTTGATTTGAAATAAATAAATATTTTATTTGAATAATAAGGTTTTGTAATAAAATTTAAACGTAAATTTTGATAAAAGGAAAATGTTAATATTGAAATCCGGAACAAAATTATAATGTAATTACTGATGAAAGAACATTGTTTTGAAATGAATTAATTAACAATTAAATTTGGAATTATTCATTGAATTAAGTTTGAAATGATTTAATAATTAAGTTTTAATTTATAATCAGGTTTGAAATTATTAAGTTTTGTAATTGTTAATAATTAAGATTGAAATTATTTAATAATTGAATTAGATTGAATTATCGATAATTGAATAAAAAATTTGGAATCCTTTGATAAGAGAAATTGAACTTTTGAATAAGAGAAATTTGAACTTCGTCAATAAATGAAATTGGGTTTCTTTATTTATTAAGTTTGGAAAAATATTTAAGTAAGTTAATAAGTGAAATTGAACTTCTTGTATATGTGAAATTTAGTTTCTTTATTAATTGAGTTTTGAAATTTGTAGCTAAGAAAATAAATAAGTAAAATTGAATTTCTTTAACAAGAAATGAAAATGTGATTTATTGAAATTAATGTAAGTCGTGTAATTTAATGAATTTGATTTGTCGAATCCAATTTAATTAAATTTGTAAGCTTGTGAATGAAGTTGAATGTAAGTAATTGATTTAAATGAATTGGAATTTAAATAGAAGTTGTTTGAAGGATAAATTTACTTAGCAAATATTGAATGAAATCGACAAATGAATTAAAAATTGATTTGAATGAAAATCAAACCATTTTAAATGATTTCGGAATGAAACTTATATACGAACTTGAATCAATATTTGAATTGTTTAAATAAAAGTGCAAATTGAATTGTAAGATTTTGAAATGGCTATTTGGAAGTTTGTAATGAAAATTTTGGAAATTGATAGTGAAAGACAATTGAAATGTTGATTTATAAATTCTAATTGAAATTGAAATTGATTTTGTTTGAAATTTATTAAACGACCAATCGGTATAATAAATTACGAAAGTTATTAAAGAAACCGGAATCGGTTATGGACATACTCTCTGTCTAAACCGAAAACCACTTTAATAACTATACGCGGAGTGATGATCCAGAATGAAGTGGTTGGAATGATGTACGCGATGACTGAAGAAAGAGAACGATAATGGATAGCCTTGACACTTGTGTCAAATGGAAATGACTAAAATCAGGAGTCGTGTCGGGCCAAATGGGGTTAGTCACCTCGAGCGGACACACTTCTTCGTAACTACTACTCATTACTTGTGATTGATTGGTGCACCCTCGGAATTTCAGGAGTGTTGTTTCGCGGTGTTGCGATCGCTGCGGCGATGCGTTTTCACCAGTCCGGATCAGGCGAACGGTAGTTTCACTACCTTGGGTATTGCCTCATGTGCCTTGTCATACTTGTATCCCTATATACGCGACCACTACGAATTTGTTTTGTGTTATACCTATGGAGTACTCCCTGATAGCCCACTAGTTTACGGTGGAGTTTACAGTGCTCTATAGACTATGACATTTATATAAAATGTGTTAAGGGGGATAATGGTAACTCCTTAACACTATTTTGATACTTTATATTACCAATAGACATTATCTATTTAGCGTACACTACTACATAGTAGATAGTTTAACGGATCCTTAAAGGATGGTGATTCCAACATCCTTTGAGTTACTTGTATTTTGATTGCTATTTCACTTGAGCTGGATTTATTGATATAAGAATATTAATCCTGACTCGAGTGTTTTGTGTTTTGCTTTACGCTCGGGTCAGACTATGAGTACCAACTTTCGAGGCTCACCTTTGGAGTTGGAGCTTTGCTTGGAGATCCAGCTATCTATCCAGCTTTCAGATATTCATTTGATTCCAGTGATGTAATCTGATTATTGTATTTGACTACTGTATTCAAAACTTCTGTTGTAACTTATTTAACTCTTTTATATATATAGTAGCTTCATGAACTACTATCTCTTTTACTTCCGCTGCATATTATTACTCTGTGTCTGTGATTCTGTGACTATTTATTTACTGTATACCTGAGTTTTGCCAAATTTAAATTAACAATTCGGTATTTTGAATTATTCAAGTCCGACATGTGCGGATGCGAATAGTCCAAAAAAAATTGCGGGTCGTTACAAATAATCAATTATGAATCTATACATTAAAACTTAACAGTTTTATATAAACTGATATATATGTATGTATATATAAACTTACAAAACTGCCAAAATTTCTCATATAAACTATATATATCTATTTATTTAAAATAAAACTCTATACATGTATTAAATATGAAACACCATAAATCAAACATCATTGTATATATATTCATATTTAAACTTATACAAGGATTAGTATGTATACTACACAAATCACAACTATGTGAATACTGATAAAATCCATATTTAAGGCTAATGTATTATATGTATAATAATATAAACTCATGTAAATAGATAATATAAAAATACTAATATACATATGTAGGCTCTATACTAAAACAAACTTGTATACTATGTACTGTTGACATATCTCTCTACACTACATTATACTAATAAGTATTGTATGAACATACATATATAACATATGCGTATGAAAGAAAAAAATCAATACTTACTTTAAAATCTATGTGCTTCCTTTATTATAACATATAGTAAACAATGTAAAATAATGCAAAATATATCTACACTAATAATATAATTTAGCAATATATATACAAGCATATGGTAGTAAGATGATTTGCACAAGTGCGCACACACACACACACACACACACATATATATATATCAATATATATATATATATATATATATATATATATATATATATAACTCTATAAAAAAACACAACACCGTAATACAAAAACAACATTATACCCTTATATAAAAAGAGAAAGCGAGGCCGATGCGGGTTTGGACGCTAGAAGATTGGAGGCACGAGCAGGAGGCTTGGAGGTGGACTGGAAGGTGTTGGATAGTAAGGTTTGATTGGTGGGTTATAGCAGCTCAATGGTGGTCGGTGTTACGGGTGGGAATATGGGAGCTAGCGCCTGGTTGAAGTGGAACGAGTGAACGTGGAGGGAACGGAGTTTCGACCAAATGGCTTAGAAGGCATAGAGATGGGTTAAGCGCATGAAATGGAGGAAGGGAGTATCGTTGGTGGACAAGAAGGTAAGAGGGATGTTTGGGCTGCAGTGCTTGGCTTGCACACGAAGATAAGAAGGGGTGCAGGCAACATATTCACATTCTATATATAATTTTCTCATTTGCTTATTATTATAATATAATTTTTTTCACAACGATGAAAGAATGTGAACAAACCAAAAATGAAATGGCCAATATAATTTTAAAAGGTGGAATTGCAAAAGTCAGAACTATTGAATTGCAGAAAAAGAAAATGCTAGTGGTTATTGAGTTATTCACGTGGAATCTGAATGGACTCAAAACTCAAAAGACCCAAAACGGACGACGATACGGTTACCGTTTTCCACAGATTTCATCGCGTACCGGATGTCGAACTACACAAACGATTATACTATGGAGATTAGCACGACAAGACGATCAAAACGGTATATAGATATCAGCTATATGATCATCCTATCAAAAGTCGATATCCGGTACCAAAAATGGTGCTAAAACGCTGAAAAAGGATAACCGGAGTAATAGCAGTCCCAATTTGACAAAAAAAAAGTATGGCGTTTCGCTCAGAAGGTGATTACAAATTTATTATATAAAAATACTCAGGTTTGAGAAACATTTTATTATCATCTAATGAAAACTAATTTAAATTTAAATAAAATTATACAATAAAATAAACTTGCATATTATCTGATGAAAATTTACCATTTTCTATGTTTAAGTAGATATATCCAAATATCAAATTTTTATTTCCAAATTTTATTATTTAAAATTTCACAAAAATTCAGTTAATTACGTTGTTAAAACCTTTAAAATTTATGGACTGTTACACTCTCCCCCCTTAAAACTTTTCTTCCTCAAAAAGAAACGAGGTAGGAAAATAGAACAACCAGAAAGAAAATAGATTGAAACACAAAACAAAACGATTAATGTGAACCATATAAATTTCATTTATTTTTATATTGGTTTATATTCAACTAATTGAATTCATTTCAAGGTATTTCATGTAGTTGATTTAATTTCAATTTATAAATTCCTTCAAAACAAAATTTATTTTATCTAACGTATTTATATTATCCATTTATTTCACTAAAGCTAATTTCACTTATAATTCAATCTTAACTATTTCTAAATTCATATTCAATTTGTCTCAATTAAAATTTCTATAATCATAAATTAAATATATAAACATTTATTATAACCACTAAAAATTTATTTATAATTCCATTAACATCATTTTATATTGTATACTATTCAATTACATATTCAACTTCTGAATAATTTGGGTAAGTTATATTGGAATGCAATTGAGTATTATATAAGTAAAATTGCCTGATTCAATTATTCGAGTTTAATTACTTATTAAAAAAAATTTGCTTCATTTTAAAATCACCCCTTATCAAAATTTAAGAGTTAAATTTCCAATTTCTCTTCAAATCATTTTGAGATAAAAGTGTATATTTTCAAATCAAATCAATAATCATATACTTATATATTATACATCAAATCATACTTAAGAAATTCAAATCAAATCATTTTCCAACACAAAAGTGTAGCAAAGCCACTATGTGGTCCCTTCACTCTGAAACCCGAAAATAAATGACGATGATGCTACGGTCATTACCAAAATTATTTTTCAGCGACAATGGAGGAGGGTACTGATTTAGAACTTTAAAATTCTCTGGAAACAATTTTTATCTGAAAATACTTTTATACAATATACCCTAAATTTTAAATCAAACTTTCTAAATACCAGAAATTTAATTCTCAAATTCTTAATTTAAATTCATTTAAATTCCAAACAATTTTAAAACCATGTTTTATGATTTCATTACTTTATTTATTTCATGTGACAATAGTCAACGACTTACAAAAGATAAATGAAAATCAAATGTTATCATTTCTAACGACCGATTAATTTAACTACTTAATTTCAGAAAATTTATACTTATATATATGATATAATCACATAAAATTTATTTCATTTACCAAATTTGAAAATACTATTGTGTCAGTTTGCTCTATTCAAATGTTTTGGAATTTTTATCAATGACATTGATAAGACGAATCGATCGAAATCCCAAATCAACACTAATAACTCAAATAACACAATATACAAAACATTTTAATATTAATTACAAATACACTCCCTCACTCGATGCTTCAAGATAATGGACAAAAACAAGGATAGAGATTCAAATTAGAGGAACTCTAATTAAAGAGAATTATAATTAAGATATCTCAAACCAAAGATAAAATAATTAAATAGCAAAAGAGAAAAGAATGGATATACTAATGTTAATCGCGGGCGACCTTAACCGGGTCAACCATGATTTAAAAAAATAAGATTAATGCAGAATTCTGAAGCAAATCGGCGTTTGATCGTAAGAGATAAAATTCGAGCATAGCAAGAGATAGCAGCATCTAAACCGAGGATGCAAAAATCTTTGATGAATCAATGCTTGTTGTAAAGGAGTTTCATCCCTTTACAAATCATACAGTGGAGCTATGGGATACTCTAAAATCAAGAAAATACAAACAGGATGAGAGACAAGAATGAATTTCAAAACAAAGGGAAAGTTCCAAAATTCAAAGGAAATCGAGTCAAAGAAGAAAAGATTCATGCTCGAACAAAGGCAATTCTGTAATTAAATTTACTTTATATGTTAAGTTTTGCCTAAAACCAGAACTCTAATACCAAATATAACATCCTGGTATTTCATGCCAATCGCATCCACATATCTCAGACTTGAATTGCTTAAAATATCATATTGTTAATTTATATTTGGAAAAACTCGGCATATACAGTAAATAAAATAATCACAGAATCATAGACACAGAGTAATATAACAATAAATAGCGGAAACAAATAAATAGTAGTTCATGAAGCTACTATATACATGTGTGTGTGTATAATAGCGTATGAAACAAAATACAGCGGAATTCTTGAATACATAAAAGTCTCAAGACATTGTCAAAGAACAAAATCTGAATATATCACTGGAGTCAACTGAATAACTGAAAGCCGAATTGATAAAAATGGATCTCCAAGCGAAGCTCCAACTCCAAAGGTGAGTCTAGAATGCTGTGACACTTAGTCTTACCTGAGCATAAAGAAAAACACAAAACACTCGAGTCAGGATTAACATTCTTATATCAATAAATCCAACTCTAGCGAAATATCAAGTGAAATACCAGTAACTCAAAGGATGTTTGGGATATCCATCCTCTAAGGATCCATGGAACTATCTACTATGTAGTACAATATATTATTATAACATGTCCATAGTAAAGTAAAACTATTAAAATAGCATTAAGTTGTTACCCATATCCCCCTTAACACATTTTTATATATTCCCATAGTCTATACAGTACTGTAATCTCCTCCGTGCTGGAGGTCGTCAGAGGGCACTCTATAGGTATGGTAAAAAAACTCATAGTTGGCTCGATATGGTAGGTGACATGGCACAACTAGCAATGCCAGGGCAGATATACCAATTACACTTCCGGTCTATTAGTAACGCATAGCCGTTGCTACCGCCCAACTCGATCCACACTTCCAAAGATCCGAGGGTGCACCCAATCAATCACAAAGTAATAGAATGGTATCGAAGAAATGTGTCTGATAGGAGGAGCTACCTCACTTAATCCGTCAATTTCTCATGTTTTAGCCACCTTAAGCTAAGTCAAGGGAGTCAGGCCCACGTATATACCTCATATAGGATCCTCGTTGTCACGACCCAGTTTTTCGACCTCCGAAAGCCGACATCAATACGTCCACTGTATTATATGTCGAACAATCGAATGCCAAAAATAACCGACCATAAGGGAAAAAGAAGAAAGAAGTAGAAGAAAATAATAAATACAACATCAGATTCTTACAATCACAGCGAAACAAAATATAATATATAATAACAGCTTCTAAATACAAAGAATTCTATACTATTATATATATACATTCCATTATTAGAGTACAATAATCATCCATCACTTTGGACAGCTTATTATCTGTCCTTACACATCGGAAATAGAAAGTCAAATATAGAGATACGTCTCTGTCATCCCTTGCCTCTTGAGCTCCATAGCATATTATCCTAGATCTGTTCAACTCGGTCTGACCCGAGTATCATAATCAAATAACATATAAGTCAGTCTAGAAAACTAGCATGAGAAAATCACACTCAATTGGATTATTATTGTAACGATCTCGGTTTTTAGCAAAATTTAATTCAGTAGTTTATATTAATTTTTGGGATTAATTGTGAATTAATTTAAAAATGTGGAAATAAATATATATATAAGATTATAAATAAAGGATTTGATTTGGAAATCAAAATATTTTATAAGTAGAATATATTCTGAAATTTTCTAAAATAAATATTTTGAGAAATAATTTGAATTTGAAAAGTCTATAATTCAAAACTAATAAGAATTTGTTTTGGAATTATAATATATATATATATATATATTTGGAAGTTATATTTTTAATTTCAAAAGGCTATTTTAAGTTAAATCCTTGTATATAAAATATATGTGATCACTTATCAATGTATAATTAGTTTAAAAATCATTTTTTCTAAGGTTATATAAATAGTTATAAAAGTAAATTTATATGGGTAAATATTTTAATTAAAATTAGATTTAAGAAAAAATTATATACTTTCTTTTTGAAATTGCTTGTATTAAATTTGGTTTGTATATATATAATGAGATTAATAAAATGGTTAAAAAAATTTCTTTTAAAACAAAAATATAATTTGTATATTTATCTCATAATACTTAATTAATAAAAATATAAAACATGATTTATAAATTTATTTAAATAAGGGTTTAAAACATAATTTATAAAATTCTTTAATATAAGGATATAAACATAAATTTTATTGTAAACGACATTTGTGAGAATGAAAATAACATATAATCACAAGTGTAACTAATACAGCCAAGTGGCAAATAATTCTTTTTCTTTTAAATTTAAAACTTATAAACATGTAATAGAGATTCGAAAACCAGGCTAATCATTTTACCTTCACATTTCCAAAAAATTCTTCAAACCAAACCTGAAAATAAAAAAATCAAATACAATAACTTCCTTTACAAAATCTTCAGCCGGGAAAACAAACTTGAGATCAAGCCTATATTTAATTCAACATCAAGATTTTAGAAAAACTGAATCAAACTAAAACCTGATCAAAGCAAACAATCTTCAGCCTAGGAAATGCAATACAAGGATCAAGCTTCAAATAAAATTACAGATCAGATTCAATCACGTGCAAATAATAATCAAGTTTCCAGCATGAAAACAATTCTAGTTCTTCTTTCCAGGGTGAGCAGACTGCCCTATTTAACTTAATTCTGTTTATATATTGATATTTGTGCTTGATATCTATGTATGTTCAGAATTATATTTGTCCTATATATATACAGTTGGATAATTGTTGTGCGCATATCTATAAATGGATATATTCATCTCTCTGTCTAGTTACAGGCTTAAAGCCACTAAAACAAAAAAATTAACTGCTCCTTATATAATCAAAATTAGAGTAAGATCATTGAAGATGAAATGATGGTACGAATATGAAATTATTTTTTAAAATAAGTCCAAGCAAAAATATTTTGAAAATAGGATGTTACAGTAGAAACTCTAGAACAAGATAAGTTCGAACATCATGATTTTTGATTTCACCAATGTAATGTAAGCCCTCTTTGAAATCATGAATTTTAATAGTTGAATCAAGATTTTTAGCTTTGAGTTGAGGTAGAATTTCTTAGTTGAAAACTCGTTTTGGTTGATCCTCGTCGATCAACGACAAATTGAATATCGTAATCATTTGTGAAGGAAGCTGGTGTGATGACGTTCATCAGAAAAATGATCGAAAAAATTAAAAGTTGTCGTGGTGGTGCGGCGAAGCTGTATTAGGGTTTAAGCTTCAGATTCGGTCGACGATATTGTTCGAATTCGTGCGTCATCAAGGAAGTACCGGAGGTGATCGGACCAGTGTAGATTGGAGCGTGGGTCGGTGGAGCGGTTCTAGGTGGAATGGCAAGGTCACCAGTGATCGTGATCACCGTCGGCAAGGCAGTTTGTAGATTAAGGTTCGAATGCCTAGGTGGTCGAATAGGGTTTTGTCGAATTCCAGTCGAACTCGATGGAAATGGGGTGGTCGGGAAGTTTTAGGAAGTCCTCGTTGACTTGTGGAAGGTAGCGAGGACGACTGGAGTTCATCGGAGCCTCATGCACATGCATGGGGAAAAGTGTATGTCTGTATTGTTTGAAAAATTAAGGAAGGCGAGTTTTTCATCGGGTCGAACTCAAGGAATATTATGGTTTTTCTCAAAGATGAGAGAGGTGAGGGAAAATCGAAGTTTTGCTTGGTGTTTGGCTTGGGAAAACATGGGAATAACTCAGATTATTTTATATGTTAACGGGATTTTAAAATATGAAGTAAAATTTGTAATAGGTTTATCATAAATCAGTTTTAAGATTTGAGAAAAAATATAATAAGTCTCAGACAATTTTATTTAGCCAAGTTTAAAGTATACTAGTATGATCGAGTTTGAAAATGTTTTGAAATAAAAAGGTTTCAAAGAATATGAACCAAGTTTTCAAAATTAAATTTACAAACAAGTTCTTAAAACACTTTTCTTTTCTGAATTAATCAATGTTTGTTTAGGTTGAGATTACTTGAAGGTTTAAAAAATTAATTATTTCAAATTTATTAAGTTAAAATTGCTTTAATCTATATAACTTTTGTTTTTAAAAGTTTATAAACTTAATTTTTGTAATTAAGTGAATAATTGAGAGAATGATATGTTTTTTATAATCCTATATCCAATTTAAAGATTTTAAGCTAATTAATGTATTGACGATGATTTATTTCCAAAGGTTATTAAATAAGGATTAACTGATAATTAAAATAATAAAGATAAAGGTTTATCTTTTAATTTCATTAAAATCTTAAGTAATTAAAGATTTATTAATTAATGAAAGTGATTAAAGGTGAATTTATTAATGAAGGTGATCAAAGGATAATTATTCTAAAGGATAATTACTTAAGTAAAGATTGATGAAGGTTAATTAACTTCATAATTAAGGATAATTAATTACATGATTAAGGTGAATCAATTTCATTATTAATGTTAATTAATTACATAATTAAGGTTAAGCAAATATTGAATAAAAGTTAATTAATGAATAATTAAGGATTGATTAATTAATAATTAAGGAATAATTAATGAAAGTAATTATGTAATTAATGAATTATAATAATAATAATAATGACTGTAATTACTTAATTAAACAAGGCTATGTAATTAATTACAGTCAGATGATTAATTAATCTTTCTTGTGGATGATTGGATTGTATTTAATGCTTGAATTGATTATTATATCTGATCTATAATATGCTGTGATGTGAATTGTTTGAATTGAGCTGGGTGCGTAATTTATTTATCTATGATGCATTTACATATCTATCTGTAACTCTGTGAATGAAGATAAGCATTGTAGGTTTATACCGCTTATCGATATTGCTTTGCACGGATTGTGATGATTGATGATATTGCACTATTATATACAACCCCTGGACTACAACACACACACACACAAATATAGATTTCACGGGAAATCGGTTAAGTCATAGATATTTTCGAATTTAAATATTATTCTTGTTCAAAGGTTTAATTTTAAATCTAAATGGTTTTGGAAATGAAATTTGTTGAATACGAAAAGCTTTTGAAAAGAAAGTTTTGAAATCTAAATTTAGATTAAATATTTTAAGTCTTGTTTTGAAATTTGGAACTATGGTTTGAAAGGGGTTATACAAGTTGTACTATATATATCTGTATAAATATATATAGATTTAAATAAATTGTTTTGGGAATTTGAATTTAATTCAAATTGAACTTGCCGATAATACAGCAGTTCGTTGATTTTCTAGTTTATACTTTTAAAGGCTGTAACTTGTGTATAATTGATCAGATTTTTCGAAACGAAAACTCTTTGTTTTCAAATGATAATAAATTTCAAATAAAGAAAGGATTCCAGTTTTTTTTGAAAAGGGTTTCAAATTTGAAATGGAATTGTTTTGAATGTTATAGATGAATCTTTGTTAAAGATTGATGAATTTTGTTTTCAAATTTAAGAGGATCTTAAAGGTGTATCTTTTATTTAAAAAGATTTGAATTGTAAACAGTTTTGAAAGCTATGAATGAATCTTTGTGAAAGGTTGGTGAACTTTGTGAAGTGAATCTTTTTGGTTAAATGATTGAAAGAGGAATTGTGTTTAAACCATTCAAAAGAAAGGTTTTGGGTAATAAGTTGTGACTTAACTAAGATCCCAATATCCATATATTTTTTAAATTAAGCACTCACTATTCAGTTTAGCTGGGAGAGGACTTTATGTCATATAACCCATTCCGAATAGTGATGCGACATAATGGATAGCGTTTGAATACTAGTGGTGAAGACCGGGTATTTTCGAGAACGAAAGGATTACCCATCGAATGTCTCTTCATTGAGTCGTGCCGGTATAGAGATCTCCATATGTGATGGGAAGTCCAATCGGGATTGTGAATACTCGGATTGCAAGGGCTTCTTCGAAGTGCCTTTCATTCTATTCGAACCCGGAACAGACTTGTATGGATGTATATCTGACGTTAAACTTTGAGATGTAAAGCTGGTTTCTATCAAATACATTTCTGTTTAGTGGCGGAGAATTTATTCACTTAGCTTAACATCCTTCTCGAAGACGTACAAGCTCAGAGGATATGTAGATGATGGTTACTAGTGATGCATTATCGATTTGGTAATGTGGCATGCGAAATGCTGCTGATCATTTGTTGATCGAAGCATGGCCTTTGTGAAAACCTTAGCTTTGTAGACGAGACTTTGTCGAGCCTTATAACCCGGAAATGGTCGAAACAAGAAGAATGTAGCAAGGTTATGAGGGTCGTGCCCTTTAGGGTATGTCCATTTCCTTCTGTAAAAGTGTGGTATCATGGTATGGTGCTCAGATATTTAACCTACGTGGTTACTGCAAATTTGTGCTTTGTGGTTGTTGGTTTTGGGGATCCTCGAATAAAGGTCGGTAACGACCGAGAGATAGCATTACTCGTGTAGTACTTACCTAGTTATAGAGGTATCCCGGCCTTATGTTGATAGAGTTCCGATTAGGTTCTCGGGGCGTCCCTCCAGAGGCGTACCCATGTGGCGTAGGAAGTTCCTTAGCCTGACCTTTTGTTGGAAATCCAATAACCAATACGCGCCTTGTATGGTTTTAGTTGTATACCTGCCTTTTACTTATGGCGGTGACCCGTTGTTTAATTCGTAGCTATAGTAGGTATACCATAATGGTGGTATGCTGGCTAAGATTAATATTATACTTTCGAAATATTTTATGCACTATGCACTAATAATAATATCAAAAAGGATTTTTGCATATCAAGCATGTTTGACTATCATAAGGAGAAATCTCCTCCAATTGTGTGTTTGCATTGTGTGTGTGGCAGGAGGCCTTATGGTAGTTTCATTTTCCTAAAAGCATTGTGGATTTTTTTAAATTCTTTTGATTTGTTTTTGTTCAAAATAACTGTTTTTGTTTGCTCACACCAGTCCCACAACTGACCTGGAGTTTATTATTCCCTTTCTAAATTCTGGGTACCAACAACTTTCCACACAGGCAGTCTAGAGTTAAATTTTTCAGATATCAGCTAGTAGATATAAATTCGATAGCCTTTAGCATTCTGTTTAGAATTCTTTGGAGCCTTTGGATTTGGCGATTGCATTAAGGACTGGACCTCGCATAAGTTCAGCTTGGTGATGGTTCGAGCTCCTGGTTTGGAGTCTTTTGAGATTTGGCAATGAATTTTCATATATTGGATTCTCTTTTGGAAGACCATTTGGTGCTATCTTTACCCTTTGTTCTTTCCGCTGTTGTATATCTCTGATAATGTATTGATATTCATTGTATTAGTTGTTGTATCAAATGTTGTGTATCAATGATGATGATCGTTCTGTTTCTGCTGTATTGTACTTATTTAATGTGTTATAAGCTCCGGCGAACCAGATTCGACATTTGAATCTACGACATTTGAATCCGGGTGATGTATTTAGGTGTCAATTTTCGAATATCGAGTCAGAGTCGTTACAATTTGGTATAAGAGCTATAAGTTGAGTAAGAACTTTAGCTCAGCAGCATAACACATTCGGTGACTCATTAGAGTTAGGGTTAGAAATGCCCTAGAATGAGTATATCCCTCTGTATGCCTCAGTAAATTCTCTTAATATTCACTGATAGTGAGTGCGAGTGCCAGAAGAGGACGAGATAGGGAATAGGGGAGTAACACTACAAATGGTCGATACCCTACAACAACGGAAACAATTTCTCTATCAATCTCTTTGATCCTTATCCGACATCAGTTCTTTGATGCTTCGTGGCGGCTATAAGAAGAAGCTTTGGTGTTGTGGTAGCCTTGGGAATAGTTATAGAAAGAAAGTTCCTATTTCGTATTCTTTTCATCAGTTTCTATCAACTTCTCATTTTTAACTTTAATAAATTTGAAATTTTATTTGAATAAATTGGTTAACAAAATATGAAACTGAATTAAATTGTATCTGTTTATCTATTCTTTGGGATCCAGATATATTCTACAATTGGTTAGTTATCCCTTCGAACTAACAAAATGCTCCTGCATATCTCGTAGACTGGATAACCCGAGTATTTCATAAAATATTGAACAAGTTTTTTTCATATTAATTGATAATATTCTGATTTGGTAAGCCAAATATAGAACAAATATTCAGTTTGGTTTGGTAAATCAATTCACTATCTCAGATATGTTCATCTGTTCTTTGTTGTCTCCCTGTCTAGAAAATTTCGAGGTCGAAATTTTCTTAAGGGGGAATCGTAACGATCCCATTTTTTAGCCAAATTTAATTCAGTAGTTTATATTAATTTTTAGGATTAATTGTGAATTAATTTGAAAAAGTGGGAATATATATATATAAGATTATAAATAAAGGATTTGATTTGGAAATCTAAATATTTTATAAATAGATTATAATTTGAAATTTTCTAAATAAATATTTTGAGAAATAATTTGAATTGAAAAGTCTATAATTCAAAACTAATAAAAAAAAATTTGGAATTATAATATATATATATATATATATATATATATATGGATGTTATATTTTGAATTTCAAAAGGCTATTTTAAGTTAAATCCTTGTATATAAAATATATGTGGTAACTTATCAATGTATAATTAGTTTTAAAATCATTTTTTCTAAGGTTATATAAATAATTATAAAAGTAAATGTATATGGATAAATATTTTAATTAAAATAAGATTTTAGAAAAATTTATAAACTTTCATTTTGTAATTGCTTAAATTAAATTTGGTTTGTAAATATATAATGAGATTAATAAAATGTTTATATTTCTTTCTTTTAAAATAAATATACTTTGTATATTTATCTCGTAATGCTTAATTGATAAAAATATAAAATACGATTTATAAATTTATTAAAATAAGGGTTTAAATCATAATTTATAGAATTATTTAACATAAGGATATAAACATAAATTTTATTGCAAATGACATTTGTGAGAATGAAAATAACATATAATCACAAGTGTAACTAATATAGACAAGTGGCAAATAATTCTTTTTCTTTTTAAATTTAAAACATATAAACATATGGTAGAGATTAGAAAACTAGGCAAATCATTTTATCTTCAACTTTTCAAAACATTCTTCAAACCAAACCTGAAAATAAAAAAATCAAATACAACAAATTCCCTTACAAAGTCTTCAGCTTGGAAAACAAACCTGAGATCAAGCCTACATTCAATTCAACATCAAGATTTTAGAAAAACTGAATCAAACTAAAACCTGATCAAAGCGAACAATCTTTAACCTCGGAAATGCAATAGAAGGATCAAGCTTCAATTAAAATTATAGATCAGATTCATTCAAGTGTAAATAAAAATCAAGTTTCCAGTTTGAAAACAATTCCAGTCCTCTTTTCTTCTTTCCAGGGTGAGCAGACTACCCTATTTAACTTGATTCTATTTATATATTGATATTTGTGATTGATATCTGTGTATGTTGAGAGTTATATTTGTCTAAGTATAAATGTATTTTTATATCTATATATATACAGGCAGATAATCATTGTGTGCATATCTATAAATGGATATATTCATCTCTCTGTCTAGTTAAAGGCTTAAAGCCACTATAACAAAAAAAAATACTACTCCTTATGTAATCAAAATTAGAGTAAGATTATTGAAGATGAAATGATGGTATCAATATGAAATTATTTTTAAAAGTAACTCCAAGCAAAAATATTTAGAAAATATTTTGAAAATAGGATTTTACAGTAGAAACTCTGGAACAAGATAAATTCGAACATCATGATTTTTGATTTCACCTATGTAATCTAAACCCTCTTTGAAAATCATGAATTTTAATAGTTGAATCAAGATTTTTAGCTTTGAGTTGAGGTAGAAGATATAAGTTGAATGGAAAACTCGTTTGGGTTGATCCTCGTCGACCGGTGACAAATTGAATATCGTGATCAATGGTGAAGGAAGCTGGTGTGATGATGTTCATCAGAAAATGACTGAAAAAATTAAAAGTTGCCGTGGTGGCACGGCGAAGCCCTAGTAGGCTTTAGGCTTCAAGTTTGGTCGACGATATTGTTTGAATTCATGCGTCATCAAGGAAGTACCGGAGGTGATCGGACCAGTGTAGATTGGAGCATGGATCGGTGGAGCGGCTCTGGGTGGATTAGCAAGGTCATTGGTGATCGGGATCACCGTCGGCAAGGCAGTTTGTAGATTAAGGTTTGAATGCTTGGGTGGTCGAATAGGTTTATTTCGAATTCCAGTCGAACTGGATGGAAATGGGGTGGTCGGGAATTTGTGGAAGTCACTGTTGACTTGTGGAAGGTGGCGAGGACGATTGGAGTTTGTCAGAGCCTCGTGCACGTGCATGGGGAAAAGTGTGTATCTGTGTTGTTCGAAAAATTGAGGAAGACGAGTTTTCATCGGGTCAAACTCGAGGAAAATGATGGTTTTTCTCGAAGACGAGAGAGGTGAGGGAAACTCGAAGTTATGCTCGAGGTTTGGCTCGGGAAAACATTGGAATAGCTTCGGTTATTTATTATGTTAACGGGATTTTAAAATGTGAAGTAAAATTTGTTACAGATTTATCATTGTCAGTTTTAAGATTTGAGAAAAAATATAATATGTCTCAAACAATTTTATTTAGCCAAATTTAAAGTATACTGGAATGATCGAGTTTGAAAATGTTTTGAAATAAAAAGGTTACAAAGAATATGAACCAAGTTTTCAAATTTAAATTTGCAAACAGGTTCTTAAAACACTTTTCTTTTCTAAATTGATCAATGTTTGTTTAAGTTGAGATTACTAGAAGGTTTAAAAAATTAGTTATTTCAAATTTATTAAGTTAAAAGTGTTTTAGTCTATATAACATTTGTTTTTAAAAGTTTATAAACTTAATTTTTGTAATTAAGTGAATAATTGGGAGAATGAAATGTTTTTTATAATCCTTAATCCAACTTAAAGATTTTAAGTTAATTAATGTATTGATGATGGTTTATTTCCAAAGTTTATCAAATAAGGATTAACTGGTAATTAAAATAATAATGATAATGGTTTATCTTTTAATTTTATTAAATCTTAAATAATTAAAGATTTATTAAATAATGAAAGTGATTAAAGAAGAATTTATTAATGAAGGTGATTAAAGGATAATTATTCTAATGGATAGTTACTTAACAAAAGATTGATTAAGGTTAATTAATTTCAAAATTAAGGATAATTAATTACATGATTAAGGTTAATTAATTTCATGATTAAGGTTAATAATTACATAATTAAGGTTAATTAAATATTGATTAAAAGTTAATTAATGAATAATTAAGGATTGATTAATTATTCATTAAGGATAGATTAATTATTCATTAAGGAATAATTAATTAATAATTAAGGATTAATTAATTTATAATTAAGGATAATTAATCATTTATTTAGGATAATTAATGAAAGTTATTATGTGATTAATGAATTATAGTTAATAATAGTGACTGTAATTACTTAATTAAACAAGGTTATGTAATTGATTACAATCAGATGATTAATTAATCTCACTTGTGGATGATTGGATTGTATTAAATGCTTGAATTGAGTATTATCTCTAATCTATAATATCCTGTGATGTGAATTGTTTGAATTGAGCACTATGTGTAATTTATTTATCTATTATGCATTTACATATCTATCTGTAACTCTGTGAATGAAGATAAGCATTATAGGTTAATACCGCTTGTCGATATTGTTGTGCATGGATTGTGATGATTGATGATATTGCACTATTATCTACAACCCCTGGACTACACCACACACACAAATATGGATTTCACGGGAAATCGCTTAAGTCATAGATATTTTTGAACTTAAATATTATTCTTGTTCAAAGGTTGAATTTTAAATCTAAATGTTTTTGGAAATGGAATTGACTTGAATATGAAAAGCTTTTGAAAAGAAAGTTTTGATACGGTAGTTCGTTGATTATCTGGTTTATACTTTTAAAGGCTGTAACTTGTGTATAATTGATCAGATTTTTCGAAATGAAAACTCTTTGTTTTCAAATGATAATAACTTTCAAATAAAGAAAAAATTTCTAGTTTTTGCTGAAAAGGGTTTCAAATTTGAAATGGAATAGTTTTGAATGCTATAGATGAACCTTTGTTAAAGATTGACGAACTTTGTTTTCAAATTTAAGAGGTTCTTAAAGGTGTATCTTTTGTACAAAAATATTTGAATTGTAAATAGTTTTGAAAGCTATAAATGAATATTTGCGAAAGATTGGTGAACTTTGTGAAGTGAATCTTTTTGGTTAAAAGATTAAAAGAGGAAATTTGTTTAAACCATTAAAAGAAAGGTTTTGGGTAATAAGTTGTGACTTAACTAAGATCCCAATATCCATATGTTTTTTAAATTAAGCGCTCACTATTCGGTTTAGCTGGAAGAGGACTCATATAACCATTCCGAATAGTGATACAACGTAATGGATAGCGTTTGAAGACAGGAGGTGAAGACCGGGTATTTTCGAGAATGAAAGGATTACCCATCGAATGTCTCTGCACTGATTCGCACCGGTATAGAGATCTCCATATGTGATGGGGAGTCCGATCGGGATTGTGGATACCCAGATTGCAAGGGCTTCTTTGAAGTGCCTTTGGTTCTGTTTGAACCCGGAACAGACTTGTATGGATGTATGTCTGATGTTACACTTTGAGATGTAAAGCTGGTTTCTATCAAATACATTTCTGTTTGGTGGCGGAGAATTTATTCTCTTAGCTTAACACCCTTCTCTGAGACGTATGAGCTCAGAGGTTATGTAGTTGATGGTTACTAGTGATACATTCCCAATTTGATAATGTGACATACGAAGTGCTGTTGATCATTTGTTGACCGAAGCATGGATTTTGTGAAAAGCGTAGCTTTGTGGACGAGACTTCGTACAACCTCACAATCCAGAAATGGTCAAAACAGGAATAATGCAGCAAGGTTATGAGGGTCGCGCCCTTTAGGGTATGTCCATTTCCTTCTGGAAAAGGGTGGTATCATGGTATGGAGCCCAGATATTTAACCTATATGGTTACTGCAAATTTGTGCTTTGTGGTTGTTGGTGTTGAGGATCCTTGGATAAAGGTCGGCAACGACCGGGAGATGCATTACTCGTGTAGTAGTTACCTAGTTACAGAGGTAACCCGGCCTTGTGTTGGCAAAGATCCGGTTAGGTTCTCGGGGCGTCTTTCTAAAAGCGTACCCATGTGGCATAGGAAGTTCCTTAGCCTGACCATTTGTTGGAAATCCAATAACCAATATGCGCCTTGTACAATTTTAGTTGTATAACCTGCCTTTTACTAAGGGTGGTGACCAGCCATTTAATTGGTAGCCATAGTAGGTATACCATAATGGTGGTATGCTGCCTAAGATTACTATTATACTTTCGAAATGTTTTCTGCACTATGCACTAATAATAATATCAAAAAGGATTTTGCATATCAAGCATGTTTGACTATCATAAGGAGAAATTTCCTCCAATTGTGTGTTTGCATTGTGTGTGTGGCGGGAGGGCTTATGGTAGTTTCATTTTCCTAAAAGCACTGCAAATTTCTTTTTGAATTCTTTTTGTTTGTTTTTGTTCAAAATAACTTTTTTTGCTCACACCTGTACATGACTGACCTGGATTTTATTGTTCCCTTTCTAAATTCTGGGTGCCCACAACTTTCTACACCGGCAGTCTAGAGTTAGATTTTTCAGATATCAGTTAGTAGATATATATTCGGTAGCCTTCGGCTATCTGTTTAGAATTCTTTGGAGCCTTGGGATTTGGCAATTGCATTATGGATCGGACCTTGCATAAGTTTAGCTTGATGGTGGTTCGAGCTCCTGGTTAGGAGACTTTGAAGATTTGGCAATGAATTTTCACATATTGGATACTCTTTTAGAAGACCATTTGGTCCTATCTTTAACCTACTGTTCTTTTCGTTGTCGTGTATCTTTGATAATGTATTGATATTCATTGTATCATTTGTTGCATCAAATGTTGTGTATCAATGATGATGATTCATTCTGTTTCCGCTGTGTTGTATTTACTTAATGTGTTATAAGCTCCAGCGAACTAGATTCGACGTTTGAATCTGCGGCTTTGGAATACGGGTGATGTATTTAGGTGCCAATTTTTGAAGGTCGAGTCAGGGCCGTTACAATTAAAGTTTTGAAAAGCCTTTGAAACAAAGGTATCCCGTAAGACCACGCCATAAATAAATATACCGAGTTTTTACCTTACGATAACCAAACATTTTTATCAAATTCGTCTGATATTATAACAGTGTCTACAGAAAGTAAAATAGAATCTAGCTGAAATACTTTCATCTCATGTTCCAGCAACACTTTGGTACAATCAAAACCGCACACGCGCTTATTGGAGATTAGATTCCATACAATGGCTGGGCTACTAGGGTACCATCTGTGGCCTAGACCAGAGTACCAAGGACCACCCAATCCCCAGCAATACAAGGCCGAAGATACTCCTTAATGGATAGTCCGAATAAGATCACCCCCTATTGGAGCTAACAACCACCCATACAGCTGAATATAAAGGGGCTCTGGACAGGGGAAATCCGACCCTAATTTAGTGCTATACACTTAGACTTGCTACACCTCCTATGTTTTAGCCATTCACGGTTGATGAGGATTGAGGCCTTGCATTACCATTTTAGAACACATTCACTTAGAATGACGATCGTCCTCTTGACAATGGTCTAATAACATTTGAAGATACAAGTTGCCCTAGGTCAGGACAAACCGAATCACCGTCTTCATCATCTTCACGGTCTCATTCGTAAACATTCAAACCGGATCGAAGTGGATTCTGGACAATTAAATTCGATCCCGGTCTCTTCGAAACGATCAGCGCATTGGGCAATATTCATAGTCGGTTATTTAACTATCAAATAACATTCACGAGCAACCATCAGGCCTTAAATAATTTTCCAAATTATATATCTCAAAATATTTACACCATATATCATTCCTATATTTCAACTCATTGAAAATAGTTCCAAACCCCTTTTATTCTTTTCCCAAAAATCATTTGAAACTTTATTTGTAAATTTTAAAATTCGTTTCACACAAATTCTATATATTCCAAAACTCTTAGTTAATTTCCCTATAATATTTCCAAAACCATTTATGCTTATTTAAATTCCAATTTCCTCTCTACTTCCCTTGTGAATTTTATTTCACCTTTCGAAGTTCACTTATCTTACACTTTAGAAATTTATTTAAATTTCCATAATACCATTATAAGGTCTTTCCCTTAAATCTTATTCAGTTTTAATTAACTTCGCTTTCCATCTCGAGATTATTTATAATTGAATTTCAACCATTTAATTTTATATATGAAATAAGAATAATGGTTACTTTAAAAATATGGTTTTAGGCAAACTAGAATATCAATTTCCTAAAAGCATTTAAAGGTTCATATTCAGTTATTAATTAATTTACAAAGCAGATTTATAAAGTTAGAATTTATTGGATAAATTCCAAGTATATAATAGCTAACTTCATGATATTCCAAATCCAAATAATAGTTTAAAGGTTAAGTATAGTAATTTAAAATCCCGCTCAAAAACAATTCCAGTTTACTTAACAAAAGTCTATTTTTCAAAAATCCAATATTCACCAACTCAATTCATAGGTTCCTATTGATTCGTATCACATTGAACATATCACAATTCTCACATTTGAAATATATTCCACTGATTTCTTTCCAAACAATTTTCCATAACTCAATATAAGTTTGCACCATCAACTTTTGTTTTTACCATATCAACTGATATCAATCTATCTCATTTACAAACCCCGTTTCTAAATTTATAAACTCACATATGTTTTCCATTTTTTATTCAAGCAATTTCTATTTAAAAGTCTGATTTTAATTTCTTTCTTTAATAAATTCCAATTTAATTTCAAATCTATTTATCGATTGTTGCTTAAGTTCATTTCCATACTTTCAAAATATCCTTCCAATTTTCTTATGTGATTTATTTCAAAAATCTCCACTTAATCAATTTATGAATGGTTAAATATAGCCCAAATTGGATAATATATTTTTACCCTACTTAGTTTTCCTTTAGAACAAATCAAATTTACAATATAGATATTTACCATCCAAGTTTCCTTTTTAAAATTCCTTCAAATTGGTTATTTACCAAATTCAATTCCCAGGCTATTTAACATTTAATAATTCAATTCACACATAGACCGTATCAATTTATCCATCATATCATATCGCAATATATATACACACATACACACACATACATATATGAACAATAAATATTATTTTTCGAGGAATCCTATTGGATCCCTCCAACTTGTTTTTCCTGCATCCATAGATGTTATTCAACAAATAAAGTACCAATTCCACTTCAAGAGGGATAACACGGTATAAAAGGTCATCTGCTATTATGCGGGGCGCATAGGGACTCATCCGCTATATAATGCGGGAATACCAATCACTCCAATATATAGACTATTGTATATATTATATCATTCAATAGATAAATCCTAAATTTATCAATTAAGTCAAGCATCAAATGATTTCAATTTAACATTTAAATTGTAATAAGTTATCCAAATGAGTTAGAAAATCTCACCTTTGATTTTTGTTTGCAATCAACTTCAATCTCGGCTTGGTTTCACCATGATTTTAGGCCTTGTATGACATTATATGATCGATTAATATTCAAACAAATCGAACAATCATTCGCCATTTTATAATTTAATTAAGTAATAATTTAGTTCTAACTAATAATTTTCCTTTAAAAATCATTTAGTAACTAAAAAAATTAAATAAGTTAATTAAAGAAATTAACCACTTTAAATGTATATTTTCAAAATAAACAAGTAGATTTAAATGGGTATTTGTATATTTATTTTATTTTTGAAACTACATATCTACTTATAAAAATAAATTATAGATTTCAAAAATCTAATTTTTATATAAACTTCAAAATTTTAAAATTCCTATTTTTCCCTTCTTAAAACCTTATCTATATATATTTCTGTTTATCTATGTATGTGTGTGTGTGTGTGTTTATATATATATATACACGAAAATAGGTATGTGTAAATATATATATATATATACACACTTGTACTCTGCTTATTCTTCATTGTATATGCACACAAATGTATATATACATCTTTAAATTGAAAAACGATTGACATATATGCCTTACTGTAATCTTATATATATTACTAAAACTGCATACCTTACTATTATATATATATATATATATATTGTCTGACCTATATATATACATGCATAGATATATAAAAATAAATAAATAACTTAAACCTAATGCTAGAAACAAGCCTCGACCTCGACCATCAAATCATGACTTCAGGCGACGCCACACCCTTTACGCGACCATCGCACGCCACAGAGCACGAATCCACAGCCAAACCCTTGAGCATCGCCGACTTGACTTATCCTACATGCGACCATCACGAGAGACTGCCGCCGCGACCAACACAAAATTGCGACAACCCTCACAACTTCCACTGCTCCTCGACTTCGTCCCTGACCCTTTCTCCTTTGCACTCAAGAACGGGCCGGCCACCACCACCTCTTCTAATCATCTTGTCGCCTTGAGTTTCCCAGCCTGGTAAGTTTGACGAATGAACTTGAATTGATTTGCTCTGCAAATTTCTCTTCCCTTTTAACGAATATGAATTGATTCGACACATTGACTTCGTGAATAGGATTGAGGGAGAGAGGCGCATTTGATTTCTGTTAATTTCTTTTTGAGGGACGAAATCGATTTCTTTTGAATTTTCTATGTTCCGCCATTTCCCTAAAGAATGGATTCGATTTTTATTTTTTCTTTCGCTTGAAAATAAACTCTAGTTCGACTTTAAATAAAAAAGTGACGATACGCAATTTACGGAGGATGTTGTCGGCCTTGACCATGATGGATGCATGCCTGCCATTGCTTGCTACAGAAAAGGCAAATAGTTATGATGGTGAAAGAAAACAGGCTGACGAAAGAGAATCTCGGCTGTGTTGACTAAGGTATAATATGTATATATTAAATACAAGTTATCTCTATTTACGTAGCTTAAAAACAAGAACACTTATTGAGGCATGCTGCTATGCGTGTATAGTGTTTTACCCCTATTTCGAACGCATTGGAAAAGGTTTCGAGTCATAATTTGATCGCATGGAGAAGATATCCTTTTGGATCCAATTATAATATTAAATTTCGATATAAATTTAAGCGCGTTTTGACACCGTACGGCAACACGATAACTCCGAAAGCTACAAAATTTGAATCTGATAGTAATACAATAAAATGGATCCAATGGAACTAGTTTTGTCGAAATCGGAGACTGTGCCGTGGAAGGATATTTTTAAATGTCAATTTAAATGTATATTTTTAAAATTGAGCATGTTACGTCCAAATTTAATTTCAAAAGTTGCATTGCCTTCAATATCATCAATATGAATTTTATAAGCCTTCGGATTATTTTTATCAAGCTTAAAACTCAAGATTCGATAATTTACCCAAATTTCAATTATTAAATTCAAAAGTTGAATTGTCCAATAAATCACTATATCTGAACTATAAATCTATTTTATTAAATAAACTCATGTTTTCCCTACTCAAAACCAATTTATAATCTAATTTATTTAAAATTATTTAAATATACCAAATTGAATGTTGAAAAATTCGGGTCGTTACATTCCTCCCTTAAAAGAATTTCGTCCCCGAAATTGCTAAGGCAGAAGAATGCCCCAAACCCATTAACTTACTAAAACTTTCTTAGTGAAAATCCCATATTCAGTTTTTCAAATCCTTTAATTCCAACTAAACAATTAATTCCAATTCCAAAATCCCTTTTATTTTAATTCCAATTTGAAATCAATTTTTCGTTAACAAAAATTTTCCAAAAATTTCAAAATATTTTCAAAAAAATTCAAACTCCTAAAATTTCCAAATATTTTTTGGCAGTGTCTCCCTGGTACAGAGGAGTTTTTGCAATTTGACAAGAGAGATAAATATATATACATCGACCCACATGGTCGGAAAACAAAAATAACAACAATATTTCATATTTTGATTCTTTTATTGCATAAGCGTACCTCTATTTAGCATTTTTAAACAAGCGGCTTATTTATTTAGCAACTAGCGCGACCATAATCCAGCCAAATGGCCTTAAGGAACCTTTACTTACTCAATTTAAACATGTACGTACCAAATATATGAAGTTTATTAACATTAGACTTATTTAAATGGCTAAAACACTTGGATTACACAAGTAATGCAGATTAAACCATATTTACAAGCAACCTATATGACTTCAACCCTTATTCAATTGTTTCAATCAACCCATATACTATTTTCACTCAATTTAAATGATTTACACTCAATCGTTCACATTCAACTCATTTTTTAACCAAACGAACACATTTTCATTTCAACTGATTCCCAAATCAATTTTATTTATTTCTATCGATTCATAGAATTCTGTTTACTTTCATTTACGTCAAACGACAACTTTTTCTATGCGAATTCGACGATATTCACTTAATAGAATATCCACTTTAGTTTACGCTACTACAAGTAAACCAACTAATTTTTATATTTAATTCCAATCTATTTCAATTTTAACTTATTCGCAACCAATATAATTTCATTTCATTCTAATTTATTCATATTCCGTTGCATTACACTTTATATCCATATAGGATTCATTCAAAACCATTCATTAAATAACCATTCCATAAATAAATTAAAGCCAAGCTTCTTTTTAATAACAACTTAAGCTATTTATTTTCTTCAGATTATTTCACCCCATAACTTAAGTTTATGTAACCAATTCCAATTTAAACCCTTGATTTGATTTTTAGTTAATCCAATCCCATCCATTTTACTAATTTATTCAATTAGTCTATTCACTTATCCCAAAAAAAAAATCCATACTCAATTCATCCAAATTTACTTTATTAATAACAAGGCCAGTTTCAATTTACTTCTACTCACTTGGATTATATTTCAAATTCAAACTATTTCTATTAATCCAATTCCATTTCATTTGACAACATTTTCATTCATATTTAATTCACTAACAATCTCAACTGAATTTTATGTATAACCCGAGTTCATTTCTAAATTCCATTATTAACTCACAATTCAACTTATATTGAACCAAATTAGGTCCCATTTCCATATTTCATTAACTAATTTGTTATCTAATTAGTTTACTTCCACTTATAATTCAATATTTGATTTTTATCTCAAAAATCACTTTAACAATTTTACTTGAGTTCATCTACTTTATAATTCATGTTAGGATTTTTATTTTATTTTCCAAAATATCAAACTATTTTTATTTTGGGTTTGCTATTCCACATTTAAATTTTATAAATCACACACTTATTATTACATATTTCCATCAATTTATAACGAAGCACATTTACATTTCATTATTAATTTAAGACTACACATTTATTTATAGCCCAAGCATATCTTTATTCAATCTGTCTTTTATGAGCTATTCCCGTTTACTTATTCCAATCCAATTTTTATCCAACTTACATTAATTTATGTAAGTAAGGATTTAATTTCATTCAGTATCATCTATAACTCATAGAATTTTATTTCAATTTAATTCTATTTCAACTCAACTTCATTTAGCTTAAAGTAAATTTCAATTCAATTTTTATTTCCAACTTAATTTTTTTTACCAATTTAATCACATCCAAAATTTAATCCATTTACTGAAATTTAATCCATTTAACTAACCTATTTTACTAATTTATTTCTTTCAAATCACCATTAATTTAATTTTCAAAAATTTAATTTTTCAATTAAAACTAAGTTAAATTTCATTTTTTTCTTTTGTATAATTTATGCTTATACAATTTTCCCAAATTAATTATATAAGCTATTCAAATTTAATTATATTGCTTGACCATAATATTACCATCCGAACACTTCAATTATATATAATAATTTCAGAAAATTATTAATTTTTATATCAAAATATATTTTGGGTAAAATTATTTCATTCGGCTACTTCAAAACAATATTATGTCGGTTTATCGTGTTCTAGTGTTTGTAAACTCCCATCGAAATAGTGGCATCCTTCTACTCGACAAGAATTTATATACCACTCAACCAATAAGTCAACACAATATTAAATCATTTATATTCACTAACAAATACATGCTCATATCTATTATTACACTCAAACTCATTCTAGAATACCACTGACTCTATCTCTAATGAGTAATCCCCACCAAAGCCAAGGTTCTCGCTTAACCTTCAACTCTGATACCACAATGCCACGACCCGGTTTTTCGACCTCCGAAAGTTGATATCACCACGTCGACTGTATTACATGTCGAACAATCGAATGCCATAAATACCCGACCGTAAGGGAAAAAGAAGAAAGTGGTAGAAGAAGAAGATAAAAACAACATCAGAATCTCACAATCACAGTGGAATAAAATACAATATATAGTAACAACTTTTAAATACAAAGAAATCTGTACTATTATATATACATACCATTGTCAGAGTACAACAATCATCCATCACTTTGGACAGCTTATTCTCTGTCCTTACACAGCGGAAATAGTAATTCAAATACACAGATATGTCTTTGTCATCCCTTACCTCTTGAGCTCCATAACATATTGTCTGACCCGACTATCGCAATAAAACAACACCCAAGTCAGTCTGGAAAACCAGCGTGAGAAAATCACACTCAATTGGATTATTAAAGTTTTGAAAAGCCGTTGAAACAAAAGTATCCCGTAAGACCACGCCATAAATCAATATGCCGATTTTTTACCTTACAATAAACAAAATATTTTTATCAAATCCGTTTGATATTATAATAGTGTCTACAGAAAATAATAAAGAATCTAGCTGAAATGCTTGCATCTCACATTCCAGCAATTTTTGGGCATCAAAACTGTACAGGCGCTTACTAGAGATTGGATTCCATACAATGGCACGGCTGCAGGGGTACCGCCCATCATAGTACCAGGCCTAGATCAGATTATCGAGGACCACTCCCGGTCCCTTGCAACAGAAGACCGGAGCTACCGCTTACTAGATAGTCTGAATAAGATCACCCCACAGTTGGAGCTAACAATAGCCCACACAGCTGAATACAAAAGGACATCTAGACAGGGGAAATCTTACCCGACTTGGGTGCTACCCACTTAACCTTGCTGCATCTCCCCTGTTTTAGCCATTCCCGATTGATGAGGCTTAAGGCTATGCATTACTTTTAACGCATTCACTTAGAATGCTCATCATCCTCCTGATGATGTTCTGATATCATTCATCCATACATGTTGCACTGGGTTTGGACAAACCGAATCACCATCTTCATCATCTTCACATTCTTCATTCATAAACGTTTAAACTAGATCGAAATGGTTTTCAGATAATTAAATCTGATCCCGGTCTATTCGAAATTATTAGCACATTGGCCAATATTGATAGTTGGTTATTTAACTATCAAATAACATTCACAAGCAACTATCAGGCCTTAAATAATTTTCCAAATTATTTATCTCAAAATATTTACACCAGATATCATTCCCATATTTCAACACTTTGAAAATAGTTTCAAACCCCTTTTATTCTTTTCCAAAAAATCATTTACAACTTTATTTGTAAATTTTCTAACTCATTTCACACGAATTCTACATATTTTAGAACTCCTTACTTAATTTCCCTTTAATATTTCCAAAGTCATTTATGCTTATTTGAATTCCAGTTTCCCTTCTACTTCCCTTGTGAATTTTATTTCACCTTCCGAAGTTCATTTATCTTACACTTTAGAAATTTATTTAAATTTCCATAATACCATTACAAGGTCTTTCCCTTAAAATCTTATTCAATTTTAATTAACTTCGCTTTCCATCCCAAGAGGATTTATAATTGAACTGAAACCTTTTAAAATTTTATATATGAAATAAGAATAATGGTTACTTTTAAAAATATGGATTTAGGTAAACTAGATTATGAATTTCCTAAAAGGATTTAAAGACTCATATTCAGTTATTAATTAATTTATGAAGCAGATTTATAAAGGTAGAATTTATTTCGATAAATTCCAATTATATAATAGCTAACTTCAGGATATTCCAAATCCAAATAATAGTTTAAAAGTTAAGTATAGTAATTTAATATCCCACCCTAAAACTATTTCAGTTTACTTAACAAAAGTCTATTTTTAAAAAATCCAATATTCACCAATTTAATTCATAGGTTCCTCTTGATTCATGTCACATTGACTAGATCACCATTCTCACATTCGAAATATATTTCACTATTTCTTTCTGAACAGTTTCCATAACTCGATATAAGTTCATACCATCAACTTACATTTTTACCATATCCACTAATATCAATCTGACTCATTTTAAAACCCCGTTTTTAAATTTATAAACTCCCCTGAGTTTTACATTTTTTATAAAACAGATTCTATTTAAAAGTCTGATTTTAATTTCTATCCTTAATAAATTCCAATTAATTTCAAATCTATTTATCGATTTTTTCTTAAGTACTTTTCTATACTTTCAAAATATCCTTCTAGTTCTCTTATGTAATTTATTTCAAAAATCTCTACTTAATCAATTTATGAATGGTTAAATATAGCCTAAATTAGATAATATATTTTTACCCTACTTAATTTTCCATTAGAATAAATCTAATTTACAATATAGATATCTACCATTCAAATTTCCTTTTTAAAATTCCTTCAAATTAATTATTTACCAAATGTAATTCCCAGGCTATTTAACATTTAATAATTTAATTCACACATAACCTGTATCAATTTATCCATCATATCATATCTCAATATATATATATATAAACAGTAAATATTTTTTTCGAGGAATCCTTTTGGATCCCTCCAACATGTTTTTCCTACATCCACAGATATTAGTCAACAAATAGAATACCTATCCCACTTCGAGGGGGATATCGCGGTATAAATGGTCATTCGCTATTATGCGGGGCGCATGGGGTATCATCTGTTATATAATGCAGGAATATCAATCACTCCAATATATATAATATTATATATATAATATCATCCTCTGTCATAAATTTATCAATCAAGTCAAGCTCCAATGATTCAAATTTAACATTTAAATTTTAATAAGGTTATCCAAATGAATAAGAAAATCTCACCTTTGATTTTTTTTCGTAATCCACTTCAATCTCGGCTCGGTTTCATGATGATTTAAGACCTTGTATAAAAATATATGACTTATTAATATTCGAACAAATCGAACAATCACTTGCCATTTTATAATTTAATTAACTAATAATGTAGTTCTAACTAATAATTTTCCTTTAAAAATATTTTAGTAACTAAAATAACTAAATAAGTAATTAAATAAATTAACCACATTAAATGTATATTTTCGAAATAAACTAGTAGATTTAAAATGGGTATATGTACATTTATTTTATTTTTGAACTACACATATGCTTATAAAAATAAATTATAGATTTCAAAAATCTAATTTTTACATAAACTTCAACATTTTAAAATTCCTATTTTTTCTTCCTAAAACCTTACCTATATATACTTCTGTTTATCTATGTACGTGTGTGTGTGTATTACATGAAAATAGGTATTTTTAAATACACACACACAGATATATACACACACACACACACACACTTATACTCTACATTTTGTTCACTGTATATATATAAAAATGTATATATACATCTTTAAAATGAAAAATGATTGACATATATGCCTTACTGTAAACTTATGTACATATGTATATTACTAAACTTCTATACCTCACTGTAATATATATATTTTTCTTACCTGTATATATACATACATTGATATATATAAAAATAAATAAATAAACTTATACCTACTGCCAGAACCAAGCCTCGACCTAGGCCATCAAATCACGACTTCAGGCGACGCCGCGCTCTCTTTGCAACCATCGCACATGACAGAGTACAAATCCACAGCCGAACCCTTGAGCATCACCGACTTGACTTCCCCTACATCTGACCATCACGAGCGACTGCCGCCACGACCAACACAAAATCACAACAATCCTCGCACCTCCACTACTCCTCGACTTCGTTCCTCACCCAACCTCTTCTGCGCTCAAGAACGCGCCTGCCACCACCATCTCTTCTAATCGCCTTGTCGCCTCAAGTTTCCCATGCTGGTAAATTTGACGAACGCACTCTAATTGATTTGCTCTGCAAATTTCTCTCCCCTTTTCATGAATACGAATTGATTCGACGCATTAACTTTGTGAATACGATTGAGGGAGAGAGGCACGTTTTATTTCTGTTAACTTCTTTTTGAGAGACGCACTCGATTTCGTTTGAATTTTCTACGTTTCGCCATTTCTTTGCACATTGGATTCGATTTTTATTTTATCTTCCTTTAAAAAAACTCTTATTCGACTTTAAATAAAAAAAGCGACGATACGCGATTAACAGAGGAAGTTGTCGGCCTTGACCATAATGGATGTGTGCCTGTCATTGCTTGCTGCAGAGAAGGCAAAAAATGATGATGGTGAAAGAAAACAGGCTGATGGAAGAGAATCTCGGCTGTGCTGACTAAGGTATAAAAATTATATATATTAATTAAAAACAAATTGTACCGATTTACATAGCTTAAAATCACTAACCCCTATTTTGAATGTTATACCTCTATTTCGAACGCGTTGGAAAAGGTTTCGAGTCCTAATTCGATTGTATGTAGAAGATAGCTTTTTGGACTCAATTATAATATTAAATTTCGATATAAATTTCAGCATGTTTTCGCACCGTACGGCCATACGATAACTTTGAAAGTAACAAAATTTTAAATCCAATTATAAAATTCTGAAAATCAAAGACTATTATCTCTTGACAACTAGTTAATTTAATTATAAAATTCTGAAAATTATACTTATATATAATATTAGATTTTTTTTCCAAATATAGGAATAAATTTTTCAAAACAAGGATATAGATTCAAATTTGATGGACTCAAATCAAAGAGAATTTAGATTTAAAGATAAGTTAGAATCAGAAGATCCGATGATTAAATAACAGAATAAGGAACTGGATAAGTTTATATAAATCGCGGGCAACCTTAACTGGGTCAACCGTGACTTAAAGAATAAGATTGATGTGGATTTTCTGGGGTAAATCTACAATCGATCTGAAGAGATAGAGTTCGTAATAACCAAAGATATTAGCATCTAAACCGAGGATAAATACAAATCTCTGGTGAATCAATGCTAATTGTAAAGGAGTTTCACCCCTTAATTAGAATATTGGCGAGACCACCAATTCACTATAAAGATCATCCGAAGTGTAGTTATGGGATACTCCAGAATTGAAAGAAGATAAATAGTAAGGGACACGAATGAACTTTGGAACCGCAACGAACGTTCCAAAATTCAAAGGAAATCGAATCAAAAGGAAGAGATTCAAGTTCGAATGAAAGTGATTCTGTAAATCAAATTCACCATACATGCTAAGTTTTGCCTAGAGCCAAAGCTCTGATACCAAAATGTAACGATCCGATATTTTCAACCATTCGCATCCGCACATGTCGGACTTGAATTGTTCAAAATACCGCGTTGTAAATAAAATTTGGAAAATCTTAGAATATACAGTAAATACATAATCACAGAATCACAGACACAGAAATCAGAATACTCGCAGCGGAATTAAAATAACTTAGTGGTTCATGAAACCACTATCAATAGTCTTAAAATAAGAAATTTTTACATAGTCTTTAAAACCAAATATAGTTTGAATCAACCACAGAAAATCTCAAAATTCAATTATCTTGATTACAAAGGCTAAAATAAGAACTAAACAGAAACTTGATGGCAGCTTGAAAGGAGATAATCTTCAGAAATCCTAGCTCCAGAGAAAGAGGTTCGAACTGAAACTCAGGCTGACCCGAGCGTAAAATAAACATAAACACTCGAGTCAGGACATACATACTTATACAGTGTAAGCTAATTCAAGTGAACTGTAATATAAAGACAAGTAACTTAAAGGATGCTTGGAACCGTCCATCCTCTAAGGATCCGTTAAACTATTTACTATGTCGTAATATTTCGCTATTATAATAGTGTCTATTAGTAAAATAAACTTACTTTTAAATATCATTAAGGCTTTACATTTTCCACCTTAACACGTAATAATACCAATAGTCTATACAGTACCGTAATACCTCCTGATCGGGAGGCTACCAGAGGATACTCCATGGGTACGACACAAATAGAAACTCGTACAAGGCGCGCTAGGGTAGGTGACATGGCACAACTAGGCAATGACAGGGTAGATATACCAATTATGCTTCCGGGTCGGTGGTAACGCGTAGCAGCTACTACCGCCCACCTCGAACAACACCCTCAAAATCAAAAAAAGAAAAGTGGCCACCGAATCAATCCAAAAGTTAAAGTATAATATCGAAGGGATGTATCCGATCAAAGGAGCTGCCTCAATTAACCCGTCGATCGCTCCTGTTTTAGCCACCTTATGCCAACTCACGGGAGTTGGGTCCATGTATTTACCTCAAAGGAAACGCCGTCACCATCCTACTTCATTCTGGAATCTCCACCGCGTACATGGTTGTTAAAGTGGTTTTCGGTATCGAAAGAGAGTATGCCCATATCCGATACTGGTCTATTTAACAACCAACGTTATTAATACCCGTGGTTATAAATTCCAAAATAGTTAATATTATATCAAAATACTTCATTTTAACTTTTAAAGGTGAAGTTATTATATTTACGAATCGAATATCCAAAAATCTCAATTTCAATCACTACAACACTTAACAAGTGCTACTGTAACCTTTTTATTTATTCGGGTTTAATTTTAAATTTCGCGGCCACAGCACTTACCAAGTACTACAATAGCCCTTAATTAATTTTTAGCTTTTAGTTCATTTGCATCAACTACGACACTTACAAAGTGCGGTGATATCCCTTACAATAGTTTTAAGTTAATTAATTTTTTTTAGACTTCAATATAAATTCATCAATAATTAAAATTAAATTTTAAACTAAATTAACTTATAAAAAACATATTATCCATTTGAAATAGTCATTTAAATCTACCCAAAAATTTATGATTTTTATGAAGTATATTCCACTAATAAATATCAACCTCTCAAGGCTTTACTTATTAAAATTAAATGCCCAAATTTCTATATTTTACTATATTCAAAATTTTCTTAACCATTTAGCTGAATTACCATTTCAAAATATAGCCAAATTTCCTCTTTATTTATTAACTTACCTTTTATTCTTAAACCAAACTTCCATTTCTAAATTAAGATATATTTCAAATTTTACGTTTAAGTATTTATTTATTTAACTATTAAATTCATAGAAAATTCAATAACACCTTATTAATTTATCTAAATTCCAGTTTACATCAAAATTTATTACATTTGCATACTGAGCTTGAATTCCATCAAAATTTCCAAAATGAATTTATTACTTCAAATTCCTACTTACCATTTATTTATTTATACATTTAAATTGTATAAGACTACCAACAATTATTTTAACTCAATTTAAATCAAAATATTAAAATATATATATTTAAAATACTTAAAATTTCTAGAAAAATATACATATAATAACCACGGGTCTGTATAATATTTTCTAACCTAGGTCAAGGGATACAAATAATATATCATTTCAATCCGTAATTTACAAAGAAAAACCCGGGTTCTATCATTTCAAACCCGCAATCCCAAGTTAAATAAATAATTAAATAAATAAATAAACAATATCGTTCAGGCCTATCATTTCAGCCCGTAACGATTTCTATTCTACAGGGAACTTGCAGTGATAAACAGTAAATAAATAAATGGTATAACAACATAATATAATAGTATAAAATATAATTGATGATAGGTAAATTTAATAACGAGGTTTTTAAACATCATAAATTTATTATAGGCAATTAAAATATAAAATAAAATCATGTTAATAATTTACAGATCTATAAGTACGTTTGTCGGGTGAGAAATACTCACCTCTATGCTGCTGAAGGTTAGACTCAAAACTAGGATAACCACACTGGAAACAACGTGAAGAAAGCATGACCAAATATTGGAAGATGAGACAAACCGATTAGGATCTTGAAACAAGATAAATAAATAAACTGAGTACGCGAATTCAATTACGGACAAAGCAAATTTTTAAATAAATCAAAATTGGAATGAGATTTAAGATAAAAGGATGATTTGACAAAATTGCTCGACCACTTCACCACACAACTCCAACTACACCTCACATGCTCGGCACTGACCAGATTCTGGGCACGCAAGTATTCAAGCAGTGGAATATTTTGGACATAAAGGTTGTGCTATCATTTTGTGCTGGTGCGCATGCACTTATTTTATTTATTTATTATATTTTATTTTCCTTTTCCTTTCTAACATTTGTTAGAGAAATATGTGGCAAAAGTGGTGCACAAACAAAATACTTTATATATATATATATATATATATATATATATATTAAGTGACATGTCCACTTGCATGGCTTGGCCATCACTACATGGAGGCGAGGTAAGGTCAGGAGGGGGTGGAGGAGAGGTTGAGCATGGTGTGGAATAAACAGATGGAAGTAAAGAAAACAAAAGAAAAAGAAAAATAAGAGGAAGAGAAAACGTTGGCAGCCATTTACCTGATGCAAGCTCTTACATGCAAGGAGGAAGAAGAAGTCCAAAAATATAGTGAGGTAAATTTTTTTGTATGCGATCATGTGTGTGTATATATATATATATATATATATATATATATATATATATAAGAGGGTGCGGAAATGAAACGTTGCATGGGTTTGCTTTTAAAATGAGCTGGCTCAAATCAAGGGGAGAAAGATTTGGAAGCAAATATTTTGTAGTGGTATTGAATTTTACTAGAGAAAGAAAGAAAAAAAAGGCAAGCAATCTCCTTTTTCTGTGAAACGGTAGAGGAAATTGCAATATCTATGTGACGTGTTTTAATTTAAAAGAAAACTTACGTTAGATTGAGGTGAAAGAAATAGGCAGAAAATAAATTTATATTTTTGAAACTGTTATGGAATTTAACACTATCAATTATACACGATGAGGCAAAAGGGGCAAGAAGTAATAAATTTTAAATGGTAGAGCAATTTTGGTGCATGATGTTTGAGTTTAGAGAGGTAATTGCTTTGATTTATTCATTTAAAACACAGGCAAAATGATAAAGTGAGAAACGCTAATTCAAGGCACGCGAAAATTTTAGGCAAAATTTGCTAGAAAAGGCAAGAGAAATAAATGCATAGATTTCTGTGGGAGAGTTCAGAGGCAAGAAATAACAATTTCGAACGTGTTTTCTAAATAAAAACTTGCTTTGATTTGAGAACAATGGCAAGAAATTAATTTGCGTCGGTTAGTGAATTTGCGTGATGTTTGAATTATGTAATTGCGTTTGTTAAAAAGCAAGAAATAAATTTGTTTAAATGGAAAGGAACACGCATGCGAGTAGCTTAATTATTAATGGTATTGATTGCGTGAATTTAGCAAAAGGAAGCAGCAAGAAATATTTGGCAAACATTTTATACTCATTTAAAATTATTAGGAAAAGAATGTGTTGGGATGTAAAAGAAAGTTATTGCGAGGCTTATACATCAGAGGGGTGTGTGAGTTTGTATTCAAAAGAAGTAAATTGCATATGTAAAAAACGCAAGAAATATTAAAATTTGTTTTTGAATGGCACGTAAATTTAGCAGATTATAAATCTTATTGATCGTGACTAGTATTCAACAGGGGAGGAATGGTTAAAAATTTACACGGAAGTGATTGCGTTAAAACGCAAGAATCAATGATAAAGTGGCAAGGAATTTAAAGATTTTGGAACGGTTAGCAATTTGTGGATCACATTCCTATTAAATCAGATGAGCATAAGGATAGTGAATATATTTTGCGCGCAAATGGTGAGGCACGTTTTATATTTAAAGGGAGTAATTTGCGTTGATTGAGTGGAGGAAGTGGTATGAAATAAATGTGAATGGTTATGAAATTTTTGGATAACGTTTCTATTAAATTAGGAGAGCAAAAGGAAGGTGGAATGTTTACATGCGAATTTCAATCAAACTTTAAAAGGATTTGAATGGCTAGGGATTTTATTCCTTTCCCACTATGAAATGCACGTCAATGGATATATTTTTATATTCATAGCTAAGGTAATAATTTAAATAATGCGCACTATAGACGCATTTATCAAATCAAACATACACCCGAAATATAACGAAAATAACGTATTTAAATTCATACGTTTTCTTATTTATTTGTTACTTATATTAGCAAAATATATGTTGAAAGGGTATTCATTAAATACATACTATTTATACCACTAAATTAATCAAAACGGGCACGAACGCACAAGATAAACGTTCTGTTTATAAAGCTTATCTATATACTATTTATTTTTAAAATTTATTACTCAGTTAAAATATGATTTGCTTACATCCTTTTTATTCATTTTCCATTTACAAAAAAAATTATTACTTAAATGGATGTATATAAGTAAAATATTAATTACTTAATTTTAAAAGATATATAATCTATATTTTTTAAAAGAACAAACAAAAAAAAGAAATAAAACGTTATTACGGATATATTCAGTTATTATAAAAGATTAGGAAGGTAGGATTAAAAATTTAAAACATCAATTAATGTTAGACTTTAACCAAAATAGGAATTATAGACATTTGTTTATATTTATAGCATTTGGGTGATTAACAATCCAACTTTTTATTTTAAAATAAAACCCAAAGTTTAAAAATAAAAGAATAAAATAAGTTCTTAAGAAAAATATAAAAATAAATAAAGTATTTCTTAAATTAATTGAAGTTGGAATTTAGAAATTGTAAACAAAATACAACTGACACTGGAAAAATATCAATTACACTTTTAAAACATTTTAAAACCAAAATATATATAAAACAAGTTATTTTACCCTTGAAAACATAAATTAGAACATTACATGACTAAATAAAATATTATTTATAAAATTTAAAGTAAACAATTTTGTTAAATACAACAAATTACACACAATAGTCAAGAAGACATAACTTTCACATTATAAATCATATTTCAACGAAAAGTAGTATTCTCAAAATTTTATTTACTTTCAAATAATAGATAAAATTCAAAAAATTTAAACTTTTAAATTTTTAAATTTAAAAGTCAAAGTTTGACCATATTGACAAAATTCACATTTTCGGAAAATATTCTATTAATTTATGTGTAAAATTCTAATCCACACCTAAATTTATATTTTAAATAACAAAATTATCTAAATTAAATAAATAAAATTTATTAAAAAAGTTCTTCATATTAAATTACCAACATTTTAACAATTTAACAATTTTAATTATTAAAAATTTATGGGACGTTACAAATATCAACATAACATATCATATAAATATATATATTTCAAAATATTAACAAAACTAATATATTTATGAACAAACATATTTTATATAACTCGTAAATTTTACATATATAATAAATAAGTTATATATATATATTCATATATAACAGCAGTGTATATATATATATAATAATTAATTATGAATCTATACATTAAAACTTAATAGTTTTATATAAACTGATACACTATATAAACTTATAAAACTGCCAAAACTTCTCATATAAACTATATATATATATATATCTATTTGTTTAAAATAAAATTCTATACAGGTATTAAATTTGAAACACCTTGAATCAAACATCATTATATATATATATATATATATTCATATTTAAACTAATACAAAGATTAGTATGTATACTAGACAAATTACAATTATGTGAATGCTGATATTGATGAAATCCATATTTAAGGCTAATATATTATATGTATACTAATATAAACTAATGCAAACAAATAACATAAAAATACTAATATACATATGCAGGCCTTATATTAAAACCAACTTATATACTATGTACTACTGACATATATCTCTACACTACATTATACAAATAGGTATCGTAAACACATACATATATAACATGTGCTTACGAAAGAAGAAAAAAATCAACACTTATTTTAAAATCACCATACTTACTTTATTATAACATATAAAAAAACAATGTAAAATAAATGGAAAATATATCTACACTAATAATATAATTTATCAATATATATACCAGCATATGTCAGTAAGATGATCTGCAAAAGTATATATATTTTTCGATCAATATATATAACTCTATAAAAAAACACAATTATATTAAAAAAAATTATACCCTTATATAAAAAGAGAAAGAGAGGCTGATGCAGGTCTGGTCGCTGGAAGGTGAGAGGCACGGGCAGGAGGCTTGGAGGCGGGCTGGAAGGTAGAGGATAGCAAGATATGGTTGGTAGGTCAAAGAAGCTCGACAGTGGTCGGTGCTAAGGGTGGGAATATGGTAGCTAGTGCTTGGTTGGAGTGGAACGAGTGAACGCGGAGAGAGGGGAGTTTTGGCCAAAAGGTGGAGATGGGATGCATGCATGCAATGGAGGAAGGAAGTATCAATTTTGGACAAGGAGGTAAGAGAGATGATTGAGCCGCAGTGCTTGGCTTGCACACGAAGATAAGAAGGGAAGTAGGCAACACATTCACCTTCTATATTATTTTTTCTCATTTGCTTATTATTATAATACAATTTTTTTCAGGACGATGAAAGAATGTGAACAAACGAAAAATGAAATGGCTAATATAATTTGAAAGGTGGAATTGCAAAAGTCAAAACTGTTGAATTGCCGAAAAAGAAAATGATAGTGGCTATTGAGTTATTCACGTGGAATTTGAATGGACTAAAAACTGAAAAGACCCGAAACGTACAACGATACGGTTACCCTTTTCCGTAAATTTCATCGCGTACCGGACGCTGAACTGCACAAACGAATATATTATAGAGATCAGCACGATGAGACAATCAAAATATTATACAGATATCATGATCATCCTATCAAAAGTCGATATCCGATATTTAAAATGATGCTAAAACACCGAAAATAAGATAACCAGAGCAATAGCAGTCCAAATTTGACGAAACAAAATACAACGTCTCACTCAGAAGATGATTTACACATTTATTATAGAAAAATGTTTAGGTTTGGAATTTTTTTTATTTTCATCAAATAATAACTGACTTAAATTTAAATAAAATTATACTACAAAATAAACTTGCTTATTATCTGATGAAAATTTACCATTTACTATGTTTAAGTAGACGTATTCCAAATATCAAATTTTTATTATCAAATTTTATTGTTTAAATTTTCACAGAAATTCAGTCAATTACGTTATTAAAACCTTTAAAATTTACGGGTCGTTACAAGTGTGCTTTGTATGGTAAGTCCATATTTTTAATTAAAACAAACAAAACACTCAAACGTAATAATTTATATAAATTAAGCCCCTATGCATGTGTTCCTTCATATGTGTTTGTTATTCTCACACTCTTGTTTAAAATCTGCACTCCATTAATTATCCATTTTAAAAATACAATAATTTTTTTCTACAAACATCAGAACAACAAATCGTTTTCGCTGTTAAATCACAAATTTTATTATCATTCTAATGATAGGTATTATGGATATGAAAAAATCAAAATTTTGAAACTCGTTATTTTCAATTTTGAATTTTTGAAAATTTCAAAACACGATCATATTTTTTAACTTCATTTCAAAATTTCGAAGCATGGTCATAGTTTTTAACTACATTTCGTAATAGTTTTCAAAAATTATGAACCATAAATTTTTAAAATTCAAATTTTCAATGGTGTACTTTTTAACTGCATTAGATGCAGTTTTTTACTAATTAAACGTAGTTTTTTTTACTGCATTAATATAATGCAATTAAAAATTGCATTTTAGTGGTGCTGTTTTTAACTGCATTTTAGAAATGCAGTTAAAAACTACACCAATCAAATGTAGTTTTTTTTCTTGCATTGCTAGAATGCAATTAAAAACTGCATTTATCTGCATTTTGGATATGTAGTTGAAAACTGCACCATTTAAAATATAGTTTTTAACTACATTACTAAAATGCAGTTAAAATCGATATGTAGAATTTTATTTTTATATATCAGCAATGGATATTTTTGGGAAGTTAATTCAATTTATTATTTAATGGTGAAATCGATTCTTAAATCTAATTAATCTACAAAAGTTATCACATTTTAACGATTGAAATAAATTAATTGGTGAATGTTATTAATTAACTGAAGTGACGTTAGAGAAGTAGAGACCCAATTTATATCATTACTTACTAATGGACCCACTTTACAATTAAATTATTAAATAGGGTCCAGAGATTAATATTTTATTAACATATATATGATGTTGTGATAAATTAATAGAATAGATTTAGAAGAGTGGAGTGTATAAATGGATGAAACAATGAAGTTTTGTTACCATTAGGCATTTGAGTTACAATGGATTTTAATATGGTTAAATGAATAGGTTAGTGATTAATTAAAATATAATAAGCACTCATGGGAAAATGTAAATTATTTATTTAAAACAAGAGTAGTTGGGTATGTGGATTGAAATTACTTAAAAAGGGAGGAGGTGAAAGTTAAACATTCAACATTATATACGATAAATAAATAGAATAGATTCGAAAAAGATGAGTGTATAAGTGAAGAAGTGGAGTTATGATATATTAAACATTTGAGTTACGGTGAATATAGATTTGATTCTGACTGAGCATCTTTAGTTTATGCTGTAAGATGCAATTTTTTCCCTTCGATTGGTAGAGAATGAAATTTTAAGTGAGAGATAATGAGGGGTAAAAATATAAAAAGACCAATATTCTACTATATAATAGATATACAAACTGCATAAAAGCCCATATTCATTATCAATCTTGTTAGAAATCAGTGTTACGCTATGATTCTAAAAACCACTCTAGGAGATGTAATTCGAGCAAAAAAAGAGATACGTTTTTATACTGAATTTTGGCTAAATATGAGTGAAAATTGAGAATAGTAATAAGTACTAAGTTTGCTAACATGCAAATAAGATTCATATATAATGAAATAAATAACTAATTTAATGGGAGGTTTTTGAGAAGATATCCATTCATTTGTGGAAATAAATTATTTCTAATTTTGTGAAGCCTACGTGACCCCAAGATGCATATGTCAGAAAATGCAAGAAATATTATTTATTTCTAAAATAAAATTTAGATTAAAATATTTATTTATAAATTGAAAAATGAAATAGTAAGATTACGACCATCCATTCAACCCTAAGACATTTGTGATATTGCAATAATATCAGAATTAAATCTGTTATTTAAAATACAGAAACCATATGAAACCAATACTAAGAAGATAAAAAATTATATGGTCTTCTAACAAAAATTGGAAATACGTGTGTTTTTCTTGATAATAAAAAAACCTTAAAATGAACTATATGATCCTATTAAACGAAGCATAATTATTAAATATATATGTAATCATTATTAAGTAAATGGTATGTTGATATATGGAAGCATAAATCACGGTTAAGTATAAAATTAAGGGTTAAACTATGACCGTTATAGCTGTTATTAAAAATAAAAGAATGTTATAAAATAAAGAAAGAAGAAGCCATTAGAGAGAACAATTTTATTCATTCAGAGATTAGTAATCCTTTTTCATTACTTTAGCACTTTTATATAAAGGCCTAGGAGCTTGGGATAGAACAAATCCCACGATGTGGGCTAAATACATAACGATATATAGCATATTCACTATTTATATTTACATATATTATAACATTCCCCCTTGAATATGCATCTTCAAAATCTTGAATCCTCTAATAACTTGAAATTGTCTCTTTTGTAACGTGTATGATGATTTCTCCCCCTCATTGTTATCTTGCTTGCATTTTTTCATTCAGTCGATCTAGATATTGTCCATTGCCTCATTAAAAACCTCTATTAGAAAAACCCAGTGGGAAAAAACCTTGAACGAGGAAAAGAGTGCAACTTGTAAAATCATATTAAAAATGGTATTCTTTCTAAAAGGTTTGATACTTCGGGATAAAAACAATGCCATATTAAAAGCTTACTAAGAAAAACCCGATGGGAAAAATCTTAGTGGAGGAAAAAGAGTATAATGACATATTTTATTTTCTTATTTCTTTAAATGAAGCTTGATACTTCTAGATCAAACTAATGCCTCATTAAAACCTTACTAAGAAAAACCCGATGGGAAAAATCTTAGTTAAGGATAAAAATACAATTTAGCTTAAATAACATATTTGAGATATTGTAACGACCCGTATTTTTACGGATCGAAAGATCGTAAAATAATTGTTGTTAGGTCGTTCGCATTAAGTATTTCGTCTAGAGTTTAAGTCGTATAAAAGTTAGCTTGTGAGGAGATTAACTTATGGGGAAAGCTTAGGTCGGGCATTTTTAAGTCGTAGATGACTTAAGGGATTACGAGTTATAGAAGCTTCGACCTATAGAAGTTATACGAGTTAGTGTGTTAGAACGAGTTAACGAGTTAAGGAATAAGCCGTTAACGAGTTAGTAGTTGAAGTAGGTTGACGTGTTACGACTTAAGAGAGTTAACGAGTTACGGCTTATAGATTGAGACGACTTAAATACAGGAAGCGACCCATAGTAGTTAGCGACTTAAGGATTATAGAATAGGTTGTTGTAGTTTAGGTCGTGAGCGACCTATGGTGTAGTTAGGTCGTGAGCGACCTATATCTGGTTGATGTGTTAGGTCGTTAGGAAGTATACCTGTTAGGTCGCATGAAGGCGTACTCGTTAAGTCGTTGCTGTGTTAGGTCGGCTGTGCCGCATGTTTGTTGGTCTCGTGTCTTAGTTAGGTCGTGGGACGACCTATGTTAGGTCGTAAGTCGACCAGGCGACTTAGGAAAGGATGCGGCTGTGTTAGAGTGTTAGGTCGCATATAGGGTTAAGTCGTTAGGTCGTGCGTGTGTTTTAGGTCGTTGGGTTTGTTAAGTCGCTAAGCCGCATGAGTTCTTTAACCAGATAGGTCGTAAGCTGTTAGGTCGGCTGCTGGTTAGGTCGTGGGTCGTGGAGATTGGTAGGTTGGCAGTTGTTAAGTCGCGTGACCCTGTGTCTGTTTGAGTCGTAAGTCGGCAGCTATGCTAAGTCGTAGGTCGGGGATTTTAGGTTGTGGACGACTCATGGGGCGGACGAGTTAAGGATCAGCTATAAATAGGGGCGCCTATCTTCACTATTTTGGCACCGGATTTTGAAGCAATGAAGAGCTGCCATTTTGAGAGCTCGACTACAACATTTCTTCACTTCTTTTCTCCACTTTAATCTTGTGATTCCTTCCATCTAGATTGAAGATCAAATCGAAGATCCAAGGGCCAAAGTTGAAGATCTCCATCTGTCGAAGAGAGATTTCATCGTTTAAAGCGGAGTTTTGGAGGATCAAGCTTGATTCTTTGCTGTCCAGATCTGAAGTTGGTTGTTTTAAAAGTGTTTAGGTGATTCGGTGAGTGGTGGTTATCTCTCACACGGACCCAAAGGAGTATATTGGACCGGTGGCTTGTTTGTGTGTTAAAGATAGCGATTTCATGCATTTTCCTTAAGTCTGCATGTAGATCTATGGTTCATGATGATTCAACACCTATTTTACTATATGTTCACCTATGCAAGTTCATTCATTAAGTTGTAGGGATGTTGCTTAGATTTCATACTTATTAGATTTGGACTCTTTATTTACGAAATTGCCATTATTGCTGTAATTGTTTATTTAGATCTTGTTTGATTGATTACTTGGATTAATGTTTGATTTAATTGACTAGTTGATTGATAACTTGATTTGGTCAAGTTGGACGAAGATGATTCAAAAGCTAAGTGGAAAGGCTCTTGAATAAGGAAAGCTGCTTGTGGCATATGAAGCGGATGTTGAAGCTCATATGGATAGACTTGATGATGATGTTGAGATGAGACTTTGCCATGATGCGATGAGGCAAACCATGATGTTGAGATGGAACTTTCCTATGATGCGAAGAAGCAAAGTAAGATATGAGAAAGTCTTGGTTTAATCCAGACGGGATCATCCCAAGCATGTTGATAACTCGGTGATATGCTTCGAGTTTGTGGATAATGGATGGCTCGAGAGGCGCTTGAGCTAGTATGAAAATAGTTGTCGAGGAGGATGACTAGAAGGCTGAGATCTCATCGTTATTGAAGGTTCTAGCATGCTCAAAGCAAGAGTACGTTGGGACGGGCTGCGACGACGTCCCAGGCACGGGCTGCGACGACGTGCTAGTACTCTGGGCAGATTCGATAGTCCTAGGCACGGGCTGCGACGACATGCGGAGTTATGTCTAGAACCGGGGTTACCATTAGCCCTTGGCGGATGGATGAGATAATGTGGTGGTCATTCAATTAACGATGAAATCAAGGCAATGATAACAGTGATAGCCAGAGTCATGGATGTTTGGATGTTTGGTTGTATCATCGTTTGGGCCAAGAGCGATGTTTTCAGAGTGCTTATCTGATCTTGGTTTAAGCCTTGGGGGTTTGTACTTGGAAAACATCGACCTTGACTCGAGTGATAATTGCTTTGCTTTGAATGTCTGAATTGCTATGTTTGCTTCTACTTAGTGTGTCTGGGGGCTATCACTGTAGAAAGAGGTGGAGTGGGATGGTTGAGTTCCTATTCCTTTTTACCCTTTATGCTCTTTTGGTATGTTTGATAGTGATGTACTGCTCACCAAGACTTTTGTCTGACTCAAGGTTTTATTTTTAACTCTTATCACCTTGGGCTGTTCATCCATGTTGGGATGGGTAGACTAGGTAGCAGGTGACAGGTGCTGTTCTTAGTAACCAATACTGTTGATGACGAAGACGAGCTGGAGGCTTTTGCATATTGTTTTCTTACTATATGTACTGGATGTTCCGCTGTTTGTTTGATACTCTTAGTGTTATGTAGTGAGGCTTGATGTATTGACTATTCAGATGTTTGTAATAAACTACTATGAGTTTATATGATAAGATTCTGTTCAATGAGCTTCACTATTCCCTGCGCTGTGAGTAATACGATAGACTTTTGTGTTTACCCTACCTTGATGATCGTCCATGGCGGTCTGGCACACTTTACAGAGCACTATTTCCTTGTTTGGTTAATGAGTCATGGGCGGTCGTCACATTTGGTATCAGAGCCTTGGTTAATCGATTTTAGCCAACGCTCGCTGACGTAACTACGTATGAGAGACGTAATTGTATTTTGATGGATAATTACTATATATAATATAGTAGCTTAGAAGGATTTGAATTCCTTATGCAGTTGTTTCCCCAGGGTAAATTAATCATTTCTTTTAGATATTAGGAATGAGTCGAAGAGGGAGACCAGCTGCTAGAGGAGGTCGTGCTGTTGAGGGGGCTGCTGATTATGCTTCTATGTTCGAGGCTATGATGACTTCGATCATGAGAAGGATGCCAGCTCCAGGGCCATCAGTAGATGTTGGGGTTCAAGTTCAAGCTCCAAGACCAGTGGATTTTGCTAAGTTGTGTAAAGACTATACTGCTCTTGGAGGAAAGGTTTTCATGGGAACAGAATCAACCATAGAAGTTCAGAGATGGATAGATGCTTGTAAAAGGATTTTTGGTGATTGGGGAATTGAGGATGCAACTAAGAGGAAGCTTGCATCAAGACAGCTTCAGGGAAGAGCTTCTGATTGGTGGAACTCTATCACTATTGATACTCCGGAGGAAGAGATCACTTGGGAGCAATTCCAAGCTAGATTTGAAGCTAAGTTCATTTCTACAACTCAGAAATTTGTTTTGTTTAAGAAGTTTGTGGAGCTCAAGCAAGGTGGAAGACCAGTTCTTGAGTATGTTTCTGAGTTTGAAGCTTTGTCCAAGTATGCTCGGTCGTATATTGAATCCCCTTATCAGAAGAATGAGAAGTTTGTGACAGGCCTGGACACTTATCTTGGGAGGCAGTTGGTGGATCATTTGGATGATCCATTTGAGAAGCTTGTGGAGAAAGCTCTCAGGCATGAGAATTTGTTTCCTAAAGAAGGATCTGTTGTTGCTGCGACCAAGGAGCAAAATGGAAACAAGAAGAGGAAGCAGCAGCAGCAGAAGGGTAAGGATGGCCAGAAGAAGCCGAAGGCTGAAGTGACCTGCTACAACTGTCAGCAGAAGGGTCATCTCTCCAGGGATTGCAAGAAACCGAAGGTGACGGCGAAGTGCCACAACTGTGACAAACCGGGACATTTTAGGAAGGATTGTCCGAAACCGAGGAAGGACAAGCAGATTGTGCAAGCCTATGCTTTGGGGGCTGTTCCATCATCTTTGAAAGCTCCTACTGTGGAAGAGAAAGGAAAGAGTGTGGTGGTTCAAGGTATTCTTTCCATTTGTGGTGTTCCAGTTAGGGTGTTGTTTGATACTGGAGCGTCGCATTCCTTTGTTTGTAATGAGTTGGTTGACCGGTTGGGTTTGGAACCGGATATTGTTGATAGACCATTGGTTGTGACTAATCCGGTTGGGGGTTCGTCTTGTTTGTGTATGTTATGCCGTGGTCTAGTTGTGTCAAGTCATGATTGCTCTTTTGTTTGTGACTGCTTTGTTCTGAACTTTGCGGGGTTCGGGATTATTTTGGGTATGGACTGGCTCAGGAAGTATGCGGCAAAGGTTGATTGTAAGAGGCTTGAGGTGACAGTCGAGAATGTGGAGAGGCGAAAGGTTGTGATACGATGTAAGCATGAGGAAGGCGTCTTCATGAGCTTCATGTATTCGCTGGTTGTTCCACGGGATGGACTGTCATCGGTGCCTATTGTGAATGGATTTGAGGATGTCTTTGACGAGGTCAAAGGGTTACCGCCGCATAGAGAGATCGAGTTTCGTATCGATCTAGTTGAGGGAGCCAGACCTGTTGTGATGCCTCTTAGGCGAATGGCACCTAGGGAACAGCAAGAGTTGAAGGTGCAAGTTGATGACCTTTTACAGAAAGGATTCATTCGGCGTAGTGTGTCCAAATGGGGTGCACCATTTGTGTTTGCAACCAAAGCAGATGGATCGTTGAGGTTGTGTGTGGATTATCGTGAGCTGAATAAGGTGACTAAGAAGAACAAGTATCCATTGCCGAGAATAGATGACTTGTTTGATCAGCTTCACGAAGCTAAGGTGTTTTCTCAGATGGATTTGGCAACGGGATATCACCAGTTGAGAGTAGCAAAGGATAGTGTTCCAAAGACTGCTTTCCGGACACCATCCGGTTTTTATGAGTGGCTGGTAATGCCGTTTGGATTGACCAATGCACCAGCATATTTTGTGGATCTTATGAATAGAGTGTTCAGAGATCAGTTGAACAAGTTCGTACTTTTGTTCGTGGATGATATTCTGATTTATTCCAGAACTGAAGAAGAGCACAAGACGCACTTGCGGATTGTTTTGGAAATCTTGCGAAAACATCAGCTGAGGGCTAAGTTTTCAAAGTGTCACTTCTGGAAGAGTGAAGTGAGGTTCTTAGGCCATGTTATCTCTGGAAATGGAATAGCGGTTGATCCCGCCAAGGTGGCCGTGATCCAGGATTGGGTTAGACCTAAGAATGCATCTGATGTGAGAAGTTTTCTTGGATTAGCAGGATACTATCGTCGGTTTATCAAAGACTTTTCCAAGCTAGCTGCACCGTTAACAGGATTGACGAAAAAGAACCAAGTGTTCAGATGGGATGCTAAGTTTGAGCAAGCTTTCGGAATCCTGAAAGAGCAATTGACAAGTGCTCCTGTTTTGACTATTCCAAGTGGGAATGATGAGATGGTGGTATACACCGATGCATGTGGTACTGGACTTGGAGCAGTGCTGATGCAAAAGGATAAAGTTGTTGCGTATGCAAGTCGACAACTGAAGCCGCAAGAAAGGAATTATCCGACTCATGATTTGGAGTTAGCGGCGATTGTGTTTGCTTTGAAGATGTGGAGACATTACCTATTGGGAGTCCGATTTGAGTTGTTTACAGATCATAAGTAATTGAAGTATCTTTTCTCCCAAAAGGATTTGAATCTTCGACAGCAACGATGGCTAGAGTTTTTAGCATCATATGATTTTGGTATAGCCTATACTCCAGGAAAAGGTAACGCAGTGGCAGATGCGTTAAGTCGAAGACATGCAGGATTGGGAGCCATGTTTTCAGAGTGGAAGAGTCTTGAGTATTTGGCTGGATTTGACTTCAGGCCTAGATGTGAATTGGAACCTGAGATGCTGGCAAACTTATCGATAAGACCTACTCTGGTGGAAAGAGTTGGCGAGAGCCAAAAGCGAGACGATAAGATTGTCAAGATTATCCGTGATGTGGAATCTGGAGTAGACCCAGAAAAGGATGAAGGATTTGAAGTCGATCGAGAGGGTTGGCTTCGAAAACAAGGACGATTAGTTGTTCCCAATATAGATGGATTGAGAGATGAAGTTCTTATGGAAAGTCATCACTCGAAGTTGACAATTCATCCAGGTGGAAATAAGATGTATCGGGATATGAAGAGAACCTATTACTGGGAAGGTATGAAGAAGGATGTTGGAAATTTTATTTCCAAGTGCATGAATTGCCAGTTGGTAAAAGCCGAACAGAAGAAGCCAAGTGGATTGCTTCAGCCATTAGAAGTTCCTACATGGAAATGGGAGCAGATATCGATGGATTTTATCGATGGACTACCTAGAACAAGAATGGGAAATGAAGGGATTTGGGTAATCGTAGATCGTTTGACTAAGAGTGCAAGATTCATTCCTGTTCGATCAACTAGAACTGCATCGAAATTGGCTGAGTTGTATGTTAAGTGGATAGTTCGATTCCATGGTATTCTGAAGAGTATAGTAAGCGATCGAGACCCATTGTTCACTAGTGGATTTTGGAAGAGCTTCCAGGAAGTTTTGGGAACCAAGTTGTGTTTGAGTACAGCTTATCATCCCCAAACAGATGGTCAGACCGAGAGAGTCAACCGAGTTTTGGAAGATCTCCTTAGAGCTTGTGTTTTAGATTTCGGAGGATCATGGGAAGATCATCTTCATTTGGTGGAATTTGCATATAATAACAGTTACCAATCAAGCATTGGTATGGCACCGTATGAAGCATTGTATGGAAGACCGTGTAACTCTCCGACATGTTGGTTGGAAACTGGAGAAAAATTGATACTTGGGCCAGAAATGATTCGTCGGACTTCGGATTGTAAGAGACCATTCGGCGACGAATGAAGGCAGCCCAAGACCGTCAGAAAAGTTATGCTGATAAGCGTCGTAAGGATTTGGAATTCGACGTAGGAGATATGATTTTTGTGAAGATTTCTCCACTGAAGAATGTTATTCGATTCGGGAAGAAAGGAAAATTGACTCCGAGATTTGTTGGACCATTCCCGATCATCGAGCGAATTGGAAAGCTCGCCTATAAATTGGAGTCACCGGAAAAGATGGCGGGTGTGCACAATGTTTTTCATGTATCTTATCTACGGAAGTATGTGCACGACTCGAATATAATGGTTTCTGCTGATAGCTGTGAAGATTTAGAGGTTGATCCAGTTATTACGAGACCTCGTAAGCCGCTTCGTGTTGTTGAAACCGACACGAAACAGCTTAGGAGGAAGACGATTACGTTGCTCAAGGTACAATGGAGTGATGATGTTAACGACTATACATGGGAGGAGGAAGAGAGGATGAAAGAAGCTCATCTTGAATTCTTCGAGGTATGGCCCTAAGGTGTCGTGACATCTCATGAATTTGTAACTTGTTCTAGTTTTAGAATTCTGCATGCTAGGTTAGTAATTGGATGCATGGTTTGTTGATTGCTATGGATGGTAGGCATGCAGAATAGTCTTGGTTGCTCTTGTTTGTCTGGAATTTCGGGGGCGAAATTCCTAAGGGGGAGAGAATGTAACGACCCGTATTTTTACGGATCGAAAGATCGTAAAATAATTGTAGTTAGGTCTTTCGCATTAAGTATTTCGTCCAGAGTTTAAGTCGTATAAAAGTTAGCTTGTGAGGAGATTAACTCGTGGGGAAAGCTTAGGTCGGGCATTTTTAAGTCGTAGATGACTTAAGGGATTACGAGTTATAGAAGCTTCGACCTATAGAAGTTATACGAGTTAGTGTGTTAGAACGAGTTAACGAGTTAAGGAATAAGTCGTTAACGAGTTAGAAGTTGAAGTAGGTCGACGTGTTACGACTTAAGAGAGTTAACGAGTTACGGCTTATAGATTGAGACGACTTAAATACAGGAAGCGACCCATAGTAGTTAGCGACTTAAGGATTATAGAATACGTTGTTGTAGTTTAGGTCGTGAGCGACCTATGGTGTAGTTAGGTCGTGAGCGAGCTATATCTGGTTGATGTGTTAGGTCGTTAGGAAGTATACCTGTTAGGTCGCGTGAAGGCGTACTCGTTAAGTCGTTGTTGTGTTAGGTCGGTTGTGCCGCATGTTTGTTGGTCTCGTGTCTTAGTTAGGTCGTGGGACGACCTATGTTAGGTCGTAAGTCGACCAGGCGACTTAGGAAAGGATGCGGCTGTGTTAGAGTGTTAGGTCGCATATAGGGTTAAGTCGTTAGGTCGCGCGTGTGTTTTAGGTCGTTGGGTTTGTTAAGTCGCTAAGCCGCATGAGTTCTTTAACCAGATAGGTCGTAAGCTGTTAGGTCGGCTGCTGGTTAGGTCGTGGGTCGTGGAGATTGGTAGGTTGGCGATTGTTAACTCGTGTGACCCTGTGTCTATTTGAGTCGTAAGTCGGCAGCTATGCTAAGTCGTAGGTCGGGGATTTTAGGTCGTGGACGACTCATGGGGCGGACGAGTTAAGGATCAGCTATAAATAGGGGCGCCTATCTTCACTATTTTGGCACCGGATTTTGAAGCAATGAAGTGCTGCCATTTTGAGAGCTCGACTACAACATTTCTTCACTTCTTTTCTCCACTTTAATCTTGTGATTCCTTCCATCTAGATTGAAGATCAAATCGAAGATCCAAGGGCCAAAGTTGAAGATCTCCATCTATCGAAGAGAGATTTCATCGTTTAAAGCGGAGTTTTGGAGGATCAAGCTTGATTCTTTGCTGTCCAGATCTGAAGTTGGTTGTTTTTAAAGTGTTTAGGTGATTCGGTGAGTGGTGGTTATCTCTCACACAGACCCAAAGGAGTATATTGGACCGGTGGCTTGTTTGTGTGTTAAAGATAGCGATTTCATGCATTTTTCTTAAGTCTGCATGTAGATCTATGGTTCATGATGATTCAACACCTATTTTACTATATGTTCACCTATGCAAGTTCATTCATTAAGTTGTAGGGATGTTGCTTAGATTTCATACTTATTAGATTTGGACTCTTTATTTACGAAATTGCCATTATTGCTGTAATTGTTTATTTAGATCTTGTTTGATTGATTACTTTGATTAATGTTTGATTTAATTGATTAGTTGATTGATAACTTGATTTGGTCAAGTTGGACGAAGATGATTCAAAAGCTAAGTGGAAAGGCTCTTGAATAAGGAAAGCTGCTTGTGGCATATGAAGTGGATGTTGAAGCTCATATGGGTAGACTTGATGATGATGTTGAGATGAGACTTTGCCATGATGCGATGAGGCAAACCATGATGTTGAGATGGAACTTTGCTATGATGCGAAGAAGCAAAGTAAGATGTGAGAAAGTCTTGGTTTAATCCAGACGGGATCATCCCAAGCATGTTGATAACTCGGTGATATGGTTCGAGTTTGTGGATAATGGATGGCTCGAGAGGCGCTTGAGCTAGTATGAAAATAGTTGTCGAGGAGGATGACTAGAAGGCTGAGATCTCATCGTTATTGAAGGTTCTAGCATGCTCAAAGCAAGAGTACATTGGGACGGGCTGCGACGACGTCCCAGGCACGGGCTGCGACGACGTGCTAGTACTCTGGGCAGATTCGATAGTCCTAGGCACGGGCTGCGACGACGTGCGGAGTTATGTCTAGAACCGGGGTTACCATTAGCCCTTGGCGGGTGGATGAGATAATGTGGTGGTCATTCAATTAACGATGAAATCAAGGCAATGATAACAGTGATAGCCAGAGTCATGGATGTTTGGATGTTTAGTTGTATCATCGTTTGGGCTAAGAGAGATGTTTTCAGAGTGCTTATCTGATCTTGGTTTAGGCCTTGGGGGTTTGTACTTGGAAAACATCGACCTTGACTCGAGTGATAATTGCTTTGCTTTGAATGTCTGAATTGCTATGTTTGCTTCTACTTAGTGTGTCTGGGGGCTATCACTGTAGAAAGAGGTGGAGTGGGATGGTTGAGTTCCTATTCCTTTTTACCCTTTATGCTCTTTTGGTATGTTTGATAGTTGATTTACTGCTCCCTAAGACTTTTGTCTGACTCAAGGTTTTATGTTTAACTCTTATCACCTTGGGCTGTTCATCCATGTTGGGATGGGCAGACTAGGTAGCAGGTGACAGGTGCTGTTCTTAGTAACCAATACTGTTGATGACGAAGACGAGCTGGAGGCTTTTGCATATTGTTTTCTTACTATATGTACTGGATGTTCCGCTGTTTGTTTGATACTCTGAGTGTTATGTAGTGAGGCTTGATGTATTGACTATTCAGATGTTTGTAATAAACTACTATGAGTTTATATGATAAGATTCTGTTCAATGAGCTTCACTATGTGTACTTTTCTATGGTATTTTATCCCTGCGCTGTGAGTAATACGATAGACTTTTGTGTTTACCCTACCTTGATGATCGTCCATGGCGGTCTGGCACACTTTACAGAGCACTATTTCCTTATTTGGTGCATGATTCATGGGCGGTCGTCACAGATGTTATTTCTTGAAAAGACGTTTAATTCTTCTAGATCAAAATAATGCCTCTTTAAAACCTTAGTAAGCAAAACCCGGTGGGAAAAATCTTAAATGAGGAAAAAGAGTACATTATAACTTATTTTCAAATGTTACTGGAGAGTTGATACTTCTGGATCAAGATAATGCCTCATTAAAACCTTACTAAGAAAAACCCGGCAGGAAAAAATCTTAGTTAAGGAAAAAATGTGCATTATAACATATTTATGGATGCTCCCCTGATTTAAAAGTTTTCTCTGAATTCATATTCGTCTTTCGATAACTCAAATTGGTTATAGATACTTCTGAACCATATATATGTATCTCATTAATAATACAATTTATTAATAGTTCCTTCGACATAATCAAATTTTCCAAGAAATATGATTTGCATTTTATGTATTTTGTTTGCTACCTTTATGAAAAACACATCATGTGCTTTCATTTTTGTGCTTCAAATCAATTTTTCATATTGCAACTACATCTTTGATGAATATTAAAAGTATTATTCCAATGATACTTAAAAGCAGAAAGTTATCTACTCATCTTGAAGTGCATCAAGATTTTCATTACAGCAATACTTAGAAGAAGGTTGTAATCTACATTCCTTTTATTTCGTTCTTTATAATCATCAAAGTTATTTAAATTCTTCAGAAACTTATATATTTTAATAAGTTTTGCATATCGCAACTAACATTCTAATGGATGTTAAGAGTTTCAATACAACAATACTTAAAAATAGAAAGTAATCTACTCATCATGAATTATACCAAGATATTCATTACAACAATAATTAAAAGTAGGTTGTAATCTACACTCCTTATTCTTTGCCTTCTTTATAACCATGAAAGTATTTATATTCTTCAGGAATTTGTATACTTTCATTAATATAATTTAAACCATATTTATACGTTCGGGGTATATTAAGGTTTCAAGCACTTTCGTTACTTTGCAGACTACATGTCCTTATTTCTCTATTAATAAAGGATTTATGTTGGCCAGTCATGGTTTCCCCTAATTCAAGATATTTAATCTTTTTACAAACATAAGCGCTTTATTATTTATAAATTTATCATCGATGATTATTTCTTGTCAGTTCTAGACATGATTTATTGAGATCTCTTTAATTATCATGTTTTAGGTACCTAAACCACTTCTAGGGTTATTTGAAAATTATGTCATTAGTCTCTTCAAGAGCACCCTTAAGTGTTTCTTGAAGAAACGCTCATCTCTTTTATTTGATATCTTTATTACTTACTCCAAAAGTATTTCAAACTGACTTTTGTGCCATATTTCAGATGTGGTTTACACATTTTGATCCTTCGGGGATTCAAATCTATATTGGAGAAAGTCTACAAGGGATATTATTGATAATTTATTCAAGTTACTTAATATTTTTCATCATTGTATAATTTAACAAAATTTAACACTGATGATCAAAATGAGCTTGTATCTCTTTATCCTCCCCCTCAATGTTGACGAACATTGTCATATTAAATAATAATCATCTTTGGAATCTCATTTTGGTCCATTATGATATTGCTACTAGTAAATACACCATACATATTAATAATATGAGGATATTTTTTATTTATTATTATTATTAGTTGATAAGATGCATTCAATTGATATTGCTTATTAGAGTTTGTTATCATTCATTGATCTAGTCAATTGGAGGAATTTCCTTATTGTATAGATCATTAGAATACATACACGGCTTCATGTCATTCAACATTTATGTTGATTTAAATCATTAATTAATATCTATACATAATTATTAAGATGAGCTCATAACAAACTTCATGTTGTTGGCTGAATATTTACATATATGGATGTATACGTGCGTCCACGTATTATATCTATATTATAAATTTTCTTTTTATTTATGGATCAATGTCAGTGTGAATCCTTCAAAACCGCATGATAATTTTCGAAATAGCTGGTTTGGAATCATATTGAACTTCTGGTTCAAATAAATTGTATACACAACTTCAAGTTGGTAAATTTTATTCCATGATTATATCTCTAATATTACTTTCGAACACTAGTTATGATTTTTTTATTAGAGAATATATACTTAGTTATAATTATATATAAACATCTCTTCTAGAGAGTTCGGTAAAATAGATATATTTACAACATAAATAAGAGTATCTTTTGGACTCTTGAAATGTTATAAAAATAAGAAATTATATTGGTTGCACACACCGGTTTGTTCAAGATCGTATTTATATAGCTTTAGCGAAAATTATGATACGACATATGGATTATCTCTTCAGGAGCATATCGATATTTCTTCAAGAATACTTGTGCATATAACATTTGATTCATCATATGTTCTGAAAAGTAAAAGATTACATATCACTATATGCTTCAAAATTTGTCTAATGGAGCTACGGATCCTTGACAATAGACGATAGAATTTTAGGTAATTTATTATCACATTACTTTTTGAAGTGTTATATCATATTTAACAATATTCTATAGGCAATTCTTTTATAGTGCTATACGATGATATAATATCACTTATGGGGATATTTTATAAACACCGCTTCTAGAGTGGTACATATCAGTTCTAAAGATACTTTATATGCACTGTTTTTGGGATGTCATCAATACTCAATATCTTTTTCTACATAATTGACATAATTCTACAACATCTCTTCTAGGATGTTTGGATTTTGCAATATAAAAATCATAAAATATCTCTTCAAGAGTATGCCATATGGGTTATCTCTTTTGGAGAATATTAAATTGTACTTCTTCAAATATATAGTTTGGCAAACACACCCAAAAATTATCAAAACTTGGGTTTTACCAACTTCAACCTGATTGACTAAACTAAAGTAATATAAAATAAAATCCACATAGCAGACTTCAAGCTGCTACTAGTTGATCAATTCGACCATATCATTTATTATTGCACTTAGATTTTTATCATTAATGAAAATTTCATCAATGCCATTAAAGAAATGATCTAACTTCATGTTAGTATTACTAGACAATCCTTTCACACAATTTCAGTTTAGAAGTAATTCTAAATATAAAGGAATTGTATTTCCTAACAGATTTAAAGTCTTGAAACTTCAGGTTCAACCACTCTTGTTTAGTGCTTGGAAGTGTGACCATATTCTAGTGGTCATAGCACTTCTTCAGGGAGTACCATTAGTAAAGGTGATCTTTTTCAATTATATGTTTTATTTTAAGATTGCCGTGGATATGACACCTTAAAAATATAAGAGACTTTGTTTTATCCTACTGGGACATATTATTATTATTTTTAATGGCATTTTCTAAGCCATGAGATTGTAATTGAATGTCAGCATCCAATATCTATGACAAAACATTATCTTCTAATATATCCAAAGCTTTAAATTCAAGCTTGGTTGTGTTTATCATATTACCAACTATAAGTGGAAATAAAAATGCATAAGCATCAAAATATTGTTCATGGGTATATAATCAATGCATTTCATAAAATAAGAACCCATATCTAACAGTAGTTATAGTGAAAGAAAGAAAAATATTACTGCAAAATAGTAAAAGACAACCAAATATAATCTTAAAAGCGATTATAATTTATTATTTACATCCTTTTGATAGCTTTAGATCCAATCTCATTTATTTATTCATTAATTTCCTTGAAAATGCAAAATTACCCTTGAAAATATGGAAAAACCTTTATATGATTGATTGGTGGAGAAATGATGAATTATAATAAAAAATTATGAAGACTTTATCATGATTATTTTTATAATAAAGGCATATTTAAGAATATGAATAGGTAGTATTAAATACCATTTATTAATTCATAACAACTGCAATAGTGAGAGACAGAAATATATACCATGTATATACATTCTGATCCTTGTCTACAATAAGAGATATAAAAGAAGAATAAATGTATGAAACATTCAAACACATCTTTGTTGGACCATTCTCATTAATCAATAAATTTTATTTATTGATTTATTAATTGCTACCGATTAATACATGAATTAATATATGCGCTATTTACATATTGTAAATATAGAGAGAGAAAATTTGTACGTCACATATTAACATTCATTTTATGAAGAATCCAAAATACTTACTTGATGAGCCAAAGGAAAGAGACTTGATCTATTACATATTTTACTTTTTGAAAGGAATGATTGGATGAATGGAAGAAGGAAAAAAAAAAAGGAAATAAACTTCGTATTAGAACACCTTATTTTCTATTAAAAAGAAAGAGAGCGGAAGAGTAGATATATTTCTACGTATTTATTTGGTTTAACAAAAGCACCAAATATATCAACAAATCTCTTCTAGAGATATTTTATCATTACTAAATATACAAATCTCTTGTAGAGATTTTTTTTATATTATTATTATCACCACTTCTGGAGTTAACAAATTTCTATACATTTATTTGGTTTAGTAGTTAATACCATTGGCAAATATTTTTAGAATTTCAGGTTCCAATTTTACTTTAAAGTAAAGTCTTTGTTTAGTACTTTAGATCATAAATGGTACAACTTGATTTTCAATATCAAACTTCACGTTTGATTGCAAACATGGTTAGAATTTACCCTAATTTGAATTAGCTTTTCTAATAATTCAACGCTTCACATCTCAAATTTATAGAGTGCTGATATATAATCCCCTTTTTTAGGAATACAAATTTATATGCATAAATTGTATTTGAGAACTTCAGGTCTCCAATATTAAATAAATACAATGAAACAAGAGAACTTTCATAATTGTATTCGAACATGAGAATCATAATACTATTTCTCTTCAAGGAAATAGTATTTACCACATTTGTATTGTTATTCCAGCATATTGTTTTTATGTTATGTCTTCTGGACATATCTACATCTTCTTCTGGAATTGCTCGCTTATTTTCTTCAAGGCTTTATTTCAGCTTATGAAAGCTTTAATCTTTAACCTTCGTAAAAATGAACTTGAGCTTCCTATTCTAATACGATCTTCTAGATACGTATTATCCTTCTATTTGTTTCTCTAAGAAACAATAAAATATTTCTTTTGGAAATATAAATCATGTAGCAAAATCATTTCTATAGTCCTTATTCAAACCGAAATCCAAACAAAAAAGTTTCAAAATGAAAACCTTTTTTTTACCAAACAATGGAATAAGATCTAAAAGTTTAGATCTACGATGAAATGAGCTCTAAAATGATAATATTAATAGAGCAAGATCTATAAGATAATATATATATATATATATATATATAATGAAATCTAGAAAATTAGATACGATAGATAAGATCTAAAAAAATACTAACAGAATAAGGTCTGAAATTACATTTTAGTCTATGAAACAATTTTAGTTTCAGATCAAATTCAAAATTATCACAAAAAATGGATGTACATTAATAAAAATTAATAAGAGATCTGATGATTAAAATCTGCAGAACTAAAAAATATATCATTTGAACATGATATTAAAATCTACAAGTGATCTGAAAAATTAGAAGAAAAAAATATAAGATCTACAGCAAAACGAGATCTAAAATACAGGGACAAAAAATAAGATGTACAAATAGAATCAGATCTAAATAATTAGATCAATGATAGAATGAGATCTAAAAGAAATAAAATTAATAGAATGAGACCCGAAAGATTTGATTAATCAGATCAGAAATAGCTTACTGCTTTGAAGATTTATAATCAGATCTGAAATTTTCTTTTTCTTTAGAGAATGTTCTGATAACGTGTTATAAAATAAATAAAGAAGAACCCATTAGAGAGAACAATTTTATCCATTCAGAAATTAGTCATCCATTTTCATTACATTAGCACCTTTATAGAAAAGCTTAAGAGCTTGAAATAGAACTAATCTCACGATGTGGGACTAAATACAAAATAGTATATAGCATATTCACTATTTATACTTTCATATATTATAACAAAGAACTAATAATTATTAAATACAAAGGAAGAAGTCATCAAACCGAAAATGGTACAAGCTCTAGATAAGTATGGGCTCCTAAACACGTTTTTCTTATGCATTATTTGTATAAGAAGATCGTGGAATGAAAACTACCTTTCAATAATGTAGGGCTTTTTAATTTACTCATCATTTGGAATTTAAAGTCCTTTACAAATTTAGATATAGGCTTAGTTAGAAAAAGCATTATTAATAAAAGAAAATGAAATTGTTTACCAATATATCAAATAAAAACTCCAATAAAAATAATACTGAAGTCTTCGTGTTATTTACTTATATTATTTATTTCTATTAGAATTAGACTACTTTAGTATGATATATTATGTACCCATACTTAATAATGAAAAGTTGCAACTGGAAACAAAAATCTAAAAGCCAAATCAATTAGTGGATCCATCATCTAGAGATCCATTATCTTACACCGAATATAATTCATATTACTTTTTTTTATTCCCGCAAAAATGAAAAAGATTTAATAATGAATTAGGAAAACAAATAAAATGTTGTGATAATTGAAATTACTATTGAAATAAATCTTGAAAATAAGGTGGTAAACAGATTTTGAATGGTGAAAATGAAAAATGGATCTTAAATAGAGGATCTAGTATATAAATAGAGAAAAAAATGTAACATCAAATTATGAAAAGTCATATGTTTAACTTTATTTATAATAGATTAGATAGATACAAGCAATACTATTTGTAATGCCAAAAAACTTTAAAAATATACTCAAGTCATGTTTAGTATCATATCGTTAGGAGATTGGCTCATTTATGTATTCCAAAGCACAATCAAATTATTGTTAAAAGTAAATTTCTTTCTACATTCGTCTTTTTTTTAAGTGGTAGAATATTCTATGGAGGTATGGTTATAACATTGCTAAAACAATCTAAATTCTTTTAAAATTTGAAATTGTGTGGTGGTTTGGATTCAGATGAAGTGGATAAGAATTGATTCCCTCTAATTGAGTTCGAATCCAATCCAACAGGGTCAATGTGTGTGTTAACATGCATGTCCTTCCACTTCAATTCAAAAAACTCATTAGAATACTCAAAATATCGAATCTTTCTTTTGTGTAGCTTGTAATGTTTTTCAATCTTCCTCAATTTATGACTATTCTCTTTTTCATTTTTGATTTTTGATTTTATTTTTTTCTTTCCAAAATAAAAACTGCTAACACAAAATTAATTAAGATTACACTACCACGATGTGTGTATAGAAGAGCAGATCCATGTGATAAAAGGACGCTACTGGATGCCACTATATCATTACCGTATTATTGGGCTGTTAATGATCATGGGCAACTAACCGTATTAAACCAACGTGCATTTTGTGCAAAGCAATCAAACATAAGCGGAAGTGTCATATCGTACCATTTGTTTTCCACAAAATGACTGTTGATGCAATGTATGCCTTACGTTAAAAGATTTGTAATATTAAAATTTTCCATTGTTCATTTGCTGGCACCTTATCCTGGAAATGAAAGCAACGAATGGACATTGCAATGGTAGCAATAGGGAATTGTGACGATAATATGACAAAAAACAAGGCGTCACTTCTGAGGACAAAAGCTACGAACGGTTACTTCATAATGTGCGTAATCATGCGTTAATTGACCAAGCAACTAACTTTTTTTATCATGTCACCTTAAATTTTTGTTCTCAAAATTGTCGGTTATCTAAAACGCTTCTTCAAACATGGGATATGGTATGTGATAAAAGAAGTTCGACGTTACTTTGCTGCTCGTACAGAAATTTGTTACATAGGCATTCGAAAATTTGTCTTTCTTTACATTTTGGGATCGTTATGCTATATCGTGACTGTATCACATGCGTTTAGTAAAAATCTACCGGACCGTTTGGTTTTATTTTGAATTTTTTGTTTTGCATTTTCGACATTATTTGCCGAATATGAGAATAGTAGAAGGACGATGGAGGAACGGAAGAAAGAGGGGGGATGATTGAGAAAATGAAGGGACCACGGAAAAATGGGTTGTTTCTCGTACTTCAGTTATTTCTTAAAATACAAAAATTTAGACAAAAAATTATTTTCTATCTTATATGTTAACTTCGTTTTCTAAATTGATCATTGTTATCGGACATTTTGACCCGGCTATATTTGGACTAATTGGACAAGTTAGATTCAACCGTCGTCAAGGCCAATAAGTCTATGGTGATGATTGTAGGGTTCAGAAGTCAAGTACAAATGGTAATATGATACCGTAGTTGAACAGAGTCGAAAGATATGCAACGCAAAATGTTCAAAATATGGAATGTGGTCAACATATAGGAGAGATCAACATGCTTAAGGAAGCAAGTGCACTTCAATAGAAAACAATCAATATCTCAAGATCTATAAGTCTAATCCAAATAAAATTTAATGAACATGATGTGGGGACCTTAGGGAGCCTACTCTAAGAATCACACCTCAAAAAGATGAAATAATAGGGATCGACCCTCTTCCCTTGATAAAAATCAGCTGAAATTAGGAAGCAATTCACAATGAAGCAAAGATCGAGCAATAGCTCAAGTTCTACTGATCCAATTGGCATGAAACTTGGAGGCTAAGCATATTTCAACATGGAGAAACTGCCACAGGGATCGCACCTCCAAATTCCTTCAAAAGAGGGACCAATTACGTTACCAGTTGCTCTGTACTCAATTGTAACTAGGGATTTTCATTCGATCCCTATTTTACTCGGTTTACAAAGTGATTAATAAAGCAAACTATTCAAAACAGATGTAGGCAAACAACGCCGAACCACTATAAATCATTATGTTCTTATTATTACCTTAATTTTCTGCTATTTCTTTGTTATATTCCTCCATTTTCATTTAATACTCTTTATTTATTTCCCTACAAAACTTCTATTGGGTGTATGTGACAATTTTTAGTGCAAACATTTTAGTACTTTCACTGACAATGTTTGATTCTTAGCTTATTCGGATCCTATTGTTACTACTGGATTGCGTAGATTCCTCTAAGTATATCCATAATTGTCATCAAAATGCTTGTTTTTTATCTTCAGATTTGCAAAAGCCTAAGGAAAATTATGAACAATGGCTAGGAACCCCAATTTACTTCTCAGAATGCAAAAGAAAATGAGAATGCTAGCATTTAGCAAGGAGACCCGAGTAATTAATCAATGGATGTGACTGCTAGCAATCTAATTGATATCTAGAACCCATGTGATTCCATTACAAGTACAAAATTTCAAAACCTAATGTGAGAGCTAGAGGATAGCCGTCAGCAGCTGAATCAGTAGAATCAAGTCAATATCGACCTAGTGAAACTACTCAGTTAGCAAAGGTGTGACGCCCCTCCCCGAGACCCACATTAACAAAGAGAATTACTAGGTAATTCTGTCTGCTAATGCGGAAAATATGGCTGGTTAGGAGCGACCATCTATAATCATGTCTTAAACATCTACTGAATACGTCGATAAATGCTCTATGTTTTTTTCTATCTCTCATGGATCGACATATCCAATAAATGCTTAATAGAAAACTATAGGTGGCTAATAGATCTATCGGAACAAAATACAATAAGAGAATGCATATCACATCATAGAACAGTAATCATTATACATATAAATACATATACACTGATACCTCCTAGTACAATACAAAACGATATACAATCATGTTCAGAGACAACACTATATACATCAAATAAAAATACACATCAGAGTCAAGGGGAAAGAAATATACATTACACAAAATGCTAGGCTGATATGCAAGCAGATGCATCAAAGCTAAGTCGTGAAACTAATAGCTAACCTGAAACAACTCGGTCCGACCCGAGTATAAAATACACGGGTCAGTCTACCTAAAACAATTAGTTAATAAGGATAGACGATAATATGAAGCATAAGATACAAGGTGATAATTCTTCTCAAATGAGAAGAGGCAATAGAAAGAACACATACTCATGACTAAAGAGAAATATGTCACTCAAGTATACAATTTCACATAAGTATACAGAGATCTCAAAAGAGGTAAACTCAACAATAACACTCAAATAATATAAACAATCACCGATGATAATCTCCAAATCAAAACTCATGAAACTCAATAAGAGTTTATAATCCCCATATCAAAATCACCATAAACAACATATGTATAACCCTTTCTCTAACTCAAGGCTATAAGTAAATTCATCGTCTCAAATTGGTGAAATCAAAATCTTATAAAAATCCTCTAGATTGGACAAATTCCACTTGCATGCCGAAGTGATGCTGCACGTGCCTTTCTCAGATGGCTGAAGCCTCTGACAAGGTCGCTAACACCTCCCGGATCAATTCGTCCTTATGACAAGGCCGCTGACACCTCTCCAAGCTATTTTTTCAGCCCTAACAAGGCCGCTAACACCTCCCAAAGCAGTTCGTCCTCATGACTAGGTCGCTAACACCTCTCAAAGCAGTTCTGTTAGGTAAACATCGTGAATGTGTCACAAACTCACGGATAGGAACCCAAAAAGTGTAAATGTGTGTCCCATACCACACGTTCGCACTTAGCGATTTACTAACTGCTAGTCGATACCACACTAGAAATATCATGAAACTTAGAAAATCATATCTTGCCTCGTCTCATTGGCGAGTAATAAAGAGACACCATACTCGTCTCATTTCATCGACGAGTATTAAATGACATCGTAACTCGTCTCATCTCATCGACAAGTGAAAACATCATGATGGTTCTTCATAAACCATAAATCTCAAACCATAAAACTCGTCAAATATTGGCCTTTCCAGATAATTCCAAAATATAGGAATTATAATCTCAAAACCCGCCATAAATTGGCTAAATAACTCAGAAATCATAACCCGAATAGTTTCGACTGTATAAGTCCGGAATTAATCGAAATAGTAAATGCACATATCTCATACCATGTGTTTTACTAAATCGTTTAATTCTCTTTCTCATACGTTCGAATAGTGCAAAAGTGTGTGTTTTATATTTAAAAAAGTTTACTAGAGAAAACAAGCTTTTAAAACTTTTTCCCGAAAAGATTATTAAATCCAGTATTTGAAATTCCTTTATTATAGGAATAAATAGATTTTATATTAGAAAAATAATTTTAAAATACCATATAATAATAATTTGAAATGTCCATTTATTTCAAAAAATCACTTCGAAATGATTTAGTGAAAACCGTGCTCGAATATAGTGAAAAACAAGAAAGACGACTCAAGACCGATAACTTGAATTCAATACGAATTCAATTCAAATTTAACCCAAAATCAATTCAAATTCTATTTATATTTGAATTTAAAATTCTCCAAATATAACTAGCATATTGGTAGGCATCATATCTCTTAAAACATCTCAAAAACAATATCAAAATCGAACAACAATGAGAGCAAATATAAGCTAATACAATCCTCAGGTCAATGATTGTTATTGTTGTCCTTTTGCTCTCGCGACAGCAACAAACAAACATAGTTTTGACCAAGCTAACTTCGAAATTCAAGATAACTCAAAACCTGAAACTTTAAGCACAAAGTCTATGCTTTTCGAAACATCTAAAATTATTGAATTTGGATTAGGAACATGAAAGATATTGTCAATATAATTCTCAGATTTTAAATTCACTATCGCTGTCGTTTATTCACAGGGCAGCATCAAAGAAATATTGTTTCGACTATCTTAACCTCAAAATTTTGCAAAACACAAATCAAGAATGTTTTAGAAAATAGTCTAAGCTTTCCAAAACATCAAGAATTATCTAAATCCGACTAGAAACTGGAAAGATACACTTAATTTACTAACTGTATTCAGTTTAGATAGTATAATTATCAAAGTGACAGAGCTGGGAGTTTATGACAGAATTTCAATCAACCTGTGCTCAAAATTTGCAAATATGTACAACATGAAAGTTTCCATATTTAAAGTAAGCTTTCCAGAAAATTAAAAAGTATCGAATTTTTGTGAATAATGAAAATGTTACGACTAAAACAATTTTTAGATTTGAAGTTCACCTCTGCTGTCGTTTTAGTCTCGGGACAGCGTCACTAGAAGTAATATTCGACCATTCAAACCTCAAAATTTAACAAAACCCAAAACATGAAAGTTATGGAAGCAATCTAAGCTTTCATAAAAATTAAGAATTGTTAAATTTGGACATGAAATGAGAAAGATATACTCAAATTATGAACGATGTTAAGCACAGAAATTGACGGTTTTACAATGCCAGGACGGCGAGTTTGTATTGGGGTTTTCGACAATCTATGCTCAGAATTTTCGAAAATGTTTAACATGAAGGTTATCACACTTTCTTTATGCTTTGTAGAACTTCAAACGAAATTAAATTCTGATTTAAAAAAAAAGGTATCCCTAATTTACTAACAGCGATTCACAAATGAACATGCAATAAAAATAAAATTGAGATTTCTTACCCTGAAATCTCAATCTATGCTAGAAAATGTGATTTTTCTACTCACCTTGAAATAGTGATGATCAAATCTCAGATATTAGTTGAATGAAGCAAGTTTTGAGGAGAATAAAGCTTCCAACAACCTTTTAATTCTCTTTAGATTTGATAAGAACAACAATTTATTGAAGAGTATTTGGAGATTTAAAAGCCTATGTTTGAAAAAAGGAGAAATTTGTTTACTGCTTCTATCCTCAGGCGAGGAGGAAGAAAGAATGAGATGTAGATTGTACGTACCAATTAATTTCTCATCTTTTTCCTATTTTTGGTTTAGGCTAATGGGCTTTTGGACCCAAAAATTAAAAGAAATCAAATAAGCCTAAGTTTTAATTCATACTTAAACTAAAATACATATATTCACCCATATGTAATTAACAAAGCCATTTTCTTTTAAATTTTCATACAAATAAAATTGAAAACTTACGCAAGCATGAAATAAATTATTTTACATTATAAAAAGATTAATTTTTTTAATAATTATATTATTAAAATCCTTTATTTCATAATAATACACAATTTTCACCAAATAAATGTAAAAGTCTATATTTTTAACTTCTAAAATTCAACAAAAATCATTTTCTTACCTAGAAAAATATTTCCAACCATAACCAAACTTTATTTATAGCCAAAACTCACTTTTAAACCAATTTCCATCATTTTACTTAATTAAACACCCTTAAAAAAATTAAGTACTTCATTTAAAAATTATTAAAATAAGTAATTGACAATAATTACATTAATTGTGGCATTTACACAAAATAAAATCATACTTCATTTATTATTCTCACAAATAAACATAATAAAGTTACCAAAGCTTTATTTTCACATTTTATTTCCAAAATTTATTGTTTATTCCAAATAAACAATATAAAACTTCCAATTTTATTTAATTTACAATATTAATTTATAACTACCGTTATAATTTAATATTAACAGGTAAACTCCAAAACCAGGGTTCTTATAGACTCCCCCTTATCAAAATTGCGTTCTCACAATTTCTAGAGTAGAGTTTGTATTCAACATAATTATTTCATCAATCAATGAAGGATAGAGAAGAACGATATCAAAATTCCTCATTTCAACTCAAGATGAAAGAAGACCAAGATAAGATTGCTCGATTAATTCAATGGTTTTTAAAGTGGAAATATGGAATTAGTGAATCATTGAATTTTCCAATCAGCATACAAGGTTTCGAAGGCATCTCACCTTCGAATAAGAGCACAACAAGATGCTACAAAAAGGATCAATCAAATGAGATTGATTTCTCATAAGGTCCTCAAGTAGAGTTGGATTTAGCACAACTTCAACCCAAACTCTAATCAATAAGATGATTATCGATATGATCTTTCCGTATGACACTACGGAATGAACAACACCGATACAAGATAGACACAATGAAGGCAAGATAGTCCAACCAAAAGGTAGTTTCAAACTCGAACGACCGCATAAATGCACGTCATTAGAAAATAGCGCAAGAGTAAGATAATCACAAGGAACTAAAATATATATATGTGTGTGTGTGTGTGTGTGTATATGTATATATATGTGTGTATATATATATATATTCTCAATCAAAAATTCTTAGAGTTCCAAAAATTCAATATCTTTATAGTTATAACCATAATTTTCAACTCTTGAATTTTTTTCTTCAAAACTTCTTACTTGGATTTTAAATTTAAATTTATCACTCTTCATTAGAGTAAATAAAATTTAAGTTGTTTATTCTCTAATTCTACCATAGGTATACTCTAGCTTGCAACATATTAATTTTCAATTTGTTTCTCAAATTTTCTAAGTGTTCCAAATTTTTGGAAAAATCGACGGAGTGTCCTTTGTATGGAGGGCCGCATATAATATTAGAAAAATGATTTATATAATATACATCGACCGTTAGGTCGGAAACACAATATATATCGTCATTAAAACTTATAAAACTAATCCAATTACATACCTTCCTTTTTAGCATTTTTTTAGAAAGCTTGCACAAACTTATATTTTTTTTCTTCTCAAAATATAGTGCAACTATCCTCTTTACACCTGTACTTAACTCGAATAGATGATATTAGTTCATGTTCAAAAATAAGAAGTGCTACATTTAATTACAAAGGGAAATAGAACAATTTTATTTGAGATCTGCTGTAAAGAAGACATGTTTTGACCAAGTAAACAACAAAATCTAAAAAACTTTATTAAATAAAGGTTTTTCTACTAAGTCGATGATTTCCAGCAGTATAAAGATCATCAAAATCGGATTTACGGCTTGAAAGTTATGTTAATTTTACTTTCAGCTTAATCTTAGAGAATTTTGTAATTGGGCAGAACTTCGTATCCACTTTCAAACCTATTTTAGACTCAGTAAAAGGAAAAATCTTTTAAAGTGGTAAAAAGAAATTTTATAGCTTACTGAAAGATCTTTAATTTTCAAAAAGATTGAGCCTATTTGGAGTATTAAGTCACAAGTTATCACTGTTTTAGTATAGCATTTTTTCTAAATGAAATTTTAGCCTTTAAAATCAATTTAAAATTTGAAATTCTCCCAAACCATTTTAATTTCAAACTACAAATTCAAACTAGCTTTTTTCTAAATCATTTATTAAATGATTCTCCTTTTCCCTAGAAAGCTAAGACATATAAAATTATGATCAACCTTATGTAATCATCATCAAACATTTTATTAAGTGGAAATATTTTCATTACTTTCCTAAATTTAGCTTTAAAAACAATTAATGATGAAAGCTTATTTTGGAAGAGATAACTAATTTCTTATATTATCAAGAGATGATTATTAATTATCCATCAAAATAAATTTTTATAGTCATCATTAATTACTTGTACTAAAATATTCAATTAATATTTTAATTTTCAAACCAAAGTATTCTTTTACCTTAAATACATTATTTTATTAATCAAAGCATCAAATGATATTTTATTCTAATTAATACATCCCCTTAATTAGAATTATTCACTTTACTTATCTAAATTACCATATTCAATTTCCCAAATTTTAAATAATATAAGAGTATTGCCTCGCCATTGGTTTATAGTGAATGACCCTATCGATTGGCTGCAGAGTTGATCAAATGATCAAAACTGCCTCGCCACTCCTCCAATACTCACTATGGTTCAATAATTTCATTATACATTTAAAATAATATTAATACTCCACCATATTAATTATTTTCAAACTTTACTTATTAAAGCTCAATTTACGGTGTCTGATTGTCTCATCATAGCATTTGGGAAATTCCTATCGATAACATTGGCCAAACGCATCGACCGGAATTCTTAAAGCACTAGACGGACAACCCAACACAAAAATTCATTTTCTTTAAAAATAAATACCTCATATATAATACTCAAAATATTCTTGTTTTTCCCAAAACAAAATTCAATTTCTCTTAGAAATATATCTTCAATTTTTGAAAAATTTAAAAACAAAATTTATTACTTGTTCTCAAAATCAAGGAACATAAATGGAGCTCATCGAGATATTCCTAGAATACTCGATCCTCAAGATTGATAGAATAGACAGAAGTGTTCGTTATTCCGATGGTATATCAAACCACTCACAAGACTCATAATGAGTGCGAAATGCGGTAATAGCAATGTTATCCTCCGTAACTCGTAACTCATGAAAAATCAGTATAGGGTGAAGCTGAGGAAATACCCTAGCACCACTTAGTGGATTAAAAGGAGATCAACAAGATATAAGAGTACAGTTAAGATATCTTCTCAAATGAGAAGAAGAACACTAACAAAATATCGTTACTTCGAGTGAAGCAATCTCACAATTATGTCTACAATTGAGTATCCAAAGAGGATTATCTCCCAAGATAATATGCCATCAATTATATTTTGGGAATACCGTGGAACAAAATATTCCCAAACATATCCCAAACTTCAATCTCAAAGGACACGATAAGATAAAGGGCACAATGATTAAGGGATTTGTAACATTTGTACTATACTTGGATATATCGTAATATATGCTTCTGTTATGTGTTTATCCTATTTTGTTCTGAATTCTGCTCTGATATAAAGCTGTGATGCCCCACCCTGAGACTCACATTAACAAATAGAATTACTAGGTAATTCTGTCTGCTAATGTGGAGAATAGGGCTAGTTAGGAGCGACCATATATAATCATGTCTCAAACATCTACTGAACATGTCGATAAATGCTCTATGTTTTTTCTATCTCTCATGGATCGACATATCCAATAAATGTTTAATCCAAACTATAGGTGGCTAATGGATCTATCAGAACAAAATACAATAATAGAATGCATATCACACACAGAACAGTAATCATCATACATATAAATACATATACACTGATACCTCCTAGTATAATACAAAACGATATACAGTAGTGGTTCAGAGACCACACTATATATATCAAATAAAAATACACATCAGAATCAAGCAGAAAGAAATATATACTACACAAAATGCTAGGCTGATATCCAAGCAGATGCATCAAAGCTAAGTCATGAAACTATAGCTAACCTGAAACAACTCGGTCTGACCCGAGTATAAAATACATGGGTCAGTCTAGCTAAAATAATCAGTTAATAAGGATAGACGATAATACGAAGCATAAGATACAAGGTGATAATTCTTCTTAAATGAGAAGAGACAATAGAAAGAACACATACTCATGACTAAAGTGAAATAATGTCACTAAAGTATACAATTTCACTTAAGTATACAAAGATCTCAAAAGAGGTAAACTCAATAATAACACTCAAATAATATAAACAATCACCGATGATAATCTTCAAATCAGAACTCATGAAACTCAATAAGAGTTTATAATCCCCATATCGAAATCACCATAAAACAACATATATATAACCCTTTCTCTAACTCAAGGCTATAAGTAAATTCTTCATCTCAAATTGATGAAATCGAAATCAAAAACTTATAAAAATTCCCCAGGTTGGCCAAATTCCACTCCCATGCCGAAGCGAGTTGCACGTGCCTTTCTCAGATGGTCGTAGCCTCTGACAAGGTCGCTATCACCTCCCAGAGCAATTCATCCTCATGACAAGGTCGCCGACACCTCTCCAAGCCGTTTTATCGGCCCTAACAAGTCCGCTAACATCTTTCAAAGAAGTTCGTCCTCATGACTACTTCGCTAACACATCTCAAAGCAGTTTAGTTAAGTAAACATCGTGAATGTGTCACAAACTCATGGATAGGAACCCGAAAAGTGTCAACATGTGTCCCATACCACACGTTCGCATTTGGCGATTTACTAACCGATAGTCGATGCCACACTAGGAACATCATGAAACTTAGAAAATCATATCTCGCCTCGTCTCATTGGCGGATAATAAAGAGACACCATACTCGTCTAATCTCATCGACGAGTATAAAATGACATCGTAACTCGTCTCATCTCATCGACAAGTGAAAACATCATGATGGTTCCTCATAAACCGTAAATCTCAAATTATAAATCTCAAACCATAAAACTCGCCAAATATTGGCCTTTACAGATAATTCTTAAATATAGGAATTATAATTTCAAAACCCGCCATAAATTAGCTAAATAACTCAGAAATCATAACCCGAATAGTTTCGATCATACAAGTCCAGAATTAATCGAAATAGTAAACGCGCATGTCACATACCACGTGTTTTACTAAATCGTTTAATTGTCTTTCTCATACGTTCGAATGGTGCAAAAGTGTGTGTTTAGTGAAAACCGTGCTCGAATACAATGAACAAGAAAGATAACTCAAGACCAATAACTTGAATTCAATACGAATTCAATTCAAATTTAACCCAAAATCAATTCAAATTGTACTTATATTTGAATTTAAAATTCTCTAAATATAACTAGCGTATTGGTAGGAATCATAGCTCTCAAAATATCTCAAAAACAACATCAAAATCGAACAAGAATGAGAGCAAAAATAAGCTAATACAATTCTCAGGTCAATAATTGTTATTGTTGTCGTTTAGCTCTCGCGACAGCAACAAACAAACATAGTTTTGACCAAGCTAACTTCGAAATTTCAGAAAATTCAAAACATGAAACTTTAAGCACAAAGTCTATGCTTTCCGAAACATCTAAAATTATTGAATTTGGAATAGAAACGTGAAAGATATTGTCAATATAATTCTCAGATTTTAAATTCACCATCGCTGTCGTTTATTCACAGGGTAGCATCAAAGAAATAATGTTTCGACTATCTTAACCTCAAACTTTTGCAAAACTCAAAAAAAGAAAATTTTATAACATAGTCTAAGCTTTTCAGAACATCAAGAATTATGTTAATCCGACTGGAAATATGAAAGATACACTTAATTTACTAACTGTATTCAGTTTATATAGTGTTATTATCAAAGTGACAGAGCTGGGAGTTTATGACAGAATTTCAATCAACCTGTGCTCAAAATTTGCAATTATGTTCAACATTAAGTTATCATATTTAAAGTAAGCTTTGCAAAACATTAAAAATTATCGAATTTTGACAAATAATTAAAAGGTTATGACTAAAACAATTTTTAGACTTGAAGTTCACCTCTACTGTCGTTTTAGTCTCGGGACAGCGTCACTAAAAGTAATTTTCGACCATTCAAACCTCAAAATTTAATAAAACCCAAAACATGAAAGTTATGGAAGACAATCTCAGCTTTTTGAAACATTAAGAATTGTTAAATTTGGACATCAAATGAGAAAGATATGCTCAAATTATGGACAATATTAAGCACAGAAATTGACAGTTTTACAATGACAGGACAACGAGTTTATATTAGGGTTTTCCACACTCTATGCTTAGAATTGTCGAAAGTGTTTAACATGAAAGTTATCACACTTTCTTCAAGCTTTCCATAACTTTGAACAAAATTAAATTCTGATTTAAAACAAAAAAGGTATCCCTAATTTACTAACAGCGATCCACAAATGAACATGCAATAAAATTGAGATTTCTGACCTTGAAATCTCAATCTATGCTAGAAAATGTGAGTTTTCAACTCATCTTGAATTTGAGATGATCAAATCTTAGATTTTTACTGAAAGAAGCAAGTTTTGAAGAGAATAAAGCTTCCAACAACCTTTTAATTCTCTCTAGACTTGATAAGAACAACAATTTATTGAATAGTATTTGGAGATTTAAAAGCCTATGTTTGAAAAAAGGAGAAATTTGTTTACTGCTTCTATTTTCAGGTGAAGAGGAAGAAAAAATGAGATGTAGATTGTACATACCAGTTAATTTCTTATCTTTTTTATATTTTTGGTTTTAGGCTAATAGGCTTTTGGACCCAAAGATTAAAAGAAATCAAATATGCCTAAGTTTTAATTCATACTTAAACTAAAATACATATATTCACCCACATGTAATTAACAAAGGCCATTTTCTTTTAAATTTTCATACAAATAAAATTGTAAACTAACACAAACATGAAATAAATCATTTTACATTATAAAAATATTAATTGTTTTAAATAATTATATTATTAAAATCCTTTGTTTAACAATAATACACAATTTTCACCAAATAAATGTAAAAGTCTACATTTTTAACTTCTAAAATTCATCAAAAATCATTTTCTTACTAAGAAAAATATTTCCAACCATAGCCAAACTTTATTTATAGCCAAAACTCACTTTTAAACCAATTTCCATCATTTTACTTAATTAAACACCATTTAAAAAAAATTAAATACTTCATTTAAAAATTATTAAAAGAAGTAATTGATAATAATTACAGTAATTGTTGCATTTACACAAATAAAATCACACTTCATTCATTATTCTCATAAATAAACATAATAAAGTTACCAAAACTTTATTTTCACATTTTATTTCCAAAATTTATTGTTTATTCCAAATAAACAATATAAAACTTTCAATTTTATTTAATTTACAATATTAAATTATAACTACCGTTATAATTTAATATTAATAGGTCATCTACAAAACCAGGGTTGTTACAAAAGACGTGGGAAAGCTAGGAGGGGCCCTACCCCTTATTTTACCTCAGAGAGTTCTAGTTCATCAAATGATTATCAAGACATAGGCATTGTAGAATGGTGGATATCGCGTAGAAGCTTCGGGGCATCGGCAGGCAAACTTACCTGTTCTGCCAGGACCAATCGGTGCCGATCCTTTCATAGGGATTGGTGTCGTTCCCTCCTCTATAGGAGGGATTCTACCTTTCAACGCTGGAGCCCAAGCAGGAGCTACTGCGATTGATTTGGAAGTTGGAGTTCATGTGGTTGCAGACCAGTTACTTCATAGGAATGACGATGAAGCGAATGTATTTGATATTCATTGAGAGGATATTAAGCCAAGAAGGCACAAACGACCAATAGACATCAACCGGACCATTCACGTGAGGTGGAGCATGACCTCCGAACACTGGACTTATCAGCTATGGTTAGATAGCTAGTGAGAGAGAGCCAAAGTTTGACCAATGATGATTGGGGATCTCGAGAAGGCATACTCCATTCACTAATAGTATCCTTCATGCCAAGTATCCAAGAGGGTTCGGTATGCCGTTGATACCTACGTATGAGGCAAAAACCAACCCCATGCAACACATCATGAGATATGCATGGCTGATGGATTCCGCACGAGCTAATGATGCAACAAAATGTAGATGTTTTCCTATTACTCTCTCTGGCCTAACAATGACATGGTTCATAAGATTAACCCTATGGTTAGTCTCTAGATTTGATGATTTAGCAACAATGTTTGTGGAGCAATTCTATATGCACACAACTCCCCCCAAAGATGTAATGTCCCTATCCAGCGTGATCCAAGCTCCGAGAGAATCATTGAAAGATTATTTGGAGATGAAATGATCTGAGATTTCGAACCAATTGAATCAACAATAATCAACATATGTCAGACTTGAATTACTCAAAACAACAAATTGTTAATTTATATTTGGAAAAACTTAGCAATAACAGTAAATAAATCAATCACAGAATCACAGACACAGAGTAATAACAATAAGCAGCGGAATAAATAAATAGTAGTTTATGAAGCTAATATATAACCATCAAAGTTTAAATCAAAATAAAACATAAATGTCAAATACAGAGATGTTACTAATACAAATGCAATGACAAGTCTGAACAAAACAACTGGAACAAACTGAAGTAACTGGAAATGACATCAAGCTGAACAGAGATAAGATAGATCTTCTGGAAAAGCTCCAAGCTCCAAAGGTGAGTCTTGAATGCTGTGGCATTCAATCTGACCCAAGCATAAAGAAAAACAGAAAACACTCAAGTCAGGATTAACATTATTGTATCAGTAAATTCAACTCAATTGAAATGTCAACTGAAATACAAAATAACTTAAAGGACGTTTGGGATTCCCATCCGTTAAGGATCCGTTAAACTATCTAAATACATAGTATAATACGCTATTATAATAATGTCTATAGTAAAATAAACTATTAAAATAGCATTATGGCGTTACCCATATCCCTTAAACACATTATGTTCGCGTAGTCTGTACAGTACAGTAAGCTCTACCAAACCGGTGGTTTATTCAGAGGGTACTCCATAGGTTCGGTACAAACCAAACTCGTAGAATGCACGATAAGGCATGTGACACGACATGCGAAGCAATGCCCATGGTAGGATACTACCGTTTTGTGGATCCAGACTGGTGGTAACGTATAATAGCTAATACCACCCACCTCAAGACACACCCCCAAAAACGAAGGTGCACCCAGTCAAATCACAAGGTAAAAGAATGGTATCGAAGAAAGGTGCCCGATCGGCGGTGTGACCTCACATGGCCTGGCATGACTCCTATTTTAGTCGCATCAAGTTGACTCGTGGTATTCAGGGATCCATTAATACCTCATATATAATTGTCGCCAAACCATCCTACTTCATTCTAGAATCTCCACCACGTACACACATGTTAAAGTGGTTTTTGATATTGACAGAGAGTTTGACAATATCCGATCACGGTCACTTTAACAACCAAACGCCTATTCCACACCATGATTGTTTTACTTTAAAACAATTCATACTATATATCAAAATATCATATTCATTTCAAAATCATATCACTTTCGAAATCTTATTCACTTTCGAAATCATTATATCAAAGTATTAGGGTTAAATCCATTAAATCTAAGTCATAACAGTTCCACTTAAGAAATTTGAACACTTAAAAGAAGTTTATATATATTAAAAAAAATATCTTAAAAATAGTTTATATTTATAAATAGGTTATAAATTAAAATAGTTTGTATATTAAAAATAGTTTGTATCAAAAATTGTTTCATATTCGGATTGTTTCTTCCAATTTGACAAATCAATTCAAATAAATTACTAGAGGACTACATCCACCTGATAAGAGTTGGCATAAAATGGAGCACTTTGTTAGCGTAGTTAAGCATGTGAATTTTGAATGTTGTTCGAGTACAGAAAATGGAGCACCAGCAAAACAATAGTGTACAATGGTCGACGACATTGTATTCATAATAGTGATGTAGATAAAGTGGAGGCACCGACGATCGACCCAAAGGTCATTTTAGCCATGATCGACCTCATCTTGGTGAGACGGATTTTAATTGATTGTGGAAGTTCCATTACTATGATTTCCAAAAAGGCTTACGATTAGAAAAGGATAGAAGCAAAGGACTTAGAACCATCTAAAAACGGCATTCATTGCTTTAACGGTGCTACGACAATAGCCGTCTGATATGCCGAATTGCCCGTGGAGTTTGGAGAAGGTGACTGTAGGAGACCATAGATCTTACCGTTTGTTGACTTAGATGTTGACTCTCCATACAATGAATTTATGGACCGATAACCCTAGCCGAATTTTGGGTAGCTCTTGCACCAAGAACTAAAACAAGAGGTGGATATACTCAAAGGTAATGGGTTTATTCATGACGCATTCTACCCTAAATGGGCCTCTAATCCTGTACTTGTGAGAAAGTTGAATGGAAAGTAGCAGACATGCATTGATTATTCAGACTTGAACAAGTGTGCCTTAAGACAGTTTTCCCTTTCCAAGGATCGACCAGTTGGTAGACTCAACTGCAGGACACAAATTACTATCTTTCATGGATGCGTACTCTTGATAAAACCAAATCCTAATGCACATTCTCGATTAGGAGCACACTAATTTCATTATCGATGTTGGATTATATTATTATGTTGTAGCATCATTTGGATTGAAGAATGCTAGGGTGACCTATCAGCACCTAGTCTATAAAATGTTTAAAGATCAGATAAGAAATACGATGAAAGTATACATGGATAATATGCTTGTGAAGTCATGACGATCTACTGACCACATTAAAGGTTTGGCAGAGATGTTCGATATCCTCTAGTATTACAAAATGAAGATCAATCCTCTAAAGTGTTCTTTTGGCATTGCATCAGGAATATTCGTGGGTTTCATCATCAATGCCTGCAGAATCGAAGCTAATCCTGGAAAGATTCAATTAATTCACAACATCCAAGTGTCGAAATCCATCAAACAAGTGTAGAACCTTAATGGGAAGGTTGCCTCCCTAAGTCGATTTATTTCCAGAGCCATCGACAAATGCATTCCTTTCCTCAATTTAATTAGAAGAGGGAAAAGGAACTTTGAATGAACGTAGGATTGTGATGATGCATTCTAAGCTTTGGCGAACTACCTAGTGAGGCCTCCCATCTTGTAAAAACCAATGGATCATGAAGACTTGTACATCTACATAGTCGTGTCGGTACATGTTATAAGTGCCGCACTGCTTCATGAAGAGAATCGGATCCAGAGACTAGTCTATTACGTTAGCAAAAGTTTAATAGGGAATTAAAGGAACTATCTAAAGATAGAGAAATTGGTGTACTTCTTGTTTATTGCTTCGCAAAAGATCCGCCCTTATATTCAAGCTCATCCTATCAACGTTCACATCGACCAGTTGTTACGACAGGTCTTACAATAACCTGAGACATCTGCGAGGTTACTCTAGTGGAACATCAAGCCGAGTCAGTTCGTCTTTACTTATCTCTCTTGGAGAGCTATCCAGGGATAAGCACTGGCCGACTTTATTGCAGAATTCATTGCATAAGACGATCTCTCAAAGAGCGATGGAGCCTCTACCATTCGATGGAAAATGTATATGAATGGAGCATTCTATGATTGTTCTAGAGCCAGAATTGTGTTAGTACCTCCGAAAGATAGGTCAATTTGCTAAGCTTTAAAGCTTGACTTCCTTGCGATGAACAACAAGGTTAAATATGAAGTCTTGATTGTTGGGCTCGAACTTGCTAGAGAACCGGGGAAAAAATCTCTTGGAATCTTTTGCGACTCTCAGTTGTTATTTTATCAAGTTAGTGGAGATTACGAAGCTAAAGGACAATGACTCGCCCCGTACCTTAACAAAGTGCAAGAGTTATTGGCTAGCTTTGAGTATTATGACATCTAGCACATTCCTCTAGACCAAAATAAAGAGGTTGGCTCATTGGAAAATTTTGCTAGCAATGGGGATGTACAATAGATGGGTTTGGTTCCAGTCGAAATACTAGATGCACCAAGCATAAACCATATGGAAATTGACTAAATATTGGAGACAGGGCTAGAAAAGGAGGTGTAGATGACTCCGATTAAAGACTATTTGCTATAAGGAGTCCTTTCTGAATGGAGGAATGAAACGCGACAAGTCCTTCATGATATATAATTCAGGAAGGAATAATGTATAGGAAAGGTTTCTTCATTCCCCTGCTCTGGTGTACCGCTCGTGATGAAATAAAGCGAGTCTTAAAGGAAGTTCATTAAGTGGAATGTGGCTATCACACTGGTGGACAAACCCAAGCAAAGAAAATACTCTATTATGGGTATTATTGGCCATTTGTCAACCGAGATGTTGTTGATTATGCTATGCTTTGTGAAAAGTGCCAAATATTAGCAAAAGTTTTGAGAGCTCCGCCGTCGAAAATTGCACAAATGGTCGGTCCATGGCCGTTGGCCATAGGGGCACTGATATTATCGGTTCCTTACCGATCTCTAAAGGTGGATTGCAGAATGCCATTGTTTTAGTTGATTACTTCACTAAATGGGTTGAAGTGGAACCTTTAGTCACGATCATGATAGAGAAAGTAATCATCTTCATCATCCACAACGTCATTTGTCATTTTGGCCTTCCACAAACCATTGTAACTGATAATAGGGGTCAATTCGACAGCGCTAAATTCAAAGGCTGCCGCTGTTAGCATAATATCGAGAAGAGATTTGTGGTAGTTGATCACCCTGATGCAAATGGATAAGTCGTAGTTGTGAACGAAATCATAAGTCCATTCTAAAGAAGCATTTGGAAAAGGCTAAAGGAAAGTGGGTGGAGGAACTACCAACAACGTTATGGGTATACAGAACCAACCAAAAGTCTGCGACTGGCTATATTCCATTCGCCCTAGCTTACAACTACAAAGGTGTCATTACTTTTGAACTTGAAGTTCCTTATCATCGAGTGACCTATTATGATCTCAAAATAAATAGAGATCTCCTTTTGGAATCTATAGATTTTGTAAATGAAAAGAGTGAAGAAGCTGATTTGAAGCATTTGCACATCAATATCGAGTCGTCTGATACTACTATACTAAAGTTCAACCTAGAACCTTCGAAATGGACGATCTCGTCCTAAAATCTGTTTTTCTTACTCGATCACACATGAATCCTATTTTGAAAGGACCATATGTCATTAAATAGAGGCTTAGAGGAGGAACATTCAAGCTAGCGACTGTTGATGGCGTCACACTCCCAAGAGCATGGAATAGCAAGTACTTACGATGCTAGCCGATTACATAATTTCACGACCGAACTAAAAAAATAAACTTTTCAGACCATTCATTTGAGGATTCTCGCTCACGACTTGATGTATGGAATATCTAACGAGAAATTGAAAGAGGCTCGACCATCCGATAGTCAAGTTAATCCCATCAAGCGATGGGACATACATGAATCAAAAGAGATCATGATGCGACAGATCGCCTGCTTAGTTAAACCATAAATTTTTGGGTAAATTAATCAATTATGGAAAGAACAGTCTGACTATTTTTCAAAATAAATCCATGTATCTGGAGTATGGACTGGAGTATAAATGCAAGGAGGGCGCTATTTGACCACCTGTCAACTAACTCTTGTCCCCAGATGCATATATGAGTATAAATAAAATAGATGAGTGCAATTCGACCACTCATTATTCCATAAACTTTGGCTTAAAATCGACATGAGGAGTATAAACTCACCAAGGACTGAGTTTGACCATTTATTACCTAACTCCGTTAACCCAAGACAGGGGGTAGCAATATAATCACTCAGACCACTGAATCCAACGGCATAGCACTAGGGCTCAAGCTTAGTGTTTAATACAACTTAAGGCCATGAACATACAGAAGCCTTGAATGAAAATTAAGGGATGATTGTTTGAATTAACGGGTAACGAATTACAAGCACACTGGATGGAAAAGCAATGGCTTGATTACGTAGACAAAATTCTAGTTCAAAAAAACAAAAGAACTTTTATTTGCATGATAAACTTCAAAATTGTGATAAAAATTTATTCAAAAGGGGGGCCATACCTACACAGTCCCGGCCGACAAAATGAAAAATGACTATATAAACTGTTAACCCAAAAAATAGTTCAACATCTTGGTTTGAGTGTGAAAGCATCAACCCTGTTCTCACAGGACAATACATAGATATCGAAAGAAAATAGAAATAGGTAGGAGACAAGAATATTTTTATAGTGGTTTGGCTGTTAAAGAAGCCTACGTCCACTTTATAGTTTTTATTATAGACTAACCGCTGTTACAAGATGTATTTGATAACAAAGCACTTGGATATCCATAGCTAGATTCAACCTTCAAGGTTAGAATCCGCTGAGAATCATAATAAACCCATTTAAAGATTATTGTGAGGGAGATGAAGAGTGAAGGATGCTTCGACCAAAATTTCAGCCAACAGACTTTCGAATCCCATTTATGTTGCATATAGGAGGGTATATATAGAGATTGGAGAGCTTCTAGGCCAAGCCCTTTTGTGAACTACTCACTTATGATTGCAGGAAGGTCCACTGTAGCTTGCCTCGTGACCCAAGCCAAAATAATGGATCGCTAAATTGCTAGCGATCCATGGTTTTTGCCCGGGTACGAGCCAACTCCTTAGTTTTTTGTATATGCTCTATTTTGTATGAATCGCAGTGATCCTATATTGATTTGTAGATCGCTGGCGATCCATAGTGTACGGACCGCTCGCGATCCATAAAATTAGCCAATTTTTAGTCTTAGGTGCCCAGGGTGCCTTCGTGTCTTGTATTAATATCGTTGATGTAGTCTTGTTTCATGCCACCTTGTGTTGATGATGTTTACTTGCTAGTTTTATTCGACCACTAGTTGGACTGGACATATGCTTGTCTCTTGATTTAACTAACTCGGAATCTTGTCAAACTTGGTTATTTTTCCTATTATGTTGAATAAGTCATGATGCAAGAGACTCGGTGAACTCACGGGTTAATCCCATGGATCGCTAGCGATCTATGTCTTTAGCACATTTATTTTTTCTTTTTCCTTGGCTTCCTTTGGCTTGTTACTCTAGTTCTTTTGGGTTGACTTCTGGGCTATTTTGACTTAGCCAAGTTGTTCCGACTTCTCTTGGATCTTACTAAGTAAAAAACGCTGATGACATTTGCCCCCAGAGTACGTCTTCATTGAAAACAAGGCATGCTTTGGAAGTGACCACTTTTTAGTCTTTGCCCGTTGAATTTCGAGTAGTCGTGCTAGAATCATACGGATTTAGATTAGACTAGACCATCGCTTGCTAAGTTTTGTCTTCGACTACCCCTGCTTGTCATAGAAGACTGAACTTTATTCTATAACTTCCCAACATGGCTCGAAGAAGCATTTAATGTCGCTAGGTAAAGTCGAAGTAAAAAAGCATGCAAGTACATAGACCACTAGTGATCAATAATAAATGGATTGCTTGCAACCTGACTATTTAGCAATTTTTGGCCTGTTTTCTTTTCCTATATAAAACCTCAAGCCGACCTTCCTAATTTCTGTTCCACGACCCAAGTCTTTATCTTCCTCCAATGATTCAAGCGCTCTTCAACGATTTGATCCATGCATCTAGCGACTCAACCGATCAATCCCAACATTCATCCCAGCCCCATCGTCGACCTCCTAGCTTTGCGGCCACTGTTTTCAAACCTTTGGTTAGCCCAATTCTTTAGATCACCTCCAATCCATCTCTTAGCTCACTGATTTGCATAAACCACCGTTGATCCACTCTTTAGGCCGCTTGATCCGGGAATTCAACCTTTGTTGCCTCTTGATTTCTAATTCAAGGTGGGTGTTGGCTTGGTTTTTTTCAGCAGGTAGAGGAAGAAAGAGAGAAAGCAATGGCAAGCAGAAAGAAGGGGATTACGATGTAGAAGGCCGGAATGCCAGGCCAAACATTTGCTCATACACTTACTAAAATGCCAGACCAAATATTTTTTTGGCATTATCTAAAATACAGGATCATATATTTGGTCCGGTACTCTCTAAAATGCCGGACTAGATATTTGGCCTCACAATCTATGAAATGTCGGACCAGAGATTTAGTCCGGCATGGCATATCAAACACTTGACCAACCGTTTTGTTTGGTATATAGGTTTGCCGGACCAAATGTTTAGTCTGACAAATAAGCATCTCTGGGAAAGACACCGAATAAGGTGATGACTAAGCAAGTCAAGGAATGAGATGATGACCAACAAAATCAAGTTCTCTAACAAAGTGTCGGACCATATCTTCCTGCTCAATTGTCGAACCAGACTCAAGGAGCTATAATCTCAACCTCCATACTTCACAACTCCAATCTATAAATAATAGAGTTCCTCAACAACAATAGGGATGGAATTTTGGAGAAAAGAGAGAAAAGTCTTCTGAGACTTAGCCATCCCAGACACTCTAAGTTTTTACTCTTTTTGATCAAAATTTTATCTGTAATCAAATCAAAAAAGCATAATAAGATGGACAGCGGAGGCATGTTCTGGCCAAACCACTATAAATTTTGAGTGATTTACTTCTTTTAGCTGATTTCCAAATCTGAATCTATGAACTTTTCTTTGACTTCAAAAATTATTTGTTAACGCATTGGAAATTTAAAAAACCGCATATCAAACAACATAAAGGTAACTTTGCCAAACTCGAACTTGGAGGTGTTTGCATAATTTTTGTGCAGGTGCTTTCATTGAGAACGACATAGAGAGCCGAACTCTTCTGTTCACGTTCCTTTCGAGCCTTAACGCATCTTTAAAACACGGCTCCTTCTAGGAGGAACAAGGATAAGGGTAAGAACATAGCCACTGCGAGTACACTCAATCCCGTCCAAGAGGATCAAGAAAACCCCACAACCCACTCTAAACTTCCATGTTCAAGTGTCATCCAAGAAGACCTAGATAGAGTTATGAATGAGATGACTGACCGCTTTGCTGCCCAGCAAAAAGCTTTAGTGGACCAACTCATGACATGCTTGAGAGGCATGGAGGAATCACGTCACAATACAGAATCACGAGGTGAATCTCAATTTGGAGAGTTTCGCAGACGGAACAGATCCCCTACGAATCAGGAATTCCCTCAAGAAGGTACAAGAACTCGAAAGCAAGCCAGGACTCAGCTTGAAGCCGGTTTGAAAGATCACCAGGATATGGGCCCAGTCAAGGGGGCACCAGGCAAGAAGCAACTGTGACTAACCCTGTCATGCTTCGAACCAGCCATCGGCAATCCAACCTCAACCAAGGTTCCAACTGCCATCAGCATCAATTGGAAGCCCCCACTTCTCCCAAGGCTACCCCAGAATCCAAGGAAAGGGTGACACACATCTTCAGGGAATATCTTTGGCACGAACAACTCGAAAGAGGGGTTGTATCAAGGGTGTCTAGTCCATTCACTAGGGACAAAGAAGCGACAACCACTCCTCGAGAATGGGAGATCCCTACCATGGATCCCTACAAAGATTCATCCGACCCAATCATTTACTTACAACGCTACACCCAACACATGCTCATGAATGGAGCAACAAAAGGTGTGCTATATAAATGTTTCTCGCTATTCCTATCAGACTTAACAACCACATGGTTTTGTCTCCTGCCTCATGGCTCTATCAGCTCTTGGGAAATGTTGATGGAAAGATTCATAAGTCAATTCTGAATCCACGTTGAGCGACCCAAGGATGCCTATTCCCTATTCGACGTAAAACAAAAAGTTGGAGAACTACTGGAGAAATATCTAATCCGCTTTAATGTTGTCGCAGCAGTAGTGTAAGATGCTGATGAGAGGCTTACATTGATGGCATTGTGCGGAAGTGTCCACCCGAATTCTAAACTCGCGAGAAGGCTGACGAAGAACAGCCTTTAACTCTTCAGGATTTCTTTCGTGAAGCTGGAAAATACATGAGCTTAGAGGATATGGTGGGCTAATGACATAGCGAGAAGCCCGCAAAAACTTCTAATATCCATGGAAACATGTGCGCCCCACCCGAGGGAAGGGGAATAAGGAAAACAATGAAGTAAAAAGTGGCTATCAATGCAACTCTGGAAATGAAAAAGGCAAAAAGCGACGATACCGACCCGAAATAAGATTCGACTCATACATGCCTCTAAACTAGACTGTTGAGAACATTTACATGGCTACTAAACCTGAGTTAAAATACAAACACCCCCATACAAAAAAGTGTCAAGCCACAATCAAAACAGGGAAATATTGTTGGCTCCACAAGTCTCATGGGCATAACACCGAAGAATGCTAGCATTTGTGGGATCTCATTGAGGAGTATATCCAAAAGAAGAAGCTAGAGCGTTACGTACAGAAAGGACACAACTCACCCGCTCTAGCCTACGAAGGATCTGGGCAACCCTTGTAAGGGAGTAATTAGGACAGAACAGCTACGAGCCGCTCTAACCAAAAGAAGATAATTGTCCACACTATATCTGGAGGCCCGCATGTAGCTAGTGAAAATTGGACAGAAATAAAGAAGTGCATAAAATCATTAAAGGATGGGGAAGGATATGTTCATTCCATAGCTGAAGGTAGTATGGAAATTCGGAGTGAAAGAGTCGAAATAACCATCAACGACGGTGATTTGGTTTGAAAACAGTTTTCACACTAACTCCCTAGTTTTCTCTGCCAAGATTGGCCCGACAGAGGTGTGTCGCATTTTGGTCAATACTAGAAGCTTTGTGAATATTTTTTTCAAACATGCATTTAAAAAAAGAAATTGTCAATGGAAGATGTATCTCCATGCCATTATCCTTCACACGAGTTCACCGAAGAGGCCATAATGCCACTCGGGCAGGTAGATTCGTTTGTTGAGCTTAGGGGTCACCCCTGATTAGTTGTGCAGAACCAAACATTCATACCGTTGGATGGGCACTCTGCATACAATGCCTTCCTAGGAAGCCCGCATTGTCAGACTTTTAGATAGTATTAGCGCAATGGTGCTTGAAGATGAAATTTTCAACTGATAACGGAATAAGAGAAGTGGAGGGGACCAAAATGTTGCTCGCGATTACTATGTGAACGAACCTCGCCTAAACAAGAAGAAGGAAAAGGGGAAAGGCGTGCGGTTCATCCTCTGTGCCAAAAAGGAAGAAGCATAGAAATAAAAGACAGCCCCTCCTCTTGAGTGTACTAGCGACCCATTCAACGAATTGGACCCGAGAGTAGAGAGGAGGAGGTCAATGCCAAGCTTGTGCAGGATATGGGACATGTGATGGTAGACAAGTAGGACAAAGCAAGGATTTTAAAGATAGGTTCTCAGTAAAGCCCGAACCTCAAAGTTCAGCTGATAGGATTCCTACGAAAAAATTTGGTGTATTTGCATGGAACAATGAGGTTATGGTGGGGATATCCCCAAAGATTGCTTGCTGTTCGGACGGCTAAATGTCTATCGAGTTAGAAAATAGCGGAACGAATTTTATAATAAAAATAACCACAAGCGCAAGGTGCACGAATGTAGCACGTGGCGAATACAGGTCGATCCATAGGGAATTGATGATTTTAAACTTCTATTCAATCAAATTAACCAAAGTTAAAAGTGTGATTAACTAAAAAATGTAGAAAAATGAGCAAAATAAAATTGATAAAAATATGAGAGTTGAAAAACAATTTAGAGATAAATTCACTCCCTAGAACACATAGTTCAGCAAAAAAGAAATTATGATCTCTCTTTTTTGGTCATTAGTGAAGTTAAATAATGTGTTTAGCATATATATGGTTTATTTTTGTTATTAATTAGCTCAACTTAAGCCATCAAACTATAACACAACACTTAAACCAATTACTAACTCTAATGAAAATGACAATAAAGTGGAAAATGAAATCTATTTTAAGTATGACCTATTAACTATTAATTAGAAATATAGATCATCAAATTTGAATTTCAAATCACTTTCTTATGCCATAATCATATTTTGATGAAGAGGCATTTGTGTTAGTGATTGTTTAAGCATAGCCTATTTGGTGTCAACAATATAGGCTATCAAATTCAAAACAAAAACAACAAGTTAAACCACTTTAAGCATTGTCATTAAGCATAAAAAGAGAGAAATAATATCAAAATGTTGAATCTACATACTAGAAAGCTTCATTACCCCTAAATTGAAGGGATTAAGCTCTCATATTTGTTATCATATGAACGAATGTAGAAAGCAACATTAAACAAACAAGAGGAAAAATAGAGAAAAAAGAAAGGAAGAACTAATCTACTTGTATGAAATAAGAGAGATCTACACTACTTGCATAAAAGGAAATGAGCATGTAATTAAAAAGAAACAATAATTAACATTGCATAAAATGAAAAGAAAATTGCATAAAATGAAAAGAAAATTACATAAAATAAAAATGGCAAGCAGCCATGAAAAGAGAAAGAGAGCTTTCTTTTATTTTGAGCCTAAACTAATGAGGAGGAAGAGACTAAGGAAGAGAGGAGGTTACATGAAAATAATGGGTTATTTATACAAGAATGAAACCATAATCCATAATTTGGGGAATGCCCAAAATGCCCTTGAGGTAGTGTGGAGGCCAAGTAATCATTAGCTTCTACTAATCTTCATTTAAGTGCACATGAAGCCATTAATTCTATAAGCATGTGCATTAGCCTTTAACTTGTACATTAAGGTAGGTGGGTAAGTGGGGTCCTCTATGTTCTTCACTTTGAATTATTTCCATCTTCTTTCCTTTGTAACTATTTTATGCATGCATATGTCTTCATGAACTCACTCCTATTTGAGATCAAATTCCTACACAAATATGTTTAAATTTCCAAATAATTTTTCTCAAAGAAATATATGCACAGAAATGACCATTTTGCCCCAATATGAAGATGGATATGTGAAAATTTGAAATTAATATGGATTTTGGTTAAAACAAGTTAAAATACCCATTATGATCATTTGTTTAATTGAAATAGAATAAATATGGTGGTAAAAATATGCGCGTTTACGTGCACATCAAATACCCCCACACTTATCTTTTTATTCATCCTCGAATAAACTAAAACTAAAATAAATCCGTTTTCGTAGGAAGAACGACTGCATTGAGCGTATGCAACTAGCCGTTAAACCTCTGGGTGTCTCCAGTAGGACGAGTGTTGTCTTGTGAGGGTTTTCAGCGGATACTACCCACAAAATCCAAACGCAGGATGAAAATATTTACAAAATGCAAGATTTATTTATAAAGAGATGAATGTTTTAAAAATATTTACAAATGAAGGATTTATTTTTAAATCGACATGAATAAGTTAAATATATGTTTTGGGCATTATCTTAAAATTTAAGTTATTTACTCGTCAATATTTCCAATAAAAACGAAGTTATCATAACAAATAGACTATAGTTTAAGTCGTTATTTTGGTTAATAACACAGTGTAACTATGAAATGGATCCTTAGTTGATTACCAAAGTTTAACAAAGTGGTATTTTCATTTCTTTTCAATAACAAATCAAATCAAATAAGTAAAAATAGTGCTAGGATTTCAACTGCTTGCTCTCTCATTATTTGCAAGAAAAATTACACACCTAGTTCAGGTAAACTGAGGCCAGATATACCACCCATGCACTGCCTTTTGGGCTTATGTGAGGGGAGTATAGAGCATGGCGAGTGCACACACTTTCATGCATACACCTATCGACCGTAGGTGGTTTTTATTTAGTTTATTTTTTTTACATGTGTTCCATACATGCATAACCGTGAGGACTTTTAAATGAGTATGAAAGCACATAATCAAAGATTCCAAATAGTTCACCCATGCATAACCGTGAGGACTTTTAAATGAGAGTGAATACTTGGATGTTATTATTTTTTATTTTTATATTTTTAAGAAGAGAGAGAGTGTTCTGCAAAATCATCTTAGCACCATTTAACTTAGAAGACAAAAAAAAGGTTATATCCTTTACTTTAAATCAACCACTTTTTAAAACAAAGATTTTCAATTAGGATGTACTTCATAATTATCATGTATGAATCTTCCAATATACTAGTTAAAACATTATTATTTGTAATCAAACTTCATTTTTATTTTTGTTGAGACAAATAAATTTTCAAAAATTTCAATTTAATAAACCAAAACCATATATTTATCTTATAGTGTTTCTTTTAAAAAAGAAATCAAAAGAAAATTTGTTATTTTTAATTTTTTTTGAGATTTGAAAGCAAAAATAACCCATGAAAAAAATGAAGATGAGTCTCCCCGCCACACTTGATTTTGACTGTGTCCCCACTTCAACCCAAGTGGAAGGAGAAAAATAAAAACATAACCTTTATTTAAATGAAAAGATGATTATTTACAAGACATCAGAAAGTATGCCGTTAAAGAGTAAATGAACTGGTCTTCCAAAGAACAATTCATTTGTCTCATCAAGTATGCGAGACACGACTTAAGCTCGAAAATCCAAACCATAATAGATTTCGAAGTTGAATGTTGATTTGGAAAACCGAATGCTGTTTTATTGAAAATTGAATGGGTTGTTTTGTTTTCGATGATTTTTGGGGTTGATAAAACAATTGATTGAAATTCATGTTTATTTTCACCAAGTTGAAGCTCAAACTTATCATTGAAAACTTCTTCAAAATTATCGATTTCAAAATCAAAGTGGTGATTTAAATCTTCCCCATCGGAATTTAACAACTCGTCATCCAAAAGTCCAAAAAATTCGTGTTCATTAAATTCGTCTTCCTTTGTTGGATTATCAACAACTTCATTGCATATGTCAAGTTCAAAATTGAAAGTTGTTGTGTTCAAAATTTTGAAATAGAGAAAAGGAAGATCGAATTTTAAATTTGATTCCACACCCTCAAAAGAATTGAAATCCAACTCAATTACCATCTTTTCAACAACTTCGTTAGGATTGTCGTTTTCAATTTCGAAAGTTGTTATTTGAAAATCATCGATTTGGGTAAAAGGTGGATTATCACTTGACTCGTCACACGTTGAAATTTGATTTTGTTTCTCACGAAAATTTCCAATGTTTTAATCAACAAGTTCGTGTGATCAACGTAAATTTCATTCATTTGCTCAACAAAGTCAAATTTGTAATTATTAACTTGAAAATTTTCGATTTGACTTTTTGAGTACAAGAATTGTCAATTTCGATAAACGGTAGATTATTAGTTGATTCTTCACAAGTTGAGATTTGATTAAGATTTTCACAAAAAGTTTTGTATTTTTCAAGTAATAAATCCCCGTTATCTTTTTCCATTTGGTCAACAAAATCAAATTCATGATTATTAATATGAAAATTTTCATTTTGAATTTGTTGATAACCAAAGTTTTCAATCATATCGTTATTGAAACTATACCCATTGCCAAAATTATTTGAAAATTGGTTCACATTTTCATATTGATTTTGAAATTCATTTTGAAGCTTGATATTGAATTGACATGAGTAACACTTGAAATCATTTGAATTTTGAAGTAAATTTAAATTTTGATTACTTTGGCCTAAACTATTGCACAAATATGAGTTACATAAATCGTTTATGCTTTGATTTTGTTATGTAGAGAGTTCAAATAAAGATGAAATGCTATTTTCGAGATTTAGGGGTTGGTCATCGTTTTGAAAACTTTGTTGTTCAAAATTTGAATCGTTTATACAATGGTTGTTGTAAAAATATCCATACGAATTTTAAGAGAAATCACATGGATTATATTGATTTTCACAACCATTGTAAAATTTAAGTGAATATGGAAATTTGGACATTTTCAAGAATGTTTTTGTTTTTTTATATAAAGGAAAAATATTTACAGATAGAATTTATTTTTCAAAACGGAAAATCGATTTTTGTTTTGTTATTGGTTTTTTGAAAAGATTTTATATTTTTTTTGGATTTTTGATTTTCTAAAAAAAACTAAGTAAATATTTTTTTGGTTTTTGGAATTTTGATTTAAAATTTTTCGAAAGGAAAATGAAAAAAAATCAAGTTAAGAAATATTTGTTTTTTTCAATATGCATGAGCTAATGCAACTAAATGAATGGGAAGGTCTAATTACAAATTATTTATCTTAAGTTAACCCAAAATTGTATGATCATAAATTGTCTTAAATAAACAAGATAGTTCTCAGCCAGGTAACAGACAGGATTTAGCGGTGCACCACGAATCACCGTAGCAATGCAGCCGAATGTTTAAGTACCTTCATAGGAACAACCACTATAATATTACGAATCACCGTAACATTTATAAATGGTTATTACTCTGCCGTAGCCTAAACACCGAGAAATTAAATTGTTCAGAGAAGATAAATTGTCAATATACAATTAAGTGTTATCGATGTCTAACCGTTATTATTAATCAAAATTCTTAGGATGAAACGCAAAGATGAAATTAAACGTGAATTAACAATGCAATTACAAATGATATTTGTTTTGTTTTTGAATTTTTGAATTTATTTTTAATATATAAATGCAAATGCAAGCGATCAACACTACGACTAAAATATAAACAAGAGATAAATGGACGAAGCAATTTTCTTTTTAGCAGCAGTTGAACGAAGCAAGCAACTCTTTGGCAACCTGAAAAGAAGTTAAACACAAATATATACAGTTTTTTTTATATATACATGGATGGAACTTAAAACGAAAATAACGAAATTCAAACTCAATTTTTTTTGGAGAACAAATGGAAATCAAAACAAATGAAACAAATTAACAAAACAAACGAACAACGGTACAATTGTTTTTTTGTTTTTTTAAACAAGAAAAGACAATTTAAAAGCAATTCAACCTAACTTAACCTGCAAAAACAATTTTTTTTGAATGAAAACAACCCGACCCAACTTATTTTTTTTAAAAATCAATACAGCCACAACCCACTTAAGAAATTGAAAGAATTTCCTCTTTCTCGATTAAAAACAGTGGAATGAAACAAATCAACACACAACCGCAATAAAAATCTCAACTTATACCAGTGCTTCTCAAATCGACTCACTAAATCAAAATAAAAACAAATTGAAATCAAATCAAAATCAAGTTGCATCTTTGGTTGCGGTTTGTTGGAGTTTTCCGAGTCAAGGCAGTGGTGAGTGAATTTGTTTTAAGCGATGTTCATGGTTCGAGAGGATGAAGTTGTAAGAGTTTCTGGTTGTGGTGAAGTCGTGGTCAAATTGGATTGCTATTTGATGTCGAGGCAATTGGGTGGGGAGTGGCTGCGATGATCGATTGTCAAGGGAGGTCGATTGGATTTGATCGCGGGAGGATGGTTGCTCGATTGTGTGTTTGGATAGTGATTTTAAGTCATGTAATGAGTTGGAGTTGTGGTTGGGTCTGGATGTGAACTTTGTGGAGCTGTGGGAGGATAGTGGAAGAAGGATGTCAGACAACTGTGTAACGTGTGGTTCAACTGATGATGATGGCGAGGATGGGTTTTAGCGAGCTTGTTGTAGGTGGATGTTGATGTAGTGGTTTGGATTGGAGTTATGTGCAGTGCACTGTTTTGAATGGGAGGCAGTGGGGTGATGCACAGTAGTGAATGCAGAAATGAAAGTAGCTATAGGCAAAAAGAAGGGGGGATGCAAGTAGAAGAGAATGTAATCGAATGAAAGGTGAAAGGCAGGTCTGTGGAAGTGGAAGTATGGTGAACTAGGTATGTTGAAGAGGTTGAGTAGCAGTATTGTGGAGATGTGAACTACTGCTGGATGGTGAACTGGTTATGGTGAAGGGGAAGTTGAAGGCCAGTGAGTTGAAGGTCAGTGGAGTATGGAGTACTGGGGAATTTTATGGTGGGTTTGTGATGGTATCGGAAGATGGATGAAGTATGGTAGATTGTAGTGTAACAGAGAGGAGAAACTGCAGTTTTGTAACAAAGAGAGGGAGAAATGTAAAGGGAAGAAAGTTTTAACAAAATAGAAAAGAAAGTTTTGTATTTTCTTTTTTCTTTTCAAGAAAAAGAAAGTTGTAAATGAGAAAAAGAAAATGAATAAAAAGAAAATTATTTTTGAAATGAAACTGTGAATGTTTTTTTTTATATGGAAAAATAGAAATGCAAATGCAAAATGAAAAACTACAAACACACAAACAATGCAAGCGCAAATTAAACAAACACAACAATTTTTTTAACGCACTCAACACACAAAACAAACACACAATATAATCAAAAGAAAATAATTCGAAGAATAGTAAAATCAAACAACACCCTGGCAACGGCGCCAAAAACTTGTTCGGACAGCTAAATGTCTATCGAGTTAGAAAATAGCCGAACAAATTTTATAATAAAAATAACCGCAAGCATACGGTTTACGAATGTAGCATGTGGCGAATACAGGTCGATCCATAGGGAATTGATGATTTTAAACTTCTATTCAATCAAATTAACCAAATTTAAATGTGTGATTAACTAAAAATGTAGAAAAACGATCAAAAGAAAATTGATAAGAATATGAGAGTTGAAAAACAATTTAAAGATAAATTCACTCCCTAGATCACATAGTTCAACAAAAACGAAATTATGATCTTTCTTTTTTGGTCATTGGTGAAGTTAAATGATGTGTTTATCATAAGTATGGTTTATTTGTGCTATTAATTAGCTCAACTTAAGCCATCAAACTATAACACAACACTTAAACCACTTACTAACTCTAATGAAAATGACAATAAAGTTGAAAATGAAATCTATTTTAAGTATGACCTATTAACTATAATTAGAAATATAGATCATCAAATTTGAATTTCAAATCACTTTCTTATGCCATAATCATATTTTGATGAAGAGGCATTTGTGTTAGTGATTGTTTAAGCATAGCCTATTTGGTGTCAACAATATAGGCTATCAAATTCAAAAAAAAAACAACAAGTTAAACCACTTCAAGCATTGTCATTAAGCACAAAAAGAAAGAAATAATATTAAAATGTTGAATCTACATACTAGAGAGCTTCATTACCCCTAAATTGAAGGGATTAAGCTCTCACATTTGTTATCATATGAACAAATGTAGAAAGAAACATTAAACAAACAAGAGGAAAAAGAGAGCAAAAAGAAAGGAAGAACTAATCTACTTGCATGAAATAAGAGAGATCCACACTAATGCATAAAAGGAAATGAACATGTAATTAAAAAGAAACAATAATTAACATTGCATAAAATGAAAAGAAAATTGCATAAAATGAAAAGAAAATTACATAAAAAGAAAATGGCTAAGTAATCATGAAAAGAGAAAGAGAGCTTTCTTTTATTTTGAGCCTAAACTAACGAGGAGGAAGAGACTAAGGAAGAGAGTAGGTTACATGAACATAATGGGTTATTTACACAAGCATGAAACCCTAATCCATAATTTGGGGAATGCCCAAAATGCCCTTGACGTAGTGTGGAGGCCAAGTAATCATTAGCTTCTACTAATCATCATTTAAGTGTACATGAAGCCATTAATTCCATAAGCATGTGCATTAGCCTCTAACTTGTACATTAAAGTAGGTGGGTAAGTGGGGTCCTCCATGTTCTTCACTTTGAATTATTTCCATCTTGTTTCCTTTGTAACTATTTTGTTCATGCATATGTCTTCATGAACTCACTCCTATTTGAGATCAAATTCCTACACATATATGTTTAAATTTCCAATTAATTTTTCTCAAAGAAATATATGCACAAAAATGATCGTTTTGCCGCTATATGAAGATGGATATGTGAAAATTTGGAATTAATATGGATTTTGGTTAAAACAAGTTAAAATACCCAATATGATCATGTCTTTAATTGAAATAGAACAAATATGGTGGTAATAATATGCACATTTACTTGCACATCACTTGCCATTCCCTCAATATTGACCCAGCCAAGATCTCAATCAAATAAAAGAAAAGAAGCATGGGGTTAGAACAATCAACAACTCTCAATGAGGAAGTAAAGAACCTACATGCTAATGATTTTATCCATGAAGCCATTTACCCAGAATGGATCCCCAACCCGATCATGGTGAAGAAGCCTAATGGAAAATGGCGAACCCACATTGATTTCTCCAACATTAATGACGCTTGCCCCAAAGACCATTTCCCTTTACCTCGAATCGATCGACTAGTGGACCGAACCACAGGGCATGAGTTCTTGTCATTCATAGACACATATTAAGGATACAACTAGATTCCCATGCATGTGCTGGAGCAAGAATGACTAGCTTCATCATAGATCCGGGCCTATTTTATTACAAATCATGCCCTTCGAGATAAAGAATACTAGTGCTACCTCTCAACTTCTGGTTAATAAGATGTTTGAGTAGCATGTTAGTCACTCCATGGAAGTCTATGTTGACAACATGCTTGTCAAATCAAGAAGATGAGTGAAACATCTGATCCACCTAGACGAGATGTTCCAAGTGTTACATAAATACCAAATGAAGCTAAAACTACTGAAATGCACTTTTAGGGTATCTTCGGGTAAATTCTTAGGTTTCATCGTACATGCTAGAGGGATAGAGGCGAATCTGAAAAGGTATAGTCCTTGAATGACATCAAAATCCCGACAACACGAAGGGAAATGCAAAGCCTAAACGGAAAGGTAGCTGCTCTGAGAAGGTTTATATAAAAAGCAACAGACAAGTGTGTGTCCTCTTCTTCGAAGCCCTCAAAAAGGATAAAGGGAAGTTTGTATGGATTGACGAGTGCTACTTAGCCTTCCAGAGTTTACTCGAACTTCTACAGAAGCCACCAGTACTCTTCACTCTGATGGATGGAGAAAGCCTTTACTTTTACCTAGTTGTATCCTCCCACACCCTATGCGCCACACTAGTGCGAGAAGACGATCGCATCCAAAGACCTGTATACTTCATTAGAAAAAGATTCTTAGGCACAGAAGCTAAATACCTAAGATCGAAAAATTGGATTATTATCTACTCATAGCTTTCAGGAAATTACGATCTTACTTTCAATTACACTCCAGTAAGGTCTTAACGGATCAACTCCTGAGACAAGTCCTATATAAACTGGATACATCTGGGCACCTGCTAAAACGATGCATTGAGCTAAACCAGTATGACATCACTTACCGTCCGCACACTGCAATTAAAGGACAAGCCCTAGCTTATTTCATAGCTGAGTTTACAATGTGAGATGAGGAGGCTGCAGTAAAAATTAAGGAAACTGTCAAACAGAATATGTTCATTGATGGAGCTTCGAACGAGCTCATCTCGGGGGCAGGAGTCATAATAGTCACACTTTGAGGAAGAAGATTAAGCTATGCAATAATGCTAGAGTCGCTGCACCCAATAATGAAGTTGAATACGAAGCATGATAGCTAGTCTAAAGACCATTAAAGAGATATGGTTTAAATCAATATGTATCACAGTGACTCACTAGTGATTGTGAACCTGATCCTTGGAGAATTCAAAACTCATAGACAAAAACTTGCATCTTACCTTAAAAGGGCAAAACCCCCTTGGTGAGCTGGACTACTATGAATAAAATACATCCCGCAAGGAGAAAATTAGGAGGTGCACGCCCTTGCCAAAGTGGTAAGAGTAAGGACCAAATTAATGTCGGGGGCAACCCCCGTCATGAGTCAAGTCAAACCAAGTTTCAAGTGCCTTCAATTCACAGCGACCGCAAACAGAGAGGAGACACGGATGACCCCCATCATTAGATGCTTACAAGATGGAACCTTACCAGTAGAAGGAAACGAGGTTAAAAGAATCTTAAGAAGGGCATCGCCCTACACCATCCAAGATGGCATACTGTACCGTTGTGGTTTTTCCAATCCACTGCTAAGGTGTGTCGTTGGGAACGAAGCAAAAGGTATTCTTAGTAACATCCATCAAGGGAGTTGTGGTAGTCACAAAGGAGGGCACACTCTAGCTAGGATGATTCTCCACTATGGGTAATTTTTGGCCCATGCTAAACAAAGACACAGCCGAGTTTACTAAGAAATGTGGAAAATGCCAAAGATTTGCCAAAATCCCAGATTACCACCTACTGTTTTAATCCAGATGGTCAGCCCCTAGTCCTTTGCAATTTGGGGAATTGATTTGATCGGGGCGAGGAGGGGCGAGATAAGCCATAGTGGTAGTGGATTATTTCAACAAAAGGGTGGAAGTGGAGCCTTTGAACAAAATTTCGTCTACCATGGTGATAAACTTCCTAATACGAAAAATCTAACGCAGGTATGGGGTACCGTAGAAAATTATATCAAATAACAGACTCCAATTCGTTAGTGAAGAATTATCCGCTTGGTGCCATGAACATGGGATTGCTCTTCGAAGCTTCTCGGCTGTAACTTATCCCCATGCAAACGGGCAGGTTGAAGCAGTAAACAAGGTTTTGAAAATGCTGATAAAAAGAAGCTTGAGAAGTCCAAGGGGGCATGGGTCGACTAAATGCCTATTGCACTATGGGCCCACCAAACTTCCTACAAAACCATGACAGGGCACATGCCATTCGCATTAGCTTACGAGGCCGAAGCCATGCTTCCAATCGAAACAGTTGTCACATTGCACTGAAGGATGCATTAAAATCAGGAACAAAACGAGGAGCTCTTGAGCATGTCACTCGACCTAATCAAGGAGAAGAAAAATGATGCTGCCCTCAAGGCTGCTGCACATAGAAAGAAGGTGGCAAGGCAGTATGACTCCAAGGTGAAACCTTGAGCGCTGCAAGAAGGAGACTTGGTACTCAGGCAGATCTTCCCATGGCCAGGAGCACTAGATCCAATTTAGGAAGGGTCGTTTGTTGTTCATAAGGATCTTCATTATGGAGCTTTCATCGTGTCAATAGTAGATGGGGAGGTGTTTGGGAAAGCATGGAATCTCCAACACCTCAATCGTTATTTCTCTTGAATTGTAAGGACGCATGTATTTCATGAAACAATTAAAGAAAGACAGTGGACATAGGCATATTTTTGGCCGAACCACTATAAAAAATTTGTGCCTTGCGTTATTTTTTCTATTTAAACTTTATTTTATTCAGTTGTTTATTTGATGACTATTCCTGTTATGAGCAATTGGAAGTGCTCATCGTCGGCAGTGGTGAAAGTAAGATAGCAACGACAAGAGGCACGAAACAAGCCTAGGCGGTTCATTATTGACGATCGGTATCCTTAAGACGGCAATGATGAACTGACTATAAGCCACGGATTAGGCATGATTTATAGCCTAGGCAGTACATCATAGGCATTCGGCTCATCGGCAACTGCGAACATATTATAAACCCCATGATTAAGACATGGCTCCACCTAGGGGTTGTCTGCAGTTGACGATCGACATTACACATGCTGGCAACGATAAATCGAATAATACTCACAATGCGAGCCATAGCCCAAGTAATTCTCGTACGTGATCGGCCCTGAACATAGCAATTTGTTTATGGTTTCCTACATCTAAGAACACAATAACGATTAACTAAGTCATAAGAAGATCACAAGTAGACAAGGTAGATACAAAAATCACGCTTCACAAAAGTCATTCCAGGTAAACATACAAAGGACAAAAGTTGAACATTACAACATTAAAAATCGTATGCATAATTTTTTTTTGTTTATATATAGACACACATACATATGTTGAACAACCATATATTCTTAGAAAAATGCATATAAAAAAAGAGAAGGAGGACTAAGCGGGAGGGATATCCTTGTCACTCGGCCCGCTCACTTCGACCATGTCCTTCGAAAGCTCGGATCGCTCGAAGAACACGACCTCTCCTTGTGGTGCCCCATCAGCACCCTTTGGTGGCACGACTTGTAATGAAGTCGTCCCTGCACGATGCAAGCAAGAAAGATCATAATTGTTACAATTTGAGATCAGAAATAACGAAGCTAAAGTGAAAAGACAAGGTACCTGCGGTGACATTGTCTTGGTCACCAAGCCCCTCGAAATCCGAACCCTTTGCATCATCCTCTTCCTCTTCCAGCAGCTCGTATCCTTTAGTTATGGCCTTGTTCACTTCCACCATGAACTGACGGTTCACCAGCCCAACATTGTTCATTGCTAATTCCTCCTATGAAACTGCAGCCTTGGTCTCCTCAATAAGCCGAGCCTGGATCCTTCCATCACTTGGGGATGGTCATCCATCCACTGAAGGTTCCGCCACTTCCATAACATGTAGTAGGTATCCTTCAGCTTTGATTAATTATCTCACAAAAGTTGTTGGAATTTTCGACTTCGTCTTGAAGGGACACCATTCAATTCATATAATTCTTCTTGTCCTTCCTCAGTTTAACCTACTTTGCCTTTAGCATAATGATCTCAGCCTTGTACGCATCCTTTTCCTTCTGCCATTCGCCCTAAAACTTCTCCAGCTCAAATAAGACTTCCTAGGATTTGTTCATCTTAACCTTGAGAGAGCAGATCTACCGTAGATCTTTCTGCTTCGCCTCATCCGCTGAATTCATCGCCTCATCAATCTGTGCCTTGCACAGTTTGGTAGCCTCTCTCATCGCTTCCTCCTTGGATTTCTTTATCTCGGCCATGTAGGATTCCTCACCCGCATCCAAATTTACATCCTTCTCCCTAAGTACCTAGCGGAGGTCTCCACCTCCTGGCGTAAGCGTACGTTAATGCTCCCAACCTCATCATTGGTCATAGCTAAACGAGATTGGCAATCGACAATGCATCTAGTCTCATCCGTGATCTGGACCATCCTCATTGTCAGATTGGTGAAACCAAGGGTTTTTGCCTCATTTAAAATTCGAACCAGAGGATTTGGATGTAGGATGAACTCAGTATTATAATCCACTCTATGGCGACCCGCATAACTAGGATTAATATCAGGGTGACTCTCGAAAGGACTCCTCGTTAGCGGTTGAGGATTTGAGAAATAAGGATCATCATTTTCTTCCCCTAAGTCACCAGGCGCATCATGCACTTCAGGACCCTATGGATGTTGACAATAGCGATGGGAAGAGGTTTGAGAACCGAAAGAGGTTCCATCTTTGTCTAGCGACCTCGCACGCTTTTGAGACGTATCGTGGCTCTCTTCTCTACCTAAGCCCAACAGAGTCTCCTTGATATTTTCTTGCACAGTCATTTCCATTTGGGAGGCAGTCCAAGAAGGAATGGAGGCTCCTTTCACCCTTTTATACTGCATAAGTAACCGAGACTTCCCATTCCACTTTAGGTTTCTACTTTTTCCTACAAAGAGAATAATAACTTAGATCGGAGAATCAGTGGATGCATAAACACAAAGCATGCAAGATACTTGGACACTACAAGCTACCATAAACCCTTAGGGGAGACTAGATCAAGTGGCCGGGATGGGGTCTCACTCAAGAAGGAACATACTAGGACAGGACTCCACTTAGAGGAAGGACATAAGGCATTTGGACTTCATTGGACAGAGGAACGAGTGGATACCGAGACTCGTCTAAAAACAAAGAATTCTTAAGAAGTACCCCCAAGATCCATACAAAAATCGAAAGTGCCTGGAGAAAGCCTAAATATCTCACTGGTCCCCTCTCCACTTTGCATTGGGAGAACTGGCAGTCCGCTCAAATCATCCGTAGCCACATTCTCTTGAGGTGGGTCAGTAATAAAATTGGCCTAGGTACCGACTCGGATTGATCTAACTTCTCAGGCCACTCCCACATAGCCTTGGCATTCTTTAAAGGATCCATGCCCAAATCTTCATTGCCAATAAACTCCACATCATGAGAAGTATGGGCCTTTGATTCTGTCTCCCCAAGATCTCCCTCCGTTCCTTACTTATCCTCGCTATCACCCTCCAAACGAGAACCCTACTCGTCGTCAGGAGAAGGAGTGTCCCGTATGCGTAAAGATTTCCCCAAACGGGGAGGATCAACTACACTCTTCTTAAGCCTCAACTTCTTCGGGCTCTAGCCCCTTCACCCTCTTCCTCCGCTTCCTTGCCTTTACCAGTGTCCCCCCTTCTCCTTTGGCTCCCATTGCTCTCAGCCGAGCTTGGCTTGATCTTGAACAAGGATTGACCATGGCCAATTAGGTTGTAAAAACGAAGGTCTATGTCATGGAGCAAGAAAGAGGTTTCCCTTTCAGCCTCAGGGATAGCTAAGATTTCCTTGGATTTTTTCTTTAAAACTTTATCCTACCCTGCATTTACACAACTTGAAAATACAAAGAATTAGGGAACCAAGTCAAAAAACTTAGAAGAGGATATAAATGAGACTTACACCCGGAAGTGAAAGCATGTTGAGGGACTACATCATCAAGCATAAAGAAATACTCCTTCTTAAACTTACTAAATTTCGAGTATAAGTCGAACACTGGCTTGAACTTATGAGCTGACTCTTAGCTAATGAAGGGCCTCCCGTTTCAGTAACTCCTCACATTGTACAAACACCTGATCTCCCTATGTGTAGGCGACCTCTGGTAGCACTTCACAAATATTAAATATAAGCATGTCATGATCTCATAAGAGTTCGGCTGAAGTTGCATATGAGCGACTTTTACATAGACATGAAACTAGAGATCCAGCATGTAAATAGAGGAATTGCACCACACATACAGTGATATTTACTGTATCCCTTGTACCAATCTGGGGGAGAGCATGCCTTGTCATTCAGTCCAAGTAGTATCATATCCCGACAAACAATCCCGAATGTCGTAGCTATGGAGTTAAGCTTCTCTATTGACAGCATGCTGGGATAACACGTAGAAGACTTCACCAGTGTCTAGTTGGGACGCAGCCCTCTATCAGAGAATATGTAGAGCTAGCTTGTTTTGAAGGATTGGTACAAACATCAGAAGAAGGAGCTCTAACCCCGACAGGCTGTGATGACCCATACTTAGATTGGAGCTCACGACTAGATGACATTCTCATGCCCAAGGAATGGAAGGAAAGAATAAGATACGACACACCAATAGCTACGTAAGCATAGTAAGAGTAAGGTAGTAGCAATGTATTTAACACATTAGAAATCATGCAATCATAACCAGAAGGTGGACACTTATGGAGAAACTCCTATTGTTTGGTTAATGTCACACAGCGAATCAAACCCTCCAAAATTCTAGCTACTATTCCTAGGACTCCCACTTTATTAGCTTGACGTAGGTTGGTTTGGTCCGACATCACTCTATACACTGGTCTATAACTATACAGTGTATGGGGACGAAACAAATTCCACCAAGCCCAACACAAAGGCCACTTCGATCCGGTACCCATACCCAGCAAGCCAGCCACATTAACTACCGCACCATCTAGAGATCTCTCACATGCCCAAACCTTACACATAGGAACCGAACACAATACGAAAAAGTCCCTATTTCCTACATGAACCCCATCCAACCTTGATATCCATTATGGCTGCACTACCATTTATCCCAAAATTCACCTCCGTCGAACCAGTATAGGGCAACGACGCTGATTCGAATGATTTCTTTTCCTACTCCAACTCAAAATGAACTTTACAAAAGACTAAAAAAACCTTAGGATAAAGATTTAATTTGAGAATAGACCTTACCTTAGATAGTGGTGAAGTACGAAAAAGGAGATTCAAGTATTGGAGGATTTAGGAAATACGAAAGGATTAGAAAATTTCGTAGTTTGGAAATAGAAGAAGGAAATAAAGAAGGAAGATAGAGTATTTATAAGAGGAAAAGCAGAGGAATAGGGAAGGTAATGCGTTTTTCTGAGTTTCAACCAAACAAAGTACATCGTATGAAAATACGACGTACTTTGGAGGGCATGTGTTGGATCGGTTTTTTAACAGGCAGAGGAAGAGAGTGAAAATAAAAGCAAGCAGCAAAAAGTGGATTACGATGTAGAAGGCAGGAATGTCGGACCAAACATTAGGTCTGGCACTCTTAAAAATGCCGGACCAGAAATTTCGTCCGGCACACTCTAAAGTGCCGGACCAGATATTTTTCTAGGCACTCTCTGAATTATGGGACCAAATATTTGGTCCGACATGACATATCAAACATCGGACCAAACATTTGGTTCGGTACACAGGCTTGTTGGACCAATTGTTTGGTCCGGTAATAAGCATCTCCAAGCAAGCTATCAAATAAGGTGATGGCCAAGAAAGTCAAGGAATGAGATGACGACCAAGAAAATCAAGTTCTCTAACCAAATACCGGACGAAATCCTTCTGCTTAATTGCCGAACCAGACTCAAGGACCTATAATCTCAACCTCCAAAGTTCACAACTCCACACTATAAATACCAGAGCTGCTCAACAAAAATAGGGACAGAATTTTGGAGAAAAGAGAGAAAACTCTGCTAAGAATTAACCATCCCAGCCACTCTAAGCTTTTACTCTTTATAATCAAACTTGTATCTATAATCAAATCAAAAAAGCATAATAAGATGGATAGTGGTTGTAGGTATGTTCTAGCCAAAGGACTGTAAAATTTTGTGTGATTTACTTCCTTCAGCTGCTTTCGAACTCGGAGTTTGTGAACTATTCTGTGACTGCAAAAATTATCTATTAACACATGGACATTTAGAAACTACATATCAAACAACCTAAAGGTTACTTAGCCAAACTCGAACATGGAGGTGTTTGCCCAATTTTATGCAAACAATGGGTTTGCTAATCATAACGTTAGTTTTTTGTTTTGGTAGAAAAGTTGTATTCGCGATGTTAGTCGTGTAGAGTCAAGTAAATTGCGGCTTAATGGAGGAAGATAGTAAATCAAGTCTTGAGTTCTTCACGGAACAACATTTAGGCCCTACTTTGGTGCTTGACATGTTTTGCTATCTTCGTCCATTGAGCCAGAATTGACTTGTGCCAGGTCCTATAGCCGACACCGAATGACACATCGATAATTGGTTTCGTCCTTCCCAAGGATTCTTGTTGATTTTGCCTTCTTTTGCATGTAAGATGTACCTATACTAGAAGGGACTTTCCGCATCGTTTCGGACAATGAATTTATATCGATTTTTGGTCGATAACGGGTATGTGTAGGAGAAGTAATTTCAAAAGGAAAGTGATACGGAAAGCCCTTTTACCCCTCAGTTGTGAGCATACTATCCGCACAAGGCAGACCGCTGGTAGTGTTCAGAATACCGAGCCCACCACCAATAGATAACACATTCCACTTGCCCCAGTACATACTTTAAGCCCGAGACATCAGTTGAGCTAATATTTCTTTGGAATTCGAATGTAGTATGGGAAGTTCTTAATAAAGTTGAACTATTGAACCATTTCAGATGTAATTTCTGTTGTTTAGAATGAAGTACCTATCCTCATGTCCCTAGTCCAGTAGAGGATGTCCTGTGCTTTTGGAGGTTGAATCATCGTTTGTTTCCCCTCCTACTTTTGGTTTACAGGCTGAGTATGGCCATCTAATTTCGGTTGGTCTGGTCATGGTCCAGACTCCTTCTAATTTTAGAGTTTTCCTAAATCCGCCAAAGTGAGCTTCTTCCATGATCTTTGCCGGAGTCTTGCATAATATCTGCCTATAACACATCATCCCGGAGGAAGATGTGGGCCTCCCCAAGAAAGATGACTTCGCTTATATGCCACCCTAGGATACACTGCATGTCATCAGTATATGTGCTTGAATGGACCTATGCCCCTTTTTAACGACTTCTTGAGAGAGAGCCTCTCAAACTTAGGAGCTTCTCCATTTCAGGTTCACCTCATTGGCTACACCTTCTTAACTTTTCCATATGTCCTTTTTATGCGAAAATTCAACCTTCCCCGACTTTGACGAGTTGAGATACTTTCTTTCATTTAGAAGAAGAGATGAATGTCCTTCTTTGGTTGTAACTAGGCCAATAGGAATGGTAAAATTATATTGCAACTATGGAGCAACTTGTCCCAGTTCAAGACCTAGTATTTCTATGTCAAATTTCCTAAAGGGTTCTATCGTCTTTGGACAATGGGGGATAAGTTCCCTTTCTTACTCATTGAGTTCCAATGTGTCATTTTTGAATTTCTAACTAGTCTAACACTTCTTATAGTTTTTTCGAGGCAGAACAGGGACTTGTCTCTCGATGGAACTTTTCAAATCCTGAAGGCTATTGATGCTAGGGAATGGTTTGTTAAAGTCTTGTTGATTGACTGTTAGCACTAGAATTGGTCACTAACACCCTTGATAAAGATTGTGTAGAGAGATTAACGAAGAAAATAAATTAAAAAAGAGAACTGTATGCTAAATTAATCGCAAAAACAAGAGCACCAGATTTATAGTGGTTCAACGTAACTGCCTACCTCCACTTGAAGTTTTGATCTTTATTGCTTTCACTAATGATTGAATACAGATACAATCCGTACAATAATAGCTTGAATTCAAGTGCTAAGTGAAAAAGGACGAGTCTTGGAAGTTGTAGAGTCTCCCCAATGTTCTCGAAAAAGGTCCATTTCGCTGTGTCCCTGCCCTTCTATTTATTGACGAAGATGGTTTGATCTTCGCTCATGGGCCTAGGAACAAGGTACCTCGACCCGTGGTAAGTTGCCTCTGCGCACCTACCCGGGGATGCCGAGCGAGATTGGTCGAACCAGAGAATGCCGAGCGAGGTCTCCATGCCGAACGACACTCGTATGTCGAGCCACACATCCAGGTCGAACGACATTCGTACGCCTAGTGAGGGATGCATATCGTACGACACTCATATGCCGAACAAGGGATTGTGCCGATCGAGGTTCTTGGGCCGAGCGAGGCCCTTATGCCGAATGAGGGGAGGTGTGCCGAACGAGGCATGTGCCAAACGAGGCATTGTGCTGAACGAGGCCATGTGCTGAGCGATGCGTCGATGCTGAATGAGGCTTCATGCCGAGCGACCCTTCTATGGAGAACGAGGCTTCAAGCCAAGCTACCCTTCTCTGCCAAATGAGGCTTCATGCAGAGCGAGGAGAGGTGTACCGAACGAGGCCTGTGCCGACCGAGGTATCTATGCCGAGCCTCTTGTTACATGGTCAAACAACCGGGTAACACTTGCTCCCCAGAGTGTATCGTGTGGATGAACATGATGCGCTTTGAACCATGTGCACTCCACGATTTTCTTTAAGCCCTTGATATGTTTTCTCGATACTGATTTCTTATGAGCTCCTAAATGCAGAACGAGGCCTGAATGCCGAACCATCGAGTTGCTTTGAACTGTTCCACCGGGCACTGTCTGTTCACCTTCTTTCTTTCCTAATATAAAAGCCAACACTTCTCCTCTTTCTCCCTTTTATTATTACCTCCTCTCTAGCACCCTTAAGACCTCGTCTTCTCCCAGACTCTTGCTATCATCTCAACCTCCCTTTAGATTCCAGAGTCCCATACATTGCTTCTCGACTGCCATTAACAAGAAGTCTAAGTGGATTCCACTTCTAAATCGAGTACTTCACTAGACTTGGACCCATTCTTCTAGGTATGAACCTTTCACTTGTTCGACTTTCTCCAATTAGGGGTTATGTACAAGATTTGAATTCATGACCTTCCTTTAACTCATGAATAATGGAAGTTGTGTATATAAGCAAGATGGATCTGAGGTTTAAACGTGCCTTAGGATTAGATGGAGATGAGTAAGGGAAAAGATACCAAAGGTAGCTGATATGCAGGTTCCTGTTGGGTCAATGAGTGAGGGAGGAAGAAGTTGTGTTGACTCGACGAGTGTTGGTGAATTCAATAGGTTTTTGCCAATCGAGGTCGTTAGGTGAACAAGGAGCAAGGGAGTAGTGATTGTGAATGGGTCGGCATGCCGAGCAATTGCAGCTCGGTATGCCCACCGCATGCCAAACGATGAGGAGAAAGGACAGGAGAGAAGTAAGAGCTGAGGGAAATGTGTCGAGCGATGCGACTTGGCATGACTTTTGCATGCCGAACGATGGAGAGATTGTGTGAGGGAAGTAAGATCAGGGTTCATTGTGCCGGGCGATGCGACTTGGCATGGCTTGCCGAATGCCAAACGGTAGAGAGGGAGTGTAGGAGTGAAGTAGGAAATAATAGTCAAGTCTTTGCAGTGGCGCTCGGCATTAAGTCTGATAGTAGGCTACAATAGTCAGAACCATCCCAACTCGGACATAATGCATGCTGACTTAACTTACTTCCTATGCTCGTACATATGATAGTGAACAAGAACAAGGACTTAAGCAATCAAGCATATCGAACAACCCAAACTGATAACTCCCCTATTTTGATAGCTATAAACCTAAATTTAACTCGATTAAAACATACAATGACCTTCAACATACATCGTCGATGCCGAGTTTGAAACTGAAACCATCATACGACAAGCTTTCGGAGACGGTCATCGATGACGGTCTTCGAAGATGACAGTTCATAGCCTAACTTTATTTTATCAGTTTTGTGACTTTTAATTTTTCGGCGCTTATACTCGAATGACTTCACTAGTTCACACATCACACGGGGGGAGTATTTTTGTCGTTATGTCTAACATTGATTGTTTTTCAAGCATAGTTTAAACAGGTGTTTCATCAGATCCAAAACTCATTAGAAATGTCTAGAAAATCCAGTTTTGCCACAGTCTCGGATAGACCTAAGCCATCTTCTCGACAGGAAATGGTTGCAACCTCAAACCCATCGACTTGCCTCACGATGCTTTTGATGCAGCAATCTTTCTAGACAAAGCAATCGAATCTCAAGCTTCGAGAATTAACAAAAGCGCTCTTCGTCGCATATGCTCAATACACGGAATTCCTTTTGATGATGTGCTTGTTCCACCGGGACAAGATCGTCCTCACTTGCCCTCATTCGGATATACGGCATGCAACAAGTTCATGTACTGGGTTGAAAGCATGCTACTATTCAACTCCTTCCTCCACGACCTATTATATTGAAATTGCTCCACCATAATTACATCCCAACAGTAATGCGTTTGTATACGGCATGTGCATTCTCTTCATGAGTATTCTATTCAGACTCCCCACTCTTAGCGACATCAGTTACATTTACCGTTTCAAGAGGCCGTCCGATAGCACATCTTTCGTATTCCTTGAGCTGCATAACAGGTGTCAAATCCTGTGGAGCAAATTCGCCCAGTATAAACAGGAATAGTTCTACATGCGCTGTCCCCTGGCTTTGCAAGAAGATGAGTGGAAGGGAGTAAGTTTCTTTTTTGGATAAATACTTGCATTCGATTCAAATTGCACCTTTTCTAAATCTTTCTCTACATTTACAGGTATCAACCCACGTCCCGAAGGCTCCGGGTATTCTGAGGCCGTTGAAGCAATCCGAGCTGTCCCCACGGAAGACCGGGACATTAGGTCTATTATTTCCAACGAATCGCTCTCTAGATTCGGACTGCTGGCGGAAGGTTGCCGAATAAGTCTTCCTCATAGCGTGACTATATCCAGGTCTACCTTGGACAAAGGCAAAAGGCCAGCGTGGCCTTTAACACGTGATGCCCCCAACGCATCTGAGGAGGGCGAGATTAGAGAAGCTAAAGAGCCCGAAGTACCAGGTGATAATGTTAGCCCCGCTCGGGAGCCGGTGATTGAGGTTCACGATGCCGAAGTAACACCTTCCCTTTCGAAGGGAAAGAAGAAATTGACTTACAAGTTAAGGAAGAAGACAACGGGCAGAACCTCTATGGTCACAGTCATCCCCATGGAGAGAGTGCCTTCTCCTCAGCACTTAGAGAGTTCTTTGAAAGGCTTGTCGAACCTCACTATTCCCGATGATTTTCTTAATTATGGATTCAATGATCCGGAAGCCCTTAAACTTCATTCGTCTGCAAGAGGCAATGCAGGCGCTCAAGCCCATAACCAGGGAGAAAAAACTCCTATAAGTAGAGATAAAGAAACTGGTCCGTCGGGGTGAAACACTAGGACAAACAAAGACAGATGCACTTCACTTTGCACTTAAATTTTATTCATCATACTACTCTTTGCTAACTAGTCGTTACTCAAATTCTACATAGGTGATGTGGGACGTACTCATGGACTCGATCGTCTTCGCAGGTCATCTATTTTTCATCATTTTGGCTGGGATTCGGGCTCCGACAAACACCGAGACAGAGATAACATTGGCGATCGAGGCTATCGCCCCCAAGAATCATCTTAGATAAAAAAATCATGCTTCCAGTCCTCCTACTATCGCGATCCTCTTTCTCAATCAGAGCAAGGCAAGGAGAAGTCTATGCATAAGGGTTCCCAGCTTGAGGCCCACTGAGATCAACATTCTAGTTCATCCAGCATCAGGCAATCTCAAAAACCCCACAAAACACCTATAGTTTCCAGGAAAACTCCTCTCGCATGATCTGTCGGTGGCGAAAAGACTTACCGATCTAAAGGCCACATTCCCGAAAATTTGCTTCGACGGTTTGATATTTCTCCTAGCGATTACATTCCGGGACACGTCAAATAAAGCACCATTTCTTGTAACAATGATGTTTACGTTCATCATGACGTGTTTGTCCACATAGCTAAAAAAGTCTCGGAAGTCTCTATTGAGTGTCAAAACGAAATCAATCGCTTGAAGCTCGATGTTATTCACGACAAAGATATTACTAAAGCTCAGGATGAGGAGCACTCTTCATACAAGTCTCAGCAAGCGCTAAAGACACATCGGAGATCTAAGACACAGCTAAGGACATCCAAAATTTCATAAAAAAGACATTCAACCATAATGTATCGTATTTGCTAAATGTTCCTTATAAGCGGAACTTTAAGCTCCCTAACAAAAATAATTTTTTGCTACAAATTTTCATAATTGTATTTCATATTGTAAGTGGAAGTTCAACAAGATTCCTCTAACGCACGAGCTTTTTGAAGAATGCCGAATAACTGAGCATAATTTTTTATATTGTAAGTTAAATTTTAGCAAGACATTCACCCATAATCTCAAAATTTCAATAAGAATCTCAGATATTGACTTACAAATGAATAACTGAACATAATTTACATTTAACGCATTGCATCTAGCTGAATCAACAATCTCACGAGCTTTCTGAAGACTCATATTATCAGTTGAAGTAGCTATGTAGAACTGTGGAAAAACCCTATCTTTTTGAAAAGCATTGGAAGAGAGAGGAAAAATTGATAGCTGAGCGTGTATTCCTGAGATCTGAGATCGCATTGGAGAGTTTATTTTTTAATTAGATCAGGAATAGGGATTAACGGGAGAGAGGGAGAGGGGCCATGTTGAGTGATAAAGGTGCACGATAGTGTTTTGGATATTATATTTTTGATAATTCCATAATCACAGCACTTTTATTAAAACGCAACTTAATCGTGTTGTGAAAAATAGATTTTGTTGTAGTGCCTCTATGGGCTCCTACGGATCTTGGAAGCATAAAACGAAAGGAGAGTCTTTTGAAAAAGTCACAGATTAGGATGAGGACATTAACACCGAGGAGTTCGTCGACATAACTGTTACATCCCTAATTTTAATAACATTATTTGGGATATTTAATTAGATAAATTAAATAGAATATTGAAAAAGTTAATGATAATGGGATTGGGATTTGAACAAATATATTAAGTGGCCATGATTAATTAATTATTTAAGTAGGCTTTTAAAAGAGTTAAATGATAATGAATAAATAAATGAGGTACAATGGGAATCAGCCGCATATATCCTTTACCTATATATATATATATATATATATATATATATATATCTTTGTGTGTATGTGTTTACCCTTAATGTCATACACATTCATATTCATTTTCTCATAAAAGAACATAAGAAAAAAGCAAAGGAAACTCAAAGAACAAAAGAAGGGGGAAATCAAACTCATCTCAATCCATTTCCTTATCAATGATTAAGCTGAATAATAATTTCCATCTTTATATGCTGAATATATGGTGCTTGACGATGATATGCTTGAATTTGGTTTGTTCAAATTTAAGCAAGATTGTTTAAACAATGGTTTATATGGTTTTAGATGAAAACCATGTGATATTGACGTTTATATGCCATGAAAAAACTATATGTTATATAAAACATAATTTTAAAGTTGGGTTTTAAATTTAGTAATTTTCTAAGCTTTGGAAAGATTACTATGATTTTCAAATGGAGTTATAACACGTTGGGTTTATGAATTTATTTCAAAAAATTTATTGAGAATTTGAGTTTGAAATTTTGAATTGTTAGATAATATGATCGAAGTAAATTACTATAAGACTTTGGAGATTTTTCTTAAGTGAATTGTTACGCAAAATAAAATATTTTGGGAAGAGGATCAAAATGATTTACGGGTAAATTAAAAGGAAGGTTTTATTTGTAAATGTTTAAGTTTTATACTTATCCAAATATAAAAAGGTGGTTAATTAAGGCAACCAATAATATGTTTGCTCATAGGTAGGTTAGTTTATATAACTTGCTTAATTTAATATTTAATCCTAAAAAACTAGTTACACTTCTATTCAAAGTACCTTTCGACTCTTAACTTTCGCATTCAATCAAGTCAAAAGCTACAAAGCTCAAAACCAATACACAAGGTATCACCTAGATGATGCGTAGTACATTGGAAAAAGGCAAAAGGTATGGTGTCGAAAGCATAGTTCCGATGGGGTCGATACCTTAGCTTTTTTTAGAAGAAAACCTCCTGCTTTGTTTTATTAAGCTTCTGATTTAGTCGATACGTATGTTTATTTAGAAATGCATGAGCTTCCACTTTAGATTTTGGTGATTTTATGACATATTATCATAGATCAACCGTATGGATTTGAAGAACTCGTCGAGAACTATACTTTTTGTGTTGGAAGTTTTTAATTTCAATGAATGGATAGATAGAAATTAAGGAGGGAAGTTGGTGAATTTTCGGCCATTGGAAATTTAAAAACGACAGCCATTGTTTTCTAAGTATTCCTGAAAATAAAATAATAATTTTTCTCGATATGCGTGCTGTATTTATATAGTTAGGACAAAAATAGTCCATACTCTAATCGAGACATGCTGCCTTGCATTTGTAATGTTTTACCCCATTCTGAATGCAATGAAACTAGTTTCGAGGCCTAATTCGATCGTATATGGATGATAGCTTTTCAAAGTAAATTTATCGTATCGAATTCCTTAAATTGATTTCTATGCATTTCAAGCTCACACGGCCAAAAGACAAATCCGATTGCTATGAAACTTGAAATCCTATAATAACTCACTACTATGGATCCAATGATACTAGTTTCGCCAAAATCCAAGATAGTGGCCAAAATGGCTATTTTTACTCATCAATTAAAATATAAAATTTCCAATTTTAAATTATTCACGTTTAAATCCCATTTTATATGTTAACCATCTTCATTAATATCTAATAAAATTTAAATCAATTTTCGATGCCATTTTCATTCGCATAAAATTCAAAATTCAATTATTTACATAATTTCAACATAAATTTAAACAATTTAAATACCCGATAAATCAACATCAATAAATCCTTAAATTTCAAATAAATTTCAGTCATCAAAATTATTTATTTCTAAATAATTCACATTTATTCTTCAACTTTATTTATTGATTATAATCACGGTCAATACATATAATTTATTTCAATACATGTTATCGCCAAAATCTTTGAAATTAGTTATTTCAAAGTTTAATTCAAATTCATATTCAAATAAATTACACCAATCAATTATTAAATTTTATTTCTGACCATTTTTCCCAATAACTCTCATTAATTCTGTAATTTAAGGTAATTGTAAATACGAGTTGTTGCAGATACTGGCAAGGCCAATAGGTTTACAGTAAGAGCATGATAACTGTATCTGGATAAGACAAAAGTTACTGATAAATGGTCAATAGGTTCCTAGTTAGCCCATATAAACTAGGATAAAAGAAAGATATTTACAAATAGTCATTAGGTCCCTATTCAGCTGATGAAAACTAAGATAATAAAAATGATATTGGAGTTACCTATTAGTTAATAGTGATCCCATAAAAACTATAAAACTAGACAGGAAGCCCATAAATGTTTAATCGGTTATTAGTTAGCACATGAAAACTATTAGGTTAATTGTAATCCTAGAAAGTAAAACTATGACGGTTAGTCTAAATGAAGAGGGATAGGTAATCCAAAATTGATTCAATTATTTTGCATATCATCACATTATATGGTTTTGAATTGGTTTAATCCTTATGCATGCAGGAGCAATGAAATTGGTTTATAAAAGTTTTAAGATACTAGTGTGGGGAAACTTGTTCTACTAAGCGGCATGGTCATGCCAGATATCTAAATAATTTAAGATGGTGGATTATTATCCATACCAGACTTTATGTCTCACTCGAAGTTTATATTTTCCATTTAAACTCTCCGGTACTCAAATTAATTTTTAAGTAGCTTGAGATTTGAGGTTCTCAGGTACCTCTTAAGACAGATAAGCTTCGTAAGACGTACATAAGGCATGTAATTATTTGAGTTCTCTCTCTCATATGATTCCGCTGTATAGTTTTGTTAAGGCAAAGTCGTTTGTTACCTATTATACACTCTGATCATCAAGAGGGCATCTTCAAATGTTACTTTTGAAGTATATTATAATAATTATATTTTTCTGAACATGGTTAACATTGTGGAAAGAATATTGAAATGGATTTTTGGAATGGAATTTTAAAGTTATTTTGAGATTTTTAAATTTTCCATATCCATGTGTTCCCGATATATCAATTTATCTAACTTTATTGTATTTGGTCATCGAGGATTAATAGACTATAGATGACTTCAGCATCCGTAGCCGTTAGTTTTGGGCCTCCAAGTGGGGATGTTACTATTGGTATTAGAGCATAGGTATATGAAAGCTAAAGCAATTTAAAACCTAAAAAAGTTTCATAACATAATCTAATGAATCAGAAATTTGATCATCATTTGGGTTAACACTATAGTAATGTACTTGTATTTGATATATAATTGTATATGTATATAAATTTGCAATATCCCTTTTCTCTTTGACCTTTCTTCTATATCTTACTAAGGCTCGTGTACGGATTTACGAGAAAGAAGATATGGAAGAAGGAAATATAAGTGTAAATCTAGGTCGTGGAAGAACCACAACTGATGGAAATGCTCGACCTAATACGTGGAGGAACCAAGGTCGACAAGCTAACACTAATAAAATGCGAAAGTCAATGTGGGTGCTTGGAATCTGCTAGTAGATATGGGGATGACCTATTAGTTTCTTCCTAATTTGATGCAAGTAGGAGCTACTGGTAATATTGGAAGAGCTAATCTTGTGGCTCCTACTGGGAATAATTGTGCCAAGTTGAGTAGAGACTACACCAGCTTATGTTAAAAGCCATTTATAGGAACGGAGGATGCTACCAAAGTAGAAAATGTGTTGTTGCATTGCGAAAGAACATTTACCAATTTGGCTTTAGAAGATGAGTGGAAGAGAAGATTGGCCTCTAGGAAATTACCAAGGTCAGCACTTCACTGATGGAATGGTGTGACTACCAGAGTTACGTGGGAAGAGTTAACTTGGGCTGAGTTTCGAAGGAGATTCAAATAGAGGTTTATTTCTGAAGTTGCCAATTCAAAATTGATGCGAAAGTTTATGGATTTAGTTCAGGGACATATATCAGATTTTGAGTGTGCTAATAAATTAGAGGAGCTGTCTCCATATGGTTATGCTACTGTAGACACGGAAATCAGGAGAAACGTAAGATTCATTCGAGGACTGAGACCTGAGCTTGCTAGGGCAACCACGCGCATACCCATGATCCTTGAAATATGGTTGTAGAGATGGCAATTCGCCATTAGGAAATGCTTGCTGTTTGTTCTGGAGAAAAGCTAGTTGAATCCTAAGCTCCTCAGGGGAAGAAGAGGAAGTTCCTCAAAAAGAAAGGGACCTAGAAGAGAGATACAGCTACGAAGTCAAAAACTGATTTAGTCTGCTTCAAATGTGACAAGAAGGGTCATTTTGCAAATGAGTGTCAGTCAAGTAAGGGGAAGAAGTCAATAGATAAGAAGAATGTGAAATGCTTTAACTGTGATCAAGTTAGGCATTACAAGAACTATTTTCCAGAGCAAATTAGGGCAGACAAGGAAAAGGTTTCTGGTATTGACCACCTTATTCTTCAAAATCTACTATAGCAGATAAAAAGGAAAGACTACGATGGATGGTGCATTTTTGAGTCAAAGTATTCCAGTTAGGATACTGTTTGATATTAGTGCATTACATTACTTTATATCTTAGAATTTGGTTGATAAGTTATGCTTAGAACCCATCCACCTTGTTTCTACCTTAAGGTTTGCGAATCCAGTATGAGGTTATGCAACTCTAAGGATGAGACGCGACCATTTAGAATTTGCTTTGTTAGGTCAAATGTTTGCATGCAGTTTGTATGTTTATGACTTCGTAGATTTCAGGATCATTTTGGGGATGGATTGGTTGGGTAGGTATGAGGCTAGGATATTTTGCGAGGATGAGGAAATATCATTAAGGCATCAAAATAGTCATAATCAAATCATCTTTTTAGTATAGAACTTCGATCGAAGTGTACGTGTTATGTCAATTGCCTTAGAAGTAGCAGATGAGCCAAGTTAGGTTCTAGTTGGAAGGGAGTTTGCAGATGTATTTGAGTCAATTACAGGATTACCACCGAAACGCTCTATTGAGTTTCAGATAGATCTTCTACCAGGAACTAATCCTGTTAGTAGACCACCTTGCAGAATGACACCGATTGAGATTAAAGAATTGAAGGTCCAACTAGTGGATCTAGAAGGAAGGAACTTTATTAGACCAAGCAGTTCACCATGGGGAGCGGCCATGGTTTTCGTGAAGAAGTTGGATGGATCATTGAGGATATGCATCGACTACCGGAAGCCGAATGAAAGAATGATTAAGAATAATTATACTTTACCATGAATTGATGATCTATTTTATCAGTTGAGTGGAGCCAGAGTGTTTTCCCAATTGGATTTGGCTACGGGGTTCCATTAAGTGAGAGTGGTAGACCTTTGATAGTATTTTAGACTAGGTATGGTTCATATGGATTGTTAGTGATGCGATTTGGGTTGATGAATGCACCTACTTTCTTTATGTATTTGATGAACCATGTTTTTTGAGAGCACTTGGATAGGTTTGCATTGGTATTTATTGATGATATTTTAGTATACTTGAAAGATGAGAAAGAACATGACGATCGTCTGAGTGTAGTGTTAGAAACACTGAAGCTAAAGGCGAAAATTTTCAAATGTCATTTTTGGAAGAAAGAGGTCAATTTTCTTGATCATGTGGTTTCAAAGGAGGGTTTGGAAGTAGATCCAGTTAAGGTCAAAGCTGTCGATAATTGTATGAGACCAGAGACAGTAACTAAGATCAGAAGTTTTCTTAGACTTGCTGGTTATTATTGGAGATTCATTAAAGAACTTTCACGAATTGCAGCACCTTTTACTAAGTTGACCAGGAAGGATGTGATGTTAATTTGGTCTAACAAATGTGAGGAAGAGTTTCTTAAGTGAAGCATTTGTTAACCAATGCACCAATGCTAGTAGTTCCAGATGGAAACCTAGGATTGGTGTTATAAACTGGTGCATGTGGGTCAGGATTGGGAGCTATATTAATGCAAAATGGTAAAGTCATTGCCTACGCTACTCGATAGCTTAAAGCGCACAAAGTGAGATATCTTACTCATGATTTAGAGTTGGTTGCGGTTATCATCGAGTTGAATATTTGGAGACATTATCACTTAGATGAGAGATTTGAGCAATGCCCTTATCATAAGTCTTTAGATATTTATTCTCTTAGAAAGAATTGAATATGCGGCAGCTGAGGTGGTTGTAGTTTTTGGCTGCTTACGATTTTGGTATAGAATATATTCCTGGGAAAGGAAATAAGTAGTAAATGCCCTTAGCAGAAAACTTCAGAATGTTTTGTTAGCTATATTTGCAGAATGGAAGGATTTGGAAGCTTTTACTACTTGTAGTATACAACGGGGATCGACCACTGGTTTAGTGAGAGTGCAGCTATGTTGGCTTGTTTAGAAGTGCGACCAATGCTGATTGAAAGAATAGATCCTAAACAGAAAGAAGATCCAGAATTAATCGAGAAGATTAGAAGACTTGAAGTGGGATCGGAGATCGATGGTCTTAAAGATTTCAGCATTGACTAAAGAGGATGGTTGAGAAAGAAGGGACGCTTATATGTTCCAAATGTAGAAAACTTGAGAAGAGAAGTTCTAGAATAGTGTAATCGAATTTATGGTTCATCCCGAGGGGACCAAGATGTATCAAGATATGAAAAGGAGCTTCCATTAGGAAGACATGAAGTGGGATGTTGGATTGTGGGTTAGGCAGTGGGCAAACTATCAACAAGTTAAAGCCGAACACCAAAAGCCGAGCTTGTTGCTTCAAACTTTAGAGTTTCCGGTTTGAAAGTGGAATTCTATATCTATGGATTTTTTAGACGGGTTGCCAAGCCCAAACAAAGGAATTGATAGCATAAGGATCATAGTGGATAGATTGAGCAAGATCACCTATTTCATTCCAGTCAAGTAAACAAGGACGGCACCTGTTTTGGCGAAGTTATTCATAAAGAACATAGTTAGATTTTATGGAATTCCTAGTAGCATTGTCAGCGACCAAGATGCATTATTTACGAGAAAAATTTGGAGATGTCTACAGAGAGTGTTAGGTACCAAGCTTAAGATGAGTACAACATATCACCAGTAGACGAATGGGCAGACTGAGAGAGCCAATAAAGTACTCAAAAATTTGTTGAGATCTTGTGTATTCGATTTTGATGGACCTTGGGAAGATCATCTAAATCTAGATGAGTTTTCCTATAATAATAGTTATCAGGCTAGTATAGGTGTTTGCGCCAAAATTGGTCACAAACCCCGAATACCGTGAAAGCACCAATGTATGAATACAAATCAATAATATTCAAACATAAATCTCAGATCTCAGCAAATATTAAACAGCAATCCCAAAGTAAAGAACAGAGACACAAGTTTTATAGTGGTTCGGCTATCTCCGGCCTACGTCCACTCCAAAGTTTTTATCCTTTTATTGTTTATCCTTGATGATTACAGATGATTACAGTAGTTACAAATTCCAAAATCCGAAATAAATAGTAGCAATGATGATATGGAATGATTCTGGCAGCGTCCGAGCGTGCTTTCTCTCTCTAGAATCTCCGAACCTTTTCTGAATAACCAGGGGTTCTATTTATAAGCGTAGGAGGCTGATATTTCTCCTAAAATCCGGGAAGACCGCTTCAAGCACGTGAGGGGGCCCACACGCCCGAAATCTGGAGGTCTGGGCCCACCCTGGGATCAATTCGAAGTAAGGTTCGAATCGATCAAGAAATAATCCAATTGAGCTGAAATTTGGTGAGAACATTCTTCAACATGTATGTAAGCTCCTAAAAAAATTTCATTGCATTTGGACCAATGGTTTGGAAGATATGATCGATTCAAGTTCAAAGCTTCGTGTGTTCTGCCTGTTTCGAACCCATGCTTCGAACCCGCTCCCTTCGAATCCATCCCCCTCGAATCCATCTTCTTCGAATCCATCTCCCTCGAGTCCGTATTCTTCGAACCCATTTCCTTCGAATCCATTGCCTTGAATCCACAAAGCCGACTCCCCTCCTTCGAATCCACGAAGCCGACTCCCCTTCTTCGAATCCACGAAGCCGACTCCCCTCCTTCGAATCCACGAAGCCGACTCCCCTCCTCTCCTGATCGATACGAACTTCATCGATTCGAACCACCATCGATACGAACTTCACCAAGCCGAACCTATGTTGATCAATACGAACCGTGTCGATTCGAACCGTCTCTGCATCATGCCTTCGATCGATGCGAACCTGATGGGTTCGAATCCGATGGATTCGAACCGAGCACCACCTTGATGGATTCGAACAACATACCTTTCCTACCTTGAATCCATCATATTTTCTTCATACCAACTCCGAATAACCTGAAATTTGAAACATAACCTTTCGTAGTCCTTATAATCATCTCCAATCAATTTCGTCCCGATCGGAGTTCAACAAAATTTTGACGATATCGATCGTAGCTTTGATTCCAACCAATCTCCAATCCTGATATTCATAATTCCATGCCAATTCGTTGATATTCCAGTTTTGACAAAAAATGGGATAACATTTTGCCCTCCAAAACATGCCTTGTGATAACAAGGCGTGTTTTGAATAGTTTCGAATCCAATATCCGAAGTCCATAGCCACATTGCCAGAGTATATCATCCTTGACTGCTTCGAGTCGATGCCCGATTCCAAATCCCGTAACCAAAGCCTTAGCCAATTCCATATCCATTCGAACTCGACAACCGAGTCCCAATCCATCCTTATCCAATAGCCAATGACCGAATCCAGGACATTTCTGGGTCGATATCCGAATCCATAACCTCTCCGGGTTCTTGCCAAGCGTGATCCACACCTGACGACCGTGGTCCAGTGTCCCTGGACATTGAGCTAACCTCTCCAGTTTCTTGCCAAGCGTAATCCACACCTGACGACCGTGGTCCAGTGTCCCTGGACGTTGTGCAATGCCGTGGCTTAAGTCCTAAGCCGAATCCTGGTCTCTCCGGACCCTTGTTGAGCATAGTCCATACTCAACGACCTAAAACAATATTCGATAATATGGGGCCTAAGTCCTAGGCCGAATCCTGGTCACTCCGGACCCTTGCCGAGCATAGTCCATACTCGACGACCTGAATGAGTCAATTTACCGCGTTCGGGCAAAGCGACTCACCCCTTGCTAGGCATAATCCACACCTGACGACCTTTTATCAAAAATCAGATAAAAATCCAACCAAAATCCAATCCAAAATCCAAATCCGAAAATCCAAATCAAAACCAGAAAATCAGAAAACCAAACCAGCAACCAAAACAAAATCAATCATCCGAAGGAAAAATCCAAACAAGAAAGCAAACAAAAACCAGGAGTCCAATCCGAACTCCAAAACCAAACCAGAAAACCAAGTGTCCAATCCAAAACAGAAAAACAGATTTCACAAGCCATAGCTTCGCAGTTTATCATCATTCAGAGCATGCCTAGGGGCTATCTCCGTCCCCGTACATGTGTAAACGACTTAGCCATTTGCTAATAGCTTGTTACTTATTCCATATTATCCATGTCAATTGATAACCAATCGACCATCATTCCTGGGCCTCACATCATCACGGTGTGAGGTAGCTGGTGGCTGCTCCTTCTCCACTGCTGCATTCCGTGTTCCAATATATTGCCTCAGCTGCCTATTCCTCACATGCTCCTCAATTATGTCTTTTAAATGTCTGCAGCTATTGGTATCATGTCCGTTTAAATCATGGAAGAGACAATGCCTCCCTGATGCCCTCTCTCGTTCAGAAGGCTCTCTCCTGGCTGGCCTCCGGTAGGGAAGGCGATTCCGAGTATCCATGTATATCCGCTCCAGCGTCTCGTTCAATCCTGTGTATGTGGAAAACTTTGGATCCTTCCATCGCTTCCTAGCGTTTCCAGAATCATCATCCAATTTCCTTTTTCCTTTGTCTTTGCCCGAACCACTGCTGGATACTGTTCCAACCTCGATTGCACTAACCTTTTTCAACTTTAAATCCGTACTTGCATCTTCCTGCCGAAGGAACCTTTCTGCCTCGTGAAAGAATTCGTCGAGATCCTGTGGGGGATCTCGTATCAGAGATACCTTGAAATCTGAGTCCTCCTTGACTCTTGATACTGTTGCCATTAAAACCATCGATGGATCAGGCCGATCCACCGAAGCGACCGCCGCACTGAATCGAGTTAGAAAAGCTCTAAGCGATTCATCCATCCTTTGCTTCACTGATGTCAATGTCATCACATTCTTCGGCCTCTTTACGTGAACCCGAAACTGTCCCAAAAACTTTTCCACCAATTCCCTCCAAGTCCTGATAGATCCTTCTCCCAGCTGCCTAAACCACATTGTAGCTAAATCCGTCAGATACAAAGGGAAGCATCGGGCCATCACTTCTTTCGATGCCCCCAGTACCTCCATATGTCTGGTGTACCTCATCAAGTGATCAGTTGGGTCTGCCTTACCATCATATACCTCCACGCTAGGTAGCTTAAACTTAGGTGGATTCTAAGCCATCCTTATTTCCTGAGCGAACAGACTCCTATTCACTCCTTCCAAGTCTCTGTTGGTCAAACCACCTCGCACAGTTCTTCTGATAATTTCCACTAATCCGGTATTGTCTGTTGGGGGTTGCCCCCCACGCCCCCGAGGGAACTCTGGTACATATTCCTCGTGTGGTTCACTAGGAGCAATGTTAGCTCTAGCCTGTTGAATTCCTTCTAAAGGTCCTCCTGTATTGGATCCCGTGGGCCTGCCCCAAGCCCTTGATGATTGCCTTCTGGCTCCGCATCCCGTCCTCCATTGGGTTCCACGACCCTAGTCCCATGTCCTGCATCCACAGGGGCTGTAGCTGTTTCTAAGTTCTGCATCCCTGCAGCTCTCATTTGCTCAAAGAAAGTCTGCATCATTTCCTGTTGGTTCTTTAACAATCTCTCCTGCAAAGAGTTTGCCATAGCTTCCATTTCATCCCGGGTTATGTAGATTGAAGCCTGTCCTTCCCCAGCTCCGGAGGATGCTTGTTGACTTCCTTCCTGTTGGCTTCGCTCGGCCCATTGTCTTCTACTATTTTGTCTAGTCATTGTCCTTGAATCCAAACTTTTTAAAATCTTCAAATCCAACTTTCAAATCCGATGTAGCTGGTGCTGGTCTTTCTCAGTGAAAGCACCAAAGTGTTTGCGCCAAAATTGGTCACAAACCCCGAATACCGTGAAAGCACCAATGTATGAATACAAATCAATAATATTCAAACATAAATCTCAGATCTCAGCAAATATTAAACAGCAATCCCAAAGTAAAGAACAGAGACACAAGTTTTATAGTGGTTCGGCTATCTCCGGCCTACGTCCACTCCAAAGTTTTTATCCTTTTATTGATTATCCTTGATGATTACAGATGATTACAGTAGTTACAAATTCCAAAATCCGAAATAAATAGTAGCAATGATGATATGGAATGATTCTGGCAGCGTCCGAGCGTGCTTTCTCTCTCTAGAATCTCCGACCCCTTTTCTGAATGACCAGGGGCTCTATTTATAAGCGTAGGAGGCTGATATTTCTCCTAAAATCCGAGAAGACCGCTTCAGGCACGTAAGGGGGCCCACACGCCCGAAATTTGGAGGTCTGGGCCCACCTTGGGATCGATTCGAAGTAAGGTTCGAATCGATCAAGTAATAATCCAATTGAGCTGAAATTTGGTGAGAACATTCTTCAACATGTATGTAAGCTCCTATAAAAATTTCATTGCATTTGGACCAACGGTTTGGAAGATATGATCGATTCAAGTTCAAAGCTTCGTGTGTTCTGCCTGTTTCGAACCCATGCTTCGAACCTGCTCCCTTCGAATCCATCCCCCTCGAATCCATCTTCTTCGAATCCATCTCCCTCGAGTCCGTCTTCTTCGAATCCATTTCCTTCGAATCCATTGCCTTGAATCCACAAAGCCGACTCCCCTCCTTCGAATCCACGAAGCCGACTTCCCTTCTTCGAATCCACGAAGCCGACTCCCCTCCTTCGAATCCACAAAGCCGACTCCCCTCCTCTACTGATCGATACGAACTTCATCGATTCGAACCACCATCGATACGAACTTCACCAAGCCGAACCTAAGTTCATCGATACGAACCGTGTCGATTCGAACCGTCTCTGCATCATGCCTTCGATCGATGCGAACCTGATGGGTTCGAATCCGATGGATTCGAACCGAGCACCACCTTGATGGATTCGAACAACATACCTTTCCTACCTTGAATCCATCATATTTTCTTCATACCAACTCCGATTAACCTGAAATTTGAAACATAGCCTTTCCTAGTCCTTATTATCATCTCCAATCAATTTCGTCCCGATCGGAGTTCAACAAAATTTTGACGATATCGATCGTAGCCTTGATTCCAACCAATCTCCAATCCTGATATTCATAATTCCATGCCAATTCGTTGATATTCCAGTTTTGACAAAAAATGGGATAACAATAGGTATGGCACCTTTTGAAGGTTTATATAGAAGACCATGTAAATCACCATCATGTTGGCTATATACTGGAGATAGATTAGTCTTAGGTCTATATATGGTTAGAAAGGAGTCGGAGAAGATTGAGTTGAACCAAGAACGGATGAAGGAAGCTCAATCCAGATAGAAAAGTTACGTAGATAAAAGACGTAAAGGCCTAAAGTTCCCAGTTGGAGACTGGGTTTTTATTAAAGTGTCACGAATAAAGGGTGTGATACGATTCGGAAGTTCAGGAAAGCCGGCACCGAGCTATGCTGGTCCATTCTAGATTTGAGAGAGGATTGGAAAGCTCGCATACAGAGTAGTGTTACCGAGCTATATGGCAGGTTTAAATAATTTATTCCATGTGTCTCGTCTTTGCAAGTATGTGCATGATCCAGAGACTGCCATTCCTCCAACAGAATTGGAAGACTTGGTAATAGAGCCTAACTTGACTATAGTTAGACAACCAATTCGAATTGTAGCAAGGGATGAGAAAAGATTGAGATCCAAGACAGTCCAGTTGGTGAAAATTTTGTGTAGCGACAACGAGAAAGACTGTACTTGGGAGACAAAAGACATGTTTAGAGATACTTATCCAAGACATGTTTAGAGATACTTATCCTGATCTACTTTGAGAGTATGTCTGTATTAGATTTATATAGATAGTTGCTAGTCAGATAGATTAGTATGGTTGTTAGGTGTTGTTTTAGTGCTTACTAAATTTTGAGGATGAAATTTTTTAAGGAGGAGAGCATGTAACATCCCTAATTTTAATAACATTATTCGAGATATTTAATTATACAAATTATATGGAATAATGAAAGAGTTAAATGATAAGGGGATTGAGATATGAACAAACATATTGATTCGCCATGATTAATTAATTATTTAAGTCGTCTCTTAAAAGAGTTAAATGGTAATGAGTAAATAAACGGGGTACAATGGGAATTAGCTGCACCTATTCTTTACCCATATACATGTGTGTGTGTGTTTACCCTTAATGTCAGACACACTAATAATTATTTTCTCACGAAAGAAGAACGTAAGAAAAAAGAAGAGGAATTCAAAGAACTAAAGAAAGGGGAAATAAAACTAATCTCAATCCATTTCCTTATCAAAGACTAAAGTGAATAATAATTTCCATCTTTATTTGATAAATATATGGTGTTTGATGATGATATGCTCGAATTTGTTTTGTTTAAATTTAAACAAGATTGTTTAAATAGTGGTTTATATGGTCTTAGATGAAGACCGTGTGATACTGTCGTTTATATGCCACGGGAAAATTATATATTTTACAAAAGATAATTTTAGAATTGAGTTTTAAATTTGGGAATTTTTCAAGCTTTGGAAAGATTAATATAAATTTTCAATATGACTTTATTTCAGAAAATATATTGAGAATTTGAGTTCTAAATTTTGATATGTTAGACAACATGATCAAAGTATATTACTATGATTTTTATGGATTTTTCTTAAGTGATTTGATATGCGAAATAAATTATTTTGAGAAGAGGATCAAAATGATTAATTGGTTAATTAAAAAGAATATTCTATTTATAAAAGTTTAAGTTCGATTCTTTTCCAACATAAAAAGGCGGTTAATTGAGGCAACCAATAATATGTTTGCACGTAGGCAGGTTAGTTTATATAAGTTGCTTAATTTAGTATTTAATCTTGAAAAACAGGTTTCAGTTCTATTTAGAGTACCTTTCGACTCTTACCTTTCGCCTTCGATCAAGTCGAAACCCTACTAAGCTCAAAACCAATACACAAGGTATCACCTAGATGATACGTAGTAGATTGTAAAAGGGGAAAGGTATGGTGTTGAAAGCATAGTTCCGATGGCGTCGACACCTTAGCTTTTTTAGAAGAAAAGAGCCTGTCTTTCTTTTACTAAGCTTTCGACTTAGTCGATTTGTATGTTTTTGAAAGGGGTTTCATAATGGATTTCAAAGGAGTTGTCATGTTTGTTTTAACAGAAAAGTGGGTTTCGATGGAGTTCCTTTAATTATAAATCAATTTTTTCGAAAAAGGGGGTTCCGCCATAGTCGAAGCCAAGCCGCCCAATCTTTTAACTTCCGAGGGTATTGAAGTTATCAATCCTGTCAAAAGGTGTTGTTTTCTTAAAAGTCATATTTAGCCATTTTTTAATTGCTTTTGAAAGGGCAATGGGCACCTAATGCAATGGTTTCGAAAGTGTTTTCGAATTTACCCTTCACTATTTTAAACGTATGCTTTCGACACTGTCAATGGTGATGGTTTCGACGACATCATAAATTCCCCAACATTTTTATATGGTAAAGAATAGTTTTGAAAGGGATACTTTCATGTATATTTATTTTGACTTAAATAATATTTTTAAAGATAAATCAACCGATGTCTAAAGGGCGTCTTTCAATGTACTTTAGAAAGAGATACTTCTAATGGTTTCAAAGCTAGTATTTTAAAAATTGATAAGTAACACTTTATTATATTCGAAAGTTTTCAAAAGTAAGATTTTAAAGTATTTTAAAAAGGCAGGAGTCTAATGTTTTAAAAGGAGTCATATGCTTTCGAAGGAAGTTTACCAATAAGGTCGAAAGCAAGGTTTCGAAGATTTTGAAAGTATAGTTTTCAAAACAAATAATCCAATCTTATATAAAAGCTAAACCATGACACATTAATAAACAAAATAAATTAAAGATATTGGCAGAGACCAATAGGTTCATACTAAGCCCATAAAAACTATGTAAGGGAAAATTGAAGATATTGGTAAGGGCCAATAGGTTTACAGTAAGCCCATGAAAACTGTATCCGGATAAGACAAAAGATATTGATAGATAGCCAATTGGTTCCTAGTTAGCCCATGAAAACTAGGATAAAAGAAAGATATTATCATAAAGTCAATAGATTCCTACTTTGCCCATAAAATTAGGATAAAAGAAAGATACTGACAGATAATTAATAGGTTCCTCGTCAGCCTATGAAAACTAAGATAATAAATTGATATTATAATTACTAATAGGTTCATAGTGATCCCATGAGAACTACAAAACTAGACAGGTAGTCCATAATGTTTAGTCAGTTATTAGTCAGCCTATGAAAACTATTAGTTTAATAGTAATCCTAGAAACTAAAACAATAACGGTTGGTCAAAATTAACATGGATGAGTAATCTAGAATTGATTCAGTTGTTTTGCATATCATCATATAATATTGTTTTGAATTGGTTTAACCCTTGTGAATGCAGGAGCACAAAAAATGGTATATAAAAGTTTTTAAGATACCAGTGAGGGGAAACTCGTTCTGCTAAACAGCATGGTCTCACTAGGTATCTAAATAATTTAAGATGGTAGATTATTATTCGTACCAAGCTTTATGTCTGACTCTAAGTTTATGTTTTCCCCTTAAACTCTCGGGGACTCAAATTTATTTTTAAGTAGCTTGAGATTTGAGGTTTTCAGGTACCTCTTAAGTTAAATAAGCTTCCAAAGACGTGTAGAAAACATGTAATTATTTGAGTTCTCTCTCTCGTATAATTTCGCTAAATTATTTTGTTAAGGCAAAGTTGTTTGTTGTCTATTACACACTCTGATCATCAAAGAGGCATCTACATATGTCGCTCTTAAAGTATATGGCAAAAATTATATTTTTCTGAACGTGGTTAACGTTGTGGATTATGTAGAGAATATTGAAATGGATTTTTGGAATGGAATGTGAAAGTTATTTTGAGATTTTAAATTTACCATATCCATGTGTTCTTGATATATCAATTTATCTAACATTACCGTATTTGGTCACCGAGAATAATTAAATATGAAAGACTATAACATCCATAGCCGTTAGTTTTGGGCATCCAAGTGGGGCATGTTACAATTACTAGCAGAGACACCACACCCGAGGCGAAGAAAAATTTTCGACCAAAAGACGAAATGGGGAGTGGTAGAAAGAAGCACTGAGAAGCTTGGGTGGTAGCTATTTAGTTTTTGGATTATTTTGCATTGTTTTGTTCAAGTGCATAGTCTACAATTAGTTGTGCTTGGATGGGGTTGATATTTTTATTTTTGTTAGCCGGTATTGTATGGGCACGGCCCCTACATTTTACCTGGTATAGAAGAAAGTTATAAGTAATATGTTGTTGATATTTTGATTGTACCTTTACATTTACCCATATGTGTTCTGTTCACTTATGTTTATTTTATTTACTTACATTTTACTTTATCTAGTCCTGTGACTACACCAAAATTCTTTGTTTAGAGTAAAAGAACTTATGAAATTTTTGTTTTTAAACATTTTTATTTGAGTACCAGTGTATTCCCCCAGATCACAGGGCTTTTTATTTCGAACACTTGAAAAACGACTGGTAACGGGTGGTTCGAATAATTTGCAAGGCTTGACTTGGAATTTGACAGAGACATAATTCGATTTTTTCTTTTACAAGTTTTGCAACTTATGTTTTTTGGTGATTCTTGAATGCACATAACATATGCACATTTAAAATGTGCAAAAAAAAAATAAACTTAGTGTAGAACATTCGGTTGTGGAATTAACTATTAGAAAACTCATAAGCATAGAGTTACAAGATTAATTTAGTGAATAATCTTTTTAAAGTTTTAGAAATTGAACCACTTATCAGTTCTCAAAAACGTTAATCAGTACTTAAGATTTCATTTCTTCGGACTTTTGCAATCTTCACAAATGCACTTTATTACTCAGGGTGTGCACATTACACGAGTTAACTGTAGACAGTCATATGTTATTCACATTAAATGTTTCAATCACCGTGGGGTTTCTACAATTGGAGTTTCTACTGGTTCATAGCACTCCGGTTTTGTTGGAGTCACGCCCGTTGCTCTAGAAAATGAGTGGGTTGATTATCACAAATCTTGTGATAAATTTGTTTCTCGGTATTGCCGGAGCAATTTCAGTACTTTAAGTACTTCTCAATGTTGCCAATCTTCGGGCAGTGTAAGGATTTTATGTTTTACGATCGAGATTTCATGGCTTGGAGAGTGGGTTCACACCATATGGGATATTCGGCTTTTTATGCTTCTCAATGTTGCCTATCTTCAGGCTACACGAGGAGTTTATGCTTTATGATCGTGATTTCACGATACAAAGAGTTAGTGCACGGCTTATGAAGTGCACGACTTTTGATTCTTCTTAGCGTCGCCTATATTTGGGCAATACAAGGAGTTTTTGTTTATTATGCAGCTAATGGGATGTGCGGTTTTTATTTGAGCCTTCCCAATGTTGTTAGGGCAATGTCAGTTCTTACATAGTGGGGATCGGGTTCCTCCGATTCAACGGTTTGAGTCAGTTTGCTTCCGTTGATATGGTGGGTAAGTGGAGGGTACTTGGGCATGTTTGCACTTTCTCAAGTAGCAATTGAATGATTTTTAGTCGATTTGACCCCGTCGACTCAGTAGGTTACTATTCAGAACACAATTTTAGTGGTTCAAAAAGTGAATCAATTTTAATAATGGAAGTTGGACATGTTTTTTTGCCTATTCACAATGCCTTAGCATCATGAGATGGCTTATTTGTTGAAAATAGAAAGTACCAAGGTAGTTTCCAGGTAAAATAGCAGCATAGTGATTCGTTGTTCTATGCTTTGTTAATTTGGACTCGGTCGGCAGTTGTTAATATGAAAGGTCTGCCTCTTAGCATTTGATTGATCATATTTGGCCCTTCTCAGTTCGGTTCGAAGGTATCTTGCATGACATAGATCCATTTGAGGATGTGGTCTACCATTTTGAATGTTTGCTTGTGAATCTTGGAATTGAAGTATCATGCGACCATTTTTGGGTAGGCGACAGTCATTAACTCAGCTTCTTTCCTCCTTCTGTTAATCATATCTAGTGATTCGCATAGGAGCCGCTTGTTTTGGTTTTGATTAAAGATTTTCCTTCGATGAGAGGGGACAACTAGTTCATTGGAAATCATTTCTTCTAAACCGTATGCCATGGCGAAAGGAGTGTCTCCAGTTATTCTTTGCTTCAACATAGGAAGTTATTCACAACTTTCTGCCCTACTATTAATGCTTCACATTTTACTTCGTTATTCTTTGCAGGAAATTCCAAGCGCAAGGCATAGAAAATGGCTCGCCCTTCGAGAGTTTCAAGCACTACTCGTGCCCTCGAACAGAGGTTGTTAGATGAGCCATCAACATAGATTTTCCATTGCGTCTCCACTTTCGATGGCGTTTCTTCTTCGTCATCCTGTATGGTAAAATTAGCGATGAAATATATAAGTGCTTGCTCCATTGATAGCCTTTTTGAAATGGTAGTTATATCATATTGGCTCAATTCAATGTTCCACCCAAGAAGTGTTCTGAAATTTTCAGGTCAGTACAATACTTGTTTCAGAAGCTAATCAACAAGTAATTTGATTGGATGTGCTTGGAAATATGATCGTAACTTCCTAGACGCGATAAGGAGGGAACATGCTACTTTTCCATCTTTAGGTAATTTTTCTTGCCTCCAGTAAACCACTTGCTAATTTAGTATACGAGTCAATGGATTTTCACTTCTTCACGCACAAGGGCAACATTTAAAGCATGAGGTGAGATTGCTAGGTAAATTAATAAGTCCTTTCCATCCAATGGTTTTGACAGGATTGACGGGGCTTCCATGCGTCGCAACAATTCTTCAAATGCAGTTTGATATGCGGCACTCCATTCGAAGTTTTACTTTCCTTTCTTTAACGCTTTAAAGAACGGGATGCTCTTATCGATGGCTTTCGACATAATTCAGCTTAAAGCTATGACCTTCCAATTCAACATCTGTAACTTTTTCCTATTCTTTGAGGCTTACATCTCTCGTAGGGCTGTTATTCTCTTGATTCGCTTCAATTCCCCTGGCACTTATGATGAATCCTGAGTACATTCCGAAGGCTACTTCAAAGTGACATTTAGTTGGGTTGAGTTTCATTTTGTACTTTTACTGTATTTCTAACATTTTAGTGAGATTATCAAGATGATTAGCAGCTACTCATAATTTGACCAACATATCGTCCACATAAACTTCCATAATCTTCACAATATGGTGCTTGAACTTGGTATTCACCAATCTTTGGTATGTTGCCCTAGCATTTTTTAAAACGAATGGCAATACCCTATAGAAGTATAGTCCCAGATCTATGATGAAGCTGGTGTTTTCCAGAATAGATTCGTGCATTAGGATTTGGTTGTACCCGGAGTAGCATCCACGAACGATCGTAGTTCATGTCCCCCGTTCCTACCACGAGCTGGTGTATTTTGGGCAGAGGGAACCTATCTATTGGGTAGGCGTTATTTAAGTCTGAATAGCCGATATAGGTAAGCCACTTCCGATTGGACTTTTTGACCAAGATCGGGTTAGATACCCATTCAAGATAGGTTGCATCATGGATAAAGCCATTGTCCATTAACTTTTCTATCTCTTCTCTTAATGACTTGGATCGTTCAGGGCCCAGAGTGCGCTTTGCTTTATTGGTGTGAATCTGGGGTCAATGTTGAGCGCGCAGCATGTGATTTTTTGTGATACTCCATATATATCAGAGTGAGACCAAGCGAACACATCAAATTTGGCGTGAAGAAATTTATGAAGTTCCATTCGAATCTTGTTTCTAAGATGTGATCCAATTTTCAGGACTCTGGTTGGGTCATCCATATCGACTGGGATAGATATCACTAATTTTGTCGGTTTTGCCCGATCCTACCCTAAGAGAGCGGCGGCTCTATAATTGCTACGCAGAAGGTTCACGAATGTGGAGTGTTCTCCTCAACATCTTTCCTCTTTTCCCTTCTTCTAGATTCACATAGCTCTGTAATGTAACATTCTCTCGCGGCACATTGATCTCCTTTGACCACCAGATTCTATAAGCAGTTGGGAACTTCAGGTAAGGCACCATTGGGCCAAAATGACTCTAAAATTAGCTAAGGTAGGTTATCATAAGAAGGCGTTATATGCAAAAGTTTTGTCCACAATCACGAAGGTCTGAACGAGGGTAACTCTTTTATCACCCTCTCCAAGCACCATTGGCAAGTCATTTGTCCCTACGGGTTGTTTGGGATTGCCAGTAGACCCTTGGATTTTTGTTTGGCATGTAGAAAAGCTTTTCATGCAAATCCTTATTTGGTCAAAGGTATGTTTGAAAAGTTAATTGGCAGAACTGCCGCTATCAACAATACTCGTCGGACCATAGTGGGTCTAATTCTTACTGTCACCGCCTTTCGATCGAGAGTTGATTTTTCGATCCCTTTGGTATCTTAGTTTTTGAATACAATATCAACAGTCAAAGTTTTCTACTACTTGGTTGGAGCCCCATCTTTAATTATGAGACATGATTCCTTCGGAGCATGCTTTAGTGAACATACATACTGCTCCATCTCTTTCGGACTTCATTATGCAGGATGTAGGCCTCTACATATCGTCCCGATAATGAGTTTGTGGTTAGTTCGCTTTGATCCATCTTCAATTGTTCGGGTTTGGTTTCTCTGATTCCTAGGGGCTTGGGCAGCCATAGGCTAGTCAGAATTATGTTGTTTTCTTAAGTATTGCAGTAGCTTGTTCTCCTGAATCAGCTCTTCAATCAAGTTCTTTAGGTAGCGACATTCGTTTGTGTTGTGATCGTGCATCTCGTAGAAGCGGCATAACTTCCCTTAGTAGTTATGTTACACGATTGCTTCCTTCTTAGGGTACTTTTTATATTCCTTGGCCCTCTTTGTCGCAAGATAATTATTTTATAGAGTTTCATTGAGAGAGTTGTAATCCTCAGGCGTGAAGCCTTTAAGGTGTTTATCGGTTCTATTTTTATTACTGGAATCGTGATTCTTCCTTTTATGATTTCCATCTTTCCATTTGATTCCTTTAGTAGTTTCGAAAGCATTTGTATTCTGATTCATTGCCATGTCACTCTATCCGACGTTCATCGATTGCATGCCAGTTGACTTCCTTTCTAGCACCCACGTCTCCTCCAATCTCGAATATTGACTTCCCTTGCGATCGAAATTATTCATTGTAGTGGGTTGCTTCATCCGAATCCACTTTCCAAACTCTGTTTCGGGATGAATGGCTAGACCAAAGCCATGAAAACCATGTCCTCGTTTGGATTACTAACCTCTTATACTGTGGTATTTAACCAGCTTATGAAAGACTTCAGCGATTTATTTCGTCCCTGGAGTAATCCGGATAGGGACATCACATCTTTAGGTTGTGCATTATGGACCTGATCTGATCGAGAAAACCTGTTGCCAGTTGGTCGAAAGTGGAGATGGATCTCGGCGGAAGCCTAGTGAACCACATGGAGCAATTCCTTCTAGAAAGATGGGAAAACAACAACACCGAACAACATCTAAAGCATTCACTCCATCAATATATAAATATATTTGTACGAATGGTGTTTTGGGTCCTTCGTCCTGTCATAGGATGGAATAGCTGGCAACGTGAACTTTTTCGTATATCGTTCATTCAAGATCTCATCAATAAAGGGAATCCAACTTAGTGCGGATCCCTACTCATTATCTCTTCTATTTATATTCTCTTCTGCCAATCGCTTGACCATGTTGTTAGTAAATGCCTCTGATGTCCTATAATCCTAGGACGGTTGCTAGTCACCGCACAAAGTGTTTGACTTTGCGAATGTCTTGGCGAGTGAGCTGAAGCCTAGGCTCTCTTGTCTTTGGAAGAACTACTAACTCGGGATCCCATTGGCTTGCGGTTGTTTTGACCGAGATGGTTTTGACATTTCTAGAATTATCGAATGCATTAGCATTCCCTTCCATTTATCATCATTAAGTTGTTCTTCACCCTTTTAATCGGAGAGGTCCATGGTTGTATCCTCTCGAAGGTCTGAATGAGGGTAACTCTTTGATCACACTCTCCATGCTCCACTGGCAAGTCAACTGGCCCTACGAGTTCTTTGGTTTTGCCAGTAAACCCTTGGATTTTTGTTTGGCATGCAGACATGCTTTACATTTAAATCTTTATTTGGTCAAAGGTACGTTTTGAAAGTATATTGAAAAACTGCTTTATCAACAGTACTCATCGGACCCTAGTGGGTCCGATTCCTATTGTCACCACCATCGGATCAAGAGTTGGATCTTTGAAACCTTTGGTATCTCAGTTTTTGAATTTAATGTCATCAATCAAAGTTTTCTACTGCTTGCTTGGAGCCCCATCTTCAATTTCAAGACATGATTCATTCGAAGCATGCTATAATGAGCTTGTATACTACTCCATCTCTCCCAAATTTCATTGTGCAAGTTGTGGGCCTCTAGATATTGTCCCAATAATGAATCTCCACTTAGTTCACTTTGACCTCTTTTCACTGGTTTCGGCTTGGTTTCTTTGATTCCTAAGGGCTTGGTGAGCCATGAGATGGCCAGGATTCTGTGGTCTTCTTAGGTATTGTTGTAGCTTGTTCTCCCGAAACACCTCTTCAATCAAATTCTTTAGGCAGCGACATTCGTTTGTGTTGTGACCGTGCGTCTTGTGGAAGCGGCAGAACTTCCCTTAGCAGTTATGTTGCTCGATTGCTTCCTTCTTGGGGGGCTTTTTATATTCCTTGGTCCCCTATGTTGCAAGATAAATATTTTATGGAGTTTTATTTGAAGGGGTTTAATCCTCAGGCCTGAAGCCTTTATGGTGTTTATTGGTTCCATTTTTCTTTTTGGAATTGCGATTCGTCCTTTTTCGATTTCCATCTTTCCATGTGATTCCTTCTGTTTTTCCAGAAGCATTTGTATTCTAATTCATTACCATGCCACTTTATCTGATGTTCATCGGTTGCGTGCCAATAGACTTCCTTTCTAGCTTCTACGCCTCCTCTAGTCTCAAGTATTGACATGCTTTGCGATTGAAATCATTCGTTGTAGTGGGTTGCTTTATCTGAATCCACTTTTCAAACTCTATTTCAGGATGAATTTCTTAGACGAAAGCCATGAAAACCATGTCCTCATTTGGATTACTTACCTCTGTCACTGCGGTATTGGACTATCTCTTGAAAGACTTCAGCGATTCGTTTCGTCCTAAAATAATCCAGATAGGGACATCACATCTTTAGTTTGTGCATTATGGATCCTGCACTGATCGAGAAAATATGTTGCTAGTTGGTCGAAAATCGAGATGGATCTCGATGGAAGCCTAGTGAATCGCATGGAAGTAATTCCTTCTAGAAAAATGGGAAAACAATAACACCGAATAGCATCTGAAGCATTCGCTTCATCCATGTACCAATTATATTTGTACAAATAGGATTTTGGCTCCTTTATCCTTTCATAGGATGGAATAGTTAGCATCTGAATTTTTCGAATATCATTCATCCAAGATCTCATCTGTAAAGGGAGTCCAACTTTGTGTGGATCCCCACTCATTATCTATTTTATTTTTAATCTCGTCTATTAATCTCTTGACTATATCCGTCATAAATGCCTCTGATTTCCTATAGACCTAGAACGGTTATCAGTCACTGCACCATGTGTGACTTTGCAAATGGTCTTGGCAAGTTGGCTGAATCCTAGGCTCTCTCGTCTTTGGGAGAAATATTAACTCGGGATTCGGTTGGCTTGCGGTTGTACTGACTGGGGCATTTTTGACATTTCCTGCATTATCGAATGCATTAGTATTCCCTTCCATTTTATCATCATTAAATTATTCTTCATCCTTTTAAACGGAGAGGTCCATGTCAATGTCCTCTCGATTGGTTTTCACTCCTTGGTTCAAGTTCAAAGTTGGTTGCATTGTGGCGAGTGGAGTACTTGTATTTCCTTCTAAAGTGATTCCCATCATTCCTGCTGTCACTCTTTTCTATAGCTGCTTCTTGTTTCTCCTGTTTAAGCCATAAACAAAGGAATTTTCTTGCTTTATGGTTGTCGTGAGTTCAACCATAGTTCTGGGAGTAGGATTTGACTGTACGGTTAAGAGAGCATTGAGCTTATCCATCAGAGCCCTCTTACTGCTTTCCATTTTTTGGTTGATTTTGTCGGCCATTTTTTTCAACTCATCTCTTTAATAATTTCAGGTGATTGGAAGATGCCGACACCTGATCTCCTGCATTGGCACTATTTACTTCAGTTTGCGGATGACTCATGTATTCTCCAGCTATTACTGCCTCTATGGACCTTCCAAAGGTAGTTCTCTTCCTTCCTGGAGCCATTGATTCCAAGCAACGGATTTTTCAAGTAAAGACTGAGGATCTAACTTCTAAAACCTATACGATCCAAAGTAGATAGATCTGAACCCTGTGTTGGCATTCTCAGCGAAAGAACCAAAATTTTAACCCAAAAAATGGATCAACACCCTGGTTTGAGTGTGAAAGTACTAGCCCTATTCTCACAGGGCAATAATGTGATAATAGATATAAAAAGAAAATAGAAATAGAAACGAGGCAAGAAGATTTTAATAGTGGTTCGGCTTTTAATGAAGCCTATGTCTGCTTTATAGTTTCTATAATATACCGATCGCTATTACAAGATGTATTTGATTACAAAGCTCTTAGATATCCTTAGCGAGATTGAATCTTCAAGGTTAGGATCCACTAGAAAATCACAGTGAACACCTTTGAACATTGTTGTAAGGGAGATGAAGAGTGAAGAATGTTTCCATTAGAGTTTTGGCACAAATCTTTCGAATCCTTTTTATGTTCTAGATAGGAGGGTATTTATAAAGAATGGAGAGCTTCTAGGCAAGGCCCTTTTATGGACTACTCATAGATGATCACAGGAAGGCCCAATGGAGCTTGTCTTGCGACTCGATCCAAAACCATGGATCACTAGAGATCCATAGTGTTTTCCAGGGTGCAAGCCAACTCCTTAGTTTTTTGCCGTTTTCTCTGTTTTGGATGAATTGTTGCGACCCTATGTTTATCTACGGATCACTAGTGATCCATAATGTATGGATCGCTAGCGATCCATACACTTAGCCTATATTTAGACTTAGGTGTCTGGGGTGCCTTCATTGTCTTGTACTGATGCCGTTTATGTAGTCTTGTTGCATGCCACCTTGTTTTTATGAAGGTTTACTTGCTATTTTTATTGAACCGCTGATTGGACTGGAAGGATGCTTGTCCCTTGATCTAACTAACTCGGAATCTTGTCAAACTTGGTCATTGCTCCTATCATATTGATTAAATCATGATGCTAGTGGCTCGGTGAACTCACGTAGTGCATTTCTTCGTTCCTTTTCCTTGGCTCCTTTTGGCTTGTTACTTTAGTCTTTAGGGTTGACTTCTAGGCTATTCTGACTCGACCAAGTTGTTCCGACTTCTGTTGGATCCTAATGGGTTAAAATCCCGGATAACACTAACTATATATAGACTAAGCTGAAGCAATAACTATTTCGTCTGCCCTTTCTCCCTTTTGGGTTTCTTAGGAATGCTACCACCCGAACTTCCACCTGTCCTTTTCTTTAATCTTTTGCCTCCTTGACTTTTTTCCCCTTTTAAGGGTTGGAGGAAGTTCTTTGGGAACTGACCCGTCGGGTAGGATGACTTGAAGTGGGACGAGATTTGCATCGTCGATGTCCATGTCGTAGGTTCAGCCTTAACGTTTTTCGTTAACAAATTCTCTCTCTCGATGCACTCTTTTAAGCTAAGTCATCAGTATGTTCGGTGGTAGTGATGATCACAACATTATCTGATTCATCTAGCAATGACGGGTCATCATCTTTTTCATCATTCAGTGCTCCAATAATGGCCTTAAAATATCGGTGGCTGTTGGAATTTCAGTAGATGTCGATTGTTGCTCCATGGCGGCACTGCTTCTTAGACTCTGGCTAAGACCCGGAAGACTTATAGTTTTTTAAAAAAAGGTAAAAGATAAGTCTATGAATATTAGGCAACTGGAATGCAATCTCTTAAATAATGTAGAACAATGGATGATACCTATATCCGGTTGACTTTCAATTGCCGCCGATTTCTTCACGCCAAAATAGGAGTTAGCAACTTTGGTTGATAGGCTGGTCTTTCTAGATCGTAGCTTGGACCGTTCCCAAACCAAGAGAAACTAAAACTCCAGCCGCTTGAAATGCGTGGGATCACTTGGATCGGGCTCCAAAGACTCGGCAATGTTTTTCCCACAATCAAAAGATGCTAAAATGTCAAATTATCAAAGTCTCGCGGCAAAATGGCCTAAAGGTTCATCCTTGCGAAGAATCTCCTACACCAGCTTCTCTTCATCTAAATCAGATTTATTGAGGGTTTTCTTCTTTATTTCAACAGTGTATTTCTCGGCCTTGGCAAGTGATTCAAGATAGCCCTCTCTAAGGAAATTCAGATCTTAATGAATTAAGATTTTAGCATTATATTCCACGATTAGAGGATTGAACATGTCCTTAATTACATTTTGACTGGCTACTTTGGAATCTTCTATGTAGGCCTCGATCTACTCTAAAATCTCATTACGGCCCTCTTTTCTTGCCTCTACTTTAAAGACTTTATTTTGAGTGAGTTACACGTCAAGCTCAATGTTTAGTCCCCGGGCATTGATAGCCTCTTCGTAATATCTCTACCACTCCTCCTGGACTTCGAGCTTTTCTTCTTTCACTTTTTTAAAGGAGTTCTTTGCGCACCACAACACGTAGAGCAGAATTTTTTCTACTTTTGGAATGTATCTTTTTCCAAAGCAAGCAAACTATTACGGTTGAGGGCAGCATTCAGTTCCTTTTTATGAGCCACTTCCAGACGACTAACCGCTTCAGATTTTTCTTTGACACTCTTTTCTACCATGGTCCATTTCACTATCAACTCCAAGATCTCATTGTATTGATTTTACATAATCTTTGTTATTGATCTCCTCTAGCTTGAGACGACCGATTTCATGTTGTTTCTCGAAAGACACCTTGGAGAAATTTTTCTGCTAAGTGTGAAAATGCTTCATGTTGCATGAAAACATCATTGACGAATTCATGTGAACTTGCTTTTTCGCTCCTTGGAATTGATGAACCGAAGGAAGGAACTTAAGCCCGTCGAAGCAATTTTTTTGGAAAATTGACCTTGAGTTCGACCAATATCTCAGCTGTAGAAGCTTTAGGAGCTACAATAGGAACAAAAGGATCAAAAGTAATAAGTCTATGTTTTCTTGACCAATGGTCGTTGGATTGCCTGGAACTAGATGTATAGTAGTACAAGTTAGGCGGCACAGCAATTTGAGGAGGATGGAAAAAAGTCCAATCACTACTATGTGTGAACAAGATTTCTTGTTAACACCCCAAAATTATGCTAAGAAATGTGAATTATCTTTTAGTCAAATAGAGCATAAGAGGAAACCTGAATCCTTTTTGAATTTCCTTCTTATTAGACTTAAGTAAGTAGGAATTATCAAACAGACCTTCCAATCGTGTCAAAATGGCTAGGCTCTGTGCTTGGTGACCTTTCGATCCAGTTGGAGAAGTATAATTTCTCCTTCGAATGCCTTCCTTTCGATCCAATTGCAATACCCTTAGTTCGGTTCTCCTAAGTAGGTTTCAACTTGGTTGGAGACCTAAGGCTATTGATTAGCTTACATTATCGTTATTAAGCAGAGAAGGAGGTTTCGACCTCGTCGAATGTTTGAAGACTTGACCTTCTTGAGTTTAAGTAGGAAATCTTAAGTTTTAGTTGATCTGAGGTATGTTTCGACCTTGTTGAAATCATAAACCACAAGTTCCTTATTTTGGTTGTTGATATTCAATGAGCTATTACTTGGTTTCAACCTTGTCAAAGGCAATGTTTTAAAGGAAAGGTAAATCTAGTTAGGTATCTATAATTGCATGATTATGAGTGGTTTCGACTGAGTCAACAATGGCTCCTCTCGATGTACCTGAGACTTGAAATGAACAAAGTGAAACCAAAAAAACATTAATGAAACAATAAAGTAGATTAATGAACTCAAGACTTCCCTTTTTTCCTGCTACGATGACTTTATTTCATAAAACTCCCAAATTGATTTACAAATTAGGGTTATAAAACCTTACTTAAGAGTATACAAATTGAGAATGAGAGGAATCCGATCCCCAAAATGTGATCCCTTCGGTCTTATTTATAGATGCGGCTTGGAACCTTGCGATCCTGATGCTTACAACTAGGTCGGAAGGTGGTTGCTGAAGGACCTGAGCATGTTTCCGCCTTTGTCGAAAGATATGGTGGCGCTCCTATTCTACGATTTCTCTTGTGAAGGCTTCTGACTCTGTTGTTAGCCTGTGTTCTTTGGTTTCGATGATGTTGGTTGTTCCTTATGTTCTCATTTCTGATCTGATGCGGAGCCCTTCTTAAACCATATTGGTTTGGATAGATTCAAATGACTTACTATAGCTTTCGAAGGTGTTGCTAAAAATAATACTTGCATCCTCGTAGTTTGAATGAAGGTGAAACCATTAGCTTCGAATGGTTTGGCATATATTCAAAGAGCTACTCTTCATTGTCTTCGGAAGGTGTGGCTTTACATAAATTGAAAGGTCTTTAACTTGTCAAAGGGTTGCTAATGAGGGCGGAAGGGTGCTTTCGAATCCTTCATCTTCTTCAAAAGGTAAGAACTCTTCTGATATTGATAGGAGAAACCTTTCGACACCTTAAAAAGGTCATGAAGCTTCCAAGCTTTAACAGCAGTATCTCTTCGACTCCTTAGAAAGGTTTGGCTGGAACTCTTCCTAGTTGTCTTTTTTTAAAGTGGTTTTGACTTGGTCGAAAGGTGAATATTTGGAGTAACATTTGTGCCTCCCCATGAACAGAAGCTCTTGACTTTCCAAGTCATCTTTGTCGAAACCCAAAAGCTTCGCGCCTCTTGATCTTCCCGCGTGATTCTTGGTCGTCCATTCAAATCTGTTCTAGCGGTTGATAACTTTGGGCAACTTTTCTTATAAAGTACGCTTTTCTTCTTCCTCTTTTACTTTTCTGCAAACAAAATTTAAAGCGCATGTAAAATAGTCCAAAAATTTCCAAACCTTCGGTTTACTTCTAAAAATCAATCCAGTCATCAAATCTAATCTGTAAGTTTAGATTTAACTTTGTTTTGCTAAATTTAATCAATTTTTATCCTTTCAATATTTCAAATTGAATTTTGATTTTTTTGACATATTCGAATCTCGATTATTCTCACGGTAAATTTTGACATATTTACTAAGAAGTCTTTTCTACTTATGCTTTAGGAATTTTTAGAATTTATTTTCCATTTATGATGTTGAAACTACTGATAGTTGATACTTGAACCCATCTAATTATCGGGTTTGGATTTTTATTTTTAAATTTTCTATTTTTTTCATTGTTAGTAAATCTGGGTTTCCAATTTTGATGATTATTTTCATACCTTTGAAATCAAGATTGATTGATTTCAATTCGAATTCATTCAATTTTTTAAATAGATTGGATTTACTTGTTCTTCAAGAAATTTTTTGAAAACCTGGATTTGCAATCGAGTTTGGTGGATAATTAAACCAGATTCCTTTACCTGGAAGAATCTCATGTATGAATGAAAAATTAACACCATAGAAATTTCTTTTCTACCCTTTCGCAAGGGATTATGGCGGCAACGTTGGTTTTACTTGCTTAACTCCTTTCGATGGGGTCGAAAGGTGTTGTAGTGCCAATTAGATCATCCTTCTTGAAAGGCCATGCTATTAGGTAGAGTGAAGGAACTCCTTCGATAGCGAACCATTTTGACTTAGTCGAAACCCTTTGTTTCGATTGTAATTCAACCTCCATAGATAATTTCTTGGAATCATTACACCCCATCGACCCCCTCAACACCACCTTTACCCACTAGGTCGAAACCTACTAGAACTGCTTTTATCCAACTTTGACATAACATCCTAAGTGTATATGAATTTAACTTAGAGCCTTTCGACTTCAACGAGTAGGTTAGGTCTCGACAGCATTAGTATTTTCCTTAGTTAACCTAAGTTATTTTTTTGATAATGTAGAAGGGTCTTGTTTTTTGGTTTATGAAATATTTGTAGAGTTTATTTGTCATTTTTTTTAAGTTTTCGAGTTGACCTTAACCATCTTTCTTTAGAAATTATTTTCCTATAGGGATTACGACACTGTTGAAAAGGGACAAACGAAAAAATAATTTGTTTTATCCTTTCAACCTTGTCAACAGCTCAGGAAACACTTTTACTTAGGCGTTCAACAATTTCAAGATGTGCTTGGATAAGGATGATGTTCTTTTCCTTTTCACTTTATCAAAAGCCCATTTTCTTAGATTTTTAACTTAAACTATTTGCACAAACTTGAGTTTTCATATTTGTTATGATGTTTAATTTATTTAATTAGGTTTCTTTGACTAATTCTTGAAATTATGCTAAATTAATAATTAATCAAAAATTTTAAATAAAACATTTTCACTCGGCAGAATCCTAAGTTCTAAAAAGAAAGCTGAAGCTATTTCCAAGCGTTCTTTTGTAGTACTTAAGATGAAATCGATGCCATCCTGAATGACTTTGGAATTTTCGATATCGAAGCCATCCCCCCAATGGAGACTAACACCATCGATAAACCTCCTGAAGGGTTTTTTTGTCTATATTGCTATCCATATATTGCATGGTGGATTCTTTCCCGTCCTAGAGTTTTTTTTTCTTCATTTCTATTTCATGTTGGGATTCCCCAACCCAGTTGTCTCCAAATGTCTATACTTATCTCTTATCTCCAGAGATGATGGCACTAGAATTCAGACTTCCTTCTCTTAACACCGAGGTGCTAAATTATTTAACCTGATTGGTCAAGCCGAGCAGTCACAATAGCCATATATATATATATATATATATATATATATATATATATATATATATATATATATATATATAGGGCCAATCCCTAGAAGAAATTAATATCAAATGGGGTCAACAAACTCAGGGACCGTGAAAACCAATTCTTCTTCGTCAAATGCTTCGCTAATATCCACGGGACCTTCGCTTCTCCCCGTAAGTGCTGACTTGTATTTCTTTTCCTTACTCGATGTTTTTCTTTGCCTAATCTTTGTTTTTATCAGGTGTCCCTGCTAGGGAGCTTAATGATGTCAATAGGAACAAGCTAAATCTCTTATTACAGTGTCGAGCCAAGTTGGAAGTAGGCTCATGCTATTGACTCCCTCAAATTTGAGAAAGCATTCTCTTCTACCAGCGGGCTAGAAGATCCTAGGAATTCCACCCTCTGTGCAACATACTTCCCATGGAAAACGCTTCCCATCCCTGTGAACTCTTCAACTTTCTCCCTCATGTCTCCCATTTGCGTTGACCGCTCCAGTATATCATAAGCGAAGTTTTCGCTTTCTACCTCTGCTTCTAGAATTATTATGCTAACTCTAATTTGTTTGAACTTGTTTCATCTTCCACTTATGTCATAGTGCCCGTCAGTAGTGCTACCCACCTTCTTCCAACTTATGGGCTGACATCAATCATTGCATCCTTTACTAAATCAAAGAAAGCCTTCAAAAGGAAGTTAATGTGATCTTCTAAAGGTGGTCCTCCAAAGAAGGTTGCTATAGTCATAGATGTGGAGGAAGAGGAAGACCGCTTTTCTCTTGAAAAGGTTCCGAAGAACCCAACTGTTGAAGCACCCCAAAAAAAGCCAGAGTAAACTCCGTCTATTCTCGTCCCTCTTTCTTGCATCTCCATTTTTGATTCTCTAGCTGCACTTGAGCAAATGCCACTGGCTTGGCTAATGACTCCCTTCGCAAAGCAGATTCCTCAAAACCATCATCTTCTTCCCTTCCCACCATTAACTTTGAAGAAATGGCCATCTCCATTTGCATTCTGAAACCTTTACTTCTTTTTGCCCGCCCTCTTTCACTCTCGATTTGGTAGGGCATTATTGCTCCCTAATGAGGCAGCAACTTCTGGTATGTTTGTCTTTAACTATCATTATCATAATTGGTTTTCTTTAAATCACTAATATGTGTTACATTTTTCCCTACAGATTTCTAAAGGTTGGGTTTCTTTGAATGAACACATTTCAAGGTCCTTAACTAAATCTTCCAAGCTCTAAAAGGAAAATTCTGTGCTCAAAAATCAATATTTGCTGCCAAAAATAAAGCTTCCATGGAGTTAAAAAAAGAAAAAGCTTCTCTCACTTGAGCAGAGACTGATCTTGAAATAGAGAGGCGGGCATGTCAACTTCTTGCTAATGAGAAACTTGCCGTGGAGCTTACTATAAAAGACACTAAAGCTGAGAAGGCTTACTAGTCGCTAAGGACATCTCTCTGAAGGGAAAATTTTAGAAGACTATTTCTTTGTTAGAGCTTACTGTCCATACCATTACCAATGTTAAGCAGCGAGTGTCCCAAATTATCGATGCTTGTTTAGGGAAAATGATGCTGAAAAATTATGACGATGCTGTTATGCTTGCATAAGCCGACAACTACAAGAAATGGCCAAACTTTGGCTTTCCTTCACATGATTGCGCTCTAGTTGATAGAGTGATGGGAAAAAATTAATTAGTTGAAGCAGGGGTCTTGCCTTTGAAGTTAATGCTGGTAAAGTTCTTTCTTTTGACATCCCCTCCTTTGCAATCGAATCAAAATCTAAGAAGGAGGATGACAAGGATGACGCCACTGAGAAAAAAGATGTCGATGATAGTGATGATGTTAATGACGGTGATGATGATGTTGACGATCTTTTAGGAGCCTAAGTCTTAGCGGAGATAAAGGGGGTCGTTCTGGATATTCTGATAAAGATGGTGGTGACTAAGATGAATTTTGTAAAAAAGAGGCATCTCCTTAGAAGGATATGTAACCTGCATCACCCGGGCCTTTTGCTCTTTCTGAAGATGAGACTGCTCCCATTCATACTAAGGATCCAAAAGAGAAAAAGCAAGCCTCCCAGGCTTCCAACCTAGTTTCTCGGGTTCGGGATTCTTTGTTTAAATGTCTTTTAATTCGAAGATAACAATTAGTATAGAATCATTCATTTTTAGATAGGGAAGAAGTCTCAACTTCACCACAGAACAAAAACTGAAAGAAAACAAGCAGAAATTAACAAGAAATATACGGAGTCAGACAAATAGATAAAGGAGCATAACATCCTCTCTGAAAAATACCGTAGTCTCCACAGGAGTGCCTCAGTTCTTGCATCTTTTAAGAATCATAGGGTTGCACCATTATAAAAGAGACGCACCTTTGGTATGATGCTCTCTTAAAGAAGAATCGAGAGTTACTCACCTTATTTTGGATGATGGTAGAAGAAAGAGACATTTTAGTTAACTTTTTGTACAAAGCTTATTGTAAACATTCGATTATAGACATTTCGTACATAGGTAAATTTGTGGGGGTCTACTCGGATATTTTTGCAAGAGATACTTAGATGAAAATGGATTTAACCCGCACCCTAGGGCTTGCTGGAATTTACTAAGGGTCAGGTCGACTCCCCATAATCTCCGTGCCGAAAAACTTAAGTACTACAAAGATAAATTTATCTATGAGTTTTTCGCTATGTCTATTTTGAATGAACCAGATGAGTGATGGTAAATATGTAACGGCTTATTGATTTATGAATATATGTTTTAGGTCTTCCTTTTATGTTTGGCCTTTATTATTATACTAACACTGAATGACAGTTCACTAGGTCGACTTGTTCCTAGAGACAACCTAAACCAATATGTTAAATTGATGAGATTTTATCACAAAAAGGCACCGCTTCTAAAGAATTCGAAATTAGGAAGATATTGCTTTCTTCAAGATTTACAATAACTCAATTCGGAATACCCTTGCCTTTACTTTGATTTCCTTAGAGACGAGAAAGAAACATTTGTTAAGGAGATCAAAAAATTTAACACAAAGTTAATTTGTAGTCGCGATAGTCCTCCAACCAGGAAGTGAGACTATTGCAAATGCCCGCCAGTCATTACCCTAGAAGGAGTCACTATCCCTTTGGATTTAGTATTATACTTTCTACTAACTCACTAGATAAAGTTAGAAAAGCTGTTTCTAAACTTTAAACGTATCCAATTGCTTGTTTTATCTTCTAACTTTTTTGTTGTCCAAGTTGTAATTCGTTATTATGATAATAAAGAAATTTTGGTCCCGACCTTGACTTTAATTTTATCTCTTTTGCATAAATAGGAGATTCGGTTATCTACAACTTCTCTTCCTTATAATTTATCGTCACATGTTGATGTTCCTAGAGAGAAGATGTTGCAAAGGAGTGGAGGGATCGTGCATACAATGATACCTTATTAGAACGCTTTGGTGGTACCATCGAGGCTGTGAAATGACACAAAAGATATGTCATTCAATTAACCATTGCCAGCGGCCAAAAAGATCACATCACCTATCTCGATGTTGAAACTAAAAGAAAAGTTGAAACAATTACCATGCTTAAGTGATAAGTAAAAGCAAATCTTTTGATTGATTTTGAACTTAAAATGTCAAAACTCATCCAAAAAATTAGTGATTTTGAGTTGAAGTTCCAAGATAGTCAACCGCAGTGCAAATCACTAGAATTCATTATGGGGGAGAAGATTTCAACTATTGATTTACTAGTCCCTTACTCTACTCCTACAACACTAAACCCGAAAGATTGTAGCTTCTTGTAGCCTAAAATTTCCCTACAATGCTCAACCCTCTGTCGGGATTAGACGAGAATGTCGTGGGCAACTGGTGCACGATGGTCAAGTTTGAATTAGCCGAATATTTCGATGAGCAACAGAAAGTCAAATATTCCCAGGCTATCAATGATTATGCTGCTAAAAATCAATGGCTTGAACATGATTAATATTGCTTGAGAAGCGTGTTGCTGAGTTAGAAAGGGAAAACAAAACCCTTAGGTTAGCTAATAGAGCTTTTAATCATGCCTTAAAGACCAATATTGAAGCGATTGATGATGAGAGCATAATGAGGGAAAAGAAACTTCAGGATGTCCTTTGCACGGTAATTCACCATGTCGTTGATCCTTCGACGATGGAGACTCTTAACAAGGCCGCTCAAGATTTGTAAGGCCGACATAAGTGAACTTGTTTTGTATATATATGTAAACAACTTCATAGACTTGGAAATTATCTCATGATTTATGTAAATTACATAATTTTTTTAAATATCGCCTGATCTGCAATCCTTGCAATGTCATTCCTGAAAAGTTTTATGACAGCTCATTTATTACTTTTGAATTGCTGAATCTTTTATTCTTCGATGCTCCGCTGATTTTCTTGATAAATATAAAGAAAAAAGTATTTCTAATTGGTAGCTTGAACTTGACATGCCAGTCTATGTTCAATATTTGCTTAACAAATCGTCTTATTAACTACATGTAGAGTAATCTATGTTAAGCACTTAAATTTCATCATCAACCATGACGAGAAATGCTCGATACTTTGACTTTAACCATTTTGCTAGAATATCTGAAATTGGCTGATAATAAATCCTACCCTTTCACAAGGGCATAAATGTTGGAATGTAACCTTCAAAATATATCTAGTAATGAACTAAATTTTGAAATCACCATTTTAGTTTTGGAAGTAGAAATACTTCGACCCATTCCTTGATATTAATGGGATTTGAAAAATTAGAAATCCAAAACTCAGATTTGGAAACTTTTGATTTTGTTTTTTATGACAGCGTTTTTTACCCAAATTCAGGCACTTGGAATTGAAAATAGAACTCCATTATTAAAATCTCACCGCTAAATTATGGCTCAAATAAGTACTTGTCTTAATACCCAGATTAAGGTATATTACTATAATTAGTGATCAATAGAGACCTAAAACCCAGATTTAGGGAGTTGATTTGTGACATTTTGATACAAAAGTCCTAAAACCTCGATTCAGGTATTATTAAATGAAATTTTAGTATAAGTGACCCGAGACCTAGATTCAAGTATTTATAAGTGGAGCTCTGTCCTACTCCTTTGACGTGCGAACCCTTTAGGTCTTGCATAAAAGTGGTTTGTCTTGTTGCCTCATGAGCTTGGAAATCTCACTCCATAATTTGATATGCCTCTTCTTGAGCTTGAACGTCTTAGTTCATGATTTGATGACCCACCACTTAGGTTTAGACACTTTAGTCTTTTGCCGATTATGCCTTTTCTTGGGCTTGGTCGTCTTAGTCCATTGTTGAATGAGCCACTTTTTGGGCTTAGACATCTTAGTCCATCGTGATTTAGCCTCTTCTTGCGCTTGGACATCTTAGTCCATTGGTGTCCAGTGCTCTGGGTTAGCTCATCATAGAGGCTAGAACCAAGGACTTGCTCGACCTCCCTCTAGGAGGCACCCAGCCCTGGCCCTTTTGCAGTGAGGATAAGGGCTTGTTCGTTGCTTTACCCCGGCCATCATATGGCATGGATAAAGGCTTACTCCATCCTCTCTCCAGAAGATGCCTTACCTTAGCCATAGCATGTCATGGATATGGGCTTATTCGGTGCGTTAACCTAGCCACCTTATTGTGCTGCTAAAGGCTTATTCCGTCCTTCCTCCAGGAGGTGCCTTGACCTAACCAGAGGCATGGCCAATGGCATGTCCAATGATTTAACCTGGCCATCTTACGGCGTGGCTAAAGGCTTAACCGCCCTCCCTCCAAGAGGTGCTCTTCCCTGGCCATCTCGACGAGGACAAAGGCTTTTCTACCATCATAGGTAGACTACCATCTTAGGTTGTATCCAAATATAAGGAGCATTTAACGCCCAACCATGTAAACTTTTCTTTGAAAAACAACTCTTTATTAATTCTTTCTCAAATTTTCTTTACATATTCTTTGTTCATTCCATGTTGAAAGAAATTTATGATCATCCTCTCCAAGCTCCGCAGTGGTTAGTTTCATGACCATTCAACATGCGGTAATGACAATAGGTTCCTCCCAAGTACCTTTCATGTTTTTACTTTTTCTTTTGTTACGGCCAATAGTTAAGCTCATCCTTTTGTAAACAAGTAGACGTTCTCAATCAATGTTGTTAACTTTCACTTTTTGGAAAATCTAGACTTGAAACTTGATTCTTACAGATGGCGTTTTGACTTTTAATTTCTTGGCCCTGTGTTTTCATTCTCTTTAATTACTTTTCTTTTTGGCCCCCTTTCTACATCTTGTGTAGGAAGTGCTCTCTTTATAATTGGTCATTGCCATTTATTTGAAAAAGCGTTGTAATCTTCCATTATCTACTTCTTAAGGACTGTGCCCTTTGAAAATTGTTGAACTATTCTTTTCATATGGTTGAAGACATTATCACTTCCATTTATTTTATTTCCAAGTGCAAAGATAGGGGTGGGGTCAACATTAAAGGGTTTAAGCTCCATTTCTCTGGATCATAAGATTTCACCTTTTTCTGGTTTATAAATCTAAGAGCTTCCAGCCTCAGTCTTTGCTTTTTTTTCTTGATTGGAATCCCTGATGACTATTTGGGAGAACCCTGTCAAATGTGGCTCAAAGGACACTTTTTCAGATCTATTTATTCTTATAGCCAAGAATTACCAAAGTAAATAATCCTGAGTAAGAACTAAGTAGGGTTAGAGTGTGTTGGTCGAGGATTTATCCAAGTTGGAGGTTCGAGCCCTCCTTCTAGTACCAAATTTTTTAAAAAGATTTCTTGTAAACACTCCTTAAATTATGCTAAGAAATGTGAAATAAAGCAGAAGAGGAGAAGTGAATCCTTTTTGAATTTCCTCTTGATTGGACTTTAATAAGTTGGAATTATCCAAATAGACATCCTGATCGCATCGAAAGGGCAAGGCTCCATGCTTGGTGACCTTTCGATCCAGTTGGGGTGCTATAGTTTCTCCTTAAAAGGCCTTCTTTTCGATCCAATTAGAATACCCCTAGTTGGGTTCTCTTAAATAGGTTTTGACATGGTTGGAGAACCAAGGCTATTAATTAGCTTGGATTATGGTTATTAAGTAGAGAAGGAGGTTTCGACCTCGCCAAAAGTTTGAGGACTTGACCTTCATGAGTTTAGGTAGGAAATCTTAAACTTTAGTAGATCTGAGATATCTCTCGACCTTTTTGATAGCATAAACTACGAGTTTCTTATTTTGGGTGTAGACCTTCAATGAGTTATTACTTGGTTCGACCTTTTCAAAGGAAATGGTTTAAAGGAAAGGAAACTTCGGGTAGGTATTTGTAATTGCTTGATTGTGAGTAGTTCTGAGTGAGTCGTGAGTGAGCCATCTTAATGTAAGCGAAACTTAAGATGAACAAAGTGAAACCAACAAAACTATAATGAAATAGTAAAGTAGATTAAAGAACTCAAGACATCCATTTTTTCAGCTAAGAAGACTTTATTTCATAAAACTCCTAAATTGATTTAAAAATTAGGGTTATGGGACTTTAATTAAGAGTATACAAATTGAGAATGAGAAGAATTCAATTCCCAAAGCCCTGGCCTTAATTATAGATGTGGCCTGGCACCTTTTGACCCTGATGCTTTCGATTGGATCGAAAGGTGGCTACTATGGGATCTAAGCATGTTGTCGCCTTTGTCGAAAGGTATGGTTGCACTCCTCTTCTTCAAGTTGTCTTATGAAGGCATTCAACTCTGTCGTTAGCCTCTGTTCATCAGTTTTGATGATGCTGGTTATGCCTTATGTTCTCACTTCTGATCTGATGTAGAGCACTTCTTGGAAAACATTGTTTTTGACAAATTCAAAAGGCTTACTATAGCTTTCGAAGGGATTGATCAAAACAATACTTGCTTCCTAGCAGTTTGAATGAAGGCGAAACCATTGGTTTCGAATGGTTTAGCGTATATTAAAAAGAGCTATTCTTCATTGTCTTCGGAAGGTGTGGCTTCGCCTTAATTAAAAGGTCTTTATCTAGCCGAAGGGTTGCTAATGAGGGCTAAAGGGTGCTTTCGACTCCTTCATCCTCTTTGAAAGGTATGAAATCTCTAGATATTGATAGGAGAAACCTTTCGAAACCTTTGAAAGGTCTTGAAGTCTCCAAGCTTTGATGGCAGCCACCCTTCGACTCCTTCGAAAGGTTTGGTTGGAACTCTTCTCAAATGTTCTATGTTTAAAGAGGTTTCGACTTGTTCGAAAGTAAAATATTTGGAGTAATACTATGTAAACGAAGATTGGACTGAGCTTTCTGATGAGATGACTGAGATTGACACTTATGGTTGAAAGATAAAGACTACCTCGTATGATGACTTCTTTCTCAGCGGAAATCTCTCTCTATGCCTACTCGAATGAAGACTCGCTCGAATGATGTGACATCCCGGAAATTTGGGGCAATATCAATTTAATAATCTATATTAAAAATTAAATTGATTTGATAATAATTTGAATTGATTTAATAATCTTCTTTTAAATAAATATTTAACTTATAATTTATCTTTTAAAAGCTAATTTAAATTATTTCTATTTATAATATATATGTGTATATATTGGTATATATTATAAATAGATAAGTTTTGTTTTAAATTAATAAATAAATGTGATATCCTGGAATTTCACACACAATTTAAATATGATAATCTATATAATAAATTAATTTAAATTGGTAAACTTTGATTTTTTATTCAACAACTAATAAATGAATGGTAAATATAAATTTATTTTAATTAAAAACTAATACATATATATGGAATTGATTGTGTTAAAATTTTATTCATATCTATTTTGTTTTTGAATTGGATTTTAAAAATTGAATTTGTGTTTGAATTGATATATTAAAGGATTTAAACTATGTTAATTTTTATTCTAAATTTTACTTTGAATTTTGAAGAATATTCTCATGATTTAATTATGTTATAACATTTGTTTATCTTCATTCTTTAAAGGGAATTTATTTTTATAGGAATTTAAAATACAAACTTATATAAGAAAAAAATTAATTTAAGAAAAACATTTAATTTCTTTTTGCATGAATTTACACATGTTAACATTTAAGCTTATTACTAAAACATGTGTTAAGAAATTTGTGAATTATTTTGACAAGTGTCACAACATAAATTTTCTTTTCTTTAAATTTTTATAAAACATATTTTCATGCGTACTTTCATCATTATGTTAAAAGAAAACTTTCATTTCTTCTCACCAAAAATATGAAACTTTTCAATCTTCACATCTTCAACAAAATTTCTGCAACATCACAAAGTTTAGCACCAACTTATTCAAGAATTAAAGCATTTCAAAAGCTAAGCAACAAATTCAGGAAAGTAGGAAAAGAAGATCTGCAGTTCACACATTTTGTTCCTGCAAAAATTGAATCTTCACATCTGAAATAGGTGAGTAAATCTTCAAACAAACTTAAAGTAATGTTGCATGTTGAATATTACTGATGTAATGCTTGAAATGTCAATTAATTTGTGAAGTATTGGTTTCCAAAATTTAAACCTATGTTGTGCATGATTATAAAGAAGAATTGTATTCCCCTGTACATTCAAGGTACAGGATAGACTTTTGGAAATTCTTCAAAATTTAATGCAGCAAGTTGTTAGTTAGTTGATATTTCAAATATATATATATATATATATATATATATATATATATATATATATATAAATTAGTATCAACATGATATAGGAATTAAAATATATACAAATTGATTATACTGTAAACTGCAGAAGAAAAATATGCAGTAAAACAAATTTTCATAGCATGAAAATCTTCTAAATTATTGATGAATCAAATATATTTGTTGAATCATTAATGCATGTTGTGCATTTTAAAATTGGAATTAGAATTTTAAACATGCAATTGAATTCGAATTTTGAATATTTCAGAATTTGGTACTTTTATCAAATTCTTGTAACAGAATTAATTTTAACTTCTGAAATTTTAACTAAAGCTTGGTTAGATGATGATTATCACCAGAAAAATACAAATCTAATTTATATTGTAATATAGGATTGGGAAATTGGGTTTGTAGGGTTTAAGGTACTGTGTTTTTCGAGCTTGAAGTTTTTGATCGCGTGAAACATTGAGATGACCGAGTTTCAATCGGTTTGGGGTGAAGGTGCGTAAGGGTCATGCCGTGTTGTGGCCGGAATTAGGAGGTGAATAGTGGTCGGCTTGCCGTGGGTGATGTTTTTTTTTCAGGCATCTGTAGTTAGGGGTTGGGTTCGAACAACCAATTTTCGATCGAGCTTGAATTGATGGGTTCTGGGTTTTGGATTGGATTGAGATATGGTTTGGGGTTTGCGCGAGTGGTCAACGGCGGTGGTGGAGGTGCCGGAGCACCGTGCATGTGTACAAGGTATGGCTGTGTCATTGGGCTTCGGTACGATGCGAGTGTTTCGTTTTTTCTCTCGAAGCAACGCTCGTGTTTCGGTCGAGAGATTCCTGAGTGTGCTCGGGTTTGGGAGTAGTGTTGCTCGAGTTGTGTTGTGGATTCAGATAGATGAAGGGGGAAAGGAACTGTTGTTACTTGCCAGTATTGTACTGGGTTAGTTGAAACTTAAACTAAAGAATAGAAAGGGAAGAAGTTTGGGTTCAAGCAATCGAGAGTGGGTGGGTCGTACCCAATGCAAGTGAATTTAAATTGATTTAAATTTAAGTTTCAAATTTCAAATTTATTTAAATTACTTTGTGGAAATGTTAAAGCACTTTGTATCTTGAAATTTAAACTTTGAGATGATTTTACATTCAATTAAATTTAACTTTTTAAAAAGTAATTAGTTTAAACAAAATGGAATGTTTTAATTATGTAATAATTTTAAGTAACTAATTAAATTGTTTTATTTTGATAATTTTAATTAAGTATTATGGATAAAGTTTACTTTAATTAATAAAGTAATTAAGGTTAAACTAATTAATAGTTTTAGATTAATTAATCTGTTTAGGTTTAATTAATTAATTTGGATTAATGGATAATTAAGAATAATTATAATTAACTAATTAAAGGTTAATTAATAAGTAACTAATAACTAATTAATTAAATGATTAGTAATTAATTAATTGGTGATTAAGAATTAATTAATTAAATGATTTGGTTTAATTAATTAAGTAATTAAACATTAATTAAATTATAATTAATAATTAATTAATTGATGATTAAGACTTAATTAATTAAATGATTAAGGTTAATTAATTGTGGTTAATTTAGTAATTAAGATAATTAATTATAATTAATTAAGTAATTAAGACAAATTAATTTGTGATTAATTAAGAATTAATTAAGGATTAATTAATTATAAATTAAGGGTTAATTTATAACCAATTAAGGAATGATTGATTTTTAATCAAAGTTTAATTAATAAATAACTATAGTAATTAATTAATAATTAAATAAAGATTATTAATTAATTAAGTAGTAATTAATTAATGATAAGATGATTAAGAGGTGATTAATTAATTAAATAATTGGGATTAATTAATTAATGATTGGTTAAGCAAGATTAAGTGATAAATTCTTAAGTAATTAATTTAATTTAAATTAATTAAATTAATTATGATATGAATTAAGTAATGCTTCCTTTGTGGATGATAGTTTGGATTGATATCTGTATATGGTTGATATCTGTTGAATGATAGTTGATATATTCTGTGATGGAATATTGTATATCTGTGATGAGATAATGTTTATATGTGATGGACATTGGTGTTATCTGTTGATAATATTGTGTGATGCTATGTTCAAACCTGAATTGAATTGTTTAAGTTAATTAGATAACTTGGACCTAAAAGACACGCTTTGGATTTCGATGAGACTGGGATCGGGTTTCCATATTTGGATATCCGAAAACCACATCGATTCCAAATAACGTTAGGTCGTGAATCTTATGTGAAGAGTGAAGACTCGAGGTGTAAGGGCTATACGTTAGTATAACTCTGTGGGTGATTCCGTAATGAGTTTGACGGAATAGTGCCTATAGATTCGAGATGAAGAATCAGAGTGCAAGGGTTATCGTCGTTAACTATGAGGGTGATTCCAAAATGAGTGTAACGAGATAATGCCTTCGGTTTCGTTCGAACCCGGAACGAACTTGTATGGATTGAATGTTTTCAGAACATCGTCAGGTGGACGATGAGCATTCTAAGTGATGTGTTCTTTATAAAGGTAATCGTAACCTCAAGCCTCATCAACCGGGAATGGCAAAAACAGGGGAGGTGCAGCAAGGCTTCGTGGGTAGCCCCCACTTGAGAGTGAGATTTACCGCTGTCTAGAAGTCCCTTATTATATATTCGGCTGTGTGGGCAGATGTTGGCCATAACTACGGGGTTGTCTTGTTCGGAACTATCCAGTAAGGGATGGGTCTGGCCTTATGTTGCAGGGATGAAGGTTGTAATCCTCGGTACGGTGATCTAGGCCCCGTACTGTGACGGGCGGTACCCCAGTAGCCCTTCCATTGATGGAATCCAAAATCCAGTAAGTTCCTGTAAGGTTTCGATTGTGCCCAACTATGTTGGAACGTGAGATGTAAGCATTCTAGCTATTTCTATATTTTATTTTGAAAATCCTAGACCCTATTATAATATCACTAAATTTCCTATCAAATGTTTTGGTTAGCGTAAGGTAAAAACTTACCCGTGTTTATTTGTGGGAAGTCTTACGTGATACCTTTTGTTTCAAATAATTTTTAAAGTTAAGCAACTTTAACTGATTTACTCACACCAGACCCATGTCTGACCCGAAGTTTATTTGTTTTTCATAAACTCTTGGGCACTCAAATTTTTATGAGTAGCCAAGTGATTAGGTATGGATTAGCTTATATTTTGGAGGATGGAGCTGGAGTCCAGACGTACTATCTATCTATATTCGCTGTAGTGGCATTTTGGGTGTTGTGTGTTTGGAGTTGTTTGGTATGTAAGAACTAATATGAATGGCAGATGTAATGGAGTAGTATTATTTTGTGAACTCTGATATGTAAATTATGTAAGGGATATATGTAATATTATATTTTGTTCGTTTCCGCTGTGAGATTCTGATGTTTGTTGTTTCTTTTCTTTCTATCTTTCTATTTCTATCTCTTCTTTTCTTATTGATGATACGTTTTTCTGTGGAATGAAAGACGGGTCGTCACAGTTGGTATCAGAGCAATGGTTGAGAAACACCTAGGCTCTGAAGTAGTATCTATCTTGAGAGTGCGTATTTGTAATTTTCTTATATAACTATATCCCTATCTAAATTGATTGGATTACCTGTTCAGGTAGCCAATATGAGTTCAAGAGGCCGAAGGGGAAGAGTTGTTGGAAGTGGATCAACTGGTAACTGAAGAGAGCAGACTGATGATGAGACTGTTAATCCAGTTACGTCTTCAGCCAGTTTTGCTGCCTTATGCAAGGATTTTGTTCATCTTGGAGGGAAACCATTTCAAGGATCAGAAACTATAATAGAAGTTCAAGAATGGATTCGCTCCTGTGAGAAGATTTTTAAGAGCATGAGGTTATCAAATGAGCAGAAGAGAATAATGGCTGCGTGGCAATTGCAGAGTGGTGCTGCAGTATGGTGGAATTCAGTGATTGCTAATATCTCGGAGGATGGTATGTCTTGGGAAGAATTTAAGGAGAGGTTTGAGGAAAAGTATATGCCTGCAGCAGGAAGAACTCGGCTTTATCAGGATTTTCTGAATCTGAAACAAGGGAATATGTCTATAGCTGAATACGAGACAAAGTTCAACGAGTTATCATGCTACGTACCAGGACTTATAGACACACCTCTTAAGAAGAACGAGATGTTTGTCCAAGGATTGAGGCCTGAGTATCATGAGAAAATGAATGCACATCTGAAAGGGTCTTTTGTGGAGCTTATTGATATGGCGTTAAGGTATGAAGATTTGATGAAGAAGAGGTCAGTGGCTCAAGTTGCTGCATCAGGAGGGAATTCTCCCAACCAGAATAAGAGGAAATTCAATCCTAACTGGAAGAAGCAAAGCAAGAAGAAGTCTGGGAATAATAATGAACCTCGGAAGTGTTATATTTGTCATCAAGAAGGTCATCTAGCAAACAAGTGTCCCAGCAAAGGATCTCAGCAGCAGCGGCAGCAGTATAGTGGACCAGGGTCAGCCTTAGTTCAGAAGTCGCTTTGCTTTAACTGTCACCAACCGGGACACATGATTAGAGACTGTCCGCTCCTTCATAAGGTTCAACAGAACAAGGTATTTGCTTTAGAAGGCGCACCATCGAACTCATCGAAGGGCAAGGGAGTTCTAGAAGGTACTTTACTTTTAAATGGAAAGTATATTAAAGTCTTATTTGATTCTGGTGCTTCTTTAAGTTTTATTTCCCTGGGAACTGTAGAGAATTTCTTACTTACTCCTAGTATCGTAGACAATCCCATTTGTGTATCAAATCCTATAGGAGGGGTAACCAAATTGGATAGGATTTGTAAAGATTTGAGAATCTCCTATCTATCCCATAGTTTTTCCTGTGATCCTTATGTATTGGATTTTCAAGGTTTCGACCTTATATTGGGAATGGATTGGCTTGACAAATATAAAGCTATCTTAAATTGTGATGAAAGAACAGTTTCGTTGGAAACTGATCTGGGTAGGATTGCCAGAGTAATGTGTGATAACTCTGAAATCCACTTGAGTAGTCTTTTACATGGAGTGGAGACTTCTCAAGAAGAGGTTGTAGATATTGAAGTAGTCCGAGATTTCTCCGACATATTTGAGGAAGTTAAATGTTTGCCTCCGCATCGAGAAATAGAGTTTCGTATAGATTTGGTTCCTGGTGCAGTACCTGTAATTCAACCAAGTAGGAGGATGGCTCCTAGAGAAAGGGAGGAATTAGTGAAGCAAACTCAAGATTTGTTAGAGAAGGGTTTGATTAGACCAAGTTTTTCCTGTTGGGGTTCTGCTGCAGTTTTTGTCACTAAGTCGGATGGGTCGCTAAGGTTCTGTGTAGACTACCGTGAATTGAACAAGGTGACCATTCGGAATAAGTATCCTCTTCCTCGCATTGATGATCTCTTTGACCAGCTTCATAGTGCATCTGTCTTTTCTCAGTTAGATCTAGCATCAGGTTTCCATCAGTTAAGGGTAGCTGAAGACAGTATTCCCTTAACCGCATTTAGGGGACCTAATTGTTTTTATGAGTGGTTGGTTATGCCTTTCGGGTTAACCAACGCTCCTGCTTATTTTGTTGATCTGATGAACCGAGTCTTTAGAGATGTTCTGAATAAGTTTGTTTTGGTCTTCATCGATGATATTTTGGTTTATTCTAAATCGGAAGAAGAGCACAAGCAGCACTTAAGAATAGTATTGGAAACACTGAGAAGGCATGTGCTGAAGGCGAAGTTCTCTAAGTGTCATTTTTGGAAATCAGAAGTGAAATTTTTAGGCCACATTGTTTCTGGTGAGGGAATCTCTGTAGATCCAGCTAAAGTTGAGACTATTCTGGAATGGAAGCAGCCTCGGACTCCTACAGAAGTTCGCAGTTTTCTTGGATTGGCCGGATACTATAGGAAGTTTATTAAGGATTATTCTAAGATCTCTTCTCATCTGACGAAGCTGACAAGGAAGGGAGCTAAATTCAAGTGGACACCGGAGTGTGAGGAAGCTTTCCAGAAACTGAAGACTAAATTGACAAGTGCTCCTGTATTGGCTATTCCTGATGGTAAGAGCAAGTTTGAAGTATATACTGATGCTTGTATTGTTGGATTGGGAGCTGTGCTTATGCAGAATGGTAGAGTTATTGCGTATGCGAGTCGGCAGTTGAAGCCACATGAGAAAAACTACGCTACGCATGATCTAGAGCTGTTGGCTATTGTTTTTGCTTTGAAGATATGGAGGCACTATCTTTTAGGAGAAAAGTTTGAGTTATTCACGGACCACAAACCATTAAAATATCTTTTCTCTCAGAAAGATCTTAATCTAAGACAGTAGAGATGGGTTGAATTCTTGGCGTCATACGATTTGGATATTCTGTATACTCCAGGGAAGGCGAACGTCGTGGCAGACGCTCTTAGCAGGAATGCGGTTCTTTCTCTTTTGGAAGTTGTTCCGTCTCTCCAGGAAAGAATAATAAGCAAGCAAATGGAGGATAGGTCTTTTGAAGAATTGATTCTTGGAACCCAGGATGGTCGGTATTCGGATTTCAAGATAGACAATCAAGGAGCATTAAGAATTAATGGTCGATTGTGTGTACCGGACATAGATGGATTGAGGGACGAAGTATTGTCTGAAAGTCATCGCTCCAGATTAAATATTCATCCAGGAATCTCAAAGATGTACAAGGATATGAAGAGAGTTTTCTGGTGGCCGGGCATGAAGAAGGATGTAATCAGATTTGTTAATAATTGTGCAACCTGCCAGCAAGTGAAGGGAGAACAGCAAAAGCAAGCCGGTTTGTTACAACCTTTGGAGGTCCCGACATGGAAATGGGAAATGATTTCGATGGACTTCATCGATGGACTGCCTAGAACTAAGAAGGGTAATGAAGGAATATGGGTAATTGTCGATCGTCTTACCAAGAGCGCCCATTTTATACCAGTTAAAGCCACCCGAACTGCAGTTTCTTTGGCAGAGATTTTCTTGAAGGAGATTGTGAGATTGCATGGCGTTCTAGTCAGCATTGTAAGTGATCGAGATCCGATTTTCACCAGCAAATTCTGGGAAGCATTGCAATCAGCTTTGGGAACTAATTTGAGATTGAGCACAGCATATCATCCACAAACTGATGGACAAACAGAAAGGCTAAACCGAATTCTAGAAGATATGCTGAGAGCCTGTGTATTAGATTTTGGAGGATCGTGGGAGGATCATCTACATCTAGTGGAGTTCTCGTATAATAACAGTTACCAGGCTAGTATCAAGATGGCTCCTTATGAAGCATTGTATGGAAGACCGTGTAGATCTCCAGCTTGTTGGATAGAGTCGAAGGACCGTATTGTGCTTGGACCAGATTTTATTCGTGAAGCATCTGCTAAAGTCGAGCTGATCAAGAAAAGGATGAGAGCTACTTAGGATCGACAAAAGAAATATGCTGATAAGAGACGAAGACAATTGGAATTCGAGATAGGTGATTTGGTCTTTGTTAAAGTTTCCCCTATTAAAGGAGCTGTAAGATTCGGGAAGACAGGGAAACTCGCTCCAAGATTCATTGGTCCATTCAGAGTTCTCCAGAGGATTGGTGCTGTTGCATACAGGATTAAATTGCCAATCCGGATGGCTGGAATTCACAATGTTTTCCATGTATCTCATCTACGGAAATATGTGCACGATCCATCTCTTATTGTGGAGCCAGCTGTGCAGGAAGAATTGGAGGTTGAGCCGGACTTGTCAGTTGTCCGACATCCTGTTCAAATTGTTGATCAAGATGAGAGGAAACTCAGAAGCAAGATTGTGAGGCTTGTTAAAGTCCAGTGGAGTGAGGATCTCAGAGATTGTACCTGGGAGACTCTGGATAGTATTAGGAAGGCTTACCCGGATATGTGTCCGGATAGCTAGTGGTGTTTGTATTGGATGTATGTTTATTTGGATGTTTTGTTTGATGGTTGCTTATGTATGGATGTTATGTATGTTTGAAGTGTTGAATAAAATGAAATTTTTGGATTATCTTTTGTTTAAATTTCGGGGACGAAATTCTTTTAAGGGGGGAGGATTGTGATATCCCGGAATTTCACACCCAATTTAAATATGATAATTTATATAATAAATTAATTTAAATTGGTAAACTTTGATTTTTTATTCAACAACTAATAAATGAATGGTAAATATAAATTTATTTTAATTAAAAACTAATACATATATATGGAATTGATTGTGTTAAAATTTTATTCATATCTATTTTGTTTTTGAATTGGATTTTAAAAATTCAATTTGTGTTTGAATTGATATATTAAAGGATTTAAACTATGTTAATTTTTATTCTAAATTTTACTTTGAATTTTGAAGAATATTCTCATGATTTAATTATGTTATAACATTTGTTTATCTTCATTCTTTAAAGGGAATTTATTTTTATAGGAATTTAAAATACAAACTTATATAAGAAAAAAATCAATTTAAGAAAAACATTTAATTTCTTTTTGCATGAATTTACACATGTTAACATTTAAGCTTATTACTAAAACATGTGTTAAGAAATTTGTGAATTATTTTGACAAGTGTCACAACATAAATTTTCTTTTCTTTAAATTTTTATAAAACATATTTTCATGCGTACTTTCATCATTATGTTAAAAGAAAACTTTCATTTCTTCTCACCAAAAATATGAAACTTTTCAATCTTCACATCTTCAACAAAATTTCTGCAACAATCACAAAGTTTAGCACCAACTTATTCAAGAATTAAAGCATTTCAAAAGCTAAGCAACAAATTCAGGAAAGTAGGAAAAGAAGATCTGCAGTTCACACATTTTGTTCCTGCAAAAATTGAATCTTCACATCTGAAATAGGTGAGTAAATCTTCAAACAAACTTAAAGTAATGTTGCATGTTGAATATTACTGATGTAATGCTTGAAATGTCAATTAATTTGTGAAGTATTGGTTTCCAAAATTTAAACCTATGCTGTGCATGATTATAAAGAAGAATTGTATTCCCCTGTACATTCAAGGTACAGGATAGACTTTTGGAAATTCTTCAAAATTTAATGCAGCAAGTTGTTAGTTAGTTGATATTTCAAATATATATATATATATATAAATTAGTATCAACATGATATAGGAATTAAAATATATACAAATTGATTATACAGTAAACTGCAGAACAAAAATATGCAGTAAAACAAATTTTCATAGCATGAAAATCTTGTAAACTTTTGATGAATCAAATATACTTGTTGAATCATTAATGCATGTTGTGAATTTTAAAATTGGAATTAGAATTTTAAACATGCAATTGAATTCGAATTTTGAATATTTCAGAATTTGGTACTTTTATCAAATTCTTGTAACAGAATTAATTTTAACTTCTGAAATTTTAACTAAAGCTTGGTTAGATGATGATTATCACCAGAAAAATACAAATCTAATTTATATTGTAATATAGGATTGGGAAATTGGGTTTGTAGGGTTTAAGGTACTGTGTTTTTCGAGCTTGAAGTTTTTGATCGCGTGAAACATTGAGATGACCGAGTTTCAATCGGTTTGGGGTGAAGGTGCGTGAGGGTCATGCCGTGTTGTGGCCGGAATTAGGAGGTGAACAGTGGTCGGCTTGCCGTGGGTGATGTTTTTTTTCAGGCATCTGTAGTTAGGGTTTGGGTTCGAACAACCAATTTTCGATCGAGCTTGAATTGATGGGTTCTGGGTTTTGGGATTGGATCGAGATATGGTTTGGGGTTTGCGTGAGTGGTCAGCGGCGGTGTTGGAGGTGCCGGAGCACCGTGCATGTGTACAAGGTATGGCTGTGTCATTGGGCTTCGGTACGATGCGAGTGTTTCGTTTTTTCTCTCGAAGCAACGCTCGTGTTTCGGTCGAGAGATTCCTGAGTGTGCTCGGGTTTGGGAGTGCTGTTGCTCGAGTTGTGTTGTGGATTCAGATAGATGAAGGGGGAAAGGAACTGTTGTTACTTGCCAGTATTGTACTGGGTTAGTTGAAACTTAAATTAAAGAATAGAAAGGGAAGAAGTTTGGGTTCAAGCAATCGAGAGTGGGTGGGTCGTACCCAATGCAAGTGAATTTAAATTGATTTAAATTTAACTTTCAAATTTTAAATTTATTTAAATTACTTTGTGGAAATGTTAAAGCACTTTGTATCTTGAAATTTAAACTTTGAGATAATTTTACATTCAATTAAATTTAACTTTTTAAAAAGTAATTAGTTTAAACAAATTGGAATGTTTTAATTATGTAATAATTTTAAGTAACTAATTAAATTGTTTTTATTTTGATAATTTTAATTAAGTATTATGGATAAAGTTTACTTTAATTAATAAAGTAATTAAGGTTAAACTAATTAATAATTTTAGATTAATTAATCTGTTTAGGTTTAATGAATTAATTTGGATTAATGGATAATTAAGAATAATTATAATTAATTAATTAAAGATTAATTAATAAGTAATTAATAAATAATTAATTAAATGATTAGTAATTAATTAATTGGTGATTAAGAATTAATTAATTAAATGATTTGGGTTAATTAATTAAGTAATTAAACATTAATTAAATTATAATTAATAATTAATTATTTGATGATTAAGACTTAATTAATTAAATGATTAAGGTTAATTAATTATGGTTAATTTAGTAATTAAGATAATTAATTATAATTAATTAAGTAATTAAGATAAATTAATTTGTGATTAATTAAGAATTAATTAAGGATTAATTAATTATAAATTAAGGGTTAATTTATAACCAATTAAGGAATGATTAATTTTTAATCAAAGTTTAATTAATAAATAACTATAGTAGTTAATTAATAATTAAATAAAGATTATTAATTAATTAAGTAGTAATTAATTAATGATAAGATGATTAAAAGGTGATTAATTAATTAAATAATTGGGATTAATTAATTAATGATTGGTTAAGCAAGATTAAGTGATAAATTCTTAAGTAATTAATTTAATTTAAATTAATTAAATTAATTATGATATGAATTAAGTAATGCTTGCTTGTGGATGATAGTTTGGATTGATATCTGTATATGGTTGATATCTGTTGAATGATAGTTGATATATTCTGTGATGGAATATTGTATATCTGTGATGAGATATTGTTTATATGTGATGTACATTGGTTGTTATCTGTTGATAATATTGTGTGATGCTATGTTCAAACCTGAATTGAATTGTTTAAGTTAATTAGATAACTTGGACCTAAAAGACACGCTTTGGATTTCGATGAGACCGGGATCGGGTTTCCATATTTAGATATCCGAAAACCACATCGATTCCAAATAACGTTAAGTCATGAATCTTATGTGAAGAGTGAAGACTCGAGGTGTAAGGGCTATATGTCAGTATAACTCTGTGGGTGATTCCGTAATGAGTTTGACAGAATAGTGCTTATAGATTCGAGATGAAGAATCAGAGTGCAAGGGTTATCGTCGTTAACTATGAGGGTGATTCCAAAATGAGTGTAACGAGATAATGCCTTCGGTTTCGTTCGAACCCGGAACGAACTTGTATGGATTGAATGTTTTCAGAACATCGTCAGGTGGACGATGAGCATTCTAAGAGATGTGTTCTTTATAAAGGTAATCGTAACCTCAAGCCTCATCAACCGGGAATGGCAAAAACAAGGGAGGTGCAGCAAGGCTTCGTGGGTAGCCCCCACTTGAGAGTGAGATTTACCCCTGTCTTGAAGCCCCTTATTATATATTCGGCTGTGTGGGCAGTTGTTGGCCACAGCTGCGGGGTTGTCTTGTTCGGAACTATCCAGTAAGGGATGGGTACGGCCTTGTGTTGCAGGGGATAAAGGGAGTAATCCTCGGTACGGTGATCTAGGCCCCGTACTGTGACGGGCGGTACCCCAGTAGCCCTGCCATTGATGGAATCCAAAATCCAGTAAGTGCCTGTACGGTTTTGATTGTGCCCAACTATGTTGGAACGTGAGATGTAAGCATTCCAGCTATTTCTGTATTTTATTTTGAAAACCCTCGACCCTATTATAATATCACTAAATTTCCTATCAAATGTTTTGGTTAGCGTAAGGTAAAAACTTGCCCGTGTTTATTTGTGGGTAGTCTTACGTGATACCTTTTGTTTCAAATAATTTTTAAAGTTAAGCAACTTTAGCTGATTTACTCACACCAGACCCATGTCTGACCCGAAGTTTATTTGTTTTTCATAAACTCTTGGGTACTCAAATTTTTATGAGTAGCCAAGTGATTAGGTATGGACTAGCTTATATTTTGGAGGATGGAGCTAGAATCCAGACGTACTATCTATCTATATTTGCTGTAGTGGCATTTTGGGTGTTGTGTGTTTGGAGTTGTTTGGTTTGTAAGAACTGATATGAATGGCAGATGTAATGGAGTAGTATTATTTTGTGAACTCGGATATGTAAATTATGTAAGGGATATATGTAATATTATATTTTGTTCGTTTCCGCTGTGAGATTCTGATGTTTGTTGTTTCTTTTCTTTCTATCTTTCTATTTCTATCTCTTCTTTTCTTATTGATGATACGTTTTTCTGTGGAATGAAAGACGGGTCGTCATAATAAAGTTATGTTTTCTAATTCTATTATTTTTGATAATTTGGAAATTTAATATTGAATAAATAATAATATGATTTTAAAAATACTCAAGATAAATTTAATTTGTTTAAAAATAAATTCTAGTCTAGGTTTAAATTTAAATAAAAAGATTGTTTATTTTCTTTCTAGTATAGTTTGATAAAATATGGTTTAAAGATACTCAAGATAAGATTAAAATTTGTTTAAATGATTTTAACTTAAATTTAAAAATTAACAAAGGTTGTTTTGATTTAAAATGTGGTTAATAAAATAAGTAATATATTTAGGTAGTGATAATTTCATTTATAAATCATTTTAATTTAATAATGAGTTATATTTAAACAATATTAATAATGCAATATCTTTACAAATGGATTTTAATATAGATAGAAATTTTTATTTTAAATTTATTTACATATATGTATATATGTATTTTGGAAAGCTATGATTTGTAAATTTAAAACAAAGTAAACTTTATAATATTAAACTTAAGTATAAACCAAATGTATGATATTAACATAAGTATGAAAATAAAATAATTTTTATAATTTTAAAATATAAAAGGAAAAAAAACACACTCACATGTTAGAAATAGAATTAAATACTTAGGTTAAAACTTATAACAAATAACTATAACAACCTTATATTTATATACATAAAGTATATATGCACATAAGGTAGGAAAGCATAACCAGGCAAGAAAATCTAAGCAAAGTAAAAATAAAACAACTTTATAACTATGAACATTAAGTATGAAAGCAAACCAGGTTTGTGTAATAAAAAAATATAATAAAAGAGTAAAGCCTGTAAAATAGTGATGCAAAGACAAGAAGCAAATCTATAAACAAAACAAGAAAAGTATAAAATAAAAGCATGAAGTACTCAAAGCATTTAATGCTTCATATTCAACTGAAAAAAAAAATTAATAAAAATAAAAATGCTCTGACCTATACATATAAATAAAAGAAAATTGTACCAGGCTTTGTAGGAATGTTGCCTGTAAAAGATGCAGACAAAAACAAAATATGAAAAGGAATAAAACAAAATACAAAGTTAAGAAACAAAATAAAAGAAAATGACATATGCAGGTTGCTTGTAAGAGGAGTGCAAAGATAAAAATATCTATGGATAAAAATGAGTAATTGGAGACAATAAGTACATTAACATAAAATGTTTCAAATTCTCAGCAAACATTCAGTCAATTCGAACTGTTTTAAAGATCAACTCAGCCCCTAATTAAAAGATTTTGCCTGATACAAACAAAACAAGTAGTGTACTTGCATGTGCTTAACCCAGTTATCACCTTCCTCTATAAACTTCTTTATATTCATGCCATCTTCTTTAGCTCGTTCAAATCATAGTAAACCCAACATAGACAAGTATTTCTATTTTGTTTACAACTGAAGCATTACAATAAGGCAAGATTAATTAAAAAAAAATCAAGAAAAATTACTTTCCAGTTTTTAAGTTCAACCTGTTTCAGATCAAAGGATGCTCTGTTCATTTTCAAACCCAGGTGAGTAACTTCAAATTTTAAATAACTTAAGTAGTAATCTGATTGCATAGAATTTCTGGAATATTATGTTTGAATGCCAGTATATATTGGTGCTTTTCTCTGTATTTATATAGGAATGTATGATATAAATGTTCTGTTTAATTCTGGGTACTCTCTGTTCATATTTCCAGGTTCTCATTTGATTTTAATTCGATATCTCGTGATGTAATCCTTATTTAAGCTTAAGTTTCAAGTGAAACTTGTGTATTTCATCACCAAATTTAGTTTTAAAATTTTTATTTTAGTTAAAGAAATATGATTTGTCTCTGGTAATCAAAATAACAGACCAAACTTTAAATTAATGAAAATCCCAACATTATGATTCAATTTTTCAGGCATGCAATCTGAAACCCCATCCAAACTTATGATTTTTAAGATTAAAACTATAATTTTCAGTTGAGTATTGAAGGTGTTGCTTGGGTTTGTATGGGAATGGGAAGTTTGGGTTTTTCTGATGATCTCGATGTTGAGGAAGGTCGTGGCATTCTGAGGTGGAAGAGGAGCGATCGGGGGTTGTGAGAAAAATGGAGCGGTGGCGAATGGTTATCGAGGCGGCGGTAGAAAGTTTGCAATTTTTGGTGACCTAGTTTTTACTGGTTCGAATGAATCGACCACCACGGTGCGTGCAGATGATCGAGTGCGATGTGACTCGGGGAGGTGGTAGAGGGGTGGCAGTTGAGGCCGTGGACAGAGGCGTTGGCGATCCGGTGGTCGGAGTCGCGAACATGAGGCGTTGCCAGTTTTTTTGAGGTGATGGCATTTGTTCCAGGTTTGGAGTTCGAACTCGTTTTCGAATTCGAGAAGATGGAGTAGCTTAGGTGGTCGGGGATTGGGTTATGGGTGATGGCCGACTTGCTCGTCGATGCCGTATTGATCAGAGACGATCAACGGCGACGTGCACGTGCACGGTGCATCGAGTTGGGTGATCTGGAAAATTGATTCAGTGGGTGGTGCAGAGTTTTTGGCTCGGGAAGTACTCAAGTCACTCGAGTAGGTGACTCGAAGTAAGGGGGGTGAAGTCTCGGAGTATATTTTGGTTTGCGTCGCGCCAGTATTTGTGCAGGCATTGTAAACCTGGAGCAGTGTTTGATTTCAAAAACAAGTTCAAATGAAACCTATTTAAAAATAAATAATAGATGTAAACTAAGTTTAAATTCAGTTTGCAGAATGAATTCAAACTTATATTTTGAAATCTAAAATAAAGTTTAAATATTTAAATAAGTTTTCAGGTTTACAAACCTGGGAATTTCTAGATTTTTCAAAAATATTTAAATCTGAAATAAAAGCTCTAACAATAGTTTAAATTTGAATTTTAAAAAGTATTGATTCAAATGAATATTGAATCTTAAGGTTTTAAAATAGATTTGGATTTGAAACATCAAGTTTTTAATTCAAGTTGTTGAAGGGAAGTTTAATTCAAAGTTTTTATATCAAAGATAAATTAATGGATTCGAGTTTATTGCGAATTCAAATCTGAAAGATTAAATCAGTTTCTAAGCATGATTGTTTTAAAAATAAGTTCAAATAAAATAATTTTGAAAGTAAATTTTTTGAGAAAAGTTTTTAAATGGAAAGTAAATAAATTGTTTAACTTGATCGTGCAAGTCAAACATTAATGTATTTTGGAAATTTAAGTTTAAATAAAAGTTAGGTAGTTGAATTTAAAAGGGGTTTTCTTATATAAGTTTCATATGTACGTAATTAATGTTATTTACAAGATTATAAATTGAATTTAAATTTGATTAATGTTTTAATAAATAATCCTTTGAATCTTAAATTCAGAATGGAATTTGAATGTAAATTTAAAAGTGTAATGTTCTAATACACATTTATATTAATTAAGTCGTTTAATAAGAAATAAATTATCTTAGGTATAATTAAAGCATTAAATGATTTATTTAATAAGATAATAAAGGAATGGTGTATTTATTAAATTTATAAATTAATAATTTAGATTAATTTATAAATAAAGATAAATTAAGAAGTAAATTAAGAGATGGTATTAGTTAATGAAGAAAATTAACCAAGGATGATTAGTTAATTAATGTGATTAAATTTTATAATTAATCAGATTAATTAGACAATCTAATGTGAATTATTAAATGAAATTACTTGATAAAAGTAATTAAGAGATTAATTACTTATTGTAATTAATTTTGATAAAATGATTAATTTAAGTTAAATAATTTATTTTACTTAATTTAAGAAAATCATTTGATATATTGATAAGTGTAATTACTTAGTGTATTCAATGGAGCATAATTAATTAAGGAAGTAATTAATATTAATTACTGAACGTAATTAGTGGAAGACGATGTATTAATAAAGTAATTTGGATCATTACTTTTGTAATTAATCAGAGGATTAATTAATGGAGATAATTAATTATGGGATAATTAATTCATTAATATAATTAATTAAGGGTAGTTAATTACTGGTTGAAATTAATCAAGGATGATTAATAATTGTGTTTAATTAAAGATTAATTGCTTAACGTAATTAATTTAAATAAAGTAATTAAATTTAAATCTGAATTAGGGATCATTAATTAATATAATTAATGATGTAATTAAGAATTGGTTAATTGAGAAATAATTAATAATGTGGTGGTTAATTGATGTAATTAATTAAGAATAAATGTAATTAATTATAAATGAAGTAATTAAAAGTTAATTACTATAAATGATTTAGGATAATTAATTTGTAAAATTAATTAAAGACTAATTACTTATTGTAATTAGAAGATGATTAATCAAGGGTGTTTAATCAAGATAAATATCTAGAGATTAATTAATTAATTTGATTTAAAATTATTTAATGATTGTATAAGCAGGATTTATAGATGGAGTAATTAATTTAATTTACTTTAAGTTAATTAGTGATAGAAGTAGTTAATTTAATTCATTTTAAATTAATTACAAATGGTATGATTATAAATCATTGTTTATGGATGAATGATACTGATACTTCATTTGATGATTGTGAATTCAGATCTGACATGAATAATATCTATGTGATATGGTTGTTTGGTTTAAGTATGATAATATTTAATTATCTGTTTGGATGATAATATTGATTATCTGTATGTGATGATGATATGATTATCTACCGTGATATTATGAATTATCTATCTGTGTGTATTGATTTTATTGAATTGAACTGTCAAGACTAAATAGACAACTTGGCCTTAAAAGACACGTTTTGGATTTTGATGAGACCGGGATCGGTTTTCCACATTGGGAACATCCGAAAACCACATCGATTCCAAATTAACGATAGGTCATGAGTCTGAAGTGAAGATGAAGATTTAGAGTGCAAGGGTTATCGTCGTTAACTCTGAGGGTGATTCCAAAATGAGTATAACGAGATAATGCCTTCGGTTTCGTTCGAACCCGGAACGAACTTGTATGGATTGAATGCTTTCAACACATCGTAAGGTGGGCGAAGAGCATTCTAAGAAATGTATTCTCTAAAGGTAATTGCAGCCCCAAGCCTCATCAACCGGGAATGGCTAAAACAGGGGAGGTGCGGCAAGGTTAGGTGGGTCATGCCCAAGCAGGACAAGGATATTCCCCTGTCTAGATGTCCCTTTATTTTCGGCTGTGTGGGCAGTTGGTTGCAAACAACTGCGGGGTTTATCTTGTTTTGGACTGTTCACTAAGGAATGGTTCCGGCCTTGTGTTGCAGGGGGTCGGGAGTGATCCTCGATACGTTGATCAAGGCCACGTACTGTGACGGGCGGTACCCCAGTAGCCCTGCCATTGTATGGAATCCAAAATCCAATAAGTGCCCACGGTTTTGATTGTATTACCCACTTTTGTGGCTAGTAGCTGGAATTTAATGAATGTAACAATTTCGGCTATTTTCTATTTACTTGAAAACCCTAGACCTATTATAATATCACCGAATTTCCTATCAAATGTTTTGGTTAGCGTAAGGTAAATTTTTTTCCATGTTTATGTGTGGGAAGTCTTACGTGATACCTTTTATTTCAAAGGATTTTTAAAGTTAAGCAACTTTAACCTGTTACTCATACCAGACCCATGTCTGACCCGGAGTTTATTTTCTGTTTTTCATAAACTCTTGGGTACCCAAATTTTTACGGGTAGCCAAGGGATTCAGGTTAGCTTTGACGAATTCTGGAGGAGCAATGGAGCAGGAGGCTTCAGCGTTATAGATATATATATAGTTCCGCTGTATTGGTATCTTTGAGTCATTTGTTTGAGTTGAGTTGTATAACTAGACAGGTGTCCATAACTGTCTAGTATGTGATGTATTATCTGTATAACTCTGATTGATGTTGTATACTATGTAAGTATTTATGTGATTATTATAATTTATTCGTTCCACTGTGAGATTCTGATGTTGTTGTTCTTTCTTCTCTATCTTTTCTATTTTCTCACCTCTTTCTTTCTTCAAGACGAAACCGTTTTCTAGGCATAGGAAGCCGGGTCCTCACAATTGGTATCAGAGCGCTAGGTTGAGTGAATACCTAGGCTCTTGAGTGATTTCTTTCCTGAGAGAGCATATTTGTAATTTTGATATATAATATATATTTATTTATTTCTACCCATTGTTGGGTTACCTGTTCAGGTTTCCCAATGAGTTATAAAGGTAAATTAGGTAGTGGTGGGGTAACACAACTACCAATGGTTGGAATTTGAATGTTTGAGGTTGGAAGTGTATTTGTTGAGACTGTAGAACTAATACCGTCTCGAGTAAGCTTTGAGTGGTGTAATGATTTCACTGATCTCTGAAGGAAACCTGTTAAGGTTCGGAGTTCATTTTTGAAGTGTAAGTTTGGTTGAGCTAGAGTTTGGATCTGTCGGGTGGACAGGAGCCGGTCATGATATCTTGATACATCAAGGTGCAGTAGCTGTGTGATGAGACACAGTGACTATGGATGTCTCCGAAGATGTTTCTTTGGAACAAGTAAGGAAGTGTGTCTGCTTCGGTGTTGTGGCTGGGTTCAGTTGGGTGCTCCTGTTTGCTTTGAGGTCCGAGTTTCTCGAAGGGTTTTGGGTTTGAAAGTCTTCTGGCTTAGTAGTTTTTCTAGAGGTAACTTCAAAAGCAGTAGAGTAGTTCCATTTCTTCAATGGATTGGCCACATAAGTGTAAGCTGTTCTGATTTGCAAAGAGAGAGCAGTATCTTTGGAATTAGGCTGGATTGATCGCAAAAGTGATTTGCGATGGTTTGAGTATTCTTTGTGTTTCAGAGATTTTTCTGGATGTCATCTGGAAGTCAAAGTTTTGTCAGCATTTGGAGATTGATTTTGGTAGCTCAGATTTTGGAGGAACTTCTGAGTTTTATTTTTGGAATGTGTTGTCCAGTCTGTGTTTGACTTCATCATTTTCATCTGTTCAATCAGAGTTGCGTAGTGGAAGCATGGTGGCAGCTGTTTTAGTTTGGAAGCAATTGGATATTGCAGTGTTTGGATTAGGGAGTTCTAAAGGAAATTTTTCATGATCTAAGGCCAGATTGGAGTGCACCTATTTTATCTTTTCTGGATGGAAGAAGTAAGTTCTGTTTCCTGATTAAGAATAGAGTTTGTGTTCTGAGTTTTGGTTGATCTTGGAAAGATCATTTTGTTGGATTGTTTTGGTCCAGTTTGATTCGAGAGCCATCAGCAAGAGTTGAGCTAATCAGTAAAGATGTAAACAACCCAGGATCATCTGTAGAGTTTTGTGGATGAGAGACGAACGAATTTGGATTACGAAGTCGGAGATTTGATTTTGGATAAGTGTTTGGTCTTCAGGATTGGGTTGTCAGTTTGGATAACTGGAATTCGTTGTGTTTCACGTAACTTTGAGGGAGTACGTGTAAGATTTATCTCTGGTTATAGAATCAGCAGTTCAGGGAGTTTTAGTTGTTGATTCAGACTTGTCTGTAGTCTGATATCCTGTCTTGTTTTGTAGATCTAAATGAGTGGAAGCTCTATGGATTAGTAGTATTGGTTGTTTGGATTCTGTAGAGCGAGTATCCCGGAATATATACTTGGGGAAAACTCGAGAAAATTCTATCCGGAATTTTGTCTGGATAGTTAGATTTGTTTGTTTGGATAAATTGGTTGCTATGGTTGTTAGCATATGGTTGATATATGCTGGTTTTTAAAATTTAAATCTTTAATTAGATTATTAAATTACCTTTGTTTTAACTTTCGGGGACGAAATTCTTTTAAGGGGGGAAGAATGTGACATCCCGGAAATTTGGGGCAATATCAATTTAATAATCTATATTGAAAATTAAATTGATTTGATAATAATTTGAATTGATTTAATAATCTTCTTTTAAATAAATATTTAACTGATAATTTATCTTTTAAAAGCTAATTTAAATTGTTTCTATTTATAATATATATGTGTATATATCGGTATATATTATAAATAGATAAGTTTTGTTTTAAATTAATAAATAAAGTTAAGTTTTCTAATTCTATTATTTTTGATAATTTGGAAATTTAATATTGAATAAATAATAATATGATTTTAAAAATGCTCAAGATAAATTTAATTTGTTTAAAAATAAATTCTAGTCTAGGTTTAAATTTAAATAAAAAGATTGTTTATTTTCTTTTTAGTATAGTTTGATAAAATATGGTTTAAAGATACTCAAGATAAGATTAAAATTTGTTTAAATGATTTTAACTTAAATTTAAAATTAACAAAGGTTGTTTTGATTTTAAATGTGGTTAATAAAATAAGTAATATATTTAGGTAGTGATAATTTCATTTATAAATCATTTTAATTTAATAATGAGTTATATTTAAACAATATTAATAATGCAATATCTTTGCAAATGGATTTTAATATAGATAGAAATTGTTATTTTAAATTTATATATATATATATATGTATTTTGGAAAGCTATGATTTGTAAATTTAAAACAAAGTAAACTTTATAATATTAAACTTAAGTATAAATCAAATGTATGATATTAACATAAGTATGAAAATAAAATAATTTTTATAATTTTAAAATATAAAAGGAAAAAAAACACACTCACATGTTAGAAATAGAATTAAATACTTTTTTTTTTGCAAGGCAAGCGGGGTTAGCTGGTCCCCTACCAGTTTATTGATAAAAAAGGGAAAAGAAAGGAAAAAAAACAAAGGCCACAAGACCAAACTCATGACACAAAACACACACAAACAACACAGGACAACAGCACAACATAAAAAAGAAACAAGAAGCAAACAACACAAAATAAAAAAGGAAGAGCTACGTCCAGACAGCAGGGCAGTAATCACTGAAATCAAACTTACTATCACGCATACCATTCCTGAGACTAGCCTTCAATGCATTCCAAAGCTGCAGATTGTTTCTTGAATTATTCTCAAAACATCTCTGATTTCTCTCTTCCCAAACTAATCTCATGTATTTTTTGATCATAAAAAAGTGCACAAATCTATCCTTTTTCTTCCATTTAGTTGCTTTCCCAATAAGATCCCATTGAAGACTGGAATGCCCCAGATTGTGGTTATTATTCATAGAACTATGAAGCCTAGTCCATAATCCCCTAAGTTCACTACAATCAAGAAACAGATGATCCACAGATTCAGGTTGCATCTTGCAAATGACACAGATAGGATCAACTGCCATCCCATAAGACAGTAACTTGTCCTTAGTTAGTAGAGCTTTGTTTATGACTTTCCACAACATGAAGTTGTCTCTGGCACTTGAATTGACAGTCCAAATCACTTTATGCCATTTTATTGCAGGAGGAACAGGAGCTTTATCAAGCAATTTGTATACAGAGGATATAGTGTGTTGCTTGCCATACCATAAAATTTCATCAGAGGCACTTGAAAGGTAAATGTTATCCTGAAAACTGTTCCAAACAGCTCTAATAACCTGGTTACTTGAATATGGCATCTGAAGTTTACCATCATGTATGTAATCAGAAGCTTTAGCATTAGCACTAATACCAGATTGAACAATTTGCTGAGAGGTAAATATGTTCCCAAGTATAAGACCATTGGCCATCCAAGGAACAGACCAAAAATTTGCAGTGCTAGAAGGAGATAACTTGACTCTGATATAAGGGGAAAGATATGGTCTTAAATTCAGCAAAGTCCTCCATGTCCAACTGCAGTTAAGTGGTACTTTCATGGTCCAGAAATGCATATTGCGTAAATTATGAATTTTAGTCCATCTGACCCATAAAGTATCTTTGTCAGCTATCAAATCATTGAGATTTGAGCTAATGGCAGCTCTATTCCAAGTGTGCATATTGAGAATTCCAAGACCACCATTGTGTTTCTGCTGCTCCATGATGGTAAAGGAGCAGGGAATGATTTTCTTAGAGAGGATAGAACCCGTCCAGAAGAATCTTAGCATAGCTTGTCTCACCATATTCACAAGTTTATTTGGAAGAATGAAAACTCTGCTCCAATACACCAACATGGATGTTATAACAGACTTGATAAGGACAAGTCTACCAGCTTGTGAGAGAAATCTATTGGCCCAACAATTCATCTTGCTGCAGATTTTAACATACAAAGGCAGGCAATTGGCATTAGTGATTCTTGAGGAGCAAAGAGGGATACCTAAATAGTTCATATTATTATTCATAGTTTGGATGCCAGAGGATGCAGAGAGAGTAGTTACATGTTCAGCAGCTAAACCAGAGATAAGAATATGAGATTTGTTAAAATTGAGTTGAAGGCCAGTCATTCGGTAGAAACTCTGAAGGGTAGCCTTGATATTGTCCAAAGAACGTATGTCAGGTTTTGTGAATATCATAATATCATCAGCAAAAAGCAGTGAAGATATCCTGAGAGACTTACACTTGGAATGGAACAAAATTTCCTTGTTATCATACTTGCTATTCAACATGACAGTCAGGACCTCCATTACAAGAATAAACAAATATGAGGAGATGGGGTCCCCTTGCCTGATCCCCTGCTTACTTTTGAAAAAACCAGAATTTGAGCCATTGTATTTGATGGAGAAGGATGGGGAGGAAATGCAGATATAAATCCAAGCTACAAAAACTTTAGGAAATCCCATCAAAGCCATAATCCTCACTATAGAACTCCAGTGAATACTATCAAAAGCTTTCTTTAAGTCAAGCTGCAACAAAGCATTCTTGGAAGCACTAGTACTTCCATAACCTTTCAGCAGTTCATGCGTAAGTAGAATATTATCAGTTATGTTCCTCTTAGGTAGGAAAGCAGTTTGATTGTTGGAGATGATTCTGGAAAGAACAGGAACAATTCTAGATGCCAGAATCTTGGATATGCATTTGTACATCACATTACAACATGATATGGGTCTAAAGGAGTCAACAGCGGTGGGAGATTGCACTTTCGGAATGAGAACTAAGTTTGTTGCATTGACTTCCAAAAGCATTTTTGATTTATTGAAAAAGTTGTGAACTGCTCTAAGAAAGTCTTCCTTGATGATATCCCAGCTATGTATGTAAAATTGAACATTGAAACCGTCAGGTCCCCCACATGAATGCTTGTTCATGGAAAAGAGGGTGTCTTTAATTTCATTATCCGTAACTTTGTTCGTTAGAGCATTAGCTTCATCTGGTTTCAGTTTGGGGAGTTGCACAAGGTCAAGCTCCTCAAAAAAAGGAGTGAAATTATCTTTGTTGCCCAGCATTGATTTGAAATATTGCAGAAAGGCATGGTCAACAGCAGAGGGATCAGAATGAAGGACACCATACTCATCATGAATGTGATTGATCTGCTCCCTGGCATGTTTGATTTTAGTTGCAGCATGAAAATAAGCAGTATTGTAGTCCCCTTCCTGAGCCCATTTTTGTCTTAATTGTTGCCTCTTCATTTTGCCTTCAGTTGATAAAGCTTCATTAAGTTGATCAAAGATGATTCTTTCATTCTCTGCAGCAGCAGCATCATCAGGATTACTTAGCATACAGTCTTGTGCTTGAGAGAGTTTCTGTCTTAGCTGGGAAGAAACAAGTGAACCATCACCAAACTTATTTTTAGCCCAAGATCTAAGTGCTTCTTTGGTAGCATTGGTTTTTCTGCAAAAAATGTACATAGGATTACCATAAAATTTTGTATTCCAAGATTTATTAATAATATTAGCATACTCCGGTTCATTGACCCAAGTATTATAAAATTTGAAGCTTTTTTTTCCTTTTAAAATCCACTGACCCGTGGAGAAGATCAAAGGGGAATGGTCAGAAAGGACAGGGTTGGGTAACAGAGTTGACATGGTAGGCCAAGCAGATAAGGCACTGAGATTGGCAAATGAGTGGTCAATGTTTGAGAAGATCCTAGCACCAGACCTACTCCTATTGTTCCAAGAGAATTGAGCTCCAAAGGAGGAAATAGGGAGAAGGTTTGAGTCATCAATGGCTTTATTAAGAGGGAAAATGTCTTTGGGAAGGAGAGGAGATCCCCCATGTTTGTCTTCTAAATTGTAACAACAGTTGAAATCCCCAAAGACAAGCCAAGGGTGGGAAGATTGCCTGAAAGCAGGAAGAAGGTTAAGAAAATTTTGTCTTGAGTTCTGAGAATTTTGCGCATACACAAAGGATAGGTAGAAAGAAAATTGGGAATTATTCATTTTAGCTTGGAAGTGCATAACTTGGTCAGTGTTGAGAATAGAGGTAAGGGTTATGACAGTGGGATTGTGTAACACCATAATGCGGCCATAGGAAGCTTGAGCAAGGTTGTGGTGAAGAGTCCATGTTGGTTCAATGTGCTTAGCAGCTTTTAAAGTAAGGGTTTCATTCAGCTTGGTTTCTAGCATGGCAAATAAACAGATTTTGTACTGGGAAATAAGGTATTTAACTTGGTCCAATTTAGTAGTGGAATGGGCCCCTCTTATGTTCCAAGTGGCAAAGCTGTGCATCATTTGGAAAACTTTAAGGATTGGTGGATGATGTTTTTCATGCTCCTGGTTGCAGGAGAGTCTCTGGGATCAAAACTTCTTTTTGCCTTATTATGTTGTTTGAATTTTGCTGTTTTGTCTCTGTCCAATAAGGTTAGATTTGGAGAAAGTGGTTTGGTAGGAGAAGATGGGGATGATTTCCATCCTGGTAAGTCACCAGTGTAAGTGTATTGATTGGTGTTGTTATCAAGTGGTCTTTTCATGCACAAAGATAGAATTTCTTTTTCCAGTGCATGTCTGAAGAATGATTCATCAGGCAAGGATAAAACAGTCTTGTCTTGGTTTTTTTCTTGCATGGTAATACCTTGCATGGATTTACTGATTGTTTTAGGCATGGTAGTATTTGTTTCCAGGCAATGGAACATAAGGGATGAACCAATATTGGAAATGTTGCATTGAATTTTTTGACTATCTGCCTGCATATTGCAATTAACTGGATCAAGTTCATTTTCTGCAATAGCACAGTGTATGTCATCTTGAATTTGTCCCTCATCCAACTGATTCTTTTTTTTACAGAGTTCATTCTCTATGGAATCTTTGCAAACTACATAGCAATCTTCAGATAAGTCTTGATCCATCAACACATTGAAACTATTTGAGACTGGGACCTCATCCAACATTGAAACTATGGTATTTTCTCTGGTCATACTATTGGTAGCTGAAACATGCAATAAAATATTGCCAACACTTTCATTTACATTCATTGTCTTTTTTTGCTTATCTTCTGATATATTTTGTTTTTTTTTCTGGCTCTATTATAAACTTATCTCCTTTATTACCAACTTTTTTCCATTCTTTCTTTTGTTTTACATTCTTCAATTCTTTGCCTTGCATAATTTCCTTTCCCTTGCTTTCATTTCTTTCTTTTTGTCTTGTTACTGCCTTTCCATTCTCCTTTGTCCCCATCATCAGGCAATCATCAGTATTGTGACCAAAAACTTTACAACTAGTACATATATCAGGTCTCCATAGATATTCAACAGTGACAACTTGCTCCGATCCATCCATTAACCTTACAGGAAATTCATTCAGAAGTTCATCAAGCGGTGTAACTTCAACCATACATTTCGCGTATCCTATCCTCTCCAACTTTTCAGTTTGTGCATCCATACACATGAATGAACCAAGACGAGAAGCAAGCCAGTTGATTCCAAGATGGGACCAAGCATAAAGTGGTATATTGTGGAGTTTAACCCAAACTGGAACAGTTCTAATAGTGCTACAACTATTCCCAACTGTTTGATCCCACTGTTTAACAATGAAAATTTTGTTCCTCATGATTATTGGGTCTGATTCAATAATTTTCCTTCTATCTTCATCACAAGATAGATTGAAAAGGAACAAGAATCCATCGGATTTCACTTTGATCGAACCTTTAAGTTTCCAAATTTTTTTGAGATGAGTGATTACAGTCATATAAGATAAAGGCTTGTCAAGAAAGAAGCCCACTAAGTAATCACCCCACACTTCATTACCAGCCTTAATAACATCATCAGGTGGTACCAGGACATGTCCATCATAAATGAGGGGAACACGAACTGGGGAATGTAGACCAGCATTACGTGGTTTAACTTTGAACAGCGAATTCCATTGAGGTGAAACAAAGTTGTGAGGGGAGGAAGAAAAGAGGTCAGCAGATGGGGGGTTGGGTGGGAGAAGACGCTGGTGGGGAGCGGTGGACTGCTGAGCTGGTTCAGGCGGGGGTGGATCAGGAGGCACTGGAGGGGAAAACTGGACAGGTGGAGGTATGGTAGGAAGGACGACAGGTAAGTTTGATGGTAAGTGTCGGAAGGGAAGAGATGGGTCAGAGGACATTAAAAAAGAAAAAGTTGTTACTTCGGACATTAAAAAAGAAAAAGTTTTGTTAAAACTTTAGGGACAGAGAGACTACGTCGCCCTGACCTTTGGTTAAGCCGGTTTTATAAGTGGCCGTGCACTATGCCTCATTATTGTGGCCGCTGGGAATCGATCCGGTGCCACTACAACACAATGTAGCCACATCCACTATGTCGAAACCACTGGACCACTAGAACTTGGCAAAACTTTGGGGACAGGGAGACTATGTCGCCCTGACCTTTGGTTAAGCTGGTTTTAAAGTGGCCGTGCACTTATGTCTCATACTTGTGGCCGCTGGGAATCGAACCTGTGCCACCACAACAAGATGCAGCAACTCACCTCATGTCGTAAACCACTGGACCATTAGTACTTGACAAAACTTTGGGGACAGGGAGACTATGTCGCCCTGACCTTTGGTTAAGCCGGTTTTAAAGTGGCCGTGCACTATGTCTCATTATTGTGGCCTCTGGGAATCGATCCGGTGCCACTACAACACAATGTAGCCACATCCACTATGTCGAAACCACTGGACCACTGGAACTTGACAAAACTTTGGGGACAGGGAGACTATGTCGCCCTGACCTTTGGTTAAGCCGGTTTTAAAGTGGCCGTGCACTATGCCTCATAATTGTGGCCGCTGGGATTCGATCCGGTGCCACTACAACTACATGTAGCAACTCCACTATGTCTTAACCACTGGACCACTAGTACTTGGCGAAACTTTGGGGACAGGGAGACTATGTCGCCCTGACCTTCGGTTAGCCGGTTTTAAAGTGGCCGTGCACTTATGTCTCATACTTGTGGCCGCTGGGAATCGTACCTGTGCCACCACAACAAGATGCAGCAACTCACCTCATGTCGTAAACCACTGGACCACTAGTACTTGACAAAACTTTGGGGACAGGGAGACTATGTCGCCCTGACCTTCGGTTAGCCGGTTTTAAAGTGGCCGTGCACTTATGTCTCATACTTGTGGCCGCTGGGAATCGAACCTGTGCCACCACAACAAGATGCAGCAACTCACCTCATGTCGTAAACCACTGGACCACTAGTACTTGACAATAGAATTAAATACTTAGGTTAAAACTTATAACAAATAACTATAACAACCTTATATTTATATACATAAAGTATATATGCACATAAGGTAGGAAAGCATAACCAGGCAAGAAAATCTAAGCAAAGTAAAAATAAAACAACTTTATATCTATGAACATTAAGTATGAAAGCAAAGCAGGTTTGTGTAATAAAAAAATATAATAAAAGAGTAAAGCCTGTAAAATAGTGATGCAAAGACAACAAGAAAATCTATAAACAAAACAAGAAACGTATAAAATAAAAGCATGAAGTACTCAAAGCATTTAATGCTTTCATATTCAACTGAAAATAAATAAATAAATAAAAATAAAAATGCTCTGACCTATACATATAAATAAAAGAAAATTGTACCAGGCTTTGTAGGAATGTTGCATGTGAAAGATGCAGACAAAAACAAAATATGAAAAGGAATAAAACAAAATACAAAGTTAAGAAACAAAATAAAAGAAAATGACATATGCAGGTTGCTTGTAAGAGGAGTGCAAAGCTAAAAATATCTATGGATAAAAATGAGTAATTGGAGACATTAAGTACATTAACATTAAATGTTTCAAATTCTCAGCAAACATTCAGTCAATTCGAACTGTTTTAAAGATCAACTCAGCCCCTAATTAAAAGATTTTGCCTGATACAAACAAAACAAGTAGTGTACCTGCATGTGCTTAACCCAGTTATCACCTTCCTCTATAAACTTCTTTATATTCATGCCATCTTCTTTAGCTCGTTCAAATCATAGTAAACCCAACATAGACAAGTATTTCTATTTTGTTTACAACTGAGGCATTACAACAAGGCAAGATGAATTAAAAAAAATCAAGAAAAACTACTTTCCAGTTTTTAAGTTCAACCTGTTTCAGATCAAAGGGTGCTCTGTTCATTTTCAAACCCAGGTGAGTAACTTCAAATTTTAAATAACTTAAGTAGTAATCTGGTTGCATAGAATTTCTGGAATATTATGTTTGAATGCCAGTATATATTGGTGCTTTTCTCTGTATTTATATAGGAATGTATGATATAAATGTTCTATTTAATTCTGGGTACTCTCTGTTCATATTTCCAGGTTCTCATTTGATTTTAATTCGATATCTCATGATGTAATCCTTATTTAAGCTTAAGTTTCAAGTGAAACTTGTGTATTTCATCACCAAATTTAGTTTTAAAATTTTTATTTTAGTTAAAGAAATATGGTTTGTCTCTGGTAATCAAAATAACAGACCAAACGTTAAATTAGTGAAAATCCCAACATTATGATTCAATGTTTCAGGCATGCAATCTGAAACCCCATCCAAACTTATGATTTTTAAGATTAAAACTATAATTTTCAGTTGAGTATTGAAGGTGTGGCTTGGCTTTGTACGGGAATGGGAAGTTTGGGTTTTTCTGATGATCTCGATGTTGAGGGAGGTCGTGGCTTTCTGAGGTGGAAGAGGAGCGATCGGGGGTTGTGAGAAAAATGGAGCGGTGGTGAACGGTTGATCGAGGCAGCGGCAGGAAGTTTGCAATTTCTAGTGACCTAGTTTTTAATGGGTCGAATGAATCGACCACCACGGTGCGTGCAGATAATCGAGTGCGATGTGACTCGGGGAGGTGGTAGAGGGGTGGTAGTTGAGGCCGTGGACGGAGACGTTGGCGATCCGGTGGTCGGAGTCGCGAACATGAGGCGTTGCCAGTTTTTTTGAGGTGAGGGCATTTGTTCCAGGTTTCGAGTTCGAACTCGTTTTCGAATTCGAGAAGATGGAGTAGCTTAGGTGGTCGGGGATTGGGTTATGGGTGATGGCCGACTTGCTCGTCGATGCCGTATTGATCAGAGACGATCAACGGCGACGTGCACGTGCACGGTGCATCGAGTTGGGTGATCTGGAAAATTGATTCAGTGGGTGGTGCTGGGTTTTTGGCTCGGGAAGTACTCGAGTCACTCGAGTAGGTGACTTAAAGCAAGGGGTGAAGTCTCGGAGTATATTTTGGTTTGCGTCGCGCCAGTATTTGTGTAGGCATTGTAAACCTGGAGCAGTGTTTGATTTTAAAAACAAGTTCAAATGAAACTTATTTAAAAATAAATAATAGATGTAAACTAAGTTTAAATTCACTTTACAGAATGAATTCAAACTTATATTTTGAAATCTAAAATAAAGTTTAAATATTTAAATAAGTTTTCAAGTTTACAAACCTGGGAATTTCCAGATTTTTTAAAAATATTTAAATCTGAAATAAAAGTTCTAACAATAGTTTAAATTTGAATTTTAAAAAGTATTGATTCAAATGAATATTGAATCTTAAGGTTTTAAAATAGATTTGGATTTGAAAAGTCAAGTTTTTAATTCAAGTTGTTGAAGGGAAGTTTAATTCAAAGTTTTTAAATCAAAGATAAATTAATGGATTCGAGTTTACTTCGAATTCAAATCTGAAAGATTAAAGCAGTTTCTAAGCATGATTGTTTTAAAAATAAGTTCAAATAGAATAATTTTGAAAGTAAATTTGTTGAGAAAAGTTTTTAAATGGAAAGTAAATAAATTGTTTAACTTGATATTGCAAGTCAAACATTAATGTATTTTGGAAATTTAAGTTTAAATAAAGTTAGGTAGTTGAATTTAAAAGGGGTTTTCTTATATAAGTTTCATATGTACGTAATTAATGTTATTTACAAGATTATAAATTGAATTTAAATTTGATTAATGTTTTAATAAATAATCCTTTGAATCTTAAATTAAGAATGGAATTTGAATGTAAATTTAAAAGTGTAATGTTCTAATACACATTTATATTAATTAAGTCATTTAATAAGAAATAAATTATCTAAAGTATAATTAAGGCATTAAATGATTTAATTAATAAGATAATAAAGGAATGGTGTATTTATTAAATTTATAAATTAATAATTTATATTAATTCATAAATAAAGATAAATTAAGAAGTAAATTAAGAGATGGTATTAGTTAATGAAGAAAATTAACCAAGGATGATTAATTAATTAATGCGATTAAATTTTATAATTAATCAGATTAATTAGATAATCTATTGTGAAATGTTAAATGAAATTACTTGATAAAAGTAATTAAGAGATTAATTACTTATTGTAATTAATTTTGATAAAATGATTAATTTAAGTTAATTTATTTATTTTAATTAATTTAAGAAAATCATTTGATATATTGATAAGTGTAATTACTTAGTGTATTCAATGGAGCATAATTACTTAAGGAAGTAATTAATGTTAATTACTAAACGTAATTAGTGGAAGATGATGTATTAATAAAGTAATTTGGATCATTACTTTTGTAATTAATTAGAGGATTAATTAATGGACATAATTAATTATGGGATAATTAATTTACTAATATAAGTAATTAAGGGTAGTTAATTGCTGGTTGATATTAATCAAGGATGATTAATAATTGTGTTTAATTAAAGATTAATTGCTTAATGTAATTTATTTAAATAAAGTAATTAAATTTAAATCTGAACTAGAGATCATTAATATAATTAATGATGTAATTAAGAATTGGTTAATTGGGAAATAATTAATAATGTGGTGGTTAATTGATGTAATTAATTAAGAATAAATGTAATTAATTATAAATGAAGTAATTAAAAATTAACTACTATAAATGATTTAGGATAATTAATTTGTAAAATTAATTAAAGACTAATTACTTATTGTAATTAGAAGATGATTAATCAAGGGTGTATAATCAAGATAAATATCTAGAGATTATTTATTAATTTGATTTAAAATTAATTAATGATTGTATAAGCAGGATTTATAGATGGAGTAATTAATTTTATTTACTTTAAATTAATTAGTGGTAGAAGTAGTTAATTTAATTCATTTTAAATTAATTACAAATGGTATGATTATAAATCATTGCTTATGGATGAATGATATTGATACTTTATTTCATGATTGTGAATTCAGATCTGACATGAATAATATCTATGTGATATGGTTGTTTGGTTTAAGTATGATAATATTTAATTATCTGTTTGGATGATAATATTGATTATCTGTATGTGATGATGATATGATTATCTATCGTGATATTATGAATTATCTATCTGTGTGTATTGATTTTATTGAATTGAACTGTTAAGGCTAAATAGACAACTTGGCCTTAAAAGACACGTTTTGGATTTCGATGAGACCGGGATCGGTTTTCCATATTGGGAACATCCGAAAACCACATCGATTCCAAATTAACGATAGGTCTTGAGTCTGAAGTGAAGATAAAGATTCAGAGTGCAAGGTTTATCATCGTTAACTCTGAGGGTGATTCCAAAATGAGTGTAACGAGATAATGCCTTCGGTTTCGTTCGAACCCGGAACGAACTTGTATGGATTGAATGCTTTCAACACATCGTCAGGTGGGCGATGAGCATTCTAAGAAATGTATTCTCTAAAGGTAATCGCAGCCTCAAGCCTCATCAACCGGGAATGGCTAAAACAGGGGAGGTGCAGCAAGGTTAGGTGGGTCATGCCCAAGCAGGACAAGGATATTCCCCTGTCTAGATGTCCCTTCATTTTCGGCTGTGTGGGCAGTTGGTTGCAAACAACTGCGGGGTTTATCTTGTTCGGGACTGTTTAGTAAGGAATGGTTCCGGCCTTGTGTTGCAGGCGGTCGGGATTGATCCTCGGTACGTTGATCTAGGCCACGTACTGTGACGGGCGGTACCCCAGTAGCCCTGCCATTGTATGGAATCCAAAATCCAATAAGTGCCCACGGTTTTGATTGTATTACCCACTTTTGTGGCTAGTAGCTGGAATTTAATGAATGTAACAATTTCGGCTATTTTCTATTTACTTGAAAACCCTAGACCTATTATAATATTACTGAATTTCCTATCAAATGTTTTGGTTAGCGTAAGGTAAAAACTTTTCCATGTTTATGTGTGGGAAGTCTTACGTGATACCTTTTATTTTAGAGGATTTTCAAAGTTAAGCAACTTTAACCTGTTACTCATACCAGACCCATGTCTGACCCGGAGTTTATTTTCTGTTTTTCATAAACTCTCGGGTACCCAAATTTTTACGGGTAGCCAAGGGATTCAGGTTAGCTTTGACGAATTCTGGAGGAGCAATGAAGCAGGAGGCTTCAGCGTTATAGATATATATATAGTTCCGCTGTGTTGGTATCTTTGAGTCATTTGTTTGAGTTGAGTTGTATAACTAGACAGGTGTCCATAACTGTCTAGTATGTGATGTATTATCTGTATAACTCTGATTGATGTTGTATACTATGTAAATACTTATGTGATTATTATAATTTATTCGTTCCGCTGTGAGATTCTGATGTTGTTGTTCTTTCTTCTCTATCTTTTCTATTTTCTAACCTCATTCTTTCTTCAAGACGAAACGATTTTCTGGGCGTAGGAAGCCGGGTCGTCACAAATGATGACTTCTCCCTTAGCATGGCTGTTCGACTGCAATTGAATGGGAGCTATTCCAAGGTAGTTTAGCATCTCTCAGATAAAAGAATTGAACGGCGGCACACATCCGGCCCAACACGTGAATTTATTGCATGATGTATATGTAACACCCCATGTTTTCAGTGGCATTATTAAGGATATTTAATTACTTAAATAAAATAAAATAGTGTGAGATAATTAATGGGTTGACATTTGATTAAAACTAAAGGTAGCCTTGCATATGTGTAAAATGAAATAAAGAAATAAAAGGGAAATGAGTGTCAAGAAATAAGGAAGGACAAAATAGGTAAATGATAAGTCATATACCCTAAACCCTAAGAAAATCAGCACACGCTCATTTCATTTTGTCAAGCAAAGGAAAATTTGATGCCGACCACCATTTTTAATATCAAGAGAAGATAAATCTAGGATTTACAAAAAAGAAGAAGTGAATCAACTTAATCAAGATCAAATCTCGTATCCTTAATCACAAAAGTTAAGGTGAATAATTATTACATCTTATTTTTCTTACGATTTCAGTTTTAAGATGAATTCCGAATATATCTTGCAAATCCGGCCATGATTTTGATGAGAAAAATGTTTATATATACATGTTGATTATTTATGCTTGTTCATATAGATTATATGATATGTTTGATGTAAAAACCCTATTTGTTGACATCCAAATGCCTTTCGATTTTAGATATAGACCAGAAATATTATTTTAGGGATGGTTTTAATTTTGATAATTTTCTAAATTAATGTGGATTATATGTAAATTTTCTCATGCAGAAAATGATTTATTGGGTTAAAAATTATTTACGGTAAAATAAATAATTATTTGGGTTTGAAATTTTTATTTGGTGGAAAACATATGAATATGGATTTTTTGTAATTTTTCCATATTTTTCCTAAGTGTTTTGATTAATATATAGAATTATTTTAGGTATTGGACTTAAATGTTTTATATATTTTATTAAGGAGATGGAGCATTTTATAAAATAAAATCATTATTTATTTCGAAACTATTTGTAACACTTTTCTGAAGAGTATTTAGTAACCAATAAGAGTTTGACAAATAAAGGTAGATTAGTTGAAATTTTTTCCATTTAAGTTAAAATCAAGTAAATCATTCTTTTAGCATGTTTAGTCACTTTCGACATTAAGGGTTCCGACCCAGACCTTTCGCCAACATTGCTTTCAAAACCAATGCATATGGTATTAATCAACTAGGTATGTAACGTATTGGACAAGGTCGAAGGGGCACTTGGTCGAAACCTTAGTTTTCGAAGAGGTTGGAGTAAGTTTGGTTTATAAGCCAAAAGTAATGCCTGCTTTAAATTCAAAAAGAAGCTTCCGACTTGGTTTTTTTTAACCGGGTCAAATATTAAAAAAAAAGATTTAATGCTTTCGAAGGGTTTGAAACCCCTATTTGCCACCTTTCTACCTTTCAAAGTCATTGGCTTTCGACAAGATCGAAAAGTAAACTTGTCTTTTTAAATCAGTCGCTTCTCCCATGCTTTCGAAGGGATGGTTTCGACCACGTTGCTTCTTGTATAGGAAAGGGTTTTGAAAGAGATTTTTTTAAGTATTAAAAAGGCTAAAGCCTATTGTTTTAAAAGATACGCTCTATGCAAAGGGTTCGAAAGCGATGCTTTCGAAAGGGTCGGAAGCATAGCCTTCGAAGGGGTCCAAAGCAAAGCTTCCAATGGAGCCGAAATGTTTTAAAAGAGGTTTTTCCACATGTTTTGAATTAAACCAAAAGGGCTTTCAAAAGATTTATGTTTTAAAGGTTTAATGATTTCGAAAGGTATTTAGTTGGTTTCGAAGGAATCGACACGTCTTAGTCGAAAGGTTTAATTGTTTTTAAAGGTCTTAGTTGACAGTTCTTAGTCAATACGTTTAACGGTTTTGAAGGGGTTCCTAAACAATTTTTAAAGGTCTAAAGGAAAGGTTTTCCAGTGCTTTGAATAAGTTTAAAGGAAAGGGTTTTTCCTATGTTTTCGAAGGGCAATGTTTATTCATTATAAAGAGGGATGTCTAAGGATTTTGCTTTGGAAGGAAAAGGAATTTCAATGGTTTCGAAAGGTTTGAATGAATGGTTTTGAAAGGAATATTCGGCCTTTCAGCCTAAATGAAAAAATAGGGTTTCCAACTCTTTCAAAAGGGATACTTTCAGTAGGATCGAAAGGGGTACTTTCAAATGTTTTAAGGTTTTCATTAATAAGGATACGAGTAAAGTATGTATGTATATGTATATAGCATGACAAGTTGTCTTCGAGTTAAGCATAAAGTTTTTCCTTGTTTAAGTATTATTTCAAATGTTTTTAAATCAATTTTCAAAAGAAAAGGTTTGCGAGGAAAATTATGGGAGGTTATCCCTAAGTAAAATTACTCAGATATTGGAATACCAGATGTGACTTATATAGGATCGCGCTATATACATTAGCTTTTAGCCCTAACTACTTTAGTCCAAAATTCCAGTGTGTAGCACTTTGTCACATGTAAGACTAAAATTATGGTTACATACAGAAACAAATATCTTTTTGTATACAGATTGGTTATTGTTGAGCCCACAAAACCATTATATCAAATGATCTTAGGAGATGTTACGTTAAGGAAAGACCGTCCAAAAGAGAAGTATTTAATATATAGTTAAAGGACATACCATCAAGAAGAGAAGTGTCTAACAGTTGCTAGATTATTTTTAGATTTATCCGGTAATCCCGAGTCAACCAATGGTTAATGGTCAGCCAAACAAAACTACAGTATTCAGACAGATAGTTCATTTGTTACCTAATATATATATATATATATATATATATATGTGTGTGTGTGTGTGTTTAATTAATGATGCTTTACCGTTTTAACCAGTTTGGTTGCAGGATAGAGGTTTGCATAAAGATATTTTTAAAAGGATATTATTGAAGGGAAACCCTTTCTACTAATCGATGTGGCCTCACTTAATATCAGATAATCGAGATGTATAGTACTATTCACACCAAGCTTTATGTTTGTCTCAAAGTTTATGTTTTCCCCTTTAACTCTCGAGTGCTCAAAATATATTTGAGTAGGCTGAGAGATTAAGGCTTTAAAGGTTTGGTAGGATGATGCATAAAGCTACCAAAGGCGAGCAAGTGGCTAACAGATAGCTATTTAGGTGTTTGAGTTCTTGTTTCATTTTCATTTCTAACATGTGTATTATGTCAGTTATGACAATATTACTTTGGTCATCCAAAAGGGCTTCCTTATCTACCACTCTTGGCGCATTTTTTAATAATGATACCTAAGAATGTATTGGGAATCGTAACTTGAAATGGAACATGTGTTTTGAAATGTAATGAAAAATTCTATTTTTAAATTTATATGATTTATTTTATATTCAAGTGCTTCTGACCTTATGGATACCATTACGTAGCCCTATTTATTCATCGGATGTTAATACTATGGATGATTGTAGCATCTATAGCCCATAGCTTTAGGCCTCTAGATAGGCGATGTTACCACTTAGTATTAGTGCATAGGTTTATTAAATACTTTAATTAGAAAAATAATTTTTGAAAAGCATAAATCCCTAGAAATTAGAGCCGAGATTGGGTATGGGATAACGCTATAGTAACGTACTTATATTTCCTATATATAAGTATACGCTTTATCTCTAAACTCCTATCTTTATTAGGATATTCTTCTGTATCTCACAAGGCTTGAATGCAGATATGAATGGTAGAAGAGGAAGGGCTAATATGGGAGGCAAAGAAGCAAAACTAATGAAAACGCCCGACCAAATGCTAGAAGTGGTCAAGGTCAAGCTCAAACTATTGGTGCTGGGGTTTCTCAAGTATACGTGGGTGCTATGTTTCAGTTTTTCAGGAACATGATGCAAGCTGGTGTAGTTGGAGGAAACGCTGCCAAAGTAGGAGTTCAAGTAGCTCCAGTTGTCAATGATTATGCTAAGTGAAGATTATACCAAGCTTGGAGGAAAGCTATTCATTATCATGGAAGATGCTATTGAGGTGGAAAATTAGATGTTACATTGTGAAAATATATTCGCTGATTTAGGAGTCAACGATGAGCAAAAAAGGAGACTTTCCTCGAGATAGATTTAAAGGGAAGCTTTGTACTGGTGGAACAGTGTAACGGCCTGGTTAAATGAAGAGTAGATTATGTGGGCTGAGTTTAGGAGAAGGTTCAAAGAAAGATTTATGTCAGTGATTGTGTAATTTGTCTTGATAAGGAAGATTTTTGAGCTTGAGCAAAGAGAAATGTCTATCCTGGAGTATGCAAGTAGATTTGAGGAGCAAGCCCATTATGGTATGCCACTATAGATACAATGTTGAAAAGGAATGAGAAGTTCATTAGAGGTTTGAAGCCAGAATTGGCAAGGGCTACTTTGGTGCACATTTGAGACCTTGTGATGTAGTAGTGGAAATGACATTAAGGTAGGAGAAGATGTTAGCCTGCTTAGTGAAGAAGAAGGAAAAGGCGGTCCATGTTGGATAGGGCCGAAAGAGAAAGTCTTTCCACAAGAAGAATGCTTAAAAGGGAGGAGCAGCGAAGAAGGGAAAATGTGTAGCGGTCTATTATAAGTGTGACAAGAAAGGCCATTATGCCAGTGAGTGTCGGTTAGGAAAAGGAATAAAGGCTGCTAAGAAGAAGGGTGTTAGATGCTTCAATTTCGATTGGGTGGGGCACTAGAAGAAACAGTGCAAAGTGCCAGCGAAAGGAGAAAATGGCCGAGTATTTTCATTGGAACCTGCTACTTCAAAGCTGATAGTGCAAGAAAAATGGAAAAGTAGTATTGCGAGGTATGCGTCAGATCCATGGTATGTATATTAGCATTTTGTTTGATAATAGTGCATCATATTCTTTTATATCTCGATGTTTTGAAGATAATCTTAACCTTGATTCCACATATTTAGTTACATCCTTAAAGGTAACCAATCCAATAGGTGTGTATGCGACACTTTGGATAAAGTGTGACTGCTTAGAGTTTGATTCGCTAGGTTGCATCTCTATTTGCAGTTTGCATGTATTTGACTTCGTTGCGTTTGGAGTTATATTGGGGATGGATTGGTTAAGTGAATGCGATGCTAGGATATTTTTCAACGATAGGAAAATATCAGCGAGACATCCGGACTGTAGAAATCGGATAGTTTATTCAATAGAAAACCCAAGCTGTGAGGTGAATGCTTTGTTGGGTGTTATCGAGCTATAAGTTGAGTTAAATCGCGTTTTCTAGTCAAAAAATTCATGGAAGTATTTGAACTGGTAGTTGGATTGCTACCGAAACGAGCCATATAGTTTCGGATAAATTTGGTGCCTGAAGCAGAACCGTAAGTATGCCGCCAAGCCAGATGATGCCAACAGAGATGAAAGCTTAGTTGTTAGATTTGGAAGACAAGAATTTTATTAGACCAAGCAATTCACCTTGGGGAGCAGCTGTTGTGTTTGTGAAGAAGCCAAACGGATCATTAAGGTCATGCAATGATTATCGTAAGTTGAATGAGAAAACGATAAAGAATTGATATTTCTTTCCGAGAATCGATGATTTGTTCGATCAACCGAGTGGAGCTAAAGTATTTTCTTGGTTAATTTTGGCCAAAGGTTTTCATCAGCTTAGAGTGGCAGAAGATAGTATACCTTTGACGACATTCAGAATAAGGTATGTTTCATACGAATGGTTGGTTATGCCGTTCGTACTCACGAATGCGCCGGCATTTTTTGCAGACTTGATGAACCAAATTTTCATAGAGCTGTTTGATAAGTTTGTGTTCGTATTTATAGATGACATTTTGATATACTCTAAGGATGAGAAAGAGCATGAAGATCATCTTAGGGTTGTGCTAGAGACGCTAAGGAAGAATTAGCTGAAAGCAAATTTTTTTCAAGTGTCACTTTTGGAAGAAAGAGGTAAATTTAATGGTCAAGTGGTCTCAGAAAAAGGATTATCATTCGATCCAAATAAGATCGAAACTGTAAACAATTGGAAGAGACCAGAGACGGTAACCAGATCAAAAGTTTCCTTGGACTTGCTGGCTATTACCGAAGATTCATCAAGGACTTTTCAAGGATAGCAACACCTTTGATGAAGTTGACCAAGAAAGACATGAATTTTGTTTGGTCAAACAAATGTGAGGAAGCATTCCTTAAGTTAAAGCATTTGTTGACCAGTGCTCTAGTGTTTGTAGTTCCTAATGGTAATCAAGGATTGGTAGTATGCATGGATGCATGTGGAACTAGGTTGGAAGCAGTGTTGATGTAGAAGGGTGAAGTTATTTCTTATGCATCTAGGTAGCTTAGACCAGACGAAGTAAGATACCCTACTCATGACTTAGATTTGGCCACGATGATTTTTGCCCTGAAGATTTGGAGGCATCATCTCTTGGGGGTGAGATTTGAGTTATATATCGACCATAAGTCGCTGAAGTATTTGTTCTCTCAGAAGGAGCTGAACATGAGGCAACATAGATGGTTGGATTTTTGAGCCACTTATGATTTCGGTATAGAGTATACTCTGCAGAAAAGGAAATAAGGTGGCCGATGCTCTTAGTAGAAAACATCATGATGTGGTGTTAGCAATGTTGGCAGAATGGAAAGATCTAGAGACTTTAGCCAGTTGTGGTGTGCAGTTGAGATCTACTACTAGCTCTAGTCAGAATACTGCCAAGTTATCTTGTTTAGAAGTACAACCAGTGATGATCGAGAGGATAGCTTCTAAACAAAGGGATGATCCATTTTTGGCCATGGGAATTAGAAGGCTTGAGGTAGGATTAGAGATCGATGATTTGAAAGATTTCTGTCTTGACCAGAAGGGAAGGTTAAGAACGAAGGGATAGTTATGCATTCCAGATGTAGAGAACTTAAGGAGGGATGTTCTGAAAAAATGTTATCGATCAATGTTCACTATTCACCCAGAAGCAACGAAGATGTATGAAGATTTGAAGAGAAGTTTCTAATGGAAAAGCATGATGACGGACATCGGCTAATGTGTGGAACAGTGTTTGAATTGTCAGTAAGTGAAAGCCGAGCATCAAAAGGAAAGTGGGTTACTTCAGCCATTAGATGTTTCAGTATGGATATGGGACTCTATTTTTACGGTTTTTATAGATGAGTCACCGAGATGTAATAGGGGGAATAAAAGTATATGGGTATTAGTGGATATTTTGAACAAGAGTGTCTATTTCATCCCAGTTCATAGGACCATTTCCCATTTTAGAGATGATCTAGAAACTCGCATACAGAGTAGAGTTACTGAATAGCTTGGCAGGAGTCCATGATGTTTTCCATGTATCTCATCTGAGGAAGTATATTAGGGATCCACATACTGCATTAGCACCTACTTTGTGAGAAGATTTACTAGTGGAACCAGATATGACTATAATAAGGAAGCCTATCTGAATAGTCGCGAGAAATGTGAAGAAGTTGAGGAACAAGATAGTCAGATTAGTGAAAGTCCAATGGAGTGACGATGCTAGAGACTGCACTTGTTAGACTGAGAGCAGGATTAGAGATGCTTATCTTGATTTGTTTCGATGGTATGTTTTACCTTTGTTTGTTTTAATGTATTCCTTATCATAATTTAAAAGATGAAATTCTTTGCGGAAGGGAGATTGTAATACCCCATATTTTCAATGGCATTATTTAGGATATTTAATTAGCTAAATAAAATAATGTAATGTAAGAAGATTAATGGGTTGAGATATGATTATAATTAAAGGGTAGATGTGCCTATATGTAAAAATATACTAGAGAAATAAAAAGGAAATAAATGTTAGGAAATAAGGAAAGGCAGAATAGGTAAATGATAAGACTTATACCCTAAAACCTTAGGAATTCAACATACATTCATTTCATTTTCACAAGCAAAGAACATTTTGAAGCCGACCACCATTATTAATCTCAAGGGAAGATAAAGGTAGGATTTACAAAAAGAAGTAAATCAACTTAGTTAAGACCAAATCTCATATCCTTAATCAGAGAAGCTAAGGTGAGTAATTACTACGCCTCATTTTTCTTATGATTTCAGTTTTAAGATGAATTTCGAATTTATCTTGCAAGTTTGGCTATGATTTTGAAGAGAAAAATGTTTATATATACATGTTGATGATTTATGGTTGATCATATAGAGTATATGATATGTTTGATGTGAAAACCCTATTTAATGCATCCAAATTCCTTGCGATTTTAGATATAGACCACAAATACTATCATAGAGATGGGTTTCAATTTTCATAATTTTTTGAAATAATGCGGATTTTATATAAACTTTCTAGTGAAGAAAATGATTTATTTGGTTATAAATTATTTATGGTTAGATAAATAATTATTTGGGTTTGAAATTTTTATATGCTGGAAAACATATTAAAATATATTTTTGGAATTTTTCTATGTATTCCGATGAATATATAAAAAAATTTAAAGTACAGGACTTAAATGTTTTATATATTTTACTAAGAAGAAGGAGCATTTTTGAAGTAAAATCGTTATTTATTTCTGAAATTAATGGCAACAGTTTTTGTAGAGTATTTTGTAACCAATAAGAATTTGACAAATAAAGGTAGATTAGTTGAAAAGTTTTCTCTTTTAAATTAAAAACAAGCTAATCATTCTTTTAGCATGCTCAGCCACTTTCGGCATTAAGGGTTCCGACCCAGACGTTTCGACATCATTGCTTTTGAAAACAATGCATATGGTATCAAGCAACTAGGTACGTAACATATTGGACAAGGTTGGAGGGACAATTGGTTGAAACCTTAGTTTCCAGAGAGGTTGGGGTATGTTTGTTTTATAAGCCAAAAGTAACGCCTGCTTTGCTTTCGAAAAAAAGCTTTCGACTTGGTTGCTTTCAACTGTATCAAATATTTAAAATAAAGGTTTAAAGCTTTCAAAGGGGTCAGAACATCTAGATGCCACCATTCTACTTTCGAAGTCATTGGCTTTCAACAAGTTCGAAAAGTAAACTTTTCTTTTAAAATCAGCGGCTTCTCACATGCTTTCGAAGGCAAGGTTTTGACACCATTGCATCTTGTTTAGGAAAAGGTTTTGAAAGAGGTTTTTTAAAGTATTAAATAGGTTGTAGCCTACTGTTTTAAAGGATATGTTTTATGCTTTCGATGGGGTCGAAAGCGATGCATTCGAAAGAGTCAGAGCAAAGCTTTTGAAGCGGTTGAAAGCTAAGCTTCCAAAGGAGTCGAAAGGTTAAAGGAGGTTTTTCCTCATTTTCTAAATTGAACCCAAAGTGCTTTAGAAAGATTTATGTTTTAGTGGTTTAATGCTTTCGAAAGGTATTTATTTGGTCTCGAAGCAGTCGACAAGTCTTAGTCGAAAGGTTTAATGGTTTCCAAAGGTCTTAGTCGACAGTTCTTGGTCGAAAGGTTTAATGGGGTCAAAGGGTTATTCCTCAATGATATCGAAAGGTCCAATGGAAGGTTTTCCAATGCTTTGAATATGTTTAAAGCAAAGAGTTTTCCCTACAGTTATGAAAGGCAATGTTTATTGATTTTAAAGGGGGATGTCTAAGGTTTTAGCCCTCGAAGGAAAAGGACTTTCAATGGTTTCGAAAGGTTTAAATGAATGATTTCAAATGGAAGATTTGGCCTTTTGGCCTAAATGAGAAAAAGGAGTTTCAATGCTTTCAAAAGGGGTACTTTCAATAGGATCGAAAGGGCTACTTCCAAATATTAAAAGGTTCTCATCAACAAGGATTTGACTAAAGTTATATATAGCATGGCAGGGTGATTTTGAGTAAAGCATAAAGTATGAGTATTTTCCTTGTTTAAGTTTGATTTAAAAAGGGTTTTAAATTAGGTTTTCAAGGAAAATTATGTGAGGTTATCCTAAAGTAAAATGTCTCAGATATTAAAATACCAGATTTGACTAGTATAGGATCGCGACCTATACATTTTCTTTTAGCCCCAGCTAATTTAGTCCAAAATTCCAGTGTGTAGGCCTTTGTCACAGGTAAGACTAAAACTATGGTTACACATAGAAATGAATATGTTATGTTTAAAGATAGGTTATTGGTGACCCCATCAAACCCTTAGATTAGGTGGTCTTGGAAGATGCTAAGTTAGGGGCAAACCATCCAGAAGAGAAGTATTTAACGTATAGTTAAAGGACAGACCATCCAGAAGGGAAGTATCCAACAGTCAGATTGTTTTGAGATTTTTTGTGGTAGGCCCGAGTCAGCCAATAGTTAATAGGCAACCAAACAAAACTTTACTATTCGGACAGATAGTCCGTTTGTTACCTGATGTATATTTTTTACATAGTGATACTTTACGGTTTTAACCAGTTTTGGTTCCAAGATAAAGGTTTGCAAAATGATATGTTTTAAAAGGATATTAGTGAGGGGAAACCCGTTTCGCTAAGCAATGTGATCACACTTAATATCAGATAACCGAGATGTGTAGTACTATTCACACCGCCTTTATGTCTGATTCGAAGTTTATGTTTTCCCCTTAAACTCTTTACAACATCCCGTATCTAGAGGCCAAAAGCTAAGTGCTATGAATGCTACAGTCATCCACGATATTAACTTCTATGATGAAATATGGCAATGTTAATGGTAGCTATAATATCAGACGCACTTGAATCTGAACAAAATAATAGATTTTCGAAAACAATAATTTTCAGTGATTACTTTTAAAATAATATCATATTCATGTTACAAAAATCCCCAAACTTATCCTAGGCATTGATCAAATATAATTTACAACAATACGCCAAGAGTGACATATAAACATGCCCCTTTGGATGATCAAAGAAGTATAGACATAACTGTCTTTATACACAGTGGAAACAATTTTAAAACAGAATTCCTAAATTAGTTATCTATCAGCCACCTGCTCGTCTTCGGATGCTTTATTTGCCAAAATCTACTCAAACCTGAAAACCTAAACCCTTAGCCTAATCAAATCAAATTTTGAGCCCCCGAGAGTATAAGGGGAAACAAAAACTTCGAGTCAAACATAAAGCCTGGTATGAATAATTTCTGTTACATCTCAATTTAGTAATAAATAATGAGACCATGGCGCTTAGCAGAATGGGCTTCCCTTCACTAATATCTCTTTTCAAGACAAATATTATGCAAATCCTTTACTGCAACCAAACTGGTTAATCAACTTATTATAATAATAATGAAGCAATATCCTTTATGCTAAAATAGGAAATAAAATAGATAATAAGTTTAAAATCGGAGCGATCTGCTCTATACTAGACTATTTGTCCTAAATTCTGATCTAATTGCTCTCTTTTGGACTATCTGTCGTAAAACTGATTATGCAAATATAGCAATGTCTTTATGCTAGATAATGGGCTATCTGCTTAAAATAGGTAAAAAGGGTAGGCCAACTATCCATAAAAAGTAGCAATGTCTGTTATGCTAATAAATGAACTAACTGTTCATACCAGAGCCAACTTCTCTTTTTTGGACTAACTATCCTCTGGGCTGACTACCCTCAAAATGGACTAATTGTCCGAATTTAAAATGAGTCGAATGCTCGAATTTTCTTTTGGGTTAACTACCCTTTAAATTATCTTCGCTAACTGCCCTTCAAAATATATGGACTAATTGACATTCAAACTTCCTTGAAAACCTTTTAAAAATGATTTATTCCATCAAGTTCTATACATATAAGGAAAATGTTTCTTTAGCCTTACTCTAAGCTATTTTATCCATGTTATATATACTTTACTCAAAATTATGTTGATGATGCTCAATAAGGATTATCTATCATTTTAAAATAAGTTAAAGTCCTTTATAACTTAAAACACTTAGGCTATTTACCCAGTCATTCCATTTGAAACCTTTGTTTAAAACCTTTAAACAACCTTTTGGAAATTGAAAGTAACTCCTTTAAAATGATTAATAGAACCCTTCTAAAGCATTGAAAGTAACTCCTTTATATCCTTAATAAACCTTTCGAAATCATTGATGGTAATTCCTTCAAAACGTTTTAAAAAAGCCTTCCTTTTACAAGCTTTAAAACATATAACATCCGCCTTCTAAATTGTTGCAACCCAGAATTTCTGGATATTTGAAATTGGAATATTTAGTTGAATTTAAATATTTAAAAGTTAATTTATAACTTGAATTTCAAATATCGCTATATATTGGGTAATTTACATATTGAATTTAATAATTGAAAATAGGAAAAATTGTTGAATCTAGAGTGACAGGCTTGTTAAAAATAATTTGAAGGCTTAGAAAATTTGTATTAATATAGTGGAGATAATAGAATTTTTAAAATTGAATTTAAAGATGGTTTGTTCTATTTGGAAATTTTATCGTTTAAAATGGCATTTAAAAATAGCCTTCCCGGGCACAGTCTCAGAATTCAACGAAAATAGTTCCATTAGATTTGTAATAGTGTATTATTATCAGGTTTTAATTTTCGTAGCTTTTGGAGTGATCGTTTGGTCGTGCGATAGGTAAACGCGCTGAAATCTCTATCGAAAATTCAATATTATAACTGGATCCAAAAAGCTATCTTCTCCATGCGACCAAAATTGGACTCGAAACCTTTTCCATTGCGTTCGAAATAGGGGTTTAACATTATAAGCGCCAGGCGGCATGCCTCAATTGGAGATCGAGATTTTGAGTTGCAGAAATCGAGATGATTTGAATTTAAAATTTAAACTTAAATATAAATAATTGTATTGCATTGAATAATGTGCCCTTGCAGGCACGTAACAGAATTTGAAGCACGTGTCTTCACTAGACGCACGCGTCTTCTCTTTAGAATTGATAACCAAACACGGTAAACGAAAAATAAATAAAGTTATGACCGAACTTATTTTTATTTTTTCATTTTTTCTCAAATCCTTCTTCATTCATTCAAAAGCTCAAAAATTTCTTTTCGTATATAAAAAAAAAGAAAACAGAAGTGGAATTCAAAATTTAATGGCCGAAGCCCTCTCATTCGATCAAATTACTGTTCCTTCCTCCTTTCTAACTCTTTTACTAATCGAAGTTCCAAGGTTAGGAGTCAAATCGATTTAAGCATCTCGCGAAGGACTCACGAATTCGAAACCGAACTCGTTTGATTTCGAGAGAGAAGCGAGGGCATGCTGTAATTTGGGTAGGTTACGCCTTGGAGGAGCTCATGCTCGAGATACTGTCATCGAAGATGGAATAGCATGATAAGGCGCAGCGTGAGGCAGAGGGGTCAGCGACATATGTTGTTGGTGCGGCGACTTCAGACGATCGATGTTAGGATAATCTCAAGGATGTTCTGGCAATTGTATAATAGGGTTTCTCGAAGCCAGGTTTGCATTTCCCGAAGGTAAAGCAGCTTTTGTTTTTAGTTTAATTTTTTTTTTTTATATATATATATATATGTATATGTAGATTTGTAAACAGATAATATATATATCAACCTATTGTAAATTTTGAAAAGAGTTTTAATTTTTGAGATAGTGGTATAATTACAGAAAACGGTATATATATATATATATGTATGTATGTATGTATATACATATAGATAAATGCATGCAGGTTTCAATTTAAATATATATGGGATTTGGGGATAAAGATAGGAATTTTTTTAGGATTTGAAGAGTTTATATAAAATCATATTTTTAAATCTGAACATATTTTATAAGTATACGTATATGTATATGATTTCAAAAGGAAAAGAAAAGATCTTGGAAATATAAGGATTTTAAAATGTTTAAGGAATTTATAAAAGTAGATTTTTGAAATCTATATTTTATTTTCATTAGAGTATATGTAGTTTCAAAGGGAAATTAATAGTTTTATTAAATCATTTGTCAATTAAAATTATTACATGGAAAATTATTATTAAATTAATTCAAATATTAATAAATTGTATAATGTTTATACAAGGTTTAAAATCATGGAAACAAGCCATTTTGGAATGGATTGCAAACAGCAAATAAAAGGTTAGTTAATCTCACTCATCTCGGATTTCTATTAATTTAAATAGTTAATTTAAATTATTGGTTGATGGATTGAATGGACGGGATGTGATAGTGTGTATATATATAGTAGTATTAATAGTATATATATTGGAGTGATTGATTTCCTGCATTATACAGCGGATGATACCTATGCGCCGCATAATAGCGGATGAGATGGTATAACCCCATATACTGTGATATTCCACCTCGAAGTGGAATTGGTAATTTATATTGTGCTAATATCAGAGGATGTAGGTAAATAGGTTGGAGGGATCCAGCTGGATTCCTCAGAATATTTAGATTGTTTTAATATTCCATGATACGATTATTTGAAAATCTGAGATAGATTATATTGATGATTGAAAATATTGGTTACTATGGTTTGATTGAATATATTTGGGTATATTGAGTTATCAAAAATATATAGATTAGATTTTTGATGAGAAAATAAAAGAGAGAATTTTTATATAAAATAATTATAGAGAATTTGAATAAATTAAAGAATGAATTGGAAAAGAATAAAAGTGATTTATAAATTCTAATAAATAAATTCCGAGTATGGGAAAGGATATTTCGAATAAAAAGGCAAATAATGAATTTTAAAACTTAAGTAGTATTATTTAATGGAACAAAGAATTTATTTTAAAATTGAAGGTTTATATTTATTGGAAAGGATAAAGAAGGAATTTGGAAAAGTATGAAATTGGTATTTTCAGTAAATAAGATTTTAAATCATAATTAAGAAGTAAATTCTGAAATCAATGGGTTTGGAAATAAATTTAGTAAGCAAAGCAATTTATTTTAAAATAGAGTAAATTTGGAAATCTATTTGGAAATTGATAAAGTGTTTGAAACTATGATTTAAAAGGAGTGAGACTATGGAATTTATAAACTAGATTTACAAAGTGAAATAACATATTAGGGAATATTTGGAAGTATAAATTCACGATGGGAATTTATAAAGGAATGGGTAATTTATTTTGAAAATAAAAAGTGGATTATTTTTAAAAGGTATGGAAGAGAAGTGTATTTCCCTGAAAAGCCATGTACGTTTTTCAAAGCAGATTTTTAGTATAAGTCAAAAGTTTTAAAGTTTGTTTCAAGGAATGTTCTTAAGAAACTATTATTTAAGTTGTTTAAATTTTAAAAGTAAACATTTATTTAAATTAATTATAGTAGTAATTAATTGAAAGGTTTGACTAGTTTTATGATTTTAACGATTATTATTAATATTTATATTTTATAAAATAGTTTTATTTTAAAGATAGTTTGGTTAAAGTATCATTTGAAAACTTGTGTAGAATTTCATAACTCTTATTTTAAAATTTAGTTTGGGTTAACTTTTATTTTTAAAAAAAATTATAAGTTTTATATATATTATAAAGTAGTTTTACATTTTTGAATAAAGTGTTTTAAGTAGTATAATTTAAATGTTTTAGAGTATATTTTAGTATAAAGCGATTTGAATAAATTTAAAACCTAAAGTATTTGGACTGGTGATTTTCAGTGGAAATAAATAATATTTGGGAAATTTATTCCATGAGAGAAAGATGGTTTGAAACTGTTTTCAAATGGTTGAAGTATGGAAAATAACTTGCAAAGTTATTTTGAAATAAATAATTTGGAAAATTATCTAAAATCTGATGGTTGTTTGTGAATGCTATTTGATAGTTAAATGACCGACTATCAATATTGGCCAATGCGTTGATCGTTTCGAAGAGTCCAAGATCGGGATTAATTTTTCGAAAACCAATTCGATCCGGTTTGAATGTTTCATGATGAAGACAGGTGCTTGGGGTCGAAGATGGAGTAGTGAAGTACAAGGGCTAATCGCTACTAATCCTGAGGGTGATTCCAAAACGGATATAGTAGGAGTAGTGCCTTCGGTTCCCTTCAGACCCTGAATGGACTTGTATGGATTAATTCTTTCATAACATCGTCAGGAGGACGATGAGCATTCTAAGTGATTGTGTGCTAAAAAGGAAACGCATAGCCTCGAGCCTCATCAAACGGGAATGGCTAAAATAGGGGAGGTGCACACAAGGCTAAGTGGCTAGCACCTAATTAGGGTAAGGTCACCCCTGTCTAAATGTCCCTTTTTATTTCGGTTCTGTGGGAGGTTGCTAATGGCAACAGCGGGGTTAACTTATTCGGACTATCCAGTAAGGGGTAGCTCCGGTCTTGTGATGCAGGGGATCAGGGTGGATCCTCGGTACGGTGATCTAGACCACGTACTGTGACGGGCGATACCCCAGTAGCCCTGCCATTGATGGAAAAAAATCCATTCTCCCTACGTGCCTTTACGATTTTGTTTGTATACCTATTAGCTTGAATTCAATAATGTAACAACGTCGGCTATTTGAATAAGTATTTGTATATAGACACTACTATAATAACAGAGGATTTTATAAGAAATGTTTTGGTTATCGTAAGGTAAAAACCTAGCGTGTTTATTTGTGGCATGGTCTTACAAGATACCTTTGATTTCAAAGACTTTGAAAAATTAAATAATCCAATTAAGTGTGTTTTCTCATGCTTGTTTTCCAGACTGACTCGGGTGTTACTTAACCATAATGCATGATTCAGACCGAGTATTATAGAGTACAGATTCTAGATGGATTGCTGTGGAGCTCAGGAGACGAGCTGGATGATGAGGCGTATTTTCCGTAGATTTATGTTTCCACTGTACAGTGTAAGCTGTATATTCAGCTTTGAAAGGACGAGATACTATAACCGTCCTGAATTGTGTTGAATTGATTGATTGTACTCTGACGATGTATGTATAAAATTGATATAGTTTCTTTTGTATAAAGATCAGTTATTATCTATTATATTTTATTCCTCTGCGATGGTAAGATTCGGTTGTTGTTTTGTTTTCTCTACTTTTATCTCCATCTTCTTTTACCCTAATGGTTCGGTTTTCCACCATTCGATTGTTCGTCATTTGGTACAATAGACGTATTGATCTTGATTTTCGAGCGTCGAAAAATCAGGTCGTTACAGATTAGTATCAGAGCTAAAGGTTAAGCGAGAACCTCGGCTCTGGTGGGGATTACTCATTAGAAATAGAGTCTGTAGTACTCTAGAATGAGTTAGAGTGTATTAATTGAAATATGCGCGTATTTGTTAAAGAATATAAAAATTGTTTTCTATATTATGTTGACTTATCGGTTGAGTGTATATGGATTCTGGTCGATATGTGGGACGCCATGTCATCGATACGGGTTCCTAAACTCTTAAACAAGATAAACCGACATAATATTGTTTTAAAATAGGGTAAATGAAATAATTTTAACCAAATTATTTTTGTATATAAAAGAATAATTTTCCATAAATTATAGTTATATATGGTTGCTTGGTTGTTAGGAATGATGATATTAGACTATTATCATTGTTATGTAGAAATTAAAATAAGAAATTAATGTTATAACCAAAAAAGAAAAGAAAGTAAATTCATGTTACATAATTAAATTGTAAGTGTGAATTATAAATGTAATTTATAATTTAAAATAAAATTCCAGAGTAATATTTGAATATGAATTGAAAGAATTTGGAATTTCAAGAAAAGTTTAAATCCGTTTTGGGTTTGAAAATGGTTTTCAAAGGTTTTGGAGAAATTATAGTGATATTATTTCGGAAATATTTTTGAATTGGATATGAAATCCGGTGAGATTTGGAATTTAAAAATATTTGGAAAATGTTTTTGAAAGGATAAAAGCATTGAACTCACTTTGGTCGCTAGAAAATAACTTCGATGATGACTGCACCATCATCGATGTTCATTTTCGAGTTTCCAAGAGAGAAATTGCTACCAAATTGTTTTAAAACTGGGGTTGGTTGCAAAAACTGGGCTTGGATTTTAAATTCAAAGTGATAAGTGAATTTATCGAAGTATTGTGGATATAATTGATTTCAAAGATGATTTTGAAATGTTGGTTAATTGTTTAAAGGACCATGGAATTAACTTAAAAGTAAATAAAAGTAAGTGTGAACAAAATAAGCTGTAAGGTAAGCTAGTTGATTGAAGTAAATTAAAATAAATTAGCCAATAGAAGGTAAATAAACTGTAGAACTTATAGAAGGTTGAAAGCTGAATTAAATTATAACATAAATAAACCAAGTTAAATAAAAAGTGAATGTTGAGGAAATAAATCTAAGTAAGGCTAAATAAAATAATTTATTGAAAATAAAATTTATTAGTTGGAAATAAATTTATGAACGAATAGATAAATTTATATTTGTAAGTAAATGAAATTAAAAATGGGTATTGGAATTAGAATTGAATGATGTTAAATGAAGTAAAATGGAAAATATAGTTGAGTTGGACCGAATAAAACTAAAGATTGGGAATACAAATTTGTAAACTAATTGATTTAGTGGGTATGTAAATGAACTGGAATTGAATATTGGAATGATATTTAATTTTAGTTGGGTGAAGTAAAATAAAGTGAAGTTGAAAGATTAATTTGTAGTAGGCTAGAATAATAAAGGTTTGGAAATAAAGTGCATTAAGACTTAAAATAAATTTGTAAGTGAAGCTAACTAAAGAAATGATTAATTAAATATGGTTTGAAATAAGATGAATAAAATTCAATATTTAAAAATGAAAGGTAAATTGGATTCAGATGAAATTGAAAATGCAAAATTGAATGGAAATGGGTATATAACTTCAGTAGTGAAGTAAAAATAAATATTTAAGTGTAAAATATTTATATTGAACTTAAGAAATGGATGGTGAAATTCTTAAGTAAATTTTGTATTGGAAATATACTAAGTAATATTGGAATGGAAATTAAGTAAAGTGGTGAAATGGATAATTGTGGATAAGAGAATGGAAACCAAAATAATGTGAATAAAAGAGAATTGATATCGTTAATAATCAATGGATATAAATATGTAAGATGTACGTATATTATTTTATTCACACAGTGATTTGTTCCAGATTCGAGCACAGAATTTCGAGGTAGTTATACCGATCTGAGTTGGGATTTTTCACTCCATTTTCATCGGCGAACTCTGGATATTGATTTTTGATTGATTCTAGAAATTCTCTATCATAGTTTGTGGCTACGCAAGGAGAATGACGGCTTCTCATCAAAAAACCAGACCTGAGTCTGTTTCCCAAGGAATTGGCCGGGCAACTTAGTACTCGGCCACCCCTATCGTTCGGTCCAAGATGAGACGTTCGGCATAAGATATCGTTCGGCCAAAGCGATCGTCCGGATAGAAAATCGCTCGGCCTTTAAGTGGTTCGGCACCATAACGCTTGGCATACCCACTGCTTGGCCCAGCTGGTTCGTCCGGCATCTCTTTGCAAACGTCATTCAGAAGTGTTGGGACAAAGGCCTCGTTCGGCCAAAGGCCTCGCTCGGCCAAAGGCCTTGTTTGGCCAAAAGCATCGTTCGGTCAAGGGCTCGTTCGATCAAGATTGCGTTCGAACATCAAGCGCCTCATTCGGCACCCAGGCCGTTCGGCATTATACCGTTCTGTTTCGAGGAGCGCCCAGTATATATGAAGGCTCGGCATTGTCATTTGGCCTCCCGAGACGTTCGGCAATCAAGAATGGTTCGGCAATCAAGGATGGTTTGGCATTCTCCGCAGCACGCCCGGTTCAAACACTGCTCGGCCTACTCTTCCCCACAATAGACGTGTCGTTCGGCATAAAGAAAATGGATCAGTACTTGACCGATCGACATGCTCGGTTCTGCGTACAGGACTTGTCCTATTTGGACCAAGTTATTCAGCTACCAGGCCCACCAGGGAAGTCCAACCCACCTTTGTCTATAAATAGAGGGGCTTGGGCACAGAAAAAGGGGGGGATTTGAGAGAACACTGGGGAAACTCTGTCATTTTCAAGACTCATTCCAGACTTATTTCTTTTACTTTTCAAATGTATTCTAGCAACAAAAAACGGATTGTATCTGTAATCACCCATCAAGGAAATCAATGGAAATCAACTTCAAAGTGGATGTAGGCAGTTACGCCGAACCATTATAAATTTGGTGTTCTTGTTCTCTGCATTTAAATTTACACTCTATTCTCTGTTTTAATTTACTTTCTTCATTAATCTCTCCACAAAATCTTTCTAAGGGTGTTGGTGACCAATTTTGGTGCTAACATTTTGGTGCTTTCACTGAGAATTGAACTCAGACTATTAGGATCTACTTTGCAGCTACTGGATTGTATAAATCACCCGAAGGAGATCCATAGTCATCCATAAGGCATCTGTTGATTCTACTCAGAGTTACAACTAACAACTCTACCATGGGAAGACCACGAACTAGATCGGCCTCTCAAAATGCAGATGCCCACGAAACCGCTAGTGTGCAACAACTGGGAACGAGCAATCAGCAAGCGATTCGGGGTGCAGGGCCTTCCCTCCAAAACCAAGCAAAAGTTGTTTCCCGAGCAGAATTCAATGACCTGATAAGGGAACTTAAGGAAAGTAGAAAGCAACTTGCTGAGCAAATGCAAGCCAATGCTGACCTCATGACTCAGCTTACTCAACAGCAGCATCAGAATGCTGGAGGAAGCCCTGTCCCTTACTCTGAAGATGATAGCTCGACTTCTGCTGATGAACCTCCTAGGCGTAGATGCCGTAAGGAGGAAGATGCCCGTGCAGGTTCTACTGATCGATCTACTGGTGACCAAGACCCCAATTAGATAGGATATCAACGTGCACGGTCCCGTGGAACGGAACCCGACCCCCCATCTTCCATACAAACCCCGGATTTGACGGCTATGGTCAGACAGTTGATGAAAGAAAACCAAGGTCTAACTAATGAAGATTGGGGAGTGTCTAAGAGTCATACTCCCTTCATGGATACCATTCTACAGGCCGAATACCGAAGAAAGTTCAGCACCCCAGGCAGCACGTGATAAGGTACGGATGGATGATGGATTCCGCAAGAGCTAATGACGCAAACAAGTGTAGGTGCTTCCCAATCACCTTGTCCGGAATTGCCACCATGTGGTTCACTCGACTCCCGCCAGATCTGTATCCAACTTCGATGAATTAGCAATGAAATTCGTAGAACAATTCAGGATACACACCACACGTCCAAAGGACGTGATGTCCTTATAAAGTGTAACTCAAACTCCAGGAGAGTCATTGAAAGCATACCTGCAAAGGTTTCATGTTGCTGCTACCGAGGTTAGCAATCCTAACGACCATGCGATTTTGATGGCAGTAATGCGTGGAGTGGATTCAGATTCTGAATTTGGAGATTGGCTGGCCGAGAAGCCCCCAGCTACGCTGGAACGTTTTTATTTGAAATCTCATCAGTTTATAAGAAGGGAGGAAGGTCGGTGGACAAGGCGAGACAAGGCATCAGGGACCGTTCAAGAGTCTATGAAAAGTAACGCCGTCGTGAAGCAAACCGGAAACAACCCTGGAAAAACTCAAGTTGACATCCAGAACGAGCCCGGGCAGTCTAAAGGATCCGGATTTGGAAACCCTGGAAAGAAAAAAGAGACAGGGAAATGGAGATCAAGAATCCCAACATACAATGAATACACCCCGTTGAACGCATCTCTTGAGAACATCTATCTATCAACTTGCAACACTTTCCAGTATAGGAAGCCACGTCCAAAGGAATCGACAGAAGAACAGAAGCGGAACGGGAAGTATTGCTGTTTTCACGAGTCTTATGGACACAACACAGAGTCAAAGACCCACAGGATGCCAGGCAAGAAACATCAGACCCTGGACGCAAGCCAGCCCCACACCAACCGGAACAACCTACTCAGACTGTGGGTAGATTGGTTATTAACACAATTGCTGGCGGACCTCACCCAGCAGATAGGAACTGGTAGGAGATGGAGCGATATGCTAACTCCTTAAGACATGTGGAGTACGAATGTTGTTCGAATGTGGAAGATGGGACTCCAGCAAAGCAGCCGCGCACGATGAATGTCGATATCGTATTTAGGAACAGAGATACGGATAAGGTAGAGGCTCCTACCATTGACCCAATGGTCGTATCTACAACCATCGGGCCGACATTCGTAAAGAGAATTCTAATCGATTGCGGAAGTTCCGTTAACATCATCTTACGGAAGGCATACGACCAAATGAAGCTAGAGACCAAGGATTTGAAACCCTCCAAGGCCAGAATCATGGCTTTAATGGCGCAACAACTGATGCAATGGGATATGTAGAGTTACCAGTTGAACTGGGACAAGGTGAACGCAGAAGGGTGTGAATCCTACCGTTCATAGCACTGGACGTTGATTCCCCGTATAATGTATTCCTATGCCGTCCAGCCCTGGCGGAATTTAGGGCAGCTTTGGCCCCTTGGTGTTTGACGTTAAAATTTCCAACAGACAGGGGGGTTGGAGTGATACACGGCGACCAGGCGACCGGCCGTGCATGCTATGTAGCTGAGCTCAGGGAGGCACGGCGTAGGGAGAAAGGAAAGGTTGTGGACAGCCCTGTCCACATCCAAGGTTCTGACGATTGACAACTAGCGCCCGAGCCCTGGCTCGGGCGGCATTCTCGGATCCATAGAGACATAGATCTGAGAGACGACGATGGGGAACCCAGGGAAACAAATGCGGCACCGGCTGAACTAACCATCGACATCTCAATTAGCCGCAGCGACTCATCATGAGTTCTTAAAATAGGATCACAGCTCGACCCCGTGGCAGCTGAGAATCTAACTGACTTCCTCCGAGCAAACCTTGATGTTTTTGGTTGGACGCATTCTGATATGTGCGGGATTTCTCCTGCAATCGCGAGTCATATGTTGAACATAGACCCGAGACATGTTCCTGTGAAATAAAAAAGGAGAGGCATGGACCCGGAGAGGTCCGCGGCTCTCAAAGAGGAGGTGGACAAACTCAAAACCAACAAGTTCGTCCGCGACGCCCTCTACCCTGAATGGGTATCTAACCCGGTGTTAGTAAAGAAAGCGAATGGAAAATGGAGGACTTGTGTTGATTACTTCGACTTAAACAAGGCATGCCCAAAGGATAGTTTCCCGCTGCCAAGGATTGACCAACTCGTCGACTCAACTGCCGGACATGAGTTCCTATCATTTATGGACGCCTACTCTGGTTACAATCAAATTCCGATGCACATCCCGGACCAAGAACACACCGGCTTTGTCACAAACGTGGGATTGTATTGCTATGTAGTAATGCCATTCTAATTGAAGAGTGCGGGAGCGACTTATTAATGCCTAGTGAATCAAATGTTCAAAGACCATATTGGCAAAACAATGGAGGTCTATGTGGATGACATGCTTGTGAAGTCACGGCAGTCTAACGTCCACATCCGAGACCCAACAGAGATGTTTGACATACTCAGGCATTATGGAATGAAGATCAATCCGTTGAAGTGTTCATTTGGCGTAGCATCAGGGAAGTTTCTAGGATTCATTGTGAATGCCCGGGGAATCGAGGCTAACCCAGAGAAGATCAAGGCTATCTGAGATATACAAGTACCCAGAACCATAAAGCAGGTGCAAAGCCTGAATGGAAAAGTGGCTGCGCTAAGTCGATTCATACCAGGGCTACAGACAAGTGTATTCCCTTCTTCGACATTATAAAGAAATGAAAGAGAAACTTCGAATGGACATCCGATTGCGAGGAAGCATTCCGGGCTCTGGTAAGACACTTAGAAAGTCCCCCCGTACTGTCCAAGCCGATAGACCACGAAACGTTGTATGTGTACTTGGAAGTATCCCAGCACGCTATCAGTACAGCCTTGGTCCGTGAGGAAGACCGGATTTAAAAGCCGGTTTACTATGTCGATAAGCGCTTGACAGGGGCGGAAAGAAATTATCCAAAGATCGAAAAACTAGCCTATTCCTTGGTGATCGCATCACGCAAGCTTCGCCCCTACTTTCAGGCATACTCAATCGGTGTCTACACTGACCAACCCTTGCGACATGTACTCCAACGACCGAAAACTTCCGGAAGGATGCTGAAGTGGAATATTGAGTTAAGTCAGTTCGATATTACCTATTTGCCGTGGAGGGCCATACAAGGACAAGCACTAGCCGACTTCATTACTGAATTCACTGTGCTAGATGAACCAGGTAATCACAGAACCATACCCCCCGTTCAATGGAAGATGCACACCGATGAGGCATCTAACGACCGTCGCTCGGGGGCAGGTATAATCCTCGTAACTCCTGAAGACCGATCAATCTTCTACGCTTTGAAGTTTGAGTTTGCAGCAACAAATAACAAAGCCGAATATGAAGCATTGATTGCTGGCTTGAGACTTATTATCGAACTGGGAGTGAAGTCACTCGAAATCTTCTGTGACTCGCAGTTGGTAGTATATCAGGTGCGGGGAGAATATCAAGCGAAGGGACAGAGACTCGCTTCTTACCTTGCTCGGGTTCAAGAGTTGCTGGCGCATCTGGAATACTACGACATCTCACACGTCCTACGCGAACGAAACAGAGAAGCCGATTCGTTGGCAAAATTTGCGAGCACTGGCGATGCATAGTAAATGGGATTGTTCCCTGTTGAGACCCTCCATGCTTCGAGTATAGACGTGATGGAGATAGATTTCGCGTTAGAAACCGAACTTGAGAAGGAATCGTGGTTGACCCCAATCAAGCAGTACCTTCTACTAGGGGATTTTCCTGAAAAGAAGAGCGAAAGACGCCAAGTCCTCCGTAAAGCTTCACGTTATGTAATATAGGTTGGGATAGCACACCGGATGGGATTCTCGACCCCTTTACTCCGGTGCGTAGCCCATGATGAGATAAAATGGGTATTTAAGGAAGTCCATGAAGGAGAGTTCGGCGACCACACTGGGGGGCAGACATTAGCAAAGAAGTTCCTTCGCTATGGATACTATTGGCCAACCGTGAATCGGGACGCTGCAGACCATGTGAGAAAGTGTGACCAATGCCAGATATATGCAAAAATTCCAAGAGCACCACCAACGGAAATCACACAAATGGTTAGTCCCTGGCTATTTGCAATGTGGGGGATTGACCTAATCGGCTCTTTACCCATAGCGAAAGGAGGCGCAAAATACGCAATAGTAACGGTCGATTACTTCACCAAGTGGGCAAAGGCGGAACCTTTAGCCACGATCACAACCAAGAAAGTCATTAATTTCATTGTACGAATTATCGTATGCCTTTTTGGCCTTCCACGAATCATCATAACAGACAATGGAACTCAATTCGAAAGCAAGGAATTCAAAGAATTTTGTTAGAAGTATGGCATCGAGAAAAGGTTTACAGCAGTCGCTCACCCGAAGGCGAATGGACAGGTAGAAGCCGTAAACATAATGATCAAGTCCATATTGCAAAAGCGTTTGGGAAAGGCTAGAGGCAAGTGGGTAGATGAGCTCCCGACGGCGCTTTAGGCCTATAGAACTACCCACAAGACCGTGACTGGCCACACTCCATTCGCATTGGCATATGGCACGGAAGCTATCATACCAGTGGAACTTGAAGTTCCATCTCATCGGGTAACTCACTACGACCCTGCGTCGAACTGGGATCTCTTATTGGAATCATTGGACTTTATTGATGAAAAACGCGAAGAAGCCGATTTGAGAGCGGCCTCATACAGACATCGGGTCGCCTGATATTACAATAAAAAAGTCCAGTCGAGAATCTTTGACGTGGTAGACCTCGTTTTGAAACGAGTTTTTCCATCCCCATCTCATATGAACCCCGCATGGGAAGGTCCGTACGTCATCGAACGGAGGCTTGGAGGAGGAACTTTCAAGCTAGCGACCGTCGATGGAACGACACTTCTCGAGCATGGAACAGCGAGCACTTGCGACGTTATTACACTTAGTCTATTTCCTTCATGTTGTAGTTGCATTTATTTCCAGTACGTTTTCATTTCTAGTTCTTGGCATGTAATAAGACAATTTAGCTTGGTCTCATTAATAAAGGCTTGAAGCCATCTTTTTTATGAATGATTAATGTTCTGCGTAAGATAGTCCTGCGGCAAGCGATTAAAATTATATTATTATGGCTGGCGTACGAACGCTATAAACGAATCAAAATCTCCAAGTCCCCGGAGTGCGGACTGGAGTACTCTAAGTCCCCAGAGCGCGGACTCGAGTATAAACGATTATAAATCTCCAAGTCCTCGGAGTGCGGACTAGAGTACTCTAAGTCCCCGGAGCATGGACTCGAGTATAAACGAATAAAAATCTCCATATCCCCGAAATGCGGACTGGAGTACTCTAAGTCCCCGGAGCGTGCACTCGAGTATAAACGAATAAAAATCTCCACGTCCCCGGAGTGCATACTGGAGTACTCTAAGTCCCCGGAGCGTGGACTCGAGTATAAACGACTCAAAATCTCCAAGTCCCCGAAATGCGGACTGGAGTACTCGAAGTCCCCGGAGTGTGGGCTCGATTATAAACGGTAAAAATCTCCAAGTCCCTAGAATGCGGACTAGAATATTCCAAGTTCCCGTTGCGCAGATTGAAAAATGATTCTAAGTGCTTGAAGCATGGGAGGAAAACGAATAACTCTCAGAGAATCAACGGGCTATGTGAAGACAAACCAAGAAGTTTATGTTACGCACAACAGCATGGATTCGAATCACAATCATAAAGAAAACTGAATAATAAGAATTTTTTGAAAAGACAGAAAAGGAAATTAAACTCTATTCAGGAAAATTCTTCTGCTACAAGTACTCCGAAATTCGGAGTCAACGGTCTATCTACAAAAATTACAAAAAAACCATTACATGACTTAAATTGACTCTCGTTGAACGAGGACAGTAGTCATTTCTTATGCTTCTTCAACTTCTTCCCGGACGACTCTTCCCTAGAGCGTTTACCCTTGGAACCTTTCCTTGATGGAGGAGTAACAACTGAAGAAGTAGGGGGAACGTCCAAGGGCTTGGACCTGCCAGGAAGGATGACCTTCAATGGCTTGTTCTAGGGATCTCCAGGTCCACTTCACGCGGCTCAACCTTAACCTTGGCTATATCTCTTTTCTCTTTCTCGAGCCGCTCCTTCATGCTCAATTCAGATTATGCTCAGAGACGCCTGTGACTTCTAATTCATAACTCCCAGAGGAGGAATCGGACTTGCCTTCGTCAAGCACCCCGATCACTTGAGCATCTGGCCCGCGAACTTCACTAGCATGAGCGGTCCCACCGTACTTTTCCACCTCCTTGGCGACATCGTTCCTCGGAGTGGGATCGTGGTCGGAACAACCTGTACAAAATTAGAAAAGATGAGCATTAGAATGCAATAGTACTTCACAAAGAATGACGAATTTCAAAATCTCAAAGTGGAAGGTTATCTACCAGGCCCTAGCAAACTCTCTGCCATCAAAGGAGTTTCGCCCTCCGGGATGGGAGACAAAACATGAACGCCTAAGCCGGGGGCTTCCGGATCATAGCCAATGTGCTATTCGAAGGGATCGAGTATCGGCCGACCGGCCGGCTGGGAAGGCACGTGAACAGCAGACTCGACCCCAGATGGACCAACGACAACTTCTTTCCCTTTTCTAGAGGGGGAGCCTTTGCAATAAAGGGCCTTGGCCGCTGATAGGTCTGAAGGCTCATGTCCTTTCAGAAATTCTTTCATCAAATCCTCCTCGTCAACCTCCTCGACACCGCGCTCGACTTTCCTGATCTGAATCAAGGTTTCCCACGCCTCGAGCAACGATTCAAGATAGCCATCGCCCAAAAAAGTTAAGTCACAGTGCATGAGCACGCGGGCGTTGAATTCGACAATGAGAGGGTCGAACGCGGTTTTGATCTCTTCTCTACCTTCCTCCCTGGCAGCCTTAAGACGGGAGGCGATGTCCGTCAATGCCGTCTTCTTTCCCTCTTCACGGGCCTCGCTCTTTAACATCTCAACCTTGGAAAGCTCACCCTCAAGTTGTTCTTTTAAAAGTCGGGTGGCGACAATCTCGTCACAGTATCGCTGTGACTCTTCTTAGGCAGCCGCTTTCTCCTCTCTCTCTATGTGGAGAAGCTCTTCAAGTTCCTTGACCCGAATGTTGAGCGCATCCCTCTCCTTTAAATAGAGTCCTTTCCAAAGGCCAAAGCCCCACATCGTTGAACCACCTCGTCAAGCTCTTTCTTATGAGTTAATTCCAAGCGAGTGACGGCCTCAGCAGTATCCCTGGCACTCCGATGGGCGGCCTCGAGTTCAGATTTGTAAGTGGCGATTTCTTCATCCTGGGCCATAATGATGTTTTTTATTGTGGGTGGCCTCAAGCTTTAAACGGTATATTTCATGATGGCGCTCCATGGAGACTTCGGAAAGTTTCTCAGCTTGGTGAACGAACGCGTCATGTTGAACATAGACGTCATTGGTACAGGCAATGGCGTTCTGCTTAACATCTCCGGGTATAGGGTGAATCGCCGGGAGAACTTCAATCCATCGAAGCAAATCTTGGGAAATGTAGCCTTGAGCTCGCTCGGTCTCTCTGATACTGTTGGATCCAATGCAGGAGCAGGAGGAGATGGCTTTGAAAGTTCGTCCCTCCTATGAGAATCTCGGGGCTTTTGAGTGGAATAAGAGTCTGAGCGTTGATCTCGGGGGATATCAGATTGCGACCCCTTGTAACCCGGCTTATCCTTACTTTGCCCCGAATGAGAAAAGGGGTATCGATGATGCTTGGGCTGGTAATACGGTTTCTTCCAAGATGATGAGTCCTGAGGATGACGGTCCCTATCACCATCACCATCTCTATCTCGACGTCTCTTGGGGCCCCGAGTCCCGTTCGGACGGATGAAAAATAGAAGAACCGCAGAGACGATCGAATCCGTGTGAGCGCCCTATGTCGCCTGCACGAAATTCAAATAACAACGAGTTAGCAAGGAGAGATGTGACAATAAAAATTTAAGTTCGAATTGAAGTGCAAATGTTAGTGTGTGTCCTAGTGTTTCCCCTCCAACGGACCAGTAGCCTTGCTAACAGGAGTTTTCTCTCCCTGACTTTGGATTGGAACGCCCACATCGCCTCTGAGGGGCGAATGGAACTTGAATGCCTCTGGATCACCAAATTCATAGTTGATCATATCTTCCGAAATGGAGAGGTTCGAGAGGCCCTTTATTGAACTTTCAACATGTTGTGAAGAAGCCTCCTTCTTTGCCGGGATGAGCGTAACTTTGGAAGTTCCGCCAACCATCTCCTTTCTAATCTTATATGTCAACGTCTTTTTCCCTTCGAAGGGGAAGATGATGTTTCAATATCGTGCACCAACGGATCTTGAGTAGGATCCACATTCTCACCTTGTGTTTCGGGTGCTTCACCCGCTCTGATTTCCCCCTCCTCATGTGCACCGGGGGTGTGGCGTGACGACGATTCAGCCAACTTTTTCCCTTTACCGGATGCGGGATTGGGGATGGAGATGCCCTTAGGAAGGCTCACTCGACGGCCTTCTGCTAACAGCCCGAACGTTGACAGTGACTCATTTGAAATGAGGGTTCGGATGTCTCGTTCCTCGGTGGGAAGAGCCTTAATACCCTCAACAGCCTCTGAATAGCCGTGGCCCTCAAGACGTGGGTTGATATCTGAAAAAAATGAAACAAGAGTTAGAAAAAGCATCGCCTCAACCGAAAAGTGAGCATCACTCTAAAAAGAAGACTTACTTCCTTCAACCCATCTCCTCGCGAAACCGAGGGGCAGCGCACGTAGAACCATTCCTGTTTGTACAGGGAAAACTTGCTCCACGCTCCGGTTAGAATTTGGCACTTGTGGTGCGGCTCGAGGAACACGAAGGAGGGGTTATCTCTCCGCTTCTTGATCATGTAAATATATCTCATGTCGCTGGGAGTTGGAGGCCTGGACAAGACAGCCATAAAAAGGAGGTAGGTCCCATAAATGAACGCATGACCGTTTGGATGCAGCTGCGATGGGGCGACGTCTATGTATTGCAACACATCCCGAAGAAACAAATTGAACGGGGGCACCCTGCCCGCCCAACACATAAACTTATTGCAGGCGGTGTATCTGACTGGGGGCAGGTGTGGACGATCACGGCCCGACGGAACCAACACGTCGGTAAAAGGGTTACCGTGGATCGGACATATTCGCCGGAGCGCGGCTTCGTTAATCTTCGAAGCCTGTGAATCGATCGGATTATCCAAGAGAATCGTGGACTCCAGAGTATCAGGAGCAAAATCGTGAGCTGGGGAGGTCGACGGATTAGAAGTATCAATGTCCCGTTGTTTGGAAGACGGCCCGGGTCTATCCGAGATTGTGGCGGAGCTCGATTTTTTTAGACATTTTTGATGAAAATCGAATCTTGTTGGGCGCCTGTGTGAACTATACTTGAAAAATGATTGATGTTAGAATTAACAACACGAATAATCCCCCCACGTGGTGTGTGAACTAGTGCAATCAATCATGTATAAGAATTGAAAACTTGGAAGTCGCAAGATTACTGATATAAAACTAAGCTTAAAATTATCGCCTTCGAAGACCGTCGTCACTGACCGTCTCCAAAGGCCTACCTTATGGCGATCACAGTTTCAGGTTCAGAAAACATTAGAGGAAGTTATCCGGTTGCACTCAATTAAGTTCAGGTTTATATCTTCTGGGAAGGTTATCAGTCCAAATTAGTTCGATATACAAGTACGCTAGAATTCCTGTCCTTGTTCAGTTATGAAATTGGGCAAGGCAGTTGTTTGATCGTTTTAAGTTATGCTCGGCCAATAGAATACGGTCGGCATTTAAGTTTTGTTCGGCCAGGTATTGTTCGACCGTGACATTGTTCGGCATGTTTTATCCGGCATTTATGCGCCGTTCGGTGCACGAATGTTCGGCCTTGGGATGGTTCGGTAGAGTATCGCTCGGCCCAACTACAGTTCGTACTGGTTAGCGCTTGGCAGAGTATCGTTCGGCCAAAACACCATTCGACCGAAACAACACTCAGCCTCCCCACTAACTCTTGTTTCCTCCCTAACCTTCCATCCCATCATTCGGCCTGGGGTGTGTCGTGCCGAACGATGGTTACGCCAAGCTTCGACGCTCGGCACGGCCTTCGATTTATCCTCTCCTCCACCATTCTTTTTCACAAACCTCGTTGGACACGAGGTAACCGTGCCGAACCACAGTATCTCACCCAAACAACCCCTACGAATTATCATCCCTGACCACTTCTCCCTACCTCACATCGTTTGGCCTTGGATATATCCTAATCGTAGTTTGGGTCCTCCACCCACGTAGCCCTTCCGACCACGGTTCTGATCTATGGACTTGGGCTACTAATCGAGACCTTTTTAATCAGGGAAAGGAGTCGGATAAAGGGATTTTACCTAGTTCGTGGATCAAGCTTTAGAAAGGATTGAGAGGACTTTAGAATATGATGACAGGGGTGGTTCGAAAGTTTAAGGCTGCAGAAGTGAAAGTAGAAAAAAAGGAGGAAGAAAAGGATGTTTGGTTTTATAAGGGATAAGGAGAAATTGAAGAGACTATGACCGGTTCTACCGGTCAAGGCGGTATGGTTCGGCTATTTCGATTCATTCGGCCTGGGACAACATGGAATGTTTGGCACTCGTCTTCGGCTGGGTTGTTCGGCATACGAAGTCACTCGGTGTAACGTGGATCATTCGGCCTTCGACACTTCGTACGGCCAGGAGAATCATACAACCCCCAAGAGTGATGATCCAAGGTTCGGAGCGAAGCATGAAGGATGTGTAATACAAAGCGTATCACGTTCGGTCACGCGATACGCTTGGAGGGTCAAGTGTTTCCCAAAGAATTGGCCGGAAAACTTAGTACTTGGCCTCCCCTATCGTTCGGTCCAAGATGAGACGTTCGGCATAAGATATCGTTCAGCCAAAGCGATCGCTCGGACAGAAAACTCGCTCGGCCTTTAAGTGGTTCGGCACCATAACGCTTGGCATACCCACTGCTCGGCCCAACTGGTTCCTTCGGCATCTCTTTGGAAACGTCATTCAGAAGTGTTCGGCCAAAGGCCTCGTTCGGCCAAAGGCCTCGCTCGGCTAAAGGCCTTGTTCGGCCAAAAGCATCGTTCGGTCAAGGGCTCGTTCGGTCAAGATTGCGTTCGAACATCAAGCGCCTCGTTCGACACCCAGGACGTCCCGCATTATACCGTTTGGTTTCGAGGAGCACCCGGTATCCCTGATGGCTCGGCATTGTCATTTGGCCTCCCGAGACGTTCGGCAATCAAGAATGGTTCGACAATCAAGGATGGTTCCACATTCTCCCCAGCACGCCCGGTCCGAACACTACTCGGCCTACTCTTCTCCACAATAGACGTGTCGTTCGGCATAAAGGAAATGGATCGGTACTCGACTGATCGGCATGCTCAGTTCGGCGTACAAGACTTGTCCTATATGGACTGAGTTATTCAGCTACCAGGCCCACCAAGGAAGTCCGACCCGCCTTTGTCTATAAATAGAGGGGCAGGGGCATAGAAAAAAGGGGGAGATTTGAGAGAACACTGGGGAAACTCTGCCATTTTCATGACTCATTCCAGACTTATTTCTTTTACTTTGCAATTGTATTTTAGCAACAAAAAAGGGATTGTATCTGTAATCATCCGTCAAGGAAATCAATGGAAATCAACTTCAAAGTGGATGTAGGCAGTTACGCCGAACCACTATAAATTTGGTGTTCTTATTCTCTGCATTTAAATTTACACTCTATTCTCTGTTTTAATTTACTTTCTTCATTAATCTCTCTACAAAATCTTTCTGAGGGTGTTGGTGACCAATTTTGGTGCTAACAGAGTCCGCACTAGGAAGTCGGGTCGACGATACTAGTTTGGAAGTGAAATTATGTGACCGAGTGAGCGATCAAAAATTGGTATAGCATACGGATAATATATGTACATCGTACGGGCCTAAGTAAAGTAAATATGGAAACTGTTGTAAACAAATGTATAAAATTATTTTGAATGTTGTAATGGGATATTTTTGCAAAGTAATATATAGGTGTTAAAAAGGAAAAAGGAAATTGTGATTTTTGGTTTTAGAAGATAAAAGGAGTTGCCCAATAAAGGTATGTATTTAAATTGTCTATATGAAATTTGATGATTTTCTGGTCTAGCCACTTGGCCTTTTGTTTTCTTTTGAAATCTGGGAGCCCGTAGAGGCATTTTGTAGTTGTACCGAGCTAGCCGTGTAAAGGAGACGCTGGCAAAAAAATTCGAAAATTTGGGGAGTTAGAAAAATTTTTGAGGAAATTTTGATAATTTAGAATTTGGTTTTAAATTTAAATTTGAATTGTCGAGTAAGTGATGTTGTTTGAAAAATATGAAAGAGTTTGGAAAGTTAATAAGAGTGAGTGTGTCTTTAATAAAAGATTTGTTTCGGGAAGGTTGTTGGAAACTGTTTGGTTTTGGGGAAAGTAGTTAATGGGTTGTGGACCATTCTTTTTATCTAGTAATTTCAGGGAGAAATTCTTTTTAGGAGGAAGGAATGTGGCCACCCGGAATTTTTGGATATTTGAAATTGGAATATTTAATTTATTTTAAATATTTATAAGTTAGTTTCTAACTTGAATTTCAAATATCGCTATATGTTGGGTAATTTACATATTGAATTTAATAATTGAAAATAGGGAAAATTATTGAATTTGGAGTTACAAGCTTGTTAAAAATAATTTGAAGGCATAGAAAATTTGTATTAACAATACTGAAGATAATAGAATTTTTAAAATTGAATTTAAAGATGGTTTGTTCTGTTTGGAAATTTTATCGTTTAAGTTGACATTTAAAAATAGCCTTACAGGGCACAGTCTCGGAATTCGATGAAACCTATTCCATTGGATCCGTAATGGTGTACTATTATCGGATTCCAATTTTCGTAGCTTTTGGAGTGATCGTTTGGTAGTAGGTAGATAAACGCATTGAAATCTCTATCGAAAATTCAACATTATAACTAGATCTAAAAAGCTATTTTCTCCATATGATCAAATTAGGACTCGAAACCTTTTCCATTGCATTCGAAATAGGGATTTAACATTATAAACGCCCAGCAGCACACCTCGATTGGAGATCGAAATTTTGAGTTGCGGAAATCGAGATGATTTGAATTTAAAATTTAAATAATTGTATTGCACTGAATAATGTGCCCTTGCAGATACGTAATAGAATTTGAAGCACGTGTCTTCACTAGAGACACGTGTCTTCTCTTTAGAACAGATAACCAAACACGGCAAAACAAAAATAAATTATGTTATTGCCGAACTAAAAAAAAATTATTTCATTTTTTCTCAAATCCGTCTTCATTCATTCGAAAGCTCAGAAAAAATTCTTTTCGTACATAAAAAAAGAAAACAGAAATGGAAATCAAAATTTAATGGCCGAAGCCCTCTCGTCAAATTACTCTTCCTCCCTACTTTCTAACTCTTTTACTAATCGAAGTTCCAAGGCCGGGAGTCAAATTGATTCAAGCATCTCGCGAACGAATCACGAATTCAAAATCGAACTTGTTCGATTTCAGGAGAGAGGAGAGGGCATGCGGTATTTTAGGTAGGTGTGCCTTAGAGGAGCTCATGCTTGAGCTACCGTCGTCGAAGATGGAGTGGCACGATGAGGCACAGCGTGAGGCGGAGGGGTCAACGACATGGGTTGTTGGTGTGGCGACTTTAGGCGATCGATGTTAGGCTAATCTCAAGGATGTTCGGGAAATGGTATAATAGGGTTTGTCGAAGCCAGGTTCACATTTTCCCGAAGGTAAAGCTGCATTTGTTTTTAGTTTAATTTATATATATATATATATATATTTATAGATTTGGAAAAAGATAATATATATATATATATCAACCTGTTGTAAATTTAGAAAAGAGTTTTAGTTTTTCAGATAGAGTTATAATTACAGCAAACAGTATATATATATAGATAAATGCAAGCAGGTTTCAATTTAAAAATATATGGGACTTAGGGATAAAGATAGGAATTTTTTTTAGAATTTGAAGAGTTTATACAAAATCATATTTTTGAATATGAATATATTTTGTAAGTATATGTATATGTATATGATTTCAAAAGGAAAAGAAAAGATCTTGGAAATATATAGGGATTCTAAAATGTTTGAGGAATTTATAAAAGCAGATTTTTGAAAATCTATAAATTTTTATTAAGTATATGTATTTTCAAAGGGAAACTAATAGCTTAATTAAGTCATTAGTCAATTAAAATTATTACATGGAAATTGATTATTAGATTAATTCAAATATTAATAAATTGTATAATGTTTATGCAAGGTTTAAAATCATGGAAACAAGCCAGTTTGGAATGGATTGCATACTACAAAGTAAGAGACGAGTTAATCTCATTCATCCTGGATTTCTAGTTAATTTAAATAGTTAATTTAAATTATTGGTTAATGGATTGAATAGACTGGATGTGATAGTATATATATAGTAGTATATATAGTATATATATTGGAGTGATTGATTTCCCGCATTATATAGCGGATGAGACCCTATGCGCCGCATAATAGCGGATGAGATGATATAACCCAATATACCCCGATATTCCGCCTCAATGTGGAATTGGTATTTTATATTGTGCAAACATCTGTGGATGCAGGGAAACAGGTTAGGGGATCCAACTGAATTCCTTAAAATATTTAGATTGTTTTAATATTCTATGATATGATTATTTGATAATCTGAGATAGAATATATTGGTGATTGGAAATATCGGATGCTATGGTTTGATTAAATATATTTGGGTATACTGAGTTATCAAAAATATAGATTGGATTTTTAATGAGAAAGTAAAAGAGAGAATTTCTAAGTAAAATAATTATAGAGAATTTGAATAAATTAAAGAATGAATTGGAAAAGAATGAATGTGATTTTTAAATTCTAATAAATAAATTCCGAGTATGGGAAAGGGATTTTGAATAAAAGGGGAAATAATGAATTTTAAAATTTAAAGGAATAAAGAATTTATTTTAAAATTTAAGGTTTAAATTTATCGGAAAGGATAAAGAAGGAATTTGGAAAAATATGAAATTGGCATTTTCAGTTAAATAAGATTTTAAATCATAATTAAGAAGTAAAATATGAAGTTAATGTGTTTTGAAATAAATTAAGTAAGTAGAGGAATTTATTTTAAAATGGACTAAATTTGGAAATCGATTTGGAAATTGATATAAAGTGTTTGAAACTGTGATTTAAAAGAAGTGAGACTATGGAATTTATAAACGTGGTTTATAAAGTGAAATAAGATATTAGAGAATATTTCGAAGTATAAATTCACGATGGGAATTTATAAAGGAATGTGTAATTTATTTTAAAAATAAATAGTGAATTATTTTTAAAAGGTGTGGAAGAGGTGTATTTCCCTGAAAGGCCAAGTACGTTTTTCAAAGCAGATTTTTAGTATAAGTTAAAAGTTTTAAAGTTTGTTTCAAGGAATGTTTTTAAGAAATTATTATTTAAGTTGTTTAAATTTTAAAAGTAAACATTTATTTAAATTAATTATAGCAGTAATTAATTGAAAGATTTGACTAGTACTATGTTTTTAAGGATAATTATTAATATTTATATTTTATAAAATAGTTTTATTTTAAAGAAAATTTGTTAAAGTTTTATTTGAAAACTTGTATAGAATTTTGTAACTCTTATTTTAAAATTTAGTTGGGCTTAACTTTTATTTTATAAAAAATTATTACTTTTATATTTTATAAAGTAATTTTATATTTTTGAATAAAGTGTTTTAAGTAGTTTAATTTAAATGTTTTAAAGTATATTTTAGAATAAAGTAATTTAAATTATTTTAAAACCTAAAGTATTTGGACTTGGTGATTTTCAGGGGAAATAAATACTATTTGGGAAATTTATTCCATGAGAGAAAGATGGTTTGAAACTGTTTTCAAAGGGTTGAAGTATGAAAAATAACTCGCGAAGTTATTTTGAAGTAAATAATTTGGAAAATTATTTAAAGTCTGATGGTTGTTTGTGAATGCTATTTGATAGTTAAATGACCGACTATTAATATTGGCCAATGCGTTGATTGTTTCGAAGAATCTGGGATTAGAATTAATTTCCCAAAAACCACTTCGTTCCATTTTGAACGTTTCATGATGAAGATAAGAGCTTGGAGTCGAAGATGGAGCAGTGAAGTGCAAGGGCTAATCGCTACTAATCCTGAGGGTGATTCCAAAACGGATGTAGTAGGAGTAGTGCCTTCGGTTTCGTTCGGACCCGGAACAGACTGGTATGGGTGAATGCTTTCAGAATATCATTAGGAGGACAATGAGCATTCTAAGTGATTGTGTGCTAAAAAGGTAACGCATAGCCTTGAGTCTCGTCAACTGAGAATGGCTAAAACATGGGTGGTGCACACAAGGCTAAATGGCTAGCAACCTATTAAGGTAAGGTCACCCCTGTCTAGATGTCCCTTTTATTTCAGCTGTATGCGCAGTTGCTGAACCCAACCGCGGGGTGAACTTATTCATTAAGGGGTAGCTCCGGTCTTGTGATGCAGGGGATCAGGGTGGATCCTCGGTATAGTGATCTAGACAACGTACTATGACGGGCGGTACCCCAGTAGCCCTGCGATTGATGGAAATCCATTCTCCCTACGTGCCTTTATGGTTTTGTTTGTATAACTATTAGCTAGAACTTAATATTGAAACAATTTGGCTTTTTGAGTAAGTATTTGTATATAGACACTACTATAATATTAGAGGATTTTATAAGAAATGTTTTGGTTATTGTAAGGTAAAAACTCGACATGTTCATTTGTGGCGTGGTCTTATGAGATACCTTTGATTTCAAAGGATTTTGAAAACTTTAATAATCCAATTGAGTGTGTTTTCTCATGCTGGTTTTGCAGGCTGACTCGGCTGTTATTTAACTATAATGCCTGGATGGACTGCTGTGGAGCTCAGGAGATGAGCTGGATGACGAGGCATATTTTCCATAGATTTATATTTCCACTGTACAATGTATGCTGTATATTTAGCTTTGGAAGGACGAGATATTATAACCGTCCTGAATTGTGTTGAATTGATTGTATTGTACTTTGATGGTGTATGTATAAAATCGATATAGTTTCTTTTATGTAAAGATCAATTATTATCTATTATATTTTATTCCGCTGCGATGGTAAGATTATGTTGTTTTTTTGTTTTCTCTTCTTCTATCTCCTTCTTCTTTTACCCTAATGGTTCAGTTTTCCGGCATTCAATTGTTCATCATTCGATACAGCGGACGTACTGATGTCGATTTTCGGGCATCGAAAAATCAGGTCGTCACATAATTCCTTTAAACCTTAGCCTTTCAAAAACATTGAAACCATACGTTTTGACCTTGTCGAAAGGCTTCTTTTCGGCCGTAAGGTTTCAGCTTTCGACTTTGTCGAAAGCTTGGGGTACCTCACTATAAAATTGTTTACAAACCATTCAAAAGCAATGAAACTCAAAACCTTTCGAAGACTTTAGGTTCAATTTAAAACAAGTGGAAACCTTTCGAAACCATCCAAATGTAAAACATTTGGATTATGCCTTCAAGTAGAGCAAAAGGATCAGAAAAACATTGGAGTCAAAAGAAACTGCTTTGAAACCTAAAACCATTCAAAATCATTCGAAAACAATGAAAATTTGGGGTTAAAACTAACCCTTCGTAATCAATAGAGAGGTGTCAAGTTTTAGAAAACAAAAGGTCCCTTCGAAAGCAATAGAATCAAAAGGAAGGAAGCAACTCCAAAGTCTTGTCGACCTAATCGAATAGTCTCATACCTTTTGACCTTCTCGAAAGCATTACCTTTCAAACTTTTTCAAAAGGTTTCAATTTGAACAAGAAAGCAAACCGATTGAAACCTTTTTCTATTAAACCTTTTGACATTGTCAAAGCTCTTTGTCGAAAGCTAGCAGGCGTATTTTCTTTACAACCAAAACAAAGTTTCATCTCCGTCGAAAGCTCTAACCTTTCGACTCTAAACCTTTCGACTCCTTTCAAATCGCTACGTACTAGTTGCTTGATACCATGTGCATTGATTATTGACCTAGTCGAAAGGTATGATAACTGTCGACTTGTCAGAAGGTTTGGAAAGAAGGCGGAAGCTCTTGCCCTAAGAGTTAAAATAGTAGAGAAACTATTTATTTGAACTTAAAAATAGTTCTTTCATACCCAACCTTCCTTGTTTGTTTAAACTTTATTGGTAGCCATAATTTTATATTGAAGATGTCATCGACTTTCCTTATTTTTAAATTTAAACAAACTTTAAAAGACCCCCTTTCTCCTTTATAATTATATGAAACATTTAAGTCCCATATCTTAAATAATTTTATGTAACTATTAAATCATCTTAGAAAATTCCGGAAAAATTCCAGAAATTAAATAATACGTTCTTTTCGACATATAAAATTTTTGGATCCAAACAAACTTTCCCGTAAATAGTCTAATAATCCTAAAATCCATTTTCTTCCTTAGGAAATTCAAAAGAATTTCATGAAAATTCAGAAAAAACTGAATATAGAAACCCATCTCTAAAAAACTTTTCAGATCATCATAAAAATCCGCAAGGCTAATGGTGTCATTTAATAAAATTTTCATCTCAAAACATGTCAAAAAATCTATATGAGCATATACAAATCATCAGCATGTATATATAGTCATTTTATCATTCAAAACATGGCAAACCTTTACAAAATAATTTGGATTTATTCCTAAAACCAAAACCATAAGAGTTTAGAGATGTAAATTTTACTCACCTTTGCTTCAGTGATCAAGGAGCTTGAGATTTTAACGAGTTTGATTTGAATTTGCTTATCCCTTAGATTTTCTTTAGTTTCCTCTTCTTCTTTCCATGTTAATAATGGCCCGCCTCACTTTAGAAATTTTGAAATGAAATGAATTTTTATAGAGATACACAGTCTAAGAAAGATAATATAGGAATGGCCTCTTTTCCATAAAACCCCACCTCTAATTCATTTTAAACCCTTCATTTAATTTATTAGTTAAAAAAGGCACAACTACCTTAACTAAATTAAATCTCAATCCCCTTATCAACATATTATTTTATTTTTTATCTAACTAAATGTCCTAAATAATGTTATCAAAAATCTAGGGTATTACACTCTCGGGTACTCAGAATTGATTTGAGTCGGCTGAGAGATTAAGGCTTTACAGGTTTAATAGGATGACGAATAAAGCTACCAAAGGCGAGCAGGTAGCTAACGGATAGCTAATTAGGATTTGTAGTTCTTGTTTTATGTTCATTTTCGCTGTTTTTATTTTGTCAGTTATGATAACATTATTCTGGTCATCCAAGGGGGCACCCTCATATGCCGCTCTTGGCGAAATTTGTAATAATTATAGTTTATCATTGCCTAAGAATGTATAGGAATTTGAAATATGAATATGGAACATATGTTTTGAAACGTAATGAATTTTTTTTTTTTGAAATTTATATGGTTTATTTCATTTTCAAGTGCTTTTAATATTATAGATACCATTAACATAGTCGTATTTAGTCGCCAGAAGTTAATACTATGGATGACTGCAGCATCTGTAGTGTTTATCAATGGGCCTCTAGATAGGAGATGTTATAGTATACCTTTCTGGGAGAAAATGAGACCTGTTTTTTTACTAAAGCGATTAGAACATCTGGAAGCATAATTCCATGTTCAGAGCATAGTCTGCAAAGCGAAGCATTGCCAATTCTAGGGGCTTGGGAATCCGTCGAATCATCTAAAAATATAGTGCCTTCTATGGCATCAGGGGCAGGTCTTATAACTTCCCATGGAAGGATGGGAACATAAGAGAAAAGTTTGGTCGACAGGTAAAAACTCCATTTTCTCAATTTGACGATCAGTGGAGAGTGTGCCAAAAACAGTTGCAGAACTTGACTCAGCTTCGGGATTACTGTGTTGCAAGGATTGTTCGAAAGGCATTGCAGCTAAACATTCTAAAAGTTTGGAGCCAATATCAACTAAACTTAGCAGATAATTAAGATTATAAAATTTTGCTAGTCCGCCATGCTAGGTGTAAACTACTATGGTGTGGTTTTGTGCATTGCAGCGGTAAACAGTTCGAAATTAAAACCAAAAAGTAAATATTATGATTTCGGATTCTGAACAGTGTGACCATCATCGCTGACAGTCTCAATTTGCATTTTGATTGATTGGTTATTTAAGTTTTGGGATCGACCATCGTCATATCAAAGTCTGAAGTCCATTATTAGAGTCTATATGTTAAATTTTTGTCCATGTCCTAAGTTCCAAGAGTTGGTCATTTAGTTTTGAGTTTGATATTGCATATGCAAGTCCTGTTGTTCATTATCATCATATATTCAAGTTCATTGGATGGGATTGGTTCTAATATTTCGAACAAGTGAATATGGATTGGTTTGAAAGTTTGATTTAGAATCGGCCAAGTGCAATTAGTCATTCCTATATATGCCAACCCCTATGTATGCCGACCCCTATTTATGCCAATCCCTATCCCTCATAACAACTGATGCCTCTTCACTTCACATACAATTGATTCCATCATACTCTAAAACAACTGATACATCTTCAAACTTCAACTACCGACCCCTCTACTTCAAAATTTTCACACTCCCATGAAGCATCCACTTCGATCCTTTTTCTTCACCAACAAACGGCCGATCCCTCTACTCCTTCATGTTTCTTTCTTTTGTTTTTCCTCCTCCACTACCTCTTCGAACCTTGCATCGTCATCAATCATCTCGTCCCTATCTTAACCCATAATTAGTGCAATAGAACCCAATTCTCATCAAAAATTAAATGTTAGAAACAAGAGAGCCTATATATATGTGTCACATATATATATGTGTGTGTGTGTGTGTGTGTGTGTGTGTGTGTGTGTTAGTGGTGATGATGAGTGGCTTGGAGAATATCGAGATTGAAGGGAAAAGGAATTGGATTCATAAAGGTAAGTTGGATTTCAATAGGTTTTGTTTTGAAGCTAAGAGAAGAAGAGAGGAGGAAGGGTTCAGTTTTAATAGTGAAATAAGAAGGGTTCGGTATTGAAAGGGACAAGAGAAAATTGAAGGGAAATAAGATAAGTGAAGATTGGAAAGAAAAGTGTTAGCTATACATAATAGATGAGGGTTCGGCTTGCCTTAGTTTCTTTATGAAGTCAAGAGAAAGATCGGAGGGATCAGTTAGAGGAGTGTCAATCCTTATAAATCTATAAAAAAAGGAGGCGTCAGCTAAAAAGAATAGTGATCCCTATGCTAAAAAGAATGGTGATCACTACATACATAAAAAAAGAAGGAATCGACAACGAGCCTATGTTCATGCAAACATGGACATGAATATTAAAAGTATGTGCACAAAATGCAGTGAAATTGCATCCACCTGAATGAAAATTGGCGACGACCAAAGAGTGTAAAAATACTTTCGGTAGCCAATGACAAGAACATGTACTTGAATGTGCTTGTGTATAGTCTAAAAGTTCAAATTTTGAAATCAACAGAAATTGAATTCAAACCTAAAGCTTCAATTGTCGAGGCCAGATTAAATTGCCAAAGCATCCCAGTCTTGTAGAAACAGACATAGATATCAAATAATAAAATATAATCCTCAATTTATAATTGGAAATTAACCAATTGTCATGACGATCGAATAGAGATACAACATTTGAGTAAATTAATTTGACGGAAGTACAAGGACTATCCAGAAAAGTAGATAGATTTCTTTCCAATGATTCTAACTTTCTTCGATCCAAAGCATGTCATGTTTAGCATAAGACACACTATTGAGGGCAAATGTTATTTGGCCTTTGGACCGGGCTATATTCGAACTGATTGGACATGCTAGACTCAATCGTCGTCAAGGGCAGTAAGTCTAAGTTGATTATTATGGGGTTCATAAGTCAAGTACAGATGGTGCTATTAAGCTGTGGTTGAACGGAATTAAAAGATATGCAATGTAAAATGTTCAAAGTATGGAATATGGTTCAACATATATGGGGGATCAGCATATTTTGGGAAGAAAATGTACTTCAAAAGAAATTAATCAATATCTCAAGAGCCATAAGTCCAATGCACATGAAAATTTATGAGCATGATGTGGGGACCCTAGGAGGCTTGCCGTAGGGATCACACATCAAAAAGATGAAAGAAGGATCAGCTCTCTTCACTCAATAGGGATCGGCTGGAATCAGGAGGCAATTCACATTGAAGAAAATATCAAGCAATAACAAAAGTTCTACTGATCCAATTGGCCTAAAACTTGGAGGCTAAGCATGTTTTAACATGCGGAAGCTACAGTAGGAATTCCACCCTCAATTACTTCAAAAGTGGGATCGGTATCGATTCCTATTCTTTGAGATTCGGGCCATGTGACACCTCTTACGGGTCCATATGGTTTTGGAGATCCTATTATCGAATTTTTAGGAAGATATTTTTCCATCTTCTCTACTAATACAGGCTTGATTGTTCATTTTGGGGACTTTTACGCCGCTAGTTGCTTTGTACTCTATTGTAGCTAAGGATTTTCATATGTTCCTTATTGTATTCAGTTTTCAAAGTGATTAATAAAGCACTCTATTCAAAGTGGACATCTGAAATTAACGTTGGGCCACTATAGACCATTGTGTTCTTGTTATTGCTTCAATTTTTTGATATTTCATTGCTATATGCCTCCATTTTCATTTCATATTCTTCATTTATTTCTGTAAATAACTTTTATTGATGTTTGTACCAATTTTTGGTGCAAACAATCATCTTTCACAATACATGCATTGTGAGCACTTTTATATGGATGAAAAACCAAAAGTAAAAAGTGCAAACTAACCGCATCCTACTTTTTTGGACTTCTTTGGAAAATAGAAAAATTTAACCAATAAATCTATTAATCAATCAAAGGATGAATCTACTTTAGCCGAAATAATGATGTAGGAATCACTACGGTACAATCCTGAACATACATCGATGATACCCAAGCTAATGTCCACCATACTTTTAAGGGCTGCATCTTTTTTGCCAATGATTCGATCATTCTAGCATAACTCTCTATTAAATAATAGCATACTAGAAAAATATCTATCTCTTGTTGATTCTAGGACTTTTCTATTTTTCCTTGATTTTCTCTATAATAATAGCTTTTATTATTAGTTGTAATAAAATTGTTTTTAACAATTGTTTGTATATTGCAGCTTTAATAGATCTCTTTAATAGCTTTCTCTACCCGACCGTTGTAAACATAAATTTTTAACAAGCATTATTAATAGCTATCTTTCTCATAGGTTGTAAATGATCATGTAATCACTTCGAAGAATATTTGTTAACAATCCTTGAAAATTCAAAGTCGACATAATAGCATTAATGACTATTAGTAAATAATTTATAAAATATAAATGATAATTTATAATTACGTTAAGAATTAAAAATTTATTATAATTTATAATAATATATATTTAATATATAATTAACTATTATATTTAATAATCCATAAAAAATAATTTATTAATAATGTGTAACAATTTTAAATTAATTATTTAATATAATTAATTATGTAAAATTAAAAATTTAAATAATAATAAGTAACAATTTATATCTAATAATTAGTAATTAAAATTTAATAGTTTCTAAGAATTAATGGTTTATAATTAGTAAATTAAAAAAACTAACTGGTTTTCATAAAATTTTATGTGCATTAGTTCATGAAAACTCAAAGGATTACATAAATTCGAAAAACTAATATGATCAAACACTATCAAAAATATTGTTACTTATAACATCAATAATAGTTTTTAGTTAAATGATAGGTGATATGTAAAAGTATTGAAAAATGCAAACATTATAAGTGTCAATAAAGTTACTTATCCCACTTTCATTTTTAATCTCCCTGCTTCGCAACACAAATCTGTTTGCTTCCGGTTGTCATTCTCCACTGAACAAAATCCTTAAACAGCTAAGCTCCTAAAAATCATAAAGTTTCTAAAACCCTTAAAACTAAAACCAAAATCACTATTTTAACAACCCAAAAATTATAACAAGTATTTTGTTCTTTTATTTATAAACTTTGCGGTTTTAATTTACAAAAAAGTTGAATTTTTTTTATTTATAAATAATCACCAAAATTTTATTAATATAAGCCAATTCTATAATTCTTATTTTTGGTTAAAGTTTAACATTTATTTGAATTTAAATCTTTTAAATTCTAACTTCCAAATCTTTTTACTTAACTGAATATATTGGTAACAACATTTTTATTTCCACTTTTATTCTTTTAAAAATTGGTTATACACCTTTAAATCAAGTAATTAATATTCTGTAAAAGAAATAAACTTTATACGTATACACATTTGTTTCTTAGTTAATTGATTAATAAATAAAAATTTTAATTGAATAATATATAGGAAATAAATTTTACGTTTTCTTTTTTACGTATATACATCAGTTATGTGTTAAATGTTAAGTAAATCAAACCAATGTAAACAAATAAAAAGTTAACTAAGTAATAAATTTTAGAGTTAATAGAGTATAAATAGGCTATTTAAAATACACATTTTAATTTGTACGTTATATCCTTTTTGATTTATTTAGTTAGCATATAAATGGTACGTAGCTAATGAATATTCTTTAAAACGTATATTTTACTAAATATAGGTAGAGAATAAATAAGTAACCTATAAATTTAGATACGTTACTTTTGTTATAAATTTAGCGTATATTGTACTAACTATATAAAAAATAAATAAATAAGAAACGAATAGTTTCTAATCACATTACTTTTGTTAATTATTTGAGCGTACGTTTCAATTAAAATTCTGCATCTATTACACGCTCATAAATTTCATACCTTAGCTACTAAAAACAAATCAGTAGCCACGATTTTTGAAAGAAAATTTTTGACTGGTGCTTCTAAAACTGCTCATATTTAATTTGATACGTTTCGTTTCTATTTGTTCCGTTCTTTTCCCTGTTGCTTTTTTTCATTCCTTGATTTTTGGTGCTATTGGCTTCAACAAACGTATCATATTCTGTAGAAAATTTATATACATATTCCTTACCTTATCTAGGTCAATTTAGATTGTGAATGGTACCAAAAAATTTGACTCTTCAATCTCCTTCCGTAAAAAAAAATTCAAAACGTGCTGTCCAATCAATTTGTTGCTTTAATTAACCTTCAGCAAATCAAGGGATTTGACGGTTGCTATTTGTTTATCTACATCTGACTATTCATTGTTTGAACTATTCCATTTGATTTAATATTCGCATTTATTTATGAGATCTTCCATTTTGTTTCTTCCCACAGCGCAAATTTCTCCCTTTATCTATTGTTCTGCACGATCACTGGAAGAAACGTATAACGTACGTACGTTTTTCCTTTTTTCATTATTTGATTTGGCTACAGCTCATATTTTATTTGCGTCTATAAATCAACATGGATATTTATTGCCTAATACCCTCACCTGCTACTTTATATTTATTATTTATGTGATATGTTTTCCAATTTGTGCCTATTCGTTTTTCCTACGTTACTTGTTTTAACCGCTTAAACATTTTTTTTCTTTTTTAAACTTTTGACAATTCAATTTTTCCACTTTATCCATTTTATATTTTTTTGCTTCTCCCCTCCCTATCCTCTGCTTTCTATATATTTGACAAATCCATCTTCATATTTCACTCGGCAAGAAGAGAAGGAAAAAAAATTTAGAAAAATAAAATAAAACCATCGATGCCTTCCGTACCTCCAAAACCGCGCACAACCACCCTTTGCCGAGCCATCAACAAATCCGCCTCCAACTTCTTCTCCCAAACCTCGCTGTTTCCTCCGCCTCTCCCATCACATGGCCACTTTTTTCAGCTACGAGCTCCTTTCTTTTAACGTGCCATCAAATTGTGGGGAGCTGATGCATGAAGCCTGTTGCGTTTGAACTTGCGCGCATATATGACTCTATATGTGTATCATATGTCATGTAAGTATTTTATAACTTAGTTATTTGTTTAGAAAATTTTGAATTCATACAGTGACATGCATTTTAGTAGGAGATATATTAAATTTTTATATAGGCGTAAATTTTTCTAATAATAATAAAGTAAGTTATTTGGATTACAGTATTACACTTAAAGGGTTAAATAGCTTGTTGTTGGTTATTTTGAAAGTTATCTAGTTAATATGTAATATGAGTTATTTGATTTACAACATGATGTTTATTATAATCGGCAACAATAGGTTGCTGTTTTACATAGAGTTATGCGTTAAAATCTTTAATCTATAAAGTTAGTATAATATATAAGCTATAATATATATATAATGTCTGTGTGTTCTGGTACAGTTAGATATAAAAGTTTATAAAATATATATATTTGTGAATATATGTACATGTTAAAAAAGTTCATTTGTTTTGAGTGTGAGGCTGTGGTCTGCATGTTGTATATTTAGCTATATAATATATACAGTAGTTGCAAATGTTCGTTCTGCATAATCCGACATATATAAGTATATATGTGCTTATATATTCGTCCATATAGAAGAGTTTGAGGTGCTGTTAATAGAGAAAAGAGGGTCAGATTTTAATAGTAACATATTTTGTTATATTATGGTCAATATTGTGTTTCGATCAATGAGTTTTATAGATTTCTATATACTCTGTTTATATGTGGTCTGTGAGTCTACATATAATATATTATACTTTTTATTTGTTAAAGTATGCTGCAGTGCATAAAAGTTATTTACCTGTTCATACTATTTATATGTGTTACATTGGGTTTAAGGTAAGATGTTATATATAGTAGTTCATAAATGAGATTTGAATAGTGTAATTTGTTGAAGTTTTATATATTTATCTTATTTAAAAATATAAGTTTTAATGATATTATATACATAGGTCGTATGTGGTGGTTGGGTCTTAGATTTGTAAATAGAAATTTTGATCTATGTGTAAAACTTAAAATGGTTTGGAAAAATATAAAGATTTTTTTTAACATATATGTTTTATTTCATATGTTAAAACTATTGGTTTATGTATTGAGTTTAAAATAATGTAAATTATATATATCTGCTTCGACTTTAAATTTTCTTAGAGATGCAATATTGATTTTTATTGAAATAGCAAACATTTATGTATATATCAGACTGATTGTGATTCAATTCATCAATTCTTGATTTTCAGCCTCGTTCGTCCAATTCATGCCAATCCTACATTGCTTTGAAATTCATACTCGGATTTATAATTCAATTTCCGTGTCCGTATCAGTGTGCGAATCCATGTCATCTTCTGTATTCTCTAGCCTCGAAAGGTGAGCAATCGCTCACAATTAACGTTCTTTTACTTATTAACTTTGATTTCAATTAAAACGACAATTGAAATATGCTGCTGTTAATTATTTACACTGCTATATATGTTGTTATCTGCAATTGTTCACTTGTGGGATATGACACCATATCCTGTTGTTTATATTATATTGGTATTGATTATATATGCCTATTATTTTATTTTATTATCTATTATCACTCTGCAAGTTCCCCGTAGTTTAGAGTTCACTATGGGTTGAAATGATACATACCCGAACGGACTTTAGAATAAGAGAATTTCGTTATGGGTTGAAATGATAAAACCAGCGATTTTCAATTAAATTGAATTTGGGATTGTGGATCGAAGTGATATCTACCCGTATATTTAAATTTTGGATTAAAATGATAAATATCCGTATCCCTTGACTATAAGATAGGAAATTATATACAGACACCATTGGTCCACATATACATATTTAAATGTTTGAAAATAATTTCTATAGTTTGAAAGGAAATATATGGTTTTTAATAAATATTGGTTCTTAAAATATTATATATAAATGGAAATTTTATATATAGATTTAATAATAATATTGTTGAGATTGAATCAATCCATATAATATGTTTAAGAATTTATTTAAATGTATATTTCAAAATTGATTGTTGTAAAATTTGAATAAGTTAAAGTTGAGAAGATAAAGTTGAATTTATTTGAAATGGCATTTAGTTAAGAATTCTACTTAATTGGATTGATTTGAACTATTGAATTTGAAATTTAAGATTTGATTTATAACTTGATTTTGATTTAAATGATTAAATGGAAGTTTCAAGTTTAAACAAATCGAAAGGAATATTTAGTTTAGAGGTAAATTTAGGTTATTTAATAAATATTGAATTTATTAAGTGAACATTTCAAGACTAAATAATAAGGCTAAATCGAGATCTATATGAAACTGTTAAACAGAACTTTGGAATGTTGAATATTAAAGCTTTTACTAGAATTTAAATGGTTAATTTGTGATTTAGATCTGTATTTGAAATACATATAATTTGAATTTGTTTGGTCAGAAACTGAATTGAATGGAAATTGATAAATTGAGATTGAATTTAATTTGAATAGGGAAGTCGGGTTGATTTTGAAGTGATTTGTTAAGTTTGAGGAAATTAAAATATTCTACTTTATAAAATATTTATATATATTTTGGAAATATATATATTTGAAATGAAATGATATTTTGTTGTGAAGTATAAATTAACTTGAAATGACCTCGGTGTTATAATTATATTTCTACCTTGTAGATAGTTCCATGGACTCTTAGAGGATGTGTAACAACCCTGAGATTGCAATTACCGAATAATGAATTAAAATTATGATTTTAAGTTAAAAAGGGAGCTAAACAAATTTTTGGGAATTTAAATTTGCAATTGGTTTGCAAATTAAAATATTTTGGGTTGAAATGGGGAATTTTTAAATAAAAAGTGATTATGGGTTAATGGGCCAAATGAGATAATTACATGGTTTTAATTAAAACTAGAATGCTTATTAGGATTTTTGTTCACATGATAACTTGGAAAATAAACTAAGTCCTAATGGGTTTCCAAACCCTCTTACCATAACCCATTAACCAACCCACTTCTATTTAATATCTCAAACCCCTCTCATAAACCCTAACCCTCCTCCTCTTCATAAATTCCTAAAACCTAAATCTAAACAAAATTAATGGCCTCCATTTAGAAGCTCCATCTCCTTCTCTTCATAAATTAGTTTAATCCTAAAAGAAAAAGAAAAGAGAAGAAGAAAGGTAATGCAATCTCTCCTATTCTCTAATCCTCCTTCTTAATCCCCATTTATCTCTATCATCTTGTAGTAATTATTATTTTGTTTTCTTTGTTGATTTTGGGTCCATGAAGCATCTTGATCATTGCTTTGGGGTTGAGGAGTTTGGCTTGCTTCATATTGTGCACTCAAACCATTTGATACTTTTCTTCATTAAGGTAATTACTATGGATTAGTAATTAATGCTAGTTGTAATGCTAAGCTTTGGCCTATGTTTCCTTTAATTTAGTGTAATAATCATTATATGGTGATTAGTGATTGTTATTAGTGATTTTTTGATGCCAAAAAACTGAAAAAAAACACCCAAAATCATTAAAAACACAAAAAACAGCTTGCTGGAAATTTACAGGCTGAAATCAGCCTGAAACAGGGCCCTATGTTGCACCCAGGCTGCTGCCCAGGTGCAGTGGGCTAGCCCAGAGGGGCTAGCCAGAAGCAAGCCAGCCCACATGGGCTGGCGCAGGTTTCACCACCCCAGCCCGCTTCGGGCTGGGGACATGGGTTACGCCCCAGCCCAATTGGGATGGGGACAAATGTTGCGCCCCAGCCCAATTGGGCTGGGGACATCAGTTGCGCCCCAGCCCAATTGGGCTGGGGCAATTGTTCCGCCCCAGCCCAATTGGGCTGGGGACAGAGGTTCCGCCCCAGCCCAATTGGGCTGGGGCAATTGTTCCGCCCCAGCCCAATTGGGCTGGGGACAGAAGTTCCGCCCCAGCCCAATTGGGCTGGGGCAATTGTTCCGCCCCAGCCCAATTGGGCTGGGGACAGTGGTTGCACCCCAGCCCAATTGGGCTGGGGGCGTTGGTTGCACCCCAGCCCAATTGGGCTGGGGGCAATTGCTCCGCCCAGCCCAATTGGGCTGGGGGCTTGCTATTTTACCCAGCCCAGGCGGGCTGGGCTTTATAAAAATAAAAAAAAATAAAAAAAAAATAAATAAAAAAAAAAACGAACATCACCTCTGTTTCCAGATTTTTGTCTCCACTTCGCGATGCCGCCACGATCGCATCGGAAGTCGGAATTCGCCGTTTTTGGTCTCGTTGGAAAGGTGGAGTTTCGAACACCATCTCTGGAAAATTTGGGCAACATTGGAGTTCGTTTTCTGCTTCGAATTTCGTGTCGAATTTGAACTCTGGTCGCTGTTGGTAAACAGTGTGAATCTTTTTCTGAGTTCAACTTTGAGAGGTCGCCACCGCTTCGTCTCAACTCGGAATCCAGAAATTCTTTTTGCATCTTAAAGTAGGGATGTTGGACTATATGTCTACCAGTTTTCATGCCATTTGGACACAGTTTGCTGGTCCAAATAAATTGCCGAACTTGGGTTCGCAGCAGTTTTTGAATGGTTTCAAACACTTAGAATATTTTTGATGATTTTCTGGTTTTCGTCGATTTCTTTGAGATTTGTCTCTGGATTTCGTACACGGGCTTTATAAAAAGGTTTTAAAAGGATTTTCACTCCAAAATGGCTTTCGAAATTATTATATAATATTATTTTTAATTATTAAATTAATTACTCCATAGTAGGAGCGTTTTCAAAAGCCGTTTTAAAGTGATTTCAAAATCAATAATAAAAACGTTTCGCACCATTATTTTCTATAATAAAAATCTCACACTCACTTTTAGCACGTCGAGCGAAGTGGAAAGGTGCTTAAACGGTTAGAAAATCTCCGGCCTATGGAACTGTGTGTATTTTCTTTCCGGTTAATCCCCGACCTATTCGATTGATCGTTTTGACCTTTGGGTCTAGTCTACCGATGATATGAGGTGGACTTTTTATTGTTTGGAGTGTGAGCTTGCTATTGGTTAGGAAACCGTTTAGTGCGAACGTGGGGTATGGGACTCATTGTTAACACTTTACGGGTTCCTCTCCAAGAAGTTAGTGGCACATTAGCCTTTGGGCGGCCAGTACTGGACCTCTGGGTCACCACGCCTCTGGGCAACCGTCTCTGGACACCTGCTCTATGGAGCAGTTTTTATTCGGCATGTGCCTCTGGGCCTTTATCCTTCTGGGAAGGATCTTGCCGTTTCGCGCGTTCCGCATCTGTGCGAGTGATCGATCACAACTATACAGTACTTGGCAACAACGACTCTGGTCGGTGCACGTGCAATACTTGTATTATCTGATGATTTTATATCCATTCGAGTATCGCCATTCGGTGTTGGTTCTATGGAACCATACGATGTAAGTGCGATTACCTTGTGGATTCACAGTGTCTCTGGACACTGCTTTTCAGTGTTTGATTTCATTGACTTTTCAGTATATCCCTATTGCTCTTGGAGCATCGATCTTTGCTTGGGCATTGATTATTGACTCTGGTCACTCTTGGGATAATTGCCTATGGGCAACTTTATCTAGCTTTGGCTACGCCGATGATATGAGGCGGTTTTATTTATTCCACACTTTGGTGTTTGTATTCTCTTTGGAGATTTTTACTGTTTATTGATGATTAGGGATCGTCATTATATTCATGTAGTCCATATTACTCTTCTCTTTGGAGAAGTACTGTTTTATTTATGTACTGCATTATTATATATATCTCAGTTATTACTGATTGTTTAGCTAGCCTGACCCGAGTGTTTTCGCTCGGGTCAGACCGAGTTGTTTCAGGTTAGGTCTCTGGACTTAGCTTTCTGTGCTTCCGCTTGGACATTATCTGCTATGCTGATAGATAGTTCTTTTATTTGTCCACTATTCAGCCACTCTGTTATTTCAGACTCTTATGTACATATTTTTGACTCACATGTGTGAGCGGTGGCTTTGTACCCACCTTTTGATACTTGGATCTGTATTGACGATATATTGTACCTATGTTCTGTGACTGCTATGTGACTGTTCTGTGATGATGATGTTATCATTTTGTATTATGTTTGTTCTGAACCTATTTTCCTTAGCCATTGTAATTTCGTTATAAATATCTATTGGATATGTCGAACCACTTTAGAAAAGAAAACCACCTATTCGACGTATCCAGTGGTTAGTTATAGCTTGATTACACATGGTCGCTTCCATTATACTCTATTCTCCGTTCTAGTAGACGGTATTACTCCGTAATACTCTTTACTAGAGTGGGTCTCGGAGTGGGGCGTTACAGTTTGGTATCAGAGCCGAGGTTCAGAATTAAGCATAACAAACACAGAACGGATACACTTAGTACAATACATTTTAATTGGATCCGAATTAAATCAAATCCCTTCCTTATGCTTATTGATAGATAAGTTAGGAATATGTGTAGGAATTTATTATATTCCGTAGTATTCCTTAATTAAGTATCAATCATTGAATCATGTCTAACTCTAATTCCCGTTTGACTTTCAGTATGTCTGGAAGGGGAAGAGGGAGAACCACACGTCAGACTAGTGCTGCTGGGCAGTCCAGCAACACTCATCCAGAGGGCGTGTTCATGACTACCGACCAGATCATGGAGCTGGTTCGGAATTCTCAGTCTCATTCTCAGTCTCCAGCCCCAGTTGCTGATACTCCACGCATGTCTATTTTTGCGCGTCTCTGCAGTGATTTTACCCATCTCGGAGGGAAGCCGTTCAATGGCTCCGAGAATGTCTTAGAGGTCCAGGCTTGGATTCGGATATGCGAGCGCATTTTCACTCGTATGGATATCCCGGATCATGACCGTGTTCTTATTGCTTCTAGTCAGCTTCTGAGTCGTGCCCTGGATTGGTACGAACTACTTATTGCCGAGGTCGATGAGACCACACTTACTTGGGCTCAGTTTTGTCAGAGATTTGAGCTCATATTCATCCCAGAGTCAGAGAAGAACTCCCTTGCTCGCCGCTTTCTTGATCTCAAGCAGGGGAAGTCCTCCATATCCGACTATGTCTCTTCCTTCGAGGCCCTGTCCAAGTATGGCTTTGAGTTTATTGCTACTCCTTATAAGAGGAACCTCAAATTTGTTGAGGGCTTGAAGAAATATCTGAAGAGGCATCTTATGCTACAGCTTGAGCTCTCATTCGAGAAGCTAGTCGATGCAGCCCTACATCTTGAGTCAGTCGAGATGGAGCATAGTGATGATGATCGTGGGGGTTCCAAAAACCCCAACCAGAAGCGGGGTCCATTTCAGAAGAACAAGCCTTGGAACAAGAAGAAGAAGACTGGCAGTTCTGCTGTCCAGGCTCAGCCTCAGACTCAGCCTCAGATTCAGTCACAGCCTAGTGGAACCCGTCCTCCGAGGAAATGCTTCAACTGCGGTTCTCCAGATCACTTTATTCGAGAGTGTCCCAAACCTCTCTATTGTACCTTTTGCAAGAAGGATGGACACAGGATCTCCACTTGTCCTATTGCTCCAGCTAGTGCCAAGCCTGGCAAGCTTAATGCTGCCAAGGCTCCTGCATCTTCAGCTCAGCCTCGAGGTATGCATCCTTCCGTTCTCGAAGGTTCTATTTTATTTCGTGGTAGATCTTGTAGAGTTCTCTTTGATACGGGTGCCTCTCACTCATTCGTATCAAAGGAGCTAGTAGATGCTTTATCGTTGGATGTTACTTGTCTGGTTTCTTCACTAAGGATTGTGAATCCCATTGGCGGATCCACGACCCTTAGCTTGCTTTGTGAGAATATAGATATCGATCTTTGTGGATTTTCTTTCCGTGCGAATCTGCACGTTATGGAGTATTTGGGATTTGATATGATTCTTGGCATGGATTGGCTCGTTCAGCATGACGCCAAAATTATTTGTTCGGAGCGGATATTATTTCTTCGTCATCCTGACTCGTCCGCTCCATTAGCTATTGCTCTTCAGGATGTTGGGATTTCTGATGTTACTTTATTTTCTTTTGATTCACGAGATGAGGATTTGGACATATCTCGTATTCCTGTCGTTCGGGATTTCCCCGATATATTCGAGCCAGTATCTGGCCTGCCGCCAAAGCGGGCCATTGAGTTCCGCATCGATCTCATTCCAGGCTCCCACCCAGTTGGGCGTCCTCCCACGAGGATGTCTACTAAAGAGAATGAGGAACTCAGGAAGCAGTTAGTGGAGCTTGAGTCGAAGCAGCTCATTCGGTCCAGTTCTTCGCCATGGGGTGCTGCTGTGGTCTTCGTTAAGAAGCCCGATGGCTCTCTTAGGCTTTTCATTGACTATCGCAAGCTTAATGAGTTGACCATCAGAAATCGTTATCCATTGCCACGGATAGACGATATGTTTGATCAGTTGAGCGGTGCGAAGGTCTTTTCACAGCTCGACCTTGCCACCGGATTTCATCAGCTCCGAGTTGCGGAAGATAGCATTCCTCTTACCGCTTTCCGCACTCGCTATGGTTCTTTTGAGTGGTTGGTCATGCCATTCGGCTTGACGAACGCACCAGCTTTCTTCGTCGATCTTATGAATCGAGTATTCCGGGAATACATCGATAGATTCGTTCTGGTTTTCATCGACGATATTCTTATTTATTCTAGATCCGAGGCAGAGCATGCTCATCATTTGCGGATCGTCTTGGATACTCTTCGTCAGCATCAGCTTAAGGCCAAGCTCTCCAAGTGCCATTTTTGGGAGAGCAAGGTCAAGTTTTTGGGCCATATTGTATCATCTGAGGGTGTTTCTGTCGATCCTGCCAAGATCGAAGCTATACAGAATTGGAAGCAGCCCGAGAACGTTCATGATATTCGCAGCTTTCTTGGTCTGGCGGGTTATTACCGTCGGTTTGTCAAGGATTTCTCTCGAGTTGCACTTCCCCTTACGACGCTGACTCGTAAGGGTGTTCGCTTTATTTGGTCTGATAGGTGTGAAGCTTCCTTTCAGCGACTGAAGGAACTTCTCACTCATGCTCCTATTATTGTGGTTCCTGAAAGTAATCAGGATCTGGTTGTTTACACCGATGCTTGTGGTAGCGGGCTCGGTGCCGTGCTTATGCAGAAGGATCGGGTAGTTGCTTATGCTTCCAAGCAGCTACGTCCGAATGAGGTTCGCTATCCGACTCATGATCTTGAGTTGGCAGCTATCGTCTTTGCCTTGAAGACGTGGCGTCACTTTCTATTAGGCGAACGCTTCACTCTTTACACCGATCATAAGTCGCTGAAGTATCTATTCAGTCAGAGGGATCTCAATATGAGGCAGCAGCGATGGCTTGAGTTTCTCGCCTCATATGATTTAGATATTCAGTATACCCCTGGTAAGGGTAATCGTGTTGCAGATGCGCTCAGTCGCAAGCACTCGGCGGTAGTTTCTATGATGATTGCCGAGTGGGATGCTCTTGAGACTCTATCTTTATGTGATATTAGAGATCGAGCTCCACCATCTGATTCTCCGGTCTTATTATTCAGCTTGGAAGCTCGTCCTGTCTTATTGGATCGCATTGCCCATGCTCAGTGGCAGGATCCAGACTTATCGCATCTTATTCACCTTCTCGAGTCGGGATCTAGTGATGAGACATTGCTGGATTATTCTCTTGATTTTCATCGGTGTCTTCGTAGGAAGAACCGTATTGTTGTACCATTTGATTTATCACTTAGGCGTGACATTCTAGACGAGTGTCATCGCTCTAAGTACACTATTCATCCCGGTTCGAGTAAGATGTATGCCGATATGTGCCGGCTATATTATTGGGAGGGTTTAAAGAGAGATGTTGCAAGTTATGTAAGCCGTTGCATGACTTGTCAATAGATCAAAGCCGAGCATCAATGTCCATCTGGTCTTCTTCAACCGCTAGAGATTCCATTATGGAAATGGGATCAGATATCCATGGATTTTATTGACGGTCTTCCTCGATCGAGGTCAGGCCATACTTCTATCTGGGTTATTGTTGATCGCTTGACCAAAGCGGCTCATTTTATTCCTATTAAGTCCACTCGGACTGCTCCTCAGCTTGCCAAGCTATATGTGAAGGAAGTCGTTCGACTTCATGGCATTCCTAGCTCTATTGTCTGTGATCGAGACACTATCTTTACTAGTCACTTCTGGAAGTGCCTACAGTCAGTTTTGGGCACAAAGCTGAATCTCTCGACTGCTTATCATCCTCAGACCGACGGTCAGACGGAGAGGGTGAATCGTGTTTTGGAGGATCTTTCGCGCTGTTGTATTCTGGATTTCGGAGGTAGTTGGGAGGATCACTTACCGCTCGTAGAGTTCTCCTACAACAACAACTTTCAGTCTAGTATCGGCATGGCACCTTTCGAGGCTCTATACGGAAGGCCATGTCGCTCTCCTGCTTGTTGGTTAGAATCTGGCGAGAAGCTTATTCTTGGTCCAGATTCAGTTCGGGAATCTTCTGAAAAGATTGTTCTTATCCGTCAGAGAATGAGAGAGGCACAGGACCGCCAGAAATCCTACGCGGACAACCGTAGGAAGCATCTTGAGTTCTCCATTGGCGAATCTGTCTTTATTCGGATTTCTCCTATGAAGGGGGTTGTGCGTTTCAGCTCTACAGGGAAGTTGGCTCCTCGCTATGTTGGACCCTTTCCTATTACGGAACGCATCGGCCCCGTTGCTTATAGAGTGGCTCTACCTGCTCATTTCTCTAGAATACATGATGTGTTCCATGTTTCTCAGCTTCGCAAGTGTGTGCACAATCCTGATTCTATTATCGAGCCTCATATCGTACCTGATTTGGAGATCTCACCCGATCTATCTATAGAGCAGCAACCTCTTCGTGTGCTTGATTCGGAGATCAGACGTCTTCGAAACAAAGAGGTTCCGCTTGTGAAGATTCAATGGTCGTCTAATCCTAAGGACTGCACTTGGGAGACCAGAGAATTCATCGAGCGTACTTATCCTGGTTTTCTTTCATCTTCCGGCATGGGTGAGCATCTATATTTTATCTTCTGTATTCCTTGTGTGGATTAGATGTTATAGACGACTTCGATATTTAAGGAATTGCGGGGACGCAATTTCCTTAAGGGGGGAGTCTGTAACAACCCTGAGATTGCAATTACCGAATAATGAATTAAAATTATGATTTTAAGTTAAAAAGGGAGCTAAACAAATTTTTGGGAATTTAAATTTGCAATTGGTTTGCAAATTAAAATATTTTGGGTTGAAATGGGGAATTTTTAAATAAAAAGTGATTATGGGTTAATGGGCCAAATGAGATAATTACATGGTTTTAATTAAAACTAGAATGCTTATTAGGATTTTTGTTCACATGATAACTTGGAAAATAAACTAAGTCCTAATGGGTTTCTAAACCCTCTTACCATAACCCATTAACCAACCCACTTCTATTTAATATCTCAAACCCCTCTCATAAACCCTAACCCTCCTCCTCTTCATAAATTCCTAAAACCTAGATCTAAACAAAATTAATGGCCTCCATTTAGAAGCTCCATCTCCTTCTCTTCATAAATTAGTTTAATCCTAAAAGAAAAAGAAAAGAGAAGAAGAAAGGTAATGCAATCTCTCCTATTCTCTAATCCTCCTTCTTAATCCCCATTTATCTCTATCATCTTGTAGTAATTATTATTTTGTTTTCTTTGTTGATTTTGGGTCCATGAAGCATCTTGATCATTGCTTTGGGGTTGAGGAGTTTGGCTTGCTTCATATTGTGCACTCAAACCATTTGATACTTTTCTTCATTAAGGTAATTACTATGGATTAGTAATTAATGCTAGTCGTAATGCTAAGCTTTGGCCTATGTTTCCTTTAATTTAGTGTAATAATCATTATATGGTGATTAGTGATTTTTTGATGCCAAAAAACTGAAAAAAAACACCCAAAATCATTAAAAACACAAAAAACAGCTTGCTGGAAATATGCAGGCTGAAAACAGCCTGAAACAGGGCCCTGGGTTGCACCCAGGCTGCTGCCCAGGTGCAGTGGGCTAGCCCAGAGGGGCTAGCCAGAAGCAAGCCAGCCCACATGGGCTGGCGCAGGTTTCACCACCCCAGCCCGCTTCAGGCTGGGGACATGGGTTACGCCCCAGCCCAATTGGGCTGGGGACAATGGTTGCGCCCCAGCCCAATTGGGCTGGGGACATCAGTTGCGCCCCAGCCCAATTGGGCTGGGGACAGAGATTCCGCCCCAGCCCAATTGGGCTGGGGACAGAAGTTGCGCCCCAGCCCAGTTGGGCTGGGGCAATTGTTCCGCCCCAGCCCAATTGGGCTGGGGACAGTGGTTGCACCCCAGCCCAATTGGGCTGGGGGCGTTGGTTGCACCCCAGCCCAATTGGGCTGGGGGCAATTGCTCCGCCCAGCCCAATTGGGCTGGGGGCTTGCTATTTTACCCAGCCCAGGCGGGCTGGGCTTTATAAAAAAAAAAAAAAAAAAAAAACAACGAACATCACCTCTGTTTCCAGATTTTTGTCTCCGCTTCGCGATGCCGCCACGATCGCATCGGAAGTCGGAATTCGCCGTTTTTGGTCTCGTTGGAAAGGTGGAGTTTCGAACACCATCTCTGGAAAATTTGGGCAACATTGGAGTTCGTTTTCTGCTTCGAATTTCGTGTCGAAGTTGAACTCTGGTCGCTGTTGGTAAACAGTGTGAATCTTTTTCTGGGTTCAACTTTGAGAGGTCGCCACCGCTTCGTCTCAACTCGGAATCCAGAAATTCTTTTTGCACCTTAAAGTAGGGATGTTGGACTATATGTATACCAGTTTTCATGCCATTTGGACACAGTTTGCTGGTCCAAATAAATTGCCGAACTTGGGTTCGCAGCAGTTTTTGAATGGTTTCAAACACTTAGAATATTTTTGATGATTTTCTGGTTTTCGTCGATTTCTTTGAGATTTGTCTCTGGATTTCGTACACGGGCTTTATAAAAAGGTTTTAAAAGGATTTTCACTCCAAAATGGCTTTCGAAATTATTATATAATATTATTTTTAATTATTAAATTAATTACTCCATAGTAGGAGCGTTTTCAAAAGCCGTTTTAAAGTGATTTCAAAATTAATAATAAAAACGTTTCGCACCATTATTTTCTATAATAAAAATCTCACACTCACTTTTAGCACGTCGAGCGAAGTGGAAAGGTGCTTAAACGGTTAGAAAATCTCCGGCCTATGGAACTGTGTGTATTTTCTTTCCGGTTAATCCCCGACATATTCGATTGATCGTTTTGACCTTTGGGTCTAGTCTACCGATGATATGAGGTGGACTTTTTATTGTTTGGAGTGTGAGCTTGCTATTGGTTAGGAAACCGTTTAGTGCGAACGTGGGGTATGGGACTCATTGTTAACACTTTACGGGTTCCTCTCCAAGAAGTTAGTGGCACATTAGCCTCTGGGCGGCCAGTACTGGACCTCTGGGTCACCACGCCTCTGGGCAACCGTCTCTGGACACCTGCTCTATGGAGCAGTTTTTATTCGGCATGTGCCTCTGGGCCTTTATCCTTCTGGGAAGGATCTTGCCGTTTCGCGCGTTCCGCATCTGTGCGAGTGATCGATCACAACTATACAGTACTTGGCAACAACGACTCTGGTCAGTGCACGTGCAATACTTGTATTATCTGATGATTTTATATCCATTCGAGTATCGCCATTCGGTGTTGGTTCTATGGAACCATACGATGTAAGTGCGATTACCTTGTGGATTCACAGTGTCTCTGGACACTGCTTTTCAGTGTTTGATTTCATTGACTTTTCAGTATATCCCTATTGCTCTTGGAGCATCGATCTTTGCTTGGGCATTGATTATTGACTCTGGTCACTCTTGGGATAATTGCCTATGGGCAACTTTATCTAGCTTTGGCTACGCCGATGATATGAGGCGGTTTTATTTATTCCACACTTTGGTGTTTGTATTCTCTTTGGAGATTTTTACTGTTTATTGATGATTAGGGATCGTCATTATATTCATGTAGTCCATATTACTCTTCTCTTTGGAGAAGTACTGTTTTATTTATGTACTGCATTATTATATATATCTCAGTTATTACTGATTGTTTAGCTAGCCTGACCCGAGTGTTTTCGCTCGGGTCAGACCGAGTTGTTTCAGGTTAGGTCTCTGGACTTAGCTTTCTGTGCTTCCGCTTGGACATTATCTGCTATGCTGATAGATAGTTCTTTTATTTGTCCACTATTCAGCCACTCTGTTATTTCAGACTCTTATGTACATATTTTTGACTCACATGTGTGAGCGGTGGCTTTGTACCCACCTTTTGATACTTGGATCTGTATTGACGATATATTGTACCTATGTTTTGTGACTGCTATGTGACTGTTCTGTGATGATGATGTTATCATTTTGTATTATGTTTGCTCTGAACCTATTTTCCTTAGCCATTGTAATTTCGTTATAAATATCTATTGGATATGTCGAACCACTTTAGAAAAGAAAACCACCTATTCGACGTATTCAGTGGTTAGTTATAGCTTGATTACACATGGTCGCTTCCATTATACTCTATTCTCCGTTCTAGTAGACGGTATTACTCCGTAATACTCTTTACTAGAGTGGGTCTCGGAGTGGGGCGTTACAGGATGGTTATCCCAAACATCCTTTAAGTTTCTTGTATTTCAGTTGACATTTCACTTGAGTTGGATTTATTGATAAGAGAACGTTAATCCTGACTCGAGTGCTTTGTGTTTTTTTTATGCTCGTGTCAGACTGAGTGATACAGCATTTGAGACTCACATGTGGAGTTTTGAGCTTCATTAGAGATCCAACTATCGATTCAGCTTTCAGCTTTTTCAGTTGATTGGTTCAGAGAAGTCATTTGTTCGTACTAAAGATTTGCTGTATTTGAATATTCAGTTGTGTTCTATTTCTAACTCTGATATTTGTATAGTAGCTTCATGAACTACTATTTATTTATTCCGCTGCGTATTATTGTATTACTCTGTGTCTGTGATTCCGTGATTGATTTATTTACTATATATGCTGAGTTTGCAAAATATAAATTAACAATCTGATATTTTGCAATTCAAGTCCAACATGTGCGGATGTGAATGGATGAAAATAGCAGGTCGTTACAGTTGGTTTCGGAGCTAGGTTCTAGGCAAATTTAGCATGTATGGTAAATTTAGTTATGGAGTCACTTTCGTTCGAGCTGGAACTCCTTTCTCTTGATTAGAAGTTCCTTTGAATTTTGAAATGTCCCTCGGTTCCAAAATCCATTCTTGTCTTTCCCTATTCGTGTTTTCTAAATTTTGGAGTATCCCATAGCTCCACTGAATGATTTGTAAAGGGGTGAAACTCCTTAACAATAGCATCGATTCACCGAAGATTTATATATCCTCGGTTTAGATACTGTTATCTCTGGTTATGCCGAATTCTATATCTGGCGATCGAATGTCGATTTGCCTTAGAATTCCGCATCGATCATATTCTTGAAGTCATGGTTGACCCAGTTAAGGTCGCCCACGATTTATATAAGTATATCCATCTTCTATTTCTGTAATTTAATTACCTAATCGTCGATCAAGCCTATCTTCGAATCAGAATTCTATTTGATTAGAGTACCTCTAATTTGTATCTCTATCTTTGTTTGGAAATCCATTCTTAAATCATGCTTTGAAAATCGGGTTTTGTTTGTATTTTAGAAATTGTTTTATACCGAAATTATTATTTTGATAACTATGATTTTATTCTATATATAAAAGTGAAATATTTTCGAAAATGATTATATATCTTTTAAAAAAGAAAGTCTGAAATTTTGAAAGGATGCGAAATTTTGAAAATTTATAAGGAATTCGATTATATAAAAGGATTTATAACTGAAGGGTTTTGAATTTGAATTTCTAGGAATTGAACTCCGGTATTTTGAAATTTGATTTTGAGATTTCAAAAATATATAATAATAATATGATTTAAAAGTATTTTCCGGATAAGAAATATTTCAAAAGAGTTCAAATGAATTCCAACAATTTAGAAGAAATTTCAATGAAGTTTTCAAGAAAATAGAAGTCCAAAACTCACTTTTGTCGCAGGAAAATAATTTCGGTGATGAGTGCACGCATCATCGACATTGATTTTCGAGTTTCAGAGTGGGGGAGAGGCCACTCTGGTGGCTTTGCTATGCGAGTGATTTTGTGAAACCAATTTTGATTTCAGATTTTGAAGTATGATTTGATTTTCGAAAGATGTATGTATCTATATTTGCAATGATTTAAAGTGAGCCCGGTGTTCAATCCTCGAGTTTCCGATTTGATTTAGTATAACTCTATTTATAAAAATTGATTTACTAATTTGTTGCTGATTTCCAACTCTTGGATTGAAAATATGATTTCTTTGACTATATTTGAAAGTTCGAACACTTCCAAATCAAGGTTAATTTTTCCAAGCTAAGTAATTTTGAAAAGTATAAGGTATTTGATAAAGTATGTAAGTTTAGTTTTGAATGTTTTAATATGATTTAAATAATTTTGAAACTGTTTTGTTAAGTAAATGAATAAGACTATTTTGAATTGTATTAATTTGAAATTTTGTTTTAAGATGTTTCGAACAAAATTTAATTCTAAAAGTTTGACTTTGGAACATCTTTTATATAACTATATATATGTAGGATAACAATTTGCAAAAGGAAAAGTGGATCTTTTGAATAGAAATAAATAGTTTAAGGTTTTAAACGGATAGTTAAAATTTTGGAAACCATTTTGGGTATAATTGATATTGAAAAATATTTGGTTATTGAAAATAGATTGGAATTTAAAACCTAGTATTTATATGATGATTTTGGAAATGAATTTGATTGACCTAAATTATGTTGATTTGAAAACTAGGATTATTTTCTAAACCTATTATTTTGGAAATTTTAAGACTGAAGATATTAAATTTGAAAGAAAATTTGTTGAAATCGTATATGATTTTGAAACTGAACTGATATTGAAACGAATTGAAATTGTGAACCTTGTTTTACTAAATATTTGATTTGAGAGTTATCGAACTTATATAAAATTGATTTGTATAAGTATGAAGTTGATTTGAAAACTATTGTTCTGGAAAGGTACTCAATTTGAAAAGTGAAATCTTATACTATCGAAGTGTATATAAGTGTGATTTGATATACTATTGATTGGAAAGTATTCAATTTTGAAATGAAATCTTATATATAATGGACTTTATATACGTATGATATTTGAAATGGATTTGAAAGGTACTATATGATATATATTTTCGAAGTAATGATATGGAAAGTGCCTTCTGCTTGATATCCGTTTTGTGGCCACATTGTGGATTCATTCTATCGATATTATTCTCTCTGATTTTCGGTTTTCCGAATGTGATACTCGAGTGTCCTACCATGGCGTAACCCATGGTCATTTTTTTTTGGGTAGCACAATCCGCAAGGCAGAGATTGCTTAAAGGATATGGATGTTTCCTGGGGGATCCAAGCGTAACCATTTTTATGTATCCTGCGGTCTACCGATTTTGTTGTCGTGGCGTAATCCGCAAGGTAGAGATTGCTTAAAGGATATGGATGTTTCCTGGGGGATCCAGGCGTAACCACTGTTATGTATCCTGCGGTCCACGGGTTTTGGTTATCATGGCGTAATTCGCAAGGCAGTGAATGCTTAAAGGATATGGATGTTTCCTGGAGGATCCAGGCGTAACCATTATTATGTATCCTGCGATCCAGGCGATTTATTTGGATTGTATATTCCATATCTGTTTTTAAAAGTTTTTAGTATTTTCATTGGGTGTTGAAACAAGTCTACTAAGTACTTGAAAAATTCTAGCTTTGCACCCGATCAACGCATGGCCAGAGTCTGCAAGAACGAGGATAAACTTGTTGAAACATCGAGTTATAAACGTATTTTCGAAAGAAAACTTTGTTTCGATATAAAGGTATTTTGTTATAAAAATATTTTTCAACAAAGAAATTTTGTATTAATATTTGAAATGAGACACTTATGGTTTGAAATTTACGATTCGTGCCCGATACTATTCTTTTGGATCTACCTTATCTGCTCAGCTTATTTATTCACCTATATTTTGTTTCCTGAATCTACCTTCCTTTCCTTTTTGAATATAATCTTTAAAATATTATTTATTCATATACTACCTGGTTTAATAGTAAAAATTTTAGTGTTTTATATAAATAATTGAATGGATTTAATAAAATGAGTTTAACCAAACCATTAAATATTAATTAAAAAAAATTATATGGTTTTAAATAAATTGTTAATTTGTTTTCCAAAGTCTAATTTTCCATCTGGTTGTTTCTATTCTCCTACTTTGTTCCTTTTCGAGGACGAAAAGTTCTGAGTGGGGGAGAGTGTAACAACCCAGAAATTCTAACAAGTATTTTATTCTTTTATTTATAAATTTTGGGATTTTAATTTACAAAAAAGTTGAATTTTTTTAATTATAAATAGTCGCCAAAATTTTATTAATATAAGCCAATTCTATAATTCTTATTTTTGGTTAAAATTTAACATTTATTGGAATTTAAATCTTTTAAATTCTAACTTCCAAATCTTTTTACTTAATTGAATATATTGGTAACAACATTTTTATTTCCACTTTTATTCTTTTAAAAATTGGTTATACACCTTTAAATTAAGTAATTAATATTCTGTAAAAGAAATAAACTTTATACGTATACACATTTGTTTCTTAGTTAATTGATTAATAAATAAAATTTTAAATTGAATAATATATAGGAAATAAATTTTACGTTTTCTTTTTTACGTATATACATCAGTTATGTGTTAAATGTTAAGTAAATCAAACCAATGTAAACAAATCAGAAGTTAATTAAGTAATAAATTTTAGAGTAAATAGAGTATAAATAGGCTATTTAAAATACACGTTTAATTTGTACGTTATATCCGTTTTGGTTTATTTAGTTAGCATATAAATGGTACGTAGCTAATGAATATTCTTTAAAGCATATATTTTACTAAAAATAGGTGGAGAATGAATAAGTAACGTATAAATTTAGATACGTTACTTTTGTTATAAATTTAGCGTATATTGTACTAACTATATAAGAAATAAATAAATAAGAAACGAATAGTTTCTAATCACGTTACTTTTGTTAATTATTTGAGCGTACGTTTCAATTAAAATTCTGCATCTATTACACGCTCATAAATTTCATACCTTAGCTACTGAAAACAAATCAGTAGCCGTGATTTTTGGAAGAAAATTTTTGACCGGTGCTTCTAAAACTGCTCATATTTAATTTGATACGTTTCATTTCTATTTGTTCCGTTCTTTTCCCTGTTGCTTTTTTTTCATTCCTTGATTTTTAGTGCTATTAGCTTCAACAAACGTATCATATTCTATACAAAATTTATATACATATTCCTTACCTTTCAGTTTAAATTGTGAACGGTACCAAAAAATTTGACTCTTCAATCTCCTTCCGTAAAAAAAAAAATTCAAAACGTGCTGTCCAATCAATTTGTTGCTTTAATTAACCTTCAGCAAATCAAGGGATTTGACGGTTTCTATTTGTTTATCTACATCTGACTATTCATTGTTTGAACTATTCAATTTGATTTAATATTCGCATTTATTTATGAGATCTTCCATTTTGTTTCTTCCCTCAGCGCAAAGTTCTCCCTTTATCTATTGTTATGTCCGATCACTGGAAGTAACGTATAACGTACGTACGTTTTTCCTCTTTTCATTATTTGATTTGGCTACAGATCATATTTTATTTGCATCTATAAATCAACGTGAATATTTATTGCCTAAAATCTTCACCTGCTACTTTATATTTATTATATATGTGATAATTTGTGCCTATTCGTTTTTCCTACGTTACTTGTTTTAACCGCTGAAACATTTTTTTCTTTTTTTAACTTTTGACAGTTAGTTTTTCCACTTTACCCATTTTATATTTCTTTGCTTCTCCCCTTCCTGTCCTCTGCTTTCTATATATTTGACAAATCCATCTTCATATTTCACTCCACAAGAAGAGAAGGAAAAGTTAGAATAAAAAAATAAAACCATCGACGCCTTCCTTACCTCCAAAACCGCGCATAACCACCCTTTGTCGAGCCATCAACAGACCCGCCTCCAACTTCTTCTCCCCACCTCGCCATTTCCTCCGCCTCTCCCATCATGTGGCCACTTTTTTCAGCTACAAGCCCCTTTCTTTTGACGTGCCATCAAACTGTAGGGAGCTGATGCATGAAGCCTGTTGTGTTTGAACTTGCGTGCATATATGACCTTGTATGTGTATCATATGTCATGTAAGTATTTGGTAACTTAGTTATTTGTTACGAAAATTTTGAATTCATACAGTGGCATGCATTTTATTAGGTCATATATTAAATTTTTATATAGGAATAAATTATTCTACTAATAATAAAGTAAGTTATTTGGATTACAGCATTATATTTAAAGGGTTAAATAGCTTGTTGTTGGTTATATTTAAAGTTATCTGCTTAATATGTAATATGAGTTATTTTATTTACAACATGATGTTTTCATATTATATAATATATTATAATTGGCAACACTAGGTTGCTGTTTTATATAGAGTTATGCGTTAAAATCTTTAGTCTATAAAGTTAGTATAATATATAAGCTGTAATATATATATATATATATATATATATATATATATATATATATATATAATGTCTGTGTGTTCTGGTACAGTTAGATATAAAAATTTATAAACTATATATATTTGTGAATATATGTACAGGTTAAAAAAGTTCATTTGTTTTGAGTGTGAGGCTATGGTCTGCATGTTGTATATTTAGCTATATAATATATAATTTATACAGTAGTTGCATATGTTCGGTCTGCATAATCTAACATATATAAGTATATATGTGCTTATATATTCATCCATATAGAATAGTTTGAGGTGCTGTTAATAAAGAAAAGAGGGTCAGATTTTAATAGTAACATATTTTGTTATATTATGGTCAATATTGTGTTTCGATCAATGAGTTTTATAGATTTCTATATACTCTGTTTATATGTGGTCTGTGAGTCTGCATATAATATATTATACTTTTTATTTGTTAAAGTATGTTACAGTGCATAAAAGTTATTTACCTGTTCATACTATTATATATGTGTCACATTGGGTTTAAGGTAAAATGTTATATATAGCAGTTCATGAATGAGATTTGAACAGTGTAATTTGTTGAAGTTTTATATATTTATCTTTTTTTAAAATATAAATCTTAATGATATTATATACATAGGTCGTATGTGGTGGTTGGGTCTTAGATTTTTAAATAGAAATTTTGATCTATATGTAAAAATTAAAATGGTTTGGAAAAATATAAAGATTTTTTTTTAACATATATGTTTTAGTTCATATGTTAAAACTATTGGTTTATGTATTGAATTTAAAAAAATGTAAATTATATATATCTGCTTCAACTTTAAATTTTCTTAGAGATGCAATATTGATTTTTATTAAAATAGCAAACATTTCTGTATATATCAGACTGATTCTGATTCAATTCATCAATTCTTGATTTTCAGCCGCGTTCGTCCAATTCATGCCAATCCTAGTTTGCTTTGAAATTCATACTAGGATTTATAATTCAATTTCAATGTCTGTGATACAGTGTGCGTATCCATGTCATCTTCTGTATTCTCTAGCCTCGAAAGGTGAGCAATCACTAACGATTAATGTTCTTTTATTTATTAAATTTGATTTCAATTGAAATGACAATTGAAATATGCTGTTGTTAGTTATTTACATTGCTATATATTTTGTTATCTGCAATTGTTCACTTGTAGGATATGACACCATATCATGTTGTTTATATTATATTAGTATTGATGATATATGCCTGTTATTTTATTTTATTATCTGTTGTCACTCTGCAAGTTCCCTGTAGTTTAGAATTCACTATGGGTTGAAATGATACATACCCGAGCAGACTTTAGAATAGGAGAATTTCGTTATGGGTTGAAATGATAAAGCCAAGCGATTTTCAATTAAATTGAATTTGGGATTGCGGGTCAAAGTGATATCTACCCGTATATTTAAATTTCGGATTGAAGTGATAAATATCTGTATCCCTTGAACATAGGGTAGGAAATTATATATAGACACCGTTGGTCCACATATATATATAAATGTTTGAAAATAATTTCTACAGTTTGAAAGGAAATATATGGTTTTTAATAAATGTTGGTTCTTAAAATATTATATATAAATGGAAATTTTATATATAGATTTAATAATAATATTATTGAGATTGAATCAATCCATATAACATGTTTTAGTATTTATTTAAATGTATATTTCAAAATTGATTGTTGTAAAAATTTGAATAAGTTAAGGATGAGAAGATAAAGTTGAATTTATTTGAAATGGTATTTAGTTAAGAATTATACTTAATTGGATTGATTTGAACTATTGAATTTTAAATTTAAGATTTGATTTATAACTTGATTTTGATATAAATAATTAAATGGAAGTTTCAAGTTTAAACAAATCGAAAGGAATATTTAGTTTAAAGGTAAATTTAGGTTATTTAATAAATACTGAATTTATTAAGTGAACACTTCAAGATTAAATAGTAAGGTTAAATCGAGATCTATATTAAACTGTTAAATTGAACTTTGGAATGTTGAATATTAAAGCTTTGAAATATACAAGAATTTAAATGGTTAATTTGTGATTTAGATCTGTATTTGAAATATATATAATTTGAATTTGTTGGGTCAGAAACTGAATTGAATGGAAATTGATAAATTGAGAATGAATTTAATTTGAATAGGGAAGTCGGGTTGATTTTGAAGTGATTTGTTAAGTATGAGGAAATTACAAATATTCTACTTTATAAAATATTTATATATATTTTGGAAATATATATATTTGAAATGAAATGATATTTTGTTGTGAAGTATAAATTAATTTGAAATGACCTCAGTGTTATAGCGTATATTTCTACCTTGTAGATAGTTCCATGGACTCTTAGAGGATGGTTATCCCAAATATCCTTTAAGTTACTTGTATTTTAGTTGATATTTCACTTGAGTTGGATTTATTGATATAAGAACATTAATCCTGACTCGAGTGTTTTGTTTTTTTGTTTTACGCTCGGGTCCGACTGAGTGATACAACATTTGAGACTCACCTGTGGAGTTTGGAGCTTCATTGGAGATCCAACTATCAATTCAGCTTTCAGCTTTTCCAGTTGATTGGTTTAGAGAAGTCATCTGTTCGTACTGAAGACTTCGCTATATTTGAGATCTTCTGTTGTATTCTATTTCTAACTCTGATATTTGTACAGTAGCTTCATGAACTACTATTTATTTATTCCGCTGCGTATTATTGTATTACTCTGTGTCTGTGATTCTGTGTTTGATTTATTTATTATATATGTTGAGTTTGCAAAATATAAATTAACGATCTGATATTTTGAGCAATTCAAGTCCGACATGTGCGGATGCGAATGTTTGAAAATAACAGGTTGTTACAACTACAATTACTACCCGACCGTGAAGACCACCCTCGTCTCTCTATTCAACCCATTCATTGTGACGCCCTAACCTTTGTAATACCCTAAATCTATTAGAATCGGGCCAGTTGGAAGTGGTCTAAATGGATGAATTTCAAAAAATTCCCAATTTGGATCATAGTGGATCTGTGATGTCTAATGTCTAACACTAGATCCAATCTAGTGGTTTAATAAAATCCAATTTTGTTTTGAATATACATTGCCTTATTTAATTATTCTCATTGAACAAATGCATTTAATGTGAAGTAGATTCAATTAAATGAATGAGGAAGGTTTAATTTATTTAGAGAAAGAAACCTTTTGTTTCTCTCTCTTAGAACTCTCTTATTTTATATAAAGAGAGAAAGTTTCATTCCTCTTTCTCTCTTATTAAATTTATTGATTAACTTACTTAAATGATAGTTATACCAGATTTATAATTGGAATATTTTGTAAGCATATCTAAATATACTCAAACGAATATTGTACAACTTCAACTTTTCAAATTGTTTATATAGTTAATGCATATGTGTTTAGGTGTTGAAATTTACACCTTAGCGAACATGTTTACCCTTTATATATATATTATCTATCCAAAACATTGCTTGTGCATTAATTAATATAAATATAAACATATACATATATATGATAAATTTTGACCAAATTAACAAATGCAAATACAAATTTTATTTTCAAAATACCATGTTGCTTGATTGGGTAATATAATATAAAAACAAACTAGATCTACAAATTAAAAATAAGTTATATACTAATGATTCAAAATAAAATAAAAATGGAAAGAAAGAGATTTTATAAATAATATTCATTTGCCAAAATCATAACCTTTCATTTTTAACCCAAAATTAAAGTTCTATCAAAGAAGGTAAGGATGTTAATTTATTTATGTTTATATATTAAGATGAATCTCCTTTAATATATATAAATACACACTCATACACTAGCATGCAGCCTGTGCGTTGCACATGGTAATGTGGTAAAAGAAATTGTCAAATATATATAATTAAATAATTGGCTTATAGCATGATACACTAGTGTTGAACACATATTTGTGTAAGTCATATGTTCCAAATGTTGCGTATATGTTAGTCTGTAATAAAATACCAATTTCAAAAGAAAATCAACAACATAAATCTAAATGTAGCTTAGTCAAATTTATTAAAGAGAACATTTCAAATAATTTGTAACTTATACTTCAACATAAGGTGGTAAGGAAAAATAAAGAGAGCCTTAATATAATGCTCGTTTATCATTATTAAATATCATTTAAGAAAGAAAATAATACAAACTTGAATGTAAAATAGTCGAAGTTAATTATAGTAATATAATTCATACCTGAAACTAAATGGTAAATTAGAGTAAGAAGAAACTCATTAATAACCATAAAAATCATAAACTACAAACAATGTTGATCTTTGTATAAAATCCAAAATCGAAATATTAATATATTTTAATTCTAAAAATTCAAAAGTAAGATATAATTCCATCGACCTTAATATTATTTAATAACATATATTTAATGGATCATTCGATTAATAGTTTAAGTTACATAAGAATAAATTATCTAAAACTATGCATATTATTATTTCGGATTATAAATATATATGAATCTGAATTTTAATTGATTTTTGAAAAATGATTTTGAAATTTAAACAAATTATATGTTAAGCATAGTATTTAATTAATTTATATATACACATAGTAAACGAGTACAAAAATAAATTAATTGAAAATTTATATTGTTATTTTCATATCTATTGTTAACATAATACTTTTGTTATTGTAAAGTAAAAAATATTTCTCAAATTAAGGCAGCAACACTTTAAATAAATTACTTAAATAATTTATATGTTTAAATTGTTATAGATTGTTGTAACAACCCTAATTTTAGATAACGTTACTCAAGAGATTTAATTTGCTAAACTAAATAGAACAATGTAAAGACTGATTGGTTAAGTTATTGGGATTTGTATAATAAAAAGGGTAGCTATGCCTAGTTGAACTAATAAGCTAAATGGAATTTAAAATAAGAAAATGGAAATTTGATTACGACAATATAGGAATAAGTCATATTCTAATACCATAAATCATTCATACCAAACAATTCTCACATTTACAAATCAAAACTAAAACCTAAGAGGTCAGCCACTATTAAAAGAAGCCAGGGGAAGAAACAGCTAAATCAAGGGGGAAGCTTAATTAAATTCAAATCCAAGAATCAAATCTCAACTCCATAACACCAACGCTAAAGGTGGGTAATATGTTACATCTCATAGTTTTATGATTTCGGTTTCTAGAATCTAGTCCGAAACTTTTTGCAAGTACATTGTCATGTTTTGATTGAAGTTTATATGTGTATATGCTGATTGATGGATTGTGCTTGTTTATAATGATTTTATGACATGTTTTGGATTGAAACACCTATAATGTGACATCCAAATGCCTTACGCATTTCAATTAAAGTCAAAAATGATATTATAGAAATGGGTTTCAAGTTTCATAATTTTATAAAAACCATATTTATTATATAACCAACATTTTCTTTAAATAAATTTAAAAATAAATATAATTTATCAAAATGATGAATTTGCGGGTCATTACATAATAAGTAAAGGTTTCGAAGGGAAGATTCCCAGTATTTTCGAAAGGTTTAAGAACATAAGGTTTCATAGAGGGGATTCCCAGTGTTTTCAGAAGGTTTACCATAGTTTAAGTGGAAGGTTTCCATTGGTTTCGAAAGGCATATAAAAAGGATTTCAAAAGAGGATGTCTAAGGTTTATAAAGCTTACAAAGAAGATGTTTTCAATGGTTTCGAAAGGTGTGTTGAGCCTTTAAGCCTAAGGTTATAAAGTAACATTTTTTTCCTTATTTCGAAAGGGGTACATTCATGAGTTTCGAACGTGATTATTTAAAGGTTTTAAATAAAGGTTTCGTTGTTTTTGTCAACTATGATTTGAGTAAAGCATAATTCATGGTAATAAGATTTGAGTAAAGCAAATACAATATTTTCCTTGTATAAGTGTGATTTAAAGGGTTAAATTATTTTGAAAAGGTTTTCAAATTTTTTTAAAAGGGTAGTTAAGCCTAAGAAAGTGACTCAGATTAGAAGACTAGATGGGAATGGTGCTTCAAAAAAATTTAAAGGGTAGTTAAGCCTATGAAAATGACTCGGATTAGAAGACCATATAGGACCGGTGAAGGGTCGCACCCTACTCATTAGCTATTAGCCCTTAGCTAATTTAGACCAAAATTCCGGTGTGTAGGGCTTAGTCACAGGTAACATTTAAATGATGGTTACATACCGAAAGGAATATATATGTATAGAGAACAGTTATTAGTAAACCGCAAAACCATCAAGATCAGGAGACCCTTGGATATGTAAATTAGGCACAGACCATCTAGAAGACTTATGTAACTGATGTTAGATCATATTTATAATTTTGTCTAGTAGACCCAAGTACGCTAAAAGAAAGTATTTAGCCAAACAAAACTATAGTGTTCAGACAGATAGTCCATTTTTTGCTTGATTCGTAAGTACATATAATATTGCTTTATAGCTTAACCAGTTTGGTTGTACGATTATGATTTGTAAAAGATGTGTTTTAAGAGGATATTAGTGAGGGGATACTCATTCCGCTAAGCAGATTGTCTCACTTAATATCAAATAGCTAAGTTTTATAGTACTATCCACACCAAGCTTTATGTCTGACTCAACGTTTATGTTTTCCCCAATAAACTCTCGGGTGCTCAAAAACTGATGTGAATAGGCCAAGGGTTAAGGTTTTTGGGTTTTAGTAGGTTGGCGAAAAATGCTTCTAGAGACAAGTAGGTGGCCGACGAATAGCTATTTAGGAGTTTTTTTTGTTTGTTTTAGTCTACTGTGTTGTATTAAGTCAATTATGACTGTATAGTACTCTAGTCAACCAAGGGGGCGTCTTTATATGTTGCTCTTAGCGTATTTTGTAATAATTATATTTTATCTAAACCTGGGAAATGTTTGGGATTATGTTACTGGAATATGAGAAATTGTTTTTAAATATAATCATAAATTCTGTATAAATTCTTGATTATTTTATTGCATATTCACACGACTCTGATATTATGAATACCATTAGCATTACCATATTTTGTCACTAAAAGATAATACTACGGTTGACTGCAACATTTGTAGCACATAGCTTTTGTCCTGTAGATACGGGGTAATGCAACTTGGTATCAGAGCATAGATTCATGAAAAATATTAAAATTAAAAATGATTTTGAAAACATAATCCTGGAGAATTAGAGATAAGAAAGGGGTATGGGATAACACTATAGTAACGTACTTGTATTTTCTATATATAAGTATATGCTTTATCTCTGGGTTTCTATTTCTATTAGGTTATTCTTCTTTATCTTACGAGGTTGAAATATAGATATGGATGCTAGAAGTTGAAGGATTAATCTTGGAGGGGAAAGCACCACAACAAATGGAAATTCTAGACCAAATACGAGAAGGAACCAATGTCAGACATAAGTTGCGGAAGTGGGTTTTGGAGTTCCGCATGTAGACATGGAAGAAATGTACCAGTTTTTCGTGACTATGATGCAAGCTAGAATTGATGCTAGAGTAGTTGGAGGTAATGTTGGATGAGGAAACCAGAAAGCTCCGGTGGTGAATAACTATGCCTTTCTGAGTAGAGACTATGCTCGATTAGGGAGAAAGTCGTTCATCGGTACTGAGTATATAATCAAAGTAGAGAATTGGCTATGCCATTGCGAAGGGATATTTGTTGTTCTAGGGCTCAATGATGAGCATAAGAGAAGACTTGCTTCGAGTCAGCAATAGGGAGCAGCTTTATTTTGGTGGAATAGTATTATTATTGGAATTAATGAAGAGAATATGACATATGCTAGGTTTAGGAGAAGATTCGAGGTTTGATTCATGTCTAAGATTGCTAAGTCCACTTTTCTCAGGAACTTTTCTTAGTTCGGGCAGGGGGATATGACTATACTTGAGTGTGCGAGGAGTTTTCAAATGCTAGCAAGATATGGCTTCGCTACTGTTGATACTGCAGTTAAGAGAAATGAAAAGTTCATTCGTGAGCTAAAGCCAAAGCTTGCTACGACCATATTATCTCATATCAGAGACCCCTGTGATATTGTAGTCGAGATGGATTTGGGGCATAAGGAAATTCAAGCTTTTACTCAAAAGAATAAGGCCAAGGAAGTCCAGGTGGGACAGGGACAGAAAAGAAAGTTCATTCATATAAAAAGGGCTCGGAAGAGTTGAGCTTAAAGAAGAGAAAGGCCGAAGAGATCTGTTATAAATGTGATAAGAAGGGACACTATGCCCATGAGTGCCGAAAAGGCAAAGGATAGAAAACCGCTAAGAAGAATGTAGTAAAGTGTTTCAACTGCGATCAAGTTGGGCACTATAAGACCCAGTGTAGGGAGCCTGCTAAGGATGGAAAAGGCAAAGTGCATGCATTGGAACCAGCTACCTCTAGACTAATTGTGCAGGAGAAATATAAAAGCAATATGTGAAGGTACGCTTTTGATTCATGGAAAGTTAGTTAGAATATTGTTTGATATTGGTGCATCACATTCTTTTATATCTCATTCCTTGGTACATAAGCTTACCTTAGAACCCTCATACTTAGTTACTACCTTAAAGGATGCAAATCTGATAGGAGGGTATGCGACAATTGGGATTAATTGTGACTACCTAGAGTTTGATTTGCTAGGTCATAATTTCGTTTACGGTTTGCATGTGTATGATTTCATAGGGTTTGGAATTATTATGGGTATGGATTGGTTAAGTAAGTATAATGCTAGGATATTTTGTCACGATAGGAAAATATCACTTAGACACCCTGATCATAGTGATCGGATTATATATGCTGTAGAAATCCCTATTTGTGACGTTAATGCTTTATTGGATGTTATGGAGGTAGAAGATGAGTTGAATCAAGTTTTCATGGCTAGGAAATTCGCATATGTCTTTAAGCCGGTAATAGGATTACCGTCGAAATGAGCTATTGAGTTTTGGATAGATTTAGTGCCTGAGGTAGACCTAGTGAGTAGGCTGCCAATAAAAATGATGCCTACCGAGATGAAGGAGTTAAAATTGTAGTTGGTGGATTTGGAAGGATGGAATTTTATCAGACCAAGTTGTTCGCCTTGGGGAGCAGTAGCTGTTTTTGTTAAGGAACCTGACAGATCATTTACGTTATGTATCGATTATCGTAAGTTGAATGAGAAGACGATAAAGAATCCGTAGCAGCTACCTTGAATTGATGATTTGTTCGATCAATTGAGTTGAGCCAAGGTATTTTCCCAATGGATTTGACGACCGGATTCCATCAGCTTAGAATGGCTGAGAATGGTATTTCTTTGACACTATTTAGAACCAGGTATGGATCGTACAAATGGTTAGGATGCCGTTCGGACCGACTAATGTGCTGGCATTCTTTATGGATTTGATGAACCGAGTTTTTTGAGAGAAATTGGATAGGTTTTTGTTGGTGTTTATAGATGATATTTTGATATACTCTAAGGATGAGAAAGAGAACGATGTTCTTCTTAGAGTGGTTCTTGAGACGTTGAGCTAGCATCAGTTAAAAGCGAAGTTTTCGAAGTGCCATTTTTGGAAAAAGGAAGTAAAATTTCTTGGTCATATAGTCTCATAGAAAGGATTGCCTGTTGATCCAGCTAAAATCAAAATCAAGGTACTGAATAACTGGAAGAGATCCAAGATAGGGACTAAGATAAAGAGTTTCCTTGGATCAGTAGGGTATTATCAGAGGTTCACTAAGGACTTTTCGCGGGTAGCAGCACTGATGACCAAGCTAACTAGAAAGGATGTGAAGTTTATTTGGACCGATAAGTGTGAGAAGCATTCTAGAAATTGAAGCACTTAATGACCCATGCAACTCTGTTGGTTGTTCCTGAAGAAAATTAGGATTTGGTAGTTTAAACAGATGCATGTGGAACTAGATTAGGAGCTGTGTTAATACAAAGGGGCAAAGTGATTGCCCATGCATCTTGATAACTTAGACCTCATGATGTCAAATAACCAACGCACGATTTGGAATTAGCTACGGTGATTTTTGCATTGATGATGTGGAGACAATATCTTTTGGGAGAAATATTTGTATTGCATATGGATTATAAGTCGTTGAAGTATTTAGTCTCTCTAAAGGAATTGAATATGGTGCAGCAGACGTGGTTGGAGTTTTTAGCCACTTATGATTTCGATATTGTGTACACACTAGGAAATGGCAACAAAGTTGCGGATGCACTTCAGAAAGTATCAAACTGCAGTTTTGGCGATGATAGTTAAGTGGGAAGATTTAGAAGCACTAACGACATGTAGAGTACAGTGGTTATCTTATGGTGGGTCTAGTACAAAAACTGCTATGTTGTCTTGTTTAGAAGTTTGAATGATGGTGATTGAAAGGATTGCTTCTAAACAGAACGAGGATCCAATGTTAGTTTAAAGGATCAAAAAGTTAAGAGAAGGAACTGAGAGTGATGATTTGAAAGAGTTTAGTCTTGACCAGAATGGGTGGTTAAGAAAGAAAGGGAGATTGTGTGTCCCGAATGTGGGAAATATTAGGAAAGAAATGCTTAAGGAATGCAATCATTCGAAGTTCAGTATTCATTTAGGAGGAACTAAGATGTATCAGGACATGAAGAGAAGCTTCTTCAAGGAGGGTATGAAGAAGGATGTTATCTTATAGGTGAAGCAGTGTTCGAAATGTCAACAGGTAAAAGCCAAACATCAGAAAAAACGTGGGTTACTTTAGCCTTTAGAAGTTCCCACACGGAAATTATATTTCTACATATTTTATTGACGGTTTGCCAAGGTCAAATAGAGGAAATGAAAGCATATAGGTTATAGTGGACAGTTTGATCAAGTGCGCCCATGTCATTTCAGTTAAGTCAACCAGGACGGCACTTATTTTTACTAAGTTATTTACGAAGAATGTAGTTACACTGCATAGAATTCCTAGTAGCATAGTAGGTGATAGAGATTCCTTATTTACTAGCGAGTTCTGGAAGAGTGTACATGAGACTTTAGGTACTAAGCTCAAGATAGTATCGCTTACCATCCACAGACCAATGAGCAAATGAAAAGAGTAAACAAAGCCTTGGAGGACTTGTTACGAACTTATGCGCTAGATTTCGGAGGATCATAGAAAGACCATCTACACTTAGTCGAGTTTTTATATAGTAATAGTTATCAAGCTAGTATTGGAATGGTGTCGTTAGAAGCTTGCTATGAAAGACCATGCAAATCTCCAGTTTGTTGGTTAGAGATCGAGGATTGGTTGATTCTTGGTACAGATTTTGTTAGAGAAGCTACTGAAATGATTAAGATCATTCGAGCTAGGAAAAGAGAAGCTCAAGCTAGGAAGAAGAGCTATGTAGATTAATAACGGAAAGACTTAGAGTTTACAGTTAGAAATCAGGTTTTCATCGAGGAATCACCGATGAAAAGGGAGATTAGGTTTTGGGAATCAGGAAAGTTGGCATCGAGACTCATTGTACCATTTCCTATTGTAGGGTGGAGTTGTGTATAGAGTAGAGTTACCTAGCAGTTTGGCAGGAGTCCATGATGATGTTTTTCATGTTTCTCATCTAAGGAAATGTATTCAAGATCCAGAGACTACTATAGCATTGACTGTGTTAGATGACTTATTAATGGAGTAAAATTTGATTATAGATAAAAAATCAATTAGTATAATCGCGAGAGATGCGAAGAAGTTAAGGAATAAGATAGTCAGGTTAGTTAGAGTCCAGTAAGGTGATGAAGAGATAGACTTTATTTGTGAAACTGAGGGCAGGTTTCGGGATACTTATCCAAGCTTATTTCATGGCATGTTTTCCCTTTTTGAATGATTTTGATGTGTACATTATCGTAATTTTGAGGACAAAATTCTTTAAGGAGGGTAGTCTATAACACCCCTAGCTTAAGATTACATTTTTCAAGAGGTTTAATTAGCTAAATTAAATAGAATAATGTAAAGGTTGATTGGTTAAGGGATTGAGATTTTTATAATTAAGGGGGTAGATGTGCTTAGTTAAACTAATAAGCTAAATGGAATTTAAAATGAAATAAGAAAGGGGAAATTTGATAAAGGCAACATAGGAATATGTCATATTCTAATACCATAAACCCTTGACACCAAATCATTCTCATGTTCACAAATCAACTAAAACCAAAGAGGCCATCCACCATTAAAAGGAGCGAAGGGAAGAAAAAGCTAAATCAAGGGGAAAGTATAATTAAATTCAAATCCGAGAATCAAATCTCAACACATCAACACCAAAGCTAAAGGTAATTAATATGTTACATCTCATAGTTTCATGATTTTGGTTTCTAGAATAAGGTCCGAATGTTTTTACAAGCATATTGCTATGTTTTGATTGATGTTTATATGTGTATATGCTTGTTGATCAATTATGTTTGTTTGTATTGATTTTATGACATGTTTTGGATTGAAAACCTATAATATGCTATCCAAATTTCTTTCAAATTTTAATTATGGAAGGAAATGATATTGTAGAAATGGGTTTCAGGTTTTATAATTTCCAAATTATTGTCAAATTAATATTAATTTTCTAGTGAAAAAAAGCGTTACGGGTTTAAAATTAATTTTAGCAATTATGTATATGTTTTGGGTCTAAAATTTAAATTTGTAAGAAAACATATTAAAAGAGATTTATATGAAATTTTATAGAATTTTCCTAAGTGTTCTAATAGATATATAAAATTAATTAAAGTTTGGGACTTAAATGTTTATATATTATTGAAGGAGAAGGGGCTGTTTGGAAATGTTTTTAAATTATTGTCACTGAAATTTCTACAGTAACTTACAAAAAATATTTTGGAATAAGTTTAGGCAACCAATTATAAGATGACAAATAGGTAGGTTATTTAAAAAGAATTACCTTTTTAAGTTAAAATTATGTTTTATAGGGTTTTGTTGTCTCACCGTCTTCGGCAACCACATTTCGGCTCCATTCCCCCACCTCCAAACTTGGTTCAAACCAATGCACGTAGTATAAAGAATTGGTATACAGTGAATTGGGCTCAGGAGAAAGGTATAGTTTGAAACTAAGGGTTACGAAGGAGTCGAGGCTTTGCTTTGATTTCTAAAAGAAATGCACCCGCTTTGCTTTCGAATAAGATGACTTTCGACTTAGTCAATGATTTAAAGAACGAAGGATTTGAATGACATTACACTTTTGTTTCAAAGTAAATGCTTTCGAAGGCGTCGAAACCCCCACCTGCCACTTTTTACCTTTCGACTCAAATTGGTTTCGAAAGGGACCCTCTGTTTTAAAAGTACTGCCGCTTCTCCAACGTTTTCAAAGGGATTGGTTTCGACCCCATCCACTTCTTTAACTTAGGAAATAGCTTTCGAAAGAGTTACTTTGGGCTTGGTTTTTTTATGACCGTTTTTTGTATTTGAAATTTAAAGCCAAAGGTTTCGAAAGGAATGGTTTCCAAAGGTTTCGAAAGGTTTTCCACATGTTTATATTTTAACCCAATGCTTTTGAAAGGTTTTTTTAAGTGGTATACTTTAGTGCTATAGAAAGGTAATATGTAATGGCCTGTTTCTTCGACTCCTATAAATCGACACTAATACATCCTTTATATTCAAGTGTAGTAGACCAAATGCTAGAGTAGCGGATCATCAAGGGTAAGAAAGAAAAATAAAGACAGAACATAATCTCACATATGTTATTTAGATATAAAACTTTACAGCGGAAATTAAATCCATTCATCAGAGTTAAAAACATGGACAGTCATAAATTCCTATCCTTACAAATTTGCAGAATACTATCGTACAAGAGTGTGGTGGAAAAAGACCAAAATCTTCATAAAAGTCTTTTGACTTCATGCTTTGAGCTCTATGTGGATTTATTCTAAACAAATCTTGACTACTAGGCTGACCGAGAAAATTTGGGCACCCAGAGTTTAAAGAAAAACGATAATAAACTTCGGGTCAATCATGGGAATGGTGTGAGAACTAAAAATATGCATTTTGAAAACAAAAGGATATCTCATAAGACCACGCCACGCTAAACATGGAACTGGTTTTTACCTTATGATAACCAAAACATTCTACGTAAAAATACTTGATATTATTTTTAATGACATATATTTGAAAACATTTCCAAGTAATGCAATTAATCTTAGCCGAAATTGTTATATTATTAAATTCCATCATACCACCTTGTAATGCAAGGCTTTCTGCATCTAAAATCTTAAGGGCTCTTATTGGAGAATGGGTTTCCATAAAAATTACTAGGTGAATGAACTATCTTCCGGCCGTACATCTCTAGAGGAATGTACCGAGACCCATCAGATGGTCCACTACCAACACATGACCGGCATATGTCTTCTTAGATAGTACTGAATATGTCATCACCAGGTCATTACCAACTTATCCGAGGGCCCTCGTTGCTTATGTTCACATTAATTTACCTCCCGAACGTCATAACGGGAAAAAATATATCTAGAAGGGGATGATCGTACCCAATGATTGCAAACCATATAGCCTTGCTGCTTCTACCCAGTTTCGGTCATTTTTGGGTGTGAGGCTCGAGGTAGCGATTACCTTTCTCATAGCACATCATATTTCTTTGAATGCCACATTACCATTCCATCAATCACTATTGACTTCCACAAACATACAATCTCTAAGCTCATACATCTCAGAGAAGGGTGTTAAGCAAGGAAAATTTGGCTTCTCCGCCACCAAAAATTTGTAAGTTTATAAAAGTCAATGATAAAATCTCAAGATGGCAATGTCAGACGTCTGTCCATACAAGTTCGTTATGGGATTGAACGAAGCCGAAGGCACCCTCTTAACATATCCTGTCGAGAATTATCCTTAGGATTATTAGCGAGCATTCCTTGTAACCCAAAGAGTTTCATAAATGAAGGGACCACTGCTACTTTAGTGTTTGAGAGCTAACCAAAATTATCAACAAGGAATCTTTTCATCCTAAAAATCCTTAATCTTTATCGTTTATTTTCTTTATCAAGTCTTCATTTTTTCGAACGCATGGTTCAAAGTGGTTTCCGGATGGGAACTACCTAGATTCCACCCCAGTTCCTTCGACCAATCATTGATAAAATGAGGTTCTGTAAATAGGGAATCATTCGTTAATTGATTATGTTCTTGTTATCAAAATCTCTTTTGGAGATATATACTTCTAGAACATTCTTTCTGGTACATACAGATCGTTAAACCTCTCTTATCAAATCCTTTATTTCTTAAAACCCTTTTCAACTTGGAATAATTTGAAATCATTCCTTATATACTTAGGGAAATATTTCAAAATCATTTCACTTAAATCTTAACAAAGATTTCTTAATTTAAAACTCGAAATTCTATTTAGTTATAACCATGTTATCTAAGATGTTAATCCCAAAACTAGTAAATATTAAGTGAGCAGAATCTATAGAAATCATCCAATTCTACTCAATATCAATCCTCGTATTCAACAAATACTATGGGTAAAATGATGGCAAAATCAGATTTTAAATTCCACGAATAGTACGAGTTCCTTCTTCGGCTTTAACACCGAGTATAAGAAGATCATCTCTACAAAATCTAAATTGTTTAAATCTTGAAAATATCTTTCTTTATTTGTTAAAGTTATTGTCTAAGTAAATCAAATTTACTCTACCTCTGTCGGACCAGTCCACATGGCCAGGAAGAGCAGGAAATTGGTTTTCCAAACCCAAGCGTAGACACTGTCTCTCTAAAACACATAAGGCGGTCAAGCTATTTGATCGACTCTAAATCATTAAACCGTTAAATCATTTCATAAATCCTTCATATGACTTTTAAAACACTTTATGAATCATTTATAAATGTATATAAAATAATTGGAAAAGAGTAGTTAATTTTAAAATTATATTTCAAAAGTTACAGAAATATGCTGCGGAAAAGTGCTATGGAAAGTTCTTTTCAAGCTATACCGTTGAAACAACTTTTTATTATTTGAAAATTCATTTTTATTACTCGAATCACTTTTAAAATACTTTAGAAGAATTATTAGATTTACCCTACGTTTTTAAACAATTTTAAAACATAATATTCAAAGAAAACTAGTTTTGGATTTCGAACTACAAAATCGGGATTTTTCCAAAACTTGTTTACTCATATTTCAAAATCTACTTAACAAAATCTCGATTTTCTTTCTTCACTGGAAAAAAATGTATACAACAGTTTGGAAAATTCTTATCTCGAAAAATTCCAAGCTATATTCCATCTTTTACACTTATTTTACTTTAGCAGTCTGCAATGACAAACTACTGTTACGCGACGTGCTTATTTTTAACTAAATTTTCCATTTCTTTCACAACTTTAGTAAAACACTTTTAAATGTTCATAAAACATTTCAAATACATTTCAAACCATTTTTATGAGGTTTAACAATTCCATTCACCTACCATGTCAATGAAAGTGATTTCCTTTGTGTTTATCGACGTGTATATTCATGACTTGAATATATATATATATATATATATATATATATATATATATATATATATATATTTTGCATTCATATTCAAAAAGCCAAACTGGATGATCGAAGCATATTAAAATCCATTGCAAATATCATATCATCATCCAAAAATATAATACTATAGTCTGGGAGTTCTTACATTGGTTTCCAATCGAAAAAAGGCTATAGCTTCACTAACTCGTGATCCGAGCTCACGAACCCCAACACCATGCCAAAAGTGATGCTCGTCCAAGCAAGGGAAATGAGGTGTAGGTATTTGGATTATTATTGAATTTATCAAAAACTAGAACTAAAAATAAGTCATTTTCTCTCTAGTTTTTAGGCACTCAGCTCACATAATTTTGAAATGTGGTCAACACGAAAGTCGTGGGAAATTTTTTTCCTTATGGTTACAATAAAAGAATTATCTAATTTTGATTAGTTATGTAAAGGTTATGGCCAAGAGAAGAAGAGATATTCTCAGATTCATAGAATCGAAGCCGGAAAATACGTTGTAAAAAATTGGAATTTCGGAATAGTTAAATACAAAAATGGAAGAAGTGCTAGGCTTGAAAATTATAACCATTGGAATTTCACAAGGTGTGGATAAATGAATTGCCACATTTGGATCACTCTTGGAAGAGTTATACTCAAATGAAAAGGAGGTATTTTTGGCCATTAAAACTGGGTTCAAAATTGCTTTAGAAAGAATGGTGTTTTGAGTATAGCTAACTTTAAATTGGGAAGAAGTGGACAACTAGAAAGTTGTAGCCACTGAAATTTTAAAAGGTTTCTGAAAATGGATTTCCTCGTTTTGGTTAGATAGTTGGAATTTAGGGAGAGTGAAGAAAGTGTAAAAATGTGATGAGAGGTTGGGCTATTAATGGCCAAAGGAGGAGCGAAAAGAATCCATACACATGTCATCACTTCATGGCTTCTTCAATACGCCTTCACCCCCTCCCTAGGCCAGTAAAAGCCTTCCTCCTATGTTCCCATTCCTTCCATCTACTTCATGTATGCATGTGTTGAATTGTTTAAGTTTAAGAAGGAAGCTTGCTTATAAAATATCTTAGATTTTGTAATACACACACACACACACACACACACACACACATATATATATATATATATCTGTGTGTGTATGCACGCGCGTACGTGTGTGTCTAAGTGTAAATGTACATTTATATGTTTATATGTATGTTAAAGTGTGCATTTATGTGTTATATATGTGTACATGACATATAAATAATGTTGCATTGATTCTAAATGAATTTCACGGTAAACCGTTGAAACCCAAGAACCGATTACCGGTCACATTTTCACTTCTCAGTTAACGTACCCATTTTGTTAAACAAACTTTGAAATAAATGTCTTATCATTTTAAATGAACTAATATGATCACGTTTCATTTATAAAACCATATAAATTTATATAAACAATTATTTACAATAATTGCTATTATACCGATAGAGCTGTATCGATTTTTATTTATATTTTCAAATCAAATATATCTCTTTTATAAATTATCACAAATGATTTATTATCGCTTTATAACTATTCAAAATGAATTATCATTATTTAAAATAATTATTTGAAAACTAAAATAATTATTAAATCATTAAATCTCAATTTAACTTAATAAATCAACTATCATATTTAAGGGAATTATTAACAATGTCGAAAACACATTTTATTTTCAAAATCAAATAAATTGATTTTATTTTATATTCTTATTTAATTATAAAAATAAGTGTATGTATCCAGCTCTGTGCGTGACGTCTTACGATTATAGAGCTGGTTATGGATAAAACCGTTTTAGGCCATTTTACCGATTGAGATATTGAGGAAAATATTTTTGTAACACTTATTCAAAATAAAATTACTTTTACTTATTATCACCTAAAACAAATATTACTTGTATTATCAACCTTTTATTTAAATAAATTTAAAAATAAGTATAATTTATCGAAGTGATTAATTTGTGGGTCATTATAGACTTCCATCCTTAAAAGAATTTCATCCCGAAGTTTGTCAGAACAAAAACCCAAAGATTTGCCCAAAAAATTTGTCTTTAAACTTATACCCATACGATATATATAGATCATTCATACGCAAAATATGATTCGATCTTCCATTTCATATCTCTTATTCTACATCATTTTATCTGATATTTATAGCTAGACTGATCCGTTTATTATTTTCTTATTAAATTATACTCCGGTCGGACCGAGATGTTACAGGTGCTTCTACTTGACTTCACTTCTGGGATTATCATCCTGACTTTTGGCTAACTACTTAGATTAGTAGTTTTTGTTGTATACCTTTGAGATATAGACTCCTAGATGTATACTTATTCTTTTGTCTAGCACTTGTAACCATTCTTCTGTGATATTGTGGATCTTGTTTGACCACTACTCTGATGTACACTATCATGTGTTATATTCATATCTTTTTCCGCCTTTGTGATATGGATGTCTGTGACTGATTTATGTTATGCTTATTTCTATATTTGTTTCCGAAGACATTATAGCCACTGTGTAGTAGCTTTGGGTTTGTATCGGTACGTCAGACTTCCCTGTACTATCTGGCATATCGGTGCTCGCACAAAGCAATTACACGGATGGTCGCTTCTCAACAACCTTATTCTTCGTGCTAATTGACGGCATTGCCCCGTAGTGTCCTTGGCTAGCGTGGGTATAGAGATGGGGCGTCACAGCTTGGTATCAGAGCCAAACTTCGAAACAATGTAGAATAATTTAACAGGGATCATCGTCCTAAGTCCATCTTAGGAATCGTGCATTAGGATTTAATTCGAGTCTTTGTACCGATTCATCCTATTTTCTTTATGATTCCTTATTCATCTATCAAGATTGCTTGATATTCGTTTGGTAAATAACCTTATCCTTCTTCCTTTTTTTTCAAAAGGAAGAGAAATGGTTAGACCTACCCGTCCCAGCGCCGGTCAATCTCGTGCTACTCCCTAAGATGGAGTATTTATGTTTGCCCAGCAACTTCTTGATCTAGTGAGGAATGCTCAAGCAGCCAGATCTAATCTGGAGTCTACTCACCCTAGGTATGGATTTGCACGTTTGTGCAGCGATTATACCAATTTGGGTGGGAAGCCATTCAAAGGTTCCGAGACTATTATCGAAGTCCAGGCTTGGCTGAGATCGTGCGATAGAATCTTTTCTCGCATGAATCTTATTGATCTTCACCGTATGTAGGTGGCCTCTGGTATGCTCCAAGAAAGAGCATTAGATTGGTATGAGCTTCTTATTTCTGAAATAGTTGAAGCAGATCATACTTGGGAGAAATTCCAGGAATGCTTCGAATTAAAATTTGTGCCAGAAGCTGAGAAGGTGACTTTGGCTCGCCATTTCATTTACCTTGTTCAAGGTGAATCCTCTGTGACAGACTATGTCGCGTCTTTTGAATCTCTTTCTAAATACGGGGTTGAATACATTAATACCCCATTGAAGAAAAATCAGAGATTCGTCTATGGCTTGAATAAAAATCTCAAGAAGCCATTACTTCTAAAGCTAGAAGTTTCTTTTGGTCAACTTGTTGATATCGCTCTTCGACTTGAAGAGGCAGATAAAGAGAGTGATGCTGATGTTGTGGGTGCCAAACCAAAATTCAACAACAACAAGAAAATGACTATAAAGTTCAAAAGGTCTTATCCCAATAAGAAAGGGAAGCAAGCAATTCCGGTAGCAAAGGCTTCTGCCCCTAGTAGTGGGCAATGCTACAATTGTGGTTCTGAAGACCATTATGCCAATAGATGTCTGAAACCTCTCTTTTGTCGCTATTGCAAAAGTTCGGATCATTTTTATCTTCATGTCCCAAACTTCAGGGCAGGAAGGAGGGAAAACTTAATGTCGCTCAAGCCCTTGGCAACACATCTCGTGGTCAAGGTATTTCTCATTCTATCCTTGATGGCATTATTTTATTTCGTGATCATCCTATTCGAGTTCTTTTTTATACGGGTGCATCCCACTCTTTTATTTCAAAAGAACTTGTTGATACCTTTTCTTTGGATGTTTTGTGTTTAATGACTTCTTTGAGAATTGCGAATCTGGTTGGTGGATCCGCAACAATCAGTTTATTTTGTAAAGATGTCGAGATTATTTTGTGTGATTTTTCCTTCCGAGCCGATTTGCGTGTTATGCGCTACTTAGGCTTTGGAATGATTTTGGGTATGGATTGGCTTAACCGTTATGAAGCCCAAATCCTATGTCCCGAGCGGACTGTTCATCTTCGACATCCTCAATCTGTCAAGCAGATTTCTATTGATCTTAAAGATTCGGATTCCAGCTTGGTTTCATCTTTATATTCTTTAAATCCTCATGACGACGATAAAGATGATGAGGAAGATATTATTTCTCTTATTCACATTGTTCGTGAATTTTCCGACGTATTTGACCCCGTTTTAGGATTACCACCTAAGTGAGCAATTGAGTTCAAAATTAATCTCATCCCTGGAGCTCAACCTATCACTCTTCATCCTTATCGTATGTCCAATAAAGAAAATGAGGATATGCGCAAACAATTATCCGAATTGGAGACGAAGCAATTTATTCGCTCTAGTTCCTCTCCTTGGGGAGCTTCGGCTATTTTTGTGAAGAAATCCGATGGTACACTTAGGCTTTGCGTTGACTACCGCAAGCTTAATGATCTTACTATCAAGAATAAATATCCTTTACCTCGGATTGATGATCTATTCGATCAACTTAGTGGTGCTAGAGTCTTTTCACAATTAGACTTAGCTACCGGTTTCCATCAGCTTTGTATTGCAGAGGATAGCATTCCTTTGACATCATTCCGTACTCGTTATGGATCTTATGAGTGGCTTATTATGCCATTTGGTTTGACGAATGCTCCGACTTATTTCGTTGACCTTATGAATAGAGTTTTCAAAGACTTCCTCGATCGGATTGTTCTCATCTTTATTGATGATATTCTAGTGTATTCTAAAATCGAGGAGGAGCATGAAAAACATCTTCGGATTGTGTTGGAAACTCTTAGGAGCAATCAATTAAAAGCAAAATTTTCTAAATGCCACTTTTGGCAATCTCGTGTTAAGTTTCTCGGTCATATTATTTCCGAATCCGGAATTTCCGTGGATCCATCAAAGGTTGAAGCGATTCAAAATTGGAAGAGACCGGAGAGTGTGACGAAAATTCGAAGTTTTCTCGGTTTGGCGGGCTATTACCGTCGTTTTATAAAGGACTTTTCCAAAATTTTAGTGCCTCTTACTAGTTTGACAAAGAAAGGTGTTAAATACATTTGGTCGGACAAATGTGAAGCTTCTTTCTAGAAATTAAAAGAACTCCTTTCCGATGCTCCTATTCTTGTGATTCCTGAGGGGAATCGAGATTTCGTTGTTTATACCGATGCTAGTCGCGTTGGTTTGGGTGCCATTCTTATGCAAAGAGAACGTGTTATTGCTTATGATTCTAGGCAATTGAAGCCTACTGAGACTAGATATGCCACTCATGATTTAGAACTCGCAATTATTGTTTTCACCCTTCGTATTTGGCGTCATTATCTTTTAGGAGAGAAGTTTATTCTTTATACCGATCATAAATCTTTGAACTATCTATTTTCACAAAAGGAACTTAATTTGCGTCAACAACGTTGGCTCGAGTTCCTTGCATCTTATGATCTTGATATTCTTTATACTCCCGGAAAGGGAAATCGTGTTGCCGATGTACATAGTCGTAAGCAACAAGCTGTTGTTTCTATGATGATATCCGAATGGAATAATCTCGAGATTTTATCCACTTGTGAGATTAGAGATCGTGTATCCAATTTGTGTTCATCTCTTGCTTTATGTAGTCTTGAGGCTCATCCTTCCCTTTTAGACCGCATTCTTGAAGCTCAAAAGCTAGATCCCGAATTGGCTCTTCTTGGCCAAAATTTTAAGGATAAAATTGATATTGAAGGTTTGAAAGACTTTGATATTGATTCTCGTAGCGGTATTCGAAAATTTGGTAGACTTGTCGTGCCAAATATTAGTGATCTTCGTAAAGATATTTTAGAAGATTCACATCGTTCTAAATTTACCATTCATCCCGGTAGTAGTAAAATGTACGCGGATATGAAGCGACTTTATTATTGGGAGGGAATGAAATCCGATATTCCTAACTTTGTTAAGTGTTGCATGACTTGCCAACTCATTAAGGCCGAACATCAAAGTCCCAATGGGTTATTGCAACCTTTAGAAATTCCAATTTGGAAGTGGGATCAAATTTCCATGGATTTTATAGACGGCCTTCCTCGTTCTCGTTCGGGTCATGATAGCTTATGGGTGATAGTCGATAGACCTACTAAATCCGCCCATTTTATTCCCGTCCGGTCCAATCGAATCGTTCCTCTCTTGGCCAAACTCTTTATTAAAGAAATTGTTAAATTACATGGAGTTCCTACTTCTATTGTTAGTGATCGTGACCCATTGTTTACTAGTGGATTTTGGAAGAGTCTTCAAAAAGCTTTGGGAAAGAAGCTTAATTTTGGCACCGCTTATCATCCTCAGTCCGATGGACAAACTGAGCGTTTAAATCAAACCCTTGAAGATTTTCTTCGTGCATGTGTTCTTGATTTTGGTGGAAGTTGGGAAGATCATATTTCTCTTGTTGAATTTTCCTATAATAATAGCTTCCAATCCAGTATTGGTATGGCTCCTTTCGAGGCACTCTATGGAAGGCCATGCCGATCTCCATCTTGTTGGCTTGAGGCCGGTGAGAAGCTGGCTTTAGGTCCAGATTTTATTCGGGATTCCACAGAAAAGATTGACCTTATTCGTCATAGGATGAAAGAAGCCCAGAGTAGACAAAAATCCTATGCCAATAAACGGAGAAGGAAATTATAGTTTTCTATGGGAGATCTTGTGTTTGTTCGTGTTTCACCAATGAAGGGTGTTGTACGTTTCAGTCGATTGGGAAAGCTAGCGCCTCGATATATTGGTCCATTTCCCATCACCGAACGTATTGGTTCCGTGGCTTATTTCCTTTTATTACCGGCTCAATTTTCTGCTATTCATGACGTGTTTCACATTTCTCAATTACGAAAATGCCTTCGAGATTCCGATTCTATTCTTGAGCCCGATGTTGTAGAAGAAATTGAAGTTTCACCTAATTTAACTTATGATCAACATCCTATTCGTATTATTGCTTCGGAGGTCAAACACCTTCGAAATAAAGATGTTCCTCTTGTGAAGGTTCAATGGTCCTTAAATCCTAAGGATTGCTCTTGGGAATCTAGAGAATTCATCGAGCGAACACATCCGGACTTACTTTCTCGTGCTCTTTGAGGTGAACTTTTTATTTCAAATTTCTTTTGTGTTGAATATGCTTTCATGATTGTTACTATATATTTTCTTCTTAAATATTGCGAGGACGCAATTTCTTTAAGGAGGGGAGTCTGTAACAACCCGCATATTTACGATTGAATATTTAAATATTTTATTTAAAATAATTCATCGTTAGTCGGATTAGTGTCTGAAAGGCTACTTTTTGCAAACAGTCGAATTGGGACTCGAGACCGCCCCCATTGAGTTCAATGACGTTTGCGATCTTTTTAAGTATAAACTTTGATATGTTTGGAGTTAGTGGAATTTTGCCACTTTTTAACTTAGGGCTTTGGTTTTGTTTCAGCCCATTAGATCCAAGCTTCACCCCTCTCCTCTTCATTACTTCATTTCTAATTCCTAATACTCAAGCTTTAACAAAAATGGAGAGAGGAATGAGAAGTTAAAACTCCAAGCCCTAGTTTCCATTTACAAATCAAGTTCTAGCTCCAAATCAATAGAAGAAGCTTGGGTAAGCCTCCTCTTCTTCTTCTCCAACTCATTCTCTTATCAATTTCTGAAATTCCTAAACCTAACTTAGGAAATGATTCTCTTTTTTAGCTTAGATTCAAGCTTGTTGGGTTGGAATTGAAGAGTGATTGTTCTTGCCTTTGCTCTATTGCTTCTTCTTCATTTGTTTTGGGTTCAAAGGTGAGATTTTTATATCACATCTTAGTCTATAATTATCTTCGATTGTAAGGTATGAATTCCTAACACTTATTCTTGTGTAATTGATTTTGGTTTGGATTAATTTGGTGTATATTCCAATTTTTGGTGTTTTGAAATCAAAATCTATAAAAATCCTATTATGGATATTTGGACATTGATATTTGAGGCGTATCGAAGAGCCTTTAAGGATGGGTTGTTGCATGGCGTAAATCCTTAGTCGTCGTTGCTCGTCCGATCGCTTCCAGTATTTATTTCGGCCATTTTTGGCCTAGGTTCAGAGAATTCCCTGAACCCTAGTTTCAGACGTCTGAAGCGTTAGATTCAGGCGTCTGAATATTATTCTGGGAAGATTTTTATTCCCAGATTCAGACGTCTGAATCTATATTTCAAACGTCTGAATTGGTTTGTTTTGGACCAGAAAAGAAATAGGCTAAAAAGTGCCTATTTCAGACGTCTGAAATATAGGGTTCAGACGTCTGAAATATGCTCTGGAAAACTTTTAGTTTTCCAGATTCAGACGTCTGAATCACTTCTTTCAGACGTCTAAATCTGCAGTCTTTGGCCCATTTACTTATTTAGCTTGAATTTCCAATTTTATCGATTCGTGTTGATTCCCTTTTGTTGTTATCATCTATTATCGACTTTGATGACATTTTCTTTGGGATTTTTGTAAATATCCATTTTGATGGATTTGATATCGATTTCTTTGGATTTTATTCATGCCTTTGAATGTGAATTTTGGTGATTGATTGTTCTACAATCATTTTTGTGATTTGTCACTTTAAAAATATAAAGGTTTCGATACTAGTAGTAAATATCAAAACTCTTTCTTCAAAATGATTTCAGCACTATTTTATTGCAAGGCTCGTTTTCTCAAACTGTTTTCCAATCTACTAGCATATACAAACCTCTACCTCACTCGTATGAGAAATCTAATTAAACGACTTAGTAAAACAAGTGGTATGAAACGCTTGCTTTCACTTTGTTAGTTAATTCTTGGACTTGTTCGATTGAATCTCTTGTGACAATTTTCTAGTGGAGATCTACAATTTGCTCGTAAATATTTAAGTTAAGCTAGTGGTTATGGGACATGAAGCTAAGCTCATATATTTACTAGCTTAGAGTAATTGACACTTTCTTGGTGATCGTTGAGGATCATTTTTGTGTTTTAGACTAGCGCTATGCTACGTTTCTTTGTCCACGAAGGGGACGGTACCTCGTTTTATTGAGTTTCGTCTCATTTTTAATATAGGCTAACGACCTATTTATTTCTTGGGGTTTCGACCCAATTTTTGTGGGCTAGCGACCCATGTTTTTATGGAGTTCGGATCTTCGGGCGTACCGTTGTACTACGTTGTTGTTTCGAACTATTCGAGTTTCTGGTTCCTCGGGCGTACCGTTGTACTACGTTGTTGTGCCGGCTCTATGGTTAGCGACCATGGGATAGCGTCCCGTTTTGTGATACACGTGTTGGTGAGTTTTCAGGCTCCCGTTTTGTGATAGGCCTCCCCCTTTTTGTGATTCCTGGATTTCTATTGATGATTTCTAGAATTTGAATTTCACCAATTTTATGATTGGCATTTATATGTTGTCAATAATTGTGGCTTGGTGAATGAAATAAGGAGTATGACATTCCTTTTGATCTTTGAGAAGATTCTGGTGATATTGATTAATCTCTTGTTGATTTTCAATTTTCATGCTTATCACAGTATGGCTTTATGGTTATCATATGTTATGTCATATCTCTTATTCTACATCATTTTATCTGATATTTATAGCTAGACTGATCCGTTTATTATTTTTTTATAAATAATACTCGGGTCAGACCGAGATGTTACAGGTGCTTCTACTTGACTTCACTTCTGGGATTATCATCCTGACTTTTGGCTAACTACTTAGATTAGTAGTTTTTGTTGTATACCTTTGAGATATAGACTCCTAGATGTATACTTATTCTTTTGTCTAGCACTTGTAACTATTCTTTTGTGATATTGTGGATCTTGTTTGACCACTACTCTGATGTACACTATCATGTGTTATATTCATATCTTTTTCCGCCTTTGTGATATGGATGTCTATGACTGATTTATGTTATGCTTATTTCTATATTTGTTTCTGAAGACATTATAGCCACTGTGTAGTAGCTTTGGGTTTGTATCGGTACGTCAGACTTCCCTGTACTATCTGGCATATCGGTGCTCGCACAAAGCAATTACATGGATGGTCGCTCCTCAACAGCCTTATTCTTCGTGCTAGTTGACGGCATTACCCCGTAGTGTCCTTGGCTAGCGTGGTTATAATGGTGGGGCGTCACATACACCCTTTTCTAAAAATATCTTTTAAATTTCCATTCAAAAATAGCAAAATTTAAATTATCAAAAATTGCTTTATAAAGCATGTTTTATAAATCCAGTTTATAAAATCATTTACATAAAATATATTCATAAGATTCATTTATCTTAAATAAAATCCTTTAATATTAAACTAAAATTATCATTTATCGAATTCCTCATAGTCAAATTGTGAAACTAAACTCATGAGTTGTTCATACTTAAACTTTTAAATTAAACAACTAATCAATCAATGATAATAACTTAGTATTATACTTTCCTTAATTCAAATAAATATATAATTTGAAAATTATTCTTTTAGAAACAAGTTGAAGGTAATTGCTAACGCATTCTATAATGACCCGATTTTTCGACTTTCGAAAGTCGACATTAATACATCTACTGTATCAACTGCCGGACCATCGAACGCCGGAAAAACGAACCATTAGGGTTTAAGAAGAAGAAGGTAGAAGAAGAAACAGAAACAATAACAGAATCTCACATTACATCATCAGAGTGTTACAACAACAAACAGCGGAAGAAAATATAACATATACTAGTGATACGCTTCGCCATCCATCTTGCTTCTGATCTCCACAGCAACTCCTGTATTCCAGAATGACCTGATAATCTAACTCTAAACTGCCCGTGTGGAAATTGGTGGGCACCTAGAGTTTAGAAAGGGAACAATAACCTCCAGGTCAGTTGTGGGACTGGTGTGAGATCTTAAAAACAGTTATTTTCACAAAGAAAATAAAATAAATCCGCTATGCTTTCGAAAATGAAACTGCCATAAGGCCTCCCGCCGCACACATAATGCAAACACACACTTGGAGGAGATTTCTCCTTATGACAGTCAAAAATGCTTGATACGCGAAAACCTTTGGATATTATTTTTATTCCATAGTGCAGAAAACATTTCGAAAGTATAATATAAATCTTAGCCAGCATACAACATTTCGTCATATGCGTACTATAGCTACCATATTCAATAGCAGGTTACCGCCATATTCCATGGCAGGTTATACAACTAAAATTGTACAGAGCGCATATTGTTCTTTGGATTTCCAACAAATGGTCAGGCAAAGGAACTTCCTACACCGAAATGGTTACGCCTCTGGAAGGACGCCTCAAGAACCTAACCGGATCTCTGCCAACAAGGCCGACGTTACCTCACACTTTAACCAAGCTATAACATAGGTAACTAACACACAAGTATGCCATCCTCGGTCGTTACCGACCTTTATCCAAGGTTCTTCAACCACAAAGAAACATCACACAGTAATTAATTTACACTGTCCACATGAGTTAAGTATCTGGGCTCCACACCATGATACCACCCTTTATCCAGAAGAAAATGGACATACCCTATGGGCGCGACCCCTAAAAACCTTGCCACAACATTCCTGTTTCGACCATTTCTGGGTTGTGAGGCTCGACGAAGTCTCGTCCACAAAGCTACGCTTTTTCGTAAAACCATGCTTCGATCAACAAATGATCAGCAGCACTTCGTATGTCACATTACCAAATTGGGAATGTATCACTAGTAACCATCAACAACATAACCTTTGAGCTCGTACGTCTCAGAGAAGGGTGTTAAGCTATGAGAATAAATTCTCTGCCACCAACAGAAATGTATTTGATAGAAACCAGCTTTACATCTCAATTTGTAACGTCAGACACACATCCATACAAGTCTGTTCCGGGTTTGAATAGAACCGAAGTCACTTCCGAAGCAGCCCTTGCAATCCGGGTATTCACAATCCCGATCGGACTTCCCATCACTTAGGGAATCTCTATACTGTAGCTACTCGGTGCAGAGATAATCGATAGGTCATCCTATCATTCTCGCAAATACCCGGTCTTCACCACCAGTTTTCAAATGCAATCCCATTTTGTCGTATCGTTATTTGGAATGGGTTATATGACACAAAGATCCTCTCTCGCCTAATCCGAATAACGAGCGCTTATTTTTAAAAATAAGTGTTCATTCAGATTTCAAATAAATCACAACAATTTCCACTTTGATCTTTTAAATAAAAGATTCATCACAATCACAAAGGTTCGATGTGGTTTTCGGATATTCACTTGGAATCCGACCCTCGGTCGCATCGAAATTCAAACGCTATTTAAAGGCAAATATTGATAGTCGGTTATTTAACTATCAATCAACATTCACAACAATTACCAGATTTAAACAATTTTCCCAGTTATTTATTTTCAAAATATCTTTGCAAGATATATTTTCACACTTTAACCATTTGAAAACAAATTTCAAATCACTCTTCACTCGCGAAATAAAATTCCCGATATTATTTATTTCCACTGAAAGTCTGCCGAGTTAAAATACTTTAAAATAATTTAAATTACTTATTCAAAATATATACTTGGAAACATTTAGACAAAACTATTTTAAAACATTTGCTTAAATATTTGTTATGAAAATATTATAGTAATATCTTATATAAAACTTCAAGTCCAAATTAACTTTAAAACAAAGTTAATAGATCGGGTATAACTATTTAAATAACCATTTTCTAAAACAAATATCAATTAAATCTTTAAATAATCACTTCTATAATTAATTATATAATGTTTACTTTAAAGATTTTCAAAATAACCCAAGTAAATAATTTCTCCAAATATTCTTTTAAAACCAACTTAGGACTTTTAATTTATATTTTAAAAGCTACTTTCGAAACATACTCGGCTTTCCAAGGAAAATACACTTTCATTTCAAAATGGTCCACTTAGACCAATTTAATAATCCCTTCTCAATTTATTTCAAATTTACATTCCAAATCCATAAATTCCTTTCCACGCTTTAAAATAAATCAATATCTATTTTTAAAACAAATTTCCCATTCTTTTATAAATTCCATTGTGAATTCAAATTTCCCAAATATCCATTGATATATGATTTTTCAAATCGATTCCCAAATATTCACTTTCAAGCACCAAATAAAATTTCCATATTGATTTCCCAAACAATTTTCAAACACCCAAATCAATTTCCAAATGGATTTCCCAAAGGTTTATTTTAAATCACCAAAATCAATTTCCAACTTGATTTCTAAATTTTGTTTCAAACATCGAATCAAATTTCAGTTTGATTCCCAAAGATTTATTTTCAAGTACCAAATAAATTTTCAAATGGATTTCCAAATTTATCATCTTTAAAAATAAATCCCTTTACTTTTTCCCAACTATTTAAAATCAGAATTTTTAAATAAATCCTTCAACTTTTAAACAACATTTCTCAAAATCCATTTACAAAAAATATTTCCCCATATTTTGGAATTTATTCAATAGGATTTCACTATAGATTTTCTACTTAAATTCAAAAATCCTATTTTATTTATTTCTTGTATCTTACGACACCAAAAATATATTCGGCTCATTTTAGTCTACAATGATTCCAATTACAATATAATCACACAGAGATTATAAATAATTTAACACACAAAAAATGAAACAAATTCAATTGTTTGAGGAATCCAGTTAGATCCCTCCAACCTGTTTCCCTACATCTATAGACGTTAGCACAACAATTAAATACCAATTCCACTTCGAGGTGGAATATTAAGGTATATGGTATTTATAAAAATATCATCCGCTATTATGCGGCGCAATAGGGTCTCATCCATTATATAATGCGGGAAATCAACTGCAAATACATATATAATACAAATTCCACTTCAAGGTGGAATATCGCGGTATGTGGATTTAAATATAATAACCTCCTCTATTATGCCGGGTATAGGGTCTATTTCAAAACAAATAATAACAACCATCATCCAAGCACACAATCATCAATTTAAATTTAACTATCATAATTCAATCATCAATCAGTAACTGAAATTTTCAATTATTAAATTTGAGTGAGAAGATCTCACCTTTGCTTTATATTTGCAATCCAATTTTCCATTCCGGCTTAATTTCACGGTTTTGACCTTGCATACAATTATATGATTTTTTTATTAATATTTGAATTTGTTGAACAAATTAAATTTCTATTTAATATTTTAAATTAGCCAATGATTTATTTTAAATAAATAGTTTGATTTTAAATAAATTCCTTTCAACAAAATCTTTAAAATAATTTAGCAGGTTAATTAATCAAATTAATCTCCATTACTTTAAAATCAACTAGTAAATAAAGATAGGTATATATGTATATTCATTTTATTCTATTATTATTTTAAACCTTACTGTTTTATTTAATTTTTCTATCTCTACAACATGTATAAAATATGAATTAAATTAGAGAAGATAACCCAGCCCATACCTCTTTGTCGAGATGAACTCCATCCATCGCGACCCTCCGTCGTCGAACTCCAACAACTGACCACTCCACAACGTTTCGATCAGACCCAAACGCACACGGCCAAAGTCCTCCGACCTTCCAATCTGCCGCCGCTTTTGCCATACAAATCATGACTAAGTCGCCTCGTTACAGCCGCCATTCCACCTGACATCGATCGAAACTCCACTCGCTACCCAAAATTCGCGATGCTTCCCCTGTTTTTTGAATTCAAGTACAACTTCAAAGTTGACTTCGAACTGCAACCGCGCCAGTACACACCTTGAATCGCGACACCACCATCAACCATGCGCGAATCCCTAGCTTCACGTGCCGCCCATGCTTCGATGGCCACGATCTCATTGCGCCCAGGAATCAGACTTTGCGACGAAGTCATAAACTTCGCTGTCCTTGATTTGCGTACGATCAACTAGGCACTAACAACTGCAATCTAGGGCTCGTGATCCCCATAATTCAAGATCGGTTGTATTTTGAAAAAAATGAGGAATCTTCCATTAATGTTTTAATTTGGAAGTGGGGTAAGTAAATTTTTAGTTTGGCCATTTGATTTCTTCTGATTTGAAATAAGGCTTCGGCCATTATTAACGATTTGAATCGCTCTGAATATTTGCTGTGAAAATGGGAGACATGATTTGATATTAGCGTGCTCAAGTTAACAGGCTACAGTGTTTTGGACGGAAAGGAAAAAGGCTGATGTGATATAATTTCAACTGCAGCTGACTAGTATAAATATTCAATTTGAATTCAAATTCAAACCATTCGATAAATGCAACTTAAAAACTTGACCTCCTATCGAGGCATGCCGCTAAGCGTTCATAATGTTATACACCTATTCCGAACACAGTGGAAAAGGTTTCGAGCCCAAATTTGATCGTATGGAGAAGATAGATTTTTAGACCAGTTAAAATATCGAATTTTCAATTTAAATTTCAACGCGTTTGCTTATCGTATGGCGACACGATCACTCCAAACACTACGAAAATTGAAATCCGATAATAATACAATATTATGGATTCAATGGAACTAATTTCATCGAAATCCGAGACTGTGCCTCGAAAGGCTATTTTAAATATCGATTTAAACGATATAAATTCCAAACTGAACAAAATAGTTCCAATTTCAATTCTGAAGCTTCCATTAACCTCAGTAGTATCATTATGAATTTTCTAAGTCACCAATTATTTTTAACAAGCTAAAAATTGAAAATTCAAATTTTTACCCGTAATTAATAAATTAAATTCAACAATTTAATTGCCAAATTCACATTTATATTTGAAATTTCAAGTTAAACTAACTTCCAAATATTTAAAATCAATTAAATATTTTGATTTCAATTGTTCAAAACTCTGGGTCGTCGCATCTTAGGTAGAGAATTTTGGTCAATACTCAGAAAGTGGTTAGAGATTCATGACTAAAGATAGCTTTTAAAATTCTTGCTATAAAATATTTATTTATTTCAAAAATTCATTGAAGATTTAACCAAAATATTCTTTTCTTTTCAAACACACACAGACACATGTTTATACATACATATATATATATGTATGTATGTATGTATATGTATATGTTTAGATAATATATTTTCATATAAGACAAAATACATACGTACATACATATACATATATATATATATATATATATATATATCTGTGCGTGTGTTTAGGTAATATGTTTCCATATAAGACCGAATTCTTTTTTATATTTTATGAACAAATACATGCTCATATATAATACTCTTAGAACTCATTCTAGGGTGTTACTAACCCTTATCTCTAATGTGTTACTCATCCTAGTGCATTACTAACCCTATCTCTGATGACTCTTTTACCCCTATCAGGCTCAGATGTTTCTCAACCTAAACTACGAATCCAATTTTAATGGCACGTTTCTTTGACTCCAAGAAATCAACACTAATACATCCCTGGTATTCACATGTCGTAGATCTAAGTGCAGAAGAAGCAAATCGTTAAGGGTTAGAAAGAAAAAAGGATAAAACATAATCACACATATGTTATTTCAACATGTAACTTCACAGCGAAAATTAAAATACATTTGTCAGAGTTAAAAATATGGATAGTTGTTAATTCCCGTCCTTCGATATTTGCGTAATGCTATAGTACAAGAGAGTGGAGGGAAAATACCAAAATCTGCAAAAAAATCTTCTGACTCCATGCTTTGAGCTATAGCCAGATTTCTTATAAACTAAATCTAACTACTAAGCTATCAAGAAAATTTGGGTGCCCGATGTTTAAGGAATAGGAAAATAAACTTCGGGTCAGTCATGGGACAAGTGTCAGAACTCAAAATATGCACTTTGAAAACAAAAGGTTATCTCATAAGACCACGCCGTACATAAACACGGAACAAATTTTTACCTTATGATAACTAAAACATTCTACGTCAAAATAATCGATTTTATTTTTGAAGACATATCTTTGGAAAAATTTGTAGGTAAATTTATTAATCTTAGTCGAAAATGTTTCATTATTAGATTCTAGCGTATGTTGTGATACAAGGCTTCTACATCTGAAATCTCGCGAGCTCTTGTTGAAGAATGAGTTTCCATACAAATGACCAGGTGAAGGGACCACCTTCCAGCAGTACATCTCTAGAGGAATGTACCGAGGCCTAAAGGTGGTCCTCAACCAACACCAGACCTACCCACTTCTTCCTAGATAGTACCTAATATGTCATCATCCTAATCGTTAATAACCTATCTGAGGGCCCTCGTAGCATACATCTACATTAATTTACATCTTGAAGATCATAGCGGAAAGAAATATATCTAAAAGGAGACGATCATACCCTAATGGTTGCGAACCACATAGCCTTACCATATCTATCCTATTTCGCTCATTTTCGGTTTTCAGGCTCAAGGCAATGAGTAACTTTCTCATAGCACGTTATCTTTCATTGAATGCCATATTTTCATTACATCGATCATCGTTGACTTCCACAAACATACAACCCCTGAGCTCATACGTCTTAGAGAAGGGTGTTAAGCTAAGAGAAGTCGCCTACTGTTCAACTAAAAATATGTTGGTTTATAAAAGTCGACGATGAAATCTCAAGAATACAATGTCATACGTCCGTCCATATAGGTTCATTCTACGATTGAAAGAAACTGAAGGCATCCTCCTACCACACCCTGTCATGAATTATCCCTAGGATTAGTAGCGAATAGTCCTTGTAACCCGAAGAGTTTCAGAAATGAAGGACCATCGGTACTTTATTATTTCAGAGCTAAACAAAAATATCAACAAGCGGTCCTTTCATCCTACAAATCCTTTGTCTTCATCCTTTATTTTCTTTATCAAGTCTTCATTTTTTTCGAATGCATACATTTATTAGAAGTCGTTTACGGATAGGAATTACCCAGATCCGACCTTGGTTCCTTCGACCAATCATCGGTAAAAAGAGGTTCTATAAATAGGAATCATTTTATAATTGATTATGTTCTTTTTATCAAAATCTCTTTCGGAGATATATATATTCCTAAAACATTATTTCCGCTTTGTACGGAATCATTAACCTCTCTTAACAAATCCTTTATTTCTTAAAACCCTTTTCAAACTTAGAATAATTCAAAATCATATCTTTTATACTTAGGGAAATATTTCCAAGATCATTTCACTTAAATCTTTACAAAGATTTCTTAATTTAAAAATCAAAATTATATTTAGATAAAACCGTTTTATCAAGGATGTTAATCCCAAAACCAATAAATATTAAGTGGACAAAATCAACAAAAATCACCAAATTCTACTCAATATCAATCCTCATATTCAACAAATTCTATGGGAAGAATAATGGCGAAATCATCTTTTAAATTCCATGAATAGTACAAGTTTTCGGGCTTTAACACCGAGTACAAAAGTATCATCTCTATAAAATCCAAATTACTTGAATTCTTAAAATTATCTTTATTTGTCCTTTGGAAAATTTTGATCCGAATAAATAAGATCTACTATCCCCTCCATGGGTCAGTCTGGATAGCCAGGGAGTGTAGGAAGCTAGTTTTTCAAACCCAAGCCTAGACACTATATCTTTGACACCAAAAAAGCGGTCAAGTTATTTGATCGATTCTAAATCATTAAACCTTTAAATCCTTCAAATTACCATTAAAATGCTTTATAAATCATTTAGAAACATTTATAAAATAATTGGAAAAGAGTGGCTAAGTTCGAAACTATATTTCAAAAGTTTTAGAAAAGTGTTTTGGAAAGTGCTTTCTAAGCTATATTGATCGAAACAACTTTTTACTATTTGAAAATTCATTTTTTTTACTCAAATCACTTTTAAAACATTTAAAACATTTAAAAGATTTATCCTACAATTGTAAACAATTTTAAAACATTATTTTCAAAGAAATACACTTTTGGATTTCGAACTACAATATGGGATTTTTTTCAAAACTTATTTTACTCATATTTCCAAATCTACTTATCGAAATCTCAGTTTATTTCTTCCTTGGAAAAATATGGATATAATAGTTCAAAAAATCCTTATCTAAAAGAATTATGAGCTATATTCCATCTTTTACACATATTTGACTTTAATAGCGTGAAATAGCGAACTACCATTGCGCGACGTGCTTATTTTTTACTAAATTTTCCATTTCTTTTCAAACTTCACCAAATCACTTTTAAACATTGGTAAAATATTTCCAATTCATTTCAAATCATTTTTAAGTGGTTTAACATTTCCATACACATACCATTTCATTAATTCAAGGAAAGTGATTTCCTTAGTGTTTATCGCCATGTATATTCGTGACTTGCATATATTTATTCAACATTCATAATAAAACAATCAAACCTGATGATCAAAGCATATTAAACATCCATCGCAAACCATACGATGATCCAAAAATATAACAAAATAGTTTAAGAGTTCTCACTTTGGTTTCATATCGGAAAAATGCTATAGCTTCACAAATTTGCGATCTGAGTTCACGAACCCCAACATCTTGCCTCCTAGTGTGCTTGGCGATTCCATGCCAAAAGTGGCGCTTGGCCAAGCATGGAAAATGAGGTGTAGGACTTTGGATTATTATCATGTTTACCAAAAACTAGGCCTAAAAATAGGCCATTTTCTCTTGTTTTTGGATACACGACTCACCGAATTTTGAAATATGTTCAACATGAAAGTTGTAACATCTCCATTTTTAAATCAAATTTAAATTGGTAGTTTATTTAATTTTTGAAATTAAATTGTGAATTTATTTGGTATTTTCAAATTAAATAGATATTTTGTTTTTTATTAGTGTAAATGGATATAAATATGATTTTTAAAATAGAATTTCTAATTGGAAATTCTGAAATAAATATTTTGAATAATATTTTAATTACAAATTTAATTGTGGATTAATTTGAAAATTTGAACAAAATATATATAAAGGTAAAAACATAAGCATATGATAAGTTTTAAAATATAGGATACAAAAGTGTAAATTTGTTAATTAAGGGTTTAAAAACAAAATTTACAAAATAATTTGATTATGGATATGAACATAAAAATGATTTTTGTGACATTTGCAAATTAAAGAGATTATGTGATTACAAGTGTTAACTTAAGTTGAACAAGTGGCAAGAGAATAATTTTTATTTTAATCTAAATTTATTAACATACATAAGAGAAAAAAATTGAAACCAGACCATTTTTATTTTTCTTCTCTAATTTGAGAAAAACTATATTCAAAATCTTCCAATCTAAAAGTTGAAACGAGATCAAAATCCTCTTAAATCTCAATTCTGAAAGAAGAAATCAAGACCAGAAAAAGAAATAGATGCAAATCATATCAAACCGAAATCTTAAAAAAACAAATTCTGAAAACAGAAGATTCAAGAAATCAATTCAAAACCTAGAAGACATAATTCATGAAAATTCAAATTAAAGTAAAGTAAAAAGGAATTCATTATCAAGTAGATACAACTCTCGGTTTACAAATTCCAGTTTACAGTTTCAAGCTTCTCTGTTCTCATCTGTTCTTCATCTCGGGTGAGTAGACTCACCCTTAAACCCATGATTTGTCTTGAATATCTAGTTTGCATGTGATGATCTGGGAAGTTATGAAATCGATATGATGATCTGGTTATGCCCTTGTGTATGTGTTTACTGTGTATGAATCTGGGAGCCAGGAGGATGCCCCTGTTACAAAAATTAGAGGTTTAAATTTTAGTTCAAAATCCTATTCTATTTGCTCAGATCATTCTTAGCAAGTAATGTAAAAACAAAATATGTTCAAAGTCATCAGAATTTAATTTTAACAGAAATATAATTTTAATATAATATGAAATGGGTTTCGTCTAAATGAAGAAACACGGTGAACTTCAAATTTTTACCCAAATTTCGATTTGCACGAATTCAAATTTGGATTACATCATCTAAATACATTTCAAAGCAAGGATTTTTAAAGCAAAAACTAGAATTTTTAGTTGCGAATTAGGGTTGCATTTATTGGTTGAACGGAGAATGGGTTATTGCGATTTTCTTGTGATCAACACGGTGTTGAACCTCGAGATCATGTCAGTAGGTGCTGGAACGATGGTCTATCTCGAGAAAAATGCGAAAAGAATTTATAATTCAGTATGGAAGGAAATTTGGATTAAACTAGGGTTTTAGCCCTGTGTTTTGTTGGTGGAACTCGCGAGTTATTTTCGTCGTCGACATAGTGTTTCAAGCAATCGGACCGGGGGCGTTGAATTTGTGGATGGTTGGAGCATCAACGGCCAAGATGGCGTGGTTTCTGGTAGCTTGTCGAGGCGGAGCGAAGTGAAATTAGGCGATCGATTGGTTCTGAAAGAAATAGTTACTTTTAAAAATTGGCTCGATTTTGAATTATTGACAATTTCATGTTTTTGGGTGTTTGAATCGATGCTGGAGATCATCGTGGCAGATCAGGTGGTAGCAGCGTCGATCGAAAATGGTTGTTGGGTTTGTGCACGTATACGTGCATCTTGTTTATCAACATTTTTGAGTTGGTTGGGGAAGAAGGTAGAAGACTCAGAGTGAAGCACGTGTAATTGATCGATTTTCTCGAAGCGGGTGGAGCATGGTTTTTCCGGGGTTCAAGCTCGTGTAGATTATGGATTTGCTCGGGTTTGTTGATGTTATACGAAACAGTTTCAAACTTTAAAATAAAAATAAATTTATTGAAACCAAATTTTGTTAAACCAATTCTCTTCAAATATTAGATGTTATTTAAGTTTTAAAATTTTTTAAGAAGGTTTTTGGAAAAAATTGTTTTTAATTGACCGAGTTTTAAAATGGTTTAAAATAAATACAACTTTTATTTAAAAGTTTATTTTAAATAAATTTAATAATGTTAAAGGTTAGTTAATTAATAAAAAAATGTTTTTAATGGTTAATTAGCTTTTAAAGTTTAAGTTAAATTTATTTGTTAAAGGAAATTAATTACTTGAAGTTAATTACTTAATAAAAGTAATTAAGACAAATTAATTAATAATTTAGGTTTGATTAATCAAGTAATTAAAGAAAAGTTAATTAAAATTTAATTAATTTTTAGTTAGGGATTAATTAATTTTATTGAGGATGAATAATTGATGATTTAAAGATTGATTAATCAATTGTTTAAAGGTTAATTAATTTAAAGAATAATTAATTTATGAGATTAATTAATTAAAGTGGTTAATTTGAGGATAATTAATTAATTAAAGGTTAATTAATTAGTGAAAGTGATTAAGGAATGATTATTAATTAAGTATTAACTAATTAATTATTGTAATTAATTAAGGATAATTAAACAAAGGACTAATTATTAATTAAAGGTTAATTTATGATTAAAGAATAATTAATAGTAATGGTTTGTAATTAATTAAGTATAAATTAACAATGATTAGGAAATTTATTCATGGGTAAATAATCTGATTTAAATTAATCAAATAATTAATTGGTCTTATGTATGGATGTTTGAATCGTATTGAATGTGTGAATTGTATGATATCCCTAATGTGTGATGCTTTGCAATATGAATTATTCTGATTTGAGCTGTGAACTGTGAATGTAATTTATTTATCAATGATGTAATTCATATATCTGCGATGAATTTAAGTACTTATCTTTGATCTATGAATAAAGATAAGCGTTATAGTTTATACCGCTTATCAATTATATTTCTGTATTTGAATCTGTGATGATCGACGATGTTGCACTATTGTGTGTAAAACCCCTGGACTACACTATATACACACAAATATGGATTGCACGAGGAAATTGTTTAAGTCACAGATATTTTGAAATGATTTTAAAAATTTGAATCCAAATGGTTTTGGAAAAGAAATTGGTTTAAATCTAAAAAGCTTTTGAAAAGAAATTTTAGAGATAAAATTATTTTGAATAACTTATTAAAGTTTTGGAATTTGAATAAATTGTTTTAAATTTGGGTTAATGATTTGGGATTGAATTATATAGATATATGTTTGGAAATTGATATGAATGTATGTTTGGAAAATTTGGTTTGAAAGGTTTTTGCAAATTATATAATATATATATGTGGATTTTAAGACCATCTTTAAAGTATTTCAAAAGGATTGTTTTGGTAAATTTTTAAACCAAATTTTATATTTGAAGGGCTTTAACTCGTGCAAATGTAATCGGGTTTTTTCGAAATGAAAACTATTGTTTTCAAATAATAAAAGCTTTCGTATAAAGAAAGGATTTCCAATTTGTGTTGAAAGATTTCAAGTGTGAGAGGGAATTGAAATAGATTTGGAAGCTATGAATTAATCTTTGTGAAAAATTGTTGAATCTTATTTTGAAATTGAAAAGGATCTTAAAGGTATATCTTTTATATAAAGGATTTGAAATGGAATTGTTTCAAACGCTATGAAGGAATCTTTGTGAAATATTTGGTGAACGTTGTTTTCAAACATAAGAAGATCTCAAAGATAGATCTTTTGTTTAAATATTGGAAATGAATCTTTGTGAACGATTATTGAACTTTGTGAAGTGAATATTTTTGTTTGAAAGATTAAATTGGTAATTTGTTTAAACCATTTGAAGAAAAGGTTTGGGAATTTAAAAGTGTGACTTAACTGAAATCCCAATATCCATATGTTTTTAAATATTGTGCTCCTTATTCGGTTTAGCTGGGAGAGGACCTTATGTCTTATAACACATTCCGAATAATGATACGACGTTATAGATAGCATTTAAAGACAGGTGGTAAAGACCGGATATTTTCGAAAGCGAAAGGATAACCCGTCGAATGTCTCTACACCGAATGACCTCGGCATAGAGATCTCCATATGTGATGGAGAGTCCGGACATGATTAGGAATTATCCAGATTTGCGAGGGCTTCTTTGGAAGTGCCGTCGATTCTGTTCAAACCTGGAACAGACTTGTATGGATGTGTGTGTGACATTACACTTTGAGATGTAAAGCTGGTTTCTACCAAATACATTTCTGTTTGGTAGCGGAGATTTATTCTCTTAGCTTAACACCCTTCTCTGAGATGTACGGGCTCAGAGGTTATGTAGTTGATGGTTACTAGTGATACATTCCCAATTTGGCAATGTGGCATACGAAGTGCTGTTGATCATTTGTTGATCGAAGCATGGCTTTGTGAAAAAGCATAGCTTTGTGTCATCGAGCCTCACAACCCGACAATGGTCGAAACAGGAAAGATGCGGCAAGGTTGCAGGAGTTGCGCCCCTAGGGTATGCCCATTTCTTCTTGAAAAGGCTGGTATCATGGTATGGAGCCTAGATACTTAACTCATGTGGACAATGTAAAATTTATTACTGTGTGATGTTGCTTTGTGGTTAAGGATCCTCGGATAAAGCTCGCAAACGGCCGGGGATGGCATATCTTAGGTTTTATTCCCGAGAAGGGAGTAAATGGGCCTTGTGTTGGCAGAGAGTTGGGTAAGTTATCGGGGTGTCCCTCCAAAGGCGTTCCCATGTGGCAATAGGAAGTTCCTTAGTCCGACCATTTGTTGGAAATCCAATTATCCAATACGCGCCCTATACGGTTTTAGTTGTATAACCTGCCATTTACTTATGGTGGTTCCCCACTGTTTAGATGGTAGCTATAGTAGGCATACAATAATGGTTGTATACTGGCTAATATTAATATTGTACTTTTGAATGGTTTTCACTATGCGCTAATAATAATATCAAATGGTTTTCACGTATCAAGCATTTTTGACTATCATAAGGAGAAATCTCCTCCAATTCTGCATTTTCATGGTGTGTGCGGTAGGAGGCCTTGTGGTAATTTCATTTTCCAAAAAGCATTGTGGATTTCATGTTTTAAAATTCTTGTATTGTTTGTTTTAAAGAAAAACAGTTTTTGTTTGCTCATACCAGTCCCATGACTGACCCGGAGTTTATTGTTCCCTTCCTAAACTCTGGGTGCCCACAATTTTCCACACGGGCAGTCTAGAGTTGGTTTTTTCAGATAATCAAATAGTAGGTATAGATTCGATAGCCTTCGAAGCCTTTGGATTTTTTGATCGCATTTGTTACACTTCAGCATTCATGGCTGACCTTGCATAATGCCTCGATGATGATGGTTAGAGCACTTAGTTCAAGCTATCTTGGTTTGGAGTTTTGAAGCATTTGAATGGAGATTACTGAAATTGGAGTTCTTTCTTTGGAGTTCAAGTTTATGTTATCTCTTTCCACTGCTGTATCTTGTCTTTGATATTTGTATCGATATCATGTTGTATCATATTGTATCAGATATTGTATCTGTTTTGTATCAATGATATATATAGTTCATTTTTCTTCCTCTGTGTTGTGGTAATTAATGTGTTATAAGCTCCGGCACGAGTCAGATTTCAACGATTGAATCTACAGTATTCGTGTACAAGTGATGTACGGGTGTCGATTTTTGGACGCTGAAATTCGGTTCGTGACATTTTTGTATCAGAGCTGAAGATTGAAACTTTAGCTCAAGTGTATAAAGCATTAGGTAGCTCATTAGAGATAGGGTTACAAATACCCTAGAATGAGTATATCCCTAAGATATAAGTATGCATGCCTCAGTAACTTCTCTTACGGTCCACTGATAGTGAGTATGAGTGCAAGAAGAGGACGAGATAGGGGACAGGGGAGTAACACTACAAATGGTCAATACCTTGCGACAGTGGAAACAACTTTCTTCTCAATCTCCTTTAATTCGATTTCAAATTCTTTGATTGCTTTGTGGCAGCTCGGGGGAAAAAGCTTTGGTGTGATGGTAGCCCTACGTAACTAGAATCAATCTTTTCTTAACCTTAATAAATTTGAAACTTTAATTAGGATAAATTGGTAAGCAAGAATATGAAGCTGAATTTGAATTGTATAAATAAATCAATTTCGGTTAAAACCAAACTTTGGAAAGTTCTGTTGTGATTTCTTGTGAGAATCAAAGTCCGATGAGGGACAAGTTTGCGCATACTTCGAGGTATTCCAATCTGGATTGGGTGTCCATTAGTTGTTCTCTTGGGTCGCGATATATTCTACAAACGGTTAATTATCCCTTCGAACTAACCAGTGCCCCTGCATATTCATAGATCAGGTGACCCGAGTACCCTGTGTAATATCGAATGAGTTTGTTCTTATAATTATTGATGATATTCTGATTTGGTGAGCCAAATGAAGAATAGATATTCATCTTGATTAATGAGTCGATTCTCTATCTTTATGTATCCATCCTTTGTTGTCTCCCTGGCAAATTTCGAGGATGAAATTTTCTTAAGGGGGAATCTGTAACATCCCTGTTTTAAAATCAAATTTAAAGTGGTAGTTTATTTAATTTTTGAAATTAAATGTGAATTTATTTGGAATTTTCCATATAAGATAGATATTTTGTTGTTTATTAGTACAAATGGATATAAATATGATTTTTAAAATAGATTTTCTAATTGGAAATTCTGAAATAAATACTTTGAATAATATCGTAATTACAAATTTAATTATGGATTAATTTGAAAATTCGAATAAAATATAAATAAAGATAAAAACATAAGCATATGATAAGTTTTAAAATATAGGATACAAAAGTGTAAATTTGTTAATTAAGGGTTTAAAAACAAAATTTACAAAATAATTTGATTAAGGATATGAACATAAAAATGAATTTTGTGACATTTGCAAATTAAAGAGATTATGTGATTACAAGTGTTAACTTAAGCTGAACAAGTGGCAAGAGAATAATTTTTCTTTTAATATAAGATTTATTAACATACATAAGGAGAGAAAAAATTTGAAACCAGGCCATTTTAATTTTTCTTCTCAAATCTGAGAAAAACTATATTCAAAATCTTCCAATCTAAAATCTGAAACATGATCAAAATCCTCTTAAATCTCAATTCTGAAACAAGAAATCAAGACCAGAAAAAGAAACAAATGCAAATCGTATCAAACCAAAATCCATAAAAAAAACAAATTTTGAAAACAGAACATTCAAGAAATCAATTCAAAACCTAGAAGACATAAGTCAAGATCAAAAGGAATTCATTATCAAGTAGAAACAACTCTTAGTTTACAAATTCCAGTTTCAAGTTTCAAGCTTCGTTGTTCTCATCCGTTCATCATCTCAGGTGAGTAGACTCACCCTTAAACCCAAGATTTGTTTTGAATATCTAGTTTGCATGTGATGATCTGGGAAGTTATGATTCGTTATGATGATCTGGTTATGTCTATGTGTATGTGTTTACTGTGCATGTACCTAGGAGCCAGGAGGATGCCCCTGTTACAAAAATTACAGGTTTAAATTTTAGTTCAAAATCCAATTCTATTTGCTCAGATCATTCTTAGCCAGTAATATAAAAACAAAATATGTTCAAAATCATAAGAATTTAATTTTAACAAAAATATAATTTTAATATAATATGAAATGGTTTTTGTCTGAATGAAGAAACACGGTGAACTTCAAATTTTTACCCAATTTTCGATATGCATGAATTCAAATTTGGATTACGTCATCTAAATACATTTCGAAAGAAAGGATTTTTAACACAAAAACTTGAATTTTTATTTGCGAATTGGGGTTGCATTTATTGGTTGAATGGAGAATGGGTTATTGCGATTTTCTGGTGATCAACGCGGTGTGGAACCTTGGGATCGTGTCAGTAGGTGCTGGAACGATGGTCTATCTCGAGAAAAATGCGAAAAGAATTTACAATTCAGTGTGGAAGGCAATTTGGATTGACCTAAGGTTTTAGCCCTGCGTTTTGTTGGTGGAAGTCGCGAGTTATTTTCATGGTCAACACAGTATTTCAAGCAATCGGACCGTTGGCGATGAATTTGTGGATGGTCGGAGCATCAACGACCAAGATGGTGTGGTTTCTCGTAGCTTGTTGCGGAGGAGCAAAGTGAAATTAGGCGATCGATTGGGTTCTGAAAGAAATAGTTTGTTTCGAAAATTGGATCGGTTTCGAATTAATGACAATTTCATATTTTTAGGTGTTTGAATCGATGTTGGAGATCATCGTGGGTGATCAGGTGGCAGCAGCGTCGATCGAAGATGGTTGATGGGTTTGTGCACGTATACGTGCATCTTGTGTATCAACGTTTTTGAGTTGGTTGGGGAAGAAGGTAGAAGACTCGGAGTAAAGCACGTGTAATTGATCGATTTTCTCGAAGCGGGTGGAACGTGATTTTGCCCGGTTCAAGCTCATGCAGATCATGGATTTGCTCGGGTTTGCTGATGTTATACGAAACAGTTTCAAACTTTAAAATAAAAATCAATTTATTGAAAACAAATTTTGTTAAACCAATTCTCTTCCAATATTGGATGTTATCTAAGTTTTAAAATTGTCTAAGAAGGTTTTGAAAAAAATTGTTTTTAATTAACCAAGTTTTAAAATGTTTTAAAATAAATATAACTTTTATTTTAAAAGTTTATTTTAAATAAATATAATAATGTTAAAGGTTAGTTAATTAATAAAAAATGTTTTTAATGGTTAATTAACTTTTAAAGTTTAAGTCAAATTTATTTGTTAAAGGAAATTAATTACTTGAAGTTAATTACTTAATAAAAGTAATTAAGATATATCAATTAATAATTTAGGTTTGATTAATCAAGTAATTAAAGAAAAATTAATTAAAAGTTAATTAATTTATAACTAGGGATTAATTAATTTTATTAAGGGTGAATAATTAATGATTTAAAGATTGATCAATCAAGTGTTTAAAGGTTAACTAATTTAAAGAAATTAATTCATGAGATTAATTAATTAAGGTAATTAATTTGAGAATAATTAATTAATTAAAGGTTAATTAATTAATGAAAGTGATTAAGGAATGATTATTAATTAAGGATTAACTAATTGATTAAGGATAATTAATCAAAGGATTAATTATTAATTAAAGATTAATTTATGATTAAAGAATAATTAATAGTAATGGTTTGTAATTAATTAATTATACATTAACCATGATTAGAAAATCTATTCATAGGTAAATGATCTGATTTGAGTTAATCAGAAAATTAATTGGTCTTATGTATGGATGTTTGAATTGTATTGAATGTGTGAATTGTTTGATATCCCTGATGTGTGATGCTTTGTAATATGAATTATTCTGATTTGTGCTGTAAACTTGAATGTAATTTATTTATCTGTGATGTAATTTATTTATCTGCGATGAATTTAAATACTTGTCTTTGATCTATGAATAAAGATAAGTGATATAGTTTATACCGCTTATCAATTATTTATCTGTGTTTGAATATATGCTGATTGATGATGTTGCACAATTGTGTATAAAACCCCTGGACTACACTATACACACACAAATATGGATTGCATGAAGAAATTGGTTAAGTCACGGATATTTTGAAATGATTTTAAAAGTTGAACTTTGAATCCAAATGGTTTTGGAAAAGAAATTGGTTTAAATCTAAAAAGCTTTTGAAAAGGAATTTTAGAGATAAAATTATTTTGAATAACTTGTTAAAGTTTTGGAATTTAAATAAATTGTTTTAAATTTGGATTAAAGATTTAGGATAGAATTATATGGATATATGTTTGGAAATTGATATGAATATATGTTTGGAAAATTTGGTTTGAAAGGTTTTTACAAATTATATAATATATATATATATGGATTTTAAGACCATCTTTAAAGTATTTCAAAAGGATTGTTTTGGGAAATTTGAATCTAAACCAAATTTTATATTTAAAGGGGTTTAACTCGTGCAAACGTAATCGGGTTTTTCCGAAATGAAAACTATTGTTTTCAAATAATGAATGCTTTCATCTAAAGAAAGGTTTCCAATTAGTGTTGAAAGATTTCAAGTGTGAAATGGAATTGAATAGTTTTGAAAGCTATGAATTAATCTTTGTGAAAAATTGTTGAATATTGTTTTGAAATTGAAAAGGATCTTAAAGGTATATCTTTTATATAAAGGATTTGTAATGGAACTGTTTCAAAAGCTATGAAGGAATCTTTGTGAAATATTTGGTGAACGTTATTTTCAAACATAAGAAGATCTCAAAGATATATCTTTTTTTTAAATATTGGAAATGAGTCTTTGTGAAAGATTAGTGAACTTTGTGAAGTGAATCTTTTTGTTTAAAAGATTAAAATGGTAATTTGTTTAAACTATTTGAAGAAAAGGTTTGGGAATTTAAATGTGTGACTTAACTGAAAGCCTAATATCCATATGTTTTAAATATTGCGTGTCACGACCCGCCATTTCGTACCATTAAAATTGAAAATAATCCACATGTCAGACTTGAATAATGCAAAATAACATATTGTAAATAAATTTGGAGCAAATGAAATCAAATACACGGAATCACAGACACAGAACAATCAGAATAACTCGCAGCAGAATATAAAAATAACATAGTAATTCATGAAGCTACTATAACAGAGTCTCAAACCAAATACATAATACAGTCTGAAAACAACATAATAGAAATCCCAAATACATAGAAGTTCACTAATACATGAGATAAACTAGAACAGCTGAAATAGAAGTAGATATATACGTAGATAAGCAGAAACTCCAGTAAAGACCAGCTCTAGAAAGAGAATCCAAAGCTGTGAATACTCAGGCTGACCCGAGCGTAAAGCAAAACACAAAACACTCGAGTCAGGAAAATATATACTTATATAATGTAAACCAACTCAAGTGAACTGTAATAAAGAACAAGTAACTTAAAGGATGCCTGGGACCGCCCATACTCTAAGGATCCGTCAAACTATTTACTGTATAGTAATATTGAGCTATTATAATAATGTCTACAGTAAAATAAACTTACTTTTAAATAGCTTTCCAAGCTACCCATATCACCCTTCACACATAATAGTCCCATTAGTCCATCCAGTATCAGCATATCTCCAGATCGGGAGACTACCCTAGATACTCATGGGCTACGGGAGAAAAACAAACTCGTAGTAAAGGCTCGGTACGGTAGGTGACACGACACACAAGGCAATGCCAGGGAAATATACAAATTACGCACACGGGCTGGTGGTAACGCAGCAGCCACATACGCCCACCCCGAACAACACTCCAAATCAAGGGGTGCGCCCAATCGATCACAACAGTAATAGAATGGTATTGAAGAAGTGTGTCCAGCCAGAGGTGCTACCTCCTTTGGCCCGAGATCGCTCATGTTTTAGCCACCTTAAGCTAACTCACGGGAGTTAGGTCCACGTAATTTACCTTAGGAACATCGTCACCATCCTACTTCATTCTGGAATCTCCACCGCGTACACAATTGTTAAAGTGGTTTTCGGTATCGACCGAGAGTATGTCCACATCCGATCCCGATCTCTTTAACAAACAATCGTTATTATAACCCGTAGTTATAATTTAAAATGTTATTTATTTCAAAAATCAGACATCATTTAACAATTCAATATCCTTTCAAATCCATTTCAAAATATCAAACCTATCATTTCATTTCAAAACCATATTAATTTTATTCAATTTAAAATACCATTACAATTTCTATTTCAAAAATAGTTTATATGTCAAATCAAATCACTTCATTTCAATCATTAAAAATGAAGTTATTACATTTAATAATTAAATTATTAAATTCTAAAATTTAAACTTTTCAAAGTTCATTCATTTACTTAAGTTTATCAAAACAGTGAAAATTCACCTTTTGCAGCATTTAGAAAACGCTACGGAAAGTTACATTCAAAACAGTTCAATTTAACAACAGACAACATTTAAGAATGATGTAATAGGGTTACATTAATTTTAAATAAAACTTAGTCAAATTCAACAGTTATAGCACTCACAAAAATTCTATAATAGCCTTTAATTAAATTTAGCCATTTTGTTCATTATTATCAACTACAACATTTACAAATGTTGTATTATCATTTACATTAGAATTAATAACATTTTAGAAATGCAGTTAATTAACTTCAAATATTCATTATAATTTCACAAACAATTTTATTTTTATTTAAATCATTTTTAGCATATAAAATAATATAATTTCACTTTTATAATCATCATTTAATTTTCCTTAAATTCAAGATTTTATAAACTTAAATTTCCATTCAAAAATCAAGATTTAATAATAATTCACTTATTAAATTCCAACATTCAATTTTAAATTCATTAAATTAAATTTGAACTTCACATTTAAGTTTAAATTTTCAAATATAATTGAATTTCATTTTTATTTACTTAACCTAAAATTCACTTTTAAGCCAAATTCACAAATCCCCAATTTTAGTTATATTTCAAAATTTCAACTTAAATATTCATTCATTTCACATTTTAACTTTATTCAAAAATCATAATATCTTGTAAAAATCATTTTAAATTCATTTAAATTCAAAATATCATAAATTTATCATATTTTCATATTTAATTTAATTTCCATTTATCACCAAATTAAAATTTCCAAAATAACTTTCATTTCAAATTTTCTAACTTTTCCATGATTTATTTCACTTATAAATATTAAGAAAATCAATAATATTTTACAAAAATCATTTTTAATTAAGTTTAAATCAAAATATTATGATATTTACATTTCTACAATATTTTAAATTTTTTTGGAAAACATATTTAACTACGGGTCTATATATAATTTTCTACGCTAGGTAAAGTGATACAGGTAATATATCATTTAAACCTGTAATTTACAAAGAAAACCCCGGTTTTATAATTTCAAACCCGCAGTCCCAAGTAAATGTAATAATTTGAAAATCGTTTAGGCCTATCATTTCAGCCCATAACGATTTTCTCTTATTCTAAAGTCTGTTCGGATATGTATAATTTCAACCCATAGTGGTTCTAATCCAAAGGGAACTTGTAGTGTGATAAACCGATAAAAATAACAGAACAACATAATATCACAGTAACATATGATATAACAGGTGTATAAGCATGGTTGAACATCATATGATCATAACATAGCAGATATAATATGGTTATGCATTTTACAGATTCAAAAGTGGTCAATTTACTAGTTATATAGGTACAAATTGTCTGGTGAGAAAAACTCACTGGTTTAAGCTAGAGATGACAACAATGAATACACAACTGAGATCCACACAAGCATGATAGCATGACACAGATTTGAGTGAGAGAGCCAAAGGTCAATTTCCTTGAAAACAAATCATACAAAACAATACAACAATTCTAAGCTTTCAATTCAAAAAACGATTAAATTATGCTATAATAAATGCATAAATCAAAGCTGAAATGCTTTGCACTTGCTTCCAGCATACTTTAGGTTTGGCTATAGGTGGAATATAGGTCTAAGGCAAGGGTTTGGATCTGGTTGTGGGTGGATACGGGTCAGCCTACATCGGTTTGAAGATGGGAAAAAGTGTGGTGATGTAAAACAACACAACAAGGCAACATACGTGGTTTCTCAAGCAAAGCAAAGCTCGGCCAAGGCCACAAGGGTCATGGCCATCACCGGTATGGTTAAGAGGAGACATGGCAGAGGTGTTTCAGGTCTGCTGGAGGTGGTGGTGGTGGAGTAGGTGGTGGCTAATAGGTGTTGAAGTGGTGGATTGTATTGTAGTGCTCGGCTATGCATTCAAGAGGAGTTTTTGTATATTTTGGTGAAAATCATCAAACAATGGAGGCTCGACTTGGGGTGGCCAGTAAGGAGGAGGTGATGGTGACATGCTCAGGTGATGGTGGAGGTGGTAGGGCTGGTGGAGGAGGAAAGGGCCGAACCTAGAGATGAAGAGCAAGAGCAAGAGCAAAATAATATGAATTCAAGCATAAAACTATGGAAAAAGAAGTAAAGTTCTACCAATTTTATCTCCAAAGCAATGAAGGTCGAAATTTTCAGAAATGAGATGAGGAAATTTGTTTATGTGAATGAGAAATTAGGTAGGCGGCTGAAGGAATGAGGAGAGATGGCCAATTGAATGAAAAGATATGTTGAAATGTGAAAAGGTGAGAATATAAAAGGTCTTAGGAAATAAAAAGCCACAAACCTTTCCAAATTTCTCCAATTTCTTTTTATAAATTTAAATAACTGAAAATACTTATAAATTTAGTTAAAATTTGAAAATATAACAAATAAACAAAACATAAATAAATATTAACTATATATGATAAAAATAAGAAAATAGCACAGAAAATGAAAACTAGTCTAGAAAATTTGAAAATAAATGGAATAAACTTTGGAAAAATTTTATGGACTTGGAAAATATTTATAAATAAAGATAAGAACATAAAATAAAAGTTCATTCATAAAAATAAATAAATAAATTTTAATTAAGTATAATTTAAATGAAGAAAATAGCAGAAAAATAGAAACTAGCCTTTAAAAATAGGAAATAAATGAAATAAATTTTGGAAAAATTCTATTATCACTTTAAAAATATTTAAAAATAAAATCTCACAAATAAAAAAATTTAAAATAATTTCAACATGAATAAAGTCAAATTTAAATTATATACAAATATCTAGGGTTGTTATATTGCGCTCATTATTCGGTTTAGCCGGGAGAGGACCTTGTGTCATATAAGCCATTCCAAATAATGATGCGACATTATGGATAGAATTTGAAGACCATTGGTGAAGACCGAATATTTTCAAAAGCGAAAGCATAACCCGTCGAATGTCTCTACACCGAACGGCCCCGGTATAGAGATCTCTATATGTGATGGGGAGTCCGGACGTGCTTAGGAATTATTCGAATTTGCAAGGGCTTCTTTGGAAGTACCTTCGGTTCCGTTCGAACCTGAAACAGACTTGTATGGATGTGTGTATGACATTACACTTTAAGATATAAAGCTGGTTTCTATCAAATACATTTCTGTTTGGTGGCGGAGATTTATTCTCTTAGCTCAACACCCTTCTCTGAGACGTACGAGCTCAGAGGTTATGTAGTTGATGGTTACTAGTGATATATTCCCAATTTGGTAATGTGGCATACGAAGTGCTAATGATCATTAGTTGATCGAAGCATGGCTTTGTGAAAAAGCATAGCTTTGTGTACGAGACCTCATCGAGCCTCACAACCCGGTAATGGTCGAAACAGGAAAGATGCGGCAAGGTTGCAGGGGTCGCGCCCCTAGGGTATGTCCATTCCTTTTAGAAAAGGGTGGTATCATGGTATGGAGCCCAGATACTTAATTCATGTGGACACTGTAAAATTTATTACTGTGTGATGTTGCTTTGTGGTTGAGGACCCTCGGATAAAGGTCGCAAACGACCGGGGATGACATATCTTAGGTTTTACTCCCGGGAAAGGAGTAAACCGGCCTTGTGTTGGCAGAGAGCTGGGTAAGTTCTCAGGGCATCCCTCCAGAGGCGTTCCCATGTGGCAATAGGAAGTTCCTTAGCCTGACCATTTGTTGGAAATCCAATTATCCAATACGCGCCCTATACGGTTTTAGTTGTATAACCTGCCATTTACTTATGGTGGTGCCCCACTGTTTAGATGGTAGCTATAGTAGGCATACAATAATGGTTATATACTGGCTAATATTAATATTGTACTTTCGAATGGTTTTTCTTCACTATGCACTAATAATAATATCAAATGGTTTTCACCTATCAAGCATTTTTGACTATCATAAGGAGAAATCTGCTCCAATTCTGCATTTGCATGGTGTGTGCGGTAGGAGGCCTTGTGGTAATTTCATTTTCCAAAGAGCATTGCCGATTTCATGTTTTAAAATTCTTTTATTGTTTGTTTTATAGAAAAACTATTTTTGTTTGCTCATACCAGTCCCATGACTGACCCGGAGTTTATTGTTCCCTTCCTAAACTCTGGGTGCCCACAATTTTCCACAGGGGCAGTCTAGAGTTGGTTTTTTCAGATAATCAAATAGTAGGTATAGATTCGATAGCCTTCGAAGCCTTTGGATTTGTGGACCGCATTTGTTACACTTCAGCATTCATGGCTGACCTTGCATAATGCCTCGATGATGGTGGTTAGAGCACTTAGTTCAAGCTATCTTGGTTTTGGAGTTTTTAAGCATTTGAATGGAGATTACTGATATTGGAGTTCTTTCTTTGGAGTTCAAGTTTATGTTATCTCTTTTCGCTGCTGTATCTTGTCGTTGATATTTGTATCGATATCATGTTGTATCATATTGTATCAGATATTGTATCTGTTTTGTATCAATGATACATATAGTTCATTTTTCTTCCGCTGTGTTGTGGTACTAAATGTGTTATAAGCCCCGGCACGAGTCAGATTTCACTGATTGAATCTGCGACATTCGAGTACAAGTGATGTACGGGTGTCGATTTTCGAACGCTGAAATTTGGGCCGTGACAAAAGTTATGGGAAATTATTTTCTCTATAGTTTTAAAAAAGGAATTATCTAATTTGGGTTATTTATGGGGTACTAATGGCAAGTGATGAAGAGATATTCTTGGATACATAGAAATGAAGCCCGAAAATACACTGCAAAAAAGTGGAATTTTGGCATAGCTAGTCTCAAAAGTGGAAGAAGTGCTAAACATAAGATTTGTAGCAACTAGAATTTCATACAGTTTTAATAAAATAATTTCCTTATTTAGTTCAGTTTTGGAGGAGTTATACTCGAATGAAAAAGTGGTATTGTCAGCCATTAAAACTGGGCTCGAAAATGGTTTAGAAAGAATGCTGTTTTGAGCATAGCTAACATCGAAATGGTAGAAGTGGTCAACTAGAAAGTTGTAACCATTGAAATTTTGAAGAGTATATATAAAAGAATTTCCTCATTTCGATCTGATACTAGGAAGTTTGGCTAGAGTGATGAAAGTGAAATAATGTGATGAGAGGGTGAGCTATTTATAGCCAAAGGAAGAGTGTAAAAGAATCCACGCACACACCATCACTTTATGGTTTCTCCAATACACATTCCCCCCTTAAGGCTAGCAAAAGCCTTCCTGTAACAACCCGCATATTTTACGATCGAGTATTTAAAAATTTATTTAAATATTTCATCGTTCGTCGGATTTTAGTCCGAAAACCTACTTTTTGCAAACAGTCGAATTGGGACTCGAGACCACCTCCATTGAGTTCAAAACGCCGTATGCGATCTTTTTGAGTATAAGCTTCGATACGTTTGGAGTGAGTTCATTTTTTCTACTTTTCTTTAGGGCTTTGGGTTTGGGTTCAGCCCATTTGCCCAATTCTGGTTATATCAACCCAACCCCTCTCCACTTCTCTTCATTCATTCCTCATTTCCTAACTCTCTCAAGCTCAAAAGAATAATGGGGAAAAATATTGGAAATTAGAATTCCTAAGCCTTAGTTCCTTTGCAAACTCAAATTCTAGCTCCAAATCCAAAGAGAAGCTATTGGTAAGCATCATCTTCTTCTTCTCCAACTCATTCTCCTTTCAATTTTTAGAAATTCCTAAACCTAACTTCAGGAATGTTCTTCTTTTGAGCTTAGGTTCAAGCTCTTTTGGGTTGTGTTGAAGTGTGGTTGATTCTTCCTTTGCTTTCAAGCTTCTCCTTCATTAATTTGGGTTTAAAGGTGAGATTTTTATCTCACATCTAAGTCTATGATTATCTTTATTGTTAGGTATGAATTCCTAACACTTATTCATGTGCATTTGATTTGGATTGGTTTTGTGAATATTCCAATTTTTAGTGTTTTGGGTTCAAATCTTTAAGGATCCTAACTTTGATGTTTGAACATGTTTTTGGTGATGCATCAAGGAGCCAATAGGACCGGGTAGCCGATGGGTGTAATCACCAAGCGTCCGTGCTTTGCAAATTGAGTGAGAGATTGCACTTCTAATAAGTAGGGTAGGAGTTGCAAAATTTGCAGTTCGGCCGACCGAACCCCCTGGGTCGGTCGACCGAAGCTGAAACCGAAACTTTCTGCCCTATTTTCGGTCGACCGACTTAGGAAGTCCGGTCAACCGACCTGCTCCTATTCTCCTATTTCCTTGTTTTCCTATTTATGCTCGTTTTGCTTTGTTTTTCCAATTGTTAATCGATTCTTCTTCTCCGATTAGCTGTTATCACCTTTTAAACTATGATGACTTCTATTTTTGGAATTTTTGGGTATTTCCACTTTGATGGATTCGGTATCGATTTCCTTGGATTTTATTCACGTCCTCTTATGTGAATTTTATTGATTGATTGCTCCTGCAATCATTTTTGTGATTTGCCACTTTAAAAATATAAAGGTTCCAATACTAGTAGTAAATATCAAAACTCTTTCATCAAAACGATTTCAACACTATTTTATTACAAAGCTCGTTTCTTAAACCGTTTTCCAATCTATTAGTATATACAAACCTTTACCTCACCCGTATGAGAAATCTAATTAAATGACTTAGTAAAATGAGTGGTATGAAATGCTTACGTTTGCTTTGTCGGTTAATTTTTGGACTTGTTCGATTGAATCTCTTGTCACAATTTTCTAGTGGAGATCTACAATTTGTTCGCAAATATTTAAGTTAAGCTAGTGGTTATGGGACATGATGCTAAACTCATATATTTACTAGCTTACTGTATTTGACACTTCTTAATGATCGATGATGGTCATTTAATGGTTTTGACTAGCAATGTGCGATGTCTCTTTGATTCGGTTCATCGGACGTTACGCTGTACGACGTCGTTGTTCCGTTTTATTGTGAATTGGTTCATCAGATGTTACGCTGTACGACGTCTTTGTTCCGTTTTACTGTGATTTGGTTCATCGGACGTTACACTCTATGACGTCGTTGTTCCGTTTTATTGTGATTTGGTTCATCGGACGTTACGCTATACGACGTTGTTGTTCCGTTTTATTGTGATTTGGTTCATCGGACGTTACGCTGTACGACGTCGTTGTTCCGCTTTATTATGCTTGGATTCATCGGACGTTATGTGATTTGGTTCATCGGACGTTACACTGTACAACGTCGTTGTTCCGCTTTATTGTGCTTGGGTTCATCGGACGTTACGCTGTACGACGTCGTTGTTCCGCTTTATTGTGCTTGGGTTCATCGGACGTTACGCTGTACGACGTCGTTGTTCCTATTTATTGTGTTTCTGGATCATCGGACGTTACGCTGTACGACGTCGTTGCTCCAAATTATTTAATCTCTGGATTTCTAATGGTTGATTTCTAGAATTTGTGTTTCACCAATTTTCGTGATTTACATTGATATGTTTTATCATTATTTATGCACTGGTGAATTTGTGTGTCATTAACTTTTGTGATTGGCATTGATATAATTGTCAATATTTATGGTTTGGTGAATAAAAATAAAGAGTATGGCATTCTTTTGATCTTTGAGAAGATTCTTGTGATATTGATTAATCTCTTGTTGATTTTCAATTACATACTTATCATAGTATGGCATTATGGTTATTACATGTTTTTGTCATATCTCTTATTCTATATCATTTTATCTGATATTTATAGCTAGACTGATCCATTTATTATTTTCTTATTAAATAATACTCGGGTCAGACCGAGATATTACAAGTGCTTCTGCTTGACTCCTCGTCTGGGCTTATTATTATCCTAACTTTTGACTAACTACTTTGAATTGGTAGTTTTTGTTATGTATACATTCTAGATGGAGACTCCTTGATGTATACTTATTCTTTTTCCTAGCACTTGCAACTATTCTTTTATGAAATTGTGGATCTTGTTAGACCACTACTCTGATATTCACTTTTATGTGTAATATTCATATCTATTTCCGCCTTTGTGATATGAATTATCTGTGACTGATTTGTGTTATATTTATTTCTATATTTGTTTCCGAAGTATATATAGCCACTGTGTCGTAGCTTTGAGTTTGTGTCGGTATGTCGGATTTCCTTCTGAGATGAATTGCATGTTATTCTATCTGACATATCGGTGCTCGCACGAAGCAATTACCCAGATGGTCGCTCCTCAACAGCCATATTCTCCGTGCTAGTTGACGGCATTACCCCGTAGTGTCCTTGGCTAGCGTGGGTATAGAGGTGGGGCGTCACAGCTTGGTATCAGAGCCAAACATCGGAACAATGTAGAATAATTTAACAAGGATCATCATCCTAAGTCCATCTTAGGAGTCGTGCTTTAGGATTTAATTCGAGTCTTTGTACCGATTCATCCTATTTTCTTTATGATTCCTTGTTTTAAATATCAAGGTTGCTTGATATCCATTTAGTGAATGACATTTTTCTTCTTCTTTCTTTCTTTCTAAAGAAAGAGAAATGGTTAGACCAGGCCGTCCCAGCGTCGGTCAATCTAGTGCTACTCCCCAGGATGGAGTATTTATGTCTGCCCAGCAGCTTCTTGATCTAGTAAAGAATGCTCAAGCAGCCGGACCCATTCCTGAGCCTACTCATCCTAGATCTGGTTTTGCACGCTTGTGCAGAGACTATACCGATTTGGGTGGAAGGCCATTCAAGGGATCCAAGGGTGTTATAGAAATTCAAGCTTGGCTTAAATCATGCGATCGCATTTTTACTCGCATGAATCTTATTGACCTTCATCGAGTCCAAGTGGCTTCTAGCATGCTCCAAGAAAGAGCGTTAGATTGGTATGATCTCTTGACTTCGTAGATTATCGAGGCGGATCTTACTTGGGAGCAATTCTGGAAATGATTCGAATTAAAGTTTGTGCCGGAAGCTGAAAAGGTAACTTTAGCACGGCGTTTTATTGACCTTGTTCAAGGTGAATCTTCTATGACAGATTACGTCGCATCTTCCGAATCTCTCTCTAAGTATGGGGTCGAGTATATTAATACCCATTGAAGAAAAGTCAAAGGTTTTTCTATGGGTTGAACAAGAACCTTAAAATGCCTTTACTTCTAAAACTAGAAGTTTCTTTTGATCAGCTTATCGATATCGCTCTTCGACTTGAAGAGGCCGATAAAGAAAGCGATGTTGAAGCTGTCGGTGCCAAACAGAACTTCAACAATAACATGAAGAGGCCTATCAAATTCAAAGGCCCCACTCCCAACAAGAAAGGGAAGCAACAAACTCCAGTAGCAAAGACTCCCACCTCTAGTCGTGGACAATGCTACAATTGTGGTTCCACGGACCATTATGCAAGGGAGTGCCCGAAACCTCTCTTTTGTCGTTAGTTCAAAAGTTCGGGTCATCTTATATCTACATGTCCCATACTCCGAAGCCGGAGAGAGGGAGAGCCGAATGTTGTTCAAGCTCCTAGTGATACTTCTCCTGGTCAAGGTATTTCTTAATCAATCCTTGATTTCATTTGTTTTGTGATTATCTTTTTCGAGTTCTTGTTGATATGAGTTCATCTCATTATTTTGTGTCAAAAGAACTTGTTGATTCATTTTCTTTAAAATAATTTGGACTTGATGTCTTCTTTGAGAATTGCGAATTCGGATGGTGGATCCGCAACACTCAACTTACTTTATATTGATGTCGAAATTATTTTATGTGATTTTCTTTCCGGGCCGATTTGCATGTTATGCGTTACTTAGGCTTCAGAATTGATTTTTGTGAAAGGATTGGCTTAATCATTGTGAAGCCCATATCCCATTTTTCCAAGCGGACTATTCACCTTCGACATTTCCTATCTGTTAAGAAGATTTTTATTTTTTCTTTGTGATTCCGATTTCAAATTTTTGGTGGAATCATTTTATTCTTTAAGCCCTTATCATGAGAAAATTGTTATTCTCTCATCATGTAGTATGAGAATTTTCGGTATTTTTGGAGTTTGTCTTAGGATTATCACCTAAGCAATATCTTGTGTGGTGTTAAGGTCTTTTTAGTTCGACCTTGCCACCGATTTTCATTTGGCTACTAGTTGCGGGAGTTAGCATTCCACCTATCGCATTCCGCACTCGTTATGATTCTTATGAATGACTTGTTATGTCATTCAGTTTGTCCAGCTTATTTCGTCCATTTTATGCATCGAGTATTCTATGAATATCTCGACGACTCCATTCTTGTGTTTATTGAGTTTGGATGAAAACAAAATTTAAATTTTGCAAATCTTTTTCATAAGATTGATTTATAAGTCCAATTTGATTTTGCTCTTAAACGAGCAAAGAATATTCTTAAAGGTTTTTAAGAAACATGTTTATCATATACAAGATGATTTGGTGACTGTATTGCCCATTAAGTGCTTTAAGAATTCTGGTCGATGCGCTTGATCAACGTTATCGATAGGAATTTCCTAAACGCTTTAATGAGACAATCTGACACAATAAATTGACTTGTAAAAAAAAAGTAAATTTTCCTAGAAAGATTATTACATAAATATAATTGTGATTTTGAAAGTTTTAACTTTTCGGGAAAGAATATTATTTAAAAGAAATTCTTTCTTTTCGATACTCTTATTCTTGTGATTGCCGAAGGGGGCCAAGACTTCATTGTTGTACCGATGATAATCATATTGGTTTGGATGTCGTTCCCTTGCAAAAGAGAATGTGCTATCACTTATGTTTCTAAATCATTAAAGCCTATCGAGACTAGATATGCCACTCATGATCTATTGCTCGTGGTTATTATTTCTCTTGTATTTGGCATCATTAATTTTTGGGTGGGGAATTTTGTTCTCCTCACCGATCATAATTTTTGAAAATGTTTATTTTCTTATAAGGAACTTAATGTTGGTTCGAGTTCCTTGCATCTTATGATCTTGATATTCTTTTATTCCCGAAAGGGGAAATCGTGTTGTCAATGCCCTTTGTTGTAAGCAATAAGTGGTTGTTTCTTTGATGATGTCCGAACGGAATAATCTTTTTACCAAGTTCATCGAACGTTTCGATGTACCCTGCTTTATTGAGCTTTGTCTCATTTCTTTTATGGGCAAGCGTCCGATGTTCTTTTATGGTGTTTGGTTCATTGGATGTACTGTTATTGTACTACATCGATGTCCCGGCGCTTCGGTTCATTTGACGTACCGTTTGTACTGCGTCGGTGTTCCGAATTATTTGAGCTTTGGTTCATCTGGCGTACCGTTATTGTACTATGCCGCTGTTCCAAATTATTCGAATTTCTAGTTTGTCGGGCGTCCCGTTTTTATACTACGTCGTTGCACCGGCTCAATTTTCTGTTATTCATGATGTTTTCTTGTGTCTTTCTATTATGGAAATACCATAAGGATTCCGATTTTTATTCTTGAGCCCGGTGTTGTTGAGGAAATTGAAGTTTCACCAGATTTGACTTATGAGCAACATTCCATTCGCATCATTGCTTCGAAGGTTGAGCGCCTTCGGAATAAAGATGTTTTTGTTGTGAAAGTTCAATGGTTCTCAGATCCTAAGGATTGCTCTTGGGAATCCAGGGAATTCATCGAGCGATCCCGTTCAGACTTATTCTTTCATGCTCTTTATGGTGAACTTCTTATTTCAAATTTCTTTTGTGTTGAATATGCTTTCTTGGTTGGTACTATATATTTTCTTCTTAAATATTGCAAGGACGCAATTTCTTTAAGGAGGAAAGTCTTCAACAACCCGGATATTTTACGATCGAGTATTTAAATATTTTATTTAAATATTTCATCGTTCGTCGGATTTTAGTTCGAAAACCTACTTTTTGCAAACAGTCGAATTGGGACTCGAGACCACCTCCATTGAGTTCAAAACACCGTATGCGATCTTTTTGAGTATAAGCTTCGATATGTTTGGAGTAAGTTGATTTTTGTAACTTTTCTTTAGGGCTTTGGGTTTGGGTTCAGCCCATTTTCCCAATTCTGGTTATATCAACCTAACCCCTCTCCACTTCTCTTCATTCATTCCTCATTTCCTAACTCTCTCAAGCTCAAAAGAATAATGCGGGAAAAGATTGAAAATTAGAATTCCTAAGCCCTAGTTCCTTTGCAAACTCAAATTCTAGCCCCAAATCCAAAGAGAAGCTATTGGTAAGCATCATCTTCTTCTTCTCCAACTCATTCTCCTTTCAATTTTTAGAAATTCCTAAACCTAACTTTGAGAATGTTCTTCTTTTGAGCTTAGGTTCAGCTCATTTGGGTTGTGTTGAAGCGTGGTTGATTCTTCCTTTGCTTTCAAGCTTCTCCTTCATTAATTTGGGTTTAAAGGTGAGATTTTTATCTCACATCTAAGTCTATGATTACCTTTGATTGTTAGGTATGAATTCCTAACACTTATTCATATGCATTTGATTTGGATTGGTTTTGTGAATATTCCAATTTTTAGTGTTTTGGGTTCAAATCTTTAAAGATCCTAACTTTGATGTTTGAACATATTTTTGGTGATGCATCGAGGAGCCAATAGGACCGGATAGCCGATGGGCATAATCCCCAAGCGTCCGTGCTCGACCGGTTGCAAATTGAGTGAGAGATTGCACTTCTATTAAATAGGGTAGGAATTGCAGAATTTACAGTTCGGCCGACCGAACCCCCTGGGCCGGTCGACCGAAGCTGAAACCGAAACTTTCTGGCCTATTTTCGGTCGACCGACTCTGGAAGTCCGGTCAACCGACCAGCTCCTATTCTCCTATTTCCCTATTTGCCTATTTATGCTCGTTTTGCTTTGTTTTTCAAATTATTAGTCGATTCTTCTTCTCCGATTAGCTGTTATCACCTTTTCAACTTTGATGACTTCTATTTTTGGAATTTTTGGGTATTTCCAATTTGATGGATTCGGTATCGATTTCCTTGGATTTTATTCACGTCCTTGTATGTGAATTTTATTGATTGATTGCTCCTGCAATCATTTTTGTGATTTGTCACTTTAAAAATATAAAGGTTCCAATACTAGTAGTAAATATCAAAACTCTTTCATCAAAATGATTTCAACACTATTTTATTACAAAGCTCGTTTCTTAAACCGTTTTCCAATCTATTAGTATATACAAACCTTTACCTCACTCGTATGAGAAATCTAATTAAACAACTTAGTAAAACGAGTGGTATGAAATGCTTGCGTTTGCTTCGTCGGTTAATTTTTGGACTTGTTCGATTGAATCTCTTGTCACAATTTTCTAGTGGAGATCTACAATTTGTTCACAAATATTTAAGTTAAGCTAGTGGTTATGGGACATGATGCTAAACTCATATATTTACTAGCTTACTGTAATTGACACTTCTTGATGATGGTCATTTTATGGTCTAGACTAGCAATGTGCGATGTCTCTTTGATTCGGTTCATCGGACGTTACGCTGTACGACGTCATTGTTCCATTTTATTGTGAATTGGTTCATCGGATGTTACGCTGTACAACGTCTTTGTTCCGTTTTACTGTGATTTGGTTCATCGGAAGTTACGCTGTATGACGTCGTTGTTCCATTTTATTGTGATTTGGTTCATCGGACGTTACGCTGTACGACGTCGTTGTTTCGTTTTATTGTGATTTGGTTCATCGGACGTTACGCTGTGCGACGTCGTTGTTCCGCTTTATTGTGCTTGGGTTCATCGGACGTTATGTGATTTGGTTCATCGGACGTTACGCCGTACGACGTCGCTGTTCCGCTTTATTGTGCTTGGGTTCATCGAACGTTATGCTGTACGACGTCGTTGTTCCGCTTTATTGTGCTTGGGTTCATCAGATGTTACGTTGTACGACGTCGTTGTTCCTATTTATTGTGTTTCTGGATCATCGGACGTTACGCTGTACGACGTCGTTGCTCCGAATTATCTAATCTTTGGATTTCTAATGGTTGATTTCTAGAATTCGTGTTTCACCAATTTTCGTGATTTACATTGATATGTTTTATCATTATTTATGCATTGGTGAATTTGTGTGTCATTAACTTTTGTGATTGGCATTGATATAATTGTTAATATTTATGGTTTGGTGAATCAAAATAAAGAGTATGGCATTCTTTTGATCTTTGAGAAGATTCTTGTGATATTGATTAATCTCTTGTTGATTTTCAATTACGTACTTATCACAGTATGGCATTATGGTTATTATACGTTTTTCTCATATCTCTTATTCTATATCATTTTATCTGATATTTATAACTAGACTGATCCATTTATTATTTTTCTTATTAAATAATACTCGGGTCAGACCGAGATATTACAGGTGCTTCTGCTTGACTCCTCGTCTGGGCTTATAATTACGCTGACTTTTGACTAACTACTTTAAATTAGTAGTTTTTGTTATGTATACACTCTAGATGGAGACTCCTTGATGTATACTTATTCTTTTGCCTATCACTTGTAACTATTCGTTTGTGAAATTGTGGATCTTGTTAGACCACTACTCTGATATACACTTTTATGTGTAATATTCATATCTATTTCCGCCTTTGTGATATGAATTATCTGTGATTGATTTGTGTTATATTTATTTCTATATTTGTTTCTGAAGTATATATAGCCATCGTGTCGTAGCTTTGAGTTTGTGTCGGTATGTCGGATTTCCTCTTGAGATGAATTGCATGTTATTCTATCTGACATATCGGTGCTCGCACAAAGCAATTACCCGGATGGTCACTCCTCAACGGCCTTATTCTCCGTGCTAGTTGACGGCATTACCCCGTAGTGTCCTTGGCTAGCGTTGGTATAGAGGTGGGGCATCACACTTCCTCCCATGTGCCCATCACTTCCAAGTACTTCGTGTATGCATGTATTGACTTGTTTAAGCTTAAGGAGGAAGCTTGCATATAAAATTTCTAAGATTTTGTAATATATATGTCTAAGTGTAAATGTATGCATGTATATGTTTATGTGTATATTAGGGTGTGCATTTATGTGTTATATATGTGTGCATGACATATAAGCAATGTTGCAATGTTTTCGAATGACTTTCGTTCGATAAACTATTGAAATCTTAAGAACCGATTATCGATCACATTTTCACTTATTCGTTAACATACAGATTTTGGTAAACATACTTTTAAATTAAATTTCCTATCATTTTAAATGAATTGAACTGATCACATTTCATCTATAAAACCGTGTAAATTTATATTAACAATTATTTACAATAATTGCCATTATATCAGTGAAGTTGTATCGATTTTTCCTTATATTTTCAAATCAAATATATATCTTTTAAAAATTATTATAAATGATTTATTATCACTTTATAACTATTAGAAAATGAATTATCATTATTTAAAATAATTTTTTGAAATTTTAAAATAATTATTAAATCATTAAGTCTCAATTTAATTTAATAAATCAATTATCATATTTAATGGCATTATTAACAATGTCAAAAACACATTTTATTTTCCAAAAAAAATCAGCTGATTTTATTTTAATTTCTTATTTAATTATAGACATAAGTGTATGTATCCAGCTCTGTGCGTGATGTTTTACAGTTATAGGGTTGGTATTGATAAAACCGTTTTTGTCCATTTTATCAATTTAGATTTCGACGAAAATATTTTTGTAAATACTTATTCAAAGTAAAATTATTATTACTTATTATCACCCAAAACAGTATCATTTGTATTATCAACCGTTTATTTAAATAATTTAAAAATTAATATATTTTTCAAAGTGATAAATTTCCAGGATGTTACATAATCAGTAAAGGTTTCGAGGGGAAGGTTCCTAGTATTTTTGAAAGGTATAAGCATATAAGGTTTCGTAGAGGGGATTCCCAGTGTCTTCAAAAGGTTTACCATAGTTTAAGTGGAAGGTTTTCAATAGTTTCGAAAGGCATATTTAAAGGATTTCAAAAGAGGATGTCTAAGGTCTGTAAGGCTTTCGAAGAAGATGTTTTCAATGGTTTTGAAAGGTGTGTTGGGCCTTTAGGCCTATGGTTATAATGTAAAGTGTTTTACTTATTTCTAAAGGGGTACTTTCATGAGTTTCGAATAAGGTTGTTTAAAGGTTTTAAACAAAGGTTTCAAATGATTCCGTCAACTATGATTTGATTAAAGCATAATTGATAGCAACAAGATTTGGTAAAGCAAATAGAATATTTTTCTTCTATAAGTGTGATTTAAAGGGTTAAATCATTTTGAAAAGGCTTTCAAGAAAAATTTAAAGGGTAGTTAACCCTAAGAAAATGAGTCAGGTTAGAAGACCGGATGAGATTGGCATAGGTTCACACCCTACTCATTGGATATTATCCCATATTTAATTTAGTCCAAAATTTCAGTATATAGGGCTTAATCACAAGTAAGACTCAAATGATGGTTACTCACAGAAAGCAACATATATGTATAGAGAAATGTTATTCGTGAGCCCGCAAAACCATTAGGATCAGGAGACCTTTGGAGATGCAAGTTAAGGACAGACCATCCAGAAGACTTATCTACCAGATGATAGATCGTATTTATCAGTTTGACTGGTAGGCCTGAGTTAGCCAAAGGTTAGTAGTTAGCCAAACAAAACAATAGTGTTTGGACAGATAGTCCATTTATTACCTGATATATATGTATACATAATATTGCTTTATAGCTTTAACCAGTTTTGGTTATGATTATGATTTGCAAAAGATATATTTTAAAATTATATTAGTTAGTGGAAACCCATTTTGCTAAGCGGTATGGTCTTACTTAATATCAAATAACTAAGATGCATAGTATTATTAGCACCAGGCTTTATGTCCTAATCGAAGTTTATGTTTTTCTCTTAAACTCTTGAGTGCTCAAAAATTGATTTAGGTAGGCAGAGGGTTATGGTTTTAGTTGGTCGGCAAACAAAGCTTCCAAAGATGACAGGTGGCCGACAGATATTTATTAGGAGCTATTGTTTTTGTTTGTTTTATTCCGTTGCGATGTATTAAGTCAGTTATGACTATAGTACTCTGGTCAACCAATGGGGCATCTTCATATGTCGCTCTTGGCATATTTTTTAATAATTATATTTGACCTAGAAAGGGGAAACATTTGGGATTGTGTAACTTGAATATGAAATATTGTTTCGAAATGTAATCAGAAATTCTGTTTTAATCTATGATAATTTTGTTTGATATTCATGTGACTTTGATATTATGTATACAATTAGCATTACCGTATTTTTCACCAGAAGTTAATAATATGGATGATTGTAGGCTCTATAGCGCTTAGTTTTTACCCTCAAGATACGGGTTGTTGTAATTGATGATGCCAAAAAGGGCATCGACACTTAATAGACTTTCATAGAGATTAAACAATGAATGAAATTAATACATAGCACTAAAAGTAAATAAACATGTGGATTTTTATAGTGGTTTGGTAATCTCGACCCATGCCCACTTCATGTTTTTATTAATATTACACTTGATTATGATTACAAAAATGTTTGGATTAGCTAGATTCCATTAATACAAATATGAATAAAAAGTAATGGCAGAGCCTAGTAGTAGAAAGTTGAATCCTCTTTATAGAGAATGGCCATTGTTTTTGTAGGTAAAGACATGCATGTATTGGGCTTGAATTTTGCAAGAAAAGTCTCCAGATCCATAAGGGCCCAACATAATGATTGGTAGTCATAATTCGCCATTTTAGAACGATCGGTAATTGCTATACGAATTGTTATTTTTCACCCTTAATTAACGTGTGATCGTCTATGGGAGGTCCAACATGCCTTTGGACATTGCTTGTAAAATATAGCACCATCATGAGTTGTAATTTGTGAGATATTCATCGATCTTTATTGTATTTGGATTGCTTGCTGACGTACACCGATCAAAAATTTCATGAACTAAAAATTCTAACCTGCAGTTGTTCCTGAGGACTCCAATCTTCAATATGTTTATGCTTTAAAAGTTTCAAATTCATTGGCTTTGTAAATTTTGAGATATTGAGCGATCTTCGTTGCCGTTTTATGGATCGTTCTAGATTGATCCATATAAATTTTTCATTTGTCTATAAGTCGTGCGTACAAACTTTGACTGACTTGAAATTTGAAATATAGTCTTACGGGGCCTTCCTTATCACTTTATAATGATTGCACCTTGATCGGGACCCGATCTGAATCTACTCGACCATCGTCCGTAATCTTTTATATGATTGATTCTCAAGGTTGGTAAGCACCCATTTTGGCCTACTCTATGTTATCACAGCCTTGCCAAATGGCAGGAGAACATTTTGCCCCCTAAAGTACGTCTTGTTCGAACATGACATGCTTTGAATTACTACAAGCTTCAATCATCGAATAGGATTCCATTTGGTTTATTGAATAGTCGCTATCGTTTTATTGCGTCTCCAATAGTATGAATACAAGATTATATTCTATTATTTGCTATTTGTGTCCGGTTCTAAGAGACTAGTAGGCTTTGGCTATCTAATCCAGTCTTTTCTCTAATAACTTCAAGTGAAAATTCAATATCTATCGGTTTCTAGAAATTGAATGTTTAGAATACATGCATGCATGCTCAGGCATATATTCTTATCATTGGCTCCCATATGCATTTGTACACTCATGAGTCATCACCAATTCCCTTTAGTTTTTTTGGAATTGGATTGCGATTCCTTACATGTACATATATACATACGTACGTACGTACGTACATACATACATACATACATACATACATATGTAATGAAATAAGGGATGTAATCAGTCACTCGATGATATGGAACATCAAGTTCTATAGAGATGATGGACTCAGAGCTATAAGCAAAGGCGAATGGAGTGTGGCCAGCCTTCGATTTATGGGTAGTTTTATAAGCCCATAATGCTGTTGGGAGTTCAACCACCCACTTTCCTTTAGCCTTTTTTAAAAGTTTCTTCATAATGGCCTTTATGATTTTGTTCATACCATCAACTTATCTGTTTGCTTAAAAGTGAGCAACTGTTGTAAATCTATTTTCAATATGATGCTCATGGTAGAAGTCATTGAATTCAGCGCTATCAAATTAGGTTCCATTATCAGTTAAGATGGTTCGTGGAAGGCCAAAATGAAAGATGATGCTCTAGGCAATAAAGTTGATTACCTTTTTTATCATGATTGTGGCTAAATGTTCAACTTCAGCCCGTTTGGTGAAGTATTCCACTACTATGATGGCGCATTTCACTCCATCTTTAGAGATCGGTAAGGAACCGATAATATAAATATCCCAAGTGGAAAACAACCATGCACTGATCATTCGTGCAACTTCCATCGGCGGTGCTCTAAATTTTTTTGCAAACATCAAGCACTCACCGCATTGACTAGCATGATCACCTAAATCTCGATTAACAGCTGGTGAGTAATACCTATAGCAGAGTATTTTCTTTGTTAGGGTTTGCACTCAAGGAACTAGAGTTATATAATGGATTGTCAATCGTACCCGTTTTTGATTTATTCTCCATCTGTCAAGTTCAGGTGAGAGTTGATGAAGAACGAATGAATCATATTCATTCATGGAATGGAATTCTGCCCCAGCATCAAGTATAGAACTTGCATAGTGAGATGGTCGATTAACGTCCACTTGGTGATTGTAGCTTCTCTTGTCAAGTCATGGAAGAAAGTGGGTGATAAATGGTAAGATCACATTCATGCTTTGGTTGGATGGTCGAGTCTCATTCTACTTACTTCGTACTCTTCCCGACAAATTGAGCTTGAGGGTTATTGGGTGGATGGCCAAGTCGCATCCACCTCAAGCAATAGTCATGTTGTCATGTCGATGGTGGTGTTTGGTGAGTAGACAGTTAGTAATACCTACTTTAAGTCAAACTCCCAGATTTCCCCTATAACGAGGGCAGGAGTTAATGTATAGATGGTTAAATCACGTCCACTTTATTTGGACCTCAATATTGCTAAACTTCAGGAGAGGCATAAATATTTTTGAAAACTTCAAGGCAATGGCAGAAGTCAATGATTGGATGGTCAATCGCATCCACTTTATACTATATTCTGACCATGTCGAGCCTGAGTAAGGCATAAATGTTTTGTTAGAATTGAAGCACAGAGCAAGAAGTGGATGGTCAAGTCATGCCCGCTCTCCATTTCAAGTCCTTGCCGCTAAGTCAGGGGCATATGGTAGTTGAAAAGCGGTTGAATCGTGCTCATCTTGATGAAACTCCAAAGGTTCAATCATGGTCCGTGGAGATAGGTTGGCAACCAACTCTATGCACTTGGTCACCAACAACATTTGGAAGTAGTTTAGTTCAAGTTGGTCATAGTTCATAAAATAATTGAAATTGAAATAAATCTTTTTGACAAGTGGAGCAACATTGTAAGTTTGCTATTCCCATTATCCCAAGCCTTTCTCAATTGGAAGTTGACCTTAAATGGTCAAATTGATAATCAAAGTGCTTTATTGATAGGGGTCGGATGTTCCCCACCCACTATTCTTTGGTGTTTGCACATACTGTTGAAACATTCTTATCCAGATTAGGTTTCCGATCACATCTCGAAGGCATCTGTAATTTCCAATGTTATGAACGTGTATATCTTAAAAAATACATAATTTTTCGAATGTCTGTTGGGTCTTCATGGACTCTCTCGAGGATGGTTTTTGGTATTACTTCAAGTCGTGAGTCACCAAGTAGATGTTTTCGATTGAATTGTTCAATTGAATAAATGAGTCAAATTTTTGGACTTTGGGTCATCTCCTGGAATTTGAGTCCTCATCTGTAGCCTCAATGCTGCCCTCGCTTTGATTTCCTTCTGCCAACGAGCCTATATTGTTCTTTCTCCAAGTATGCTCCACCTTCACTCTCCTTAGGTACTGATTCAATTTATAACAAAAATGACCCAAGGTCGTAGGAGGTTCTCCAGCTTACCAGTTGCCAAAGTCTGTCTACGGCTTGATTCCCCTTATCAACGCCATCAATCTGACATGTTAACTAGGATGGCTCACTTCATTGACAAATGTGATAAATCTCTACAATGAGTACTTGAGTGGCTCACCTGCCACTTGGACCAAGTTGGATAATAACGTCGATTACTTAGGACAATTCACTTGTATTCTAAATTGGTCGTCAAACATCTTAGCCGAATGATTGAATAATGAGATGGATTTGGGCAATAACCACATAAATCGCATGATCATTACACCATTGTGTAATATAGGAAAGCATATGCATTTGATGGCATCTATCGCTCTAGCAGAATTCATATGACACTCGAATTTCATATGTTGTGGTCGAGGGTTGGTTTTCCCTGAGTAAGCCGGTATGATTGGTACATTGAATCTCATTGGAAATTCTACACACTGAGTGGCTTCAGTGAGTCAGTTTCAACTAGGGAAGATGCTCCACCAATCATTAGTTCAGTCCATTTTAAGTTATAGCTGCATTACAGCATGTGAATGATGTATGAATGATTGTCAAACATTTGGATGGTTGAGAATACTGGTCGAATGGCGAATCAGTTAGGATAGGGTCATTGATCGGTGATGATCCCCAAACTTTCACCCAAATAGGGTGCGATCCATATAAGGTAGTAGGGAGAGCGTTTTGAGGTTGCACACCAAGTTTCAAGACATTTGGAGTCCGTATTCCCAGGATATGAGCAAAATAAGATGGACCGGTATTAACAGACTAGTGGTAATTCACTTGGAGTAGGACCCGAGCAAATCTGCTATTTACTTGGAGTTTGCAACAATTTTTCTTGGAATCGTTGAGTTTGAAGTGTTGGGCTGTTGAAGAACAGTACTTGGAATCATTTGCATGTTTGTTTGGCGAAAATATCGGTTTTACCCGAGTTTCGCTTTAGGCCAAAGTTTCTTTGGTTTACTTCGGGTCAGGTGGGTGATTACTTTGGGTCAGACTTCGAGCCACCGCTAAAGTGAGTTTTTTCGACAAACGTTTCAACGATTTTTGATGGCTTTTGACGGCTACCACTCCTGACTTGGTAATGGAGGTTCCATAATGGTAAGTGATTTCTTTCATGATGGATAGAAATACTTTGAGATGGCAGAATAGTTCTATCATATCACCTATGTTCCTCATTCTCTGGGAGTCTCATTTGAGTAGGACCTCCTTGTTCATTCCATGGCTGCAATTCAAAAGCTGCCACTTGATCCCGTATGCCTCGACCAGTCATAAGACGTAAGGGAAATGGATAGAATGCACCATTTTAAATTGAGTTCTAACGAAAAATGTGGGGGAACTGCACTGCAGCATGGGTTCAGTAAAGAAATTTTGATTGTACCTAAAAATGTTTTATTTTGAAAAACGATCGGTAATGAAAACGATCAGTTGAAACAACAGTAGTTTAAAAAAGAATTGTTGGAATGCCAAAGTGGTGGAACGATCGGTCAGAATACCAGGGAAGTTCGAATGATTGGTAGAAATGTTACCTGGGATGATAGATGAAAATGTTTACTGGCACGACCGGTGGTAGCAATCTTGGAACGATCAATAGCAGCGATCTAAGAACGATCGGTGGCAGCGACGTTGGAACGATCGATGGCAGCGATCATAGAACGATTGGTGGAAGAGATGTTTGGGAGCGTTCTTAAGAGAATGTTAACAACGATTGGTTGAAAACAATTGATGGAAAAAATTAGGCTTTGGAAAAATGGTCTATTGGAACAATCATTTGAAATTACGATTGATGGGAATAATGATTGGTTGAAGGTGTTATAGAGGGAATGATTGGATCGATTGTGCGAACGATCAGTTTGACTGAATGATTGGTACGATGGAGTGATTGTATAAGAATGAAAGGTATAGACTACACATGGGTTATGGATAATAGTAGATAATGATCTAGTTGAAACGATCTTACAAAAATACATAGTAGTTGAATGATCGTACAAGAACAATCGTATGATTGCTGGAAGGAGGAATGATCGTACAAGAAAATCAGTCTCTATGTTATCTACTACTTCAACAGCATGTTGCGGGGAGGTAGCAATGACCTTCTCCTTCGTAAGTGGTATTGTAGTTAGTTTCCTTATAGATATCTTTCGAATTTGAGTAGAATATTCGACTTTGAGGATTTGAATCGGGATCTATCTCGTGAACATGAAAATCCACAAGTAGAAGATGAGGTCCAATCAAGATTGGAATTCATTTCTTGGTGAAAGCACTAAAATATTGACATTAAAAATGGTATCAACACCCAATAGAATCTCGTAGAGATTAAACAATGAATGAAATTATAACATAGCAAAAAAAGTAAATGAAAAACAAATTTTTATAGTGGTCGGCAATCTTAGCCTACGTCCACTTCATATTTTTATTGATCTTACACTTGATTATGATTACAAGAATGTTTGGATTAGCTCGGATACAGTGTTACAAGGATGAAGATAAAATAATGGTAGTGTCTAGTAGAAGAAAGAAGGCTTTTGTTTATGGAGAATGACCACTATGTTTGTAGGTGAAGACATGTGTAGATTGGGCTAAAATTTCTCAAGAAAAATCTTCAGATTTGTAAGGGCCTACAATAACGATTGGTAGCCATAATTTGTAATTTTAGAATGATCGTTAATGGCTATACCTTTCATTATTATTCACCTTTGACTGATGTGCGATCATCTATGGGAGGTCCCACATGCCTCTAGACCTTGTTCCTAAAATATGGCATCATCATGAGTTGTAGTTTGTGAGATATTGGGTAATCTCTACTAAATTTGGATCTTGCTGAGATACATCGATTATTATGAACAATCGGTATAGAACGATCAACAATTTCATGAACTTTAATGTTTTGACCTATGATTGTTCATGAGGCTCCAGTTTTCAATGTAATGATTCTCTGAAAATTTCAAGTGCATTGGCTTGTAAATTTTGAGATATTGATTGATCTTCATCGATTTATGCTATTTATGGACCATTCTAGATTGATCCATATAAATTCTTCATTTATCCATAATTCGAGCGTATGAACTTCGAGAAACTTGAAATTTGAAATGTAGCCACATGGGGCCTTCCTTGTCACTTTATTTTGATTGCAACTTGATCGTGACTTAGTCTGAATCTTCATGTCATCGTCCATCGTTCACTGTCTTGTATATCTTTTATTCTCAAGGTTGGTAACCACCCGTTTTAGTCTAATTTACGGTATCACAACCTTGCCAAAAGGTCTAAAAACGTAGATAACGTTATTTTCTGATTCTGAATATTTACGTTGAAATATATAGTTTCATACTAATGTTATATTTTAAAGATTTGTTAAGTTATATTTTTAGATTGTGTGAAATATTTGGATTAGCTTTAGATGAGAGTATAAATTGTTTTGTGTGCGTATATTGGTATGTGTCAATATACATATATGACAAAAGATAATCAAGGACGATACTAATTTATTTTGGACTTACTGAACTCGTGAGAAACTTCATGACAAATCAATAGACAGAACAAAGAAGAAATGTTAAAAGAGAGAATTAAGGAGAAAAACATATTTTGTTCTATTTTACTATTATTTAGTAGATAAATATTAGATTAAACATATTCATTGATTAATTATATTAATTGAATAGATTACATGTACCTATATTTTTTTATTGTAAATATCTAAAATAATGTTTTATGCATTTTTGAAATTTATAGTATTAAGTATAACACCGATTTATATATGTTAGATGGATTTGTTGAAAAATTATTATTATTACCATTTGGATTTAGCATGTTAAAATGTTCTGTTTTTGTAGTAAAATATTATTCTTAAATAGTTAAAAGTAATCATATATTCCTTATTTTCATTTTCTGTCTATTTAAAATGATATATTTTATTTCAAATTAGTTTCACAATGATATTTCATTTAGGGAATATATGTTAAACATATTATTTTATTAATTTATACGTTTCAAAAAGTAAATAAATAAAGATATATTGTTTTTATTTCCTAAATTTTGTGTTTTAAATATTTTATCTAATTTAATAATAAGTTGAATTTATATTTTGAAATTGAGAAATCATGTGTAACTATGGCTTATACACCTATATATGTGAAACAATTATAAGTATTTACTTATGTAAAAAATTTCACAGAAAAATATGGATTGAATAATTTTCTTTTTGAAGTAATATTAACTAAATCTGCGATCCTGTGTGTACTTATGTGCATGCGCAGCCGCCCGCGTGTATGTTTATGATCATGGGTTTAGATGTTAAATTGCAAAATCTCTATTGATAATAATTTTAAATGTAATAGAAGATAATTAAGGAAGTAACTTTTTTTTAATTTACTAAAATTGTGGATAATAATAATAGAGTAATAGAATATATCTCATGCACTACATATGCCAATGTTGTAAAAACATGATACTCATACTTTAAGTGTTGTCAAAATAAAAATTTTCTATGCAACGTTTGATATACTAATAATAAATTAAACTTTTATTATCTTTTATGCATATAGTTTTTGTTAGGTGATTCGTATATATCTATATTTGAGAGAAATATCTATTTTACCATTTTATTACTATGAATGCGGTATAAGAATAGAATTTTCATTTTGTGTAAACTACTAAAGGACTTAATAAGTATTTATAACTAGAATATGTTATATAGTATGGATTTACAGTGTTCGGTTAATCTACAAACATGGATTTAAATGTAAAAATTAAGAGAAAATTGATGGAAACTTTGTAAATGATTGTAGAATTCATAAAATCTCGGTATATGAATATATAATCATTGAAAAATTACCGTAATATTTTAGACAATTATAAAATGATAATTTACATGGATTCCAAAAAATCGAAGAGAATGAAAGGGTGGAGGTGAAATTTTTACAATTAGTAAGATGAATTGTAATTTTTAAAACTTTCTATCATTTAACTGATAATTTATTAAAATAAATAATTATACATTAAAGTTGTTCTTTTATATTTTGTTTCATCCATATTACGTCATATCTGAATGAAAATTTAGTCTACAACATTTTTTTACACTGAGCATGATATACTTGTTGGCTTTGTTATCTGTATTATTTACTAGATAATAATAATGATTAATTAATTTTTTTTCAATTGTTTATAGTTCAATTTTTCTAATTAGTGAGATGATTTATAATTTTAAATTTTTATATCATTTAACTAATAATTTATTAAAATAAATAATTATACATTAAAGTTGTTTTTATTGTCATTAATGTGACCCATGTTATTTATATCTGAATGAAAATTTAGTTCATACCATTTTGTTACAATAAGCATGATATACTTGTTGGCATTGTTATCTTTATCATTTATTCTTAAAATTAATAAGTAACGTTTAATTATTTTTTAAAACATTTTACAGTTAAATTATTTACTTACTTTGTTTATATAGACTTAAATATAAATTATACATGAAAATTAAGAACTTTGAAAATAACAGTAGAAAGTCAAAAGGATAAGATTTTGAATGTAAAACGATAGTGTAAAATTAATAAAGTATTATAAACCATTCAAAAATAATAAATTTTATCAAGTCTTTATAATAAAATATTATTAAATATATAGTGAAAGTTAAGGAGAGTTGAGAGAAATGTTAGAATTAATGTAAAAGAAAGATTTCTTAGAATTAATGTAAGAGCAAGATTTCTTCTCCTTTACTATTATTTAATACATGTATGTATGTATGTGTAACGATCCCGGATTTAAGCCAATTTTAATTTGGAAATTGTTACATCCCACCCTTTTTTGTACGCTTTAAATCAACGATAAACCACACACATCAGACTTAAACCATACAGAAGGGCAGATTGTTATGGCGTAAATAAGAAAAAGCAGAGAAAGAAAAGAACAAAACATAATCTTGCAGCGGAACGATAAAGTATAATAATGAAATATACAGTTCATGAAGCTGTTTTATAAAATATTCGATTATACTTATACAATACATATCGGAGTTACACATACCAGAGAGCAATAAATAATGCAGCGGAACAATATGAATATGATGGAATAATAATAAATAGTAGTACTAAATCTTCGTCTTCGTCCTCCAAAAAATATGGCCTTTAAATCCTGAAATGCTCAGGCTGACCCAAGCGAATTGAAAAGATAAGACACTCGAGTCAGAACTAAAAGATCTTATGTGAGTTAAATCAAAGGTAAAATATAAGTGTAACGGCTTCAGAGATGTTTACGGGATTTGACATCTCCTATCCAGTGTCTAACGTGAGTGCGGTAACTTAAGAGATGCTCCGGATTCACATCTCCTAAGGATCTGTTAAACTACTTACTATATAGTAATATTTCGCTATTATAATAATGTCTATAGTAAAATAAACTTACTATTAAATAGAGTTAAGGGGTTACCTATATAGCCCTTACCACATAATAGTCCCAGTAGTCCATCCAGTATCAGCGCATCTCCAAAACGAGAGACTACCCTAAATACTCCATGGGCTACGGGAGCAAAAAAAACTCGTACAAGGCGTGCTAGGGTTGGTGACACGGCACACAAGGCAACGCCATGGTAGATGTACCAATTATGCACACGGGCTGGTGGTAATGCGTAGCGCGTAGCTACCGCCCACCACGAGCCACACCTCCAAATCAAAAATCAACAGTGGCCACCAAATTAATCCAAAAGTCAGAGTATAATATCGAAGGGATGTGTCCGATAAGAGGGGCTACCTCCTTGGCCCGAGATCGCACCTATTTTAGCCACCTTATGCCAACTCACCGGAGTCGAGTCCACGTATATACCTTAATAGAACGTCGCCACCATCCTACTTCATTCTGAAATCTCCACCGCGTACACCGTTCTTAAAGTGGTTTCCGGAGTTGGCAGAGAGTATGATAACTTCCGATTCCGGTCTCTTCAACAACCAAACGTTATTATAACACCGCGGTCATTTCAATATAATTTATACTTCAAAGCCAGAATATAATATTCATTTCAAAACCATATAAATACGATATCATTTTCGTTTTAAAACCAAATCAATATGATATCATTTTAAAAATTATAGTATTCCAAGTTATAAAATTTGGAAACCAAAGACTTAAACTATAACACTTCCAAAACATAATACTTTGAAATTTATAACTTTGAAACATAACTTCCAATACTTTTATGGTTCAAATATTAAATTACTTTATATAATATAATAGCTTCTTAAATTTCACCATTTCAAAACTAATTCTTTGATAATTACATATATATATATATCATGTTTAATTGCTATTATGTAGATTTGAAATGTTAACTAAAGAAATCCAATATAATTTAAGAAAAACTTTTAAAACTTCTATTAACTAGATATTCTTTCAACTTATTTAACTTGATATATTCATTTAAATCAACTTGATATTTATTTAAATCACTCTAAACCAAAATCTAGTTATAAAATCATACCCGTTAAAATCTCAATTTTATTAAAATATCAAATCAACTTTATTCGAGTAGAATCCTTAAATAATTTAATTCACATCAATTTTCTATTTATCTTCCAAGCTCAGTTTTATTTAAGCCATTATAACTATATATACAATATAATTTAAACAACTACTCAACCATAATATATAAAACCAATCAAAATTTATTATTCAACTTATTTTATATTTCAAAGCAAACTTATACATAGCTAAAATCAATTATAAAATAACATTTACATAACATCAAAAATCAATATGTATATAACCCATATATTCCTTTACAAAACCATAGAAATCATTTAAAATATTTTATACATATAGACCACGGTGTCTGTATAAAATTTTCTATCCTATGGTCAAGTGATACGGATGTTTATCATTTCAATCCATAATTTAAAATAAAAAATTACGGTTATATCATTTCAAACCGCAATCCCGAATGAAATAAAAATTTGATAACAACTTGCAGTTTATAACAATATAAATAAAACGTCCATTCATCCAATATCAATCATCAAACATTTTGACAATCATCATCCAATTCAAACAATAACATTAATATAGAACAAATAATAAATAACAGGTAATTACTGGCAGTTTATAAACAATAATAAATATATTAGTTTAACTGGCAGTTTATTTGCAATAATAAAATGAGTAACAATTTAATTCAATAAATTAAATTTAACTGGAATGATGATAAAAATATACCAAACAACAATAAATAAATTTCTAATCACATCAAAAATAAATTTAACAAACATAAGAAATTTTAGAAGTTGTGAGTGGGTTAAAACACTCACATTTTGAATTTAAATTGAATTTAAATCCAATTTAAACCTAAAAATTGAATAGTCTCCAAATTCGTCCAAACCAGCGTCATAATGTCCGGAATTCAGGTACGATCCTGACAAAAGAAACTACGCGTAAAACGGAGTTCGTATGCAAAAACTACGACAATTAAACTATGTTGAAATTAATTTAAAATAAAATAAAATAAAATAAACTATACCATAGCCACGTCATCCCCTCATCTCTCTCATGCTTACAGTAGCGCACGCGACCCAGATTGAAGCCGAAACCCTAGTCGCCATAACGTAAGCAACTATCGCCTCCACAGGTTAAACTACCACCGCGATCCATCCTCTCCATCACGTTGCTTATCTCGCGACGCCTCCAACACCACCTCGTCGCGACGCGCAATCGCCAGAAACGAACGCCGCCGCCGCCCCTTTTAACTTCAAATTGCCATGAATCCAAACACCAATAGAATAAAATAGCCGTATGTATCGGCCTGCCTCGACACCCTCTTCGCAACCATGCCCTCTGATTGATACCACGACTCGAATCCACCGTTGGATCGACCAAAATTCAATACGAATGGCCGATAATGATTTGCAATTTTCGGACAAACGGTGATTCAAAATAATAAATGAACTGCAGATCTGAGATGCGTACATCGAGAGCTTCAATATATAATTTTTCTGAATTTTTTTGAGGAGTTCTAAATTTTACTTTGATTTTTGAATTGCAAATTGGATTTGGAATTGTCTGTCATTGAAATGAGGAAGTGAAGAGGGATTGTATGCACATACAAATGAGAAATAGAGATAGGTTAGGGTTTATAACAAGGTATTTATAGACAAACTGAAAATAGAATGGACCAAATCGATTGGATACGCGCGTTGAACGATAAAATGGCCCGAAAAGCCCGTTCTGACTCCAGAACAAAATTGCGTCAACCCATATATCAAAATAGATGTTTTAAAATATTTTAAATGCGACGGAAAAAGTTTCAAATCCAAATTCCATCGTATGAGAAAGTTATGCAAAAATCAAAATTTTCCAAATTTATTTCAATTGATTTCAAGGCAATTCGAGTCCGTACGTTCAAACGACAAGTCCGATCGCTACGAAACTTGAAATCCTATAATAATTCACCGCTACGGATCCGATGAAACTAGTATCGTCAAAATCCGAGTCAGTGGCCAAAATGGCTATTTTTACAGTTAATTAAATAAATTAAAATTAATTTATTAAATACAGTTTTTAATTTCAATTTAAAAATCAAATTTTTTTATCACTTTTATTTTCTTAATCATTCACACCAATTAAACCAAATTTAGAAGCCAATTTAGAGTTGATTAATTTAACAATTTCAATGTTTACCTCAACTTCATTGATTTCAGAAATTGTAAATTAAATTTTCAAAAATTTCATTTAATTACTTTTCATTCTATTATTCAATCTATTATTATCAAATGGATGTAATTTACATTAGTTTGTAGTTATTTCATTAATATTATCAAATTTCCTCTTAATTTCCATTAATGTAGTTTTTAATTACGTTTTATTCCAATGGATTTAAATCTAATTCAATAGATGAAACAAATGGGTAAACAATTAATGATTATCACCATTTTGCCTAATTCAGTCTCATTCTTATAAATTTCATCTCGTAACATTTATTGTTTCATTTCCCTTTTTATTCATAAAATGATTCATCCATAAAATTTGCATTTACTTTTTACAACTTTTACTTTTATTCATTGATTCAATGTTTATTTCAATTATTTTAATTTATTACTTACCAGTATTCATTTTCATTTATAAATGTCATGTCAGTTTCTTCTTTTTATTGCATTGTATTTATTCATTCCTTCATTATTGCATAACTTCATTTATTATCATTCATTTATTTATAGTATTTATGCTTAATCCAATTTCTTAGCATCTCAATTGTTTACTTAAGTTTATAACCATTTATTTATAATACTTTCCTTTCTATTATATTTTATTAGAAGCAATTTCAATTATACCTAAGTTTATAATACTTGAACAACAAATTCTCATTTATTAAAGAATTTCATCAAATACCTTTCATTACTTCAAGTTCATTACTTGTATAACACCCATTACATTTCGTATTAACATTGATTTTATCAAATTACAGTTTATCCCATATTATTTCATCAATTAATGTAACTTTGAATTTTATTACCCAACTTACTATTTACAATCAATTATGACCTCTTTGTTGTTTCAATTAATTGGGTTTGCACTAATTTAGTTATTCAATAAATTTCATTTCGCGGTACAATCATCATGGTTTATACCATAGTGTATTAATATTCCTATTTAATATTAATTTCAAATGATGTAATATTAAATTCCATTTACTACGATAGATCCAATTAATTAAAATTTAATTTCAATAAATCGTTTTAAATTTGATTTCAACCAATTATTATAATTACATACATAATACCGAATTCATTCAATTACTATTAATTATGTACAAATTCCTTTATTTATACAACACTTACATTTGTTTACTTATTTTCAAATTTTATACCCAAGTGCAACAATTTAATTCCATTTCATTTTGAATTGTGATTTCACTTCAATTGACCATAATTAGTTTTTATTAACCATTGCTACAATCCATTCTTAACATTTACTTCCATATAAATTATAAATTTTTTATTTCTTTCTAAATTTAATTACAAAATCTTACTAATTTAACCAATTTATTTATTAAAAATTACGGGTCGTTACACTCTCCCCCACTCAAAACTTTTCATCCCCGAAAAGGAAAAGGAAGGGGAAAAGAAGGAATTAAGAAATCAATATATCATATTCAAAAATATTAACTTTATAAACAAATAAATTTACAAAATCAATTAATTTAAATAAAATATACCAAATAATAAACATTAAATCTTTTTATCCTCAAACTAATAAAGTTTGAAAAACATTTTTCAAAAATTTTCTAAGTCCAAAATTTACGGAAAATTTTGGTAGTCTCCTTTGTACGAAGAGGCTCGGGAGAAAATATAATATCAAATATAACAATATACAACATATAATTTCCAAAATAATATATCCCAACACGGGAAAACAATATAATACCGCTATAAACCGTAATCCGAAAACATACCTATTTTGTCGTGTAATTTACGCTTATATTATGAAATCAAATGCAGTAGCAATTGCTTCCATAACCTGCATTTCATTTATATAATCCAAAAGATTTAATAATTATATAAAATGAAATGTTTAACTTGTTTCAATCAATAACAAACAAATCAATACAAACAACAATTACTTGCACCAGGCATACAACCATCACATAGAATCATCACAAATCGATCATTCGTTTATATCAACAAAACAAATAGTTGTTCGGGTTTTGAAAACTTTAAATTGTACGTAATGGAAACAAACTATTAAGTGCATCATTTACTCAACAATCTTAGATGAAACTAAATAGATTATTCATTCATTCAAACAATTTTAAAGTATCCTTACCCAAACAACCATAAACCAAAACAAGAAACAACAATTTCAAACAACAGATTTAGTTTATCCTTATTAATTCCATTCATACATTTGTTGTTTGATTTCTCTTTTTCATTCATATAAGGGTTTATCCTTTTTTCTTTTTTTTCTTTTTTTGCTTACAATTTTATTTAGAAATAACTTCATCTTATTTACTTAAGTTTAAAATTTCTTACTTACAATACCTGCCTTCTATTATATTTAATTAGTAGTATTTCAATTATACTTAAGTTTATAACAACTACAACACCAAATTCTTATTTATTAACGAATTTAATTAATTACTTTCATTACCTCAAGTTTATTACTTGTACAATATCTATTACATTTTCTTATTAACATTTTTCGGTAAGTTATATATATGCCTTTAAGAATGTAATTGAAGTTATACAAGTTTTTCTCAATTCTTTTAATTAATTAAATGTTCGATAATAATATCCTTTGTTTTATATGTTACAAACTTAAATTTTATTTTTATTTAATTTATAACTTAGCATTAAATCTCTTATTTCCTTTAGAAGTTCCAATTATTAGTTAGTTAGGACCCATTTCACTACAATAATAGAAAATATTAATTAATGGAAGCTTAAAACTAAATACCTGGTTAAATCTCAAATCATTTCAAAATAATAGATAAACGTATTTATATATCCAATTATATTTAAAACAATTTAAAATTTATACTTTTTTATCAAAATAAATCTATAGTAAACTACTACAGTGGCCTTCCTACTTCGAAACTCGAAAATGAATGTCGATGATGTGTGCACTCATTACCGAAATTATTTTCCAGCGACAGAGAGGGGAGTACAGACTTATTTCTTCCAAATTTTATTTAAAATAATTCTTTCAAATTTATATTGAAATATTTATATTTGAAAATATTTCTAAAATATTATTATTATATTTCAAAATCATTCAAAAGAAAGTTTTAAAACCTCGGAACTTAAGTTCTAAATTTCCAGTTTCCATTGGTTTTATTTTAAATCTTATTTCAACTATTATTTATAAATTTCATTACCTAACAACCAATATATTGCAACGAAATATATATATTATTTATAAAATTTATTATAAATATAGAAAATATAATAGGCAAAATTATTTCATTCACCTATATTAAAACAAATATTATGTCGGTTTGTCCTATTAAGTGTTTATAAACCCATATAGATGTCATAGCGTCCCATACATCAACCAGAATTTATAAATACAAAACGGAACAGATTAACACAATATTAAAACCTTTTTATAACACTAACAAATACGCTCTCTCATATATATACACTCAGCGACTCACCATAGGGTATTACTACCCTATTTGTAAAGAGTCAAACTTCACAAAGCTAAGGTTTTCACTAAACCAAAGCTCTGATACCAGATGTAACATCCCACCCATTTTTTGTACGGTTTAAATCGACGATAAACCGCACACGTCAGACTTAAACCGTATAGTAGGGCGGATTGTTATGGTGTAAATAAGAAAAAGCAGATAAAGCAAAGAACAAAATAGAATCTTGCAGCGGAATGATAAAATATAATAATCGAATATGCAGTTCTTGAAGTCGTTTTATAAAATACTCGATTACACTTATACAATACATATCAGTGTTACACATACCAGAGAACAATAAACAATGCAGCGGAACAATATGAATATGGTGGAATAATAATAAATAGTAGTACTAAATCTTCGTCTTCGTCCTCCAAAAAATAAGGCCTTTAAATCCTGAAATGCTCAGGCTGACCCGAGCGAATTGAAAAGACAAAAAACTCGAGTCAGAAGTAAAAGATCTTATGTAAGTTAAATTAACGGTAAAATATAAGTGTAACAGCGTCAGAGATGTTTATGTGATTTGACATCTCCTATCCAGTGTCTAACGTGAGTGTAATAACTTAAGAGATGATCGGGATTCACATCTCCTAAGGATCTGTTAAACTATTACTACATAGTAATATTTCGCTATTATAATAATGTATATAGTAAAATAAACTTACTTCTAAATAATGTTAAGGGGTTACCCATATAGCCCTTACCACATAATAGTCCCAGTAGTTCATCTAGTAGCAACGACCCAATAATTTCAACCATTCGCATCCATTATAAGTGTATAGGTAGACACTCATGCCAGAATTGAATTGCTCAAAATACCGCGTTGTAAATAAAAATTTGGCAAATTTCATAATATGCAATAAATAATAATCATAGATCACAGACACAGAGTATTTAATAATGTAGCGGAAGTAAAAGAGATAGTAGTTCATGAAGCTACTATATAAATATATCAGAGTTAAACAAGATACAACAGAAGAAATAAAGTACAACAAAAGTTTCAATATGATAACCAAGTACAAGCTGAACTGAACAACTGAACTGAAATTGATAAGACTACATAAGCAGATAATCTCCAACGATTCCAATCTCCAGAAAGTGGAATCCAAATCTGTGAATACTCAGGCTGACCAGAGCGTAAATAAAAATACAAACACTCGAGTCAGGATATACATACTTATACAATGTAAACCAACTCAAGTGAACTGTAGTAAAAGTACATGTAACTTAGAAGATGCTTTGGACCGCCCATCCTCTAAGGATCCGTTAAACTATTTGTTGTACAGTAATATACGCTATGTACAGTAGTGTCTAATCAGTAAAGTATAATCATATAGAAAATAGCGTTAAGGGGATGGTGAACCTTAACGTGGTCGGATCTTTAAACCAAAATCGTAGTGGGCTCAATATAAGGAACATATGACAAGGCACGCGAGGCAATGCCAGAGCGGATACACCGTTTGCACTCCTGCACCGGTGGTGACGGCAAATCAGCATCTTCCGCCCATCTCGAAACATACCCCGAATCAAAGTGGCGCTACCATATCGAATCACAAAAGTAATAGAATGATTTCCGAAGAAGCATGCTCGATAAAAGGGTGCGACCCTTTGTGTAGCCCGGTATATCTCCTGTTTTAGTCATAATTAGGCCATCCATTAGCGTTCTCTTACTTCATTCCAGTAGCGTTCGCCGACCAACCTACTTCGTTCTGGAATCTCCACCACGTACACAGTTGTCAAAGTGGTTTCGGTATCGACAGAGAGTATGCCAGATATCCGATCCCGGTCTCTTTGCCAACCAATCGTTATTATAACCCGTGGCTATAACTTTAAAATAATATTTTACTTCAAATAGAACATCATTTCAAATTCAAATCTTTATCAAATAAAAATTATATAATTTCCAAATCATTTCAATATCAAAAATATCAATCTTTCAAACTTCCTTTTCAAATCATTATTTGAAATTCAAATCCAAATATCCAATTTAAGTATCTTTTAAAACCAAAGATAACATTCATTTATTAAAATTCGAACCCCCTTTTAAAATGATTCATTTCCAATTTAATTTATTCATTTAAATCATTTTAAAAGTGGATTTATTATTCTTTCAATTCAAGTATTCAAATTTCAAAGTTTCAAATCATTCTGAGCTCATTTACTAAGTCAAAAATCATATTTATTAAAATTTCAGCCTTTCGCGGCATTTAGAAAAAAAGTATTATAAGTTATACTTGAAAACATTTTAATTCAGCAATGACAGCACTTAAAATTGCTGTTAAAACTCGGTTTTAGTTAAATTTTAGTTTAAGACAGCAAAGACAGCATTTCCAGAAATGTCGCGGTAGCTCAGATTCAAAATAAGGTTTTAAATTGATTTCAGCAAAGACTGCAGACCACTATAGCATTTCCAGAGAATGCTATAATAGACCCGAGTCCAATATTAGCCTATAAGTTCAATTACAGCAACTACAGCGTTTCAGAAATGCTGTAATAGCTCTTTTTACACAATTTTAGTTCAATTCAGAAACTATAGCATTTCTGAATGCTATTAAAAGTTAATTCCAGGTTTTAGTGTATTTCCAGCCAATAATAAACTTCATTTTAAATCCTTCAAACATTTTAAAAATCATAATTTAATATTAAAAATGTTCATTAACATATCATATTGATTTTTATAAAACCAATTTCTTATAAATAAATCCAAATTTCAATAATTCCACTTATTAGTTCAAGTGTATAATTTCCTTTCTTCACTTTTCAACAAATAAACTTAACACTTCAGATTTAAATAACCATTTCAAAAATTTAACTAAATTTCCAATTTATTTACTTAATTAAATCTTTAATTAAAGCTCAAATTTCATATTTCCATGTCAAGTTATATTTTTAAAATTTCACTTTTAAGCATTCATTTATTTAACCACTTAAATTCATAGAAAAATCAATAATACTTTAATAAATCACTTAAATTCAAATTTAAATCAATTTATCATATTTACCATTTCCAAATAAAAATAAAAATTTCCATTTTGTTTATATAACTTAAATATCATTTTATTTTAACCAAAATTCCAAATTTCCAAACTTCAGTTATATTTCAATAATCCAATTTAACCATTTATGTCAGGACCCGATTCTTCGTCTTCCGAAAATTCAACATCGATACTCACTTTATCGACTGCCGAGCAATTGAACGACGGAAAACCGAACACTGAGGGTTTAAGAAAAAGAAAAAGACAGAAAAAGACAGAGAAGATAGAAAATAGAGAGAAAAGAAAATAGAAAATAGAACGGAACAGAACAATAACAGAATCTCACAATTCGCAGCGGAACAACATATAATAATAAATGAATAATCTTTAAACAAAGAACTATATCGGTTATTACATTTTATACATTACATTACATCATCATCAGAGTGTACAACAACATACAACAACAAATAGTGCAGCGGAAAAAGAAATACTATATAAACTAGTAATACGCCATGCCATCCATCTTGCCTCCAGCAACTCCAGACTATCCAGAATATCCTGATAAACCTTAACTCTTGACTGCCCATGAGGAAATTGGTGGGCACCCAGAGTTTAGGAAGGAAAATAATAAACTCCGAGTCAGTCATGTGACTGGTGTGAGAACTCAAAACAGTTTATTTATCTTTAAAATCAAAATAGATGAATATTTTTAAAGTCAATTCGCAATGCTTTTAAAAATGAGACTACCATAAGGCCTCCCGCACACACACACACACAATGCAAACGCAGAATCGGAGGAGATTTCTCCTTATGATAGTCAAAGATGCTTGATACGCATTAAAAAGAACATTTTATATTATTACTAGTGCATAGTGTAGGAAAAATTTATTTCGAAAGTAGAATATAAATCTTAGCCAGCATAGACATTTCGAACTATGCCTACTATAGCTAACTATGTTCAATAGCAGGTTACCACCACATTCCATAGCAGGTTATACAACTAAAACCGTACAAGTCTCGTATTGTTTCTTTGGATTTCCAATGAATGATCAGGCCAAGGAACTTCCCATTGCCACATGAGAATGCCTCTAGATGGACATCCCCGAGAACCAAACCGGATCTCTACCAACACAAGGCCGGGTTACCCCTAACTGAGTAACAACTGACCGAATATGTCATCCTCCGGTCCTTTGGGACCTTTCACCGAGCGCTCGTAATCAATTCACACAATCATAACAAAGTGTTTTCAACATGAGTAAGTATCTGGGCTCCATACCATGATACCACCCTTTTCCAGAAGGAAATGCACACATCCTAAAGGGCGCTACCCCTCATAACCTTGCTGCTTCTTTCCTGTTTTGACCATTCACGGGGTGTGAGGCTCGACGAAGTCACGTCCAACTTTAACGACCCACCTTTTTGGACGGTTTAAATCGACAATAAACTACAAATGTCTAATTCAAACCATTCAAAATGGAGGATTGTTAATGGAGTAAATATGAAAATAAAAGAAAAGGAGGAAAAAGAAAACACAGAATCTCGCAGCGAAATGACAAAATATAATAATAAAATAAACAGTTCATGAAGCTGTTTTACAAATAACATTTGCTTACACTTTTACAATTCAAATTAGAGTTAATATATCAGAAATAAAAAATTATGTAGCGGAACACAGAATGTAGTGGAATAATAAATAACAATAATATATTGAATCTTCATCTTTGTCCTCTAGAAAATAGTATTCAATACACTGGAAAGCTCAGATTGACCCGAGCGTAATGAAAAGACAAAACACTCGAGTCAGAACTAAATTTCTTACGTAAGTTAAATCAAAATTAATAAAATAGAAATACTAGTGCAATGGTTTCATAGATGTTACGGGATTTTCATCTCCTATCAAGTGTACAACACGAATATAATTATTTAAAAGGTTTCAAATAATTCGAAATATCAATCTTAATCATCTAACTAAAAAAATCCAAAGTTTAACTTAAACCTTTTAAATAATTCAATTACAATGCATAATCCAAATTTAAGAATTTATATGGATATATATATATCCTTTCAACCAGTATTTAAAATTATAATTTTCAAATCAATGAAAACCGCACGGGTTTATCATTTCAACCCAAAATTATTAATCTATAAGATCATTTGGGTATGTATCATTTCAACCCATAGTGATAGCAAAGATACATGCATAAATAAATATCCAATCATGCAAAATTTCAACCAATAACATCAGTCACAATCAACGTCCAAATTAGGAAATAAATCATAATAATTAATTGGTTATCATTATTAGGTGTTTAACTAAAAAATATATTCAATATTAATTGGATGGCTATAAAATTCAATATTAATTCAAATTTAATCTAAGTGACAAATTAACACACCAAACAGAAATTAGTAAACTTCTAATCATATCATAAATCTAATTTAACCAATATAAGATAATTTAGTAGTTGTGAGTGGGTTAAAACACTCACCTTTGATTTTTCGACGATTAAAAATCCAATTAAATGTACAAATTTGAACAGCGGACAAACCAAAAACTAGGCCATCTTTAAGCAAATATACAGACCAGCATATTATTACTGAATCTATGAAGGTGACTAAATAGAAAGTTGTTGCAAATTATTTTCTCTCCATTTTAAAAAAAGAATCACTCAAAAAGCTTTTTTCTTGAGGAAGCTACGGTTAAAACAAACAGAGGTGTTTTCTGAGTTGAAAATCTGAGTTCAAATAGACTTCGAAAAGATTTGAGTTTTTGTCATAGAAAGTTATGAAATTTGAAGAACTGATATAAAACAAAGTTGAGGCCATTGGAAAAATAAATGTTTTGAAAAAAAGAATCACATAATTTGGTTCATTACTTAAGGAGATGTAACGACCCGATATTTTCAACCATTCGCATCCGCACATGTCGAACTTGAATTGTTCAAAATACCGCGTTGTAAATAAAATTTGGCAAATCCCAAAATATACAGTAAATAAATAATCACAGAATCACAGACACAGATATCAGAAACTCGCAGCGGAATTTAAAATACTTAGTGGTTCATGAAGCCACTATAAATAGTCTCAAACAAATAAAAATTACATAGTCTTTAATCTTAAATATAGTTTAAATCATCAAAAGAAAATCCAAATATCCTATAGTCTTGATTACATAAATAAGATAACGGACTGAAAGTTTGCCAGTAGCTTGAAAGATCTACAGAAATCCTATCTCCGGAATGAAAGATGAACTGCAACTCAGGCTGACCCGAGCGTAAAATAAAACATAAACACTCGAGTCAGGACATACATACTTATATAGTGTAAGCTAATTCAAGTGTACTGTAATATAGAGCAAGTAACTTAAAGGATTCTTGGGACCGCCTATCCTCTAAGGATCCGTTAAACTATTTGCTATGTAGTAATATTTTCGCTATTATAATAGTGTCTATATTAAAATAAACTTACTTTTAAATAGCGTTAAGGAGTGACCCAATATTCCCCTTAACACGTAATAGTCCCAGTAGTCCATCCAATATCATGGTCCCTCCTGATCGGGAAGCCACCAGAGGATACCACACGGGCTACGGGAGAAAAACAAACTCGTACAAGGCTCGCTATGGTAGGTGACACGGCACAACTAGGCAATGCCAGGGTAGATATACCAATTACGCATCCGGACCAATGGAAATGCGCAGTGCGCAGCTACCACCCACCTCGAACAACACTCCCAAATCAAACGTGCACACCAATACAATCACATAAGTAATAGAATGGCATACGAAGAAGTGCGTCCGATCAGAGGTGCTACCTCATTAATCTGTCAATCGCTCCTGTTTTAGCCACCTTATGCCAACTCACAGGAGTCGGGTCCACGTATTTACCTCATAGAAAACGCCGCCACCATCCTACTTCATTCTGGAATCTCCACCGTGTACACGGTTGTCAAAGTGGTTTCGGTATCGACAGAGAGTATGCCAGATATCTGATCCCGGTCTCTTTAAAAACCAAACGTTATTATAACCCGTGGTTACAACTTTTAAAAATGGTATTTATACTTTAAAAATCAAAATAAATTTTAAATACATTTCAATATCATAATATCATTTCAAACATCATTTATTTAAACATCATTCATTTTATTTAATATAAAATACCATTTAAATCTATTCAATTTTTTTAGGAATTAATTGCCTTTTAACTCACATTTAAAAGTTAAAATTTTCGATTTAAAACCATTTAAAGTAAATTATTTACATATTAAATTCCAAAATTTAAGCCCCTTTCCCAAAGATTATTTCCATTAAATTTTATTAAAACAATCAACAATTCAGTTTCTGAAGCACTTAAAAATGCTACCTAAAGTTATAGGTTAAGACAGTTATTTACAAAAGACATCATTTAAGTGCTGTAATAGATTATTAACTTAACAATTAAGTTTTAAATTCCCAAAATATAACTTATTATCAATTATTTTACTTAACTAAAATCTCACTTTTAACAAAAATCAGAATTTCCTAAAATAAGTTATATTCCAAAATTTTACTTAAACATTCATTTATTTAACATTTTGACTTATTCAAAAATCATTATAAATTTTATAAATTCCTTTAAATACATTTAAACCAGAATATTATAAACTTCCATTTAAAAATATTTTTAAAACATTTCAGAAAAATATTATATAAACCACGGGTTTGTATATAGTTTCTAGCCTAGGTCAAGTGATACGGATATATATCATTTCAATCCGCGATTTTACAAAAAAAAACCGGGTTCTATCATTTCAAACCTGCAATCCTAAGTTAAAAATAAATAATTAAACAATTAAATAAATAAATGAAAAAAAAATTATCGTTCAGGCCTAACATTTCAGCCTATAACGATCTCAAATTTACAGGGAACTTGCAGTGATTAACAGTAAATAAGCATTAAATAATATAACTGCAATAATATTAAAATAAATAAACAACTGATGATGTGTCAATTAATAATGGGGTTTAACATTATACGCTTATATCACAGGCAGATAAAATTTAATAAAATAAATTACAATTACACTTGTGATAAATTCACAGATATATAGGTATGTTTGTCTGGTGAGAAATACTCACCTTTTCGCTGTTGAAGATTCAAATCAAACAACGGTATCTATCCCGAAAGAAATGAACAGAGGCACGATAAATCCAGCAGATGTGACACCTCAATTTCGAACTTGAAAAATAAACAAATAAATTACGCGATTATGAAGCGATCAAAGCAAAATTTAATAACAACCGGAACGAGATTTATAAATTAAAAGATTTTTGACACCCGCAGCTTGACCACTCCATCACTCAATTTGTTCAACATCTCCAATCCTCTTCCCTTTCCAAATTTGTTATTTAAATGCTTTGGGAAAAATGCTTTTAATAAATAAATAAATAAATAAAATGCTTTGTTAAATCAAATAGGCTGAGTCTTGAAACAAAACGTTATTAGATTTTCATAAAAAAAATACTTGGAAAAAATGTATGCACGCACTTATGAAATGACAAGGTCGTGTGATTTGTTTCACACGCAACTAATAAACCACAAATCATTTTCCAGGTTAGTCTCCATTACACACTTCCATTTGTTAAAATCTTCAAAGTGGCTCACGGATGCAAATTCACATGTCCACCAAAACTACAGGCGTATATGGTTGCTTCTCCAATGATGCAAAAAATGAAAGATATTTATTTTGTTTGTTAACATTTTATTCAAAAGTGACACCCTTATTCAATTTCACGTGGCCACAACTACAGGGACGCAGGCTAATATGTTCTACAGCATGCAAAAGAAAGAAACTAGGCTTGATTCCCTATATTACTGGACATGCATGGCAAGATCAGGAGGAAAGGAGATGCATACTTATCAGGGATGGCAACAACATACTTGAGAGGTGGAGTAGTCGAACATGGTGGAACGAGGAGAAGGAGCAAAGTATGCAACGTGAAAAGCATGAGAAGTAGAAATAAAAATAAAATTAAAGACATATGCGTACCTTCAACACACGCATGCAAGAAAAGAAGGTGAAGCTCTCCAGGTGATGTAAAATTTGTATTGAACGTGTGTTGTATAAATATAGGGGAAGGTCACGTTGATTTTAAAGATGAGCAAGATTTCAGGTAAGGAGAAAAATTTAATGCGTGAAAGAAAAAGGCAGGAAGTCTTTGCATTTGAAATTCAACGTTAAAAGAAATGACTACTTGCATTTTTTAAGAGTGCGTACATTTCAAGTAACGGTTGAAAAAAAAAATGTGTAAAAGAAATTTGATTGATCCAAGATACTATTTCAAGAGAAACGTGCATTGATTTAGATGAGCAAAATTAAAGGTGGAAGAAACAGCAAGGAATTTATTTGCTTTGGATGCTACTTCAAGGACAGATTTTATACTAAATATAATAGCTGCGTGTTAAAAATTTGTTAGGCTAAAAGATGTATACATATACAGAGAATTTCGAAATCTGGGTAAGAAATAAATGCAGACAAGAAAGAAACGACAACTAGAAAATTTGAAATTTCCGTGTGTTGGTAAAGAGGGATGAGTGAAATTTGTGGTGAAGAAGAGGCAAGTGATTAATAGATTGGTTCATTTCAAACTTTTTCTTCAATTAATGATTGCGTGCGTTTCTTTCTTTATATAGGCTGAGTGATTTTAGCAAGGATTTTACGCCAATTTAAAACCAATGAAAGCTGTGGAAAAAGTAACGTTTTGCTGTAAAAATCTACTAACTGATTTATTAATCCATATAGATATTGCAGTATGAATTTTAAAATACGCCAAACCGACGCAATACAATACGCCCAAAATTTATGCAAAAGTAACATTTTTAATTTATACGTTTATACGTTACTTATACCATTACAATGCGTACCCTTTTTAAATGCGAAATTTAACAGTCTGTAAAACACTGAATTTTACAAAGCTATTACTTAACTAAATTTTTAACTTGTTTACATTCTTCGTATTTACTTATTTTAAATATACAAAATTCATTTTTATTAAAATTCCAATTGGAGTTGTCTTTTAACAAAGTAAAAATTTCAAAACTTCCAATTTTATATTTAGACTTTTAGGAAATGATTAAATCAAGTTAAAATTTATATTAAATTTCAAGGTTTTATAAATAAAAAGAAATAAAGAGTAGGCAATTAAAAAGGCAAGCAATTAAGACAATATAACGCATACCCTTTTAGTTTCTTCCAAGCCATAAATAAAAGATATAAACAAGCAATAATCTAATAAATAAACATGACTGTCAAAAATAAAAAAAGAAAGATAAAATAGAGGTGGATATATGAAATAATAATAGGAACATATATATATATATATATATATATATAATATGTAATAAAAGTAGAAAAATTTATTGCGTGTAAAACGCTGTATTTTATCAAAAAAAAGTATAAGTTTTAAATTCCCAATAAATCCATATATTTGATTTCTCAATCATGTTATTGAATCGACTATTAACTTATCCTCTTATGGGTAATATTAAAATTGGTTTTTATACTAATACACAAAAAAAATTCCCAATTCATCCAAATTTCAATTAATTACTTTCCAATAACTACCATGCTTTAATCCTACTCTTTTATTAAATCTGTTATCACTTTATAAACCTAGTTATTATTTGTTTATCTTTCCTTACAAAAATATATATTCCAATTTTCATCCTTCTTTTGTAATAACTTGTTATTTTCAATTATATTGAATTTCCCAAATATATACATTTATCGTAAATAAAACCTAAATCAATTTATTCAGCTTGGTTTCATTCCTTTATTTCATCTTATGAATAAAATATAAATTTCCATTTATGTCATTTCATTTACATTCACACATTACAGTTACAGTCCTATCTCACATTAATGAACATTTACCTACATTTAAATGTAATTGACTTCCTACTTTGAATTTAGCATCCCTAAATAAAAAGGTGACTTGCATAAATGTTGTCACTAACTTTATATTACACTCAAGTTTATTATAAATTATAAAGGTTTTTCTTCTTCTTAAATTTAATTACAAAAATCTTATTAAATAACCAGTTTAATTATCGAAATTTACAGGTCATTACATTCTCCCCCGCTCAAAACTTTTCGTCCCCGAAAAGGAAGAAGGTAGGAGAATAGAACACCCTGAAAGAAAACTAAATTGAAACTCAAAATGGAGTCATTTACTTAAACCATATAAATTCAATTTAAATTAATAAATATTCAATAATAGATTTAATTCATTTGATTTTTACTGAAGATAAATCAATCTTAACTATTTCCAAATTAATTATCTTATTATCCAATTATTTTGAAATTAACAATTTCTAAAATCATAAATTTGTATAGTCATTTATAATAATCATCTTTTATTCAAAAAATTTAATTCTTCTTTATTCCGGATTATTATTAAATATATTCTACTTAATATATATTATCGCACATATTAGGTAGATTACATTTATTATAACTATTCCAATTTATTTCTAAATTTCCTTTAACACTATTTGATATTGTATATTATTCAATTATTATTTTATTTCTATTTACCTCTATTTATCTTGTTGTAACTGAAACTTTAAGTGTATAACATTTATTATAACCACTCAAAATTTATTTATAAAATTCTTTTATATTATACATTATCCAATTACATAGTTAATTTCTGAATGATTTAGGTAAGTCATATTGGCATGCAATTATACAAGTAAAAATTTTCCAATTATATTATTCAAGTTTAAATATTCATTCCAAATTTGACTTTATTTTATCATTAGAATCACCTTTTAACATAAATTTATGAATTTAATTTCCAATTAACTTCAAACCCTTTAAAGATAAATAAATACATACATATAGCATATGTCAAATCAAATTTAAATCATATATCTATATATATTATAAATTAAGTCATATTTAGAAATTCAAATCAATTAAATTTTTGAAGCAAAACTACAGCGTGGTCTCTTTACTTCGATACTCGAAAATGAATGTCAATGATGTTGTAGTCATCACCGAAATTATTTTCCAGCGACAAAGAGAAGAGCACTAATTTTTAAAACTTTAAAATTCTTTGGAAACAAATTTATATTCGAAAATAATTTAAATAATAATATATCCTTTTAAGACTTTAAACACAAGGTTTGAAACTATCAGAAATTAAATTCTTAAATTCTTGTTTTAAATTCATTTCTGTTTCCAAATAAATTTATAACCATTTGTTTATATTCAATTATTTATATTAGACAAAACACATGGTCTATAAAACCATAAATAAAATAAAAACTATTATCTCTTGACAACTAGTTAAATTAATTATAAAATTCTGAAAATTATTGTATATAATATTAGATTTTTCCCAAATATAGGAATAAATTTTTCAAAACAAGTATAGAGATTCAAATTTGAAGGACTCAAATTAAAGGGAATTTTGATTTAAAGATAAGTTGGAATCAGAAGATCCGATGGTTAAATAACAGAATAAGGAACCAGATAAGTTTATATAAATCGTGGGCAACCTTAACCGGGTCAACCGTGACTTAAAGAATAAGATCGATGTGGATTTTCTTGGGTAAATCTACATTCGATCTGAAGAGATAGAGTTAAGAATAACCAAAGATACAAGTATCTAAACTGAGGATAAATATAAATCTCTGGTGAATCAATGCTAATTGTAAAGGAGTTTCACCCCTTTATTAGAATATTGGCGAGACCGCCAATTCACTACAAAAATCATCCTAAGTGGAGTAATGTGATACTCCAGAATCGAAAGAAAATGAATAGTGAGGGACACGAATGAACTTTGGAACCGCAAGGAACGTTCCAAAATTCGAAAAGGAAGAGATTCAAGCTCGAATGAAAGTGATTCTGTAAATCAAATTTACCATACATTCTAAGTTTTGCCTAGAGCCAAAGCTCTGATACCAAATGTAACGACCCGATATTTTCAACCATTCGCATCCGCACATGTCGAACTTGAATTGTTCAAAATACCGTGTTGTAAATAAAATTTGGCAAATCTCAAAATATACAGTAAATAAATAATCACAGAATCACAGACACAGATATCAGAAACTCGCAGCGGAATTTAAAATACTTAGTGGTTCATGAAACCACTATAAATAGTCTCAAACAAATAAAAATTACATAGTCTTTAATCTCAAATATAGTTTAAATCATCAAAAGAAAAATCCAAATATCCTATAGTCTTGATTACATAAATAAGATAACGGACTGAAAGTTTGCCAGCAGCTTGAAAGATCTATAGAAATCCTATCTCCGGAATGAAAGATGAACTGCAACTCAGGCTGACCCGAGAGTAAAATAAAACATAAACACTCGAGTCAGGACATACATACTTATATAGTGTAAGCTAATTCAAGTGTACTGTAATATAGAGCAAGTAACTTAAAGGATGCTTGGGACCGCCCATCCTCTAAGGATCCGTTAAACTATTTACTATGTAGTAATATTTTCGCTATTATAATAGTGTCTATATTAAAATACACTTACTTTTAAATAGCGTTAAGGAGTGACAAAATATTCTTCTTAACACGTAATAGTCCCAGTAGTCCATCCAATATCATGGTCCCTCCTGATCGGGAAGCCACCAAAGGATACCACACGGGCTACGGGAGAAAAACAAACTCGTACAAGGCTCGCTATGGTAGGTGACACGGCACAACTAGGCAATGCCAGGGTAGATATACCAATTACGCATCCGGACCGATGGAAACGCGCAGCGTGCAGCTACTGCCCACCTCGAACAACACTCCCAAATCAAACGTGCGCACCAATACAATCACATAAGTAATAGAATGGCATACGAAGAAGTGCGTCCGATCAGAGGTGCTACCTCATTCATCCGTCAATCGCTCCTGTTTTAGCCACCTAATGCCAACTCACAGGAGTCGGGTCCACGTATTTACCTCAAAGAAAACACCACCACCATCCTACTTCATTCTGGAATCTCCACCGCGTATACGGTTGTCAAAGTGGTTTCGGTATCGACAGAGAGTATGCCAGATATCTGATCCCGATCTCTTTAACAACCAAACGTTATTATAACCCGTGGTTACAACTTTTAAAAATGGTATTTATACTTTAAAAATCAAAATAAATTTCAAATACATTTCAATATCATAATATCATTTCAAACATCATTTATTTAAACATCGGTCATTTTATTTAATATAAAATACCATTTAAATCTATTCAATTTTTTTTAGGAATTAATTGCCTTTTAACTCACATTTAAAAGTTAAAATTTTCCATTTAAAACCATTTAAAGTCAATTATTTACATATTAAATTCCAAAATTTAAGCCCCTTTCCCAAAGATTATTTCCATTAAATTTTATTAAAACAATCAACAATTCAGTTTCCGAAGCACTTAAAAATGCTACCTAAAGTTATAGGTTAAGACAGTAATTTACAAAATACATCATTTAAGTGCTATAATAGATTATTAACTTAACAATTAAGTTTTAAATTTCCAAAATATAACTTATTATCAATTATTTTACTTAACTAAAATCTCACTTTTAACAAAAATCAGAATTTCCCAAAATAAGTTATATTCCAAAAATTTACTTAAACATTCATTTATTTAACATTTTGACTTATTCAAAAATCATTATAAATTTTATAAAATCCTTTAAATACATTTTAACCAGAATATTATAAACTTCCATTTAAAAATATTTTTAAAACATTTCAGAAAAATATTATATAAACCACGGGATTGTATATAGTTTCTAGCCTTGGTCAAGTGATACGGATATATATCATTTCAATCCGCAATTTTACAAAAAAAAACCGGGTTCTATCATTTCAAACCTGCAATCCCAAGTTAAAAATAAATAATTAAACAATTAAATAAATAAATGAAAAAAATTATCGTTCAGGCCTATCATTTCAGCCTATAACGATCTCAAATTTACAGGGAACTTGCAGTGATTAACAGTAAATAAGCATTAAATAGTATAACTGCAATAATATTAAAATAAATAAACAACTGATGATGTGTCAATTAATAATGGGGTTTAACATTATACGCTTATATCACAGGCAGATAAAATTTAATAAAATAAATTACAATTACACTTGTGATAAATTCACAAATATATAGGTATGTTTGTCTGGTGAGAAATACTCACCTTTTCGCTGTTGAAGATTCAAATCAAACAACGGTATCTATCCCGAAAGAAATGAACAGAGGCACGATAAATCCAGCAGATGTGACACCTCAATTTCGAACTTGAAAAATAAACGAATAAATTACGCGATTATGAAGCGATCAAAGCAAAATTTAATAACAACCGGAACGAGATTTATAAATTAAAAGATTTTTGACACCCGCAGCTTGACCACTCCATCACTCAATTTGTTCAACATATCCAATCCTCTTCCCTTTCCAAATTTGTTATTTAAATGCTTTGGGAAAAATGCTTTTAATAAATAAATAAATAAATAAAAATCTTTGTTAAATCAAATAGGCTGAGTCTTGAAACAAAACGTTATTAGATTTTCATAAAAAAATACTTGGAAGAAATGTATGCACGCACTTATGAAATGACAAGGTCGTGTTATTTGTTTCACACGCAACTAATAAACCACAAATCATTTTCCAGGTTAGTCTCCATTACACACTTCCATTTGTTAAAATCTTCAAAGTGGCTCACGCATGCAAATTCACATGTCCACCAAAACTACAGGCGTATATGGTTTCTTCTCCAGTGATGCAAAAAATGAAAGATATTTATTTTGTTTGTTAACATTTTATTCAAAAGTGACACCCTTATTCAATTTCACGTGGCCACAACTACAGGGACGCAGGCTAATATGTTCTACAGCATGCAAAAGAAAGAAAGTAGGCTTGATTCCCTATATTACTGGACATGCATGACAAGATCAGGAGGAAAGGAGATGCATACTTATCAGGGATGGCAACAACATACTTGAGAGGTGGAGTAGTCGAACATGGTGGAACGAGGAGAAGGAGCAAAGTATGCAACGTGAAAAGCATGAGAAGTTGAAATAAAAATAAAATAAAAGACAGATGCGTACCTTCAACACACGCATGCAAGAAAAGAAGGTGAAGCTCTCCAGGTGATGTAAAATTTGTTTTGAACGTGTGTTGTATAAATATAGGGGAAGGTCACGTTGATTTTAAGGATGAGCAAGATTTCAGGTAAGGAGAAAAATTTAATGCGTGAAAGAAAAAGGCAGGAAGTCTTTGCATTTGAAATTCAACGTTAAAAGAAATGACTTCTTGCATTTTTTAAGAGTGCGTACATTTCAAGTAACGGTTGAAAAAAAATGCGTAAAAGAAATTTGATTGATCCAAGATACTATTTCAAGAGAAACGTGCGTTGATTTAGATGAGCAAAATTAAAGGTGGAAGAAACGGCAAGGAATTTATTTGCTTTGGATGCTACTTCAAGAACAGATTTTATACTAAATATAATAGCTGTGTGTTAAAAATTTGTTAGGCTAAAAGATATGTACATATACAGAGAATTTCGAAATCTGGGTAAGAAATAAATGCAGACAAGAAAGAAACGGCAACTAGAAAATTTGAAATTTCCGTGTGTTGATAAAGAGGGATGAGTGAAATTTATGGTGAAGAAACGGCAAGTGATTAATAGATTGGTTCATTTCAAACTTTTTCTTCAATTAATGATTGTGTGCGTTTCTTTCTTTATATAGGCTGAGTGATTTTAGCAAGGATTTTACGCCAATTTAAAACCAATGAAAGCTGTGGAAAAAGTAACGTTTTGCTATAAAAATCTACTAACTGATTTATTAATCCATATAGATACTGCAGTATGAATTTTAAAATACGCCAAACCGACGCAATACAATACGCCCAAAATTTATGCAAAAGTAACATTTTTAATTTATACGTTACTTATACCATTACAATGCGTACCCTTTTTAAATGCGAAATTTAACAGTCTGTAAAACACTGAATTTTACAAAGCTATTACTTAACTAAAATTTTAACTTGTTTACATTCTTCGTATTTACTTATTTTAAATATACAAAATTCATTTTTATTAAAATTCCAATTGGAGTTGTCTTTTAACAAAGTAAAAATTTCAAAACTTTCAATTTTATATTTAGACTTTTAGGAAATGATTAAATCAAGTTAAAATTTATATTAAATTTCAAGGTTTTATAAATAAAAAGAAATAAAGAGTAGGCAATTAAAAAGGCAAGCAATTAACACAATATAACGCATACCCTTTTAGTTTCTTCCAAGCCATAAATAAAAGATATAAACAAGCAATAATCTAATAAATAAACATGACTGTCAAAAATAAAAATAGAAAGATAAAATAGAGGTGGATATATGAAATAATAATAAGAACATATATATATATATATATATATATATATATATATATATATATATATATATATAATATGTAATAAAAGTAGAAAAATTTATTGCATGTAAAACGCTGTATTTTATCAAAAAAAAGTATAAGTTTTAAATTCCCAATAAATCCATATATTTGATTTCTCAATCATGTTATTGAATCGACTATTAACTTATCCTCTTATGGGTAATATTAAAATTGGTTTTTATACTAATACACAAAAATATTCCCAATTCATCCAAATTTCAATTAATTACTTTCCAATAACTACCATGCTTTAATCCTACTCTTTTATTAAATCTTTTATCACTTTATAAACCTAGTTATTATTTGTTTATCTTTCCTTACAAAAATATATATTCCAATTTTCATCCTTCTTTTGTAATAACTTGTTATTTTCAATTATATTGAATTTCCCAAATATATACATTTATCATAAATAAAACCTAAATCAATTTATTCAACTTAGTTTCATTCCTTTATTTCATCTTACGAATAAAATATAAATTTCCATTTATGTCATTTCATTTACATTCACACATTACAGTTACAGTCCTATCTCACATTAATGAACATTTACCTACATTTAAATGTAATTGACTTCCTACTTTGAATTTAGCATCCCTAAATAAAAAGGTGACTTGCATAAATGTTGTCACTAACTTTATATTACACTCAAGTTTATTATAAATTATAAAGGTTTTTTTTTTCTTCTTAAATTTAATTACAAAAATCTTATTAAATAACCAGTTTAATTATCGAAATTTACAGGTCATTACAGGAGATATGTATGATACAATATGGTGTATTTTCGTCCAAAACTGGACTCGGGAAAGGATTTGAAAAGTAGAGTTTTTGATATAGAAATATTCGAAATGGGAGGAAGGGTTCAACAACAAAGTTGTTGCCACTGAAATTACACACGGTTTCAAAAAAAATTGATTTGGAGAAGTTTATTGGAATATAGAAGCCATGGAAATAAGAGAAAAGAATGGAAAAAAGAGAAAGAAGAGAGGAGGAAAGATAGGGGTGGCCATGGGTTACTGTCGTGGGTTGTGATGGAAGTGGGTGGCGGCAAGAGGAAAGAGGTAGGCTAGGGTTTTGAAGGAGGAAGGATGGAAATTGATTTAGAGATTTGGGATTTTTTGGGTTTGGAGTTTTCTACAGATTTAAGGAGGAAGAAGAAGAGTACACAGAAGTTTCTCAAATGAGCAATTTTTGTACATACTTGGTTTTAGTCAGGTAGGAAAATAGAAGGTCAATGTGTGAGAAAAGGAAGGATCCAAAGTCTCTTAAGGTTCCTAGGGTCTCTTGGATTACTAAGGAGCCCATTAGTCTAAAACAAACCCGATAAAACTTCGCCAAAATAAATAGAGCACAAATATACACTACAAATGAAAGAAATAAGCTGCAGATTATTTAATAATTAGGAAATTAAGGTGGAGAAAAAATAAATGTCACATTTTATTCTGAAAACTTTGGGCATTAATAAAGCATAAAGAAATGTACGTAGAAATGGAAAAGTTTGCAAACCAAAGGAAAGTAAAAAAATTTATACGCGAAAATATGGTGGCAATAATTAAATATAACCCAAAAGTCTAGGCGTATGTATTAAACAGAAGGAGAAATAAATGGATCAAGTATTAATAATGAGGTACTATTTTACCACGTACATGTAATAAATAATAATAAAAGAAATGAATGGACCATGTACATTGCACAACCTTTTTGAAATCCAATTTATGAAACGTAACCAAATTAACTTCGCTAACTCATATAATATTCAAATTTGTACGTATTTTGTTTTATTTATGCATAAAAAATAAAATTACTTACCATAAAAATGAAAATGTTCAATTTGGTTTTTCCAAAATGATCTTTTATTTCCATTAAAACATCTTTTCTGTTTAACACAAAAGGTGCACTTCTTTTATTAAATCAATTAATTGCAATCAACGTTTTCTTTCCTTCTAATTGAAATATTTCAATTGCATTATTTGCAATTACTTACAAAGTTAAATTTCAAAACAGACAACTAAAATGGATGAAAAATAGAATAATTGTTTCCTTTAGTCATTTAAACACGTTTATAAATTTGTTGTTCATACAGCAGAGCAGTAAATAACTTACTTAAATAAATTATATTTCTACTCTTGTAATCCATCTATATGCTAAAACACAGTTCAAATATACATATATTTCTTCCTTTAAATCAATTGTTCTATTCTATATTTTAATGAATTAAACGTGCATTCACAAATGAAACATTCATTTTATTTGACATAAACGTTCTTTTTATCAAACCAACTTTCCTTTTATATTCACAAAACATAAGCTGCATTTAATTACACCTATTAATTTACAATTTGTTGTCCTCTCTATCATTAATTGAAATTATTCAATTACATTAATTCAATTGTTTACAAAGATGAATTTCAAAATGGACAAAATAAATGTAATGAGAAATAGAACAATTATTTCATGTATAATAGTAATTTAAACATATTTGTACACTATTGGATACAAACAAGGATTATATGTTTATTACCAAATAATAGTTTCTCATCTCTGCAATCAATCTTTCAACTACCAAAGATTTCAAATAAATAAACATATGATTTCTTCTTTTATAAAGAAACATTTATTATTCCTTATTAACATTTATTATTCCAATCAATTGGAAATTTACGTTCAAACAATAGTTAATTTCATTGAAACCAATGTTATTAAAATACACACTAGAATTTGTTATCATCCTTACATTATTGCAAACATGTTTCATTAATAGAAATTTTAATTGAGCTCACAACTTGTAATATAATTTAATTTGTATCAGTAAAGTCTTAATTTTTTTCCTAACAATTTTATTCAAAAACCTTATTTAATTTAATAGTTTTAAATGTTTACAAATACAGGTCGTTATAGATATGGTAGGTGACACGGCACAACTAGGCAATGCCAGGCTAGATATACTAATTACACTTTCGGATTGTTGGTAATGCGTAGCCGCAGCTACCGCCCAACTCGATCCACACTCCCAAAAATCCGAAGGTGCACCCAATCAATCATAATGTAATAGAGTGGCTTCATAGAAGTGTGTCCGATCGGAGGAGCTACCTCACTTGGCCCGTCAATTGCTCCTGTTTTAGCCACCTTAAGCTCACGAGAGTCAGGTCCATTTATATACCTCATATAGAATCATTTCCAACCATCCTACTTCATTCTGGAATCTCCACCACGTACACAGTTATTAAAGTGGTTTTCGAAATTGGCAGAGAGTATGACAATCCGATCCCAATCTCTTAACAACCAAATGTTATTATAACAGCATGGTCATTTTATTTCAAATAGCTTATATTTCAAAACTAAAATATCTTATCTATTTCAAAATCCTATCAATACGATATCATTTTTCACTTCAAATATATCCATTTCCAAAATTATAGCACTTCCAAAGTTATAACACTTTCAAAATTATAAATCTTGGAAATTCATGACACTTTAAAACTCATAATAGTTTGAAATCATAATTCTTTGAAATTGTAATAGTTTGAAAACCGTAATACTTTGAAATCATAATACTTTGGAAACATACGACTTTGAAATCATTACAATTTGAAATCATTGCACTTTCCGCCTAATAGTTTAGATATTAATAATAATATATATAATAAAATAGTTTATAAAATAAAATAGTTTATATACTAAAATAATTAGTATATTTATAGTTATAAGTCAAATAGTTTATAAATTAAAATAATTAGTACATAAAAACAGATTTTTTTAAAAATAGTTTATATTAAAATAATTTATAATATATTTTGAAAATACTTTGTATAATAAAAATAGTTTCCTCAATTCACAAATCAATTGAAATAAAATCAAGTTTCGAAATTCAATTTGTAAAGTATCAATTTAGTTCAACATCTCAGTAAACCGTTTTCAATTTATATCGATTTCATATACAAATTTGAATCACAAAATTAAACCATTTCAACTTCAATAGATTTTAAAGTTTAATATTCAACCTTTACGATAACTAAATTTGATAATTTCATATTTATTTCAAATTCACTTTTCTATTATTTAGTTTTGAAATATTCGCTTAAATTAATCTAATAACATTTAAATAAAATCTTTAATTACAATTTGAATAAAACTAAATATCCCATTTCGATTTTGTTTGACTATAAAATATTCATTTAATCCTCTTTAATCAAAAATCATGTTATAAAATCGTACCTTTAAAAATCTCAAATTAAACCAAACTTTAAATCAATTTTGTTTAAGTAAATTTTTCTTAAACAAATACAATTTCAAATCAATTTTAAATTTATCTTTCCAACTTCAATTAATTAAAATTCTTATAAAATTTATTTTTTTAAATATAAATTTAAAATAAATACTTAAAACATATTATATACTAATTAAATTAAATTTTATTAAATTAAATCTTATTATTAAATTTATTTTATATTAAGTCTATTTTATATATTTTAAAATAGTAAAATTATAAGAAAATCTTAAGAATTATAATTTAAAATCTAACTTATAAGTTTCAAATTTCTAAACATATAATTTTAAAATTCTAAAATTTAAACCTTTATAAACCCATATATTTCTTTTTCAAAACTTTGGAAATCATTATATATATATATATATATATATATATATCTATATATATATATATATATATATATAGAGAGAGAGAGAGAGGGAGAGAGAGAGAGAGAGACCGGCGGTGTGTTTATATAGTTTTCTATCCTATGGTCAAGTGATACAGGTATTTATCATTTCAATCGGCAACTTAAATCTACGGGTACATATCTTTCAACCCGCAATCCCAAATTCAAAGTTATTGAAAATCGCTGGGTTTATCATTTCAACGCATAACGATTTCCTCCTATACTACTAGATTGTTCGGGTATGTATCATTTCAACCCATGGGGAATTCTATACTAACAAGGAACTTGTAGAGTAGAATATATATGATAATATAACATCAAAACAGGCATATATCATCGGTGATAAATTAATAAATATAAACAGAAGGATATGGTGTCATATCTCACAGGTGAATAGTTACCAATAATAGCATATCATATATAGCAATTATAAAATTAACAGTTCAATTTAGCAACATATTTCAATTTTCGTTTCAAATGAAGTCAAATTTAATTAATATAAGAATGTTAATCGTGAGTGATTGCTCACCTTTTGAGGCTAGAGAAAATAGACAATGAAATGAGCTATGAATCCAAGCACGAATTTCAAAACAAAGCACGATGGATACGAGTTCGACGAAAAAAGCTGATAAATCGGAATCAATGAGAACAAATCACATCAGCTTGGCATAAAATGAAACTAGTATATATATTATATCACCTACATATATTTTCAAAAATCAATTTTAGAATATATATACTTAAAATAAAATCTATATATGTAATTCAAGTAAATCTTTAAATATAATATATGTATATTCAAAGCTATCACAATATCCTACCTTAAAGTTATTAACATAATTCAAGTAAATATTTTAAAGAATTTATATACGTATACTTTTAACCATGTATGCATATTTTAAAGCTATAACAAAGTATTAACATACAAAGTATAGTTTCAAATTAGCTTTAAAACAAACAAGAGTAAGTATAACAAAATATCTGTAACATAATAAATACCTTAAAAGATCAAAATACAAATGCATGTCATATCTAAAATCTATATAGACTATATATATTTATCTATACACTGCTATTACATAATATATATATATATATATATATATATGCATATTACTCAATAGTATATTTACAAACCTATTATACAAACTTAAGTTAACCTATATAAATATATGGTAAGGTTTGACAAATACATACACGACTAGAATTATATTGTAAGCTTTCAAATAAAGTATATATACATATTTTCCTTTCATAATATTATAAACAACGCAAACCAACACTGCCCGTACATACATATATACATACATACATACATACATACATACATACATACATATATATATATATATATATTTAAAATCAAGATATCCTTATATATATCAAATCATATAGCTTAAGTACATCTTATATACTTTATATATAAAAAAGAACTCATGTACTTGAACATGAACTAATATATATACAACTGCCGTAACTTTAAATGTATACAACTAACATATATATTACAATTAAAGTATACATATCTACTGGAATTGAAAAGGGTAACAAAAACATAATCACCTTTAATATAAAGTGTAAATAAAGCATTAGAATATAAAACACATGTGATAAAACACAAATATATATATATATATATATATATATATATGCATACTTACTGTAAACACTATATAAATACAACTATCTACATACCATTAATTTTAAAATCATTGTTATTATGGACATATATATAAACAAGGCAGCCACAATACAAAAGAATCATAAAACATATATACACTTACATCTATGCAACAGAGGGGAGGAGAGGGGATGAGCTCGGCCGAGACTGGTGGTGAGGGAATCTGGGTACCGGGTTGAAGGGGAAAGCAGGTGAAGGCGTTGGGCTTGCGGCTAGGGTCAGGTGGCGAGCAAAGGCCAAGGCTTGAGGTGAAGCGATGCCGGGTTTTGTTAGTGAAGGCGGAGTGCAGGTGGTTTCTTGGTGGTTGAGGGTGGAGAGGCAGATGTAAAGGCTGGCTCGGGAAGAGAGGCTAGTTTCGGAGGGCTCTATGGTAAAGGATGGAGAATGGTGGATGCATGGGCTTGGCGAGGAGAGAGAGAACAGAGGTGAGAGGAGATTCGGTTGGCATTTGGAAGGTTGCATGCTTTTATCAAAACATGCAGTAGGTTTTGATTTTTATATTTTATTTTAAAACAAGCACAGCAAACAGAAGAGAAGAGGAAGGGAAGAAAGGCAAGATGTGGTGAACAGGTTTGAGAAAAAAATGAAGTGAGTAGGCTCCAAAAAACAAAAGGATGATGAACAATCTTTTATATAAACTTATTATTATGTATTATTTTATTATTCTTTTTTCAATTGAAACCAGATATGAAGAAACGAACCAGAGGATATAAATTTGAAGTGGGAATAGTAAGAGACTAGTGGCTGTTCGTTTTCTCAAACGGTACACCATTGAAAGGTCACAAAACTCAAAAGAGCAAAATACAGAATCGATACGGCTAATCATATCGCGGTTTCACCGCGTACCGAACATCGGAACACAAAATAAATATACTATGAAGATCAGTCCGACGAAACGATCAAAACGGTATAGAAATATCAGTGTTACGATCATCCGATCAAAATTCGATATTCGGTACCGAAAATGTTGCTAATTTTACGAAATTAAGATAAACAAAACAATAGTAGTCCAAATTTGACGAAACCGAAATATGACATCTCCTTCAGAAGATTGTTTACAAATTAATTATATAAAATATTCAGATTGGAGAAATATTTTACTATCATCAAATATTAATTGATTTAAATTTAAATACAATTACACAATAAAATAAACTTCCATGTTATTAGATGAAAATTTACCATTTGGTATGTTTAAATAGACGTATTCCAAATATTAAATTTTAAATTCAAAATTTTATTATTTTAAATTTTACAAAAATTCTAGCTTAAATGCATTATTAAAACCTTTAAAATTTAGGGGTCATTACATATGTAAAGTATACTTGAAAGGGTGTGGTTTGATAAATATATTGATTGATTATGTTTGAAATTTTCATATCTCTCACATTTACCTTACTATATTTTACTCATATTATTATATGTCTCATTTATATTGTACTGTAATGTATTATTATCCTATATAGTGCTATGGTATATGATTTAGGAGGAGTTATGTAGTTTAGGATTAGTTTTGGTTCATGACAAAGGGGTAGAATTATAAAATTGGTTAGTTAGAATTAGATTAAGGGGAAGTTAGTAGATTAAGGGGGAGTTTTTGGATTAAAGGGGAATTAGAGTAGAATCAGAGTTTTGTGGAGTAGATAAAATAAAGGTTGTCTTCATCAAAAAGGGGAAGATTGTTAGTTCCTGAGATGATGGTTTAATGAAAACAACCTTAGGACTTGTTATAAAATATAAATACTAATATTCTTGTCTAAATATATATGTATATGCAGGATATATGCAGGTATTGAAGAATGAAGATAGTAAAGTTAAAGATTCAAGACTGATGAGACTGACGAATTCAAGATTGAAGAAACAATGACTGGAAACGATGACTGAAGACTCATGAGTACCAAGAGCTCAAGATATCAAGAGTTCAAGATTTCAAGATTTTAAAAGTTTAAGAGTTCAAGATATAAACATAAGTGATAATGTCTTGATTTATGTTAAAACTTCATAATAGCACTAAAATCTTTATTTAGATTTTGATTATGGAACGGAATCCGCATTCTCGCTTTAATAGTGGGATGCAACCCATGACCTCCTTAGTGGGATGGAACCCACAACCTTCTCTAGTGAAATGGAATCCACGAAATTTTCAAATGATTTATTTCAACTATTTTTTCCAAAAATTATCTTTTGAAAAGTCGTCTGTCTCGATTTAAATATTTTAGCCTTAAACTATTCTTACCATCTTTTATATTTTGACTTCAAAATCATCTCTTGGTTTAAAACTATCTCCTAGTTTTAATATTAGAAGCTTTAAATCTCAAAAATATATTATATACTTAGTTTTTAATATTACTTTCATATTATGTATTATATATATTTTAAGATTACTTTTTAAATCTCTTTCATAAGTTTAAACTATATCAAAAATGGTTTATAAACTTTAGAATTTATTTTGACAAGTTTTAAAAATAAAATCTATTTCAAAAAGAAAAATCAATTTTCAAAATTTACTATGGCATGTTGACATACCCCATCCCCCCATGTTGACATGGTAGCCGTAGAATTTAAAATTCAAATTTTCAAATGAAGTATCTATTCATTATAACCTTTCACGAATGGACATGACTATTGTTCTTCTATAAATATTAGTTGTTTTCAATTAATTTTAAGTTAGTTCCTCTTTATTTCATCACTCCTTTTTCTCCACTCAAATATTCTCTTATATTTTATAAAAATTCTGCCAAATCCTAAGTGCATCAAACATGATTATCCCTAGTTTAATTTTCTACCATTCTCTCTCAAAGATCTCAGTGCTATTCAGAGTTATAGGATCATTTGTAATCAAAGAAGTGTATCGAGCCTCTCTATCTAACAAAGTGATAGTGGAAATGGTGTGATTGTGGCTCGTAAATCAATTGGGTGTGATTGTAGCCCGTAAATCATTTAGGTGATCTGTAGCCTAGTTAAATCAAGAGAGTTTGCCTTTGACTCGAAGACAGGAGGGTGTATCTCGTGGCCTTAAAATCGAGGTTGTCATATCGAAATTATATTTGAAAAGAAATATGCACAAGAAATTATGTGGGACTGGATGTAGAGTAACTCCAAACCAGTACAAAATTCCGGTGTGTTCTTTCCTTAAGCTACTTTTATTTACTATTTGCATTTATGTTTGATTCTGTGATTGTTTCTGTGTTTGTGAATTGCATCTGTTTGTGTTTAATTTTAAAAGATTTCAAAAATTCCATAAAATCCATTAAATACTATTCGCCCCCTAGTGTTAATTCAGCCTTAAGATCCGTAATCCGCATTTACAACTATCTCATTTATACATAATATATGTCCATCCACTATCCATGTAAATCCATATACATCCACATATACCAGAATCAGAAAGGAGAATGACAACATGTCTACTTGTTCTAGGAGCCACACGCGGTCCAAATGACACGACTCCTATAATTGTCGGTTACCATTACCTCTCCTCTCCTGGTGTCATGACAATGCTCCACTATAGACTTGACAACATATAGCCTCTTCAGCACGACTACAGACATGTGCCATATGTGGTAACTAACTTCTGGCCTATGTGACGCAAAGGAGTAACCAGTACCAATCTCATAGTGCACATCGAATATAATACAATAACACGCCATGGATCGGGGGTGCGACCTCCTCGATCAGCCCGTCAGGGTGGATACTAGCCAATCTGTTTCACTCCTAGAATATAAAGGGCGCTATAAAAAGGTAGAGATACATATAATGTACATAACTATATGGTTAACAAGTAGCCTCCATACGTGCTCACTGCAGCGGGTTATATGGCATATACAACATATTCCTATATGAGTGTCATCCATGAGCAAAGAATAACTGAATAAATAACACAACATCATCCTACACCACTACGTGTTACTAGTACATTTATTTAGTGCTCATACATCACACTCGCCATTCTATATTTTACATAACGAGTATAAAGAATAACCAAAAAAGTGTTACCAAAAGTCTTATACCAGACAGTATCATTACACTACTAGAACTACAGTACATAGCCACGACATGTTTCCAACGGCCGCCAACGATACTTTCCAACGGCCACCAACGGCTCGTTATTTTTTAACCTGCCGTTGATAGATGTTGGTAACCGTTGGAAAAACAGCCGTTTGCGGCCGTTGGAAGCCATTGGAAATATTCGTGTAAACCAGCAGCGAGGCTGAGACCAGATTCATTATCATCTTCCTCCCCAAAAATACCAAAACCCTCCTCCACTCCTCCTCTTTTCTTGCTTACAGCTTCCCCACGCTACTGGCAGCCACTCCGATGCCATCAATCAACACCAGCGGCCTCTCTCCATCCATAAACATCTCCAAAATCAGGTTTTGCTTAAAACCCTAAAATTTTAATTTTTTTCTAATTTGTGTTAATTTGTTGTTATAGTTGCATCTAATGGTCTATTGATTGTTTATTATACCAAACTAAGTGCAAATTACAACTATTACCATCTAAATGTCCAAATTGTTTGTGTATATATATTATGCACATATATACATATGTTGATAATTTAGTGTAAATGCGCATTTGAGTTAGCGTTAGATTAATTAGGATTGATTTAAATTATTTTGTGTATGTTATGTAAAATATTAGGCAAACATTAATTATATCTTTTACAAAATATATTAGCATTATATAAGTATATAATTTAGTATACATATAGACATGAATTATATATTTTGTGAAATAGTGAAAATCATAAAATTTACTATATATTTATTAAAATAGTAGAATATAAATAAAATAATGCATAATATGCTTTACTTTATATATTTAAGAAATGGTAATATATAAGCAAAATTTAAATCCCTTAGTGAATTTTTGGCCCCATCTGACAAGTGATGTATATGATCGTTGTATGAATATTCGTTTTTATTGCAAAATGGATATTCATATTCATCTGATACAATATCTTTTGGATTTGTCCATGTATTGGACAAGTTACAAACACTATAAAGTAATTACGTTTCGTAAATCGTATCGTTATAAATGGTTCACAAAATTTCGACCGCATTTCCTTTTTGTTCCTTGTGTACATGCATATGTGTACGTTCTAAGGAACGCGGGGGAAGTGCTGCCGAAATTTTGGAAAATTATTTATAATGATATGATTTACGAAATGTAATTACTATTGTGTTTGTAATGGGAAGTAGAATGACCGACCATCACAAAAGGTACAAAATGTGAACAAAATATCAAGAAATATAACTTTGTATATAAACGAAAATAGGTTATAAAATACAGTAAAATCTAAATGTGTTTATCGAATTTGATTAATTATTTTTTTACTATTGATCATAGGTTTTACAGTAGGAAAAATGGTCAATTATTTTATTGATCAGAGCTGGATGTATCAAAGAAGAGAAATGAGAGGCTCAATAAGTAAACATTTTCTTAACGGGGTAAATGTTTTTTTGAATTTGCTTTAAATAATATTGGATACGACGTAGAAATTCATTGTCCATGTAGTAGGTGCAAATTGTTGGATCATTTAGTACCGAATATGGTTAGAATTCATCTGCGCCAATATGGTTTCGTAACAAATTATTTGGTGTGGGATCGTCATGGAGAAATTATAACACGTAATGAAGAACAGTCAATAGAGGTCAATAGTGATGAAATTAGTGCGACGAATCTCTTAAAACATATGGTTGAAGATGCATCACGATCAATGTTTCCTATTGTTGAAATTAATAATGATGATGTTAACATCGAAGAGGAACCAAATGTTGGAGCGAAAAAATATATGATTTATTGGATGCTGCTAAAAAACCTCTTTGGAATGGATGTGCTAGCGGCACTCAATTATTGGCAACTGCAGAGTACATTCCAATGAAATCAAAGTACAACCTCAAAAAAGCCGGATTTACGGCTGTTGTACAAGCAGCTAAACGCCATATGCCATCAGATAATTTAATATGCGAAAATTATTATGAAGTGAAAAAACTTATGTCATCTTTCGGTTTGCCGTATCAAAAAATCGATACATGTCTAAATGGTTGCATGTTGTTTTGGAAAGATGATGCCAGTCTTCGAAATTGTAAAATATGTAATCAAGAGAGATACAAACCAAGGAAAAAAAGGGAAAAGAAATTCCATGCAAGCGTATGAATTATTTACCTATCACTCCTAGACTTCAAATGTTATATGCATCATCTGTAATAGCGCATCATATGAGATGGCACAATGTTAGAACACCTGAAGAAGGTACGTTAACATACCCATCTGATGGAGAAGAATGGAAATATTTTGATAAGAAACATCCCGATTTCACAGCGGAGAGTCGTAACGTAAGACTAGGTTTGTGTACTGATGGATTTTCACCGTTTTCTCAGTTTGGTTCTAAATATTCATCTTGGCCTATAATCATTACACCTTACAATCTACCCCTGTGGATGTGTATGAAAAGTTCATATATGTTTCTCACAATTGCCGTTCTTGGCCCTGATGATCCGACACAGGGTATCGATGTTTACTTACAACCACTAATCGAAGAGTTGAAAACATTGTGGTATGAAGGATTTGAAACATACGACGTATCGTAAAAAAAATTCAGATGTTCGCTTCTTTGTCATGGACTATTAGTGATTTTCCTGCATATGCAATGCTTTTGGGTTGGAGTACGGGCGGTCGTTTTGCTTGTACTTACTGTATGGAAGAAACATGAGCATTTTCTTTACGGCATGGGAAGAAAATTTCATGGTTTGATAGTCATCGACGTTTTCTCCATATTAATCATACTTTTAGAAGGGACAAAAAAATTTCATAGCTAATAGACATGAGACTTTACAACCACCAACGATTTGGTCAAGTGAAGATATATATGAACTTGTAAAAGATTATCCAAAGATACATGAAACCGGGCAGCAAATTGAAATCCAAGGTAAATCAACGTTTCATAATTGGTGCAAACAGAGTATATTCTGGGAGTTGCCTTATCGGAAAAATCTCTTAATCCATCATAACATTGACGTGATGCATAACGAGAAAAACGTATTCGATAATATGTTTAATACACTTTTGAATGTTAAGGTCAAGACTGAGGACGATCTGAAATCAAGACGTGATATAGAAGAAATATGTAATCGTCCCGAGCTTCATATGAAGCCAAATGACACTAAAAAACCCAAAGCATGTTATGAACTAGATAACAACCAAGTTAAAGTACTGTTAAAATGGGTGGAAGGATTGCGATTTCCTGATGGAATTTCATCTAATCTTCATAGATGTGTCAACTATAAGAACAGAAGACTGAGTGGGATGAAAAGCCATGATTGTCATGTAATGATGTAAAATTTATTACCTGTCGCTTTCAAAGAATTGTTGCCCATAAAAGTTTGGAAGGTTATAACAGAACTTAGTTTATTTTATAAGGAGCTTTGTTTAACTACGTTAAAAGTTGACCGTCTTCGTAAACTTAAGGTAGAAATCTCTATACTGCTCTGCATACTGGAGAAAAGATTTCCTTCTGCTTTTTTCAATGTAATCGAGCATTTACCTGTTCATCTTCCATTTGAAGCACGTCTTCGAGGTCCTGTGCAATACGGATGGATGTATCCATTCAAGAGGTATGCTATTAATACTGAGTATGTAAATGTTAATTTAACTATAAATAAAAATCAATATTGACATGAAATATTTTTTATTAGGTGCTTAAATCATTTAAAGAAAAAAGTGAGACAAAAAGCTCGAGCTGAAGGTTCGATTTGCAAATCATATATCGAAGAAGAAGCTTCGTTCTTTTTCTCTCATTATTTAATGATCATGTGAATATATCATTTCAAAGTATTGCGCATAATGATGAGGCCATTGAACAAGATTCTTCTTCTGAAGAAATGTTATCTATTTTTAAACAACATAGTCGATATGCTGGAAAATGTGTAGAAGTATGGTTAGATGATAGAGATTACCATGTAGCACACACATATATTCTTCTTAATTGTCTAGAAGTTACACCATTATTAGGTAATTATCAGATTACAAGTTTTGATAAATTTAATTTAATACTGCATGTGTAAATTAATAATAAAGCAATATATTATATTTTTGTTTGCAGTGTTTGTGAATCACTAAATCCAAACGGCGATTTAAGAAAAAAATTCGCTACTTGGTTTTCGAACTACGTTTGTGATCCTATAAATAATGTGGTCGATGAAGGATTAAAACATTTGATGTTGGGACCAAAAAGGAAATTTAAAACGTATCTAATATTCTTCGTTAATGGATATAAATTCAACACCAAAGAATACGGTGTTGAAAAATTAATAAACAATACCGGTGATTTGTTAAAGGCAGTGATGATCCTAATAATCTTATACATGATTTTGATGGCGTGTTAACCCAGATTTTGCAATTGACATATTTTATAAGACCTGCGGAGGAAGTTTTTTTGTTTAGATGCAACTGGTTCAGCAATGTTCCATGTTCTGGTATTAACTTGCATCCAAATTATAATTATATAGAAATAAAACATACCTCCCGTTATCAGCAGTGCGATCCTTTTGTACTAGCCAAACATGCCCTACAAGTTTATTGCGCCCCTTATCCGTCTCTAAAAAGAGATAAAGCGGACTAGTCTGCGGTTTTTAAAACCAAGGAGAGATTTACATTCGATGGAATGAATATTCTAGAAGAACAAGCCTATCAAGCAGATATCAAGGAAAATGTTGAAATCACAATTACAGATGATCAAACTGATTTTGGACAGTTAAATGATGAGACAAATGTATTAGTCGAAGCCTTTGATAGTGTAGAGGAAAACGATATAGAACACGAGACCGAGTCTGAATCAGAAAACGACGAGGACTGAGTAATATCCGGTAATTTTTATAATTATTCACGCAGACGCATCACATATCATCATCATCATTACATGCGCACTACCAATTAAAAATGATTTTATTACATGCACCACATACCATCATCATATTATCTATGTCTATAATTAAAAATGACTTTATTACATGCACCACATACCATCATCATTTTATCTATGTCTATAATTAAAAACGAAACTTTCAACAGGTATTATGTCAGGCTTCAGACGTCGTAGCTCTTCTCGCTCGGCCGGCGAGAGTAGTGGTGAGCCTCCGGCCCGACCGCTTGTATATTTACATCCGAAGGCTGCTGGAGCGTAAGTATCAAATTAAAATGATAACAACATAAATTTGTTCATACATATATATACTTGTCTAAAGCTTTGTTTTATATTTAACACAGGGGATTTGATTTGGAGCCCTTAGGAGTTGTACTTGGCATTTCCAAGCAATCATATATAAGCAGGATGATAGATTGCTGGCGTAAGTGGAGTAAAATCCCTGACCACGTCAGGGAGGCCATATGGCAGGATTTTCTGGTGAGTTTATACCACTTTACTATATGAATAAGTATAAATGAAAAATTAGTAATATTTTCTCTTTGTATAGGGGCAAGTGGACTTGGCGGAGCCCGATGTCGCCATGGTTCAGCGCCATTGGAATTCGAAGGTCGTTAAAAATTACAGGGAGGTAATGTCAGCTCTTAAAAAATCGGGGAAGAAACCGAACTGGATGGGCGCTTCCATATGGGATTATTGAATTAGCTGATGGGAGACCGACGAGTTCAAGGTAAATCTACCAAATATATAGTTAATTATTCCGCAATTAGTAAATATAATATTCAATTTAAATTGCAGATGGAGTCGGAGAGGAACTCTACCAATTGAAGTAGGAATCTTGTAACGCATCGTGGCGGATCCAAGTCTTTTCAGCATCACGGTGAGGACTTGGTAAATTTATCAATTACGAATCTAAACCGTTATTACATTTTGTATATTAATCAGTGCAGTAATTAGCTATGAAAAATTAAAATATACAAATTATTTATTGCAGGAAAGATTGCTTGGATGTCCCATGTCTATGATAGAGGTATTTACCCTCATCCACGCATCAAGACAAGCAGACAATGCTGGAAAAATTACATATCAGTGAGACGACGGCTGCATATGTATGCATATTTTAAATCTTATTTTATTAATATCGATAAGTTTAATCGTATTGTACTAATTTTAACCTGTAATTGTTTTTTATTTTAGGCAAAGTTTCAGGAGGCAGGGCAGAGCTGCTTTTAGAATCGGATCGCGATGAATTGAAGGTAGAGGAGCAAGATAATATTTTCGATGTTATTATAGATCCGACGCAGCGGAATAGGTGCTATGGCTATGGAAACCAAGCGGTAATCTTATAAACATTGCAATAAGCACCATTATCATCCTGCACCCTTATCTGCCAATGAAATATGCACCATTATCATCCTACACCATTATCATTTAATAAAATATGTATTTCCTTGTGGTTTATGCATTGCTTAAGATCACATCATTTACGTTTCTATATTTCAAAATATGCATTGCTTAAGAAAATGATTATAATACAACTGTGAACATCTCACATTCTATTTGCAGGTTCGGGCAGCTCAAAAGGCGTATGACAAAGCTGAAATAAAAGAGCTTAGATCCATGGTTGAGCAGTTGCAAGAGTAGGACCATCTTCGTGCTATACAAATAGAGCAGCTGAATCAACGTTTAGCGGAGTACACGTAGAGGCATGGTTCCTTCCCTTCGTCGTCTGTTGCTTCCGAAGGTGATGATGATGCTTGAGAGGTATGATGATTATTGTCTTTCTGGTTGGTTATTGTATATATTGACTTTAAGGTGGTGAGGATTGTGTTTGATGGTTATTGTGTATATATTGACTTTAAGGTGGTGAGGTTTAAGTGTTTGCATTGTATATATTGACTTGAATATGGAGTTGGAGTTGGTATTGGTGAGGGTTTTGTTGTTTATGTACTTTTTGACGTGGAGTTTGGTTTGAAAATGTAATGTTTGATGTTGATTTTTGGTTGTTTATATTGTTTGTGGTATAATGTGTTGGATATGTGATATATATGTGAAATGGAGTGGAAATGTAATGGAAATGGATATATATTGATTGTGTGTGCCTGGAAGGTGAAAGACTTGCTGTTATAAAAAAAATCACTCAGATTAGTAATGGCTACCAACGGCTCTTTGGTCATTTTAAACCAACGGCTTCCATCGGCAACATGCCGTTGGAAGCCGTTGGAAAAGCCATTGGAATATCCCTATGACTTCCATTGGAAGTTGTTGGAAAGCGTGGACGCTATTTCAACGGCTTTTCCAACGGCCACCAATGACTGCGCGCCGTTGGAATAGCCAGTTTCTCTTGTAGTGTTAAACCGTTTATTCCAATTTCTCCTCGCAAAGAATAGAACATCATATATCACCTAGAAGGATGTCATCACCGTATCATATTACAACTCCAATCAAATTAATCTCAATGGTGAATAATTCATACAATCTAATTTAATAAACAAGAAAAAGAGTAATAACATAAAACAAATGATTTTAATAAGGATAAATTTTTGGATTAGGTCATCCAAAAAACTTTATTTCAACATTAGACCTCATTTCATACTTATTGCAAAAATAGGTCTCGTTTTATTTTCTTCGGTATTTTATATTTGCACAATCCGAATATGCGCAAGTGTAAAAAAAATTTTCAAAAATTATACTTGCGCATTCCAAAATGCCCAAGCACAAAAAAAATTTCTACGGTATTTTATACTTGCACGATCCAAATATGCGCAAGTGTAAAAAAAAATTTCAAAAATTATACTTGCGCATTCCATGAATGCTAAAGCACAAATTTTTTATTTTTAAAAAAATAACACTTGCGCAATCTAAATTTGCGCAAGTATAATTTTTTTTGAGCAAAAATACACTTGCGCAATTCATATTTACGCAAAATGAGGTCTATTTTTATAATAAGTTTCGATTTAGGTCTAAAATTTGAATATGTTTTTTGTTCAGGCTTGATTTGAAAATTTGTCCTTTTAATAAATATGAGTATATAGCAAGTAAATAAAAAATATGTTAATGAATCCTCCATAATTTATACCTTAATATAAATATTAAGTAATTAGAAATAATTGATAATTATATACTTTAGAACTTAATAGTTAAATACCCAAACTCAAATATGATGTGCAATAACGTAGAACTTTAACGCATGAATTATTATCATACACTAATGCATGTAGGTTTCTAAGCCATGTACACTAAAATATGCATGTTATAATCACCTACGTGATTTATATGTTGTTAAAGTGATGTGCCCACCCACAATATTTATGTATCCAGGCTTTCGCACGTCATTCCGTGTGTGTATATATATACACACATACATATATTCCAATTGCATGCTAGCGTTAGCTTAAACAATGACTTTAACTGTATATAAATAATTAGCAATTAAGATTATGCAATGATGACGGAAAATGATTTTTTTCTTGATCGGTACTTATAGAATTCAGACCATGGACCATCTTTTGGATCACATTCACCGAGCATAAGTTAATATCAAACAACGTTCAAACCACACTAACAGATTTACACATGTACATATATTCATACCCAACTCACACAAAAGTAGTACAAATGCAGATCCTTGCTCTGTCACTCACGAACAGACTAAACCGTGCAAATCAAAATATGCACATAGGCAAAAATTATTTGTCCACTGTTATTATTATTATAAATAAATATAGAACTTTACTAATTAATTAAATTTACTCATACTCAAAGATATACTTCATCAAAACCTATAGATGTACCTCTTTTTCAGAAAAAGCTAAATACGCAAACTGATAAGAAGATTATGTTGGAAATTATTTTTTGAAATAAGTGAATTGTTAAAAAAAAATTGACTAAGTGGAAGTTGGCTCCTATATGTGAATAGTCCCACATTGTAGGATTATATGCAAGAATCAAGTATTTATACTTGATTCTTAGAGGCTAAGTTGGGCCCTTCGGACACCCAATGATGCTCTTTTGTGAGGAGGGAGATTTTGCTTGACCACCACACACACGCGCGCCGACTGACCGACCGGGGCCGGGTTCGGGCTTGTAGTGGTGTAACACTTATATTTTTGCTACAAATTTATTAACAGTTTTTTAACCGGGTTGGAATTTGACCAGTTATTTCTCAGATCCGTTTTTGTTGACCACGTTTCCCCCAACCAGCAACGTTCTTTTTCATTCCGTCTTCTTAACTGATAGAAAGACGAAAAACAAAAATAACAACATATTTTTTTTCGTTTTCACAAAAATTCGAGCAAAATTTCTGAGTGCAAACTAAATCGCATCGTCCGTGCAAACGAACCGATTTTGAGAGGCTGTTTTATCCTAGAGGCGGCGGTGATAGTTACCAACTGCTTGCACCAAGGAGCAGATCGCCGAAACGTCTTCAAGAAAGTGACGTAGTCCACGACTCAGCCGAAGAATAATATTGTTTCTAACAATTGAAGACGACGCCACCGACAATGATTTCTGCTACTGATCCTGATGCCGCTGCTCCCGCTTCCCTCTTCCAAGTCCCGATGGTCTCTGCTGTGCCTTTCAGATTCGAGGGCCTCCATTTCAAACGCTGGAAACAAAAGATGGAATTCTTCCTGACCATGAGAAAGGTGCTGGCTGTGTTGACAACTGACAAACCACAGCTGCCGGAAAGACCAGAAAAAGCAGACGCAGATCTGATGCGAGCCTGGATAGAAAAATCAAAGGAGGTGCAGAACTGGACAGAGTAGGACTACTTATGCCGGAACTTCATACTCAACGGCATCGGTGATGATCTCTACGACTACTACAACTCTGACAAGTCGGCCAAAGAGATTTGGGAAGCACTGCAAAAGAAGTATGACACTAAAGAGGCTGGAGCGAAGAAATATGCAGTCAGCCGCTACCTGAAATATCAGATGACAGATGACAGGTCAGTAGAGATGCAATCTCATGAGCTACAGAAAATTGCCCATGAGATCATCTCCGAAGGTATGAGTTTGGATGAACAGTTTTAGATTGCTGTTATTATTGATTGCCCCCAGGTTGGGAAGACTTTAAGAATGTGCTTAGGCACAAGACTAAGGAATTCTCCTTAGAGAGCTTGATAACTCGCCTCCGTATTGAGGAGGAGGCTCGTAAGCAGGACCAGAAGGAGGAAGTGCTTGTTGTTACCAACAACAACACTTAAAAGTCCAAGCCCGCAGTTCTGAAACCGAATCAGAAAACCTTTAAGAATCAGAACCGCAACCGCAACAAACAGAATTGGAACCCGCAAGGGAACCAAAAAGGACAGCAAAAACCGACCCAAAAGAATGACTCTGGAAAGTTGTTTCTGTGTTACAACTGTGGAAAACCAGGTCATATGGCACGCAAGTGTAGGAACAGACCAGGCCCTGCACCGCAGGCCAACCTGGCCGAGGAGCCTCTTACGGCTATGATGTTTGAGATTCACCTTGTTGGTGGATCAAAGGGTTGGTGGGTAGATACTGGTGCATCCCGCCATGTCTTCTATGATCGTGCTATGTTCAGTACATACACGGCTGCTGATGATAAGAAAGTGCTACTGGGAGATTCTCACACCACTACAGTTGCTGGCATTGGAAATGTGGAAATAAAGTTTACCTCTGGAAAGACAGTTCTTTTAAAAGATGTGATGCATACTCCAGAGATGAGAAAGAATTTGGTTTCTGGTTTTCTCCTTGATAAGGCTAGTTTTACTCAAGTTATAGGGGCTGATTTGTATACTTTGACTTATAAGGGGATGTTTGTAGGGAAGGGTTATGCTTGTGAGGGTATGTTTAAACTTAATGTTGAATCTAATAAAGTAACCGGTTCTGCTTATATGTTGTGTGACTTTAATATTTGGCACTCTAGATTATGTCATGTAAATAAGCGTATAATTCATAACATGATCACATTAGATTTGATTCTAAAATGTCACAAACTGATTTTGATAAATGTGAATTCTGTAGTCAAGCCAAAATCACTAAGAAACCCCATAAATCAGTTGATAGATTTTATGAACCCTTAGACTTGATTCGTTCTGACATATGTGAGCTAGATGGTACTTTGACTAGACATGGACATCGTTATTTTATCACTTCCATAGATGATACCTCTGATTTCACTTATGTATGTCTTATGAGAAATAAAAGTGATGCATTTGATATGTTTAAATTATTTAAAACTGAAATCTAGAATCAATCTAATAAGAAAATTAAGAGACTTCGTAGTGATAGAGGAATAGAATATGAATCTAGTCCATTTCTTGATTTCTATAAATTGAATGGTATAATTCATGAGAGAACTGCACCTTATTCACCTGAAATGAAAGGTAAAGCTGAAAGAACGAATAGGACCTTTACCGAATTAGTTGTAGCTATTTTGTTAAATTCGGGTGCAGCAAAACATTGGTGGGGGGATATTTTGTTAACTGTATGCTATGTATTGAATAGAATCCCTAAATCAAAAAGTAAGATTTCACCTTTTGAAATTTTAAGAAATTATAAACCGAATGTATCTTACTTTAGAACTTGGGGATGTGTGGCATATGTTCGTATACCCGACCCTAAGAGAATAAAATTAGCAAGTAGAACATACGAATGTGTATTTATTGGCTATGCTATTAATAGCAAAGCATATAGATTTTATGACCTGAATACACATAATATATTAGAATCTATTGATGCTGATTTTTATGAAAGTAAATTTCCTTTTAAATTGAGGAATAGTGGGGGCACGTCAAATAACACCGTGCCTATTAGAACAGAACTTAATGAATCTTCTGAAACTGAACCTAGAACAAGTAAAAGAGCAAGAGTTTATAAAGATTTTGGCTCGGATTTTTGCACTTTTACTATAGAGGAGGATCCAACAAACCTCCAAGAAGCCTTATCTTCTTTAGATGCCGATTTTTGGCAAGAGGCTATAAATGATGAGATGGATTCTTTGGAATCCAATAAGACTTGGCACTTAGTAGATTTACCACCTGGTTGTAAGTCTATAGGTTGTAAATGGGTACTTAAAAAGAAATTAAAACCTGATGGAACAGTTGAAAAATATAAAGCCCGTTTGGTAGCTAAAGGTTTTAGGAAAAGTGAAAATATAGACTTTTTGATACTTTTTCACCTGTAACTAGAATCACATCCATTCGAGTACTAATTTCATTAGCATCTATTTATAATTTAATTATACACCAAATGGATGTTAAAAGTGCCTTTTTAAATGATAAATTAGAAGAGAAAATTTTTGTGGACCAACCTGAAGGCTTTGTTATTCCTGGTCAAGAACATAAAGTTTGCAAATTAGATAAATCATTATATGGTTTAAAACAAGCACCTAAACAATGGCATGAAAAATTTGATAATTTAATAATCTCAAACGGTTTCAAAGTTAATGAAAGTGACAAATGCATCTATTATAAATCTGAAAATGACATTTGCACTATAATATGTTTGTATGTAGATGATCTACTTATTTTTGGATCAAACATTCATGCCATAAACACTGTTAAATCTTTGTTAAGTGCCAATTTTGATATGAAAGATCTAGGTGAAGCAAGTGTAATCCTTGGTATTAAGATTACTATGTCCGAAAAGGGACTTTCTTTGGATCAATCTCATTATATTGAGAAGATCTTAAAGAAATACAATTACTTTGACTGTAAACCTGCATGTACACCATATGATCCTAGTGTAAAACTTTTTAAGAACACTGGTGAAGGTGTAAGACAGTTTGATTATGCGAGCATTAATGGCAGCCTTCGGTATGCCACTGATTGTACTAGACCCGAGATTACTTATGTCGTGGGATTATTATGCAGGTTTACTAGTAGACCTAGTATAGAGCATTGACACGCTATTGAAAGGGTCATGAGATACCTAAAATGAACCATGAACCTTGGATTACATTATGAAAAGTTTCCAGCTGTTCATGAAGGTTACACGATGCAAACTGGAATACTTTATCTGATGACTCAAAGGCAACCAGTGGCTATATCTTTAGCATTGCTGGAGGAGCTATTTCTTGGAAATCTAAGAAACAGACTATTTTGGCTCAGCCTACTATGGAGTCTGAGATGATAGCACTAGCCACAGCTAGTGAGGAAGCAGAGTACATAAGAAATCTGCTAGCTGAGATTCCTTTATGGGAAAAACCGATACCAGCTGTGTTGATCCATTGCGATAGTACCACGACTATTGCAAAAGTTCAGAACCGTTATTACAACGGTAAGAGACGATAGATACGTCGTAAGCACAACACTGTTAGAGTGCTACTCTCTTTAGGAGCTGTTAGAGTGGATCACATACGCAGTGACGAGAATTTGGCAGATCCTTTGACGAAAGGATTGGCCAGAGAGAAAGTCATTACGACTTCTAGAAAAATGGGACTATTGCCTTTAGATTGTTGAGTCACGCACAATGGTAACCCAACCTAATGACTGGAGATCCCAAGAACCAGGTTCAATGGGTAAGAACAAGTTGTGAAGTGATATGAGTTGAACATGCTATTTTTCATCCATATAGAAGCATGTATTCTTGAAGTGATTAGAGGATGAGTTAATAGAAACTCTTAATGAGATCTATACTCCATTTGGAGTAGAGTACCTACCTTCAGGAGTACTCTTGATAGACTCACCTGTGTGAATGTGGAAATTTTGCCGTTTCCTATGGAGTTTTGGGCAAAACTCCTAGAGCATTCACTAAACTGGGATAGACGTGCATGGCCATAAATGCACGGGCTTATTTGATTGCACTCTAGAAAGATTGTGTGTGGTCTGATGTCAGGAATAGAGTTCAAGACTACGTGTCACTCTAGTAAAAACTGAATCTTATTCACTATGCAAAGGTTCAAGTCAAACGACACCTTTGTTTGTGCACAATCTTATGTTTTTCAGAAATTGCTCGAAAAATATTTTTTAAAATTCAAGTGGGGGATTGTTGGAAATTACTTTTTGAAATAAGTGAATTGTTAAAAAAAAATTGACTAAGTGGAAGTTGGCTCCTATATGTGAATAGTCTCACATTGTAGGATTATATGCAAGAATCAAGTATTTATACTTGATTCTTAGAGGCTAAGTTTGGCCCTTTGGGCACCCAATGATGCTCTTTTGTGAGGAGGGAGATCTTGCTTGACCACCACACACGCGCGCGCACGCCGACTGACCGACTCGACTCAACCCGACCCGGGCCGGGCTCGGGTTAGGGTTCGGGCTTGTAGTGGTGTAACACTTATATTTTTGCTACACATTTATTAACAGTTTTTTGACCGGGTTGGAACGGTAAAATCTATTCAAGCCTGTATTGAAGAACGTTGTACAGCGTTCATTGTTTGACCAGTTATTTCTCAGATCCGTTTTTCTTGACCATGTTTCCCCCAACCAGCAACGTTCTATTTCATTCTGTCTTCTTAACTGATAGAAAGACGAAAAACAAAAGGAACAACATATTATTTTTCGTTTTCACAAAAATTCGAGCAAAATTTCTGAGTACAAACTAAATCGCTTCGTCCGTGCAAACGAACCGATTTTGAGAGGCTGTTTTATCCTAGAGGCGGCGGTGATAGTTACGAACTACTTGCACCAAGGAGCAGATCGCCGAAACCTCTTAAAGAAAGTGACGTAGTCCACGACTCAACCGAAGAAAAATATTGTTTCTAACAGATTGAAATGTGTGAACGCTGAAAAATGTAAACTAGATAACCAAAATAAAACAAATACAGTGGTTATAACAAAAAATGAAAACGTAATAAAGAAATGCAGACTAAATAGAATTTATACATAAAGTAACGCACATCACACTTAATGATAGAAAATATAATAAATATTTAAGTTTAATTGAAACTAAATTAAATTTATTCTAGATATATATATAATGAATCATAACAAATCAAGTTCAGAACAGTTTTGTAATAAATATAAAATTATCAAACTAATAAACCAAAACCAATGTAATGCTCAGCCAAGGACCCAATATATCTACGGCTGTAAGACACAAATAATCGAGTTATGCACACACAGTTAGATACTCAAGCCTATCTACAAAGTTGCCCACATTTTCATGCACAAGTGCTAAACCCACAATGAACTACAGTAAAATATATGTCCTTCATGGTTTGCAATAGTAAAAATAATTGAGTACTAAAGCTAAAAATATGGAAAACACATTACAGTACATGGTCTAGTATCCTAAACGTGTGTTTCCACCCAATAAACTTACAGATCAACATGTATATATTCACACTTAAACTCTGCACTTATACATATACATACATACATACATACATACATATATATCTATGTGTATATATACACACATACATATACATATACATATACATATACATATATATATACATATACATATACATATACATATACATATACATATACATATACATAAATAGACACATGACACATATATAAAAATATGCACAGAAACCCTCATGAACACAAAAATTACAGACACAAATCTATAACTCGGAAGGGAACATAGGCACACATAATATACATAGGAAGGAAAACACCCTCAAATACTCTGAATCACACATGAGTAGCAGGTGTGTGTGTTTGTGTGTATCTACTCATCACACTTTTAAAAATAATAACGCACAAATAACAAAAACATATTCACTCATAACGCATATAGAAATTTTTTTTATATCCCTGGGATAAGAATTACAAGCAAGAAAAACATGGTAATCACGCCATGCCAAGACATCATATATTTCTAAATATTAGAAGATTAGACAAAGATTCGTGAGTTAGATTAACTCAACTGTTAATCACGACTTCCTTTTGGAACTCGTTCACGTGCATACACTCCTCCCTCATACTCAGCAAAGAAGGATCGGGCCAAATATGCATATGATTGATGAGAAGCAGATTTGAAATTTGGTGGTTTTAGGAAATTTATTAAATTTGTTTTGAATCTTTAAAGTGATTGAAATTTTGTTTTCTTTTCTTGCTTTTTTTTTTACTTTTAAAGAGAAGATGATGCCCTCGCGTTGTATGTGAATGGTAATATAAAGATGAATAAGAATTCTAGAAAGTGGAAGTATTAGAAATTATATTGGGTTTAAAGATGCGGTTTGGGCTTTGCAATGTAATTATAAGGAAAATGTATATGTATATTCGTTAGCTTTTATTCTTAAACTAAATTCCATCGATCTATATAAATACCAGCTTGCAGTTAGAATTATTCCTTTCCAAACCATCATTTTATTTTATTCCTTTCAATTTTTATAAAATATTATTTATACATTTTAACTTATTTAAATTCAATTATCTTATTTTATAATTTTATTCTTTTTATTAAAATAGTTTATAAATTCATTTCAAAATAAATATTTGAATTCCTAATTAATCAACAAATTATGATTATTAACTTAGTTTAATTATCACTTAAAAAATGGATTGTTACAGTTGTCCATGCCCCACTGATTTAGAATGATCATCAAGGTTGAAATAAATCAATATAACATATAACTTATAATATCTCACAGCTCGTGGAAAAAAATTAATATCACTAATATAACCGAAGAGACAACAATAACTATGTGAACAATTTATCAGAGTATAGTATCTAAAGAGTTATACATCAACAATAGAGATTATATAAAGAAAACAAGCACAGCATCTGTCTCATTTAGAAATAGTAAGCACTCACTCCTAAGGCTTAATAATGCATATCAGAATAAGCATAGACTCCGTATATGTATATAATTTGAGATAGCTCCATCCAGTTCATCCTCAAAACAGCTAGTGCGTCACCTATACCCGTTATCAAGTCTACTCATTTAAGAGTACCCAAGATAATAAGAAACAAAGCATAAAACTTTGGTTCAGACAATAGTTCGGTGTGAGCAGTAAATGGATCTATAAATGCTATAATGACAGATATGGTAAGGAACAAGATTTCCAATAGTGTGACACCCCATATTTTTAGTAAAATTATTTAGAATATTTAATTAGATAAAATTAAATAAAATAATGTAAGTTGATTTGGGGATTGATATTTTTGATTAATAAGGGGTAGTCATACCTGCTTGTACAATGAACTAAAGAACTAAAATGGAAATAAGTGCTTGGAAAATAAAGGAGGGAAAAATGGGAAATATAGTAAACTTATACCCTAAATCCTTAGGAAATCAAAACACACCTTCATTTCATATTTTCTTAAGAAAAAACATTTTAAGGCCGACCACCATTAGCAAGCAAGAGGAAGAAGATAAAAGTTAGGATTCAAGAGAAGAATCAAATCATTTAATCAAGATCAAATCTCACATCGTAAATCACAAAGCTAAGATGAATAATGACTACATCTCATTTTCTTAAATGTTTTCGATTTTGAGTTGAATTCAAAATGTTTTTCATGATTATGCCATGTTTTTTATGGATTAAATGTTTATATATACTTGTTAATGATTTATGCTTCTTCATATGGATTTTATAAGATATATTGATAAGAAAAATCCTATGCAATGACATACAAATGCCTTGCAATTTTAGATACAGATCAAAAATTATATTTTAGAGTTGCATTTCAATTTTTATAATTTTTTGAATTAATGTGGATTTTATATTAATTTTCTAGTGAAGGAAATGATTTATTGGATTATAAAAAATTTATGGTTGAATTGTAAATAATTCGGGTCTAAAATTTATATCTGTTAGAAAATATACTAAAAAGGATCTGCTGGAATTTTTGTAGAGTTGTCAAAGTATTTTGATGAATATATAAAATTATTCAAGATATGAGACTTAAATGTTATATATATTTATAAAAGGAGAAGGGGTGTTTTGTAAAATAAAACTATTTTTTATTTCAAAAATCTTGGCAGAGCTTTTGAAAAAGAAATTTAGAAACTAATGAAAATCTGATAAATAGCAGGTTAGTTGAACAGTTTTTCTCTTTTAAGTTAAAAACAAAATTTACATATTTTTAGCATGTTCCGCCATTTTCAATACCATGGGTTCCAACCTACACGTTTTGCCACTACTTCTTTCGAAACCAATGCATGGTATCAATACATTTGGTATGTAGCAAATTTGATAGAGATGGAAGGTATAGGATCGAAACATAGGGTTTTGAAGGGGTCAAAGCATGCCTTTGTTCTAAAATGAAGTAGCGCCTGCTTTGCTTTCGAAGATTTAGCTTTCGACTAAGTTGGCTTCCGACCTGGTCAAATGATTTCAAAGGAATGGTTCCAAATGGTTTGTGATCTTCTGTTTTAAGAAATGGTTTCAAAGTGGTCGAAAACCCTAGTTGCCACTTTTCCTACCTTTCGAAGTCAATGGTTTCAAAAGGTATACTTTGTCCTTAAACACAGCCACTTCTCCAATGCTTTCAGAAGGGTGGTTTCGACACCATCACTTCTTTGCTTAGGAATGCTTTCGAAAGATAAGTTTCGACTTAAATGGTTTTAGTGACCTTTTGCTTTGTTGAAGTATAACCCAACTGGTTTCGAAAGAGACAGATTAAATGGTTTCGAAAGGTGTTTTTCAACATGTTTTAAATTAAACCCAAGTACTTTTAAAAGGTTTGAGGTTGATGCTTTCGGATGGTTTTAAAAAAAAGGTTTTAAGTGGTGGCTCGCCAATGGTTTTGAAAGGTTCGGAAGGGTGTTTTCTAACTATTTTGAAAGGTCTAAAAGGAAGGTTTTTCCAATGTTTTCGAAAAGCTGTTTTAAAGTGTTTTGAGATAAGATGTCTATGGTTTTATGGCTTTTGTAGGGAAGAATTTTCAAGGGTTTCGAAAGGTTTTGAGTATGGTTTCAAAAGAAAGATTTTGGCCTTTCGGCCTAGGTGAAATAAATGGTTTACTTTGTTTTGAAAGAGGTACTTTCAATGGTTTAGAAAGCGGTACTTTCAATGGATTCGAAATGGGTACTTTCAATGGTATAAATGGTTTCATCAACTAAGGTTTGAAAGTATATATATAACATGGCAAGGTGGTGGTTTGAGTAATGCATAGAGTGTATGTATTTTCCTTATGTGAGGTAGATTTAAAGGTTTTAAATCAAATTGAAAAGGTTTTTTAGGAAAACCTTTGGTAGTTAATCTTAAGTAAAATGACTTAGATATTAGAATACCAGATGGGACTTATATAGGGTCACACCCTATACTTTAGGTATTAGCGCGAGCTAATTTAGTCCAAAATTCCAGTGTGTAGGTCTATGACACAAGTAAGACTAAAATTATGATTACACATAGAAGGGAATATATGTTTGTGTACATATAGGTTATTGGTGAGACCGCAAAACCATTAGGATCAGGTGACCTTGGGATATATTAAGTTTGGGACAAACTGTCTAAAAGAGGTGTATCTAACAGGTAGTTAAGGATAGAAAATCCAACAGAGGAGTATTTAACATATAGTTAAGGACTAGTTATATTGTTTGGTAGGTCTGAGTCAACCAATGATTAGTAATTAGCAAAACAAAACTATAGTGTTTGGCCAAATAGTCCATTTGTTACCTGATATGTATGTTTACATACTAATGCTTTACAAATTTGACCATTTTTGGTTGCAATATTATGAAATGCAAAAGATATGTTTTAAAAGGGATATGAGTGAGGGGAAACCCGTTTCGCTTAGTGGCATGGTCTCACTTAATATCAAGTAACTGAGATATGTAGTACTATTCACACATGGCTTTATGTTTGATTCGAAGTTTATGTTTTTCTCCTTAATCTCTCGGGTACTCAAAATTGATTAGAGTAGGCTGAGGGTTGATCTTTTTTAGTTCTTTAGTAGGATGGGGAATAAAGCTTCCAGAGATGAGCAGGTGGCTGACGGGTAGCTATTTAGGAGTAAAAGTTTTATTTTGTTGATGTATTTTCGATGTGTTTGTATTATGTCAGTTATGACTCTTTAGCGACTCTAATCAACCAAGTGGGTATCACCATATGTCGCTCTTTGCATATTTATGTAATAATTTTATTATTTGAACTTGAAAAAGTGATGGGATTGTGAAATTTGAATATAGAACAAGTTTTGCAAGTGTAATTAAAATGTTGTTTTTGAAATCCGTGATTTTGCTTCATATTCATGTGACTCTGATATATTGGATACCATTAGCATTACCATGTCTGGTCACCATAAGTTAGTACTGTAGATGACGGCAACATCTATAGTGCTTAGCTTTTGACCTCTAAAAAGGGGATGTTATAACTTTGTAACCGAGAATATGTTTTTGAAATACTCTAACTAAGATGATTTTTGAAAATATGATCCTTAGGAATTAGAATTAAGATTGTGGTATGGATAATGCTATAGTAATGTACTTGTATTTGCTCTATATATAAGTATATGCTATATCTCTATTCTCTTATCTCTCTTAGGTTATTCTTCTGTATCTTAGAGGATTGACTATAGATATGGATGCAAGAAGAGGTAGAGTTAACCTAGGAGGGGACATCATCACCGCCAATGGAAATGCCCGACCCAATACGAGGAGGACTCAAGGTCAATCTTAAGTTGAGAATGTTGGTACTGGAGTCCTAGAAGTGGAATTGGAAGCCATGTATAAGTTATTCGTGAAAATGATGCATGTTGGAATTGCTACTAGAATGGTTAGAGGAAATGCAAGAGAAGGAGTTTAGGAAGCTCCCATCGTCAACCATTATGCTAACTTGAGTAGAGACTATGCTAGGCTTGGACGGAAGCCGTTTATCGGAACTGAGGATGCTATAGAGGTGGAGGAATGGTTGATGAACCGTGAAAGGATATTTGCTGACTTAGGGCCTAATGATGAGAAGAAGAGGAGACTTACGTTGAGACAGCTTCATGGAGTAGCTTTATTTTGGTGGAATAGTTTGACGGTGGTAGCGAATGAAGAGGAGATGACATCGGCTAAGAAGAAGGTTACAGGAGAGGTTCATGTCAGTGGCGCAATCTTTCTTGATCATGAAGTTTACTGAATTAGAACAAGGAGAGATGGAGGTTTTGGAGTTTGCTACTAAGTTTGAAGAATTGGCTATATATGTTTATGTCACTGTTTATACAGTGATGAAGGGGAATGAGAAGTTTATCACGAGGTTGAAACTCGAGTAGACCAGGCCTAGTTACCTCATATTAGAGGTCCTTGTGACGTGGTATTGGAGTGGCCTTAAGACATAAAGAAATGCTTGTTTATTTAGAGATGAAAAGGGAAAGGAGGTCCAGGTTGGCAGAAGAGGAAGCTCTTTCACAAGAAGGGTGCTCAGATGGGTGGAGCAATGAAGAAAGGAAAGTTTGAAGTTGGTTTTTTAAGTGCAACAAAAAGGGGCATTTTTCTCATGAGTGTTGTACTAAAAAGGCTAAGGAAGTGATTGAAAAGAAGAATATTAGGTGCTTCAGTTGCAATCAAATTAGCCATTATAAAGATCAATGCAAGGAGCCCGCTAAGGATGGGAAGGGCAAGGTGTATGCATTGGAACCTGCTACTTCGAGGCCAATGGTGTAGGAGAAAGGAAAGGCAGTTTTAGGAGGTATGCTTCAGATCAATGATACGTCTATTAGCATTTGGTTTGATATTGGTGCATTGCATTCTTTTGTATCTCGTTGTTTGGTAGATAAGCTTAACCTAGAACCCATATATTTAGTTACTTCCTTAGGAATTGCAAATCCGATAGGAAAGTATGCGATACTTGGGATGAAGTGTGACCACCTAGAGTTTGATTTGTTAGGTCATACCTTTGTCCATAGTCTTCACATATTTAACTTTGTAGGGTTTGGAATTATATTGGATATGGATTGGTTAAGTAAGTATGATGCTAGGATATGTTGCTAGGATAGGAAAATGTCACTTAGATAGCCTAGCAGAAGTGATCGGATTGTATATACCATAGAAAGCCCTAGTTGTGAGGTGAATGTTTTGCTAGGTGTAGTGGAGTTAGAAGATGAGTTGAATCGCATTATCGTGGTTAGAGAATTCGAAGATGTCTTCAAGCCAGTAGTAGGATTTCCACCAAAATGAGCCATTGAGTTTTAGATAGATTTGGTGCCTGGAGTAGAACCAATTAGTTGGCCGCTCAGTAGGATGACCCCTACAGAGATGATGGGAGTTGAAAGTGCATTGGTGGATTTGGAAGGGAAGATTTTTGTCAAACTGAGTAGTTCACCTTGTAGAGTAGTCATTGTATTTGTTAAGAAGCTGGATGGATTATTAAACTATGTATCGATTATCGTAAGCTCAATGGGATGACAATAAAGAATCGATATCCATTGCCTAGAGTTGACGATTTATTCGATCAGTTGAGTGGAGCTAAGATATTTTCTTAGTTGGATATGGCTATAAGTTTCCATCAACTTAGAGTAGTAGAAGAAAGTATACTTTTGACACTGTTTAGGACCAAATATCGATCGTACGAATGGTTAGTTATGCCATTCGGACTGACTAATGTGCCAACATTCTTTGTAGACTTGATGAACCGAATTTTATGGAAGCACTTGGAAAATCTTATGTTGGTGTTCATAGATGATATTTTGTTATACTCTAAGGATGAGAAAGAGCATGTAGTTCATCTTAGAGTGGTGCCTGAGACATTTAGGGAACATTAATTGTAGGCGAAGTTTTTGAAGTGTAATTATTGGAAGAAAGATGTTAAGTTTCTTGGTCACATGGTTTTAGAGATGGAGTTATTAGTCGATCCAAATAAGATTGAAGCTATTAATAATTGAAAGAGACCAGAGACAGTGATTAAAATCAGATTTTTCTTGAATTGGCTGGATATTATCGGAGGTTTATTAAGGATTTTTTGTGGATAGCAACGCTGATAACCATGCTAACGCGAAAATATGTAAAGTTTATGTTGACCGACAAGTGTGAGAAAGCATTCCAGAGCTTGAAACACTTACTGACCCATGCACAGGTGTTAGTGGTTCTGGAGGGGAATCAAGACTTAGTAGTTTATACAGGTGCATATAGAACTGGATTAAGAGCTATGTTGATGCAGAGAGGTAAAGTGATTGCCTATGCTTCTCGACAGCTTAGACCACCAAGGTTAGATATCCAACACATGACTTGAAGTTAGCTACAGTGATATTTGCTTTGAATGTATGGAGACATTACCTTGTGGGGGAGAGGTTTGAGCTTTATATAGATCATAAGTCAATGAAGTGCATGTTCTCTCAAAAGGAGCTGAATATGAGAGAGTAAAGCTGGTTAGAATGTTTAGCTTATGACGTTGGAATTGAGTACACACCATAGAAAGGCAAGAAGGTTGCAGATGCACTCAGTAAGAAACATTATAATGTAGTAATGGCTAGGATAGTAGAATGGAAGGACTTGGAAGTATTATCAACATGTAGAGTATAGTGGAGATCCAAGGCTGGGTCTAGTGGTGAGACTTTTATGTTATCTTGTTTAGAAGTTCGACCAGTATTGGTTGAGAAGAGTGCTTCTAAATAGGGAAAGAATCTAGTGTTAGCTGAACAGATCAAGTAGTTATGGGATGGAACAGAGAGCGATGACTAGATGGACTTTAGTCTTGACCAAAATGGGTGTTTAGGAAAGAATGGTAGATTATGTATTCCAGACATTGGAGACTTAATGAAGGAAGTTTTGGAGGAATGCCATCATTCCAAGTTCACTGCTCATCTAGGAGGAATGAAGATGTATCAGGATATGAAGAGAAGTTTCTTCTGGAAAGGAATGAAGAGCAATGGAGGCTTATGGGCGAAACAGTGTTTGAATTATCAACAGGTGAAAGCCGAGCATCAGAAGCCAAGTGGGTTGCTTCAGCCATTGGATATTCTAGTATGGAAGTGGGAATCTATTTCCATAGATTTCATAGACGAGTTTCCGAGATCTAATAGACGAAATGAAAGTATGTGGCTCATAGTGGACAGATTGAAAGAGAGTTCCCATTTTATTCCCATTAAGTCAAATAGGACGGAACCTGCATTGGCTAAGTTATTTATGAAGAATTTAGTTAGATTTCACGTGATTCCTAGTAGTATTGTTAGTGATAGAGATTCCTTATTCATTAGCGAGTTCTGGAAGAGTCTGCAGGAAAGTTTAGGAACCAAGCTCAAGATGAGTTCGGATACTATTGGCAAATAGATAGGCAAACGGAAATAGTTAACAAAATCTTGGAAGACTTATTAAGAGCTGGTGTATTAGACTTTGGAGAATCATGCGAAGACCATCTGCACCTCGTCGGTTTTTCATATAACAATAGTTCTCAGAATAGTATAGGGATGGCACCGTTTGAAGCTTTGTGTGGAAGATTATGCAAATCTTCTGCATGTTGGTTAGAGACCGGAGATAGGTCAGTCCTTGGTCCCGATTTGGTAAGAGAAGCTACGGAGAAGATTAAGCAGATAAGGTCTAAAATGAAGGAAGCTTAACCTAGGAAGAATAGCTATGTAGATAGAAGACGGAAAGGTTTAGAGCTCTCTGTTGGAGATTATGTTTTCATCAAAGTATCGCCGATCAAAAGTGTTATTAGATTCGGGAAGACAGGGTAGTTAGAATCAAGATTCGTAGGGTTGTTTCCTATTTTAGTAAGGATTAGGAAACTCACATACAAATTAGAGTTACTAGGTAGTTTGGTAGGAGTCCATGTTGTTTTCCATAAATCTCATCGGAGAAAGTGTGTTAGGGATCCAAACACTATTATAGCACCGATTATGCTAGAGTATTTAGTAGTGGAAGCAGACGTGACTATGTTAGAAAGCTTGTCCAGATAGTCACGAGAGATGAGCAGAAGTTGAGAAACAAGACAGTCAGATTAGAAAGTCCAGTGGAGTGACAATGATAGAGACTACTTGGCAGTCTGAAAGCAGGATTAGAGATACTTATTGTTTAACTACGGTTTTTCTGTAGGTTAGAAAATCTCCAAAAAAATTATAATAAAATTAACTGCAAGCGCACGAATACAATTGTTAGTACATGGCGAGTACAGGTCGATCCATAGGGAAATGTCAAATTTTAAATATCTATGCAATCAAATTAACCAAGATATGAGATGTTTAAGCTAACTACTAAAAATTGAAAAATTAACAACTACAAAAGTGAATGAAAACTATGAGAATAAAATGATAGTTTAGAGAAAATTCCAATCTCTAGATAATATAGTTCAACCAAATATGAAATTATGATCTCTCTTTTGGTTATTAGTGAAATTAATTGTTGTGTTTATCATAAGTATGGCATATTTAGGCTATTAATTATCCCAATATAAACCATCAAAGTACAACACAACCACCAATACACTTTTAAATCTCATGAAATATGACAACAAAGTTGAAAGCAAAATCTATTTTAAGTATGGCCTATTAACTATTAATTTGAAATATAGACCATCAAATTTTGATTTCAACATTCACTTCATTACCATCATCATATGTAGATGAAGAGTTAATTATTGTTTGTGATTGTTTAAGTATAGCCTATTTGTTATGAACAACATAGACTATCAAATTCAACATGAAAAAATAAAGCACATTAGCATTCATTTAAGCACAAAAGAGATCAAAATTAACAAGTTTTGTTGAAGCTACATAATTAGAGAGCTTCATTACCCCTAAATTGAAGGGGTTTAGCCTTTCATATTTGTTATCAAATCAACAAATGTAGCTTGTAACATTGAACAAAAAGAAGAGGAAAAAGAGAGCAAAATAAAAAGAAAGGCTAATTAAAAAAATTAAATATTAATCTACTTGCATGAAAAGTATACTACATTACTAACATAAGAAGAGAAGCATGTAGATAAAATGAAAAAAAAACTAATTAACATTGCATAAAAAACGGAAAATTACATGAAAAGAATTGGCTATATAGCCATGAAAAGGAAGAGAGCTTTCATTTTATTTCCGATTCTAAACTAAACTAAGAGGAAGAGAGAATAAGAGAGACTAAAGAAGAGAGAATGGTTACATGCAACATAATGGGTATTTATTCAAATTTAAAACCCTAATCCACTTTTTTGGGAACTACCCAAACTATCCACCTAAAAAGTGTGGTGGCTAAGTAATCATTAGCTCCAATAATCACCCATTAAGTGTGCATGAAAGTGTAATGGCCATTAGTATGTTGTTTAGCTTCTAATTTGTACATAAAGGAAGGTGAGTAGGTGGGGTCCTCCATGATCCATGACTTTGAATTATTTCCATCTTCATTCCATTGTATCTTCTTTGTGCATGCATATATCTTCATGAAACCATTTGTATTTGAGTTCAAATTCCTACAAAAATAATATAGGAATTTCCAATTATTATTTTTAATTTAATATATGCACAAAAATGATCATTTTGCCCTTGGATGAAGATGAATATGTGACGATTTGAAAATAATTTGAATTTTGGTTTAAACATGTTAAAACACCCAATATGATCATTTATTTAATTTAAATAGATTAAATTTGGTGATAAAAATATGCACATTTATGTGCACATCAAATACCCCACACTTATCTTTTTATTCATCCTCGAACAAAGAAAATAAAACTAAGAAAAATCCATTTTCATAGGGAGCACAATTGCATTGAGCGTAGGCAACAAGCTGTTAAACCTCTGGGTGTCCTTGTAGGACGGGTGTTGTCTATTAAGGGTTTTCAGCGGATACTACCCAAAAAATCCAAATGTAGGATGAAAATATTTACAAAATGCACGATTTATTTACAAAAAGATGAATGCGAGTTTTTGAAAATATTTGCAAATGAAGGAGTTATTTTTAAATTAACACGAATAAGTTAAATATAGGTTTTGGTAATTATCGAGAAATTTATGATCTTTTGCTTATCAAAATTTCCAACAAAAATCAAATTACCATAACAAATAAACTATAGTTTAACTCGTTGTTTCGGTCGATAATACAGTGCAACTATGAAACGGATCCTTAGTTGATTATCAAAGTTTATCAAAGTGGTATCTTCATTTCTTTTCAATAAAAAGTCAAATCAAACAAGTTAAAATAGTGCTTGGATTTCATTTGTTTACTCTCTCTAATTTTTTTTGAAAATTTTATCGATATTTACAATATTTACATGTGTCAAACTCGGATAAACTAAGGCTAGATGTATTACCCATGCACTGCCTTGCGAACTTATGTAAGGGTAATATAGAGCATGGAGAGTGAACACACAAGTGTGAACACTAGTTGACTGTAGGCATTATTAATAAAAGAACCTTTTTTATACACGCGCACATAACTTAGATAAACCGAGGCCAGATATAGCGATCGTGCACTGCCTGGCGGGCTTATGTGAGAAGGGTACAGAGCGTGGCGAGTGAACACACAAGCATGGACACATGACTCTAGGTGTTTATTAAAAAATATGCTTATATATAAGAAATATTCTTGTTTTTTCGGAAGAGAAATTTTCGCACTATCATCTTAGCACCATTAAACTTAGAAGACAAAAAAATGTTATATCTTTACTTCAAATCAACCACGCTTTAAAACAAAGATTTTCAATTAGGATGTATTTCATAATTAATACGTATGAATCTTCCTATATAGTTAAACCATTGTTATTTGTAGTCAAACTTCCTTTTTATTTTTATTAAAACGAATAATTTTCAAAAATTTCAATTTAATGAAGCAAAAACATATATTTGTCCTATAGTGTTTCTTAAAAATAATGAAAATGCTTAAAAAGAAAATTCTTTTTGAAATTTTTTATCTTTTTTTAACCTTTGGAAGAAAATTAAAAATTAATCATGAAAAATCAAAAAGAAGATGAGTCTCCCCCACACTTGATTTGACTGTGTCCAGACAGTAACTTTCCAGTATTTCATGTCATTCACATCCGCACATGTCGGACTTGAACTGCTCAAAATATCATATTGTTAATTTATATTTGGCAAAACTCAGCATATACAATAAATAAAACAATCACAGAATCACAGACACGGAGTAATATAACAATAAGCAGCGGAAATAAAACAATTGTAGTTCATGAAGCTACTATATGTCTAATAGAGTTATAACAAGATAAAACAAAAGTCTCGAATACATAGAAGTCTCAATACAAAAGTCAAATAACAAAAAAAACCTAAATATATCACTGAAGTCAACTGAATAACTGAAAGATGAGTAGATATGGATGGATCTCCAAGCGAAGCTCCGACTCGAAAGATGAGTCTCAAATGTTGTGACTCTCAATCTGACCCAAGCATAAAGTAAAACAAAAAACACTCGAGTCATGATTAACATTCTTATATCAATGAATCCAACTCAAGTGAAATATCAACTGAAATACAAGTAACTTCAAGGATGTTTGGAATACCCATTCTCTAAGGATCCGTGGAACTATTTACTATGTAGTACAATACTCTATTATAAAAATGTCTATAGCAAAGTAAAAGTATTAAAATAGCATTAAGGCATTAACCATATCCCCCTTAACAATTTTTTATATATTCTCATAGTCTATACAGTACCGTAAACTCCACCAAACCAGCGGGCTATCAGAGGGCACTCCGTAGGTATGGTACAAAACAAACTCGTAGTGTTATTCATATTGTAGGTGACCTGGCACAACTAGGCAATTCCAGGGTAGATATATAAATTACACTTCTGCGCTGTTGGTAACGCATAGCTGCAGCCACCGCCCATCTCATCCAGCACTCCTAAAAATCCGAAGGTGCACCCAATCAATCACAAAGTAATAGAATGGTATCGAAGAAGTGTGCCCGATCGGAGGAGCTACCTCACTTGGCCCGTCGATTGCTCCTGTTTTAGCCACCTTAAGCTAACTCATGGGAGTCAGGTCCACATATATACCTTACATAAAATCATCACCAACCATCCTACTTCATTCTGGAATCTCCACCGCATACACAGTTGTTAAAGTGGTTTTCGGTATTGGCAGAGAGTATGACAATAACCGATCCTAGTCTCTTTAACAACCAAACGTTATTATAAAACCGCGGTCGTTTAATTTCAAATAGTTTACACTTCAAGTCAAAATATCAAATCATTCAAAACCATATCATTTCAAGATCATTACTAACTTAAAATAAAATCCATTTCCAAAATCATACAGCTTCCAAAATTATAGAAACCTTCGAAATTATAAACCTTCGAAATTATAAGACTTTGGAAATCATAACACTTTTACAATTCATAACACTTTGAAATCATAATACTTTGAAAACATAATGCTTTGGAAATCTAACACTTTCCTCTTAATCAATTTGGATATTAATAATAGTATATATAATAAAATAGCTTATATAATAAAATAATTTATATAATAAAATAGTTTATATAATAAAATAGTTTGTATAACAAAACAATTAGTATATTTAAACTAGTTATAAGTTAAATAACTTATAAATTAAAATAATTAGTATATTAAAATAGTTAAAAATTAAAAATACTTTATATTAAAATAATTTATAAAATAAAATATTAAAATAGTTGTAAATATATTTTAAAAATACCTTGTATAATAAAAATAGTTTCCTAAAGTTTCACAAATCGATTCAAATCAACTCAAATTCCAAAATCCCATTTAAATCAAACTCAATTCTTCCATTTCAATTCAATTCAAATCTCAATAAACCATTTATATCAATTTCAAATATAGATTTGAACTACAAAAATAAAAAATTTCGATCTCAATAGATTTCAAAGTTTTAAATATTCAAAATTTTCAAAACTAAATTTGATAATTTCATGTATATCTTAATTTAACTTCATTATTATTTAGTTTTGAAATAATAACTTAATAAATTCCAATATCATTTAATAAAACCTCAAATTACAAATAAACTAAATATTTCCTTCAATTTATTTGAATTTGAAATATTCGTTTAATCACCTTAAATCAAAATCAAGTTACAAAACTATATCTTTAAAATCTCAAATTCAGTAAGTTTCAAATTGATTTTTAATTAAATATACTTCTTAAAAAATAGAATTTTAAATCAATTTAAATTCATCTTTCCAACCTTAATTTATTAAAATTGTTATAAAAAACTATTTTTAAAATATAATTATCAATAAATACTTAAACATATTATATACAACTAAATCAATCTTTATTAAATTAAATCTTATTATTAAATTTATTTTATATTAAAACTAATTACATATATTTTTAAAATAGTAAAATTATAAGTAAAATCTTAAAATTTATAATATTAAAACTAACTAATAAATTTAAAATTTCCAAACATAAAATTTTAAAAATTCTAAAATTTAAACCTTTGTAAAAATAACATTTATACATATAATATCTTAAAATCAATTTTTATTAAACCATATATATTCCTTTTGAAAACCTTGGAAATAATTTTCAATTTATATATATAGACCGACGGTGTCTGTATATAGTTTACTATCCTACGGTCAGGTGATACAGATATTTATCATTTCAATCCACAATTTGAATATCTACAGGTATATATCTTTTCAACCCGCAATCTCAAATTCAATGTTAACGAAAATCGCTTGGCTTTATCATTCAAACCATAACGATTATCCTATTTCATAAGATCGCTCGGGTATGTATCATTTCAATCCATAGGGAATTCTAAACTAACAAGGAAATTGCAGAATGAGAATATGTATGATGATAATATAACATATTAACAACAGGCATATATCATCAGTAACAATATATTATAAATAACAGATCATTGTGTCAGATGTCATGGGTGAACAGTTACAGATAATGTCATATCATATATATATAGCAATTTAATAACTAGCAACAACATATTTCAATTGTCGTTTCAAATGAAATCAAATTTAATAAATATAAGAATGTTAATCGTGAGTGATTGCTCACCTTTCGAGGCTAGAGAAATTTGACAGTGGAATGAGTTACGAATCCAAGCACGAGTTCCAAAGCAAAGCAAGATTGGCACGAGTTCGACGGACAAGTTGATAAATAGGAATTGATGGGAACAAATATATATAAAATTTAAAGTCTAATATTAACTCATATTAAAATAAGATAAAATAAAAATCTTTATAATATATTTCAAAATCAATATTTAATTCAGACACATAAGAAATAAAACTTCCAAATATATTGGTATATTGAAAACCAACTCGTCTATACTTATATAAACAAATATATACATATAGACTAATAAACATTAATATGCAAATGTAATTTCATTCAAAATGAAAAGTAGTTGAACAACGAACGAGAGAATTTTGAAACCAATTAAAACCAAAGGTCATGACTGTTGGAATCTGGAATACCAATAGTTAATGGTTATTAGCATTACCTGATGGACAAACGGATGGCCACGGGATATCCGAAAGGCAAATTGCGGAACCGCTATGGAAATCGTTCTATAGATTTCACTGTCTCCCAGACTTCAAAACACACAAATGAATATACTACAAAGATCAGCACGACGAGACGATCAAAATGGTATATAGATATCAGTGATACGACTAAACTATCAAAAGTCGAAATCCTGTACCGAAAATAGTGCTATAATGTTGAATATAAGATAAACGGAACAATAGACCAAATTTGACGAAACAAAATATTACGTCTCACTTAGAAGATGATTTACAAATTTATTATATAAAATGTTCAGGTTTTGGAAATAATTTATTATCATCAAATATTAACTGATTTAAGTTTAAATTGAACTACAAAAAATAAACATTCATATTATCTGATGAAAATTTACCATTTACTATGTTTATATAGACGTAATCCAAATATCAAATTTTTATTATTAAATTTAATTATTTAAAATTCACAAAATTCAGTTTAATTATGTTATTAAAACCGTTAAATTTATGGGTCATTACACTCTACCCCACTGAAAACTTTTCATCCACAAAAAGGAACTACGCAGGAAAATAGAAACAACCAGAAAGAAAATAGATTTGAATAAATTAATATTCAATAATTTGGTTTAATCCATTTGATTTCACTTCAGCTAATTTCACTTATAATTCAATGTTAACAATTTCTAAAATCATATTTATTTATTCATTATCTTATTATTCAATTTATCTTAACTAACATTTCTATAATCATAAATTGAGTGTATAAACATTTATTGTAATCATACTTTATAAAAAAAATTAAATTGTCCCAAATTGTTATTCAACCTATTCCACTGAACTTATCTTATTGCATAGATTAAGTATATTGGCACTTACTATAAGCACTCAAACTTATTTATAAATTCCATTAACATTATTTTATATTGTAAACTATTCAATTACATAGCCAACTTCTGAATAATTTAGATGAGTTATATTGGAATGCAATTGAGTATTATACAAGTAATTTTTTTTCCTAATTCAATTATTTCAAGTATTTAAATATTTATCAAAAATTTAAGAGCTAAATTTCTGATTTCACTACAAACCACTTCTGAAGTAAATGAATACATACACACACACACACACACATACACACAAACGCGCACACACACACACACATATATATTCTATATATAAAACCAAATTTATGATCATATACCTATATATTTATTATACATCAAGTCATACCTAAGAAATTCAAATCAAATCATTTCCAAAACAAAAGTGAAGAAAAGTTACCAAGTGATCTCTCTACTCTAAAACTCGAAAATGAATGTCGCTGATGCTGCAGTCATCATCGAAATTATTTTCCAGTGACAAAAGTGGAGAGTACTGATTTAAATCTTTTAAAATTCTTTGAAAACGGTTTCTATTCGAAAATACCTTTAAATAATATACCCTTAAATTTTTAAAACCAAATTTTCTAAAAATACCGAAAATTGAATTCTCAAATTCCTAATTTAAATTAAATTCCAAATCTAATTGTTACCATGTTTTATAATTTAAAAAAGTTGTACTTATATGCATACAATATAATCATACAAAATTGATTTCATTTACCAAATTTAAAAATAATATTGTGTCAGTTTGCTCTATTCAAGTGTTTTGGAATTTCTATCGATAACGTTGATCAAACGAATCGATCAAAATACCAAATCAACCTTAACAACTCAAAGAACACACTATCAGACTTTTCTATATTAATTACAAATACACTCCCTCACTCGGTGATTCCAGAATGGATTTCAAAACAAGGGTAGAGATCCAAATTTAGAGGAACCCTAATCCAGAAGAATTCTAATTAGAAGATAGGCTCGAAAGAGAGATAAGATAGTTAAATTACAAAATAGGAAGATGAGTACACTTATATAAATCACGGACGACCTTAACCGGGTCAATTGTGACTTCACCAATTAGATCGAGGCAGAATAAGATTGATTACAAGAGAATTACCCTGGTCGTTTGCTATAGAAACATCTGGGCATAGCAAGAGATAGCAGCAACTAAACCGTGGATTCCGAAATCTCCGGTGAATCAATGCTTGTTGTAAAGGAAATCACCCCTTTACAAAACATTCTACGATGACAGAATCGCCGTTTCATTATAAAGATCAACCGAAGAGAAGTTATGGGATACTCCAAAATCAATAAGAACACGAATAGGAAGAGACAAGAATGGATTTCCGAACAAATTGGAGGGTTCCAAAGTTCAAAGGAAGTCCATATTAAAGAAGGAGGAACTCAAGCACGAACGAAGGTGATTCTGTAATTAAACTTACTCTATATGTTAAATTTTCCCTAAAACCAAAGCTTTGAAACTACATGTAACATCCTGGTATTTCATGTCATTCGCATCCACATATGTCGGACTTGAATTGCTTAAAATATCATATTGTTAATTTATATTTGGGAAAACTCGGCATATACAGTAAATAAATCAATCACGGAATCACAGACATAGAGTAATATAACAATAAGCAGCGGAAAGAAATGAATAGTAGTTCATGAAGCTACTATATGTATAACAGAGTTAAAACAAGATACAATGGAAGTCTCGAATACAAAGAAGTCTCAATACAATAGTCAAATAATGAAAAAAAATGAATATATCACTAGAGTCAACTGAATAACTGAAAGCTGAATAGATATAGATGGATCTTCAAGCGAAGCTCCAACTCCAAAGGCGAGTCTCAAATGTTGTGACACTCAGTCTGACCTGAGCATAAAGCAAAACACAAAACACAAAACACTCGATTTAGGATTAACATTCTTATATCAATAAATCCAACTCAAGTGAAATATCAACTGAAATACAAGTAACTTAAAGAATGTTTGGGATACCCATCCTCTAAGGATCCATGGAACTATCTACTATGTAGTACGATAACTATAATAATGTCTATAGTAAAGTAAAGTATTAAAGTAGCGTTAAGGCGTTACCCGTATCCACCTTAACACATTTTTATATATTCTCATAGTCTTATACAGTACCGTAAACTCCACCAAACAGTGAGCTATCAGAGGGCACTCCATAGGTATGGTACAAAACAAAATCATAGTGGTCTCGATATGGTAGGTGACACGGCATAACCAGGCAATGCCAGGGTTTATATACCAATTACACTTTCCGGCTGTTGGTAACGCATAGCCGCTTCTACCGCTCAACTCATCCAACACTCCCAAAAATCCAAGGGTGCACCCAATCAATCACAAAGTAATAGACTTATATGGAAGAAGTGTGTCCGATCGGAGGAGCTACCTCACTTGGCCCGTCAATTCCTCCTGTTTTAGCCACCTTAAGCTCAATCACGGGAGTCAGGTCCACGTATATACCTCATATAGAATCGTCACCAGCCATAGTACTTCATTCTGGGATCTCCACCGCGTACATAGTTGTTAAAGTGGTTTTCGGTATGGCAGAGAGTATGACAATAACGGATCCCAGTCTCTTTAACAACCAAATGTTATTATAACACCGCAGTCATTTTATTTCAAATAGTTTAAACTTCATATTAAAATATCACATCATTTCAAAACCATATCAATTCGAGATCATTAGTTACTTAAAATAATACCCATTTCCAAAACCATACAATTTCCAAAATTATAACATTTTCAAAATTGTAAAACTTTGAAATTATAACACTTTGGAAATCATAACACTTTTAAAATTCATAACACTTTGAAATCATAATACTTTGAAAACATAATTCTTTGGAAATCATAACATTTTTCCTCTTAAACAGTTTAGATATTAATAATAGCATATATAATAAAAAAGTTTATATAATAAAATAATTTATATAATAAACTAGTTCATATAATAAAATAGTTTATATAAAAAATAATTACCACATTTAAAATAGTTGTAAGTTAAATAGTTTATAAATCAAAATAATTAGTATATTAAAATAGTTAAAAATTAAAAATAGATTATATTAAAATAATTTATAAATTAAAGTAATTAAATATTTTTAAGTACATTTTAAAAATACTTCATTTAATAAAAAAATAGTTTCCTCAAATATCACAAATCGATTCAAATCAACTCAAATTCCAAAATCCCTTTTAAATCAAATCTCAGTTCTTCCATTTCAAGTCAATTCAAATCTCAATAAACCATTCATATCGATTTCAAATACAGATTTGAACTACAAAAAATAAACCATTTTGATTTCAATAGATTTCAATGTTTTAAATATTCAAATATTTTCAAAACTAAATTTAATAATTTCATTTATACCTCAGTTTAACTACATTATTATCTAATTTTGATATATTCACTTAAAAAAATCCAATATCATTTAAATAAAACCTCAAATTACATATAAACTAAATATTTCCTTCAATTTATATAAACTTGAAATATTCATTTAATCACCTTAAATCAAAATCAAGTTATAAAATCATATCTTTAAAATATCAAATTCAATAAGTTTCAAACTAATTTTTAATTAAATATAATTCTTAAAGAATATGATTTCAAATCAATTTAAATTCATCTTCCCAACCTTAATTTATTAAAATTATTATAGAAATCTATTTTTAAAATATAATTTTAAATAAATACTTAAACATATTATATACAACTAAATCAAACTTTATTAAATTAAATCTTATTACTAAATTTATTTTATATTAAAACTTTTTATATATATTTTTAAAATAGTAAAATTATAAGTAAAATATTAAAATATATAATTTCAAAACTAACTTATAACTTTAAAATTTAAAAACTTAAAGTTTAAAAATTCTAAAATTTAAAACTTTTAAAAAATAACATTTATACATATAGTATCTTAAAATCAATATTTATTAAACCATATATATTTCTTTTCAAAACCTTGGAAATCATTTTCAATATATATATATATATATATATAGACCGATGGTGTGTGTATATAGATTTCTATCTTATGGTCAAGTGATGCAGATATTTATCATTTCAATCCACAATTTAAATATCTACGGGTATACATCTTTTCAACCCGCACTCCCAAATTCAATGTCAATGAAAATTGCTTGAGTTTATCATTTCAACCCAAAATGATTTTCTCCTATTCTACAAGATCGTTCGGGTATGTATCATTTCAACCCATAGGGAATTCTAAACTAACAGGGAACTTGCAGAGTGAGAACATATATGATGATAATATAACATATCAACTACATGCATATATCATCAGTAACAATATAATATCAATAACAGATTACGGTGTCAGATGTCACGGGTGAACATTTACAAATAATGGCATAGCATATGTATAGCAATCTAATAGCTAGAAACAACATATTTCAATTGTCGTTTCAAATGAAATCAAATTTAATAAATATAAGAATGTTAATTGTGAGTGATCGCTCATCTTTCGAGGCTAAAGAAATTTGATAATGGAGTGAGTTGCGAATCCAAGCACGAGTTCCAAAGCAAAGCAAGATTGGCACGAATCCGACGAATAAGCCAATAAAGAAGAATTGATGAGAACAAATATATATAAAATTTAAAGTTTAATATTATTAACTCACATTACAATAAGATAAAATAAAAACTTTATAATAGATTTCAAAATAAATATTTAATTCAAGCACATATGAAATAAAATCTCCGTATATATTGGTATATCGAAAACCAACTCATCGATATTTATATAAACAAATATATATACATACAGACTAATATATAAACATATATATGAACTTACACACTTATTATATTTTAATATCAATAATCGTAAAAAAACAATATAACTTACCTTATTAAAATATTTATAAACTCCAACCGACTCAATATAAACATACATTGTAACGACCCAATTTTTCAACGCCCGAAAGTCGACATTAATACGTCTACTGTATCAACTGCCGAACAATCAAATGCCGAAAAACCGAACCATTATGGTTTAAGAAGAAGAAGATAGAAGAAGAAACAGAAACAATAAACAGAATCTCACATTTCACAGCAGAACAATATATAATAGATAAATAATCTTTAAAACAAAAGGGCCTGTATATGTTATTACAATACAACATCAGAGTATAACAATAACACACAACACTGGCAATTATAAATGACTTGCCTATATAGAAATTTGTCTCACACAAACCCGAACGCAGCAGATACTACATAGTATAGATAATACGTCTCGCCACCCAGCTTGCCTCTTGAGCTCCACAATAACTCCTGAATTCAAGAATGACCTGATAACTTGACTCTAGGCTGCCCGTGTGGAAATTTGTGGGCATCAAGAGTTTAGAAAAGGAACAATAAACTCCAGGTCAGTCGTGGGACTGGTGTGAGATCTTAAAAACAGTTATTTTCACAAAATAAAAAATACGTTATGCTTTTGGAAAATGAAACTACCATAAGGCCTCCCGCCACACACACAATGCAAACACAGAATTGGAGGAGATTTCTCCTTATGATAGTCAAACATGCTTAATACGCAAAATCCTTTCGATATTATTATTAGTGCATAGTGCAGAAAACATTTTGAAAGTATAATATTAATCTTAGCCAGCATAGACATTTCGAACTATGCCTACTATAGCTACCATCTAAACAGTGGTGACCACCATAAGTAAATGACAGGTTATACAACTAAAACCGTATAAGGTGTGTATTGGAGATTGGATTTCCAACAAATGGTCAAGCTAAGGAACTTCCTACTGCCACTTGGGTACGCCTCTGGAGGGACGTCTCGAGAACTTAACCAGCTTTCTGCCAACACAAGGCTGGGTCCTTTGGGACCTTTATCCGAGGATCCTCTACACCAACAACCACAAATAAAAGTATTTGAAGTAACCACAAAGGTTAAATATCAGGGCTTCATACCTGACACCACCCTTTTCCAAAAGGAAATGACATACCCTAAAGGGCACGACCCTCATAACCTTACCGCATCTTTCCTGTTTCGACCATTTCCGTGGTGTGAGGTCCGATGAGGTCTCTTCCACAAAGCTACACTTTTCACAAAGTCATGTTTTGTTCAACAAATGATCGGCAGCACTTCGTATGCCACGTTACCAATTTGGGAATGTATCACTAGTAGCCATCAACTACATAACCTCTGAGCTCGTACGTCTTAGAGAAGGGTGTTAAGCTAAGAGAATAAATTCTCCGCCACCAACAGAAATGTATTCGATAGAGATCAGTTTTACATCTCAAAGTGTAACGTCAGACATACATCCATACAAGTCCGTTCCGGGATCGAACGGAACCGAAGGCACTTCAAAGAAGCCCTTGCAAATCCGGATATTCAAAAATCACGTCCGAATTCCCATCACAAAAGGAAATAAAATCTCTATACCGGAGCAACCCGGTGCAGAGACATTCGACAAGTAATCCTTTCATTTTTGAAAATACCCGGTCTTCGGCACCATCTTCAAATGCAACCCCATTACGTCGTATCATTATTCGGAATGGGTTTTATGACACAAAGTCCTCTCCCGACTAATCTGAATAACGTGTGCTTATTTTTAAAAATAAGTGTTCAATCAGATTTCAAACAAATCACAACAATTTTTCCACTTTGATCTTTTAAATAAAAGATCCATCACAATCACAAAGGTTCAATTTGGTTTTCGGATATCCACTTGGAATCCGACCCCCGGTCGCATCGAAATTTAAATGCCATTTAAAGGCCAGTATTGAAAGTCGGTTATTTAACTATCAATAAATATTCACAACCATCGCCAAGATTTCAATAATTTTCCAACTTTGAAATATCTTCGCAAGATACAATTTTACACTTTGACCATTTGAAAACAAATTTCAAATTACTTTTCACCTTTCAATCCTTTGAAAACAAATTTCAAATCATTTTTCACTCGTGGAATAAGATTCCCGATATTATTTGTTTCCACTGAAGGTCTGCCGAGTTAAAATACTTTAAAATGATTTAAATTACTTATATAAATATACATACTTGGAAATATTTAAAATAAAAAAATTTTAGAACACTTACTTAAATATTAGTTATGAAAATATTATATAAAAATCTCGTATAAAAATTCAAGGCCAAACTAATTTTAAAATAAAACTAGTAGATAGGATATAACTATTTAAATATCCATTTAATCTTTAAACAATTTCTTCTATAATAAATTAAAATAAATCCTTAACTTAAAGATTTTCAAAATAACCCAAGTTATAATTTCTCCAAAATAATCTTTCCTTAAAACCACCTTTACAACTTCAATTTTATATTTATAGACTATATTGAAAAACATACTTTGCTTTCCAGGGAAAGTACACCTTCCATTCTCAACTGGTTCATTCAAATCAATTTATAAATTCTTTTGGATTTACTTTAAATTTACGTTCCAAATCCGTAAATTTCTTTCACACTTTTAAAAATAACCAAAGGTTTATTTTTAAAAACAAATGTCCCTTTCCTTTATAAATTCCCATTGTGAATTCAAATTCCCAAATATCTACTGATATATGATTTTTAAATCGATGTTAAAAATCATTTACAAACACCAAGTCAATTTCCAAATTGATCTCAATTTTATTTCAACAACGAATCGATTTACATTCAAACACCAAATCAATTTTCATATTGATTTCCCAAAGATTTATTCTTTTAACACCAAATCAATTTACGAATTTATTTTTAAAATAAATTCCTTTAGTTTTCCAATTTATTTAAAACCCATATTTTTTTCTTAAATAAAATCTTCACCTTCTGAATATTATTACTTGAAATCCATTTATTAAACTTTTTCTCATACTTTGGAATTTATTCAATAGAATTTCACCATAGATTTTCTATTTAATTTTAAAAATCCAGTTTTATTTATTTCTGGCATCTTACGATACCAAAAATATATTCGGCTAAATTCTAGTCCTTAACGATTTAAATCACAATATAATCACACACAGATCATAAATAAATAAACACACAACATATGAAACAAAATCAAATGTTTGAGGAATCCAGTTGGATCCCTCCAACCTGTTTCCCTGCATCCATAGACGTTAGCACAACAATTAAATACCAATTCCACTTCGAGGTGGAATATCGCGGTATATGGGATTTATAAAATATCATCCGCTATTATGCGGCGCAATAGGGTCTCATCCGCTATATAATGCGGAAAATCAACAACTCCAAATACATATATAATGCCAATTCCATTTCGAGATGGAATATCGCGGTATATAGGTTTAAATATAATAACCTCCGCTATTATGCGGCGCGTAGGGTCTAAACTAATATAACTGATAATAAATTAATCATCCAAGCACTCAATCAACAATTAAATTTAACGATCACAATTCAACCATCAATTAATAACTGAAATTTTCAATCATTATAATTTGAGTGAGAAGATCTCACCTTTAACAATGCATACAATCCATTTCCCATTCCAGTTTGGTTTTTTTTCACGATCTTTAAACCTTGTATAAACAATTTTGCAATTTATTAATATTCGCAATGATCGAACAATTTATTTCCATTTAATAAATTTAATTAACTAACGATTTATTTAAAATGACTTTATTTAAACAAATTCTTTTTTATAAAAATATTTTCTTTTGTGTAAACCACTTAACTAGGAATTTACTTTACTATAAAATCTTTTCATCCTTAATATATGTATATATATATTCAAAATCTTCTATATATAAAATTTCCTATATATATGTATATATATATATATATATTATCATACTAAATTTAAAAATAAGGAGCTTGTAATTCCCTCTGTAAATATTTCTTGTACATATTCATTTAAATTTGAAAAAAATTTACCTCGCTACCGATCGAAATCTTTTAGCCACCATAAACGTTGCAGTCGAACCATCATTTTTTTTCCAGGCGAATCCCAATCCACCCTCGCACGCGACGCCACCATAGCCTCAAAATCATGACATCCCATCACCGAGTTCAACATTCGCCACTGCCTCGACTTCGAACGATCAACCCCACAGACTCGCGATCACGAACCCCTCACCAAAGATCGCGATCGATCTGCTTCTCCTTGACTTCGCGACGCTGCCTTGGCTTCTCGATCCAACGATCATGACCTCTCAACCCTAGCCGTAGGTGATTTAGTCGCGACTCTCCCCAGTCGATCGAACCACTCACGCTATCTCGAGGTCGCCCTTGCCCAAACTCCCCTACCTCGTGCATGTGATTCGATTTGATTATGGCTCGGTCGTGGATTTTGATTTCAATTTGAGATTTTTTTCGTTTCCACCATTTTTCTCTTTTTTTTATATAATCGAATGATTTCAATTTCGAGTGAAGAAAAATGTGACAGCCTAAGTTTTTTCGGCCATTGAAATTTCGAAGCTACAACATTTTTCCTTAAGATTTTGAATCGATCTACTTGGTTGCGTGAGTTTAAAATGAAAATGGGAACATGATGTTTCAAAAAGAGGGAACAGGCATGCAAAATTTTCAGGCTACGGTGCCTTGAAGAACGTAAAAGCTGAAGCGAAGAAAAGATTCGATGTAGATATAATTTTGGCTGATGTGAACACTTGACCAGAATATAAATGTATATACTTTTAATTAAATTTTAATGATCTCAGTAAACACAACTCAAAATTTTGATCTCCTATCAAGGCATGCTGCTAGGCGTTTATAACGTTAAACCCCTACCCTGAACGCAATGGAAAAGGTTTCGAGTTCTAATTCGATTGTATGGAAAAGATAGCTTTTTGAACCAGTTTATTATATTAAATTTTAATTTAATTTTCAGCGCGTTTACTAATTGTAAGACCACACAACCACTCCAAATAATACGAAAATTGAAATCCAATAATAATACAATATTACGATCCAATGGAACTTGTTTCGTCGGATTCCGAGACTGTGCCTCGGAAGGTTATTTCTAAATATTGATTTAAACGATAAATTTCAAAACTGAACAAAACAATTCCAAATTCAATTCTGAAGCTTCCATTGTCTTCGGTATTCTCAGCACAAATTTTCTAAGCCTTTGAAATATTTTTATTCAGTTCAAAACTGAAGATTCAAATTTTTATCCAACTTCGGTAAATTAAGTTCAATAATTAAATTTCCAAATTCTTATTTATGTTTGAAATTCAAGTTCACTAACCTCCAAATATTTAAAATCAATTAAATATTTCAATTTCAAATGTTAAAAATTTTCGGGTTGACACATCCTTCCCTCCTTAATAGAATTTCGTCCTAAAATTACTAGTTAAGAAGAATGATCCTTAACCCATTTGCTATTTTTCCAAAACTAAACAGTTTTATCAACTTTCCAAAACAAATCTTTCTTATCAGAGACCCATATTAATTCAACTAACTTTCCAACTTCAACTATAAGTTCCAAACAACATTGTTTTCTCAATAATTCAAATTTAAATTTAAATTTCAAATTTCTAAAATTTTCTCAAAAATTTTCTAACACCCTAAATTTTCGAAAAATTTCGCCAACGTCTCCTTTACGCGGCTAGCTCGGTACGACTAAAAAATGGCACCACAGGCCGTCAGATTCCAAAAGGAAAATAAAAGGCCAAGTGGCTAGGCAAGAAAATCAGCAAATTTCATACTGAAATTGAAATACACCTTTTTGTCGAGCAATTCAAATTTATCTTCGAAAATCAAATCCCAATTCCAATTTTCCTTTAATACACCTGTATATCCTGCTAGCCATAATATCCAATTACGACATTCAAATTTATTTTGCACATTCCTTTACAAAGTCTTCAATATATACTTCTTATACCATCATTACTTTACTATTGAAGTTATATATCCATTTTCATTCAATCTTACATTTTCAATTTTATTTGAATTCAATTTACACTTTTAATTTAATTTGGATTCGATTTATCTTCTGAATATTGAATTTATCAATTATCTTTCATTCATAATTGATTCATATCACTATTTTTAATTTAGCTTCATTCACTAATTTACTTCAATTTCAAATTTGGAATCGTTTGTCGCTAATAAAAAATTTCTAACTCCCAAAATTTTCGAAATTTTTTGGCAGAGTCTCCTTTGTACGGAGGAGCTTTTGCAATTTGACAAAAGTTATAAATATATATACATAGACCCACCCGGTCGGAAAAAACAAAAACAGTTCATATTTCCTATTTTTATTGCATAGGCGTACCTTATTTAGCATTTTTTAGGCAAGTGGCTAATTTAGTTAGCATTTTGCGCAATCAAATCTAGCCGAACGACTTCCCTGAACCTGTACTTACTCAACTAAAACATGTCAATGTCATATATATGAAGTTTAACATCATTTCACTTCTTTGCAATAGTTAAACACATGAATTCTAAAAGCAATGCACACTAACACTTTCCCTAAGCAATTTATATAGTTTTAATACTAATTCAATTGTTTTCAAATTATTCATATACCATTTTCATTCAATTTGAAGGCTTTACAACCCACTTTCTTACATTCAATTCATTTTAATTTTAAACAAACCCATATTATTCCAATTGATTAAAAATTCAATTTTTATTCACCTCTATTAATATATTTACTTTCGTTTACAATTAATGAATTTCGATTCATGTCAAATCATATTCAATTTCATCATTCCTTTAATTAGTTTTATTTACTAATTTTATTTCAATATTTCACTTTGTTTAATACAAACCAAATTCAATTCCAATTCCAGTTCTATTTACTTACAAATTCGAAATGAATTTCAACATTCAATTCACTTTCACGTACTTGCAATTGCAAATCTATTCATTCATTCACAATTTATTTTCCACCTTAATAATTTTATTCCAATCCACTTTTTATCCAACTCATTTCTTATCCAACTTATTTTCGCTTCCACATTTACTTTTATCCAACTTCTCTTTAAGTTAGATTTTTTATTTATTTTAACAACTTCAAACTTTACAAGTTATCGACTTAATGATATTCAATAAATATTTTATATAACATTCCAGAGCCTTTTCAACCTTTCAAAACCATTATTGAAAACAATTCAAATTATCCTTTGAATTTCATAACCAAACCCAAATTTTCCAAACAACTTTATTTTAAAACAATTCGGTAGCAATTTCTCTTTTGGAAACTCAAAAATGAACATCAATGATGCTGCAGTCATCACCGAAGTTATTTTCCAACGACCGAAAAGAATTTAGTGCTTTTGTCCCTTAAAAATATTTTCCAAACCTTCAAACTATTTCCATCCAAAAGGAATTTAATTTCCAAACTTCCTGAATTTCAAATATTTTCAAGAACATTTCCAAATATTTCTCTAGAATTCTATTTCAAATTATAAATCTCATTTACAATTTACATTTACAAATCCCATTTGGATTTTTAATTTCTTAGCTTTTGGTTTTGAGTTCAATTCCTCATACGACGATGATAATAATTTAATATTATCGCTTCCTAGCAACCAAGCAACCATATATTAAAATAATTCACAGAAAATTTATTTCTTTTATATACGAAAAGAGTTTGGGTAAAATTATTTCATTTACCCTATTTTAAAATGATATCGTGTCGAATTTGTTCTGTACAAGTGTTTAGAGATCCCTATCAATAACGTTAATTACTCGTATTGACCAGAATCCATATACCACTCAACAAACCAATCATCACAATATAAAACAATTTTATATTTACTAACAAATACGCGCTCATATCTATTATTACACTCAAATTCATTCTAGAGTACTACTGACTCTATCTCTAATGAGTAACACCCAACAGAGCCAAGATTATCGCTTAATCAAATGCTTTGATACCAATTTGTAACGACCCAATTTTTCGACGCTCAAAAGTCCACATTAATACGTCCAATGTATCAACTCCCGAACAATCAAATGCCGGAAAACCGAACCATTAGGGTTTAAGAAGAAGAAGATAGAAGAAGAAACAGAAACAATAAACAGAACCTCACATTTCGCAGCGGAACAATATACAATAGATAAATAATCTTTAAAACAAAAGGGCATGTATATGTTATTACAATACAATATCAGAGTATAACAATAACACACAACACTATCAGTTATAAATGACTTGCCTACATAGAAATTTGTCTCACACAAACCCGAATGCAGTAGATACTACATATTATAGATAATACGTATCGCCACCCAGCTTGCCTCTTGAGCTCCACAGTAACTCCTGAATTCCAGAATGACCTGATAACCTGACTCTAGGCTGTCCGTTTGGAAATTTGTGGGCACCCAGAGTTTAGAAAAGGAACAATAAACTCCAGGTCATTCGTGGGTCTGGTGTGAGATCTTAAAAATAGTTATTTTGACAAAGAAAATAAAAAGAAATCCGTTATGCTTTTGGAAAATGAAAATACCATAAGGCCTCCCGCCACACACACAATGCAAAAGCAGAATTGGAGGAGATTTCTCCTTATGATAGTCAAACATGCTTAATACGCAAAATCCTTTCGATATTATTATTAGTGAATAGTGCAGAAAACATTTCGAAAGTACAATATTAATCTTAGCTAGCATAGACATTCTGAACTATACCTACTATAGCTACCATCTAAACAATGGTGACCACCATAAGTAAATGACAGGTTATACAATTAAACCGTACAAGGCGCGTATTGGAGATTGGAATTCCAACAAATGATCAGGCTAAGGAACTTCCTACTGCCACATGGGTACACCTCTGGAGGGACGTACCGAGAACTTAACCAGCTCTCTGCCAACACAAGGTCGGTTACCTCTGTAACTAGGTAACTACTACACGAGTATGCCATCCCCCGGTCCTTTGGGACCTTTATCCGAGGATCCTTTACACCAACAACCATAAAGAAAAGTATTTGCAGTAACCACAAAGGTTAAATATCAGGGCTCTATACCTGACACCACCCTTTTCCAGAAGGAAATGACATACCCTAAAGGGCACGACCCACATAACCTTGCCGCATCTTTCATGTTTCGACCATTTCCAGGGTGTGAGGTCCGATGAGGTCTCGTCCACAAAGCTACACTTTTGACAAAGTCATGCTTTGATTAGCAAATGATTAGCAGCACTTCGTATGCCACGTTACCAATTTGGGAATGTTTCCCTAGTAACCATCAACTACATAACCTCTGAGCTCGTACGTCTTAGAGAAGGTGGTTAAGCTAAGAGAATAAATTCTCCGCCACCAACAGAAATGTATTTGATAGAGACCAGTTTTACATCTCAAAGTGTAACGTCAGACACACATCCATACAAGTTCGTTCTGGGATCGAACGGAACCGCAGGCACTTCAAAGAAGCCCTTTGCAAATCCGGATATTAACAAATCATGTCCGGAATCCCCATCATAAAGGGATATAAAATCTCTATACCGGAGCAACGCGGTGCGGAGACATTCGACAGGTAATCCTTTCGTTTTTGAAAATACCCAGTCTTCAACACCATCTTCAATTGCAACCCCATTTTGTCGTATCATTATTTGGAATGGGTTTTATGACACAAAATCCTCTCCCGTCTAATCCGAATAATGAGCGCTTATTTTTAAAAATAAGTGTTCAATCAAATTTCAAACAAATCGCAACAATTTTTCCACTTTGATCTTTTAAATAAAAGATCCATCACAATCACAAAGGTTCGATGTGGTTTTCGGATATCCACTTGGAATCCGAACCCCGGTCGCATCAAAATTCAAATGCCATTTAAAGGCCAGTATTGATAGTCCGTTATTTAACTATCAATAAATATTCGCAACAATCACCGAGATTTCAATAATTTTCCAATTATTATTTTCGAAATATCTTCGCATGATACAATTTTACACTTCAACCATTTGAAAACAAATTTCAAATTACTTTTCACTTTTCAATCCTTTGAAAACAAATTTCAAATCATTTTTCACTCGTGGAATAAGATTCCCAATATTATTTGTTTCCACTGAAGGTCTGCCGAGTTAAAATACTTTAAAATAATTTAAATTACTTATCTAAATATATATACTTGGAAACATTTAAAATAAAACAAATTTAATACACTTACTTAAATATTAGTTATGAAAAATATTATATAAAAATCTCGTATAAAAATTCAAGGCCAAACTAATTTTAAAATAAAATTAGTAGATGGGATATAACTATTTAAATATCCATTTAATCTTTAAACAATTACTTCTACAATAAATTTAAATAAATCCTTACTTTAAAGATTTTCAAAATAACCCAAGTAAATAATTTCTCCAAAATAATCTTTCCTTGAAACCATTTTTACAACTTCAATTTCATATTTATAGACTATATTGAAAACATACTCGGCTTTCCAGGGAAAGTACACCTTCTATTCTCAAATGGTTCATTCAAATCAATTTATAAATCCTTCTGGATTTACTTTAAATTTACGTTCCAAATCCGTAAATTCCTTTCACACTTTTAAAAATAACCAAATGTTTATATTTAAAAACAAATGTCCCTTTCCTTTATAAATTCCCATTGTTAATTCAAATTCCCAAATATCTGCTGGTATATGATTTTTAAATCGATGTTAAAAATCATTTACAAACACCAAGTCAATTTCCAAATTGATCTCAATTTTATTTCAACACCGAATCCATTTACATTCAAATACCAAATCGATTTTCATATTGATTTCCGAAAGATTTATTTTTTTAACGCCAAATCAATTTACGAATTTATTTTTAAATAAATTCCTTTACTTTTCCAATTTATTTAAAAACCATATTTTTTTCTTAAATAAATTCTTCACCTTCTGAATATTATTACTTGAAATCCATTTATTAAACTTTTTCTCATACTTTGGAATTTATTCAATAGGATTTCACTATAGATTTTCTAATTAATTTTAAAAATCCAATTTTATTTCTTTCTGGTATCTTACGATACCAAAAATATATTCAACTAAATTCTAGCCCTTAACGATTTAAATCACAATATAATCACACACGGATCATAAATAAATAAACATACAACATATGAAACAAAATCAAATGTTTGAGGAATCCAGTTGGATCCCTCCAACCTGTTTCCTTGCATCCACAGACGTTAGCACAATAATTAAATACCAATTCCACTTCGAGGTGGAATATCGGGTATATGGGATTTATAAAATATCATCCGCTATTATGCGGCGCAATAGGGTCTCGTCTGCTATATAATGCGGGAAATCAACAACTCCAAATACATATATAATACCAATTCCACTTCGAGGTGGAATATCGCGGTATATGGGTTTAAATATAATAACCTCCGCTATTATGCAGCGCGTAGGGTCTAAACTAATATAACTGATAATAAATTAATCATCCAAGAACACAATAAACAATTAAATTTAACTAAACAATTCAACCATCAATTAATAACTGAAATTTTCAATCATTATAACTTGAGTGAGAAGATCTCGCACTTAACAATGCATGCAATCCATTTTCCATTCCAGTTTGTTTTTTTTCACGATCTTTAAACCTTGTATAAACAATTTTGCAATTTATTAATATTTGCAATGATCGAACAATTTATTTCCATTTAATAAATTTAATTAACTAATGATTTATTTAAAATGACTTTATTTAAACAAATTCTTTTTTATAAAATATTTTCTTTTGTGTAAACCACTTAACTAGGAATTTACTTTACTGTAAGATCTTTTCATCCTTAAAATATATATATATATATATATATATATATATATATTCAAAATCTTCTATATATAAAATTTCATATATATATATATATATATTATCATACTAAATTTAAAAATAAGCAACCTGTAATTCTCTCTGTATATATTTTCTGTACATATTCATTTAAATTTGAAAACAATTTACCTCGCTGCCGATTGAAATCTTTTAGCCACTAGAACATTGCAGTCGAACCATCATTTTTTTACCCCGGCGAATCCCAATCAACCCTCGCACGCGAGACGCCACCGTAGCCTCAAAGTCGTGACATCCCATCACCGAGTTCAGCATTCGCCACTGCCTCGACTTCGAACGATCAACCCCACAAACTCACGCTCAAGAACCCTTCGTCGAAGATCGCGATCGATCTGCTTCTCCTTGACCTCGCGACTCTGCCTTGGCTCTTCGATCCAACGATCATGACCTCGCAACCCTAGCAGTAGGCGATTTAGTCGCGACTCTCCCCAGTCGATCAAACCACCCCCGCTATCTCGAGGCCTCCCTTGCCCAAACTCCCCTACCTCGTTCACGTGATTCGATTTGATTATGGCTCGGTCGTGGATTTTGATTTCAATTTGTGATTTTTTTTCGTTTCAACCATTTTTCTCTGTTTTTTTATATTATCGAATAATTTCGATTCCGAGTGAAGAAAAATGCGACAGCCTAATTTTTTTCGGCCATTGAAATTTCGAAGCTATGGCATTTTTTCTTAAGTTTTTGAATCGATCTACTTGGTTGCGTGAGTTTAAAATGAAAATGGGAACATGATGCTTCAAAAAGAGGGAACATGCATGCAAAATTTTCAGGCTACAATGCCTTGAAGGACGTAAAATCTGAAGCGAAGAAAAGATTTGATGTAGATATAATTTCAGCTAATGTGAACACTTGACCAGAATATAAATGTATATATTTTCAATTAAATTTTAGTGATCTCACTAAACGCAACTCAAAATTTTGATCTCCTATCAAGGCATGCAGCTAGGCGTTTATAACGTTAAACCCATATTCCGAACGCAATGGAAAAAGTTTCGAGTCCTAATTTGATTGTAAGGAAAAGGTAGCTTTTTGAACCCATTTATTATATTAAGTTTCAATTTAATTTTCAGCGCGTTTACTAACTATAAGACCACATGACCACTCCACATACTACGAAAATTGAAATCCGATAATAATACAATATTACGGATCCAATGGAACTTGTTTCGTCGAATTCCGAGACTGTGCCTCGGAAGGCTATTTCCAAATATCGATTTAAACGATAAATTTTAAAACTGAACAAAACATTTTCAAATTCAATTCTGAAGCTTTCATTGTCTTCAGTATTCTCAACACAAATTTTCTAAGACTTTGAAATATTTTTATTCAGTTTAAAACTGAAGATTCAAATATTTATCCAACTTTAGTAAATTAAATTCAATAATTAAATTGCCAAATTCATATTTATATTTGAAATTCAAGTTAACTAACCTCCAAATATTTCGATTTCAAAGGTTAAAAATTTCCGGGTCGTTACATTCATAAACTATATACAACAACCAAATCATACATAATTTATATAAACTGATATAATATAAATTGTCATATTATACTTATATACTAACATATTTTAAGATTTATATAAACTAACATTTACACTAATATATAATAAACTATAACACATATCTTATAACACATAACTAACTTATAATATATAAGCTGACATATAATAAAATATACACGTTTATATATATACTATAAATTTTATAAACTAATATATACATAGGTATATATATGTATATTTAAACTTATAATTGTATGGTCTAACAATATGTAAATGTTATGCAAATCTTATATGCATATATATATATATATATATATATATATATATATATATCTTATAAACAGAACAATGTGAACTAATATATATAAACGTTATATAATATATATAACACTTAAACACACATACAAACTCAGTTAGATTATATATATATATATATAAGCAGATTTTAGATTATATATATATGTACGTATGTATGTATGTATAATATATAAAATCATATAGATATATGCGCGCGATTGAAGAAAATATGCACCTTGATGTATATAGATATACCTATAATATGAGGAGTACAAAGCAGGTTTGGAGATCGAGGCCAAGAAGGTGGTGACGACATGGTGAGGAGCGAGGATGACGGTTTGAGGGAGGTTAAGTCACGTGCTGGGTGGGAAAGCAAGCAGTAAGGTGGATAGAAGGGGTATGGGTTGTTGTGCGAGGAGAAGATGGTCGAAGTGGAGAGCTCGAGCAAGGGGTGGTTCGTGGTGGCATGGCACAGGTTCAGGGGCTAGGTGAAAGGCTGCAATGGGTTTTGGCGAAGTGGAAAGAGGGCAAGAGTAAGGTGGTGGAAGGTAGGAGGGGAGGGAAACATGGGTCTGGGTAATCGAGGTAGGCTCGGGCTGAGGGGTGGCCAGGGGATGAGGCGAATAAGAAGAAGGAGGAGCTCGGTGTGGTGAGAGGCTTCAAGGTGGGACGAGGGGAGAATAGTTGGAAGGTAGAAGGGATGTGTGAATTCTCAAGCAATAGCAATGAGAAAAATGCAAGAAGGAAGAAGGAATATAGTAGGTGGAAGAGTCTGCAAAGGAATAAGAAACTCTAATATGCAAAATAATTTTGTTCAAAAATGAAAACTAGCTGAACAACGAACCAAAGAATTTTGAAAATAATTAAAACCAAAGGTCATGACTGTTGAATTCTGGAATACCAATAGTTAATGGTTATTAGCATTACCTGATGGATAAACGAATGGTCATAAGATATCCAAAAACGAAATTGCGAAACCAATACGGAATCGTTCCATAGATTTTGCTGTCTCTCAGACTTCAAAACACATAAACGAATTCCTACAAAGATCAGCATGACGAGATGATCAAAACGGTATATGAATACCAGTAATATGACCGAACTATCAAAAGTAGATATCCGATGCCGAAAATGATGCTAAAATGCCGAAAATAAGATAAACGGAGCAATAATATTCCAAAATTGACGAAACGAAATATGGAACCTCACTCAGAAGATGATTTACAAATTTATTATATAAAAATATTCAGATTTTGAAAATAATGTATTATCATCAAATATTAACTGATTTAAATTTAAATAGAATTACAAAAAAGTAAAATTTCATATTAACTGATGAAAATTTATCTTTTGTTATGTTTATATAGACGTAATCTAATTACCAACACTACTACAAAACAGACCATTTGCATCGGTTATTCACCCCCTGTTGCATCAGTTCTACAACCGATGCACATGCAACATATGCAATAAACTAATTTTTTTTGCATCGGTTGTAAAACCTATGCAAATAGTCATCTTTTGCATCGGTTGTCGGCAAAAACCGATGCAATATAAGATCTTTTGCTTAAAACTAATCCCTTTTATTGCACCGGTTGGCAGTAACAACCGATGCAACAAGACATTTTTTGCATCGGCTGTTACTGTCAACAATTATTGCATGCAATATTATAGTCATCTAAAATCAATTTGGATGGAAAATACATATTGAATAAGGTAATACCAAATAAATATATTTCAATTATAGTGTTCATAATCCATATAAAATAGTGATTCATGCATTCATTTTAGTACTACAATTCAGATCTTTAGTACAAGTAATATAGTCTAGCTTGTTAAGTACCCTAATATACCAACGCTAGTCAAATAGCCATATCATCCCATACATACAAAACTGCTGCTACACTAGCCTGCTAGCCACAACTTCCTGCTCTTCTTCTCTCTAAACAAAAACTGCATATATATTGATCACTTCCTGACCACATACACTTCTTAACAGCTCTACCACTTATTAACAACTCAAAACCCGTACTTCATTACTAACATCAACTACAACATCGTCGCAAATCACCTCCTTCGCACTTCAGTGCCCCATCATTCTCAACATACATATTCGAACAACTTTCAAAACACTTCCTTCTCCCAGTCTACTTGCAACTGCTTCCAACAACAATGCACTTTCTGACCATTAACCACTACCTATCCTCCGACGATTCCTACACTTTCACAACCAATCATTTACTGCTACAAATCACCACTGTTCCTTCTACAATTCACTCACCTTCAGCCACCCTGCCACCACTCTACTGCCTGCCTTGCCACAAACTATCAGTTCCATGTACAAAGTAAAAGAATGCATGGAATTTCATCCAATAGGAATTACAGCTCCAACTTAACTAAAACAAACAAGTCATACACACATAATACACTGAAGAGGGAATGAAACTCACTTCTTTGGAAACTTCTTCCGCTTCTTTTGATGACCTGGCATAGATAACAAGCACCTGAGATAGATTTTTGAAGCAAGCAAATTAGCCGCATAAAACAGTTTATAGAATCAATCATGTTGCATACTTTATATATAATTACAAAATGCATGGTAAACTGTAAAAGAAACAAATCTATGCAGTTAAAAAAGCAAATATATACATGATTATTTGTAATGGTTATAAGAGATACATTAATATTTCCAGTATCGCTCATATAACATATTCGTCGGCATGTTTATATTCATAAGTTCGTTTAACAGATTCCACTGTTGCATCATTGCCGTGGAAGATATTTCTTAAATGTGCGATTAATGTTGAATCTTACGGTTGAACCAAATGTATTAATAATAAAATAGCATATACTAACCTTGCATCTGGCTTTACCCATGGCCAACACCATGGCTTTTCCAATATCTCTAGAAGCACCGGTGATTACAACAACAGGTGATTCCATCTTTTTGGCACCTTCAACTACTGCATGTTCAACAGTTGCAACTTGAGTCTTAAAACCTACATGCGGCATTTATTAAATGACAACGTTGTGATAAAATACTATTTAAATCATAAACTTATAGTGACACAAATGATTATGAATGTCCCAAGAAAAACTGAATTATCGGCTACTGCTACCAATTGGTTATCTATGTGTTTTAAAAAATAAAAATAAAAATGCAGATAGCAAGGGATGTTGCTATGTTCCACAAGGGCAATAGCCTGGTAAGAATCATTCACAAACATGCCATTTTTAATGGCTTAAGAGAATCATGCCAACTAAAAGAAGGTATCCTTGGGAATTAAAATTCACGGGGACTGTCTTATATTTTAAAATCTTTCACCGGATCGGTTTATATATATAGTGATAAGACTAAATGGTTTTTCAACATTTTTGAAGAAGAAAACAAAGTGTATATTAGTGTATATGGAAGTTTATATGCTAAAACAAGTGTCAGTTACAATTAATTATTAAACACACAACATCTGTGTTGAATGTTAAGCGTCTAGAATGTTCAGTATTCAATATCTCATATGAAGTGTACAGTGTTAAAGCCTAACTTTAATAAATAGCAATCATATGATGTTACATTAATACATTGGAGTTCCGCTGAATACAGCTATGCATGCTAAATGGGTGGTCATGTGTCCCTATTAAGTTATTAATTCAGGCGATCTCGTGTCCATTTGATTATCGTGGATGTGTATATACATCTCTTGTTACTTTTGCAAAATACTCATATATCAGTTTCATAGAGACCGCACATTCATAAATGAACACTTCAGTTATACACTTATTTAGAATTTAAGTTCTAATCATTATATTACTAATTATGTGCATACACCTATGACATTGTTTTTCTGAAGAAAAACAAAATACAACTAGTAGGCAAATTTAATGATAGAAGAAAATTATCTAACCTGCAATTTATTGCAGAGGGATTTGGTCTGATCATCATCTTTGCTTTTCATCTGCAATATTGACTTAATCTCCTCTATATCCCTACATATCCAAACATACATAACACAATTGTTACCGATCAATATTTGCTCACAAGCATTTCACATGATTAACAACAACAAAAAAACTAAAACTTGCTTTGTGCTTTGTTTAGTAAGCTTTTAATGTCATTATTCACTTGAAGCAACGAATGATTTTCAATTAATTATAACTATTAAAAATTAAGCAGTTTTTTAGCAGTAATTGAAGTTCTTTTTTTAAGCAACTATGATTTGTTAGTTAAGAATATTCAACATGCAAAGATAGAACATTAGAAATAAATCTGCACATATACATGAATCCCACTGTACTATCCAATACAAAGTTTACAAATGATGGTCAGGTAAGTACTAAATTATAACAGATTGTTCAAATCAAAGTAATTAGGACAATCTAAGTTTTAGGAACATTTCAACTTCAATATCCCTAAATCATCAGAAGATGAAGCAAACAATCCAATAAATTACCATTAGAAGCAATAGTTGTAGTTGCGTCAAACTGCAAACTCGATCTGATATGGAGCGATCGTAGGGGAAAAAACACTGACACCGGTGTCTTTGGGGTTAAGGGAGACGAGGAAGCCAATGGTTTGGCGGATATCAAGGAAGACGATGAATTTAAAATCATAGAGAATAAAAGTGATAATTGAATGGATTGAAAGGGAAAGATGAAAAGGGGGAGAGGGATTTAGGTTTTTCGAGTGAAGGACGAAAAGAAGAGGTTCGCGGTGAAATGAGAGGGAGACGAAACCATTTACCGTTAACTTTTCATCACGGTTTTCGATGCGGGAATAGTATTTTTGCACCGGTTGTAAATAAAACTGATGCAACTAACACTATTTGCATTGGTATATTTTCTTCGGTTGTCGATGATAACCGATACAAATTGTATTTTTTTACTATCTACTGCTTTCCACATACCAAATGCATCGGTTGTTAAAACGTAATCGATGAAAATACTTCTATTTGCATCGGTTATGGTAACAACCGATGCAAATGAGGCGAAGTAACATGCGTATTTGTAGTAGTGCAAATTTTTATTATTAAATTTAATTATTTAAAATTTCAAAAAATTCAGTTTAATTACATTATTAAAACCATTAAAATTTACGGGTCGTCACACCCACAGCCAACCTAAGTGGAAGGAGAAAAAATAAAAAGATGACCTATATTTATAAGAAAATGAATGGTGTTTGCACGGGATTAGAAAGTATATCGTCAAAAAGTAAATGAAACGATCTTCCAAAGACCGATTCACTTGTCTTATCAAGCATGCGAGACACAGCTTAAGTGCCAAAAATCAAACCATAAAAGATCCTGAAGTTGAATGTGGATTTGGAAAAATGAATGCCGTTTTTGTGAAGATCGTATGAGTTGTTTTATCTGCGATGATTTTTGCGGTTGATAAAACAATTGATTGAAATTCAAGTTTATTTTCACCAAACTGAAAGTTAAGCTTAACATCAATAAATTTTTCAAAATTATTGATTTCAAAATTGAAATGGTGACTCAAATCTTCCCCATCAGAATTTAACAACTCATTTTCGACAAGTCCAAAGAAATCGTGTTCATTGAATTCGTTTTCCTTTATTGAATTATCAACAACTTTATTACATGTATCAAGTTCAAAATCCAAAGTTATGTTCAAAATTTCAAAATCGGAAAAAGGAAGATCGAATCTTAAATCAAGTTTCTCATCCTCAAAAGAATTGGAATGCAAATTAATTACCGTGTTTTCAACAACTTTATTAAAATCATCATTTTCAGTTTCAAAAGTTGTTGTTTGAAAATCGTCGATTTGGGTAAAAGATGGATTGTCATTTGATTCATCGCATGTTGGAATTTGGCTTTGTTTCCCACGTTATTTCATATATGTCTCGAACAATAAATCTAAGTGATTATTATAGATTTCCTCCATTTGTTCAACAAAATCCAATTTATAGCTATTAACTTGAGAATTTTCGATTTGGATTTATTTAGAACAAAAATTTTCACTCGTATCATAGTCGAGATTCTTACCATTGCCAAAATTATTTGAAAAGTGGATCACGTTTTCGTTTTGATTTTGAAATTCATTTTGGAGTTCAAAATTGAATCGGCATGGGTTATACTCAAAATCATTTGCATTCAGAAGTGAATTCAAATCTTGATTACTTTGAAAATATTGACTTGAGTTATCACACAAAAAATAAATACACAAAATCATTTAACATTTGATTTTGTTGTGCAGAGATTTCAAGTATAGACGAAATTTTATTTTCAAGATTTGAAGGTTGGTCATCACTTTGAAAACTTTATGGTTCAAAATTTGAATCGTTTAAGCAATAGCTGTTGTTGAAATATACATAAGAATTTGGTGTGAAATTATATGGATTATATTGATTTTCACAACTACCGTAGAATTCATATGAATATGGAAATGGAAACATAGACATTTTTAAGAATGTTTTTGGTTTTTTTATAAAAGAAAAATATTTATAAATAGAATTTATTTTTCAAAAGGGAAATTTTTTTTTTGTTTTTTTCCAATTTTTTTGTTTTCGAAATGATTTTATAATTTTTTTTGGATTTTTGATTTTCTAAAAAACTAAGTAAATTTTTTTTGGGACTTTCTGGATTTTTTATTTTGCGAAGTTTCAAAGGAAAGGAAACTGAATACTTAATTTTTTTTAGTTTTGAATTGTGAATTTTTTTTAAATATGCATGAACTAATGTAACTAAATGAATGCAAATGTTTAATTTATTTATCCTAAATAGCTCCTAACTCAAAATTGTATAACCACACATTGTCTTAAATCAACAAGATAGTTCTCAGACTGGTAATAGACATGATTTATTGGTGCACCATGAATCACCGTAGCACTGTAGTCGAAGATTTGTGACACCCCACCTCTATACCCACGCTAGCCGAGGGCACTACGGGGTAATGCCGTCAACTAGCACGGAGAATAAGGCTATTGAGGAGCGACCCTCCGTGTAATTGCTTTGTGCTAGCATCGATACGTCAAATAGTACAACATGTATAGGAAATCCGACCCAACGATACAAACTCAAAGCTACTACTCAGTGGCTATAGATATTCTTCAGAAACATTCATAGAAATAAACATAACACAAATCAGTCAAGATATCCATATCACAAAGGCGGAAAAAGATATGAATATAACACATGAAAGTGTACATCAGAGTAGTGGTCAAACAAGATCCACAATATCACAAAAGAATGGTTACAAGTGCTAGACAAAAGAATATATATACATCAAGGAGTCTATATCTCAAAGGTATACAACAAAAACTACTAATCTAAGTAGTTAGCCAAAAGTCGGGATGATAATCCCAGAAGTGAAGTCAAGCAGAAGCACCTGTAACATCTCGGTCTGACCCGAGTATTATTTATAAGAAAATAATAAACGGATCAGCCTAGCTACAAATATCAGATATAATGAAATAGAATAAGAGATATGACATAACATATGATAACCATGAAGCCATACTGTGATAAGTATGTAATTGAAAACCAACAAGAGATAAATCAATATCACCAGAATCTTCTCAAAGATAAAAAGGAATGCCATATTCAATATCTTCATTCACAAAAAGTTAATGACACACAAATTCACCAATGCACAAATATTGATAACACATATCAATGAAAATCATGAAAATTGGTGAACCACAAATTCTAGAAATCATCAATGGAAATCCAGAAATCACAAAAAAAGGGAAGGCCTATCACAAAACGGGAGCATGAAAACTCACCAACACGTGTATCACAAAATGGAATGCTATTCCATGATTGCTAACCATTAATTTTGAGCCGAAGCTCCACAAAACGGCCCGAAGACCGTGGGTCGCTCCCCCACCAAATTGAGACGAAGCTCTATAGAAACGGGGTTTAGTCTCCCTCGTAGACAAAGAGACATCGCACATTTGCTAGTCTAAATCACAAAAATGATCATCAATGATCATCAAGAAGTGTCAGTTACAGTATGCTAGTAAATATAAAAGCTTAGCTTCATGTCCCATAAACACCTCCTTAACTTAAATATTTACGAACAAATTGTAGATCTCCACTCAAAATTATCACAAGAGATTCAATCGACCAAGTCCAAGAGTTAACCGACGAAGTAAACGCAAGCGTTTCATACCACTTGTTTTATAAAGCCGTTTAATTAGATTTCTCGTACGAGTGAGGTAAAGGTTTGTATACTTTTAAAATGACAAATCACAAAAATGATTGTAGAAACAATCAGTCACAAAAATTCACATTCGAAGACATGAATAAAATCCAAAGAAATCAATTCCAAAGCCATCTAAGTGTAAATACGCCTGCGACATAACATAGTTCATCACAGGAAATTGGCGCGACCAAACAGGGCACGGCCTAAGGGGGTCATCGACCTAACGCGGTCGAGCTAAGTAGTGGTGCGACTTACCAGGGGCGAGCGACCTATCATGGCCGATCTAAGCACTGGAGCTACCTAACGAGGTGAGCGACCTAACACGGTCGAGTTAAGCAATGGTGCGACCTAACGAGGTGCGACCTAATGTGGTGGTAAGACCGAGCGACCTAACAGGGTGAGCGACCTAGTGCCGAGCGACTTAAGGTGGTACGAGCCTGTGCCAAGCGACCTAAAGGTGCAGGATAAAGGGTTGCGCGACCTAGTGATAAATAGGCCTAGCGACCTAAGGTGTGCGACCTAAATAGTTGCACAGGCCGGGCGACCTAAAGTGGAACGACTTAACTGGAATGAGATAGCATGGCCGAACGACCTAAATGGTGACACGGGCTGAGCGACCTAAGACAAGTGACCTAGTTATTGCCGAACGACCTAAGGGTGAACGAGCTATATGCGGGCCGAGAATCTCAAGTGTGCAGACCGAGCGACCTAAGCTCCAGAAATGCCAAAACTCACTCAATTTGCAACCGATCGAGCACGGACACTAGGGGATTACGCCCATCGGCTACCCAGTCGTATTGGCTACTCGGTGCATCACCAAAAACGTGTTCAAACATTAAAGTTAGGATCTTTTTAAAGATTTGAACCCAAACACTTAAAATTGGGATTTTCACCAATTCAATCAAAACCAAAAGCAAATGCATATGAATAAGTGTTAGGAATTCATAACCAACAATCAATGATAGTTATAGACAAAGATGTGAGATAAAAATCTCACCTTTTCACAAAATCAATGAAAGAGAAGCTTGAAAGCAAAGGAGAATCAACCCAAGAAGCTTGAATCAATGTCTTCTCTTTGAATTTGGAGTTGGATGTTGAATTTGCAAATGAACTAGGGCTTGGAGTTTTAATTTCCCATTCCTTCCTCCATTTTTGATGAAGCCTGAGTGTTAGGAAATGAAAGTAAAGTTATGAAGAGAAGGGGGTTGAGTTAGAATTAATAGTTTAGGCAAATGGGCTAAACCAAACCCAAAACCCAAAGTGAAAAAGTAACAAAATTTCACTAACTCCAAACATATCAAAGTTTACATTCAAAAAGATCGCAAACGGTGTTTTGAACTCATTGGAAGTGGTTCCGAGTCCTAAATCGACCGTATGCAAAAATTAACTTTTCGGACTATAATCCGACTAATCGATAAAATATTCAAATAGAATATTCAAATATTCAATCATAAAACATGCAGGTTGTTACAGACTCCCCTCCTTAAAGAAATTGCATCCTCGCAATATTTAGGAAGAAAACACAAGGTACCAACCATGAAAGCATATCAATACAAAAGAAATTTGAAATAAGAAGTTCACCTCAAAGAGCACGGAAAAGCAAGTCCGGATGTGTTCACTCGATGAACTCTCTAGATTCCCAAGAGCAATCCTTAGGATTTGAGGACCATTGGACTTTAACAAGCGGAACATCTTTATTTCGAAGGCGCTTGACCTCCGAAGCATTAATACGAATAGGATGTTTCTCATAAGTTAAATTAGGTGAAACTTCAATTTCTTCCACAATACCGGGCTCAAGAAAAGAATTGGAATCTCGAAGGCACTTCCGTAATTGAGAAACGTGAAACACGTCATGAATAGCAGAAAACCGAGCCGGTAACAAAAGGCAATAAGCCACGGAACCAATACGTTCGGTGATAGGAAATGGACCAATATATCGATGTGCTAACTTTCCCGATCGACTGAAACACACAACACCCTTCATAGGTGAAATACGAACAAACAAAAAATCTCCCACAGAAAATTCTAATTTCCTTCTTCGGTTATCGGCATAGGATTTTTGTCTACTCTGGGCTTCTTTCATCCTATGACGAATGAGATCAATCTTTTTTGTGGAATCACGAATAAAGTTTGGATCTAAATCCAGCTTCTCACCGGCCTCAAGCCAACAAGAAGGATAACGACATGGCCTTCCATAGAGTGCCTCAAAAGGTGCCATACCAATACTAGATTGGAAGCTATTATTATAGGAAAACTCAACAAGAGAAATATGATCTTTCCAACTTCCACCAAAATCAAGAACACATTCACGAAGAAGATCTTCAAGAGTTTGATTCACACGCTCGGTTTGTCCATCGGACTGAAGATGATAAGCGATGCTAAAATTAAGCTTCGTTCCCAAAGCTTTTTGAAGACTCTTCCAAAACCCACTTGTAAACAATGGATCACGATCACTAACAATAGAACAAGGAACTACATGCAATTTTACAATTTCTTTAATAAAGAGTTTGGCCAAGAGAGGAATGGTTCGATTGGACCGAACGGGAATAAAATGGGCGGATTTAGTAAGTCCATCAACTATCACCCATAAGCTATCATGACCCGAACGAGAACGGGGAAGGCCATCTATAAAATCCATGGAAATTTGATCCCACTTCCAAATTGGAATTTCTAAAGGTTGCAATAACCCACCGGGCCTTTGGTGTTCAGCCTTGACAGGTTGGCAAGTCATGCAACACTTAACAAAGTTAGCAATATCAGATTTCATTCCCTCCTAATAATAAAGTCACTTCATATCTGTGTACATTTTACTTCCACCGGGATGAATGGTAAATTTAGAACTATGAGAATCTTCTAAAATGTCTTTACGAAGATCACTAATATTTGGCACGATAAGTCTACCAAATTTTCGAATGCCGCCATGAGAATCAATATCAAAGTCTTTCAAACTTTCAATATCAATTTTATCCCTAAAACTTTGGCCAAGAAGAGCCAATTCGTGATCTAGCTTTTGAGCTTCAATAATGCGGTCTAAAAGAGAGGGATGAGCCTCAAGGCTACACAAGATAAGAGATGAACATAAATCGGAAAAAATATCTCGAGTCTCACAAGTGGATAAAATTCCAAGATCATTCCATTCGGATATCATTATAGAAACAACCGCCTGTTGCTTGCGACTAAGGGCATCGGCAACATGATTTCCCTTTCCGGGAGTATAAAGAATATCAAGATCATAAGGTGCGAGGAACTCGAGCCAACGTTGTTGACGTAGATTAAGCTCCTTTTGAGAAAATAGATATTTCAAAGAATTATGATCGGTATAAAGAATAAATTTTTCTCCCAAAAGATAATGATGCCAAATACGAAGGGCGAAAACAATAGCCACGAGCTCTAAATCATGAGTGGCATATCTAGTCTCGGCTGGCTTCAGTTTCCTAGAAGCATAAGAAATAACACGTTCTCTTTGCATAAGAACGGCACCCAACCCAAAGCGACTAGCATTGGTATAAAAAACAAAATCTTGATTCCCCTCGGGAATAACAAGAATAGGTGCATCAAAAAGGAGTTCTTTTAATTTCTGAAAAGAAGCTTCACATTTGTCCGACCAAATGTATTTAACACCTTTCTTTGTCAAACCAGTAAGAGGCACGGAAATTTTGGAAAAGTCCTTTATGAAACGGCGGTAATAACCTACCAATCCCAGAAAACTACGGGTCTCCATCACACTCTCCGGTCTCTTCCAATTTTGAATCGCTTCAATCTTTGATGGATCCACGGAAATTCCGGATTCGGAAATAATATGACCGAGAAACTTCACACGAGATTGCCAAAAGTGGCATTTATAAAATTTTGCTTTCAATTGATTGCTCGTAAGAGTTTCCAACACAATCCGAAGATGTTTTTCATGCTCCTCCTCGGTTTTAGAATACACAAGAATATCATTAATAAAGATGAGAACAAACCGATCGAGGAAGCCTTTGAAAACTCTATTCATAAGGTCAACGAAATAAGCCGGAGCATTCGTTAAACCAAATGGCATAACAAGCCATTCATAAGATCCATAACGAGTACGGAACGATGTCAAAGGAATAGAATCCTCTGCAATACGAAGCCGATGAAAATGGTAGCTAAGTCTAATTGTGAAAAGACTCTAGCACCACTAAGTTGATCGAATAGATCATCAATCCGAGGTAAAGGATATTTATTCTTGATAGTAAGATCATTAAGCTTGCGGTAGTCAACGCAAAGCCTAAGTGTACCATCGGATTTCTTCACAAAAATAGCCGAAGCTCCCCAAGGCGAGGAACTAGAGCGAATAAATTGCTTCGTCTCTAATTCGGATAATTGTTTACGCATCTCCTCATTTTCTTTATTGGACATACGATAAGGAGGACGAGTGATGGTTTGAGCTCCAGGAATGAGATTAATTCTGAACTCAATTGCTTGCTTAGGTGGTAATCCTAAAACGGGATCAAATATGTTGGAAAATTCACGGACAACGTGAATAAGAGAAATAATATCTTCCTCATCATCATTATCGTCATCATGAGGATTTAAAGAATATAAAGATGCAACCAAGATGGAATCCGAATCTTTAAGATCAATAGAAATCTGCTTAACAGATTGAGGATGTCGAAGATGAATAGTCCGCCCAGGACATAGGATTTGGGCTTCATAACGATTAAGCCAATCCATCCCCAAAATCATTCCAAAGCCTAAGTAGCGCATGACATGCAAATCGGCTCGGAAAGAAAGATCACACAAAATAATATCGACACCTTTACACAATAAACTCATCGTTGCGGATCCACCAACCGGATTCGCAATTCTCAAAGAAGTCATTAAACACATAACATCCAAAGAAAAAGTATCAACGAGTTCTTTCGATATAAAAGAATGGGACGCACCCGTATCAAAAAGAACTCGAATAGGATGATCACGAAATAAAATAATGCCATCAAGGATAGAATGAAAAATACCTTTACCACGAGATGTATTGCCAGGGGCTTGAGCAAAATTAAGCTTTACCTCCTTCCTGCCTTGAAGTTTGGGACAAGAAGATATATAATGATCCGGGCTTTTGCAATAACGACAAGCACGAGGCTTTGAACACTTGTTCGCATAATGGTCCTTAGAGCCACAATTGTAGCATTGAAGACTTCTATTAGTAGGAGTCTTAGTTGCCAGAGAGGCTTGCTTCCCTTTCGTATTGTTGGGATAAGGACCCTTGAACTTATTAGGCCTTTTCTTGTTGTTGAAGTCTGGTTTAACAATCACAACTTCAACATCACTCTCTCTATCTGCCTCTTCAAGACGAAGAGCGATATCAATGAGTTGATCAAAAGAAACTTCTAATTTTAGAAGTAATGGCTTCTTAAGATTTTTATTCAAGCCATATACAAATCTTTGGTTCTTCTTCAATGGGGTGTTTATGTATTCAACCACGTACTTAGAAAGTGACTCGAATGATGTGACATAGTCTGTCACGGAAGATTCACCTTGAACAAGGTCAATGAAACGGCGAGTCAAAGTCACCTTCTCAGCTTCTGGCACAAATTTTAATTCGAAGCGCTCCCGGAATTTCTCCCAAGTAAGATCCGCTTCATTTATTTCAGAAATCAGAAGCTCATACCAATCTAATTCTCTTTCTTGGAGCATACTAGAGGCCACCTGAACACAGTGAAGATAAATAAGATTCATGCGAGAAAAGATTCGATCACACGATCTCAACCAAGCCTGGACTTCGATAATGTCTCAGAACCTTTGAATGGCTTTCCACCCAAATTGATATAATCGCTGCACAAACGTGCAAATCCAGACCTAGGGTGAGTAGGCTCCGGATTAGATTCGGCTGCTTGAGCATTCCTCACTAGGTCAAGAAGCTGCTGGGCAGACATAAATACTCCATCCTGGGGAGTTGCACGAGATAGACTGGCGCAGGGATGGCCAAGTCTAACCATTTCTCTTCCTTTAGAAAGAAAGGAAGGAGAAAGAAAAGGTTATTCACCAAATAAATATCAAGCAATCTTGATAGATAAAACAAGGAATCATAAGGAAAATAGGATGAATCGGTACGAAGAATCGAATTAAATCCTAAAGCACAATTCCTAAGATGGACTTAGGATGATGATCCTTGCTAGATTATTCTACATTGTTCCAAAGTTTGGCTCCGATACCAAGCTGTGACGCCCCACCTCTATACCCACAGTAGCTAAGGACACTACGGGGTAATGCCGTCAACTAGCACGGAGAATAAGGCTGTTGAGGAGCGACCCTCCGTGTAATTGCTTTGTGCTAGCACCGATACGTCAGATAGTACAACATGCATAGGAAATCCGACCCATCGATACAAACTCAAAGCTATTACTCAGTGGCTATAGATATTCTTCGGAAACATTCATAGAAATAAACATAACACAAATCAGTCGTGGATATCCATATCACAAAGGCGGAAAAAGATATGAATATAACACATGAAAGTGTACATCAGAGTAGTGGTCAAAAAAGATCCACAATATCACAAAAGAATGGTTACAAGTTCTTGACAAAAGAATATGTATACATCAAGGAGTCTATATCTCAAAGGTATACAACAAAAACTACTAATCTAAGTAGTTAGCCAAAAGTCAGGATGATAATCCCAGAAGTGAAGTCAAGTAGAAGCACCTGTAACATCTCGGTCTAACCCGTGTATTATTTATAATAAAATAATAAACGGATCAGTCTAGCTATAAATATCAGATATGATGAGATAGAATAAGAGATATGGCATAACATATGATAACCACGAAGCCATACTGTGATAAGTATGTAACTGAAAACCAACAAGAGATAAATCAATATCACTAGAATCTTCTCAAAGATAAAAAGGAATATCAAATTCAATATCTTCATTCACAAAAAGTTAATGACACACAAATTCACCAATGCACAAATATTGATAACACATATCAATGAATATCACGAAAATTGGTGAACCACAAATTCTAGAAATCATCCATGGAAATCCAGAAATCACAAAAAAAAAGGAGGGGAGGCCTATCACAAAACGGGAGCATGAAAACTAACTAACACATGTATCACAAAATGGAACACTATTCCATGGTTGCTAACCATTAATTTTGAGCCGAAGCTCCACAAAACGGCCTGAAGACCATCGGTCGCTACCCCACCTAATTGTGCCGAAGCTCCACAGAAACGGGGTTTAGTCTCCCTCGTAGACAAAGAGACATCGCACATTTGCTAGTCTAAATCACAAAAATGATCATCAATGGTCATCAAGAAGTGTCAATTACAGCAAGCTAGTAAATATAAAAGCTTAGCTTCATGTCCCATAACCACTAGCTTAAATTAAATATTTACGAACAAATTGTAGATCTCCACTCAAAATTGTCACAAGAGATTCAATCGAACAAGTCCAAGAGCTAACCGACGAAGTAAACGCAAGCGTTTCATACCACTTGTTTTACGAAGCCGTTTAATTAGATTTCTCGTACGAGTGAGGTAAAGGTTTGTATATTTTTAAAATGACAAATCACAAAAATGATTGTAGAAACAATCAGTCACAAAAATTCACATTCGAAGACGTGAATAAAATCCAAAGAAATCAATTCCAAAGCCATCCAAATGTAAATACGCCTGCAACATAACATAGTTCATCACAGGAAATTGGCGCGACCAAACAGGGCGTGGCCTAAGGGGGTGATCGACCTAACGCGGTCGAGCTAAGTAGTGGTGCTGTGACTTACCAGGGGCGAGCGACCTATCATGGCCGATCTAAGCATTGGAGCGACCTAACGAGGTGAGCGACCTAACACGGTCGAGCTAAGCAATGGTGCGACCTAACGAGGTGCGACCTAATGTGGTGGTAAGACCCAGCGACCTAGTGCCGAGCGACTTAAGGTTGTACGAGCCTGTGCCAAGCGACCTAAAGGTGCACGATAAAGGGTTGCGAGACCTAGTGATAAATAGGCCTAGCGACCTAAGGTGTGCAACATAAATGGTTGCACAGGCCGAACGTGCTAAAGTGGAACGACTTAACTGGAATGAGCTAGCATGGCTGAACGACCTAAATGGTGACACGGGCCGAGCGACCTAAGGCAAGCGACCTAGTTATTGCCGAACGACCTAAGGGTGAACGAGCTATATGCAGGCCGAGAATCTCAAGTGTGCAGGCCGAGCGACCTAAGCTCCAGAAATGCCAAAACTCACTCAATTTGCAACCGATCGAGCACGGACGCTAGGGGATTACGCCCATCGGCTACCCGGTCGTATTGACTACTCGGTGCATCACCAAAAACGTGTTCAAACATCAAAGTTAGGATCTTTTTAAAGATTTGAACCCAAAACACTAAAAATTTGGATTTTCACCAATTTAATCCAAACCAAAAGCAAATGCATATGAATAAGTGTTAGGAATTCATAACCAACAATCAATGATAATTATAGACAAAGATGTGAGATAAAAATCTCACCTTTTCACAATATCAATGAGAGAGAAGCTTGAAAGCAAAGGAGAATCAACCCAAGGAGCTTGAATCAATGTCTTTTCTTTGAATTTGGAGTTGGATGTTGAATTTGCAAATGAACTAAGGCTTGGAGTTTAAATTTCCCATTCCTTCCTCCATTTTTGATGAAGCTTGAGTGTTAGGAAATGAAAGTAAAGTTATGAAGAGAAGGGGGTTGAGTTAGAATTAATAGTTTAGGCAAATGAGCTAAACAAAACCCAAAACCCAAAGTGAAAAGGTAACAAAATTCCATTAAATCCAAACATATCAAAGTTTACACTCAAAAAGATCGCAAACGGTGTTTTGAACTCAATGGAAGTGGTTCCGAGTCCTAAATCGACCGTATGCAAAAAGTAACTTTTCGGACTATAATCTGACTAATCGATAAAATATTTAAATAGAATATTCAAATATTCAATCATAAAACATGCGGGTTGTTGCAATTTAAGTACCTTCGGAGAAACAACCACTACAATATTTACGAATCACCGTAATATTTATAAATGGTTATTGCTCTGCCGTAGCCTAGACACCAAGAAAGTATATTGTTCAAAGAAAACAACTTGTCAATATACAATTAAGCGTTATCTAACCGCTATTATTGATAAAAATTCTAAGATGAAATGCAAAGAAAAAATTAAACGTGTATTAACAATTCAACTACGAATGATATTTTTTTTAATGTAAAATGCAAGCAATCAACAATGCAAGGCAAGTAAAAATAAGGGATAGGGGTACGATACTAAAGAATGTAGAATTATTAGAAAATTATTTTTAAAGCGGCAATACTTTTTTTAGAGCAAGCAATTCTTACTTTTATTTCCTGAAACATGAAAATTAAAAGCAAGATACACACACAGATATACATACACACACATACACACACACACATATATATGAAGAAGAAATCAAATCAAAACAAAACCAACAAGTGAAAATATAACAAATTTAAAATAATAAAGGTTGAAAATTGTTTTTATTTAGAGTTAGGATGGAAGTAAAAACAATTTAAAACAAATTTAAAATTAAATATTTTTTTTGGAAGAAGAGAAACAAAATCAAACTTGTTTTTTTGTTTTTTTAAAAAATAAAAGAGAAACACAATAAACAAACTTTTTTTTTGTTTGACAATGTCACTCAGAATAAAAGAAAAAAAAGATAAAAATTAAATGTAAGCAGCCCGGCCCAAAACAAAAGAAAGGAAACAAAACCCCTTTTTTTCTCGTTTCTATTCCACAACAAAGTTTAAATGCCCGAAATTGTGCGAACAGTATTTTGAACTTCCAAATTTCAATTCCCAATTCCGTATTTGAAAACGATTCACAATTCATCACTTTGGGTGATTTGGGTTTGCGAGGTGGTGAGGGAGGCGGTGGCTATGGGTCTCGGCGGTCTGTGATTCGATGTTCGAAGGGGTTGGTTTGGTAGCTACGATTAGATGTTTGGGTTTGAGTTGCAGTGGAGTCAAGGCAAATTGGAAGCGGAGGGGCGAAGTCGCATGTTGGAATTGGTCGCAATTGTAAAGCGATTGGTGGAGGCAGTGAATTTGTGGTGTTCTCGTAGTTCGTTGTATGGGGTGATGATCAGTGGTGAAGTGGTGCAGTAGTTAACACTAATCCAAGAAAGCAGTTGTTATGGCTGGAGTCGAGAGGTAGGGAGGTTACTTTGAATTTGGGGGTAACCAAAATGGAACAGAGGTAGTAGTGTTAGGAAGAACTCGGTTGATTGCATAGTTGTAGTGTATAGAAAAATTGAGTGAAGGAGAATGTGGCAGTGAACTATGACAGCGTACTGGTTAGGTGTAGTTATGGAATGGTGTTTGGTGGCTGTGAGTTGATGGTTGTCTTCTTGACAGTAGAAAGGTTTGTACGATATTGTGATATAATGTGTTACTGCAGGGAGATTGCACTGTTTGCTGAAGGTGAAGGGCGGTGGCTATGATGTATATGATAGAGTAGGTGGTTTGGGTAAGTGGTGGCAGCGGCGGTGAAAGTGTGAAAGAAGTGGCGGCAGTGAGGCAAATGGCAATACAGTGGTTCAGGCTGCTAGCTAGAGGAACATGAAAATTGCAGTGATAATGGTAAGGTATGTTGAAGAGCAGTAAGTGTTGTATTGGGTCAAGTTCAAGGTCAAAGAAAGGTATTTATGGTCATCGTTGAAGTGTTTGAAGAAGAACAATTGGGTGTAGTTGTATAATGTAGGGTATGTTTGATGCAGTGGTGAGAAAAAGGGATGGGATGTTGTTGTATGTGGTTGTTGAAGGAGCAAGGTGTGTTTTTGATGAATGCAGAAGAGATGAAGGGGAATTGGGGTGAAGTAGAAGAGAAGATGAATTGCGTTTGTAGTTTTGTTTGGAGATGTTGAATATGCTAGTATACGATTTTTGTTTGATGATAATAAACCCACACACACACACACAAATATATATATATATATATATATATATATTCATTTAAATGTATTTGTTAATATACTATTTTATTTTTCACGTAATTAAATAAATATTTTTCGAATAAAATAAATAACACAGAATTTAAATTCAAACAGATATTTTATTCAAAAAAATATTTTATTATAATTTTTGAATAGTACAAAATATGAGCTTTCAAAGTATATACAACATTTCACATTACAATACAATGTTTTCACTATACAATTATCACTTACATCAGCATCTCACCACATATCACTCATTCATTCATAATTGTTTTCCAACAGCATTACAATTTGTATCCAGCATATGAATTGTCTGCAAAATACACACTAACGCAGTAAAATCGAAAAGGAAATATTTTTGTAGTGTAAAATAAAATGTGTTTTTGAAAATTTTATTTGCCTCGGTTATTTGGGTTGTTCGTCATCATATTCAATTTTCTGTTCATCTACACGAACAACTTGTGACATGCACAGTGTACAACTGTATATGTCTCTGGCGCCCCACCTCTATACCCATGCTAGCCAAGAACACTACGGATTAATGTCGTCAACTAGCGCGGAGAATGAGGCTGATGAGGAGCGACCATCTGTATAATTGCTTTGTGCGAGTACCGATATGCCAGACAAAAATATAACTTTTCATCTCAAGAGGAAATCCGACATACCGATGCAAACTCAAAGCTACTACACAGTGGCTATAATATCTTCGGAAACAAGTATAGAAATATCATAACACAAATCAGTCACAGAAGATCATATCTCAAAGGCGGAAACAGATATGAATATTACACATAAAAGTGTACATCAGAGTAGTGGTCAAACAAGATCCACAATATCACAAAAGAATAGTTACCAGTGCTACACAACAAAACAAGTATACATCAATGAGTCTATATCTCAAATGTATACAACCAAAAACTACTAATCTAAGTAGTTAGCCAAAAGTCAGGATAATAATCCTAGATGAGGGGTCAAGCAGAAGCACCTGTAACATCTCTGTCTGACCCGAGTATTATTTAATAAGAAAATAATAAACGGATCAGTCTAACTATAAATATCAAATGAAATGATATAAAATAAGAGATACGAAAAAAACGTATGATAACCACAAAGCCACACTGTGATAAGTATGTTACTGAAAATCAACTAGGGATTAATCAATATCGCAAGAATTTTCTCAAAGATCAAAAAGAACGTCATACTCTTTATTTTTATTCACCAAACCATAAATATTGACAATTATATCAATGCCAATCACCAAAGTTGATGACACACAAATTCACCAATGCATAAATATTGATAAAACTTATCAATGTAAATCACGAAAAATGGTGAAACACAAATTCTAGAAATCATCAATGGAAATGCAGAAGTCACAAAAAAGGGGAGGACTATCACAAAACGGGAGCATGAAAACTCACCAACACGTGTATCACAAAACGAAACGATATTCCATGGTTGCTAACCATTAATTTTGTAACGACCCGGAAATTCTGATCCCGAAAATTACAGATAGTTAGAGAAAAGAACAAAAGAGATAGAAGAAGAAGAGAAAGGAACACACAATCTCACATTCGCAGCGGATAAAATATAATATCAATAATAATAATTATACCAAAGAAAACTGTATCTATCAATTTATACCGATATATCAGAGTTACAACAATTTTATTCAACATTGGATAGATACAATTTTACATGCCTCAGATATATACAATATCATAGTGGAGACTCTCCACACATCCCTGCCATTCAGCTCGCCTCCTGAGCTCCAAAACGTCCTTACCTGAAAATCTGTAATACTCGGTCTGACCCGAGCATTACATCAAAGTAACACCCGGGTCAGGCTGGAAACCAGCGTGAGTAAATCCATCTAACATGCAGTACAAAAGCATACAACTAATATAAACCCGGGTACTTGTATCAATTTCAAATTCACAATGGTTACAGACATCACCTATTTCATCCTTCAATTTCTAAGTACCAAATCTTAGATTAAATGGTCCAGTTTACTTAAATCATGTCATTCCAGTATATTGATTTCACATATCAAAACCGAACAGAATTATTATAGATTACAAATCGAAGTGATTTCGGATATTTACTAATACCCGACTGCGGTCTCTTCGAATCCAATGTCATCTTAAACTAAGCTATTCAATTAAATACAATTCAACTTTTATTTTTGGATAACACTTTTTACATAGCAATTCATAGTTGATAAATATCATATCATCACCGTCCATCCAACATGGCACATTACAAAGCAACTCATATCGAAGATATCAACCAATTTAAAGTATTCATCGTTATTCAATTATTGATAATCAAGATTGATCACTTCCATTAATTTCATTAATTAATGATCCACAAATTACTTTCATTAGTTAATTATTCTTAATTTTCATTTAATACTTAACCTCTAATTTAATTACATTTATTAATCAACCTTGATTAATCACACTCGGAAATTATCTTCCCTTAATTTCTCCATCAATTAAACAAACCCCTTGATTAATTGTTAATAAAACCTTTAATTGCACTGAGTAATTACCACTTAATTTCTTCCACCAAGTAATTATCCTTAAATTACATTCCATCAAGTAATTTCCTTTAAATAATTACATCCAGTAACTAGCCACTAATTACTTCTCTTAAGTAATTATACCTCATTAATTACCTTAAGTATTTATACTTAACTCAACATCTAATGATTAACTTTAATTAATTAAACTGAATTAGTTAACCAAAATTAACCATATCCAATTAATTAATCAAATGAGTAATTACTTTCTTTGATTACTTCATTAAGTAATTATTCATAATAATTCTTTACCTTAAGTAATTAACCTCTTAATTACTTGTTGCTTAATTATTTCTAACTTTATTTATCTTGATTAATCAATCCCTAATTATCACCTTTAAGTAAATTAAATAATTAGCCTTTAATTAATAATACAAGAAAATTATTCTTCGCCCATTTACATAAATTTGTTACTCTTAAATTCTTTATTAATTTAATTAGTTCTTAATCATCAAAGAATTCAATTAACTATAAGATAAACCATTTAACCAATAATTATCTTACTCGGTTAAATCATTTAATTAGAGTTTAAAATAACTTAAAACTTTTAGCTTAAGAAATTTAAGTTAAATAAATTATAGTATCCTTAAACAATCATTTATGACATTTATACTATAAGGAATAAATTTTAAGATAGGGTTCAACTGGATTAAATATTAAATTTATAAACCTATTAATTTTAAACTTGATATTTGAACAGAATTTACTTCGGATCAACCCTGAATAATATTTATTCTTACCTGAGCCTATTGCGTCCTTCAATTATTCTATTATCAGTTAGAAAACTTGGACTTATATGAACTGAAAATCCTGGTACACAAACTCTCAATCTAACCTGAAATGTTCGAGCACTAACCCAATTTACACGTGAATTACCTCGTGCACAACAGCTTCCCACCCGAAGACCAACTCGTCTTCCTCAATGGCCCAGAACTTCGAGTTTTCCCCCTGATACAAAAAAATCTCACGTGCACTAGTGCACGTGTACGGCGGCTCCCCGACAATCTGACCCACCGTGATGGCATCAACAACTCACCGTTGATCCCTCCAGCCCTTACTACAACCCAGTTTGAAGAAAACGAAATCAAAACGAAATCGAGCCCTTCGATTCCAAAACTAGGAACTATCTGATCGGTAATAAAATCCAGCGCCGACGAACGTAACCACGTTAGACCTCGCCATCTTCACCAACTCATCGTCTCCATCATCAGCAGCTATCCCCTTATTGCGAACCCCTCTCCAATCACGTTATGATGACGTTCGAGCCCTGGGAATGTCGACGACCCAAACAACACTGCAAGCCCTAGTCCATCACACTCTGGCCAGCACGGTTACTGACTAATCATGCGGCCATTTTTCCCAAATCGTAATCCTCTAAACCTTCCTCGCCACCAAATTCGAGCTTCAAATCGTCATCGATCGCCAACTGATGACCAAATAACCAAAAATTGAACTCCACGGCTTTCCTCATTGATTACTTATTTAAAAATCAAGATTTTAACTTCTAAATTCATGATTATCTAATACCAATTAGGTTATAAGCCTGAATTAATGAATCAAGAGGTTTTAAATTTCGCCTTATTTAAAATTTCCTCTATTTTTATAAAGTCAGAGCTATTTCACATACATTTTGACTTAATAAAAATATTAAACTAGAATTTATGATGTAACTAACAAATTTCATTTAAGTTTTAAATCTAAACCAAGCCTAGATCAAGAGTAAATGATTTTAAATCAAACTGTGGCTTGAAACAAGAAACAGAATGTCACAGGAATCAAGTATTCATCATTCACACATTCACAGTCAATTCATATACTCACAAGCATATATGTTTCCAGATATGAGCATACAGCATGTTTGTTATACTTAATCTTTTCAAAGAATGAGGCTACTCACAGTGAATCTTTGATCGGGGAGACAGTTTTGAAATCTGTAACTAAACTTGAAAACTGCAAATTAAATTCATTTTGATCTGCTTGCATTATCTGGGTTGAATCTGAATTTTCAATTTTTTTTTCTTTTTGCTGCATTTGAACTTATCTTCAGCTTGTTTGAATTTGAGTCTGAAACTAATCTTTTCATTTGATTTCTTGTTTCAGATTTTCTTCCTCAGGATTATGTTTCCAGGTCGAACCCCTTTTTCTTTTTTTCTTTTTGCTTTCCAGTTTGACATTTTGATCTTGTTTTGAATTTTCTCTTCCAGGTTTGAACCTTGTTTTGCTTTGATATTGAGATGATTTTTTTTAAGTTTGTGAATATCCTGATTCTTTTACTTAAGCCTTTTATTCATAATTTAAATTTTGAAAGATTTTCATATTGCCACTTGTTATCTTCTACAAACACTTGTCATAAACCTTTATTCATTAGCTAACACATGTTCTATTAATTTTTAATATAATAACACTTGTCCTTATATTGTTTTTCTTTTCATTTCTTATGTAAATAAAGGTTTTAAATAAATTTGTTTATGCTTATGTAATATATATGTGAATTTCTTATGTAAAGAGAATGTAATAAAACAAATTATGAATAAAAGCTTATTCAAACATCTTTAAATCCAAATTTTTCAAAATATACATCCTTTTAATTTCAAAACTTTAAATTCGAATTCAAATCCAAATTAAATTCTAAAATCCAATTTACAAATCAAGTTATACATATATACTTATATAACTACTTATTTAATTTAAAAAAAAAACAATTCTATTCCTATAAAAATCTATTTATATCTATGAATTTTTATTTGTTTGAAAGCATCAATTTTTGCCAATATAATTAAGTATACTAGAAAGATTATTAAACCAATACTTTTTCAGATATATACTTTCATTACCAACATTATTTGTTTAACTTATAAATCAGTATTTCCATTAACTAATCTATAAATTACAGGTATTAAAAAAATCCGGGTTATTACATTTATCCCCCCTTTGAATCTTTTCGTCCTCGAAAAGGAACGAAACCAGAATTAAATTGATAATTATCAGAAAATTTATTCTTGGACAAATTTTCTATAAACTCTTTTTATTAAGAATATTTTTTTTAAACACTTTTTAAATATATATATATATATATATGTTGCCAAAATAGTTTTATAAAAATACTTTTTATAACTCGATGTTTCGACCAGTCCAACCTTATTCTCACATAAATTCGGTCAAACGTTGATCAGGCGTACGACTGAAAATCTACAAGTACTTAGCGGACCCATTTTCAACACCTAGTGAAAATACTTGTAAAAATTTTTTTTTATTGAAAATATAGAAAATAGTTTTTGAAAATAGAGGATATATCTTTGGTGAGAATGCTTTGGAAATCATCACCCCCATCCATGGTCACAGTTACATTCCAGGGTTACGTTGCCGTCACAACAAAAGTCCATGTAACTGCAGGCTCTCCGCGGCCTCTCGATTACGCCATGGATCCCACACAACAGATCACAGTTACATCCAGGGTTACATTGCCATCACAGCAAAAGTCCATGTAACTGCAGGCTCTCAGCGGCCTCTGATTTTCGCTGTCAAAATGAAACTTCTCCACTCCTACATAGGTCGCAGTCTACAGATATAAAATCAAACGCAGACTGTTGGCTCTCAGCGGCACACACAACTTTCGCTATGTTATACCATAGATCGCAGTTACATCCTGGGTTACGTTGTCGTCGCAGCAAAAGTCCATGTAACTGTTGGCTCTCAGCGGCGCACACGACTTTCGCTATGGTATACTCTACTCATAATCCTCAGGAACTAGTTTTGTCCGGACTCCTCACAGGATCAAATTTAGAACCCCCCCTTGGGGCTCAAGGCAGCACCACCCGGTGGTACTCCTGAAAAGTTCATTTCAAAGGAGCGCCTATTTCCCCAGAGCCATCATCAAATATTTTATACTATACATATAGTATCTTCAAATCATACACCTAGTATGATCTCATGCAAAGCTCTTTGACACAAAATCGATTATCCCAAAATCGATAATTCTCAAACTAGGCTTTCCAAATTCAATATTGATTTTACCCAAAAAGCCTTTCCAAATCCGTAGGTTCCCAAAATCCTTATAAGATCCTTTATATATATACATACAAATATATAAAAATTTCAAAACTTGGATCATTTCAAACTTGTATAAAATTCCTTTTATACTTCAAACATTTCCAAAAACCCTTTTCTTCTGGCAAAAGATCCAACAAGGGGAGTTTCATTTTATAAAACAAAGATATTTAACTTTATTTACTCAAAATCAAATATTCAAATTTGATTACTCCTTCCAATATCATTTTTTATTCAAATCCGTACGATGTACACATATCATCCGTACGCTATACCAATCTGATCGCTCACTCGATCACACAATTTCACTTCCGAACTTTTATCGTCCACCCGACTTCCTAGTGCAGACACAGATCTGGTTTCTTGATCAGAAACCGTCATTCTCCTTGCATAGTCATAACTATGATAGAGAATATCCTGAACCAATCTCGAAATTCTGCGCTCGAATCTGGATCAAATCACTATGCGAATAGAATAACATACGTTCATCCTACGTATTTATCTTTATTGGTTATCTGCCAAATCAATTCCATTTCTATTCACATTTTCTTTGATTTTCATTCACTAACTCACAATTGCTTCAATCCATTTGGATTATCACTACTATTCTTATCTCGATTGGGTATTTAACCATTAACAGTCTAAACTCTGACCAGTTGTGACAGCCCGCAAATCCGTACCCCTTGAATCAACATTATTCTACCCTAATTGACTCAAGTGGAACAGAAATACGAACCATTGAGGTTAAAAGAAAAGAGATAGAAGAAGAAGAAACTAAACAATATCAGAATCTCACAGTCGCAGCGGAATAAAATATAATAGCAACTATATATCTTTACACAAAATGAAATCTATAACTGTTTATACAACATATCATCAGAGTAACTCATACATCAATCATCACATAACAGACATACCATACAACATAGCAGCGGATATATATATAGGTACATATAATACGTCTCGAACTCCAGCTCCTCTCCTGCTCCATAGCAACCTATCCTGAACATATAATACTCGGTCTGACCCGAGCATTATAATGAAATAACACCCGAGTCAGTCTGGCATACCAGCTGATAATAATGCACACAATTGATTATTAAAGTTTCAAAAATCCTTTTGAAAACAAAAGCATCTCGTAAGACCACGCCACAAATAAACATGTCGGGTTTTTACCTTACGATAGCTAAAACACTTTTTATAGAAATCCTCTGATATTATAATAGGGTCTATTTACAAATACTTATAAAATAGCCGAAATTGTTACATTATTAAATTCCAGCTACTAGCCACCGAAGTGGGTAATACAAACAAAACTCGTAAAAGGCTCGTAGGGAAAAATGGATTTCCAACAATGACTAGGCACTGGGGTACCACCTGTCACAGTACGTGGTCTAGATCACAGTACCGAGGACTACTCCCTTCGTCCCCTGCAACACAAGACCGGAATCACCTATGGGCAATTCCGAATAAGATCACCCCGCGGTTGGGATCAGCAACCGCACCACTAAGCCGAAATAAAAAGGAACCTCTAGACAGGGATGACCTTACTCTCCAGTGGGGGCTACCCACGAAGCCTTGCTGCATATCCCCTGATTTTCAGTCATTCCCGGTTGATGAGGCTTGAGGCTAAACGATACCTTTAGAACGTTTCACTTAGAATGCCCATCGTCCGCTGACGATGTCACGAAGCATTTGTCCATACAAGTCCGTCCCGGGTTCGAACGGAACCGAAGGCACTATTCCTACTACATCCATTTTGGAAATATCCTCAGGATTAGTAGCGACTAGCCCTTGCACTTCACTGCTCCATCTTCGACTCCGAAAACGTTTTATCGCACGAAAACGTGCAAACCGGATCGAAGTGGTTTTCGAGAAATAAATCTCGATCCCGGTCTCTTCGAAACGATCATCGCATTTGTCCAATATTGATAGTCGGTGATTTAACTATCAATTTATATTCATAAACATCCATAGCATCCATCACACAATAAATAATTCCCAAATTATTTATTTGTCTCAAATATCTTTAAAAGATATATTACCAAATTTCCAAATCTCATTTGAAAACATTTCGCAAAATTCCTCCTTTACAAGGTAAATCATTTACCATATATTTCCATTGGAAATATCCAAGTTCAAAACAGTTTAAATTTAAAACTGTTAAAAACATTTTAATTTAAAATATACTTTTAAATAGATGAATTTACTACTAATTATTTACTCAAAATATAACTTTCAAAATATTTAAAAAGCAAACTATTTATAAGATATAACTTAATTTAAAATAAGTTTTAGTTATATTATATAATAAAAATAGAGTTGTAAAAGATTAACTCTTTTTTTTCAATATACTTAGGTCAAAACTAACTTTTAAAACAAATCCATTTGTAAACATAATTATTAAAATATTTATAAAATTCTACTATTGCTAATTTATAAATAATCACTTTAAAATAATAATTTTTTTAAAACATTCTTTAAAATTAGTTTAGATTTTAAACTTTCTTTTTATAAAATCAATTTAAAACTCGAACTTGGATTTTCCCTAGGAAATCTCATTTCTACTAAATCATCACAGAAATCCTTCTCACGATTTCTGTCCATTTATTAAATTAAGTTTTAGGGTTTTATAACATAAATTTATTTCCCAAAACTTCAACTAATAACATTTATCTTAATTATCATTCCAAATTTTAAAACTTCCAATTTACATTTTAAAATAGATTTCAGATTTTAATCCCTTTTAAATCCATTATTTAACAATACCTTTATTTCTCTAAATTCAATTTATCAAATATAATTAATTTTGGATTTATAATTTATCCAGTAATATTTCTATACAAATTTATTTCAGTTTTCCATCCAAATCAGGTTTCAAATATTTATATTCTTTTAATTTCTTATTTAACCATTTCTCAATTTCTTTGAAACCCAATTTAATTTCTTTATAATTAAAACTGCAATTTTCTTTATAACTAATATTCTGGGTTTATAGTTTAAACCACAATATCACAATGCAATTAAATTCCAACTTATCAATCACAATATATAAACAGGCATAATCATCAATATAAAAATATTACTACTTTGTGAGGAATCCCGTTGGATCCCTCCAACCTGTTTTCCCTGCATCCACAAATATTAGCACAACAGTATATATATCAATTCAATTTGATAATAACTAACATATTCAGCTAAACATCCAAAGAAACAATCAATACTAACTGTCTACTTTACTAGTATCCAGATGTGAGTGAGAATAACTCACCTTGAGTTTCGGCGAGCGTTCGAAATTCAAATTAAACCGGACGGTATCCGATTTAACCCAAATTTTTACTTGCCCGGAATGGCTCCGGATCTGCTCCATCGCGTAGTATTCTCTCCTGCGTTTCCAACGCTTCCAGTTTCGTCCGAAACTGATAACATATGCAATAGTTATATATTTTATAAATTTCAATTTCAATTTATAACAATTTTTTTTTTTTTTTAATAAAAACATATACCATCGGCCCCCCCTTTCTTCTACTCCCCAGCGCAAGAAAACGCACGCAGGAACAAACGAACGCACCCATCAAGCCTCACCTAGGGTTTGCTTGCCGCTCCATCTCGACGAACCGGAGTTCGATCAGAGGCCACCCCGATAAAGCCCATCACGGCCTCTTCCATCGGCCCCAAAGTCCCTGAACTCGGCTCCTCCTCGACGAGGAAAAATGCAAACGAACGTACGGTCGTCACGGCCAAATCGTGGCCACCACGCAGCTCCGATGTTGATCTCCACCGTTGGATGCATCGATCTTGAGGTTCTCTTCACTCTTCCAGTTGAACATTTTGCGTAAAAACTCTTGGATTAAGAGGATTTGAAGGAGGAAGCTCGTGAGATTTCGGCCATGAACGAAAGTAACGGCGGCTCCTGATAGTATCTAGGGTTTTGATAAATAAAAGGAATATTTAAAGGGTTTTAATATTATTTGATTAATAAAACTCTCAATTAAACAACTTACGCAAACGAACTCCAATTCTCACGTTCCGACAGGCTACCCTGGGGTTTTTCCGCGTTCCGGACACAATGGAACAGGTTTCGTAAGCTAATTAGATCGTATGAACGAGTTACGGAATTAAACGCTCAATTTGAAATTAAATCGATTAAAACGATTTCGACACGTTTCGAGCTGCCGGGGTCAAACGACAACTCCGATTGCTACGAAAATTGAAATCCGATAATAACTAACTATTACGGATCCAATGAAACTAGTTTCGTCGAATTCCGAGACTGTGCCCCGGAAGGCTATTTTAACTCGTCTATTTAATTAAGCGATTTTCGAAATTATCGAAATCACTCCAAATCTCCACTTTTAAAATTTTATTAACTTAACAATAATTCATATAACATTTATAAACATATTAAAAATCGTTTTGGCTCATTCCGGACCAAAATCTGATTAATTGCATTTTTAATAATATTAAATTCATTTTAAATTCATATAAAATTCCAAATAATAATCTATTAACTTTTAAATTCTTCCAAAAATCTAACAATATCATTTATAACCTATGGAACTTAAAAATGCATTTAAACATCAATTTTATAACAATTCCCATTCAATTTCCAATTTATTCTCAGTTCTAATAATTATTATTATTACTCCAATTCAAATGGAATCACCATATTTTGAAACTATAACTCATCTTATTAACTCAACCATAGTCTTCCATTATCAAGATTCAAATTAGAATCCATATCCAACATTTAAAATGAATTAAATGTTAAATTTTGGCGACCCAAAATTCCGGGTCGTTACATTCCTCCCCCCTTATAAAAAAATTTCGTCCCCGAAATTTGCATAAGGTAAAACATACTCTCAAACCCATTTACTTAACTCATTTGCTTAGTTAAAAGCTTATATTCACTTTCCAAAAAGTTTCAGTTCCATATCAAAACCATTTTCTTTATTTACCCTAAAGCCTTAAATTTCAACTTATAACTTTCCAAGTTATTTAACTTTTCCCAAAACCCCAAAAATATTCTAACTCCCAAAATTTCCGGAAAATTTTGGCAGAGCCTCCCCTGTACGGAGGAGCTTCTGCGATATCGCAGGATACACAAATATATATACATCGGCCCACACGGCCGGAAACCAAAATATATCACAATATATATATCATTTTCCAATTATATTTGCGTAGGCGTACCTTTATAGCAAATTTTAATGGCAAGCAGCTAATATTATGCGAATACGCACTCCAACTCTCTCAAACGCCTCCCGTACCTGTGCTTACTCAAACAAACTCATTAGTTTCAAAGATATGAGTATTTAACAACATTTCAAATGAAAATGCAAGCCAACTTATCCATTTCCATTCCAAACAACACTTTGCATGATTTCATAAGTAAATCCATATTTTATAACATGCACACAGTTCATTTTCTAATGCCAAATCCCATTTTATTTCACATAAATGATTTACATACAAGTTCGGCCATTCCAATTCATAATTACTACTACAAATTCATATTCACTTCAATATAATGAATATATGTATTTAATTCATTTACCTTACCTTTATACTCAAATCCCTTTATTAAGATTTAGCCCATTCTATTTCATCCAAACTAACTTCGTTTTATTACACTTGAAATGGTTTACATTCAAGTTCATTATATACCATTTATTAATCTCAACTAATTCATTTCCCAATTTGATTTACAATCAAATTTTATTTTAAGCATGAAACATTTGCATTTCTTTTATAAAGCATTTCTCATTCATATGCAAACATCACTTATCCAAAAGTCAATTCATTCCAATTGATTTAAAAACCCATTCCATATGCTATTTTAAATCAATTCACTTGCATTCTTTCACAAACTCCTTAAATTAGATTCCAATCCATAACAATTTATTCAAACATCAATTCAATTGCATAATACCTCAATTCTTTCTTGCATACCAAATTTAGTTTCATTTTAATTTGACTTCACTTAATCAAATTCTAATTTATCCAAAACCAATTTAGTTGTTTAAACAACTCAATTCTAAACTCATTCAAATATTCCAGTCACTCAAGCAAAACAATTGCCAACTAAGCTTAACCATTTAAAATTAATTTTCAACTTAGATTCATATTAGTCTTACTCCATTACAAGGTTCACAACTCAAACATTTATTTCTTTCTTTCCAATGCAATTGTTAAATTACATTTTTCTTATGTCTTAATTTCATTAACCAATCCAGGTTTATATTAATTTTTCAATTTTTCATGGTTTACAATCCAATCATTTTAATTTCAATGCAATTGTTAACTTAAATTTTCCTTATCTTTTTATTTCATCTCAACAACTAGTTAATACCATTTCACTTGTAATTCATTTTAATTATCTAACAGATTACATTCAAGATTGCTTAATAAAGCTCATTCTCAATTATTACCATGCTCTTCTTATATCAATTTAATTCCATTGCCTTATCAATCAAATTTTATTCTCATTTGATTCACATCCAAAACACCTTCAATCCATTTACAAAGTTTAATACACTTTGTTTCTTTATTCAATCATTTCCAATCTATTTATAAATTTGCATGCTCTTTGTTTATAATTCAATCCATTTCCAAATTTATTTTGATTAACAAAGAGTCCATTTAAATTTATTTCACTCATTTGAATTTATTCACAATTCAAACCGTCTTTAGTATATTCAAATCCCATTATTCATTCACACTTCCAATATTTATTACCAAAATTAAATCTCAACCCAAACTGAATTTTATTTACCTCCAAATTTTGACTGATTATCATATTCTATCCATTACAATACAAATTCCATTAATTTGTAACTTAATTCAGTCAATAACCTAATCCATATTAGGTTTTAATTTACTTCTCAATTTACTCTGAATTCACTTATAATATCACCATTTTTCCATTATTCCATTTAACAATTTAAATTTTCTACCTTTCCTTATACTTCTTTAAATAGAATTTAAATTTCTTTCAATATTATTTGTTACACAATTGAAATTCAATTTCAATTTCATTATCAAACAAATTCCATTTTCCATACATAAGTCCAAAACTTATTTGCCACTTAAGAACATTCACATTTATATTCCCGCTTTGCTTCATTAGACTTTGCTTTTCATTTATGGTTAAGTTTTGAATTTTTTCCACACCATTCAACCCTTTCCATTTCATAATCACATATTCAAATTATAACACTTAATAACTTAAAAATATGAATTCCTTTATGCAATTATAAACAATTTACATTTCACCTTTTTTATATCCACTTTAATTTAATTCCAATTCATTTAGATTGAATTCAATTTCAAATTCCCAAATTTAATTCTCCATATACAAGTTCAAAACTCGTTTACTAACTGAAGTTCATTCACTTCTTTATATCCCACTTTACCTTATCTCAATTCACATTTCATTTGAGATTAGATTTTTAAATTCACCATTCCATTTCATTATTTCTCATTGTGATTATAATTTCCATTTCAATTTTATAAGTTCACCAACTTATTTATTTTAAAGCTCATATTGCTCATTTTACTCCACCAACATTTTATAATCACAATTCTAAATTCCATATGCATATATATATACATCTGAATTCTTAAGGATACAAATTCCCTTAATTTATTTCTTTGCAAACTTCAAATCCACAACTTCAAATTATAAGTATAATACTTAATAGCTTATGGGTATAATCCATTACTCAATGACCCACAATCTCAAAATCATCTTACCTTTCAATTTATTCTAAATCAATTTTATTTTAAGTCCAACTTATTTTACTTATCCAAGTAAAATTCAAATTTCAATTTCCAATTTTATTTAACTTATCCCAAATTAAATTCAACTTTCCATTCATTTTAATAATTTCATTTACCTCCATTTACTCAAGTCAAATTTTAATTTTATGACTAAAATTTCATTTTACTATCTTACTTCAATCAACTTCATCTTACAAGTTATGGTTGATTCATTTTACCTTCACGTCTTTATTTAATTAAAATTTTCCAGAATTCAATTGCCCAGTTTTTATTTCAAAGTCATTTTGAAATATATCAAATACATATACCCATTTGGTATATCAATCAAATCCCCTTGTTTTCCAAACCAATTTGGTTGTACCCAAAACAATTTGTTCATATCCCAAAACAAATTCCCATTTTTGAATTATCCAAACAACTGTTATCCCCATCAAATCCAAACAATACCATAACTAATTACTAGGGAAGCAATCCATCACTTTAGAAACTCGAAAATGAATTCTAATGATGTGGCCAGCATCATCAGGATTATTTTCCAGCGACTGCAGTGAGTTCAATGCTTCTTACTTTCCCAAATTTATTTCAAAACAGTTGCCATTCAAAAATATTACCCAAAACAACATTCCATTATTGCCTTCAAACATATTGGAAAACATTCCCAAACTTTTATTTTCAATACATTTAAAATCCTTTCCAAAACTTCCGGGTTTTAAATTCTGGTTTAATTCAAATTTTAATTTCACTTCTTATTTGCAACATATTTAATTAATTCTATTTGGTTATAACCATTTCAATTTTACTATCCTAAATTCCTTATTTGCTTATATATATCATTTCAAATTTTAGATCATATTCAAGATTCTTACTTAATTATGGTATTAACAATCCAACAATCACCCAATATATAATAAGCTAGAAAATCATTTCTTTTATATTAAAATATAATTTTGGGTAAAATTATTTCATTTACCCACTTTAAAAACAATACTATGTCGGTTTATCTTGTTTAAGAGTTTAGAAACCCCTATCGATACGGTTGTACTTCCCGCACCGACCAGAATTCATAAACACTCAACCGATAAGTCAACATAGTAAAAAAAACAATTTTATAAACACTAACAAGTACGCTCTCATATCTATAAATACGCTCAGCTCATTATAGAGTACCATTGACTCTATTTAATGAGAAATTTTCCCACCAAAGCCTAGGTTGTCGCCAACCTAAGCTCTGATACCAAATGTGACAGCCCGCAAATCCGTACCCCTTGAATCAACATTATTCTACCCTAATTGACTCAAGTGGAACAGAAATACGAACCATTGAGGTTAAAAGAAAAGAGATAGAAGAAGAAGAAACTAAACAATATCATAATCTCACAGTCGCAGCGGAATAAAATATAATAGCAACTATATATCTTTACACAAAATGAAATCTATAACTGTTTATACAACATATCATCAGAGTAACTCATACATCAATCATCACATAACAGACATACCATACAACATAGCAGCGGATATATATATAGGTACATATAATACGTCTCGAACTCCAGCTCCTCTCCTGCTCCATAGCAACCTATCCTGAACATATAATACTCGGTCTGACCCGAGCATTATAATGAAATAACACCCGAGTCAGTCTGGCATACCAGCTGATAATAATGCACACAATTGATTATTAAAGTTTCAAAAATCCTTTTGAAAACAAAAGCATCTCGTAAGACCACGCCACAAATAAACATGTCGGGTTTTTACCTTACGATAACTAAAACACTTTTTATAGAAATCCTCTGATATTATAATAGGGTCTATTTACAAATACTTATAAAATAGCCGAAATTGTTACATTATTAAATTCCAGCTACTAGCCACCGAAGTGGGTAATACAAACAAAACTCGTAAAAGGCTCGTAGGGAAAAATGGATTTCCAACAATGACTAGGCACTGGGGTACCACCTGTCACAGTACGTGGTCTAGATCACAGTACCGAGGACTACTCCCTTCGTCCCCTGCAACACAAGACCGGAATCACCTATGGGCAATTCCGAATAAGATCACCCCGCGGTTGGGATCAGCAACCGCACCACTAAGCCGAAATAAAAAGGAACCTCTAGACAGGGATGACCTTACTCTCCAGTGGGGGCTACCCACGAAGCCTTGCTGCATATCCCCTGATTTTCAGTCATTCCCGGTTGATGAGGCTTGAGGCTAAACGATACCTTTAGAACGTTTCACTTAGAATGCCCATCGTCCGCTGACGATGTCACGAAGCATTTGTCCATACAAGTCCGTCCCGGGTTCGAACGGAACCGAAGGCACTATTCCTACTACATCCATTTTGGAAATATCCTCAGGATTAGTAGCGACTAGCCCTTGCACTTCACTGCTCCATCTTCGACTCCGAAAACGTTTTATCGCACGAAAACGTGCAAACCGGATCGAAGTGGTTTTCGAGAAATAAATCTCGATCCCGGTCTCTTCGAAACGATCATCGCATTTGTCCAATATTGATAGTCGGTGATTTAACTATCAATTTATATTCATAAACATCCATAGCATCCATCACACAATAAATAATTCCCAAATTATTTATTTGTCTCAAATATCTTTAAAAGATATATTACCAAATTTCCAAATCTCATTTGAAAACATTTCTCAAAATTCCTCCTTTACAAGGTAAATCATTTACCATATATTTCCATTGGAAATATCCAAGTTCAAAACAGTTTAAATTTAAAACTGTTAAAAACATTTTAATTTAAAATATACTTTTAAATAGATGAATTTACTACTAATTATTTACTCAAAATATAACTTTCAAAATATTTAAAAAGCAAACTATTTATAAGATATAACTTAATTTAAAATAAGTTTTAGTTATATTATATAATAAAAATAGAGTTGTAAAAGATTAACTCTTTTTTTTCAATATACTTAGGTCAAAACTAACTTTTAAAACAAATCCATTTGTAAACATAATTATTAAAATATTTATAAAATTCTACTATTGCTAATTTATAAATAATCACTTTAAAATAATAATTTTTTTAAAACATTCTTTAAAATTAGTTTAGATTTTAAACTTTCTTTTTATAAAATCAATTTAAAACTCGAACTTGGATTTTCCCTAGGAAATCTCATTTCTACTAAATCATCACAGAAATCCTTCTCACGATTTCTGTCCATTTATTAAATTAAGTTTTAGGGTTTTATAACATAAATTTATTTCCCAAAACTTCAACTAATAACATTTATCTTAATTATCATTCCAAATTTTAAAACTTCCAATTTACATTTTAAAATAGATTTCAGATTTTAATCCCTTTTAAATCCATTATTTAACAATACCTTTATTTCTCTAAATTCAATTTATCAAATATAATTAATTTTGGATTTATAATTTATCCAGTAATATTTCTATACAAATTTATTTCAGTTTTCCATCCAAATCAGGTTTCAAATATTTATATTCTTTTAATTTCTTATTTAACCATTTCTCAATTTCTTTGAAACCCAATTTAATTTCTTTATAATTAAAACTGCAATTTTCTTTATAACTAATATTCTGGGTTTATAGTTTAAACCACAATATCACAATGCAATTAAATTCCAACTTATCAATCACAATATATAAACAGGCATAATCATCAATATAAAAATATTACTACTTTGTGAGGAATCCCGTTGGATCCCTCCAACCTGTTTTCCCTGCATCCACAAATATTAGCACAACAGTATATATATCAATTCAATTTGATAATAACTAACATATTCAGCTAAACATCCAAACAAACAATCAATACTAACTGTCTACTTTACTAGTATCCAGATGTGAGTGAGAATAACTCACCTTGAGTTTCGGCGAGCGTTCGAAATTCAAATTAAACCGGACGGTATCCGATTTAACCCAAATTTTTACTTGCCCGGAATGGCTCCGGATCTGCTCCATCGCGTAGTATTCTCTCCTGCGTTTCCAACGCTTCCAGTTTCGTCCGAAACTGATAACATATGCAATAGTTATATATTTTATAAATTTCAATTTCAATTTATAACAATTTTTTTTTTTTTTTAATAAAAACATATACCATCGGCCCCCCCTTTCTTCTACTCCCCAGCGCAAGAAAACGCACGCAGGAACAAACGAACGCACCCATCAAGCCTCACCTAGGGTTTGCTTGCCGCTCCATCTCGACGAACCGGAGTTCGATCAGAGGCCACCCCGATAAAGCCCATCACGGCCTCTTCCATCGGCCCCAAAGTCCCTGAACTCGGCTCCTCCTCGACGAGGAAAAATGCAAACGAACGTACGGTCGTCACGGCCAAATCGTGGCCACCACGCAGCTCCGATGTTGATCTCCACCGTTGGATGCATCGATCTCGAGGTTCTCTTCACTCTTCCAGTTGAACATTTTGCGTAAAAACTCTTGGATTAAGAGGATTTGAAGGAGGAAGCTCGTGAGATTTCGGCCATGAACGAAAGTAACGGCGGCTCCTGATAGTATCTAGGGTTTTGATAAATAAAAGGAATATTTAAAGGGTTTTAATATTATTTGATTAATAAAACTCTCAATTAAACAACTTACGCAAACGAACTCCAATTCTCACGTTCCGACAGGCTACCCTGGGGTTTTTCCGCGTTCCGGACACAATGGAACAGGTTTCGTAAGCTAATTAGATCGTATGAACGAGTTACGGAATTAAACGCTCAATTTGAAATTAAATCGATTAAAACGATTTCGACACGTTTCGAGCTGCCGGGGTCAAACGACAACTCCGATTGCTACGAAAATTGAAATCCGATAATAACTAACTATTACGGATCCAATGAAACTAGTTTCGTCGAATTCCGAGACTATGCCCCGGAAGGCTATTTTAACTCGTCTATTTAATTAAGCGATTTTCGAAATTATCGAAATCACTCCAAATCTCCACTTTTAAAATTTTATTAACTTAACAATAATTCATATAACATTTATAAACATATTAAAAATCGTTTTGGCTCATTCCGGACCAAAATCTGATTAATTGCATTTTTAATAATATTAAATTCATTTTAAATTCATATAAAATTCCAAATAATAATCTATTAACTTTTAAATTCTTCCAAAAATCTAACAATATCATTTATAACCTATGGAACTTAAAAATGCATTTAAACATCAATTTTATAACAATTCCCATTCAATTTCCAATTTATTCTCAGTTCTAATAATTATTATTATTACTCCAATTCAAATGGAATCACCATATTTTGAAACTATAACTCATCTTATTAACTCAACCATAGTCTTCCATTATCAAGATTCAAATTAGAATCCATATCCAACATTTAAAATGAATTAAATGTTAAATTTTGGCGACCCAAAATTCCGGGTCGTTACATTCCTCCCCCCTTATAAAAAAATTTCGTCCCCGAAATTTGCATAAGGTAAAACATACTCTCAAACCCATTTACTTAACTCATTTGCTTAGTTAAAAGCTTATATTCACTTTCCAAAAAGTTTCAGTTCCATATCAAAACCATTTGCTTTATTTACCCTAAAGCCTTAAATTTCAACTTATAACTTTCCAAGTTATTTAACTTTTCCCAAAACCCCAAAAATATTCTAACTCCCAAAATTTCCGGAAAATTTTGGCAGAGCCTCCCCTGTACGGAGGAGCTTCTGCGATATCGCAGGATACACAAATATATATACATCGGCCCACACGGCCGGAAACCAAAATATATCACAATATATATATCATTTTCCAATTATATTTGCGTAGGCGTACCTTTATAGCAAATTTTAATGGCAAGCAGCTAATATTATGCGAATACGCACTCCAACTTTCTCAAACGCCTCCCGTACCTGTGCTTACTCAAACAAACTCATTAGTTTCAAAGATATGAGTATTTAACAACATTTCAAATGAAAATGCAAGCCAACTTATCCATTTCCATTCCAAACAACACTTTGCATGATTTCATAAGTAAATCCATATTTTATAACATGCACACAGTTCATTTTCTAATGCCAAATCCCATTTTATTTCACATAAATGATTTACATACAAGTTCGGCCATTCCAATTCATAATTACTACTACAAATTCATATTCACTTCAATATAATGAATATATGTATTTAATTCATTTACCTTACCTTTATACTCAAATCCCTTTATTAAGATTTAGCCCATTCTATTTCATCCAAACTAACTTCGTTTTATTACACTTGAAATGGTTTACATTCAAGTTCATTATATACCATTTATTAATCTCAACTAATTCATTTCCCAATTTGATTTACAATCAAATTTTATTTTAAGCATGAAACATTTGCATTTCTTTTATAAAGCATTTCTCATTCATATGCAAACATCACTTATCCAAAAGTCAATTCATTCCAATTGATTTAAAAACCCATTCCATATGCTATTTTAAATCAATTCACTTGCATTCTTTCACAAACTCCTTAAATTAGATTCCAATCCATAACAATTTATTCAAACATCAATTCAATTGCATAATACCTCAATTCTTTCTTGCATACCAAATTTAGTTTCATTTTAATTTGACTTCACTTAATCAAATTCTAATTTATCCAAAACCAATTTAGTTGTTTAAACAACTCAATTCTAAACTCATTCAAATATTCCAGTCACTCAAGCAAAACAATTGCCAACTAAGCTTAACCATTTAAAATTAATTTTCAACTTAGATTCATATTAGTCTTACTCCATTACAAGGTTCACAACTCAAACATTTATTTCTTTCTTTCCAATGCAATTGTTAAATTACATTTTTCTTATGTCTTAATTTCATTAACCAATCCAGGTTTATATTAATTTTTCAATTTTTCATGGTTTACAATCCAATCATTTTAATTTCAATGCAATTGTTAACTTAAATTTTCCTTATCTTTTTATTTCATCTCAACAACTAGTTAATACCATTTCACTTGTAATTCATTTTAATTATCTAACAGATTACATTCAAGATTGCTTAATAAAGCTCATTCTCAATTATTACCATGCTCTTCTTATATCAATTTAATTCCATTGCCTTATCAATCAAATTTTATTCTCATTTGATTCACATCCAAAACACCTTCAATCCATTTACAAAGTTTAATACACTTTGTTTCTTTATTCAATCATTTCCAATCTATTTATAAATTTGCATGCTCTTTGTTTATAATTCAATCCATTTCCAAATTTATTTTGATTAACAAAGAGTCCATTTAAATTTATTTCACTCATTTGAATTTATTCACAATTCAAACCGTCTTTAGTATATTCAAATCCCATTATTCATTCACACTTCCAATATTTATTACCAAAATTAAATCTCAACCCAAACTGAATTTTATTTACCTCCAAATTTTGACTGATTATCATATTCTATCCATTACAATACAAATTCCATTAATTTGTAACTTAATTCAGTCAATAACCTAATCCATATTAGGTTTTAATTTACTTCTCAATTTACTCTGAATTCACTTATAATATCACCATTTTTCCATTATTCCATTTAACAATTTAAATTTTCTACCTTTCCTTATACTTCTTTAAATAGAATTTAAATTTCTTTCAATATTATTTGTTACACAATTGAAATTCAATTTCAATTTCATTATCAAACAAATTCCATTTTCCATACATAAGTCCAAAACTTATTTGCCACTTAAGAACATTCACATTTATATTCCCGCTTTGCTTCATTAGACTTTGCTTTTCATTTATGGTTAAGTTTTGAATTTTTTCCACACCATTCAACCCTTTCCATTTCATAATCACATATTCAAATTATAACACTTAATAACTTAAAAATATGAATTCCTTTATGCAATTATAAACAATTTACATTTCACCTTTTTTATATCCACTTTAATTTAATTCCAATTCATTTAGATTGAATTCAATTTCAAATTCCCAAATTTAATTCTCCATATACAAGTTCAAAACTCGTTTACTAACTGAAGTTCATTCACTTCTTTATATCCCACTTTACCTTATCTCAATTCACATTTCATTTGAGATTAGATTTTTAAATTCACCATTCCATTTCATTATTTCTCATTGTGATTATAATTTCCATTTCAATTTTATAAGTTCACCAACTTATTTATTTTAAAGCTCATATTGCTCATTTTACTCCACCAACATTTTATAATCACAATTCTAAATTCCATATGCATATATATATACATCTGAATTCTTAAGGATACAAATTCCCTTAATTTATTTCTTTGCAAACTTCAAATCCACAACTTCAAATTATAAGTATAATACTTAATAGCTTATGGGTATAATCCATTACTCAATGACCCACAATCTCAAAATCATCTTACCTTTCAATTTATTCTAAATCAATTTTATTTTAAGTCCAACTTATTTTACTTATCCAAGTAAAATTCAAATTTCAATTTCCAATTTTATTTAACTTATCCCAAATTAAATTCAACTTTCCATTCATTTTAATAATTTCATTTACCTCCATTTACTCAAGTCAAATTTTAATTTTATGACTAAAATTTCATTTTACTATCTTACTTCAATCAACTTCATCTTACAAGTTATGGTTGATTCATTTTACCTTCACGTCTTTATTTAATTAAAATTTTCCAGAATTCAATTGCCCAGTTTTTATTTCAAAGTCATTTTGAAATATATCAAATACATATACCCATTTGGTATATCAATCAAATCCCCTTGTTTTCCAAACCAATTTGGTTGTACCCAAAACAATTTGTTCATATCCCAAAACAAATTCCCATTTTTGAATTATCCAAACAACTGTTATCCCCATCAAATCCAAACAATACCATAACTAATTACTAGGGAAGCAATCCATCACTTTAGAAACTCGAAAATGAATTCTAATGATGTGGCCAGCATCATCAGGATTATTTTCCAGCGACTGCAGTGAGTTCAATGCTTCTTACTTTCCCAAATTTATTTCAAAACAGTTGCCATTCAAAAATATTACCCAAAACAACATTCCATTATTGCCTTCAAACATATTGGAAAACATTCCCAAACTTTTATTTTCAATACATTTAAAATCCTTTCCAAAACTTCCGGGTTTTAAATTCTGGTTTAATTCAAATTTTAATTTCACTTCTTATTTGCAACATATTTAATTAATTCTATTTGGTTATAACCATTTCAATTTTACTATCCTAAATTCCTTATTTGCTTATATATATCATTTCAAATTTTAGATCATATTCAAGATTCTTACTTAATTATGGTATTAACAATCCAACAATCACCCAATATATAATAAGCTAGAAAATCATTTCTTTTATATTAAAATATAATTTTGGGTAAAATTATTTCATTTACCCACTTTAAAAACAATACTATGTCGGTTTATCTTGTTTAAGAGTTTAGAAACCCCTATCGATACGGTTGTACTTCCCGCACCGACCAGAATTCATAAACACTCAACCGATAAGTCAACATAGTAAAAAAAACAATTTTATAAACACTAACAAGTACGCTCTCATATCTATAAATACGCTCAGCTCATTATAGAGTACCATTGACTCTATTTAATGAGAAATTTTCCCACCAAAGCCTAGGTTGTCGCCAACCTAAGCTCTGATACCAAATGTGACAGCCCGCAAATCCGTACCCCTTGAATCAACATTATTCTACCCTAATTGACTCAAGTGGAACAGAAATACGAACCATTGAGGTTAAAAGAAAAGAGATAGAAGAAGAAGAAACTAAACAATATCAGAATCTCACAGTCGCAGCGGAATAAAATATAATAGCAACTATATATCTTTACACAAAATGAAATCTATAACTGTTTATACAACATATCATCAGAGTAACTCATACATCAATCATCACATAACAGACATACCATACAACATAGCAGCGGATATATATATAGGTACATATAATACGTCTCGAACTCCAGCTCCTCTCCTGCTCCATAGCAACCTATCCTGAACATATAATACTCGGTCTGACCCGAGCATTATAATGAAATAACACCCGAGTCAGTCTGGCATACCAGCTGATAATAATGCACACAATTGATTATTAAAGTTTCAAAAATCCTTTTGAAAACAAAAGCATCTCGTAAGACCACGCCACAAATAAACATGTCGGGTTTTTACCTTACGATAGCTAAAACACTTTTTATAGAAATCCTCTGATATTATAATAGGGTCTATTTACAAATACTTATAAAATAGCCGAAATTGTTACATTATTAAATTCCAGCTACTAGCCACCGAAGTGGGTAATACAAACAAAACTCGTAAAAGGCTCGTAGGGAAAAATGGATTTCCAACAATGACTAGGCACTGGGGTACCACCTGTCACAGTACGTGGTCTAGATCACAGTACCGAGGACTACTCCCTTCGTCCCCTGCAACACAAGACCGGAATCACCTATGGGCAATTCCGAATAAGATCACCCCGCGGTTGGGATCAGCAACCGCACCACTAAGCCGAAATAAAAAGGAACCTCTAGACAGGGATGACCTTACTCTCCAGTGGGGGCTACCCACGAAGCCTTGCTGCATATCCCCTGATTTTCAGTCATTCCCGGTTGATGAGGCTTGAGGCTAAACGATACCTTTAGAACGTTTCACTTAGAATGCCCATCGTCCGCTGACGATGTCACGAAGCATTTGTCCATACAAGTCCGTCCCGGGTTCGAACGGAACCGAAGGCACTATTCCTACTACATCCATTTTGGAAATATCCTCAGGATTAGTAGCGACTAGCCCTTGCACTTCACTGCTCCATCTTCGACTCCGAAAACGTTTTATCGCACGAAAACGTGCAAACCGGATCGAAGTGGTTTTCGAGAAATAAATCTCGATCCCGGTCTCTTCGAAACGATCATCGCATTTGTCCAATATTGATAGTCGGTGATTTAACTATCAATTTATATTCATAAACATCCATAGCATCCATCACACAATAAATAATTCCCAAATTATTTATTTGTCTCAAATATCTTTAAAAGATATATTACCAAATTTCCAAATCTCATTTGAAAACATTTCTCAAAATTCCTCCTTTACAAGGTAAATCATTTACCATATATTTCCATTGGAAATATCCAAGTTCAAAACAGTTTAAATTTAAAACTGTTAAAAACATTTTAATTTAAAATATACTTTTAAATAGATGAATTTACTACTAATTATTTACTCAAAATATAACTTTCAAAATATTTAAAAAGCAAACTATTTATAAGATATAACTTAATTTAAAATAAGTTTTAGTTATATTATATAATAAAAATAGAGTTGTAAAAGATTAACTCTTTTTTTTCAATATACTTAGGTCAAAACTAACTTTTAAAACAAATCCATTTGTAAACATAATTATTAAAATATTTATAAAATTCTACTATTGCTAATTTATAAATAATCACTTTAAAATAATAATTTTTTTAAAACATTCTTTAAAATTAGTTTAGATTTTAAACTTTCTTTTTATAAAATCAATTTAAAACTCGAACTTGGATTTTCCCTAGGAAATCTCATTTCTACTAAATCATCACAGAAATCCTTCTCACGATTTCTGTCCATTTATTAAATTAAGTTTTAGGGTTTTGTAACATAAATTTATTTCCCAAAACTTCAACTAATAACATTTATCTTAATTATCATTCCAAATTTTAAAACTTCCAATTTACATTTTAAAATAGATTTCAGATTTTAATCCCTTTTAAATCCATTATTTAACAATACCTTTATTTCTCTAAATTCAATTTATCAAATATAATTAATTTTGGATTTATAATTTATCCAGTAATATTTCTATACAAATTTATTTCAGTTTTCCATCCAAATCAGGTTTCAAATATTTATATTCTTTTAATTTCTTATTTAACCATTTCTCAATTTCTTTGAAACCCAATTTAATTTCTTTATAATTAAAACTGCAATTTTCTTTATAACTAATATTCTGGGTTTATAGTTTAAACCACAATATCACAATGCAATTAAATTCCAACTTATCAATCACAATATATAAACAGGCATAATCATCAATATAAAAATATTACTACTTTGTGAGGAATCCCGTTGGATCCCTCCAACCTGTTTTCCCTGCATCCACAAATATTAGCACAACAGTATATATATCAATTCAATTTGATAATAACTAACATATTCAGCTAAACATCCAAACAAACAATCAATACTAACTGTCTACTTTACTAGTATCCAGATGTGAGTGAGAATAACTCACCTTGAGTTTCGGCGAGCGTTCGAAATTCAAATTAAACCGGACGGTATCCGATTTAACCCAAATTTTTACTTGCCCGGAATGGCTCCGGATCTGCTCCATCGCGTAGTATTCTCTCCTGCGTTTCCAACGCTTCCAGTTTCGTCCGAAACTGATAACATATGCAATAGTTATATATTTTATAAATTTCAATTTCAATTTATAACAATTTTTTTTTTTTAATAAAAACATATACCATCGGCCCCCCCTTTCTTCTACTCCCCAGCGCAAGAAAACGCACGCAGGAACAAACGAACGCACCCATCAAGCCTCACCTAGGGTTTGCTTGCCGCTCCATCTCGACGAACCGGAGTTCGATCAGAGGCCACCCCGATAAAGCCCATCACGGCCTCTTCCATCGGCCCCAAAGTCCCTGAACTCGGCTCCTCCTCGACGAGGAAAAATGCAAACGAACGTACGGTCGTCACGGCCAAATCGTGGCCACCACACAGCTCCGATGTTGATCTCCACCGTTGGATGCATCGATCTCGAGGTTCTCTTCACTCTTCCAGTTGAACATTTTGCGTAAAAACTCTTGGATTAAGAGGATTTGAAGGAGGAAGCTTGTGAGATTTCGGCCATGAACGAAAGTAACGGCGGCTCCTGATAGTATCTAGGGTTTTGATAAATAAAAGGAATATTTAAAGGGTTTTAATATTATTTGATTAATAAAACTCTCAATTAAACAACTTACGCAAACGAACTCCAATTCTCACGTTCCGACAGGCTACCCTGGGGTTTTTTCCGCGTTCCGGACACAATGGAACAGGTTTCGTAAGCTAATTAGGTCGTATGAACGAGTTACGGAATTAAACGCTCAATTTGAAATTAAATCGATTAAAACGATTTCGACACGTTTCGAGCTGCCGGGGTCAAACGACAACTCCGATTGCTACGAAAATTGAAATCCGATAATAACTAACTATTACGGATCCAATGAAACTGGTTTCGTCGAATTCCGAGACTGTGCCCCGGAAGGCTATTTTAACTCGTCTATTTAATTAAGCGATTTTCGAAATTATCGAAATCACTCCAAATCTCCACTTTTAAAATTTTATTAACTTAACAATAATTCATATAACATTTATAAACATATTAAAAATCGTTTTGGCTCATTCCGGACCAAAATCTGATTAATTGCATTTTTAATAATATTAAATTCATTTTAAATTCATATAAAATTCCAAATAATAATCTATTAACTTTTAAATTCTTCCAAAAATCTAACAATATCATTTATAACCTATGGAAATTAAAAATGCATTTAAACATCAATTTTATAACAATTCCCATTCAATTTCCAATTTATTCTCAGTTCTAATAATTATTATTATTACTCCAATTCAAATGGAATCACCATATTTTGAAACTATAACTCATCTTATTAACTCAACCATAGTCTTCCATTATCAAGATTCAAATTAGAATCCATATCCAACATTTAAAATGAATTAAATGTTAAATTTTGGCGACCCAAAATTCCGGGTCGTTACACCAGTTTATGTAGAAAATAGTTTGAAAAGTTAAAAATAGATAAGTAGTTGGAAAATAATTACTAGTTTGTAAAATAGGAGTAAAATAGTTAGTAAATAGTTAAAATAATTATAGAAATTTTAAATAATTGCAAAATATAGTAAGATAGTAATTAGTTTTGTAAAATAGTTAAAATATAGTAATTAGTTTATAAACAGTTGGAAAATTGTTAAACAGTTTCAAAAATAATTGTAAAACAAATATAAGATAGTTTGGCTTTTAAAAGAAAGGTTATATATATAATAAATAGCTTGGAAAAATAGGTTTATATTAAATCAATTTATATAAAAAATTAGTTCAGAGTCAAAACTGTTCACTTCCCAATCTCCATTCTCATCAATTCAATTTAAATTTCCACTTTCATTTAAATTGACCCAATTCCAAATTTAAATATCTCCAATTTCCATTGAAATTGATTTAATCCCAATTCAAGTTGAATTAACCTCGGCTTCTTTCCAAATTTAACTTTATTCAACCCTGATCTCAAATTCTTCTAATTCAGATAAATTTCAATTCATTTCAACTCTAGTTTGAATTATTCCCAATTTTCAAACTCCATTTCCAAATCAAATTGAATTATTCTTGATATTCTCCCAAATTTAATTAAATTCCATTTGAATTTAAAACTATTAAATTTTAATTACAATTCCAAATTATTCAAATAAATTTGGACTAATTTCAAATTGAACCCACCTTAAATTTCAAATTATTCCCAATTAATCCAATTCAAATTTTCCATTTGAATCTTATACTCATACATCCTCAATCACAATTTCAATTACTTCAAATTAAATTCAAGTTAAACTAATTTCAATTCAAATTCCAAATTTAAACCATCTCGAATTATATATTCGAGTTGATACTTCAAATGTTGATTTAATTCCCTTAAATCAATTTAACTTTTTATCCCAACAATGGATTACTATACTCCATTTCTCATTTATTTAAACTAATCCAATTCATAACTTAAAGGTTTTTAACAACAATAGGATGATATCATCTAATTCATCTTAAAACATCCATTCATTTTTAATTTCTAGATCTCAAACCCAATTAGAGATCATTCACACTCTCAATTACAATCAACCATTTAACTTCCCAAGTTAAATCTTAATTTCATCTTAAAATTTACAAATCAGGTTAAACATCCCAACATATTTAACTTTTCCGAAGTTAAACTCAATTCACTTAATCTAGTCAACCTTACCTAGTTTGAACTTCCATTTCAAATTTTGAACTTCTCATAAATAATCTTCCCACTTATTAAGTTCAAAAACATACCACTTAGGAAATCACATCTCATTCCCAATTTAAAACTCAACACTTAGAGTTTATCTCAAACCATCTTTGATATTTAAGTATATACACTCATATACATATTTACTTCTTTGAAACATTTCATTTTGCTTACTCATCAATACACATTTTATTATTAAACACAACACTTATTTATGATAATAACCCAGATTATCATATCTGAAAACAAATTTATTATTATCTTATTTTGAAATTCTTTCCCAAATTCACGAATTTAATTTCAGTTTGAATTCATTTCAAACTTATTTTTAATTTAATTTCAATTTGGTTGTAATTCTATTATCACATAATTCTTACTATTACTTTTAGTTTAATTAATACTACAACCAATTTCCTTAATATAATAGATCATCTATTTCTTATATAAGATTCATTTACCTTTGAAATCATCCAAAAACCTTTATATAAGAAAATAACAAGTACGCTCTCTCATATTTATACTCGCAACTCATTATAGGGTACTACTTATCCTATCCTTAATGAGTAACTCCATCAGAGCCAAGGTTCTTGCTTAACCTTCTGCTCTGATACCAAATATAACGACCCGGAAATTCCGATCCCGAAAATTCCAGATAGTTAGAGAAAAGAAGAAAAGAGATAGAAGAAGAAGAGAAAGGAACACACAATCTCACATTCGCAGGGGATAAAATATAATATCAATAATAATAATTATACCAAAGAAAACTGTATCTATCAATTTATATCGATATATCAGAGTTACAACAATTTTATTCAACATTGGATAGATACAATTTTACATGCCTCAGATATATACAATATCATAGTGGAGACACTCCATACGTCCCTGCCATTCAGCTCGCCTCCTGAGCTCCAGAACGTCCTTACCTGAAAATCTGTAATACTCGGTCTGACCCGAGCATTACATCAAAGTAACACCCAGGTCAGGCTGGAAACCAGCGTGAGTAAATTCATCTAACATGCAATACAAAAGCATACAACTTATATAAACCCGGGTACTTGTATCAGTTTCAAATTCACAATGGTTACAGACATCACCTATTTCATCCTTCAATTTCTAAGTACCAAATCTTAGATTAAATGGTCCAGTTTACTTGAATCATGTCATTCCAGTATATTGATTTCACATATCAAAACTGAACAGAGTTATTATAGATTACAAATCGAAGTGGTTTCGGATATTTACTAATACCCGACTCCGGTCTCTTCGAATCCAATGTCATCTTAAACTAAGCTATTCAATTAAATACAATTCAACTTTTATTTTTGGATAACACTTTTTACATAGCAATTCATAGTTGATAAATATCATATCATCACCGTCCATCCAACATGGCATATTACAAAGCAACTCATATCGGAGATATCAACCAATTTAAAGTATTCATCGTTATTCAATTATTGATAATCAAGATTGATCACTTCCATTAATTTCATTAATTAATGATCCACTAATTACTTTCATTAGTTAATTATTCTTAATTTTCATTTAATACTTAACCTCTAATTTAATTACATTTATTAATCAACCTTGATTAATCACACTCGGAAATTATCTTCCCTTAATTTCTCCATCAATTAAACAAACCCCTTGATTAATTGTTAATAAAACCTTTAATTGCACTGAGTAATTACCACTTAATTTCTTCCACCAAGTAATTATCCTCAAATTACTCTCCATCAAGTAATTTCCTTTAAATAATTACATCCAGTAACTAGCCACTAATTACTTCTCTTAAGTAATTATACCTCATTAATTACCTTAAGTATTTATACTTAACTCAACATCCAATGATTAACTTTAATTAATTAAACTGAATTAGTTAACCAAAATTAACCATATCCAATTAATTAATCAAATGAGTAATTACTTTCTTTGATTACTTCATTAAGTAATTATTCATAATAATTCTTTACCTTAAGTAATTAACCTCTTAATTACTTGTTGCTTAATTATTTCTAACTTTATTTATCTTGATTAATCAATCCCTAATTATCACCTTTAAGTAAATTAAATAATTAGCCTTTAATTAATAATACAAGAAAATTATTCTTCGCCCATTTACATAAATTTGTTACTCTTAAATTCTTTATTAATTTAATTAGTTCTTAATCATCAAAGAATTCAATTAATTATAAGATAAACCATTTAACCAATAATTATCTTACTCGGTTAAATCATTTAATTAGAGTTTAAAATAACTTAAAACTTTTAGCTTAAGAAATTTAAGTTAAATAAATTATAGTATCCTTAAACAATCATTTATGACATTTATACTATAAGGAATAAATTTTAAGATAGGGTTCAACTGGATTAAATATTAAATTTATAAACCTATTAATTTTAAACTTGATTTTGAACAGAATTTACTTCGGATCAACCCTGAATAATATTGATTCTTACCTGAGCCTATTGCGTCCTTCAATTATTCTATTATCGGTTAGAAAACTTGGATTTATATGAACTGAAAATCCTGGTACACAAACTCTCAATCTAACCTGAAATGTTCGAGCACTAACCCAATTTACACGTGAATTACCTCCTGCATAAACAGCTTCCCACCCGAAGACCAACTCGTCTTCCTCAATGGCCCAGAACTTCGAGTTTTCCCCCTGATACAAAAAAAATCTCACGTGCACTAGTGCACGTGTACGGCGGCTCCCCGCCAATCTGACCCACCGTGATGGCATCAACAACTCACCGTTGATCCCTCCAGCCCTTACTACAACCCAGTTTGAAGAAAACGAAATCAAAACGAAATCGAGCCCTTTGATTCCAAAACCAGGAACTATCTGAACGGTAATAAAATCCACTGCCGACGAACTTAACCACGTTAGACCTCGCGATCTTCACCAACTCATCGTATCCATCATCAGCAGCTATCCCCTTATTGCGAACCCCTCTCCAATCACGTTATGATGACGTTCGAGCCCTGGGAATGTCGACGACCCAAACAACACTGCAAGCCCTAGTCCATCGCACTCTGGCCACCACGGTTACTGACTAATCATATGGCCATATTTCCCAAATCGTAATCCTCTAAACCTTCCTCGCCATCAAATTCGAGCTTCAGATCGTCATCGATCGCCAACTAATGACCAAATAACCAAAAATTGAACTCCACAGCTTTCCTCATTGATTACTTATTTAAAAATCAGGATTTTAACTTCTAAATTCATGATTATCTAATACCAATCAGGTTATAAGCCTGAATTAATGAATCAAGAGGTTTTAAATTTCGCCTTATTTAAAATTTCCTCTATTTTTATAAAGTCAGAGCTATTTCACATACATTTTGACTTAATAAAAATATTAAACTAGAATTTATGATGTAACTAACAAATTTCATTTAAGTTTTAAATCTAAACCAAGCCTAGATCAAGAGTAAATGATTTTAAATCAAACTGTGGCTTGAAACAAGAAACAGAATGTCACAGGAATCAAGTATTCATCATTCACATATTCATAGTCAATTCATATACTCACAAGCATATATGTTTCCAGATATGAGCATACAACATGTTTGTTATACTTAAACTTTTCAAAGAATGAGGCTACTCATAGTGAATCTTTGATCGGGGAGACAGTTTTGAAATCTGCAACTTCACTTGAAAACTGCAAATTAAATTCATTTTGATCTGCTTGCATTATCTGGGTTGAATCTGAATTTTGAATTTTTTTTTTCTTTTTGCTGTATTTGAACTTATCTTCAGCTTGTTTGAATTTGAGTCTGAAACTAATCTTTGCATTTGATTTCTTGTTTCAGATTTTCTTCCTCGGGATTATGTTTCCAGGTCGAACCCCTTTTTCTTTTTTTTTCTTTTTGCTTTCCAATTTGACATTTTGATCTTGTTTTGAATTTTCTCTTCCAGGTTTGAATCTTGTTTTGCTTTGATATTGAGATGATTTTTTTTTTAAGTTTGAGAATATCCTGATTCTTTTACTTAAGCCTTTTATTCATAATTTAAATTTTGAAAGGTTTTGTGTTGCCACTTGTTATCTTCTACAAACACTTGTCATAAACCTTTATTCATTAGTTAACACATGTTCTATTAAGTTTTAATATAATAACACTTGTCTTTATAATGTTTTTCTTTTTATTTCATATGTTAATAAAGGTTTTAAATAAATTTGTTTATGCTTATGTAATATATATGTGAATTTCTTATGTAAAGAGAATGTAATAAAACAAATTATGAATAAAAGCTTATTCAAACATCTTTAAATCCAAATTTTTCAAAATATACATCCTTTGAATTTCAAAATTTTAAATTCGAATTCAAATCCAAATTAAATTCTAAAATCCAATTTACAAATCAAGTTATACATATATACTTATATAACTACTTATTTAATTTTAACAAAAAAACAATTCTATTCCTATAAAAATCTATTTATATCTATGAATTTTTATTTGTTTGAAAGCATCAATTTTTGCCAATATAATTAATTATACTAGAAAGATTATTAAACCAATACTTTTTCAGATATATACTTTCATTACCAACATTATTTGTTTAACTTATAAATCAGTATTTCCATTAACTAATCTATAAATTACAGGTATTAAAAAAATCCGGGTTATTACAAATTTTGAGCCGAAGCTCCACAGAACGGTCCGAAGACCATGGGTCGCTACCCCACCAAATTGAGCCGAAGCTCCACAGAAACGGGGTTTAGTCTCCCTCGCAGACAAAGTGACATCGCACATTGCTAGTCTAAATCACAAAATGATCATCATCAATCATCAAGAAGTGTCAATTACACTAAGCTAGTAAATATATGAGCTTAGCTTCATGTCCCATAACCACTAGCTAAACTTAAATATTTACGAACAAATTGTAGATCTCCACTCGAAAATTGTCACAAGAGATTCAATCGAACAAGTCCAAGAAGTAACCGATGAAGTAAACGCAAGCGTTTCATACTACTTGTTTTACTAAGCCGTTTAATTAGATTTCTCATACGAGTGAGGTAAAGGTTTGTATATGCTAGTAGATTGGAAAACGGTTTAAGAAACGAGCTTTGTAATAAAATAGTGTTGAAATCGTTTTGATGAAAGAGTTTTGATATTTACTACTAGAATTGAAACCTTCAGTTTTTTTAAGTGACAAGTCAAAGAAATGATTGTTGAAACAATTAATCACCAAAAATCCACATTCGAATACGTGAATTAAATCCAAAGAATTCGATACCAAATCCATCAAAATGGATATTCCCAAAAATTCCAAAGAAGATGTTATCAAAGCCAACAAGGTGATAACAACTAGTAGGAGAAAGAAGAATCGATTAAAAAGTGGAAACTAAGCAAAATAGGCATAAAGAGGCAAAATAGGGACAATAGGAGCAGCTCAGTCGACTGACTCAGAGGGTTCAGTCGACTGAACTCAGACCAAGAAAATTCTCGGGTTCAGTTCAGTCGACTAACTCAGAGGGTTTAGTCGACTGAACGCAGATCCTGAAAATTCTCGGCTTCAGCTCAGTCGACTGACTCAGAGATTTCAGTCGACTGAACACTGTTTTCCTGCATTCCTAACCTATTTTAATTGAAGTGCAAACTATCTCAATTTGCAATCGGGCGAGTAACGGGCGCTAAGGGTTTACGCCAATCGACAACCCGGCCCTATAGACTCCTCGATGCATCACCAAAAGCATCATCAAACATCAAAGTTATGATTTTTAAAGATTTGACTTCAAAACACTAAAAATTGGAATATACACCAAAGCAATCCAAATCAAAAGCAATTGCACATGAATAAGTGCTAGGAATTCATACCTAACAACAAGGATAAATATAGACATAGATGTGAGATTAAAATCTCACCTTTAAACCCAAGACAAATGAAGAAGAAGCTAAGAGCAATAGCAAGAACAATCACACTTCAATTCCAACCCAACAAGCTTGAATCTGAGCTTAAAAGAGAAACCTTTCCTAAGTTAGGTTTAGGATTTTCTGAAATTGGAAGGAGAATGAGTTGGAGAAGAAGAAGAGAAGCCTTACCAAAGCTTCTTCTACGAATTTGGATGGAGCTTGGATTTGCAATGAAACTAGGGCTTAGGAATTCTAATTCTTTCTCTCTTCCCCCATTTTTATCTATAGCTTGGGTATTAGGAAATTATGAAGGAATGAAGAGAAGAGGGGGGGTGAGGCTTGGGTCTAATAGGCTGAAACCAAACCAAAGCCCTAAGTGAAAAAGTACCAAAATTCCTCTAACTCTAAACATATCGAAGTTTATAGTCAAAAAGGTCGGAAACGTCATTTTGAACTCAATGGGGGTGGTCTCGAGTCCTAATTCGACTGTTTGCAAAAAGTAGCTTTTCAGACAATAATCCGACTAACGATGAATTATTTTAAATAAAATATTTAAATATTCAATCGTAAAATATGCGGGTTGTTACAGACTCCCATCCTTAAAGAAATTACGTCCTCGCAATCATAAGAAATAAGTGAACAAAAAGTAACAACCATAAAAGCATATCAACACAAAAGAAGAAATTCAGAATAAGAAGTTTACCTCAAAGAGCACGAGAAAGTAAGTCAGGATGTGGTCGCTCGATGAATTCTTTGGATTCCTAAAAACAATCCTTAGGATTTGAGGACGATAGGACTTTCACAAAAGGAACATCTTTATTTCGAAGGCATTTAATCTCCAAAGCAATGATACGAATAGGATGTTGCTCATAAGTCAAATTAGATGAAACTTCAATTTCTTCCACAACATCGGGCTCAAGAATAGAATCGGAATCTCGAAGGCATTTATGTAATTGAGAAACGTGAAACACGTCATGAATAGCAGAAATCTGAGCCGGTAATAAAAGGTGATAAGCCACGGAACCAATACGTTCGGTGATGGAAAATGGACCAATATATTGAGGTGCTAACTTTCCCGATCGACCGAAACGCACGACACCCTTCATAGGTGAAACACGAACAAACACAAAATCTCCCACAGAAAATTCTAATTTCCTTCTTCGGTTACCGGCATAGGATTTTTGCCTACTTTGAGCTTGTTTCATCCGATGGCGAATAAGGTCAATCTTTTCTGTGGAATCACAAATAAAATCTGGACCTAAAACCAACTTCTCGCCGGCCTCAAGCCAACAAGAAGGAGATCGGCATGGCCTTCCATAAAGTGCCTCAAAAGGTGCCATCCCAATAGTAGATTGGAAGCTATTATTATAGGAAAACTCGACAAGAGAAATATGATCTTCCCAACTTCCACTAAAATCAAGAACACATGCACGAAGAAGATCTTCAAGAGTTTGATTCACACGCTCGGTTTTTTCATCAGACTAAGGGTGATAAGCGGTTCTAAAATTAAGCTTCGTTCCCAAAGTTTTTGAAGACTCTTCCAAAATCCACTAGTAACAATGGATTACGATCACTAACAATAGAAGTAGGAACTCCATGTAATTTAACAATTTCTTTAATAAAGAGCTTGGCCAAAAGAAGAACTGTCCGATTGGACCAAACGGGAACAAAATGGACAGATTTAGTAAGTCTATCGACTATCACCCATAGGCTATCATGACCCGAACGAGAACGGGGAAGGCCGTCAATAAAGTCCATGGAAATTTGATCCCACTTCCAAATTGGAACTTCTAAAGGTTGCAATAACCCACCGGGCCTTTGATGCTCGGCCATGACAAGTTGGCAAGTCATGCAACGCTTAACAAAGCTAGCAATATCAGATTTCATTCCATCCCAATAATAAAGTCGCTTCATATCTGCATACATTTTACTATTACCGAGATGATTGGTAAATTTAGAACGACAAGAATCTTCTAAAATATCTTTACGAAGATCACTAATATTTGGCACGATAAGTCTACCAAATTTTTGAATACCGCCACGAGAATCAATATCGAAGTCTTTCAAACTTTCAATACCAATTTTATCCCTACAACTTTGGTTAAGAAGAACCAATTCGGGATCTAGCTTTTGAGCTTCAAGAATGCGGTCTAAAAGAGAAGGATGAGCCTCAAGGCTACATAAAGCCAAAGATGAACATAAATCGGACTCACGATCTCGAATCTCACAAGTGGATAAAATTCCGAGATCATTCCATTCAGATTCATCATGGAAACAACCGCTTGTAGCTTTCGGCTAAGGGCGTCGGCAACACGATTTCCCTTTCTGGGAGTATAAAGAATGTCAAGATCATAAGATGTAAGGAATTCGAGCCAATGTTGTTGATGAAAATTAAGTTTCTTTTGAGAAAACTAATACTTCAAAAATTTATGATCGGTATAGAGAACAAATTTCTCTCCCAAAAGATAATGACGCCAAATTTTAAGAGCGAAAACAATTGCCGCGAGCTCTAAATCATCAGTGGCGTATCTAGTCTCGGATGGATTCAATTGCCTAGAAGCATAAGCAATAACACGTTCCCTTTGCATGAGAACGGCTCCCAAACCAACACAACTAGCATCCGTATAAACAATAAAATCCTGATTCCCCTCAGGAATAACAAGAATAGGAGCATCAGAAAGGAGTTCTTTTAATTTCTGGAATGAAGCTTCACATTTGTCCGACCAAATATATTTAACTACCTTCTTTGTCAAACTAGTAAGAGGCACGGAAATTTTAGAAAACTCTTTTACGAAACGGCGGTAATAACCTGCTAATCCAAGAAAACTACGGATCTCCGTCACACTCTCCGGTCTCTTCCAATTTTGAATCGCTTCAATCTTTGAAGGATCTACGGAAATTCCGGATTCGAAAATCATATGACTGAGAAACTTCACCTGAGATTGCCAAAAGTGGCATTTAGAAAATTTTGCTTTCAATTGATTGCTCCGAAGAGTTTCCAAAACAATCTGAATATGCTTTTCATGCTCCTCCTCGATTTTAGAATACACAAGAATATCATCAATAAAGATGAGAACAAATCGATCGAGGAAGTCTTTGAAAACTCTATCCATAAGGTCAACGAAATAAGCCGGAGCATTCGTTAAACCAAATGGCATAACAAACGATTCATAAGATCCATAACGAGTACGGAACGATGTCAAAGGAATGCTATCCTCTGCAATACGAAGCTGATGAAAACCGGTAGCCAAGTCCAATTGTGAAAAGACTCTAGCACCATTAAGTTGGTCAAATAAATCAACAATACGAGGTAAACAATATTATTCTTGATAGTAAGATCATTAAGCTTGCGGTAGTCAACGCAAAGCCTAAGTGTACCATCGGATTTCTTCACAAAAATAGTCGAAGCTCCCCAAGGATAGGAACTAGAGCGAATAAATTGCTTCGTCTCCAACTCGGATAATTATTTGCGCATCTCCTCATTTTCTTAATTGGACATACGATAAGGAGGACGAGTAATAGGTAAAGCTCCAGGAATTAGATTAATTCTGTACTCAATTGCTCGCTTAGGTGGTAATCCTAAAACGGACTCAAATAAGTCGGAAAATTCACGAACAACATGAATTAGAGAAATGACGTCTTCCTCATCATCATTATCGTCATCGTGAGGATTTAAAGAATATAAAGATGCAGCCAACTTGGAATCTGAATCTTTAAGATCAATAGAAATCTGCTTAACAGATTGAGGATGTCAAAGATGAATAGTCCGCTCAGGACATAGGATTTGAGCTTCATAGCGGTTAAGCCAATCCATTCCCAAAATCATTCCAAAGCCTAAGTAGCGCATAACATGCAAATCGGCTTGGAAAGAAAAACCACACAAAATAATCTCGACATCTTTACAAAGCAAACTAATTATTGCGGATCCACCAACTGGATTCGTGATTCTCAAAGAAGTCATTAAAGCAACAACACTCAAAGAAAAAGTATCAACAAGTTCATTTGATATAAAAGAATGGGATGGACCTGTATCAAAAGGAACTCGAATAGGATGATCACGAAACACAATAATGCCATCAAGGATAGAATGAGAAACAACTTGACCACGAGAAGTGTTACTGGGAGTTTGCATCACATTAAGCTTTCCCTCCTTCTTGTTTTGGAGTTTGGGGCATGCAGATAAATAATGATCCGGGCTTTTGTAATAGCGACAAACGCGGCGCTTTGAACACTTATTCACATAATGGTCCTTAGAACCACAGTTGTAGCATTGCCCACCACTAAAGGCAGGAGTCTTTGCCACCGGAGTTGCTTGCTTCCCTTTCTTGTTGGGATAAGGACCTTTGAATTTATTAGGCCTTTTCTTGTTGTTGTTGAAGTTTGGTTTGGCACCCATAATCTCAACATCACTCTCCCTATCCGCCTCTTCAAGACGAAGAGCGATATCAATGAGTTGAATAAAAGAAACTTCTAATTTTAGATGTAATGGCTTCTTGAGATTTTTGTTCAAGCCATAGACAAATCTCCGATTCTTCTTCAATGGGGTGTTTATGTATTCGACCCCGTATTTAGAAAGTGACTCGAATGATGCGACATGATCTGCCATAGAGGATTCACCTTGAACAAGGTCAATGAAACGACGAGCCAATGTCACCTTTTCAGCATATGGCACAAAATTTAATTCGAATCGTTCCCGGAATTTCTTCCAAGTAAGATCCGCTTCATTTATTTCAGAAATCAGAAGCTCGCACTAATCTAATGTTCTTTCTTGGAGCATGCTACAGGCCACCTGAACTCGGTGAAGATCAATAAGATTCATGCGAGAAAAGATGCGATTGCATGATCTAAGCCAAGCTCTGACTTGAATAACACTTTGGGAACCCATGAATGGCTTCCCACCCAAGTTGGTATAGTCACTGCACAAGCGTGCAAACCTAGATCTAGGGTGAGGAAGCACTGGAATGGGTCCGACAGCTTGAGCATTCTTTACAAGATCAAGAAGTTGTTGTGTAGACATAAATACTCCATCCTGGGGAGTAGCACTAGATTGACCGGAGCCGGGACAGCCTGGTCTAACCATTTCTCTTCTTAAGAAAGAAAGAAAGAAGAAGAAAAAGGTTATTCACAAAATGAGAATCAAACAATAATGGTTGATAAAACGAGGCATCACAAAAGAAAATAGGATAAGATGGTACGAAGACTCGAATTAAATCCTAAGGAACGACTCCTAAGATCGACTTAGGACAATGATCCTTGTTAAATTATTCTACATTTTTTCGAAGTTTGGCTCTGATACCAAGCTGTGGCGCCCCACCTCTATGCCCATGCTAGCCAAGAACACTACGGATTAATGTCGTCAACTACCGTGGAGAATGAGGCTGTTGAGGAGCGACCATCTGTATAATTGCTTTGTGCGAGTACCGATATGCCAGATAAAAATATAACTTTTCATCTCAAGAGGAAATCCGACATACCGATGCAAACTCAAAGCTACTACACAGTGGCTATAATATCTTCGAAAACAAATATAGAAATATCATAACACAAATCAGTCACAGAAGATTATATCTCAAAGGCGGAAACATATATGAATATTACACATAAAAGTGTACATTGGAGTAGTGGTCAAACAAGATCCACAATATCATAAAAGAATAGTTACCAGTGCTACACAAAAGAATAAGTATACATCAATGAGTCTATGTCTCAAATGTATACAACCAAAAACTACTAATCTAAGTAGTTAGCCAAAAGTCAGGATAATAATCGCAGATGAGGGGTCAAGCAGAAGCACCTGTAACATCTAGGTCTGACCCGAGTATTATTTAATAAGAAAATAATAAACGAATCAATCTAACTATAAATATCAGATGAAATGATATAAAATAAGAGATCTGACAAAAACGTATGATAACCATAAAGCCACACTGTGATAAGTATGTAATTGAAAATCAACTAGGGATTAATCAATATCACAAGAATCTTCTCAAAGATCAAAAAAATGTCATAAACTTTATTTTTATTCACCAAACCATAAATATTGACAATTATCTCAATACCAATCACGAAAGTTCATGACACACAAATTCACCAATGCATAAATATTGATAAAAATTATCAATGTAAATCACGAAAATTGGTGAAACACAACACAAATTCTAGAAATCATCAATGGAATGCAGAAATCACAAAAAAGGGGAGGACTAACACAAAACGGGAGCGTGAAAACTCACCAACACGTGTATCACAAAACGGAACGCTATTCCACGGTTGCTAACCATTAATTTTGAGCCGAAGCTCCAAAGAACGGTCCAAAGACCATGGGTCGCTACCTCACCAAATTGAGCCGAAGCTCCACAGAAACGGGGTTTAGTCTCCCTCGCAGACAAAGAGACATCGCACATTGCTAGTCTAAATCACAAAATGATCATCATCGATCATCAAGAAGTGTCAATTACACTAAGCTCGTAAATATATGAGCTTAGCTTCATGTCCCATAACCACAAGCTTAACTTAAATATTTACGAACAAATTGTAGATCTCCACTCGAAAATTGTCACAAGAGATTCAATCGAACAAGTCCAAGAAGTAACCGATGAAGTAAACGCAAGCGTTTCATACCACTTGTTTTACTAAGCCGTTTAATTAGATTTCTCATCGAGTGAGGTAAAGGTTTGTATATGCTAGTAGATTGGAAAACGGTTTAAGAAACGAGCTTTGTAATAAAATAGTGTTGAAATCATTTTGATGAAAGAGTTTTGATATTTACTACTAGAATTGAAACCTTCATTTTTTTTAAAGTGACAAATCAAATAAATGATTGTAGAAACAATCAACCACCAAAAATCCACGTTCGAAGACGTGAATTAAATCCGAAGAATTGGATACCAAATCCATCAAAATGGATATTCCCAAAAATTCCAAAGAAGATGTTATCAAAGCCAACAAGGTGATATCAACTAGTCAGAGAAAGAAGAATCGATTAAAAAGTGGAAACTAAGCAAAATAGGCATAAAGAGGCAAAACAGGGAAAATAAGAGCAGCTCAGTCGACTGACTCAGGTGGTTCAGTCGACTGAACGCAGACCAAGAATTTTTTTTGGTTTCAGTTCAGTCGACTAACTCAGAGGGTTTAGTCGACTGAACGCAGATCCTGAAAATTCTCGGCTTCAGCTCAGTCGACTGACTTAGAGATTTCAGTCGACTGAACACTGTTTTCCTACATTCCTAACCTATTTTAATTGAAGTACAAACTCTCTCAATTTGCAATCGGGCGAGTAACGGGCGCTAAGGGTTTACGCCAATTGACAAACCGGCCCTATAGACTCTTCGATGCATCACCAAAAGCATCATCAAACATCAAAGTTATGATTTTTAAAGATTTGACATCAAAACAATAAAAATTGGAATATACACCAAAGCAATCCAAATCAAAAGAAATTGCACATGAATAAGTGTTAGGAATTCATACCTAACAATAAGGATAAATATAGACATAGATGTGAGATTAAAATCTCACCTTTAAACCCAAAACAAATGAAGAAGAAGCTATAGAGCAATGGCAAGAACAATCACACTTCAATTCCAACCCAACAAGCTTGAATCTAAGCTTAAAAGAGAAACCTTTCCTAAGTTAAGTTTAGGAATTTCTGAAATTGGAAGGAGAATGAGTTGGAGAAGAAGAAGAGAAGCCTTACCAAAGCTTCTTCTATGAATTTGGAGTTGGAGCTCGGATTTGCAATGAAACTAGGGCTTAGGAATTCTTATTCTTTCTCTCTTCCCCCATTTTTATCTAAAGCTTGGGTATTAGGAAATTATGAAGGAATGAAGAGAAGAGGGGGGTGAGGCTTGGGTCTAATAGGCTGAAACCAAACCAAAGCCCTAAGTGAAAAAGTAGCAAAATTCCTCTAACTCTAAACATATCGAAGTTTATAGTCAAAAAGGTCGGAAACGTCATTTTGAACTCAATGGGGGTGGTCTCGAGTCCTAATTCGACTGTTTGCAAAAAGTGCCTTTCAGACAATAATCCGACTAACGATGGATTATTTTGAATAAAATATTTAAATATTCAATCGTAAAATATGCGAGTTGTTACAGACTCCCATCCTTAAAGAAAGTGCGTTCTCGCAATCATAAAAAATAAATGAACAAAAAGTAACAACCATAAAGCATATCAACACAAAAGAAGAAATTCAGAATTAGAAGTTCACCTCAAAGAGCACGAGAAAGTAAGTCCGAATGTGTTCCTCCATAATTCTTTGGATTCCCAAGAACAATCCTTAGGATTTGAGGACCATTGGACTTTCACAAGAGGAACATCTTTATTTCGAAGGCGTTTAATCTCCAAAGCAATGATACGAATAGGATGTTGCTCATAAGTAAAATTAGATGAAACTTCAATTTCTTCCACAACATCGGGCTCAATAATAGAATCGGAATCTCGAAGGCATTTCTGTAATTGAGAAACGTGAAACAAGTCATGAATAGCAGAAAACTGAGTCGGTAATAAAAGGTGATAAGCCACGGAACCAATACGTTCGGTGATGGAAAATAGACCAATATATCGAGGTGCCAACTTTCCCGATCGACTAAAACGCACGACATCCTTCATAGGTGAAACACGAACAAACACAAAATCACCCACAGAAAATTCTAATTTCCTTCTTCGATTACCGGCATAGGATTTTTGCCTACTTTGAGCTTCTTTCATCCGATGGCGAATAAGGTCAATCTTTTCTGTGGAATCACGAATAAAATCTGGACCTAAAACTAACTTCTCGCCGGCCTCAAGCCAACAAGAAGGAGATCGGCATGGCCTTCCATAAAGTGCCTCAAAAGGTGCCATCCCAATAGTAGATTGGAAGCTATTATTATAGGAAAACTCGACAAGAGAAATATGATCTTCCCAACTTCCACCAAAATCAAGAACACATGCACGAAGATGATCTTCAAGAGTTTGATTCACACGATCGGTTTTTCCATCGGACTGAGGGTGATAAGCGGTGCTAAATTAAGCTTCGTTCCCAAAGATTTTGAAGACTCTTCGAAAATCCACTAGTAATAATGGATCACGATCACAAACAATAGAAGTAGGAACTCCATGTAATTTGAAAATTTCTTTAATAAAGAGCTTGGCCAAAAGAGGAATTGTCCGATTGGACCGAACGGGAACAATATGGATGGATTTAGTAAGTCTATCAACTATCACCCATAGGCTACCATGACCCGAACGAGAACGGGGAAGGCCGTCAATAAAGTCCATGGAAATTTGATCCCACTTCCAAATTGGAACTTCTAAAGGTTGCAATAACCTACCGGGCCTTTGATGCTCGGCCATGACAAGTTGGCGAGTCATGCAACGCTTAACAAAGCTAGCAATATCAGATTTCATTCCATCCCAATAATAAAGTCGCTTCATATCGCATACATTTTACAATTACCGGGATGAATGGTAAATTTAGAACGATAAGAATCTTCTAAAATATCTTTACGAAGATCACTAATATTTGGCACGATAAGTCTACCAAATTTTTGAATACCACCACGACAATCAATATCGAAGTCTTTCAAACTTTCAGTACCAATTTTATCCCTACAACTTTGGTTAAGAAGAACCAATTCGGGATCTAGCTTTTGAGCTTCAAGAATGCGGTTTAAAAGAGAAGGATGAGCCTCAAGGCTACATAAAGCCAAAGATGAACGTAAATCGGACTCACGATCTCGAATCTCACAAGTGGATAAAATTCCGAGATCATTCCATTCGGATATCATCATGGAAACAACCGCTTGTAGCTTTCAGCTAAGGGCATCGGCAACACGATTTCCCTTTCCGGGAGTATAAAGAATGTCAAGATCATAAGATGCAAGGAACTCGAGCCAATGTTGTTGACGAAAATTAAGTTCCTTTTGAGAAAATTAATACTTCAAAAATTTATGATCGGTATAGAGAACAAATTTCTCTCCCAAAAGATAATGACGCCAAATTTTAAGAGCGAAAACAATTGCCGCGAGCTCTAAATCATGAGTGGCGTATCTAGTCTCGGATGGCTTCAATTGCCTAGAAGCATAAGCAATAACATGTTCCCTTTGCATGAGAACGGCTCCCAAACCAACACGACTAGCATCGGTATAAACAATAAAATCCTGATTACCCTCGGGAATAACAAGAATAGGAGCATCGGAAAGGAGTTCTTTTAATTTCTGGAAAGGAGCTTCACATTTGTCCGACCAAATGTATTTAACTACCTTCTTTGTAAAACTAGTAAGAGGCACGTAAATTTTAGAAAACTCTTTTATGAAACGGCGGTAATAACCTGCTAATCCAAGAAAACTACGGATCTCCGTCACACTCTCCGGTCTCTTCCAATTTTGAATCGCTTCAATCTTTGAAGGATCTACGGAAATTCCGGATTCAGAAATGATATGACCGAGAAACTTCACCTGAGATTGCCAAAAGTGGCATTTAGAAAATTTTGCTTTCAATTGATTGCTCCGAAGAGTTTCCAACACAATCTGAAGATGCTTTTCATGCTCCTCCCCGATTTTAGAATACACAAGAATATCATCAATAAAGATGAGAACAATTCGATCGAGGAAGTCTTTGAAAACTCTATCCATAAGGTCAGTGAAATAAGCCGGAGCATTCGTTAAACCAAATGGCATAACAAGCCATTCATAAGATCCATAACGAGTACGGAACGATGTCAAAGGAATGTTATCCTCTGCAATACGAAGCTGATGAAAACCGGTAGCCAAGTCCAATTGTGAAAAGACTCTAGCACCATTAAGTTGGTCAAATAAATCATCAATCACGAAACACAATAATGCCATCAAGGATAGAATGAGAAACAACTTGACCACGAGAAGTGTTACTGGGAGTTTGCACCACATTAAGCTTTCCCTCCTTCTTGTTTTGGAGTTTGGGGCATGCAGATAAATAATGGTCCGGGCTTTTGCAATAGGGACAAACGTGGGGCTTTGAACACTTATTCGCATAATGGTCCTTAGAACCACAGTTGTAGCATTGCCCACCACTAAAGGCAGGAGTCTTTACCACCAGAGTTGCTTGCTTCCCTTTCTTGTTGGGATAAGGACCTTTGAATTTATTAGGCCTTTTCTTGTTGTTTTTGAAGTTTGGTTTTGCACCCACAATCTCAACATCACTCCCCCTATTCGCCTCTTCAAGACGAAGAGCGATATCAATGAGTTGAATAAAAGAAACTTCTAATTTTAGAAGTAATGGCTTCTTAAGATTTTTGTTCAAGCCATAGACAAATCTCCGATTCTTCTTCAATGGGGTGTTTATGTATTCGACCCCGTATTTAGAAAGTGACTCGACTGATGCTACATAATCTTCCATATAGGATTCACCATGAACAAGGTCAATGAAACGACGAGCCAATGTCACCTTCTTAGCTTATGGCACAAACTTTAATTCGAATCGTTCCCGAAATTTCTTCCAAGTAAGATCCGCTTCATTTATTTCAGAAATCAGAAGCTCGCACTAATCTAATGCTCTTTCTTGGAGCATGCTAGAGGCCACCTGAAATCGGTGAAGATCAATAAGATTCATGCGAGAAAAGATGCGATCGCATGATCTAAGCCAAGCTCTGACTTGAATAACGCTTTCGGAACCCATGAATGGCTTCCCACCCAAGTTGATATAGTCACTGCACAAGCGTGCAAACCTGGATTTAGGGTGAGGAGGCGGTCGGATAGCTTGAGCATTCTTTACAAGATCAAGAAGTTGTTGTGTATACATAAATACTCCATCCTGGGGAGTGGCACTAGATTGACCGGCGCCGGGACAGCCTGGTCTAACCATTTCTCTTCTTAAGAAAGAAAGAAAGAAGAAGAAAAAGGTTATTCACAAAATGAGAATCAAACAATAATGATTGATAAAACGAGGCAGCACAAAAGAAAATAGGATAAGACGGTACGAAGACTCGAATTAAATCCTAAGGCACGACTCCTAAGATCGACTTAGGACAATGATCCTTGTTAAATTATTCTACATTTTTTCGAAGTTTGGCTCTGAAACCAAGCTGTGGCGCCCCACCTCTATACTCATGCTAGCCAAGAACACTACGGATTAATGTCGTCAACTAGCGTGGAGAATGAGGCTGTTGAGGAGCGACCATCTGTATAATTGCTTTGTGCGAGTACCGATATGCCAGATAAAAATATAACTTTTCATCTCAAGAGGAAATCCGACATACCGATGCAAACTCAAAGCTACTACACAATGGCTATAATATCTTCGAAAACAAATATAGAAATATCATAGCACAAATCAGTCACAGAAGATCGTATCTCAAAGGCGGAAACAGATATGAATATTACACATAAAAGTGTACATCAGAGTAGTGGTCAAACAAGATCCACTATATCATAAAAGAATAGTTACCAGTGCTACACAAAAGAATAAGTATACATCAATGAGTCTATATCTCAAATGTATACAACCAAAAACTACTAATCTAAGTAGTTAGCCAAAAGTCAGGATAATAATCCCAGATGAGGGGTCAAGCAGAAGCACCTGTAACATTTCGGTCTGACCTGAGTATTATTTAATAAGAAAATAATAAACGGATCAGTCTAACTACAGATATCAGATGAAAAGATATAAAATAAGAGAACTGACAAAAACGTATGATAACCATAAAGCCACACTGTGATAAGTATGTAATTGAAAATCAACTAGGGATTAATCAATATCACAAGAATCTTCTAAAAGATCAAAAAGAATGTCATACTCTTTATTTTTATTCACCAAACCATAAATATTGACAATTATATCAATGCCAATCACGAAAGTTAATGACACACAAATTCACCAGTGCATAAATATTGATAAAACTTATCAATGTAAATCACGAAAATTAGTGAAACACAAAATCTAGAAATCATCAATGGAAATGCAGAAATCGCAAAAAAGGGGAGGACTATCACAAAACGGGAGCATGAAAACTCACCAACACGTGTATCACAAAACGGAACGCTATTCCATGGTTGCTAACCATTAATTTTAAGCCGAAGCTCCACAGAACGGTCCGAAGACCATGGGTCGCTACCCCACCAAATTGAGCCGAAGCTCCACAGAAACGGGGTTTACTCTCCCTCGCAGACAAAGAGACATCGCACTTTGCTAGTCTAAATCACAAAATGATCATCATCGATCATCAAGAAGTGTCAATTACACTAAGCTAGTAAATATATGAGCTTAGTTTCATGTCCCATAACTACTAGCTTAACTTAAATATTTACGAACAAATTGTAGATCTCCACTTGAAAATTGTCACAAGAGATTCAATCGAACAAGTCCAAGAAGTAACCGATGAAGTAAACACAAGCGTTTCATACCACTTGTTTTACTAAGCCGTTTAATTAGATTTCTCATACGAGTGAGGCAAAGGTTTGTATAAGCTAGTAGATTGGAAAACGGTTTAAGAAACGAGCTTTGTAATAAAATAGTGTTGAAATCGTTTTGATGAAAGAGTTTTGATATTTACTACTAGAATTGAAACCTTCATATTTTTTTTAAAGTGACAAATCAAAGAAATGATTGTAGAAACAATCAATCACCAAAAATCCACATTCGAAGACATGAATTAAATCCAAAGAATTCGATACCAAATCCATCAAAATGGATATTCCCAAAAATTCTAAAGAAGATGTTATCAAAGCCAACAAGGTGATAACAACTAGTCGGAGAAAGAAGAATCGATTAAAAAGTGGAAACTAAGCAAAATAGGCATAAACAGGCAAAACAAGGAAAATAGGAGCAGCTCAGTCGACTGACTCAGAGGGTTTAGTCGACTGAACACGGACCTAGAAAATTCGTGGGTTTTAGTTCAGTCGACTGTCTCAGAGGGTTTAGTGGACTGAACGCAGATTCTGAAAATTCTCGTCTTCAGCTTAGTCGACTGACTCAGAGATTTCAATCGACTGAACACTGTTTTCCTACATTCCTAACCTATTTTAATTGAAGTGCAAACTCTCTCAATTTGCAATCGAACGAGTAACGGGCGCTAAGGGTTTACGCCAATCGACAACCCGGCCCTATAAACTCTTCGATGCATCACCAAAAGCATCATCAAATATCAAAGTTATGATTTTTAAAGATTTGACTTCAAAACACTAAAAATTGGAATATACACCAAAGCAATCCAAATCAAAAGCAATTGCACATGAATAAGTGTTAGGAATTCATACCTAACAACAAGGATAAATATTGACATAGATGTGAGATAAAAATCTCACCTTTAAACCAAAAACAAATGAAGAAGAAGCTATAGAGCAATGGCAAGAACAATCACACTTCAATTCCAACCCAACAAGCTTGAATCTAAGCTTAAAAGAGAAACCTTTCCTAAGTTAGGTTTAGGAATTTCTGAAATTGGAATGAGAATGAGTTGAAGAAGAAGAGAAGGCGTACCAAAGCTTCTTCTATGAATTTGGAGTTGGGGCTTGGATTTGCAATGAAACTAGGGCTTAGGAATTCTAATTCTTTCTCTCTTCCCCCATTTTTATCTAAAGCTTGGGTATTAGGAAATTATGAAGGAATGAATAGAAGAGGGGGTGAGGCTTGGGTCTAATAGGCTGAAACCAAACCAAAGCCCTAAGTGAAAAAGTAGCAAAATTCCTCTAACACCAAACATATCGAAGTTTATACTCAAAAAGGTCGCAAATGTCATTTTGAACTCAATAGGCGTGGTCTCGAGTCCTAATTCGACTGTTTGCACAAACTAGCTTTTCAGACAATAATCCAACTAACGATGAATTATTTTAAATAAAATATTTAAATATTCAATCATAAAATATACGGGTTGTTACAATGTCAGAATGGCGTGCACACCGATATACACTTGACAAAACTGCAACGATAGGTGAGCACAAGATCAAACCTGAGCCAAAGCTAGGTTCAACTCAAGTGCAATACAAGTAAATTCATGATATGAGTACAAGGTCAAACCTAAGCCAAAGCTAGTTTCAACTCAGGTGCAATACAAAAACAAAAATATAACGGTCAAGTTTTAATGAATAGAACATGTCTCGACTAAAAATTCAATGTGTATATTTGAAAAATACTCAACCATTCAAACTCAAGAGCAGATACAATAAAACAGAGTCTAGGCAGTCCAACCAAACTCCAAGCAAATGTACACGACTCAAGACTGCAAATACCAACACAATGCATATATGTATATGTTAGCAGTGATGTACACATGAAGCTCAACGACACAATGGAACCAGTTCAAAACATACAATGGATACAACTGTTCTGGGGTGAACCATATTACCGAATGACTAGTGAAATAACAAAATGGTCAGACCTTAAAGGAATTCAAATATTAATGGCATCAGTATCACCAACAAGTCCCAATAGTCAAAGAGTACATGTATTTTAATAAACAAGTTCAATATACTGGACATGAAGCAATATGAATGCATATGCTCACATGGTCCGAGCAACTCCAACATATGGAACTAGACCTGACAACATGTATGATATGATCAAGTGACACTACAGCTACCAATTGAACACAGTCTCGACCAAAACAACTAAATGCACCAGATTTCAACATAAAGTGGATTAAAGGCAAATGGAATCAGTGAATGTGAAAACAGTGACTGAAGAAACAATCGTCAATTAGCTATGTATACTCAATGCAACCTAGATCCATATATCGATGAAGCAGTGTGGACCAATGAACAAAACAAAAGATGCCACAGCTCAATAGACTCGAAGCACACGATGGGTTTTCGTGAAGCCGTGAATGAATAAGTCAGAGAGTTAAGCAACTCTCAAAGTCAAATGCCAACAAGTCATAAGAGAAACAATTCTCATGTCACAAAATTAAGAAGCCGAAGTCATAGCAGGTTTTTATAAAAATTAGGGTATCATTTTTTTCAACACAAAGTCAATGTCAAGCCAAATCAATGCCGTGATGACCAAGAAAAGAAATTCACGGAGCAGCCAAAGTCAGAGTCGTGGTGGCCAAAGAATCGAACAAGTCAGAAACGAAAGCCGTGAAAATCAAGCAACAAAATATACGAGTTGAGAAAATCTAGATTAATCATCAACATCCAAGCAACATCGAATGGCCAGCTAAAGTAGCGGATGAATTCAATAAAATATATACAAACAAAATTATAGGATTTCGAATCCTATTTAAACCTATCATCATCGGCATTCAAAAATCAATCGAGTTCAAGCATATAAACGAGAATAAATAAAAAGGAAATCACAGACTAGATCATTCAACCGTACTTGACTTGTTAAAGAAGCCGCGTGCAAATCAAAGAAACAATTGATCGACAAAGCAAGGGATGAGAAATCATCTATTCAAATGATCAATTGAAGTTGGCGGCTTCAACAAAGTGAAGCCCTAAATTGCAGAAAGAGGAACGAATGAAGAGGCGTGCATTTTCACAAAGGATACGAGCCGAACAATTAAAAAGAGAAAAAGAATATCTGTTACGACCCGAAATCCGGTGTTCAAAAATCGACACAAAATACCTCACTTTTATTTGACTGCCGAAGATTCAAATGTTGAACTCCAGTTCGGATGAAGCTTATAACAACACTAGATGAATATAAACAGCAGAAACAAAAGATGATATCATTAATCACAACATAGATACAACCTTGAGTTCAACACCATCACTATAATTAGGTATACAATCAATCACCAACATCATCAGAGTGATATATATACATGATACAACAACGGAACGATAACAACACCACAGTGGAATGACAACAGAGTCTTCAAAAAAGTTACCAACATATGTCAACTTCGATAAAGCTTCCAAAACTCCAAACACTTCAAAATATTTCCAAACCAAAAGCTTTCCAAAATCCGACAGCTTCCAAAAGACTTCTAAATCCAAAATACGGATAAACTGCTTCTAGGCTGCCCGTGTGGAAAATTATGCGCACACAGAGTTTTGGAAGGGAACAATAAACTCCGGGTCAGTCATGGGATTGGTATGAGTAAACAAATACAGTTGTTTGTACAAAATTACTTTATAAAAGAAATCTGATATGCTTTTGAGAAATGAAACTACCATAAGACCTCCCGCCACACACACAATGCAATTGCACAATTGGAGGATATTTCTTCTTATGATAGTCAAACATGCTTGATACGAGAAAAATTCATTTAATATTATTATTAGTGTATAGTGTAGAAAAACTTTTCGAAAGTATAATATTAATCTTAGCCAGCATACACATTTCGTAGTATGCCTACTATAAATACCATCTAAACAGTGGGTCACCACCACAAGTAAATGGTAGGTTATACAAATAAAACCGTACTGGGTGCGTACTGGTGATTGGATTTCAAACAAATTGTCGGGTTAAGGAACTTCCTGAGCCACATGGGTACGCCTCTGGAGGGACGCCCCGAGAATCTAAACGGATCTCTATCAACACAAGGCCGGGTTACCTCTATAACTAGGTAACTAACTGTCATGAGAATGTCATCCTTCGGTCGTAACCGACCTTTATCCAGGGAACCAACTACAACAACCACACAGAGCAACATAATTGCAATATCCACATAAGTTAAGTATCTGGGCTCCATACCATGATACCACTTTTTATCCAGAAGGAAATGCATATAGCCTAAGGGGCGCTACCCCCAATAATCTTGCTGCATCCTTCATATTTCAACCATTTCCGGGTTGCGAGGTTCGACGAAGTCTTGTCCACAAAGCTACACTTTACACAAAATCCATGCTTTGATCAACAAATGATCAGCAGCACTCAGTATGCCACATTACCAAATTGGGAGTACATTACTGATAACCCTCAACTACATAACCTCCGAGCTCGTACGTCTTAGAGAAGGGTGTTAAGCTAAGAGAATAAATTCTACGCCACCAATAGAAATGTATTTGATAGAAATAAGATTTATATCTCAAAGTGTAATGTCAGACATGCAACCATACAAGTCCATTCCAGGTTCGAACGGAACCGAAGGCACTTCCAAAGAAGTCCTTGCAATATGGGATTGTGACGACCCGCCCTTCTACTCATAGAAAGACGTATCATTAATAAGAAAAGAAAGGGATAGAAAAAGAAAAGAATAGAAAGAAAGAAATAACATCATCAGAATCTCACAACGGAATGGAACAAAATATAATACATCACATAACTATTACACAGTTTTACATATATCAGAGTTATACAATATCATACACATGACAGCCATATACATATCCGTCAATACATACATCCCAAAATACAGCATACACTAACTGACACAACGGAACTATACACACACGCGCGCGCGCGCGCGCCTGGACTTCTGCTGCAAGCTCCTCCAGAAACTCAACAATCCAAACTATCACTTGGCTACTCATAAAAATTTGAGTACCCAAGAGTTTATGAAAAACAATAATAAACTCCGGGTTAGACGTGGGTCTGGTATGAGTAAACAGTTTAAAGTTGTTTATTGAAAACATTTGAAAATAAAGGTATCACGTAAGACTCCCCACACATAAGTACGGGTAAGTTTTTACCTTACGCTAACCAAAACATTTTATAGGAAATCCAGTGATATTATAATAGTGTCTAGGGTTTTCAAGTAAAATATAGAAATAGCTGAAATGCTTACATCTCACATTTCAACATAGTTGGGCACAATCAAAACGTACGACACTTATTGAAGATTGGAATCTTGGGGTACCGCCCGTCATAGTACGGGGCCTAGATCTCCGTACCAAGGATCACTCCCGACCCCCTACAACACAAGGCCGGAACCATTCCTTACTGAACAGTCCCGAACAAGATAACCCCGCTGTTGTAGCTAGCAACCGCCCACACAGCCAAAATAAAATAGGACATCTAGACAGGGGTATATCTCGTCTTGCTTGGGCATGACCCACCTAACCTTGCTGCACATCCCCTGTTTTAGCCATTCCTGGTTGATGAGGCTTGAGGCTGCGTTTACCTTTAAAGAACAATATCTCTTAGAATACTCAACATCCGCCTGACGTCGTGCTGAAAGCATTCAATCCATACAAGTTCGTTCTGGGTACGAACGAAACCGAATGCATTATCTCGTTACACTCATTTTGGTATCACCCTTAGAGTCAATGAAAATAACCCTTGCATTCTGAAACACCATCTCGATCTTCACTTGAGAATTTACAACCTAACGTTTAATTTGGATCGATGTGGTTTTCGGATAATCATAATTAACACCCGATCCCGGTCTCATCGAAATCCAAACGCCATTTTAAAGGTCAAGTTGTTTTACAGATTTAAACAGTTTAATCCAACACTTTGAATGCACATAGCATTTATCACAGATAAATCATACACAATCATCATAGATATATCAAGAGCATAACATAGAACATCACAAAATATTACCAAATAAATATCACAATCAGATACTCTACATATACAACATTCATAAGCAAGCATCTTAAATTCTTATTGTAATTAATTCAATTTAAATCAATTACTTGAGAATTAATCACTTAACCCTGTTTAATCATCAATTAATTTACTATTCCATTTCAAATCATTTAATAAATTAATCATTTCTTAATCATTTTATTAAATCTTAATTACTTAATTAATTACCCTTAATCATTAATTAATAATTTTAATTATTAATTATACTTAATTATCCATATATTAACCACTAATTCCTTAATTAATCAATTATTAATTCTTAATTAAATTACTTACTTAGTTAACTACTAATCATACATTAATTAACTTCAAATAGTCAATTACAAATTTATTTATCAATTAATAATCAATTGCCAATCTCTAATTACAATTATAAAGTAATTATTCTTAATTACTTTCTAAAATAATTAATTAATATTAATTATTCATCTTAATTAACATTTAAGAGAAATCTTCTTTAACTTTGAAAATCAGTTTATTACTAACTACAAATTTTGAATGTTAATTAATTTTATACTTAACTTAAATTAATTACTCAATTAAAATAATAATCAAGAGTTTAAAACATTGTTACACATTAACTAAAATAATTATAATTTGTATTAAATTCTTAACTTAAACTGTTAAACCTTTATTAAGTTGCAGTGCTTAAAAACTGTTGAAAACAATTTGCTTAACTTCTTTTTTTTTTTAATACTGCAGTTTGAAATAAAACCACCCGAGAACTACCCCTAACTAACTCGAGTAACACTTCGAGTCTCTCGCCAATTTCCCCTGAGTCCTCTCTCGTTCTCTCATATCCCTTCTTCTTCTTCTTTTTTTTATTTTATTTCTAGTAAGTTTAGTTTAAATATAAATTTGGATTATAGTATCAGGACCATATTTACGCATTCGATTGAAACCCGAAGCGATCACCTTGTTCTCTCGAGTAACGACTCGAGATCGTTCACCAGTAACACACTGACACCAACCGACTTCACATTGCACCGTACACATACACGGCAACATGACGTAGCTCTGGAGAACTCCATCACCATCGGCAAGTCACAATTCCTCCATAGACTTGAAAACCAAACTCAATTCGCCTATAAAAATTTCAAAACGAAATACAACAGTTCGATCGAAAAACTGAACTCAACCCAACTAACATGATCACCTCGCCACCGCTGCTCAATCCATCGAGACGCCCAAACTTCGACCATACCACGACAACACGCTACTCTTCCACTTCCATGAATCTCATGAAACTCGATCACCTATAGGAGACATACGCGTCTCGTTTATGATACGTGCACAAGTTCGAACAAAAACCCTAATTCGGCCTCGTTTCTTAAATTCATGCAATAGAAAATTATTCCATAATTTTCTCGAGCTCACAGATGTTCATACTATCTTCATACCAAATTTCAACTTTTAAAATTGATTCGATTGTTTAAAAATGGGAAAAATGCAAACTTTGTTCAAATGCAAACTGCTCTTGGAATACTAATCTAAAAATCTTAATTTTAGTTTTAAAAATCATAACTTGCAGTAAGAATCCAAGTTATAAACTTGAATTAGCTTTTTATAACAATCAAATTTATCAAACTATTATTTGATTTCCTGTAAAACAAGTTACAGTGGTATATTTTACAAACATAGTTTTAAATCGGCTTTTAAAAATCTTAATTTAAGTTTAAACATCTTGATTCAGTTGAAAACTTAAAGCTTAACAATGTTTTGGTGAGAATAATTTGAGTTTGAACAGAAATATGAATCCTGTAACAAATAACAGAGAACTATAGAGCAACCCAAAATTTTATTTAAACTGAAGCATATACAAACAATATTATCAATGAAGTTTAAAGTGTTTTTAATTAACTTAAAACTTTTAAAAATTATGTTTACTCACCTGCAAGGGTTGTTGAACAAATAACACTTCCTATATTAGAAAACTATAGTTTGAATTTTCTCTGGGTTCTTCCTGCTCTTGTTTGAATTGAGTGATGTTTTTAATTTTGAAAAGATGAAGATGTTGATTTTCTTATTCTCTGGTTAGCTAAGTTTTACCGAGCGAACTAAATAGCAGATGCATACATATATATAGAAAAGAACAAGATGTATAAGGAAGGTTGCAACTGGTTTAGTTGTTTTCTTCTTTTGTTTTATCTAGATCGGATTTTTATTACTGGAAATGGAAAGATTGCTAAATATTTTGAATTGACTAAAATTTGGCTAAGATGATGGCATTTAATGCCTTGGTTTCCATATTTGTTTACACATTATTATTACCTTTTTTTGTATATAGATATTTGTATGTGAGTATTCACTTGCAGGTAGACTTTGGCTTTGTGTATGAAGATTTTTTTGTTTTATTATTTGTGCATAACATTTGCAGGTAAACATTTGGTCTTATGTATGAAGATATTTTGTATAAAGATATTTGTTTTGTTATATTCTAGCTTGAATAATTCATATACATATGTTTGTCTTATTTTATTTTACACTTTGTTCTTTCAGTTTTAAACTTATGTTGTATGTATACCTTAACTGCTTAATTCTTGCTTTTATTTTTATTTTTATTTTGTATTTTAACTATCAATATTTAAATTATATTCAATATGGTTTATTTATATTTAATATTGATTGAATTTGATTTTATTTCAAACATTATTATCCATATATATTTTTATACCAAATGTTAACAAGATAAAGCATTTTAATTCAATTATAAAAGATAAATTTTATTATAAATATTATTAAGAGATTTAATTTTTAAATTTTCAAATCAAATTCCCTTTTCAAAATACAAATCTATATAAACAAATGGAAATATTTCCAAATGACTTATTCATTTAAAATGATAAGTTTATATTTTATTTAATTGGATTAAATATTTATTAAAATATTATGGCCAAAATTCCGGGTCGTTACATTCCTCCCCCTTAAAAGAATTTCGTCCTTGAAATTTAAAACAAAAGATAATTCAAAAGCTTTTATATCAACCATTCAAATATACATATCATTCATACATTAGCAAACAATCAAACAGTCTATCCTAACAAACATCACTAGCTATTCGGACACTAATCCGGATAAGCTTTTCTAAAACTATCCAGAGTTTCCCAGGCGCAATCTCTGGGATCCTCGCTCCACTGCACTTTGACGAGCTTCACTATCTTGCTCCTTAGTTGCCTCTCGTCTTGATCAACAATTCGAACTGGATTCCTGACCACAGTCAAATTCGGCTCGACTTCTAAATCTTCCTGAACTACTGGTTCTACAACTAATGATGGATCATGAATAAATTTCCTTAGATGAGATACATGGAATACATTATGAATTCCAAACATCCGTTCTGGCAAATCAATCCTGTAAGCTATCGCACCAATCCTTTCCAATACCCGAAATGGTCCTATATATCTCGGGGCAAGTTTTCCGGCTTTCCGAATCTAATAGGTCCTTTAATCAGGGAAACTTTGACAAAAACCAAAATCACCAATCTAAAATTCTAATTGTCTCCTTCTCTTATCTGCGTACTTCTTCTGATGGTCCTGAGCAGCTCTCATCCTTTTCTTGATAAGCTCAAATTTAGCAGAAGCTTCACGAATCAAATCTGGCCCCAGCAAAAGACGATCTTTCGGTTCTATCCAACAGGATGAGGATCTACACGGTCTTCCATATAAAGCTTCATAAGGTTCCATCTTAATACTCGCTTAGTAACTTTTATAATATGAGAATTCTACTAGATGAAGATGGTCTTCCCACGATCCACCAAAATCCAAAACACAAGCTCGCAGTATATCCTCTAGAATATGGTTCAGCTTCTCCGTTTGTCCATCTGTCTGAGGATGATAGGCTGTACTCAATCTCAAACTTGTTCCCATAGCTGATTGTAGAGCCTTTCAAAATTTGCTGGTAAAGATAGGATCACGATCACTTACTATGCTAACAGGAACATCATGCAATCTAAGGATCTCCCTCAAGAGAATCTCTGCCAGAGAAACTGCAGTATGAGTTGCCTTAACTGGTATAGAATGAGCACTCTTAGTTAAACGATCCAAAATAACCCATATTCCTTCGTTACCCTTCTTGGTTCTAGGAAAACCGTCGATGAAATCCATCGAAATCATCTCCCACTTCCATTTTGTGATTTCCAAAGGTTGCAACAAACCCACTGATTTCTGTTGATCTCCTTTCACCTGCTGACAGATAGCACAATTATTAATGAAAGCAGCTACATCCCTCTTCATGCTCGGCCACCAGAAAACTCTTCTCATATCTTTATACATCTTAGAGATTCCGTGGTGGATATTTAGTCTGGAGCGATGACACTCATCTAAGACTTCTTGCCTCAATCCATATATATTAGGCACACACAAACGACCATTAATCCTCAAAACATCTTGATCGTCCACCTTGAAATTCGAATATCGACCATCCTTAGTTCCAAGAATTAGTTCCTCAAAAGATCTATCCTCCATTTGCTCACTTATGATTCTTTCCTGGAGAGATGGAACAACTTCCAAAAGAGACAAAACTGCATTCCTGCTAAGAGCATCAGCCACGACATTCGCCTATCCCGGGGTATACAGAATATCCAAATCATATGATGCCAGAAACTCGACCCATCGCTGCTGTCTCAGATTAAGATTCTTTTGAGAGAAAAGATATTTCAACGGTTTGTGATCCGTGAATATCTCAAACTTCTCTCCCAAGAGATAGTGTCTCCAAATCTTCAAAGAAAAAATAATGGCTAACAACTCAAGATCGTGCGTAGCGTAGTTCTTTTCGTGTGGCTTTAATTGCCGGCTCGCATACGCAATTACTCTTCCATTCTGCATCAACACTGCTCCCAGGCCAACTTTACAAGCATCTGTATAAACTTCAAATTTGCTCTTCCCATTCAGAATAGCTAGCACTGGTGCACTGGTTAACCTCGTCTTTAACTCCTGGAAAGCTTCTTCACACTGGGGTGTCCATTTGAACTTAGCTCCTTTCCTTCTCAACTTGGTCAGATGTGAAGAAATCTTGGAATAGTCTTTGATAAACTTCCTGTAGTAGCCAGCTAATCCCAGAAAACTGTGAAGCTCAGTCGGTGTCTTTCGTTGCTTCCATTCCAGAATAGTCTTCACCTTCGTGGGTCTATAGAGATACCTTCTCCAGAAACAATGTGCCCTAAAAGTTTGACTTTGGATTTCCAGAAATGGCACTTAGAGAACTTCGCTTTCAAAACATGCCTCCTCGGTGTCTCCAACACTATCCTCAAATGCTGCTTTTGCTCTTCTTCAGACTTGGAATAGACCAGAATATCATCAATGAATACCAGCACAAACTTATTCAGTACATCCCAAAAGACTCGATTCGTCAGACCAACACACAACCTTAGCGATCCATCCAATTTAGTGATAAACACTGCAGCAGAGCCCCAATAAGAAAAACTGGGCCTAATCAACCCCTTCTCCAAAAGATCCTGAGTCTTCTTAACTACCTCTTCTCTCTCTCTCTCTAGGAGCCATCCTCCTACTAAGCTGAATCACTGGCACTGCTCCTGGAGTCAAATCAATACGAAACTCTATCTCTCGATGCGGAGGCAAACATTTGACTTCCTCGAATACATCAGGGAAATCTTAGACCACGTGGATAACTTCAACCTTCTATTGAGAAGTCTCAACTCCATGTAAAAGACTACTCAAGTGAATTCCAGAATTATCACACGACACTCTGGCAATTCTACCCAAATCAGTTTCCAATGAAACTGTTCTCTCATCACAATTCAAAATAGCTTTATATTTATCGAGCCAATCAGAACTACTCTGCTACTTCTGAAAATACCTCAAGAAAATCTACTAACCAGAAAATCTCCTTGACAGTACACAAAACACTCCGAGTTGTACTACTGACTCAGATGCCAAAGACTTCCTATCCAAAGCTCTTCGAAAAACTCGGACCTCGAACCAAACAAAAACATCCTACTGAACTTAGCCACAACACCGAAGCAGACATGCTTCTTTAACTTGTTCCAAAGAAACATCTTCGGAGACATCCATAATCACTGTGTCTCATCACACAGCTACTACATCCTGTAGTATCAAGATATCATGACTTGCTTCTGTCCAACCAACAGATCCAAACTCTAGCTCATCTAAACTTACACTTCAAAGATGAACTTCGAACCTTAACAGGTTTCCTTTAGAGATCAATGAAAACCTTACACCACCCAAAGCTCACTCGAGACGGTAATAGGTCTACAGTCTCGACAGATGCACTTCCAACCTCACACATTCAAACTCCAACCATTACTAGTCGTGTTACACACACCACTACCCTATCTACCTTTATAACTTATATTGGAAAAATAGAAAAGGAAACCCAACAAATAGGTAGAAATATATATATATATATATATATATATATATATATCAAAATTACAAATACGCTCTCTCAAGAAAGAAATCACTCAAGAGCCTAGGTATTCGCTCAACCTAGCGCTCTGATACCAACTGCGACGAACCGCACTTCTACTCACAGAAAGACGTATCATCAATAAGAAAAGAACGGGATAGAAATAGAAAAGAATAGAAAGAAAGAAATAACAACATCAGAATATCACAGCGGAATGGAACAAAATATAATACATCACATAACTATTACATAGTTTTACATATATCAGAGTTATACAATATCATACACATGACAGTCATATACATATCTGTCAATACATACATCATAAAATACAGCATAATCTAACTGACATAGCGGAACTAAATAGATAGATATATATACATCTGGACTTCTGCTCCAAGCTCTTTCAGAAACTCAACAATCCAACCTATCACTTGGCTACTCATAAAAATTTGAGTACCCAAGAGTTTATGAAAAACAAAAATAAACTCCGGGTCAGACATGGGTCTGGTATGAGTAAACATTTTAAAGTTGTTTAACTTTGAAAACATTTGAAAATAAAGGTATCACGTAAGACTCCACACACATAAATACGGGTAAGTTTTTACCTTACGCTAACCAAAACATTTTATAGGAAATCCAGTGATATTATAATAGTGTCTAGGGTTTTCAAGTAAAATATAGAAATAGCTGAAATGCTTACATCTCACATTTCAACATAGTTGGGCACAATCAAAACGTACGGCACTTATTGGGGATTGGATTCCATACGATGGCAGGGCTACTGGGATACCTCCTGTCACAGTACGGGGCCTAGATCACCGTATCAAGGATCACTCCCGACCCCCTACAACACAAGGCCGGAACCATTCCTTACTAAACAGTCCTGAACAAGATAACCCCGCGGTTGTAGCTAGCAACCACCCACACAGCCGAAATAAAAAGGGACATCTAGACAGGGGTATATCTCGTCCTGCTCGGGCATGACCCACCTAACCTTGCTGCACATCCCCTGTTTTAACCATTCCCGGTTGATGAGGCTTGAGGCTGTGTTTATCTTTGTAGAACAATATCTCTTAGAATGCTCATCGTCCGCCTGACGATGTGCTGAAAGCATTCAATCCATACATGTTCGTTTCGGGTTCGAACGAAACCGAAGGCATTATCTCGTTACACTCATTTTGCAATCACACTTAGAGTCAATGACAATAACCCTTGCATTCTGAAACACCGTCTCTATCTTCACTTGAGAATTTACGACCTACAATTTAATTTGGATCGATGTGGTTTTCGGATAATCATAATTGACACCCGATCCCGATCTCATCGAAATCCAAACGCCATTTTAAAGGTAGTTGTTTTACAGATTTAAACAGTTTAATTCAACACTTTGAATTCACATATCATTTATCACAGATAAATCATACACAATCATCATAGATATATCAAGAGCATAACATAGAACATCATAGAATATTACCAAATAAATATCACAATCAGATACTCTACATATACAACATTCATAAGCAAGCATCTTAAATTCTTATTGTAATTAATTCAATTTAAATCAATTGCTTGAGAATTAATCACTTAACCCTGTTTAATCATCAATTAATTTACTATTCCATTTCGAATCATTTAATAAATTAATCATTTCTTAATCATTTTATTAAATCTTAATTACTTAATTAATTACCCTTAATCATTAATTAATAATTTTAATTATTAATTATACTTAATTATCCATTTATTAAACACTAATTCCTTAATTAATCAATTATTAATTCTTAATTAAATTACTTACTTAGTTAACTACTAATCATACATTAATTAACTTCAAATAGTCAACTACAAATTTATTTATCAATTAATAATCAATTGCCAATCTCTAATTACAATTATAAAGTAATTATTCTTAATTACTTTCTAAAATAATTAATTAATATTAATTATTCATCTTAATTAACATTTAAAAGAAATCTTCTTTAACTTTGAAAATCAATTTATTACTAACTACAAACTTTGAATGTTAATTAATTTTATAATTAACATAAATTAATTACTTTATTAAAATAATAATCAAGAGTTTAAAACATTGTTACGCATTAACTAAAATAATTATAACTTGTATTAAATTCTTAACTTAAACTGTTAAACCTTTATTAAGTTGCATTGCTTAAAAACTGTTGAAAACAATTTGCTTAACTTTTTTTTTAATACTGCAGTTTGAAATAAAACCACCCGAGAACTACCCCTAATTAACTCGAGTAACACTTCGAGTCTCTCGCCAGTTTCCCTTGAGTCCACTCTCATTCTCTCGTATCCCTTCTTCTTCTTTTTATTTTTTTATTTTATTTCCAGTAAGTTTAGTTTAAACATAAACTTGGATTATAGTATCAGGACCATATTTACGCATTCGATTGAAACCCGAAGCGATCACCTTATTCTCTCGAGTAATGACTCGGGATCGTTCACCAGCAACACACTAACACCAACCCACTGCGCACTGCACTGTACACGTGCACGACAATGCGCCGTAGCTGCAACGAACTCCATCACCATCGGCAAGTCACAATTCCCCCATTGACTCGAAAACCAAACTCAATTTGCCTACGAAAATTTCAACACGAAATACAACAGTTCGATCGAAAAAATGAACTCAACCAATCCAACATGATCACCTCGCCACGGTCGCTCAATCCACCGGATACGCCCAATCTTCGTCCGCACCACGACAACACACTACTCTTCCACTCCCTTGAATCTCGTCAAACTCGATCACCTATAGGAGCCGTATGCGTCTCGTTTCTAACATGTGCACAAGTTCGAACAAAAACCCTAATTCGGCCTCGTTTCTTAAATTCACGTAATAGAAAAATTATTCCATAATTTTCTCAAGATCACATATGTTCATACTATCTTCATACCAAATTTCAACTTTTAAAATTGATTCGATTGTTTGAAAATGGGAAAAATGCAAACTTTGTTCAAATGCAAACTGCTCTTGGAATACTAATCTAAAAATCTTAATTTTAGTTTTAAAAATCATAACTTGCAGTAAGAATCCAAGTTATAAACTTGAATTAGCTTTTTATAACAATCAAATTTATCAAACTATTATTTGATTTCCTGTAAAACAAGTTAAAGTGGTATATTTTACAAACATAGTTTTAAATCAGCTTTTAATAATCTTAATTTAAGTTTAAACATCTTGATTCAGTTGAAAACTTAAAGCTTAACAATGTTTTGTTGAGAATAATTTGAGTTTGAACAGAAATATGAATCCTGTAACAAATAACGGAGAACTACATAGCAACCCAAAATTTTATTCAAACTGAAGCATATACAAACCATATTATCAATGAAGTTTGAACTGTTTTTAATTAACTTAAAACTTTTAAAATTTATGTTTACTCACCTGCAAGGGTTGTTGAACAAAGAACACTTCCTATATTAGAAAACAGCAGTTTGGATCTGCTTTGGGTTATTCCTGTTCTTGTTTGAATTGAGTGATGTTTTTAATTTTGAAAAAAATGAAGATGTTGATTTTCTTATTCTCTGATTAGCTAAATTTTATTGAACGAACTAAATAGCAGATGCATACATATATATAGAAAAGAACAGGATGTATAAGGAAGGTTGTAACTGGTTTAGTTGTTTTCTTCTTTTGTTTTATCTTGATCGGATTTTTATTACTGGAAATGGAAAGATTGCTAAATATTTTGAATTGACTAAAATTTGGCTGAGATGATGGCATTTAATGCCTTGGTTTTCATATTTGTTTACACATTATTATTACCTTTTTCTGTATATAGATATTTGTATGTGAGTATTCACCTACAGGTAGACTTTGGCTTTGTGTATGAAGATTTTTTTTTGTTTTATTATTTGTGCATAACATTTGCATGTAAACATTTGGTCTTATGTATGAAGATATTTTGTATAAAGATATTTGTTTTGTTATCTTCTAGCTTGAATAATTCATATACATAAGTTTGTCTTATTTTATTTTATACTTTGTTTTTACAACTTTAAACTTATGCTGTATGTATACCTTAACTGCTTAATTCTTGCTTTTATTTTTATTTCTATTTTATATTTTAACTATCAATATTTAAATTATATTCAATATGGTTTATTTATATTTAATATTGATAGAATTTGATTTTACTTCAAACATTATTATCCATCTATATTTTATACCAAATGTTACCAAGATAAAGCATTTTAATTCAATTATAAAAGATAAATTTTATTATAGATATTATTAAGAGATTTAATTTTTAAATTTTCAAAACAAATTCCCTTTTCAAAATACAAATCTATATAAACAAATGGCAATATTTCCAAAAGACTTATTCATTTAAAATGATAAGTTTATAATTTATTTAATTGGATTAAATATTTATTAAAATATTATGGCCGAAATTCCGGGTCGTTACAGTGATCCACAATCCCGATGGGACTCCCCATCACATATGGAGATATCTATACCGGAGCAACTCAATGCAGAGTCATTCGACGGTTACCCTATCGTTCTCGAAGACACCTGGTCTTCACCACCATCTTCAGATGTTATGCATTTCGTCGTATCACTATTCGAGATGGGTTATATGACACAAAGTCCTCTCCCGGCTAAATCAAATAGTGAGCGCTTAATTTAAAAATACGTGGATACATCAATCACAAAGATTCACCATTAAGGTTCGATGTGGGTTTCGGATAACCAACTGGAATCCGACTCTTTGTCGCATCGAAAATTCAAATGCCGTTTTATGGTCCAAGGGGTTTTCACATTCACACAGAAAACATATCACAGATATCACAGCTCAGCATAAAGCAATTCATATCACACAGTATCACAATCACATATCAGAGATATTAATCAATACAAAGCATTCAGTAGTAATCAATCATCTATAATTAAGATGAATTAATCGTGTGATTATAATTAATTTATCACATAATTGTTTTCACTAATTATGATTAATTAATGATTAATTATTCTCAATTTTAAATTAATTAGACCTTAATTATTAATTAGTAAATCCTTAATTATTAATTAACTAAATCTTAATTACTTTCATTAATTAATTATTCCTTAATTAATTAATTCTTAACTACAAATTAATTAACCTTAATTATTAATTTAATTAATCTTTAATACTAAGTAATTAATTAAGTAATTATTCTTTAAGTAATTATATTAAAAAATTATTAATTACTTAATAAATTAAAAGATAAATCTTTTTTATCTTTTTTATTTACTTTAATTATCATTTAAACTTTGTTTGATAAATCATTATTATCACATTAATTAACTTAAAAGATTAAGGTTAGTTTAAATGAAATTTTATCTTAATTATCCTTTTTAATTACATTATCTATTTAAAATAAATAAATTTATAAATAATGTAACAAAATTAAATAAATTAAATTTAATTACTTTAAAAATATCTTACTTAAAACCCTTATTAATCCAAACTTAATCAAAATCATTATTTAGAAATCATGGAATAAAAATGTTAAAATTTGAATTTTTAAAGTCAAAAACTGTTTTCTATCAGCAACCTGAGACCCACTCGAGTATCACCTGAGCGAATACGCCACTTACTTCGAGTTTTCCCCTAAACCAGCCTGTAACTTTTTTTTTACTTTGATTTTTTTTTTAAGTTTTTTTTAGAAACCCAATGCATATAAATTTACCCGAATCAAGCTTCGAGCTAGCGCGTAGTTTCCCCGAGATTGACTTCGAGATTACTTTCTTCTTCCCAAACTCAATATTACCGACACCACCTAACACATATGCACGTGTACAGGTGGTCTAATCATCTTTGGTCGATGCTACGACCTTTGGCAAGCCAATGACTACCACCCCACATCACCAGGCGACCTAGAAAGCTTGAACGACGGGGAACGATCGAGTTGTCTGACCAAACTGGCACATCAAACCATCACTATAAAATTGTCTCGCCCTATTACCTCAGGCCAACGAAGGCCATGCGATCCTGGCCCAAGCTTCTTTGACAGCCCATGAGTCATTTCCCTCACGTTCGGCTTCGACCAATTCAACGTCAACGGCGAAATTGCCTTGAAACCAAGGCCGACCAAAAACTGGGTTAAAACCCTAAAATCACCTCGCCCGACCACCGCGATCATTTCAAAATTTGGTGAGCATTTTTCCGTGAATCCCTATCTCCTTGGCATCCTCCAGCCATGAACCCAACCATTCTCATTACATCGATGATCAGTAATGGCCAAAAGACCCAAATTCGTTCAACTTTGAATTTCTCAATAAATAAGTAATTAAAAATCCTAATTCTTCCATTAAAATTCATAGTTTTTCAAGACGAATTCAGTAATATAGGTGAAACAACAAATTACGAGGTTCGAATTTAACATGGTTTTTTTAAATTTTATTGTAAAATTAAGTTTCCCAGATAACTTAAACTTATTATTCTCAAAATCAATTTTTAAACTTAGGATTTGATTTTACAAACATGTTCCCTTAAGATTGTAGAACCTAACATGAATGAAGAGAGTTTTTATTTTTAAACAGGTTTCCACTCGGTAAACCTAGAACAAAGGCATTTCTGCCTGCAACTGACATGCACACGCACATATTGGAAGATATACACATGCAAGCCTTTCTAACAACTATATATTTATCATCTATCACATGCATCAAGATTTCAACCCAGATTCAAGCCTTTAAATAGTGTTTACTCACCTGTCAATTTGATTTGAAAACAGAGAAGAAGTCCGTGTTGTAAACTTGAAGAGTGGAAATGGTTTGATTGCTGAATTTTGATCTGGGCTTGATCTTGTAACTTTTCTTGATTTTGAAAAACTGAAATGCTTGAACTTGCTTTGATTTGGAATTGAAAATCCTTGTTGGTTTTGAAAGATTACTACTTTGAATCTAGTTTGAGAAAGTTTACAAGTATATCTTGTTTTGATCTGGTTTGAAATATTTGTATGATTTTTTTTAAAATTTTTGCTTTAATGATTCTCTGTATTTTAGTTTATACAGGCTTCTCTTTTTCTTTTCTTTGAAGTGATAAAAGAATTGAGAGGGAGGAGAGTAATTAGATTATATAACCCGATTTTTCTTTATTCATATAAAAAAATAAAAGAGAAAAATGACACCTGTAAATTTCATACTTTGTTAGTTAACACTTGTTAATCTATTTACTTAAATATTTAACACTTGTTAATTTATGTGTTATAAATTAAACACTTGTCATGTTTCATTTTTATAAAGCTTTAAATCATTTATTTTTTTATATAATTACATTCCTTTGTTATATTTATACAACTTTAAAAGAAAATGTTTTAATACTAATTTATACATTAATAAAATCATACACATATGTTAATATTTTGAATCCAAATATTTTAGTTAAGATATTTATTTAAATTTTACATTCAAATTCATATTCGAATTTGAATTTGAATTACAATCCATTTATATATGCATAAATCAATACTAATTCTATTTGTCCTGAATTTTTTTTGAATTAATTCCAAATTAAATTCTAGAAATTCAAATAAATTACTAATTTTAAATTGATAAAATTTGGGATGTAACATATTCCCCCTTAAGAAAATTTCATACTCGAAATTTGAAACAGAGAGAAAGACAAATAAAGAATATAAGAACATAGGAAAAGATAGAGAAATGACTTACCAGATTAAGCCGAAATATCCACTCTGCAATTGGGATAGAACTTCTGCATGCTATCCTCTGTTTCCCAAGTACAGTCATTCGAATCACCACTCCATTGTACTTTAACTAGTTTCACAACTTTATTGCTTAGCTGCTTTTCATCCCGATCAATTATCTTTATTGGATCTCTTTTAACTGCCAGATTTGGTGTGATCTTCAAATCCTGCTGAGCAGCCTCTTCAATAATACAGTCTGCATGAAACACATCGTGAACGCTAGATAACCAATTGGGTAGTTGCACTAAGCCAAAGGACCGATCCTTTCCAATATAGGAAAAGGACCAATATATCACGATGCCAACTTACCAGTCTTCCTAAATATCAACACTCTCCGCATTGGAGAAACTTTTAGAAAAACAGAATCTCCAACTTAGAAATTTAAATCTCTTCTTCTGCGATCAGCATAACTCTTCTGATGACTTTGAGCCGTTTTCAATTTATTTCGAATAAAATCAACTTTTTCAGTAGCCTCCTTTATCATATCTGGTCCAAGTATGAGTCTATCACCTGACTCGATCCAACATGCAGGTGATCGACACAGACGACCATATAAAGCTTCGAAAGGAGCCATTTTGATACTGGCATGATAGCTATTATTATATGAGAATTCAACCAGATGAAAATGGTCCTCCCATAAACCACCAAAGTCAAGAATACAAGCTTAAAGGTCTTCTAAGATTCGATTTATCCTTTCAGTCTGACCATCAAAATGCGGGTGACAAGCAGTGCTGAAGTTCAGTTTGGTTCCCAATGCGGCTTGAAAAGCCTCCCAAAATCTACTAGTAAAGATCGGGTCACGATCACTTGCTATACTACGAGGTATACCATGGAGACGGACAATCTCTTTCACATATAATTCAGCCAAACTTGCTGCTGTCCGTGTAGATTTTACTGGGATATAGTGGACTGTCTTGGTCAGACGATCCGCGAAAACCCAAATCGCTTCATTCCTCTTCCGAGTACATGGCAACCTGTCTATGAAATCTATAGACGCTTGATCCCATTTCCACTTAGGCACCTCCAATGGTTGGAGTAAACCCGCCATCTTCATCTGATCACTTTTGATTTGTTGACAGGTTGCACAGCGACTGACATAATAGATATATCCCTCTTCATTGTTTTACACCAGATAGTTCTTTTAATATCTCGATACATGTTATTAACTCCTAGATGGATACCAAGTTTAGACTTGTGACACTCCTCCAACACTTCCTGTTTTAGATCCGGGATGTCTAGGATACAGATCCTGCCTTTCAGTCTTATAATTTCTCTATTATCGACTTCAAAACTGGCATCTTCACCTTGACATATTCTTTTATATATTTCTCGAAGAAACTCGTCTTCCTTCTGTTTTTTTGCAATCTTCTTAAGAAGAGTAGGAGCGACAACAAGATATGCGAGAACAGCATGTCTTCTACTTAAAGCGTCGGTCATCACGTTGGCTTTTCCAGATGTATACAGAATATCTAGGTCATAAGACATTAGAAATTCCAACCAATGTTGTTGCCTCAGATTTAAATCTTTCTGGATGAAGAGATATTTCAGAGATTTATGGTGGGTGAATAATTCAAAATTTTCACCTAAGACAAGAAAGATTTATTAAGTATATTTATCAAGTTAAGTTTAAGATTTTTAAATTCTTAGGAAAACTGAAAGACATTCTTACGCAGAAGATAGTGACGGTAGATTTTTAAAGCAAAGATAACAGCTAGAAGCTCCAGATCATGGGTTGTGTAGTTTTTGCCATGTAGACGTAATTGTCTACTCGCATAGGCAATTACTCTATAGTTCTGCATTAGCACTGCACCCACTCCATCACCACAAGCATCTGTATAAACAGATAAGCCTTGATTCCTGTTAATAATAGCGAGAACAGGAGCAGTAGTCAATCTTCTCTTCAAATCCTAGAACGCTTCTTCGCATTTCGGAGTCCAATCGAATTTAGCATTTTTCATTGTCATCTTAGTCAATGGACTGGCCAAATTGGAGAAATCATGGACAAACTTTCTGTAGTATCCCGTTAGACCCAGAAAACTTCTAACTTCTTTTGGATTAGTGGGTTGCTTCCAGTCTAGAATAGCGAAAATCTTGCCCGGGTCTACAGAAATTCCCTCTTCACTAACAATGTGCCCGAGAAACCTAACTTCCTTGACCCGAAAATGACACTTGGAAAATTTGGCGAACAGAATGTTCTTCCTTAATATTTCCAAAACAATCCTTAGATGCTCAGCGTGCTCCCCTACGGTTTTGGAGTAGATCAAAATATCATCAATAAACACAAGTACAAGTTTATTCAACACTTCTCGGAATACACGGGTCATTAAGTCTACGAAGTATGCGGGAGCATTGGTTAGTCTGAAAGTCATGACCAACCATTCGTAGAATTTGTCTGGACCCCTGAAAGCAGTTAAATGAATACAGTCTTCAGTAATTCATTATTGATGGAATCCTTGAGCTAGATCCATCTTTGGAAAGAATCGAGCACTGTGTAGTTGATCGAACAAGTCGTCGATTCTAGGCAACGGAAATTTGTTTTTGAGAGTTAGTTTATTGAGATTGTGGTAGTCTACACACAATCTCAAAGATCCGTCAGAATTGGCTACGAAGACAAAAGCTGAACCCCAATCGAAAACACTGGGGCGAATTAACCCTTTCTCTAGCAAATCTCGTGTTTGATTTACTAGTTCTATCCTTTCCCAGTGTGCCATCCCGCGACTTGCATGAACGACAGGACGAGCATTGGGCACTAAGTCAATTTTGAATTCAATTTCTCTGTGTAGGGGCAAAGATTTAACTTCTTTGAATACGTCTGGAAATTCCCGGACAATAGATATAGATTCCAGACTAGGTTCAGGATACCCCAAAGCATACATCAGTTTATCTCTCTTAGGACTCGGATCCTCACAAGAGATTTCAATAAAATTTCCAGTTTTTTTGATCAAAATCATTCGAATTTTACAATCTAGTTTAGCTTCGAATTTCGTAAACCAGTTCATTCTGAGTAAGATTTCAAATTCATTAAAGTCGAGAAGGAAAAGGCTGATAGGGAATCGATGACAAGAATATGAGATAGGAACCTCTTGACAACGTAGACAAAGGTTTGCAGGACCACCAGCTGGATTCTTCATGCAAATGGGCTCGTCGACAAATTCGGGTTTAAGTATTAATTAATTTACGGTTTGTTGGGAGATAAAGCTATGTGTAGCTCCCATGTCAAACAAAACTCTAACAACTCTATCATAAATAATAAGGTCACCTTCTAGAACTCCTTTTCCTTTATCCGCCCTTGAAGTTGAGGTGTCGTCCTTTATCGCATACACTTTCGCTACCTGAGCTTGCTTCATTGCTAGGCAATCTTTTACTACGTGTATAGGCTTGTGACAATTATAGCATTCTCTGACTCCCTGACTAGTCTTCATGGGTTGTTCTTTCTTTACTTGTTTCCTTGGGTTCTTGCAGGTGTTTGAATAATGGCCCTTCTCCCGAAAATTGTAACAAGTAATATTCCTAGGGGGTTTTCCTGATTGCTCTTCTTATCCTTGCTTTGATATGGTTTCTTGCATCCGAACTTTCTTTTTTTCCAATTTGGATTGCTTGCATTTCCTTTCTCCTCCGGAACTTCCAGCATATCCAGGGTAGCATATCTATAACCCATATCGATCAGATCAGAAAAAGATTCCCTAACGTGGGCAGTCATTCTTTCGCGGAATTTCTTGTTCATTTCTCGAATAGATCTTTCATTTTTCTTTAGAGGTGTGTTTACCAACTCCTGACCAAAACGAGATAACTCGTTGAACTTATTCAAGTACTCCTCAAATGATAAACTTCCCTGCTTCAAATCCATAAACTCCTATTACATTTTGAAGATACCAGCAGATGACATATAGCGTTTCTCAAACACTTCCTTAAATTACTCCCAAGTGAATTAATCTTTCAGATCATCCACTATAACTGTCTCCCACCAAGCTAGAGCTTCCTCTTGGAGTTGCCAAGGAGCTATTAGTCACATTTGATCATCTTCCAACTTCAACCCTCTAAAAATTCTTTCACATGATCGAATCCAGGCTTAGGCTTCAATAATAGACTCCTTGCTAGTGAATGGATTTCCACCCTATCTAGAAAAACTTCGATACAGATCAGCCAAATTCGATTGAGGTTGAGTAGATATAGCTACTTCTGCTGTTGTAGGGACTTGACCAGTTGTAGTGGTATTTCCCCATCCCCTACCTCGTCCTCTTCTCCCGCTTATTCTCATTATATGTAAATAGTAAGAAAAACTTGATTAAGGTATACGGACGAGATATCTTAGGGAATATCAATAGTTTAAAAGAAATAGACCAAGAAATTTTAGGGTTTCGGTCTCTCGGTTTGTACTCAGTCTAGGGTATTCTTCACCTTATCTCTAATGAGCCATCTAATTTATATACTCCATAGCTAAAGTTCTTACTCAACCTTTAGCTCTGATACCACTTGTCACGAACCAAAATCCAGCGTTCAAAAATCAATATCAAGTACCTCACTTGTATTTGACTGTCAGAGATTCAAATGTTGAACTCAAGTTCGGATGGAGCTTATAACAACATTATATGAATATAAACAGTGGAAACAAAAGATGATATCATTAATCAAAACACAGATACAACATTAGGTACAACATCAACATAATATTTAGGTATACAACAAATCACCAACATCATCAGAGTGATATATATACATGATACAACAACGAAATGACAACAACACAACAATGGAATGACAACAAAGTCTTCAAACAAGTTTCCAATATGCTTCAACTTCGACAAGGCCATTTAAAACTCCAAACACTTCAAAAGATTTCCAAACCAAAAGCTATCCTAAATCCGACAGCTTCCAAAAGACTTCTAAATCCAAGCTTGCTCCAAAACACGAATAACGTGCTTCAAGGCTGCCTGTGTGGAAAATTATGGGCACCCAGAGTTTAGGAAGGGAACAATAAACTCCGGGTCAGTCATGGGACTGGTATGAGCAAACAAAAACAATTGTTTGTACAAAAACAGTTTATAAAAAAATCCGATATGCTTTTGAAAAATGAAACCACCATAAGTCCTCCAGCCACACACAATGCAATCGTACAATTGGAGGAGATTTCTTCTGATGATAGTCAAACGTGCTTGATACGAGAAAAATTCATTTAATATTATTATTAGTGTATAGTGTAGAAAAACTTTTCAAAAGTATAATATTAATCTTAGCCAGCATACACATTTCGTAGTATGCCTACTATAGTTACCATTTAAACAGTGGGTCACCGCCATAAGTAAATGGCAGGTTATACAACTAAAACCGTACTGGACGCGTACTGGTGATTGAATTTCCAACAAATGGTCAAGCTAAGGAACTTCCTGAGCCACATGGTTACGCCTCTGGAGGGACGTCTCGAGAGCCTAACTGGATCTCTGCCAACACAAGCCTGGGTTACCTTTGTAACTAGGTAACTAACTGTCACAAGTATGCCATCCCCCGGTCGTAACCGACCTTTATCTGGGTCCCCAACAACAACAACCACACAACGCAACATAATTGCAATATCCACATAAGTTAAGTATTGGGCTCTATACCATGATACCACTTTTTATCCAGAAGGAAATGCACATACCCTAAGGGGCATTACCCCCATTAACCTTGCTGTATCCTTCTTGTTTCGACCATTTTCGGGTTGTGAGGTTCGACGAAGTCTCATCCACAAAGCTACGCTTTACATAAAAGCCATGCTTCGATCAACAAATGATCAGCATCACTCAGCATGCCATATTACCAAATAGGGAGTATATTACTGATAACCCTCAACTACATAACCTCTAAGCTCATACGTCTTAGAGAAGGGTGTTAAGCTAAGAGAATAAATTCTCCGCCACCAACATAAATGTATTTGAAAGAAATCGGCATTATATCTCAAAGTGTAATGTCAGACATACAACCATACAAGCCCGTTTCGGGTTCGAACGGAACCGAAGGCGCTTCGAATGAAGTCCTTGCAATCCGGGCATCCATAATCCTGATTGGACTCCCCATCACATATGGATATCTCTATACCGGAGCAACTCAGTGCAGAGTCATTCGACAGGTTATGGTATCGTTCTCGAAGATACCCGGCCTTCACCACTATCTTCAAATGCTATCCATTTTATCGTATCACTATTCGGAATGGGTTATATGACACAAAGCCCTCTCCCGGCTAAACCGAATAGTGAGCGCTTAATTTAAAAATACGTGGATATATCAATAAAAAAGATTCACCATTAAGGCTCGACGTGTGTTTCGGATAACCAACTGGAATCTAACTCCCTGTCACATCGAAAATTCAAATGCCGTTTTACGGGCCAACGGGTTTTCACATTCACATAGAAAACATATCACACATATCACAGCCTAGCACAAAGCAATTCATATCACATGATATCACAAATCACATATCAGAGATATCAATCAATACAAAGCATTCAATAATAATCAATCATCTAAAATTAAGATGAATTAATCGTGTGATTATAATTAATTTGTCACATAATTATTTTCACTAATTGTAATTAATTAATGATTAGTTATTCTTAATTTTAAATTAATTTCCTTAATTATTAATTAATAAATCCTTAATTATTAATTAACTAAATCTTAAGTACTTTCATTAATGAATTATTCCTTAGTTAATTAATTCTTAATTACAAATTAATTAACCTTAATTATTAATTTAATTAACCTTTAATACTATGTAATTAATTAAGTAATTATTCTTTAAGTAATTATATTAACAAATCATTAATTACTTAATAAATTAAAAGATAAATCTTTTTTATCTTTATTATTTACTTTAACTAGCATCTAAAATTTGTTTGATAAATCATTATTATCACATTAATTAACTTAAAAGATTAAGGTTAGTTTAAAAAAAAATTACCTTAATTATCCTTTTTAATTACATTATCTATTTAAAATAAATAAATTTATAAATAATGTGACAAAATTAAATAAATTTAATTTAATTACTTTAAAAATATCTGCTTAAAACCCTTATTAATCAAAACTTAAACAAAATCATTATTTAAAAATCATGGAATAAAAATGTTAAAATTTGAATTTTTAAAGTCAAAAACTGTTTTCTTTCAACAACCCGAGACCCACTCAAGTATCACCCGAGCGAATACGCCACTTATTTCGAGTTTTCCCACAAACCAACCCATAACTTTTTTTTATTTTGATTTTTTTCTAAGTTTTTTCAGAAACCTGGTGTATATACAAATTTACCCAAACCAAGCTTCGAGCTAGCACGTAGTTTCCCCGAGGTTGACTTCAAGATTACTTTCTTCTTCCCAAACTCAATATTACTAACACCACCTAACACATGTGCACGTGTACAGGTGGTCCGATCATCTATGGTCGATGCTACGATCCTTGGCAAGCCAACGACAACCACCCCACATCACCAAGCCACTTAGAAACCTTGAACGACGGTGAACCCACGATCGAGTTGTTTGACCAAACTGGCACAGCAAACCATCAACAGAAAATTATCTCGCTCTATTAACTCAGGCCATCGGAGGCCACGCAATCCTAGCCTAAGCTTCTTTGATAGCCCATGAGTCATTTCCCTCTTGTCCGGCTTCTATCGATTTGATGCCAACAGCGAAATTACCTTGAAACCAAGACCGACCAAAAACTGGGTTAAAACCCTAAAACCACCTCGCCCGACCACCACGATGACCTGAAAAGTCGATGAGCATTTTTCGCGAATCCCTATCAACTTGACATCCTCCAATCATGACCCCAACCGTTCTCATTATATCGATGGACAGCAATGGCCAAAAGACCCAAATTCATTCAACTTTGAATTTCACAATAAATAAGTCATTAAAAATCCTAATTCTTCCATTAAAATTCGTAGTTTTTCAAGACAAATTCAGTAAAGTAGGTGAAACAAAAAATTACGAGGTTCGAATTCAACATGGTTTTTTAAATTTTACTATAAAATTAAGTTTTCCAGATAACTTAAACTTATTATTCTCAAAAATAATTTTAAACTTAGGACTTATTTTACAAACATATTCCCTTCAGATTGTAGAACCTAATATGAATCATATGAAAAGAGTTTTTGTTTTTAAACAGGTTTCCACTCGGTAAACCAAGAACAAAGGCATTTCTACCTGCAACTGACATGAACACGCATATATTTGCAGATATATACATGCAAGCCTTTCTAACAACCATATATTTATAATTTATCACATGCATCAAGAGTTCAACCTAGATTCAAGCCTTTAAATAGTGTTTACTCACCTGTCAACTTGGTTTGAAAACAGAGAAGAAGTCTATGTTGCAAACTTGAAGACTGGAAAAGGTTTGATTGCTGAATTTTGATCTGGGCTCGATCTTGTAACTATTCTTGATTTTGAAAAACTGAAATGCTTGAACTTGCTTTGATTTTGAACTGAAAATCCTTGTTGCTTTTGAAAGATTACTGCTTTGAATCTAGTTTGAAAAAGTTACAGGTTTATCTTGTTTTGATCTGGTTTGAAATATTTGTATGATTTGCTTTTTTTTAAATTTTTGCTTTAACGATTCTCTGGATTTTAGTTTATACAGGCTTCTCGTTTTCTTTTCTTTGAAGTGATAAAAGAAATGAGAGGGAGGAGAGTAATTAGATCATATAACCTGATTTTTCTTTATTCATAAACAAATAAAAGAGAAAAATGACACTTGCAAATTTCATACTTCATTAGTTAACACTTGTTAATCTATTTATTTAAATATTTAACACTTGTTAAATTATGTGTTATAAATTAAACACTTGTCTTGTCGCATTTTTATAAAATTTTAAATCATATTTTTTATATATAATTACATTCCTTTGTTATATTTATACAACTTTAAAAGAAAATGTTTTAATTCTAATTTATACACTAAAAAAACATACACATATGTTAATATTTCGAATCCAAATATTTTGCTTATGATATTTATTTAAATTTTACATTTTAATTCAAATTTGAATTACAATCCATTTATATATGTATTAATCAATACTAATTCTATTTGTCTTGGAAAAATTTCAAATTAATTCCAAGTTAAATTACAGAAATTCAAATTAATTACTAATTTTAAATTGATAAAATTTGGGATGTTACAATATCTCCTTCTATTTTAAATTGGGCTGGCGTTTATTATCATCTTGGGCTTCAAATTTTAATATTAGGGATTCTCATTTTTGTATTATTTTAATTTTGTAATTTACTTTTATTCATTTGTAGTTTTTCTAGACGTGTGACTAGGGGATGAACTAAGTGTTGTAGTTCAAGAATTCACAACTCAATGGCTGAGTTGTGGCAGGGTTCTGAGCGTAGAGTTAGGTTAGTCGGTAGCGGGTGTCGCGAGTTTACATGTGTGAGCGTCTGACTACTTAATTTCTAGTAGAAACCTTGGGGTAGCACGTAGGCAGGGTTTTGCCGAATCTGGATAAATCTGCGTTGTTCTATTTCTATTTTTTATTTTGCTATTATCCGTGTTGCTATTATTCTACTATTATCGTTGTTGCGATTATTTTATATACTTCAGCATTAAATTTTTATAATTATTAGTATCACCCTATTCACCTCCACCTCTACGGTGAAATCGATCCTACAAGTGGTATTAGAGCTAGGAACAAAAGACATTTTTTGTTTAAAAAATTGGATTTGTTTTCAAAAAAACTAATGTTTATTTTAAAAAATTGAAATTTTAAAATGGCTTCTTTTAATAATGCTATTGCAGAGGGTAAGTCCATAGTTAGACCACCAATGTTCAATGGTGAATATGCTCACTAAAAAATTAGAATGAAATTTTTTTCGAAAACCGTTGATGATTGGAATATTGTTGAAGCAGCTTATAAAGCACCAACTATAGTTGTAGATAATCAAGAAATTGAAAAGCCAAAAGATCGATGGACAGATGTAGAAAATAAATTACAAAATGCTAATGCTAAAGCTATGAATTCTATTATTTGTTCATTGGATCAAATTTAATTTATCGTGTCTCACATTGTCTAAAAGCATAGGAAATATGGTACACACTTGAAGTGACTCACGAAGGAATATCTCAAGTCAAGGGATCTCGCGTTGTCATGCTTAGTAGCTAATATGAGAACTTTACAATCGCCAAGAATGAAAATGTCAAAGAGATGTATGGATGACTTTCCAATCTCATATGTAAATCAACAGCTCTCAAAAAATCATACATAGAGTTGGAAATAGTCCAAAAAATCATCAGAGTCCTTCCATAAAATTTTGAAGCGAAAGTAACTGCCATTCAAGAATCAAAAGATTTGAGACAAATCAAAGTCGAAGAAATCATCGAAAATCTCACCACTTATGAGCTAGAAATGAAATTCAAGGAAGAACGAGAAGGAAGTGATACTCGAAAGAAATCAATAGCTCTTAAAGGAACAATGAAAAGTTACGATGATAACGATGATAATGATGGTGCAGCAGAACTGGCGTTGATAATAAAGATATTCAAAAGGTGGAATCACAAATATGGAAATCCGGCTCTAAATCAATAATCGAAGAGCAGAATCGTCAAAGTACTAGACAATCCAAAAGAGCAGGAATCATCTATCACAAGTGCAACAAAACCGTTCATGTCAAGCCCAATTGTCCCCAAAATACTCGGCCAAGAAAAGAAATCAAAAAGAGAAGTCTTGCAGCCACGTGGAAAAAAAGTGACGATGAAAATAAAAGCACCAGCAATGAGAGTGAAAAAGCTGATCTGTGTCTTCAAAGTGATATAACTGATAGCGATGATAACGAGCCAAGCGAGGCATCAAAACTTACTTTGAATTACTTGTATATTTCCACGAAGTAAATGGATGTTGTGACGACTCAGAATTTTGAACATTAGAAATTGAAATATTTAATTGATTTCAAATATTTGAAAGCTAATTTAACTTACATTACAAATATAACTATGAATTTGGCAATTAAATTATTGAACTTAATTATTAAAGGTTGGGTAAAATATTGAATCTTCATTTTTAAGCTAAATTAAAAATATTTCAAAGGCTTGAAAAATCTATATTGATAATACTGAAGATAATGGAAGCTTCAGAATTAAATTTGGAAATGTTTTATTTAGTTCTGGAATTTATATCATTTAAATCGATATATAAAAATAGCCTTTTGAGGCACCGTCTCGAAATTCGACGTAACCCGTTCCATTGGATACGTAATATTGTATTATTGCCGGATTTCAATATTCGTAGTATTTGGAGTAATCTTTTGGCCGTACGATAAGCAAACACGCTGAAAATTATATCTAAATTTAATTTAATAGCTGGGTTCATAAAGCTATCTTCTCCATACAATCGAATTTGGACTCGAAACTTTTCCATTACGTTCGGAATAGGCATATAACATTATAAACGCCCGGCTGCACGCCGTGATTGGGGATTGAGATTGCGACTTGCGAAATTGATACGATTTGAATTTAAATTTGAATTTGAAAATAATATATAGTATTTAATACAATAGTGTTTTCATAAGGCAAGTGACACGTTTCCTCCCTTATAGTACGTGTTCCACTTCCTATTTAAACTTCGCTCAAGCGTATTCTCTTCGTACTTTAAAAAAATATAATCGTTCGTTCGAGAAAAATAAACCATGGCCGAGCTGTAACGTCCCGTCTTTCTGCACGCTTTAAATCGACGATAAACCACACACGTCAGACTTAAACCATACAGAAGGGCGGATTGTTATGGGGTAAATAAGAAAAAGGAAGGAAGAAATAAAACAAAATAGAATCTTGCAGTGGAACGATAAAATATAATAATCAAATATACAGTTCGTGAAGCTGTTTTATAAAATATTTGATTTTACTTATATTACACAATATCAGAATTACACATACCAGCGAATAATAATTAATGCAGCGGAATACAGTGTGTAGTGGAATATAACAATGAATAATAATAAATCTTCGTCCCCGTCCTCCAGAATACGGTCTTCCCAATCCTGAAATGCTTAGGCTGACCCGAGCGAATTGAAAAGACAAAACACTCGAGTCAGAACTAAAAGATATTATGTAAGTTAAATCAGCAGTAAATAATATGAGTGGAACGGCGTCAGAGATGTTTATGGAATTTGACATCTCCTATCCAGTGTCTAACGTGAGTGCAGCAACTCAAGAGATGCTCGAGATTCACATCTCCTAAGGATCCGTTAAACCATCTACTATGTAGTAATATACGTTATTATAATAGTGTCTAAAGTAAAGTATTAATATACTGAAAATAGCGTTAAGGCTTTGCATTTTCCACCTTACCACACTTTTATATTCTCATAGTCTATACAGTACCGTAATCTCCTCCGTACTGGGCGTCGCCAAAGGGCACTCCATAGGTATGGTACAAAACAAAATCGTATAAGGCGCGTTAGGGTAGGTGACATGGCACAACTAGGAAATGCCAGGGTAGATATACCAATTACGCTTCCGGGCCAGTGGTAATGCATAGCCGCAGCTACCGCCCACCTCGAGCCACACCCCCAAATAAAAAAAAAATCAAAAGTGGCCACCAAATCAAATCAAAAGTCAAAGTATAATATCGAAGGGATGTGTCCGATCAAAGGAGCTACATCATTAGCCCATCAATCGCTCCTGTTTTAGCCACCTTATGCCAACTCACGGGAGTCGGGTCCGCGTATTTACCTCAAAGGAAACGCCGCCGCCATCCTACTTCATTCTGTAATCTCCACCGCGTACACGGTTGTTAAAGTGGTTTTCGGAGGTTGCAGAGAGTATGACAACTTCCGATCCCGGTCACTTTAACAACCAAACGTTATTATAGCACCAAGGTCATTTAAAATAATTATACTTAAAACAGAATATAATATCCCTTTCAAAACATATAAGTACGATATCATTTCTGTTTTAAAAACCCAAATCAATATTATTTTCAAATATATCCTTTTTTGAAACCATAACATTTCCAAAGTTATAATATTTCGAAACAAAAACTTGAAATATAGCCTTTCAAAACATAAAACTTCAAATTCCATAACTTTGAAACATACTACACCACTTGAATGATTTAAATATTAAATTACTTTATATAATAAAATAGCTTCTTCACCTTCACAAATCAATTTCAAATATAGATTTAAATTCCCAAATAAACCAATATAATTTCCATATATTTCAAAGTTTAATTATTCCACCATTTCAAAACTTATTCTTTGATAATTTCATATATATCAATTTTAACTACTATTATTTAGATTTGAAATGTTAACTTAATAAATCAAATATCATTTTAGTAAAACCTTTAGACTTCAAATAACTGGACATTCTTTCAATTTAATTAACTTGACAATATTCATTTAAATCAATTTGATATTCATTTAAATCCTCTAAACAAAATTCAAGTTATAAAATCATACCTATTAAATCTCAATTTATTTACATTTCAAATCAAATTTGTAACAACCCGCATATTTTTCGATTTTATATTTTTATATTTTTTTTAAATATTTTATCGATACTCGAAATTTAGTCCGAAAAGCTACTTTTTGCATACGGTCGAATTAGGACTCGGGACCACTCCCATTGAGTTCAAAATGACGTTTGCGATCTTTTTAAGTATAAACTTTGATATGTTTGGAGATAGTAGAATTTTGCTACTTTTTCACTTAGGGCTTTGGTTTTGGCTGAGCCCATTAACCCCACTTAACTCAGTTCCAACCCTCTCCTCTTCATTACTTCATTTCATATTCCTAACACTTTAAGCTTTAAGCAACAATGGTGGAAGAGAGTGGTAATTAGAAATTCCAAGCCCTAGTTTCATTGCAAATCCAAGATCTAGCTCCAAATTCTAAGAGAACCCATTGGTAAGCATCTCCTTCTTCTTCTCCAACCCATTCTCCTTTCAATTTCAGAATTTCCTAAACCTAACTTAGGAAATATTTTATATGGGAGCTTAGATTGAAGCTTCTTGAGTTGTTATTGAAGAGGAATTGATCTTAGCTTGGTTTAAAAGCTTCTCCTTCATTTGTTTGGGTTCAAAGGTGAGATTTTTATCTCACATCTTAGTCTATAACTATCTTCCATTGTTAGGTATGAATTCCTAACACTTATTTTTGTGCAATTGCTTTTGGTTTGGATTGAATTGGTGAATATCCAAATTTTTAGTGTTTGGGTTCAATTTTTTAAAGATCCTAACTTTGATGTTTGAACATGTTTTTGGTGGCTGATCGGAGAGCTAATGGAGCTGGGGTATCAATTGGCTAAGGCTCCTTAGGTCCATTGCTCGAATGGTCGCGTTTTGGAGGAATTTGCACTTCATTGAAAAAGGGCAGGAACTGCAGAAATTTGCAGTTCGGCCGACCGAGCTCTGAGCCGGTCGACCGACCTGCTACTCCGAGCAAGTTTTCTGCTTCTGGCCATCCGAGCTCTGTAGCCGGCCGACCGACCTGTTGCTATTTTTCCTATTTCGCCTAATTTGCGTGGTTTCCAAATTTAATAGATTCGTGTTCTTTCCTTATTTGTTGTTATCATTTGTTATTGACTTTGATGACTTCTTTCCTTTGGGAATTTTCGTAATATCTATTTTGATGGATTCGGTATTGTTTGTGATAGGCCTTTCCCCCTTTTGTGATTTCTGGATTTCTTGAGATGATTTCTAGAATTTGTGCTTCACCAATTTTCGTGATTTTCATTGATAAGTTTTATCAATATTTGTGCATTGGTGAATTTGTGCGTCATTGACTTTTGTGGTTGATATTGATATAATTGTCAATATTTATGGTATGGTGAATGAAATAAAGTGTATGATATTCCTTTTGATCCTTGAGAAGGTTTTTGTGATATCGATTAATCTCTTGTTGATTTTCAATTACTTATTTATCATAGCTTGGCATTGTGATTATTATGGGTTTAGTCATACCTCTTATTTTATGTCGTTTCATCTGATATTTATAGCTAGACTGATCCGTTTATTATTTTCTTATTAAATAATACTCGGGTCAGATAGAGATGTTACAAGTGCTTCTGCTTGACTTCTCTTCTGGGGTTATCATCCTGAATTTTGGTTATCTACTTAGATTAGTAGTTTTTCTTTGTTGTATACATTTGAGATATAGACTCATAGTTGTGTACTTATTCTTTTGTATAGCACATGTTGCTACTCTTTTGTGTCATTGTGGATCTTTTAGACCACTACTCTGATGAACACTTTTATGTGTTATATTTATTCATGTCTATTTCCGCCTTTGTGATATGAATTATCTGTGACTGATTTGTGTTATGTTTATTTCTATATTTGTTTCCGAAGACATTATAGCCACTGTGTAGTAGCTTTGAGTTTGTGTAGGTATGTCGGACTTCCTCTTGAAAAGAATGCAAGTTATATTTTATCTGGCATATCGGTACTCGCACAAAGCAATTATACCGATGGTCGCTCCTCAATAGCCTTATTCTCCGTGCTAGTTGACGGTATTACACCGTAGTGTCCTTCGCTAGCGTGGGTATGGAGGTGGAGTGTCACAGCATGGTATCGAAGCCAAACTTTGGAACAATGTAGAATAATTTAACAAGGACCATTGTCCAAAGTCCTTCTTAGGAGTCCTGCCTTAGGATTTAATTCGAGTCTTCATACCGATTCATCCTATTTTCTTTATGATTCCTTGTTTTATCTATCAAGATTGCTTGATATTCATTTTGTGAATAACCTTTTTCTTCTTCTTTATTTCTTTCTAAAGGAAGAGGAATGGTTAGGCCTGGCCGTTCCAGCGCCGGTCAATCTAGTGCTACTCCTCAAGATGGAGTTTTTATGACTACCCAGCAACTTCTTGACCTTGTCAAGAATGCTCAAGCAGCTGGTTCTAATCCGGAACCTACTCAGCCTAAATCTGGGTTTGCACGTTTGTGCATGATTACACCAACCTGGGTGGGAAGCCATTTAAAGGTTCTGAAACTATTATTGAAGTCCAAGCTTGGTTAAGGACATGCGATCGAATCTTTTCTCGCATGAACCTCATTGATCTTCACCGAGTTCAGGTGGCTTCTATTATGCTCCAAGAAAGAGCATTAGACTGGTACGAGCTTTTGATTTCTGAAATAAATGAAGCGGATCTCACTTGGGAGAAATTCCGAGAGCGCTTCGAGTTAAAATTGGTACCAGAAGCTGAGAAGGTGTAACAACCCTGTATTTCGTGTCGATTTATAATCGACATTAAACGATTAATATTTTCGCTTATTGCCAATTTAAGTTTTAAATTTGAATTAAAATTCTTTTATAAATTTTTAAAAGGGTTTTTGGGCATTGAATTCTCGGCCCACATTTTCATTTGTTTATGGGCCGTGATTATTTTCAAACCCATTCCTCTCTCTCGTTTCATTTTCTTTTTTTTAAAACCCGTTCCCCTTTTTATTTATTTTTCACTTAAAAAACCCTAGTACCAAATAAAAGAAAATTAATGGCGGCCCGCCCCTTTCCCTTGTTCGTTCTTCGCTTTGCGCGTCTCTATGATGCCTCATTTCGTCGACAAGGTGAGTGCTATCCACTCACATCTGATTCAAATGCTACGTTGGTTAGTTCGATTTGTTTTGTTGATTGATGATTTCACTAGCCTTGTTAATTTCGTATAATCTGATACTTGATGTTCTTGGTTTTGATCGATTTCATAGCCACACGGCTTTACTCGATTTGATGAGGCATTCTTTGGTTTTTGATTACTCGGCTTTGGGTTTCTATATTTTAACTTGACAGTGTTTATGTGATGAATTTTTAAGACATATCTGCCTTTGTTCGAAACTACTGTGCCCTGTTTTAAACTTGCACGATACTGTCTAACTGCTTGTTGGTGTTGCACTTGTGCTTGTTGACAGTGATAATCTTTTCGCCTTGTGAATTTGGTCATTGACATTGAGTCTTCATTTGGACCTTTTCCTGAGTTTCACTGAGATTAGAGTGATTTCTTTTCACTCATGTCTCTAATTCGAACCTGGTTTGATTCCTGACTTGTTCCCATTTTGTTAACTTGGACTTTGTTGTTGTGTATTTGGTCTTGCTGTGTCTTCATTTGTACATATATATGCATTCAGGTATGTATATATATGATTGTTGTTGCTTTTGGAATTTCATTGTGTATCCACACATCTCTGTAGCATTGTTCCTTGTCATCATGATGCATTGCATTTGATATTGAACTGCAGTAGTTTTCTTGATACTACACTTTTACATGAATCTGGTGCTTGAGTTTTCCTTTGATAAATTGGAATCTGTATTTGATTACTGGTTGTGGTTGCACCACTTTCTGTGGTAAGTGTTCAAGCTTCATATTGGGGCTGCACTTGCTCTTGTACGGCTGCTGTGTTTTATCACTTCAGTTTTATACAATTGGATTTTTACCTGAGAAGGTTGCATTGTATAGTGAATTTGATGAACATGCTTTATACTTGTAGTCCTTTGGTCCAGGTTGCATTTGAGGTAGGCATTCACAGTTTTACTGCATCATATCTGGTCATTCGTATGACTCTTACCTGTGCATGTTGTTATGTTGAATCCCGATGAACTATTTAATTGCATCGGGTTCGGTCATGTTCATTGGGTTTCACCGTGATCTGGGTTGTAGTCTCACTGTCCATACTGTTATGTGGGGTTTACCTTGACTTCATGAAGAGGCTGCACATGGACATGCCATGTTGTAGCTTGATCTTTGATTCATATATGCATACTGTATTGTTGTTTAAGTTTGAGGTCTGGATACACATGTGAACTTCATTTGTTCCTCTGGCCTTTGGTCATGAATATGATATTTATACTAACCAGTTTCACAGTGCATACCTGTTATATCTTTATTCATGTTTCCTGTAGTGAAATTGCATACTTCTAAACATGCTACTTGCTTCGATACAGTTGCATTCAGTTGCATTGGTGGTCTTTTTGTGTCTTAATGATGCATTCTGTCCATACGCAGTTCCATATTGCACCTCTGATTCATTTTGTCCATGTGCAGTTCGTTATGTACATTCGTTTGTGTACATATCATATATTCACTTGGTTGGAGCTTTATACTGCTGTCATTTTCTTAGCGCATTAGTTTGCACTGTTAATTCTTGTGTATTGGTCTTTGAGCTTTGCCGAGTGTATTTCTTTAAACTATTGCATTAGGTTGAGTCATGACAGCAGTGACTTGACCTTTGCATTTTGATTTGTTTTCGAAGTCACTTGAGTTGAATCCGATATTTCGGATTTGACCTTGTGCCCGTTTGTGTACATCATCACTATAGTGGCAAGGCAGTGCACGCAAGCGTGAACTGCAGCCACACGGTATTGAGTTTTTGGGTACGACATCACTATAGTGGCAAGGCAGTGCACGCAAGCGTGAACTGCAGCCACACGGTATGGTTTTGTGATATTCTATTTTGTTTTGATTTATTAATCTTTTGCGTAGTTCATGTGCTGTAGTGGCGAGGCAGTACACGCGTGCGTGTACTGCAGCCCTACTCATCTTAATATTTTAATTGATATTTCAATGGTTTGAACCGTTCTGTTTATTTCAATTCAATATTCTGAATTGTATTCTGATTTGGTTTAATTACTGTCGTCTATTCATTATTTGATTATTATTGCTTCTGTGCGCTAATAACTGAGTTTGAATTAGACTGACCCGAGTATTATTTTCTTTTGAATTTAATACTCGGGTCAGACCGAGTATTTCAGGTTGTAGATATTCTGCTTTGGGTTGCTGCTAGAGCTATGAAGTTCTTTCATATCTTTTGGAGTAGTCATCGTTATTTGTAGTAGTCTGTATGATTGTATAGGAAGATATGTATTCATGTATATCATATACGTTAATGTACTTATATACGTAACTTCCTGAGTCGACTGTTGTAGTTGTATCATATGTACCGTGTCAAATGTATTGTAACTGACATCAGTTATTGTATATATGAGAATTTCTGTTTTATCTGTGTTCCGCATTTATATTTATCTGTGTTATTATTTTATATTTACTGTTCTAAACTATTATGAACCATCGTAGTTCGTTTTATACTGGAATTGGGGTATTTTGATGGGAGAAAATAAATCAGAGATGGAAAATGAAAGAATATATATATATATATATATATATATATATATATATATATATCACTCCCATCGAGATAACCAATACTAGTGTAAGGCCAACTATTGATGGCCGCTCCTCAACAGCCTTATTCTCCGTGCTAGTTGACAGCACTACACCGTAGTGTTCTTGGCTAGCGTGGGTATAGAGGTGGGGCGTCACAGAAGGTGACTTTGGCTCGCCGTTTTATTGACCTTGTTCAAGGTGAAGCTTCCGTGACTGATTATGTTGCATCCTTCGAGTCAATTTCCAAATATGGGGTTGAATACATCAACACCCCATTGAAGAAGAAACAAAGATTTGTCTATGGCTTAAACAAAAACCTCAAGAAGCCATTACTTCTAAAATTAGAAGTTTCTTTCGACTAACTCATTGATATCGCTCTTCGTCTTGAAGAGGCGGATAGGGAAAATGATGTTGAAGTGGTGGGTTCCAAACCAAGCTTCAACAACAACAAGAAAAGGCCTAATAAATTCAAAGGTCCTTATCCCAATAAGAAAGGGAAGTAAGCAACCTCTGTGGCAAAGACTTCTTCCTTTTGTCATGGGGAATGCTATAATTGTGGTTCGAAGGACCATTATGCGAACAAGTGTCCAGAGTCTCCCTCTTGTCGCTACTGCAAAGGTCGCGGTCATGTTATATCTTCATGCCCCAAGCTTCAGGGCATGAAGGAGGGAAAGTTAAATGTTGCTCAAGCCCCTGGCAACACATCTCGTGGTCAAGGTATGTCTCATTCTATCCTTGATGGCACCATTATATTTCGTGATCAACCCGTTCGAGTTCTTTTTGATACGGGTGCATCCCATTCTTTTATATCAAAAGAACTTGTTGATACTTTTTCTTTAAGTGTTGTTGCTTTAATGACTTCTTTGAGAATTTCGAATCCAGTTGGCGGATCTGCAACTCTTAGTTTGCTTTGTAAAGATGTCGAGATTATTTTGTGTGATTTTTCTTTCCTAGCCGATTTTCATGTCATGCGTTATTTAGGTTTTGGAATGATTTTGGGAATGGATTGGCTTACCGTTACGAAGCTCATATCCTATGTCCTGAGCAGACTATTCATCTTCGACATCCTCAATCTGTTAAGCAGATTTCTATTAATCTTAAAGATTCGGATTCCATCTTGGTTGCATCTTTATATTCTTTAAATCCTCGTGATGACGATAATGATGATGAGGAAGAAATTATTTCTCTTATTCACGTTGTTCATGAATTTTTTGACATATTTGAGCCCGTTTTAGGATTACCGCCTAAGCGAGCAATTGAGTTCAGAATTAATCTTATCCCGGGAGCTCAACCTATTACTCGTACTCCTTATCATATGTCCAATAAAGAAAATGAGGAGATGCGTAAACAATTGTCCGAATTGGAGACGAAGCAATTTATTCGCTCTAGTTTCTCGCCTTGGGGAGCTTCAGCTATTTTTATGAAGAAATCCAATGGTACACTTAGACTTTGCGTTGACTACCACAAGCTTAATGATCTTACTATCAAAAATAAATATCCTTTACCTCGGATTGATGATCTATTCGATCAGCTTAGTGGTGCTAAGGTATTTTCACAATTGGACTTGGCTACCGGTTTCCATCAGCTTCGTATTGCATAGGATAGCATTCCTTTGACATCGTTCCATACCCGTTATGGATCTTATGAATGGCTTGTTATGCCATTTGGATTAACGAATGCTCCGGCTTATTTCGTTGGCCTTATGAATCGAGTTTTCAAAGATTTTCTCGATCGATTTGTTCTCATCTTTATTGATCATATTCTTGTGTATTCAAAAACCGAGGAGGAACATGAAAAGCATCTTCAGATTGTATTGGAAACTCTTAGGAGTAATCAATTAAAGGCGAAATTTTCCAAATGCCACTTTTGGAAATCTCGTGTGAAGTTTCTCGGTCATATTATTTCCGAATCCGGAATTTCCATGGATCCTTCACAGATTGAAGCGATTCAAGATTGGAAGAGACCGGAGAGTGTGACGGAGATTCGTAGTTTTCTTGGATTGGCGGGTTATTACCGCCGTTTTATCAAAGACTTTTCTAAGATTGTCATGCCTCTCACTAGCTTAACGAAGAAAGGTGTCGAATACATTTGGTCAGACAAATGTGAAACTTCTTTTCAGAAACTAAAGGAACTTCTTTCAGATGCTCCTATTCTTGTTATTCCCGAGGGGAATCAAGATTTCGTTGTTTAGAGCGATGCTAGTCACGTTGGTTTGGGTGCCGTTCTTATGCAAAGAGAACGTGTTATTGCTTATGCTTCTAGGCAATTGAAGCCTGCTGAGACTAGGTATGCCACTCGTGATTTAGAGCTCGCGGCTATTGTTTTCGCCCTTCGTATTTGGCGTCATTATCTTTTAGGAGAGAAATTTGTTCTTTATACCGATCATAAGTCCTTGAAGTATTTATTCTCTCAAAAGGAACTTAATTTGCGTCAACAGCGTTGGTTCGAATTTCTTGCACCATATGATCTTGATATCCTTTATACTCTCGGAAAGGGAAACCGCGTTGCGGATGCACTTAGTCGAAAGCAACAAGCGGTTGTTTCTATGATGATATCCGAATGGAACGATCTCGAGATTTTATCCACTTGTGAGATTCGAGAGCGCGTATCCGATTTATGTTCATCTCTTGTTTTATGTAGCCTTGAGGCTCATCCTTCTCTTTTAGACCGCATTCTTGAAGCTCAAGGGCTAGATCTTGAATTGGCTCTTCTTGGCCAAAATATTAAGGATAAAATTGATATTGAAGGTTTGAGAGACTTTGATATTGATTCTCATGGCGGCATTCGAAAATTTGGTAGACTTATCGTGCCAAATATTAGTGATCTTCGTAAAGATATTTTAGAAGATTCACATCGTTCTAAATTTACCATTCATCCCGGTAGTAGTAAAATGTACACGGATATGAAGCGACTTTATTATTGGAAGGGAATGAAACTTGACATCGCTAACTCCGTTAAGCGTTGCATGACTTGCCAACTCGTTAAGGCCGAACATCAAAGGCCCGGTGGGTTATTGCAACCTTTAGAAATTCCAATTTGGAAGTGGGACCAAATTTCCATGGATTTTATAGATGGCCTTCCCCGTTCTCGTTCGGGTCATGATAGCTTATGGGTTGTAGTTGATAGACTTACTAAATCCGCCCATTTTATTTCCGTTCGGTCTAACCGAACCGTTCCTCTTTTGGCCAAACTCTTTGATAAAGAGATTGTTAAATTACATGGAGTTCCTACTTCTATTGTTAGTGATCGCGATCCATTGTTTACTAGTGGATTTTGGAAGAGTCTTCAAAAAGCTTTAGGAACGAAGCTTAATTTTAGCACCTCTTATAACCCCCAGTCCGATGGGCAAACCGAGCGTGTGAATCAAACTCTTGAAGATCTTCTTCGTGCTTGTGTGCTCGATTTTGGTGGAAGTTGGGAAGATCATATTTCACTTGCTGAATTTTCCTACAATAATAGCTTCCAATCTAGTATTGGTATGGCACCTTTCAAGGCACTCTATGGAAGGCCATGCCGATCTCCTTCTTGTTGGCTTGAGGCCGGTGAGAAGCTGGTTTTAGGTCCAGACTTTATTCGTGATTCCACAAAGAAGATTGAACTTATTCGACATAGGATGAAAGAAGCCCAGAGTAGACAAAAGTCCTATGCCGATAATCGAAGAAGGAAGTTAGAATTTTCTGTGGGAGATTCTGTTTTTATTCGTGTTTCACCTATGAAAGGTGTTGTACGTTTCAGTCGATCGGGAAAGTTAGCACCCCGATATATTGGGCCATTTCCAATCACTGAACGTATTGGTTCTATGGCTTATCGCTTTACATTACCGGCTCAGTTTTCTGCTATGCATGACGTGTTTAATGTTTCTCAATTACGGAAGTGCCTTCGAGATTTCGATTCTATTCTTGAGCCCGGTGTTGTGGAAGAGATTGAAGTTTCGCCTAATTTAACTTATGAGCAGCATCCTATTCGAATTATTGCTTCGGAGGTCAAACATCTTCGAAATAAAGATGTCTCGCTTGTGAAAGTTCAATGGTCTTCAAATCCTAAGGATTGTTCTTGGGAATCTAGAGAGTTCATCGAGTGAACGCATCCTGACTTACTTTCTCAGGCTCTTTAAGGTGAACTTCTTACTTCAAAATTCTTTTGTGTTAATATGCTTTTATGGTTGTTACTCTATATCTTCTTCTTAATTATTGCGAGGACGCAATTCCTTTAAGGAGGGGAGTCTGCAACAACCCGCATATTTGTCGATTTTATATTTTTATATTTTTTTTTTAAATATTTTATCGATACTCGGAATTTAGTCCGAAAAGCTACTTTTTGCATACGGTAGAATTAGGACTCGGGACCACTCCCATTGAGTTCAAAATGACGTTTGCGATCCTTTTAAGTATAAACTTTGATATGTTTGGAGATAGTAGAATTTTACTACTTTTTCACTTAGGGCTTTGATTTGGGCTGAGCCCGTTAACCCCACTTAACTCAGTTCCAACCCTCTCCTCTTCATCACTTTATTTCATATTCCTAACACTTTAAGCTTTAAGCAACAATGGTGGAAGAGAGTGGAAATTAGAAATTCCAAGCTCTAGTTTCATTGCAAATCCAAGATCTAGCTCCAAATTCTAAGAGAACCCATTGGTAAGCATCTCCTTCTTCTTCTCCAAACCATACTCCTTCCAATTTCAGAATTTCCTAAACCTAACTTAGGAAATATTTTATATGGGAGCTTAGATTGAAGCTTCTTGAGTTGTTATTGAAGAGGAATTGATCTTAGCTTGGTTTAAAAGCTTCTTCTTCATTTGTTTGGGTTCAAAGGTGAGATTTTTATCTCACATCTTAGTCTATAACTATCTTCGATTGTTAGGTATGAATTCCTAACACTTATTTTTGTGCAATTGCTTTTGGTTTGGATTGAATTGGTGAATATCCAAATTTTTAGTGTTTGGGTTCAATTCTTTAAAGATCCTAACTTTGATGATTGAACATGTTTTTGGTGGCTGATCGGAGAGCTAATGGAGCTGGGGTATCAATTGGCTAAGGCTCCTTAGGTCCATTGCTCGAATGGTCGCGTTTTGGAGGAATTTACACTTCATTGAAAAAGGGCAGGAACTGCAGAAATTTGCAGTTCGGCTGACCGAGCTCTGTAGCCGGTCGACCGACCTGCTACTCCGAGCAAGTTTTCTGCTTCTGGCCAGCCGACCGAGCTCTGTAGCCGGCCGACCGACCTATTGCTATTTTGCCTAATTTGCGTGGTTTCCAAATTTAATCGATTCGTGTTCTTTTCTTATTTGTTGTTATCATTTGTTACTGACTTTGATGACTTCTTTCCTTTGGGAATTTTCGTAATATCCATTTTGATGGATTCGGTATCGATTTCTTTCTATTTTATTCACGTCTTCGTATGTGAATTTTAGTGAATTGATTGTTCCTACAATCTTGTTTGTGATTTTTCACTTCAAAACATAAAGGTTTTCAATACTAGTAGTAAATATCAAAATTCTTTCTTTAAAATTATTTCAACACTATTTTATTGCAAAGCTCGTTTCTTAAACCGTTTTCCAATCTATTAGTATATACAAGCCTTTACCTCACTCGTATGAGAAATCTAATTAAACGAACTAGTAAAACGAGTGGTATGAAACGCTTGCGTTTACTTCGTCGGTTAATTCTTGGACTTGTTCGATTGAATCTCTTGTGACAATTTTCTAGTGGAGATCTACAATTTTTTCGTAAATATTTAAGTTAAGCTAGTGGTTATGGGACATAAAGATAAGCTCATATATTTGCTAGCTTACTGTAGTTGACACTTCTTGATGATCATGACGATCATTTTTGTGATTTAGACTAGCAATGTGCGATGTCTCTTTGTCTGCGAGGGAGACTAAACCCTGTTTTGTGGAGTTTCGACTCAAATTGGTGGGGTAGCAACCCATGGTCTTCGGGCCATTTGTGGAGCTTCGGCTCAATTTGTGATGGTTAGCAACCATGGAATTAGCGTTTCGTTTGTGATACACGTGTTGGTGAGCTTTATGCTCCCGTTTGTGATAGGCCTTTCCCCCTTTTGTGATTTCTGGATTTCTTGAGATGATTTCTAGAATTTGTGCTTCACCAATTTTCGTGATTTTCATTGATAAGTTTTATCGATATTTGTGCATTGGCGAATTTGTGCGTCATTGACTTTTGTGGTTGATATTGATATAATTGTCAATATTTATGGTATGGTGAATGAAATAAAGTGTATGACATTCCTTTTGATCCTTGGGATGGTTTTTGTGATATCGATTAATCTCTTGTTGATTTTCAATTACTTATTTATCACAGCTTGGCATTGTGATTATTATGTGTTTAGTCATACCTCTTATTTTATATCGTTTCATCTGATATTTATAGCTAGACTGATCCGTTTATTATTTTCTTATTAAATAATACTCGGGTCGGACGGAAATGTTACAGGTGCTTCTGCTTGACTTCTCTTCTGGGGTTATCATCCTAACTTTTGGTTATCTACTTAGATTAGTAATTTTTCTTTGTTGTATACATTTGAGATATAGACTCATAGTTGTGTACTTATTCTTTTGTATAGCACATGTTGCTACTCTTTTGTGTCATTGTGGATCTTTTAGACCACTACTCTGATGAACACTTTTATGTGTTATATTTATTCATGTCTATTTCCGCCTTTATGATATGAATTATCCGTGACTGATTTGTGTTATGTTTATTTCTATATTTGTTTCCGAAGACATTATAGCCACTGTGTAGTAGCTTTGAGTTTGTGTAGGTGTAACAACCTAAGGTTTCGTATCGATTGATCATCGTCATTAGACAATTATATCTGCTAGCTAATTGATGTTTGAATTTTTAATTCGAGTTGAAATTCTTTTATGGTTTGCCGAATGATATGCGGGCTTTAGAACTTGATATTGGCCCACATTTTCATTTTTATATTTTTGTTGTGATAATTATCTAAGGCAAAAAGGGATTCCCCAGTATTCATTTTTTTTCAACCCTAAGTCCAAAACATACGAAAGAAAATAAAATGGTGGAGGCCCCGTCCCTTTTCTTCGTTCGATCGAGAATTAGGGCTTTCCAAAACCGAAGGCGCCTGCTTTTTTTTAGCTCGATTGATGGATGATTCCGATTGCTTTCTCGCCGATCGTTCATCTCCTCGAGTTGCATTCGACTCCTTCAGGTTACATCGAACAAGTTGAGTGATTTTTATTTCACTCACATTTAATTCGAAACCGTGCTTCGACGGTTCAATTTAGTTCGAATGTTGATGATATTTCTAACCTTATCGAGTTCGTATAATTTGATGATTTTTTTTTGTTTGAATTTACGATGTTGTTTTGTTCAATTTTGGCTATGTTGTTCACCGCCTCTGGTAGTATTTGCGTCCTTGGTAAATTTTACTTGCTGATTTAGGATTCCGGCCTTGTTGTCTTGATTGTTGCATTACAAATAGTGTTGATGTTTTTTTTTGATTGACTTGCGGCTCTAGTTGCTGCTGTTACATTTGATATTTTCTCCGTTGCCTATATGCTTTACGTATAAGCATTGAATCTTGAAAATTGGGGACTTTGAAAATATACAGTTTTAAATATGAATTTCTGGCTTGAATCATTTGAAACGTGTATCTTGAGTTTACTCTGATTTTTTCGATGCTGCATATTTGAACTTGGTTTTGATTTTGCTTTGGCACTGTCTGTTGTAGTTGCACTTTGCATTCATGTGTTTGCACTGTCCAGTATTTTGTTTGAAGAAGCAATATATTTCATTTTTTTTACGAAGCAACATATTATGCCTTTTTGTTTCGGCACCGCACTTTGTTCTTAACTGTGATATTTGTACAATTAGCTACTGGTTCATGTTGCATTCACCTACATACCTGTCCATCATGTAATTCACCGTATTGGATCGCGAACATGGCTATTTCATTGTTTAGGCTGCGGCACATAGGATATTTGTCTGCATATATGTGTCAGTTACAAGGTTGGGTATGTGGTTCAATCTGGTTACAGTTTGTGCACCTGGCATTTTATGATTGTTGTGTTTCCATATTAATCCCTCTAGCCATTTGTGTTCATCATTGCTTGACTTTGACATAGGTGGGTAACACTTTGTTGCGTGTGTTTGAAAAAAAATATGGCACAAAAATAGTGCATGCGTTGAAAACAGTCACTGCAATTTTGAAAACAGTCACCGCAAATTGTTTTTGAGTCTGCATGAAAACTTTAATATTTCTTTCATGCAAAGTTTACAACTTCTACATTTTAGTGTGAGCGCAAGTTAAAACCTTCAATTCCAGGCATTATTCATCTCTGCTTGGTTTTATGTTGCACTGACTTGAGCTCGAGATTACTTCAATGTGATGTTCACACTACTGCACTTCTGACCTGTTGCAGTGTAACCCTCTTGTGTATTTCTGGTTTCAATGTATCGTTAAGTTGTTCTGCATTTGTGGCTTCGACTTGTGTCATCTTGAGTTCCCTGTGTACATGTTCATATGGATTTTCTTCGAGTACACTGCACTATCATTTTGTTGCTCCTTAATATTCTGGTCTCCACTATATGCTACACCATTATTATATGTATTTGGGCCTGGTCTTTAATGTCGAGGCTGCACTTCACTAGTACATTTCTGTCTCTTGTTGCCATTTACTTGGTGCAGTAGTTTGCACTGTGCATTCATGTGCATCTCGTTCTTTTGCTTATGCTGGTTCATATATTTCATAGTTACTACATCTCTGTTGCTGTGTGCCATATGTATTATGTGGTTCACTGTAGCATGAGCTGGTGGTTAGCTTCATTCATTGTGCTTGCTGGAAACTGATGCTTGCACTTGCACATTTGGGTTTCACATGTATACTTTGTGCATGTCATTCTGCTTTCTGCTTGATACACTTGTCTTTGTAATAGTTGTTGCACAGATATTGTTGCTGCCCTATGCAGTGGCCTAGCTTGTGCAATTATATTTTGTGATGACACTGACCAGTCGAGTTTGAGTCATATAACTCAAACTTGATCTCGAGTTGGTGCCAGTTGCTTTTGATTCGCTGATCTTTGTTGTATTTCACTATAGTGGCGAGGCAGTACACGCGTGCGTGTACTGCAGCCACACAGAATTGGCATTTTAAATTGATTTATCAATTGCTGGAATCGTTTCGTATTGCCAATTCAATATATTTTGAAGTGTATTTTGATTTTGTTGAATTTGGTGATTCTGTTGATATCTAATTATCTTTTTGAAAATTAGATTATGAGTTTCTGATTATTTAGTTAATAATTAGGTTTTGTGGTTAATTGCCGTTTAGGCAATCCTATTGTTTTCTAAATTATCTACATTGATAATCCTTTCACTTATCTTTGCTGATATTTGGAATCTGCTGATTAGTTGTTTAAAACTATTATGTGTATATTCACTGTTATCCGATTTTCTTGTTAAAGGATCGGATAGGTGAATTTATTGTGACTGTCGTCTATTCATATTTAATTATTATTTCTTCTGTGCACTAATAACTGAGTTTGAATTAGACTGACCCGTGTATTATTTTCTCTTGAATTTAATACTCGGGTCAGACCGAGTATTTGCAGGTTGTTGATATCTTACTTTGGGTTGCTGTTAGAGCTATGAAGTCTTTTCACATCTTTTGGAGTGGTCGTCGTTATTGTAGTAGTCAGTGTATTTGTATAGGATGTTGTATATTCATGTATATTGTTCACGATAATGTACTTGTTTATGTAGCTTCCAGAGTCGACAGTTGTAGTTGTATCATATGTTTTATATCACATGTATATCAACTGACATCAGTTATATATATATATGAGACTTTCTGTCATATCTGTGTTCCGCATTTACATTATCTGTGTTATTATTATATATATTGTCCTAAACTATTATGAACCATCGTAGTTCGTTTTATACTAGAATTGGGTATGTCGATGGGAGTATATAAATATGAGATGAAAAATAAAAAATATATACCACTCCTATCGAGATAACTAATACTAGTGTAAGGCCTAACTACGGATGGCCGCTCCTATCCAGCCTTATTCTTCATGACAACAGACAGTATTTTTTTTAATACTCTTTGTTATTGCGAGCATAGAGGTGGGGCGTCACAGTTAGTATCAGAGCTTGGGGTTTATGGACATAATATAAAACATAACTTAGATGGAACATGTGTTACAACTATTTGTCGATTGTTTTATTTGTGCTATGAGTCAAAACTAAAGTTTTGAAATTTTGATGAAATTTTTAAATAGCTTGATTTAAAAATAAAAAGTGGATTTAAGTTTTGATGATTGATTGATTTGTGTTCTGATTATCAGAGTGCGCAGCGGAAACAGTGAGACTGTCTTCGCTGAGTAAAGCTGATAATTATTTTGATTTAAAAATCAAAATATGAAAATGAATTTAATTTCATTATGTTGTTTAACCAGTGGTTTTGATTTGTTGAAATTCTTGCTGGTTTTCTTTGATGCTAATCATATCTGATTAGATTTCTGCTGTTTTAAAATATTTTCATCGAAGATATATTTGAGTAATTTCTTTGTATATTTTGTAGTATGCGTGCAAAAATGAGTTGCACGTTACTACACTAATTTTACGTTGAACCGCTGCTTGGTTATGAAACGTATTTTGTTGTCATTATTTTTATAACGGGATTTTCACACTAGTGCTATGTTTTGAAGTACGGTGTTTTGTTGACACTTTTATTAAATGAAATTCCACTGGTATTATATTTTAATGAGAATCATTTTGATGAGATTTTGATGTTTAAAAATTACTGTCGCATTGACTTCAGTAACCTTTAATTTAAAGTGGATTTTCAAGCGGTTATTCCACGATTCTGATTTTGAGATCCGTTTTTACGGTGTTTTGAGAAGTACAATTTCCTTATCGAAATTGTTTCAGATATTGCTGTTTTGAGCATGAGTTTTTAAATTGTTTCAAAAAAAGAATTGTTTTTAAAAAAATTCATTTTACGTTTTCAAAAGAATGAGAAAGAGATTTAAATGATTCAGCAAAATCGAGGACTACGAACCCTTTCTTTTACTGTTTTGCTTAACTCGGGACTTGTTCGTTTGAGAATGTAAATTATTACTTTTATGAAATAAATGAAATTGTTTTCAGAAGTTTTGCATTTTGCGCTTTCAAAAGAATGAGGAAGCGATTTAAACGTTTCAGCAAAATCGAGGACTATGACCCCTTTCTTTTACTGATTTGCTTAATTCCGGATTTGTCCGTTTGAGAATGTGAAATGTTATTTTGGAATACACGATTTTGCACTTTCAAGGAAACGATGAAGAGAATTAAATGATTTAGTAAAACACGTGGTATGGGACATGTGCGTTTGCTATTTCGGTTAATTCCGGACTCGTTAATTGAAACATTTGTTGTTTGATGATTTTGATGATTTTACACGTTCAAGGAAACGATGAAGAGAATCAAATGATTTAGTAAAACACATGGTATGAGACATGTGCGTTTGCTATTTCGGTTAATTCCGGACTCGTTAATTGAATATATGATGATTTTCGTGTGCTTTCGAGCCACTATGAGGACCTTCGGGTCATATGAGGACCTTCGGGTCATATGTTGGACCTTCGGGTCAATACCAGTACCGGACCTTCGGGTCATTTGTTGGGCGCCAAAATTATGTTGGGTACTTGGTAGGCTTCGGCCATTTGTTGATGCACGTGCGGCGTAGCTAAAACTCGCCATCTGATGGGATCGATCCAACCTTTTATGTTGATTTTCTAGAGTACCTTTATTGATTTCTAGATATTTGTTGTTTCCAATTATCTGCAGGTAATTGAATATTTGTTGACATGAGTTCTGATTATCGTTTTTGATAATCAGATATTTGTTGATTTGGTTATCGTTTTTGATAATCGAATATTTGTTGATTTGGGTTCTGATTATCGTTTTTGATAATCGGATATTTGTTGATTTGATTATCGTTTTTGATAATCGAATATTTGTTGATATGAGTTCTGATTATCGTTTTTGATAATCGGATATTTCTTTATTTGATTATCGTTTTTGATAATCGAATATTTGTTGATATGGGTTCTGATTATCATTTTTGATAATCGGATATTTGTTGATTTGATTATCGTTTTTGATAATCAAATATTTGTTGATTTGGGTTCTGATTATCGTTTTTGATAATCGGATATTTGTTGATTTGATCATCGTTTTTGATAATCGAATATTTGTTGATTTGGGTTCTGATTATCGTTTTTGATAATCGGATATTTGTTGATTTGATTATTGTTTTTTTGATAATCGAATATTTGTTGATTTGGGTTCTGATTATCGTTTTTGATAATCGGATATTTGTTGATTTGATTATCGTTTTTGATAATCGAATATTTGTTGATATGAGTTTTGATCATCGTTTTTTTTTATAATCGAATAATTGTTGTTTCTAATTATCGCTTTGGTAATTAGATATTTGTTGATTTGTTGATTTGTTGATTTGAGATTTTTGACCATCGTTTTTGATAATTAAATATTTGTTGATTTGAGATTTGATTATCGCTTGAGATAATTAAATATTTGTTGATTTGAGATTTAATTATCGTTTTTGATAATTGAATATTTGTTGATTTGAGATTTGATTATCGTTTAAGATAATTAAATATTTGTTGATTTAAAATTTGATTATCGCTTTTGATAATTGAATATTTGTTGATTTGAGAATTCTGAGTATCGTTTTTGATAAGTAGACCTTTGTTGTTTTCTGATTGCCGTTTTGGTAATTAAATAATGGTTGTTTTCAAATTATCTGGTTAGTAACTAGATAATTGCAGTTTTGCTAATTGTGATTTGTGTTTTCTAATTATCTTTGTTGATAATTAGATTTTGTTGTTTTCTAATTATCGTATTGATAATTAGATATTGTTGTTTTGTGATTTCTATATTCCGATTATCTAGTTGATATTTAGATTTTGTTGAGAATTTGTGAATTTGTTTTATTGAATTCAAAAGATTTCTTTGGCGTTTATATTCCCGACTATATTTTTCTAGCTTAATCAGTTTATGTTAGAAAAATAATTGTTACTGACGACCTTAATTATGAAAATTGCGGGGACGCAATTTTTATAAGGAGGGGAGTCTGTAACAACCCGAGGTTTCGTATCAATTGATCATCGTCATTAGATGTATATATCTGCTAGCTAATTGCTGTTGGAATTTTTAATTCGAGTTGAAATTCTTTTATGGTTTGCTGAATGATATGCGGGCTTTAGAACTTGATATTGGCCCACATTTTCATTTTTATATTTTTGTTGTGATAATTATCTAAGGCAAAAAGGGATTCCCAAGTATTCAATTTTTTTTCAACCCTAAGTCCAAAACATATGAAAGAAAGTAAAATGGTGGCGGCCCCGTCCCTTTTCTTCGTTCGATCGAGAATTAGGGCTTTCCAAAACCGAAGGTGCCTGCTTTTTTTTAGCTCGATTGATGGATGATTCCGATTGCTTGCTCGCCGATCGTTCATCTCCTCGAGTTGCGTTCGACTCCTTTAGGTTACATCGAACAAGGTGAGTGATTTTTATCTCACTCACATTTAATTCGAAACCGTGCTTCGACAGTTCAATTTAGTTCAAATGTTGATGATATTTCTAACCTTATCGAGTTCGTATAATTTGATGATTTTGTTTTTTTTTATTTGAATTTACGATGTTGTTTTGTTCAATTTTGGCTATGTTGTTCACCACCTCTGGTAGTATTTGCGTCCTTAGTAATTTTACTTGCTGATTTAGATTCCGGCCTTGTTGTCTTGATTGTTGCATCGCAAATGGTGTTGATGTTTTTTTTTGATTGACTTGCGGCTCTAGTTGCTGCTGTTACATATGATATTTTCTCTGTTGCCTATATTCTTTACGTATAAGCATTGAATCTTGAAAATTGGGGACTTTGAAAATATACAATTTCAAATATGAATTTCTGGCTTGAATCATTTGAAATGTGTATCTTGTGTTTACTCTGATTTTGTCGATGCTGCATATTTGAACTTGGTTTGGATTTTGCTTTGGCACTGTCTGTTGTAGTTGCACTTTGCATTCATGTGTTTGCACTGTCCAGTATTTTGTTTGAAGAAGCAATATATTTCTTTTTTTTTGAAGAAGTAACATATTATGCCTTTTTGTTTCGGCACCGCACTTGGTTCTTAACTCTGATATTTGTACAATTAGCTACTAGTTCATGTCGCATTCACCTACATACCTGTCCATCATGTAATTCGCCGTATTGGATCGCGAACATGACTATTTCATTGTTTAGGCTGCGGCACATGGGATATTTGTCTACATATATGTGTTAGTTACAAGGTTGGGTATGTGGTTCAATCTGGTTACAGTTTGTGCACCTGGCATTTTATGATTCTTGTGTTGCCATATTAATCCCTCTGGCCATTTGTGTTCATCATTGCTTGACTTTGACATAGGTGGGTAACACTTTGTTGCGTGTGTTGAAAAAAAAATATGGCACAAAAATAGTGCAAGCGTTGAAAACATTCACTGCAATTTAGAAAACAATCACTGCAAAGTGTTTTTGAGTCTGCATGAAAACTTTAATATTTCTTTCATGCAAAGTTTACAACTTCAACATTTTAGTGTGAGCGCAAGTTAAAACCTTCAATTCCAAGCATTATTCATCTCTGCTTGGTTTTATGTTGCACTGACTTGATCTCGAGATTACTTCAATGTGATGTTCACACTGCTGCACTTCCGACCTGTTGTAGTGTAACCTTCATGTGTATTTCTGGTTTCATTGTATCGTTAAGTTGTTCTGCATTTGTGGCTTCGACTTGTGTCATCTTGAGTTCCCTGTGTACATGTTCATATGGATTAGCTTGGAGTACACTGCACTATCATTTTGTTGCTCCTTAATATTCTGGTCTCCACTATATGCTACACCATTATTATATGTATTTGGGCCTGGTCTTTAATGTCGAGGCTTCACTTCACTGGTACATTTCTGTCTCTTGTTTCCATTTACTTGGTGCAATAGTTTGCACTGTGCATTCATGTGCATCTCGTTCTCTTGCTTATGCTGGTTCATATATTTCATAGTTACTACACCTCTGTTGTTGCGTGCCATATGTATTATGTGGTTCACTGTAGCATGAGTTGGTGGTTAGCTTCATTCATTGTGCTTGTTGGAAACTGATGCTTGCACTTGCACATTTGGGTTTCACAGGTATACTTTGTGCATGTCATTCTGCTTTCTGCTTGATACACTTGTCTTTGTAATAGTTGTTGCACAGATATTGTTGCTGCACTATGCAGTGGCCTTGCTTGTGCAATTATATTTTGTGATGACACTGACCAGTCGAGTTTGAGTCATATAACTCAAACTTGATCTCGAGTTGGTACCAGTTGCTTTTGATTCGCTGATCTTTTGTGTATTTCACTGTAGTGGCGAGGCAGTACACGCGTGCGTGTACTGCAGCCTCACAGAATTGGCATTTTAAATTGAATTATCAATTGCTGGAATTGTTTCGTATTGCCAATTCAATATATTTTGAAGTGTATTTTGATTTGGTTGAATTTGGTGATTCTGTTGATATCTAATTATCTTTTTGAAAATTAGATTATGAGTTTCTGATTATTTATTTAATAATTAGATTTTGTGGTTAATTGTCGTTTAGGCAATCCTACTGTTTTCTAAATTATCTACATTGATAATCCTTTCACTTATCTTTGCTGATATTTGGAATCTGCTGATTAGTTGTTTAACACTATTATGTGTATATTCACTGTTATCCGATTTTCTTGTTAAAGGATCGAATAGGTGAATTTATTGTGACTGTCATCTATTCATATTTAATTATTATTGCTTCTGTGCACTAATAACTGAGTTTGAATTAGGCTGACCCGTGTATTATTTTCTCTTGAATTTAATACTCGGGTCAGACCGAGTATTTGCAGGTTGTTGATATCTTACTTTGGGTTGCTGTTAGAGCTATGAAGTCTTTTCACTTCTTTTGTAGTAGTCGTCGTTATTGTAGCAGTCGGTGTATTTGTATAGGATGTTGTATATTCATGTATATTATTCACGATAATGTACTTGTTTATGTAGCTTCCAGAGTCGACAGTTGTAGTTGTATCATATGTATTGTATCACATGTATATCAACGACATCAGTTATATATATATGAGACTTTCTGTTATATTTGTGTTCCGCATTTACATTATCTGTGTTGTTATTATATATATTGTCCTAAACTATTATGAACCATCGTAGTTTGTTTTACACTAGAATTGGGTATGTCGATGGGAGTATATAAATATGAGATGAAAAATAAAAAATATATACCACTCCTATCGAGGTAACTAATACTAGTGTAAGGCCTAACTACGGATGGCCTCTCCTATCCAGCCTTATTCTTCGTGACAACAAACAGTATTTCTTTTAATACTCTTTGTTATTGCGAGCATAGAGGTGGGGCGTCACAGTAGGTATGTCCGACTTCCTCTTGAAAAGAATGCAAGTTATATTTTATCTGGCATATTGGTACTCGCACAAATCAATTATACAGATGGTCGTTCCTCAACAGCCTTATTCTCCGTGCTAGTTGACGGCATTACACCGTAGTTTCCTTAGCTAGCGTGGGTATAGAGGTGGGGCGTCACAAAATTTTTCGAGGATAATTCTTAAATACTTTAATTCAAATCAAATTCACATTATCTTCCAACCTTAATTTTATTTGAGTCATTATAAACTCTATATACAATAGAATTTAAATAGATACTTAACCATATTATATAAAAGAAATCAAACTTTATTATTTAGCTTATTTTATAATTCAAAACAAATTTATACATAGCTAAATCAATAATAAAATAGCATTTATATAACATCTAAAATCAATATCTGTATAGCCCATATATTTCTTTACAAAACCATAAAAAAATCATTTCAAAAATAATTTATATATATACCGCGGTGCCTGTATATAATTTTCTATCCTATGGTCAAGTGATACGGATATTTATCATTTCAATCCGCAATTAAAAACAAAATGCGGTTGTATATCATTTCAAACCGCAATTCTGAATCAAAATAAATGCATAAAAACTTGCTGATTATGATGATATATATAAAATATCCATTCATCCATCATAAAATCATACATCCATCCTAATTATCATCCAAAACAATCAATATCAATGTCAATAGATAACTGATAATATATAACAGGTATTTAACTGGCATTTATATTCAATAATAAATGAAATAACAATTTAATTTAAATAAATGCAATTAACTAAGATGATGATAAAAATATACGAAACAATCATAAATAAATGCATAATCACAACAAAAATTAAATTTAACAAACATAAGAAATTTTAGAAGTTGTGAGCGGGTTAAAACACTCACCTTTTGAATTTAAATTAAATTTAAATCCAATTTAAACCCAAAAATTGGACAGTCTCGGTATTTGTCCAAACCAGTGCCAAAATGTCAGAAATTCCAATACGAACCTAGGAGAGAAAACCGCGCGTGAATTGGACCTCGTATGTGAGAGTTATGTGCGTTAGATTATTAGAAACAAAATTAAATTAAATTAAATTAATATAATAGATAAATTTTACCACGTCATCACTCTCCTTCACTGCATGCTACAACACCAAACTCACACGCATGCGTTCGTACAAAATCAAGGCGTTGCATCAAAAATCGCGCGCGCCGCTGCAGCCTACGCCAGGCCGCGGCCCACCGAACCTCTCCCCGCGATCGCCCATGCTTCACCCCCAAGCGACGACATCGTCGAGCTCCAAAAAACGTAGCCACCACCTCTTACATTGAAACCCTAGTCGAATTTTTCGCTGCATCTAACTGTCCAATCGACAAACTAATCACCTAGATGTGATCCTCTCGGCCTCCTCTCCAAAATCCAGAAACGATTCGTCGATCAATTGATGTTCATCGATGCACGATTAACGGCCGAAAATGGTTCTGCAATTTTCGATAAAACGGTGATTCAAAACCAAAAACGAACTGTAGATCTGAGATGCATACATCGAGAGCTTCGATATATAATTTTCCTAAATTTTTTTGAGGAGTTTGAAAATTTTGGCTTTAGATTAAAATTTGATTTGTGTTTGGATCTAGAATATGTTTGTCTGCCATTGAGGAGGAGAGACAGTTGAATTGTACGTGTAAGTAAAATGATAATGAGGGTAATTAGGTTTTATAACAGAGTATTTATAGGTAGGGTTGAAATAGAATGGATCAGATCGATTGGATGTACACGTTGGATGACATATGGCCCGAAAAGCCCATTTCGACTCCGGAACGAAATTGGATCAACCCATATATCAAAATAGATGTTTTAAAATATTTTAAACACAATGGAAAAGGTTTCAAGTCCAAATTCCATCGTATGAAAAAGTTATGCTAAAATTAATATTTTTCAAATTGATTTCAACTGATTTCAATTTCATTGATTTCAAGGCGTTTCAAGTCCATACGATCAAACGACAAGTCCGATCGTTACGAAACTTGAAATCCTACAATAATTCACTATTACGGATCCGATGAAACTGGTTTCGTCGAAATCCGAGTCAGTGGCCAAAATGGCTATTTTTCCGTTAATTAAATAAATAAATAAAATAAAATAATTAATTCAAATTTTCAAATTTTAATTCGATAATTGACAAATTTCAACAATTTTAAATTTCTTAATCATTTACAATGATTTAAACAAATTTAAATGTCAATTTAACATTGATTCATTCATCAATTTTAGCGTTAAATTTCATTTTTCTTACATTCAGAAATTTTAAATTAAATAAATTTATTCATTACTGTATTCAGTTTCAGTTTTAATAAATTTATTAATTATCACTTGAAATCTCAGTAAATCCATTTATTTGATTAAATCTTGCTATTCAATAAATTGGCATCTTATGGTTAAAATTTGCATTGATTGATATTAGATTTCATTAATGTATATTTCATTTCATATTAGTTCCCGTTAACGTAATATTTTATTTCATTCAATTTTAATAATACATTTATTACAGCTCACCCAATAAATTTATCAACATGAATTTCAATTGTTTTCATTCACTCAATTGCCATATTATGGATAGAGTTTACATTTGTAACTTAAATAACATTCTTCAATTTCTAATTAAATCCACTCTAACTGCACTAATTAAGTCAATTTCTGCGATTGATTTCAAATTAAATCTTATGAACTACACAATAGGTATCTTATAACAATTGTAACCATTAAACTTTAATTACCTTTAAGTTTATTTCCTTCAACCTAATATTATAATTACTTATAGAACATTGATTTTATTGAATGGCCATTTATTATAATTTAAATTCCCTAATTTAATTCAATTCTTACATTTTGTTTTCATATATTCTATTTGTCGCTAAGTATACATCTACATTATTTCCATTGATTTGAATTTCATTCAATTTATTATTAATTACCTTAGTTAACATTAATGTAACATTTTATTTATTTTTATTGCAATTGATTCAAAATTCAATTCCTAATTCTTAATATCCTCTAAATTAACAACTTCCAAACATTGTATTACTTCTCACATTAATGTAAATTTTGTTTATATTTTTTAAAATTTGGTTTCTCATTTCAATTAATAGACTAAATAAATGGGCAACACATAATTATTGTCACCGTTTACTTTTAAATATATTTACAAAGTTTATTGCTTACCATCAACACTGTATTATTTCACTAATTAATTCAATACTAACATTTTCTTACCTATGTTTCATTTACAACAAATTTATACTTTCACACTTTCCGTTATTATATTAGTTACCATTTAAGTAACATTTATTATCAATAATAGCATTATAATCACTTATCTACATTGATTGCACAAATTTTCAATTTATTACGTATTACTTCATCGGTTAGTATAAGTTTGAATTCATTCAATCACCACTAATTATATCATTTCATTTGTTAATACAATATTCCTATTTGTTTTCTTATATTCAATTCTTAGCCTAGCATAACAATTCCCATTACTTCAATTAATTGTAATTTCATTTCAATTGTTAACACTTAGCTTTAATTTCCATGGTTGCATTTCATTTTTAACATTTACTTCAATATAAATTATAAAATCTTTATTTCTTCCTAAATTTAATTACAAAATCTTAATTAAATTAACCAATTTTATTTATCAGAATTTATGGGTCTTTACACTCTCCCCCACTCAAAACTTTTCGTCCCCGAAAAGGAAAAGAAGGGAAAAGAAGGATTAAGAAATCAATATATCTTACTTAAAATATTAAATTTATAAACAAATAAATTTACAAAATCAATTAATTTAAATGAAATATACCAATTTATAACCATTAAACCTTTTATACTCAAATTAATAAAGTTTGGAAAACATTTTCAAAATATTTTTTAAGTCCAAAATTTTTCGAAAAAATTCGGCAGAGTCTCCTTTGTACGGAGAGGCTCGGGAGAAAATATAATATCGAATATAACAATATATAACATATAGTTTCCAAAATAATATATATCCCAACCCAGGAAAAACAATATAATATAATAGCGCTATTAAAACCGTAATCCGAGAACGTACCTATTTGTCGGGCAATTTATGCTTAATTATGGAACCAAAAGCAGTAGCAATTGCTTCCAAAACCTGTATTTCACTTATATAATCCAAAAGGGTAACAATTATATAAAATGAAATATTAAAAGCTATTTCAAATAACAACAACAATCATCATACAAGCAAACAATTATCACATAAATCAACACACATCAATTATCCATTCATATCAAACAAAACAAATAAATGTTCGGGTTCAAAACTTTAAATCGTATGGAATGAAAATAAACTAATAAGTGTACCCTTTTACTCAACAGTCTTAGGCGAAACTAAATAGATTATACATACATCCAAACAAATTTAAAGTATCCTTACCCAAACAACTATAAACCAAACAAACAACAAATTCCCAAATCAAGTTAATCTTTATTAATTTCATTCATATAGTAATTTATCATTCAAATTTACATTTATTTCTTACAATTATATTTAGAAATAACTTCAACTTATTTATTTAAGTTTGAAATTTCTTACTTACAATATCTGCCTTCTGTTATATTTAATTAGTATTATTTCAATTATACTTAAGTTTATAACAACTACAACTTCCAATTCTTATTTATTAAAGAATTTCATTGAACCTTCCTATTACAAAACCTTTACTTGTATAATATCCATTACATTTTCTTATTAACATTTCAACTTTTTACATCTTCTAGTAAGTCATATATGTCTTTAAGAATGTAATTAAAATCATAAAAGTTTAGCTTATTTCTTTTAATTAATTAATGGTTCAATAATTATATCTTTCATTTTATAAGATAACAATTTCAACTTTCTTTTAATCTCATTTATAACTTAGCATTAAATCGCTTATTTTAATTAAAGGTTCCAATTTATAAATTAGTTATATTCCATTTTACTACACTTAATTGAAACTATTAATTAAAGGAAGCTTAAGAATTTAATACTGGGTTTTATTCAAAATCATTTTAAAATAACAGATAAACATATGCTTGCAATTTATATATACAATTATATTCAAAACAATTTAAATTTATATTTGTTTATCAAAATAAATCTCTATTAAAACTACTACAGTGGCCTTCCTACTTCGAAACTCAAAAATGAATGTCGATGATGCGGCCGCCATCACCGAAATTATTTTCCAGCGACAGAGAGGGAAGTACATAACTTATTTTTCCAAATTCTTTAATACAATTCTTTCAAATTATATTGAAATATTTATATCAATAATACTTTTAATAATATTATTACTATATTCCCAAAATTATTCGAAAGAAATTTTCAAAACCCCAGAACTTAAGTTCTAAAATCCCCAATTTCATTTATTTTATCTCATATCTTCTTTTAACTATTATTTATAAATTTCATTACCTAACACCAATATATTGCAACCAAATATATATCATTTATAAAACTTTATTTTATATATATAGAAAATATAATATGAAAAGTTATTTCATTCACGTATATTCAAAAACCAATATTGTGTCCGTCTGTCCTATAAAGTGTTTAGAAATCCCTATCGATGTCATAGCGTCGCATGCACCTACCAGAATTTATAAATACAAAACGAAACAAATTAACACAATACAAAAACCTTTTTATACACTAACAGATACGCTCTCTTATATCTATACACTCAGTGACTCATCATAGGGCATTACTACCCTATTAATAAAGAGCAGACCCCACAATGCTAAGGTTTATCGCTAAACCAAAGCTCTGATACCAAATGTAACATCCTGCCTTTCTACACGCTTTAAATCGACGATAAACCACACACGTCAGACTTAAACCATACAGAAGGGCGGATTGTTATGGGGTAAATAAGAGAAAGGAAGGAAGAAATAAAACAAAATAGAATCTTGCAGCGGAACGATAAAATATAATAATCAAATATATAGTTCATTAAGCTGTTTTATAAAATATTTTATTTTACTTATATTACACAATATCAGAGTTACACATACCAGAGAATAATAATTAATGCAGCGGAATACAGTATGTAGTGGATTATAAAATAAATAATAATAAATCTTCGTCTCCGTCCTCCAGAATACGGTCTTCCAAATCCTGAAATGCTCAGGATGACCCGAGCGAATTGGAAAGACAAAATACTCGAGTCAGAACTAAAAGATCTTATGTAAGTTAAATCAGTAGTAAATAATATGAGTGGAACGGCGTCAGAGATGTTTACGGGATTTGACATCTCCTATCCAGTGTCTAATGTGAGTGCAGCAACTCAAGAGATGCTCGAGATTCACTTCTCCTAAGGATCCGTTAAACTATCTACTATGTAGTAATATACGCTATTATAATAGTGTCTAAAGTAAAGTATAATATACTGAAAATAGCGTTAAGGATTTACATTTTCCACCTTAACACACTTTTATATTCCCGTAGTCCATACAGTACCGTAATCTCCCCGTACTAGGCGTCGTCAGAGGGCACTCCATAGGTATGTTACAAAACAAAATCGTATAAGGCGCGCTAAGGTAGGCGACACGGCACAACTAGGCAATGTCAGGGTAGATATACCAATTACGCTTACGGGCCGGTGGTAACCCATAGCCCCAGCTACCACCCACCTCGAGCCACACCCCCAAATAAAAAGAATCAAAAGTGGCCACCGAATCAAATCAAAAGTCAAAGTATAATATCGAAGGGATGTGTCCGATCAAAGGTGCTACCTCATTAGCCCGTCAATCGCTACTGTTTTAGCCACCTTATGCCAACTCACGGGAGTCGGGTCCACGTATTTACCTCAAAGGAAATGCCGCTACCATCCTACTTCATTCTGGAACCTCCACCGCGTACACGGTTGTTAAAGTGGTTTTCGGAGTTGGCAGAGAGTATGACAACTTTCGATCCTGGTCTCTTTAACAACCAAACGTTATTATAACACCGCGGTCATTTAAAATAATTATACTTCAAACAGAATATAATATCCCTTTCAAAAGATATAAATACGATATCATTTCTGTTTTAAAAACCCAAATCAATAATATTTTCAAATATATCCTTTTCTGAAACCATAACATTTTCAAAGTTATAATATTTCGAAACCAAAACTTGAAATATAGCCTTTCATAACATAAAACTTTGAATTGCATAACTTTGAAACATACTACACCACTTGAATGATTTAAATATTAAATTACTTTATATAATAAAATAGCTTCTTCACCTTCACAAATCAATTCCAAATATAGATTTAAATCCCCAAATAAACCAATATAATTTCCATATATTTCAAAGCTTTAATTATTCCACCATTTCAATACTTATTTTTTGATAATATCATATATATCAATTTCAACTACTATTATTTAGATTTGAAATGTTAAATTAATAAATCAAATATCATTTTAGTAAAACCTTTAGACTTCAAATAACTGGACATTCTTTCAATTTAATTAACTTGATAATATTCGTTTAAATCAAATTGATATTCATTTAAATCCTCTAAACAAAATTCAAGTTATAAAATCATACATATTAAATCTCAATTTATTTACATTTCAAATCAAATTTTTCGAGGATAATTCTTAAATACTTTAATTCAAATCAAATTCACATTATCTTCCAACCTTAATTTTGTTTGAGTCATTATAAACTCTATATACAATAGAATTTAAATAGATACTTAACCATATTATATAAAAGAAATCAAACTTTATTATTTAGCTTATTTTATAATTCAAAACAAATTTATACATACTTAAATCAATAATAAAATAGCATTTATATAACATCTAAAATCAATATCTGTATAGCCCATATATTTCTTTACAGAACCATAAAAAATCATTTCAAAAATAACTTTGTGTATATACTGCGGTGCCTGTATATAATTTTCTATCCCATGGTCAAGTTATACGGATAATTATCGTTTCAATCCGCAATTAGAAATAAAAATGCGGTTGTATATCATTTCAAACCGCAATCCTGAATCAAAATAAATGCATAACAACTTGCATATTATGATGATATAAATAAAACACCCATTCATCCATCATAAAATCATACATCCATCACAATCATTATCCAAAACAATCAATATCAACAGATAACTGATAATATATAACATGTATTTAACTGGAAGTTATGTTCAATAATAAATGAAATAACGAATCAATTTAAATAAATGCAATTAATTGAGATGATGATAAAAATATACGAAACAATCATAAATAAATGCATAATCACAACAAAAATTAAATTTAACAAACATAAGAAACTTTAGAAGTTGTGAGTGGGTTAAAACACTCACCTTTTGAATTTAAATTGAATTTATATCCAATTTAAACCCAAAAATTGGACAATCTCAGAATTCGACCAATCCAGCGCCAAAATGTCCCAAATTCCAATACGAACCTAGCTGTGACGACCCGGAAATTTTAACGAATCAAATTGGAAAAATTAATCGATTTTAAATATTTAAAAGTTAATTTTAACTTGAATTCCTGATATTGATATTTACTTGATAATTAAATCATTGGATAGTATAGTTTAAATATTGATTTTAATAATTGAAGATTGGGTAAATTGTTGAATTTGATATTTCTAAGCCTGTTTAAATAATTCGAAGGCTTATAAAATTTATAATGATAATACTAGAGATAATAGAATGATTGGAATTTAATTTAAAGATATTTTGTTCGGTTTGGAAATTTTATCGTTTAAATTGAATTTAAAATAGCCTTCCGAGGCACAGTCTCGGAATTTGACGAACCGGTTCCATTGGATCCGTAATAATTAGTTATTATCGGATTTCAAATTTCGTAGCAATCGGAGTTGTCGTTTGACCCTGGCAACTCAAAACGCTTAGAAACTTTTAAATCGATTTAAAACTAGAATTGATCGTTTTCTTTCGTAACTCGCTCATATAATCGAATTAGTGTCTGGAACTTGTTCCACCGTGTTCGAAACGCGGGTAAAACCTTGTAATCACTTAACGACATCACTTAACGACATTGCTTAAGAGGATAAAATTTAGAATAGTCAAAGATATTTTCTTATACAATGCGTATCCTAGAAGCTTTCCATTCATTATCTTATCCTTGTTTTCCCTCTCCATCCTAACAACGGATCGGAAAAATAATGGCCGCTAAATAAAATCGCATCCCCTCCATTCGAATTTTAATTAATTCAACCCCAAATCAATTGTAATCAGAGCAAGGCCGCGACTGATTCGCGTGGAGGGAAGGATATCGCGTGGCGATCCAACTTGTCGCGGCGTGCTCGGCTACGGTCTGGAGGTTTCGTGATTCGTTTGAAGGCGGTGGCATCCAGGAATGAAGTGGTGACTCGCGTGGGTAGCGTGAGTAGGGGCGCGCGGCAAGGTGGAGTTGGGGTTTGAGCAGAGGGCCGCGCATGAGGAGTTTGAACTAGGGTTTTGACAAGTTGATTTTTGGAAGTTTGGAGCCGAAGTTGCTTGAGGTGTAGGGCACATTTCGGTCAAGTTTGTGAACAGAAAACGAAAGAAAGTGGGCTGCCAATTTCAAGGTGAGTATTCCAACCTGTTTCCCTTGATTTGGTTTGAAATGTTTGCGAATAACATCACCATTTATATGTTTAAGTTAAGATGCCGTGGCATGTCCATCTCCGGAAAAAAAATGAGGAGTTTGTTTAGTGAGTAATCAATTCCTTTATAAACTTAAGACTGTTATATAGGTTCATTCGATAAACTAAATATGTTTCTGAGATGAAATATATGTTGCACGAACGTATTCACTTGAACTTAAAATCAGTATGGTCGGTTGTTATTCAAGACTGTGTTTTAGATAGACGACATAATTAGGTAAGGTAAATTATAAAGTGGGTTTTTATTAAACATAAGGTTACAAAGTTTATGATGTAAGAAAAAAGAAAAAAAAAAGTGAAAAAAAAGTTATATTAAATAAGTTTTACAAGGGGTTGATAATTTATTTTAAAGAATACGAATTCAAATAAGTTCTCCAAGGATTTTTATATATAATAAAAATTTAAATGTTTAAATTATTAAGTTGAAGGACAATAAATATACGTAATCGGGATATTGTTAATGATGTAATTGACATAAAGATCATTAACAAGTAACTTTGATGATTCATTAGATTAGTTAAGTTTAGATAATTAATTTGTAAATTATCTATGGATAATCACTAAGGAAATTTATTAAGTATAATTACTTAATAAAGGGATTAATTACCCTATGAATTAATTAATATGATTAGGTAATTAATTGATTTAATTAATTTCAATAATCACTTGATGATGGGTTCGAGTATAGTTACTCAGTGGGGTTTATTAGTGGAATCACTTAGTGAAGTAATTAGTAACGGTAATTACAGGGTGTGATTTTTGAAGATTGAAGTGGTTTAGTTTAATTACGTGGTGAAATTAATATGAAGGATAACTGCTTAGAAGAAGTAAATAATAATTAATTACTCGGTGTAACAAATTTAAGAATTGGCTAATCAGGGTTATGGGAAATTAATTAAGTGATGTAGTTAATTTAGAGTAATTAATTACAGAATGAGATTAATCAATGGTGGTTAATAAATATAATTAATTAAAGATTAAAGTATAACTACTTAAGGTAATTAATGAGGAATAATTCCTCATGTAAAGAAATGAGCAGATGTTTACTAGATGTAATTAATTAAAAGGAAATTTCTTAATGGAAAGTAATTAAAGGATACTTACTTAAGGGAAGTAACGAAGAGATAATTTCTCAATGATTAAAGATTAACATAATTAAATCGAGGAGTTGATTTAATGAATATAAATAATTAAGGGAAGTAATTACTAATGTGAATATTTAGGATTGATTGATGAATTTAATTATATAAGGATAATTAAATTGTGAAAGAAACATCTTGTATTTAAAGTTGAATTGTAAGTGGGCTAAGGGAGTATTGTACTCGAAGAGACCGGAGTAAGGTATTAGGAAATACCCGAAACCACTTCAAATTTATATAAATTGGTTTGTGAAATCAATACGATGAAATGAAACGATTTAAGTAAATTGGATTATTTTATCTAAGTTGGGTACTTAGAAATTGATATGTGAAGTAAGTGTTGCCTATAGCAAGTTGTGAATTGGTTTAATTGATATATGTTACCCCGGGTTTGTATAAGTTGATTGCTTGGTATTCCATGTTAGTTGGGCCTACTCACGCTGGTTTCCAGCCTGACCCGGGTGTTACTTTGATGTAATGCTCGGGTCAGACCGAGTATTACAGATTTTCAGGTAGGTACGTTCTGGAGCTCAGGATGCGATCTGGATGGCAGGAGCGTATAGAGTATTTCTTTCCGCTGTATTTAAATTATTGTTACTCTGAGATATGATAATTGTAAATATTCAGTGACTGTATATAATGTGAAACTCTGATGTCAAATTGTAACCGATAGATATAGTATTTTTTATTAAAACTATTATTATTATTTATTATATTTTACCCGCTGCGATTGTGAGATGTTTGGTGTTTCTGTTCTTCTTCTTCTATCTCTTTCTTCTTTTTCATAACTATCTGGAATTTTCGTCTTTGAAAATTTCGGGTCGTTACATTTTGGTATCAGAGCTGAAAGGTTAAGCGAGAACCTTGGCTCTGGTGGGGATTACTCAATAAGTAGATTCCGTAGTACTCTAGAATGAGTTGAGTAAATATATATATATATATATATATATATATATATATATATATATGTATATATATATATATTTGTATATTTATATGAGCGCGTACTTTTTATTTTCTTATATAAAGGTTTTAAATGATTTTATATAAGAATATATTTTGATATATAAAGCAATATTTCACTCTAATAAATATTTAGGTGATTAGTTGTTAATTATTGAAATTAAAATTAAGAAGTAATATAATATAACCAAATTGAAGTCTTGAATTGGAATTAAATTTGGTAGAAATAGAAATACAACCAAATCAAAAATTTAATTAATTGAAAATGAAATTCTAAAATTAGAATTCAGGAATTAAATTATTTAAAAGCTTTAAATAAATGTAGGTTTGAAATGGGATTCAAACTAAAATTTTATCTTGAAATTATAGAAATAAGGATAATATAAAAGGGAAGTGGGATTTGTTGCAAACAATGGGTTGTTTGAAAATAGATTTGAATTGAAAACCAAAGGTGGTTTAAATTTTAAAATATGGCTGGAAGGGTCAAGAAATAAATATGTACATATGTATGGATATACATGATATCAAAGATAATTTAGAATAAACTCTAAGGTGTTGAGTTTTGATTTTCCCTGAAGTGTGATATATATATATATATAAAAAAGTAATATAAGTTTTGAACTTCTAAGAGGAAAAGAATTTGAAATTTGAAGCGGGGATTCAATTTGAGTGGGGTTGATTGGATTAAGTAAATTGGAATTTAACTTTGGAAAGTTGAATAAGTATAGAAAAAGCAACTTGAATTGAAAATTTCAAGATGAAATTGAGATTTAATTTGGATAGTTAAGTGGTAATTTGAATTGGGAATTTGTGTGATCTCAAATGGGTTTGAGATCTGGAAATTGAAAATGAATGGATGTTTTTAAAATAAATTGGATGATATCATCCTGTTGTTAATAGAAATCTTTAAATTGAAAATGGTGGTGTATAAATAAAATAAATTTGAATAATTGAATTGTAAAATAAACTTGTTTAAGGACTGGCTTCAAACTGGAAGATAAAATTGAATAATAAATTAAAATTTTAAAGTAAAATTGTGTTGAATTCTTATTTGAACCTTGAAATATATAAGTAAAGATAATTTGAAATGAAGAATTGGACTCAGAAATTTAAATTGTTTAAAAACTTTAAATAAAAGTTAATTTGGTTTAAAGAGTTAAACCAACCTTTGAGGATCAACTCAAATTTATATAATTCGAGATAGTTTAAATTCAAGATTAAAATTGAATTAGTTCAAAATTTAATTTGGTTTGAATTAATTGAATTGATGATTGAAGATGTATAAGTTTAAGAATTTAAATAGGAAATTGAATTGAATTATATTGAAATGATTTGAATTTGGAATGGGCTCAACTGATAATAATTCAGATGATTGGAATAACTTGAAATTATAATTAAAGTTGAACAGGATTAAAATCAAATGGAAGTGTACGTTAAATTGTAGGGGTAGTGAACAGTTTGACTCTTGACTATTTTAAATAAATTGTTTTAATACAAACTTATTTTTCTAAGCTATTAAATATATATAACCTTTCTTTTTAAGGCTAACTTGTTTTATATTTGTTTTACCATTATTTTTGGACCTATTTATCCATTTTTCAACTGTTTTCTAAACTAATTACTATATTTCAACTATTTCACAAACTAATTTTCTATTTACGACTATTTTGCAATTATTTTAAAGTCCTGAAATTATTCAACTATTTTCCGACTATTTTACAATTAGTTAACTATTTTATAACTATTTTGTAAACTATTAATTATTTTTCAACTACTTATCTATTTTTAAAAAATTTCAAGCTATTTTCTAAATATAAACTGGACGGAGTTCAAACTGTTATTGATTTAAATACCCAACTGAGATAAGAATTGAAGTGGAAATCCAAATGGGAATTAAGGGAAATGGGAATAAGTGAATGAAAATTTAAGTGAATGAGAATAGAAATGGGATTGATTTGGCTAATAATCAATGGAAACAAATACGTAGGATGTACGTATACTATTCTATTCACATGGTGATTTAATCCAGATTCGAACGCAGAATTTCGAGATAGTTATCGATCCAAGTTGGGATTTTTTTTTTCACTCGATTTTCGACGGCGAACCTGGATATGGATTGTTGATTGGCTCTGGATATTCTCTATCGTAGTTATATCTATGCAAGGAGAATGACAGTTTCCAATCAAGAAACCAGATCTGTGTCCGCACTAGGAAGTCAGGTGGACGATACCAGTTCGGAAGTAAGATTGTGTGATCGAGTGGGCGATCAGATTGGTATATCGTACGGATGATATGTGTGCATCGTACGAATTAGAATGAAATTGGTATTGAAAAGAGTAATCAAATTTGAATATTTGATTTTGAATAAACGAAGTTATACATCTTTATTATATGTAAGATGAAAAATCCCCGGGTTAAATTTACTGCGGGAAGAAAAATGTTTTGAAGATGTTTGAAGTATAAAAAGGAGTTTTATACAAGTTTGAAAGGATCCAAAGTTTTTAAATTTTATATATCTGTATATATAGATATAAAGGATCTTATGAGGATTTTGGAAAAGGTTTTGAGAACCTTTGGATTTGGAAAGGCTTTTGATTTTTGGGTAAAATCAATATTGGAATTTGGAAAGCCTAGTTTGAGAATTATCGATTTTGGAATAATCGATTTTGTGTAAAGGAGCCTTGTATGAGATCATACTAGGTGTATGATTTGAAAGATACTATATGTGTATAGTATAAAGTGTTTTGATGATGGCTCTGGGGAAAAAGGCGCTTCCTTGAAATGGACTTCTCAGGAGTGCCACCGGGTGGTGCTGCCTTGAGCCCAAGAGGGGTTCTAAAGTTGATCCTGTGAGGAGTCCAGACAAAACTAGTTCCTGAGGATTATGAGTTGGGTATACCATAGCGAAAGTCATGTGTGCCGCTGAGAGCCAACGGTCTGCGTTTGATTTTATATCGGTAGACTGCGACCTATGGTATAACATAGCGAAAGTCGTGTCTGCCGCTGAGAGCCAACAGTCTGCGGTTGATTTTATATCGGTAGACCGCGACCTATGTAGGAGTGGAGAAGTTTTATTTCGACAGCGAAGATCAGAGGCCGCGGAGAGCCTGCAGTTACATGGACTTTTGCTGCGACGGCAACGTAACCCTGGATGTAACTGTGATCTGTTGTGGAGGATCCATGGCGTAATTGAGAGGCCGTGGAGAGCCTGCAGTTACATGGACTTTTGCTGTGACGGCAACGTAACCCTGGGATGTAACTGTGATCATGGATGGGGGTGATGATTTTCAGAGCATTGTCACCAAAGATATTTCCTCTATTTTCAAAAACTGTTTCCTATATTTTTAATAAAATTATTTTTTTCAAATATTTTCACTGGATGTTGAAAACGGGTTTACCAAGTACTTATAGATTTTCAGTCCTACGCCTGATCAACGTATGACTGAACTTCTATGAGAATAAGGATGGAGTGGTTGAGACATCGAGTTATAAGAAATATTTTTATGAAAAGCTATTTTAAATTGTATTGTCTGAATTTGAAGGCATTCCTAAACTTTAAAGTAAAAAGGGGATTTCAAACTGGAATTATAAAATAAAATTGAACTCAGGAAAAATTTAATGAAGCAATTTTCTTTGTAATAAAAGTTGGAAGTAAGCTAATAAATAATTATTTGATAAAGTATGTTAATAAATTTAACCTCGGTAAATAAATGGATTGTAAATGAATAATGGAGTTTGGAAATAAATTGGGAATAGCCTTGTATTAATAAAATAAATTCAATAACGAATTAAGTAAGCAAATTAAAAATTAAAATTAAAATTAAAATGGATGAGCTTACTGAATTTAATGGAATTTGATTAAATGAGAATCAAATAAAAGTAAACTTAGATTTGATGTTGGTATAAATTAAAGTAAAGTAACTTAAGTTTAAATTTAAGGAAGCTTGCCTTCGAATAAGGGTAAAATCCATTAAATAAAAGCTTGGTTCAAATTAATTTGGGAATGGTAGCAGTACACAAGCATGAAATGTGTTTAGCTAAATAAAATGATTGGGAATAAATTAAAAAGGAATTGAATTAAATAAAATTGAATTGGAATCAATTTTAATTGGTTATAAAACTTAAGTAATTACTGATTCACATGGATATACTGATTCACATGGATATTATCAAATTGTGTAGAAATGATTGTCGTTTAAGGTAAACGAGATTTAATTAAATTCTATGAATTAGTGAAAGCAAATATAATTGATTTTTGAATCAATTGTTATGAATACAGGTTTGTTTTGCTTAAAAATAAATTGAATGTAAGCACTTGAGTAGTAAACCTTTAAAACTGAATGAAATGGTATATAAATTGGTTGAAAACAATGGACTTAGTTTTGAAATCATATAAAGTGCTTGTGGAAGTTAGTTAGAATGCCTTTCTTTCGGAATTGATATGTTGTAGTTGTGTAAGCAAGAGAAATGTTATAAACTTCATATATATGGCACTTACATATTTAAATTGAGTAAGTACAGGTACCTGAAGACTGTTTGGTTGGTTTGGATTGCGCTAATTGCTTAAATTAATAAGCTGCTTGCTTAAAATGCTAAATAAGGTACGTCTACGCAATAAAAATAGGAAATATGAACTGTTTTTGCTTTTTCCGACCAGGTGGGTCGATGTATATATATTTTTATCTCTTGTCAAATTGCAAAAGCTACTCCGTACAAAGGAGACTCTGCCAAAAAATTTCGAAAATTTTGAGAGTTAGAAAATTTTTGGAAAATTTTTGAGAAATTTTTTGCTAACGTCAAACAATTTCAAATTAGAAATTAAAATAAATTAGTAGATGAAACTAATGTGAATCAGTTATACTTGAAAGATAAAAATTCAATATGAAAAATTTAAAATAAATTGGAATCGTATGAAGTGGGGAAACTAGTTTGAATAGAAATGGATGTGAAAACTTCTGTAAGGAAAAGTGTGTAAAGATTTGAAAGCGGTATGATGAGATATTATTGTTGCTAAACAAGATATGCAGGTATTAAAAAGGGGAAAAGGAAATTGGATTTGATTCCAAAGGATAAATGTAAATTGCCCGACAAAAAGGTATGTATTTAAAATTTCTGAATGAAATTGGATTGGGTTTTTGATGTAGCCACTTGGCTTTTGTTTTCTTTTGGAATTTGGGAGCCCGTAGAGGCCTTTTGTAGTTGTACCGAGCTAGCCGCGCAAAGGAGACGCTGGCAAAAATTTTCAGAAATTTAGAGAGTTAGAAAATTTTTGGATAATTTAAAATTTGGTGTTAAATTGAAATAGGATGATGATGGAGCAAAAGGATATTGTTGGAAACTATGAAAGGTTTTGGAAGTTAGTTGAGGTAATAGTGAATCTTAGATAAAAGATATTGTGGCAAGTTGATAAACCTGTTGGTTTTGGAGAAAAGGTAAAAGGGATTGGTCCATTCTTCCTAACTATTAATTTCGGGGACGAAATTCTTTTAAGGGGGGAGGAATGTGACGACCCGGAAATTTTAACGAATCAAATTGGAAAAATTAATCGATTTTAAATATTTAAAAGTTAATTTTAACTTGAATTCCTGATATTGATATTTACTTGATAATAAAATCATTGGATAGTATAGTTGAAATATTGATTTTAATAATTGAAGATTGGGTAAATTGTTGAATCTGATATTTCTAAGCCTGTTTAAATAATTTGAAGGCTTATAAAATTTATAATGATAATACTAGAGATAATAGAATGATTGGAATTTAATTTAAAGATATTTTGTTCGGTTTGGAAATTTTATCGTTTAAATTGAATTTAAAATAGCCTTCCGAGGCACAGTCTCGGAATTTGAAGAAACCGGTTCCATTGGATCCGTAATAATTAGTTATTATCGGATTTCAAATTTCGTAGCAATCGGAGTTGTCGTTTGACCCTGGCAACTCAAAACGCTTAGAAACTTTTAAATCGATTTAAAACTAGAATTGATCGTTTTCTTTCGTAATTCGCTCATATAATCGAATTAGTGTCTGGAACTTGTTCCACCGTGTTCGAAACGCGGGTAAAACCTTGTAATCACTTAACGACATTGCTTAAGAGGAGTTCGAATTTTATATGGCAATTAGCAAGACGTTTTAAAATTTTATAACATAATATAATAAAATTTAGAATAGTCAAAGATATTTTCTTATACAATGCGTATCCTAGAAGCTTTCCATTCATTATCTTATCCCTGTTTTCCCTCTCCATCCTAACAACGGATCAAAAAAAAATGGCCGCTAAATAAAATCGCACCCCCTCCATTCGAATTTTAATTAATTCAACCCCAAATCAATTGTAATCAGAGCAAGGTCGCGACTGATTCGCGTGAAGGGAAGGATATCGCGTGGCGACCCAACTTGTCGCTGCGTGCTCGGCTACGGTCTGGAGGTTTCGTGATTCGTGTGAAGGCGGTGGCATCCAGGAATGAAGTGGCGACTCGCGAGGGTAGCGTGAGTAGGGGCGCACGGCAAGGTGGAGTTGGGGTTTGAGCAGAGGGCCGCGCATGAGGAGTTTGAACTAAGGTTTTGACAAGTTGATTTTTGGAATTTTGGGGCCGAAGTTGCTTGAGGAGTACGGCACATTTCGGTCAAGTTTGTGAACAGAAAACGAATGAGAGTGGGCTGCAAATTTCAAGGTGAGTATTCCAACCTGTTTCCCTTGATTTGGTTTGAAATGTTTGCGAATAACATCACCATTTATATGTTTAAGTTAAGATGTCGTGGCATGTCCATCACTGAAAAAAAATGAGGAGTTTGTTTAGTGAGTAATCAATTCCTTTATAAACTTAAGACTGTTATATAGGTTCATTCGATAAACTAAATATGTTTCTGAGATGAAATATATGTCGCACGAACGTATTCACTTGAACTAAAAATCAGTATGTTCGGTTGTTATTCAAGACTGTGTTTTAGATAGATGACATAATTAGGTAAGGTAAATTATAAAGTGGGTTTTTATTAAACATAAGGTTACAAAGTTTAAGATGTAAAAAAAAAAAGAGAAAAAAAAAGGTATATTAAATAAGTTTTACAAGGGGTTGATAATTTATTTTAAAGAATACGAATTCAAATAAGTTCTCCAAGGATTTTTATATATAATAAAAATTTAAGTGTTTAAATTATTAAGTTTAAGGACAATAAATATACGTAATCGGGATATTGTTAATGATGTAATTGACATAAAGATCATTAACTAGTAACTTTGATGATTCATTAGATTAGTTAAGTTTAGATAATTAATTTGTAAATTATCTATGGATAATCACTAAGGAAATTTATTAAGTATAATTACTTAATAAAGGGATTAATTACCCTATGAATTAATTAATATTATTAGGTAATTAATTGATTTAATTAATTTAAATAATCACTTGATGATGGGTTCGAGTATAGTTACTCAGTGGAGTTTATTAGTGGAATCACTTAGTGAAGTAATTAGTAACGGTAATTACAGGGTGTGATTTTTGAAGATTGAAGTGGTTTAGTTTAATTACGTGGTGAAATTAATATGAAGGATAACTGCTTAGAAGAAGTAAATAATAATTAATTACTCGGTGTAACAAATTTAAGAATTGGCTAATCATGGTTATGGGAAATTAATTAAGTGATGTAGTTAATTAAGAGTAATTAATTACAGAATGAGATTAATCAATGGTGGTTAATAAATATAATTAATTAAAGATTAAAGTATAACTACTTAAGGTAATTAATGAGGAATAATTCCTCATGTAAAGAAATGAGCAGATGTTTGCTGGATGTAATTAATTAAAAGGAAATTTCTTAATGGAAAGTAATTAAAGGATACTTACTTCCCTTAAGTAACGAAGAGATAATTGCTCAATGATTAAAGATTAACATAATTAAATCGAGGAGTTGATTTAATGAATATAAATAATTAAGGGAAGTAATTACTAATGTGAATATTTAGGATTGATTGATGAATTTAATTATATAAGGATAATTAAATTGTGAAAGAAACATCTTGTATTTAAAGTTGAATTGTAAGTGGGCTAAGGGAGTATTGTACTCGAAGAGACCGGAGTAAGGTATTAGGAAATACCCGAAACCACTTCAAATTTATATAAATTGGTTTGTGAAATCAATACGATGAAATGAAACGATTTAAGTAAATTGGATTATTTTATCTAAGTTGGGTACTTAGAAATTGATATGTGAAGTAAGTGTTGCCTATAGCAAGTTGTGAATTGGTTTAATTGATATATGTTACCCCGGGTTTGTATAAGTTGATTGCTTGGTATTCCATGTTAGTTGGGCCTACTCACGCTGGTTTCCAGCCTGACCCGGGTGTTACTTCGATGTAATGCTCGGGTCAGACCGAGTATTACAGATTTTCAAGTAGGTACGTTCTGGAGCTCAGGAGGCGATCTGGATGGCAGGAGCGTATAGAGTATTTCTTTCCGCTGTATTTAAATTATTGTTACTCTGAGATATGATAATTGTAAATATTCAGTGACTGTATATAATGTGAAACTCTGATGTCAAATTGTAACCGATAGATATAGTATTTTTTATTAAAACTATTATTATTATTTATTATATTTTACCCGCTGCGATTGTGAGATGTTTGGTGTTTCTGTTCTTCTTCTTCTATCTCTTTCTTCTTTTTCATAACTATCTGGAATTTTCGTCTTTGAAAATTTCGGGTCGTTACATTTTGGTATCAGAGCTGAAAGGTTAAGCGAGAACCTTGGCTCTGGTGGGGATTACTCAATAAGTAGATTCCGTAGTACTCTAGAATGAGTTGAGTAAATATATATATATATATATATATATATATATATATGTATATATATATATGTATATTTATATGAGCGCGTACTTTTTATTTTCTTATATAAATGTTTTAAATGATTTTATACAAGAATATATTTTGATATATAAAGCAATATTTCACTCTAATAAATATTTAGGTGATTAGTTGTTAATTATTGAAATTAAAATTAAGAAGTAATATAATATAACCAAATTGAAGTCTTGAATTGGAATTAAATTTGGTAGAAATAGAAATACAACCAAATCAAAAATTTAATTAATTGAAAATGAAATTCTAAAATTAGAATTCAGGAATTAAATTATTTAAAAGCTTTAAATAAATGTAGGTTTGAAATGGGATTCAAACTAAAATTTTATCTTGAAATTATAGAAATAAGGATAATATAAAAGGGAAGTGGGATTTGTTGCAAACAATGGGTTGTTTGAAAATAGATTTGAATTGAAAACCAAAGGTGGTTTAAATTTTAAAATATGGCTGGAAGGGTCAAGAAATAAATATGTACATATGTATGGATATACATGATATCAAAGATAATTTAGAATAAACTCTAAGGTGTTGAGTTTTGATTTTCCCTGAAGTGTGATATATATATATAAAAAAAAGTAATATAAGTTTTGAACTTCTAAGAGGAAAAGAATTTGAAATTTGAAGCGGGGATTCAATTTGAGTGGGGTTGATTGGATTAAGTAAATTGGAATTTAACATTGGAAAGTTGAATAAGTATAGAAAAAGCAACTTGAATTGAAAATTTCAAGATGAAATTGAGATTTAATTTGGATAGTTAAGTGGTAATTTGAATTGGGAATTTGTGTGATCTCAAATGGGTTTGAGATCTGGAAATTGAAAATGAATGGATGTTTTTAAAATAAATTGGATGATATCATCCTGTTGTTAATAGAAATCTTTAAATTGAAAATGGTGGTGTATAAATAAAATAAATTTGAATAATTGAATTGTAAAATAAACTTGTTTAAGGACTGGCTTCAAACTGGAAGATAAAATTGAATAATAAATTAAAATTTTAAAGTAAAATTGTGTTGAATTCTTATTTGAACCTTGAAATATATAAGTAAAGATAATTTGAAATGAAGAATTGGACTCGAAAATTTAAATTGTTTAAAAACTTTAAATAAAAATTAATTTGGTTTAAAGAGTTAAACCAACCTTTGAGGATCAACTCAAATTTATATAATTCGAGATAGTTTAAATTCAAGACTAAAATTGAATTAGTTCAAAATTTAATTTGGTTTGAATTAATTGAATTGATGATTGAAGATGTATAAGTTTAGGAATTTAAATAGGAAATTGAATTGAATTATATTGAAATGATTTGAATTTGGAATGGGCTCAACTGATAATAATTCAGATGATTGGAATAATTTGAAATTATAATTAAAGTTGAACAGGATTAAAATCAAATGGAAGTTTACATTGAATTGTAGGGGTAGTGAACAGTTTGACTCTTGACTATTTTAAATAAATTGTTTTAATACAAACTTATTTTTCTAAGCTATTAAATATATATAACCTTTCTTTTTAAGGCTAACTTGTTTTATATTTGTTTTACCATTATTTTTGGACCTATTTATCCATTTTTCAACTGTTTTCTAAACTAATTACTATATTTCAACTATTTCACAAACTAATTTTCTATTTACGACTATTTTGCAATTATTTTAAATTCCTGAAATTATTCAACTATTTTCCGACTATTTTACAATTAGTTAACTATTTTATAACTATTTTGTAAACTATTAATTATTTTTCAACTACTTATCTATTTTTAAAAAATTTCAAGCTATTTTCTAAATATAAACTGGACGGAGTTCAAACTGTTATTGATTTAAATACCCAACTGAGATAAGAATTGAAGTGGAAATCCAAATGGGAATTAAGGGAAATGGGAATAAGTGAATGAAAATTTAAGTGAATGAGAATAGAAATGGGATTGATTTGGCTAATAATCAATGGAAACAAATACGTAGGATGTACGTATACTATTCTATTCACATGGTGATTTAATCCAGATTCGAACACAGAATTTCGAGATAGTTATCGATCCAAGTTGGGATTTTTTTTTTCACTCGATTTTCGACGGCGAACCTGGATATGGATTGTTGATTGGCTCTGGATATTCTCTATCGTAGTTATATCTATGCAAGGAGAATGACAGTTTCCAATCAAGAAACCAGATCTGTGTCCGCACTAGGAAGTCAGGTGGACGATACTAGTTCGGAAGTGAGATTGTGTGATCGAGTGGGCGATCAGATTGGTATATCGTACGGATGATATGTGTGCATCGTACGAATTAGAATGAAATTGGTATTGAAAAGAGTAATCAAATTTGAATATTTGATTTTGAATAAACGAAGTTATACATCTTTATTATATGTAAGATGAAAAATCCCCTGGTTAAATTTACTGCGGGAAGAAAAATGTTTTGAAGATGTTTGAAGTATGAAAAGGAGTTTTATACAAGTTTGAAAGGATCCAAAGTTTTTAAATTTTATATATCTGTATATATAGATATAAAGGATCTTATGAGGATTTTGGAAAAGGTTTTGAGAACCTTTGGATTTGGAAAGGCTTTTGATTTTTGGGTAAAATCAATATTGGAATTTGGAAAGCCTAGTTTGAGAATTATCGATTTTGGAATAATCGATTTTGTGTAAAGGAGCCTTGTATGAGATCATACTAGGTGTATGATTTGAAAGATACTATATGTGTATAGTATAAAGTGTTTTGATGATGGCTCTGGGGAAAAAGGCGCTTCCTTGAAATGGACTTCTCAGGAGTGCCACCGGGTGGTGCTGCCTTGAGCCCAAGAGGGGTTCTAAAGTTGATCATGTGAGGAGTCCAGACAAAACTAGTTCCTGAGGATTATGAGTTGGGTATACCATAGCGAAAGTCGTGTGTGCCGCTGAGAGCCAACGGTCTGCGTTTGATTTTATATCGGTAGACTGCGACCTATGGTATAACATAGCGAAAGTCGTGTCTGCCGCTGAGAGCCAACAGTCTGCGGTTGATTTTATATCGGTAGACCGCGACCTATGTAGGAGTGGAGAAGTTTTATTTCGACAGCGAAGATCAGAGGCCGCGGAGAGCCTGCAGTTACATGGACTTTTGCTGCGACGGCAACGTAACCCTGGATGTAACTGTGATCTGTTGTGGAGGATCCATGGCGTAATTGAGAGGCCGTGGAGAGCCTGCAGTTACATGGACTTTTGCTGTGACGGCAACGTAACCCTGGGATGTAACTGTGATCATGGATGGGGGTGATGATTTTCAGAGCATTGTCACCAAAGATATTTCCTCTATTTTCAAAAACTGTTTCCTATATTTTTAATAAAATTATTTTTTTCAAATATTTTCACTGGATGTTGAAAACGGGTTTACCAAGTACTTATAGATTTTCAGTCCTACGCCTGATCAACGTATGACTGAACTTCTATGAGAACAAGGATGGACTGGTTGAGACATCGAGTTATAAGAAATATTTTTATGAAAAGCTATTTTAAATTGTATTGTCTGAATTTGAAGGCATTCCTAAACTTTAAAGTAAAAAGGGGATTTCAAACTGGAATTATAAAATAAAATTGAACTCAGGAAAAATTTAATGAAGCAATTTTCTTTGTAATAAAAGTTGGAAGTAAGCTAATAAATAATTATTTGATAAAGTATGTTAATAAATTTAACCTCGGTAAATAAATGGATTGTAAATGAATAATGGAGTTTGGAAATAAATTAGGAATAGCCTTGTATTAATAAAATAAATTCAATGACGAATTAAGTAAGCAAATTAAAAATTAAAATTAAAATGGATGGGCTTACTGAATTTAATGGAATTTGATTAAATGAGAATCAAATAAAAGTAAACTTAGATTTGATGTTGGTATAAATTAAAGTAAAGTAACTTAAGTTTAAATTTAAGGAAGCTTGCCTTCGAATAAGGGTAAAATCCATTAAATAAAAGCTTGGTTCAAATTAATTTGGGAATGGTAGTAGTACACAAGCATGAAATGTGTTGAGCTAAATAAAATGATTGGGAATAAATTAAAAAGGAATTGAATTAAATAAAATTGAGTTGGAATCAATTTTAATTGGTTATAAAACTTAAGTAATTACTGATTCACATGGATATACTGATTCACATGGATATTATCAAATTGTGTAGAAATGATTGTCGTTTAAGGTAAACGAGATTTAATTAAATTCTATGAATTAGTGAAAGCAAATATAATTGATTTTTGAATCAATTGTTATGAATACGGGTTTGTTTTGCTTAAAAATAAATTGAATGTAAGCACTTGAGTAGTAAACCTTTAAAACTGAATGAAATGGTATATAAATTGGTTGAAAACAATGGACTTAGTTTTGAAATCATATAAAGTGCTTGTGGAAGTTAGTTAGAATGCCTTTCTTTCGGAATTGATATGTTGTAGTTGTGTAAGCAAGAGAAATGTTATAAACTTCATATATATGGCACTTACATATTTAAATTGAGTAAGTACACGTACCTGAAGACTGTTTGGTTGGTTTGGATTGCGCTAATTGCTTAAATTAATAAGCTGCTTGCTTAAAATGCTAAATAAGGTACGTCTACGCAATAAAAATAGGAAATATGAACTGTTTTTGCTTTTTCCGACCAGGTGGGTCGATGTATATATATTTTTATCTCTTGTCAAATTGCAAAAGCTACTCCGTACAAAGGAGACTCTGCCAAAAATTTTCGAAAATTTTAGGAGTTAGAAAATTTTTGGAAAATTTTTGAGAAATTTTTTGCTAACGTCAAACAATTTCAAATTAGAAATTAAAATAAATTAGTAGATGAAACTAATGTGAATCAGTTATACTTGAAAGATAAAAATTCAATATGAAAAATTTAAAATAAATTGGAATCGTATGAAGTGGGGAAACTAGTTTGAATAGAAATGGATGTGAAAACTTCTGTAAGGAAAAGTGTGTAAAGATTTGAAAGGGGTATGATGAGATATTATTGTTGCTAAACAAGATATGCAGGTATTAAAAAGGGGAAAAGGAAATTGGATTTGATTCCAAAGGATAAATGTAAATTGCCTGACAAAAAGGAATGTATTTAAAATTTCTGAATGAAATTGGATTGGGTTTTTGATGTAGCCACTTGGCTTTTGTTTTCTTTTGGAATTTGGGAGCCCGTAGAGGCCTTTTGTAGTTGTACCGAGCTAGCCGCGCAAAGGAGACGCTGGCAAAAATTTTCAGAAATTTAGAGAGTTAGAAATTTTTTGGATAATTTAAAATTTGGTGTTAAATTGAAATAGGATGATGATGGAGCAAAAGGATATTGTTGGAAACTATGAAAGGTTTTGGAAGTTAGTTGAGGTAATAGTGAATCTTAGATAAAAGATATTGTGGCAAGTTGATAAACCTGTTGGATTTGGAGAAAAGGTAAAAGGGATTGGTCCATTCTTCCTAACTATTAATTTCGGGGACGAAATTCTTTTAAGGGGGGAGGAATGTGACGACCCGGAAATTTTAACGAATCAAATTGGAAAAATTAATCGATTTTAAATATTTAAAAGTTAATTTTAACTTGAATTCCTGATATTGATATTTACTTGATAATAAAATCATTGGATAGTATAGTTGAAATATTGATTTTAATAATTGAAGATTGGGTAAATTGTTGAATCTGATATTTCTAAGCCTGTTTAAATAATTTGAAGGCTTATAAAATTTATAATGATAATACTAGAGATAATAGAATGATTGGAATTTAATTTAAAGATATTTTGTTCGGTTTAGAAATTTTATCGTTTAAATTGAATTTAAAATAGCCTTCCGAGGCACAGTCTCTGAATTTGAAGAAACCGGTTCCATTGGATCCGTAATAATTAGTTATTATCGGATTTCAAATTTCGTAGCAATCGGAGTTGTCGTTTGACCCTGGCAACTCAAAACGCTTAGAAACTTTTAAATCGATTTAAAACTAGAATTGATCGTTTTCTTTCGTAATTCGCTCATATAATCGAATTAGTGTCTGGAACTTGTTCCACCGTGTTCGAAACGCGGGTAAAACCTTGTAATCACTTAACGACATTGCTTAAGAGGAGTTCGAATTTTATATGGCAATTAGCAAGACGTTTTAAAATTTTATAACATAATATAATAAAATTTAGAATAGTCAAAGATATTTTCTTATACAATGCGTATCCTAGAAGCTTTCCATTCATTATCTTATCCCTGTTTTCCCTCTCCATCCTAACAACGGATCAAAAAAAAATGGCCGCTAAATAAAATCGCATCCCCTCCATTCGAATTTTAATTAATTCAACCCCAAATCAATTGTAATCAGAGCAAGGTCGCGACTGATTCGCGTGAAGGGAAGGATATCGCGTGGCGACCCAACTTGTCGCTGCGTGCTCGGCTACGGTCTGGAGGTTTCGTGATTCGTGTGAAGGCGGTGGCATCCAGGAATGAAGTGGCGACTCGCGAGGGTAGCGTGAGTAGGGGCGCACGGCAAGGTGGAGTTGGGGTTTGAGTAGAGGGCCGCGCATGAGGAGTTTGAACTAAGGTTTTGACAAGTTGATTTTTGGAATTTTGGGGCCGAAGTTGCTTGAGGAGTAGGGCACATTTCGGTCAAGTTTGTGAACAGAAAACGAATGAGAGTGGGCTGCAAATTTCAAGGTGAGTATTCCAACCTGTTTCCCTTGATTTGGTTTGAAATGTTTGCGAATAACATCACCATTTATATGTTTAAGTTAAGATGTCGTGGCATGTCCATCACTGAAAAAAAATGAGGAGTTTGTTTAGTGAGTAATCAATTCCTTTATAAACTTAAGACTGTTATATAGGTTCATTCGATAAACTAAATATGTTTCTGAGATGAAATATATGTCGCACGAACGTATTCACTTGAACTAAAAATCAGTATGTTCGGTTGTTATTCAAGACTGTGTTTTAGATAGATGACATAATTAGGTAAGGTAAATTATAAAGTGGGTTTTTATTAAACATAAGGTTACAAAGTTTAAGATGTAAAAAAAAAAGAGAAAAAAAAGGTATATTAAATAAGTTTTACAAGGGGTTGATAATTTATTTTAAAGAATACGAATTCAAATAAGTTCTCCAAGGATTTTTATATATAATAAAAATTTAAGTGTTTAAATTATTAAGTTTAAGGACAATAAATATACGTAATCGGGATATTGTTAATGATGTAATTGACATAAAGATCATTAACTAGTAACTTTGATGATTCATTAGATTAGTTAAGTTTAGATAATTAATTTGTAAATTATCTATGGATAATCACTAAGGAAATTTATTAAGTATAATTACTTAATAAAGGGATTAATTACCCTATGAATTAATTAATATTATTAGGTAATTAATTGATTTAATTAATTTAAATAATCACTTGATGATGGGTTCGAGTATAGTTACTCAGTGGAGTTTATTAGTGGAATCACTTAGTGAAGTAATTAGTAACGGTAATTACAGGGTGTGATTTTTGAAGATTGAAGTGGTTTAGTTTAATTACGTGGTGAAATTAATATGAAGGATAACTGCTTAGAAGAAGTAAATAATAATTAATTACTCGGTGTAACAAATTTAAGAATTGGCTAATCATGGTTATGGGAAATTAATTAAGTGATGTAGTTAATTAAGAGTAATTAATTACAGAATGAGATTAATCAATGGTGGTTAATAAATATAATTAATTAAAGATTAAAGTATAACTACTTAAGGTAATTAATGAGGAATAATTCCTCATGTAAAGAAATGAGCAGATGTTTACTGGATGTAATTAATTAAAAGGAAATTTCCTAATGGAAAGTAATTAAAGGATACTTACTTAAGGGAAGTAACGAAGAGATAATTGCTCAATGATTAAAGATTAACATAATTAAATCGAGGAGTTGATTTAATGAATATAAATAATTAAGGGAAGTAATTACTAATGTGAATATTTAGGATTGATTGATGAATTTAATTATATAAGGATAATTAAATTGTGAAAGAAACATCTTGTATTTAAAGTTGAATTGTAAGTGGGCTAAGGGAGTATTGAACTCGAAGAGACTGGAGTCAGGTATTAGGAAATACCCGAAACCACTTCAAATTTATATAAATTGGTTTGTGAAATCAATACGATGAAATGAAACGATTTAAGTAAATTGGATTATTTTATATAAGTTGGGTACTTAGAAATTGATATGTGAAGTAAGTGTTGCCTATAGCAAGTTGTGAATTGGTTTAATTGATATATGTTACCCCGGGTTTGTATAAGTTGATTGCATGGTATTCCATGTTAGTTGGGCCTACTCACGCTGGTTTCCAGCCTGACCCGGGTGTTACTTCGATGTAATGCTCGGGTCAGACCGAGTATTACAGATTTTCAGGTAGGTACGTTCTGGAGCTCAGGAGGCGATCTGGATGGCAGGAGCGTATAGAGTATTTCTTTCCGCTGTATTTAAATTATTGTTACTCTGAGATATGATAATTGTAAATATTCAGTGACTGTATATAATGTGAAACTCTGATGTCAAATTGTAATCGATAGATATAGTATTTTTTTTTAAACTATTATTATTATTTATTATATTTTACCCGCTGCGATTGTGAGATGTTTGGTGTTTCTGTTCTTCTTCTTCTATCTCTTTCTTCTTTTTCATAACTATCTGGAATTTTCGACTTTGAAAATTTCGGGTCTTTACACTAGCGGAGAAAACCACACGTGAATTGGACCTCGTATGTGAGAGTTATGTGTGTTAGATTATCGGAAACAAAATTAAATTAAATAAAATAAATATAATAGATAAATTTTGCCACGTCATGGCTCTCCTTCACTGCACGCTACAGCACCAAACCCACATGCACACGTTCGTACAAAATCAAGGCGCCGCCTCAAAAATCGTGCGCGCCACTGCCGCCTACGCCAGGCCGCGGCCCAACGAACCTCTCCACGCGATCGCCCATGCTTCACCCCCAAGCGACGACATCGTCGAGCTCCAAAAAACGCAGCAGCCACCTCTTACATTGAAACCCTAGTCGAATTTTTCGCTGCATCTAACCATCCAATCGACAAACTAATCACCTAGATGCGATCCCCTCGGCCTCCTCTCCAAAACCCAAAAACAGTTCGTCGATCAGTCGATGTTCATCGACGCGCGTTGAATGGCCGAAAATGGTTCTGCGATTTTCGAAAAAATGGTGATTCAAAACCAAAAATGAACTGCAGATCTGAGATGCGTACATCGAGAGCTTCGACATATAATTTTCTTGAATTTTTTTTAAGGAGTTTGACAATTTTGGCTTTGGATTGAAATTTGATTTGTGTTTGGATCTAGAATATGTTTGTATGTCATTGAGGAGGACAGATAGTTGAAATGTACGTACAGACAAAATGGGAAAGAGGGTAATTAGGGTTTATAACAGAGTATTTATAGGCAGGGTTGAAATAGAATGGATCGGATCGATTGGATGTACGCGCTGGACGATATATGGCCTGAAATGCCCATTTCGACTCCGGATCGAAATTGGGTCAACCCATATATCAAATTAGATGTTTTAAAATATTTTAAATACAATGGAAGAGGTTTCAAGTCCAAATTCCATAGTATGAAAAACTTATGCTAAAATCAATATTTTTCAAATTGATTTCAATTGATTTCAATTTCATTGATTTCAAGGCGTTTCAAGTCCGTACGATCAAACGACAAGTCCGATCTTTACAAAACTTGAAATTCTATAATAATTCACCATTACGGATCCAATGAAACTAGTTTCGTCGAAATCCGAGTCAGTGGCCAAAATGGCTATTTTTCCATTAATTAAATAAATAATTAATTAATTAAATCAAGTTTTCAAATTTTAATTCGATAATTGACAAATTTCAACATTTTTAAATTTATTAATCATTTACATTGATTTAAACAAATTTAAATTACAATTTAACGTTCATTCATTACAACAAATTTATACTTTCACACTTTCCGTTATTATATCAATTACCATTTGAGTAACATTTATTATCAACAACAACATTATAATCACTTATCTACATTGATTGCATAAATTTTCAATTTATTACGTATTACTTCATCAGTTAGTATAACTTTGAATTCATTAAATCACCACTAATTATATCATTTCATTTGTTAATACAATATTCCTATTTGGTTTCTTGTATTCAATTCTTAGCTTAGTATAACAATTTCCATTACTTCAGTTAATTGTAATTTCATTTCAATTGTTAACGCTTAGCTTTAATTTCCATGGTTGCATTTCATTTTTAACATTTACTTCAATATAAATTATAAAATCTTTATTTCTTCCTAAATTTAATTACAAAATCTTAATTAAATTAACCAATTTTATTTATCAAAATTTACGGGTCGTTACACTCTCCCCCACTCAAAACTTTTCGTTGCCGAAAAGGAAAAGAATGGAAAAGAAGGATTAAGAAATCAATATATCTTACTTAAAATATTAAATTTATAAACAAATAAATTTACAAAAATAATTAATTTAAATGCAATATACCAATTTATAACCATTAAACCTTTTATACTCAAATTAATAAAGTTTGGAAAACATTTTCAAAATATTTTTTAACTCTAAAAATTTTCAAAAAATTTCGGTGGAATCTCCTTTGTACGGAGAGGCTCGGGAGAAAATATAATATCAAATATAACAATATATAACATATAATTTCCAAAATAATATATATCCCAACCCAGGAAAAACAATATAATATAATAGCGCTATTAAAACCGTAATCCGAGAACGTTCCTATTTGTCGGGCAATTTACGCTTAATTATGGAACCAAAAGCTGTAGCAATTGCTTCCAAAACCTGTATTTCACTTATATAATCCAAAAGGTTAATAATTATATAAAATGAAATATTTAAAGCTGTTTCAAATAACAACAACAATCATCATACCAACCATCACTTGCAACAAGCAAACAACCATCACATAAATCAACACACATCAATTATCCATTCATATCAAACAAAACAAATAGTTGATCGGGTTCAAAACTTTAAATCGTACGGAATGAAAATAAACTACTAAGTGTACCCTTTTAGTCAACAGTCTTAGGTGAAATTAAATAGATTATACATACATCTAAACAAATATAAAGCATCCTTACTCAAACAACTATAAACCATACAAACGACAAATTCCCAAAGCAAGTTAATCTTTATTAATTTCATTCATATAATAATTTATCTTTTAAATTTACATTTATTTCTTACAATTTTATTTAGAAATAACTTTAACTTATTTACTTAAGTTTGAAATTTCTTACTTACAATACCTGCCTTCTATTAAATTTAATTAGTATTACTTCAATTATACTTAAGTTTATAACAACTACAACTTCCAATTCTTATTTATTAAAGAATTTCATTGAACCTTCCTATTACAAAAGCTTTACTTGTATAATATCCGTTACTTTTTCTTATTAACATTCAACTTTTTACATCTTCTGGTAAGTCATATATATGTCTTTAAGAATGTAATTAAAATCATACAAGTTTATCTTATTTCTTTTAATTAATTAATGGTTCAATAATTATATCTTTCATTTTATAAGATTATAATTTCAACTTTCTTTTAATCTCATTTATAACTATCATTAAATCACTTATTTTAATTAAAATTTTCAATTTATAAATTAGTCACATTCCATTTTACTACACTTAATTGAAACTATTAATTAACGGAAACTTAAGAATTAAATACCGGGTTTTATTCAAAATCATTTTAAAATAACAGATAAACATATGCTTGCAATTTATATATCCAATTATATTTAAGACAATTTAAAATTTATATTTGTTTATCAAAATAAATCTATGGTAAAACTACTACAGTGGCCTTCCCACTTCGAAACTCGAAAATGAATGTCGATGATGCGGTCGCCATTACAGAAATTATTTTCCAACGACAGAGAGGGAAGTACATAACTTATTTTTCCAAATTTTATAAAACAATTCTTTCAAATTATATTGAAATATTTATATCAAAAATACTTTTAATAATATTATTACTATATTCCCAAAATTATTCGAAAGAAATTTTCAAAACCCCGGAACTTATGTTCTAAAATCTCCAATTTCATTTATTTTATCTTAAATCTTGTTTCAACTATTATTTATAAATTTCATTACCTAACAACCAATATATTGCAACCAAATATATATCATTCATAAAACTTTATTTTATATATATAGAAAGTATAATAGGAAAAGTTATTTCATTCACCTATATTCATAAACCAATATTGTGTCGGTCTGTCCTTTAAAGTGTTTAGAAATCCCTATTGATGTCATAGCGTCCCTTGCACCAACCAGAATTTATAAATACAAAATAGAACAAATTAACACAATAAAAAAACCCTTTTATGCACTAACAAATACGCTCTCTCATATATATACACTCAGCGACTCGTCATAGGGTATTGCTACCCTATTAGTAAAGAGTCAGACCCCACAAAGCTAAGGTTTATCGCTAAACCAAAGCTCTGATACCAGATGTAACGTCCCGCCTTTCTGCACGGTTTAAATCGACGACAAACCACACACATCAGACTTAAACCTTACAGAAGGGCGGATTGATGTGGGGTAAATAAGAAAAGGAAGGAAGAAATAAAACAAAAAAGAATCTTGAAGTGGATGATAAAATATAATAATCAAATATACGGTTCATGAAGCTGTTATATAAAATATTTGATTTTTTACTTATATTATACAATATCAGAGTTACACATACCAGAGAATAATAATTAATGCAGCGGAATACAGTGTGTACTGGAATATAATAATAAACAATAATAAATCTTCGTCTCCGTCCTCCAGAATACGGTCTTCCAAATCCTGAAATACTCAGGCTGACCCGAGCGAATTGAAAAGACAAAAACACTCGAGTCGGAACTAAAAGATCTTATGTAAGTTAAATCAACAGTAAATAATATGAGTGGAACGGCGTCAGAGATGTTTACGGGATTTGACATCTCTTATCCAGTGTCTAACGTGAGTGCGGTAACTCAAGAGATACTCAGGATTCACATCTCCTAAGGATCCGTTAAACTATCTACCATGTAGTAATATACGCTATTATAATAGTGTCTAAAGCAAAGTATAATATACTGAAAATATCGTTATGGTTTTACATTTTCCACCTTAACACACTTTTATACTCCCATAGTCTATACAGTACCATAATCTCCCCGTACTGGGCGTCGTCAGAGGGCACTCCATTGGTATGGTACAAACAAAATCGTATAAGGCGCGCTAGGGTAGGTGACATGGCACAACTAAGCAATGCCAGGGCAGATATTCCAATTATGCTTACGGGCCGGTGGTAACTTATAGCCGCAGCTACCGCCCACATCGAGCCACACCCCAAATAAAAAGAATCAAAAGTGGCCACCGAATCGAATCAAAAGTCAAGGTATAATATCGAAGGGATGTGTCCGATCAAAGGTGCTACCTCATTAGCCCGTCAATCGCTCCTGTTTAAGCCACCTTATGCCAACTCACGAGAGTCGGGTCCACGTATTTACCTCAAAGGAAACGCCGCCGCCATCCTACTTCATTCTGGAATCTCCACCGTGTAACAACCCTGTATTTTGTGATTTTTTTATATATTTTAATTATTTTAATTGAATTTTTTATTTAAAAAATTATTTTATTTATTTGGAATGATAAACTTTAGTTTTGATATGAATTATCATTCAAAAGCATGATTAAAAGGAATATTTTCCAAAAAGTGAATTTTTGGTCAAAATAGTCAAACTTTGAATTTTATTTTTAAATTTTAAAAGTTTGAAAATTTAAATTTTTTCTTTTATTATGAAAGTACATAAAATTTTAAGAACACTGCTTTTTGTTTCGTTGGAAACGGATTTAAATTGTGAAAGTTATGTATATTTCAATATTGAGTGCAATTTGTTTATTCTGCAATTTTATTATTTTAAATAGTATAAAATTTATTTTTCTTTGTCATATTTTATTGTAATATGTATTTGATATGTTATTTTATGTATATTTTTGTCTTTTAATATTTTTGAAGTGAGGTAGGAATTTTTCTAGAGCTAGTAGTATTTTTCTTGTAATTTCCATGCCCTGTTTTCAATTTTTAAACATTTTCTTTAGTTCTTTTTCTGTTTTTCTCCAGTATAATTATTTATTTTATTTTGAAAATGATAACAAATTATTTTATTTCAAATTTTCACTTCATAGTATTTTTAAAATGAAGTGGATATTTTTCCAAGACTAGTAGTGATTTGTTTGCAATTTCTGGACACTTTTGTATTTTTAAGCAATTTCTTTCATCCTTTTTATATTTTCTTTAAAATTAATTATTTATTTTCATATTATTTCACTTGGTTTCGGTTTTCTAAGGTATTTTCTGATTTATTGTTGTTTTTATTCGATCTTTAGAAAACGGAAATGCGTTTCATTTCTAGACGTTTCATTGTCCAAAGTCGTTTCATTTGCCATAACCTCTCCATTACTCCTCTAGGCCGTGCATTTTTTTTCAGTTGCTATGTATTCCCTTCAATTTTCACGTGAAAAACAACTCAGCACTTCTCATTCTCATGGCTTCTTCAAACTTCCTTGGTAATGGCCTCCTCTCTTCTCTCTTTTCTTCTTCCTTTTTCTATTGTTTTACTTGATTTTTGCCTTGCTTCTCTTGCTTTGTTTGGCCTAACACCTCCACCATCTCCTCCACCGACCACCACCACTTCCTTCCCCACATCATACACGACCAAAACCCTTCCTCCTCTGACCTGCAAGTGCTATGACCATCCCATGATGCAAAATCCACAAAACTATGTTAAAACTCCTTAAAAAGCATGTCTAGCCACCTAGTCTTCATCACCGTCACCTTATGTGACGACCATCCATGACTCCCGCACGGAAACAAGGGAATGGTGCGCTGAAAGTGTGCCAGGCAGCCATGAGTGACCGTCAAGGGTAAAATAAACATCGCAGACTCTATCGTAAAACTCACAGTGCATGGATAAAATACAATAGAGAAATATAATATAGTGAAGCCCCCATAGAACAGAATATCATCATCTAATCATAATAGCTTTATACATAGTCTGAATCATGAATACAAGAAGCCTCACTACATAGCACTCAGAGTAATCAACAAACAGCGGAATATTCAGTACATAGAATATAAAAATAATATGTAAAGCCTCCTGCTCGTCTTCGTCATCCTCAGCGTGAGCCACTAAGATCAGCACCAGCCACCTGTCACCTAGTCTGCCCATCCCAAACATGGATGAACAGCCCAAGGTAATAAGAGGAGACATAAAACCTTGAGTCAGACAAAGTCTTAGTGAGCAGTAAATCAACTATCAAACATACCAAAAGAACATAAAGGGTAAAAGGAATAGGAACCCAAATCATCCCACTCCACCTCTTTCTACAGTGATAGCCCCCAGACACACTAAGGGGAAGCAAGCATAACAAAGCAGATAATTAAAGTAAAGCAATAATCACTCGAGTCAAGGTCGATGTTTTCCAAATACAAACCCCCAAGGCCTAAACCAAGATCAGATAAGCACCCAGAAAACACTGCTCTTGAGACCGAATGATGATATAACCAACATCCATGACTCTGGCTATCACTGTTATCATTGCCTTGATTTCATCGTTAGTTGAATGAACGGCACATTCTTTCATCCGTCAGTCAAGGGCTAATGGTAACCCCGGTTCTAGACATAACTCTGCACGTCATCGTGACCCGTGCCTAGGATATCAATGCTGCCCAGAGTACTAGCACGTCATCGTGACCCGTGCCTGGGATAACAATGCTGCCCAGAGTACCAGCATGCTAGAACCTTCAACAACGATGAAGTCTTAGCCTCCTAGTCATCCTCCTCGACGACTATTCCCATACTAGCTCAAGCGCCTCTCGAGCCATCCATTATCCATCAAAACTCGAACCATATCACCGAGTTAACATCATGCTTGGAATGATCCCGCCTGGACTAGACCAAGAATATCTCATCTCATACTTTGCTTCATCGCATCTTAGCAAAGTCCATATCATGCTTTGCCTCATCATATCACGGCAAAGTCCATCATCATCATACTTTGCTTCCTCGTATCATCGCAAAGTCCTCGAATCCATCCATATGAGCTTCCTCATTCGCTTCATATGCCACAAGCAGCTTTCACCATTCAAGAGCCTTTCCACTTAGCTTTTGAATCATCTCCGACCATCTTGTTCCAAATCAACTACTAGCTAACTTGAAACAATCAATCAATCATACATTCAAACAATCAATCATTCAAACAAGATCCAATAAGCAATATTAACTATAATGGCAATTTCGTAAATAAATGAGTGAAAGTCTATCATACATGAATTATGGATTTCTAGCATAGATCTATCAAATATAAAACATGGGCTTTATTCCTATAACTCGATAATTGAACTTGCATAGGTAAACATCTTCATAAACCATGGATCTACATGCAGACTTAAGAGAAATGCGAGAAATCACTATCTTTAACACATAAACGAACCACCACTCCAATATACTCCCTTGGATCCGTGTGAGAGATAACTACCACTCACCGAATCACCCAAACACTTCAAAAGAAACCCACTTCAGATCTGGACAGCAAATACCCAAGCTTGATCCGGCAAAAATCTCGCTTCAATCTATGAAATCTCACTCGAACGGATGAAAATCTTCAACTTTGGCCCTTGAATCTTCGATCTTGGATGGATGTTAGAACTAGATTGGAATGGAGAAAAGGAGATGAAGAAATGTTGTAGTCGAGCTCTCAAAATGGCAGCACTTCGTCGCTTCAAAAACCGGTGCCAAAAAGTGAAGAAATGGTCGCGTATTTATAGGCTGAATCGCCCCCCCCCCTTAGGTCGCTCAGTCCATAACTCGCGCTCGATCTTAGGTCGTTGCCGACCTAACATGTTACGACTCATGACCCAAAATTCCCACGACTCACGACCTAACGACTCAACGTCAAAAGGCTTAGCACACGTTACGACCTAACTCGTACACGAGTTATGACTCAACTGGGAGACGACTTATAAATGTCACGACCTAACGCTAATAGGCTCACGACCCAACAGGCAACACGAGTTACGACCTATCATTAAGTCGCTAACGACTTAGCATGTGCCGACCTAACTCTTAGGCGACCTAAAGCCTTAACTCATACCAACGACTCAACCAAAACTCGGGTTAACTAGGTCGTTAACGACCTAACTCCAAAGCCCCTCTACAACCTATAAGATCCAACGGCTCACAATCCCTATGACCTAAAAAGAACGCAGATCCGCTAACTCGTAAACGAGTTACGACTTACGACATAGCGAGCTACTAAGTCGCACACACGATCTAACGGTCCTAAAGCTGCGCGACTTAAAATGAATGCAGATCCACGATGCCGCGACTTAACTTCTTAACGACCTAACACCTTAAGTTGCCAACGACTTAACTCGTAAGCCGCTGCTCCACCTAACTCGCTCACACACTAACTCGCTAGCCCCTAAGTCGGTCAAAACCTTAAGTCGCTAGCCCTTAACTCATCCCAAACCACTAAGTCGTAGCACACTAACTCACTAACTCTTATAACTCGTAACGACTTAAAACCCTATTAACTCGAACATGACTCAACACTTAACACGTTAGCTCGTAATTCCTTAAGCCTTAACTCGTTAGCACTAACACGCTAACTCGTCCAAATCTATAGGTCGCTCCACTCGACCTACTCTCACACGACCTGCAAATTCTACGATATATCGACACGTAAAATACGGGTCGTTACATTCTCTCCCCCTTAGGAATTTCGCCTTCGAAATTCCAAACAAACAACAGTAATCAAAGCTATTCTACATGCCTACCATCCATAGCAATCAACAAATCATGCATCCAATTTCTAACCTAGCATGCAGAATTCTAAGATCAGAATCAAGTTACAAATTCATGAGATGTTACGACACCTTAGGGCCATACCTTGAAGAGTTCAGGATGAGCTGCCTTCATCCTCTCTTCCTCCTCCCACGTACAGTCGTTAACATCATCACTCCATTGTATCTTAAGCAACGTAATCGTCTTCCTCCTAAGCTGTTTCGTGTCGGTTTCAACAACACGGAGCGGCTTACGATGTCTCGTAACCACTGGATCAACCTCCAAATCTTCACAGCTATCAGCAGAAACCACTGTATTCGAGTCGTGCACATACTTTCGTAGATATGATACATGAAAAACATTATACACACCCGACATCTTTTCCGGTAACTCCAATCTATAAGCGAGCTTTCCAATTCGCTCGATGATCTGGAATGGTCCAACAAACCTCGGGGTCAACTTTCCTTTCTTCCCGAATCGAATAAAATTCTTCAGAGGAGAAATCTTCACAAAAACCATATCACCAACGTCGAACTCCAAATCTTTACGACGCTTATCGGCATAACTTTTCTGACGATCTTGGGCTGCCTTCATTCGTTGCCGAATGATCCCTATACAATCTGAAGTCTGTCGAATCATCTCTGGCCCAAGTATCAGCTTTTCTCCAGTTTCCAACCAACATGTCGGAGAGTTACACGGTCTTCCATACAGTGCCTCATATGGTGCCATACCAATACTTGACTGGTAACTGTTATTATACGCAAATTCTACCAAATGAAGATGATCTTCCCATGATCCTCCGAAATCCAAAACACATGCCCTAAGAAGATCTTCCAAAACTCGGTTGACTCTCTCAGTCTGACCATCTGTTTGAGGATGATAAGCTGTACTCAAACACAACTCGGTTCCCAAAACCTCCTGGAAACTCTTCCAAAATCCACTAGTGAACAATGGGTCTCGATCACTCACTATACTCTTCGGAATACCATGAAATCGAATTATCCACTTAACATACAATTCAGCCAACTTCGATGCAGTCCTAGTTGATCGAATAGGAATAAATCTTGCACTCTTAGTCAAACGATCTACAATGACCCAAATCCCTTCATTTCCCGTTCTGGTTCTAGGTAAACCATCGATAAAATCCATCGATATTTGCTCCCACTTCCATGTAGGAACTTCTAACGGCTGAAGCAATCCACTGGGCCTCTTCTGCTCTGCTTTAACCAACTGGCAATTCATGCACTTGGAAATAAAATTTCCAACATCCTTCTTCATACCTTCCAAGTAATAGGTTCTCTTCATGTCCCGATACATCTTATTTCCTCCTGGATGAATTTTCAACTTCGAGTGATGACTTTCCTTCAAAACTTCATCTCTCAACTCATCGGTATCGGGAACAACCAGTCGTCCTTGCTTCCGAAGCCAGCCCTCTCGATCGACTTCGAATCTTTTATCCTTCTCTGGTGTAACGTACGCGGATTTTCGTTGCCGAAAAACCGAATAATTATGGGTTTTAAGAAAGAAGAAAGAAAGAAAAGAAAGAGAAAAAGGTAGAAATTAGGGAGGAGAGAAGAAAATAGAAATTAGAGAGAATAGAAAATAAGGAGAATAGAACAGAATTTTAAAATAGAAGAACATAGGAAGAAAAAGAGGAAAAAGAGAAATAGAAGAAAATAGGACGGAACAGAAAACAACAGAACAACATCAGAATCTCACAATTCGCAGCGGAACAACATATAATAATAAATGAATAATCTTTAAACAAAGAACTATATCAGTTATTACATTTTATACATTTCATTACATCATATCATCAGAGTGTGCAACAACAACAAATAGTGCAGTGGAAAAAGAAATACTATATAAACTAGTAATACGCCATGCCATCCAGCTTGCCTCCAGCAACCCCAGAATATCCAGAATATCCTGATAAACCTTAACTCTTGACTGCCCGTGTGGAAATTGGTGGGCACCCAGAGTTTAGGAAGGAAAACAATAAACTCCGAGTCAGTCATGTGACTGGTGTGAGAACTCAAAACAGTTTACTTAACTTTAAAATCAATAGAGAGATATTTTTATTTCAATTCGCAATGCTTTTAAAAATGAGACTACCATAAGGCCTCCCGCACACACACACAATGCAAACGCAGAATCGGAGGAGATTTCTCCTTATGATAGTCAAAGATGCTTGATACGCATTTAAAATAATATTTGATATTATTACTAGTGCATAGTGTAGGGAAAAATCATTTCGAAAGTAGAATATAAATCTTAGCCAACATACGACCATTATCGTATGCCTACTATAGCTAACTATGTTCAATAGCAGGTTACCGCCACATTCCATAGCAGGTTATACAACTAAAACCGTACAAGTTTCGTATTGTTTCTTTGGATTTCCAACAAATGGTCAGGCCAAGGAACTTCCCATTGCCACATGGAAACGCCTCTGGCTGGACGTCCCCGAGAACTTAACCAGCTCTCTGCCAACACAAGGCCGGGTTACCTTTATCACTAGGTAACTACTACACGAATATGGCATCCCCCGGTCCCATTGGACCTTTTAACCGAGCGCTCGTCACCAACAACACCACACAGTAATAAAATATAGTGTTTCAACATGAGTAAGTATCTGGGCTCCATACCATGATACCCCCCTTTCCAGAAGGAAATGCACATACCCTAAAGGGAGCTACCCCTCATAACCTTGCCGCATCTTTCCTGTTTTGACCATTCCGGGATGTGAGGCTCGACGAAGTCACGTCCACAAAAACATACTTTATACAAAAGCCATGCTTTGGGTCAACAAATGATCAACACAATGATCACAAGGATAGACGATCAAATAAACGATCCTATCACAAATAATCAACACAATGATCATTTCAGCATCACTCAGCATGTCACATTACCAAATTGGGAATATATCGCTGATAACATTCAACTACATAACCTCTAAGCACGTACGTCTCAGAGAAGGGTGTTAAGCTAAAAGAATAAATTCTTCGCCACCAACAGAAATATATTTGAATGAAATCGGCTTTATATCTCAACTTGTAATGTCAGACATACAATCCATACAAGTCTGTTCCGGGCTCGAACAGAACCGAAGGCACTTACAAGAAGTCCTTGCAATCCGGATATCCACAATCCTGATCGGATTCACCATCACATATGGAGAACTCAATACCGTAGCTACTCGGTGCAGAGTCAATCGATAGTTCATCCTATCGCTCTCGCAAATATCCGGTCTTCAACACCGATCTTCAAATGCAATTCACAACGATGTATCACATATTCGGAATGGGTTATACGACCCCATGGTCCTTTCCCGGTTAACCCGAATAGTGAGCGCTTATTCAAAAATAAGTGTGGCATTTAAATTCAAACAAATCACATCAATTACCCATTCAAAGGGAAATATTGATAGTCGGTTATTGAACTATCAATGGATATGCACACATCACCAGATTCCAAATAATTTTCCAAATTATTTATTTTCCAAAATATCTTTACAAGATATATAATTTTCACACTTCAAAAATAAATCAATATTTATTTTTAAACAAATTCTCCTTTCCTTTATAAATTCCTTAGTGAATTTATAATCCAAAATATCTATGAATATTCGATTTCAATTATTCATTTCAATTTATCTTCAAAAAGATAAATTCTCAAAACGTTTCATTTCACATTGGAAAAACATTTCCATACTTATTAAACATAAGCAATTCACAAATCTTTTTATTTTCAACACTTAGAAAATATTCAATATACTTAAATCGAATTAAGTATATATTTCATTCTATTAAGGAAATCATTCACTTAAACATATTTATTTGGGCCAAAACGAATGTTGCGTAAAACATCGTTACAACAACCCAAATTCACTAGCATAGGGATTCGAAATTAAATAGATATATAAATCCCAATACTATACAAAACATTTCCTTTCGGAAATCATTTACTATAACAACAGTGTTATAGTCCACTATTTCCTTTTCATTTCTCGAAAACGTCTATTTCAACAATAAATGTTGAAATCTATGGTTTCGAATCTCAACACATTTTAAAACATCGTTAGATCGTTTTAATTCTATTTAAAACATTCACATTCTAAACATTTCTTTAACGTATTATTCACTATTCAAAAATGTGAATATACTACGTTAACAATTTTCATCAATTCTATGCATTTTATTTCAAAGGATTATTCACGGTCTAAAAACGTGAATATAACTCCATACATAAGTTATAATAATTTACTTATCAAAATAAGTCATTTCGAATTTATAAAACAACGTTTATAAATTCCATTTCTATTTATTTATAAAAACTTCCTTTTTATAAATTCTTTTATTAACCTATTCCAGTTTATAACTCAATTATAAACTACAAGTTCATATTATAAGTTAAATACTTATAAAACGATTATTTTACAAAATCGTTCCTTTAGAGACTTTCCAATTTATAAATCTTATAACTTATAAGATCCATTTATCTAACTAATCTATTCTTCAAATAATTTCACCAAATTTATAAATCTTACTATTTATAAATTTCTTTTATAACTTCACAGTTTATAATTCTATAAATTTCATTCATTTATGAATTTCATTTTCACTTCATTCAAACACTTATAAAAACTCGTTTTATAAGTCAATATTTCAATTTATAAATATCCGTTTATAAATCCCTTAATATAAATCAATTTATATTATTCTTTTAAAACGTCTTTAAATTCCTTTAAAAACTTCTTCCTTTTGATTCATAAAATAATTAAATTTTATAAATCCTATATTTCAACTTTTCACAATAATTCTAAAATCCCGATTAAACTATTTTATAAAATCATTAGCATCATATTCTCAAAAATCAGTTTTTAACTATATTTCTCAAAAATCATAATTTTTATAACATTAAAAATTATAACGTTTATTCATTTAAAATGGATCAATTCCAAAATATTTTATATTTTCAAAAATCACTTTATAAATCATTTTAAAATTCCAAAACTTGGTCCAATGATGCTACATACCAAATAGTCAATCACGACAACAACGATATCACATATCGTATATGATAATCAACGAATATCAAAATATCCATAATCAAATAAATACTGTTGAGGAATCCAGTTGGATACCTCCAACCTGTTTTCCTGCATCCAAAAACATTAGCACAATACCAATTTCGCTCCAGTACGAAATTATCGCGGTATATGTTCTTATTAAATATTATCCGCTTAATAACGGCGTAATAGGGTCTCATCCGCTAAAAAATACGGGAAATCAATCAACTACAATATATACATATGCCAATATATATATATTGATATTATATATAATACCAATTTCACTGTTTATGAAATATTCGCGGTATATGTTTTTATTAAATAACATCCGCTTACTAACGGCGTATAATGTCTATTTTAACAATCAATAGATATCAATCATCATTCAAACATGCATTCAAATATTTTAAATCTAACTATTTAAAATAAAATCGAAACTGATTCGATTGAGTGAGAAGTTCTCACCTTGATTTTAAATTTCCGTTTTAGCGATTTATTTCGAATAAAATTAAACGGACGTTTAATTTTACCCAAAATTCTCACTAACTCCAAACAACTCCAAACCAATTTCATCGCATAGTACTCGTCCATACGATCCCAACGCAACTGGTTTCGCATTTTTTCGACCTCGTATGAAAAAGTTATGATTTTTATAAGTTTACAGGATTTTAACTTAATAAATTTACAACTTTAATTATAATTTTTAACCTTCATCAATTCCTAGCCACTGGATCCCATCATCCTCAACATCAGGCCGTCCATCACCTTTCTTCCTCTCACGCACGCCTACAGGAAGAAGCCGCACCAAAGAACCCATGAATCAAATACTAGGGTTTCAATTTGCTCCGCATATACTCGACTAAACTTCATCAAACCACTTCCATTCGAACGCCCTTCGCGAGAGCTACCTCCACCACCAACCACCTGAAGCTCGGCCCTCTCTACCATCTCGAATTGCGTGCGTGGCCTGAAGAGAAAGGCCCCCCTAGCTCCCTCTCCGTTGCACCATTTCCGATCATCACCGTATGGAATCGAAGCTCTCGTCGAGCTCTTCGACTTCCGTGTTGAACACTTCGCGTAATTCCTTACGGATTGAGAGAGATTGATGCAGAAGTGAGAGACAATTCTGGCCATTGGTCATTAAAGTGGCGGCTAGGGTTTTGTAATTAGGGTTTTGTTATTTTTTTTTTTAATTTATGAAGGTGTTGGGGCTATTTATAGAGAATCGATCGACACTATTCACCCGGAAATTTCGAACTCCGATTTAGGCGCCGAAACTGACGTACCTAGGGTTTATCCCGCGTTCCGGACACAATGGAATAGGTTTCGAAAGCTAATTCGGACATCTGTGCGAGTTATGGCTGAAAACGCTCAATTTAAATTAAACCGATTTAAGTCGATTTCTAGGCGTTTTAATTTGTACAGGACAAACGGTAAATCCAATTGACTTGAAATTTGAAACCTTACTATCACATTACGGATCCGATGAAACTGGTTTCGTCGAAATCCGAGACTTTTGAAAAATGGCTATTTTAGCTCGCCAAATTAAAATTAAAAACGAATCGATGCGTTTCGAGCTGCCACGATCAAACCGTAGCTCCGATTGACACGAAAATTGAAATCCGGTAATAACTAACTATTACGGATCCAATAAAACTGGTTTCGTTCAATTCTGAGACTGTTCAAAAATTGGCTATTTTCACTAGTCGATTTAATTATTAAAATATTCAATTTTCACAAATTAACTTTTAATTCGATTTTAAAAGTTCTAAAATATCATTCTAACTCCCATATGATAAAATAAAATTTTACAAATCATTTTCAATCATATTTAACTCAATTTTCAATTATTTTCCATAATTTAACATATTAAATTATCGATTTAATTATCCAATTAAATTCAATAATTCAAATAAAAATTTATTGACTTATAAATTCACTTATTAATATTTAAAATTAATTAAATATTCAAATTTAAATTTCTAAAAATTCTGGGTCGTTACAATCTTCCCCACTTAAAAGAATTTCGTCCTCGAAATTAACAAGTAAGAAAAGTTATAGAATTTATTAACTTTCCAAAATACATAGTTAAACTTCTTATGATACTTTACTAAGTTTTAAATCATACTTAGTTATCTTTTCAAAAACAACTACTATTGTTTAACTTTCAATTCCAAATCAAAGTTATAGTTTTCAAAAAATTTCCCACTTTCTCAAAAATTTTCTAACGCCTTAAATTTTCGAAAAAATTCGCCATAGTCTCCTTTGCGCGGCTCGATCCGAAAAAAAAATGACAGTATATATATCACAAATATACATCTCATCAAGTAATGAGGCATCCCGCAGGGAAAAAAGTGTAAAAGTACTGTATTTAATCCGAGATATGTACCTTATTTTTTTTTTATTAGCGAGCATATACGGCTAATATAGCGCGAAAGCGAGCTCCAAATGCGAAGCAAACGCGATCCGCACCTACTAATCACTCAACAAACAACATGAGAATCATGCATATAGACAATAATCTCAATATACAATATATAGCAACATAATAACTATATATGTCAACATAGCAAATGCAACTAAACAACAAATGCAATATATATTCAACCATCAACCAACTAAATACTCATTCATATTCTCATTAATATACAATGAAATGGTTTTCAATTTAATCACATTTGATTCCTTAACATTGGATGTTATCAACATTCATTCTCAATTTTAATTAGTTTGCATTCACTAATTAAATCCAATTCACGTTCAATTCTATTCAAATTTATTTACTTTCAATTTGAATTCAATTACATAGCTTTCAATTTCATTAATTCACTTTCATTAATACTTAATGAATTATATAAAATGAACTAACAACCATATAACAACAAAATCACTTTGCATATATTCATTCAATTTGGTTTTAACACCATCACTTTCAATTGGTTCAATTAAATTGATTTTTATTCAACTATTCAACTTTCTAATAACATTAGATTTTAATGAATTAACACTTATATTCATTATTTCATATCAATTTTAATTCACATTCAATTGATTTACATTTAATCAATTAATTCAATTCAATTACAAAGTTGAACTTCTTTTATATAACTCAAGTTTACATTTATCATTAACCTTTATTAATTTACTTTGATACTAATATCAACTTCATTCCATATCACTTAAGTTATATTCCATTTAACTTTAAATTCATTTTTTGTTTACAACTCATATTCATAAATATATTCATATAGTTTCACTTCTTATATATATAAGTTTTATTTCACAATTGTAAATTACTTTAATTATAATTTAATTCTTATAATTCATTTTCTTATACAATTATTCTTTTATTTATATTATTCAAACAACTAAACAATCAACTTATATATACTTTAATAATTCTGAAAAAATTATTCCTTTATATATAAAATATAATCAAGGTAAAATTATTTCATTTACCCAATTTAAAATAATACTATGTCGAATTGTTCTATTCAAGTGTTTAGAAACCCCTTCGGCATAGTTGTCGAGACCGTGCTGACGAAGGTTCATATGCCACTCAATAAACCAATCATCACAATATAAAACAATTTTATATATTCACTAACAAATACGCTCTCATAGCTTATAATTACACTCAAACTCATTCTAGAGTACTACTGACTCTATCTCTAATGAGTAATACCCAACAGAACCATGATTATCGCTTAACCATAAGCTCTGATACCAAATTGTAACGTACGCGGATTTTCGTTGCCGAAAAACCGAATAGTTATGGGTTTTAAGAAAGAAGAAAGAAAGAAAAGAAAGAGAAAAAGGTAGAAATTAGGGAGGAGAGAAGAAAATAGAAATTAGAGAGAATAGAAAATAAGGAGAATAGAACAGAATTTTAAAATAGAAGAACATAGGAAGAAAAAGAGGAAAAAGAGAAACAGAAGAAAATAGGACGGAACAGAAAACAACAGAACAACATCAGAATCTCACAATTCGCAGCGGAACAACATATAATAATAAATGAATAATCTTTAAACAAAGAACTATATCAGTTATTACATTTTATACATTTCATTACATCATATCATCAGAGTGTGCAACAACAACAAATAGTGCAGCGGAAAAAGAAATACTATATAAACTAGTAATACGCCATGCCATCCAGCTTGCCTCCAGCAACCCCAGAATATCCAGAATATCCTGATAAACCTTAACTCTTGACTGCCCGTGTGGAAATTGGTGGGCACCCAGAGTTTAGGAAGGAAAACAATAAACTCCGAGTCAGTCATGTGACTGGTGTGAGAACTCAAAACAGTTTACTTAACTTTAAAATCAATAGAGAGATATTTTTATTTCAATTCGCAATGCTTTTAAAAATGAGACTACCATAAGGCCTCCCGCACACACACACAATGCAAACGCAGAATCGGAGGAGATTTCTCCTTATGATAGTCAAAGATGCTTGATACGCATTTAAAATAATATTTGATATTATTACTAGTGCATAGTGTAGGGAAAAATCATTTCGAAAGTAGAATATAAATCTTAGCCAACATACGACCATTATCGTATGCCTACTATAGCTAACTATGTTCAATAGCAGGTTACTGCCACATTCCATAGCAGGTTATACAACTAAAACCGTACAAGTTTCGTATTGTTTCTTTGGATTTCCAACAAATGGTCAGGCCAAGGAACTTCCCATTGCCACATGGAAACGCCTCTGGCTGGACGTCCCCGAGAACTTAACCAGCTCTCTGCCAACACAAGGCCGGGTTACCTTTATCACTAGGTAACTACTACACGAATATGGCATCCCCCGGTCCCATTGGACCTTTTAACCGAGCGCTCGTCACCAACAACACCACACAGTAATAAAATATAGTGTTTCAACATGAGTAAGTATCTGGGCTCCATACCATGATACCACCCTTTCCAGAAGGAAATGCACATACCCTAAAGGGAGCTACCCCTCATAACCTTGCCGCATCTTTCCTGTTTTGACCATTCCGGGATGTGAGGCTCGACGAAGTCACGTCCACAAAAACATACTTTATACAAAAGCCATGCTTTGGGTCAACAAATGATCAACACAATGATCACAAGGATAGACGATCAAATAAACGATCCTATCACAAATAATCAACACAATGATCATTTTAGCATCACTCAGCATGTCACATTACCAAATTGGGAATATATCGCTGATAACATTCAACTACATAACCTCTAAGCACGTACGTCTCAGAGAAGGGTGTTAAGCTAAAAGAATAAATTCTTCGCCACCAACAGAAATATATTTGAATGAAATCGGCTTTATATCTCAACTTGTAATGTCAGACATACAATCCATACAAGTCTGTTCCGGGCTCGAACAGAACCGAAGGCACTTACAAGAAGTCCTTGCAATCCGGATATCCACAATCCTGATCGGATTCACCATCACATATGGAGAACTCAATACCGTAGCTACTCGGTGCAGAGTCAATCGATAGTTCATCCTATCGCTCTCGCAAATATCCGGTCTTCAACACCGATCTTCAAATGCAATTCACAACGATGTATCACATATTCGGAATGGGTTATACGACCCCATGGTCCTTTCCCGGTTAACCCGAATAGTGAGCGCTTATTCAAAAATAAGTGTGGCATTTAAATTCAAACAAATCACATCAATTACCCATTCAAAGGGAAATATTGATAGTCGGTTATTGAACTATCAATGGATATGCACACATCACCAGATTCCAAATAATTTTCCAAATTATTTATTTTCCAAAATATCTTTACAAGATATATAATTTTCACACTTCAAAAATAAATCAATATTTATTTTTAAACAAATTCTCCTTTCCTTTATAAATTCCTTAGTGAATTTATAATCCAAAATATCTATGAATATTCGATTTCAATTATTCATTTCAATTTATCTTCAAAAAGATAAATTCTCAAAACGTTTCATTTCACATTGGAAAAACATTTCCATACTTATTAAACATAAGCAATTCACAAATCTTTTTATTTTCAACACTTAGAAAATATTCAATATACTTAAATCGAATTAAGTATATATTTCATTCTATTAAGGAAATCATTCACTTAAACATATTTATTTGGGCCAAAATGAATGTTGCGTAAAACATCGTTACAACAACCCAAATTCACTAGTATAGGGATTCGAAATTAAATAGATATATAAATCCCAATACTATACAAAACATTTCCTTTCGGAAATCATTTACTATAACAACAGTGTTATAGTCCACTATTTCCTTTTCATTTCTCGAAAACGTCTATTTCAACAATAAATGTTGAAATCTATGGTTTCGAATCTCAACACATTTTAAAACATCGTTAGATCGTTTTAATTCTATTTAAAACATTCACATTCTAAACATTTCTTTAACGTATTATTCACTATTCAAAAATGTGAATATACTACGTTAACAATTTTCATCAATTCTATGCATTTTATTTCAAAGGATTATTCACGGTCTAAAAACGTGAATATAACTCCATACATAAGTTATAATAATTTACTTATCAAAATAAGTCATTTCGAATTTATAAAACAACGTTTATAAATTCCATTTCTATTTATTTATAAAAACTTCCTTTTTATAAATTCTTTTATTAACCTATTCCAGTTTATAACTCAATTATAAACTACAAGTTCATATTATAAGTTAAATACTTATAAAACGATTATTTTACAAAATCGTTCCTTTAGAGACTTTCCAATTTATAAATCTTATAACTTATAAGATCCATTTATCTAACTAATCTATTCTTCAAATAATTTCACCAAATTTATAAATCTTACTATTTATAAATTTCTTTTATAACTTCACAGTTTATAATTCTATAAATTTCATTCATTTATGAATTTCATTTTCACTTCATTCAAACACTTATAAAAACTCGTTTTATGAGTCAATATTTCAATTTATAAATATCCGTTTATAAATCCCTTAATATAAATCAATTTATATTATTCTTTTAAAACGTCTTTAAATTCCTTTAAAAACTTCTTCCTTTTGATTCATAAAATAATTAAATTTTATAAATCCTATATTTCAACTTTTCACAATAATTCTAAAATCCTGATTAAACTATTTTATAAAATCATTAGCATCATATTCTCAAAAATCAGTTTTTAACTATATTTCTCAAAAATCATAATTTTTATAACATTAAAAATTATAACGTTTATTCATTTAAAATGGATCAATTCCAAAATATTTTATATTTTCAAAAATCACTTTATAAATCATTTTAAAATTCCAAAACTTGGTCCAATGATGCTACATACCAAATAGTCAATCACGACAACAACGATATCACATATCGTATATGATAATCAAAGAATATCAAAATATCCATAATCAAATAAATACTGTTGAGGAATCCAGTTGGATACCTCCAACCTGTTTTCCTGCATCCAAAAACATTAGCACAATACCAATTTCGCTCCAGTACGAAATTATTGCGGTATATGTTCTTATTAAATATTATCCGCTTAATAACGGCGTAATAGGGTCTCATCCGCTAAAAAATACGGGAAATCAATCAACTGCAATATATACATATGCCAATATATATATATTGATATTATATATAATACCAATTTCACTGTTTATGAAATATTCGCGGTATATGTTTTTATTAAATAACATCCGCTTACTAACGGCGTATAATGTCTATTTTAACAATCAATAGATATCAATCATCATTCAAACATGCATTCAAATATTTTAAATCTAACTATTTAAAATAAAATTGAAACTGATTCGATTGAGTGAGAAGTTCTCACCTTGATTTTAAATTTCCGTTTTAGCGATTTATTTCGAATAAAATTAAACGGACGTTTAATTTTACCCAAAATTCTCACTAACTCCAAACGACTCCAAACCAATTTCATCGCATAGTGCTCGTCCATATGATCCCAACGCAACTGGTTTCGCATTTTTTCGACCTCGTATGAAAAAGTTATGATTTTTATAAGTTTACAGGATTTTAACTTAATAAATTTACAACTTTAATTATAATTTTTAACCTTCATCAATTCCTAGCCACTGGATCCCATCATCCTCAACATCAGGCCGTCCATCACCTTTCTTCCTCTCACGCACGCCCACAGGAAGAAGCCGCACCAAAGAACCCATGAATCAAATACTAGGGTTTCAATTTGCTCCGCCTATACTCGACTAAACTTCATCAAACCACTTCCATTCGAACGCCCTTCGCGAGAGCTACCTCCACCACCAACCACCTGAAGCTCGGCCCTCTCTCCCATCTCGAATTGCATGTGTGGCCTGAAGAGAACGGCCCCCCTAGCTCCCTCTCCGTTGCACCATTTCCGATCATTACCGTATGGAATCGAAGCTCTCGTCGAGCTCTTCGACTTCCGTGTTGAACATTTCGCGTAATTCCTTACGGATTGAGAGAGATTGATGAAGAAGTGAGAGACAATTCTGGCCATTGGTCATTAAAGTGGCGGCTAGGGTGCTGTAATTAGGGTTTTGTTATTTTTTTTTTTAATTTATGAAGGTGTTGGGGCTATTTATAGAGAATCGATCGACACTATTCACCCGGAAATTTCTAACTCCGATTTAGGCGCCGAAACTGACGTACCTAGGGTTTATCCCGCGTTCCGGACACAATGGAATAGGTTTCGAAAGCTTTGTTCGGACATCTGTGCGAGTTATGGCTGAAAACGCTCAATTTAAATTAAACCGATTTAAGTCGATTTCTAGGCGTTTTAATTTGTACAGGACAAACGGTAAATCCAATTGACTTGAAATTTGAAACCTTACAATAATATCACATTACGGATCCGATGAAACTGGTTTCGTCGAAATCCGAGACTTTTTGAAAAATGGCTATTTTAGCTCGCCAAATTAAAATTAAAAACGATTCGATGCGTTTCGAGCTGCCACGATCAAACGGTAGCTCCGATTGACACGAAAATTGAAATCCGGTAATAACTAACTATTACGGATCCAATGAAACTGGTTTCGTTCAATTCTGAGACTGTTCAAAAATTGGCTATTTTCACTAGTCGATTTAATTATTAGAATATTCAATTTTCACAAATTAACTTTTAATTCGATTTTAAAAGTTCTAAAATATCATTCTAACTCCCATATGATAAAATAAAATTTTACAAATCATTTTCAATCATATTTAACTCAATTTTCAATTATTTTTCATAATTTAACATATTAAATTATCGATTTAATTATCCAATTAAATTCAATAATTCAAATAAAAATTTATTGACTTATAAATTCACTTATTAATATTTAAAATTAATTAAATATTCAAATTTAAATTTCTAAAAATTCTGGGTCGTTACATCTGGGTCCAATCCAGATTCCAAATCACGGATAATCTTGACAAGCTTATCATCTCGTTTTTGGCTCTCGCCAATTCTCTCCACAAGAGTAGGCCTTATCGATAAGTTTGCCAACATTTCAGGTTCCAATTCACATCTAGGCCTGAAGTCAAATCCAGCTAAATACTCGAGACTCTTCCATTCCGAAAACATGGCTCCCAATCCTGCATGTCTTCGACTCAACGCATCAGCTACTGCGTTACCTTTTCCCGGAGTATAAGCTATACCAAAATCATACGATGCTAAGAACTCTAGCCACCGTTGCTGCCGAAGATTCAAATCCTTTTGGGAAAACAGATACTTCAACGACTTATGATCCGTAAACAACTCGAATCGAACTCCCAAAAGATAATGTCTCCACATCTTTAAAGCAAATACAATCGCCGCTAACTCCAAATCATGTGTCGGATAATTCCTTTCATGCGGCTTCAGTTGTCGACTAGCATACGTAACAACTTTATCTTTTTGCATTAGCACTGCTCCAAGTCCAGTACCACATGCATCGGTGTAAACCACCATCTCATCGTTCCCACTAGGAATGGTCAAAACAGGAGCACTTGTCAGTCGCTCTTTCAGGATTACGAAAGCTTGCTCACACTTATCATCCCATCTAAACACTTGATTCTTTTTCGTCAATCCTGTCAATGGTGCAGCTATCTTGGAAAAGTCTTTGATAAACCGTCGATAATATCCTGCTAGTCCAAGAAAACTTCTCACATCTGATGCATTCTTAGGTCTGACCCAATCCTGGATCGCTGCCACCTTAGCGGGATCAACCGCTATTCCATTTCCAGAAATAACATGGCCTAAGAATCTCACTTCACTCTTCCAGAAGTGACACTTCGAAAACTTAGCCTTCAGCTGATATTTTCGCAAGATTTCCAAAACAATACGCAAGTGCGTCTTGTGCTCTTCTTCCGTTCTGGAATAAATCAGAATATCATCCACGAACACAAGTACAAACTTGTTCAACTGATCTCTGAACACTCTATTCATAAGATCCACAAAATATGCTGGTGCGTTAGTCAATCCAAACGGCATTACCAACCACTCATAAAAACCGGATGGTGTCCTCAAAGCAGTCTTCGGCACACTATCCTTCGCCACTCTCAACTGGTGAAATCCCGATGCCAAATCCATCTGAGAAAACACCTTCGCCTCGTGGAGCTGATCAAACAAGTCATCTATTCTCGGCAATGGATACTTGTTCTTCTTAGTCACCTTATTCAGCTCACGATAATCAACACACAACCTCAACGATCCATCCGCTTTGGTTGCGAACACAACTGGTGCACCCCATTCGGACACACTACGCCGAATGAATCCTTTACGCAAAAGGTCATCAACTAGCACCCTCAACTCTTGCTGTTCTCTAGGCGCCATCCGCCTAAGAGGCATCACAACGGGTCTGGCTCCCTCAACTAGATCGACACGAAACTCAATCTCCCTATGCGGCGGTAACCCTTTGACCTCGTCAAAGACATCCTCGAATCCATTCACGATTGGCACCGATGACAGTCCATCCCGTGGAACAACCAGCGAATACATGAAGCTCATGAAGACGCCTTCTTCATGCTTACATCGTATCACAACCTTTCGCCCCTCCACATTCTCGACTGTCACCTCTAATCTCTCACAATCAACCTTTGCCGCATACTTCCTAAGCCAGTCCATACCCAAAATAATTCCGAACCCCGCAAAGTTCAGAACAAAGCAATCACAAACAAAAAAACAATCATGACTCGATATAACTAGACCATGGCATAGCATACACAAACAAGACGAACCCCCAACTGGATTAGTCACTACCAATGGTCTATCAACAATATCCGGTTCCAAACCCAACCGGTCTACCAACTCATTACAAACAAAAGAATGAGACGCTCCAGTATCAAATAACACTCTAACTGGAATACCACAAATGGAAAGAGTACCTTGAACCACCACACTCTTCCCCTTCTCCTTAGCAGTAGGAGCTTTCGAAGACGATGGAACAACCCCCAAAGCATAAGCTTGCACAACCTGCCTGTCCTTTATCGGTTCCGGACAGTTCTTCTTAATGTGCCCCAGCTTATCACAGTTGTGGCACTTCACCGATACCTTTGGATTCTTGCAATCCCTGGAGAAATGGCCTTTCTGTTGACAGTTGAAACAAGTCACTTCGCCTTTCGGCTTCTTCTGGCCATTCTTACCCTTCTGCTGTTGCTGCTTCCTCTTCTTATTTCCACCCTGCTGTGGTTTGAGCTCTTCCTTGGTCACAGCAACAACAGACCCTTCCTTAGGAAACAAACTCTCATGCCTGAGAGCTTTTTCCACAAGCTTCTCAAATGGATCGTCCAGGTGATCCACCAGCTGCCTTCCAAGATAAGCATCCAAGCCTGTCATGAACTTTTCATTCTTCTGATAGGGAGAATCAATATACGATCTAGCATACTTGGACAAGGCTTCAAACTCAGAAACATATTCCAGAACCGACCTCCCGCCTTGCTTGAGCTCAACAAACTTCTTAAACAAAACAGACTTCTGAGCAGTAGTGATGAACTTAGCTTCAAACCTAGTTTGAAACTGCTCCCAAGAAATCTCTTCTTCTGGAGTATCAATGGTGATAGAGTTCCACCAATCAGAAGCTCTCCTTGAAGCTGCCTCGATGCAAGCTTCCTCTTAGTTGCATCCTCGATTCCTAAATCATCAAAAATCCTCCTACAAGCATCTATCCATCTCTGGACTTCAATAGTAGATTCTGTCCCCAAGAAAACCTTTCCTCCAAGAGAAGTATAGTCCTTGCAAAGCTTAGCAAAATCCACCGGCCTCGGAGCTTGAACTTGAACTCCAACATCTACAGATGGCCCTGGAGCTGGCATCCTTCTTATGATGGAAGTCATCATAGCTTCAAACATAGCTCCATAATCAACGGTTCCTTCAACGGCACGGCCTTCCCTTGCAGCTGGTCTCCCTCTTCGACTCATCCTTAGTATCTAGAAAAAGGAATTATTAGAACACCTTTGAGAAACAACTGCATAAGGAGTTCAAATCCTTCTAGGCTACTATACCATATATAGTAATCATCCATCAAAATACAATTACGTCTCTCATACGTAGTTACGTCAGCGAGCGTTGGCTAAAATCGATTAACCAAAGCTCTGATACCAAATGTGACGACCACCCATGACTCCCGCACGGAAACAAGGGAATGGTGCGCTGAAAGTGTGCCAGGCAGCCATGAGTGACCGTCAAGGGTAAAATAAACATCGCAGACTCTATCGTAAAACTCACAGCGCATGGATAAAATACAATAGAGAAATATAATATAGTGAAGCCCCCATAGAACAGAATATCATCATCTAATCATAATAGCTTTATACATAGTCTGAATCATGAATACAAGAAGCCTCACTACATAGCACTCAGAGTAATCAACAAACAGCGGAATATCCAGTACATAGAATATAAAAATAATATGTAAAGCCTCCTGCTCGTCTTCGTCATCCTCAGCGTGAGCTACTAAGATCAGCACCTGCCACCTGTCACCTAGTCTGCCCATCCCAAACATGGATGAACAGCCCAAGGTAATAAGAGGAGACATAAAACCTTGAGTCAGACAAAGTCTTAGTGAGCAGTAAATCAACTATCAAACATACCAAAAGAACATAAAGGGTAAAAGGAATAGGAACCCAAATCATCCCACTCCACCTCTTTCTACAGTGATAGCCCCCAGACACACTAAGGGGAAGCAAGCATAACAAAGCAGATAATTAAAGTAAAGCAATAATCACTCGAGTCAAGGTCGATGTTTTCCAAATACAAACCCCCAAGGCCTAAACCAAGATCAGATAAGCACCCAGAAAACACCGCTCTTGAGACCGAATGATGATATAACCAACATCCATGACTCTGGCTATCACTGTTATCATTGCCTTGATTTCATCGTTAGTTGAATGAACGGCACATTCTTTCATCCGTCAGTCAAGGGCTAATGGTAACCCCGGTTCTAGACATAACTCTGCACGTCATCATGACCCGTGCCTAGGATATCAATGCTGCCCAGAGTACTAGCACGTCATCGTGACCCGTGCCTGGGATAACAATGCCGCCCAACGTACTCTTGCTTTGAGCATGCTAGAACCTTCAACAACGATGAAGTCTTAGCCTCCTAGTCATCCTCCTCGACGACTATTCCCATACTAGCTCAAGCGCCTCTCGAGCCATCCATTATCCATCAAAACTCGAACCATATCACCGAGTTAACATCATGCTTGGAATGATCCCGCCTGGACTAGACCAAGACTATCTCATCTCATACTTTGCTTCATCGCATCTTAGCAAAGTCCATATCATGCTTTGCCTCATCATATCACGGCAAAGTCCATCATCATCATACTTTGCTTCCTCGTATCATCGCAAAGTCCTCGAATCCATCCATATGAGCTTCCTCATTCGCTTCATATGCCACAAGCAGCTTTCACCATTCAAGAGCCTTTCCACTTAGCTTTTGAATCATCTCCGACCATCTTGTTCCAAATCAACTACTAGCTAACTTGAAACAATCAATCAATCATTCAAACAAGATCCAATAAGCAATATTAACTATAATGGCAATTTCGTAAATAAATGAGTGAAAGTCTATCATACATGAATTATGGATTTCTAGCATAGATCTATCAAATATAAAACATGGGTTTTATTCCTATAACTCGATAAATGAACTTGCATAGGTAAACATCTTCATAAACCATGGATCTACATGCAGACTTAAGAGAAATGCGAGAAATCACTATCTTTAACACATAAACGAACCACCACTCCAATATACTCCCTTGGATCCGTGTGAGAGATAACTACCACTCACCGAATCACCCAAACACTTCAAAAGAAACCCACTTCAGATCTGGACAGCAAATACCCAAGCTTGATCCGGCAAAAATCTCGCTTCAATCTATGAAATCTCACTCGAACGGATGAAAATCTTCAACTTTGGCCCTTGAATCTTCGATCTTGGATGGATGTTAGAACTAGATTGTAATGGAGAAAAGGAGATGAAGAAATGTTGTAGTCGAGCTCTCAAAATGGCAGCACTTCGTCGCTTCAAAAACCGGTGCCAAAAAGTGAAGAAATGGTCGCATATTTATAGGCTGAATCGCCCCCCCCCCCTAGGTCGCTCAGTCCATAACTCGCGCTCGATCTTAGGTCGTTGCCGACCTAACATGTTACGACTCATGACCCCAAATTCCCACGACTCACGACCTAACGACTCAACGTCAAAAGGCTTAGCACACGTTACGACCTAACTCGTACACGAGTTATGACTCAACTGGGAGACGACTTATAAATGTCACGACCTAACGCTAATAGGCTCACGACCCAACAGGCAACACGAGTTACGACCTATCATTAAGTCGCTAATGACTTAGCATGTGCCGACCTAACTCTTAGGCGACCTAAGGCCTTAACTCATACCAACGACTCAACCAAAACTTGGGTTAACTAGGTCGTTAACGACCTAACTCCAAAGCCCCTCTACAACCTATAAGATCCAACGGCTCACAATCCCTATGACCTAAAAAGAAAGCAGATCCGTTAACTCGTAAACGAGTTACGACTTACGACATAGCGAGCTACTAAGTCGCACACACGATCTAACGGTCCTAAAGCTGCGCGACTTAAAATGAATGCAGATCCACGATGCCGCGACTTAACTTCTTAACGACCTAACACCTTAAGTTGCCAACGACTTAACTCGTAAGCCGCTGCTCCACCTAACTCGCTCACACACTAACTCGCTAGCCCCTAAGTCGGTCAAAACCTTAAGTCGCTAGCCCTTAACTCATCCCAAACCACTAAGTCGTAGCACACTAACTCACTAACTCTTATAACTCGTTAACGACTTAAAACCCTATTAACTCGAACATGACTCAACACTTAACACGTTAGCTCGTAATTCCTTAAGCCTTAACTCGTTAGCACTAACACGCTAACTCGTCCAAATCTATAGGTCGCTCCACTCGACCTACTCTCACACGACCTGCAAATTCTACGATATATCGACACGTAAAATACGGGTCGTTACACCTTAGATGACCTTGGCCACCTCTTATTGCTCCACCACCACCTTGACACACCCCTAACCATCACCTTCATCCTCTGTCCAGATCTGAAACTTTCCATAGTCGAGCCATAGATCCATGTAGCCAAGCCCAGAATGAACCAAAAACAACTATTTTGCATAAACCTCTTCATATTCATGCGTAGTAACTCCTCCACCACTTCAATACCTTTTAGCCATGCCTTATAGGATCCAAACCTGAACCAAAGTATGTCCAAACCTGAGCCAAAATATTCCCTAAGCCGTGCTAGCAAGTGTAGAAAGCAAGGCAAAAAGTTGTGCATTCATATTGCTTTTCAATTCAAAGTTATTCCTATTCAATGTTGTATTGAATTATAATTTTATTTTGTTTGTTTTGGGTTATAACAAAAGTTCTATAGCTTGGATTTGCTGTCCACTCAAATCAAAAATCGTGCTATTGCCTTTTGGAATCCGTTGTGCCATTTGTATTGCAATCTCCAGCCATAAAAGGTGAGTAAAGCTCACACGACATTTATACTTATGCAGTTGTGAAACAACAACAACTGAATGTGTAGAATTAAATATGATGTTATAACTGCCATGTGATTTTTTTTTATATATGATGTTAAACCTGTTAAATTTCATGTCGTATCATCTGTTATCATATATATGTTGTTACTGTTCATTTATATATGTTTATCATACTGCAAGTTCCCTGTAGATTAGAAATCACTATGGGTTGAAATGATACATACCCGAACGGACTTTAGAATAGGGAAAAATCGTCATGGGCTGAAATTGTAACGACTCGTTAAATTTGATAATATGAAATGGATTAACTTAATATAATTTTTAATCTAATTTATAATAAATGTAGGAGTTGGATATAATAACTGAGATTAAAGATTTAACAAATTGGAATGTTATATGGCAATAGGTAGAATAACGAAGATTTGTGTTGTGGTTATAAGTCATAATTAGTTGATTAAAATGGTATTAATGAAATAATAACTGAATTGAATTGCAACATATAAACATCAGAAAATTTAATTGGTGGATTAAATTTGTTAAAGTTCATAAGTTTTGTAATTTAATTTAGTAGAACTTTAAATTTTAAACGAAGATTGAAATAAACGATAAATTTAATTATGTAAATGGTGACTCAAGCCCTAGGTTATAGGAATTGGAACATAATCCAATTTGAATTAAGTAGAAGAAGGACTTGGTTAATATGTAAGTTATTGTTCAAGGTATTGAATAAAAACTTGGAATCCAATCATAATTTAATGATAATAACGTTAGTATTAGAGAATAAATATATTTCAATGCAGTACCCGAATGAACGGAATAAAATGAATATATATTGAATGGAAATGAAATGTAAATTGGCACATTTGGTTGAAAGTTAATTTTAAGAAACATATAAATGTTGAATTTGTGAATATTAATATAAATATTAACTTGAATGGGATTCATTAATACAGAGATGTAATAAGTGTAGATAGTAAAAATTTAATGGCTGTAGTGGATAAAAAAAATCTAGTAGTAACATAAAATTTATTTATATGGAAAAAGAGTATAGATTTGAACAAATTTATGAAAATTTGATAAGAACAGTGGTTGTAATCAGTTTGGTTATTTAATGTTTGAAGATAGAGATTTGTAAATCCGTTAATGAATTTATAATGGGAAGGAATGGTAAGAATGTAAAAATTATAAGCATTTGATTCAATTAAGGGAATTAAAGTATAATAAATGGTCATTTAATAAATTCAACGTTTTGTGAGAAATCATAATAGTTGTGTAAAATGTGTACAAACTCCGATTTGGAAATTTATTGGATTTATAACGGTTTTGGTATTACATTTATGAGTTTAAAAGTTATTCCATTTTGTAAAGTAATAAAAGCTTATTTAGGTGACTAGAATTTAGCGTAACGACTATTGTGTGTTACCTATTCTTGTTGCTTGTTAATTTAAATTTTGGGAATCAAATTCAATTTATCCGCCAATTTACCGTAGTTAAAGTGAAATGAATTGGTGAATGAGTAATGTTAAATGCAAATAAGATGTAACCAAGAAAATCCCATTTATAATAATTTACGTAGAATGAAGTAAAGAAACCAGGAAATGAAAATGTGAAAATGTGAAAATGTGGATGCAATGAGATCTTAAGTAATAATAACTTTGTTAGGTAAGTGATAATGGATTTTTTTTGTATAACCAAATAAAGATCCAAATTTATTTGGAAATTAATTGCAATCAATTGAATTTATTGCAATTAAATGGATTTAATAGTTATGTAATTATTATTTGGAAGAAATTGGAGTTATTTGTAATAAGTATGAACCTAATGTTAATTTTTCTTATAGGATTGACAATTGATATGGAATGAAAAGAAGAAAATTTGGGTCAGTAAAATTTGGAATTTATGCATAATAAAATGGATTCTAACGTTAAATACTACGTTATTGAGATTTAAATTAGACTTAAAGAATAATGATGTGAATCAGGAACTAATGTTTATGGCATCTTTATTTTAGGTGAAAGTTGAGAATATACAGATTTAAAAATCTAAAGTATGGGTTTTGAGAATATAATTTATAAAATTCTTAAATATAAGAAAGTGTAGAAATTAACATTGCAATTAATATACTGTCAACTTTTAATTCACAGCTAAGCCTGTTAAATCTTTTCAATTGATTACGAATCATATAAGAAATAAAATTTGGCCAATTTTAGAATTTAATATAAAATTTGGATTTTTATAATTTATTTAATTTATTTAATGAATATTAAAAATAGCCATTTTGGCCACGGACTCGGATTTCGACGAAACCAGTTTCATCGGATCCGTATCGGTGAATTATTATAGGGTTTCAAGTTTCGTATCGATCGGACTTGTCGTTTGATCGTACGGGCGTGAAACGCCTTGAAATCAATTTTAATAAAATCAATTTGAAATCAATTTGGAAATTTTGTTTTCAGCATAACTTCTTCATACGATCAAATTTGGACGTGAAACTTTTTCCATCGCGTTCAGAATATTTTAAATTACCTATTTGGATATATAGATTTACGAAATTTCGTTCCGGAGACATAGCGGGCTTTTTGGGCCATAGTTTGTTCCGCACGTTCATTCTACGGTCTATCTACGCTACCTCTAACCCTCTATATAAACCCAGCTATTCAAGCCCTAGCCTCCGCCTAATTTCATTCCATCTGCGCGTATACTTTCTTCAAGCTCCTCTTCTTCTTCAATGGGTGCAAACCCTAGATCCAATCAATTCAAAATTTCAATGAAAATTCAAACTCTTCAGAAAAATTCCACAAAAATATATGTCGATCTTCTCGAAACACGTAATCCCATGGTGAAATTCGTTTTTCAGTTGGAGTTACCATTTAACCAGAATAAATTCAAACAGTTCGTGGCCGTTCATCAGCGTCGCATCAAAGTTCGCCTGATCGAAATTCTGTTTCTGGGTTTTGGAGAGGGAACCGAGGGGATCGCATCTATGTGGTTAGTTTGCGTTTCGACGGTCAGATTTGCGGCAAAAATTCAATAGGGTTTCATGTTTTAGGCTTGCGCTGGAACTTGCGTGCGTTTGCTTCTGGAAAGAAGATGGTAGCCGCGTGCGTGATAGTGGAGGATGACGTGGCAAGAGTATGAAATGTGTCCTCCTTTTATTGTTTTTAATTTTGAAATTCAAGTGCAATAATCGCTATAACTTTTACATACGACCTCGGATTCACGCGAAATTTTTTTTGTTAGGATCGTAATTTAATTCCGGACTTGATGACGCTGGTTTGGACGAATTCCGAGACGGGCGAATTTTTGGGTTTAAATCGAATTTAAATTCGATTTAAATTCAAAAGGTGAGTGTTTTAACCCACTCACAACTACTAGAAGCTTTTATGTTTGTTAAATTAATTTTTGAAATGAATAGAAATTTATTTATGAGTATTTGGCATGTTTATTTCACTCATATTTGTTGAAATGCATTTATTAAATTTAACTGTTAATTTAATTCATTTATTGCGTATAAATTTACAGTTAAAATTTATTTGTTTGTATATGAACTGCTAGTTAACAGTTATATAATTTATTACTGAATATAGACTGTAGATTAATCGCTGTTAAATTTAATTTGAATAAAATTGCCAGTATTACCTGTTATGTAGTACCAAAAATAATATTGTTATTGATTGATATTGATTGATGATTGCGATTTGGATGATGGATGATGTTGATGAATGGATGTTTATTGTATATCATTAAATTGCAAATTATCATGCATACTTCATTTCATTCGGGATTGTGGTTTGAAATGATATATAACCGCAAAAATTTTATATCTTTTAAATTGCGGATTGAAATGATAAATATCCATATCACTTGACCATAGGATAGAAAATTATATACAGGCACCGCGGTATATATATAACTATTTAAATGTGATTTCTATGGTTTGGATGGAATACGGTTTATAATAATCTTAAATTTTATATTGTATAAAGATTTTTCTTCCATATATATATATACATATGAAGTTGAAAATTTTGAAATTAAAAGGTGTATAAAAATCTTTATTAAAAATGGAAGAAAATTTAGAAAATGGAGTTTAATAATTTATATCATATGTTTAAATGTTAAGTTTGGAATTTTTAAGATATGATATTTATAATTGGATTTTTCCCAAAATAAATTGAAATGAATATTCTAGTAAATTTGAATCGGGAAAAATATATATTTTATTACTAGAAATTGGAGTTCTTATTTATTTATGGATTTTATATGAATATTCAAGACTAATTAATAGAACAATTGATCTGTTGAAAGAATAAAATCCAATTTTAGTTTGAAATATTGTTACTCAAAATGGATATACGTATATATAATTAAATTGAAGTGGTTTTGGAACTTGAGAGAGATAATATAAATTTTGGTGTAGACTTTAATAAAGAAATGTATTTGTAAAGCCATGAGAACTATTTCTTTACAAAGTAACATTTAAGTTAAAACCATTTAATTCATATACCGTTGAATGTCCAAACCATTCAAGTTTTTTTAGAAGTTATGGTTTTAAATTATGATTTTCAAAATATTATGCTTTGAAAATATTGATTTTCAAACATTATGAAGTTAAAGAATTATGATTTTGGAAAAGAATTATATTTGGGATAAGTGATAAAATATGGTTTTGGGTTTTGAAGTGATATCGTATTCATGGTTATGAAATGGAATGTTTATTCTGATTTTTAAAGTATAACCTATTTTAAATGACCGCGGTGTTATAATAACGATGGATTGGCAAAGAGACCGGGATCGGATATGGACATACTCTCTGTCGATACCGAAAACCACTTTGACTAACCGTGTACGCGGTGGAGATTCCAGAATGAAGTAGGTGGTGGCGACGTTTCCTGTAAGGTAAATACGTGGACCCGACTCCCGTGAGTTGGCATAAGGTGGCTAAAACAGGAGCGATTCTCAGGCCAATGAGGTCATTCCTCTGATCGGACCCTCCTCTTCGATATTATACTTTGACTTGGATTGATTCAGTGGCCACTTCTATATTTTGATTTTTGGGGGAGTTAGTCCGAGGTGGGCGGTAACTGCGGCTACGCGTTTCCACCAGCCTGGATAGCAATTGGTATATCTACCCTGGCATTGCCTAGTTGTGTCGTGTCACCTACCATACCGAGCCTTTACTACGAGTTTCTATTTGTGTCGTACCTATGGAGTATCCTCTGGTAGCTCCCGATCAGGAGGTATTACGGTACTGTATAGACTATTGGCATTATTTGTGTTAAGGGCTATATGGGTAACCCCTTAACGCTATTAAAAAGTAAGTTTATTTTATAAATAGACACTATTATAATAGCGCAATATACTACATAGTAAATAGTTTAACGGATCCTTAGGAGATGTAAATCCCGAACATCTCTTGAGTTACTGTACTCATATTTATTTCTGTTAATTTAACTCACATAAGATCTTTTAGTCTGACTCGAGTGTTTTTGTCTTTTCAAATTCGCTCGGGTCAGTCCGAGCGTTTCAGGATAGAAGACTTTAGCTTTGAAGGACGAAGACGAAGGAGTCGTATTATTATTATCTATAGTATTGCACCACACTCATACTGTTCCGCTGCATTGATTGTATTGGTATGTGTAACTCTGATATTTATTGTATAAAGCAAATCAAGTATTTGTAAACTGTTTGAACTGTATATTTATTATTATATTTTATCCTTCCGCTGTAAGATTCTGTGTTGTTTCTATTTCTTCTCTGTTTTTTCTTATTTACCCCATAACAATCCGCCCTTCCGTATGGTTTGAACTGGCACGTGTGTCGGTTTAAAGTGTGCGAAAAGGCGGGATGTTACAGAAATGATAGGCTTGAACGTTTTTATTTAATTTATTTTAACTTGGGAATGCGGGTTTGAAATGATAAAACCCGGATTTTCTTTGTAAATTACGGGTTGAAATGATATATTACCCGTATCACTTTACCTAGCGTAGAAAATTATATACGGGCCCGTAGTTAAAATATGTTTTTCTAAAACTTTTAAAATATTTTAGAAATTTAATTATAATAATATTTGATTTGAAATTTAATAAAAATGTAACTTTTGTAAAGTATTTTTTATTTTCTGGAAATCTATAAGTTAAATAAATTATGGAAAAGTTAGAAAATATGAATGTAAGTTATTTTGGAAATTTTGATTTAATTTTTAATGGAATTTAAATTAACTTTGAAAATATGATAAATTTATGATATTTTGAATTTAAATTAATTTAAATTGATTTTATATCATATTAATGATTTTTAATAAAGTTGAAATGTGAAATGAATGAATATTTACGTTGAATTTGGAAATATAACTTAAATTGGAATTTATGAATTTGGTTTAAAAGTGAAATTTTAAGTTAAGTTAAATAAAATGGAATTAAGTTATATTTGAAATTTTAAAACTTAAGTGTTAAGTTGAAATTTAATGTAATGAATTTAAATTTGAATGTTGAAATTTAATAAGTGAATTATTGATTAATATTGATTTTTGGAAGGATACTTAACTTTATAAAATCATGAATTTAAGGAAATTTAATGATGCTTATAAATGTGAAAATGTATGATTTTGTAAGGTAAAAATGATTTAAATAAAAATATAAGTGTTTGAGAGATTCTATTGAATAATTGAAGTTAATTAACAGCATTTTAAATGCTGTCTTTTGTTAAATTGAATTGTTTTGAATGTAACTTTCTGTAGCATTTTCCAAATGCTGCGAAACTTGAATTTTCATCGTTTTAATAAATTCAAGTGCATAAATGAACAATGAAAAGTTTAAAATCTTGGAATTTAATAATTCAATTATTAAATGTAATAACTCCATTTTTTTATGATTTAAAATGAAGTAATTTGTTTTGAAATATAACTATTTGATATATTTAAATGATTGAAATGTGATACTGAAAGATATGATATTTTGGTATATTGAAATGATTTGAAATGTGATTTTGAAAAAAATATAACTATTTGATATATTAAAATGATTTGAAATATGGTATTGAAAGGATATGATATTTTGGTATATTAAAATGATTTGAAATGTGGTTTTGAGAAGATATGATATTTTGATATATTAAAATGATTTGAAAGGAAGTTTTGAAAGGATATGATAATTTAATATATTGAAATGGTTAGAAATGACTTGATATTTATTTTGATAAATATTTGAATCGAAAGATATGGTATGATGATATATTGAAATGGTTTGGAAATAATTTAATCTTTATTTTGATAAAGATTTGGGTTGAAATGATATTTTATTTTGAAGTATAAAATATTTTTTTTAAAGTTATAACTACAGGTTATAATAACGATTGGTTGTTAAAGAGACCGGGATCGGATATTGTCTTATAGCCGGCCAATACCGAAAACCACTTTAACAACTGTGCACGCGGTGGAGATTCCAGAATGAAGTAGGATGGTGGCGACGTTCTTGAGGTATATTACGTGGACCCAACTCCCGTGAGTTGTCATAAATGACTAAAATAGGAGCTATACCGGGCTACACAAAGGGTCGCACCCTTTCATCGAGCATGCTCTATCGGAAACCATTCTATTACTTTTGTGATTCGATACGTGGGCCACTTTGATTCGGGGGTATTGTTCGAGGTGGGAAGAAGTTGCTAGCTTGCCGTCACCACCGGTCCGGGAGTGCAAACGGTGTATCCACCCTGGCACTGTCTCGCGTGCCGTGTCATCTCCTTATAGCGAGCCCACTACGATTTTGGTTTTAAAGATCCGACCGCGTTAAGGTTCACCATCCCCTTAACGCTATTTTCTATAAGATTATACTTTACTGATTAGACACTACTGTATATAGCGTATATTACTACATAGTAAATAGTTTAACGGATCCTTAGAGGATGGGCGGTCCCAAGCATCTTCTAAGTTACTTGTATCTTTGCCACAGTTCACTTGAGTTGGTTTACATTGTATAAGTATGTATGTCCTGACTCGAGTGTTTGTATTTTTATTTACGCTTGGGTCAGCCTGAGTTATTCACAGATTTGGATTTCCACTTTCTGGAGATTGGAATCGCTGGAGATTATCTACTTGTCAAGTTTCATCTTTTCAGTTAGGTTGTTCTATTCAGCTTGTACTTGGTTATCATATTTAAACTCTTGTTGTACTTTATTTCTTCTATTGTATCTTACGTAACTCTGATATATTTATATAGTAGCTTCATGAACTACTATCTCTTTTACTTCCGCTGCATTATTATTACTCTGTGTCTGTGGTCTGTGATTTTTATTTACTGCATATTCTGAGATTTGCCAAATTTTTATTTACAACGCGGTATTTTGAGCAATTCAATTCCGGCATGAGTGTCTACCTATACACTTATAATGGATGCGAATGGTTGAAAATATCAGGGTCGTAACAGTTGGTATTAGTGCTTTGGTAGCTCTAGGCAAAATTCAGCATATGGAGTGAATGTATTTACAGAATCACTTTAATTCGAGTTTGAATCTCTTCCGTACACGGTTGTTAAAGTGGTTTTCGGAGTTGGCACAGAGTATGACAACTTCTGATCCCGGTCTCTTTTACAACCAAACGTTATTATAACGTCATTTAAAATAATTATACTTCAAACAGAATATAATATCCCTTTCAAAACATATAAATATGATATCATTTCTGTTTGAAAAACCCAAATCAATATTATTTTCAAATATATCCTTTTCTGAAGCCATAACATTTTCAAAGTTATAATATTTCGAAACCAAAACTTGAAATATAGCCTTTCAAAACATAAAACTTTGAATTTCATAACTTCGAAACATACTACACCACTTGAATGATTTAAATATTAAATTACTTTATATAATAAAATAGCTTCTTCACCTTCACAAATCAATTCCAAATATAGATTTAAATCCCCAAATAAGCCAATATAATTTCCATATATTTCAAAGCCTTAATTATTCCACCATTTCAAAACTTATACTTTGATAATTTCATATATATCAATTTCAACTACTATTATTTAGATTTGAAATGTTAACTTAATAAATCAAATATCATTTTAGTAAAACCTTTAGACTTCAAATAACTGGACATTCTTTCAATTTAATTAACTTGATAATATTCGTTTAAATCAAATTGATATTCATTTAAATCCTCTAAACAAAATTCAAGTTATAAAATCCGACCTATTAATCTCAATTTATTTACATTTCAAATCAAATTTTTCGAGGATAATTCTTAAATACTTCAATTCAAATCAAATTCACATTATCTTCCAACCTTAATTTTATTTAAGTCATTATAAACTCTATATACAATAGATGCGGTTGTATATCATTTCAAACGCAATCCCGAATCAAAATAAATGCATAACAACTTGCAGATTATGATGATATAAATAAAACATCCATTCATCCATCATAAAATCATACATCCATCACAATCATCATCCAAAACAATCAATATCAATAGATAACCGATAATATATAACAGGTATTTAACTGGCAGTTATATTCAATAATAAATGAAATAACGATTTAATTTAAATAAATGCAATTAACTGAGATGATGATAAAAATATACGGAACAATCATAAATAAATGCATAATCACAACAAAAATTAAATTTAACAAACATAAGAAATTCTAGAAGTTGTGAGTGGGTTAAAAAACTCACATTTTGTATTTAAATTGAATTTAAATCCAATTTAAACCCAAATATTGGACAGTCTCAGAATTCGTCCAAACCAATGCCAAAATGTCCGAAATTCCAATGCGAACCTAACGGAAAAGGCCGCGCATGAATTGGACCTCTTTTGTGAGAGTTATGTGCGTTAGATTATCGAAAACAAAATTAAATTAAATAAAATAAATATAATAGATAAATTTTACCACGTCGTCACTCTCCTTCACTGCACGCTACAGCACCGAACCCACACGCACGCGTTCGTACAAAATCAAGGCGCCGCCTTTAAAATCGCATGCGCCACTGCTGCCTACGCCAGGCCGCGGCCCACCGAACCTCTCCACACGGTCGCCCATGCTTCACCCCCAAGCGACGACATGGTCGAGCTCCAAAAAACGCAGCCGCCACCTCTTACATTGAAACCCTAGCCTAAGTTTTCGCTGCATCTAACCGTCCAATCGACAAACTAATCACCTAGATGCGATCCCCTAGGCCTCCTCTCCAAAACCTAGAAACGGTTCGTCGATCAGTCGATGTTCATCGACGCGCAATGAACGGCCGAAAATGGTTCGGCGATTTATGAACAAATGGTGATTCAAAACCAAAAACTAATTGCAGATTTGAGATGCGTACATCGAGATCTTCGATATAAAATTTTCTTGAATTTTTTTGAGGAGTTTGAAAATTTTGGCTTTGGATTGAAATTAGATTTGTGTTTGGATCTAGAATATGTTTGTCTGCCATTGAGGATGAGAGATAGTTGAAATGTATGTACAAACAAAATGAGAATGATGGTAATTAGGGTTTATAACAGAGTATTTATAGGTAGGGTTGAAATAGAATGGATCAGATTGATTGGATGTATGCGCTGGACGATATATGGCCCAAAAAGCCCATTTCGACTCCGGAACGAAATTGGGTCAACCCATATATCAAAATAGATGTTTTAAAATATTTTAAACACAATGGAAAACGTTTCAAGTCCAAATTCCATCGTATGAAAACGTTATGCTAAAGTCAATAATTTTCAAATTGATTTCAATTGATTTCAAGGAATTTCGAGTCCGTACGATCAAACGAAAAGTCCGATCGTTACGAACCTTGAAATCCTACTATAATTCACCGTTATGGATCAGATGAAACTGGTTTCGTCGAAATCCGAGTCAGTGGCCAAAAAGGCTGTTTTTCCATTAATTAAATAAACAAATTAATTAAATTAAGTTTTCAAATTTGAATTCGATTATTGACAAATTTCAACATTTTTAAATTTCTTAATCATTTACATTGATTTAAACAAATTTAAATGTCAATTCAACGTTGATTCATTCATCAATTTCAGCGTTAAATTTCATTTTTCTTACATTCAGAAATTTTAAATTAAATAAATTTATTCATTACTATATTCAGTTTCAATTTTAATAAATTTATTAATTATCACTTGAAATCTCAGTAAATCCATTTATTTGATTAAATCTTGCTATTCAATAAATTGGCATCTTACGGTTAAAATTTGCATTGATTTATATTACATTTCATTAATGTATATTTCATTTCATATTAATTCCCATTAACATAATATTTTATTTCATTCAATTTCAATAATACATTTGTTACAGCTCATCCAATAAATTTATCAACATGAATTTAAATTGTTTTCATTCACTCAATTGCCATATTATGGATAGAGTTTACATTTGTTACTTAAATAACATTCTTCAATTTCTAATTAAATCTACTCTAACTGCACTAATTAAGTCAATTTCTGCGATTGATTTCAAATTAAATCTTATGAACTACACAATAGGTATCTTATAACAATTTTAACCATTAAACTTTAATTACCTTAAAGTTTATTTCCTTCAACCCGATATTTTAATTACTTACAGAACATTGATTTTATTCAATGACAGTTTATTATAATTTAAATTCCCTAATTTAATTCAATTCTTACATTTTTTTTTCATATATTCAATTTGTTGCTAAGTATACATCTACATTATTTCCATTGATTTGAATTTCATTCAATTTATTAATAACTACCTTAGTTAACATTAACGTGACATTTTATTTATTTTTATTGCAATTGATTCAAAATTCAATTCCTAATTCTTAATATCCTCTAAATTAACAACTTCCAAACATTGTATTACTTCTCACATCAATGTAACTTTTGTTTATATTGTTAAAATTTGGTTCCTCAGTTCAATTAATAGACTAAATAAATGGGCAACACATAATTATTACCGTTTACTTTTAACTATACTTACAAAGTTTATTGCTTACCATCAACACTATATTATTTCACTAATTAATTCAATACTAACCTTTGCTTACCTATGTTTCATTTACAACAAATTTATACTTTCACACTTTCCATTATTATATTAATTACCATTTAAGTAACATTTATTATCAACAACAACATTATAATCACTTATCTACATCGATGGCATAAATTTTCAATTTATTACGTATTACTTCATTGGTTAATATAACTTTGAATTCATTCAATCACCACTAATTATATCATTTCATTTGTTAATACAATATTCCTATTTGTTTTCTTATATTCAATTCTTAGCCTAGTATAACAATTACCATTACTTCAATTAATTATAATTTCATTTCAATTGTTAACACTTAGCTATAATTTCCATGGTTGCATTTCATTTTTAACATTTACTTCAACATAAATTATAAAATCTTTATTTCTTCCTAAATTTAATTACAAAATCTTAATTAAATTAACCAATTTTATTTATCAAAATTTACGGGTCGTTACACGAGGTAAATCATTTTTGTTCAAATTCAACCAGAATAACAATGGCCGAAAACAAAGAAAACCGATCGCATCCTCTTTAAAAAATATATTCAGGTCAAATAAAAAAAAGGAAAAAAAATGGCGACTGGCACGATAATCGAATCGCGTTCGATTCGATTAGGGTTTCGCGGCATCGGGAAGGATCGTGGCGCTAGGGGTTTCGCGATGTTTGGAACCACGGCAAGTCGAGGCCGTCGAGCGCGTGGAACGGCGGGAGGTGCGGCAGTAGTCAAACTCGAGCGAGATTATAGGGGTGCAGGCTTCGTGGAAACTGGAGGTGAGGAGTGTCATGTTGTTCTGATCCGTCGATTTAATTTTGGTGGCTGCATAGTTCATGATATCGAGGGGGCCGCATCGATCGTTAGTGAGGTAACCTTTCATCTTATATCCGATCAATTTAAAAACAAATTTTTTTCAGTAAGATATATGGGCAGAATTTTTAATTTACGTATATATAAGGAATTTTATATATGTATACACGTACAGGAAACAGAAAGAAATTATTAAAACAGGATGCTTTACTTTATCTTATTTTATATATTATTAAAGCATATATATGTCTACAAATATACTAGGCAAGAAATAGTACAGCAAAGGCAATTTTATTTTGGATATATATATATAAGGGTTCATGTAGAAAATTCGATTTTTTTTATTTATATAGATTTTTGATATGTAGTCCGAAATTAAAAATAAATATATGTATAAATCCACATGCATATTCTATTTTATAAACAGTATAAAATATTCACATTTTAAATTAATATGGAGATTAATTTGTTTGATAAGCTTATTTAATTTATTCACTAAAAATAATTTATTGAATGAAAATTTTATATATATATATATTTCAATTCACTAGTTAATTATTAATTAATTAAATTTATAAAATGGAAATTTATTGTTCGATTAGTTGGAATATTAATAAAAATTATATAATTGTTTATACACGGTCAAAATTGCAAAGAAAACAAGCCAGAATGGAAATGGGTTGCATGCGTAAGCAAAGGTGAGTTCTTCTCACTCAAAATTGTTTGCTTGTTTAATTTATTCTGGATGTGCTTGGATGAATTTGATAATTATCTATTGGTGGTATTAGATATAGTAGTGGTGTGTGTGTGTGTGTATTAGAGTGATTGATTTCCCGCATTACATAGTGGATGAGACCCTATGCGCCACTTAATAGCGGATGATATTATGTAATCCCATATACCGTGATATTCCACCTCAAAGTAGAATTAGTATTTAATTGTTGTGCTAACATCTGGGGATGCAGCGAAACAGGTTAGAGGGATCCAACTGGATTCCTCACATTGTCAAATTATTTGTATATGTTGTGATGTGATAATCTGTAAATGATTATATTGGTGTGAATGATTATACTGAGGGTTGAAATTTATTGAAAGCTATAGTTTAGTCGAATATATTTTGATATCATAGGATACCAGAAATATAAAAGTGGACTTTTGAAAATTAAAGTAGAAAACTTTGAGTAAATTCATTTTTGAGAATTGAATAAATTTAAAAGAAGAAATTTAAAAGTATAAAAGTTGATATTTGAAATCTTATCGAATTAATTCCAAATTATATGGGAAAAAATTTAATAAATGGATTTCGAGTAATATTGTCTAAAAGTTGGAGAATTTATTTAAAATTTGTATTTTAATAGTTTGGGAAAAATAAAAGGATTTAATCTAAAAAGGGTAATGAAATTTAGAAATCAATTTGGAAATTGATTTAGTGTTTGAAATAAATTTAGAAATCAATTTGAAAATCGATTTAGTATTTGAAAATAAATTTAGAAATAAATTTGGAAATTGATTTCGTATTTGAAAATAAATTTGGAAATCAATTTGGAATTTGATTTGGTATTTGAAAATAAATTTGGAAATCAATTCGGAATTTGATTTGGTGTTTGAAAGCGAATATTTGGAAATCGATTTGAAAATTGTATATTTGGAATTTAAATTCACAATGGAATTTATAAAGGAAAAAGAATTTGTTTGAAAATAAGTATTGGTTTATTTTTTTAAAGTGTGGGAAGGAATTTACGGATTTGAAACGTAAATTTAAAATAAATCAAGAAGGATTTCTTAATTGAACCATTTTAGAATGGAAAGTATATTTTCCATGGAAAGTCGAGTATGTTTTCAAAGTAGCTTTTAAAATATAAATTAAAAGTTCTAGAATTGGTTTTAAAAAGAATATTGTTGGGGAAATTATTTTTCGGAAATTGTTTTAAATCTTTAAAGTGAATATTATTAAGTTGATTATAGAAGTGATTATTTTGAAGATTGAATTGGTATTTGATTTAGAAAATGGTTATTTTAATAATTACATTTTATCTAATAATTTTATTTTCTAAAATTATTCAGACTTGAGTTTTATATGAGATATTGGTATAAAATTCCATAACTAATGTTTTAAATAAAGTGTTTTAAAATAGTTTTTATTTTAAGTGTTTCCAAATATATATATACTTTTGGATAAGTGATTTAAATATTTTTGAAGTATTCGGACTCGGCAAATTTTTCATTGGAAATAAACAATATTGGAAAATTTTGTTCCATGTGAGGAGTATGATTTGAGATTTTTTTCAAAAGGGTTGAAGTGTGAAAATATATCTTGCGAAGATATTTTGAAAATAAATGAATGGGTGAAGTTATTTAAAATCAGGTGATTATTGTGAATATTGACTGATAGTTAAATAACTGACTATCAATATTGGCCTTTAAATGGAATTTGAATTTCGATGCGACCGGGGGTCGGAATCCCAATAATTATCCGAAATCCACATCGAATCTCTGTGATGGATATTTTTTTTAAAATATCAAAGTGGAAATTTTGTTGTGATTTACTTGAAATCTGAATGTAACACTTATTTTTAAAATAAGCGCACATTATTCGGTTTAGCTGAGAGAGGACTTCGTGTTATATAATCCATTCTGAATAGTTATACGACGAAATGGATAGCATTTGAAGACGTTGGTGAAGATCGGGTATTTTCCAAAATGAAAGGATTACCTGTCGAATGTCTCTGCATCTTGGCTCTGGTATTGAGATCTCCATATGTGATAGGGAGTCCAAACGGGATTGTGAATATCTGGATTTGCAAGGGCTTCTTTGGAAGTGCCTTCGGTTCCGTTCGAAACCGGAATGGACTTGTATGGATGTATGTCTGACATTACACTTTGAGATGTAAAGCTAGTTTCTATCAAATACATTTCTATTTGGTGGCGGAGAATTTATTCTCTTAGCTTATTACCTTATCTGAGACGTACGAAATAAGTGGTTATGTAGTTGATGGTTACTAGTAATACATTCCCAATTTGGTAATGTAGCACGCATAGTGCTGCTGATCATTTGTTGATCGAATCATGGCTTTTGTCAAAAGCGTAGCTTTGTGGACGAGACTTTGTCGAACCTCACAACCCGAAAATGGTCGAAACAGGAAAGTTGCGGCAAGGTTATTAAGGGTCACGCCCTTAGGGTATGTCCATTTCCTTCTGGATAAAAAATGGTATCGTGGTATGAAGCCTAGATATTTAACTTTTTGGTTGTTGCTATTTGTTGGTGAATCTTGGGATAAAGGTCGTTTACGACCGGGGGATGGCATACTCGTGTGGTAGTTACCTAGTTACAAAGGTAACCCAACCTTGTGTTGGCAGAGATCCAGTTAGGTTTTCGGGGGCATCCCCCCAGAGGCGTCCCATTCGATGAGGAAGTTCCTTAGCCTGACTATTTGTTGGAAATCCAAAGAAACAATACGAGCCCTGTACGGTTTTGGTTGTGTAACCTGTCATGGAATGTGGCGGTAACCTGCTATTGAACATGGTAACTATAGTAGGCATACTATGAAATTTGTATGCTGACTAAGATTTATATTATACTTTCGAAAAAATTTCCTCACTATGTACTAATTGTAATATTAAAAAGATTTTGTGTATATCATGTATGACTATCATAAGGAGAAATCTCCTCCAACTGTGCATTTGCATTACGTGTGTGGTGGGAGGCCTTATGGTAGTTTCATTTTCCAAAAGCATAGCGGATTTCCTTTCCTTTATTTGTGAAAATAACTATTTTTAAGATCTCACACAAGTCCCATGACTGGCTTGGAGTCTGTTGTTCTCTTTCTAAAATCTAGATGCCCATAATTTTCCACACGGGCAGCCTAGAGTCAGGTTATCAGTTGTTCTGGAGCGAATTCAGAAAATATGCTGTGGAGATCTTGGGGCAAGCTGGATGACGAAGCATATCATATATTCTATGTATTATTCGTTACGTATGAGTTGGTGCAAGTTCAGTTTCGTGTGAGCAAGTTCTAATAATTTCCATTGTTGTGTTGTATTGTATATGTCTCTAATGATGCATTGTAATAACAGATATAGTTCTTTGTTTTAAAGATTACTCATTTACCTACTATATATTGTTCTACCGCGAAATGTGAGATTCTAGTATTGTTTTTGTTTCTTCTTCTACCTTCTTCTTCTTTAACCCTAACGGTTCGGTGTTTCGGCATTCGATTGTTTGGCATTTGATACAGTGGACGTATCGATGTCGGCTTTCAGGCGTCGAAAAATTGGTTCGTTATAGATTGGTATCAGAGCATTTGGTTAAGCGACAACCTTGACTCTGGTGGGGATTACTCATTAGAGATAGAGTCGATAGTACTCTAGAATGAGTTGAGTGTAATAATAGATATGAGCGTGTATTTGTTAGTGAACATAAAATTGTTTTATATTGTGTTGACTTATCGGTTGATTGTTTATAGATTCTGGTCGGTGCAGTTTGGCCAACTGTATCGAGAGGGGTTTTTAAACTCTTAAACAAGATAAACCAACACAGTGTTGTTTTAAAATAGGGTAAATGAAATAATTTTACCCAAACTATTTTTATATATAAAAGGAATAATTTTTCGTAAATTATTATAATATATGGTTATTTGGATGTTAGGAAGTGATAATATTAAATTATTATCATTAATTATTGAATAAGGAATTGAAATCATAACTAAAAGCTGAGAAAATAAATTCTTATACAAATGAGATTTGTATATGTGAATTACAAATTTGATTTACAATTTGAAATAGAATTCCAAAGAAATATTTGAAGTGGATTGAAAAGATATGAAATTTGAAATTTTAGTGAAAAGTTTAAATCCCTTTTTATTTGAAAATGATTTTCAAAGGATTTGGAAAAAAATTGAAGGGATAAAAGCACTAAACTCTTTTCGATCGCTGGAAAATAATTTCTATGATGATCGCGACATAATCGGTGTTCATTTTCGAGTTTCCAGGAGAGAAATTATTGCCAAATATTTTTTAAAATTGAAAATTGTTTACAAAATTAGGTTGGTTTTGGAAATTCAAAAGAAAATTTGAATTGATTTCAAAAAAAATGATTTTAAAAGAATTTGATTTTGGACATAATTAATTTCAAAGATGTTTTTCAAATGTTGAATAATTGTTTAAAGACTCTGGAATCCTATTTAAAATATTTATAGGATATAATTGAGTTTAGATACTTATAAATTTGAAATTGTTAGAATAAAATCTAACTTAAAGAAAGGATAAATTAAAATAAGTGTGAAATGTAAATAAGTTGGAATACTTATCGAAGCTTAAAAGTTCAAATTAAAGATGAATATTGAAATTAAATTTGATTTGTGATATGGAAAATTTGTCAAGTTGGACCAAATGAAACAAAGTGTTGAAATAAAATTAGTAAGTGAAACTAATTGAAGGAATGACAAATTTAATATGGTTTGAAATGAATCGAATTCAATATTTGTAAAATAAAAGGGAAATTGAATTCAAATAAATTTGAAAAGGAAAACTTGAATAAAAGTATAAACAAACCAAAGTTGTGAAATGAAATTAAATACAAGGTGTATATAGAATATTTGCATTGAACTTAAGAAATAAAGTGTAAAATTCTTAAGTAAAATTTGGAATTGAGAAAATATTATAAATTAATAAGTCAATGAAGATTAACTGGAAATTGTGAAATGGTAATTGTGAATAAGGGAATGAAAATCAATGTGAATAAAAGAAAAGAAAATTGATACAGCTAATAATCAAAAGAAAAAAATACGTAGGATGTACATATATTACTTTGTTCGCATAATGATTTGATCCACAATTCGAGCATAGAATTTTGAGATAATTATATCGATTCTATTTGGAATTTTTCACTCGATTTTTGGCGGCGAACCCGGTATATGGATTTTTGGTTGATTCTAGAAATTCTCTATCATAGTTTACGGCTATGCAAGGAGAATGACGGTTTCTGATCAAGAAACCAGATCTGAATCTGCCCTAGGAAGTCGGTGGATGATACTAGTTTGGAAGTGAAATTGTGTGATCGAGTGAGTGATCGGATTTGGTATTGCGTACGAATGATATAAGTACATTGTACGGATTTGAATTTCAAACTTTTGTAAAGAAATATGCAAAAAAAATTGGAATATTGTAATTGGACATTGTTGTTAACTAGGATATACAGGTGTTATAAAGGAAATTGGATTTTTGATTTCGAAGATAATTTGAATTTGCTCGACAAATGTATGTATTTAAATTTCAGTATGAAATTTGATGACTTTCTTGTCTAGCCACTTGGTGTTTTGTTTTGTTTTGAAATATGGGGGCCCATGGTGCATTTTGTAGTCGTACCGAGCTAGCTGCGCAAAGGGGACGCGGGTGAAATTTCTCCAAAATTGAGGAAGTCAGAAAAATTTTGAGAAAATTTAGGAAGTTAGAAAATTTTTGAGAAAATTTAAAAAATTTAAATTTGACTTTAAATTTAAATCTGATTTATTAAGAAAACAATATTGTTTGGAAACTATGGAAAACTAGTTGAAGTGATAATGGATCTTTAATAAAAGATTTGTTTTGGCAAGTTGATAAAACTATTTGGATTGGGAAAATGATAAACATGTTAAGGATCATTCTTCTTAACTAGTAATTTCGGGACGAAATTCTTTTAAGGGGGGAAGAATGTGACGACCCAGAATTTTGAACATTAGAAATTGAAATATTTAATTGATTTTAAATATGTGAAAGTTAACTTAACTTTAATTTCAAATATAATTATGAATTTGGCAATTAAATTATTGAATTTAATCACTAAAGGTTGGGTAAAATATTGAATCCTCATTTTTAAGCTAATTTAAAAATATTTCTATGGCTTGAAAAATCTATATTGATAATACTAAAGATAATGAAGCTTGAGAATTGAATTTGGAAACTTTTTATTTAGTTTTGAAATTTATATCGTTTAAATCGATATTTAAAAATAGCCTTCCGAGGCACAGTCTCGAAATTCGACAAAACCCGTTCCATTGGGTCCGTAATATTGTATTATTATCGGATTTCAATTTTCGTAGTATTTGAAGTGATCGTTTGGCCGTACGATAAGAAAACACGCTGAAAATTATATCGAAATTTAATTTAATAGCCGGGTTCAAAAAGCTATCTTCTCCATACAATCAAATTTGGACTCGGAACATTTTCCATTGCGTTCGGATTAGGCGTATAACATTAAAAATGCCTGGCGGCATGCCTTGATTGGAGATTGAGATTGTGAGTTGTGAAATTGATACAATTTGAATTTAAATTTGAATATGAAAATAATATATACAGTATTTAATACAGAATTTTTTTCATAAGGCAAGTGACATGTTTCCTCCCTTATAGTACATGTTCTATTTCCTCTTTAAACTTCGTACAAGTGTATTCTCTTCGTACTTTAAAAAAAATATAATCATTCGTTCGAGAAAAATAAACCATGGCCGAGCTAAATCATTTTTGTTCAAATTCAACCAAAATAACAGTAGCCGAAAACAAAGAAAACCGATCGCATCCTCTTTACAAAATATATTCAGATCAAATAAAAATAAAGAGAAAAAATGGCGATAGGCACGATAAGCAAATCGCGTTCGGTTCGATTAGGGTTTCGCATCATCGGAGAAGGATCGCGGCGCTAGGGGTTTCACGATGTTTGGAACCATGGAAAATCAAGGCAGTCGAGCACGTGGAATGGCGGGAGGTGAGGCAGCAGTCAAACTCGAGCGAGATTCGAGGGGTGTAGGCTTCGAAGAAACTGGAGGTGAGGAGGAGTCGCGTTGTTCTGGTCCATCGATTCAATTTTGGTGGCTGCGTAGTTTGTGATATCGAGGGTTGGCCGCATCGATCGTTAGTGAGGTAACCTTTCATCTTGTATTCGATCAATTTATAAATAATTTTTTTCAGTAAGATATATGGGCAGACTTTTTAATTCACAGATATATGCAGAATTTTATATATGTATACACACACAGGAAAGATAAAGAAATTATTAAAACAAGATACTTTACTTTATCTTATTTTATATATTATTAAAGCATATATGTATATAAATATACTAGGCAGGAAATAGTACAGCAAAGGCATCTTTATTTTGGCGATATATATAAGGGTTCAGGTAGAAAATTTGATATTTTGATTTATATAGATTTTTGATATGTAATCCGAAATTATAAATAAATATATGTATAAATCCACATGCATGTTCTATTTTAAAAAAAAGTATAAAATATTCATATTTTAAATTAGTATGGAGATTAATTTGTTTAATAAGCTTATTTACTTTATTCACTAAAAATAATTCATTAAAAGAAAGTTATATATATATATATATATATATATATATATTTCCAATCACTAGTTAATCTAATTATTATTTAATTAAATTTATTAAAAGGAAATTTATAGGTCGATTAGTTAGAATATTAATAAAAATCATATAATGGTTTATACAAGGTCAAAATTGCAAAGAAAACAACCCGGAATGAAAATGGATTGCATGCATAAGCAAAGGTGAGATCTTCTCACTCAAAATTATTTGCTTGTTTAATTTAAATTCTGGATGTGCTTGGATGAATTTGACAATTATCTATTGGTGATATTGGATATAGTAGTGTGTGTACATATATATATTGGAGTGATTAATTTCTCGCATTATATAGCGGATTAGACCCAATGCGCCGCATAATAGCGGATGATATTATATAATCCCATATACCGCGATATTCCACCTCGAAGTGGAATTGGTATTTAATTATTGTGTTAACATCTGTGGATGCAAGGAAATAGGTTGGAGGGATCCATTTGGATTTCTCACATTGTTAAATTTATTTGTATATGTTGTCATGTGATAATCTACGAATGATTATATTGGCGGTTGAAATTTATTGAAGGCTATAGTTTAGCCAAATATATTTTGGTATCATAGGATACCAGAAATATAAAATTGGATTTTTAGAAATTAAAGTAGAAAACATTAACTAAATTCATTTTTGAGAATTGAATAAATTTAAAAGAAGAAATTTAAAAGTATAAAAGTTGATTTTTGAAATCTTATCGAATTATTTCCAGAATATGGGGAAAAGATTTTAATAAATGGATTTCGTGTAATATTGTTTAAAAGTTTGAAAATTTATTTAAAATTCATATTTTAAATATTTTGGGAAAAATAAAAGGATTTATTTCAAAAAGGATAATAAATTTTGAAATCAATTTGGAAATAGATTTAGTGTTTGAAATAAATTTAGAAATAAATTTGGAAATTGATTTAGTATTTGAAAATAAATTTAGAAATCAATTTGGAAATTGATTTAGCATTTGAAATTAAATTTGAAAATCAATTTGGAATTTTATTTGGTATTTGAAAATAAATTTGGAAATCAATTTGGAATTTGATTTGGCATCTGAAAATGAATTTGGAATTTGATTTGGTGTTTGAAAGTTAATATTTGAAAATTTGTATATTTGAAATTTAAATTCACAATGGAATTTATAAAGGAAAGGGAATTTGTTTCAGAAATAAATATTGTTTTATTTTTTTAAAGTGTGGAAAGGAATTTACTGATTTGTAACGTAAATTTAAAATAAATCAAGAAAGATTTATTAATTGATTTAAATGAACCATTTTGGAATGGAAAGTATATTTTCCTTGGAAAGCCGAGTATGTTTTCAAAGTAGCTTTTAAAAAATAAATTAAAAGTTCTAGAGTTGGTTTTAAAAAGAATATTGTTGGAGAAATTGTTTTTCAGAAATTGTTTTTAAATCCTTAAAGTGGACATTATTAATTTGATTACAGAAGTGGTTATTTTAAAGATTGAATTGGTATCTGATTTAGAAAATGGTTATTTTAATAATTACACTTTATCTATTAATTTTATTTTCTAAAATTATTCGGACTTGAGTTTTATATGAGATATTGATACAAAATTCCATAACTAATGTTTTAAATAAAGTGTTTTAAAATAGTTTTTATTTTAAGTGTTTCCAAATATATATACTTTTGGATGAGTGATTTAAATATTTTTGAAGTATTCGGACTCGGAAAATTTTTCAGTGGACATAAACAATATTTGAAAATTTATTCCACATGAGGAAAGTGATATGAATCTTTTTTCAAAAGGGTTGAAGTGTGAAAATATATCTTGCGAGGATATTTTGAAAATAAATAATTATGGGAAAGTTATTTAAAATCAGGTGATTGTTGTGAATATTGATTGATAGTTAAATAACCGGCTATCAATATTGGCCTTTAAATGGCATTTGAATTTCAATGCGACTGGGGTCGGATTCCAAATAATTATCCGAAATCCACATCGAATCTTTGTGATGGATCTTTTGTTTAAAAGATCAAAGTGGAAATTTTGTTATGATTTACTTGAAATCTGAATGTAATACTTATTTTTTAAATATGCGCTCATTATTCGGTTTAGTCGGGAGAGGACTTCGTGTCATCGAACCCATTCCGAATAGTGATATGATGAAATGGATAGCATTTGAAGATGGTGGTGAAGACCGGGTATTTTCCTAAATGAAAGGATTACCTCTCGAAAGTCTTTGCATCATGGCTCTGGTGTAGAGATCTGCAAATATGATAGGGAGTCCGATCAGGATTGTGAATACCCGGATTTGCAAGGGCTTCTTTGGAAGTGCCTTCGGTTCCGTTCGAACCTGGAACGGACTTGTAGGGATGTATGTCTGACTTTACACTTTGAGACATAAAGCTGGTTTCTATCAAATACATTTCTGTTTGGTGGCGGAGAATTTATTCTCTTAGCTTAACCCCCTTCTTTGAGACGTACGAGCTCAGAGGTTATGTAGTTGATGGTTACTAGTGATACATTCCCAATTTGGTAATGTGGCATGCTGAGTGCTGCTGATCATTTGTTGTTCGAAGCATGGACATTGTGAAAAGCGTAGCTTTGTGGACGAGACTTCGTCGAACCTCACAACCCGAAAATGGTCAAAACAGGAAAGTTGCGGTAAGGTTATTAAAGGTCGCGCCCTTCGGGTATGTCCATTTAATTCTGGATAAAAAGTGGTATCATGGTATGGAGCCCAGATATTTAACTTTGTGGTTGTTGGTATTTGTTGGTGAATCCCGGGATAAAGGTCGGTTACGACCGGGGGATGGCATACTCGTGTGGTAGTTATCTAGTTACAGAGGTAATCCGGCCTTGTGTTGGCAGAGATACGATTATGTTCTCGTGGGCGTCCCTCTAGAGGCGTCCCATCCGGTGAGGAAGTTCCTTAGACTGTCAATTTGTTGGTAATCCAAAGAAACAATACGAGCCCTATACGATTTTAGTTGTATATCCTGTCATGGAGAGTGGCGGTAACCTGCTATTGAACATGGTAGCTATAGTAGGCGTACTAGGAAATGTGTATGCTGGCTAAGATTTATATTATACTTTGGAAATGTTCTCCTTACTATGCACTAATGATAATATTAAAAAGATTTTGCGTATCAAGCATGTTTGACTATTATAAGAAGGAATCTCCTCCAATTGTGCGTTTGCATTGTGTGTGTGGTGGGAGGCCTTATGATAGTTTCATTTTCCAAAAGCATAGCAGATTTCTTTTCCTTTCTTTGTGAAAATTAATTGTTTTTAAGATCTCACACCAGTCCCATAACTGACCTGGAGTTTATTGTTCCTATCTAAACTCTGGGTGCCCATAATTTTCCAAGCGAGCAGCTTAAAGTCAATTATCAGTTATTCTGGAGCGAATTCAGAAAAATATGCGGTGGAGATCTGGAAGCAAGCTGGATGGCGAAGCGTATCACTTATTCTATGTATTATCCGTTGCGTATGAGTTGGTGCAAGTTCATTTTTGTGTGAGCAAGTTCTAATAATTGACATTGTTGTGTTGTATTGTATATGTCTCTAATGATGTAATGTAATAACAGATATAGTTCTTTGTTTTAAAGATTATTCATTTATTTATTATATATTGTTCCGCTGCGAAATGTGAGATTCTCATGTTATTTCCGTTTCTTCTTCTATCTTCTTCTTCTTTAACCCTAACGGTTCGGTTTTCTAGCATTCGGTTGTTCAGCATTTGATACAGTGGACGTATCGATGTCGACTTTCGGGCATTGAAAAATTGGGTCGTTACAGATGTTTTGAAAGACTTAGGAAGAAATATGCTAAAATTGAATCAAAAATAGATAATTTGATAGAATTAAATAAATAACTTGGCCGATTGGTTAAAAACTATCAAAATAAGAGCCTTAAGCATGATAAGTGTCCATTATTTGAAGAAGAGATTAAAAAATTAGAAATTAAAACACTTGAAAATGAAATTATGATTTTGAAAGAAAGTGAAAACATTATAAGACAAAATTCCATTAAAAAGTGCACACAATTATTGAATGAAAATGAATCCTTGAAATACAAGTCCAACAATTATCTACAATTTTAGAAAAATTTCCCAAAGGAGAAAAATCGTTGAATATGCTATTAGGGAAACAAACTGTTAATACTGTTAGACAAGGAATTGGTTATAATCAATCTGAACATACTAGAAATTTAATTAATCAAGTCAATTCAAAGTGCGCGATATGTGGAAAAACCGAACACAATCATAATATTTGCTGGTAACCATTCCAATTTGGGTTCCAAGTGGCATAAATATAAAATCCCTTAAAGTCGAACAAATCTAGGTTCCAAAAGGAACAAATATAAATAGTTTTGGGTCTACTCAAACATATTTTTCAAAATCATTTGCCACTAACAACAATTGACCTATAAAAACAAATAGGTCACGAAAATCTTTTCTCGTGTAGGTGTGGTGGCAAACCGAGGAACAACAACAGTATTACCTGGATTCTGGATGTTCAAGGCATACAATGGGCAACAAATCAAAGTTCCTTAGCATATTATAAAGGCGGTAGAATCATAATGGGAAACAACGAAAAATGATCGTCATGGCAAAATAGGTAACGATACATCTATCTTGAACGATATATTAAATGTGATAATCAGCGCCATAATCTGAATTAAATTAGCCAGTTATGTGATAAGATAATGAATATTGATTATGATTCTGACTTTTCCAAAATTTTTAGCCATTTATACTTTTATGGTGAGAACGCTGCATGTACCTCTAGAGCCTTTGAAATAATTCATATAGATTTGTCTGTATTAATGATGGTGTTTTATTGATTGATGATTACTCTAGATATGCATGGATATATTTTCTTATCTTACTGCTTCTAGATCTGACACTATGTTCACTATTTTTTTGTTTGCATAGTTTAAATTCAAGTTCAAAAGAATTTCATTTAATAGGTGTAAAAATGATTTTAAGAATTTTGTTGCGACTTCATGATCTGGTCTATGATATTCAACTAATGATAATCTTGAGTCTAAGAGAAATTCAGATTTAGATTACAATGGTAATCTAGTTGACAGAAAAATTACTGGTGGAAAGTGTTTATGAAGAGATATTCATTAGTTACATCATATTTTTTAAAGAAAATATCTGCATGTTTTTTATTTCAAATAATTTTCAGTTAGTAGATATTTTCTTTTATAAAACCCCTTCCAGAAAATCATTTTATTGACCTTATTTCATATTAGTCATTTTAGAAAAATTGATTTTATAACTATTTTTTGATTTGATCTTAAATGACTACATTAATTAATCTAACTCCCTACTGATTATCAAAAAGATAGATAGTGGTAAAAAAGGTGATGAGTGTTGATATTAATCATATACTATAATTTGAGACAGTATATTTAGTAAATTTATTTAGAAATTTAAACAAGATTTAACTTTTGATGGGTAAAAATTCCATGACCATCTCTATTTCTATCATATTTCTAACGACCATTACTCATCAAAATCCAATATAGTATGTCAATATGTGGTATTTTAAAGGGGAAATTATTCGTTTTTCATTTTATTATACTTTTAGCAATAAAAAACGTCCAAAGTATTCACTCTCATTTAAAAGTCCTCACGGTTATGCATGGGTGAATTACTTTAAATTTTTGATTATATGCTTTCATGCTCATTTAAAAGTCCTCACGGTTATGCATGTATGGAACACATATCAAAATTGATTATAGACAAGTTGATTCTAATTCCATTTAAAAGTGCTCATGGTTATGCATGGTTAGAAGATGCTTGAAATTCATTTGTTTAAAAAAAATTGGAATACTACTAATCTTATTTAAAAGTCCTAACGGTTATGCATGGTTAGTAGATATTCAAACTCCTGATATAAATATACCACAAATAGACATAACTACATGGCTTTGTATACCGCCATCTTCCTTGTCATTCTAAAATGGAATATGCGTCAAACAGAATATTTAAGATTTTTGTTTATTTTTTTATTGAAATTTAATATTTATACTCGATTGTGTATTAATGTTGTATTAATGTCTATCACTTTATCTCTATTTTTATAACATTTTGTTGATAACAAAAGGGGGAGAGAAACTTAAGATTTTGGCAAATAATGGTCAAATAAATATTTTGTTTTTTATTTTCTAATTGCATCTAGGTTCATTTGTAAATTTTATATTTTCATGCATATATGAAGGGGGAGCTTTGTTGTAGAGAGGGAGCATTCAAATAGGGAGAGAAAACTGAATGATCAAATACATTTAATAAATTCAAAATTTTAAATATATATTTGTTATCATCAAAAAGGAAAGATTGTTCAATATGCTAGTATATGATTTTTGTTTGATGATAATAAACATATATATATATATATATATATATATATTCATTCAGATGTATTTTTAATGTACTATTTTATTTTTCACATAATTAAATAAATATTTGCTGAATAAAATAAATAACACAGAATTTAAATTCAAAGAGATATTTTATTCAAGCAAATATTTTATTACAATTTTTGAATAGTACAACATATGAGCTCTCAGTATATATACAACATTTCACATTACAATACAATTTTTTCATGATACAATTATCATTTACATCATTACCTTACAATAAAGCACCCATTCACTCATAATTGTTCTTCAACATTACTTCAATTTGTATCCAGCATCTGAGTTATCTGCAAAATACACACTGACGCGGTAGAATTGAAAAGAAAATATTTTTTCGGTGTAAAATAAAATATGTTTTTGAAAATATTATTTGCCTCGGTTATTTAGCTTGTTCGTCTTCATATTCATTTTTGAATTCGTCAACACGAACAACTTGTGACATGCATAGTGTATCACTGTACATGCCACAAGGCCGAGCACACTGATATACACTAGACAAAACTACAGGGACAGGTGAGCATAAGGTCAAACCCAAACCAAAGCTAGGTTCAACTCAACTACAATACAAGTAAAGTCACGATATGAGCATAACGGCAAACCCGAGCCAAAGCTTGGTTCAACTCAGGTACAATACAAAAAAAATAGAATGGTCAAGTTTTAATGACCAGAACAAGCCTCGACTGTAAATTCAATGCGTATACTTTAAAAATACTCAATAATTCATACTCAAGATTAGATATAAGAAAACAGAGGCTAGATAGTCCAACCAAACTCCAAACAAATGTAAACATAACTCAAGACTGCAAATACCAACACAATGCAAATATGTATATGTTAGCAATGATGTACACACGAAGCTCAACAACACAATGGAACTAGTTCAAAACATACAATGGACACAACTATTCCGGAGTGAACCAGATTACCAGATGACTAGTGAAACAGCAAAATGGTAAGACCTTAAAGGAATTCAAATATCAATGGCATTAGTATCACCAACAAGTCTCAATAGTCAAAGTGTACATGTATTGTAATAAACAAGTTCAATATACTGAACATGAAGCATATGAATGCGTATGCTCATCTGGTCCGAGCAACTCCAACATATGGAACCAGACATGACAATATGTATGATATGACTAAGTGACACGGCAACTGCCAATTGAACACAGTCTCGACCAAAACAACTAATTACACCAGACTTCAGCATGAAGTGGATTCAAGGCAAATGGAATCAGTGCACATGAGAATAGTGACTGGAGAAACAAACGTTGATTAGCTATGTATACTCAATGCAACCCAAATTCATATACCAATAAAGAAATGCAGACCAATGAATAAAACTAAAGACGCAATGGCTCAATAGACTCGTAGCACGCAATGCAGTTTTCGTGAAGCCGTGAATGAACAAGTCAAAGAGTCAAGCACCTCTCTAAGTCAAATGGCAACAAGTCATAAGAGAAACAATTCTCATATCATAGAATTAAGAAGCCGAAGTCATAACAGGTTTTTGTAAAAATCAGGGTAGTAGGTTTTTCAAAATAAAGTCAATGTCAAGCCAAAATGAAAGCGGTGATGACCAAGAAAAGAAATTCATGGCGCAGCCAAATTTAGAGCCATGGTGGCCAAAGAATCGAACTAGTCAGAAATAAAAACCGTGATAAGCAAGCAACAAAATATATGAATTGAACAAATCAAGATCAATCGCCAATATCCAGGAAACATCGAATGGTCGAGCTAAAGTAGCATATGAATTAAATAGAACATATACGAACGAAATTATAGGATTTCAAATCCTATTTAACCCTATCATCATCGGCATTCAAAAATCAATCGAGTTCAAGCATAAGAATGAGAAAAAATAAAAAGGAAATCGCATACCAGATCATTCAAACTGAACTCGACTCTTTGAAGCAGCCATAGGAAAATCGAAGAAATAATCGATCGACATAGCAAGGGATGAGAAATCATCTATTCGATCGATCAACCGAAGTCAGCGGCTTCAACAAAGTGATGCCCTAAATTGCTGAAAGAGGAACAAATGAAGAGAAGACCATTCTCACAAAGGATACAAGCCGAATAATTAAAATGAGAAAAAGAGTATCTCCTTCTATTTTAAATTGGGCCGTCCTTTATTATTATCTTGGGCTTCAAATTTTAATATTAGGGTTTCTCATTTTTATATGGTTTTCATTTTGTAATTTACTTTTATTCGTTTGTAATTTTTCTAGTCGTGTGACTAAGGGATGAACTACGACGGTGGGGTTCAAGAATTCGCAACTCAGTGGCTGAGTTGTGGCAGGGTTTCGAGCGTAGAGTTAGGTTATTCGGTACTGGGTGTCGTGAATTTACGTATGTGAGCATCTGATTACTTAATTTTTAGTAGAAACCTTAGGGGCAGCACGTAGACGGGGTTTTGCCGAAGCTTGGTAAATCTGTGTTGTTATATTTTTGTTTTTTCATTCTGCTATCATCGGTGCTACGATTATTCGACATTAAATTTTTATAATTATTAATACCACCCTATTCAACCCCCCTCTAGGGTGAAATCTATCCTACATGAGTGTCTTAAAATGGGTTTTTTGAACTGAACTGAAATGATGTGAGGTTGCAGGAGTTTGTTGTGTACTAATGGGAGAGGTTTTGATGTGTACAGATGGAAAAGGTTTGAATTTAACTGAAATGAGTTAATTTGAAGTATTTCAGTGTGGTTCGAAATGCACAGTGCTTTGTGACGTTGAAGAAGTGCTGGCAGTATTACATATGGTCAGAGAAGTTGTGGTTTGTCGATTTCTGTTTAGCAGCCAGATGTCGAACCAAAGATGAAGTATAGGGGATGAAAATTTAGGAATGTGGAGTTTTTTGAAGAAGTTGTATGTATAGGATTGGTGATTTGGTGGCAGGCTCTGTAGATGTTGATGAAATGTAGGAGGAAGAAGTTATAATTTTTTGTTCATGATTTGTAAAACAAAATGTAAATGAAAAGCGATGATGTAAATTTTGTAGAAAAGGAAATTTGCACAAATAAAATTTTAATTGAAGATAAAATGATTTTTTTTCAATTGCAATTGAGTGTTTTTTAGATAGAAATGCTAGTAGAGAAACAACAACAAGCAAACAAATCAAAATGAAAGCAAAATTCACACAACAGACACATAACAAATATTTTGTTTTTTTAATTGAAAATTAACACACAAATGAAAACACACAAAAATCAAACAAAAATGATTCGAAGAGTAAAAAATTAAAATCAAAACAATTCTCCGACAACGGCGTCAAAAATTTGTTTAATGACGGTTTTTCTATGAGATAGAAAATCACCAAAAATTTATAATAAAATTAACCGCAAGCGTAAGGCATACAATTATTAGTACGTGGCGAGTATAGATCGATCCCTGGGGAAATTTTATATTCTAAAAATCTATTCAATCAAATTAACCAGGACTGAGATGTTTAAGCTAACTACTAAATATTGGAAAACCAACAACTTCAAAAGTGAATGAAAACTATGAGAATAAGATGGAAATTTAGAGATAATTTCACTCTCTAGATCATATAGTTCAATCAAATATGAAATTATGATCTCTTTTTTGGTCATTAGTGAAATTAATTGTTGTGTTTATCATAAGCATGGCATATTCGTACTATTAATTAGCCCAATATAGATAATCAAACTATAACAAAACCACTTATACACTTCTAAATCTCATGAAATATGACAACAAAGTTGAATGAAAAATCTATTTTAAGTATGGCTTACTAACTATTAGTTAGAAATGTAGACCATCAAATTTTGATTTCAGCATTCACTTCATTACCATCATCATATGTAGATGAAGAGGTAATTATTATTTGTGATTGTTTAAGCATGGCATATTTGTTACGAACAATATAGACTATCAAATTCAACATGAAACAATAAATCACATCAACATTCATTTAAGTATAAAAGAGATCAAAATTAACAAGTTATGTTGAAGCTACATAATTAAAGAGCTTCATTACCCCTAAATTGAAGGGGTTTAGCCTCTAATATTTGTTATCAAATCAATAAATATAGCTTGCAACCCTGAACAAAAAAGAGGAAAAAGATACTAAAATGAAAAGAAAATCTAAGTAAAAGAAGCAAATACTAATCTACTTACATGAAAAGTAAACTACACTACTAACATAAGAAGAGAAGCATGTAAATAAAATGAAAAAAAACTAATTACCATTTCATAAAAAAAGAAAAATTACATGAAAAGAAATGGCTAAGTAGCCATGAAAACAAAGAGAGCTCTCATTTTATTTTGATCCTAAACTAAACTAAGAGAAATAGAGCTTAAGAGAGACTAAAGAAGAGGGATTGGTCACATGAAACATAAGTGGTATTTATATAAGTTTAAAACCCTAATCAACTTTTTTGGAAACTAGCCAAACTACCCTCCTAGGAAGTGTTGTGGCCAAGTAATCATTAACTCCAATAATCACTCTTTAAGTGTGCATGAAAGTGTAATGGCCATTAACATGTGGATTTGCTTCTAATTCATACATGAATGAATGTGGGTAGGTGGGGTCCTCCGTGATTCATGACTTTGAATTATTTCCATCTTCATTCGATTGTATCTTCTTTGGGCATGCATATATCTTCATGAAACCACTTGTATTTTTGACTTCAAATTCCTACAAAAATAATATAGAAATTTCCAATTTTATTTTCTCAATTTAATATATGCACAAAAATGACCATTTTGCCCCTGGATGAAGATGAATATGTGATGATATGAAAATAATTTGAATTTTTGTTTAAACATGTTAAAACACCTAATACGATCATTTATTTAATTTAAATAGATTAAGTATGATGGTAAAAATATGGACATTTACGTGCACGTCACTTATCTTGATTTGTTGATGGTATGTTTTACCTTTGATTGTTTTGTTGTATACCTTATCATCATTTCGAGGATGGAATTATTTATGGAAGGGAGATTGCAACACCCCATATTTTTGGTAACATTATTAATAATATTTAATTAGTTAAATTAAATGAAATAATGTAAGTTGATTTATGTTTGAGATTGTTATTATTAAGGGGTAGCCATGCCTACATGTACAAAGAACTAAAGAAATAAAATGGAAATAAGTGCTAGGAAAATAAGGGAAGGCAAAATGGGAAATATATTAAACTTATACCCTAAACCCTTAGGAAATTAAACAAATCTTTATTTCATATTTTCTCAAGCAAAAACATTTTAAGGCCGACCACCGTTAGCAAGCAAGAGGAAGAAGATAAAAGCCAAGATTCAAGAGAAGAATCAAATCATTTAATCAAGATCAAATCTCACATCCTAAATCACAAAGCCATAGTAAATAATGACTATGTCTCATTTTCTTAAATGTTTTGGGTTTCAAGTTGAATCCAGTATGTTTTGCATGATCATGCCATGTTATTTATGGATTGAATGTTTATGTATACTTGTTGATGATTTATGCTTGTTTGTTTTAATTTTATGAAGTGTTTGATAAGAAAAACATATTAATTAACATCCAAATGCCTTAAGATTTAGGATATAGATCGAAAATGATACTTAAGAGATGGTTTTTAATTTTTATATTTTTTGAATTAATTTGGATTTTATAATAATTTTATAGTGAAGGAAAAGATTTATTGGGTTATAAACAATTTACAGTTAAATTATAAATAATTTGGGTCTTAAATTTATATATGTTAGAAAACATATTAAAAAGGATTTTACGTAATTTCTGTTGAATTTTCCAAAGTATATTGACGAATATACAAAATTATTTAAGTAATGGGACTTAAATGTTTTATATATTTATAAAAGGAGAATGGGTATTTGTAAAATGAAATTGTTGTTTATTTATGAAATCTTGGTGGCACTTTTGAAAAAGAAATTTAGCGACCAATGAAAATTTGAAAAATAGAGCAGGTTTGTTGAAAATTGTTTCTCTTTTAAGTTAAATTTTTTTTACATGTTTTTAGCATGTTTCGCCATTTTCGGTACCAGGGGTTCCGACCTTGACGTTTTGCCACTACCAATGCACATAGTTTCTATACATTTGGTACATAGCAAATTAGATAGAGGCGAAAGGTATATGATCGAAACTTAAGGTTCCGAAGGGGTCAAAGCATGCCTTTGTTTTGGAATAAGTAGGTCTGCTTTGCTTTAGAAGGGTTAACTTGCGACTTGGTCAAATGATTTCAGAGGAATGGTGTCGAATGGGTTGTGCTCTTTTGTTCTAAGAAATGCGTTTGAGTGGGTCGAAACCCCTAGCTGCCGCTTTTCTACCTTACGAATAAATAGTTTTGGAAGGTATACTTTATCTTTAAACTTGGTCACTTCTCCAATGCTTTTGGAAGGGCGGTTTCAACACTATCACTTTTTTTCTTCGGAATGCTTTCGAAAGATAGGCTTTCAACTTAAATGGTTTAATGATCCTTTTGCTTTATTGAAGTATAACCCAATTGGTTTCGAAAGAGATTGTTTAAATGGTTTCGAAAGGTGTTTTTTCATAGGTTTTAAATTGAACCCAAGTACTTTCGAAAGGATTGAGACTGATGCTTTTGAAATTAAACAAAAGGGTTTTAAGGGGTGGTTCCCCAATGGTTTTGAAAGGTACAAAAGGGTGTTTTCTAACTATTTCAAAAGGTCCAAAAGGAAGGTTTTTCCAATGGTATCGAAAGGCAAGTTTAAATTGTTTTGAGATAAGATGTCTAAGGTTCTACGGCTTTCGAAGGGAAGATTTTTCAAGGTTTCGAGTATGGTTTCAAAAGGGCGGTTTTGACCTTTCGGAGTAGGTGAAATAAAGGGTTTTACTTGGTTTTGAAAGAGGTGCTTTCAATGGGTTAGAAAGTGGTACCTTCAATGGATTCGAAAGGGGAACTTTCAAAGGTGTAAAAACTTTCATCAACTAAGGTTTGAGTAAAGAGTGTGTGTGTGTGTGTAATGGCAAGGTGATTTTGAGTAAGCATAGAGTATATGTATATTTCTTGTCTGAGTTAGATTTAAAGGGTTTAAATCAGAATGAAAAAGTTTTCAAGGAAAATTTTGGGTAGTTAACCCTAAGTAAAATGATTTAGATATTAGAATACCAGATGGGACTGGTACAAGGTCGCACCCTATACATTTGCTATTAGCCCCAGCTAATTTAGCCCAAAATTTCAATGTGCAAGGCTTTGTCATAAGTAGTACTAAAATTATGATTATACATAGAATGGGATATATTTTCTTATACATATAGGTTATTGGTGAGTCCGCAAAACCATATGGATCATTTTACCCTAGAAGGTGTTAAGTTAGGAAAAAACCATCCAAGGGAGGAGTATTTAGTAGATAGTTAAGGATAGACCGTCCAGAAGTAAAGTATTTAATAGACTTTTAAGGACAGACCGTCTAGAAGAGGAGTGTCTAACGTGTGTTAGATTATTTTAATTATATTGTCTGGTAGGCCCGAGTAAACCAAAGGTTAGTAGTTAGCGAAACAAAACTATAGTGTTCGGATAAATAATCCATTTGTTACTTGATATGCATGTTTACATATAATGCTTTTACAGATTTAACTAGTTTTGGTTTTTGGATTATGGACTGTAAAGGATATGTTTTAAAAGGGACATTTGTACCAACCCTGGTATTGGTGATTACCTGTAATATATAATTATAAAGACAGTCACAATTTTGTTACCTGGAGGTTGGACCAGGTAACTGGAGACACGTGTAATTGCTTAGTGAAGTAATGGATAATTACTGGATGTAATTAATTAAGGAAAATTACTTGATGAATAGTAATTAAAGGAAAATTACTTAATAGAAGTAATTAAGTGTTAATTACTCAGTGTAATTAAAGGATTAATTAACGTAATTAATCAAGGAGTTGGTTTAATTAATGAGGTAATTATGGATAGTTAATTACTGAGTGGAATTATGTTTTATTATTTAATATCTAGTTTTATTAATTAATAATTAAAGGATGATTAGTCTATAATTAAAGATTAGTTAATTGATTAATCAAAGGGTAATTAAATATTAATTAAGGGTAATTAAGGATTAATCAAATGGTAATTAAGGATTGATTAATTGGTAATTATGGATAATTAAAGGATGATTAATTAATTGGTTGTAATTAATTAGTGTTAAGTAAAGGTAATCTAAGTAATTAAAGTTAGTTATTAATTAATTAAAGATGAATTAAATTGATTGGGAAGTGATCAATCTTGTTTATGAATGATTGAATGATCTTAAATGCCTTGAATTGGTTGATATCTCTGATATGAAATGATTTGTGATATAATATGTTTGGTTTGAACTGTGAAAATGTGGTTATCTATCAGTGATGAATTACTATGTAAAAGTTGGCATCCTATGTTTAAAATCGAATTTTTCACTTGAATAACTTGGGTTAAGGTGTCATTGGATTCGAAGAGACCGGGGTCGTGTATTAGTAAATACCCTAAACCACTTCGATTTGGAATATATTAATTCTTTATAAATTTGATATGTGAAACCAATTGGCTGGGATAGAATAAAATGGACCTTTTAAACTAAGTAAGAATGCTTAGAATATGATTTATGAAAATAAGTGTTGACTATTACAAGTTATGAACTCGTATTAAGGAACAAGTTATTCCGGGTTTTAAATGAGTTCTATGCATTTGTATTTCTTGTTAGATGGATTTACTCACGCTGGTTTCCAGCCTGACTCGGGTGTTACTTTGATGTAATGCTCAGGTCAGACCGAGTATTGCAGATTTTCAGGAAGGGACATTCTGGAGCTCATGAGGCGAGCTGGATGGCAGGGACGTATGGAGTGTCTTTCGCTGTGATATATTGTAGTTTATCTGGGCATGTTGATTTTAATTGTCCAATGTTTGTGCAAATTTTGTAACTCTGATGTATTGATGTAAATTAACAAATACAGTTTTCCTTTGTATAACCGTTACTTTATTTGATATTATATTTTATCCGCTGCGAATGTGAGAATCTGTGTTTCGTTCTGTTTCTTCTTCTATCTCTTTTCTTCTTATTCCCTAAATATTTGGGATTTTCGGAATTGGAAATTCCAAGTCGTTACATTAACGAGGCCTATGGCCACTTTATAGCTTTTATTGATCAAATGATGTTACAAGAGAGTTTGAGTTATAATATGATTCCTCTTCTTCACGTTAGATTAAGCCGCCAGTTTTAGAAACGAAAGGAGGATCTCAATTGTCTCTTAATGGCTATTGTATGGGAGAAGAGGAGTGAAGAAAGAATAGCCAAGCTTCAATAGAGATCAAGTTAGGAACCCCTCTTTTTATTGGAGGTAGGATGGTATTTACAGGATTTAAAGAGCACTAGGAATAGAATTATTGCACTAGAAGCCTATAGTTGTCCATTGGATGAAGCCTGAAAAATTTGTAGTCATTCCGAAGCTAACTTTTTGGATTGGTACCGATCCAATTGGATTGAATCAGTACCGATTCAAAGAGCCGTGCAATTTCAGCACAACTTTTTTCCAGTTCGCTGCGCTGTTTGCATATGAGGCTCTCTATGTAATTTCATAGCTTGTTGACTTATTTTGATGATGATTCACTCATGAGTTTAACTGAACTTTAGTTTGAATCCGATAAGTTTTTACTTCTCGAACTTGATGCTAGGATTGTTACTAAACTTGGTAGATAGACTTAGCAGAGAGGTAGACACTAAACGTATGTGGTTTAGAGGAACCTTAAGCCAAAATTTTGGATTGTTACCAATTTGATTAGATCAGATCGCTACCGATCAAAAATGTTGGCATATTTTGGATCAAACTTTCAAGGTTCCTTTGTCTCATGCTTTTAGGCCTCTCGATCAAGTCTCAGGTCATTCTTGCTTCGTCTGAATGTTCTAATTTGTTTTGAATTATGCTGGATTAAAAACATGATTAATAGTTTGCTTGTTATTACTAAACAAAGCTAGCATCTCTTCATTCCTTAGAGCCATCTCCATGACTACATCACACGGATCCCCGAGATGTGTTAAAGTAGCCTTAGCAAGCTCAAGTCTCAGTCCACGGATGAACATCTCATTCCTTTTGATCAATATATCCATGGTATTGTACCATATCGGGACACCTCCTCAAATCTAGTTGCGTACTCAAACACTGTCGTATCACCTTGCACTAATTCTGCAAACTTCCTCAACATAGTTGACTTATCAATCTTAGACATAAATTTTTCATCAAACCTCCATTTGAATTCAATCAAAGTCAAAGTTTCCTTTGCTACCCTAATTGTCACGATATTCAACCAGTACAAATCTGCTCTTTGCAATTGCTTGGATCTATTCTCCTCTTCTGTTCATAATTCAAACAAAGATCAGTGAAAATCCTTTAACAATGAAGCAATCAATTCTTTGCTTCACTTACATCATCAATTCCAGTGAATGGCTTCCCTCAAGCCTTGCATAGTCTCTACTCAAAATAACATAATTGTTGACAAATGGGACTTCTTGATTAGCTCCTCTAGCAACTTCACCAAATAATCCAGTAGTAGCTTTTGCGTGCATCATGTTGATAAAGAACTGGTAAATTGCTCCAATATCAACCAATGGTGTTCCTGCACCAACAATTGCAGCTGTTTGTTAACCTATATTTCTTCCAGTATCGGTCCTGACAATTCCATTAGTAGTTGTGATTCCTCTACCAACATGCACTCTTTGGTTTCTGACCTCTGTATCTAGGGTTCTTAAATCTGCATTCAAACCGTAATAAGATATGGAAGAACGATCTAACAGAGAGGATGAATAGAGATACGGCGTATACTTATATATAGCAAATACAAGTACGTTACTGTAGCGTTATCCCATACCCCTAATTTATTCTCATTTGAACTACATTTTCAAAACTCTTTTAAATTTAAAAATTCTTTTAGTTTTTACATAAACCTATGCTTCGATACCAAGTCCTAACACCCTAAATTTTAAGGCCTGAAGCTAAGCGCTACAGATGCTGCGGTCATCTATAGTATTAATTTCTATTGATAAAATACAGTAATGTTAATTGTATCAATAACATCAAAGCACAAGAATTTGAAATAATTTTTAAGCATGATTTCAAAGCAAACATTCTCATTACATTTCAAAGATGATATTATGTATTCATTACATTATCCTAAAATGTTTCCCAGGTTCAGATAATATAGAATTATTACAAAATACTCTAAGAGCAACATATGAAGATGCCCCCATAGTTTATCAGATTTATTAATAGACATGTACTTCTACTCTTTACACATTTATACAGCAATTATCATAACACAGTGGATAATAATAATAGATAGACTATTACATAGCTAGCTTTCCTTCATGCATGTCTTCGGAAGCTTTATTCGCCAAAACCTGCTTAACCTGTAAACCCTTTCTCATGACCTATTCAAAACAAAATTTGAGCAGCTGAGAGTTTGAGGGGAAACATAAACTTCGAGTCGGACAAAAAGCCTCCGTCTCAGTTTATAGATATTCAATGAGACAACATCGCGGGGCAGAACGGGCTATCTCCTCACTAATATCCCTTTTTGAATATATCTTCTGCAAATCAAATTCCTGCAACCAAACTGGTTAAAAAAGATAATATAAATAATAATGGCCTTACATGCCACATAGGTAATTTTGACTATCTACCAAATCAGTGAACTATCCATCCTAATTTTTTTTTATAGGATAACTACAACCTTACATCGCTGACTCGGGCCTACCAGATATGTCGAATTTCATAACTAGATGAAAAATGGACGATCTTTCCAAATATTCTTATCACAGTGTTCACCTGACTATTTGTCAATCTCATAGTTTGCTAGGCTTAATATAAATCTAAAGATTTTTCAAGGAAACCTATAACCTATCTTATCTTCTTTTATCCATTTCTATGTGTATATCTACCTTTTGTCTTACCCTTGACTAAGCCCTAAACGATAGAATTTTGGACTTATATGAGCTAGGGGATAACAGCTGAAGTATAGGGCGCTACCCTACACAAGTCTTGTATAGTTTTCTAATATCTGAGTTAATTCATCCTATCATATTCTATTCTATCCAAAAGTGATAAGAATAATAATCTCATAAGTAAAAATCCTAGGCTAAGTACCCTTTTCTATTTCCTTAAAGAGAAAATCATGGCAAATTATTTAACCCTTTACATAATCTAAAATATTTTTGCTATAATATATATTTTTATAAAACACATTGATGAAGTTCAAAATCACTTGGACATTATCTCACTTCGAAATGATAGGCTGTAGAGCCAAAATAGTATAAAGCCTTTATACTCATAGAACAAGGCAAGGATATAGCCGATGAGGGTCTTCGCACCTCAAAACATAGGCTAGAACAATAAAATCTTATATATTAATAAACCTTAATGTCATTATGGCCACAGGGAATTAATCCCCTTCTTAAATATAAAATATGTTAAAGTCTTTTATTTATAAACATAAGGGCATATGTTAACCCGAAAAATGGATCAACACCCTAGTTTGAGTGTGAAAGCACTGGCCATGTTTTCACAGAGCAATAATATAGATAATGGATATAGAAAAAGGTAGTAAGAGAAAGAAGACAAGAAGATTTTTATAGTGGTTCGGATGTTAATGAAGTTTACGTCCACTTTATAGTTTTTATTATAGACTAATTGTTGTTACAAAAAGTGTTTGATTACAAAGATCTTGATTGTCCTTAGTTAGATCGAATCTTCAAGGTTGGAATCCACTAGAGAATCACAATGAACCTCTTTGGAGACTGTTGTAAGGGAGGTGAAGAGTGAGGAAAGCTTCCATCAGAGTTTCAGCGACCTGTCCGGAGAAGAAGATCCCGTTTACGTTGCAGATAGGATGTTATTTATAGAGATGGAGAGCTTTGGGGACAAGCCTATTCGCCAATTGCTTGCAGATGGACATAGGAGGATCCAATAGAGCTTATCTCGTCACCTGAGCCAAAGCATGGATCGCTAGCGATCCATAGTAGTAGCTTGAGATTGAGCTAATCACTTAGCCCCATTTTCCTCTTCGCTTAGGTCACAACGATTCCATGATCAAGTATGGATCGCTCACGATCCATACACTTAGCATATTTTTGCACTTTATCTTTGATGCTTTCTGTGCTGTCTTGGGTTGATGTTGTTCATGTAGTTCCATTGCACGTTGCCTTATTTTGATGATGACTTACTTTCTAATCATACTTAGCTACTAATCGGAATGGACGGATGCTTGTCTCTTGGTTTAGCTAACTCGAAATCTCGTCAAACTCAGTCATAACTTTAGTAATATGGATTGGATTACAATGCAAGAGAACTAGTTAAACATTTGGCTTTCCCTATGGATCTCTAGCAATCCATAGGCTATGGATCGCTAGCAATCCATGTCCTTAGTGGGTTTTCTTGTTCTCTTTTCTTGGCTTCCTTTGGCTTGTTGCTTCATCCTTCTGGTTGAGTTCCAAGCCATTCTGACTTCATCAAGTCTTACATCTTATCTTGGATCCTGATGGATTAAAAACCTAGATAACATTTTCCCCAAGAGTACATTTTCGTTGGAAACAAGGCACGATATAGAAGTTATTGCTTTTAATCGCTGCTTGTTCAGTTCCAAGTAATCGTGTTAGAGTTTTGCAAATATGAAGCAGGTTATTATGCTACTTACTTAGCTTTGGTCTTGACCACTACTGCTTATCATAATGGATTAGGTTTTTCTCCATAGCTTCTCGGTATATCTTGAAATAATAGGTGGATGTCGTAGTGCAAGGCTGAGGTCGCAGACGCGCTATCCTATGGATCGCTAGGGATCCATATTTGATGGATCGCTGGCGATCCATGGTTGATGGAGCAACAGTGACCCGAACTCTCGGAGATTTTTTCATGTGTTTTTTTGCTTCCCATTTATGTAGTCAAGACAAGCCATTCAATCATTCAAGCCAAGCCAATTTTCTTCCTTCATGCGATTTAAGCAATTAGCCGCGATTCGACCTAGACCATCATATATTCGTCCCACCTTTTCCAATGATTCAGTCTCCCACTGTGCTTCCCTCTACGCCGCTAACTCCGAAGCCTTGTCATCATGTACCCATACCCTTCATTCGAAACCCTAGTTCACTTGACACCATAGACCGCTACTGATTCATCCTTTGATCGCCACCGATCAAATTGTAGTTCGTTGAACCTGAAGCTTCAATCAACTTTGCATTTGGATCATTAACTCGAGGCGGGTTTGTTGATTATAATTTTCATTTATTAATGTGGCAGTGAGGTTGCATTCAAGATATTTTCATGAGGATTCTTAGTTTGTTGCGGATTAATAGAGGAAAATAGTAAAGCGATTCTAGAGTTCCTCCCAAAACGACATTCGAGTCTTGCCCCGATGCTTGACATGTTTTGTTGGCATTGACCATTGAGCCGAAATTGACTTGTGCCAAGTTCCATAGCTGATATTGTACGACATATCACGAACTGGTCCTAGCTTTTGCAAAGAATTTGAAATTGTCATGCTTGCTTTTGTATGCTCGGTGTCGCTGTATTAAACAGAATTTACCGCGTCGCTTCAAACAAGGATCTGTTATCGATCGTTGGTCGATAAGCAATAAGTGTAGAGGAAGTAAAAATGGAAACGATACAGGAAGTCCTTTTCTTTTACTGCTACGAGTGAACTATCTACATGGGATAGAACGTTTGTAGTGTTTCGAATAACAAGCTCACCCCCTATAGACATCACAATGCACTTGTCCCGATACAAGCTTGAAATCTGATGTGTCGGTATGAATCAATGTCTCTTTGAAATTCAAGTGTTGTAGGGGAAACTATTAGTTTAGAATAAAATTACCTAACCTTTTTGGATGCGAGTTCTATTATTTAGAATGAAATATTCATCTTCTTATCCTAAGTCAAGCGGAGGAAGTCCAGCATTTTCGGAAGCCAAGTCGTCGTCCATCGCCCTTTCCTCTTCTACATCACAGGCTAAGTATGGTTAATTAGTACCGGATGGTCCAGTCTTGGATTAAACTTCTCCTAACTTTATAGTTCGTCTCAATCTGTCGGCGAGAGCTTCTTCTGTAATTTGTACTAAGGTCCTACATAATCTATGTATGCAACATGGCACACCAAAGGGAGACATGCGCCTTCCAAAGAAGGGCGAGTTTGGCCATACGCGACATCTCCGAGATACACTACTTGTCATCGGTATATGTGTTTGAATGAAGTTGTGCCCCCTTTTAATGACATTTTGCACAAGAATCTCTCGAATTTAAGTATTGCTCCATTCCATATTCATCCCAATGGTTATGCCATCCTAAATTGTTTGCACATCCTCTTCGTGCGAACACTCAATCGAGCTTCGGTCTTTGACGAGTTACGCCATCCAAACTTGTTTGCACATCCTCTTCATGCGAACACTCAATCAGCTCCAAGCTTTGACGAGCTGCGATACTTATTTTCATTCAAGAGGTGAGATGAGTCTCTGTCCTTGGTCGCGATCGAAGCTCGAAGGAACCGAAAAATCGTATTACGACTGCAGGATAACCTATCCCAGTTCAAGACCCAGTATTTCTTCGTTAGATGCCTGAGGGGTAAGTTATTTTCCTTACTTACAAGGTTTCGATGTGTAATTTTGGAGTTTCTAATAAGTCGAACACTTCTTGAAGTTATCTCGAGGCTGAATATGGATTTGTTTCTTGATGAAGTTTTTTAAACCCTGAAGACTATCGATGCCGAGGAAAGATTTATTAAAGTCTTGAGTTGACCGACGACAACTTGCTCTAGTTAGGATTATTATATTTGGGGAGATTCGCTGTTCCAGTTGAAGTTCCCTCTCCTTCTCGATCCAGGGTTCGCACGCGATCCACTTCCTCTTCTTAAGGTTCCGAACAAGGCGTTCCTTAAAACGGAGAGGGCTTGTTTGGAGAATCAGCCAAAGAGGCTTGCGACGTAATAGATCTTGCCTCCACCAATGTAACGACCCGTTAAATTCGATGATATTAAATGAGTTAATTTAATATGATTTCTAATCTAATTTAGAATGAAATAAAAGTCTTAAGATTTTATTTGAGTAAATGTAGGGAATAGATATAGTAATTGTAATTTAATGTTAACCGTTTAATATTTATATGGCAATAGATTTGAACAATGTAAATTTTCATACTTAGTTTTAAGTTAAATATAAGAAACCTATATAAATGTTGAATTATTGAATATTAATAAAAATATTAACTTGAATGGGATTCATTTATAAAAAAATAAAAATTAGTGGAGATTGTTACATTTGGTTGTAAAATAGATAATGACTAAATAAAAGTGACCGTTGAATAAACCAATGCAATAAGTGTAGATAAGTAAAATTTAATGAATGTTGTCAATAATAAACGTACTTAAAATAGTAATAAATTAATTAAGGATATAAATAGTAAATTTGTAAGCATGGTTGGTAAATATAACTAAATAATATGAAATAAGTATGCATTTATGATATGAAATATAAGTCAATGCAAATTTCACCTACAAATGTCAATTTATTTAATAGCAGGGTTTTAAATCAAGTAACGGATTTGTTAAAGTTTTAAATTGGTAATTTATAAAATTTAATGTAAAATTTATTGCAGTTAAGTGACCTAATTTTCAGTTAGGATAAATTGGTCTTTTCGTAAAAGATTGTAAATTGCAGAGGATGTAACCAATGTTAATTTCATTAATAATATAACAAGTTGGATCTATTGTAGTGAATGGAATTTAATATTCAATCATTTGAATTAAGATTAATAGAGATATTAAGGCAATATAATATAAACCATGCTAATTGTACCGTAAATTGAAATTGATTGAATGGCTAAATCTGTGCATACCCAATTTATTAAAACAGATGGTAAAGTTTTAATTTATTGTAATCAGCAAATTGGAAGTTAAATTCAGGTTATAATAATTGGTGAAATAATCCGCAGTAAAATTGTAATTTGACTTAATCAATGATAGGTAAGAAATTTTATTTTAGTATATTGTTAATAGGTATGTATGAAAGTAGAGTTGGCTTATTGTGATAACAATAAATTGTTTACCTATGTATATAATTTAGTGAATTAGATCTAAATCCATTTCAATAAAACGTAATTAATCACTACGTGGATATAAATTTAGTTGATTTCTGGGAAACAATTAGGGAATTGAATTTTACAGTAATGTAAAATTTACCCATAGGATAATGGTTTGACTGAATTTAGAGGAATGGAAAGAAAGAAAAAAAAAATTTAAGTTAATTTCAATAATTGAATAAATGGCAATAAATGAAATTAACACTGAAATTTATAGACTTATCAACTTTTAATTACATCTAAACTTGTTAAATCATTTAAATTGATTAAGAAATATTTAAGCGATAAAATTTGGTCAAATTCTGGAATTTAGATATAAAATTGGATTTTTATAATTTTAATGAATATAAAAATAGCCATTTTGACCACGAACTCGGATTTCGATGAAACCAGTTTCATCGGATCCGTATCAGTGAATTTTTGTAGGGTTTCAAGTTTCGTATCGATCGGACTTTTCGTTTGATCGTACGAACGCGAAACGCCTTGAAATCGATTTAATTAAAATCAATTTGAAATCAATTTGGAAATTTTGTTTTCATTATAACTTCTTCATACGATCAAATTTGTACGTGAAAATTTTTCCATCGCGTTCAGAATATTTTAAAATACCTATTTGGATATATGGGTTTAATAAATTTCGTTCCGCGGTCAGAACGGGCTTTTTGGGCCAACTACCGTTTAGCACGTTCGTATTTCGTGCCCACCTAGCCTACTTCTATTTGTCTATAAATATGCTGTGATAAACCCTAGCCTCCTTTCTATTGTCATTTGGCTGTACGCTCATTTTTCTTCATCTCTTTCTCTTCCTCAATGGTTGCAAAACCTAGATCTACTTCAATTCAAAATTCAAATGAAAATTCAAAGTCCTCCTAAAAATCTCAAAAAAAATATATGTCAATGCTCTCGATGAGCGTAATTCAGTGGTGATATCCGTTTTTCGATTGGAGTTATCGTTTGTCCAGAAAAATTCAATTCATTTTCGGCCTTACATCATCGTCGCGACGAACTTTGTCGGATCGAGAAAATATTTCTGGGTATTGTGGAGATAGCCGAGGGGAGTGAATCCATGTAAGTTTTGCGGTGAATCAACGGTTGGATCGTTGTGGAATTTCGAATTAGGGTTCGAAATACACATACTGGCGGCGGCGGCTAGGGGGGCGCGCACGTGGCCCAATAGGTGCGGCCCAGCGAGCAGAGGAGAATGGTGGTGGCCGTTCGATCTACGGCGGCGTGTGGCAGTTGTTAGGCATGGTCAAAGGGGACGGTCAACACGTGAGGATGGGTTCGAACGGTTTTCCTGTGTGCGTGTGTTTGCTGTTCAAGTGGGAGAGATAAGCGATGACGTGTCATAGGTGAATAAGGTTTTGTTTATTTTATTTAATTTTGATTTTCAACTCGTTTAATCCGTGTAACTTCGTCATACGATATCTGTTTCACGCGAGATTTTTTTGTTAGGATCGTAATTAAATTCCGGATCTGATGACGTTGGTTTGGACTGATTTGGAGACCGTCGAATTTTTGGGTCTAAATCGGATTTAAATTCGATTTAAATTCAAAAGGTGAGTGTTTTAACCCACTCACAACTTCTAAAAGTTTTTATGTTTGTCAAATTCATTTTAGATATGAGTAGAAATTTATTTATAACTGTTTGGCATGTTTTGTTCATCATATTTGCTAAATCGCGTTACTTAATTTAACTGTTAATTTATTTTATTTATTGCATATTAATTGACAGTTAGAATTTATTTATTTGCATAGGAACTGCTAGTAAACAGTTATAAAATTTATTACTAAATATAAACTGTTAGTTTAATAGTTGATTAAATTTATTTTTGAATATAACCGCCAGTTATTACCTGATATATATTATCAGATATATATTGATATTGAATTATTATTGGATGATGATTGTGATTTGGATGATGGATGATGTTGATGAATGGATGTTTTATTTTATATCATTAAACTGCAAGTTATAATGCATTTTTCATTTCATCCGGGATTGTGGTTTGAAATGATATACAACCGCAAAATTTTATTTTAAATTGCGGATTGAAATGATAAATATCCGTATCACTTGACGATAGGATAGAAAATTATATACAGGCACCGTGGTCTATATATAAATTATTTTAAAGTGATTTCTATGGTTTGGATGGGATACGGTTTATAAAAATTTGATTTTGATGTTTTATAAAATATTATTCTTCGATATATATACATATGAAGTAAAAAAATTTAAAATTAAGTTGTGTATAAACCTGTTGAATAAAAATGAAAAATTGAGAAAATGAAATTTGGAAATTTATCTTATATTTTTAAGTTTGGAAATTTTAAGGTATGATATTTATAACTGGATTTTCCAAGATGAATTAAAAATGAAAATTGTAGTATAAAGTAAATTTGAGAAAATATTTAATTGCTAGAAATGGGAGTTTTATTTATGGAATTTACATGAATATTCAAGACTAAATAATAGAATATTAATTGTTGAAAGAAGAAAATCCAACTTTAGTTTTGAAATATTAATACTCCAAATGGATATATATATATATATATAGAAATTGAAGGGGTTTTGGAACTTGAAGTGATATTTAAATTATGGTTTAAACTTTAAATAAAGAAATATATTTGAAAAGCCATGGAAATTATTTTTCTTTACAAAGTAACTTTAAAGTTAAACCATGTATTTTACATTCGTTGATATTCAAACCATTCAAGTTTTAGAAGTTATGGTTTTAAAATTTTGAATTTCGAAATATTATGCTTTGAAAGTATATTTCAAATATTTGGTTTCCAGATATTTTAAATTTTAAACCAGCATGATTTTGGAAAAGGATTTTATTTGAGATAAAATGATATCATATTGTTTTGGGTTTAAATTGATATCGTATTCATAGTTTTGAAATGGAAAAATTTATTCTGGTTTTAAAGTATAAAATATTTTTAAATGACCGCAGTGTTATAATAACGATGGGTTGGCAAAGAGACCGGGATCGGATATGGACATACTCTCTGTCGATACCGAAAACCACTTTGACTAACCGTGTACGCGGTGGAGATTCCAGAATGAAGTAGGTTGGTGGCGACATTTCCTGTAAGGTAAATACGTGGACCCAACTCCCGTGAGTTGGCATAAGGTGGCTAAAACAGGAGCGATTCTCGGGCCAATGAGGTCATTCCTCTGATCGAACGCACTCCTTCGATACTATACTCTGACTTTGGATTGTTTCGGTGGCCACTATTGATTTCTTTGATTTGGGGGTGTTTGTTCGAGGTGGGCGGTAGCTGCAGCTATGCGTTACCATCAGCCCGGATAGCAATTGGTATATCTACCCTGGCATTGCCTAGTTGTGCCGTGTCACCTACCCTAGCGCGCCTTATACGATTTTGGTTTTGTACCATACCTATGGAGTGCCCTTTGACGACGCCCAGTACGGGGGAGATTACGGTACTGTATAGACTATGGGAATATATTCTGTGTTAAGGGCTATATGGGTAACCCCTTAACGCTATTAAAAAGTAAGTTTATTTTACAATTAGACACTATTATAATAGCGCAATATACTACATAGTAAATAGTTTAACGGATCCTTAGGAGATGTAAATCCCGAGCATCTCTTGAGTTACTGCACTCATATTTACTCCTGTTGATTTAACTCACATAAGATCTTTTAGTTCTGACTCGAGTGTTTTGTCTTTTCAATTCGCTCGGGTCAGTCCGAGCGTTTCAGGATTTGAAGTTTTAGCTCTGGAGGACGAAGACGAAGATTTTTAGTATTACTAGTATCTACTATATTATTCCACTATACTATTTAATTCCGCTGCATTGATATTATTGGTATGTTAACTCTGATATTTAATTGTATAAAGAAGAAGCAAATGTTTTGTAAACAGTTATATAAATTGTATATTTTATTATATTTTATCCTTCCGCTGTGAGATTCTATTTTGTTTTATTTCTTCTCTGTTTTCTTATTTACCCCATAACAATCCGCCCTTCCGTATGGTTTGAACTGGCACGTGTGTTGGTTTAAATCGTGCGAAAAGGCGGGATGTTACATCTGGTATCAGAGCTTTGGTTTAGCGATAAACCTTAGCTTTGTGGGGTTTGACTCTTTGTTAATAGGGTAGGAATACCCTATGGGATTCGCTGAGTGTATATATATGAGAGAGCGTATTTTTTAGTGTTATAAAAGGAATTTGATATTGTGTTAATCTGTTCCGTTTTGTATTTATAAATTCTGGTTGGTGCATGGGACGCTATGACATCAATAGGGATTTCTAAACACTTAATAGGACAGACCGACATAATATTTGTTTTTTTTAGGTGAATGAAATAATTTTGCCTATTATATTTTCTACATATATAACATAAATTTTCCAAAATATATATATATATTTGGTTGCAATAGATTGTTGTTAGGAATAAAACTTATATATAATAGGTAAAATAAGATTGAAAATAAAATCAATGAAATTTGGAAACTTTAGGACTTAAGTCCGGGATTTTTGAAAATTTGCTTTTAAAGGATTTACGAAATATAATAAATTTGTTTATAAGTATTTTTTTATATAAATATTTAGTATAATTAGGAAATATTGTTTTAAAGAAGATTTTGTAGAAATAAGCTGTGTACTTTCCTCTCTTCGCTGGAAAATAACCTCGGTGATGGCGGCCGCATCATCGACTTTCATTTTCGAGTTTCGAAGGGGAAAGGCTACTGTAGTGAATTCTACTGCAGATTTGTTTTGGAAATATCTAAAGGTTTATTTTTTTTAATTATAATTAGAGGTATATAAGTTATAAAGATATATTTATCTATTGAAATTTAACTCGGTATTTACTTCTAAAATTTCCATTAATTAATTGTTTTATTTATGGTAGTGAAACAGAATTTAATTAAGAATTGAAACCTAAATAGAATAAGAGACTTAAATGCTAAGTTATAAAGGAAGTTAAAAACTTTAACTTATAAGAAAAAAATAAAAGTAAAGATTTATTGAACAATGAATGAATTAAAAGGATGAGAAAAAACTTGTATAAGTTCTTTTGCATTTTCATTAACATATATAACTTACCAAATATTAAAAGTTGAAATGTTAAATAAGTGATTGGAATAGAATATTATACAAGTAGAAATTTTGGAAATAAAGAAGTACTCAATGAATTGCTATTATAAATAAGAATTTAATGGTATAAACTTAAGTTATAATTGAAATTTTACCAAAATTAAAGGTAAGTATTATAAATAGGTGATTTTAAACTTAAGTGAATAAAATCAAATTCTTTAATAAATAAGGATGGATGTGTAAGGTTATTAACTTAAGTATGATTTAAATGCTACTAGTCTAATATAATAAAAAAGTAGGTAATATAAATAAATGACTGTAAACCCTAGGTAATAAATTAATAAAATCCTGTATTTATAAGAATGGAGGTTATAAGGTTAAGAATTTAAGTATAATTAAAAGGGGTTACCGTAATTAAATATAATAGAATGTAAGCATTTAATAAATGATTGAAATTGAAAAGTGCATTAAATGTAATACAAATAAAAGAAACTTACATAACCTGGAAAACTAAAAATGAATAAGGGCAAGTAATAAGTAGAAATAAGGAAATAACCATTGAATGAGAAATAAAATTTGTAGTAGTTAGAAATAAATGTAAATTATAAAAATAAAGGTTATGTGGTTTGGATAAAAGAAAGGAAAGCAAACAACTTAAGTATGTAATGAAATTTTATAAGTTAATTTGATTTGCTGGATTGAATTGTTATTGTGTGATTTAGGGTTGGTTGGGTAAGGAAATTTGAAGTGGTTGGATGAATAAACAATCTATTTTAGCCCATCTAAGACTGTTGAGTAAATGATGCACTGGATAGTTATTGTTCATTCCGTACCATTTCAAGTTTTGAACCCGAACAACTATTTGTTTGTTTGACTGAATGGTTGTTCTGTTTTGTTATGTATGCTGTTTGTTGAAATGGATGATTGTGTATTAATTGTTGTTAGTAGTTGAAACCATGAAAATAGTTCACTTGAGATAAATTGTTAAACCTTTGGATTTTTATAAGTGAAATGCAGGTTATGGAAGCAACTGCTTTTGGTTCCATAATAATAAGCGAAAAATTGCCCGATAAATAGTACGTTTCGGATTACGTTTTGAAGCGCTATTTATATAATTTTTCCGTGTTAGGATATAATATTTTGGGTAATATATGTAATATAATTGTTATATTTTGATATTATATTTTCTTCTGAGCCTCCCCGTACAAAGGAGACTCTGCCAAGATTTTTCCGTAAATTTTGGACTTAGAATTGTGTTGAAAATGTTTTCCTAACTTTAATTATTTAAGTATAAAAGAAATAATGATTATAAAACGGGTATATTTCATTTAAGAAAATTAATTTAGTAAATTATTGTTTATAAGTTAATCTTTGAAATAAGATGTACTGTTTTTTTTTATTCTTCCTTTTCCCTTCTTTTTTCCTTTTCGGGGACGAAAAGTTTTGAGTGGGGGAGAGTGTAACGACCCATTAAATTCGATGATATTAAATGAGTTAATTTAATATGATTTCTAATCAAATTTAGAATGAAATAAAAGTCTTAAGATTTTATTTGAGTAAATGTAGGAATCAGATATAGTAATTGTAATTTAACGTTAACCATTTAATATTTATATGGCAATAGATTTGAACAATGTAAATTTTCATACTTAGTTTTAAGTTAAATATAAGAAACCTATATAAATGTTGAATTAGTGAATATTAATAAAAATATTAACTTGAATGGGATTCATTTATAAAAAAAATAAAAATTAGTGGAGATTGTTACATTTGGTTGTAAAATAGATAATGACTAAATAAAAGTGACCGTTGAATAAACCAATGCAATAAGTGCAGATAAGTAAAATTTAATGAATGTTGTCAATAATAAACGTACTTAAAATAGCAATAAATTAATTAAGGATATAAATAGTAAATTTGTGAACATGGTTGGTAAATATAACTAAATAATATGAAATAAGTATGCATTTATGATATGAAATATAAGTCAATGCAAATTTCACCTATAAATGTCAATTTATTTAATAACAGGGTTTTAAATCAAGTAACGGATTTGTTAAAGTTTTAAATTGGTAATTTATAAAATTTAATGTAAAATTTATTGCAGTTAAGTGACCTAATTTTCAGTTAGGATAAATTGGTTTTTTCGTAAAAGATTGTAAATTCCAGAGGATGTAACCAATGTTAATTTCATTAATAATATAACAAGTTGGATCTATTGTAGTGAATGGAATTTAATATTCAATCATTTGAATTAAGATTAATAGAGATATTAAGGCAATATGATATAAACCATGCTAATTGTACCGTAAATTGAAATTGATTGAATGGCTAAATCTGTGCATACCCAATTTATTAAAACAGATGGTAAAGTTTTGATTTATTGTAATCAGCAAATTGGAAGTTAAATTCAGGTTATAATAATTGGTGAAGTAATACGCAGTAAAATTGTAATTTGACTTAATCAATGATAGGTAAGAAATTTTATTTTAGTATATTGTTAATAGGTATGTATGGAAGTAGAGTTGGCTTATTGTGATAACTATAAATTGTTTACCTATGTATATAATTTAGTGAATTAGATCTAAATCCATTTCAATAAAACGTAATTAATCACTACGTGGATATAAATTTAGTTGATTTCTGGAAAACAATTAGGGAATTGAATTTTACAGTAACGTAAAATTTACCCATAGGATAATGGTTTGACTGAATTTAGAGGAATGGAAAGAAAGAAAAAAAAATTAAGTTAATTTCAATAATTGAATAAATGGCAATAAATGAAATTAACACTGAAATTTATAGACTTATCAACTTTTAATTACATCTAAACTTGTTAAATCATTTAAATTGATTAAGAAATATTTAAGCGATAAAATTTGGTCAAATTCTGGAATTTAGATATAAAATTGGATTTTTATAATTTTAATGAATATAAAAATAGCCATTTTGACCACGGACTCGGATTTCGATGAAACCAGTTTCATCGAATCCGTATCAGTGAATTTTTGTAGGGTTTCAAGTTTCGTATCAATCGGACTTTTCGTTTGATCGTACGAACGCGAAACGCCTTGAAATCGATTTAACTAAAATCAATTTGAAACCAATTTGGAAATTTTGTTTTCATTATAACTTCTTAATACAATCAAATTTGGACGTGAAACTTTTTCCATCGCGTTCAGAATATTTTAAAATACCTATTTGGATATATGGGTTTAATAAATCTCGTTCCGAGGTCAGAACGGGCTTTTTGGGCCAACTACCGTTTAGCACGTTCGTATTTCGTGCCCACCTAGCCTACTTCTATTTGTCTATAAATATGCTGTGATAAAGCCTAGCCTCCTTTCTATTGTCATTTGGCTGTACGTTCATTTTTCTTCATCTCTTTCTCTTCCTCAATGGTTGCAAAACCTAGATCTACTTCAATTCAAAATTCAAATGAAAATTCAAAGTCCTCCTAAAAATCTCAAAAAAAATATATGTCAATGCTCTCGATGAGCGTAATTCAGTGGTGATATCCTTTTTTCGATTGGAGCCATCGTTTGTCCAGAAAAATTCAAATCATTTTCGGCCTTACATCATCGCCGCGACGAACTTTGTCGGATCGAGAAAATATTTCTGGGTATTGTGGAGATAGCCGAGGGGAGTGCATCCATGTAAGTTTTGCGGTGAATCAACGGTGGATCGTTGTGGAAATTCGAATTAGGGTTCGAAATACACATACTGGCGGCGGCTAGGGGGGTGCGCACGTGGCCCAATAGGTGCGGCCCAACGAGCAGAGGAGAATGGTGGTGGCCGTTCGATCTACGGCGGCGTGTGGCAGTCGTTAGGCATGGTCAAAGGGGACGGTCAACACGTGAGGATAGGTTCGAACGGTTTTCCTGTGTGCGTGCGTTTGCTGTTCAAGTGGGAGAGATAAGCGATGACGTGTCAGAGGTGAATAAGGTTTTGTTTATTTTATTTAATTTTGATTTTCAACTCGTTTAATCCGTGTAACTTCGTCATACGATATCCGTTTCACGCGAGATTTTTTTTGTTAGGATCGTAATTAAATTTCGGATTTGATGACGTTGGTTTGGACTGATTTGGAGACCGTTGAATTTTTGGGTCTAAATCAGATTTAAATTCGATTTAAATTCAAAAGGTGAGTGTTTTAACCCACTCACAACTTCTAAAGGTTTTTATGTTTGTTAAATTTATTTTAGATATGAGTAGAAATTTATTTATAACTGTTTGGCATGTTTTGTTCATCATATTTGCTAAATCGCGTTATTTAATTTAACTGTTAATTTATTTTATTTATTGCATATTAATTGACAGATAGAATTTATTTATTTGCATAGGAACTGCTAGTAAACAGTTATAAAATTTATTACTAAATATAAACTGTTAGTTTAATAGTTGATTAAATTTATTTTTGAATATAACCGTCAGTTATTACCTGATATATATTATCAGATATATATTGATATTGAATTATTATTGGATGATGATTGTGATTTGGATGATGTTGATGAATGGATGTTTTATTTTATATCATTAAACTGCAAGTTATAATGCATTTTTCGTTTCATCCGGGATTGTGGTTTGAAATGATATACAACCGCAAAATTTTATTTTAAATTGCGGATTGAAATGATAATTATCCGTATCACTTGACCATAGGATAGAAAATTATATACAGGCACCGTGGTCTATATATACATTATTTTATAGTGATTTCTATGGTTTGGATGGGATACGGTTTATAAAAATTTGATTTTGATGTTTTATAAAATATTATTCTTCGATATATTTACATATGAAGTTAAAAATTTTAAAATTAAGTTGTATATAAACCTGTTGAATAAAAATGAAAAATTGAGAAAATGGAATTTGGAAATTTATCTTATATGTTTAAGTTTGGAAATTTTAAGGTATGATATTTATAACTGGATTTTCCAAGATGAATTAAAAATGAAAATTCTAGTATAAAGTAAATTTGAGAAAATATTTAATTGCTAGAAATGGGAGTTTTATTTATGGAATTGATATGAATATTCAAGACTAAATAATAGAATATTAATTGTTGAAAGAAGAAAATCCAACTTTAGTTTTGAAATATTAATACTCCAAATGGATATATATATATATATATATATATATATATAGAAATTGAAGGGGTTTTGGAACTTGAAGTGATATTTAAATTATGGTTTAAACTTTAAATAAAGAAATATATTTGAAAAGCCATGGAAATTATTTTTCTTTACAAAGTAACTTCAAAGTTAAACCATGTATTTTACGTTCGTTGATATTCAAACCATTCAATTTTTAGAAGTTATGGTTTTAAAATTTTGAATTTCGAAATATTATGCTTTGAAAGTATATTTCAAATATTTGGTTTCCAGATATTTTAAATTTTAAACCAGCATGATTTTGGAAAAGAATTTTATTTGAGATAAAATGATATCATATTGTTTTGGGTTTAAATTGATATCGTATTCATAGTTTTGAAATGGAAAAATTTATTCTGGTTTTAAAGTATAAACTATTTTTAAATGACCGCGGTGTTATAATAACGATGGGTTGGCAAAGAGACCGGGATCGGATATGGACATACTCTCTGTCGATACCGAAAACCACTTTGACTAACCGTGTATGCGGTGGAGATTCCAGAATAAAGTAGGTTGGTGGCGACGTTTCCTGTAAGGTAAATACGTGGACCCAACTCCCGTGAGTTGGCATAAGGTGGCTAAAACAGGAGCGATTCTCGGGCCAATGAGGTCATTCCTCTGATCGAACGCACTCCTTCGATACTATACTATGACTTTGGATTGTTTCGGTGGCCACTATTGATTTCTTTTATTTGGGGGTGTTTGGTCGAGGTGGGCGGTAGCTGCGGCTATGCGTTACTATCAGCCCGGATAGCAATTGGTATATCTACCCTGGCATTGCCTAGTTGTGCCGTGTCACCTACCCTAGCGCTCCTTATACGATTTTGGTTTTGTACCATACCTATGGAGTGCCCTCTGACGACGCCCAGTACGGGGGAGATTACGGTACTGTATAGACTATGGGAATATATTCTGTGTTAAGGGCTATATGGGTAACCCCTTAACGCTATTAAAAAGTAAGTTTATTTTACAATTAGACACTATTATAATAGCGCAATATACTACATAGTAAATAGTTTAACGGATCCTTAGGAGATGTAAATCCCGAGCATCTCTTGAGTTACTGCACTCATATTTACTCCTGTTGATTTAACTCACATAAGATCTTTTAGTTCTGACTCGAGTGTTTTGTCTTTTCAATTCGCTCGGGTCAGTCCGAGCGTTTCAGGATTTGAAGTTTTAGCTCTGGAGGACGAAGACGAAGATTTGTAGTATTACTAGTATCTACTATATTATTCCACTACACCATTTAATTCCGCTGCATTGATATTATTGGTATGTTAACTCTGATATTTAATTGTATAAAGAAGAAGCAAATGTTTTGTAAACAGTTATATAAACTTTATATTTTATTATATTTTATCCTTCCGCTGTGAGATTCTATTTTGTTTTATTTCTTCTCTGTTTTCTTATTTACCCCATAACAATCCGCCCTTCCGTATGGTTTGAACTGGCACGTGTGTCGGTTTAAATCGTGCGAAAAGGCGGGATGTTACAACCAAAATTAGTTTCCCAACTAGAATTCCTTTGATTCTAGAAGAAGGAGAAGAGGTGCTCAAACAGAAGTAAGGGAAAGCCGTGATGGAGAAAAAGAGTATATGGAAGTCGGGAGTAGTAGTGATGAGTCCACTTCCAATGGTGACTTCTATGTAGAACCCGATGATGGGTATTCTAAATCATGTGACTGGACCCCCAGGGACGAGTCCTGTTATTTCGAGCTCACCTCCTCCAAACATGAGTGATAAAGACATTGCCCTAGAAATCAGAGGACATAAGGGTTCTTCGAGTAAAGATGCGAGCATTTTGGATATTTGAGCGATGTTTACATTAATTTAAATGCGCTCATGAAGGAAGATTACATATTCGAGGAGGTGCACCCTCGTTCGAGCCATGTCGCATTCGAAGTTAATCTAATTCCTTCTACGGCGCCTTCCTGATCCGGTTTGTGACATCATTTTAGGATCACCGTCCAAACACATCACACACTTCTCTATGGTCACTGTAACTTTCCCTCTCTAGAGGCCTAAAGCTAAGCGCTACATATGCTGCAGTTATCCATAGTACTAACATTCGACGACTAAATATAGCTATGATAATGTTATCTATAATATCAGAAGCACTTGAATATGAAACAAATCACAGATTTCAAAACAGAATTGTCCATTACACTTCAAAACACATGTTCCATATTTAAATTACAAATCCTAAAGCGTTTTCCCAAGCAATGAAAAAATATAATTATTACAAAATACGCCAAGAGTGACATATGAAGATGGCCTTTTGGATGATCAGAGTAATATTGCCATAACTGACATAATACACACAGTAGAATAAAAAAACTAAAACAAGAACTACAACTCCTAGATAGCTATCTGTTAGCCACCTGCTCGCCTCCGGTAGCTTTATTCATTACCTTACTAAACCTGTAAAGCCTTAACCCCTCAACCGACTCAAATCAATTCTGAGCACCCAAGAGTTTAAGGGGAAAAACAAAATCTTCGAGTCAGACATAAAGCTTGGTGTGAATAATACTATATATCTCAATTATTTAATATTAAGTGGGACCGTGCCGCTTAGCAAAATGGGTTTCCCCTCACTAATATCCTTTTAAAACATATCTTTTTTGCAAACTATTATCGCATAACCAAAACTGGTTAAAATTGTAAAGCATCACTATATATATATATATATATATATATATATTAGGTAACAAATGGACTATTTGTTCGAATAATATAGTTTTTCTTGGCTTGCTATTAACCATTGGCTGTCTCGGGCCTACCAGACAAAATAAAACAATAATCTAACAACTCTTAGACACTCCTCTTCTTGGCAGTCTGTCCTTTAACTGTCTATTAAATACTTCTCTTCTGGATAATATGTCCTTAACATCTCCCAAGATCTCCTGATCTAATGGTTTTGCAGGCTCACTAATAACATATCTGTATACAAAACATATTCCTTCCTATGTGTAATCATAATTTTAGTCTTACTTCTGACAAAGCCTTACACAATAGAATTTTGGACTAAATTAGCTAGGGCCAAAAGTTAATGTATAGAGCACAGCCCTATACCTGTCCCATATCGTCTTCTAATATTTGAGTCATTTTACCTAGGGATAACCTCCCATAATTTTCCTTGAAAACTTTTCCTCTTTAGTTGATTTAAAACCCTTTTGAAACCAAACTTAAACAATATTCATACTCTATGCTTTACACAAAATCACCTTGATAATATATATATATATATATATGTATGTATGTATGTATGTGTAAGTATATATTACAGAAATCATTGTTGATAAAAACCCATAAACATTTGAAAGTACCGCTTTTGATCCTATTGAAAGTACCCATTCTGAAACCATGTAAAACCTTTTCTTTCACTTAGGCCAAAAGGCCAAACCTTCTTTTCGAAACTATTCACATAAACCTTTCGAAACCATTAAAATTCCTTTTCCTTCGAAAATTAAAAACTTTAGGCATCCCTCTTTAAAAAATAAACATTGCCTTTTGAAACCATAGGAAAACCCTTCCCTTCGACTTATTCAAAACCATTGGAAAACCTTCCCTTTAAACCTTTCGAAACCATTGCGGAACCCCCCCCCCCCCCACCCCTTTGAAACCATTCATTCAAAGCCTTTCGAAAACTTAGGGTGACAACCTTCTTCGAAACCATTCTTTAAAACCTTTCGAAGGTACTGAAACCTTAAAACCTTTGAAAGCATTTAGGTCCAATTTTAAAACATCTAGAAAAATCGTTCCAAAATCATTCAACACTATCTTGTCAAAACCCTTGGGTTATTCTTTTTAAATTACTAAGGGTCACAAGCAACAGGGTCGATAGCTAACTCTCTCGAAAGCTTTAACTATGTTAGGAGGCGATGGTGTCAAAACCACCCCTTTCGAAAGTATAGGTGAAGAGGCAGGGATTTTTATGAAAACAAAACAACCCCTTTGAAAGCTCTATTTGAATGGTAGAAGGTAGTAAAAAGGATTCGACATGGTTGGTAGCTATTATTTAAAAACAAAGGTGCAACTATTTCAAAACCAACCTTTTGAAACCATTGTCATAGTCGAAAGCAAGCTTGGTCGAAAGAAATTTCTTAAAACAAAAGGCACAAGCACAATTCCTTTCTTAAAATCAAGGGACATAATCGGAAGCCAACTATGTCGAAGGCAACATATTCGAAAGCTTAGGAGGCGCTTTTCTCATTTGAAACAAAAAGGGCGCTTCAACCCTTTAAGAAACCCAAGGTTTCGACTCCTACCTTTCACCTTTGTCCAATTCACTGTGTACCATACGGTTGATACTATATGCATTGGTTTGAAGGAAGGAGGCGGAGGGTCTTAGTCGAAAGCTACCTGGGCGAAACCAAATCAGGCGAAACATGCTTGTGGCCAGAAATCTGATTTTAAACCTTTTTAAGTGAACTTTTTAACTAACCTACCTTTCTTATCAAATTCTTAATGGTTTTTTCTAAAATTCCTATTGTAGTTTCAGAACTAATTAATTTAAATCATTTGCAAAATACCCATTCACCTTAATTAAATATAAAAAACATTTAAATCTCACACCTTAAATAATTCCATATATTCATCAAAACACTTTGGAAAATTCTACAAGAACTCCAGAAAATCCTTTTTAACATGTTATCGGACATATATAAATTTCAGACCCAAATAATTAACTATTTTGCCATAATAATTTATAACCCAACAAATCATTTTTTTACTAGAAAATTAATATAAAATCCACATTAATTCAAAAAATTATGAAAGTTGAAACCCATTTTTAAAATGACGTTTTAGGTCTGTATCTAAAATCTCAAGGCATTTGGATACCATTAAATATCATTTTCATATCAAACATATCATATATATCTATATGAATGAGCACAATTCATCAATAAGCATACATCTCATTTTATCAATCAAAAACATGGCATCATCTTGCAAATAATTTGGATTAATCTTAAAACCGAAAATCATTAAAAATAGATGTAGTAATAATTCATTATGATTAAGGATATGAGATTTGATGTTGATTAATTTGATTTTTCTTCTTCCACTTGGAAATCCTAGCTTTATCTTCTGTTGAGATTGAAAATGTTGATCGCCTTAGGATATTTTTACTTGAGAAAATGAAATGAACATGTGTGTCTAATTCTTAAGGGTTTAGGGTATAAGTTTTATTATTTATCTATTTTTCCCTTTCTTATTTCCTAACACTTATTTCCCTCTTATTTCTTTGGTTTATTTTTACATATAGGCAAGGCTACTCTTTACTTTAATCACAAATCTCAATCCATTAATCAACACTTTATTAAATTTTATTTAACTAAATAAATATCGTAAATAATACCACTGAAAATATGGGGTGTTACAATCTTCCCTTCTTTAAGAATTTCGTCCTCGAGATTACGATAAAGAACACAGCCAAACAATCAAAGATAAAACATACCATTAAAACAAATTAGAATAAATATCTCCAATCCTGCTCTCAGTCTTCCAAGTACAGTCTTTAGCATCATCACTCCATTGGACTTTCACTAATCTGACTGTTTTGTTCCTCAACTTCTTCTCATCTCTCACGATTATTCAGATAGATTTCCTTACAATAGTCATCTCTGGTTCCAGTACCAAATTCTCTAACACAGTTGGTGTTGTGATAGTATCTAGAGCCCCTAACATACTTCCTAAGATGAGATATGTGGAAACATCATGGACTCCTATCAAACTACTCGGTAACTCTACCCTGTACGCGAGTTTCCAATTCTATCCAAAATATAAAATGGTCCTACGGACCTAGGTGCTAACTTTCCTGTCTTCCCAAACCTAATAAAACCTTTCATTAGCGATATTTTGACGAAAACAAGGTCCCCAGGAGAGTACTATAAATCTTTCCGTCTTCTATCCGCAAAACTTTTCTGCCTAGATTGAGCTTCCTCCATTCTCGCCCTTATCAGCTCAATCTTTTATGCGGCTTCTTTAACCAAATCTAGACCAAGGACTAATCTGTTTTCGGTCTCTAACCAACATTCAGGGGATTTGCATGGTCTTCCATAGAAAGTCTCAACTAGTGCCATCCCTATATTAGTCTAATAAATATTGTTGTACGCAAACTAGACAAGGTATAGGTGGTTTTCCCATGATCCCCCAAATTCCAGTACTCAAGCTCGTAACAAGTCTTCCAAGATCTTATTGACCCTTTCCGTTTTGCCCATCTGTCTGTGGATGGTAAGCGGTACACATCTTGAGCTTGGTTCCTTAAATTTCCTGTACACTCTTCAAGAATTTGCTAGTGGATAAGGGATCTCCATCACTAATAATACTACTAGAACTATGAGAAAAAAATGAATCAGATGATAGATATGCTCTATTTTCTGAATGAATACCTATCTATCGTCTATTTCTGTGTCGTCTCATTACATATCAGACCACAGATATGCACACTCAAGCCTGAGTTACCAGTGCACAGAATGTAACTAATGTCACTCCATTTCTCCAACCAGTTTATGCACATAGGCGAGATGTGTAACCAATGTTACCAGTGCATATAACGTAACAAATGTCACTCAGGAAAATGTTACCCGCGAACCAACTTCAGTGGTGCAAAAAGATTATTTGAGTTTTAATAAAAGGAAGGACGGCCAGATTTTAACAAAAGGCAAACCACACGGTGCAACAAGTATATATGTATATAAGTATATTAGGCGTTAAAAATGCATAGAGTACAACAACTGGCAAGAGACAGCAAGATTAAAACCCACAAGATGGAGTGTACATAGAAAACCAAACCAAGGTACCAAAGCACACAAACAAGTCCAGACGACGGAAGAGCAAAATTCAGGTTCAAGTGGTACTTTTGACCTAGGAATGGTCACAATAGGTTCAACTAAATCTTGGAGTGTGGTGCATGAGTGTACAAGGCACAACAAGATTAACATGACCAAACTACATGCAAGCCAAGTTCATGTGAAAAATCATAGCATTGACACAAGTAGTTCAAGGAAGTGACTACACAATAACAAGGCAATATGCTAGTGCAAAGAGAACAGCAAGGAACACAATACACAACCACTGTCATCAACAACAAAATACTACAGTATAACACACATGCCAATGCATGTATACACATACATACATATATATATATATATATATATATATATATGAAAATATACTTAAGATAACGGAAGAGTGCCATTTATAAACTTAGGTGAACTTAGAGAATAACACAGGGACGGAGGAGTGCCATTTATAATGAAGGGGTGCTATTTATAAACTCAAATAGAATAACACATTTATAAACCATACAAAAGATGATAATATTTCTCACTTATATACATACATAGGTATGTGTGTATACATGGAAGCAACAAGCAAGAAGGCTGCATATAGCAATAATAATCACACTCGGGTACCAAAATCAAACTGGTTCAGAAAAACAAGTTCAACCAGCAAGAATTCAAGATAGTGCATATAAACAAGCTTAGACAAATAAACAAGTTCCAGGGCACATAAAATGGTTTGGAAAAAACAAATTCAACTCAAAATGATTTAGAAAATCAAAATGGTCTAGAAAATGCACATCCAGGTGCCAATGCACGTAGGAGCAGCTCACTCAGGTATCAGCACACTCAAGGATGTATACATGTATATATGTATACATAACTTCAATAATGGAATATACATATATATATATGCACATATATATGTGTACATGTATATATGTACAAGGCAAGGATGTATGTGTGTGTGTGTGCGTGTGTGTGTGTATATATACACACCAAAAACAGAATAAGGGAATGCAACTAGTTCTTGCGGAAGAAGCAATCCGACTTGGAGTTCAAGAAGTAATTAGATCAAGAAGAAATCATTTAAGAATTTTCAAAACACATATACAAACTGGTTTAAGCAATCAATTTAAGAAATCACGTACCACATGTACCAGTTTAAGCATATTCAAAATAGTATAAGCATGTATATACAAGTACGAACATACAAGTATATACATGTTGATAAAGTATGTACAAACAACTCACAAACCAGTTCACATATACAAGTATACACAAGGATCAGTTTTTCAAAGTATCGGTTTTTCGAAACAGTCTAAGCATGTACATACAAGTATATATATATAAGTGCACACAAATATAAACCGCAATAAGATTTATCCAAATAGAACACGTGCACACATATGTACGTACATATGTGTGTGTACATGGAAGTTCTATGTCATAAATTGATACAGTGAAATGTAAGAAATCTCAAAATAGTTTAAGTATAGAGCACACGTATATACATACATATAGAACCATAAGCACATATTCACACAACCAAGCATGGTGCAAACATATATGTATATACATGTATACATAAGCAATAACATGCAGGAAGACACTTTAAGCATCAAATAGTTCAACAACAACTAGCACTAATGCAACATGCTAGCATAAACTAGTTCAACCGTGATGATTTGTTATAGCGAACCATAAGCATACTGCTTCTACCACTTCAAGCATCAACTAGTTCAAAAACAACAAGCACTAATGATACAACAGCAACATAGCATCAAAGGAGATACGAAGCAATAAAGTTATAATCCAACATAGAGAAAAACTCAAATATGTACAAACCAACAAGGATAATACAAATCGACATAGATAAAAACTAAAGGAAGCACGCAAATCATTGCAAAGGTAAAGTCGGAATCCAAACCCAGCATTTCAAAAGAGATAAAAACTCTAGGAAGAACACGAACCAGCAATTCAAATCATAGTATATAATCAAAAATATAGGAAATTGATTCATATATATACCCATATCATCATTGGCATAAAAAAGTCAAGTCGAATTCGAGCATAAAATTAAAAAGGGGCAAAACTGTTCACATACCAAATCGACAGCAGTCTACGTAGAAGCAACCGTAAGCAAATCCAAGCAATCGAAAGCAAATCAAGCAACCGAAAACATATCTAAGCAATCGAACGTGGCCACAAAGTAGTTCTTTATCAATTATTGTTTGAGGGTGAAAGATGATCAATAGAGTGATTTCCTTATCAAGCCATTTTGTAACCCTAATTCTAGAAAACTCTCAAATTTTTGATGGATCCAAAAAAAGAGAATAGAATGAATGGGGGAAATGACAAACGGAAAGGGGGAATAATGAAAAGAACCAAAAGTCGCAAAAAATAAATGAGAGTGAAACCAAATTAAAGATGGAGCCAAAAATAAAAAAAATTATCAGTTCAATAAGACAATAAATAAAATGTTGTTTGAATAATAAGCATGAAAATTTTGATTTCAGGGGCTATGATACACAACACATGGTTTTTTCGTGTGTTGTGTGAAACTGTGGTAAATATTGGGATAATATGGAATCTATCTTATGTTGTGTGATGGTTGTTGTCTGATTCACTTTGTGGCGTGGTGTAGGAATTCCCTATAGCCTAATCACATTCTTCATAGACAACTTAGCCAATACAGGTGCCTTTCTATTTGCCTTAACGGGAATGAAATAGGCACCCTTTGTTAATATGTCCACTATGAACTATATATTTTCATTCCCTCTATTAGATCTCAGCAACTCATGTATGAAATCCATAAAATAGAATCCCACTTCCATATCGGGATATCAAATGGCAGCAGCAACCCACTTGGTTTTTGATGCTCGGCTTTCACTTGATGACAATTCAAAAACTATTTCACACATAAGCCAGCATCCCTCCTTTTGTCTTTCCAGAAGAAACTTCTTTTCATATCTTGATATATCTTCGTTCGTCCTAGATGTATAATGAACTTCGAACGATGGCATTCCTCCAAGAATTCCTTCCTTATGTTCCCTAAATTTGAAATACATAATCTACCTTTCTTCCTTAACCATCCATTTTGGCCAAGACTAAAATCCTTCAAGTCATCACTCTTTATTCCATCCTTTAATTTCATGATCCATTTAGCCAAAACTAGATCCTCCTCTGGTTTAGAGCTATCTTCTCAATAAATATCGGTCAGACTTCTAAACAAGATAATGCAAATTCTCCAACAGACCTAGCCTCGAATCTCTATTGCATTTTGCAAGCTATCAAGGCTTCCAAGTCCTTCCATTCTGCTATTATAGCTGACATTAAATTATGATGCTTCCTACTAAGCGCATCAATAACCTTGTTGCCTTTCCATGGTGCGTATTCTGTTATGAAATCATAAGCGGAAAAAAATTGCAACCATTCTGTTGTCTCATGTTCAACTCATTCTGAGAGAATATGTACTCAATGACTTATGGTCGATATGCATCTTGAACCTTTCCCCCAAAAGGTAATGTCTCCATATCTTCAAAGCAAAAAATAACTGCAGCTAAATCCAAGTCACACATGGGATACCTACCCTCATGTGGTGAAATTTGTCTAGATATTTAGGCAATCACTTTACCCATCTACATTAGTAATCTCCAAATCATGTTCCACATCCATTAGTACAAGCAACCAAGTCCTGATTCCCCCCCGGAACCATTAAAACATGTACATGGGTCAATAAGTGTTTCAAGCCCTTGAATGCTTCCTCCCACTTATCGATCCATACAAACTTCACATCCTTTCATGCTAACTTGATCATCGGCACTGCTATCCGTGAAAAATATGTAATGAACCTTCGATAATATCCTGCCAAACGAAGAAAAATTCTTATCTAGGTAAACGTTTCTGGTCTCTTCCAATTATTAATAGCTTTGATCTTGAGAGGATCGACTGCCAATCCTCTATCTGAGACTACATGACCAATAAACTTCAGCTCCATCTTCTAGAAGTGACACTTTGTAAATTTTTCCTTCAGCCGATGCTCTCTTAAAGTCTCAAGGACCATTCTAAGATGAATTCATGCTCTTTCTCATATTTAGAGTATATCAAAATATCATCTGTGTACATGAACATAAATTTATCCAAGTGTTCTCTACAAATTTGATTCATTGGGTCTACAAAGAATGTCGTTGCATTAGTGAGTCCGACTGGCATAACTAATCATTCGTATGACCTATATCTTATTCTAAATGTTGTCAAAGGTATACTCTCTTTTTCCACACTAAGCTGATGGAAATCTGTAGCCATATCCAACCGATAAATGCCTTAGCACCACTCAGCTGATCAAACAAATCGTCTATTCTTGGCAAGGGATGTCGATTCTTTATCATTTTTTCATTCAACTTACGATGATCGATACAGAGCCTTAATGATCCATCCAGTTTCTTAGCAAATAGAGCGGTTGCTCCCCGAGGTAAACTACTTGGTCTAAAAAAACTCTTGCCTTCCAAATCCACCAACTGAGCTTTCAACTCTCTCATTTCTGTCAACGTCATCCTGCTCGGTGGCCTACTTACTGGTTCTTCCTTAGGCACCATATCTATCCGAAACTGAATAGCCCATTTTGGCGGCAATCCAACTACCAGCTCAAAAACATCTACGAATTCTCTAACTACGAAAACACGATTAACCTAATCTCCTAACTCCATAACACCCAACAAAGCATTCACCTTGCAGCTTAGGTTTTCTATGGTATAAACTATTTGATTACTACAATTCGGGTGTCTAAGTGATATTTTTCTATCTAGGAAAATATCCTAGCAACATATTTACTTAACCAATCCATGCCCAATATAATTCTGAACCCCACAAAATCAATACATGCAAACTGCAAACAAAAGTGTAACCTAGCAAGTCAAACTCTAAGTGGTCACACTTCATCCCAAGCATCGCATAACCTCCTATCAAATTACTACTCTTTAGGATATAACTAAACGTGTAGGCTCAAGATTAAGCTTATCTACGAAACATCGTGTAACAACCCAAAAATTTTGACTCCGAAAATACCAGATTGTTAGAGAAAAGAAGAAAGAAGGTAGAAGAACATAACAACAACATCTCACATTCGCAGCGGATCCAAATATAATATCAAAATAATAGCATTTATACAAAGAAAAGTTGTAATAGTTACTTTACAACAATACATCAGAGTTACGACCACTTACAAAAGACTAGATAGTTATAGCAACCTATCTCGGTCTAATATCAATACAACTCTCAAATACACAGCGGTAAACTCCATACGTTCTTACCATCTAACTCGCCTCATGAGCACTAGAACGTCCTTACCTAAAAATCTATAATACTCGGTCTGACCCGAGCATTACATCAAAGTAACACCCAGGTTAGGCTGGAAACCATCATGAGTAAACCCATCTAACATGAAGTCCTAAAACATGAATTTATTTAAAACCCGGTGGTAACTCATACCTAGCAACGAGTCCATATCTTGCCATAGTCAAATACACATCTTACAATCATATCTAAGCATTATTATTTAGATTTAATAACCAAGTTTACATCATTTATTCCATTCCAGCCTATATATTCCAAAGTCTAATCCATAAAGAATTATTGTGGATTACAAATCGAAGTGGTTTCGGGTATTTGCTGATACCCAACGTCGGTCTCTTCGAATTCAATGTCATTTCTAATTCAAAGTTGTTTAAGTGGATACAAATCAATTTTAAACACAGGTTCACACATTAACCCAGTAATTCATCATCAAAAGATAACCCACATTTCACAGCTTAACCTTAACACATCATATCACAGAGTATCACAAATTATCACACAGATATTAATCTAATCGTCCAATACAACTTATCCATTCGTAAGCAAGATTAATTGGTCCATTTCTAATTAATTTAATTAACACAAATAAGTTAATTACACTTAAATCCTTCTTAATTAACATCAATTAAATTATTTAATTAATTAATGAAATTAATTACTTATTTTTTAATCATTTAAATCATACACAATAATTAATTTAACCTTTAATAACTCACATAAATTAATTACCCCTTACTTACATTAAGTAATTTTCCTTTAATCACATTGATTAATTATTCTATGTTTATTTAAGTTTATTAATTGACTCTTAATTACTTAAATTCATAATTAATCTAAGATAAACTATTATCTTAATTAATCTCTAATTATTATTTAAACTAAATTAAATGCTGGAGTACAAAATCAATTAAGTTCCTATTAAAATTAAAATTAAATACACTTATCTAATCATATATTTTCAAATCGAATCGAATAAATCACATTTGACTTTATAAATTAAGTTTCGAATTTGTTTACAAATTTGATCAATACCTTATTTAAAACTTGTAAAACAAAATTTGTTATGAAACCTTTGTTCAAAATTTTTTTTTACCTTGCTTTTAAAACTTGGTCTATCTTCCTATTTTAAGTTACCTTTGCTCTAAAACCGGATAATAACTTTACTACCCATATTTAAAACCTGATGTTCATACAAATATCTCGAGTCCAAACCATAAATACTCGAGCAACAACCCGGTCCTTCTTCCATTCGAAAAAAATCGAGTTCGATTACGAGAAAATACTCGTCCTCCCCGAAGCTCCACAAACCCAGCAACCCCCTTGATGTATCTGATAACCATACACGTTCACACATGGTCGGAGCATCTCTGACCACCACCTCTACCATCAACAAACCAGCGTTTACCTACCCAATCGCTTCCAATGCCAAGAAATCCAATTCAATGCTCAAAATTAAAAATGAGTACCATGCAACCCACTGGAAAGAGATCGACCACCTAAAATCACTTCGCGACGCCTCCACCAATCACCAGAAACCCCGACAACCTGTCCAGAGACTCACCGTCGTCCTACGCTTCTATTCCACCTACCTTGACCAAGCCCGATGCATAAGAGTCGAGGGAATCGACTCAAAATCAAGGAAAAACCCAACAGGCTATAAAACCCTACAACTCCATCATGCCGCCACCACGATGATCCTTGAACCCTCCGGCCATTTTTCCTGCAACCACCAGTCTACCCGCTACCTCCTATATTGAACTTGTCGACGGTCATCTCACTGGTTGTCGGAATTGGACGATATTCCATAATTCATTCAATTCGAGATAACTCGTCAATCTTACGCCTAAAAATCTAGTTATCACTATCAAAATTGATCGTTTTCTAACACGGATCCCCTCATGAAATCCAAACATGAAATCATAATCATGGATTTTTGACTTATATAAAAAATTTACTGTTATTTCTCATTTTTTAATTAATTACTAAATTAAAATTCTGGAAACCATTTTTAGACTTGATATTACATTGTTATCATCATTTTTCATTTAGGAATCAAAGCCTAAAAATAATTGCATATAGATAACTTGAATTTTTAGCTGTTCTTGAGTCTTTAGTTTATGAATAGGGTTGAATATATAACACACACATAAATATATATTGCAATAAACTAAAATCCTGTTTAAAATCAGCCATGAAATCCATACTTACATCCTTACTTTACAAAATTAACACATGCATTACAATATTCAACCAGTTTAAGCTTTTAAATATATGTTTACTCATAATTTTTAAAGATACAGAGGAACAAGCTTCCTTGATTTAAGTCTGGATCTTATATTGAAACAAAAGTTTGATTGATGATATGCTACTTGAATGCTTGAGTTGAACCTGAAGCTTGATCTTGCTCAGATTAAAATTTAAATCTTGAAACCGCTACTTTATTAATTTAGATTAAATTTTAAAGTAGCTAAAGTTGTTTTCAAGTTTGGATTTTTAAAGAGGAAGGAAAAAAGTTGAGAAAAGAAGAATGGGAAAATATGTTTTACTGAAAACCAGTTTATTCTCTAAATATTTATCATATGTAATTTAAATTCTTAAAGAAAAATTATAATGCCACCTGTTACTATGCATGCTATCTTAGATACAAATGTTAATTGTATATATTACAAAGCTTACAATTGTTAATTTCATGTATTATAAGATTTACAAATGTTTAAAGCCTTAATTTATATATCTCTTATATTTTATAGATTATGAATTATTATTTTATAATTACTATATGTTTTTTTTGTATTTATTTTTATGTATCATATTTGCTATTTACCTTTACACTTATATATGTACGTATTTAAAGAAAGTACGAACTTTATTAAATTTTATTTTAAACTTGAGCTTTAATACTTTAACAAATAAATATATACATATATTATCTTTTTTGTTGTAAAAATATAGAATTTATCTTTAATAGCTTTGAAAATTAATATTGAATTTAAACCATAGCTAACCATTTACAATAGACATATATATAAAACATATTCATTGTAAAAGATAAATTTTTCCAAATTGAATAATTATAAAAGAAGATCATTAAACTAATATTGTGAGATTCAACATTTCTAATAATTCAATCCAATTAATTATAAATTAACAGATGTTTCAAAATTTTGGGTTATCACGTTCCTTCCCCCTTTGTATCTTTTCGTCCTCGAAAAGGAATGAAGCCAGAATTTATTCAATACCCAAAATCAGATAAATTATTCTTTGATCATTTTTAAAACTCTTTTAAAATCCTTATAATATTATAAAATAGTTTTTATAAAAATACTTCTTATAACTCGATGTCTCAACCGGTCCATTCTTGTTCTCACAGAAATTCGGTCATACGTTGATCAGGCGTAGGACTGAAAATCTATAAGTACTATGCAGACCATTTTCCACACCCAGTGAAAATACTTGGAAAACATTTTCGTAAAATTTGTTAAAATATAGAAAACATTTTTGAAATAGAGGAAATATCTTCGGTGAGAATGCTCTGGAAATCATCAACCCCTCCATGGTCGCAGTTAACCCGATGATTACGTTGTCATCTCGGCAAAATAAACAGATAACTGTAGGCACTCTATGCCCCTCGATTATGCCATGGAACCCGCCACAGATTGCAGTTACATCCTGGGTTATGTTGCCATCACAGCAAAAGTCCATGTAACTGTAGGCATCAGCGCCCTCGATTTTCGTTGCCAAATGAAACTTCACCACTCCCACATAGGTCGCAGACTACATCAGCCAAGTCCCATGTAGCCTTAGACTCTCACAGCCTCTCGACTTTCGCTATGTCACCATAGTTCATAGTCTACCGATGTAAAATCAAACGTAGACTGTTGGCTCTCACGGCACACACGACTTCAACTATGGTCCACAATAGATCACAGTGACATCGAGTTACACTGTCGTCACAGTATAACCCAAATGTCTCTATAGGCATCAGTGCCATCGACTTTCGCTACCCACTACACATAATCCTCAGGAACTTCAGTTTGTCTGGGCTTCCTCACAGGATCAATTTTAGAGCCTCCACCTTAGGGCTCAAGGCAGTCTCATCCCGTGGATCTCCTAATGAAGTTCAGTTCAATGGAAGCACCTTTTTTCCCCAAAGACAATCTCAAAACACTTTATATTATACACTTATAGTATCTTTCAAATCATACCCTTTATGATTTACATTAAAATCTTCTTTACACAAAATCGATATCTCAAATTGATAGTTCCAAAATTGGCTTTCCAAATTTCTAAAATTTGATTTTCTCAATAATCAAAAGCTTTCCAAAATCCATAGGTTCCAGAACCTTTTCCAAATCATTATCAATAAATCATTTATATATGTGTGTGTGTATATATATATATCCTTGAAAAATCTTGGATCACTTCACACTCATATAAATTTCCTCTTTATACTTCAAATACTTTCAAAAACCTTTCTTCTGGCTATAGATTCAGCAAGGGGAGTTTGTCATATATAACAAAGATATATAACTTGTTTATTCCAAATCAAATATTCAAATTTTATTATTCTTTTATAAAGTTATTAACCATATTACTTTTCTATAAAATTAGTTTTGTCATAGAAATATCCAACTCCAATATTATTTCATCATTCATTTTTCAAAATATACCTTTCCATTTCAAAAATCATTTTACAGTTCTTAACCACAAATTTCCAATATCAGTTTCATTCAAACACATACGATGTACATATATCATCCGTACGCATATTAATCTGACCGCTCATTCGATCACACAATTTCTCTTCCGAGCTAGTATCGTCCACCAGACTTCCTATTGTGGACTTAGATCTGGTTTCTTGATCAGAAACCGTCATTCTCCTTGCACAGCCAAACTATGATAGAGAATTTCCAGAACCAATCAAAAATCCATATCCAGGGTTCGCCGTCGAAAATCGAGTGAAAAATTCCAACTCGGATCGATATACTATCTCAAAATTCTGTGCTCGAATCTAGATCAAATCATTATACGAATAGAATAATATACATACATCCTACGTATTTATCTTTACTAATCATTAGCTAAATCAATTCTCTTTTCTATTCACCTTCATTTTAAATTCCATTCACTTATCCGCGATTGCTTCCAATTTCTGTTTGTGTTATCACTTCAATTCTTATCTTAATTGGTACTCGACTATAAGCAGTTTGCACTCTGACCAACTTGTATTAAGAAAATGGCTTGAAAAGCTTAAAATAGATAAGTAGTTGTAAAATAGTTATTAGTTGCAAATGGTAGTAAAATAGTTAACAATTTTATAAAATAGTTGTAAAATGGTCAAATAGTTGTAAAATAATTAGATAATTGCAAAACGGTTATAAAATAGTAATTAGTTTGTTAGTAGTTGTAGAATAGTGATTAGTTTGAAAATCATATGTAAAATAATAATTAGTTTTCAAAATAATTGTAAAATAAGGATAAGATAGTTTTGTTTTAAAAAGAAAAGTTGTATGGTAAATAGCTAGGAAATATAGATTTAAATCAGCTATATTAAAATAATTTTATTTGAAAAATATAGTTCAGAGCTAAACTGTTCTATTCCCAATCTCCATTTCCAATCAATTTCGAATTTCCACTTCCATTTGAAATTCAAACTTATTCAAATTCAATTTCACTTCAAATTATTTCAATTCAAATTTTCCATTTGAACTTTATGCATATCCATCTTCAATCACAACTCCAAATAATTCAAATCAAATTCAATTTGAACTAATTCTATTCAAATCTCAACTTAAAACATTCTCGAATTATATAAATTCGAGCTAAATTTTTAAATGTCTGTTTAATCCTTTAAATCAAACCAACCTTTATTTTTAAATTAACAACTTAAAATTTTTAAACCATTTAATCCTGAGTCCAAATTTCAAAATTCCATTTTTAAATTACTTTTACTTAACTTATTTCAAAGTTCAAATTAGCGTTCAAAACTTTTTAAATGATTTAATCTTCAGAGTCCAATTTATTACTCAATTTTAACTTCAAAACCAATTCTTAAACAAATTTTTTAACAAGCTCATTTCTAACATTAGAATTTTAAGTTCAAAGTGACCCCATTCAATATTTACAATTTCATTCCAAAAATCAAGCTTTTAAATAGTTTCAAATAAGGCTTTCCTTTCATTTAATTTCAGTAATGGATATATAGATTATTTCAATCCATTTCTTAATTCATTTAAATAATCCAATTCATAGTTTCATGGATTATTAATAACAATAGGATGATACTAAGATAAGTCATAATAAATAAACATCCAAATTATTTAAAATATCCATCCATAACATCCAATTCAAATCAACCTTTTAACTTCTCGAGTTAAATCTCAATTTCATCTTGAAATTTCCAATTCAGGTTGTTCATTCTAAACTTATTTAACTTCCCCTGAGTTTAATTTAATTTAAACAATCCAGACAACTTTACCCAATTTGAATTTCCATTTCAAAATTTAAACCTCTTATTAATCATCTTCCCACTTATAAGTTCAAAAACTTATCACTTTGGGTTTTCATATCACATTCCGAGGAAAAATTTAAAACTCATCACTTAGAGTTTATTTCAAATCATCTTTGATATTATGTATATCCCTCATATATACATATTTATTTCCTTTGCACACCAAGTTATACCTTAAATTTTAAACCACCTTTGTTTTTAATTCATAACAAATTTTTAAATTTTCAAATACTCTTGTTTGAAACAGGGCCCTTTCATTCAAATTATACTATTTTTTATTTCTTTTAGCACTTTGAAACAAATACCAAATTTTCTGGACTTAGATTTAGAACATCAAATTTAGATCATCTTCATTTTCAATTTATAAGTCATACTCATCTAAATGTTTACTTCCTTAAAACATTTCATTTTTGCTTCTCATTAATAAGTATTCTATTATTAAACACAACAACCATTTATGATAATAACCAAAATTATCTTATTTGGATAACAATTCATTATTATCTTATTCTAAAAACACTTCTACTAATTCAGGATTTTAATTTCAGTTTGGATCCATGTTAAACTTATCTACATTCAATTTCAATTTGGTTGTATTTCTATTCACATTTAATTCTCATTATTACTTTTAATTCAAATTATACAACAACCAATTTATCTTAATATGTAGTGGTTAGAAGAATCATTGCTTTATATATAAACTTATATAAAAATCATTTACTTTTTAAACCATTCTAAAACCTTTATACAGGAAAATAACAAGTACGCTCTTTCATATATATTACACTCAACTCGTTCTAGGGTACTATTGACCCAATCCTTACTGAGTAAACTCTCCAGAGCCAAGGTTCTCGCTTAACCTTCAGGTATGATACCAAAATGTAACAACCGAAAATTTCGACTTCGAAAATTCCAGATTGTTAGAGAAAAGAAGAAAGAAGGTAGAAGAATAAAACAAAAACATCTCACATTCGCAGCAGATCAAAATATAATATCAAAATAATAGCATTTATACAAAGAAAAGTTGTAATTGTTACTTTACAACAATACATCAGAGTTACAACTACTTACAAAAGACTAGATAGTTATATCAACCTATCTCAGTCTAATATCAATACAACTCTCAAGTACACAGCGGTAAACTCTACACATTCCTACCATCCAGCTCGCCTCCTGAGCTCTAGAACGTCCTTACCTGAAAATATGTGATACTCGGACTGACCCGAGCATTACATTAAAGTAACACCTGGGTCAGGCTGGAAACCAGCGTGAGTAAACCCATTTAACATAAAATACTAAAACATGAACTTATTTAAAACCCTGGGTTAACTCGTACCTCACAACGAGTCCATATCTTGCCATAGTCAAATACACATCTTATAATCATATCTAGCGTTATTATTCAGATTTAATAACCAAGTTTACATCATTTATTCCATTCCAGCCTATATATTCCAAAGTCTAATCCATAAAAATTATTGTAGATTACAAATCGAAGTGGTTTCGGGCATTTGCTGATACCCAACCCCAGTCTCTTCGAATTCAATGTCATTTCTAATTCAATTTGTTTAAGTGGATACAAATCAATTTTAAACACAGGTTGACACATTTACCTAGTAATTCATCATCAATAGATAACCCACATTTCACAGTTTAACCCCAACACATCATATCACAGAGTATCATAAATTATCTGACAGATATTAATCTATTCATCCAATACAACTTATCCATCATAAGCAAGATAGTTGGTTCATTTCTAATTAATTTAATTAACACTAAATAAGTTAATTACCCTTAAATCCCGCTTAATTATCATCAATTAAATAATTTAATTAATTAATGAAATTAATTAATTATTTATTAATCATTTAAATCATACACATTAATTAATTTAACCTTTAATAACTTACATAAATTAATTACCCCTTATTTACATTAAGTAATTTTCCTTTAATCACATTGATTAATTATTCTATGTTTATTTAAGTTTATTAATTGACTCTTAATTACTTAAATTCTTAATTAATCTAAGATAAACTATTATCTTAATTAATCTCTAATTATTATTTAAACTAAATTAAATGCTGGAGTACAAAATCACTAAAGTTCCTATTAAAATCAAAATTCAATACGTTTATCTAATCATATATTTTCAAATCAAATCGACTTTATCGCATTTGACTTTATAAATTAAGTTTTGAACTTATTTACAAATTTGATCAATACCTTATTTAAAACTTGTAAAACAAAATTTGCGTTGAAACCTTTGTTTAAAATTTTTCTTTGCCTTGCTTTTAAAACCTGGTCTATCTTCCTATTTTAAGTTACCTTTGCTATAAAATCGGATAATAACTTTACTACCTATATTTAAAACCTGATGCTTATACAAACATCCCGAGTCCAAACAATAAATACCCGAGCAACAACCCGATCCTTCTTTCATTCGAAAAAAAACTCGAGTTCGATTACGAGAAAATCCTCGTCCTCCCCGAAGCACCACAACACCCAGCAACCCCCTTGACGTATCAGATAACTGTACACGTGCACACATGGTCGGAGCATCTCCGACCACCGCCGCTACCATCAGCAAACCAACGTTGACCTACCCAATCGCTTCCAGTGCCAAGAAATCCAATTCAATAATAAAAATTAAAAATGCGTACCACGCAACCCATTGGAATGAGATCGACCACCCAAAATAGCCTCGCGATGCCTCCACCGATCACCAAAAACCCCGACATCCTGCCCAGAGACTCTTCGTCGTCCTACGCTTCTATTCCACCCACCCTAACCAAGTCCGGTGCACCATAGTCGGGGGAATCAACTCAAAATCAAGGACAAACCCAATAGGCTATAAAACCCTACAACTCCATCACATCGCCGCCACGATGATCGTTGAACCCTCCGTCCATTTTTCCCGCAACCACCAGTCTACCTGCTACCTCATGTATTGAACTCGTCGACGATCATCTCATTGGTCGTCGAAATTGGACGATAAACCATAATTCGTTCAACTCGAGATAACTCGTCAATCTTACGCCTAAAAATCTAGATACTACTATCAAAATCCATCATTTTCTAGCACGAATCCATTCATGAAATCCAAGCATGAAATCATAATCATAGATTTTTGACATATATAAAAATTTTGCTGTTATTTCACATTTTTGAATTAATTACTAAATTAAAATTTTGGAAGCCATTTTTAGACTTGGTATTACGTTGTTATCAACATTTTTCATTTAGGAATCAAAGCCTAAAAATAATTGCATAAAGAGAACTTGAAGTTTTAGTTGTTCTTGAGTCTATAGTATATGAACACGGTTGAATATATAACACATACACACATATATATATATATGTATATATGTATACATATTGCTTTTTACACTAAAATCCTATTTAAAATCAGCCATGAAATCCATACTTACATCCTTCCTTTACAGAATTAACACATGCCTTACAATATTCAACCAGTTTAAGCTTTTAAATATATGCTTACTCACAGTTTTTGAAGATATAGAGGAACATGCTTCCTTGATTTAAATCTGGATCTTATGTTGAAACAAAAGTTTGATTGATGATCTGCTACTTGAATGCTTGAGTTGAACCTGAAGCTTGATCTTGCTGAGATTAAAAGTTGAATCTTGAAACCGCTACTAGTATTAACTCAGATTAAATTTTGAAGCAGCTAAGGTTGTTTCCAGGTTTTGATTTTTAGAGAGGAAGGAAAAAAGGTTGAGAAAATAAGAATGAGAAAAAAAATGTTTTACTGAAAACCAGTTTATTCTCTAAATATTTATCATATATAATTTAAATTCTTAAAGAAAAATTATAATGCCACTTGTTACTATGCATTCTACCTTAGATACAAATGTTAATTGTATATATTACATAGCTTACAATTGCTAATTTAATGTATTATAAAACTTACAAATGTTTAAAGCCTTAATTTATATATCTCTTATATTTTATAGATTATGAATTATGTTTTTTTTAATTACCATATGTTTTTTTTGTATTTATTTTTATGTAATATATTTTCTGTTTACCTTTACACTTATATATGTATATATTTATAGAAAATATGAACTTTATTAAATTCTATTTTAAACTTGAGCTTTAATACTTTAACACATAAATATATACATATATTATCTTTATTGTTGTAAAAATATATAATTTATCTTTAATAGCTTTGAAAATTAATATTGAACTTAAACCATAGCTAACCATTTACAATATACATATATATAAAACATATTTATTGTAAAATATAAATTTTGCCAAATTGAATAATTATAAAAGAAGATCATTAAACTTATATTGTTAAATTCAACATTTTTACTAATTCAATCAAGTTAATTGTAAATTAACAGATGTTTCAAAAATTTAGGTTATTATACATCAAGATATAAAAGAATGTGATGCACCAGTATCAAATAAAATGCTAATAGATATATCATGGATCTGAAGCATACCTCCTAATACTGCTTTCCCTTTCTCCTACACTGTCAGCTTTGAAGTAGCAAGTTCCAATGCAAATATTTAGCCCTTTTCTCCTTTTGTTGGCTCTTTGCGCTGGTTCTTATAGTGCCCAACCTGATCATAATCAAAGCATCTAACTCCCTTCTTCTCAATAGATTTCTTTCCTTTACATGTTCGACACTCATAAGCATAAATGTCTTTCTTATCACACTTGTAACGGACCACCTCAGATTTCCCCTTCTTTGCTGCTCCTCCCTTTTGAGCATTCTTCTTATGGAAAATCTTTCGCTTTTGGCCTTGTCTAACCTGGGCCTCTTTCTCCTTCTTCTTCTCCAAACAAGCTAACATCTCCTCCTGTCTTAGTGACATTTCCACCAATACGTCACATGGATCTCTAATGTGCGGCAAAGTAGTCCTAGCCAATTTTGGATTTGATACTCTAATTAACTTTTCATTCCTTTTCATCATTGGTTCGATAGTGGCATACCCATACCGGGCTAACTCCTCGAATCTACTAGCATATTCCAGAGCTGACATTTTTCTTATTCCAATTTAGCGAACTTCCTGATCAAGACAAACTACGCCATTACTGATACGAAAATCTCCTGGAATCTTCTCCTAAACTCAGCCCACGTCATTTCTTCTTCATTTACCAATGTTGTCAGACTATTCCACCAAAACAAAGTTGCCCTTTGAAGCTTTCTCAAGGCAAGCCTCCTTTTCTACTTGTCGTTGAGCCCTAAATCAGCGAATATCCTTTCATAGTGTAACGACCAGTTCTCTACTTCTATAGTGTCCTCGGCCGATAAATGGCTTCCCCCCAAGCCTAGTATATTCGCTACCTCAAGTTAGCATACTGATTGAATACTGGAACTGCTTGAACTCCTCCGTAGCATTTCCTCCAACAAACCCTGTAGCGATTCTAACTAGCATCATGTTTACAAAAAACTGATGCATGGCTCCCTTGTCAACTTGGGGAGCCCTAGCTCCAACATTATCAGCCTGAGCCTGACTTTGACCTCTTCTAGCATTTGGCCCGGCATTTCTATTTATGGTTGTGCTGTCTCCTCCCACGTTAACTGTGCATCTTCTTTCATCCATATTTGTATTCAAGCCTCGTGAGATATGGAAGAATAGCCTAATAAAGATAGGAGTCTAATGACAAAGCATATACTTATATGTATCAAGTACAAGTACGTTACTATATCATTATCCCATACCCCGATCTTAACGTTTACTTCAAGGGATTGTGTTTTCAAAAATTATTTTTAGTTAAAGTATTTCATTAGACTAAACTCTGATACCAAGCTGTAACGTCCCTATCTAAAGGTCCAAAGCTAAGCACTATAGATGCTGCAGTTATCATTAATATTAACTTCCAACGACTAAATACGGCTATAATGGTATCTATAGTATCGGAAGCACATGAATGTGAAACAAATCACATATTTCAAAATAGAATTTTCCATTACATTTCAAACACATGTTCCATATTCAAATTAAAAATCCAAAGTGTTTACACAAGCAATGAAAAAATAAAATTATCACAAAATATGGCAAGAGTGACATATGATGATGCCCCTTTCAATGATCAGGCCAATATTGTCATAACTGACATAATATACACAACTGAATAAAACAATTAAAACAAGAACTGCAACTCCAACATAGCTATCCGTTAGCCTTCTGCTCGCTTCCATTAGCTTTATTCGTCATCCAGCTAAAACCATAAAGCGCTAACCCCTCTGCCAACTCAAATCAAATTTGAACACTTGAGAGTTTAAGGGGGAAAATATAAACTTTGAGTCGGACATAAATCCTGGTGTGAATAATACAATACATTTTGTCTATCTGATATTAAGTGAGACCATGCCGCTTAGCGAAACAGCTTTGCCGACACTAATATCTTTTAAAACATATCTTTTGCTATCCTTTATCCTGCCACCAAAACTGGTTAAAACTGCAAAACATCATTACTTATATATATATATATATATATATATATATATATATATATATATATCATGTAATAAACGGACTACCTATCCTAATACTATAGTTTTGTTTGGCTTTGATATGTTTTAACCATTGGCTAACTCGGGCCATCGTTACTGTTAACCATTGGCTAACTCGGGCCATCGTTACTGTTAACCATTGGCTAACTCGGGCCTACCGGACAAAATAATCTAACAACCATTAGAAACTCCTCTTTTGTACGGTCTGTCCTTTAACTATCTTTTAAATACTTCTCTTTTGGATAGTCTGTCCTTAACTTAACATCTCCCAAGATCTCCTAATCTAAAGGTTTTTGTGAGCTCATCAATAACCTATCTATATACAAAACATATTCCCTTCTGTGTGTTATCATAATTTTAATCTTACCTATGATAAAGCTCTACACACTAGAATTTTGGGCTAAATTAGCTGGGGCCAAAAGTTAATGTATAAGGCGCGACCCTATACATGTCCCATCCAGTCTTTTAATATCTGAGTCATTTACCTAGGGATAACCTCCCATAATTTTCCTTGAAAACCTTTTCATCTGAAATTGATTTAAAACCTTTTTTAAACCAAATTTAAACAAGGAAATATTCATACTCTATGCTATACTCAAAATCATCTTGCCATGATATATATATATATAGACACACTTTACACAAATCATTGTTGATGAAAATCTTTAAACATTTGAAAGTACCCCTTTCGATCCTATTGAAAATACCCCTTTCTAAACAATGTAAAACCCTTTCTTTCATTAGGCCGAAAGGACAAACCTTCCTTTCAAAACCATTCATATAACTCATTGGAAACCATTAAAATTCCTTTTCCTTCAAAAGCTAAAAAATTTAGACATCCCTCTTTAAAATCAATAAAATTGCCTTTTGAAACCATAGGAAAAACCTTTCGTTCAACTTTTCAAAGCCATTAGAAAAACCATTCCATTAGACCTTTTGAAACCATTGGGGAACCCTCCCCCATCGAAAACATTCTTTCAAAGCCTTTCGAAATCATAGGGGGACAACCCCCTTCGAAACCTTTTTTTAAAACCTTTCGAAGGTATCGAAACCTTTAGCCCTTAGAAAGCAATTGGGTTCAATTTTAAAACATGTGGAAAACCCCTTTCGAAATCATTCAACGCTATCTAGTCAAAACCTTTGGGCTATTCTTTTACAGGGTCACAAGCAACAGGATTGAAAGGAATGGCAGGGTTTTTTTATGAAAACAAAACAATCCCATAGAAAACTCTGTTTCGAAAGTTAGAATGTGGTAGTAAAGGCTTCAACATAGTCGGAAGCTATTATTTAAAAACAATGGTGCATCTATTTCAAAACCAACCTTTTTAAACCATTGCCTTAGTCAAAAACTATTTCTTAAAACAAAGGCACAACCAATATCAATGGATTTAATCAAAAGCTAACTAAATCGAAGGCTACATAGTCGAAAGCTTAGCAGGTGCTTTTATCATTTAAAGTAAAATGACGCTTCAGCACTTTCGAAACCCTTAGGTTTTGACTCCTACCTTCCAACTTTCTCCAATTCACTATGTAACATAAGGTTGATACTATGTGCATTAGTTTAAAGGAAGGAGGCAGAGGGACTTTGTTGAAAGAAACTATGGCGAAACCAAATCAGGCGAAACATGCTTTTGGCCAGAAATCCGATTTTAAACCTTTTTAAGTAAACTTTTTAACTAATCTTCCTTGTTTATCAAATTCTTATTGGTTGCTACGTTTTATTTTCTAAAAGTGCTGTCGTAACCTCGAAATTCATTAATTTAAATCATCTACAAAATACCATTTCTCCTTAATTAAATATATAAAACATTATGTCTCGTACCTTAAATAATTTTATATATTCATCAAAACACTTTGGAAAATTCTATAAAAATTCAAGAAAATCCTTCTTAATATGTTCTTTGACATATGAAAATTTCAGACACAAATAATTAATTATTTTGCTATAAATAATTTATAACCCAATAAATCATTTTCTTCACTAAAAAATTAATATAAAATTCATATTATTTTAGATATTATGAAAGTTGAAACCCATCTCTAAAATAACGTTTCTGGTCTATATCTAAAATCTCAAGGCATTTCGATGTCATAAATTAAGATTTTCCTATCAACCATATCATAAAAATCTATATGAATGAGCATAATTCATCAACATCATGCATCTCATTTTATCAATAAAAAACATGGCATTATCTCGCAAATAATTCGGATTTAACCTTAAAACCAAAAATCCATAAAAATGAGATGTAGTAATTATTCGCCTTAGCTTTATGATTATGGATATGAGATTTGAACTTGATTAAGTTGATTTACTTCTTCCTCTTGAAAATCCTCGCTTTGTCTTCTCTTGAGATTGAAAACGTTGGCCGTCCTTAGGATAATTTTACTTGAGAAAATGAAATAAACATGTGGGTTTGATTCCTAAGGGTTTAGGGTATACGTTTTATCATATACCTATTTTGCCCCTCCTTATTTCATATCACTTATTTTCCACTTATTTGTTTGGTATTTTTTACATATAGGCACAGCTACCCTTTTTTTTAATCACAAATCTCAATCCATTAATTAACCCTTTATTTTATTTAATTTAACTAATTATATATCCTAAATAATGTCATTGGAAACATGGGGTGTTACAATCTCCCGTTTTAAAGAATTTCTTCCTCGAAATTATGATAAGGAACACATCAAAGTAATCAAAGTTAAAACATATCATCAAAATAAATCAGGATAAGTGTATCTAATCCTTCTCTCAATCTTCCATGTACAAATTTTTTCATCGTCAGTCAACTAGACATTCACCAATTTGACTGTCTTGTTCCATAACTTCTTCTCATCTCTTGCGACTATTCGAATAGGTTTCCTTCCTATAGTTATATCTGATTCCACCAACATAGTCGGTATTATTGAGTATTCGGATCCCTAACATACATCCTCAGATGAGATACGTGGAAAACATCGTGGGCTCCTGCAAAACTACTCGGTTACTCTACCCTGTATGCGAGTTTTCCAATTCTCTCCAAAATAGGAGACGGTCCTACAAACCTCGGTGTTATCTTCCTATCTTCCCAAACCTGATAACACCTTTCATCGGTGATACTTTGACGAAAACAGGGTCCCTAACAGAGAAATCTGAATATTTCCGTCTTCTATCCTCATAGCTTTTCTGCCTAGATTGAGCTTCCATCATTCTCGCCTTTATGATCTCAATCTTTTCTATGGCTTCTTGAGCTAAATTTGGACCAGGGACTAATCTCTCTCTGGTCTCTAACCAACATGCATAGATTTGCATGGTCTTTCAAAGAAACCCTCAAATGGTGCCATCCCTATACTAATTTGATAACTATTGTTATATGCAAAATCAACTTGGTATATGTGGACTTCGCATAATCCCCTGAAATCCAATACACAAGCTCGTAACAAGTCCTCCAAGATCTTATTAACCCTTTCCATCTTCCAATCAGTCTGGGGATGGTAAGCGGTACTCATCTCGAGCTTGGTGCCTAAACTTTCCTATAGACTCTTCTAGAATTCGCCGGTGAATAAGGTATCTCAATTATTAACAATACTATTAGGAATTTCGTGTAGCCTAACCACATTCTTCATAAATAACTTAGCCAATACAAGTGCCATTCTATTTGCCTTAATTGGGATGAAGTAGGCACTCTTGGTCAATCTTTCCACAATGATCCATATATTTTCATTCCATCTACTAGATCTCGACAATCCATCTATGAAATCCATAGAAATAGAATCCCACTTCCATACAGGAATATCTAATGGCTAAAGCAACCCGCTCAGTTTCTGATGCTCGGCTTTCACTAGTTGACAGTTCAAACACTATTTCACACATAAGCCAACATCTTTCTTCATGCCTTCCTATAAGAAACTTCTCTTCATATCTTTATTCATCTTCGTTACTCCTAGATGTATAGTGTATTTCGAATGATGGCATTCCTCAAAGACTTCCTTCCTTATGTCTTCCATATTTGGAACACATAATCTACCTTTCTTCCCTAATCATCCATTTTAGTAAGGACTGAAATCTTTCAAGTCATCGCTCTCCATTCCATCCTTTAATGTCTTGATCATTTCAGCCAAAACTGGATCCTCCTCCTGTTTAGAAGCTACCTTCTCAATCAATACCGGTTGGAGTCCTAAGCATGACAATATAGCAGATTCTCCACCAGACCCAGCTTCGGATCTCCATTGCACTTTGCAAGCTTTCAAGGCTTCCATGTCCTTTTATTCTGCTATCATAGCCAACATTACATTCTAATGCTTCCTACTAAATGCTTTTGCAACCTTACTGCCTTTCCCTGGTGTGTATTCTACTCTGAAATCATAAGCGGCTAAAAATTCCAACCATCTCTGTTGTCTCATGTTCAACTCCTTTTGGGAGAACAAGCACTTCAATGACTTATGGTCGTTATATAGCTCGAATGTTTCCCCTAAAAGGTAATGCCTCCACATCTTAAAACCTAAAATAACTACAGCTAACTCCAAGTCATGCGTTGGGTACCTAACCTCATTTAGTCAAAGATGTCTAGAAGCATAAGCAATCACTTTACTTCTTTGCATTAGTACATCATCCAATCCTGTTCCACATGCATCAATATAAATTACCAAGTCCTGATTCTCCTTCGGAACCACTAACACCGGTGAATGGTCCAACAAGTGTTTCAAGCTCTGGAATGCATCCCCACACTTATTGGTCCATACAAATTTCACATCCTTTCGTGCTAACTTGGCCATCGACGCTGCTATCTGCGAAAAAATTTTAATGAACCTTCGATAATATCCTGCCAATCCAAAAAACTTCTTATCTCAATTACCATTTCCAGTCACTTCTAATTATTAACATCTTCAGTCTTATCTGCATAGACTGCCAATCCTCTTTCTGAGACTACGTAACCTAGAAACTTCACTTCCTTCTTCCAGAAGTGAAACTTCGAAAATTTTGCCTTCAGCTGGTGCTCTCTCAAAGTCTCAAGGACCACTCTAAGATGAACTTCATGCTCTTTCTTATCATTAGAGCAAATAAAAATATTGTATATGAAAACAAACACAATGTTATCCAAGTGTTCGCTGAAAATTTAGTTCATCATGTCTACAAAGATTATCGGCGCATTAGTGAGTCCGAATGGCATAACTTACCATTCATATGACCCATATCTTTTTCTAAACATAGTCAAAGGTATACTGTCTTCTGCCACTGTAAGCTGATGAAAACATTAGCCAAATCCAACTGAGAAAATACCATGGCTCCACTTAGTTGATTGAATAAATTGTCTATTCTTGGCAAGGAATATCGATTATTTATCGTCTTTTCATTCAACTTACGATAATCAACACAGAGCCTTAACAATCCATTTGGATTCTTAGAAAATAAAGTGGATGCTTCCCAAGGCCGACTGCTTGGTCTAATAAAATTCTTTCCTTAAAATCCACCGACTAAGCTTTCAACTCTCTCATTTTTGTCAGTGTCATCTTGCTTGGTGGTCTACTTACTGGTTCTGCATCGGGCAACAAATCGATTCGAAACTCAATAGCCTATTTCGGTGGAAATCCAACTACTGGCCTAAAAACATCTATGAATTCTCTAACTATGAAAGCACGATTCAACTCATCTCCTAACTCCGTAACATCCAACAAAGCATTCACCTCGCATCTTGGGTTTTCTATAGTATGAACTATTCGATCACTACAACCTTGGTGTCTAGTGATATTCCCCAATCAAGGCAAAATATCCTAGCATCGTATTTACTTAACTAATCGATGCCCAATATAATTCCAATCCCCACAAAGTCAAATTCATGCAAACAGCAAAAAAAATTGTACCTAGCAAATCAAACTCTAAGTGGTCACATTTCATCCTAAGCGTCCCATACCCTCCTATTAGATTTGCTACTCTTAAGGATGTAGCTAAATATAAGGTTTCTAGTTTAAGCTTATCTTACAAACATCGGGTTATAAAAGAATGCGATGCACCTGTATCAAATAAAACACTAATAGATATGTCATGGATCTGAAGCATATCTCATAATACTACTTTCCCTTTCTCCTACACTGTCGGCTTTGAAGTAACTGGTTCTAAAGCAAATACTTGGTCTTTTACTCCTTTCGCTGGCTCTTTTCACTAGTTCTTGTAGTGCCCCACCTGATCACAACTGAAGAATCTAACTTCCTTCTTCTCAGCGGCTTTTTTTCCTTTGCCTATCCAGCACTCATGAGCAAAACGGCCTTTCTTATCACACTTATAACAGACCACTTTCGATTTTTGCTTCTTTGCTGCTCCTTCTTTTAAGCATTCTTATTATGGAAAAATGTTTTCTTTTGGCCCTGTCCAACTTGGACCTCTTTCTCCTTCTTCTTCTTCTTCTCCAAACAAGCTAACATCTCATCCTGTCTCAGCGCCATTTCCACCACTGCATCACATAGATCTCTGATGTGTAGCAAAGTAGCCCTAGCTAATTTTGACTTTAATCCTCTATTAAAATTTTCATTCCTTTTCATCACTGTGTCGACAGTGGCATACCCATAACGGGCTAACTCCTCGAATCTACTAGAATTTTGAGAACTGACATTTCTCCTTGTTTTAATTTAGCAAATTTCCTGATCAAGACAGACTGCACCATTACTGACATGAACCTCTCCTAGAATCTTCCCCTAAACTCAGCCTAGGTCATCTCTTCTTCATTTACCCCAGTTGTCACACTATTTCACCAAAATGAAGTTGCCCCTTGTAGCTGTCTCGAGGCTAGCCTCCTTTTCTGCTCATCATTATGCCCCAAATCAGCGAATAACCATTCATAGTGTAACAACCAGCTCTCCACTTCTATAGCATCCTCATTTTTGATAAACGGCTTTTCCCCAAGCTTAGTATTGTCTCTGCTCAAGTTAGCATACCGATTAGCTACTGGAGCTGCATGAACTCCTCCTGTAGTATGTCCTCCAACAACTCCAATAGAGATTCCAACTTGCATCATGTTTATTATATTACAGTCACACTCACTTTTACGCACACTTTTTAGGTTTATCTTCCGTCTCTAAAACTTTTCATTTATTCTTCATGTTAGATATGATGAAAGACGCGACCATTATGATTATTTTGAGGAATTTTCTGACACCTGGTGTTAGTCCAAGCGTTCTTCAAGCCATTACCAATCCCGAGAGATGGAGGAAGAGTATAGAAGAAGAAAATATCTAGAGGCTGAAAGTCATCGCCGAGATGAGAGAGAATGGAGCCAAATATTGAAAAGAAGGTATGAATAGTGGAAGACTTTTGATGAGAGAGAGGAGCCATCGAAGAGGTCTAAATTCGATTACAGGTCCTATTCTTTGGAACAGGAAGCTTTCTTTCCAATGCTATCTTTAACAAGTCAGGAAATCCCATTTACTTCTGCGCCCATTATGCCTTCAACTTACATTCTATCATCTTCTTTTGCTCTTTCCCCGAGTCCATTACGCCCCCATTGAAGACTTGCCTTTATTATTCCCTCTAGTCCTCCTAGGCTTGAGGCGGCGCTCCCCGGATGGTTCTTAAGGGGGGTGAAGTTTGATCGTGATCTCCGTCCGGTTCGTTGAAATTCATATACGCCATATCATCAAGTTATCCAGAGCGATTTAGAATAAGTCGATGGGTGGAAAAATTTATGCTAACAACTGGCAAATATGAACCATAACAATTATTTGGAAATCCTTTCTTTTGAATTAGAAAAGGTTAATTTTGAAAGGGCATTGGCAAAACATGATGCCAAGACCAAACAGCTGGAGAAGGAAAAAGATGCGGCGCTCCAAGAAAGCAAAAGAAACGCCGACTTGCTGAAAAAATTAAAAGCGGTCCACGAGAGAACTGATATCGTCTACAGGGAAGAAGTTAAGAACGCTCATGCAGAAGAAGCCAAATTGAAAGAGGATATAGTAGCTTGCAGCACGACAATTAAAGCCTAGAGGAAAACCATCTCCGAACACGACTATATCGATGAGAGGCATAATAAGACAACCCGTACTAGGCTGAGATAATTGCTCAGCAACAGGATCAAGTTGTCAACTTGGTGCCGATAATCTCTTATCGAAATTGAAAAGGTCGTCATCACGGTCAATTATTTGGAGCTTTAGGATGCTTTCAAGAGGAAGATGGAGAAGATGGATGAGGCCGTATTGAATTTTTATGTCAAATCTCCACTGCATCAGGGAGCCTCGGCTACTTAAGCACTAAATTCCCACGCACAGTTTGGGAGGAAGTCCCGACCCACTTTCGTGACAATGGTGACATTTATACCAAGCGAGAGTTAGAGAACGCACCTCAATAAAGAATCAAAGAAGGTGTTGCTAGAGGGCTAAGAGATTTTACTGATCGAGAGAGAGAGAGAAAGAAGTTGCCGATGCTACCATGACTCCAGCTACTGAAGTGCTTATGGAGCCTTTCATTTCTAGTGCCGGCGAACCATCGGAGCAGACCCGTGATCTGTTAACAAGTTTTGGGTTTAAGGCTTTCCCTTGGATGGTAGAGCCGTTTAAGAATGGTGAAGGTGGTGAGTATGAATTTGACATTCTTGGCCATTCCTCCAATGCAGGCAATCTTCTCGTTTCCCCCGAGTTTGGGAGCTTTTAGCTTATGCCGCAAGAGTGGGAAGAATTTAATTCTTTTATTTTTGATCTTATAGGTCCATCCTCCTTACCTGTCGATCTGCCTATTTCTTCGATGCATGGGCCTACTGTAATTTCCACTACTTCCGTGCTTGTTTCCATTCCTGCTCCGGTCTCCATGTATGTGTTTGGCTCGCAGCTAGGACAAGAGTTCGAGCAGATCGTTGCACTTCATGACTTGGATGACCCTTTTCTATCATCGGAAGGTGACGTAATGGCGACCGAAGTTAGGGAGCAGGAAGTTCAAACAGAGCAGCCACACAAGACTCAATTGGAATTGGTCACCATTAAGAAAAAGAAGGTTGAAGCGATCAAGGCCTCGAAGAGCTCCTGCAAGTCACAGAAGCATCAAACAAATGGCAGATCTTCTAAGAAGGTTGCAGAGTAGGAGGAGGAAACTAGCGTTAAGGATATTGTTGACAATACTGGCAATAACGCCACTCCCGAGGCGAAGTAGAAGCTCCAAACAAAAGGCAGAAATGGGAGTGGTGGAAAGAAGCGCTGAGGATCTTAGGTGGTGACTTATTTGATTTTGATTCATTTTGTGTTGTTTAGTGCAGAATCTACACTTAGTGTTTTTGTTGCGGTGCTTGTACTTTTTTTAGCCAACATTGTGTGGGTATGGCACCCACGTTTTGAACTTGTAAAGTTATAAGTAATACGGTTTTGATATTTTGGCTGTACTCTTACTTGTCTGTTCGTTTTTATTCCATGCACTTATGCTCGTTTTTTACACTTATATGCTTATATGTGTTTTGTACACTTTCATTTACTCTATATACTTTCACCTCACTTTATCTAGTCTTGTGATTACTGCCAAAATTCTTTGTTTGGAGCAACAAAACTTATGAAATTATTTTTTTAAGTATTTCTGTTTAAGGCCGGTGTATGCCCCTATTTCATATGTCTATTTACTTCAAACAATTAACAATTGGCCGGTAACTTATGGTTTAAATAGTTTGCATATTAAAACTTGAAAATTGACTAAGCCACAACTTGATTTTTCTTCTTTTAGAAGTTCTATAACTGTGGCATGTAGTCCAAGTTTATTGCAAATTTTATGAGTTAACTATAGGTAGCAACATATTATCAACATTAAATGTTATAGTTAGTAATTGAGTGTCAGTAGTTGAAATTTTTCCTCTAGTTTGTGGCACTCCGATTTTGTTGGAGTTGCGCCCATTGCTTCTAATAATGGAAGTGGGTTGATTCTTGTTATTCCTGTATAGATAAGTTTCTCGGTATTACCAAGGCAATTCCGGGACTTGAAAGTGTACGCAGCTTGTAGGATGCATGTATAGGACCAATATGCTCGTCGATCCAGAATGCTTTTGGAGCTCCTCGGTGTTGCCTATTTTCCGACAACGTAAGGAGTATACGTTTTAGAAGCGTGATTTCATGGCGATGCTCCTTAGTGTTACCTATCTTCGTGCAATGAGAGGAGTTTACTTCTTAAGAGCATGATTTCACGGCTCGAGAGTTAATGCAAGGTTTTGGGACTGATATGACCCCTCGGTCAAGAACGGTTTTAGTACTCCTCAGTGTTGTCAATCTTCGGGCAACAAATGAGTGTAAGTTTCAAAAGTTAGTGCACGGCTAATGGGATGCACGACTTTTTGTACTGCTCGATGTTGCCTGTATCCAAGCAACGTGAGGAGTTTACATTTTAAGAGTTAGCATGCGGCTTATGGGATGCACGGCTTTTGATATTCTTCCACGTTGCCTACCTTCAATCAACATAAGGAGTTTATGCTTGGTCCTTCCCAATGTTGCCAGGGCAACACCGGTTCTTAGAAGGCGAAGATTGGGTTCTGCCGATCCAATGGTTTGGGTCGATTTTCTTCCGTCGACCCGGCCAGTAGTTGTTATGAACATAGTTTTCTTGGTTCAAAAAGCGAATCAATTTTATGAAAGAAATCAGGGAAGATTTTGCCTATTTACATTGCCCTCGGTATCCCAGGATTGCTTATTTGTTGAAAAATAGAAAGTATATAAGGTAGTTTTTAGATGAAGTAACGGCGGAGCGATCCGCGATTCCATGTGCTGGGAATTTGGATTCCATTGATGGTTGCTAGTTTGAAAGTTCTATCGCTTAGTTTTTGATGGAATGGCTCTTCCTAGTTCGGTCCGAAGGCACAGGGAACAAGGTAGACTCGGTTGAGGATGAGATACCCTACTTAGAAACTTTGGTTGTGAACTCTGGAGTTGAAGTATCGCGCGATCCTTTTTTGGTGGGTAGTGGTTCTCAGCTATGCCTCTTCCTTTCTTTCGTCAGACATATCTAATGATTCAAGTAGGAGCTGCTCATTTTTTTTATTAAAATTTTTCTTTCGTTCCAAGGGGACTTCTAATTTAACAAGAATCTTTGCTTCGAAGCCGTATGCCAAGGCGAAAGGTGTGTTATTAGTTGTCGCTTTGTGTGTAGTTCTATAAGCCTATAGTGCGAGCGGAAGTTCAGCAAGCCAGTTTCCTTTGGTCTTAGTTAATCGCCTTTTGATAGTGGACTTGATTATCTTGTTTTTGCTTCCTCTTGCCCGTTTTCTTGCGGATAAGCTACCTAGGGAAATTCTTTTCAATTCGAAAGCATTTGCAGAAATCTTTGAACTTGGTGCTTTCAAATTGAGTTCCATTATAAATGATGATTTTCTATGGCACACCAAGCCTGTAAATAATGTTTTTAGAGATAAAATTAATGACTTTCTTTATGGTTATGGTGGCCAGCAGTTCCACTTTGGCCCGTTTCATGAAATAATCAACCGCAACTATAGCATATCTGGCCCCTCCTTCTGCTACTGGCATGACGCCAATCATGTCAACTCCCTATATTGCAAATAGCCATGGGCTGGCCATCCTTGTTAGCTCCATTGTAGGTGTTCTTTTAATTTTACTGAATTTTTGGCAACGATCACATCTTTTGGTGTAATCTACAGCATCGCAGTCGATCGTTGGCCAGAAGTATTGGTACCGAAGGACATTTCTTCCCCCAATGTGGTCGCCGCATTTGCCTTCATGCCCTTCCTTTAAGATTCGTTAGGCTTCATCACCAAACACGCACCTAAGTAGGGCGGTTGAGAATCCCATTCGATAGAGTATTCCATCTTGTATCATTAATCGTGGTGCCTTTTGGAGAAGCATTTTCGATTGATTCTTGTTAGTTGGAAGGGTATCTACAAGTAGATAGTCCTTTATCGGTGTCATCCACATCTCTTATTCGACACTAATCTTGAGGATCCAGTCAATATCCATTTCGTATATGCTTAAGGGGTTTAGAGTTTCAAATAGGGCTAGCCCCGATGATTGAGCTTCTCCAGAGCTTTCCAGTTCAGCCAAATAATCTGCCTTGGTGTTTTGCTCCTGTGGAATGTTAGTTATGGTGTAATGTTCGATGTCACTTAGCAGCTCTTACATATTGGCCAGGTATGGGGAAAGATTCTCCCCTTGAGCTTGGTGTTCTCCTTTTACTTGGTAGACGACTAGTTGGGAGTCATTGTAGATATTTACTAATTTTATCTTGAGCTCTCTCATAACTTTTAGTCAAGCTATCAATGCTTCGTATTTCTCTTCATTATTTGTACCAGGGAATTTCAAGCGCAAAGCATAGCAAATGGTTCGTTCTTCGAGGGTTTCGACCACTACTTTCCCCTCCCCCAAAACAGAGGTATTTAGATGCACCATTGACTTGGAGCCTCCATTGCTTGTCCACTTCCAACTGTGTTTCTTCTTCGTCATCCCGTATTGTAAATTCAATGAAGGAATTCTTCTAATGCTTTCCCATTAATGGCCTTTCTTGGGTGGTATGTGACATCATATTGACTCAACTTAGTTCTATATTCTACTTGAGAAGTCATCTGAAAGTTTTAGGCCGATCAACACTTGCTTCAGGGGCTGATCAACAAATACTTTGATTAGATGAGCTTGAAAGTATGATCGTAACTTCCTAGATGCGATCAAGAGGTAATACGCTTTTTTTTAGTTTTGGGTTATTTTTCTCGACTCCGGTAAAACGCTTGTTAATGTATTACAAGGGTTGTTGGATTTTCGCTTTTTCATGTAAAAGTGTGACGTTTAATGCATGGGGTGAGATATCTAAGTAAATGAACAGGTCTTTTCCATCCACAAGCTTTGATAGGATTGGTAGAGCTTTCATGTGCTGCAGTAACTCTTAGAATGTTGTTTGACAAGCTTCACTCCATTCGAAGTTTTTCTTTCCATTCTTTAGTGCATCGAAGAATGGTATACACTTGTCAGTAGCTTTTGAGATAAATCGACAAAGTGCTACGACCTTTCCATTAAGGCTTTGCAGATCCTTCTTTTTCGTTGGAGCCTAGACTTCTTATAGTGCCATTATTTGTTCTTGATTTGCTTCGATGCCCCTGGAACTTATGATGTATCCTAAGAATTTTCTATAGGCTACTCCGAAGTGTCATTTAAGTGGATTAAGTTTCATTCCATGCTTTCGGAGTATTTCGAACATTTCAGCGAGATTATCTAGATGATTAGCAGCTACTCATGATTTAACTAACATGATATCCACGTAAACCTCTATAATTTGCTCAATTTGGTACTTAAACATGGTATTAACCAACCTTTGATAAGTTTCCCCGGCTATCTTTAAGCCAAACTGCATCACCCTATAGAAGTATAGTCCCAGATCGGTGATGAAGATGGTGTTCACTTGGTTAGATTCGTCCATTAGGATCTAATTGTACATGGAGTAAGCATCCATGAGTGATTGTAGTTCATGACCTGTTGTTCTGTTCACAAGTCGGTCTATTCTTGGAAGAGGGAAGCTGTCTTTTGGGCAAGCGTTATTTAAGTTTGAGTAATCAATACAAGTTCACCACTTCCCATTGGAATTTTTCACTATGATCGGGTTAGACACTCATTCGGGATAAGTTGCATTGCGAATAAAACCGTTCGCCATTAACTTATCCACCTCTTCTCTTAACGCCTTTGACCGTTCAGGACCCAGGCTGTGCCACTTCTTCTTTACTGATGCGAACTTAGGGTCAATGTTTAGCATGTGGCATGCGATTTATTGTGAAACCCCACACATATCGGAATGTGTCCATGCAAGCACATCCAATTTGGCGCGTAGAAATTTGGAAAATTCTGATCACATCTTGTTTCCAAGGTGTGATCCAATTTTCAAGACTTTAGTTGAGTCGTCCACGTCGACTAGGACAAACACCGTCAATTCTGCCAGTGCAGCCCGATCCTTCATTGAACTCTTCTTTCTAAGGTCAAAAGCCTTATCGAATCGGCTATGGTCCTCGAGCCAGGGGTGGTTCTATAGTTGCTATTAAGAAGGTTCATGAATGTGGAGAGTTCTCCACATATCCTTCCCCTTTTCCCTTCTCCTCGATTCATGTAACTCTGGAATGTTACATTCTCTAGTGGCTCATTAATCTCCTTTGACCACCCCGATTCTGTTTATAGTCGAGAACTTCATTGTAAGGAACCATTGGGCAAGTGCAACTCTGAAATCAGCTAAGGTAGGTCATCCTAAGAAGGCGTTATATGTAGAAGTTTCATCCATAATTACAAAGGTTTGAACAAAGGTAACTCTTCGATCACCCTCCCCAAGCTCCACTAGTAATCAGTTGTATATTTGGGTTGCTTAGATATTCTAGTGAACCCTTGATTCTTGGTTTGGCATGCGGACACGCTTTTCATGCCGATCTTCATTTGGTCAAAGGTATGTTTCAAAAATATATTGATAGAACTGCCGCTATCGACCAATACTCATCGGATCAACGTGAGTCTGATTCCTACCGTTACCACCATCGGGTCGAGAGTCGAAGCTTTGATCCCTTCAATATCTTGGTTTTTGAATATAATATCATCATTTAAAGTTTTTTGATGCTTAGTTAGAGCCCTATCTTATACTGTGAGACATGACTCCTTTGGGGCGTGCTTTAATGAACTTGCATATCGCTCCATCTCTCCCTAACTTCCTTATGCAAGGTGCGAGCCACTAGATATCGTCCCTATAATGAGTCTCTGGTCGGTTCGCTTTGATCCCTCTTCACTGTTTCCGGCTTGGTTTCTTTAATTCCTAGGAGTATGAGAAGCTGTGGATAGTTAAGATTCTATGGTTTTTTGACGTATTTTTGTAGCTTGTTCCCCTGAATCCGCTCTTCGATCAAGTTCTTCAACTGGCGTCATTCGTTTGTATTACGACCGTACGTCTTGTTGAAATGGTAGAACTTCCCTGAACGCTTCTATAGCTCAGTTGCTTCCTTCTTGGGGGTTTTTAATATTCCGTTGCCCTATGTATTGCGAGATAAATATTTTCGGAGTATCATTTAGAGGGGTGTTGTCTTCGGGTCTGAACCCCTTAAGCCTTTTATTGTTCCCATTACACTTTTTTATTGGAGTTTTGATTTTACCACTTTTGATTTCCATCTTTCCCTGTGATACATTAAGCACGTCTAGAAGTGTGTGCATTTTGATTCATTGCCATATCACACTGTCTGATGTTCATCGGTTGCACACTAGTAGACTTCTTAGCTTTTGCGCTTCCTCCAACATTAAGAATTGAATTTCTTTATGGTTAAAGTCTTTCATTGTGGTTAGTTGCTTCGTCTAAATCCACTTTCTAAATTCAGTATTCAAGTTAATGGCATGGACTAACGCCATAAAAAACATGCTCTCGTTGGGGTTGGTTACTTCCGTCACTGTGGTATTGGACCAGTTCATGAAAGATTTCAACGATTCGTTGCATCGTGGAACAATCGGGATAGGGACACAACATGTTTTTGTTGCATGGTATGGAGCCTGAAGTGATCGAGGAATCTTATTGCTAACTGGTTAAAAGTAGAGACAGATCTTGGTGGAAGCCTAGTGAACCAAATAGATGCAGATCCTTCCATAAAGTTGGGAAAACACCTACACCAAACAACTTCAGAGGCATTAGCTCCGTCCATATACCAACTGTACTTGTACAAATAGGGTTTTGGGTCCTTTGCCCCATTGTAGGATGGAATAGTTGGCACTGTGGATTTTTTTGGATACTTCTCATTAAAGATTTCATCATTAAAAGGAGTATGACTTGATGCAGACCTCCATTCATCATCTTTCCTATATTTACTCTCGTCCATTAATCGTTTGACCATGTCGGCTAGGTATGCCTCTGATGTCCAGTAATCCTAGGGACGGTAGTCGGTCACTAAACCAAGTGTTTGGCTTTACAAACGGTCTTGGCTAGTGTGTTAAAGCCTAGGCTCTCCTGCCTTTGGGAAAGCCATTCCCACGGGATCCCGTTTTCTTGTAGTTGGCCTGATTGGGTACATTTTGGACATTCCTATCATCATCAAATGCGTTGACATTCTCTTCCAACTGGTTGTCTTGCTCTCTATCTTCTGAGTCGAAGAGCTCCATAGCTATATCTTCTTGTGGGGTCTTTGCCCCTTGATTCAAGTTCAGAATTGACTGCCATGCTACAAGCAGGGTACTTGTATTCCCTTCTACATTGAATCCCATGGTTCCTGTTGTCACCCTTTTTCATAATTGTTTTATGTTTCTTTTGTTTAGACTAGAAACAGAAGAATTTGTCTTTACAGAAAAGAGACCGTTAAGCTTATCCATCAGAGCCTTTTGGCTACTTTCCATTTTTTTGGTTAATTTCATCAACCATCTTATTCAACTCATCTCTAGTAATGACTTCATGCTGACTAGAGGATGTTGGCACCTGATTACCTAAGTTAGCACAATTTGCTTTAGTTTGTTGAGTGTTGACAACTTCTTCGGCTATCACTACCTCTATGGACCTTCTAGAGGTAGTCCTCCTTCTTCCAGGAGCCATTGATTCCAGGTGGTAGATTTTTCAAGCAATGATTGAGGATCTAACTTCTGGACCTATCTGATCCAAAGTAGATAGCAAATTTTAGATCTTGAGTTGGGTTCTCAGTGAAAGTGCCAAAATGTTAACCAAAAAATGGATCAACAATTTGGTTTGAGTGTGAAACCACTAACCCTATTTTCATAGAGCAATAATATAGATAATGGACAAAGAAAAAAGCTATAAGAGAAAGAAGATAAAAGAAAAGGTTGGGTTAGAGGGTGTGTTAAAGTTTGATGGTTTAAGATAGAAAAAAGCACTAATAGTGGCTGTTTACGTAGATCGAGATAGTCATCGGTCCTGAGCGGTCGACGGAAAGACAAAGCGCCTAATAGGCTATGCCTCCTACTAGTTAAACAATGTTTAGGATGTAGTTATTTGTTATTTTGTTCATTGTTAGGGGGCAAGTCTAGGTAATCTTATAATGAGAGTCTTTCAAAAATGTGATAGAATACGGCTAAATAATTGCAATGCTTTATTAGGTACTACGAGACATCCTTCGTATGCATAACAACAATGACATAATACTGCGTGGACAATGGATCCTGATGAGATGAAGGGTTACAAATTCAAGCAGGAAAGTTTCCTGGTCCAAAGGGGGACTATGGTGTGTGTGTGTATATATAGTTATTTTCTACCTCGAGTAGATAAGGCATATCGTACACGTACGTGAAGTTAAGATGAGTAAGTAAAACAATAGACATAATAAGTAATGGAAGGCAACCGATATAAACTAGTGTTAAGCATAAAGTGTGTAATTTACCAGTCATCAAAAACATTGCTTAAACCCCTTCCACATTACTACCCACATGATAGTTTTAGTGGAATAGGTATTGGTACAAGGCGGGAATGGTGGAAGGACAGATTTTCTTATGCATGGTCGACATTGAGATGGGCTCTAGAGTGCAAAGGTGTCATCCTTGGTCATCAATCATATGTTTTATAATACTTTTCTATTCCACTATGTGTTTATATCGATTGTGCTTTGATATGCTTTTGTTATTGCAAGATACCAAATACCAACGATGTATACTTTGCTAGACTTGGATTTTAGATATAATGAAAATTTGGGCCTACTAAGGTGCTGGTTATTACATTAGGTGTGGAGACAGACATGATCGTAGGTGGACAAATCGACATGGGTAAGTGGCAAACTTATGACTCATGCTTGTACGACTATGCCAAGAGTGAAATAGAAGGGAGCGTCATCGGTTAAGAAGGATTGTATATGGGAATCAGGGTTGCAAAATGTAACATCTTAATAGTCATCAATTGCACAAGCACACTAGAGCTACAGGAAGTTGAGAGGATGAGGCTTGGACACAGGCACCGGACACCTTGGAGAGCATTGGCTCCTTCTTTGACTAATTCCCTCTCTATAGGTTCGCCACATAACCCCAAAAAAACTATAGTGTGACCCTAATGCTCACCCATTAGAAGGGGCATGTAGTAGTAATAGTGAAACCGAGTCCTCCTACCCCACCTCTGATTAGGGAGAGGAGGCTGGTCTACCCTAAGGATTGATAGACTTCCTTATTAAATATCTTGTAGTTCTATAGTATGCTCCTTTCTATACCATATTTTATTAATCCTCTAATAGCTAATTTTTCTTTATTCTTTTTTGTAGTTTAGCTTAAATTTGCTATTTTGGATGATGCCCTCAAGATGACACCAACCCGATCCAAGATCCACCTCCATCGGACACCGCGAGCCCCTATCAATAGTCGACTTCCTTTTCCTCTCAAGCATAGGATCTTGTCTCGGCAACTCCTTAGGAGACCTTCGACATCGCTCTTCTTCACTTTTGATGCAAAAATGTATTAACATTCACACCCCACTCCTCCTAAGGGCCACTACCGAGCTTGATTTTGTTCGACACTACAAACGAGTGAGAAGTTGGAGGAATCAAGTGGTAGTCCTACACATTCATTCTTCTTTTCCAACGATATCGATGTTAGCTGATGGCCAGCAAAAAATTGTGGTGATGACCAACCTTGTCATTGACCGAGAGATGATGAGATGCGTTTGAATGGGATGCTCCAAGCACTCATCGAGATCGCAACTATAGTATTGAAGTAGGCATACTGACCAAAATAGGAGTGGACCGGGAATTATTTTGAGCCGGTCTTGGATGTGAATCTATAAGTTGATTTTTTGGTATGATATTTATAAGTTTAACCATAAAAGGCATCCTTTTTAACTTCTATTGCTAACTACTTTACTTTGCAGGCTGGGGCTTGCTTTCTAGGTTCGATAGGGGATGGTCGCAATGAAGAATCGCGCTATCAAGGAGGTAAAAGAAAAGGTGTCAGAGGTAGCAAGGTGGGAAAGATCCAAGAAGAGGCTCCTAAAGGTAACAAGGGACGCCAAGGTAGCATCAGGAGCATCCCATAAAGAGGCTTGGGAGGTGGTGTAAAGGGCATTTAGCAAGGAGCGTTTCGTCGTAGTGGGATGGAGGAGGATATGGAGCTGCTTAAGGTGCAACTGGAGGTAAGGGTGAGGAGATTAGAGAACTTTAGTGCTTTATCCACGTACATCAAGACGGTATCACCATCGAAGACGCCAATGCGGAGGTAGACGATAATGGAGCGATCTAGTAGGCTAACTAACGTTGATGCTTAAAAGGATCATCATTGCTAACTACCACATGTCATTGGTCACTGAATTCCCTAAATTTTGGGTTCTTTGGTGACATTTAGGAAGAGTATCTAATGGATATGTTGAAGCCGATCGAGCACCTTCCTATATTTTGGAGCTAGAGAAGATTGCCTCTCTAACACGCATCACTGGTTCCTTGTCACCAAAGCTAAAAATTGCTAAGGAATAGACTCATAATGACGACTGTCAAGTTTTCAAAAACTAACGATTAGTAATAACTCATAACTTTTGGTATATTAGGCGTGGCATCTATTTTAAAATGACTCTTATATATCTATCTATGTTTTTTTTCACCTATCGTGTTGATCGTTTTTTGATCTTTTTATTATATATATATATATATATATATATATATATATATATATATATATTATGTGTCTGATGAACCACCTTTCTAATCCCTAAGAATGACACTTAACATATCCTCGGTGTTGTGCAATTTGTCTTAGGTTAAAATAAAGAACTGAATAGAAAACCTCACAACAAAACTGGAAATATAACATAACAGTCAATAGTACATCAGGTTACTTCTTAATAGGGAGTTATCAGAGTTAATAAAAGTACTACAAATAGCATAGGCAGTTATAACATCCTCCCTTTACATATGCTGAAATAAAATACATACACAAACTAGATAATACAGTGGAATAGATAACTATGAAGATGAAAGCCTCTTGTTCGGATGCCGATTTCAAAAGAACCCAAAAGGACCGGATACTACTGAACTACCCAACTTAATGAGTACCCAAGAGTTTAGGGAATGAAAACAACTCAGATCAGACGATATGTCTAGTATGAGTAAAAAAATTAAACAATAGGTGTGAAATTAAACAAAAACGTGTGAGACCAGGTCGCTGAACATATAATGGGTTTAATCTCACATAAGTCAACAACCAAATGTAAAGAATGGATAAATAATTAAGAAGTATAAAGAGTGGTTAACTCTTCCCGATGCAAATAAGGAAATAAATTTGAAGGTTCGAATCAAATAAGAAAAGGAAAATCTCCAAAAATTGACTAGGAAGGTGCACCACCCTTGAAGTATACCTCTAGTAATATATTTCGAAGAAGGTCATATACTCTATGACACTTCTCAAACAATACCAAGATGGACCCTGCAAACCATACCGAGTATCTGAATATTTCACATCTAATAGCGCTACTGAATCCAAAACTAGATGAGATGTGAAAGTACCCTAATGGGAGCAACCCCATATAGCTTGGCTTCCTCTCACGCTTTGGATTTACTCATTTCAAAAAGGATATCAATGCTCAATGGAGCAACATATTGTCTTGGAACAATGATAGAAAAGAAGCTGAAGTAACTGATAGCTAAGATGCAAATTATCGAGGATATAAGATGATCATATAAGAAAATTAAGTCTTACATACTTACCACCACTCATCAAATTCAAACTTGTAGTATATCTTGGTTAACAATAATACTAGACAAGTCAAGGTATTATTACCTTTATGCCCCATGATTATTCTTAACTTTAAACATACAACACGTGTACTTCTTCGATGTTTAGTGCTAATTATACAAATAAATCATTTCCGTAAAAGTTAACCGCTTTATGGAAATTAATTCATTTCCATAAACAATTCAAATGTTTTCTTTTGAACACCTGAATTCTTACTTGGTTTCACATTACAACTATTAGCTTTAAAACACTTTGTTAAAAAAATTTACTAACTTGGAAACATCATTAAAAAGGATTTAACAACTTAAAACATCCTTATTACACTAATTAATTAACCTTTGAATTTTTTTTAATTAAGTTGATTCATTAACTTCAATAACCCTTAATTAAAAAGGGTAAATCACCTTTAAAACATGATTAATTCAATTAATTAATAATATAATTAATTAATTAAATTAATTTAGTAATAATTAAATATCATTATTTAAAATTGATTAATCTAAAACTTTATATAAGAAAAGATTAATTATGGTCAAACTGATTTATTAACTTTTAAAAGTCATTAATTGAGAAGATTAAATTATTTAAAAACATCATTAGTAAATTGATTATAACTTTAATTCATCATTATTAAAATATTAACTAACCCTAAACATTACTAGAAAAAATGATTAATTAATTTCAAAGCATCATTAACCTAGTGACTAATTAATTTAAACACATCGTTAATTAGTTAACTTTAATCCTTATTAATTAAATAATCACTACCTAAATAATTAATTATTTTTGAAACATAATTAATAAAAAACTCGCTTAACTTGTAAAATAATTCCAGCCACGATAATGAAAAAATGGTTTCGATAAAATGTGATTTTTTAACAGTGTCGAGATAGTGACTATCGATATACGGGCAGTTCGTAATTCCAGTATATGACATTTTCAATACAATCAACCATCACAAAGCAAGGGGAGTAAAATACATACATGGTAATTTACAATAATTCAACTTGTAACAAGCACTTATTAACAATAGAATTAGTCTAAATACTATATTTTCACATAACTTAAGATTCACTTACTAACTTTCTAATGTGACTAACTATCAATGCAACAAACCAATTCAACAATCAAACCTTTATTACAACTATTCAGTAAGCGTTCAATACCTAATATATGAGCATCAATATAGTTTAAACTTTATGATTCAAAGGTGGAAGCTTTACTCACAAAAACACTACTAACTTAACGTGATCACCACAACATGTTGCCAAACTCACAAACTATCTTCACTACACCTTAACTTGGACTTTTGGGCCCTTGATGGGCTGGGTTTGTTTTTGGGTTCGACCTGAGCAATATGGCTCTTGGCCTTGGGATTTTAAGGTGGAAATGGCTTCTGTTTTGGTGGAGGAGTTTTTGTGGATGAATATATGGAGTTTGACCTAATTTTTAGAAGTGTATTCACTAGTTTTTGGCTTGGGAATTTCTCTTGGAAGCTAAGGAAGTATTCATGTACATGAAGAGAAAAGAATTGAAGATTGAAATGAATATGTAAAGTGGAAAATGTGTGGAGATGGTGGGTACTTATTGGTAAAGGAAATGAAGAGGTGATTAAAATAATTAAACATTTAAATGATATAAAGTTATCATGTGGTCATGCTTGCCATACCCCCTCCACCTCACTTAATATACATGCACACACCTCTCTTCCCTCATCCACCATGCCTTAGGTATTTGTGATTAGGGTAATCGATTTTCAAATGTTATATAACATATTTTTGTGCATTTTATGTCAAATCAATTTTAAATTTTAACTAAGCTTGATTATTAACTTTAGCACATTTATTATCTTATCACATGACACATGTGCATGTGTATATGAGTGATACAAAAATGTACATAACGATTTTAATGACTTTCCAAGGCCGAAAAGTAAAAATTTCGAAAAACATTTTTTAGTAATATTTTCTATTTTTATTTAAACTAACTACTTTGATAAACAAAAATTGAAAATGCTTTTAATGTCATTAATTAATATTTAAAATATGTTTATTTGATTATTAAAATCCATTATAAATACTTAAAATGATTTAAATATTTAAATACAAAGCGATTAATTTATGGGTCGTTGCACTCTCCTCCTTTGGAGAATTTTGCGTCGAAATTGATAGACAAATACAAAATCCAAAAAGTATACATTATACCAAGATTCATATAATAATGCAAGTCAACTATGCCATAATATAACATTCATAATGCATTCAAATAACTAAATTGACCTTACATCTGGGTAAGTTTCTGTAATATGATCGTCCATCTCTAAGTACAATCGCATGGGTCATCACTCCACTGACCCTTCATAAGCTTTACCACTTTGTTCCTCATTCTCCTTTTATCCCCGATCTGCAATATTAACTGGAAATCAAACTACCGTCAAATTTAGTTATATTTCCAAGTCTTCCTGAATAGACGTCTAAAAAATAAAAGATGGAACATGAACATGCCTTCTCAAATGCGATACATGAAAGACATTATGAACTTCTGAAAATCTTTTAGGCAATTATACTTTATAGGCCAACGATTAGGGATTCTAAATGGTTCAATGAACCTGGGTGCTTGCTTTCCTGCTCTTCTGAATCTTGCAACTCCTTTAATCGAGGAGACTTTCGGAAGTACCAAATCCTCGAACGCAAACTCTAAGTCCCTTCTCCATTGATTGACAAAAATTTTCTAGAGATCCTGGGCTTCTTTCATCCTTTCCTTGACCATAGCCACTTTCTTTGATGCCTCTTGAAATATCTCTTGTGACGACCTGCTTTTCCATACCATTCAACCTGACAATAAATCACACATATCCAACCTAAATCATACGAAAAGGCAGTTGGTTATGGTGAAGGACGAAGAAAATGAAGAGAAGAAGAAGGGTAAAGAAACCAAAAATAACATAGAATATCACATTCGCAGCGGAACAACATATAATATAATATAATATAATATAAATGATTTTTTCAAAAGAGAACTGTTAAATACATACATCCATCAGAGTACAACAATAATCACAATTATCAGCCTGTCCTAACGATTGCTGATAATTTGAATAACAAAACAGCGGAAAATAACATATATGGGGATGCGACTTGATGACCTCCACCTCATCTACTAAGCTCCAATGCATCAAAAGTAATACACAAATTTGCTCGGTCTAACCTGAGCCAAGTAATAAAATAACACCCGGGTCAGTTTGGAAAATCAGCGTGAGTAAAACACACCAATTGGATTTTTAACTTATTAAAACCTTTTGAAACCAAAGGTATCTTGTAAGACCACACCGCACATGAACATGGATGGGTTTTTACCTTACGATAACCAAAACATTTCGTATGAATTCCTCTTATATTATAGTACTATCTAAATACAATCACTTGTTAATCATAGCCGAAATTGTTACATTATTTAATTCCAGCATAAGAGGTATACAATCAAGTCTGTAGGCGCTTATTGGAGAATGCACTCCATACAATGACTTGGCTACTAAGGTACCGCCCCTCATGGTACATCTTTAGATAAAATAACACCGAGGACCTCGCTTAGATCTATAGCCAACAGCGGACCGACCTACCCCTTACTTGATAGTACTGAATATGACCACCCCTCTATTAATGGGCCCCAAGCATACATATTGGTGATAGTAGCAACTCTAGATAGGGATGATCATATCCTACTTGGGAGCGACCACTTAGCCTAACTGCATCTTTCATGTTTTAGTCATTCCCGGTTGATGAGGCTTGAAGCTACAATTACCTTCCAAGAACATTTACGCTTAGAATGCTCACTGCCCTCCAATGACAATGTGCTGGTAACATTCATCCATACAAGTCCATTCTGGGATGAAGGAAACCAAAGGTACTATTCCTACTACATATATTTTGGAATCACCCTTAGGATTAATAACGATTAGCCCTTGCACTTCACATCTCTATTTTTGATTCCATTCTCTTCATGATGTCTTCACTTTGAAACGCATTCATTATGTCGAAGTAGTTTTTGGATAACAAATCTGATCCTAGTCTCTTCGAAACAACATTCGATAATTTCGGTAAACTCAATCCCGTTAGGAAATAAACAGTCAAAGATAAGATTGGAGATCACCTCCTAACCGTTAGTGGACAAATTTCCTTTCAGTTGTCCTAAGAGAACGAAATGACATTTAAATGCATAGTACAGTATCATCGAAGATGACTGTACCACATAACTCACGTGTTACTCCTAGATATTTCCAAAGTTACTTTTGGATCTAAATTCGATAGTAGGTTATTTAACCATCGAGTAAACAAATATTCAAACTATAGATTTCATTTCCCATGGGACCCACTAAGCCTCAAATTCATAAATTTAAAACCCTTTTTCAAATACTTGGAAATCATTTCCATATACTTATTTTAATAAAATAAGTATATTTAAAAAATGCAGTATTTTTGATATTTAGAAAATATAACCATATACTTATCTTAACGATATAAGTATATTATCAAATCATTCATTTCAGAACTTGAAGTACCTTTTCCATATACTTACAAAACGGCATAAGTAATTAACCGATCGCTTAGAATGATTTACTTATTACAGGTTTTATATTTAAAATGATAAAACATGAGTATCCTTTAAGCAAAGGTATAAATATCCCAAAATACCCTCCCTTCCTTTAACTCTCTATTTTAATTTTAAAATATCTTCTTAATAAACTCCCATAATCTATTTATAAAATTCCATATAAATTCCCAAGTTTATAAACTTCTTTACATAAATTCTTTTACAAAAAAATCCATTTATAACAATTTATTTATTTTATAATAAATAAACTAAAGCATCATAAACTTAGTTTTAATCATCTTTAAATAATATAAAAGAAATATAACTAAAAACATTTTAAATAGTATAATAAATAAACTCTTAAACTTTTAAACATCTCCAATAGATAAATAAAATAACTTTAAACAACCATTTTAAACAAAATTAATTGTCTTCAGCGGTATTTTTAATGAAATACTCATCTAGTTTTAAATAACTAATAAAAATAATTATTATCTTCAAAAACGTTAATAAAATAATTTATTTCAAAACACTATAGACAATATAGTAATTTAACTTACAAAAAATAACTTTCATAACATTTATAATTAATTATTAAAAAAATACCTTATATATATAAATGATTAAATATATTTTTCTTCCAATTTATAAAGCTAGAAGTAAATCAAATCCAAAATTTCCAAATGTAGTAAAGGCTCAGCAATCCCAGTGGTACTTAACAAGCTACCATTATCTTCCAAAAACTTCTCAAGTCAAATTTGTCGATATTTACATAATAAAGCATATATGTAAACAAAACCATAGTTAACGATCTGTTGACACTTAAATAAATGTCCAATTTAATATAATAGCAGAATGGGGATTTACTCTACTAACCAATGTCATTGAAAGATGCATAACTTACATTTACTTAACGTGTTTATTTGACAAAATAGATAACACCAAGAAATATGCTTATATTAACTACGTTATAATTTTAAACAATGTAATTATTTTAATCAAAATAAATATCAATTTATCACCTCATATATGATCCATTACTCAAACCAAGTTTAAATACAAATTAAAAACTCAAATATTCTAATAGCATTTCAAGATTCCATGTCACATTCCTAGATCAAATTCAACCAATCTAATAGCATTCATCGTGATCCTGGACCAAATCCGATCAACTTACCAATCTTACAATCCAAATAGTCATAAATAAATTTTATTAATTATAAACATGCTAATTAATCAAAAAAAGTGAGTTTAACTCATAAGAGTTCTGCTTTGAACTAAAATCGAACAACATCTGATTTTAGCCCAAATTTTTTACGTGCTCCAAATTGGACCAAACAATTTTCATCATGAAGCTATTGTCGTAACAAGCGCATGCAATTCGTCTAGATTGGACCATAATGAAGAAGCTGTAACTTTTATAAGGTTTGAGATAAATTAAATAATTAAACAACTAAATTACTTCATAAATCTAATTACCCACTATAATATTTTAAACTTCTTCTTCCCAAATAAACTTGTTGCTTATAACAGCACCCCAAACCGACATTACCGCCCCTAGAATCTCAAATTCCTTCCTCCATCATGACGAAAACTCGAACCGACAGCTCCGACCAACTTCCCTTTGCAATCTCACCCCAACCATACCCATTTCGTCACACTCGACCTTTCCACCATCACCATGACAACAGCATGTGCACACGACTGACCTGATGAAGTGAGACCAAAATTCGCACCGAGCCTCGCCAAAACTGCCACGATGTGTCGCTCTCCTTCCAATACCCAAATCCGAGCTTCCAATGGCCTGACTCCACTTCAACACAATCAAAATGAAACCGTAAAACATTCATTAGCTGCTCCAAATAATCGCGTATCCTAAGACTAAAATGCACAAAACTAAATGCTCAAAATCTTGAAGACACTGCGCTATACAACTCAAAGATTGCATTTTTTCCATTTTTGAAACTTTTTGGCAATTGATTTCGAATTTTAGGAAGAGGGATTTCATTTTTAGCTTCTACATTTTTTCAAAACAAAGGAAACATTAGTATATGAGGGAGACAAACATGTGAGCTACTAGTACTTGTCTAAATTTTTTATATTTAATTTAAATTTTTCGGCAACTCGCCCATAGATTTTCGTTTGCTTACGGATCTCGAACGTTGAAAAAATACGGTCGCACTCAGAACAACACCGCGGTCCCAAAACAATAATAATTTACAATGGTTATTGAGTTGTGTAAAATTCCAAAAAACACTGCTATTTGATAATAAAAAGTCAAACGGATAATTTATATATATTCCAAATTAAAAATTACTTAAAAATTAAATAAATTAAACTAAAAATACGTCAATAGAATTCAAGTCGTAAAAATAAAATAAATTTTCCGATTGGTCATTTGAATTGTTTATTATAGCAAATAAATTTATAAATTCAATTCAATATTATTATTTATAATTTAAAAGGAATTAACAAGTCCATTTAATCCATGAAATTGATATTCATTTTAAATCATCATTCAAATAATAAGTCCACGATTATAATATTTTAATCACTATACGAATATTCATTCACAATTTAAAGATTTTAAACAATCATGTGATTAAATTCGAATTTTATGACTTTTAAACCAATATTTTAATGAATAAAATTAATTCAATGTTCAAAAATAAATGATCAAAATTAGGGGTTGCTAAATTCTCCCCCTTTTAAAAGAATTTTGTCCCTGAAACTTCTACAGCGAGGAAAATGCCTCTAAACCCATTGATTAAATATTTAATTAGTTAAACAAGATTATGAATTTTCTATGTCCTAAAATTACAAAAAAATTCGACAGCGTCTCCTTTGCACAGCTTGATCGGGAAAACTACAAATTGCAATAAAGGGCCCAATCAAACAAAAGAAAGCAAAAGCCAATTTGGCATCCCATATCTGGGGCTTAAAATCACTAATACAAATGACAATGTAAACACGTACCTTTTGTCGGGCAAACAACTCTACCTATAAAACTAAAAGCATTAAACTAGCATTTGCTTCTATAAACCTATATTTCAATTTCAAATATATCTAGCCGAAAAATCTGCATTTCCAATTTTAAATTTATAATTATTATAAAGTCCATAAGATGCACATATACCATCCATACACAATATCAAATCTGGTCGCTCACTCGACCATACACTTTCGGTTCCAAACTAGTATCATCCACTTGACTATCCTAGTGGACTTTGATTTGGTTCCTTGATTAGAAACCGCCGTTCTCCTTGTATAACCATATATTATGTTTGAAAACTTTGGATTTAAATCAAAAATCATATAAAATGCACACCATCAGGAATTGAGTGAACCTCTAACAAGCATGTACTTGAATCTAGATCAAAATCAATCATGTGAATACTATGATTTATGTACCACTTACGTACTTATTTCGGTGGTTCCTTAATTATACCAAATTCTTATTATTCACATCAAATTTTTAAACCACACTTGATTTTCCAATAGAATTTCCTTTGATAATAAAATTCATTTACAAACCATTTCATGAATCGTATTATTTAACTTTACATTACCTATGTTAAACTTCATCTCATAGCTCAATTTACAAATTTTCTTTTCCTAACCATACCAATTATTTTAATTCGTATATATTATTTCTTAATATATTCCATTTAATACTAAAGTTATTTATGATATATTTCATAAATCCATTTTCACTAAACACTTTTATTATTTTAGCCCATTTCAAAACACATTACTTAAGAATTCAAATATTTCACAATTTATTTTTATGCATTTTGTAAAACACAACTTAGTTTTATCAACACTTTATAACACAAGTTTATACATATTTCAAAAGGCACATTTCATCTTATAGCACCTCCATACTTAGGTTTATAACAACATTTTATAAAGCGTACTTAAGTTTATTTTCCATTTAAACTTATTTCTTACTTAATACTAGAATTCATTTTCTAAGTCATTTTGTAACATGTTACTCCATGGCACCAAACATTTTTCAAGGCTTCTCTTTATTAGTAAAACACATCCAAAAAATTTATTACTTCCATAGAATCGCTATTTTACTTAAGAAATATTACTCAAGTCTATTAACGTTATATAACTCGAGTTTATAATTGCAAAATACCCTTGTATTTTCTAAGAGTACACATACAATATTCAGAGTTGTTTTTGTTAACTAGAATATTTAACAAATTTAAAACTTTTTTCAAATTATTATCATCTCAAATTTGTAAGTTATGAAACTTGTTTCTTAAATTTCTCACAACACTTTAGATTTCTATAATAAATTGGAAGTCCCGATTATCCAAAATCGATAAAAATTCCTTCATATATCAATAAATGAACCAACAATATCTTGAAGTGAGATACACCAATCAACTATCCTAATGGTTAAGATACATGAGTCTATAATGTCACATAGTTGAAAATTTCAGAATTTAAAAATTGGTTTTTATATCAAATCATTTTGAAATAATAACAAAAACCAACATATCTTCCTTTTTATCAAATCATATTTTTGGGATTTTTAAATAAATTTTCTTTACCCAAAAAAGCCCAATAACCAATTTCTATCGCGGTAGTAATTCCTCACTCTAGAAACTCGAAAATGAACACCGATGATGTTATAGTCATCACCGAAATTATTTTTCAATGACCGAAGTGAGTTCTGTTCTTTTTATATCATCCATTCCTTTTCAATATTTTATTAATCAATACTTCCAAAATAATGCCATTTTTATTTTTCCCAAAAACTAAAAAATATTTATAAATAAGGGTTTTGAGTTCCAAATTTGTTAGTTTAAGTCCATTTTTATTTATAAACCATAACTTAAGAAATGTTTTATTCCAAAACACTTTTCAATAATACTATTATTGTCCATCCAAGCTTTTCAAAAAAAATTCCAAACACCAGAATTTAAGTTCTGAAATTCTCGGTTTTAAATTCTTATTTATAATCCATATTTATAAATCCAACTTATTTAATATTGCTTCTTATCTAATATCATTTCACCATTGTTGTCTTATATATATTATAATGGATAACTTTTATTATGATTTAAAATTAAACCAAATATTATCATCCAACCCTTTATAGTTAACGGTGAAACCAAATTCACAAGGTGTTCTTATCCAATTTTAACCAGCAAAATGTTCGTAACTATCTGAACACAACGAATAAACAATAAATGTTTATTATTTTCTAACAACTAACACCTATATATAACTATCCTAATTTCAAAAAATTATTCTTTTTATATATAAGATATAATTTGGGTAAAATTATTCCATTTATCCAATACTATGTCGATTTCTCTTGTTTAAGAGTTTAAAAACCCCTATCGATACAGTTGTTCCTTCTATGTCGACCAGAATTCGTAACCACCCAACCGATAAATCTATACAATATAAAACATTTTTATATTACTAACAAATACACACTGAAATATATATATATATACTCACTCATCCTAGGTTCTCACTTAACCTCTCTCAAACGAGTTAACCCCACCAAAGCCTCGGTGTTCGCTCAACCTAAGTTCTGATACCACGAGTAAAGACCTGCTTTTCCATACTATTCAAGCTGACAATAAAAAACACATGTCTAACCCAAATCGAATGGAAAGACGAATTGTTATCGGGAAGAAAGAAGAAAGTAGAAGAGAAGAAGAGAAAAGAAACCAAAAACAACATAGAATCTAACATTCGCAGCGGAACAACATATAATGTAACATAAATGATTTATTTTCAAAAGAGAACTATTATATAAATACATACATCAGAGTACAATGAAAATCACAATTATCAGCCTGGATAGTTATAACAACTGTCCTCACAATCTCTAATAATTTTAATAACAAAATAGCAGAAAATAACATATACGAGAACACGACTTGATGACCTCCTACTAGTTTACTGAGCTCCAATGCATCTAATGTAATCTGTAAATATGCTCAGTCTGATCCGAGCATTATAATCAAATAACACCTGAGTCAATCTGGAAAACTAGCATGAGTAAAACACACCAATCGGATTTGAAGCTATGAAAACCTTTTGAAAACAAAGATATCTCGTAAGACCACGCCGCACATAAATAAGGATGGGTTTTTACCTTACGTAACCAAAATGTTTCATATGAAATCCTCTGATATTATAATAGTGTCTAGATACAATAACTTATTAATTATAGCTGAAATTGTTACATTATTAAATTCCAACATAATAGGTATACAATCAAGTACGTGGCCTCTTATTGGAAATGGATTCCATACAATGACTGGGGTACCGCCCGTAACAGTGCATCTCTAGATAAAATAACACCGACGACGTTGCCTGGATCCCATGCCAATATAGGACTGCCTACCTATTACTAGATAATGTCGAATATGATCACCACCATGTTAAAGGCCCTAAGCATACAATGAGAGATAATAGCGACTCCGGATAGGGATGATCATACCCTACTTGGGAGCGACCCACTTAGCCCTGCTGCGTCTCCCATGTTTTAGTCATTTCGGTTGATGAGGCTTGAGGCTACGATTACCTTTCAAGAACATTTACACTAAGAATGCTTATTTGCCTCTAATAACAATGCGCTGATAGCACTCATCCATACAAGTCTGATCTAGGACTGAACGAAACCGAAAGCACTATTCCTACTACATCCATTTTGGAATCACCCTCAGGATTGGTAGTGGTTATCCCTTGCACTTCACATCTCTGTCTTTGATTCCATGCTCTTCATGATGTCTTCACTTCGAAATGCATTCGTTGGATCGAAGTGGTTTTCGAACAACAAATTCGATCTGGGTCTCTTCGAACCAACGTTCAATAATTTCTAGGAAACTCAACCGTGGTTCTTTAGGGAATAAATAATCAAAGATAAGATCAGAGATCACCTCTTAATCATTAGTCGATGGATTTCCTTATCATTATCCTAAGATAACGAAACAAGATTTATACGCACAGTACAGCATCATCGAAGATGACTGTGCCATTTAACTCACGTGTTTATCCTGGATATTTCCAAAGTAACTTTTGGGTCCAAATTCAATTGTCGGTTATTTAACCATCGAATAAACAAACATTCAAATTATAGATTTCATTTCCTACAGATCCCACTGAGATTCACATTCATAAATTTAAAACCCTTTTTCAAATACATGAAAATCATTTCCATATACTTATCTTTATAAAATAAGTATATTCACAAATTACAATACTCTCGATATTTAGAAAATATAACCATATAATTATTCTTAACGATATATGAATATTTTCAAATCATTCATTTTGAAAATTGAAGTACCTTCTCCATATACTTACAAAATGGCATAAGCATTTAACTAATCACTTAGAATGATTTACTTATTTCAAGATTTTATATTTAAAATGATAAAACATGAATATCCTTTAAACAAAGGTATAAATATCCCAAAATACCCTCCCTTCCTTTAAATCTCTTTTTTTATTTTAAATTATCTTCTTAATAAACTCCCATATTCTATTTATAGAATTCCAGATAAATTACCAAGTTTATAAACTCTTTTACCTAATTTCTTTTTATAAAAGAAATCCTTTTATAACAATTTATTATTTTATAACAAATAAACTAATACATCAAAAACTTGGCTTTAATCATTTTTAAACAATATAAGAGAAATATAACTGAAAACAATTTAAATAATATAATAGGTAAACTCTTAAACTTTTAAACATCTCTAATAGATAAATAAACTAAAATAACTTTAAACAACCATTTTAAATAAATTAATTATCTTCAACAATATTTTTAATGAAATAATCATCAAGTTTTAAATTCCTAATAACAAATAATTATTATCTTCAAAAAAAATATAAAATAATTTATTTCAAAGCACTATAGAAAATATAGTTATTAAATTATAAAAAATAACTTTAACAACATTTATAATAAATTATTAAAAAAACTCTTTGTATATATAGAAGAAATTAAAAAATATTCATTTATAAAATTAGAAGTAAGTCAAATCCACAATTTCCAAATCTAGTAATGGCATAGCAATTCAAGTGGTATCTAAGAAGGTACCATTATCTTCTAAAAACTTATCAAGTAAATTTGCCAGTATTTAAATTATCAAGCATATATGTAAACAAATCCATAATTAACAATCAATTGACACTTAAATAAATGTCCAAATTAATATAGTAGTAGAACTGGAATTTATTCTGTTAACCAATGTCATTCAAAGAAGCACAACTTACATTTCTTTAACGGTGTTTATTTGGACAAATAGATAACACCAAGAAATATCCTTATATTAACTACATTATAATTTTAAACAACGTAATTATGTTAATTGAAATCAATATCAATTTCTCACCTCATATATGATCCATTACTCAAAGCAAGTTTAAATACAAATTTAAAACTCAAACAATCTAATAGCATTTCAAGATGTTATATCATGTTCCTAGATCAAATTCAACCAATCTAATAACATTTCAAGATGCTGTATCGTGATCCTAGACCAAATCCAACTAACCAACCAATTTAACAATCCAAACAGGCATAATTTTTTATTGATTACAACATGCTAATTAACCAAAAAGAATGAGTTTTAACTCACTGGAGTTTTTCTTTGGACTAAAATCGAACAACATCCGATTTTAGCCTAAATTTTCAATTTGCTCCAAATTGGACAAAACCATTTTCATTGTAAAGCTATCATCATAACAAGCACAACATAAAAGCTTTCGTCCCGACTGGACCTTAAATGAAGAAATTATAGCTTTTATAAGATTTGAGATAAATTAAATAATTAAACAACTAAATTACTTCATAAATCTAATTACCTATTATAATACTTTAAACTTCCTCTTCCCAAATAAACTTGCCGCCTATAATGGTACCCCAAACTAACATTACCACCCTTAACACCTCTAATTCCTCCCTCCACCATTGACGAAAACTCAAACCGACAGCTCTGAGCAACTTCCCTTCGTGATCACACCCTGACAATACCTACTTTGTCACACTTAGCCTCTCTACCATCATCGCGACAACAGCACCTGCACACGACTGCCCTGGTGATGCATGACCAAAATTCGCACCAATCCTCGCCAAAAACTACCATGATGTGTCGCTCCCCTTCCTACACTGAAATCCAAGCTTCCAATGGCCTAACCCCACTTTAATACAATAAGAATTGAAACCCTAAAACATCCCTTAGCTACTCCAAAAATTCGTGTATCCCATATCTAAAACACATAAAACCAAATGCTCAAAACTTGAAGACTGAAACACCCCACACCCCATAGTATACCCAAAAGGACACACTAGAGGCGTGGTGCGTTGTAGATATAAACTAAAACTAGCAGAGACTAAGAGTCACAAGATAGAAATAGGTAAAAACAGCGGAAAAAAATTGAATAATAACTTATTTATAACAAAACTTCACGATTGCTTTAAAAATTAAATAAGTCACCAAATACATCACGAGTCAAAATACCATGCATATGTGTCTTATGAAATCAAAGAAAACCATAGTCTCAAAAATCAGTGTACAACTATTCCCCAACACGTGCCATTACAAGTAAAGAACAAAAGGCTGAAATAAAAGAAGCGGAAGTACATAGTGGAATCTCCTTTAAAGAAACCTCTAAGCAACTGCAACCTATTGTCCTCTTCCTTGATTGCCTTTAGGGGAAAGAGGGGGAAAATAGAGGAGTGGGTAAGACTAAAAGTCTGGTGAATGATAGTAATTACTAGAATCTTTAAGCAAAGCAAAAGTAATAGAACTTACAAAGTATATATAAAGGAAAAAAATAGAATAGGGATAAGGAATAAGCTAGAAATAAATACGATTTAACATAACTACTTAACTTTGATTGTTTGCACTTGTCTTTGATAGCTGCTTTGATTACGCTAAATTCATAATCTTATAATTAGGCTGAAATCCTAATTCTACGCTTTGTTCGGCCTACTACTCCATAGACCTTACTGCGGACTAGATGTTATATAACTCCCTACACAGCAGCCAACGGTAACTACGAAAGATACACATACTAGACGATACATAGCTCCCTACATAAAAGGCGAAGGTGTCTACGAAAGACACACATACTAAGTGCTTGGAACTCATAGTAATTACTGAGCACTGAAATGGAAGTCGCATGCGTAACTGCCACCATGCTCATGCTACCTATTGCTTCACCTATTGGGTCGTATTATTACCTCGAACTCAACATAAGTGTGCCCCTCATCCAACTTTAGGATTATGTGAAACTGTGTTCAAAGAAAATGTAGGGGAATGCTGCTAGTACTGACCCGTCATCCAAACAATATCTAATAGCGCCCTTGTCCAAATCCCACATGATTTGAACATCTATATATTGACCAATTACTACCACTACTAGCATAAGCGTGCCCCTCGCCTCACTTCAGGTTTATGTGAAACACCGTACCCATAGAATATAATAAGGGAATGCTATTTCGTACGGGTCCTACTTTAATTCTTTGCTTATTAACTTAGATAAATTAAATAAGCCTTTACTCTTGTTCTTATTGTCTCTGCTTATTAATTTATCCTAAGTCTTAAATATGCCTTATTCTGTTCTATTTCTTATTATAACCTACGTTATAAGTATGCTTATTGCTTAACCAAAGGTCTAAGTGTGAAAATAAGCTTCTTTTCTTCGTTTATTCATTTTAGTTATAATGTTAATTTATAATTAGGCCAGTCGCCTTAATTCTATCCAATTAATATCATAATTAGGCATGATTTTAGTCATATGTTACAGTCTTTATAATTTACATCTAATATTCCATTATTTCATATTCTTACAATTTAATCCAATTTCGCGTTAATTCTATTCTAATCATATGCGAAGAAGTAGAAGGAGGAATGAGGGAAAACTGGAAATAGATGGAAATCGAAGGCGCGGGAAGAAGATGTAAATAATGCAAAAATAATAGTAAATAAACTAAATTACTGTAAATAAACTATAACTAAATGGAAAATCTAGAAATAAACTAAAATTAACTGAAAAAATTCTAAATCTATAAACAAATTACTACAAAGGCTACTCCAAAAATCATAGTAAAACTTCAACTATTGGAAGCCTTATTATTTTGAATCACTTAAAGAAATTTAAAATAATTACAATTATTCACCTCTGGTCCTTAGCTCTTCCCTTTAGGCCTTTACGGATCCACTTGGGGTTGTTAAATATTTTTATTTAAACAATTTCCTCCTTGTAAAATTATTCCGCTTAGGGTCCTTAATAGTGAACCCAACTGGAGAAAATCTTAAAATGAGAAAAAGTCTTAGGCCTAGGGTTCTATTTATAGGGGTAGAAGTGGACCTCAGACCATTGGATTTGGGGATTGAATAGGATGCAATCATGTCATATGCTGAATAGGAGCCATCAGATGCAAGAATAGAAGGATCGGATTGAAATAAAGAATGAAAAATGCATTATAGGAAGCCTTTGGAAGAAATGAAGAAAAAATTTCTTCGTTCCTGGACATAGTTAGGTCGGTCGACCGCCCTTGTGCCTAGGTCGACCGGCCGGTCGACCTAGACTATATATTTTTTTCCTTTTTTCGCTTATTTTGTTTAATTCACATCTCATTCATTTTAGCTTGGATTTTGATGTTATATATATGGAAATTGACCAGAAAAATATCGCTGATACAATGGTGCAACTCCCGTGGCTTGTTTCTGATAATTTCACAAAGTTATTTTACTATTTAGTTAAATAACAAATTAATTATCATGAGTTAAAATTATGGGTTGTTACACTCTCCCCTTCTTAAAGGATTTCGTCCCCAAAATCTCTAAGGATAGAAGAATGAAATAAAAGTTTCGTCGAAGTTCTTAAACCAACTATTCAATCATCACCCATTCCATCCATTGTCCTTATGTATTTTCTAATGCTATACATGAAACTTATGCAATTAGTGTAGTGTCAGTGTCCCTAACTAATGCAAAAGATTAGGTCGTCCACTAATTCAATTGACCTTTTTTTCTGTAATCATGTCCATGCCATATATCCAAATGAATGCAAAAATTACCTAATGATTACTGATAGTTCTATATGCGTACTGCACACATCATCCAAATGCAACAATCATATGTTAAATATCTATTTATAGAAACCATGAAAAATAGGATAAAAATGCACACACATCCATATGCATATGCTCTAGTATCCTAGTTATGCCGATCCCTAAAGAATAATAGTGCCTTGTGTACCTATATGCGTCCATTAGCATCCACTAGAAAACACTTACAACCACTACTATGCATCATACATAACATGTTCTAATAACATGCTTACATCAAACCTTACCATACATATGTTGAATCCTAAGTTCTACCCTCCCAAAGGATAATAAAGGAAAGAATCTATTCAAAACTAAAGATGGAAAGAGGAAATTCAAAGACTTATTATCGAAGAAAAATGGATATGAGATATGAATTTTCCATATCAAATTTATCCTTCTCTGAAGTTTTTTAACCTCTGTAGACTCTATCCAACATGAAAGCGACTTCTGCGGTCTTCCATAAAGAGCTTTGAAAGGTGAGAATCCCATTAAAGAGAGATGCTTTTCCCAAGTTTCTTAATAATCAAGAATACGCATCCTCAACCATGTGTTCCTTATAATCTTACTAATTTCACTTTACTGTTCTTCTTTAGCCTGCTCACATGAATAAACATTCCTAGGTTCTCATTAGTGCCTTATACACTTTACGGGAAACTCTATTATTACATTCCAAAAGTAATTACTGCTGTCTCCTTTATAGCCTTACACCTTTTCCGTCAATCCTTAGGGAATGAATCTTATCTATTCCACTTTTAATAGTTTGGTTTAGTATTTATCCTCTCATTTCAGAAACTAAGGCTTCTACATTTTCAAATCCCAAAATCTTTGTCCTTAAAAGTGTTATTTTTAAGTTCTTCTTAAATTCCAGAATACTCGGTTGCTTAACATTTTATGTTTCAAGATTTGCGTCCTTACATCTCTTTTGAATTTACATTATTTCCCAAACCTAGAGGGAAAACTTTTAAATTCTATGTCCAAAACTTATCCATCGCTTTCTTTTAAAGACCTTTTCAATTTTCTATAAAATTTGAATGTTCAAATTCTACTTTTATTAAGTTTTTTATTTCAAAAATTATTTAATTTTTCACCAAACCATTACCTTTTAAAATATCTTTAAAATATCCTTATATGTTTTCAAAACATCTCCTTATTACACCTAACGGTCTCATACCTTGATGTATTAGAACTACTTTCTCCTATGAGAAAACTATTAACTCTAAAATCTTCTATGAACCTTTTAAATAAGGATTTCATGTTTATGCGAAATTACAAGGAACTTATTTTATATTTTTCGAAATAGGCAATATAAAATATTATGCTCTCATACCTTGTATATCTCTTTCATGCATTCCTTATAACTTGCATAAAACATTTTTATTGGTTTCATAGAAAATTATAACATTATTCTTTTTGTTCCCATGGATTAAAGTATTTTTATATTATATTTTCTTATGATAGACAACTTGTAATACCTAACTTTTTCTTTTCTGAAAAACTCATCCTCAAAACTGTTTTAATATATCCATAACCAAAAACATTTTCTCACCCCATTTAATTAAAAGGTGTATTCACAAATCACTTTTATTTCTATTATTAGGAATTATCTTTTAAAAATACATTTTTATTTGGTCTTAAAACAAATGTTGCATATAGCACTGTTACTATAACCCAGAAATACTAGTGTATGTATTCAATTAAAATAAATACTAATAAACCTCATGTACTATGTAAAAACATTTCCTTTGGAAGTCACCTACCATAACAATAGTGCTATTGTCTATGCTCCCTTTACTTTTCACAAAAACATTTATTACAACAATAAATGTTGTAAGTACGTTTTCCGATACTTAATACTTTTTAGGTTAATATATTTAAATATTTTGTTTGCTATCAAAGAAACTAGTGAGCTATATACGCTCTACAATTCTTCAAAAAGAATTTCACCTTTTCAACAAAATTTACATCATATAAAAAAAAAATTCTTATCATATTTCTAGAAATCCAGTATTTACTTTTAAAAATATTGACACAATTCTTCTTTTCAATTCTAATGATTACATTTTATTGGGTTAGACATAAAGTGGATTTTCCTACTTACTACCCTTGGTGTATCCTTTCTAAACCTTGTAAATCTCATTTCCTTACTTAATGCCTTTTGTTCCTACACTCATTTTTATTTTAAGGGGTACCATTAAATCCACTTATGTGAAACAATTATAATTTTTGCAATTATCTGCACATGGGCTTTCTTCTTTCCTTATCAATTTAATCTATTGTACATCTCCAATATTTGCCTACCTCTCTTTGGATTTTCACAATCCGACTCGTTTCTCGAACTCTATCAATCCATGTGTAGACCTTCTTTATGCCCCAAGAAACACGTTTCCTTGTGCCAAAAGTTATACTTCATGAACTTTGCTTTTAACCGAAGAATGCGAGGTGTATGAAGAACCACGTATAGATAAATAGCTTGCTCCTTCTTACTTCTTGGAAAACACCAAAATGTCTACCATGAATACCACCACTACTTATTTAAGACGCTTCTAAAAATATGGCTTATAAAAGTAACAAAATAAGCAGGGACATTGGTTAGTCCGGAAGGCTTAACAAACCACTCAAAAATCCATCGGGTGTCCTAAATGCGGTCTTATTAATGTTGTCATCAACGACCCTAAGCTAATGAAATTCTATGGCAATATCAAGCTGGGAGAATACCGTAGAGCCAACTAACTGGTCAAAAATATCATCTATCCTAGAAAGAGGATAACGGTTCTTCTTTGTGAGTTTATTTATTACTCTGTAGTCTACGCAAAGTCGAAGGGAACCATTCGCCTTAGTAGAAAAGACGACTGGCGCTCCCTTCTCCTATATGCTTCTTCTTACGAAAGCTTTCTCCAAAAGCACACAAACTTGCTTGCTTAATTCCTTCCTCTCCCTAGGTGCTGTGTGCCTTATGGTAGTGCTACTGGCTTAACATTATCAGTTAAATAAATCCTGAAGTCAATCTCTATCTTGGGAGGTATTCCCCTAACTTCCTTGAAGATGTCTGAGAAATATCTAACAACATAAAACTAATCAAACTCTGAGGATGATGAATCAAGGGAATATCGAAATCTCAACATAACTAACCTTTGCGGGTCGTAAGAAACCTCAAGAATCTTACCGCTGCACATCTCTAGTCTAACGACTCTCCTCTCGTAGTCTAATATATCCTCATACGTGGATAGCCAATCCATTCCCAAAATCATACCATACCCTGAAAATCCCACTACATAGGCATCGTAGTCAAATTTTATGCCTAGGATAAATTTTTCAAACCCCCACAAACAATAAACAAGTGTGTCGATACTTATATGGGGTTTGAAACAACAATTGGGTCTACTACTAAAGACATGTCTAAGTGGAAACAATCTACCAAAAAATTCATAATGAAAGGGTGTGATGCTCCTAAAATCAAAAAGGGTCCAAATGGGAAAATTAGAAAGCGAGACCAACCCTTCTAAAGATATTTTATTACTTATATCTAAATCACTACAAGAAAGCGCATCCAAAGCTTGTACCTGACCGTAGGTGCACTTGATCTTTGCCCTGTTCTCTAAGGACAAACTCTACTAAGATGATCGGGCTGCCCATAGTCGAAACACCTCCCATTCATCATTTATTGTTATAGTCCCTTGCGCAATGACCAACCCATCCATAGTTATTACATTTCTCGCTTTTCTTGATCCACTTTCGAGGTCCTCCAAATCAAACATCCCAAACCTTTGCCCCATAACTTCCAACTTAGCTCGTGCCTCCTCGAAATCCTCTGTTCCATAAATCATTCTGCCTCCTAGACTAGCGAATTTCTTGCATATCTTAGAAAAATTGGCTACTGTAGATGGATTAAAAGGTCCTCCATCTACCGGTGCTGTATTGGGCGCTTGCCCTTGTACCTCTAGTACCGTAGCTCTATGGAACCAGTCAGCCATATTATGCAAAGAAAAGAAACGTAGGTTCGAAAGAATCGAAAGAAGGCTGAATTGGAATTTTGAGGGGATTTTTATAAAACTCTTTTATACTTGAAAAACTACTCTATAATAGGAGTTTCTTTCTAAAAAATACTTCTAATTTGAAGGCATGGTACTTTAAAATAGGTTGGTTTTGGAAAAAAATTATTTTTAAAATAAGTTTTTAGGAATCCTGTAACCTCTCTTTGATATCAAAAGAAACACCCCCACACCCCATAGTATACCCAAAAGGACACACTAAAGGGCATGGTGTGTTGTAGGTATAAACTAAAACTAGCAAAGACTAAGATTCACAAGACAAAAATAGGTAAAAACAGCGGAAACGGTTTGAATAATAACTTATTTAGAACAGAACTTCATAGTTGCTTTAAAAACCAAATAAGTCACCAAATACCAAACACATGACATGTCAAAATACCAAACAACATATATGTCTTATGAAACCAAAGAAAACTATAACCTCAAAATTCAGAGTACAACTATTCCCCAACATGTGCCATTACAAGTAAAGAACAAAAAGCTGAAATAAAAGAAGTGGAAGTGCATAGTGGAATCTCATTCAAGGAAACCTCTAAGCAACTGCAACCTACTTTCCTCTTCCTTGATTGCCTATGGGGGAAAGAGGGAAAATAGAGGAGTGGGTCGGACTAAAGGTCTGGTGAATGATAGTAATTACTAGAATCTTTAAGCAAAGTAAAAGTAATTGACCTTACAACATTTCTAATATATATATAAAGGAAACAAAGGAAAGAAGGATAAGGAATAAGCTGGAAATAAATACGAATTAACAAAATTGATTAACTTTGATTTTCTGCACTTGTCTTTGATGGCTACTTTGATTAGGCTGAATTCCTAATCCTGTAATTAGGCTGAAATCCTAATTCGACCCTTTGATCGTCCTGCTACTCCATAGACCTTACAGCGAACTAGACGCTATGTAACTCGCTGCACAGCAGCCAATGATAACTACGAAAGATACACAAAGCACCCACTGTGGACTTGGTGATACACAGCTCCCTACACAGAAGGCAATATTGTATACGAATGACACATATACTAAGCGCTTGGAACTCATAACGATTACTGAGAACCAAAATGGAAGTCGCATGCGTAATTGTCACCATGCTCATGTTACCTTTTGCTCCACCTTTTGGGTCGTATTATTACCTCGACTCAGCATAAGTGTGCCCATTTTCTTATTTTGGGATTATGTGAATCACAATGTCCATAGAAAATATAGGGGAACGTTGCCGGTACTGGCTCGTCATCCAAATAATATCTAATAGTGCCCTTGCCCTAATCCCCCGTGATTTGAACATCTCTATATTGACCAGTTACTACCACTACTAGCATAAGCATGCCCCTCGTCTCACTTTAGGTTTAGGTGAAACACCGTACCCATAGAAAATAATATGGGATTGCTATTTGGCATAGGTCCTACTTTAATTCTTTGCTTATTAACTTAGATAAATTATTTAAATAAGCCTTTACTCTTGTTCTTACTATCTGTGCTTATTAATTGATCCTATGTCTTAAAATTAGCCTTATTCTATTCTATTTCTTATTATAACCTACGTTATAATCATGCTTATTACTTAACCTAAGGTCTAAGTGTGAAAATAAGCTTCTTTTATTCTTTTATTCTTTTTTGTTATAATTCTAAGTTATACTAGGCCAATCTCTTTAATTCTGTCCAATTAATATCATAATTACACATAATTTTAGTCTAATTCCATTTATATTACAGTCTTTATAATTTACATCTTATATTCCATTATTTCTAATTTCTTATAATTTAATACAATTCGGGTTAATTCTATTCTAATCCATACGTGAAGAAAAAGGAGGAGGAATAAAATAAAACTGAAAATAGAAAGAAATCCAAGGCATTAGAAGAAGATATAAATAACGCATTAATAATAGTAAATAAACTAAAATACTTTAAATAAACTGTAAATAAATGGAAAAGCTAGAAATAAACTCAAATTAACTGAAAGTAGTTCTAAAAACTGTAAATAAATTACTAAAAAGGTTACTCTAAAAATCGTAGTAAAACTACAACTATTGGAAACCCTATTATTTTAAATTACTTAAAGAAATTTAAAATATTTACAATCACTCACCTTTGGTCCTTAGCTCTTCCCTTTAGTCCTTCATGGATCCCCTTGAGGTCGTTAAATATTTTTGTTTAAAAAGATTTCCACTTTGGAAAATTATTCCGCGTAGGGTCTTTCCTGAATAGGTGAAACCAATTGGGAAAAATCTTAGAATGAGAAAATGTATAAGGCCTAGGGTCTATTTATAGGGGTAAAGTGGATCTTGGACTGTTGAATTTGGGGATTGAATAGGAAGCAACCACACCATAAGCTGAATAGGAGCCACCGTAAGCAGGAATAAAAGGATCGGATTGAAATAAAGAATGCAAAACACATCATAGGAAGCCTCTAGAATGAATCGAACGAGGAAATATTTTCTTCGTTCCTGAACACAGGCGGGTCGACCGCCCTTGTGCCCAGGTCGACCGATCGGTCGACTTGGCTTATATATATATATATATATATATATATATATATATATATATATATATTTTCTTTTTTCTACTTATTTTTTTTAATTCATATCTCGTTCAATTTAGCTCAGATTCTGACGTTCTATATATGGAAATTAAGTAGAAAATTACCACGAACATAATGGTGCAAACTCTCGTGGCTCAATTCTGATAATTTCATAAAGTTATTTTATTATTTAATTAATGAATTAATTATCATATGTTAAAATTCTGGATTGTTACAAAGACACTGCCATATACAACTCAAAGATTGCATTTTTTGCATTTTTGAAATTTTTTGGGAATTGATTTTGAATTTTATAAAGAGGGATTTCTTGTTCTAGCTTCTGCATTTTTTCAAAATGAAGGAAACAATATTACAAGAGGGAGACAAACGTGTGAGCTACTAGTATTTGTTGTCTAAATTTTTTTTATTTAATTTAAATTATCCAGCAACTCGCCGCATAGATTTTCATTCGCTTATAGGTCTTGAATGTCAAAAAAAATATAGTTGTACTCAGAACAACACTGCGATCCTAAAACAATAATAATATACAACTGTTATTAAGCTCTGTAAAATCCCAAAAACACTGGTTTTCACCAATAATACTCCAAAACCCACGAGGAAAAGCAATTCGGAAAGGAAAGACTGATCTCAACAAGAAATAGGCACATTCAAACATACGGTGTCAAGATTAGTCGGACACCCAATTGGGTTCGGCACACAAAGATAATCATGGAGAATAACATATTTAAAATTCAACTGGTTCATTAGTTCATATGACATAAAACTTTGGGATGCATCGGTATCAAATAACACTCTAACACGAATACCAGTACTGAATAATACACCTTGTAACACCTGATTTCCTTTTAGGTCTGTAGAAGTAGACGGTATTTCCTTTATAGTAAAAGCTTTCCCCTGAGCCCTTTCTTTGGAAATTGACATTCGTTCTTCCTATGTCCATGTTTGTGACAATTGTAGCATGACTGTAGATTAGTCTTCGTCCAATTATTTGCAAAGTGGCCTATTTGGTTGCACTTATAAAAAGGATCTTGTTCAAGTCTAACTACTTATTCTGAGCTGAAGCTCCACCTCTAGGCTTCTTGCCCGACCACTTCTTCTTTCCTTTGCGCTTGAAAAATGGCTTACTATAAACTGGTATCACTGATAAAGGTTGGGCATTGACTGTGGTAATACACCCTTCTGAACTCCTTGCCCAATATCAAGAACATCAAAACTCAAAGCCATACTGATCAGATTGTTAAAGGCACCGTTAAGATGATTGATCATTTCGCGATGATACTCTGGTCACATTCCTTTCAAAAACATATTGCTCTTTTTAAGTGGCGATTCAATCAGTCCTTGTCCAAAGTGGGACAACACATTGAAACTATGCTCATACTACGCCATTGTCATCTCACCTTGTTTCAAATCCATAAAACTTCTAAACAATTAAGTCCTTCCATCCTCTGGGATAAACTGAGTTTCAAAAACCTCTTTAAACTATGCCTAAGGGAAATCATCTTCCAGTGTATTCATGGTAACTTAATCCCACCAATCAATTGCTGCTTTTTGAAGTTGACCTGATGCCACAATCTCTTTCTAGCATCTTCCAACTGAAGATCCCTGAATATTCTTTTACAAGAGTGGAGCCATATCTGAACTTCCAAAATATCTTCAGCTCAATAGAAAGTCTTACCACATAAAAGTATTACATATAGCTTAGGTAGTTATAAAATCCTGCCTTTACATATGTTGAAACAAAGTACGTACACAAACTAGATAATACAGTGGAATAGATAACTAAAAAGATGAAAGCCTCCTTCCCAGATGTCGTCTTCAAAAGAGGCAAAAAAAGACCAGCTTTTCTCGAACTACTCAAATAAAATGAGTAACCAGGTGCTTTGGGAAAATAAACAACTCGGATAAACGAAATGACTGTTATAAGTAATGTGAGAAATGCGGATTACGGATCTTAAGGCTAAGATTAACACTAGAGGGGGTGAATAGTGTTAATTAAGAATAACTAAATCTTTTTAATTTATGTTAATTTAGACACAAAAGTATTCAATATACAGACACAGATATGATCACAGAAACAATCACAGATGCAGAAATAAAATAAAAGCAGTAAAGGAAAGAACACACCGGATTTTATACTAGTTCATAGTTACCCTACATCCAGTCCTGCAGCACAAGTACGGATTTCCTTTCTAAAGAAATTGTACAATTACACCCTCGGTTTTAAGGCTATGAGGTACACCCTCCAGAATTTCAATCCTCTGGGTAGAGATACTTGATTTCCGGGCCACAAGTTTACCCAATTGATTTACCAAGGCTACAATCACACCTTTTCCCTTTTGATTGATTTCCAAGGCTACAACCATACCTTTTCTCGCTTAATAGATTACGAAGAAGTCTATAAATCTGAATAGCACTGAGAATCTTGTAGAGATAGTGATAAAGAATCAAACTAGAAGTAATCGAGTATGATTCAATGTTGATTTCGGCAGAGTAATGATAAGAATATGTATTAAGAAAAGAGGAAGAAGAAGAGGAGTGAAAACCAAAAAAAAGTGATTAAAAATTCGTTGAAACTGACCCCTATTTATAGAAGAACAACAGCCATGTTCATTCATGAAGAGTTATGGCGAATAGACACTTCTTTGGAAATTTGAATTTTTGAATCAAACTGTCACCATGTCGACATGGTACTCATAGGCATGTCGACATTCCAAAGCTTTTTATGATGTTTTGAATTTCTTTGAAAATAACCTTTATCTTATATAATTTAAACTTTATAAATATACTTGACTATAGTTGAAATTCATAAGTAAATATAAAGAATAATATATATAGAATTTAACCATAATTTTATATTTAAATCTAAGTATAAGTATTTAAAAGTTAAATATATTATTAAAAAAAGATAGTTTAGAACCAGGAGTAATTTGACTTTGAAAATAAAGATAATTTTTGAAGCTAAAATTATTTAAAATCAAGATCGAGGGTTTCAAATCTTTTAAAAGGAAAGTTTTGAAATCATTTTGAAAACAAGATAATTTTGTAAAATCTTTTGAATCAAAATTAGCGGATACAAAACAATGTCACACTAGATTTTCGTAGGTTCCATCCTACTTAGGGTTCCATCTCTTTAACGGGCTCGAAGTGGATTCCATTCGACGAATAAATTAGATTTTAAGATGCCGGTGCTTTTCTACGAGTTTTAACAAAAATTCCTAAAAAATACTTATCCTTGAAATCTTGAACTCTTGATAGTCTCCATACTCATGAGTCTTCTATCTTAATATTTTATCTTGATATCTTGAATCTCTGTACTTTACAGTCTTCATTCTTAGTACCTGCATGGTTAAATCCTGCATATACATATATATCTAAACTTATAAAGTTAGTATTTATATTTTATAATCTATTCTAAGGTTGTTGTCATCAAAACCATCATCTCATGGAATAACAATCTCCCCCTTTTTGATGATGACAACCATTGCTTACAAAATATTATTTCTATCCTAATAACTCCCCCTTAATCTATATCTAACTATCCTATTTTATATTTCTCCCCTTTTTCATCAACAAAAACTTACCCCCCTCATTCTTGGACATCAGTACCTGCATTGATAAACTATACAACAGAATATATAGAATAGGAAATAGTTATACTTCTAAGCATGATAACTAATTCAATGTATGTGTGTGTGTATGTTTTACACACCAATCTTCAAATCAATAAGAAATCAATCCACACAAAGTATCAAGTCAAACCAAATCCATTCAAACAAATCAAACAAAGTAAATAAAAATCAAACGTTACGTGGAACTTCCACCCATCCTTCTTCTCCAAAGATTGGGTCTGCCTTAATAGCATCCCAATTATCATTGTCATTGGTGAGAGAGACAGGAAGATGTTCTTCGTTATCATCCTTGTGCAGAGAGGAGATCATCCATCGTATCGCATCGAAGTGCCTTTCTTGTTCCTTTATCATCTGCATTTGACTTAATTCTAAATGACGCTGGTTTCTTAGAATAAATAAGATAATATTCTTGAACGAATTAAGAGTTTCTTCAAGATTTTCGGATAAATTGTGAATAAGATTAGCCATAGTTGAATTTGTGAAAGAAATGGAGGATATAGATGATAAGAAATAAATTTCAGTGAAGAATTCTGGAAGAAACAGGTATATATAGGTGTAGAAATTCGTTTGAATTGAATAGACATGTAACAACCGCATATTTATCGGTTTTATATTTAAATATTTTATTTAAATATTTCATCGTTAGTCGTATTTTTAGTCCGAAAAGCTACTTTTTGCATACGGTCGAATTAGGACTCGGGACCACTCTCATTGAGTTTAAAATGCCGTTTGCGACCTTTTTGAGTATAAGCTTCGATATGTTTGGAGAAAGTTGATTTTTGCTACTTTTTACTTTGGGTTTGGTTTTTTGGGCTCAGCCCTATGTTAACTTATACTCCAAAACTGAACCACTCTCCCCATTCTCCCTCACTTCTTTCTCTTTTCAGTTTTCTTAGCTTTAATGGTGGGAGAGATTGGAAATTAAAACTCCAAAACCCTAGTTTCCCTTGCAAATCAAATTCCTAGCTCCAAACTCAAGAAGAACCCATTGGTAAGCTTCTCTTCTTCTTCTCCAACTTATTCTCTTACAATTTCAGAAATTCCTAAACCTAATTTTGGGAATGTTCTTGTTTTTGAGCTTAGATTCAAGATCAATTGGGTTGTGCTGAAGAGAGTTTGATTCTCCATTTGCTTTCAAGCTTCTTCTTGTTCGATTTTGTGAAAAGGTGAGATTTTTATCTCACGTCTATGACTATAATTATCTTTGGTTGTTGGGTATAAATTCCTAACACTTCTTCATGTGCATTTGCTCTTGATTTGGATTGGTTTTGTGAAATTCCAATTTTTGAGTTTTTAAGGCAATTTGTGTGAAATCCTTTTATGGATGTTTGATCATGCTTCTAGTGATGCACCGAGGAGCATATAGGGTCGGGTTGCCGATTGGCATAAACCCTTAGAGCCAAGGTTCGTCCGGTTGCATTTTGGAAGAGTTTGCTCTTCATTTGAATAAGGCTGAAAAACAGCCCAGGCATGATTCAGTCGACTGAAAACTCCGTTCAGTCGACTGAACCTGAAACCCGAGAGTTTCCAGGCATGATTCAGTCGACTGAAAAACTCTGCACAGTCGACTGAAACTGGAAACAGAAAGTTTCCTGAACCTGGAAAATTTCCAAGCACAGGGTCAGTCGACTGAAAACTCTGTTCAGTCGACTGAACCTGCTGTTTGAGTCCAATTTGCCTTTTTGGATTGAAATTCCAATTAAATCGATTCGTGATAATCCTATTTGTTGTTATCATCTATTATGACTTTGATGACTCTTTTTAGGGATTTTTGAATATCCATTTCGATGGATCCTTTATCGATTTCTTTGGATTTTATTCACGTCTTCGTATGTGAATTTTTGTGATTGATTGTTCTTACAATCTTCTTCGTGATTTGTCACTTTAAAAATATAAAGGTTTTCTATACTAGTAGTAAATATCAAAACTCTTTCCTCAAACGATTTCAATACTATTTTAATACCAAATTCGTTTATAAAACAGTTTTCCAATCTATTAGTATATACAAACCTTTACCTCACTCGTATGAGAAATCTAATTAAACGGCTTAGTAAAGCAAGTGGTATGAAACGCTTGCGTTTACTTTGTCGATTAATTCTTGGACTTGTTCGATTGAACCTCTTGTGACAATTTTCTAGTGGAGATTTACAGTTTGTTCGTAAATATTTAAGTTAAGCAAGTGGTTATGGGACATGAAGCTAAACTCATATATTTACTAGCTCAGTGTAATTGACACTTCTCGTTGATCATGACGATCATCTTTGTGATTTAGACTAGCAATGTGCGATGTCTCTTTGTCTGCAGGGAGCCTAAACCCCGTTTTGTGGAGTTTCGACTCAATTTGTGATGGGGTAGCAACCCATGGTCTTCGAGCCGTTTGTGGAGCTTCGGCTCAATTTGTGATGGTTAGCGACCATGGAAATAGCGTTCCGTTTGTGATACACGTGTTGGTGAGCTTTATGCTCCCGTTTGTGATAGGCCTCCCCCCCTTTTGTGATTTCTGGATTTCTTGTGTAGATTTCTAGAATTTGTGTTTCACCAATTTTTCGTGATTTCCATTGATAAGTCTTATCGATATTTGTGCATTGGTGAATTTGTGTGTCATTGACTTTAGTGATTTCTGGATTTCTTGTGTAGTCTTCTGGAATTTGTGCGTCATTGACTTTTGCGATTGACATTGATATTATCGTCAATATTTGTGGTTTGATGAACGAAATAAAGAGTATGAAACTTCTTGGATTCTTGTGTAGATTTTGTGATATTGATTAATCTCTTGTTGATTATCAACTGCTTATATATCACAGCTTGGCCTTGTGATTATTATGTGTTTAGTCATAACTATGATTCTATATCGTTTCATCTGATATCTATAGTTAGACTGATCCGTTTATTATTTTCTTATTAAATAATACTCGGGTCAGACCGAGATGTTACAGGTGCTTCTGCTTGACTTCTCTCTTGGGATTGATTTCTCTTGCTTTTGGTTAACTACTTAGATTAGTAGTTTTTGTTGTATACATTTGAGATATAGACTCCATAATGTATACTTATTCTTTTGTGTAGTTCATGTAACTATTCTTTTGTGATATTGTGGATCTTTTTAGACCACTACTCTGATTTACACTTCCTAGTGTAATATTCATATCTATTTTCCGCCTTTGTGATATGAATTGTCTGTGACTGATTTGTGTTATGCTTATTTCTATATTTATTTTCCGAAGGATTTATATAGCCACCGTGTAGTAGCTTTGAGTTTGTGTCGGTATGTCAGATTTCCTCTTGAAATAGAATGCATGTTATATTATCTGACATATCGGTGCTCGCACAAAGAAATTACACGGATGGTCGCTCCTCAACAGCCTTATTCTCCGTGCTAGTCGACAGCATTCACCGTAATGTTCTTGGCTAGCGTGGGTATAGAGGTGGGGCGCCACAGCTTGGTATCGGAGCCAAACTTCGGAACAATATGGAATATTATAACAAGGATCATCGTCCTAAGTTCATCTTAGGAGTCGTGCTTTAGGATTTTATTCGGCTCTACGTACCGTTCTATCCTATTTTCTTTTATGATTCCTTGTTTTGTCTATCAAGATTGCTTGATATTCAAATTGGTGAATGACCTTTTTATTCCTCTTCTTTCTTTCTAAAGGAAGAGAAATGTCTAGACCTGGCCGCCCCAGAGCCGTGCCATCTAGCACTCCGCCTCAGGATGGAGTTTTTATGACTGCTCAACAGCTTCTTGATTTAGTGACAAATGCTCAAGCAGCTGGAGCTAACCCGAAACCAACTCACCCAAAGTCGGGATTTGCACGCTTGTGTAACGATTACACTAATTTGGGTGGGGAGCCATTCAGAGGTTCCGAAACTGTTATTGAAGTACAGGCCTGGCTAAGGTCATGCGATCGAATCTTTTCTCGCATGAATCTTATTGACCTTCACCGAGTTCAGGTGGCCTCTAGTATGCTCCGAGAAAGAGCATTGGACTGGTACGAACTTCTTATTTCTGGGATTAATGAAGCGGATCTCACCTGGGAGAAATTCCGAGAGCACTTCGAGTTAAAATTCGTACCAGAAGCAGAAAAAGTGACATTGGCTCGACGATTTATAGACCTTGTTCAAGGTGAGTCATCCGTGACTGATTACGTCGCCTCCTTCGAGTCGCTTTCCAAATATGGGGTTGAATACATCAACACCCCTCTTAAGAAGAATCAGAGATTCGTCCATGGCTTAAACAAAAGTCTCAAGAAGTCATTACTTCTAAAGTTAGAAGTTTCTTTCGACCAACTCGTTGATATCGCTCTTCGTCTTGAAGAGGCGGATAAAGAGAATGACGTTGAAGTGGTGGGTTCCAAACCAAACTTCAACAACAAAAGGAGGCCAAAAAAATTTAAAGGCCCTTATCCCAATAAGAAAGGGAAGCAAGCAACCTCCGTGGCAAAGACTTCTTCCTTTGGTCGTGGGGAATGCTATAATTGTGGTTCGAAGGACCATTATGCGAACAAGTGCCCAAAGTCTCTTTCTTGTCGCTACTGCAAAGTTCCCGGTCATGTTATATCTTCATGCCCCAAGCTTCAGGGCAAGAAGGAGGGAAAGTTAAATGTTGCTCAAGCCCCTTGCAACACATCTCGTGGCCAAGGTATTTCTCATTCTATTCTAGATGGAATTATTTTATTTCGTGATCATCCTATTCGAGTTCTTTTTGATACGGGTGCGTCCCATTCTTTTATATCAAAAGAACTTGTTGATACTTTTTCTTTGGATGTTTTGTGTTTAATGACTTCTTTGAGAATTGCGAATCCGGTTGGTGGATCCGCAACAATCAGTTTATTGTGTAAAGATGTCGAGATTATTTTGTGTGATTTTTCTTTCCGAGCCGATTTGCATGTCATGCGTTATTTAGGCTTTGGAATGATTTTGGGAATGGATTGGCTTAACCGTTATGAAGCTCATATCCTATGTCCTGAGCGGACTATTCATCTTCGACATCATCAATCTGTTAATCAGGTTTCTGTTATTCTTAAAGATTCAGATTCTGCTTTGGTTGCATCTTTATATTCTTTAAATCCTCGTGATGACGATGATGATGATGAGGGTGATATTATTTCTCTTATTCACGTCGTTAGTGAATTTTCCGACATATTCGAGCCCGTTTTAGGATTACCACCTAAGCGAGCAATTGAGTTCAGAATTAATCTTATTCCTGGAGCTCAACCTATCACTCGTCCTCCTTATCGTATGTCCAATAAAGAAAACGAGGAGATGCGTAAACAATTATCTGAATTCGAAACGAAGCAATTTATTCGCTCTAGTTCCTCGCCTTGGGGAGCTCCAGCTATTTTTGTGAAGAAATCCGATGGTACACTTAGGCTTTGCGTTGACTACCGCAAGCTTAATGATCTTACTATCAAAAATAAATATCCTTTACCTCGGATTGATGATCTATTCGATCAACTTAGTGGTGCTAGAGTCTTTTCACAATTGGACTTGGCTACCGGTTTTCATCAGCTTCGTATTGCAGAGGATAGCATTCCTTTGACATCGTTCCGTACTCAATATGGATCTTATGAATGGCTTGTTATGCCATTTGGGTTAACAAATGCCCCGGCTTATTTCGTTAACTTAATGAATCGAGTTTTTAAAGACTTTCTCGACCGGTTTGTTCTCATCTTTATCGATGATATTCTTGTGTATTCTAAAACCGAGGTGGAGCATGAAAAACATCTTCGGATTGTGTTGGAAACTCTTAGGAGTAATCAATTAAAGGCAAAATTTTCTAAATGCCATTTTTGGCAATCTCGTGTGAAGTTTCTCGGTCACATTATTTCCAAATCCGGAATTTCCGTGGATCCTTCAAAGATTGAAGCGATTCAAGATTGGAAGAGACCGGAGAGTGTGATAGAGATTCGTAGTTTTCTTGGATTGGCGGGCTATTACCGTCGCTTTATTAAAGACTTTTCTAAAATTTCCGTGCCTCTCACTAGCTTGACGAAGAAAGGTGTTAAATACATTTGGTCGGACAAATGTGAAGCTTCTTTTCAGAAATTAAAAGAACTTCTTTCTGATGCTCCTATTCTTGTTATTCCCGATGGGAATCAAGATTTCGTTGTTTATACCGATGCTAGTCGCATTGGTTTGGGTACCGTTCTTGTGCAAAAGGAACGTGTTATTGCTTATGCTTCTAGGCAATTAAAGTCTGCTGAGACTAGATATGCCACTCATGATTTAGAGCTCGCGGCTATTGTTTTTGCTCTTCGGATTTGGCTTCATTATCTCTTAGGAGAGAAATTTGTTCTTTACACAGATCATAAGTCTTTGAAATATTTATTTTCTCAAAAGGAACTTAATTTGCGTCAACAACGTTGGCTCGAGTTTCTTGCTCCTTATAATCTTGATATTCTTTATACTCCCGGAAAGGGTAATCGTGTCGCCGATGCTCTTAGCTGTAAACAACAAGCTGTTGTTTCTATGATGATATCCGAATGGAAAGATCTCGAGATTTTATCCACTTGCGAAATTCGAGACCGTGTTTTCGATTTATGCTCATCATTTGTTTTATGTAGCCTTGAGGCTCATCCTTCTCTTTTGGACCGCATTCTTGAAGCTCAAAGGCTAGATCCCGAATTGGCTCTTCTTGGCCAAAATATTAAGGATAAAATTGATATTGAAGGTTTGAAAGACTTTGATATCGATTCTCGTGGCGGCATTCGGAAATTTGGTAGACTTGTCATGCCAAATATTGGTGATCTTCGTAAAGATATTTTAGAAGATTCTCATCACTCTAAATTTACCATTCATCCCGGTAGTAGTAAAATGTACGCGGATATGAAGCGACTTTATTATTGGGAGGGAATGAAACTTGACATCGCTAACTTCGTTAAACGTTGCATGACTTGCCAACTCGTTAAGGCCGAACATCAAAGGCCCGGTGGGTTATTGCAACCTTTAGAAATTCCGGTTTGGAAGTGGGACCAAATTTCCATGGATTTTATAGATGGCCTTCCCCGTTCTCGTTCGGGTCATGATAGCTTATGGGTGATTGTTGATAGGCTTACTAAATCTGCCCATTTTATTCCCGTTCGGTCTAATCGAACCGTTCCTCTTTAGGCCAAAATATTTATCAAAGAAATTGTTAAATTGCATGGTGTTCCTACTTCTATTGTTAGTGATCGTGATCCATTGTTTACTAGTGGATTTTGGAAGAGTCTTCTAAAAGCTTTAGGAACGAGGCTTAATTTTAGCACCGCTTATCACCCCCAGTCCGATGGACAAACTGAGCGTGTGAATCAAACTCTTGAAGATCTTCTTCGTGCTTGTGTTCTTGATTTTGGTGGAAGTTGGGAAGATCATATTTCACTTGTTGAATTTTCCTATAACAATAGCTTCCAATCTAGTATTGGTATGGCACCTTTCGAGGCACTCTACGGAAGGCCATGCCGATCCCCTTCTTGTTGGCTTGAGGCCGGTGAGAAGCTGGTTTTAGGTCCAGATTTTATTCGTGATTCCACAGAGAAAATTGAACTTATTCGTCATAGGATGAAAGAAGCCCAGAGTAGACAAAAATCCTATGCCGATAACCGGAGAAGGAAGTTAGAATTTTCTGTGGGAGATCTTGTGTTCATTCGTGTTTCACCTATGAAGGGTGTTGTACGTTTCAGTCGATCGGGAAAACTAGCGCCTCGATATATTGGGCCATTTCCTATCACCGAACGTATTGGTTCCATGGCTTATCGCCTTTTATTACCGGCTCAGTTTTCTGCTATGCAAGACGTGTTTCACGTTTCTCAACTTCGGAAATGTCTTCGAGATTCCGATTCTATTCTTGAGCCCGGTGTTGTGGAAGAGATTGAAGTTTCGCCTAATTTAACTTATGAGCAACATCCTATTCGTATCATTGCTTCGGAAGTCAAACGACTTCGAAATAAAGATGTTTCGCTTGTTAAAGTTCAATGGTCTTCAAATCCTAAGGATTGTTCTTGGGAATCTAGAGAGTACATCGAGCGTACACATCCGGACTTACTTTCTCGTGCTCTTTAAGGTGAACTTCTTATTTCAAACTTCTTTTGTGTTGAATATGCTTTTATGGTTGTTACTATATATCTTCTTCATAAAATATTGCGAGGACGCAATTTCTTTAAGGAGGGGAGTCTGTAACAACCCGCATATTTATCGGTTTTATATTTAAATATTTCATCGTTAGTCGGATTTTTAGTCCGAAAAGCTACTTTTTGCATACGGTCTAATTAGGACTCGGGACCACTCCCATTGAGTTTAAAATGCCGTTTGCGATCTTTTTGAGTATAAGCTTCGATATGTTTGGAGAAAGTTGATTTTTTCTACTTTTTACTTTGGGTTTGGTTTTTTGGGCTCAGCCCTATGTTAACTTATACTCCAAAACTGAACCACTCTCCCCATTCTCCCTCACTTCTTTCTCTTTTCAGTTTTCTTAGCTTTAATGGTGGGAGAGATTGGAAATTAAAACTCCAAAACCCTAGTTTCCCTTGCAAATCAAATTCCTAGCTCCAAACTCAAGAAGAACCCATTGGTAAGCTTCTCTTCTTCTTCTCCAACTTATTCTCTTACCAATTTCAGAAATTCCTAAACCTAATTTTGGGAATGTTCTTGTTTTTGAGCTTAGATTCAAGATCAATTGGGTTGTGTTGAAGAGAGGTTGATTCTCCATTTGCTTTCAAGCTTCTTCTTGTTCGATTTTGTGAAAAGGTGAGATTTTTATCTCACATCTATGACTATAATTATAATTATCTTTGGTTGTTGGGTATAAATTCCTAACACTTCTTCATGTGCATTTGCTCTTGATTTGGATTGGTTTTGTGAATATTCCAATTTTTTTTTAAGGCAATTTGTGTGAAATCCTTTTATGGATGTTTGATCATGCTTCTAGTGATGCACCGAGGAGCATATAGGGCCGGGTTGCCGATTGGCATAAACCCTTAGAGCCAAGGTTCGTCCGGTTGCATTTTGGAAGAGTTTGCTCTTCATTGAATAAGGCTGAAAAACAGCCCAGGCATGATTCAGGCGACTGAAAACTCTGTTCAGTCGACTGAACCTGAAACCCGAGAGTTTCCAGGCATGATTCAGTCGACTAAAAAACTCTGCACAGTCGACTGAAATTGGAAACAGAAAGTTTCCTGAACCTGAAAAATTTCCAGGCACAGGGTCAGTCGACTGAAAACTCTGTTCAGTCGACTGAACCTGCTGTTTGAGTCCAATTTGCCTTTTTGGATTGAAATTCCAATTTAAATCGATTCGTGATAATCCTATTTGTTGTTATCATCTATTATGACTTTGATGACTCTTTTTAGGGATTTTTGAATATCCATTTCGATGGATCCTTTATCGATTTCTTTGTATTTTATTCACGTCTTCGTATGTGAATTTTTGTGATTGATTGTTCTTACAATCTTCTTCGTGATTTGTCACTTTAAGAATATAAAGGTTTTCTATACTAGTAGTAAATATCAAAACTCTTTCCTCAAACGATTTCAATACTATTTTAATACCAAATTCGTTTATAAAACAGTTTTCCAATCTATTAGTATATACAAACTTTTACCTCACTCGTATGAGAAATCTAATTAAACGGCTTAGTAAAACAAGTGGTATGAAACGCTTGCGTTTACTTTGTCGGTTAATTCTTGGACTTGTTCGATTGAACCTCTTGTGACAATTTTCTAGTGGAGATTTACAGTTTGTTCGTAAATATTTAAGTTAAGCAAGTGGTTATGGGACATGAAGCTAAACTCATATATTTACTAGCTCAGTGTTATTGACACTTCTCGTTGATCATGACGATCATCTTTGTGATTTAGACTAGCAATGTGCGATGTCTCTTTGTCTGCGAGGGAGACTAAACCCCGTTTTGTGGAGTTTCGACTCAATTTGTGATGGGGTAGCAACCCATGGTCTTCGGGCTGTTTGTGGAGCTTCGGCTCAATTTGTGATGGTTAGCGACCATGGAATTAGCGTTCCGTTTGTGATACACGTGTTGGTGAGCTTTATGCTCCCGTTTGTGATAGGCCTCCCCCCCCCCCTTTTGTGATTTCTGGATTTCTTGTGTAGATTTCTAGAATTTGTGTTTCACCAATTTTTCGTGATTTCCATTGATAAGTCTTATCGATATTTGTGCATTGGTGAATTTGTGTGTCATTGACTTTAGTGATTTCTGGATTTCTTGTGTAGTCTTCTGGAATTTGTGCGTCATTGACTTTTGCGATTGACATTGATATTATCGTCAATATTTGTGGTTTGATGAACGAAATAAAAAGTATGACACTTCTTGGATTCTTGTGTAGATTTTCTGATATTGATTAATCTCTTGTTGATTATCAACTACTTATATATCACAGCTTGGCCTTGTGATTATTATGTGTTTAGTCATAACTCTGATTCTATATCGTTTCATCTGATATCTATAGTTAGACTGATCCGTTTATTATTTTCTTATTAAATAATACTCGGGTCAGACCGAGATGTTATAGGTGCTTCTGCTTGACTTCTCTCTTGGGATTGATTTCTCTTGCTTTTGGTTAACTACTTAGATTAGTAGTTTTTGTTGTATACATTTGAGATATAGACTCCATAATGTATACTTATTCTTTTGTGTAGTTCATGTAACTATTCTTTTGTGATATTGTGGATCTTTTTAGACCACTACTCTGATTTACACTTCCTAGTGTAATATTCATATCTATTTTCCGCCTTTGTGATATGAATTGTCTGTGACTGATTTGTGTTATGCTTATTTCTTTATTTATTTTCCGAAGGATTTATATAGCCACCGTGTAGTAGCTTTGAGTTTGTGTCGGTATGTCGGATTTCCTCTTGAAATAGAATGCATGTTATATTATCTGACATATCGGTGCTCGCACAAAGAAATTACACGGATGGTCGCTCCTCAACAGCCTTATTCTCCGTGCTAGTCGACAGCATTCACCGTAATGTTCTTGGCTAGCGTGGGTATAGAGGTGGGGCGCCACAAGACATGTGGTAGTTATTCAAATTTCAAATTCAAAATCAATTGCCATTTCTGACCAGTACATGTCGACATGGTCACATAGGGGATGTCGACATGGGTTAGTGAAATGTTATGACTAATTTGATTTTGTGAATAATTGTGTGTGTATATATATAATATACTAACATTTATTCTAGAGATAAGATAAGGTAGATAACAGAAAGGAAATTTCATTTCATTGCATACTACGATAATACAATGATTAAGCACACAACAAAATACATAAAAAATTCGAAATAAAGCAAACTAAAACAAATACAACAAGATACGAAAAGATAAAACTAGTTAGAGGATGAAGATGATGAAGATAGTCCAAGTTTCTTGCTGACTTTGGAAAAGAACTTGTTCATCTTCGAAGAAATGTTATCCAACATTTTACTAACGGATCGTTTTAGAGTCCGTTGATTCTCCACAATTATCTTTTGGTTTTTGAGAAGGGTTTTGTTGGATGGATTGGAAGGTTATTCAATGCTTTCCAAAGACGTTTCACCTTCTTCTTCTTCTTCTTCAATTTCCATCCCCTTCTTCTTCTTCTTCAACTTCCTCTTCTTCCATTTCCTCATGAGCCAAACGCTCTTCCTTTTCGGTAAGTGTCTCATAAGGTTGAAAAACAAATGGAATTTTCATAAGCGAAATGTTGGAATAATTGAAAACTTTTCTAGAAACAAATTCTTCGTCTTTGAAATCCACTCCAAAATAGTTAAAAATCCAAGTGAGATAAATTCCATGGTATAAAGTATTCTCACCCATTTCAAGATTTTTAGGACGAAGTACATCCAAAATAACTTGCGCCCAATTCATGTCATGGTTTCCGAAAATAGCAAAAAGAGCATTGCAAACTTTTGAAGTTGGATTGTTAAAATTTTCCGATCTTGGGGTCAAAGTATGTTGCAAAAGAAGATTAACAATTCTTGCTTTTGGTCGAAAATTTCTATTTTTAAAAGCAAAATCATCATCTCTTTCGAAAATGTGATGAAATGTCTCACGATCATGTTCATCGATTTTAAAGTTAGAAAGATCCATTCCCCAACTCTTGCAATTGAGAATGGTACCCAAAAGATCACAATTCAAAACAATTTGAGTGCCTTTGACACTACTTCAAATTTCATCTTTATTTCCAACATAAAATCCGCGATTTAAATTCGCATAAAAAATTTTGACAAAATTTGGATAGCAAATAAAATCATTTTGAGAAGCATCAATAAGACTAAGAACGCCATTGTTTGCAAAAAGAGAATCAATTTCATAAGAAGAAAAATAATGAAAAATAGAAAATTTTCCGGGTTGGACTTTGGCAAAGTTAGCATAAGTGATGTATGCTTTAATTACCTCCGGATCATTGGATAATTGCTCTTTAATTTTTTTGGAAATTCTCATGGTTGAGGGGTTGCTTGAAGAAGCCATTAGAGTAGAGAGTTGAGAGCTTGAAGTTATGAAGAGAGAGTTTGAATTTGAAAATGAAAGTGAAAAGATATGATAAAAGATAGGGAATAAATAGATTCTTAAAGGACATATTCTCTAGTCAAAAGGTATCTTTTCAGAGAATTGAATGAAGTGAAAAGGTGGAGGGAAATTCAAACATTGAATTCAAATTTTGAAATTCAAATTCAAGTGGCCATGTCGACATCATGGTAGGGACCATGTCGACATGTGCTTTTGAATTTTCATGAATTGAGTTTTTCTAAGATCTCTAATATATATATATATATATATATATATATATATATATTATTAATGTCTATTATATATTTCTAAAATATTATTATACTTATAATATATTTCAGAAAATAATAAAAATAATAAAAATAATAAAAAATAGAAAATAAATTTTAAAATTCAAACAACACACCAATTCAAAAATCAATCAATCAAGCAACTAATCTTAAGCAAGCAATTTCAACAAATTGTATTGTAAACGTGTACCTTTTTCTGAGTCCGTTTCTCTGAATTCGTCGGAGTCGTGAACAGCTGTGAAACACAAATTCAAATTATCCGTCTTCTGATCATCATCACTTGAGGACGAGTCTGAGTCATCTAGAGTAGCAGTAAATGCACGCTTCCATTTCTTTTCTGGTTCATTGTTCATAGGAGGATTCTGCCTTTTTGTATACGGACAGTCTCTTTTGAAGTGGCCTGGTTTATCACAGTTGTAACACTTGTCATTATTTGGCACTATATTCTGATTTCTAGAATTCTTATAGTTGTTTCTCTTAAGATTATTCATCTTTCTGTATTTCAGGATTCTCCTAAAATTTCTGGTCGTAAAGGCTATCTTTTCATCATTATCGCTATTTGCGTCTGATCCATCGGTCAATGCATTGAATGCCATTGATTTCTTTTCAGATTCTTTACTTTCTCTTCTCTCGATCATTTGAACTTCATACGACATTAGATTTTCAATTAATTCTTCTATCTTCAAAATACTAATGTCATTTGCCTCTTCGATCGCAAGTGTCTTATGATCCCATTCTGGAGTTAGAGAAATTAAAATTTTCTGACTTGAACTTCTTCAGAAAATTCCTTTCCCAAAGATATTAGAGAATGCACAATATCCTGAAATCTACTATACATATCTGAAATAGACTCATTAGCATTCATTTTAAATAATTGAAACTGATTTGTGAGCATGGAAATTTTGGTCTGTTTAACTTTGCTTGTTCCTTCGTGAGTAACTTGCAAAATTTTCCAGATTTCATATGCAGACTTACAAACTGACACTCTATCGAATTCATTTCTATCTAGTGAACAAAACAGAATACTCATTGCCTTAGAATTATTTTGTGCAACAATCTTTTGCTCAGCAGTCCACTGTGCAAAATCAATTGTGGGTTCAGAATATTCAGCTTTTGTGATATTCCAAGTGTCTAATCCTATAGATTGTAAATATATTTTCATCCTACATGCCCAATATGCATAGTTACTGCCACTAAAAAGTGGTGGTCTGACAGTAGACTGACCCTCTACAAATGAACTAGTGACAGGGATACTAGTGTTAATAACAGTACCAGTGTTGGTAGCCATTTTGAAAACTATTCAAAACTCAGATTATGAAACTTTTGAAAACCTCGCTCTGATACCAATTGTGAGAAATGCGGATTACGGATCTTAAGGCTAAGATTAACACTAAAGGGGGGTGAATAGTGTTAATCAAAAATTACTAAATCTTTTTAATTTATTTTAATTTAGGCATAAAAGTTGCAATATACGGACATGGATATGATCACAGAAACAATCACAGATGCAGAAATAAAATAAAAGCAGTAAAGGAAAGAACACACCAGATTTTATACTGGTTTGGAGTTACCCTACATCCAGTCCTGCAACACAAGTACAGATTTCCTTTCAAAAGCAATTGTACAATTACACCCTCGGTTTCAAGGCTATGAGGTACACCTTCCAGAATTTTGATCCTCTGCGTAGAGATACTTGATTTCCGGGCCACAAGTTTACCCAATTGATTTACCAAGGCTACAATCACACCTTTTCCCTTTTGATTGATTTCCAAGGCTACAATCACACCTTTTCTCGCTTAATAGATTACAAAGAAGTCTATTACTCTGAATAGCACTGAGAATCTTGTAGAGATAGTGATAGAGAATCAAAATAGAAGTAATCGAGTATGATTCAATGTTGATTTCGGCAGAGTAATGATAAGAATATGTATTAAGAAAACAGAAACAAGAAGAGGAGTGAAAACCAAAAAAAAAGTGATTAAAAATTCGTTGAAACTGACCCCTATTTATAGAAGAACAATAGCCATGTCCATTCATGAAGAATTATGGAGAATAGACACTTCTTTTGAAATTTGAATTTTTGAATCAAACTGTCACCATGTCGACATGGTACCCATAGGTATGTCAACATCCCAAAGCTTTTTATGATGTTTTGAATTTCTTTGAAAATAACCTTTATCTTATATAAAAACTAATTTAAACTTTATAAATATACTTGACTATAGTTGAAATTCATAAGTAAATATAAAGAATAATATATATAGAATTTAACCATAGTTTTATATTTAAATCTAAGTATAAATATTTAAAAGTTAAATATATTATTAAAAAAGATAGTTTAGAATCAGGAGTAATTTGACTTTGAAAATAAAGATGTTTTTTGAAGCTAAAATTATTTAAAATCAGGATCGAGGGTTTTGAATATTTTAAAAGGAAAGTTTTGAAATCATTTTGAAAACGAGATAATTTTGTAAAATCTTTTGAATTAAAATTAGTGGATACAAAACAATGTCCCACTAGATTTTAGTAGGTTCCATCCTACTTAGGGTCCATCCCTTTAACGGGCTCGAAGTGGATTCCATTCCACGAATAAATTGGATTTTAAGATGCCGGTGCTTTTCTACGAGTTTTAACAAAAATTCCTAAAAATACTTATCCTTGAAATCTTGAACTCTTGATAGTCTCCATACTCATAAGTCTTCTATCTTGATATTTTATCTTGATATCTTGAATCTCTATATTGTACAGTGATCATTCTTAGTGCCTACATGGTTAAATCCTGCATATACATATATATCTGAACTTATAATGTTAGTATTTATATTTTATAATCTATTATAAGGTTGTTGTCATCAAAACCATCATCTCACGGACTAACAAGTAAAACTTTTTAAACAGTTGATGCGAAATTAAATACAAACATGTGAGACCACACTTTTGAACATGGAACGTGTTTACTCCCATACAAGTCAACAACCAAATGTAAAAAATGGTTAAATAATTAAACACAACAAAGAGTGGTTGACTCTTCCCGATGCAAATAAGCAAATAAATATGAAGGTTCAAATCAAGAAAAAGAAAATCTCCAACAAATGACTAGGATGGTGCACCATACATAAAGTATACCTTGACTAATTTACTTCTTAGAAGCTCATATATTCCATGACACTTCTCGGACAATACCAAGTCGGATCCGCCAAACCTAACCAAGTATCTGAATATTTCACATCTAGTAGCGCTAATGAATCCAAATCTAGATGAGATGTAAAAGTACCCTAATGGGAGAAACCCCACATAGTTTGCTTCCTCTCGCGCTTTGGATTTAGTCATTTTCGATAAAGGATATCAATGCTCAACGGGGAAAAGCATCATCTTAGAATGACATAAAATATAAATGATGAAGTAACTGATAGTTGAGAAACTAACTGTCGAGGATATAAAATGATCGTATATGGAAATTAAGTCTTGTATACTTACCACCACTCATCGAATTCAAACTTGTATTATTTCTGGGTTAACAATAATACCAGACTGGTCAAGGTAGTATTACATCAAAGTTATGTGCCACGATTATTCTTAACTTTCAAAATAGTAGCAGGTCCACTTCTTCAATATTTAGTGCTAATTATATAAATAAATAATTTCCATACAACTAAATCACTTTACAGAAATTAAATCATTTCCACAAACAATCCAAATGTTTTCTTTTAAAAACCCTAATTCGTACTTGGCTTCACATTACAAGTATTAGATTTAAAACACTTTGTTGAAAGAGTATACTAACATTGAAACAGTATTAAAAAGGATTTAACAACTTAAAACATTCTTATTACATTGATTAATTAACTTTTAAAACTTTATTAACTAATTTGATTTATTGGCTTCAATAACATTTAATTAAAAAGGGTAAATCGCCTTTAAAATATCATTAATTCAATTAACAATAATAATATAATTAATTAACTTAAATTAATAGTTTTTAAATGTCATTATTTAAAGCTGATTAATTAATTTAAAACTTTATTTAAGAAAGATTAATTAAGGTTTAAAAAATTAATTAACATTTAAAAGTCATTAATTCAAAAGATTAATTAATTTTAAAAAATCACTAGTAAATTGATTATTTAACTTTAATCCAACATTATTAAAGGATTAATTAACCTTAAACATCATTAGAAAAAATGATTAATTAATTCAAAAACATCATTAACCAAATAATTAGTTAATTTTAAACACATCGTTAATAAGTTAATTAGTTAACTTCAATCCTTATTAATTAAATAATTAATTTAAATCAAACAATAGTTATTAAAATAATTAATTATTTTTGAAAACATCGTTAGCCAAAATCTTGCTTAACTTGTTAAATAATTCCAAGCACGATAATGAAACCAAACAGTTTTGACAAAAGCTGATTTTCCAAAAATGTCGATGTAGCGACTATCGCTATACAGGTAATTCGGAATTTAAGTATATGAAAGTTTCAATAGAACCACCATCATAAAGCAAGGGGATAAACATACATATATGATAGTTTACAATAGTTCAACATGTAATAAGAACTTATTAACAACGAAATTAGTTTAACTATTAAAGTTTTCATATAACTTAATATTCGCTTACTAAATTTCCAAAGCGACTAATTTTCAAAGTAGCAAATTAATTCAACAACCAAACTATTATTACAACCATACAATAAGCATTCAATAGCTACAAATATGAGCATGCATATAGTTTAAATTTTATGGTCCAAAGGTGGAAGCTTTACTCACAAAAACACATCTAACTTAACCGGATCACCATAGCAAGTTGTTGAACTCACGAACTATCTTCACTACACCTTAACTTGGATTTTGGGCTCTTAATGGGTTGGTTATGGGTTCGACTTGGGTAATATGGATCTCGGACTTGGGGATTTGAGGTGTAACGACCTGTGAACTTTAATAATTAAGTTGGTTATTTTAATTAAAATTTAGTAATTAAATTTAGATGAAGAAAAAAAGAAGAAGAAAAGAATGAAAAAAAAACACTTTATAAGTTAATATTAAAATGAACGCTGAAATAAAATATATTGAATAGTAGTTGAATGAAAATGTATGTGAAAAGGTTAATGCAAGTTGATAAGTAACGATATTTGTGCAATGCCTATTAATTGGGAAAAATTTGTAAAGTTATATTTGAGTGAAATTGTAAATTTGAAGTTAAGTAATAATGAACATAGTGAAGAGGTCAATCAAATCAAATATTTGGAAATCAAATTTTATCTAATTTTGAAGGTAATCAATAATTTATGAATTAAATGGTATGTAATTAGAATTAAATTCTATATTAATTGAAACTGAATGTAGATTTAATGTAATAACGTTAAGGCTAACTAAATTAGCGAATTCCAAATTATGAAAACCAATTACAATAAATGTTAGGAAAGTAATTTTAGATGGTCATTGTTGAATTATACGTTACCTCAATGATTATTAAAAGGGTAACGGAGGTGAATGAAAATTTAATAGAAACAATGCAAATTTAAGGTTACTGATTTATGAACTTGCATAACATTCCAATTATAGAAAAAATCTAAATGTATGTTTGGCTATAAATTGTACACAAGAAAATAAATGGATTAAGAATATAAATAGTAAGTAGTGTACATACTTGGCAAATAAAACTAAATAGTATGGAACGAAGCATGCATTGATGAAATAACTACGAACCAGTGAATGTATTTAAGTTGTAAAAGTCATAATTGATTGCATTAAATAGATTGGGAATTAAATTCAAAGGTTATGTTAATTGAGAAATAGTACGTAATAAATTGCAATGTGATTGAATCAAGGCTAGGTAAGTAATTTTAATAAATTGTAGTTGATATTTAAGTATGAATGTGAGTAAATTTGGCATTTAGCGATAATTGTTAAAATTTACCCATTCATCTAATTTGCTTAATTAGAGCTAAGTCAATGACAACATTTATGTTAATAATAGCTTGTGAGTGGAAGTAAAAGTTAAATGGTAACAATTATTTAGGTTAACCATTTATTTAGTGTATTAAAGTATAACTGGTAATCGATTGCAATAAATATAAATAAATTATGATGTTAATGTTAATATAAAATAATATTTGAAAATAATGTCAATTTCATTCATAATATGACCATTGGTTGATATAAATATTGTAAATCAAAATTTATTTGAATGTAAATTTTATTGATTAGGCTTATTTCAAATAAATGAGATTAGATATCTAGATTTTACATTTTTGGAAATTAAGTTAAATGGAAGAATATTAAGAACCAAGATTTAAAAGCAAGGTTGATTATATTCTTGTGGCAATAAAGACTCGAATAACAAGGGTAAGGATTTTAATAAATTGAATTTATTAAAATTAGATGAAATTAAATTTTCTAGACATTGCACTAATTGAAATGAAGATGTATTGTGAGGATATTAGTGTAAGAGATCATGAACCAATTGTAAATTTCCTTCATTTTTTAATAATAATAGATAGGATAATAAGTGCAAGTTAAATTTAAGGAAATTATTGGAAATTTAATTTACAATATCTGAATTTACCGTAATTGAATTCAAACACTAAAATTTGTAAATTTATTAACTTGACATTGATATCTAGGTTGTTTAAATTATTGAAATTGTTTAAGGAATTAAAATTGATGAAATTGTGAATTTTTAAATGCGAAACGAAAGAGTGATGTAATTAATTAAATATTAAATTAATTTAATAATGTGAAAAAATAGCCATTTTGGCCACTGACTCGGATTTCGAAGAAATCAGTTTCATCGGATTCGTAACGGTGAATTATAATAATGTTTCAAATTTTCGTAGCAGTCGGACTTATCGTTTGATCGTACGGACTCGAAACGCCTTGAAATTTATGCAATTGAAATCAATTGAAATCAATTTAAAAATATTGACTTTAACATAACTTCTTCATACGACACAATTTGAACCTGAAACCTTTTCCATTGTGTTTAAAATATTTTAAACACCTATTTTGATATATGGGTTTATCCAATTTCGTTCCGGGGTCAGAACGGGCTTTTTGGGCTACGTTAGCGTTAGCACGTATATCTATCAACCCGATCCATATGTTTTATTTCAGTTTATCTATAAATACCCTTCTAAACCCTAGCCTCCGCCTATTCTCATTTATCTGCACGTAAAGATTTCATCAGCGTCTCCTCTTCCTCAATGGATGCAAATTCTAGATCCAAACACAATCCCAAATCAAATCAAAAGCTAAAAATCCAAAGTCCTCGGAAAAATTTGAAAAAATATATGTTGAAGCTCTCGACTAGCGTAATTTACTGGTGGTGTTCTTTTTTCGATTCAGTTTGTCATTTAACTGGTAAAAATCGAAGAAGTCTCGGCCGTCCATCACGCGTCGGTGAAAGTTGTCGGATCAACAAACCCTTTCTGGATTTTGCAGAGGGGACTGAGGGGACTCGATCTATGTGGTTTGTTTCAAGAATCAACGGTTAGATCGCCGAAAATTTGTGTCTACGGTTTAACATATGGTGGAGGCGGCTGCGATGTTGGAGCTCGAGATGGCGATCACGTGGGGGAGAGGTCTGACGGGCCGTGGTCTCGCGTAGGCGTTCTAGGTTTCGATTCAAAATTTTGGGGCGCGTTCTGATGTCGTGCGAAAGAAGAAGGCGGTCCCTGTGCGTGCGCGATCTGGGTTGCAGGCTTGGGTTTTGTGCGTGCGTTCTGTAGCAAGTTTGCAATAGGAGATGATGACGTGGCAGAAAATTGTAAGCGAGTAAAGTGCACTCTTCTTCTTTTATTTTTAATTTAAATTCAAATCGCACTAATCGTTATATCTTTCACATACGAACTCTGTTTTACGCGCGGTTTCTTTTGTTAGGATCGTATTGAAATTCCGGAATTGATGACGCTTGTTTGGACGAATTCTAAGATGGTCAAATTTTTGGGTTTAATTGGATTTAAATTCAATTTAAATTCCAAAGGTGAGTGTTTTAACCCACTCACAACTTCTAAAATTTCTTATATTTGTTAAATTGATATATGATGTGATTTAAAATTTATTTATGATTGTTTGGCATATTTTTAATCATCATCTCAGTTAAATTGCATTTATTCAAATTAAATTGTTATTTAATTTTTATTTTTGCATATCAATTGACAGTTAAGTTTATTTAGTAATGCATATAAATTGCTAGTTAAATTTATTTATTATTGCATATAAATTGCTAGTTAAATTTATTTATTATTGCACATAAACTATCAGTTAAACAGTTATTAATTTATTTTTGAATATCAATTGTTCGTTGATACCTGTTATATTTTATATGCACTCTATTGATGTTTGTTTAAATTGGATGATGATTTTAATAAATGGTTGATGGTTGATATTATATGAATGGATGCTGAATTTTATATGGTTATAAATTGCAAGTTATTATGCATTTTCATCTTTCATCTCATTCGGGATTGCGGTTTGAAATGATATATAACCGTAAATTTTATTTTTAAATTGCGTATTGAAATGATAAATATCCGTATCACTTGACCATAAGATAGAATATTATATACAGACACCGCGGTCTATATGTAAAATTATTTTAAAATGATTTCCTGTGGTTTTTAAACAAATATATGAGTATATAGATATTGATTTTAAATATTTTTATAAATGCTATCTTATTATTGAATTTAGCTATGTATAAATTTGTTTTGAATTATAAAATAAGCTAAATAATGAAGTTTGATTTCTTTTATAAAGTATGTGTAACGACGCGGATTTTCGTTCTTGTAAAATTCAACATCGACACTCACTTTGTCGACTGCCGAGAAATCAAAGGCCGAAAACCGAATAGTTATGGGTTTTAAAAAGAAAAGAAAAGAAAGAAGAGAGAAAAAGAAGAAAGAAAAAGAAAAATAGAGGGAAAAGAAGATAGACAATTTTTAGAAAACAGAGAATTAGAAAAACAGAAGATAGAAAATTTTAAAAATAGAACGGGACAGAAAGGGAACAATAGAACAACAACAGAATCTCACAATTCGCAGCGGAACAACATATAATAATAAATGAATAATCTTTAAACAAAGAACTATATCAGTTATTACATTACATCACATTTTATTACATCATATCATCACATCAGAGTGTACAATAACATACAACAACAAACAATGCAGCGGAAAAAGAAATACTATATAAACTAGTAATACGCCATGCCATCCAGCTTGCCTCCAGCAACTCCAGAATATCCTGAATATCCTGATAAACCTAACTCTTAACTGCCCGTGTGGAAATTGGTGGGCACCCAGAGTTTAGGAAGGAAAACAATAAACTCCGAGTCAGTCATGAGACTGGTGTGAGAACTCAAAACAGTTTATTTATCTTTGAAAACAAAATAGAGGAATATTTTTAAATCAATTCGCAATGCTTTTAAAAATGTAACTACCATAAGACCTCCCACCACACACACAATGCAAACGCAGACTTGGAGGAGATTTCTTCTTATGTTAGTCAAAGATGCTTGATACGCATTTAAAATAACATTTGATATTATTATTAGTGCATAGTGTAGAAGAAATTCATTTCGCAAGTAGAATATAAATCTTAGCCAGCATAGGTACCATTATATTATGCCTACTAATAGCTACCATATTAGATGGCAGGTTCTACAACTAAAACCGTACAAGTCACGTATTGTTTCTTTGGATTTCCAACAAATGGTCAGGCCAAGGAACTTCCCATTGCCACTGAGAATGCCTCTGGAAAGACATCCCCGAGAACCAAACCGGATCTCTGCCAACACAAGGCCGGGTTACCCCTAACTGGGTAACTACTGACACGAGTATGCCATCCCCCGGTCCTTTAGGACCTTTTCAACCGAGCGCTCGATATCCAACATCACACCATAATAAATAGAGTGTTTTCAACATGAGTAAGTATCTGGGCTCCATACCATGATACCACCCCTTTCCAGAAGGAAATGCACATACCCTAAGGGGAGCTACAGCAACCCCTAATAACCTTGCCGCATCTTTCCTGTTTTGACCATTTCCGGGATGTGAGGCTCGACGAAGTCACGTCCACAAAAACATACTTTATACAAAAGCCATGCTTTGGGTCAACAAATGATCAACACAATGATCACTAAGATAGACGATCAAATAAATGATCCTATCACAATAATCAACACAATGATCATTTCAGCATCACTCAGCATGTCACATTACCAAAATGGGATATATCGCTGATAACTTCAACTATATAACCTTTGAGCTCGTACGTCTCAAAGAAGGGTGTTAAGCAAAGAATAAATTCTCCGCCACCAACAGAAATATATTTGAAAGAAATCGGCTTTATATCTCAACTTGTAATGTCAGACATACAATCCATACAAGTCTGTTCCGGGATCGAACAAAACCGAAGGCACTTACAAAGAAGTCCTTGCAATCCGGATATTCACAATCCTGATCGGATTCACCATCACATATGGAGTTTCTATACCGGCGCGACTCGGTGCAGAAACAATCGATAGGTCATCCTATCGCTCTTGCAAATATCCGGTCTTCAACACCGATCTTCAAATGCAATTCACAACGACGTATCACATATTCGGAATGGGTTATACGACCCCATGGTCCTTTCCCGGTTAACCCGAATAGTGAGCGCTTATTCAAAAATAAGTGTGCATTCAAATTCAATCAATTCACATCAAATACCCATTCAAAGGGAAATATTGATAGTCGGTTATTGAACTATCAATGGATATGCACACATCACCAGATTCCAAATAATTTTCCAAAATATCTTTACAAGATATTTAATTTCAATTCTTCAAAAATAAATCAATATTTATTTTTTTTAGACAAATTCCACTTCCTTTATAAATTCCTTAGTGAATTTATAATTCCAAAATATCAATGAATATTCGATTTCAATTATTCATTTTCAATTTATCTTCAAGAAGATAAATTCTATAAATTCACTTCATATTGGAAAACATTTCCATACTTATTCATAAATAAGTAATTCATAATCTTTTATTTTCAACACTTAGAAAATATTCCATATACTTAAATCGAATTAAGTATATATTTCATTCTTTAAGGAAATCATTCACTTAAACATATTTACTTGGGCCAAAACGAATGTTGCGTAAAACATCGTTACGACAACCCAAAATCACTAGTATAGGGATTCGAATTTAAAATAGATATATAAATCCCAATACTATTCAAAACATTTCCTTTCGGAAATCATTTACTATAACAACAGTGTTATAGTCCACCATTTCCTTTTATTTCTCGAAAACGTCTATTTCAACAATAAATGTTGAAATCTATGGTTTCGAATCTCAACACATTAAAACATCGTTAGATCGTTTTAATTCAATTTAAACATCTCATATTCAAAAACATTTCCTTTAACGTATTATTCACTATTCAAAAACGTGAATATACTACGTTAATGAACATCATCCTTTTATTCATTTTAATTCAAAGGATTATTCACTATTCGAAAATGTGAATATAACTCCATTAATAGGTTTCAACAATTAACTTATCAAAATAAGTCGTTTGCGAATTTATAAAACAACGTTTATAAATTCATTTCTATTTGTTTTATAACTTCTTTCTTTATAAATTTTCTTTATTAACCTATTTACTTTATATCTCAATTATGAACTAAAGTCCATATTATAAGTCAAATGCTTACAATACGATTATTTTACAAAATCGTTCTTTTAAAGACTTTCCAATTTATAAATTTTATAACTTATAAGATTCATTTATTTAACCAATCTATTCTTCAAATAATTTCACTAAATTTATAAATCTTGCTATTTATAATTTTCATTTATAACTTCACAGTTTATAATTCTATAAATCTCATTCATTTATGAAATTCATTTCCACTACATTCAAACACTTATAAAAACTCGTTTTATAATGTCCATATTTCAATTTATAAATATCCATTTATAAATCTCTTAATATAAATTAATTTATATTATTCTTTAAAACGTCTTTAAATTCTTTTAAAAACTTCACCATACTGATTTATAAAATAATTAAATTTTATAAATCCTATATTTAAACTTTTTATAACAAGTTCAGAATCCCAATCTAAACTCTTTTATAAAGTCATTAATTCCTTATTTTCAAAAATCAGCTTTTAACTATATTTCTTAAAAATCATAATTTTTATAACATTAAAAATTATAACGTTTATTTATTTGAAATGGATCAATTCCAAAAATATAGTATATTTTCAAAATCACTTTTAAAATCATTTTAAAATCCCAAAATCTGGGTCCAATGATGCTACACACCAAATAGTCAATCACGACTAATAACGATATCATATATCGATATGATAATCCATCAAATATCAAAATATCTGAAATAAAATAAAAACTGTTGAGGAATCCAGTTGGATCCCTCCAACCTGTTTCCTGCATCCAAAAACATTAGCACAATACCAATTTCGCTCCAGTACGAAATTATCGCGGTACATGTTCTTATTAAATATTATCCGCTTAATAACGGCGTAATAGGGTCTCATCCGCTAAACAAAAAATGCGGGAAATCAACAACTGCAATATATACATATGCCAATATATATATATATATATATTGATATTATATATAATACCAATTTCACTGTTTATGAAATATTCGCGGTATATGTTTATAATAAATAACATCCGCTTACTAACGGCGCATAATGTCTATTTTTAACAATCAATAATTTACAGTCATCATTCAAACATGCATTCAAATATTTTAAATCTAACTATTTAAAATAAAATCGAAATCTATTCGATTGAGTGAGAAATTCTCACCTTGGTTTTAATTTCCGTTTAAGCTTTTATTTCGAATAAAATTAAACGCGCGTTTAATTTTACCCGAAATTCTCACTAACTCCAAACGACTCCAAACCAACTCCATCGCGTAGTGCTCGTCCATACGATTCCAACGCAACTGAGTTTGCATTTTTTCGACCTCGTATGAAAAAGTTATGAATTTTACAAGATTGTACACGATTTACATAACTAAAATTACAACAACTTTAATAATTTAAACCTTAGCCAATCTAAGCCACTGGATCCCACATCCCCTCATCTCCACCGTCCCCTACCTTCATCTCCCACACGCGCAAGCTACAGAACATTAATCCAAGGCCGTGCAAAAAGAACCCAACCTCCATCAATTAGGGTTTAGCTTTGCCACCCCCTCGAGCGACTATACTCGATCACGCCAACACCATCACAAAGCCTTCGACTTAAGCTATGATCGGCCCCCACCTAGGTGAAGCTCGGCTGCATGTGCCGCCTTGGAACGCGTGCCAAACCTGAAGCGAACGGCCACCTCTAGCTTCCTCCACACGACTCCGTTTCCGATCATCTCCGTATGAAATCGAAGCTCTCGTCGTGCTCTACGACTTCCGTGTTGAACACCTTGGCTAAATCTTTACGGATTGAGAGAGATTGATGAAGAAATGAGAGTGATTTCTGGCCCTTGAATTCGAAAGTGGCGGCTAGGTTAAAATTAGGGTTAGGGTTATTTTTTTGTAAAATTATGAAGGTGGTGGGTGTATTTATAGAGAACCGATCGACACTATTCATCCGGAAATTCCGAACTCCGATTTAGACGCCGTAACCAGCGTACCTAGGGTTTATCCCGCGTTCCGGACACAATGGAACAAGTTTCGGAAGCTAATTCGGAAGTATGTGCGAGTTATGGCTGAAAACGCTCAATTTGAATTAAACCGATTTAAACCGATTTCTAGGCGTTTTAATTTGTACCGGACAAACGGTAAATCCAATTGACTTGAAATTTGAAACCTTACAATAATATCACATTACGGATCCGATGAAACTAGTTTCGTCGAAATCCGAGACTTTTTGAAAAATGGCTATTTTGACTCGCCAAATTTAAATTAAAAATAAATCGATGCGTTTCGAGCTGCCACGATCAAACGATAACTCCGATTGACACGAAATTTGAAATCCGGTAATAACTAACCATTACAGATCCAATGAAACTAGTTTCGTTCAATTCTGAGACTGTCCAAAAATTGGCTATTTTACAGTCGATTATTAAATATTAAAATATTCAATTTTCACAAATTAACTTCTAATTCGATTTTAAAAGTTCTAAAATATCATTCTAACTTCAACATGATAAAATAAAATTTTACAAATTATTTTCTATCATATTTAGCTCAATTTTCAATTATTTTCATAATTTAACGTATTAAATTATCGATTTAATTATCCAATTAAATCCTAAAATTCAAATAAAAATTTATTCGACTTATAAATTCACTTATTAATATCTAAAATTAATTAAATATTCAAATTTTAATTAATAAAAATTCTGGGTCGTTACAATCTTTCCCCCTTAAAAGAATTTCGTCCTCGAAATTACAAGTAAGAAAGGTTACAAAATCTATTAATTTTCCAAAATTTATAATTAAACTTCTTTCAAATCTTTACTAAGTTTTCAAATCATACTTAGTTATCTTTTTCAAAAACAACTACTATTGTTTAACTTTCAATTCCAAAATAAAGTTTAAAGTTTTCAAAATTTTCCCAAAATTTCTCAAAATTTTTCTAACGCCTTAAATTTTCGGAAAAATTCGCCATAGTCTCCTTTGCGCGGCTCGATCCGAAAAAAAAATGACAGTATATATATCACAAATATACATCTCATCAAGTAATGAGGCATCCCGAAGGGAAAAAAGTGTAAAAGTACGATATTTAATCTGAGATATGTACCTTATATTTTATTAGCAAGCATATACGGCTAATATAGCGCTAAAGCGAACTCCAAATGCGAAGCAAACGCGATCCGCACCTACTAAACTCAACAAACAACATGAGAACATGCACATATGCAAATAATCTCAATATACAACATATAGCAACATAACAACTACATATGTCAGATAAGCAATGTATTCAAAACAACAAATGCAAACATCAACCAACTACCATTCATAATAAAATGAATTTTCATTCATATTCTCATTATATTCAATGAATTGGTTTTCACTTTAAATCACATTTGATTCGTTTACATGGGATTTTCTAACATTCATTCTCAATTCAATTAGTTTACATTTACTAATTAAATCCAATTCACCTTCAATTCTATTCAAACTTATTTACTTTCCATTTGAATTCAATTACATAGCTTTCAATTTCATTAAATCTTAATGAATTATAAACAATTAACTAACAACCATATAACAACCAATGTATATTAGTTACAACCAAATTCCTTTGCTTATATTCATTCTCATTCAATTTGGTTTAACACCGTCACTTTTCAATTGGTTTAATTAAATTGATATTCATTCAATTATTCAACTTCCAATAACCTTAGATTTTAATGAATTAACACTTTTATTCATTATTTCATATCAACTTTAATTCATTCAATTGATTAACATTCAATCCATTCATTCAATTCAATTACAAAGTTGAATTTCATTTACATAACTTAAGTTCATATTTCTTTTAATCTACTTGATTTATTTACTTCGATACCAAAATCAATTCCATTCAACAACACTTAAGTTATATTTCATTTAACCTTATATTCATTTTTATTTACAACTCATATTCATATAATTTTACTTCTTGTATATATAAGTTTATTTCACAATTGTAATTCACTTTAATTATAACTCAATTCTTATAATTCTTTTGCTTATACAATTATTCTTTTATTTAGATTATTCAAACAACCTAACAATCAACTTATATACTATTTAATAATTCTGAAAAATTATTCCTTCATATATAAAATATACTTAAGGTAAAATTATTTCATTTACCCAATTTAAAACAATATTATGTCGAATTGTTCTATTCAAGTGTTTAGAAACCCCTTCGGCATAGTCTTGCGGACCACGCTGACGAAAGTTCATATACCACTCAATAAACCAATCATCACAATATAAAACAATTTTATATTCACTAACAAATACGCTCTCATAGCTATTATTACACTCAAACTCATTCTAGAGTACTGCTGACTCTATCTCTAATGAATTATACCCAACAGAACCATGGTTGTCGCTTAACCATCAGCTCTGATACCAAATGTAACGACGCGGATTTTCGTTCTTGTAAAATTCAACATCGACACTCACTTTGTCGACTGCCGAGAAATCAAAGGCCGAAAACCGAATAGTTATGGGTTTTAAAAAGAAAAGAAAAGAAAGAAGAGAGAAAAAGAAGAAAGAAAAAGAAAAATAGAGGGAAAAGAAGATAGACAATTTTTAGAAAACAGAGAATTAGAAAAACAGAAGATAGAAAATTTTAAAAATAGAACGGGACAGAAAGGGAACAATAGAACAACAACAGAATCTCACAATTCGCAGCGGAACAACATATAATAATAAATGAATAATCTTTAAACAAAGAACTATATCAGTTATTACATTACATCACATTTTATTACATCATATCATCACATCAGAGTGTACAATAACATACAACAACAAACAATGCAGCGGAAAAAGAAATACTATATAAACTAGTAATACGCCATGCCATCCAGCTTGCCTCCAGCAACTCCAGAATATCCTGAATATCCTGATAAACCTAACTCTTAACTGCCCGTGTGGAAATTGGTGGGCACCCAGAGTTTAGGAAGGAAAACAATAAACTCCGAGTCAGTCATGAGACTGGTGTGAGAACTCAAAACAGTTTATTTATCTTTGAAAACAAAATAGAGGAATATTTTTAAATCAATTCGCAATGCTTTTAAAAATGTAACTACCATAAGACCTCCCACCACACACACAATGCAAACGCAGACTTGGAGGAGATTTCTTCTTATGTTAGTCAAAGATGCTTGATACGCATTTAAAATAACATTTGATATTATTATTAGTGCATAGTGTAGAAGAAATTCATTTCGCAAGTAGAATATAAATCTTAGCCAGCATAGGTACCATTATATTATGCCTACTAATAGCTACCATATTAGATGGCAGGTTCTACAACTAAAACCGTACAAGTCACGTATTGTTTCTTTGGATTTCCAACAAATGGTCAGGCCAAGGAACTTCCCATTGCCACTGAGAATGCCTCTGGAAAGACATCCCCGAGAACCAAACCGGATCTCTGCCAACACAAGGCCGGGTTACCCCTAACTGGGTAACTACTGACACGAGTATGCCATCCCCCGGTCCTTTAGGACCTTTTCAACCGAGCGCTCGATATCCAACATCACACCATAATAAATAGAGTGTTTTCAACATGAGTAAGTATCTGGGCTCCATACCATGATACCACCCCTTTCCAGAAGGAAATGCACATACCCTAAGGGGAGCTACAGCAACCCCTAATAACCTTGCCGCATCTTTCCTGTTTTGACCATTTCCGGGATGTGAGGCTCGACGAAGTCACGTCCACAAAAACATACTTTATACAAAAGCCATGCTTTGGGTCAACAAATGATCAACACAATGATCACTAAGATAGACGATCAAATAAATGATCCTATCACAATAATCAACACAATGATCATTTCAGCATCACTCAGCATGTCACATTACCAAAATGGGATATATCGCTGATAACTTCAACTATATAACCTTTGAGCTCGTACGTCTCAAAGAAGGGTGTTAAGCAAAGAATAAATTCTCCGCCACCAACAGAAATATATTTGAAAGAAATCGGCTTTATATCTCAACTTGTAATGTCAGACATACAATCCATACAAGTCTGTTCCGGGATCGAACAAAACCGAAGGCACTTACAAAGAAGTCCTTGCAATCCGGATATTCACAATCCTGATCGGATTCACCATCACATATGGAGTTTCTATACCGGCGCGACTCGGTGCAGAAACAATCGATAGGTCATCCTATCGCTCTTGCAAATATCCGGTCTTCAACACCGATCTTCAAATGCAATTCACAACGACGTATCACATATTCGGAATGGGTTATACGACCCCATGGTCCTTTCCCGGTTAACCCGAATAGTGAGCGCTTATTCAAAAATAAGTGTGCATTCAAATTCAATCAATTCACATCAAATACCCATTCAAAGGGAAATATTGATAGTCGGTTATTGAACTATCAATGGATATGCACACATCACCAGATTCCAAATAATTTTCCAAAATATCTTTACAAGATATTTAATTTCAATTCTTCAAAAATAAATCAATATTTTTTTTTTTAGACAAATTCCACTTCCTTTATAAATTCCTTAGTGAATTTATAATTCCAAAATATCAATGAATATTCGATTTCAATTATTCATTTTCAATTTATCTTCAAGAAGATAAATTCTATAAATTCACTTCATATTGGAAAACATTTCCATACTTATTCATAAATAAGTAATTCACAATCTTTTATTTTCAACACTTAGAAAATATTCCATATACTTAAATCGAATTAAGTATATATTTCATTCTTTAAGGAAATCATTCACTTAAACATATTTACTTGGGCCAAAACGAATGTTGCGTAAAACATCGTTACGACAACCCAAAATCACTAGTATAGGGATTCGAATTTAAAATAGATATATAAATCCCAATACTATTCAAAACATTTCCTTTCGGAAATCATTTACTATAACAACAGTGTTATAGTCCACCATTTCCTTTTATTTCTCGAAAACGTCTATTTCAACAATAAATGTTAAAATCTATGGTTTCGAATCTCAACACATTAAAACATCGTTAGATCGTTTTAATTCAATTTAAACATCTCATATTCAAAAACATTTCCTTTAACGTATTATTCACTATTCAAAAATGTGAATATACTACGTTAATGAACATCATCCTTTTATTCATTTTAATTCAAAGGATTATTCACTATTCGAAAATGTGAATATAACTCCATTAATAGGTTTCAACAATTAACTTATCAAAATAAGTCGTTTGCGAATTTATAAAACAACGTTTATAAATTCATTTCTATTTGTTTTATAACTTCTTTCTTTATAAATTTTCTTTATTAACCTATTTACTTTATATCTCAATTATGAACTAAAGTCCATATTATAAGTCAAATGCTTACAATACGATTATTTTACAAAATCGTTCTTTTAAAGACTTTCCAATTTATAAATTTTATAACTTATAAGATTCATTTATTTAACCAATCTATTCTTCAAATAATTTCACTAAATTTATAAATCTTGCTATTTATAATTTTCATTTATAACTTCACAGTTTATAATTCTATAAATTTCATTCATTTATGAAATTCATTTCCACTACATTCAAACACTTATAAAAACTCGTTTTATAATGTCCATATTTCAATTTATAAATATCCATTTATAAATCTCTTAATATAAATTAATTTATATTATTCTTTAAAACGTCTTTAAATTCTTTTAAAAACTTCACCATACTGATTTATAAAATAATTAAATTTTATAAATCCTATATTTAAACTTTTTATAACAAGTTCAGAATCCCAATCTAAACTCTTTTATAAAGTCATTAATTCCTTATTTTCAAAAATCAGCTTTTAACTATATTTCTTAAAAATCATAATTTTTATAACATTAAAAATTATAACGTTTATTTATTTGAAATGGATCAATTCCAAAAATATAGTATATTTTCAAAATCACTTTTAAAATCATTTTAAAATCCCAAAATCTGGGTCCAATGATGCTACACACCAAATAGTCAATCACGACTAATAACGATATCATATATCGATATGATAATCCATCAAATATCAAAATATATGAAATAAAATAAAAACTGTTGAGGAATCCAGTTGGATCCCTCCAACCTGTTTCCTGCATCCAAAAACATTAGCACAATACCAATTTCGCTCCAGTACGAAATTATCGCGGTACATGTTCTTATTAAATATTATCCGCTTAATAACGGCGTAATAGGGTCTCATCCGCTAAACAAAAAATGCGGGAAATCAACAACTGCAATATATACATATGCCAATATATATATATTGATATTATATATAATACCAATTTCACTGTTTATGAAATATTCGCGGTATATGTTTATAATAAATAACATCCGCTTACTAACGGCGCATAATGTCTATTTTTAACAATCAATAATTTACAGTCATCATTCAAACATGCATTCAAATATTTTAAATCTAACTATTTAAAATAAAATCGAAATCTATTCGATTGAGTGAGAAATTCTCACCTTGGTTTTAATTTCCGTTTAAGCTTTTATTTCGAATAAAATTAAACGCGCGTTTAATTTTACCCGAAATTCTCACTAACTCCAAACGACTCCAAACCAACTCCATCGCGTAGTGCTCGTCCATACGATTCCAACGCAACTGAGTTTGCATTTTTTCGACCTCGTATGAAAAAGTTATGAATTTTACAAGATTGTACACGATTTACATAACTAAAATTACAACAACTTTAATAATTTAAACCTTAGCCAATCTAAGCCACTGGATCCCACATCCCCTCATCTCCACCGTCCCCTACCTTCATCTCCCACACGCGCAAGCTACAGAACATTAATCCAAGGCCGTGCAAAAAGAACCCAACCTCCATCAATTAGGGTTTAGCTTTGCCACCCCCTCGAGCGACTATACTCGATCACGCCAACACCATCACAAAGCCTTCGACTTAAGCTATGATCGGCCCCCACCTAGGTGAAGCTCGGCTGCATGTGCTGCCTTGGAACGCGTGCCAAACCTGAAGCGAACGGCCACCTCTAGCTTCCTCCACACGACTCCGTTTCCGATCATCTCCGTATGAAATCGAAGCTCTCGTCGTGCTCTACGACTTCCGTGTTGAACACCTTGGCTAAATCTTTACGGATTGAGAGAGATTGATGAAGAAATGAGAGTGATTTCTGGCCCTTGAATTAGAAAGTGGCGGCTAGGTTAAAATTAGGCTTAGGGTTATTTTTTTGTAAAATTATGAAGGTGGTGGGTGTATTTATAGAGAACCGATCGACACTATTCATCCGGAAATTCCGAACTCCGATTTAGACGCCTTAACCAGCGTACCTAGGGTTTATCCCGCGTTCCGGACACAATGGAACAAGTTTCGGAAGCTAATTCGGAAGTATGTGCGAGTTATGGCTGAAAACGCTCAATTTGAATTAAACCGATTTAAACCGATTTCTAGGCGTTTTAATTTGTACCGGACAAACGGTAAATCCAATTGACTTGAAATTTGAAACCTTATAATAATATCACATTACGGATCCGATGAAACTGGTTTCGTCGAAATCCGAGACTTTTTGAAAAATGGCTATTTTGACTCGCCAAATTTAAATTAAAAATAAATCGATGCGTTTCGAGCTGCCACGATCAAACGATAACTCCGATTGACACGAAATTTGAAATCTGGTAATAACTAACCATTACGGATCCAATGAAACTAGTTTCGTTCAATTCTGAGACTGTCCAAAAATTGGCTATTTTACAGTCGATTATTAAATATTAAAATATTCAATTTTCACAAATTAACTTCTAATTCGATTTTAAAAGTTCTAAAATATCATTCTAACTTCAACATGATAAAATAAAATTTTACAAATTATTTTCTATCATATTTAGCTCAATTTTCAATTATTTTCATAATTTAACGTATTAAATTATCGATTTAATTATCCAATTAAATCCTAAAATTCAAATAAAAATTTATTCGACTTATAAATTCACTTATTAATATCTAAAATTAATTAAATATTCAAATTTTAATTAATAAAAATTCTGGGTCGTTACAGTATGGTTAAGTATCTGTTTAAAAATTCTATTGTATATAGAGTTTATAATAACTCAAATAAAAGTAAGGTTGAAGATAAATGTGAATATGATTTGAATTAAAGTATTTAAGAATTATCTTCCAAAAAATTGTTTTGAAATGTAAATAAATTAAGATTTAAAGGATATGATTTTATTACTTGATTTTGATTTGATAATTTAAATGAATATCAAATTGATTTAAAGGATATTATCAAGTAAATTTAATTAAAAGAATATCTTGTTATTGAAGTTTAAGGGTTTTACTTAAATAATATTTGTTTTATTAAGTAAACATTTCAAAATTAAATAATAGAAATTGGATTTGATATATATTAAATTATCAAAGAATCCATTTTGAAATAGTGGAATATTTAAAGATTGAAATATATGAACTATAAAAATTTAAGTTTTGAAATGTAGAATATTAAGCTTTGAAATATATGGGAATTAATATGGTTTATTTGGGGGTTCAAAATTGATATTGGGAATTTAAAGAAGTTATTCTATTTATAAAGTAATACAGTATTTAAACCATTAAGTATTAAATGTTATGTTCAAAGCTATGGTTTCAAGGTATACATATTTGAAAAGATATGATTGTGGAAAAGATATATTTGAAAATATTATGATTTTGGGGAAAAGGGATTTTTTTTAAAAATGATATAATATTGATTTGGGTTTTAAAAATATAAATGATATCGTATTTATATGGTTTGAAATAGATATTATATTCTAGTTTTAAAGTATAAATTATTTTGAAATAACCGCGGTGTTATAATAACGATTGGTTGTTGAAGAGACCGGGATCGGAAGTTGTCGTACTCTCTGCCAACCCCGAAAACCACTTTAACAACCGTGTACACGGTGGAGATTTCAGAATGAAGTAAGATGGTGGCGGCGTTTCCTTTAAGGTAAATACGTGGACCCGACTTCCGTGAGTTGGCATAAAGTGGCTAAAACAGGAGCGATTCTCGGGCCAAGGGGGTTAGCGCCCTTTATCGGATACTCCTCTTCCATACCATACTCTGACTTTGGATTTATTCGGTGGCCACTTTTGATTTCTTTGATTTTAGGGGGGAGTTTGTCCGAGGTGGGCGGTAGCAGCTACTACGCGTTACCACCAGCCCGGATAGCAATTGGTATATCTACTCTGGCATTGCCTAGTTGTGTCGTGTCACCTACCCTAGCGCGCCTTATACGATTTTGTTTTATACCATACCTATGGAGTGCCCTCTGACGACGCCCAGTACGGGGGAGATTATGGTACTGTATGGACTATAGGAATATATTTTGTATTAAGGGCTATATGGGTAACCCCTTAACGCTATTTAAAAGTAAGTTTATTTTACAATTAGACACTATTATAATAGCGAGATATACTACATACTAAATAGTTTAACGGATCCTTAGGAGATGTAAATCCCGAGCATCTTTTGAGTTACTGCACTCATATTTATTTCTGTTTATTTAACTTACATAAGATCTTTTAGTTCTGACTCGAGTGTTTTGTCTTTTCAATTCGCTCGGGTCAGTCCGTGCGTTTCAGAATTTCGAAGACCTTAGTTCTGGAGGACGAAAAAAGAGATATATATTGTTATTATTATTATTAGTCCACTATACTCATATTGTTCCGCTGCATTGTTATTGGTATGTGTAACTCTGATAAATATTGTAAGTATCATCAAATGTTTTGTAAACAGTTTTATGAACTGTATATTGATTATTATATTTTATCCTTCCGCTGTGAGATTCTGTTTTCTTTTATTTCTTCTCGTTTTTCTTATTTATCACATAACAATCCGCCCTTTTGTATGGTTTGAATTGGCACGTGTGTCGATTTAAAGCGTGCGAAAAGGTGGGATGTTACATGAGGTGGAAATGACTTTTTTCTTGGTGGAATATTGTTTATAGATGAATAAATGGAGTTTAACTTGATTTTTAGAAGTGTGTTTACTACTTTTTGGCTTGGGAATTTCTCTTGAAAGCCATGGAAGTATTCATGCATATGAAGAAAAAAGAAATGAAGATTGAATTGAATATGTAAAGTGGAAAATATGTGGAGATGGTGGTTATTTATAGGTAAAAGAAATGAAGAGGTGATTAAAATAATTAAACATTTAAATAATATAAAGTAGTCATGTCTTCATACTTGCCATACCCCCTCCACCTCACCTATTACACACGCACACACCTCTCTCCTGCTTTTACCATGCCTTGGTACTTGTTTGGTTAATAGTTACGATACTTAATTAAATTCATAATGTTATTTTATATATTTTTGTGTATTTTTTGTCAAATTAAGTTTTATATTTAAACTAAGCTTGATTATTAAGTTTAACACATTGATTATCTTATCACATGACATATGCGCATGTGTATGCATGTGTGTATGAGTGATACAAAAATGTGCACAACATTTTCGACGACTTTCCAAGGCCGAAAATTCGGAAAACGTTTTGTGGTCATAGTTTCTATTTTTATTTGAACTAATTACTTTGGTAAATAAAATTTGAAAATGATTTATTATCATTAATTAATATTTTAAATATGTTTATTTGGTTACTAAAATCCATTATATAAATATTTAATGTGACTGAAAGATCCTACTGAATCGACTTCGATCCATGAATCTAAGAAATAGTGAGAATTCTTGACCTCACTCAATATCTCTCTCAATTTGAAGATCCAAGATTTCAATTGATATCGTTTCATTGATTTCTTCCAAAGATTTTCATTTATTGCTCCTAAAATTTCATTTCAATTGGAATTTGGTTATTCATGGTATACAAGGAGCCCTGTTAAGCATCCATGGCCGAATGGTTAAAAAATGATTCAAATATTTAAATACAAAGCGATTAATTTACGGGTCGTTAATATATATGTGTGTATGTGTGTGTGCGCGCGCACTTGTGTTTACTCAATGTTACATGATTTTGTTTAATAGGAAGCCCATAGGGCTCCCGATGCTAGTTAGTAGTTCTTATTTGAGAGAAACACTAAGGGAACAAGGCTTATTTACATAAATGTTGCAAAAGAGTTTAGAAATAGAAATAGGGGATAAAGGTTTCGGGCTTAACTTTGTAGCTTCACCAACTTTGGCTATTAGTAATTGACGAGTTATGCTTTATGCTTGTGTATATGCTTCTAAGTGGTCGGGGAACTTAGTAGTCCAATCACTTGTCCCTATTCGCTTTTTTCTTTCTTTCTATTTTTAGGTGTTTGCCCACATCGAGGTACTAGTTATTTGTTGTTGCATCCCGGTGGTGCATGACCACTTTAATAGAGGTAGCAAGCTGGGCCCACTCTAGTTGGCCGGAGCAAAATTAAAAGATTTAGAGGAATGCTTTAGGGGCAATAAAGTAATTGTTACATACGTCTAACTATTTAGCCAATCTTATTCTAAATAACGATGTTGCCTACTTTTCTATACTTTTCACACTGTGATATAAATAATTAAGTAATTACTTTAGTATGCAATAAGAAAACCCTTAAATAAAATGTTATATGGTTATAGTTGCAAAGAGTTGCAATCGTGATTAATTAATCACAATATGAATAACATTTTTTTTATCTGAATATTTATGATCAAGATGTTTCTAGAAAAGGTTAACAATTCAACAATTGAGACTAGAGTGGGTAGAGCTCTCTAAATGACGTGCAGTGTATTACTCATGTCTACTGGGTACCAAGACATTACGTACTCGTAGTTATTGGATAACTATGAAATGACTTGTTCAAGACTTTCATATTAGTTAATAGCAACTAGGTCAAATAAGAAACCTCATGGTGACGAGGTTACATAGTTCCCTTAACTTGAGAATATTGTGGAACTTCAATGCGACTTCACTTTGATTATAGTTAAAATCATGATACGACGATCCAGTTGTTCGGCTTGAGTTGAAACAACGAGAGTGAAATATTATTCAATAGAGAATTCAACTCTTCGGTTGTATGAGGATAGCATTACGATTAATTATAATCAATTCAAAGTCAAAATTTATGATCAAGGTTGTACAGTTAATAATAAATGTTGTTATTGAACCAGTGACTTTATTTTTGACTAACAGAGTTGAGTGAGGATAATATTGAAATTTTGACCACTGCCAAAGTTCATGCATCCAAAACTGATATAGGTTTGACGAAAAAAATGTGTATAACGTATTGTCGTCATTGGTACCGTTTAAGATGATAAAAAAATACGATTTTGTTGAAAATATCTAAAAGCAATGAATTCAGTCAAACTGTCACATCACTACTAAAGTGACATGTGAAAGTTAATATTTGAATTGTTCAGTATTATTATAAATTAATTAAAGTAATTAATATGTGTAAATATTAATTATTATTTAATTTATTTTGTGTTTGGAAAGTTATTTATAATTATTTGAATGCATATATAAACTGTGTGTAACCTTAAACTAAAACTAAATTTGTGGAGTTAACATGTTTACACGTGTTTATACTTAATTAATACAGTTCCACGAGTCAACGTTTTAATAAAATAGTTAACAAAACGACAGTCGGTTTTACTTAAAATTCCCTCATTTCTCAAACTTCAGGGTTTAGACTTTAATTCCAGTTATTTTATTTCCAAAATACCCACTGTAGAATTTCATCAGCCAATCTGTGAATAGGGAGTCGGCGATAGAGCTGTTCATACGAAATCCACAGATAAGAAGAATTAGATTAGTAATCAAATGCAGAAAACACCAAGAAAATACAGAAACGAATGATGTATTGCCTACAGTGCTATTTTTTAGAGGTAACCATCATTTACCCACTTCTGTTGTTGGTTTACTAAAAATGTTGCTTTCACTGTGTTTGATTGTGTGAATGGTTTGTAGGTTCACATCATTGTCTTTTAACTGAGTTAACACGATGGTGACTTAAGTGCGATTGTCTGCATCTACACATGCTTTGGTTTGCAGTACCATGACTTTGAACAAGTTTTTACTTTTTTAAAATGACTCAGTTAATTTTTATATTGCTGGATGATGCTTTGTTCATTGCATATTTATTACCAATTCTGCATTTCAAGTTTAAATAGTCGCAGATTTCATAGCTAAATGATGAAACTTTGGTCCGATATCATGAATGCTTGGGTGAAGAAAGGAGGCAACTTTTTGTAGTAATTTCAGTTTTATCGTGAATGGACCCTCCAATCTCGATAAATCCTGAACCATAAATCAATGTGGTCTGTAACTTAATCAGACTTCAGCTCTACATGAGCAGAAGATCGGACATTCAAATCAGTGCTTCAACCGTCAGTTTTACTTCAACCATGAATTTCTTGTTTTTTATCCTACATTTTTTACCGTATATCATTCTCATCCTCTTTACCGTTTCAAAGAAAAAAAAACCTAAACATGTATTTAAAAAATGATCATCGTTTTAAAATCTAAACAAGAAACTCCACCGTTTCGTTAATTAATGCCTCAAGCATCCTCCAGAACCATTATAAGCTTTGTTAAATTCGCCGTTACTCAGCTTTTCCCCTTGTGTCAACAATAGTTGTGTTGATGCAGTTGTGCATTTTATGGTTGTGCGTTGGAACGACACATAATTTTGGTTATGCAACTTCTGTTATAGACATTGTAAACTCCATAATATGATTTGCCCATCCAGTATTATATTATAATATTTTTACGCATAACTTGTATTTAAACGTATACATTTTCAAAAAATAAAAAATGCACGGCGACGACGGTTCAACTGATTGACAATCAAAACGTTAAATGTTGAGTGGTTACTGTTAGATCCACCGTCTTATTATGATAACTATGAGCAATACACTTAACTGAACCATGAGACTTCAAAATGTATTAGAACATCTAATAATCTAACATTAGATCTACTGTTGTATATTAAATAGCTAATCTATGAGGTTTCAAGAAGTCAGGACACGTTATGATTGGTTTTTTGAATATTAAGAGTACATCTATCTTAAAACTCCATCCTAACCAAATGTTCTTAACCTTAAATTTCTTTTATTATACTAAATCTTGCTAAATTCCATTCTTATACACACACACCCCTTTAATTCAACACACATATAGCCAATTATATTTTTCTCCTACTCATTGTAAAGAATATATTACTTTTAGTGTGCTCCATTGGCATTTAGAGATGTTTTTTATGTTAACTAACATATATGTTTTGACAAATATATAAACTTAATTATTTTTGAATTTTTCGAAAGTTAAATATTGTAAAAATAATATACTTATATGAACTTAGTGTACCAGTCCATTAATTTTACATTTCATGTACCTTAAAAAAAAATCTTTCTGAATTTATCAGACACCATTCGTCAAATTCAGTTAAGTTTGTTGACATGAAATATAATCATGGAATCATTATTTAGTGACAAAGTTGGAGATTTTTTTTGTTTACAGAGAATCAATGCTTTGAATTGCTGAGAATATATACCAAACTTTTTGTATAAAAAAGGAATCAAGAATTAATGCTTTGGAATTGATGAGTAGTACATCATTCATATGGACTCTTTCTGCTTTAGTGCATCATGATATCATTACATGTTAACCAATTATATCTTTGTCACATTCATGACAAAGAATATGTTGCTTTAGCGTGCACTAATGCGGCTCAAAGAAGTTCGTACGTTTATTAACAGACAAGTTTTGACTGCTACATTATTTTTTTATTGAATTGTTGAAAAATAGAATATTGTAAGAAGTAATAATCTGTTATGGATGTAGATTATCAATACATTAACTTTAGATGTTATGTATCTTGAAAAAAATTCTGAAATTTATTAGATACTATTGTACTATTCACATCAAATTCATATATCTTTGGTTAGATGAAATACATATGTGATACATGAATTAGGGAAATTGCATAGAGTTTACAAGTTGATAAAAAAAATTGAAGGGTATGATATTGGAAAAATAAAATTAGATAACTTTAGATTACCATATTTTAAGGACATATTTGGAGTAATACTTGATTATTGAATCAAAATGGCTATAAGGCCCAAAATAATACAGAGAATACAGGTGTGAAATGTTTGCGCTAAAATTGATCACAAACATCCAATATCGTGAAAGCATCCGTTTATGAACTCAAATCAGCAACAATCAATATAGAACTCAAATCTAAGGAATAACAATCACAATATTTCACAAATAACAATCAGAAACACAGGATTTATAGTGGTTCGGCGATCTTGCCCACGTCCACTCTGAAGCTTATGTCTTTATTGATTCACTTGATGATTTCAATCGATTACAGCGGATTATAATTGATGATAGCTTTCAAATCTGATTACAACAGCGATAATGGAGTATGGAATTGAATCCGATAGAGTCTGGACGTTGAATGGCGGAAAATCCTCTTTTCTAAAGGCTTCAGGGTGCTATTTATAGGCGTAGGAGGCTCAGATCTTGCTCAAACTTCGGGAGACTTTTTCTGGCACGTGAGTGGGCCTACGCGACCGACCCTATCAAGTTTCGACTCGATCTGAGATCGATTCGAACTCCACTCGAATCGATCAAAAAATGATTCAATCGAGCTGAAACTTGGTAGGAACAAACTTTACCTTGTATGGAAGCTTCTGTGAAAATTTCTTTGCATTTGGATCAGCGGTTTGGAAGAAATGATCGATACGAGTTGATACATTTCGGTTGGCTGTCTACTTCGACTCGACCACTTCGAATCCATGCGTTCGAATCGATGGATGCACGTGGTTCTGTAGGGACGTGGCGCGCACTCCTCGCATCGATCCTATTTTTTCTCCGAGTTGACCGCTTCGCATCCATGATCTTCGCCTCGTTTGTATCAAGAGACGTTGTGTAGTTTGAATCGATCAACTACGTAAGTCTCGCATTGACCTGTATCTTCCTAGTTTGAATCAAGGGGAGGGGCTTAGTTCGCATCGATGGTAAGTTCGTATCGATATCTGTGATGGATACAGACCGAAGCTCCCCGATGGGTTCGAATGAAGGCTTTGTTCATCGATTCGAACTAGGCACTGGTTTGAACGATACGAAATTCATGGATACGAGGGTCCGGTCGTCCCGGTCGATACGAAGCGCAACCCACTGATGGATACGAACTTGTTGAGGTGACGCCTACTTTATCGATTCGAAACCGATCGATTCGAACTGATCGATATCACGTTATCGATCGATTCGAGCTCGACCGATTCGAAGCATGTGTAAACCAACGGATTCGAACAAGACAAGTAGTGATGGATACGAATTCCATGGATTCGAAGCGAGCATCTCCCCAACTTTTTGATGGGTTCGAACAGCATACTTTGGCTAACTTGCATCGATCATATCTCGTTCATACGACCACCGATTAACCTGAAATTTGGAACGCTGGCTTTGATGGCTTTGCTTGTCATGTCCTATCAATTGTAGCCTGATCCGGGCTCAGACAAAATTCATCGATATCCATAGTGAAGCAGTGCATAAGAAATCTTTGAGACGAACTGTCTTTAGTTGTGACGACCGCCCATGACTCCAGCACCAAAACAAGAGAAAAGAGCGCTGAAAGGTATGCCAGGCAGCCATGGACGATAGTCAGGGTAAAATAAAACAGAAGCTCCATCGTATAACTCACAGGGCATGGATAAAATACAGTAGAGAAATATATAGTGAAGCTTCATAACAGAAAATCATCATATAAGCATCATAATAGTTTTATACAAACACGTGAATCATCCATACATCAAAGCCTCACTACATAACACTCAATCAAATACAGCAGCGGATACCCAGTACATATAGGAAATAATATGCACAAGCCTCCTGCTCGTCTTCGTCATCTTCAGCGTAGGTTTCCAAGAACAGCACCTGTCACCTGCTACCTAGTATGTCCATCCCAAACATGGATGAACAGCCCAAGGTAATAAGAGGAGACATAAAACCTTGAGTCAGACAAAGTCTTAGTGAGCAGTAAATTAACTACCAAACATATCAAAAGAGTATAAGGGATAAAAGAAATAGGAACCAAACCATCCCACTCCACCTCTTTCTACAGTGATAGCCCCCAGACACACACTAAGGAAAAGCAAGCATAACATAGCAGGCAATTAAGGTAAAGCAATAGTCACTCGAGTCAAGGTCGATGTTTTCCAAGTACAAACCCCCAAGGCCTAAACCAAGATCAGATAAGCACCCAGAAAACACCGCTCTTGAGACCGAATGATGATACAACCAAATGTCCAAACATCCATGACTCCGGCTATCACTGTTATCAGTGCCTTGATTTCACCGTTAGTTAAATGACCACCAGTCAAGGGCTAATGGTAACCCCGGTTTTAGACATAGCTCCGCACGTCATCGTGACCCGTGCCTAGGACTTACCTACTCTGCCCAGAGTACTCAACTACCTACCTGTAGTCTTTTGGGTGTCCCGACTACCTACCTGTAGTCGTTATGGGCGCCCCATGTACTCTTGCTTTTGAGCATGCTAGAACCTTCAACAACGATGAGATCTAAGCCTCCTAGTCATCCTCCTTGACGACAATTCTCATACTAGCTCAAGCTACCTCTCGAGCAATCCATTATCAACCAACTCGAGCCATCCCTCGAGTTATCAACATGCTTGGAGTGATCCCTGCCTGGATTACGCCAAGTCTACAACACATCATACTTCGCTTTATCGCACCATAGCAAAGTCTCAACTCAACAACATGGTTTGCCTCATTTCATCATGGCAAAGTTCCATCTCAACATCATCCAATCTATACATATGAGCTTCAACATCCGCTACATATGTCTTAAGCAGCTTTCATCATTCAAGAGCCTCTTCCGTAGCTTTTGAATCGTCTTTGACCATACTTGTCCAAATCTATCAACTAGATAACTCATTCACATCAATCAAACAAGGCAAACATTAATCCAAACAAATAAGTAGTCAATCAAGATCTAATTAGGCATTTATAACTACAATGGCAATTTTGTAAATAAATGAGCATAGATCTAACATACATGAATTATGGGTTTTTAGCATAGATCTAACAAATATAAATCATGGGTTTTGTCTCTACAACTAGATGAATAAACTTGCAAAGGTAAAATCTTCATACGTAATGGATCTACACTTGGATCTAAGGAAAATGCACAAAATCACTATCTACAACACTCCAACAAACCACCAATCCAATACACTCCTTTGGGTCCGCGTGAGAGATAACTACCACTCACCAAATCACCCAAACACTTCAAAAGAAACCCACTTCAGATCTGGACAGCGGAGATCCAAACTTGATTCGTCGAAATCCCGCTTGAAACGATGAAATCTAGCTTCGTTGGATGAAGATCTTCAACTTTGGCTCTTGGATCTTCGATCTTGGATGGATGTTAGAGCTAGATTGGAATGGAGAAAAGAAGATGAAGAAATGGTGTAGTCGAGCTCTCAAAATGGCAGCACTTCGTCGCTTCAAAATCCGGTGCCAAAAAGTGAGCCAAAACCCTCTATTTATAGGCTGAGCCTTAGGTCGTACGTTTTTAGGTCGGTCGCTCTTAGGTCGTTGCCGACCTATCTCCTTGCCGACTCAACCCCCTGCCGACCTAACACAACACAGGGTCATACGACCTAACACCTATGCAACCCTCCTTAGGTCGTCTAACGACCTAACTCACACAAAGGTCTCCGACCTACGACATAAGTATCCCACGACTCACGACCTATCGACTCAACAGTGCCAACCTAACTCCTACCCAAGCTAACTCTAAGTCGCTAACGACTCAAGTCCTGCCGACTTAACACACGGCATCCCTAACACTAAGTCGCTCACGCGACTTAACCCAAAGCCGACCCAACGACTTATCTACCACACGACTCAACTAAGGCGCGACTCAACACAACAACACTCACGCGACCTAGCGCCCAGCCTAAGTTCCAACGACCTACGACTCAAGATCCTGTCGACTCAACTACCCACGACCTAAGCCTTATCCCCTTAAGCCGCTAACCCATGAGTCATTCAGGTTTTCCTAAGTCGCTAACACCCTTAACTCGGTCCAAACCTATAGGTCGTAACTCGGCAACTGTCTTAGGTCGTTACTTCCACTAACCCATGAGTTGGCCACACTTGAGTCGGTCACATCCTTATCTCGGCCAACACCTTAAGCCCTTAACCTCTAGGTCAGACCAACCCAATAACTTGCTATCCCCTAAGTCGGCTACCTCCATGACTCGTTCGCATGACCTAGGCTCCTACCGACTCAATCATCACATGACCTGAGACGCTAAGTCGGTCACGACTCAATCCCTAACGACCTAGGCTACCAAACGACCTAAGCACTAAGTCGTTGACTAACTTAACTCGTAAATTCGACCTAAGCACCATACGAGTTAACTTCCACACAACTTATCAACACTAACGACCTATAAATTCTACGATCTATCGACACGTAAAATACGGGTCGTTACATTCTCTCCCCCTTAGGAATTTCGCCCCCGAAATTCCAAGCAATCAACAGAAATCAAAGATATTCCGCATGCCTACCATCCATAGCAATCAACAGATCATGCATCCAATTCTAACCTAGCATGCAGAATTCTAAGACTTAGAACAAGCTACAAATTCATGAGATGTCACGACACTTTAGGGCCATACCTCGAAGAGTTCGGGATGAGCTGCCTTCATCCTCTCTTCCTCCTCCCACGTACAGTCGTTAACATCATCACTCCATTGTACCTTGAGCAACGTAATCGTCTTCCTCCTAAGCTGTTTCGTGTCGGTCTCAACAACACGAAGCGGCTTACGAGGTCTTCTAACCACTGGATCAACCTCTAAATCTTCACAGCTATCAGCAGAAACCACAGTACTTGGGTCATGCACACACTTCCGTAGATACGATACGTGAAAAACATTGTGCACACCCGCCATCTTCCCCGGTAACTCCAATCTATACGCGAGCTTTCCAATTCGCTCGATAATCTGGAATGGTCCAACAAATCTCGGAGTTAACTTTCCTTTCTTCCCGAATCTAATAACACTCTTCAATGGAGAAATCTTCACAAAAACCATATCACCTACGTCGAATTCCAAGTCCTTACGACGATTGTCGGCATAACTTTTCTGACGATCTTGGGCTGCCTTCATTCGTTCCCGAATGATCTCTATACAATCCGAAGTCTGTCGAATCATCTCTGGCCCAAGCATCGGCTTTTCTCCAGTTTCCAACCAACATGTCGGAGAGTTACACGGTCTTCCATATAATGCCTCATATGGTGCCATACCAATACTCGACTGATAACTGTTGTTATATGCAAATTCCACCAAATGAAGGTGATCTTCCCATGATCCTCCGAAGTCCAAAACACATGCTCTCAGGAGATCTTCCAAAACTCGATTGACTCTCTCAGTCTGACCATCTGTTTGGGGGTGATAAGCTGTACTCAAACACAACTCAGTTCCCAAAACTTCCTGGAAGCTCTTCCAAAATCCACTAGTGAACAATGGGTCTCGATCGCTCACTATACTCTTCGGAATACCATGGAATCGAACTACCCACTTAACATAAAGCTCGGCCAACTTCGATGCAGTCCTAGTCGATCGAACAGGAATGAACCTTGCACTCTTGGTCAACCGATCTACTATGACCCAAATCCCTTCATTCCCTGCCCTGGTTCTAGGTAGACCATCGATAAAATCCATCGACACTTGCTCCCACTTCCATGTAGGAACCTCTAATGGCTGAAGTAATCCACTGGGCTTCTTCTGCTCAGCTTTCACCAACTGGCAGTTCATACATCTGGAAATAAAATTTCCAACATCCTTCTTCATACCTTCCCAGTAATAGGTTCTCTTCAATCCCGATACATCTTATTTCCACCTGGATGAATCGTCAACTTCGAGTGATGACTTTCCCTCAGAACTTCATCTCTCAATCCATCAATATCGGGAACAACTAATCGTCCTTGTTTCCAAAGCCAACCATCTCGATCGACTTCAAATTCTTTAACCTTCTCTGGTTCCAATCCAGATTCCAAATCTCGGATAATCCTGACAAGCTTATCATCTCGCTTTTGGCTCTCGCCAATTCTCTCCACAAGAGTAGGTCTTATCGATAAGTTTGCCAACATCTCAGGTTCCAATTCACATCTAGGCCTGAAGTCAAATCCAGCCAAATACTCGAGACTCTTCCATTCTGAAAACATGGCTCCCAAACCTGCATGTCTTCGACTTAACGCATCTGCTACCGCGTTTCCTTTTCCCGGAGTATAGGCTATACCAAAATCATACGATGCTAAAAATTCTAGCCACCGTTGCTGTCGAAGATTCAAATCCTTTTGGGAGAAAAGATACTTCAACGACTTATGATCCGTAAACAACTCGAATCGAACTCCCAATGGATAATGTCTCCACATCTTCAATGCAAACACAATCGCCGCTAACTCCAAATCATGAGTCGGATAATTCCTTTCATGCGGCTTCAGTTGTCGACTTGCATACGCAACAACTTTATCCTTCTGCATTAGCACTGCTCCCAGTCCAGTACCACATGCATCGGTGTAAACCACCATCTCTTCATTCCCACTTGGAATAGTCAAAACAGGAGCACTTGTCAGTCGCTCTTTCAGGATTACGAAAGCTTGCTCACACTTATCATCCCATCTGAACACTTGGTTCTTTTTCGTCAATCCTGTCAACGGTGCAGCTATCTTGGAAAAGTCTTTGATAAACCGTCGATAATATCCTGCTAATCCAAGAAAACTTCTCGCATCAGATGCATTCTTAGGTCTAACCCAATCCTGGATCGCTGCCACCTTAGCGGGATCAACCGCTATTCCATTTCCAGAGATAACATGGCCTAAGAATCTCACTTCACTCTTCCAGAAGTGACACTTCGAAAACTTAGCCTTCAGCTGATGTTTCCGCAAGATTTCCATAACAATACTGAAGTGCGTCTTGTGCTCTTCTTTATTTTTGGAATAAACCAAAATATCATCCACGAACACAAGCACAAACTTATTCAACTGATCTCTGAACACTCTATTCATAAGATCCACAAAATATGCTGGTGCGTTAGTCAATCCAAACGGCATTACCAGCCACTCATAAAAACCAGATGGTGTCCTGAAAGCAGTCTTCGGAACACTATCCTTAGCCACTCTCAATTGGTGAAATCCTGTTGCCAAATCCATCTGAGAAAACACCTTAGCCTCGTGAAGCTGATCAAACAAGTCATCTATTCTCGGCAATGGATACTTGTTCTTCTTAGTCACCTTATTCAGCTCACGATAATCGACACACAACCTCAATGATCCATCTGCTTTGGTTGCGAACACAACTGGTGCACCCCATTCGGGCACACTACGCCGAATGAATCCTTTCTGCAAAAGGTCATCAACTTGCACCTTCAACTCTAGCTGCTCCCTAGGCGCCATCCGCCTTAGAGGCATCACAACAGGTCTGGCTCCCTCAACTAGATCGATACGAAACTCGATCTCCCTATGCGGCGGTAACCCTTTGACTTCGTCAAAGACATCCTCAAATCCATTCACAATAGGCACCGATGACAATCCATCCCGTGGAACAACCAGCGAATACATGAAGCTCATGAAGACGCCTTCTTCATGCTTACATCGTATCACAACCTTTCGCCCTTCCACATTCCCGACTGTCACCTCCAGCCTTTCACAATCAATCCTTGCCGCATACTTCCTAAGCCAGTCCATACCCAAAATAATTCCGAACCCCGCAAAGTTCAAAACAAAGCAATTACAAACAAACGAGCAATCATGACTCGACACAACTAGACCATGGCATATCATACACAAACATGACGAACCCCCAACTGGATTAGTCACAACCAATGGCCTATCAACAATATCCGGTTCCAAACCTAACCGGCCTACCAAATCATCACAAACAAAAGAATGCGACGCTCCAGTATCAAACAACACTCTAACTGGAACACCACAAATAGAAAGAGTACCTTGAACCACCACACTCTTCCCCTTCTCTTCAGCAGTAGGAGCTTTCGAAGACGATGGAACAGCCCCCAAAGCATAAGCTTTCACAATCTGCTTGTCTTTCCTTGGTTCTGGGCAATCCTTCTTGATATGTCCCAGCTTATCACAGTTGTAACACTTCCCCGGTACCTTGGGATTCTTACAATCTCTAGAAAGATGGCCCTTCTGCTGGCAGTTGTAGCAGGTCACTTCGCCCTTCGGCTTTTTCTGGCCATCCTTACCCCTCTGTTGCTGCTGCTTCCTCTTTCTGTTTCCATTCTGCTGTGGTTTAGATCTTTCCTTGGTTACAGCAACAACAGATACTTCCCTAGGAAACAAACTCTCGTGCCTGAGAGCTTTCTCCACAAGCTTCTCAAATGGATCGTCCAGATGATCCACCAACTGCCTCCCCAGATAAGCGTCCAAACCAGTCACAAACTTTTCATTCTTCTGATAGGGAGAATCAATATACGATCTGGCGTACTTAGACAAAGCTTCAAACTCAGAGATATACTCAAGGACTGGTCTTCCACCCTGCTTGAGCTCCACAAATCTCTTAAACAGAACGGATTTCTGAGCCGTAGAAATGAACTTAGCTTCAAATCTAACTTGGAATTGCTCCCAAGTAATCTCTTCTTCTGGAGTATCGTTGGTGATAGAATTCCACCAATCAGCAGCTCTTCCCTGAAGCTGTCTCGATGCAAGCTTCCTCTTAGTTGCATCCTCAATTCCTAAGTCTCCAAAGATCCTTCGACATGCATCTATCCATCTTTGCACTTCAATGGTCGACTCTGTCCCCAAGAAAGCTTTTCCTCCAAGAGAAGTATAGTCCTTACAAAGCTTAGCAAAATCCACCGGTCTTGGAGTTTGGACTTGAACTCCCACATCTACAGATGGCCCTGAAGCTGGTATCCTTCTCATGATCGAAGTCATCATTGCTTCGAACATAGTTCCATAATCAACAGCTCCTTCAGTAGCACGGCCTTCCCTTGCAGCTGGTCTCCCTCTTCGACTCATCCTTAATATCTGTAAAAAGAATGATTAGAACACCTTAAGAAACAACTGCATAAGGAGTTCAAATCCTTCTAAACTACTATATTATATATAGTAATCATCCATCAAAATACAATTACGTCTCTCATACGTAGTTACGTCAGCGAGCGTTGGCTAAAATCGATTAACCAAAGCGCTCTGATACCAAATGTGACGACCGCCCATGACTCCAGCACCAAAACAAGAGAAAAGAGCGCTGAAAGGTATGACAGGCAGCCATGGACGATAGTCAGGGTAAAATAAAACAGAAGCTCCATCGTATAACTCACAGCGCATGGATAAAATACAGTAGAGAAATATATAGTGAAGCTTCATAACAGAAAATCATCATATAAGCATCATAATAGTTTTATACAAACATGTGAATCATCCATACATCAAAGCCTCACTACATAACACTCAATCAAATACAGCAGCGGATACCCAGTACATATAGGAAATAATATGCACAAGCCTCCTGCTCGTCTTCGTCATCTTCAGCGTAGGTTTCCAAGAACAGCACCTGTCACCTGCTACGTAGTCTGCCCATCCCAAACATGGATGAACAGCCCAAGGTAATAAGAGGAGACATAAAACCTTGAGTCAGACAAAGTCTTAGTGAGCAGTAAATTAACTACCAAACATACCAAAAGAGTATAAGGGATAAAAGGAATAGGAACCAAACCATCCCACTCCACCTCTTTCTACAGTGATAGCCCCAGACACACACTAAGGAAAAGCAAGCATAACATAGCAGGCAATTAAGGTAAAGCAATAGTCACTCGAGTCAAGGTCGATGTATTCCAAGTACAAACCCCCAAGGCCTAAACCAAGATCAGATAAGCACCCAGAAAACACCGCTCTTGAGACCGAATGATGATACAACCAAATGTCCAAACATCCATGACTCCGGCTATCACTGTTATCAGTGCCTTGATTTCACCGTTAGTTAAATGACCACCAGTCAAGGGCTAATGGTAACCCCGGTTCTAGACATAGCTCCGCACGTCATCGTGACCCGTGCCTAGGACTTACCTACTCTGCCCAGAGTACTCAACTACCTACCTGTAGTCTTTTGGGTGTCCCGACTACCTACCTGTAGTCGTTATGGGCGCCCCATGTACTTTTGCTTTTGAGCATGCTAGAACCTTCAACAACGATGAGATCTAAGCCTCCTAGTCATCCTCCTTGACGACAATTCTCATACTAGCTCAAGCTACCTCTCGAGCAATCCATTATCAACCAACTCGAACCATCCCTCGAGTTATCAACATGCTTGGAGTGATCCCTGCCTGGATTACGCCAAGTCTACATCACATCATACTTCGCTTTATCGCACCATAGCAAAGTCTCAACTCAACAACATGGTTTGCCTCATTTCATCATGGCAAAGTTCCATCTCAACATCATCCAATCTATACATATGAGCTTCAACATCCGCTACATATGTCTTAAGAAGCTTTCATCATTCAAGAGCCTCTTCCGTAGCTTTTGAATCGTCTTTGACCATACTTGTCCAAATCTATCAACTAGATAACTCATTCACATCAATCAAACAAGGCAAACATTAATCCAAACAAATAAGTAGTCAATCAAGATCTAATTAGGCATTTATAACTACAATGGCAATTTTGTAAATAAATGAGCATAGATCTAACATACATGAATTATGGGTTTTTAGCATAGATCTAACAAATATAAATCATGGGTTTTGTCTCTACAACTAGATGAATAAACTTGCAAAGGTAAAAATCTTCATAAGTAATGGATCTACACTTGGATCTAAGGAAAATGCACAAAATCACTATCTACAACACTCCAACAAACCACCAATCCAATACACTCCTTTGGGTCCGCGTGAGAGATAACTACCACTCACCAAATCACCCAAACACTTCAAAAGAAACCCACTTCAGATCTGGCAGCGGAGATCCAAACTTGATTCGTCGAAATCCCGCTTGAAACGATGAAATCTAGCTTCGTTGGATGAAGATCTTCAACTTTGGCTCTTGGATCTTCGATCTTGGATGGATGTTAGAGCTAGATTGGAATGGAGAAAAGAAGATGAAGAAATTTTGTAGTCGAGCTCTCAAAATGGCAGCACTTCGTCGCTTCAAAATCCGGTGCCAAAAAGTGAGCCAAAACCCTATATTTATAGGCTGAGCCTTAGGTCGTACGTTTTTAGGTCGGTCGCTCTTAGGTCGTTGCCGACCTATCTCCTTGCCTACTCAACCCCCTGCCGACCTAACACAACACAGGGTCATACGACCTAACACCTATGCAACCCTCCTTAGGTCGTCTAACGACCTAACTCACACAAAGGTCTCCGACCTACGACATAAGTATCCCACGACTCACGACCTATCGACTCAACAGTGTCGACCTAACTCCTACCCAAGCTAACTCTAAGTCGCTAACGACTCAAGTCCTGCCGACTTAACACACGGCATCCCTAACACTAAGTCGCTCACGCGACTTAACCCAAAGCCGACCCAACGACTTATCTACCACACGACTCAACTAAGGCGCGACTCAACACAACAACACTCACGCGACCTAGCGCCCAGCCTAAGTTCCAACGACCTACGACTCAAGATCCTGTCGACTCAACTACCCACGACCTAAGCCTTATCCCCTTAAGCCGCTAACCCATGAGTCATTCAGGTTTTCCTAAGTCGCTAACACCCTTAACTCGGTCCAAACCTATAGGTCGTAACTCGGCAACTGTCTTAGGTCGTTACTTCCACTAACCCATGAGTCGGCCACACTTGAGTCGGTCACATCCTTATCTCGGCCAACACCTTAAGCCCTTAACCTCTAGGTCAGACCAACCCAATAACTTGCTATCCCCTAAGTCGGCTACCTCCATGACTCGTTCGCATGACCTAGGCTCCTACTGACTCAATCATCACATGACCTGAGACGCTAAGTCGGTCACGACTGAATCCCTAACGACCTAGGCTACCAAATGACCTAAGCACTAAGTCGTTGACTAACTTAACTCGTAAATTCGACCTAAGCACCATACGAGTTAACTTCCACACAACTTATCAACACTAACGACCTATAAATTCTACGATCTATCGACACGTAAAATACGGGTCGTTACATTAGTTTTCGACCGATCTTTTGGTATCACGGCTTTGCCAAAATGCGGGATAACATTTGCCCCCCAAAATATGCCTTGTGGTAGGAAGGCGTATTTTGTAATGCCATGAGCTGGATGTTCATATCCTGTTGATGTCCTGCAAAGGAATTTATAGTTTTATGTAACCTCAAATGACGACCATTCGAGATCGAGATATTTGAGATGAAGTGCGACCGTCCATGGTCAAGCGCCTAACTTCAAATGATGATCATTCGGGATCGAGCCATTTGAGGTGAAGTGCGACCGTGCGCGGTCAAGTGGCGGACCTCAAATGACGACCGTTCATGATCGAGCCATTTGAGGTGAGGTGAGCTATGCAGTTCGAGGCGATTTGTGCCGTTCGAGGCGAATTGTGACCGTTCGAGGTCGAGTGCCATTCGAGGCGAGAAAGTATGCCCGGGAGGGCTTGGTATTATCGATGCCAGGGTCACGTTCGGGTGAGTTCCTGGATCGTTTGTGTGCCTATTGGAGGCGAATAAGTGTGCCGGGGGGGGCTTGGTATGTTGGTACCAGGTTCACGTTCGAGTGGGTCCCTGGATCGTTTGTCAGGGCGGTTTATCGCCACCTCAGAGCATGCCTAAGGACCGTTCGCGACCCCGTACATGTGTAAGTAGCTTAGCCATATCAGAATTATCGGAATCAAATATCTATTCAACAGATGAGTTTTAAAATAGAAATGTCCAAACAAACCAAGTCTAAATGCCCAAATCAAAATGAAACAAAAGCAAAGTAAGGATGTCAAAGTGTAAGTTCCCACTGCGAAACGGTCAATGATCATTCAGAGCATGCCTGGGGTTCGTTCGCGATCTCGTACATGTGTAAATGATTTAATTGTGTTAGTGGGAAGCTTACGACTTGTTCATCGTTATTTCAGTCGATCAATGGATAACCAAACGGTGCCTTGATTCAGGGTCGCCTCTAGCTGATGTAGACGGTGGTCGCTCTGGTTCCACTGCTGGAGTTCGCCTCCTCACATACTGAAGGAGCATACCGTTCCTGATATGCCCTTCCACCTCGTCCTTTAGATGCCTACAATCGTTAGTGTTATGACCGTTCAATTCATGAAATACACAAAACTTATCTGATTTTCTTTCGTCAGAGGTTGAATCCCTTCGCATTGGTCTATGATACGGAACCTGCTCCTTGGTACATGATGAATTCGTTCCAGACTCTCATTCAGCTCAGAGTAAGTGGTGAATTGCGGCTCCCTCCGTTGCCTCTTTGACCTGTCCCCGTCATTCTCAGTCTTTCTTTTACCTTTATTTGTCTCTGCACCCTTCTCCGGGGGATTCCCTCCTTTGATTGCATAAATATCAATTCCTTCTCCTTCTTCTCTTTCGGCTTTGCATCTTCCAATCGTAAAAACTTTTCTGCCTCGTCATAGAATTCCCCTAGATCCACAGGTGGATCTTTAGTCAATGAATTTTTGAACTCTGTGCCGTCGGCTACTCCGGACACAGCTGCCATCACCACCATAGATGGATCTTCTTGATCCACCGAAGCTGCTGCTGCATTGAATCGCGTTAGATAACTCCTCAAAGTCTCTCCGGCTTTCTGTTTTAGAGTTGCCAAAGTCGTCACATTCTTGGGTCTTGTAATGTGAACCCTGAATTGCCTCATAAATCTCTCAGTTAAACCATTCCATGTTTCGATAGATCCACTCTCTAGTTGTCTAAACCATAACGCTGCGATATCGGCCAAGTATAATGGAAAGCACCGGGCCATAACCTCCTCTGATGCCCCCAGCACTTCCATATGCCTCATATACTTCGTCAGATGAACCGTGGGGTCCGTTCTCCCGTTATACATGTCCAACGATGGTAACTTGAAATCCGATGGGTTCCTAGCTCGTCTGATTGCTAGAGTAAAAGGACTTCTATTAACATCCTCCAAATCTTTGTTTACCAAACCGCCTCTCATAGCTCTTCTAACCATCTCCGCCAATCTGTCATTGTCTCCGAGATGCAATCTTCGTTCATCACTTTCAACCTGCCCCCCGAGTTCACAAGGGAACTCTGGGATCTGCCCCTTTGACTGAGCGTTTACTCCTCTACTACTCCCGGGTTGCGCAGATGCTCCTCTCTCTCTCTCTCCAAGATTGGATCAACGTTCTCCATGGGTGTGCCTCCTAATCCAAGTGCTATGCCTGATGGTCCTGCTCCGTTCTGAACTCCATCAGCTCCTCTATTCTACGCTCCAAGTTGCCCTATCTGTTGGAATAAACTCTAGATTAACTCCTCCTGTTTCTTCATCATTGTCTCCATCTCGTCCCTAGTGATGAAGACTGATGCTTGATTTGCTCCTGATGAAGCCTCTTGACTTCCTTGGTGTTCACTTCTTTCTGGCCTTTGTCTCTTACTTGTTTGCTCGTCATAGTTCTTAGATCTAAATTCTTAAGTCTTCAAATTCAACTTATCCTGAATCAGCTTCTCTTAGTGAAAGCACCAAAATGTTTGCGCCAAAATTGGTCACCAACACCCAATATCGTGAAAGCACCCGTTTATGAACTCAAATCAGCAACAATCAATATAGAACTTAGATCTAAGCAATAACAATCACAATATTTCACAAATAACAATCAGAAACACAGGATTTATAGTGGTTCGGCGATCTTGCCTACGTCTACTCTGAAGCTTATGTCTTTATTGATTCACTTGATGATTTCAATCGAATACAGCGGATTATAATTGATGATAGCTTTCAAACCTGATTACAACAGCGATAATGGAGTATGGAATTGAATCCGACAGAGTCTGGACGTTGAATGGCGGTAGATCCTCTTTTCTGAAGGCTTCAGGGTGCTATTTATAGGCGTAGGAGGCCTAGATCTTGCTCAAACTTCGGGAGACTTTTTCTGGCACGTGAGTGGGCCCACGCGACCGACCCCACCAAGTTTCGACTCGATCTGAGATCGATTCGAACTCCATTCGAATCGATCAAAAAATGATCCAATCAAGCTGAAACTTGGTAGGAACAAACTTTACCTTGTATGGAAGCTTCTGTGAAAATTTCTTTGCATTTGGATCAGCGGTTTGGGAGATATGATCGATACGAGTTGATACATTTCAGTTGGCTGTCTACTTCGACTCAACCACTTCGAATCCATGCGTTTGAATCGATGGATGCACGTGGTTCTGTAGGGACGCGGCGCGCACTCTTCGCATCGATCCTATTTTTTCTTCGAGTTGACCGCTTCGCATCCATGATCTTCGCCTCGTTTGTATAAAGAGACGTTGCATAGTTTGAATCGATCAACTACGTAAGTCTCGCATTGACCTGTATCTGCCTAGTTTGAATCTAGGGGAGGGGCTTAGTTCGCATCGATGGTAAGTTCGTATCAATATCTGTGATGGATACGAACTGAAGCTCCCCGATGGGTTCGAATGAAGGCTTTGTTCATCGATTCGAACTAGGCACTGGTTTGAACGATACGAAATTCATGGATACGAGGGTCCGGCCGTCCCGGTCGATACGAAGTGCAACCCACTGATGGATACGAACTTGTTGAGATGACGCCTACTTTATCGATTCGAAACCGATCGATTCGAACCGATCGATATCACGTTATCGATCGATTCGAGCTCGATCGATTCGAAGCATGTGTAAACCAACAGATTCGAACAAGACAAGTAGTGATGGATACGAATTCCATGGATTTGAAGCGAGCATCTCCCCAACTTTTTGATGGGTTCGAACAGCATACTTTGGCTAACTTGCATCGATCATATCTCGTTCATACGACATCCGATTAACCTGAAATTTGAAATACTCGCTTTCATGGCTTTGCTTGTCATGTCCTATCAATTGTAGCCTGATCCGGGCTCGGACAAAATTCATCGATATCCATAGTGAAGCAGTGCATAACCAATCTTTAAGACGAACTGTCTTTGGTTTTCGACCGATCTTTTGGTATCACGGCTTTGCCAAAAAGCGGGATAACATAAAACAAATCCAACCGACTGCCCGTTAAACCAAACCACCCATCCACATCTCCACCCCCTTCCCCCTCCCCTCGAAACACATAGACCCCCCATAACACACAGAGACAGAGAGACCTCCAGACATCAAATCAAGTAACTGAATCCTGCATCCATGTTGATTTTTGCACAGATCCGCACTCATTTCTTCGGGCCTTCCAGCAAAGCTCTTAATGAACTTATAGAGATGCATACACAAAGGAACGCAATGATATTGAAGCTGTAATGAATATTGTTAACAAGAAAACTTGTCAATATCTTCAAAACTATGTAAACAGTAAATAGGAGTATTTATGCAACAAAATAAGAATATTGAAAGAGTTTGCTTCCTTCAAAACCCGTATTTCGATTAGGTTGACTTGGTCAAAACTACTTTCGGGTGATAGTTTATGAAGATATCAATAGTGAATCATTCATTAAATTAACCTCATCAATACGAAGGTAAAGGAGGAAACATCTTCTTCGAAACCTCTCTTTCGAATGAGTCAAAAATAGCTATTCACTAAATAATCACCCCTTTCGACCATGTCGAAAGGTCTACTCATTCCCTTTCGACCATATCGGATGGTCTGCTCGTCCATTTAGTGTATTCTTTAGAAGATCATCTTGGATATCTGTAAGTTATATGAACTTATCAATGCCTAAACATCATCACTATCTTTTTTTGCCATTATATATATTTTTAATCGCGATGATAACGTATTTAACATGTATGTTATTCAAGTCGTTCCGATGACATTGCATAAGACAGAAAGAAGTTAAGAAGATAAGATAGTTTCATGTGCAGTTGATCATTAGTCTAGCTAATGATCGTAATGATTTCCCTTATAATCGAAATCCTTAATGAATCAGAATTGGACTCCAAATCCACAATTATGATAGACATCGCCTTCACCTTGCACATTGCACTATGAAATAATTCAATCGTAAAACATCTAAAGTCTTACAATTTCAGATATATTTCATTGTTGCTACTTTATACTTCCTATTTAATTGTTTCCTTCTCCTTGCTCTTTTCAGTCATCTGGGCTACGTAACCATGAAGATGAGCCTGCATTTAGTGTTGTTTGAATTTTGTTAGCATGGGACTAATGTATAATGAAAGTAAGCTTTCCTTAGAGACAACAACCATGCGACAAAGTGTATTATATATAAAGGCTAAAGTTGTTAAATTTTGGGAAGAAGCATACTACAAAGTTATAAGTAGTTGTTCTTTTTTTGAGATTATCTTGATTCTAGGATGATTAGACTCCAGAATCATGAAAATCCTCAAGAGCTGCCAATTAGATATAATGGAATTTGCAAAAAATAAATAAAATAAAAATAAAAAGGAAAAAAGATATTAAAAAACATGCTTAACCTTATCTTTATTTACAATATATAGTAACGATTTAAATCAGAATAACAAGATATATATATGTGTTTTTATCAAAATTGGTCACACCACTCTTTGGATGTGATGAAAGAGATTAAAGTGAAAAAAATAAATGGAAAAAGAGGATAATCTAACAATCACATAAATAAAAGCATGCAGAAATAGAAATAGGCAAGAACTTATAGTGGTTCGATATTGTAGCATACGTCCACTTTGACTGTTTTGATGCTTATTGATGATTGACAACTGATTATCACAGTCCAACACTCTAACACTCAAGTTACAATGGATTTGCGACAGAGTAATGGCGTAGCAGAGTCAAAATTCCTTCTTTTGTAGGTGTAGGGATTCTATTTATAGGTGTAGGTTTAAAATATCTCCCTCAAAGCTCAGAAATACTCCTTCTCACATGTGGGTGGGCCCACCAAACTGATCAGGGGTCATTTGAGATCAATTGGGATCGATCCCCATCTCATTCGTATCGATCAATATTGTATTCATTTGACATGCGATCTATCAGTGACATTCATGAAGTGGTAAGCAAGTTCCTGTGAAAATTTCATAACATTTGGACTTGTAGATTTTGAGTTATGATCGATCCAAGATTGAATTTGTGGTTTGCTAAAGTGTGCATATTGATGCCTGTACGTATCGATACTCCTTCGTATCGATGGGTTGCATATCGATCAGTTGTTCATCAATGATGCGGAGCGATAGTATAGAGAGATCCCCATTTCATGCCGAGTTGATTATGCTTTCTTCATATCGATCTAGTGTGATTCCTTTTGTATCAATGCTTACACACGTCTTCATATCAATGCCTAATTGTTAGTTTCGTATCGATGCCTGGCCGATCGATACAAAATGAATGGAAGGGGTTGATCGATACGAATTGAACATACGGATTCGAGGCAGCTGTTTGATGGATATAAAGGAGAGGGTTGCGGAGTGGATGGACATGAAGGTGATGGACTTTGATGGGCACGCAATGATGTCTTCTACATGAATCTTGATTGATCCATAACTTGAGCATACGTACTCTGATTGACCCAAAATTTGAAAATTCACGTTTTATAGCTTTGTTTGTCATACCATGTTAATTGTAGCTCAATCCGGACTCGGACCAAATTTACCAAACCTATGTATAACCGATCTTCAGGATGGATGTCTCTAGTTTCCAGACAAGTCCTTGATGTCACAGCCATGCCAAAAGGCAGATAACATTTTCCCCATAAAGTACGTCCTATGTGAATATGATGTGCTTCGAAAAGCTGTAGTCTTCGTTCAAAAAAGTTCTATTTGATTCGTTGAATATTTGTCTTTTCATCAAGAGATATAACATTTGATTGATTTCCATCATTATAAATGTTGAATTTCCGACTGCCAATGATCATGCGGTGTTTTGTTGTAACTGAAGGTTGAGTGCTAATGATTTGTTGTTCGTTGTTTTGTTTGTCATAAGGTAAGCATCCAATTCCTGTTAATTTTGAAAATTGAATGTTAGTTCGTCGTACATGCATATATGTTAACTTGACTCCCGTTCATGTTTGCACGTTCACCGGTCGTTGTTAAGTTCTTTCGTCCTTGTTTGGATCGAGTTTCGTATCGATCCTCTCCTAGACCGATGGGAAATTCGAGTTGTAACAATGATTGATGGTTGTTTTAAGTCATTGCTTCGTATCGATTCTCTCCTAGATTGATTTGAGATGTTGGAATGCAAGCTTCATATCGATGGCTATTGGTACGAAACAGATAATTCTCGGAGATGCTTCATATCGATGGATACGAGGTCTTGGGTCTTTGTGACACTTCGTATCGATGAAGCAGGAATGGTACAAATGTGATCTTGCAGTGACTTTCATATTGGTAGTCATCGATGCGTGATGGTATGATTTTAGAGTACTTGCTTCGTATGGATGGATACCAAGTAAAGGGCTGCCAATCGACGGTTCCAAAATATTAAACTACGAATCGCTTTGGGCTGATGGATACGAATCAGTGTCTTCGTATCGATGCAAGTGATCTTTCCAAGTCTGTTTGGACAACGACTTTCGTATCTATAAAATTTTAACCGTTTCTACCAATTCTTGCTCCTGGGATACGAATCGTTTTCCATTGGTTACGAAGGCATATAAATACCTTTTTAACTTAGCCAAATTTTCTCGCTTGCTTTTGCTATCATATCTACTTCGTATCAATTGAATAGAGAAAAAGAATTGCAATGCCTTTATCTCCAAAAAATTGACCCATTAATCCTTCAAATCGACTCTTTAAACTAGGTAGTTGACTAGTTAAGTCAACTTTAAAAAGAAGAGACTTGGGGCTCAATGCCGCCTCATCCATGTCGTGGCCGATTCCGACGTTGTTGATGCCGGAATTTGGTTGGAGTGAGGTTAAGGAAGTAGTAATGGAGCTTTGACATCTTGGGGAGGAAGATGAACTGTCGATTGGCACGATGGAGTTACTCATATTGATTGTGGATGGAGGATGCAGCTTCATATCGATTTGAAATATTGTGGAGTAGCTTGCATAAATGGAGGATGGAAAGGCAGCTTTGTATCGATCTGGAATTATAGGAGTTTGTATCGATCCAGGATGATGGATATGAAGCTGCTCGCCTAGGATTGATACGAAAAGCACTGGTTTAGGATGATCGATCGAGGCTGGAGCTTTGGGATGGATACGAAATGCGGTGATATTTGATCAATCGATGTGAACTCTACTCCCTTGAATTAATACGAAGATAGACTTTTAGGAATGATCCAAGTTGAACCTTAATGGGTAGGAAACTTTTACATACTTGAACACTTGACTCCGACGAGCTTTAGCTTTGCATATTTGGACTTACTATTAAATTGCATGTTTGACTATCCTCCGAAGCTCGTCAATGGAACTGTAATTTAACAAACAGTAATGAACTTTAACACGAATCGTTCTTCAAAGTTAGGATGACATAGTTGGGACGGTCAACGATGGTGGTCACTCCGGTCGAATCTCGAAGTCTTGTCGCTTGACCATCTCTCGAACTTGTAGAAATTTAAAGTATTATGTAGCGATGCACTACACAACACGATCATTCACTTCACAATAGGGGGAACACAGGTTTATTTCCAATTAATGATGATTTTTACCGAGTTCAATAGTTATGGATCCCAGATGCTCTAAGTTGTAGGATATTTAGAGTCCTTCACTTCCTGAAATCAAAGTGGTAGACATCGCAGCAGATGTAATCAGTCCCGCCCCGGATGAACTACCGGGTGCTACTTTAGTTTTGAATCCGAAGGATTCAATATGTTCTAAAATCATCAAAGACATGCTAAGCAAGATATTCCTTAAACATAGTTTACCTCTAGAAGATATTTTGTTACCGAGGCCGAAAGGCAGAGCCCACAATCCCCCAGAAGGGTATACTACTTACAATATGTTCATGTGTGCAACCGGAACGTAGCCCCGTTCAACCAATTTATTTAGGAAGTGCTGCACCTTTTGAGGATTGTGCCTTCTCAATTGCATCCGAACGGGTATGCGGTGCTCAATAGTTTATACATCATCTTCATGGTGCATCTTTTCTAGCCCCTGACCATTGAGGAAATCAGATATCTATTTAACATCAAGAGTCGCATGGAAAATCCTTCTTTCACGTTTTTAGAAGCAGTTAGAAACTGCCAATTAGTGGCAAAGTCTTGGAGCAAGCTAAGTTATTTCAAGGCCGAATGGTTCTTCGTTCGGTATCCACCAGGATTGGACAGACGGTGGCTAGTTAGACGTAAGTGATCCAATCTCCTTATCGATTAACTGGGTAATTTAAGTTGATGCTGAGTCTAACACCATGTTTCTTTTACATCTTCAATTCCATAGCCCGAAGGAGTGCAATTTAAGGAGATAGTAAGGATTCTCTAATCGATGTTAGCTTAACTTAGAGAAATTGATGAAGTCCTTACCAATGAAAATTTAATCGCCACAGGGCTTATAGAGAGAGGCCAAAGCAATAGATTAACAGGAGTTACCAAAGTTGCTCTGGTAAGTCAAAGAGGAAGGAGAGCTCTTGGAATTATAATCACCGAATAGGGTGATGATGAGAATATGCCAGCTAGGGATGAGCCCGTAGTTGCGCCTTCGTAGAATCTCCAATTATCAAAATAAAAAAAAGGCAAGACTATTGCCCGCAAATCCCAAAGGCATAAAAATGTTGTAGTATCTCTGCCTACCGTAACTGTTATAAGTCAGGAGACTTCTTCTCCACACATGGAGAGTTCACTGAGAGAATTAGTGGACATCCCTATTCCAGATGACTTAGCTTCATTTCAAGACCTTGGATTAGAGGGGCTTCACTTCCCATCACAAATTGATGCGGGCATAAGTGCTTTAGATATAAGGAAGCCGACTCCTGCGAGTAAGGCCACTACAATTGGTTGGATGAGGGGTTTGCACATGCATACGCACACTTCACGGCACAACACAACTTCTAATCTCATGTTCTTAATCTCAGAAGATAACTAATTTTCATTCTCTTTTCATTTTTCATATACGATGGTGAGGCAGGGGTCTATGCTCGGTAGCTTCATTCTTTGCACCATTCTTCCAGCTCCTACAACGAGTCCTATTGGCGCAAAACTGAAAGAGACCACGATCGTGGCCGCTTCGGCCAAAACCCTAGTGTTATGAAAGGGAGAGGGAGAGGCAACACCAGAGTAGGCGTAGCTCTCGGTCGCGGTCTCTGCCACCTAAAGGTCCCTCGAAACCATCAAACTCTGGTAGGCAACCTCCTAAAACTACCGCCTAAGTAGTGCCTCCTCACACTTCGACATCTGGCTATCAACACCGTAGGACTGAAGCGCAAGCTCCCATCATCACAGAACCGACTGCTATAGAACCTATGGAGGTGGTAGCCATTCGAATTGCTAAACTAAAGGACTTCCCAAACATTTTCTTCAATGGCTTCCACTTTCCCTCAAACTTGAAGAGAATTCCCGTTGATGTAAAAAGGATGGTACATGATTACACGATGCCTACAATCAGTAACGAGAGTGGGTGAAAACTGCAGAAAAGGCTTCAGCGGTTGCTTTCGAGTTGGCCTAGATAATTGGAAAACTAGAGACCGATCTTGCTTAGAAAAATCAAATAATAGATGTGCCCAGTAATGAAGCCGAGTCTTCATGGAAATCATAGATGGAGGTTGATAAAAGAGCCGAAGAGGAAAAACAGTCCATGGAAAAAACACGACGGTTTCATATGGACTTGGATGAGGAAATGAGCCACTAGAATACCCTTATCACGAAGGAGAGAGATGCTGCGGTGAAAGAGCTCAACTAACTAAAGGAAAAAACTTGCCAAGACCATCAGGGAGAGAGACGATGTCGATAAAGCTGGCCAGGATGCATGCGAACGGACGGTGGCACTTAAGGACGAATAGGATGCAGCAAATTTAAAGGCTCGTGAAGCCAAGGCCAAGATCGAGAGTGAAGTTAAAGCGGCAGAGGCCAGGATAGAGGATGAGTTTAAAGGTCTCTTGGTCACATGCAATGATAATGTCTTAAGAAACCGTAATCTAAACTGGTCGGAGAAAATCATCCCTTCCATCTGTATAGAGCCTGAAGCCACTTGGTGGAGGACGAAAAGGTGATCCGAAATACCACAACTGTTGATGAGTTCGAACTGGAAGTTCAAATACTTGTCGGAGATGAACGAAAGTCCTCCATGATACAGTAGTCACTCATCAAAATGAAAAGGTAGCTGTTAAGTATCTGAACACTTGAGAAGGATCTGGAGTTGAGCATCATGAAGCAGGTTCCAAATCGCCTGCAATGTCTCATTTTGAGCCTACTTCTTCTGTCGATCCTCCAGTTGTCCCAGGATACAACCCTAATAAGCGCATGTATCTCCGATATATGTATGCGGATTTGAAGGAACATCAGTCTAGCACATGAGTCAACCTAAGGATAGTATTTTGAATGCTTATCCTACTTATCCAAATGCAGAAGCATTGTCAGAAGATCTCACTAATATTTTATCCTATCCATATTCAGCTCTAGATTTTCTACATTTATCGATCCTCCTGTAACTCAAGGAGTACATCACGAGCAGTAGGCAATAATAACGGAAGCTACAACTAAAAGGGTCGCCGCATCGACTGAAGAGATGCAAGAAAGCGATCACGTTTTTTATGTACAAATGATAGAAGCGCTCCTCGAACATTAGAGTGATCCGATCACCAAAATGCATTTTGCCATTGTTGAAGATGTGATGACTATGTGCTCCTTGGGCCCAATTAGTAGCATGCCAATGGGGATTCACACAGATCGGGCTAAGGAGATAATGAATGAAATTAAAGCCGAGATAGAGCAAGCTAAGCAAGCTAGTAGTGTTTGCGGTGGCAAGGCGGGTCCTGACCCTATCCCTATGCTTATTGTTTCAACGGTGGCACCATGATCGATACCAATGCGACTCACTCTTCTAGCATTGAGGGTGCCACCGTTAAGTTTGGAGGAGGAGATAGTCGTTATTGCCCTGGCCGGAGACAAGCCAACTGGTGCAAGCCAGGGAGGTAAAGGCTCAAAGAGACATCCGAGCTGCAGCTCGAGCGAGTCTACGCCAAAGAAGGGCAGGAAAGATAAAAAACCAAAGATGTAGACTTGCACTTTTTCTTCTTCTTTTTCGTAGATAGCTTGAATAGGATTCTGTTTTGCTTTTTGTAGGGCGTGTATAGGTGTGGGTTCGGCCCCTGCTTTTAAGAATAGTTCGAATAAAATTTTGTACCTTTTTTTAAAGAATAGTAGAAATAAAATTCTTTTTGTTTTTTCCAACATAACTCTGTGTTTATTTGTTTAAGTAATTTATCACTCATGTTTCCATTCAATGTACTTGTGAGGCTTTAGTTTCTAAGTCTAACTCAAGTCCAGTCACTAAGTCCTAAGGTTATGGCTTTGAGTCACAATCAAATGTCGAGTCGAATCCCAATGTTGCGCAATCTCGGTCAGCAGCTGGTACTTAAGTTATGCTCATAATCCTGGGAAGGATTGACATAGTCAATCGACGGTCTTATTCTACATTCACCAACTTTAGTTTAACTTAGTCGAAACAACATTAAAGGAAGATGAGTTTGAGTGGTCTGATCACACTTGCTCGTTCGCTAGTATTTGCATCTGCACTCTATGGATTAAACTTGTATCGGTCACGCCTGCTTTATGCTTGAAATTATCTCCGCAATACGGAGACATAAGTTAATATACAGACGGTCAATCACACCCGTTTAAGTGTTTGGAATCATATCCGCGCTCTAGGGACATGAGTTAATTTATAGGCGTTCGGTCATGCCAGTTTAATGCTTATACTCTTGCCTGTAATGTCGGGGCCAGAGTCAGTTGATGGATGGTCATTCACACCCGTGTAACATCTAGGATTATATTCACACTCTGGGGACATAAGGTATATCCGCACTCCGAGGACATAAGTTGTTTCATGGAGGGTCGGTCACACCCATTTAGATTTTATACTCCGCTCTCAGGACTAGAGTTAGTTGATGGATAGTTAATGACACCCATTTGATGTTTATACTCTACTTCGCACTAAGGGGATCTGGAGTCGGTGGACAAACGGTTAGTCACATCTGTTTGGCGTTTATACTCCAGTCTACACTTTCGGGACTGGAGTTAGTTGATGGGCGGTCAGTCACGCCCATTTGATGTTTATACTCCAGTTTGCACTATAGGAATCTGGAGTTGGTCGATAGTTGGTCAGTCACATCTATGATCTTGCTTGCACTCTGGGAACAAGGAGTTGATTAAGGTTGTGGATGGTCGGATCACATCCACCTTGATTTGGCAAGAGAAGTCGTAGATGGAGGGATCCATCCTCTTTGACCTTGGATTTTGAAGTTTTCACTATAGCTTGCACTCTAGGAGCTGGAGTTCGTTAGAGGATTATCGTGTTTCAATCCTTCTTGGCTTTATTGTTTCTTGCCCTCGAGCTGAGGGTTTCACTTAGCGAGTGACCAGTCAGATCATGATCACTCTCCATTTGAATGAGTCCCACAATAGGATGGGACTTAGCTCTTCACACATCGTGACGGTCGTACGGAGCATTTCAAGAATTGACACTCTGGCATGACGAGTCTACATTTTATTGCTAAAATAAGAAATCACAGTATAGTTAGTTGCCTTATAACAAGTTCAAATTCAAAAGATGCATAAACAAATTTCAAAGGAAAAGCAGACTAAAATGAATAAAAGCAAGTTATATGTAATCGCTACGGAGGCTCTCGCTGTTCCATGCCCTTGGTAAAGTGAGACTGTCAACAGTTGATAGTTTAAATGTGTCGTCTCCAAGTCTCCATTCAATGACATAAGGTCCTTACCATGTCGGTTTCATGTGTGAAGGGACCAGATAAATTCTCTTAAGTACGAGGTCGCTAAATTCGAAGGTTTTGGGTTGGACCTTAGCATTGTATAGCCGGACGAATCGACTACGACGTGCGGCTACCCTCAAATCAGCCCGTTCATGCTTCTCATCCAGTAAATCCAGCGATTCTGCAAGTATGATGGCATTTTCCTTTGGATCGTAGTAAGTCACACAGTGAGAAGGTACTTCTAATTCAACTGTAATAACGGCTTCAGAGCCGCAGGAAAGTGCAGATGGAGTATGGTCGTTTGCGGACTTGTAAGTAGTTCGATATGCCCATAGGCTATGGGATGTTCATCGACACACTTGCCTCCAGCCTTCTCTAGTCGTTTCTTCAGAATGGACTCGATAATATTGACAGCTTCGACTTGTCCATTTTCTTAAGGGTGAGCTACTGCTGAGAACTTCTTTTGGATGCAGTTGCGTTGATAGAAATCTTTGAACTCGACACTATCGAATTTGGTCTCGTTATCAATTACAATGGTGTATGGGAGGCCAAAGCCACAAATTTGTTGAGCCTAACAAAGTATATTATTTTCTTCATCGTGACAGTGGAAAGGAGCTCAGCTCCCACCCATTTAGAAAAGTAGCCAACTGCAAAGATGGCATACTTCGCACCACCCTTTGCTAAATGTTGCAACCCTATTATATCAATGCCCCACGAGGAAAACAGCCAACAGACCATCTGAGTGATTTCTGTATGCGGGTTTCTAGGAATTTTGGCATGCTTCCAGCACTTATCGCATTTCTTTCATAATCTGATACGTCTCGATTCACTGTTGGCTAATAATATCCATATCTAAGTATATTTCTGGCAAGGGCTTACCCCCAGTGTGATCACTACACTCTCCCTCATGCACATCATGCAACACTCATTTTATCTCATCATGGGCGATAAACCAGAGTAGAGGAATAGAATATCCCATCCTATATAGGACCTCATTCTGGATAGTAAATCATGAAGCTTTCTGGAGAACTTGTCTTTTCTCACTTCTGCACTCGAGTAATGCCCCATTCTTAAGATAATTTCTAATTGGAGTCATCCAAGATTCCTTCTCGAGTGTTGTCTCATGCACCGAGTCTATATCCATCTGATCGATACTTGGGGCAGTAAGTGTCTCCACCGGGACAAGTCCCATCTGTTGTGCCTCATCAGTGTTGGCCAGTTTCGCTAGAGAATCGGCTTTTTGATTTTGCTCTTGGGGTATACAATGGAATAGTCAAACTGATCTAACACTTCTTGAACCCAAGTAAGGTAGGTAGCCAATCTCCAACCTCTTGCTTTATACTCCCCTTGAACCTACAAACGATTAGTTGCAAATCATAGTAAATGTCCACATCAATCGTTCCTAAGTCTTTGGCAAGCCTAAGTCCAGCAAGTAAAGCTTCGTACTCAGCTCCAATGTAAGTCGTGCGAAAATCAAACTTCAGAGCATAGCATATGGATCGACCTTGAGCACTACTCCAACACCTAAGAACCAGTCATTGGATGCACCATCAATGTATAACTTCCATGCATAATTGGGAAATTCACTGGTTTCGGGTAAGTCCTCCGGTATGGTGAATTCATCTATGAAGTCCGCTAGAACTTGTCCTTGAATAGCTCGCCTTGGCGTATAAGTGATGTCAAATTATCTCAATTCGATATTCACTTAAGCAATCTACAAGATGTCTCAGGTCGTGTCAAGATCTGTTGTAATAATTAGTCGGTGTAAATAGCGACTAGATGAGCCAAGAAATATGGACGGAGCTTCCTCGAGGATATAACATGACAATAAGCCAACTTTTCTACATTCTGATAGGTTTTTTCTGCCCCTGTTAATCTTTTGCTAACATAATTGACCAATTGTTGGATCCGATCCTCTTCTCGAATCAATGCAACACTGATTACGTATAATAAAACCACCAGATAGACATACAATCTCTCGTGATCAACCGGCTTCGACAAGATAGGAGGTGTTGCCAGATGTTGAACTAGTGCCTTGAATGGGCCCTCGTACTCCTCTGTCCATTCGAAATTTCATTTCCTTTTTTGATTAGGATGAAGAAAGGAATGCACTTGTCCATAGATTTAGAAATGAGCCTGCTCAAAGCTGCCACTTTCGCATTAAGCCTTTGTACCTCCTTTATAGTTCTAGGAGTTTCGTGATAACGAATCGCCCAAATTTTTTCAGATTGGCTTCGATTCCTCTGGCGCTGATAATAAGTCAAAGGAAATTTCCTAACGCAACTCCGAAATGACACTTCAATAGATTGAGCTTCATTCTATATTGTAGGAGTATTTTGAACATTGTTTCTAAAACATTGTTGTAGTTGATGGATAGTCACGACTTCATGAGCATGTCATCCACATACACCTCCCTGGTCTTTCCAACCTTGTTTGCTAACATTCGGTTCACAAGCCTTTTGATAAGTTGCTCTAGCGTTCTTCAGCCCGAATGACATTACCTTGTAACAATCGATTCCCAAATCAGTGATGAAGCTAGTATTTTCTTGGTCAGGTAGATGCATCGGTATTTGATTGTAGCCGAAATATGCATCCATGAAAGATAAGAGCTCGTGTTCGGCTATTGAATCCAGCAGTTGATCAATTCTGGGGAGAAGGAAACCGTCTTTAGGGCCAAATTTGAGTAATCCACCCATGTTCACCATTTCCCATTTGACTTCCTGATAAGCACTGGATTTGATACCCACTCTGGGTATAATGCAGCATGAATAAACCCATTCGACTTGAGTTTATTTACTTCTTCCTTTAGGGCGACAGGTCTCTCTGGATCTATACTGCGCCTTTTCTATTTGACCGGGATGTGCCGCTGGTTAACATTTAATGCATGGCTCGCGATGTCCGATGAGATCCCACGCATGCCTGAGTGAGTCCAAGCAAACACATCAAGGTTTTCTCGGAGAAAATCAACCAATTCTTGTCTCATATGGTGGCTAAGTTGAGATCCGACCTTTATCGTTCTGGAATCCTCATCATCATAGATCGGAACATCGATCGTCAACTCTGCCGGGAAAGCCTGGGAGTCTTTGGCTTTCTCCTCATTGTTATTATCTCTTGGATTAAGATCATTGAGGAACTGGTTGTGGTGTCCGAGCCTAGGCCCAGGCATTAGCTGTTAATTATCTGAAAAGTAAACGCAGAGAGATTGCTCTACGCCCTTTCCTTTCTGTTTACATTGCACATCCCACAGCTCAACAACATAACAGGCGCGTCTAGCTGCCTAATCACCATGGACTACTCCAAGTCTGTTATCAATGGGGAACTTCAGAGTCAAACACCATGGGCAATCACTGCCCTGAAATCAGTGAGGGTTAGTCAGCCCAAGAAAGCATTATAGGTCCAGTTAATGTCTAACATAACAAACTGTAGATCCAGACTTTCCAGCGTCCTCCAATACCTAGCTCAACTAGAAACTCTACTATGCCTACTGTGATGGTTGCACTTCCATTAAAAGCATATATGCGGGACTAATACGGTTTCAGATCTTTTTCTTCCATTTTCATTTGGTCATAAGCTCGCTTAAAATAAATATTCACAGAGCTTCCGCTGTCGACCAAGATCCTCTTCAGCTAAACAGGGCCTATTTTGGGTGATATAACCAACGGGTCGATAGTGGCGGCCTCGACTCTATCATCTTCTCGATTTCTAAAAATGATGTCGTCTTCCATCGTTCTCTATTGTATTGCTGGGGCTTCGTCATTAGAATTACTACAACACTCGAAGTCCACTGCGTAATCGATTTGGCATATAACCCCATTTCCTTCCAGCTTCAATTAACTGGATGAGGACCACCACTCACTATATTTGTTACCAACCTCCTACCAGTATGCACGGGTTCTTTGGGCCTCCTCGACCTTGATTCAGGTAGATAGGTCCGCACCTCCATCCTGCAGATCTGAACAAACTATTCCAACTTCCTTTCTCTAATTAATTTCTCGATGATGTCTTGTAGATGATGACACTCATTAGTGTTGTGGCCGTGACAATCATAGAATCTATAGAATTTTCCAAAAAAAAATTGTTTCTCAAATGATGGTTTTGAAGCTAGCTTCTTATACTGTCCGGTATTACAAGTCTGAAGGTAAACATATCCAGCGATGTGTTTAGGGGAGTATATTGGTCGAACATAGGAGCTCTGCATCTCGGTCCATGATTTGGGTCTCTCATCTTTTCCTGACCTTCGTTACCCTTCTGTTGATCTTACTTATTCTGAATATTCAATTGCACATTGGCGAAGTTCTCACCTATATGTTTCATAGCAACATTACTCCAAATGCCATGACTATTGGGCCCCGCTACGTCCTTCTTCCTAGATCGTCTAGCATCTTCTCTCCTTAAGAACTGGGCTGCCTTAGCATAGAAATGATCCAACGAAGCGGGGGATTTTCCATCTAACCAATTGCTAAACTCGAAATTGGGATCGATCCCTTTAGTCAATGCCATCAAAATAGAATTATCATTAGGGTTGTCAGCACAAGTAGCATGAAACCTTTCCAGATAACGTCTAAGAGTCTCTCCCAGAGCTTGACTAACACTGGACAAGGTGTTGATATCCTTTGTCCTTGTAACATGCATACGAAACTGCTCGACAAACTTTGTCGCCAATTGATCGAAATATGAGATGGATCTAGGTGGTAGACGTGTGAGCCATATAGTTGTAATACCTCCTAAAGAAATAGGAAAGCTTCTACATTTGACCGCATCGTCGGCCCGAGCGGCGTGCATGAGCCATTCGTACTTCAAGATGTGCTGGTTAGGATCTGAATTTCCTTTGTACAATGGTAGAGTAGGCATCCTAAATCGACGTAGTGGCTTAGCATAAAGAACGTCATCGGTGAATGGAGTATGACTTCGAAAGATTCCCCAATCATCATTAGTAAGACCTTGACTCTCTTTGATCATTTGGCATATCATGGTTGGAATGTCAAGGATTTAGATATTTAGGGCCAAGGCATGGTCGTGTTTCATGTTGCGGGGACAGTCCGGTCGTTGTCAACTGTTCATTCCTCGCCTCCTTAGCTCTTGATCTTCAGGGAAGTGAGGATCATGAGCATGAACGTGTTGACGATGAGCTAGATCTGGTTGGTTCCAAATCTCAGCTCCAAATATATAGTGGCGGCAACTGCATGGTCATGAGTGGTATGATAAGGAAGTGTCACTCTTTAGGAGGAGGGTCCAGCTTAGTGCCTTATAGAAGGACAATCTCGGCTTGTCTGAGATTCACAGCACGTTTATGCCCTGAAGTTTAAGCATAGTTTCCATCCAATCGACGACACGTAGATCTATGGTTGAAGTCAGATGAAAGTCGAGCTTTCGGTCGAGGAATAAGAGTCATGATCCCTCCTAGATCACCTTCGTCTTCCACGCTCCACTGGTTTGCGAGTTCAGTGTTGGCATGGATCTGCTAAGTAAGCTCTTGATGACTCTGAGTAAGCTCTTACATGACGGTTTAGAACTCCTCTCTAGTCACAGGACCTTGTGGATCTGGAGCTCCAACTTATGTTTGGCCTGTTGTGGCCAACTACGCAGGATCCTGCCTTTCCCTTCCTTCTGGATATGCAGCATATAAAGCAGTTATGGTAGTATGCACCATTGTTGATGTAGCACTTTCCTAGATCTGGATTAATCCGGGTAGAATGGAAGGAGCTACAATAAGACATATTTGGATCTCCTCTATAGATTTTAGCAATCCAATAACGGCAGTCGATCCAAAGAATAAGAGAAATGTGGAGTTTTCTCAGTGAAAGAACCAAAGTGTTTGTACCAAAATTGGGCACAACACTCCTCGGATGTGATTGAAGGGATTAAAATGAAGAAAATAAGTGAAAAAAGAGGCTAATCTAACAATCATGCCAATATAAGTATGCTGAAATAGAAAAAGACAAGAAATTATAGTGGTTCAGCGTTGTAGCCTATGTCCACTTTAAATATTTTGCTATTTATTAATGATTGACAACTAATTATAATAGTACAACACTCTAACACTCAAGTTACAATAGAGTTGCGGCAGAATAACGGCGTAACAGAGTCAAAAGTCCTTTTTCTGTGGCATAGCGATGTTATTTACAGGTGTAGGTCTGAAATATCTCCCTTAATGCTTGGAATATTCCTTCTCAACCATGGGTGGACCCACCAGATCGATCAAGTGTCATTTGGTATCGATTGGGATCGATCCCCATCTCGTTCGTATCGATCAATATTGTGTCCATTCGATATGTGATTGATCAGAGACATTCTTGAAGTGGTAAGTAAGCTCTAAAGATCATAACATTTGAACTTGTAGATTTTGAGTTATGATCGATCCAAGATTGGATTTGTAGTTGGCTGAAGCGTGCGTATCGATGCGTATTTGTATCGATACTTCTTCGTATCGACAGGACGCGTATTAATCAGTTATTCATCGATGATGTGGAGCGATAGTTCAGGGGAGATCCACATTTCATGCCGAGTTGACCATGCTTTCTTCATATCGATCTAGTGTGATTCCTTTCGTATCAATGCTTGTAAACGTCTTCGTATCGATGCCTGATTGTTCGTTTTGTATCGGTGCCTGGCCGATCAAAATATGAAATGGATGGAAGGGGTTGATCAACACAAATTGAAAATATGGATTTGAGGCTGTTCTTTGATGGATACGATAAAGAGGGTTGCAGAGTGGATGGATACGAAGGTGATGGACTTTGATGGATACGAAATGATGTCTTCTACATGAATCTTGATCGACCCATAACTTGAGCATACGAACTCTGATTGACCTAAAATTTGGAATGTTTCCTTTCATTGCATTGTTTGTTATACCATGTTAATTGTAGCTCAATCTGGACTCAAGCCAAATTTGCCAGTATCCATAGTGGACCTTGTTAGAAGTTGATACCTCAGATTTCCAAATCGAAGCATGAAACCCTAGCTTTGAACGAAGCGGTTTCCTTACCGAACAAAGAGGAGAAAGCCAAGAAGAGGAGGACGCCACGAAGTCCTCGTTCGGTGAAGTAGCAATCTCGTTCGATATAGGAGCTCATTTGTTGGAGGAGCTCATTTATTTGAAGTGAGGAGAAGCTTTGGAAAGAAGGTGGATTGTGTTTTCGTTTGGTAAAATGGAAGTGCTGATTGAGTTGTTTCGTCTGGTGATTATGGAGTGACATTTGGGCATGCCGAATGAAATATTTCATTCGGTATTTGAGCAAGTCACTCTAATAGAGGTGATGCAGGTCCAGATTTGAAGTGCACTTTGCCGAACCAAATTATGCCGGACCAGATGCATGCCGAACCAAACCCCAGGGCTGCTATGTAGCAGCTACCCCTCCTCATATCTTCACTCTACAAATAGTGGAGCTTCTAGACAATAATGGAAGCCATCCTAGAGAATTGAAACTGTGTAGAATTTTGTCTGTATTGTAAATTCTTCTTATGTATAGTCTCCAAAAGTGAATCAATCTTGTAACTCTAATCTTTCAGTGGTTAATAAAATCTCCTCTCCCAAGTGGACGTACACTGCATCACAGTAGTGGAACTTCTATAAACACTGGTTTTTTTATTTTTCTTGTTATTGCACTGTTATCTATAACTACTGTGTTTCGGTACTTATCTCTATTTGTTCCATCTCACTACAATCTTGATCCAGTTAGTTGTTTCTTCGTTATGTTGGGTTTTTTATTCCCTTAGATTAATAATCTGAAGGGATTTTCCCCAACAGTTTGTATCAAAGCTGCACGGTTGACTGAGAAGTGTTAGACGCTATGGTAGGATATAAAGCAACTCTTGTTATTACAAGACCTATACTAGAGTGATGTATATCGTGTTAGGATCACAGTTGGCAATTGAGAAATGTGATAGGGATAGAGACTTTGAGAAGTGGCAATGGAGGATGAAGGCTATTCTAATGAGGAATGAAGTCCATCCAGTAGTGTTTCCCGTAGAGGAGTTGATGGTTTACATCGCAATCGCGGAAAGGAAGGAGATAGAGAAATTGGTGTTTACTACTTTATAACTAGCAATGGAAGAGAATGTTATCTTAAATATTAGCAGTGAGACCACTACTAGAGGCATTTGGACGAAGGTAGAAAATCTCTACTTGAAGAAATCTTTGACCAACTGTCTGATATTACTGAAGACATTTTTCACCCTGCGGATGAGAGAGGGCACTTCAGTGAAGGAACATCTTACTTTTTTTGATGATCTCGTGATGAAGATGAAGACCGTTGACTTGAACATGGATGAGGAGCAAATGGCAATGATTCTTTTATGTTCTCTTCCGTAGCGGTACACAGGTTTTGATACAGCCTATTCTTCATTAGAGACACATTGTTAGTGGAAGATGTGAAGTCAGGCCTTCTATCTGAGGGTTTGAGGGATCAGATGAAGGAGATAAATGAAGGAAGTAGAGGTGGAAGTAGTAGTCACAGCCTATTTGTTGAAAGAGGAAGAGAAGATAAGAAGAATTGCACTCTAGATGGTGTTCCAAGTCCAAGAAGCTCGGTAATGGCAGGAGAGGAAGGTCTAAGGAGGGAAAGCGCTTTATCTGCAAGAAACCTGGTCAATGGAAAACAATTGACCAGATTTGAAAAAGAAGGAAGAAGATGGATCTTCATCTTTTGCGATGGAGAAGTTTGTACCTGACGATGTATTTTCTGCAGCAATGTTGGATGTCTTAAACCATTGGGTGCTGGACTCGGAGGCATCTTTTCATATGATGCCTAATAAGGATTACTTCTGTTCTTCCATTGAATTAGAGGAAATCTCTATTCTTATGGGTAATTATGCAAGATGTAGACCAATGGATGAAGTTACAGTGAGGATCAGGATGTTTGAAGGAGTGACATGCACTTTAACAAGTGTCTGATATGTTCCAGTTCTTCGAAAGTTCTTAATTTCTTTAGGACAATCAACATCTTTGGGATGCAAGGAAACTATCAAGAAGGAGAGTCTGAAGGTTTCGAAAGGTGCACTAGTTCTTATGAAAGGAGATATGTTCCAAAATCTGTATTTGTTGAAAGGAACCACGGTTCATGGAGAGTCAAGTGTTGGAGTAGATTGTTCCACTGCATTGGATGCCACAAAGCTTTGGCATCTTAGGTTGGGTCATATTTTAGGGAAGGGTTTAGAATTGCTTCGGGGATGGAAGATGATCAAATGAGAAATCTTCGACAAGATGGACTTTTGCCAGGAGTGTGTGATAGGCAAGCAAACTAAAGTATCTTTTGGAGTTGGACTCCATAAATCAAGGAGAGTGCTTGAGTATGTGCATATAGATGTTTGCGGATCGGTTGCTACTCCTTCTCTTAGAGGTGCAAAGTATTTTATTTCTTTCATTGATGACTTTTGTCGCAAAGTATGGATGTATGTAATGAAGGCCAAATAAGAGAGTTTTGAGAAGTTCAAAGATTGGAAAGCGCTTGTTGTGAAACAATCTGGTTCTAGATTGAAGGTGCTAAGATCTATAATGGCGGTGAATTTGTCTCTAGGGAGTTCTTCGACTTTTGTAGACAACATGACATTTAGAGACATTTCGCTACACTTAGTAAGTCGCAATCCAATGGGTTGTAGAAATGATGAACATGACTCTACTGGTGATGGCTCATTGCTTGAGATTGATGGCTGACTCGTCTGGAGGCTTTTAGGTTGAGGCATTATCAATCGCGGCGCATATCATTAATCAAATTTCATGCTTAGCCATAGATGGGAAGATTCCAAAGAAGAAGTGGAGAGGTAATGCAGTGTATCTTTATTACTTCCGAATTTTTTTGTTGTCCTGTGCACGTTCATCATATAGGTGATGACAAGTTGGAGGCTAAAGCATAAAAGGCATACTAATGAGATACACCGATGGTATCAAAGGGTATCGAATTTGGAACCTTGTTGATTGAAAGATTGTTCATTCCAGACATGTTGTTTTTGATGAGTCTGCTATGTTCAATCCAAAGAAGAAGCTACCTACCACATCAGAAGATTCCGATAGACCTAAGGAGATGGAATAAGATCCCGTGTTCCAGCCAAATAGTAGAGTTGTTGTTGATGATATCGAGGAAAACGCAGTTGATGAAACATCATAGGACAGTCCACAGGTACCTTCTAATAGTTCTAGGGATGTGCATGAATCTTGAGGAAGTTTAGGTCAAGGTGAAGCTGAAAAGAGTTTAGGCGAAACAGTACCTACCTAGGTCAGTCATAGGACTATTAGGCCATCCGAAAGGTATGGTGATTAGCAGTTTGCAAACTTTAGCATTAGTGATCAGTTTGACTATGCCCTACATATGGTTCTTGAGGAGTCGCTTGACCTTGATGAAGCTTTGAAGTCATATGACAGTTCGGTGAATGTGTGCTATGGAAGAGGAGTTAGAGTCGTTGAAGAAGAACAAGACTTGTATTTGGTACCAAGTCCTCAAGGTAGCCAAGCCATAGGCTGCAAGTGGGTGTTCAAAGTAAAGAATGATGGGAGACACAAGGCTAGACTAGTTGCTAAAGGTTTTTCACAAAGAAAGGGATTGCAGTATGATGAGATATTCTCTCCAGTAGCGAGGCATACATCCATCCACATTTTGCTGGCTATCACCACGGCTCATGACTTAGAGCTGGAGCAACTGGACGTGAAAACCGCTTTCTTGCACGGAGACTTGGATGAGATCACCTACATGAAGCATCTAGAAGGATTTGTTGTAGATGGGAAAAAAATTGGGTTTGCAAATTGAAAAAGTCTTTTATGGACTTAAGCAGTCACCTAGAAAATGGAAGAAGAGGTTTGACTCTTTTATGCTTTCACTTGGTTTTGATCGTAGCATCAAAGATGCTTGTGTGTATTTCAAGCATTTAAAGAATGGTACATGAGTGTACCTACCCTTGTATGTGGGTGACATATTGATTACTTCCAAGGATAAGGCTAAAATCGATAGTTTAAAGCGAAAGCTAAAAGCAGAATTCGAAATGAAAGACCTTGGGGAATCAAAGAAAATTTTGGGTATGGAAATCCAAAGTGATAGAAAGCTAGGACTTTTGAGCCTCACTCAAAAAGAGTACATTCGAAAGGTGATTGCTCGGTGTAGCATGGAAGGGGCAAAGACAATCAGCACACCCATGCCTATGCACATACAGCTTTTTAGTAAAGGATATCCGATCTCGAAAAAGGACAAGGCTTATATGATGAAGGTCCCATATGCAAGTGCAGTTGGCAGCTTGATGTATGTCATGCTCTGCACTAGACCTGACATTGCAGAGGCTGCTGGATTGTTGAGTATGTTCACGGAAAATCCAGGAAAGACGCATTGGGAAGCATGTAGCGTATCTTCAAATGCCTTAGAGGAACTCCAAACCATGGACTTGTCTTTAATGGTAGAGAAAGAGATTTCAGCTTAGTTAGATTTTATGATCCTGACTATGCCGGTGATAAAGATCTAAGGAAGTCAACCTCCGGATATATGTTCACTATTTGTGGGACAACGATCAATTAGAGAGCAAGGTTGCAGACGATTGTGGCTTTGTCTACTATTGAGGAAGAGCTCATAGCTGTGGTTGAAGCAGCTAAGGAGGCGTTTTATTTAAGGCGATTGTTGTGTGATTTGGGATTCGCGTATAAAGGAGTGAATGTGCACTATGACGGTTAAAGTGCAATTCACTTAGCTGAAAGTTTGACCTTCAGCTCGAGGGAAGCATATTGAGGTAAGAGAGTCGTTCCTTGTCTCGATGAGTGAAGAGAAGCTAGTTCGTCTTTAGAAGATTCACACAAAGAAGAATGCAGCAGACATGTTTACCAAGTCATTGCATGTTGCTAAGTTCAAGCATTGCTCGGACTTAATTCGCTTAATGAAGTGCTAGGTGCCACAGGATGGGGGAGAGTTGAGATGGTTCATAGAGACGTTTGTTTTCATGTTGGAGATTGATAGTAACTACACGGACTGGGTACTTCGAATACTTTTTTGACGGGTGGTGGCCTTGCCAGAGTTCGTTGCCAGAGTGTAACGGGTAATGGCATTGCCGAAGCTCTTTGGGTAAGTATCCATTGCTTGGAGCATAGTGATGTAGTTGGAATTGGAAGGCTTGTTTGGAAATCTCGTATCAAGGTGGAGATTGTTAGAAGTTGATACCTCAGATTCCCCAATCGGAGCATGAAACCCTAGCTTTGAACGAAGCGGTGGCCTTGCCGAGCAAAGAGGATAAAGCCAAGAAGAGAAAGATGCCACGAAGTCCTCGTTCGGTGAAGGAGCGGTCTCGCTCGGTGGAGGAACTCGTTCGTTGGAGGAGCTCATTTATTTGAAGTGAGGAGAAGCTTTGGAAAGAAGCTGGAGTGAGTTTTCATTCGGTAAAGTGGAAGTACCGAACGGGTTGTTTCATTCGGTGATTATGAAGCGACATTTAGGCATGTTGAACGAAATATTTCGTTCGGTATTTGAGCATGCTACGCTAATAGGGGAGATGCCGGTCTAAATTTGAAGTGCACTTTACCAAACCAAATTGTGTTGGACTAGATGCATGTCGAACCAAACTCAAGGGCTGCTATGTAGTAGCTATCCCTCATCATATCTTCACTCTATAAATAGTGGAGCTTCTGGGCAACAATGACAGCCATCCTAGAGAACTGAAACTCTGCAGAATTTTGTATGTATTGTAAATTCTTCTTACGTATAGCCTCCAAAAGAATCACTATTGTAACTCTAATCGTTTAATCATTAATAAAATCTCATTTTCCAAGTAGATATACACTGCCTCATGGTAGTGGAAGCACTATGAATACTGGTGTTATTTATTTTTCTTGTTATTGCACTGTTATCTGTAACTGCTGTGTTCTTGTAACAACCCTGCATTTTGTAATTATTTTATTATATATTTTATTTTTTTATGTAATATTTTGATTTAAAAACTTATTTTACTTATTTGAAATGATTAAATTTATTATTTAATATAATCATGATTTTTATATGAGTTATAATTCCAAAATTTTGTAAGTTGAATATTTGCCTGAAATGCTGATTTTGGTCAAAATAGTCAAACTGTGACTTTCAACTTAAAATTTTAAAGGTTTAAAATTTTAAATTTTTTTCTTTTATTATGAAAGTACATAAAATTATAAGAACACCACTTTTCGTTTCGTTGAATTTGGATGAAATTGTGAAAGTTATACCATTTACAATATTGTGCGTATATAGGGTTATTTAACAATGACTATTTTAAATTGTATAAATTACTTCTTCTTCGTTATATTTTATTTTAATATGTGATAATATGTTTTATTATGCATATTTTGACTTTTAAATATTCTTAAATGATAATAGAATTTTTCCAAAATTTACTGTATTTATTTCCTATTTTTAAAGGCTGCTTTCTAATTTTCTGCCATTTTCTTCATATAAATTATATTTAATAATTTTTTTTTTTGTGAATGCACTTTTATTTTTTTTGTTATTTTATTTTTTATAAATATTTTACAAGTCCATGAAGATTTTCTAAAGTTCATTTGGATTTATTTCTAATTTTAAAGCCCAGTCTACAATTTTAAGCCATTTTCTTATTTTAATTATATATAATTAAAATTTATTTATTTATTTTATGCACTCACTTTTATTTGCTGTGTTTTACTTTATTTTATTTATTTTACATGTATTTAAATTTAAGTAAATTTTTCCAAAGTGTATTGAAGTTATTTCTAATTCTTAAGTCTAGTTTTCATTTTTCTGTGCTATTTTTCTTATTTAATCATATCTAATTAATATTTAATTTTTAATATTTTGTTTATCTGTTATATTTTCGAATTTTAACTGAGATTTTAATTATTTTCATTTATTTGGATGTATATAAATATATATGAGAAATTTGAAAGGGTTAAGAGCTAAGAAACGGAAAAACGTTTTATCCGTTTCTTTTGCAGTTCTTCTGTCATTAATACATCAATTCATCTTAGCCATTCCTTTCCCCATCCTTTGCAGCCGACTTTCTCTTGTCATTCATGAATTTTTGAAGCCCCAAAACCCTAAAAATCATGGCCTCCACCCTGAAGAAAAAAACTAGGTAAATCCCTCTCTTCTTTCTACTTTTCTTACTTTTCTATGCAATTTTGTCTTGTTTCTCTTCTAAGTTTGGATCGGCCTCTTCTTAATAGCCACAGCCACAAACTCCTACATCTATTCCATGCCTTCAACACCATCTACTCCACCAACCATGACCATGGCCGAGCCATCTATGGTGGCCAAACCCTTCAAATTGCAACCTACATGCCTAAAAACAATGTTTTTGACCATTGTTGCCTCATTCCTTTCATCTCCACTTGTTTCCTTGCCTATATGATGTTAAACCTGACCTATATGATGTCATACCTAAGCCAAAGCATCATCATAGCCAAGCATAAGTGTCCCTTAGGCCAAGCATTGAAGTGGTTGAAGCAAGGTCCAATCTATCTTGTTCATTTCGCTTTGTATTTCAAAATTGTTTCAATGTTATTTTATGTTGAATGTTTATATATTGTCTGCTTTGTTTTGTTTTGGGTTGATGATACAAAATCATATCTTGGCTATCTTTCAACTCAAATCAAAAGTCGTGAAATTGTGCTTGTCGTGCCTTTAGAGTCATGCTTGTATGTTGTTTTGGTCTCTAGCTTTGAAAAAGGTGAGTCTTTCTCACTCTGACAATTATACTTATAGAAAAGTGAATTGATGACATGTGTTTAGTAATATAAAATGTTTATGCAAGTTAATGATGATCATATGATAGGCTATGCCATGTTATTATCATGTTAAAACTGTTAATTTTCACCTGACACCTGATATATGACTGTATATTGTGATATTGACATTGTTCATATTATTTCTGTTTATGATCACACTGCATGTTCCCTGTTAGAATAGAATCATTATGGGCTGAAATGATAGGCCTGCGTTATTGTTATTTATCTAATTTTAACTTGGGATTGAGGGTTTGAAATGATAGAACCCGGAATTTTACATTTTAAACAGCGGATTGAAATGATACATATCCGTATCACTTGACCTAGGTTAGAAAACTATATACAGACCCGTGGTTATTCTATAAAGTGTTTTGAATATTTTAAGTATTTTAAAAATTAAAAATTTATGAAATTTGGTTTAAATAGTTTTTGAAAGGTTTTAAAATAAATAAAATATGATTTTTCTATGTGTTTAAAATGTAATTTATGAATTTTTTAACTGGATTTCTGAAATATAACTTATGTTTGAAATTTGGAATTTTGACTAAAAATGATATTTAAGTTATATGAATAAAATGGACTTTAATTATATTTGAAAAATGGTAAATATGATAAATTGATTTATATTTGAATTTAAGTGATTTATTAAAGAATTTTTGATTTTTCTATAAATTTAAGTGATTGAATAAATGACTGTTGAAAAATGAAATTTTAAAAGATAACTTGACTTGAAAATGTGAAATTTGAGTTTTAACTAAAGATGTTAAATTAATTAAATAAATTGGAAGTCTATTTAAATTTGTGAAATGGTAATATAAATATGAAATGTTAAGTTTATTTGTTGAAAAGTGAAGAAACGTATAAGTTTTAATTTATGAAAGAAACGTATAGGTTTTAATTTATGAAAGAAACGTATAGGTTTTAATTTATGAAAGAAACGTATAGGTTTTAATTAATGAAAGAAACATGTAGGTTTTAATTAATGAAGGAAACGTGTAAAGTCCTAATAAATGAGCGAACATGAAAGTTTTAATTAATGCAAGAACATGTAAAGTTTTAATTAAGAAAGAAACATGTAAAGTTTTAAGTAGTGTGGTATTGATTTAATTAATAAATGTTCATTATTGTAATAGGAATATAAAATTTAAAACGTACATTTGACACGTAGATTTTAATCAATGTAACGGTGTATTTTAAATTGATTAAAATGATAAATGTTACTTACTTTAATAATAAAATGTAAGTTGATAACGTACATTTGATAAGCAAATTTTAATTTATGTGAATGGCATACTTTAAATGATTAAAATAATGAAGTTTCTTTATTGTAATAATAATGTAAGTTAATAAGGTGCTTTTAACTTAACGTAAGAATTTCGGTTTAAATTGTATATTACAGTAAGAAAGTTTATTTAACTATAAGGCTATGGTAAATTGACATGTTAAAATTTTAAGCTTATCAATACTTTGATTATATACAATGTAAAGTGGAAAGTAGTACATTCCAAAAATGCTATGATTCCTTAAGGTAACATTTCCAAAATGCTATGATAATTTAAAGGAATATTTCAAGTTTAATAAATTTAAAGAAATATTCAATGATTTGAAAATTTGGGTTTTATTTGAATGATATAATATTGAATTATTTTTGAAATGGAAATGATACAATTGTGATATTGTTTTGAAATGAGTATGATATTTTGGTCTTGAAAGTATAAATTATTTGAAATAAATATCCATGGGTTATAATAACGATTGGTTGTTAAAGAGACCGGGATCGGATATTGTCTTATAGCCGGACAATACCGAAAACCACTTTAACAACTGTGTACGCGGTGGAGATTCCAGAATGAAGTAGGATGGTGGCGACGTTCTCGAGGTATGTTACGTGGACCCAACTCCCGTGAGTTGGCATATATGACTAAAACAGGAGCTATACCGGGCTACACAAAGGGTCGCACCCTTTCATCGAGCATGCTCCATCGGAAACTATTCTATTACTTTTGTGATTCGATTCGGTGGCGCCACTTTGATTCGGGGGTATTGTTCGAGGTGGGCGGAAGCTGCTGGCTTGCCGTCACCACCGGTCCGGGAGTGCAAACGGTGTATCCACCCTGGCATTGTCTCGCGTGTCGTGTCATATCCTTATATCGAGCCCACTACGATTTTGGTTTTAAAGATCCGACCGCGTTAAGGTTCACCATCCCTGTAACAACCCGTATATTTGGACCATTTAAATTGACAATAATCCATACATGTCAACTTAAATAATACAAAACACGAATCATTATGGGATTATATATACATAAATGTAAATGAGAATCAATACAACATCACAGACACAGAACAGTCACAGAATAATGCAGCGGAAAAATACATCGTCGTAATAGCAGTTCATGAAGCTACTATATGATATACAACAATGTCTAAACATAAAGTGACTGAAAGGAAATACATAAATGTCCAACAGACAAGAACAACAATACTGGAATAGAAATAGACTGATAAAGATAAATGCTAAGTCTTCAACATCTTCAACCAACCTTGATCAGCAAACTGGATAGCTTCAGGCTGACCCGAGCATATATAAAAGAAACACTCGAGTCAGGACTCAAAATCTTATACAGGATAACCAAGTGCAAGAAATAAAGTCCATAACTCAAAGATGAATAAAATAACATCTCTAAGGATCCGATAAATTATCTATATATATATAGTAGAATACGGTATGTAGGTAATGTCTAATCAATAAAATAGAATATTAAAATAGCGTTAAGGCGTTACCATAATTCCCCTTAACACATTTTATATTCCCAAAAGCATATACAAGACCGTAGTTTCCCCAAAACCGGAAGTCACCAGAGGGCAATCCATATACTCAAGGTACAAATCAAAACGTAGTGGTCGCGAATAGGATAATCAGTATGACAAGGTACATGAGGCAATACCAACTAGGATACTAGTAGTTGCGTGATCCGGACTGATGTTGAGCATAGTAGCTACTATCTCAACACCGCGAAACAACACTCCCAAATCAAAGGGTGCACCCAAATCGAATCACAAAAGTAATAGATATGGTATCGAAGAAGCGTGTCCGCTAGAGGTGGCGATCCTCAATGGCCCGGCGCGGCTCCTGTTTTAGTCATGTCAGGGGTCATCCAATATCGTTCTCTTTCTTCAGTCAACGTGTTCACCAAACCATCCACTTCATTCTGGATCAACACTCCGCGTATAATAGTTATTAAAGTGGTTTCGGTATCGACAGAGAATATGTCCATATCCGATCCCGGTCTCTTTAATAACTACGTATTTATTACCCGATGGTCGATTAAATTAACGTTTAAACAAATCAAAGTCCAAAAGTCAAGGTGCAAATTTGACTTTCAAAATTTGACATTTCACGATTCAATTTATTTTAGATATTAAAACATATTTCCAAATGACATTTCTCGCTCAAACATTTGAGTCGACGGTTTAAAATTCAGTAATCAAGTTTGATTTAAGGTCTAAAAGTCGCTTATTAAATTTAGTTCAAAACCAATGGATTCAATTTAATGGTAAACTTAGTTAAAATACTAACTCAAGTTCAATTCATGTCACTTTATGTTTATATCCACTGTTATCATATATTTGATTAAATCCACTTTATTAACTAAATCCCCTTTCAAACTTCATTGGATTATTTACCGATTCAATTAAATTTCAAATCAAAGGAGTTCATTTTCATATACAAAATCCTGATTTGGTAAATTCGTTAATATTTAAAATCCCTTAAATTCAAATTATCCCTAATTTAAATTCATTAAATTAGTAAGTCAAAATTTCGTATAACAGGATCAATTTATTACCTTAAAGCCTGAGTTTAAAATTAGAGCTAACAGTCTTTAAATCTTTAAATTATCAAATTCCAAAACTTACTTGCTTCTAAATCTTATTTCACTTAAAATTTCAATTCATTTTATCCAATTTGGTAAGTTATTAATCCGCTTCAATTTAAATTCGTTAATTTTATTCCAACTTAAATCCCTAAGTTCGTTATTAAATTTCCAACCAAATTGTTAGGTTCATCTCTTAAATTAAATTATATTTCAATTTCGAAAGCGGTTTTGTTGACCAATCGGGTTTCTTATTTTATTTTCTATCCTAAGCCAAATTGTTTAAATGGGGTATTTATCATTTCAACCCAATCTTACTCAATATAAAACAAAGCATAGCAAAGGGAACTTGCAGTGTGATAACTGGGATGGTGTCAAAGTAAATAAACAAGCAATATCAATCAAACATGACAATTTAACAATTTATTAAATAATCCCGAAATAACCGTATTAACTTACCTTTGTAGTTAATGCAAATTAATACAATTATTCCTAGAATCCGCACTATCATTTCATGCGAATTAAAGATTATTCCATTTTGATGTCACTTGGTGTCTACATACATTCAATAGTTCAAATGAGGTTAACTCTATTCTAGGCGTCGATTTAGTTAACGTTTAAGGGTCAAAATTCAATATATTTAATACATTTAAATTGTTTAACTATCCTACCAAATTCAACTTCATATTACCTATCGCTTATATTAACGACCAAATTACATAGCAAATTTAGTGTCACAACTATTAACCATAAATCAACATTTATCACAATTATTCACATTTAAACCTTTAAACAATACATGGCGTCAATTTAGAATTTTAAATTCTAACAATATTAAATTTTAACTTATATATACTATTTACAGTTTAATTCAACAATTTTTAACAATCAATGATTCAACATCCAAATTTATAATGACAACAATTTATCACTTATTTATCATTGCATAATAGATTGAGTCGTGAATAAAATATTCACCTTGCGTGGTTAGAGAAGACGACGAAGCACAAAGATGACTAGATAAAAGGCACGAACAAGCACGATGCAAAACGACACAAACAAACAACGAAACTAGGTAAATTCAGACAAGTCGGATGAAGCCTAAGACTGAGATCCCGGATCCGCAGTTGCTGGAACAAAACACAGCAAACTATAGTGAGCACTGATGGATATATAACTGGATATATATGTGCACAGCAAGCGAAATGCCAAATATGAACAGGAACTTGAACTATAATTCGAAAGCAACTGTACAACACTTTGCTTCCTCCTCCTTTCTCTCTCTGTTTTTTTTTTCCTTTGTTTTTTTTTTCTTTCACTGCCTATCTTAAAGCATACGAGCGGCAACGGATCTGAGTCAAAGTGGCATCGCCAGGATCGCGGAGTAGTGGGTGTTTGGCTGGTGGGGCCGTGGGTGTCGTGCGACCTGTGGGTGGAGGCGGTGAGGGGGTCTTTGCTGTGAGGTGTTGCGGTGGCAGTGGGCTGGGCAGAGGGTGGATGGGGAAGGAATGGTGATAAGTGGGACTGCATGGGGCGGTGGTGCGTGGATCTGGGGTGGTTGCGGGTCAGGGGACGGCGGAGAGGAGTTTGAAGACTGGTGGCGTGTGGGTCTGGAGGTGGGCAATGGCCGCGTGTGTGGGTTGGTGATGCGGCGCGCCTGGGTCGTGGGTCTGGGTGGAGGCGCAGGAGGTGGAGGGGGTGGCCGGGTCTGATGGGTTCTGGGCGGGCTGGAGGCGGAAGGGGTGTTGTTGGCGTGTGGGCGTGGCGGGCTGATGAGGGGGAGAAAAAAAACATGCACGCATGAAGTTTGAAAAAAAAAAAATAAGAGGAGGAAGAAGGATTTGCAGCAGAGGTAAAAGTAAGCACGTACCAGAGAGATCAAAACTTGCAACGAATGAAGAACGAACCAAACCAGTATATATTGAATTTTCCAAGCAACCAAGAGCCACACATTTATTTTCTTGGTAACCGAACTGGCTATTGGCTTTCCAACGTAAATGAACAGTCCAAGGCTATTAAAATTCTGAACGTTGGAGGGAGTGGGTACCGTTTTATGCTGCGAAGCGTACCGGTTGTAATCCGTTAAACAATTATAGTTCTCCGTGCCGAACTCCGATTGACGCAAACAAATATATCGTTTTGATCACCGCGACGAGACGGTCACAACGGTATGAAAATATTTATGGTTTGATATTGTTTGCGGAGAGATAATCTTTATTTACTGTTTGCCCAAGTGCATATTTTACTAGCAATTAAAAGCGAAATTTGACGAAACGGAAAACGCCGCCGGGTTCAGAATATTTTTCTTATGCAACACCGAGATAATATTTGAATTTAGACGATAGGAATTTTATGCACAAGATTTGAAGTGATATGTAAATGCGACGGGCGTAATTTATTTCAATATTTTCCGACGAAATTTGGCGTACGCCTATGTCTATCTAGACGTATTCCAAATGTGGAGTTTGGTTGGCAACGGAAATTGTTTGTGAAAATTTAAACTTCTACATTACATAACGATTTAAAAATTTTAAACTGGGTCCGAATTTCAGGGTCGTTACATTCTCCCCCACTCAAAGCTTTTCGTCCTCGAAAAGGAACAGAGTAAAAGAGTGGAAGAACAGATAAAGAGATACGATGGATATAGAATAAATTATCGAATAAGTAAAGAACATAGAATGAAATTTACCTTCAACAAACAACTCTGGATTTGAATCTCGGATACTCTCCTCGGTTTCCCAAGTACAATCACGATCATCGGGACTCCATTGGACTTTAACTAGGCTAACAGTCTTCCTCCTAAGCTGCTTCGTATCCCTATCAACAATACGAAGCGGTCTCCTCTCTATAGTCAAATCCGGCTCAATATCAACCTCATCTAACTGAGCAATAGGAATTGTCATGGATGGATCGTGTACAACCTTCCGGAGATGTGAAACATGGAATACGTTGTGCACGCCCTCAAACTTCTCCGGCAGCGCAACTCTGTAGGCTAGTGTACCAATCCTCTCAGTGATAGGGAATGGTCCAACAAATCTAGGAGCGAGCTTCCCTCTACGACCAAATCGAATAACATTTTTTAAAGGTGATACTTTAAGAAATACCTCATCTCCAACCTGGAATTTTAACTCTCTTCTACGCCTATCGGCATAGCTCTTCTGCCTATCCTGTGCGGTCTTCATCTTCCTTCTGATCTCATTGACCTTCTCGGATGCTTCCATAATCATCTCTGGGCCAAGAACTAATCGGTCACCAGGCTCAATCCAACAAGCTGGCGATTTGCATGGCCGTCCATATAAAGCTTCGAACGGTGCCATATCAATACTCGCCTGATTATAAAGATAGTTATATTTCAATTCAAATTTTACTTATTCAAATTGAAAATTTTGGATTACCTGATAGCTGTTATTATAAGTGAATTCAACCAAATGAAGGTGGTCTTCCCAAGATCCACCGAAATCAATGATGCAAGCTCGGAGTAGATCTTCCAAAATCTGATTTACCCTCTCAGTTTGGCCATCTGTTTGAGGATGATAGGCCGTGCTCAGATTCAGTTTAGTGCCTAAGACGTCCTGAAATGCCTTCCAGAATTTACTAGTGAATAAAGGATCTCTATCGCATACAATACTAGATGGAACTCCATGAAGTCTGACAATCTCTCTCATATAAATCTCGGCCAAACTCGAAGCAGTACGAGTGGTCTTTACAGGAATAAAGTGAGCAGATTTTGTCAACCTATCAACAATCACCCATATACTCTCGTTCCCTTTTCTAGTCCTTGGTAATCCGTCAACGAAGTCCATAGAAATTTGGTCCCATTTCCAACACGGAATCTCTAGGGGTTGAAGTAATCCCGCCGTCTTCAGGTGATCGGCCTTGACTTGCTGGCAAGTGGTGCATCTACTGACATATATGGAAATATCTCTCTTCATCCCACTCCACCAATATAAACGCTTCATATTTCGATACATCTTGGTGACACCAGGATGAAATGAAAGTGATGACTGATGGTTCTCTCTAAGCACTTCTTGTCTCAATCCATCAACGTTAGGAACACAAATACGGTTGTCAATCTTTAGAACTCCATTACTATCTATCTGTGCTCCCACTTTACTGTCAGCATTTCCAACTCTACCAAGAACTAATTCCTTCATGCGATAGAGCAAGGTGTCTTCGAATTGCTTAGCTTTGATGCGATCCATCAGAGATGGGGAGATAGTAAGCTGAAAGAGCATGCTTTCTACAAGGTTACAACATGACAATGCTTTGCTACGGCTCAAAGCATCAGCTACAACATTTGCCTTTCCAGGAGTATAATTGATGTCGAGATCATATGCAGCTAAGAATTCAAGCCATCGGACTTGTCTCTGGTTCAAGTCCTTCTGAGAGAAAATATACCGCAAGGACTTATGATCTGTGAATAATTCAAATTTTGTCCCCAAAAGATGGTGCCTCCATAGTTTCAAAGCGAATACAACTGCTAGAAGCTCTAAATCATGGGTCGCATAGTTTACTTCATGAGTTTTCAACTGACGGCCCGCATAAGCAATAACCTTTCCATTTTGCATAAGGACAGCGCCTAAACCTTCTCGACAAGCATCAGTATAGACAGTTAATCCTTCACTCCCGTCAATTACCGCGAGAACTGGGGCTGAAGTTAACTTACGTTTTAACTCATTAAAAGCTGATTCACACTTCTCACTCCAAATAAACTTGACATCCTTCCGAGTTAAAGCAGTAAGTGGGGCAGAAATCCGGGCAAAGCGCTCAATGAATCTGCGATAATAACCGGCTAGGCCCAAGAAGCTACGGATATCAGTAGGAGTTTTGGGAGTCTCCCAATCCTGTAGATAAAATTTTCAAATTAGAAAGGAATAAGATGGATCGAATAGAAATAACGAATAAGATAGAACTTACATTGATTACGGCGATCTTAGCTGGATCGACCGAAATCCCATTTTCAGAAACAATATGGCCAAGGAATCGTACTTCGTCTCTCCAGAAGTGGCATTTCGAAAACTTGGCTTTTAGCTGATGGTTTCGGAGAGTTCCCAGAACATAAGCAAGATGTGTTTCATGCTCTTTCTCATCCTTGGAGAAGACGAGAATATCATCAATGAAGACAAGAACAAACTTGTTAAGGACATCACGGAAGACTCTATTCATTAAGTCAACGAAATAAGCAGGTGCGTTGGTCAAACCAAATGGCATAACCAACCATTCATAGAATCCATTTTCGGTACGGAAAGCTGTCTTATGAATACTATCTTCTGCTACTCTGAGTTGGTGGAACCCAGTGGCTAGATCAAGCTGTGAGAAAACTTTAGCTCCATGGAGATGATCGAATAAATCATTGATGCGAGGTATCGGATAGCGGTTCTTGAGAGTGCGTTTGTTTAATTCCCGGTAATCAACACACATGCGAAGAGATCCATCAGACTTGGTGACAAATACGACTGCGGCGCCCCATTCAGAACAACTTCTCCTGATCAAACCCTTAGCAAATAGATCATCAATTTGGGTTTTAAGTTCAGCTTTTTCTTTAGGAGCCATCCTTCTGTGAGGGAGAACTACGGGAGTAGCTCCGGGAATAAGGTCAATACGGAAATCAATCTCTCGCTTTGGCGGTAGAGAGTCGACCTCTCCAAATACATCGGGAAATTTCTGAACAATAGGAGTAGTACTAAGGTCATCCGGGTGAGCATCAAGAGAGAATATGAAGCTTCCCGCATATTTCTGAGGTGATTTGCATTCGATGACAAGCGGTAGACCCTTGTCATTGACTAGAGAAACAGATCGAGCTTTGCAAGAAATAACAGCATCGAAATTTCTTAACCAATCAGCACCCAACAAAATGTCAAATGCTACGAAGCCAAGCACATAGAAATCCCAAGTGAATCGATATCTTCCATACAAGAGCACAACCCCTTTACAAATTCTACTGAGGTTGGCAAGTCCTCCAATAGGGTTGGAGACACATAAGGAAGTAGTAGCAAGAGTAGGTTCTAATTTGAGCTTATTACAAAGATCAATAGATATGAAGCTATGAGAAGCACCAGTATCGAATAATACCCGAACAGGTAAATTATGAAATGAAAAAGTACTTCGTAAGGTACCTTGGTCATCCTGAGCAGGTGGTGGAGGTGGTGCAGGAGTGGTGACAGCATATACTCCTGATGGTGTGCCTTTCTTCCTCAATGGGCAATCTCTTTTGAAGTGACCTGGCTGGAGGCAGACATGGCATAAATCATTTCTCATCTGAGGAGGTGGTGGAATAGCAGCTCCGGTGGATGGACAGCTATTTGCATAATGACCCTTCTTATCGCATTTGAAGCAAGTGATATTAGCAAGGTCGATTGGGCTTTTCTGGGCATATCCCAATCCTGTAGTCTTTTGCCAAGCTTTCTTTTGTTGATCAAAGTTCATCTTCCTCTTTCCGAGCTGGCTCGAAGAGGATTGAGTAGGAGTGGCCTTGGCAGTGGGTCCCTTAGGCTTCGCCTCATATCGAAGAGCATAGTCAACAAGCTCTGTGAAAGTGCAGTGAATGTGGCCAGTAAGCAAGTCATAATACTCTGGTCTAGCTCCCAAAATGAATTTCTCGTTCTTCAGAAGTGGTGTATCAATCAATCCCGGGCCAAACTTGGAGAGCTCGTTGAATTTTCTCTCGTACTCAGAAAAAGTCATACCGCCTTGCTTAAGGTCCATAAAAGTTCTATAAAGTTGGGTTTTCCCGGCAGCTGGCATCCATTGTTCCGAGAAAGTATCCCTAATCAAAAGATAGACTAGATAAATAACATTCCAAGGATTGAAAGAAGAATTTAGACTATGAAATCCAAATAAATTTATACCTAAACTGGGCCCAAGTGATGGTGTTCTCCTCGATACGAGAGGTAACAGATTCCCACCAGTCTCGTGCGGCATCCCGAAGTTGCCAAGCAGCAAGCTGACGCTTCTGAGCATCAGTGATCTCCAATCCAGAAAATATCATCTCTAAGCTTTTGAGCCATTGTTGAGCTTCAATAATATTCTCGGATCCAGAGAACTTAACACCACCAAGTTGTGTATACTCCTTACTAAGAGTGGTGAATTTGACTGGAGCTGGGGCGGCAGGTGCAGCCTGGGCAGGACCATTTCCCCTTCCTCCCCTGTTGTTTCTTCTGGCACTCATCCTGAAATACCAAAATATTTTTTTTTTTTTTTTTTTTTTTTTTAGAACCAAGGATAGAAAATCATAGAACCTTATGGAAAGTCTAATCAACGAATCAATTAAGAAGTTTGAATTTGGAAGGATATGTATATTGAATTGATTCTCCTCATTCTAGGGTATTGCTACCCTATATCTAATGAGCTTATATAATCCCAAACTAAGGTTTTTAGGGAAACCAAAGCTCTGATACCAACTATAACAACCCGTATATTTGGACCATTTAAATTGACAATAATCCATACATGTCAACTTAAATAATACAAAACACGAATCATTATGGGATTATATATACATAAATGTAAATGAGAATCAATACAACATCACAGACACAGAACAGTCACAGAATAATGCAGCGGAAAAATACATCGTCGTAATAGCAGTTCATGAAGCTACTATATGATATACAACAATGTCTAAACATAAAGTGACTGAAAGGAAATACATAAATGTCCAACAGACAAGAACAACAATACTGGAATAGAAATAGACTGATAAAGATAAATGCTAAGTCTTCAACATCTTCAACCAACCTTGATCAGCAAACTGGATAGCTTCAGGCTGACCCGAGCATATATAAAAGAAACACTCGAGTCAGGACTCAAAATCTTATACAGGATAACCAAGTGCAAGAAATAAAGTCCATAACTCAAAGATGAATAAAATAACATCTCTAAGGATCCGATAAATTATCTATATATATATAGTAGAATACAGTATGTAGGTAATGTCTAATCAATAAAATAGAATATTAAAATAGCGTTAAGGCGTTACCATAATTCCCCTTAACACATTTTATATTCCCAAAAGCATATACAAGACCGTAGTTTCCCCAAAACCGGAAGTCACCAGAGGGCAATCCATATACTCAAGGTACAAATCAAAACGTAGTGGTCGCGAATAGGATAATCAGTATGACAAGGTACATGAGGCAATACCAACTAGGATACTAGTAGTTGCGTGATCCGGACTGATGTTGAGCATAGTAGCTACTATCTCAACACCGCGAAACAACACTCCCAAATCAAAGGGTGCACCCAAATCGAATCACAAAAGTAATAGATATGGTATCGAAGAAGCGTGTCCGCTAGAGGTGGCGATCCTCAATGGCCCGGCGCGGCTCCTGTTTTAGTCATGTCAGGGGTCATCCAATATCGTTCTCTTTCTTCAGTCAACGTGTTCACCAAACCATCCACTTCATTCTGGATCAACACTCCGCGTATAATAGTTATTAAAGTGGTTTCGGTATCGACAGAGAATATGTCCATATCCGATCCCGGTCTCTTTAATAACTACGTATTTATTACCCGATGGTCGATTAAATTAACGTTTAAACAAATCAAAGTCCAAAAGTCAAGGTGCAAATTTGACTTTCAAAATTTGACATTTCACGATTCAATTTATTTTAGATATTAAAACATATTTCCAAATGACATTTCTCGCTCAAACATTTGAGTCGACGGTTTAAAATTCAGTAATCAAGTTTGATTTAAGGTCTAAAAGTCGCTTATTAAATTTAGTTCAAAACCAATGGATTCAATTTAATGGTAAACTTAGTTAAAATACTAACTCAAGTTCAATTCATGTCACTTTATGTTTATATCCACTGTTATCATATATTTGATTAAATCCACTTTATTAACTAAATCCCCTTTCAAACTTCATTGGATTATTTACCGATTCAATTAAATTTCAAATCAAAGGAGTTCATTTTCATATACAAAATCCTGATTTGGTAAATTCGTTAATATTTAAAATCCCTTAAATTCAAATTATCCCTAATTTAAATTCATTAAATTAGTAAGTCAAAATTTCGTATAACAGGATCAATTTATTACCTTAAAGCCTGAGTTTAAAATTAGAGCTAACAGTCTTTAAATCTTTAAATTATCAAATTCCAAAACTTACTTGCTTCTAAATCTTATTTCACTTAAAATTTCAATTCATTTTATCCAATTTGGTAAGTTATTAATCCGCTTCAATTTAAATTCGTTAATTTTATTCCAACTTAAATCCCTAAGTTCGTTATTAAATTTCCAACCAAATTGTTAGGTTCATCTCTTAAATTAAATTATATTTCAATTTCGAAAGCGGTTTTGTTGACCAATCGGGTTTCTTATTTTATTTTCTATCCTAAGCCAAATTGTTTAAATGGGGTATTTATCATTTCAACCCAATCTTACTCAATATAAAACAAAGCATAGCAAAGGGAACTTGCAGTGTGATAACTGGGATGGTGTCAAAGTAAATAAACAAGCAATATCAATCAAACATGACAATTTAACAATTTATTAAATAATCCCGAAATAACCGTATTAACTTACCTTTGTAGTTAATGCAAATTAATACAATTATTCCTAGAATCCGCACTATCATTTCATGCGAATTAAAGATTATTCCATTTTGATGTCACTTGGTGTCTACATACATTCAATAGTTCAAATGAGGTTAACTCTATTCTAGGCGTCGATTTAGTTAACGTTTAAGGGTCAAAATTCAATATATTTAATACATTTAAATTGTTTAACTATCCTACCAAATTCAACTTCATATTACCTATCGCTTATATTAACGACCAAATTACATAGCAAATTTAGTGTCACAACTATTAACCATAAATCAACATTTATCACAATTATTCACATTTAAACCTTTAAACAATACATGGCGTCAATTTAGAATTTTAAATTCTAACAATATTAAATTTTAACTTATATATACTATTTACAGTTTAATTCAACAATTTTTAACAATCAATGATTCAACATCCAAATTTATAATGACAACAATTTATCACTTATTTATCATTGCATAATAGATTGAGTCGTGAATAAAATATTCACCTTGCGTGGTTAGAGAAGACGACGAAGCACAAAGATGACTAGATAAAAGGCACGAACAAGCACGATGCAAAACGACACAAACAAACAACGAAACTAGGTAAATTCAGACAAGTCGGATGAAGCCTAAGACTGAGATCCCGGATCCGCAGTTGCTGGAACAAAACACAGCAAACTATAGTGAGCACTGATGGATATATAACTGGATATATATGTGCACAGCAAGCGAAATGCCAAATATGAACAGGAACTTGAACTATAATTCGAAAGCAACTGTACAACACTTTGCTTCCTCCTCCTTTCTCTCTCTGTTTTTTTTTCCTTTGTTTTTTTTTTCTTTCACTGCCTATCTTAAAGCATACGAGCGGCAACGGATCTGAGTCAAAGTGGCATCGCCAGGATCGCGGAGTAGTGGGTGTTTGGCTGGTGGGGCCGTGGGTGTCGTGCGACCTGTGGGTGGAGGCGGTGAGGGGGTCTTTGCTGTGAGGTGTTGCGGTGGCAGTGGGCTGGGCAGAGGGTGGATGGGGAAGGAATGGTGATAAGTGGGACTGCATGGGGCGGTGGTGCGTGGATCTGGGGTGGTTGCGGGTCAGGGGACGGCGGAGAGGAGTTTGAAGACTGGTGGCGTGTGGGTCTGGAGGTGGGCAATGGCCGCGTGTGTGGGTTGGTGATGCGGCGCGCCTGGGTCGTGGGTCTGGGTGGAGGCGCAGGAGGTGGAGGGGGTGGCCGGGTCTGATGGGTTCTGGGCGGGCTGGAGGCGGAAGGGGTGTTGTTGGCGTGTGGGCGTGGCGGGCTGATGAGGGGGAGAAAAAAAACATGCACGCATGAAGTTTGAAAAAAAAAAAAATAAGAGGAGGAAGAAGGATTTGCAGCAGAGGTAAAAGTAAGCACGTACCAGAGAGATCAAAACTTGCAACGAATGAAGAACGAACCAAACCAGTATATATTGAATTTTCCAAGCAACCAAGAGCCACACATTTATTTTCTTGGTAACCGAACTGGCTATTGGCTTTCCAACGTAAATGAACAGTCCAAGGCTATTAAAATTCTGAACGTTGGAGGGAGTGGGTACCGTTTTATGCTGCGAAGCGTACCGGTTGTAATCCGTTAAACAATTATAGTTCTCCGTGCCGAACTCCGATTGACGCAAACAAATATATCGTTTTGATCACCGCGACGAGACGGTCACAACGGTATGAAAATATTTATGGTTTGATATTGTTTGCGGAGAGATAATCTTTATTTACTGTTTGCCCAAGTGCATATTTTACTAGCAATTAAAAGCGAAATTTGACGAAACGGAAAACGCCGCCGGGTTCAGAATATTTTTCTTATGCAACACCGAGATAATATTTGAATTTAGACGATAGGAATTTTATGCACAAGATTTGAAGTGATATGTAAATGCGACGGGCGTAATTTATTTCAATATTTTCCGACGAAATTTGGCGTACGCCTATGTCTATCTAGACGTATTCCAAATGTGGAGTTTGGTTGGCAACGGAAATTGTTTGTGAAAATTTAAACTTCTACATTACATAACGATTTAAAAATTTTAAACTGGGTCCGAATTTCAGGGTCGTTACAATCCCCTTAATGCTATTTTCTATATGATTATACTTTACTGATTAGACACTACCGTATATAGCGTATATTACTACATAGTAAATAGTTTAACGGATCCTTAGAGGATGGGCGGTCCGAAGCATCCTTTAAGTTACAGATGCATTTTGTTACTGTTCACTTGAGTTGATTTACAGTTTAAAAGTATTTATGTCCTGACTCGAGGGTTTTGTGTTTTGCTTTACGCTCGGGTTAGATTGAGTGAGTTAGCATTCCAGATTCACCTTCGGCGTTGGAGCTTTCCTTGAAGATCCAGCCATCTATTTTGTTTCAGTATCCAGTGGTTCAGTGATGTATCTGATTTGTACCTGATGTATCCTGTTACTCTTCTGTTGTATCTTATTTAACTCTGATGTATCTCTTATTTATATAGCAGCTTCATGAACTACTATCTCTTTTTCTTCCGCTGCATTATTATTACTCTGTGTCTGTGATCTGTGATTTTTATTTACTGTATATTCTGAGATTTGCCAAATTTTTATTTACAACGCGGTATTTTGAGCAATTCAATTCTGGCATGAGTGTCTATCTATACACTTATAATGGATGCGAATGGTTGAAAATACCGAGTCGTTACAGTTGGTATCAGAGCTTTGGTTGCTCTAGGCAAAACTCAGCATATGGAGTGAGTGTATTTACAGAATCACTTTCATTCGGGGTTAAATCTCTCCCTTTTGACTCGATTCCTTTGAATTTTGGAACATTCCTTACGGTTCCAAAATCCATTCGTATCCCTCACTATTCATCTTCTTTTGACTCTGGAGCATTCCATAACTCCGCTTCGAATGATCCTTCTAGTGAGTCGGCGGTCATGCCAATTTCAAATTTAATTGAAAAAGGGGGAAAACTCCTTTGCAGTTAGCATCGATTCACCAGAGATTCTTATCTATCCTTGGTTTGGATGCTAATATATTTTGTTATTTCAAACTCTAACTCTTGAGATCGAATGTAGATTTACCCTAGAAAAATCAACATTGATCTTATTCTTTAAGTCACGGTTGACCCGGTTAAGGTTGCCCGTGATTTATATAAGCTTATCCATCTTCCTATTCTGTTATTTAATCATGTCATCCTTGTTTCCAACTTATTTTTAAATCATAATCTCCTTTGATTTGTGATAATCAAAAATTTGAATCTCTATCCTTCTTTGAAAATCTATTCATGTATAGTGTATTTGTAAACAAGTATTTAAAATTAAAATGTTTTATATATTTTGTTGTTTGAGTTGTTGATGTTGAGTTGGGTTTCTGATCGATATGTCTGATCAGCGCTATCGATAAGATTTCCAAAACACTTTGACAGAACAAACGGACACAATATATTTTTAAAAAAAAAATTTGGTTAATGAAATAAATTTTGATATATAAGTAAATTTATGGAACTTAATGAAATAATTTAAATTGATAATTTGAAATGATAATACTTGATTTATCATTTATTGTTCTACAAATAGATCTATAAATATTTGTTTATAAATTTATTTGGGAACTGAAATGAATTTAAAACAAGAATTTAAGGATTTAAATTCCGATTATTTCGAACTTTGGTTTAAAGTTTTAAAAGGTTATATTATTTAAAGTATTTTGAATAGAATTTGTTTTCAATGAATTTTAAAGGTTTAAAATTAGTGCTCCTCTTTGTCGCTGGAAAATAACTTCGGTGATGATCGCGACATCATCGACGTTCATTTTCGAGTTTCGAAGTTAAGAGACTGTTCTGTAGTCTTGCTACAGCTTTGTTTTGGGAAATTAACTTGATTTGAATTTCTAAAATATGACTTGATTTATAATATATATATATATATATATATATATATATATATATAAAGATATATGATTGAAATTTGACTTGACATATTATATATGTATATATATTATTTCTTATCTCTAAATGGTCTGAAGACATCGGAAATTTAATTCTTAAATTCTATTTTTAAAGAATAATTTCAATTATAAAAGGAAAATAATTTTTTTGAATAAATGATTTAAGCTTGAAATGATTGAATTGGAAATTTTATTTGTATAATACAATTGCATTCAAATATAACTTACCAAAATTTCAGAAGTTAAAAATGTAATTGGATAATATACGATATAAAAAGATTTTATAAATAAAATTCGAGTGGTTATAATAAATGTTATACACTTAAATTTTAATGATTAATAGGGGTAAATATAATAAAGGGTAATTGAATGACTTAACAATAAAATGATGTTAAAAGAACTAAAAATAAAAGAAAGTAGTTATAAAAAAGAGTGTAAATATATTTAACATGAGTGATAAATATATTGAGAGGAATAAATTTAATTTTTATTAGGAATAAAGAAGAATAAAATTTATTAAGTACATTGTGAGTGTAATAAATGATTATTTTTCAAACCCATGGTTTTAAAAATGGTTAATTTTAGATGATTGGATAATAAGATAATGAAATTTGAGATAGTTAAGATTTATTTAACTTGTGTAAAGATTTATTCTCTGTTTAAGTTGAAATTTCCATGCTTTCAAATTTATTTCCTTATTTTGTTTTTCAAACCATCTTTTGGTTTTCCTTATCATCCTCATCTTGCTATAGACTGGTATATGCATCTTTCTATGATCTTTCTGTTTAGAAATCTTTCTATAATCTTTGATAATCTGCACCTTGCGAAACTTACCTATAACAATAGTTATCAGGTATAATTTCAATCTCCTTGCCATCTTTCCTTAATCCTATTTCATTCTATCTTTTTTGTTTATTTCCGTGCTTCATTCCTTTTCGGGGACGAAAATTTTTGAGTGGGGGAGAGTGTAACAACCCTGTATTTTGTAATTATTTTATTGTATATTTTAATTTTTTTTATGTAAGATTTTGATTTAAAAACTTATTTTACTTATTTGAAATGATTAAATTTATTATTTAATATAATCTTGATTTTTATATGAGTTATAATTCCAAAATTTTGTAAGTTGAATATTTGCCCGAAATACTGATTTTGGTCAAAATAGTCAAACTGTGACTTTCAACTTAAAATTTTAAAAGTTTAAAATTTTAAATTTTTTTCTTTTATTATGAAAGTACATAAAATTATAAGAACACCACTTTTCGTTTCGTTGAATTTGGATGAAATTGTGAAAGTTATACCATTTACAATATTGTGCGTATATAGGGTTATTTAACAATGACTATTTTAAATTGTATAAATTACTTCTTCTTCGTTATATTTTATTTTAATATGTGATAATATGTTTTATTATTTATATTTTGACTTTTAAATATTTTTAAATGATAATAGAATTTTTCCAAAATTTACTGTATTTATTTCCTATTTTTAAAGGCTGTTTTCTAATTTTCTGCCATTTTCTTCATATAAATTATATTTAATAATTTTTTTTTTGTGGATGCACTTTTTTTTTGTTATTTTATTTTTTATAAATATTTTACAAGTCCATGAAGATTTTCTAAAGTTCATTTGGATTTATTTCTAATTTTAAAGCCCAGTCTACAATTTTAAGCCATTTTCTTATTTTAATTATATATAATTAAAATTTATTTATTTATTTTATGCACTCACTTTTATTTGCTGTTTTTTACTTTATTATATTCATTTTACATGTATTTAAATTTAAGTAAATTTTTCCAAAGTGTATTGAAGTTATTTCTAATTCTTAAGTCTAGTTTTCATTTTTCTGTGCTATTTTTCTTATTTAATCATATCTAATTAGTATTTAATTTTTAATATTTTTTTTATCTGTTATATTTTCGAATTTTAACTGAGATTTTAATTATTTTCATTTATTTGGATGTATATAAATATATATGAGAAATTTGAAAGGGTTAAGAGCTAAGAAACGGAAAAACGTTTTATCCGTTTCTTTTGCAGTTCTTCTGTCATTAATACATCAATTCATCTTAGCCATTCCTTTCCCCATCCTTTGCAGCCGACTTCCTCTTGTCATTCACGAATTTTTGAAGCCCCAAAACCCTAAAAATCATGGCCTCCACCTTGAAGAAAAAAATTAGGTAAATCCCTCTCTTCTTTCTACTTTTCTTACTTTTCTATGCAATTTTGCCTTGTTCCTCTTCTAAGTTTGGATCGGCCTCTTCTCAATAGCCGCAGCCACAAACTCCTACATCTCTTCCATGCCTCCAACACCATCTACTCCACCAACCATGACCATGGCCGAGCCATCTATGGTGGCCAAACCCTTCAAATTGCAACCTACATGCCTAAAAACAATGTTTTTGACCATTGTTGCCTCATTACCTTCATCTCCACTTGTTTCCTTGCCTATATGATGTTAAACCTGACCTATATGATGTCATACCTGAGCCAAAGCATCATCATAGCCAAGCATAAGTGTCCCTTAGGCCAAGCATTGAAGTGGTTGAAGCAAGGTCCAATCTATCTTGTTCATTTCGCTTTGTATTTCAAAATTGTTTCAATGTTATTTTATGTTGAATGTTTATATATTGTCTGGTTTGTTTTGTTTTGGGTTGATGATACAAAATCATATCTTGGCTATCTTTCAACTCAAATCAAAAGTCGTAAAATTGTGCTTGTCGTGCCTTTGGAGTCGTGCTTGTATGTTGTTTTGGTCTCTAGCTTTGAAAAAGGTGAGTCTTTCTCACTCTGACATTTATACTTATAAAAAGGTGAATTGATGACATGTGTTTAGTAATATAAAATGTTTATGCAAGTTAATGATGATCATATGATAGGCTATGCCATGTTATTATCATGTTAAAACTGTTAATTTTCACCTAACACCTGATATATGACTGTATATTGTGATATTGACATTGTTCATATTATTTCTGTTTATGATCACAATGCATGTTCCCTGTTAGAATAGAATCATTATGGGCTGAAATGATAGGCCTGCGTTATTGTTATTTATCTAATTTTAACTTGGGATTGCGGGTTTGAAATGATAGAACCCGAAATTTTACTTTTTAAACTGCGGATTGAAATGATACATATCCGTATCACTTGACCTAGGTTAGAAAACTATATGCAGACCCGTGGTTATTCTATAAAGTGTTTTGAATATTTTAAGTATTTTAAAAATTATAAATTTATGAAATTTGGTTTAAATAGTTTTTGAAAGGTTTTAAAATAAATAAAATATGATTTTTCTATGTGTTTAAAATGTAATTTATGAATTTTTTAACTGGATTTCTGAAATATAACTTATGTTTGAAATTTGGAATTTTGACTAAAAATGATATTTAAGTTATATGAATAAAATGGACTTTAATTATATTTGAAAAATGGTAAATATGATAAATTGATTTATATTTGAATTTAAGTGATTTATTAAAGAATTTTTGATTTTTTTATAAATTTAAGTGATTGAATAAATGACTGTTGAAAAATGAAATTTTAAAAGATAACTTGACTTGAAAATGTGAAATTTGAGTTTTAACTAAAGATGTTAAATTAATTAAATAAATTGGAAGTCTATTTAAATTTGTGAAATGGTAATATAAATCTGAAATGTTAAGTTTATTTATTGAAAAGTGAAGAAACGTATAAGTTTTAATTTATGAAAGAAACATATAAGTTTTAATTTATGAAAGAAACGTATAGGTTTTAATTTATGAAAGAAACGTATAGGTTTTAATTAATGAAAGAAACGTGTAGGTTTTAATTAATGAAGGAAACGTGTAAAGTCCTAATAAATGAGCGAACATGAAAGTTTTAATTAATGCAAGAACATGTGAAGTTTTAATTAAGAAAGAAACATGTAAAGTTTTAAGTAGTGTGGTATTGATTTAATTAATAAATGTTCATTATTGTAATAGGAATATAAAATTTAAAACGTACATTTGACACGTAGATTTTAATCAATGTAATGGTGTATTTTAAATTGATTAAAATGATAAATGTTACTTACTTTAATAATAAAATGTAAGTTGATAACGTACATTTGATAAGCAAATTTTAATTTATGTGAATGGCATACTTTAAATGATTAAAATAATGAAGTTTCTTTATTGTAATAATAATGTAAGTTAATAAGGTGCTTTTAACTTAACGTAAGAATTTCGGTTTAAATTGTATATTACAGTAAGAAAGTTTATTTAACTATAAGGCTATGATAAATTGACATGTTAAAATTTTAAGCTTATCAATACTTTGATTATATACAATGTAAAGTGGAAAGTAGTACATTCCAAAAACGCTATGATTCCTTAAGGTAACATTTCCAAAATGCTATGATAATTTAAAGGAATATTTCAAGTTTAACAAATTTAAAGAAATATTCAATGATTTGAAAATTTGAGTTTTATTTGAATGATATAATATTGAATTATTTTTGAAATGGAAATGATACAATTGTGATATTGTTTTGAAATGAGTATGATATTTTGGTCTTGAAAGTATAAATTATTTGAAATAAATATCCATGGGTTATAATAACGATTGGTTGTTAAAGAGACCGGGATCGGATATTGTCTTATAGCCGGACAATACCGAAAACCACTTTAACAACTGTGTACGCGGTGGAGATTCCAAAATGAAGTAGGATGGTGGCGACGTTCTCGAGGTATGTTACGTGGACCTAACTCCCGTGAGTTGGCATATATGACTAAAACAGGAGCTATACCGGGCTACACAAAGGGTCGCACCCTTTCATCGAGCATGCTCCATCGGAAACTATTCTATTACTTTTGTGATTCGATTCGGTGGCGGCACTTTGATTCGGGGGTATTGTTCGAGGTGGGCGGAAGCTGCTGGCTTGCCGTAACCACCGGTCCGGGAGTGCAAACGGTGTATCCACCCTAGCATTGCCTCGCGTGCTGTGTCATATCCTTATATCGAGCCCACTACGATTTTGGTTTTAAAGATCCGACCGCGTTAAGGTTCACCATCCCCTTAATGCTATTTTCTATATGATTATACTTTACTGATTAGACACTACCGTATATAGCGTATATTACTACATAGTAAATAGTTTAACGGATCCTTAGAGGATGGGCGGTCCGAAGCATCCTTTAAGTTACAGATGCATTTTGTTACTGTTCACTTGAGTTGATTTACAGTTTATAAGTATTTATGTCCTGACTCGAGCGTTTTGTGTTTTGCTTTACGCTCGGGTTAGATTGAGTGAGTTAGCATTCCAGATTCACCTTCGGCGTTGGAGCTTTCCTTGAAGATCCAGCCATCTATTTTGTTTCAGTATCCAGTGGTTCAGTGATGTATCTGATTTGTACCTGATGTATCCTGTTACTCTTCTGTTGTATCTTATTTAACTCTGATGTATCTCATATTTATATAGTAGCTTCATGAACTACTATCTCTTTTTCTTCCGCTGCATTATTATTACTCTGTGTCTGTGATCTGTGATTTTTATTTACTGTATATTATGAGATTTGCCAAATTTTTATTTACAACGCGGTATTTTGAGCAATTCAATTCTGGCATGAGTGTCTATCTATACACTTATAATGGATGCGAATGGTTGAAAATACCGAGTCGTTACAGTTCTGGTGTTTATCTCTGTTTTGTTCCATCTCACTACAATCATGATTTAGTTGTTTTTCCGCTGCGTTTGTTTTTTTATTTCCTTTAACCACGAGATAACAATATGCATCTTTTCCTAAAACAGTGATGAATTGTAGATACAAGAAACTTAGCAATTGCTGCAATTTGCAATGGCATTCCATAACAGACTACTCAAGTTCTCCTTATGACGAGGCTTTTACTTATATTGTAAATTGTCCGTTGAGGGTGACTTGTGACACAATTAAGCCCGCTCTGATACCATGTTATAGAAACTCATATTATCACAAAACTAATTGGTAATGTGAAGGGAGGTTTCTTAGTATTTATGCAAGATTTATATCGTAAATTGTCCGATGTGTGATTAATCTCAACAGTTAAAACCTAAAAACGGACTGCATTTTGGCTCTTACTTAAATGTTAGACGAAAGTATATATTCAAGCATATGTCCACTTTGTTATTATTTGTTCCTATATATAATACAACAATCATTTTATTATCGCTGCTTCTTAGGTTCAATGTTGCGAAGGATGATTTGATTTTTCCCAAGCCTTTCGACGCTTATCAACCACTACGACATCATTTGTTAAGCTTTCGTAAAAAGGAATTATTGCAGTTAGTGTGGTTAATTTGTTTCATCTTCCTCCTGATTTTATTTTGTTGAATTATGCCCGCCTTCTTGTCGAAGCGTCTGCAGAGGATGAGCTTCCCAATGAAATATTTCTTTCTTTGTATAATGGAGAAAAAATTATTCAGAAAGTTGAATATGAATAGGTACCGCCAAAATGTAATGTTTGTAAGTGTTTTGGGCACACGAGAGATCAATGCAACCCTAAACAGGCATGGGTACCCAAGTGTCAGAATCAAGAAATGCAAGAAAGAGAAACCTCGCGTTCAAAAATCAGCTCTGAAAAACAACCAATGTTATATGAAGAGAATGATCGGATCAATCAATTAAGTATCATTTCAGATCATAATAAGAGTGATATTGTGCTCTCTGATCAAGAAGATCAAGTCATAGCAGAGGAAGCTCATCAGATAAATTCTGAAAACAAAAAAGGAAAAACGCAAAGAGGCAAAACGGTGGGTGAAAAGAATACACAGGTCTTAGAATCTGTAACCCCACCTGTCATAGATCCTTGTTTAATTACAGATAATCATGTTACAAATAGTATTAATGACTGTGAAGCACAAGATAATCAGCATTCTTCAAACTCGGATCTTGACAATCATCATTTAACAGCCCCTCCACCTGTGCAGGCTGCACTGACTGAGAATTTAGACTCAGACATGCCTCGCCATGCTGTACCATTTGACATTTCATCTATTGTAATCCCGGAAGGTTACAACTCTAGAAATGAATTGGAAATCGTGGATGCTGCTGATCAATTCAATATCTCTGAACTGCATATACCTAAATCAAAGGCAGTAGGTAAGAATAAGTGCAACAAAGAGAAGAAAGCTTTTAAACAAAAATACATTTCTATAAATCCAGATTGGGGAGAAATGTCTACCAGGTTAAAGGCAAAAAGTGCTGAAAATAAGAAGAGAGGTAAGAGTGCTTTGGCATCAGGTACTATCTAAATTTTACTTTAATTGATTATGTCTATATTTGCATGGAATGTAAGAGGTATGAATTCCTCTTCTAAACAATCTGATATTTTACATATGCTTAATGTTTATAAGCCTTCTATTATTACCCTTATTGAGAATAAATTGAATGAGGATAATTTTGAAAATTTTTGCTTCAAACTTCCAAATTATTGGAAAGCTATTAATAACAATGACTGTGACTGTAAAGGTAGGGTTATTGTTATTTGGGATTCCAATGTATGGAATTTGTTAAATAGTAACAAAGATAAACAATTCATAGATTGTCAATTTGAAAATACTGGAGGTTTTCTTCTTCAGGTTACTAGTATTTATGGTAGCAATCTTGAAATGGAGAAATAGTTTGTGGAGTAGGTTAAAAGCTTTAAACTTTAATTATAATATCCCTTGGATTATTTTAGGGGATTTTAATACTGTTTTTCATGCTCATGAAAAATATGGTGGTGTTAAAATTCCCCAAAGTAAGCTTGATAGGCTTAATAAATTTTTATTAGAAACTGGTCTTATAGAACCAAGTACTAGTGGTAACAAATTCACTTGGAAATCTGGTTTAGATAAGAATATTCACTGTAAATTAGATAGGGCCTTGGTTAATAAAGAATTTTCTAATGCTTTCCCTAATTTTACTTGTTCTACTTTAGAACAAAATACTAGTGATCATGCCCCTATCCTGGTCTCACTTTTTAGAGAGTCTGTTTCTAATAATAAAATTTCCCCCTTTAGATTCAAAAATGGTTGGATTTTAGATAATAACTATAATAACATTATGAAAGAATGTTTGAAATTTTCTTGTCATGGTACTAAACAATTTCAATTCAAAATGTTCCTGAATAATACAAAGCATAATCTTAAGAATTGGAATAAAACTAATTTAATGAAACTTAATAAGTTGGAGATTTTAAGACATGAAGGTAAAGTTTTGCAAAATGCTATTGATAATAATCCTGGAAATGTTAACTCTGTCAAAGAATTTTTCTCCAATCAACAGAATTTAGCTGATGAGTTATATATTTACACTGTCAATGCTAAACAAAAAGCCAAAGCTGATTGGTTAACCATGGGGGATGATTGTACCAAATTTTTTCATGCTAAAATGAGTAGTAGGAGACATATGAATAACATTGGCAATATTATTGACAAAACTGGTAATCTTACTAATGCTCATGACTTAATTACTAAAGAGGCTGTTGAATACTATGAAAAACTCTTTTCTCTGACTCTATTGTTTCAGAATTTCCTCACATTATCTGTAAAAATATTTTGAATTCTAATGCTTCTGATATTCTGCTGTCTCCTGTTACTATGGATGAAATCAAATATGTTGTCTTTATGGCTGGTGACAATAAGAGTAAATTTCTTTTGTTAGAATAGTAATTAAATTCCGGATCTGTTGACGCTGGTTTGGACAGATTTGGAGACCGTCAGATTTTTTGAGTTTAAATCGGATTTAGATTCGATTTAAATTCGAAAGGTGAGTGTTTTACCCACTCACAACTTCTAAAACTTCTTATGTCTGTTAAATTAATTTTAGATATGAGTAGAAATTTATTTATGACTGTTTGGCATGTTTTATTCATTATCTCTATTAAATTGCATATATTTAATTTAACTGTTAATTTATTTTATTTATTGCATAAATTTGACAGTTAGAATTTATTTATTTGCATAGTAACTATCAGTTATAGTTATGTTAAATTTTTATTTCATATCAACTGACAGTTAAATTTGAATTTATTTTTGCATATAAATTGCTAGTAACAGTTATTAAATTTATTATTGAATATAAACTGTTAGTTAATACATGTTATTTATTACCTGTATAATTTATATGCTCTATATTGATGTTGTTTAAATTGGATGATGATTGTAATAAATGGTTGATGATTGATATTTGGATGAATGGATGCTGTATTTTATATCGTATAAATTGCAAGTTATCGTGCATTTCGTTCATTCGGGATTGCGGTTTGAAATGATATACAACCGCATTTTTATTTTAAATTGCGAATTGAAATGATAAACATCCGTATCACTTGACCATAGGGTAGAAAATTTTATACAGGCACCGCGGTATATATATAAAATATATTTTGAAATGTTTTGGTTTTGTAAAGCTATATATATATATGGTTTATGGATATTGATTTGGTTATTTATATATATATAGAAATTTTCAGGTTTTAAGCTTTGTATAAATTTGATTTGAAGTATAAAATAAAGTTTGATTTTCGAGATCAAATACGATTAAGAATTTATTTAAAATTTAATCTGGAGTTTTAATGACTTAAAAGAGAACAAGGTTGGAAGATGAATATTAAGTTAAATTGAAATTTAATGAAAAGTTAGAATTTTAAAAGGATATGACTTTATAACTTGATTTTGTGTAGAGTGATTTAAATGAATATCAGGTTGATTTAAATGAATATAAAATAAACTAAAAGATTTCCAGTCATGTGAAGTTAAAAGTTTCTTAAAATTATATTGAATTCATTAAGTAAAGATTTCAAGTAAAAAAATAAAATAAATAAGTAATTGAATTTAATATATATGGATTTGTCAAATGAGTTGTTTTTGAAATGGTGAAATATTTAAAGCTTTGAAATATAAGAATTGAAATGGTATTTGGAAGTTTAAATCGATATTTGAAATTGACTTGTGAAATCTAAGAAGCTATTTGGTTTATAAAGGAAATTTAATATTTAACCATTTAAGAAATGGAAACTTGTTTCAAAGTTATGATTTTCAAGGTAGTATAATTTGAAAATATTATATTCAAGAGTTTTGATTTCTAAATATTTTACTTTGAAAATCCTATGATTTTGGAAAAGAATATATTGGAAAATAAAGAAAATATCATATTGTTTTGTGTTTTAAAAGGAAATGATATCATATTTATATGGTTTTGAAATGGATATTTTATTCTGGTTTTAAAGTATAAACTATTTTGAAAGGACCGCGGTGTTATAATAACGTTTGGTTGTTGAGAGACCGGGATCGGAAGTTGTCATACTCTTTGCCAACTCCGAAAACCACTTTAACAACCGTGTACGCGGTGGAGATTCCAGAATGAAGTAGGTTGGTGGCGACGTTTCCTATAAGGTAAATACGTGGACCCAACTCCCGTGAGTTGGCATAAGGTGGCTAAAACAGGAGCGATTGACGGGTTAATAAGGTAGTACCTTTGATCGGACACATCCCTTCGATATTATACTTTGACTTTTGGATTGATTCGGTGGCCACTTTTGATTTCTTTGATTTGGGGGTGTGGCTCGAGGTGGGCGGTAGCTGCGGCTATGCGTTACCACCGACCCGGAAGCGTAATTGGTATATCTACCCCGGCATTGCCTAGTTGTGCCGTGTCACCTACCCTAGCGCACCTTATACGATTTTGGCTTTATACCATACCTATGGAGTGCCCTCTGACGACGCCCAGTACGGGGGAGATTACGGTACTGTATAGACTCTGGGAATATATTTTGTGTTAAGGGCTATATGGGTAACCCCTTAACGCTATTTAAAAGTAAGTTTATTTTACAAATAGACACTATTATAATAGCGCAATATACTATATAGTAAATAGTTTAACGGATCCTTAGGAGATGTAAATCCCGAGCATCTCTTGAGTTACTGCACTCATATTTATTTATGTTAATTTAACTCACATAAGATCTTTTAGTCCTGACTTGAGTGCTTTGTCTTTTCAATTCGCTCTCGTCAGTCCGAGCGTTTCAGGATTTGGAGTTTTAGCTCTGGAGGACGAAGACGAAGATTTGTATTACTATTATCTACTATTATTCCACTACACTCATATTGTTCCGCTGCATTGTTATTGGTATGTGTAACTCTGATATGTATTATATAAATGTTTGTAAACAGTTTTATAAACTGTATATTTTATTATTATATTTTATCCTTCCGCTGTGAGATTCTATTTTGTTTATTTCTTCTCTGTTTTTCTTATTTACCCCATAACAATCCGTCTTCCGTATGGTTTGAATCGGCATGTGTGTCGATTTGAAGCGTGTGAAAAGGCGTGACGTTACAGTTGGTATCAGAGCTTTGGTTTAGCAATAAACCTTGTCTTTGTGGGGTTTGACTCTTTATTAATAGGGTAGTAATACCCTATGGAGTCACTGAGTGTATATACGAGAGAACGTATTTGTTAGTGTTATAAAAAGATTTTGATATTGTGTTAACCTGTTCCGTTTTGTATTTATAAATTCTGGTTGGTGCATGGGACGCTATGACATCAATAGGGATTTCTAAACACTTAATAGGACAGACCGACATAATATTTGTTTTTAATATAGGTGAATGAAATAACTTCGCCTATTATATTTTCTATATATAAAATATTTTATTAAGGTATTATATATATATATATATATATTGTTGGTTGCAATAGATTGGTTGTTAGGAATAAAATTTTAAATAATAGGTAAAATGAGATTGAAATTAAAATCAATGAAATTTGGAAATTTTAGAACTTGAGTCCGGGATTTTGAAAATTTGCTTTCAAAGGATTTATGAATTATAATAATTTTGTTATAAGTATTTTCTTATATAAATATCTAGTATAATTCGGAAGAATTGTTTTAAAGAAGATTTTGGAGAAAATAAGTTCCGTACTTTCCTCTCTGTCGCTGGAAAATAATTTCGGTGATGGCGGCCGCATCATCGACTTTCATTTTCGAGTTTCGAAGGGAAAGTCCACTGTAGTAAATTCTACTGCAGATTTGTTTTGAAATATCTAAATTTTAATTGTTTAAATATAATTAGAGGTATATCAGTTATAAGAATATACTTATCTATTGAAATTTAACCCGGTGTTTAATTCTTAATTTCCATTAATTAATTGTTTCAATTATGGTAGTGAAACAGAAAAAAAATTAATAATTGAAACCCTAAATAAAATAAGAGACTAAAATACTAAGCTATAAAGGAAGTTAAATTTTTAACTTATAAGGGAAAATTTAAGATTTATTGAACATTAAATTAATTAAAAGATGAGATAAAACTTGTATAAGTTCTTTTGCATTTTCTTTAACATAAATAACTTACCAAATATGAAAAGTTGAAATGTTAAATAAGAGATTGGAATAGAATATTATACAAGTAGAAATTTTGGAAATAATAAAGTATTAAATGAATTTCTGTTATAAATGAGAATTTAATGTTATAAACTTAAGTTATAAATTGAAATTTTACCAAAATTAAAGGTAAGTATTATAAATAGGTGATTTTAAACTTAAGTAAATAAAATGAAATTCTTTAATAATAAGGATTGATGTGTAGGGTTATAAACCTAAGTATGATAAATGCTACTAGTTTAATATAATAAAAGTAGGTAATATAAATAGATGACTGCAAACCCTTGTTAATGAGTTAATAAAATCCTTTATTTATAAGAATGGATGTTATAAGATTAAGAATTTAAGTGAAATTAAAAAGGGTTACTATAATTAAATGTAATAGAAATGGAAGCATTAAATAAATGATTGAAAGTGAGAAGTGCATTAAATGTAATAAAATAGAAGAAACTTACATGACCTAAATAAATGGAAATGGATAATTGGAGGAGTGAATAAAATTAAAGGTTGTTGGAAATAAATGTAAATTATAAAAGGATAATTTAAAGAAATAAATGAAAATAAAAGATAAACTGTTATATGAATGAAAAGATCAAACTGTTAATGTATGAAATATAAATTTATAATAAGTTAAATTGATTTGTTGGTTTAAATCGATATTGTTTGCTCTATGGTTGGCTGGGTAAGGAAATTTGAAGTTGTTGGATGAATAAATAATCTAATTCTGTCCCATCTAAGACTGTTGAGTAAATGATGCACTGGATGGTTATTTTTCATTCCGTACCATTTCAAGTTTTGAACCCGAACAATTATTTGCTTGTTTGACTGAATGGTTGTTTTGTTTGTTGTGTATGCTGTTTGTTGAAATCGATGATTGTGTATTGATTATTGTTAGTAGTTGAAACTATGAAAATATTTCACTTTAATATAAATAGTTAGCCTTTTAGATTATATAAGGGAAATGCAGGTATGGAAGCAATTGCTACTGATTTTGGTTCCATAAATTAAGCGTAATTTGCCCGACAAATAGGTACGTTTCCGGATTACGTTTTGTAGCGATATTTTTATATATTTCCCATGTTGGGATATACTATTTTGAATATTCTATACGATACTTTGTTATATTTTGGTATTATATTTTTCCCGAGCCTCCCCGTACAAAGGAGACTCTGCCAAAAAATTTCCGTAAATTTTGGACTTAGAAAAACTTTGAAAATGTTTTACAGACTTTAATAATTTAAGTATCAGAAGATATAATGATTATAAAATGGAAATATTTTATTTCAGGCAATAAATTTAGTAAATTATTGTTTATAAGTTAATTTTTGAAATAAGATGTACTGTTATTAAATTCTTCCTTCTCTTTTCTTTTTCCTTTTCGGGGACGAAAAGTTTTGAGTGGGGGAGAGTGTAACGACCCGAAAATTTCCGTCAGTTAAATTTCGTCATTTTTAATAAGATTAGATAATTTAACTTTAGAAAGAAGTAAAGATTTATAATTTATAATGAAGCATATGTTGAAAAGGAAATGAAACCATAGGAATTTAAGCTAAGTATTATCGGTTGATATAAAATGACGAATAAATTTGAAGTAATGTAAATGGTTATACTAGGATGAGAAGAGAATATAGGGAAACAAGGGTAAGTTGTGAATTTATTTAAATGAATTAATATTATTAGATAGTAAATTGAATTAGATCAATGTCCTGTATGGTTTAGTAAAGAAAGCTTTTAAAGGAAAAACCTTTAATTTATAAATGAAAATCAACGCATTAAATTAGGTGTAACTGAATGCATGTAAATAATTATGTAAGAATAAGTTAATAAACAATTTATTTGTGCATACCCGATTTAATTGAAATAACAGAAAATACAAGAACTTGATTTGCCTAGGTATATATATTGATAAACTATAACTAAATAGAAAGTTTGGTAGTAAATAGGATATAAGAAGACAAAAGCAACTAGTAAATTAATAAATGAATTCATAATAATAAGTAGTCATTAATGCATATATATTTGGCATTAGTGATAATTACAAAACTTTACCCATTTATCTAATTTATTTAATTAAATCTAAATATACGACAACATTGTTGTAATGATGGTTGTAAGTGAATTTGAATGTAAAAGGGTAACAATTATTTAGGTTAACCATTTTGAGTATGTTAAGTTAAGAATGACAATCGATTGAAATAAATCTAAATTAATTATTTTGTTTTGGTTAATGTGTTCTAGTTAATAAAGGGGAGTTTATAAGAAATGAAGCATGCACTAATGACATGTGTTATAATTCAAATGTTATTTATACCCATAAGATGTCTATTTACTGAATAGAAAGATTTTAAATCAATAAGCGAATTTATTGAGGTTCCAATTTATAATTTATAACATTTAATGTAGACTCAATTACAATTAATTGACTTAAATCGTGCAGTTAGCGTAGTTTTGTTTTGTAATTAGAGTAGTTAATCCTATAAGATGAAGTTAATGCTAATTCTATTTATAATTGGACCATTTGTTGATATAGATTATAGAAAGCAAGATGTATAAATTTAATTAAAGTATCAACATTCAACAATTGTAATTATTGAAAATTAAAATGGAATTTGAGGATAATAAGGTGAAACCATGAACAAATGTTAATGCATCCTTATTACTGGTAAAAGACGAGTATATAAAAGTTTGAAAATCAAAAATAGGTTTTTGAAAATTTAATTTATAATTTCTAAATATAAGGAAGTGGAGAAATTAACACTGCAATGGATAGACTTATCAGCTTTTAATTTACATCTAAATTTGTTTAGATCAATTTGGAAATTAATAAAATTGTGGATATATTTTGAAACGTAAACGAAACGTCTAGATTTACATTTGTATGTTTAAAATAAAATGTAAATGATAAGGAATTTATTTATTTCCTAAATCCGTAACGTGTGTAATTAATATTATTTATCTTTTGGGATCACTTCCGTTTGCACGTTAAAATTCGTGCACACCTATTCTTTTGCGATCTATCTATAAATAGACGATCAAAAACCCTAGCCTCCATCTTCTATCATTTGTCTGTACGTTCTTTTCTTCAACTCCTTCTCCTCCTCAAATGGATGCAAACCTAGATCTATTTCTATTCAAATTTCAAATGAAAATTCAAACATCCCAGAAAAATTCCAAAAAATATATGTTGTAGATTTCATCCATACGAATCTACGCGCAGTCTCTGTTTTCGAAATCGATACTCGAGTCAGCGGCAAATCGTGGTCAAAATCAGGAAATTCGAAATCCTAAGGCCAATTTGGGGTTTTTTAATTTCGGCATGAATTGGCGAAATCGCCTTCTGGGTTTGGTAGAGATGGATGTTAGGAGGCTATCGGAGGTGGTCGCATCCTCCAATTCGATATGGGGTGACCTAATTTCGCGATTTAGGGTTTCAAATGGGGGCGGCGGTCGTGAAAAGGGGGGAGGCGGACCTGGGTAGTTGCACGCGGCTCGGCATAGGCAACTCGATGGTGGTAGCGGCGTGGGCTATGGCGGCCGGAGGTGATGGTAGTAGTTGGTCAAAGTCTCAGCTGTAGGGGGGAGTTTGCGTGCGTTAGGGTTCGGTTTTTCTGGTATGCGTGTGAACAGAGGAGCATGCGACTTGGAGGGAGATGACGTGGCATTCTTTTTATTTAGGTTTTTTTTGTTTTATTTTAAATTTTGTTTTCAACCGTAATTTTCGCCATAACTTCCTCATACGACATCCGATTCACGCGAAATTTCTTTTGTTAGGATTGTAATTAAATTCTGGATCTGTTGACGCTGGTTTGGACAGATTTGGAGACCGTCAGATTTTTTGAGTTTAAATCGGATTTAGATTCGATTTAAATTCGAAAGGTGAGTGTTTTACCCACTCACAACTTCTAAAACTTCTTATGTCTGTTAAATTAATTTTAGATATGAGTAGAAATTTATTTATGACTGTTTGGCATGTTTTATTCATTATCTCTGTTAAATTGCATTTATTTAATTTAACTGTTAATTTATTTTATTTATTGCATAAATTTGACAGTTAGAATTTATTTATTTGCATAGTAACTATCAGTTATAGTTATGTTAAATTTTTATTTCATATCAACTGACAGTTAAATTTGAATTTATTTTTGCATATAAATTGCTAGTAACAGTTATTAAATTTATTATTGAATATAAACCGTTAGTTAATACATGTTATTTATTACCTGTATAATTTATATGCTCTATATTGATGTTGTTTAAATTGGATGATGATTGTAATAAATGGTTGATGATTGATATTTGGATGAATGGATGCTGTATTTTATATCGTATAAATTGCAAGTTATCGTGCATTTCATTCATTCGGGATTGCGGTTTGAAATGATATACAACCGCATTTTTATTTTAAATTGCGGATTGAAATGATAAACATCCGTATCACTTGACCATAGGGTAGAAAATAATATACAGGCACCACGGTATATATATAAAATATATTTTGAAATGTTTTGGTTTTGTAAAGCTATATATATATATATGGTTTATGGATATTGATTTGGTTATTTATATATATATATAGAAATTTTTAGGTTTTAAGCTTTGTATAAATTTATTTGAAGTATAAAATAAAGTTTGATTTTCGAGATCAAATACGATTAAGAATTTATTTAAAATTTAATTTCTGGAGTTTTAATGACTTAAAAGAGAACAAGGTTGGAAGATGAATATTAAGTTAAATTGAAATTTAATGAAAAGTTAGAATTTTAAAAGGATATGACTTTATAACTTGATTTTGTGTAGAGTGATTTAAATGAATATCAGGTTGATTTAAATGAATATAAAATAAACTAAAAGATTTTCCAGTCATGTGAAGTTAAAAGTTTCTTAAAATTATATTGAATTCATTAAGTAAAGATTTCAAGTAAAAAAATAAAATAAGTAAGTAATTGAATTTAATATATATGGATTTGTCAAATGAGTTGTTTTTGAAATGGTGAAATATTTAAAGCTTTGAAATATAAGAATTGAAATGGTATTTGGAAGTTTAAATCGATATTTGAAATTGACTTGTGAAATCTAAGAAGCTATTTGGTTTATAAAGGAAATTTAATATTTAACCATTTAAGAAATGGAAAATTGTTTCAAAGTTATGATTTTCAAGGTAGTATAATTTGAAAATATTATATTCAAGAGTTTTGATTTCTAAATATTTTACTTTGAAAATCCTATGATTTTGGAAAAGAATATATTGGAAAATAAAGATAATATCATATTGTTTTGTGTTTTAAAAGGAAATGATATCATATTTATATGGTTTTGAAATGGATATTTTATTCTGGTTTTAAAGTATAAACTATTTTGAAAGGACCGCGGTGTTATAATAACGTTTGGTTGTTGAAGAGACCGGGATCGGAAGTTGTCATACTCTCTGCCAACTCCGAAAACCACTTTAACAACCGTGTACGCGGTGGAGATTCCAGAATGAAGTAGGTTGGTGGCGACGTTTCCTGTAAGGTAAATACGTGGACCCAACTCCCGTGAGTTGGCATAAGGTGGCTAAAACAGGAGCGATTGACGGGTTAATAAGGTAGCACCTTTGATCGGACACATCCCTTCGATATTATACTTTGACTTTTGGATTGATTCGGTGGCCACTTTTGATTTCTTTGATTTGGGGGTGTGGCTCGAGGTGGGCGGTAGCTGCAGCTATGCGTTACCACCGACCCGTAAGCGTAATTGGTATATCTACCCTGGCATTGCCTAGTTGTGCCGTGTCACCTACCCTAGCGCGCCTTATACGATTTTGGCTTTGTACCATACCTATGGAGTGCCCTCTGACGGCGCCCAGTACGGGGGAGATTACGGTACTGTATAGATTATGGGAATATATTTTGTGTTAAGGACTATATGGGTAACCCCTTAACGCTATTTAAAAGTAAGTTTATTTTACAAATAGACACTATTATAATAGCGCAATATACTACATAGTAAATAGTTTAACGGATCCTTAGGAGATGTAAATCCCGAGCATCTCTTGAGTTACTGCACTCATATTTATTTCTGTTAATTTAACTCACATAAGATCTTTTAGTTCTGACTCGAGTGTTTTGTCTTTTCAATTCGCTCTCGTTAGTACGAGCGTTTCAGGATTTGAATTTTTAGCTTTGGAGGACGAAGACGAAGATTTGTATTACTATTATCTACTATTATTCCACTACACTCATATTGTTCCGCTGCATTGTTATTGGTATGTGTAACTCTGATATGTATTATATAAATGTTTGTAAACAGTTTTATAAACTGTATATTTTATTATTATATTTTATCCTTCCGCTGTGAGATTCTATTTTGTTTATTTCTTCTCTGTTTTTCTTATTTACCCCATAACAATCCGCCTTCCGTATGGTTTGAATCGGCATGTGTGTCGATTTGAAGCGTGTGAAAAGGCGGGATGTTACAGTCCATGTCCTGATGGTTTTAATGCCAAATTTTATAAAACTCAGTGGGATAACATTAAAGATCAGATTTTTGGTTTAGTTACTGAATTTTTTGATAAAGGTAAAATTCTTAAAAGCATTAATCATACCTTTATAACATTAATTCCCAAAACTAAAAACCCCTCTTGCATTAGTGACTATAGACCCATCTCTTATTGCAATTTTATCTATATAATAATTGCCAATGTTTTGAGTAATAGAATTAAAAAAATTCTTCCATTCATTATCTCTGAAAATCAGTGTGCTTTTGTTCCTGGCAGACTCATTTATGAAAATTCCCTTTTAGCCCATGAACTTGTTAGAAACTTTAATTTTAAAAGTGTTAATAATGTTTGTATCAAAGTGGATCTTCAAAAGGCATATGATAAGGTAAACAGACATTTCATATATCATATAATGAAGTGTATGGGTTTCCCTATTAAGTTCTGCAACTTGATTTTTGAATGTATTAACACCCCTACCTTTTCTATTCTCATTCAAGGCAAATCTGAGGGTTTTATTAAAAGTAATAGAGGCATTAGACAAGGAGATCCTTTATCTCCTTATCTCTTTACTATGGTTATGGAGTATTTTTCTATTCTTATCGAAAATGAAGTGATTAAAGGTAACATTTCAGCTATGAATAAAGTGCAGCCATCTATTAATCATCTTATATATGCTGATGATCTCATGATTTCTGTTAAAGCAAATAAGACTAATGCAGTTTCAATTAAAAAAAGCTTTGATAAGCTGTTTAAATATGCTGGTCTTCAAATTAATGATTTTAAAAGTAAGGCATATTTCAGTAAGAACAGCAGATATAAGAATGAGATTCTGGAATCTTTAAATATTACTGAAGGTAGATTACCTATCAAATATCTTGGGCTACCTTTATCTATTAATCAAATTAGAGATTCAGACTGTTCTATGCTCATTGATAAAATTCAAGGTAAAATGGAAACATGGTCATGTAAGCTTCTTTCTATTGCTGGCAGATTGGAGTTTATTAAAACTGTTATATATACAATGATTATGTATTGGATTCAAACATTTCATATCCCAGTTACCTCTATTGGGAAAATTGAAAGTAGATGTGCTGATTTTTTATGGAGGGGCAAATATCATAAAATTAATTGGGATAGAGTGTGTAGGCCTAAAAAGGAAGGGGGGTTAGGTATTAGAAATATGAAGGAACTTATCCAAACTTGTCATTTAAAATTGTTTTGGAGATTTTTAAATGCAGACTCTCTTTGGGCTAGATGGATGAGGTCCAAATATTTGAAAAATACTAATTTTTGGACTGTCTTACCTAAAAGTAATCAATCTTATGCTTGGAAACAGATTTTGGAATGCAGAACTATTGGTAAGACCTTCTTAGAAAGAAAATTCAAATCTGGTGAACAAACCAGTCTTTGGTTTGATCCCTGGTTTAAGAATGAATCATTTATTAATAGGGTGGGCTGTGATAGTTTAGTTATCTGTGGGGGGGGTTAATGATTCTGTAGATATGATTATTAAAGATAATCAATGGCAACCTCAGCTACACCCCATCACATACCCACACAAGAATAATATATGTCATCTTCCTATTGATTTTCATGCTAATAGTGATTATTAGGACTGGACAGCAAGTTCTAAAGGGAAGTTTTCTTTTAAAAATACTTGGGAAAACATCAGAAATAAACTCCCCACTGTTGATTGGTATAATTGCATATGGAACAAAGTGAATTGCCCCAAAATGGCTTTCTGTACCTTTTTTGCAATCATTAATAGATTGCCAACTTGGGACAGAATTAATAAATGGGGGAAATCTACTAATCCACTTTGTTCCCTGTGCAATCTTGTTAATGAGAGTGCTAATCATTTGTTTTTTGAATGCAGCTATTCTTACTACATATGGAATAACATCCAAAACACTTTGCATATCACTAACAATGGTCAAATGGATCTTATGCAAGTCATTCATCATATCAACAACAATTTCAAAGATAAAAGCTATGAGAGAGACTATGCGCACATACTTTTAACTACTGCAGTTTTTCACATATGGAAAGAAAGAAATTTCCGCATCCATAACAAAAGCAGTAGGAAGAAAGAGCAGAAATGGATACTTATCGAATCTGAGAGTAAAGTTATCCTTCGTAAGTCTCAGAAGATCAGAAATCAAACCAACTTCGCCTTTTTAGCCGATGTTTGGAGTCACGAAGCTGGCAGTAAGCACTTGGAATCCTTTCTTGCTCGCGCCAGTAACGAAGCAAATGTTTCTCACCAAAGCTCACTTGCTACTGAAAGAGGCCTCCGTCTTCATCAACATGCTAAAGTTTCTACCAGGCTTAGTTGGTACCCGAATCCAGTCAATAATGATGCTAAGGGTAAGAAATTAACAGATCTAAGTTGTAATATACTTAGATATGCTAATTTCCCCTCGTTCTCAACTCAGCAGAGTAATTACAGTTTCAAATCGAACGTAGAGGGGATGCGTCGAGGTTTCAGTAGCTGCATATCGTACTGAGAGAGAGAAGAGATGAGTGGCGTTAGTGGAGAGACAGAGAACTGAGATTTTTCTCGTCTTCCTCTTGCCATTTTTTCTTTTTTTCTCTCCGTTGCCGTGGTTGTGTATTTGTGGTGTCGGCTAGGGTTCTTGCTTTGCTTTGTTTTGGTTGTAGAGTTTCGGGTTTTTAACCCATTATGTTTGGGCCCGGCTCAACTTTTAACCTCTTTCAGAAAAGAAAAAAAAATAGTATACAAGTCGAAAAACACAAGTAATACAGACATAAAAACACAAGCTTTCCCAATCTTTCACTATTACTCATTTCACGAGTCTGTGGGAAAAGATTAGTGCGGAGTGTAGAAACATCTTTAATCTAATCTATGAAAGACGTTTGTTACGACCACAAAGTTGCTGATCAATACAAGGGAGAAAAGGTTAGGAAAATGATGAATGTAAATTCAACCCATTGTTATAATAATGTTTAACTATACCATCTGGCATCAAATTTTGAACTCACATGATTTGGTAAATAACAAAATGCACAAGTCATGCCAACTATGTCAAATGAGAGCATAGCGTAGAAGTATTTTTAGCATAGTTTTCATGACCATGCCGTATCTTGAACCGTGATGATTGAAACTTTAATGTTTTGATGGTTAAATCGATCGAATCGTTGAAACCGTGATTTAATTTTTCAAAAATTTTACATATTTAACTACAAACTATACACAAAAATATTGAAATAATAATACTATATACACAAGCTGTAGATGGTCTTCAAGGTATGCAACCGAAGTTGTGTGGTGTTGCATTTTACAACTACAGCTTTCTATATGGTAGAGTAGTGCACACTGATGGAAGTTTAATGACGCCAAACTCGACAGCTCTTACAGTCATATTAGAAGAGTTTGCAGTAGTGAAAAACAAAATGATGAAGGCAGTGGTTTAAATTTTGAAACAATTATGATTTTTGAAATATAATATTTCCTTATTTTTTTCAAAGCAATGCAAAAAATGAAAATGAGAGAGAGTAGCAAGATGAGAGAATAAGAAAAAACAAAACAACCGTGATTCAACCAGGTAAAATTGACGGTTGAACCGTTGGTTTAAAGGTCCGACCAAGGTTCAGAGTTATTCGATGTCGGACCAAGACATTATAGGGTCATAAAAACAATGAATTTTAGCTATACAAATGTAAAACATTAAAATATTTTCTTCAAAATCAAATAATAAGCATTGACCGTCAATTTCAATAATCGGAGTCATTTCAACTAAACAAATATCCAAAAAAAATCACACTAATAGGCAAATGTAAGTTAAACGATTAACTCATGTGTAAAAAATTCAAGCCAATATTCCAAGAAAATCCATGAAATATAAAAATAATTCTGTCAGTTGGAAGTTAGGTTTATTTGAACTACTTTCAACCAACCTTTGCAAGACTACGACCCCGCCCCCGCGTGCGCGTTTGTGTGTGTGTCTATATATATATATATATATATATATATATATATATATATATATATATATAGGGCCGGCTATTTTAACACAAAAATAAACACAAAATGGTGACACAAAAGATCCGAACCATTTGATTTTTTTGTCTTTATGGAGAAGGTGGATTTTAGGGTGCAATCCAACGGTAGAGATTTTTTATGTCACCAATTGTGTCTGTATTTTGCGTCTAAATAAATTTTCCATATATATATATATATATAGTATTAACTGTCGTTTTTTATTTGTCTTTAGCTAATTGGCGATGAATCATTGAACGATCGCTTTCAACCATGTTTCATATTCATTATAAATTAAGGAATCTATGAACACTAAGGTAACTTTTCTTTATTTTATTTCATTTTCATAATTGCAACTGTACTTGATATGTTTTTGTCTATGTATACGCGTATACACGCATCTCATATCACCACAGCTGCCCCATTTAATGAAGTCTTTGTACCAAGGATTGGTGTAGCGTGTTTTTTTAGTCCATTTTATTTATTTAATGTTTATGCATAATTTGTAAATCTCAAGCATTAAGTAGCGCGGAGATCAAAACAAAGGGACTTACATTAAGAATATTATCATCTGATTTGCTTAATTGGTTCATGTTTATTCAAGCCTAAAATGCTTGAATGATCAACTATGAACTTGGAAATGGACGTTTTTGGACAAAATCAAGCACCTACTTTCTTATTCCCATAATTTTGGAATCAGTTTGGAGTTCTTGATGCTTGAATCCCATAGTAATGCATTGTTATTCTAATGCATTCATGATGTTTATGGTACAATTTTTTGGATATTTGATCTTATATCATGAATGAAAACAAAAACATGTGAAGTTGTTCTTTTCTTCGCATTTAAATATACCATTTGCAATTTATGACGCTATATGCCATATATGTTTAGTTTTACCATGATATACATTAATAATTGAGGCCACATATAGATCCAACTTTTTTTTTTGTTTCTATGCTTGAAATTATTTTTGAAATGGGAAAAGCGACATCGATTCTTGAAATAGGAATTACTTTTCGGCTTATTTGTTTTCTCATGTTTACAACTGATATTTTCTTCATATTTTTTTTATTGCTTGATAATTCTAGAGTTTGTATTGAAGTACTAAAATACGATGATATTTAGAACACAACAACTTCAGTTTTGATGCACTATGAACTTGGAAATGGACGTTTTTGGACAAAATCAAGCACCTACTTTCTTATTCCCATAATTTTGGAATCAGTTTGGAGTTCTTGATGCTTGAATCCCATAGTAATGCATTGTTATTCTAATGCATTCATGATGTTTATGGTACAATTTTTTGGATATTTGATCTTATATCATGAATGAAAACAAAAACATGTGAAGTTGTTCTTTTCTTCGCATTTAAATATACCATTTGCAATTTATGACGCTATATGCCATATATGTTTAGTTTTACCATGATATACATTAATAATTGAGGCCACATATAGATCCAACTTTTTTTTTTGTTTCTATGCTTGAAATTATTTTTGAAATGGGAAAAGCGACATCGATTCTTGAAATAGGAATTACTTTTCGGCTTATTTGTTTTCTCATGTTTACAACTGATATTTTCTTCATATTTTTTTTATTGCTTGATAATTCTAGAGTTTGTATTGAAGTACTAAAATACGATGATATTTAGAACACAACAACTTCAGTTTTGATGCACATTTTCATCCATATGCTGGTATGTTTATAACGTATTGCATTGTGATTTTTACTATTCAAGACATGGGGCTATACCCAGGGCCGGCCCTAGGGCAAGGCGACCAAGACGGTCGCCTAGGGCAACACGGCGGAGGAGGGCAACATTTTAAGTATTCATGTTTACAAATTGTCTGGTTGATATAAGTAAAAGGGCATAAATTTCAATAAGATTATTTGGTTCAGTTGTTTGTTTGCTTCCTTTCTAATTGAACGACCTGAGTTCAATGTGGATACTTTTGAAAATGAAAATACTGAAGTTGCGGTTTGATAATTTTTTACTTTGGCTTATACAATTATGCATTCTTAGACCTGCATAGTTGTAATGACGGGAAAATATGCATATATATATTTCATAATGAAGAAGATTTTGCTTAAGAAGTGGGAGTGGTAAATTTAACCGGTCATTGTTTTGTTCTGTTTTGGATTGTACTTGAATCCCTGTTGATTCATTCTGTGCTTTTGTTTAATTATTTCTTCCATCTACAATGTATGTGATACTAATTATTTGTTTTGCCTTTACATGCATGTCTACTCAGTTGGTACTGCACTCTTATTTAGCATGCAAGACACATGTGGAATGAATCCGATATGTGGAGTGAATCCTAGTTTTGTGTTTTTAACTGTCTAATTTAAATTGCATGAAAAGAAGGAGCTGATGGAATACGTTAGATTCAAAAGTGGTTTTAACATGTATGATTGCATAACAACTCATCCTTGAACAAAGGGGCAAGAGGTCTTTTTTTTCCCAGTGATAAACTTTTATGTGCTTTCGCTATGGTTTCTATGACCGTTCTCTTCACAAAAGGAAAATAATTTATGCATACGTTAATTTTCATTAGGGAGTTTTTAAGCACAGGAAAGAAGTTGCAAAATAATTTAGTCTCAGGGACAGCAAGTTTGTTTTTCAGCCTGAAGGACACTTTGTAGTGTAAATCATAGAATGATAGATGTAGCTATCATTTTCTGTTTACACTATAAATTGTCCTTCAAACTAAAAAACAAACTTACCGTTCCAGAGACTAATTTTTTTTGTAACTTTTTCCTTGTGCCTATTTTCCTGTTATTATTATTGGTGCTTTATATTGTCGCGATTGTAACTATTGGAAATTTTTTTTTGTGAATAATAATTTACTATAATTATTCCCAAATAAAGACGTGTACCAAGATATTTAGACTGCAGTTGATGTATCGTTTTTAATTTTAAGTTTTTATCTATAAAAATGCTCACCATGCATGTTTACGGTGAAAAACGATAAATTTAAGAAACGAAGTTAACATATAAAATATTAAACTTTTTTATTTTTCGTGTTTTGAAAAATAAGAGTAGCATTAGAAACGGTTCAATTTTCAGTCTTCCTATCCGATTCATATTTATTTCATGTTTCCTGTCGTATCTTCACTTTTCTTATATGTTGTATTTAATATTGAAAACACAAAATATAAAATAAACCAAATGGACATTTATCTTTTTGTGTTTTAAGAAACATTTAATAAAATTTGCATGCATTAACTATGAAGAAGAAAAGTTGTCTAAGTTCATACCATACTAACACGCAACATTATTATAACATTTCTTAGCATTTAAACAGAACTAAAGAGGAAAACGTTATGCAAATTACTACGACGAAAAGGTCATCATGTCAAAAGTCTGAAACGAAAAAAAAAGGAAATTCTTATTGACATGCATAAAACATTACATGGGTAACTATGATTCATGTTACTGCAGTAGTGGCCATGCATTCTCCCCCTTGGTTGTTTCAATAACATTGTCCATGACATGTTTTAGTTGGAATAAAAATTTGATTTGTACAATGTTATAAAGTCTAACGATGCATTTAGTTGTGGAATCTTACAACATTTTAGTTTATTCAATTGCATTACAAATAATTGTACGACTTCAGTGGTTCTTTTCACCTTTCTAAGTTATCAATACCATTCATATCAAGTTTAAAGTTTCGTTTTTTGTTTCCGTTTCGGTCTTTGGAAAGTTTTGGAATTTCGGTCCCGTTCATATAATTCTGAAAATTCCACTCAAATTCCGGTTTTTGAATTTCGGTACTTTTTTCAAAATATATTGATTAACGTTGAAAAGTATAACGTAATAGAGTCGTAATACACTATTCTCTTCGATACAATTTGTTTTACATTGCATAATCTATCATAGGTATTTTGTATCCAAAACTTCCCTATGGTGATTTATTATGCAGTCCAAAACTCAGAACTCGACCCAACAATGTAGCATGACAGAAGCCCAAAATTTTCTTTTTTTTCTTCTTCTCAGATCCACTCCTTTACAAACTTGCCCTAGCTTTGAAAAATCTGGCTCCAAAATAAAAATAAAAATAAAAATAAAAATTCCTTCGCGCTTCCAAAGCCTTACCAACATGACTAAGCTTCTCCGCAAGTAAAAATTCAAAATAGAAACAAAAGGTAATTTGATTTTGGTGTTGTAATTTTACTGTTTCTGTGTTGTTTGAGGCTGCTATAGTTGGATAGCTCAAAATCGATTCTATTTCACTTTAATGTATCTTTTCTTTTATATAATATAATTCGTAACGGAATATTGATGGATTTTCGGACCGGTCAACGTCGGAACGGGACCGAAATGGACGGGAGTCAGACATGCCCGTAGAAACTTAGAACCTTGATCCGTACACATAATAATTTCTTTGCAAACAGACGACATGATAGTTTTTCTTAAGATAAACATCAACTAGGCCCCACAATCTTCATTAACTATGGCATAAATGATGAAAAAACAATGGTTATATCTGGACTATAGAAGGAAAAACAAGGTACAACCAAGAAAAAAAGAACCACAAAATTTTAGCAAACCATATCTTTAGCATGTCCACACTTTAAAACCCAACAATTGCATATATGTGTAGCACGGGTCACTCATTGGTTTCTAGTTTAAGAAATCCACTTATTTTATTTACGTTTTGTCCTTCTTTTCATTTACTTCACTTCTCTTCTCACGCGGTTGAAATTTGATTTTAATTTTTACCAAGTCTATAAATTAATAAGAAAAAAAAATTCATGGCTTCTATGAGAATAGTAAACAATCTTATATTCAATAATCAAGTACAAGATCGATCACAAGATCAAATAAAAGTTTATGTTCAAGATCAAACTAGCTATACCTCTCACAATCTCTCTTCTAATCCTAGCTTTATCTCACCACCATTACACAAAGAAAACCCATGAATTCAGATGTGGGATGGATTCATTAGTCAGAAAACGAAAATCAGCCGTAAGATACAAGAATCCGAAAAATTCTGCTCAAAATTACAATAAGACTACCTTTCAGAATCATCAAGGAAGGCCTGCAAGAATTCAGCAGAAAACACAATATATGCCAGAGAACTCAAGAAAATGCTACTGAACATAAAAAGAGAAACAACCCTGGTCAGAGACCATATTTTTCTCCCCAAGATAATACTACAGATATAAGCTCTCAATCTTAGATTGCTTATTCGAAAAGTCCTCCACATGGGCTGATATGCTTAAAAATGGTGGCCTAAATTAAGATTTCAACTTGGAATATGATGACCCTTTAAACATGAACAATTCAAAGTTGATAGTGGTGAAGAAGGCTATTAGTAGAAGAATAGAGACTAAGTGGACCAAATCCGTGCTAGCCTATGTCTTTGGCAACCGATGAACACGTCATTATATATATATATATATATATATATATATATATATATATATATATATCTGTGTGTGTGTACGTACGTATGAAAAAATTAATGGTCTTTTTATTATTAGAGTTTTAAATCCTTCTATGTAACATTCCCTATCTGGAGGTTCGAAATTAAATGCTACAGATGCTACGGTCATTTATAGTATTAACTTCCGGTGGCCAAATATGGTAAGTTAATGGTATTCATAATATCAGAAGCACTTGAATATGAAATGTAACGACCCGAAAATTTCGTTAACTAAATTTGTCATATTTTCCATAATTTTTAATAAAATGAATGTTAGGAATTTGGTGTTGCCATTTGTTCTTATTAAAAGTTAACAATTTAAAATGAGATTTCCAATTCAATAAAATAATGTAATTTTTGTGGTTTAATTTTTGAATGGAATATGTGAAAACAAGAGTAATTATGGAATAATATGTTATTTATTTAGAGTATTGAATAAAAAAAAATTTGTAAGCCAATTTAAATTAATGGTAATAATGCGATATAAGCTAATAAATTTGATCTCAATGCGATAACCATTTAATGAAGGTAATGAAACAAAATTTAGGAAAATTTATACTAGGTATAAATCAAATAGAAGGAAACAAACGTATATATCGAATTGATTTATGAATAAATACTTTGGATAGTAACTGAATGTACAGTAATGGTAATTTAAAACTTATTTATAGTAAGACTGCATAAGATTAAGTAAATTAAGCGGTGGAAAGATTTTTCCTAGATATACTTTGAAGATGTGAAATTAAAGGTGAATATTAAAATTGGTTAATGTAAAATAACATTGATTAACCGTAAATGGGAATAAATTTGAAAATAAAAATTTATGTTAATACAAGTGGATCAATTATAAACTTAAATGAAACATTCCAATTTAATAAGAGGTATTCGAATGTTATGTTTTATTTAAAGGTAATAATTGGATTTAATTGGAATTTGTGTATGTTGGATTATATAGGAAAGGAGTATACAAAAGAAACTGTGAATAGTAGAGTAGCAACTGAAAAGGAAGAAATTGAAATAAGGGCAATAAACAGTGTATAAATTAATAGTAATAAATGCCAACATTGAATTGTAATAAATATAATTAATATTACAAGTGGGTGAATGTAAAGATAAGGGTTAAGAGTGTTGGAATAGGTATACTAGAATAACTATAAAGTGTAAATGTACGTATTTATAGCAACATGAATTATTGAAGGAAAATAATTGGTAAACGGGGTTTGGGCTAAGGAAATGTTATTGATTGTTTTGAAACCTTATTTATTATGGGAAATTAATTTAGCATAAGCAAAACCAATGCAAATATCTAATTTATCAATAAAGTAACAATAAATAGTAATCAATGCAAATTTATGTAATAATAGAATGTGAAATTTGGGGAATAGATGCAAAGTATATATGAGTTGCTAAAAGTATGCATAATAAGTGCAAATTTAATAAATCAATGGGAGTACATATTTAAGAATAGAAAGTTTGGTAGTAAATAGGATATAAGAAGACAAAGGCAACTAGTAAATTTATAAATGAATTCATGATAATAAGTAGTAATTAATGCATATATATTTGGCATTAGTGATAATTACAAAACTTTACCCATTTATCTAATTTATTTAATTAAATCTAAATCTATGGCAACATTGTTGTAATGATGGTTGTAAGTGAATTTGAATGTAAAAGGGTAACAATTATTTAGGTTAACCATTTTGAGTATGATAAGTTAAGAATGGCAATCGATTGAAATAAATCTAAATTAATTATTTTGTTTTGGTTAATGTGTTCTAGTTAATAAAGGGGAGTTTATAAGAAATGAAGCATGCACTAATGACATGTGTTATAATTCAAATGTTATTTATACCCATAAAATGTCTATTTACTGAATAGAAAGATTTTAAATCAATAAGCGAATTTGTTGAGGTTCCAATTTATAATTTATAACATTTAATGTAGACTCAATTACAATTAATTGACTTAAATCGTGCAGTTAGCGTAGATTTGTTTTGTAATTGGAGTAGTTAATCCTATAAGATGAAGTTAATGCTAATTCTATTTATAATTGGACCATTTGTTGATATAGGTTATAGAAAGCAAGATGCATAAATTTAATTAAAGTATCAACATTCAACAATTGTAATTATTGAAAATTAGAATGGAATTTGAGGATAATAAGGTGAAACCATCAACAAATGTTAATGCATCCTTATTACTGGTAAAAGATGAGTATATAAAAGTTTGAAAATCAAAATAGGTTTTTGAAAACTTAATTTATAATTTCTAAATATAAGGAAGTGGAGAAATTAACACTGCAATGGATAGACTTATCAGCTTTTAATTTACATCTAAATTTGTTTAGATCAATTTGGAAATTAATAAAATTGTGGATATATTTTGAAACGTAAACGAAACGTCTAGATTTACATTTGTAAATACGTTTAAAATAAAATGTAAATGATAAGGAATTTATTTATTTCCTAAATCCGTAACGTTGTAATTAATATTATTTATCTTTTGGGACCACTTCCGTTTGCATGTTAAATTTCGTGCACACCTATTCTTTTGCGATCTATCTATAAATAGGCGGTGAAACCCTAGCCTCCATCTTCATTCCTCTGTATAGTCTCTTCTTCAACTTCTTCTCTTCTTCAATGGCAACAGACAATTTCTATATCCAGTTTCAATCCAAATAAAAGTCAAAATTCAAACTCCTCTAAAAATTCCAGAAAAATTATATGTTGGAGTTCTCAGAATACGCAATCTACTGGTGGTGTTCGTTTTCCGTTTTGGGTTCGGTCTGGAAACATATTCGCATGCTCCTGTAGCCAAAGCGCGTGGAAGACGATAGTGACGTGGCGAGTATTTAATTAAGGTTTGTTTTGTTTTATAATTTATTTTGATTTTCAAATCATTTAAATCGCATAACTTTTTCATACGACCTCGGATTCACACGAAACTTTTTTTGTTAGGATCATAATTAAATTCCGAACAGTTTGGAACTAGTTTGGACCAATTCGGAGACCGTCGAATTTTTGAGTTTAAACTGAATTTAAATTCGATTTAAATTCAAAAGGTGAGTGTTTTAACCCACTCACAATTTCTAAAATTTCTTGTGTTTGTTAAATTAATTTTAGATATGAGTAGAAATTTATTTATGACTGTTTGGCATGTTTTACTCATTATCTCTGATAAATCGCATTCATTTAATATAACTGTTAATTTCTTTTATTGCATATAAATTTGACAGTTAGAATTTATTTAATTGCATATTAACTGTCAATCATAGTTATGTTAAATTTTTATTTCATATTAACTGCCAGTTGAGTTTACATTTATTTTTGCATATAAACTGCCAATTAACAGTTATTAAATTTATTTTGAGTATAAACTGATAATTGATACCATTATTTATCACCTGTTATGTATTGATGATTGTTTGAAATTGGATGATGACCGTGACAAATGGATGTATGATTTGATGGATGAATGGATGATTTATTTTATTAATTGCAAGTTGCTATGCATTTCATTCATTCGGGATTGCGGTTTGAAATGATATATAACCGCATTTTTTTTTTCATTTTAAATTGCGGATTGAAATGATAAACATCCGTATCACTTGACCATAGGATAGAAAATTATATACAGGCACCGCGGTAAATGTGACGCCCCACCTCTATACCCACGCTAGCCAAGAACACTACGGAGTAGTGCTGTCAACTAGCACGGAGAATAAGGCTGTTGAGGAGCAACCATCCACGTAATTGCTTATCACACGGTGGCTATAAATAATCTTCGGAAACAAACATAGAAATAAGCATAACGCAAATCAGTCACAGACATCCATATCACAAAGGCGGAAGAAGATATGAATATATAACTAACACATGAAAGTGTACATCAGAGTAGTGGTCAAAAGATCCACAATAATACAAAAGAATAGCAACACGTGATATACAAAAGAATACAACTATGAGTCTATATCTCAAGTGTATACAACAAAAACTGCTAATCTAAACAGTTAGCCAAAAGTCAGAGTGATGAATCCCTGGGAAGAAGTCAAGCAGAAGTACCTGTAACATCTCGGTCTAACCCGAGTATTATTTAAGAAAAATAATAAACGGGTCAGTCTAGCTATAAATATCAGATGACAAGATATAACATAAAAGATATGGCATAAACATAAAATATCCATAATGACATACCACTATAAGTATGTAAATAATGATCAACAGAAGATCAATCAATAAGAGATAATCAATATCACAAGAATCTTCTCAAAGATTCAGAAAGGGCATCATACCCCAAACTTGTACTCATAACAAGTTAATGACATAAATTCTAGAAATCAATACAAGAAGTCCAGAAATCATAGAAAAGAGAAAGAGGCCTATCACATGATGGTCTGAAGACCAAGGGGAGCTACCCCACATGTGTGAATGGAATCACACAGATTAAGGTCCAGACTAACCAAAAAGCAAAAAGGTATGTGTGAGTGGAATCACACAAGTGGTGTCTAGTCTAACCTCGCAACAAGAGACATCGCACAGTTGCTAGTCTAAATCATCAGAATGATCGTCATGATCAACGAGAAGTGTCAATTACACTAAGCTAGTAAATATAGAAGTTTAGCTTCATGTCCCATAACCACTTGCTTAACTTAAATATTTACGAACAAACTGTAAATCTTCACTAATAAAATTGTCACAAGAGGTTCAATCGAACAAGTCCAAGAATTAACCGACGAAGTGAACGCAAGCGTTTCATACCACTTGTTTTACTAAGTCGTTTAATTAGATTTCTCATCCGAGTGAGGTAAAGGTTTGTATATACTAATAGATTGGAAAACGGTTTAAGAAAAGAGCTTTGTTATTAAAAATAGAGTTGAAATTGTTTGTTAAAAGAGTTTTGATATTTACTACTAGTATTGAAACCTTTATATTATAAAGTGACAAGACACAGAAGCAATTGTAGAAACAATCAGTCACAAAAATCACATACGGAGATGTGAATAAAATCCAAGGAAATCAGCTCAATGTTTTTCAGATAAGATCCCCTACGGAGGGGGGTCCGGGAGGGGGGGGTGGCAACCCCCCAAGGTGGGGGTGCGGGGGCAACGCCACCGCTTACGGGGTTCGACCTAAGGGTTCACGCGACCTAACACAATGGCCGAGCGACCTAGCTGGAGTTAAGGGAGGCAAGCGACTTAAGGTCCAACGACCTACGACTCAAGCAAGCCGAGCGACCTAGTGTGGAGGGGTCGAGCGACTTAAGGAAGGCGAACGACCTAAGGTCCAACGACCTACGACTTAATAGAGTCGAGCGACCTAAAAGCACACGACCAAACTAGCAGAGGAGATTTAAGGTGGTAACGACTTACAACTTACGAAATGGAGGGTGAACGACTTAACAAGGTTCGCGGGCTAAGGATGAGTGACCTAACAAGGTTCACGACCTAACGGAGACGAGGTCATGCGACCTAAAGTGGTTCGCGACCTAAAGGGGAACGACCCATCGAGTTATAGGTCTAACGACCTAACGGTTTAAAGGTCATGCGACCTAAAAGTGAAATGACCTAAGGTCGAAAACAAGGTCACGCGACCTAACAGGAAACAAGGTCAAGCGACCAAAGGGGTTACGCGACCTAACGTAACACGGGTAAAACGACCTAAGGCATCACAGGACGAACGACCTAACTGCTTAAGTGACAGGCGACCTAAAGAGGTTCGCGATCTAATAGGGTTCGCGACCTAAAGGTGCACGACCTAAGGTCTTTCGACCTAGGGGTATATAGGTAACACGACCTAAAGATGTCGCGACCTAAAAATAGAAAGCATGGCCGAACGACCTATCGAAGTAGAAAGGCATGCGACCAAACGGTCAAAAGGCCAACGACCTACGACCTAAAAGCCATACGACGTACGACCTAAAAGCCATACGACCTACGACCTAAAAGCCATACGACCTACGACCTAAAAGCCATACGACCTAACGTGAAACGACCTAACTCCGAAGTGAAGATTCAAGGCGGTGCGACTTAGCGCGATAACATGCGAACGACCTAAGGGTTAGGTCGCGAGCGACCTAACCCCGAACACCAAAAATGGCCAGAACGACCTAAGTGCAGAAAATTCACCAAAACGCTAAAAATTGGAGTTTTTCGTTAATCCAATCCAAACCAAATGCTAATATGCATGCAAAAGTGATAGGGAATCATTCCCAACAGTCCAATATGGTTATAGACTAGAATCGTGAGATAAAAATCTCACCTTTGCACAAATTCAATGAAGAAGGAGCTTGAAACAATGGAGAAGCAACTACAAGCTAGAATCCAATGTCTTCACTTTGATTTTGGAGTCGAATGATGGATTTAAAGTTTAAACCTTAGCTTGGAGTTTTAATTTCCTCTTCCACTCGCCATTAATGCAAAAGCTTGGTTGTTAGGAAATTTATGAAGAGTGAGAAGAAGGAAGGGGGTTTGGGCTTGAGTTATAATGGCAATCTAACCCAAAGTCCAAAGCGGGAAAAGTTAGTGAAATTCCACTAACTCCAAACCTACCAATGTTTATACTTAAACAAATTGTAAACGGCATTTCGAACTCAATGGAAGTGGTCTCGAGTCCTAATTTGACCGTTTGCAAAAAGTAGCTTTTCGGACCAATATCCGATTAACGACAAAATATTTAAATAAAATATTTAAATATAAAATCGATAAATATGCGGGTTGTTATAGTAAATATATAAAATTATTTTTGAAATGTTTTTCTATGGTTTTTGCAAAGCTATATATATATGGTTTATGGGTTTTTGATTTGGTTATTAATAAAGGTTTTTATATATAGTAATTTCCGGTTTTAAGCTTTGTATAAATTATTTTGAAGTATAAAATAAAGTTTGATTTTTAAGATCAAATACAATTAAGCATTTATTTAAAATTTAAGTTATGGAGTTTTATTGACTTAAATGAGAATAAGGTCGGAAGATGAATATTGAGTAAAATTTGGAATTAAATAAAAAGGTTATTAATTTTTAAACGGTATGATTTTTATAACTTGAATTTTTTGTAGAGTGATTTAAATGAATATATCAAGTTTAATAAATTGAAAGATTATCCAGTTATGTGAAGTTAAAGGTTTTACTTAAATTATATTGAATTCATTAAGTAAACATTTCAAGTCTAAAAAAGAAGTAATTGAATTTAATATATATGGGATTGTCAAATGAGTTTGTTTTGAAATGGTGAAATATTTAAAACTTTGAAACATAAGAATTGAAATGGTATTTGGAAGTTTAAATCGATATTTGAAATTGATTTGTGAAATCTAAAGAAGCTATCGTGTTTTATAAAGTAATTTAATATTTAACCATTTAAGAGATGGAAATTTGTTTCGAAGTTATGATTTTCAAGGTAGTATGATTTGGAATTATTATATACAAGAGTTGTGATTTCTAAATATTTCACTTTGGAAACCCTATGATTTTGGAAAAGAATATATATTGGAAAATAAAATGACATTATATGATTTTGTGTCTAAATGATATCGTATTGATTTGGGGTTTAAAAATATAAACTATATCGTATTTATGTGGAATTAAAATGGATTTTGTTCTGGTTTTAAAGTATAATTATTTTAAATGACCGCGGTGTTATAATAACGTTTGGTTGTTGAAGAGACCGGGATCAGAATTTGTCATACTCTCTGCTAACTCCGAAAATCACTTTAACAACCGTGTATGCTGTGGAGATTCCAGAATGAAGTAGGTTGGTGGCGGCGTTTCCTGCAAGGTAAACACGTGGACCCGACTCCCGTGAGTTGGCATAAGGTGGCTAAAACAGGAGCGATTCTCGGGCCAATGAGGTCATTCCTTTGATAGGACACTCCTCTTCGATACTATACTTTGACTTTGGATTGTTTCAGTGGCCACTTTTACTTTGATTTTTGGGGGAGTTTGTTCGAGGTGGGCGGTAGCTGCAGCTATGCGTTTCCATCAGCCCGGATAGCAATTGGTATATCTACCCTGGCATTGCCTAGTTGTGCCGTGTCACCTACCATATCGCGCCTTATACGATTTTGGTTTTGTACCATACCTATGGAGTGCCCTCTGACGACGCCCAGTACGGGGGAGATTACGGTACTGTATAGACTATGGGAATATATTTTGTGTTAAGGGCTATATGGGTAACCCCTTAACGCTATTTAAAAGTAAGTTTATTTTAAAAATAGACACTATTATAATAGCGCAATGTCCTACATAGTAAATAGTTTAACGGATCCTTAGGAGATGTAAATCCCGAGCATCTCTTGAGTTACCGCACTCATATTTATTTCTGTTAATTTAACTCACATAAGATCTTTTAGTTCTGACTCAAGTGTTTTGTCTTTTCAATTCGCTTGGGTCAGTCCGAGCGTTTCAGGATTTGAAGTTTTAGCTCTGGAGGACGAAGACGAAGATTTGTATTACTATTATCTACTATTATTCCACTACACTCATATTTTTCCGCTACATTGTTATTGGTATGTATAACTCTGATATGTATTATATAAATGTTTGTAAACAGTTTTATAAACTATATATTTTATTATTATATTTTATCCTTCCGCTGTGAGATTCTATTTTGTTTATTTCTTCTCTGTTTTTCTTATTTACCCCATAACAATCCGCCTTCCGTATGGTTTGAATCGGCATGTGTGTCGATTTGAAGCGTGCGAAAAGGCGGGACGTTACAGTTGGTATCAGAGCTTTGGTTTAGCGATAAACCTTGGCTTTGTGGGGTTTGACTCTTTATTAATAGGGTAGTAATACCCTATGGGAGTCACTGAATGTATATACGAGAGAACGTATTTGTTAGTGTTATAAAAAGATTTTGATATTGTGTTAATCTGTTCCGTTTTGTTTTTATAAATTCTGGTTGGTGCATGGGACGCTATGACATCAATAGGGATTTCTAAACACTTAATAGGACAGACCGACATAATATTTGTTTTTAATATAGGTGAATGAAATAACTTCGCCTATTATATTTTCTATATATAAAATATTTTATTAAGGTATTTTATATATATATATATATATATATATATTGTTGGTTGCAATAGATTGGTTGTTAAGAATAAAATTTTAAATAATAGGTAAAATGAGATTGAAATTAAAATCAATGAAATTTGAAAATTTTAGAACTTAAGTCCGGGATTTTGGAAATTTGCTTTCAAAGGATTTATGAATTATAATAATTTTGTTTATAAGTATTTTCTTATATAAATATTTAGTATAATTTGGAAGAATTGTTTTAAAGATGATTTTAAAGAAAATAAGTTTCGTACTTTCCTGTTTGTCGCTGGAAAATAATTTCGGTGATGGCGGCCGCATCATCGACTTTCATTTTCGAGTTTCAAAGGGAAAGGCCACTGTAGTAAATTCTACTGCAGATTTATTTTGAAATATCTAAATTTTAATTGTTTAAATATAATTAGAGGTATATAAGTTATAAGAATATACTTATCTATTGAAATTTAACCCGGTATTTAATTCTTAATTTCCATTAATTAATTGTTTCAATTATGGTAGTGAAACAGAAAAAAAATAATAATTGAAACCCTAAATAAAATAAGAGACTAAAATACTAAGCTATAAAGGAAGTTAAATTTTTAACTTATAAGGGAAAATTTAAGATTTATTGAACATTAAATTAATTAAAAGAAGAGATGAAACTTGTATAAATTCATTTGCATTTTCTTTAACATAAATAACTTACCAAATATGAAAAGTTGAAATGTTAAATAAGAGATTGGAATAGAATATTATACAAGTAGAAATTTTGGAAATAATAAAGTATTAAATGAATTTCTGTTATAAATGAGAATTTAATGTTTTAAACTTAAGTTATAAATTGAAATTTTACCAAAATTAAAGGTAAGTATTATAAATAGGTGATTTTAAACTTAAGTAAATAAAATGAAATTCTTTAATAATAAGGATTGATGTATAGGGTTATAAACCTAAGTATGATAAATGCTACTAGTTTAATATAATAAAAGTAGGTAATATAAATAGATGACTACAAACCCTTGTTAATGAGTTAATAAAATCCTTTATTTATAAGAATGGATGTTATAAGATTAAGAATTTAAGTGAAATTAAAAAGGGTTACTATAATTAAATGTAATAGAAATGGAAGCATTAAATAAATGATTGAAAGTGAGAAGTGCATTAAATGTAATAAAATAGAAGAAACTTACATGACCTAAATAAATGGAAATGGGTAATTGGAGGAGTGAATAAAATTAAAGGTTGTTGGAAATAAATGTAAATTATAAAAGGATAATTTAAACAAATAAAAGAAAATAAAAGATAAACTGTTATATGAATGAAAAGATCAAACTGTTAATGTATGAAATATTAATTTATAATAAGTTAAATTGATTTGTTGGTTTAAATCGATATTGTTTGCTTTATGGTTGGCTGGGTAAGGAAATTTGAAGTTGTTGGATGAATAAATAATCTAATTCTGTCTCATCTAAGACTGTTGAGTAAATGATGCACTGGACGGTTATTTTTCATTCCGTACCATTTCAAGTTTTGAACCCGAACAACTATTTGCTTGTTTGACTGAATGGTTGCTTTATTTGTGTGTATGCTGTTTGTTGAAATCGATGATTGTGTATTGATTATTGTTAGTAGTTGAAACTATGAAAATATTTCACTTTAATATAAATAGTTAACCTTTTAGATTATATAAGGGAAATGCAGGTATGGAAGCAATTGCTACTGATTTTGGTTCCATAAATTAAGCGTAATTTGCCCGACAAATAGGTACGTTTCCGGATTACGTTTTGTAGCGATATTTTTATATGTTTCCCGTGTTGGGATATACTATTTTGAATATTCTATATGATACTTTGTTATATTTTGGTATTATATTTTCCCGAGCCTCTCCGTACAAAGGAGACTCTGCCAAAAATTTCCGTAAATTTTGGACTTAGAACTATGTTGAAAATGTTTTTCAAACTTTAATTATTTAAGTATAAAAGGATATAATGATTATAAAACGGGTATATTTTATTTAAGGTAATAAATTAGTAAATTACTGTTTATAAGTTAAATATTTTGAATAAGATGTATTGTTATTTAATTCTTTCTTCTCCCTTCTTTTCCTTTTCGGGGACGAAAAGTTTTGAGTGGGGGAGAGTGTAACGACCCGAAAATTTCGTTAACTAAATTTGTCATATTTTCCATAATTTTTAATAAAATGAATGTTAGAAATTTGGTGTTGCCATTTGTTCTTATTAAAAGTTAATAATTTAAAATGAGATTTCCAATTCAATAAAATAATGTAATTTTTGTGGTTTAATTTTTGAATGGAATATGTGAAAACAAGAGTAATTATGGAATAATATGTTATTTATTTAGAGTATTGAATAAAAAAAAAATTGTAAGCCAATTTTAATTAATGGTAATAATGCGATATAAGCTAATAAATTTGATTTCAATGCGATAACCATTTAATGAAGGTAATGAAACAGGATTTAGGAAAATTTATACTAGGTATAAATCAAATAGAAGGAAACAAACGTATATATCGAATTGATTTATGAATAAATACTTTGGATAGTAATTGAATGTATAGTAATGGTAATTTAAAACTTATTTATAGTAAGACTGCATAAGATTCAGTAAATTAAGCGGTGGAAAGATTTTTCCTAGATAGACTTTGAAGATGTGAAATTAAAGGTGAATATTAAAATTGGTTAATGTAAAATAACATTGATTAACCGTAAATGGGAATAAATTTGAAAATAAAAATTTATGTTAATACAAGTGGATCAATTATAAACTTAAATGAAACATTCCAATTTAATAAGAGGTATTCGAATGTTATGTTTTATTTAAAGGTAATAATTGGATTTAATTGGAATTTGTGTATGTTGGATTATATAGGAAAGGAGTATACAAAAGAAACTGTGAATAGTAGAGTAGCAACTGAAAAGGAAGAAATTGAAATAAGGGCAATAAACATTGTATAAATTAATAGTAATAAATGCCAACATTGAATTGTAATAAATATAATTAATATTACAAGTGGGTGAACGTAAAGATAAGGGTTAAGAGTGTTGGAATAGGTATACTAGAATAACTATAAAGTGTAAATGTACGTATTTATAGCAACATGAATTATTGAAGGAAAATAATTGGTAAACGGGGTTTGGGCTAAGGAAATGTTATTGATTGTTTTGAAACCTTATTTATTATGGGAAATTAATTTAGCATAAGCAAACCAATGCAAATATCTAATTTATCAATAAAGTAACAATAAATAGTAATCAATGCAAATTTATGTAACAATAGAATGTGAAATTTGGGGAATAGATGCAAAGTATATATGAGTTGCTAAAAGTATGCATAATAAGTGCAAATTTAATAAATCAATGGGAGTATAGATTTGAGAATAGAAAGTTTGGTAGTAAATAGGATATAAGAAGACAAAGGCAACTAGTAAATTAATAAATGAATTCATGATAATAAGTAGTAATTAATGCATATATATTTGGCATTAGTGATAATTACAAAACTTTACCCATTTATCTAATTTATTTAATTAAATCTAAATCTATGGCAACATTGTTGTAATGATGGTTGTAAGTGAATTTGAATGTAAAAGGGTAACAATTATTTAGGTTAACCATTTTGAGTATGATAAGTTAAGAATGGCAATCGATTGAAATAAATCTAAATTAATTATTTTGTTTTGGTTAATGTGTTCTAGTTAATAAAGGGGAGTTTATAAGAAATGAAGCATGCACTAATGACATGTGCTATAATTCAAATGTTATTTATACCCATAAAATGTCTATTTACTGAATAGAAAGATTTTAAATCAATAAGCGAATTTATTGAGGTTCCAATTTATAATTTATAACATTTAATGTAGACTCAATTACAATTAATTGACTTAAATCGTGCAGTTAGCGTAGATTTGTTTTGTAATTGGAGTAGTTAATCCTATAAGATGAAGTTAATGCTAATTCTATTTATAATTGGACCATTTGTTGATATAGGTTATAGAAAGCAAGATGTATAAATTTAATTAAAGTATCAACATTCAACAATTGTAATTATTGAAAATTAAAATGGAATTTGAGGATAATAAGTTGAAACCATGAACAAATGTTAATGCATCCTTATTACTGGTAAAAGATGAGTATATAAAAGTTTAAAAATCAAAAATAGGTTTTTGAAAACTTAATTTATAATTTCTAAATATAAGGAAGTGGAGAAATTAACACTGCAATAGATAGACTTATCAGCTTTTAATTTACATCTAAATTTGTTTAGATCAATTTGGAAATTAATAAAATTGTGGATATATTTTGAAACGTAAACGAAACGTCTAGATTTACATTTGTAAATACGTTTAAAATAAAATGTAAATGATAAGGAATTTATTTATTTCCTAAATCCGTAACGTGTGTAATTAATATTATTTATCTTTTGGGACCACTTCCGTTTGCATGTTAAATTTCGTGCACACCTATTCTTTTGCGATCTATCTATAAATAGGCGGTGAAACCCTAGCCTCCATCTTCATTCCTCTGTATAGTCTCTTCTTCAACTTCTTCTCTTCTTCAATGGCAACAGACAATTTGTAGATCCAGTTTCAATCCAAATAAAAGTCAAAATTCAAACTCCTCTAAAAATTCCAGAAAAATTATATGTTGGAGTTCTCAGAATACGCAATCTACTGGTGGTGTTCGTTTTCCGTTTGGGTTCGGTCTGGAAACATATTCGCATGCTCCTGTAGCCAAAGCGCGTGGAAGACGATAGTGAAGTGGCGAGTATTTAATTAAGGTTTGTTTTGTTTTATAATTTATTTTGATTTTCAAATCGTTTAAATCGCATAACTTTTTCATACGACCTCGGATTCATGCGAAACTTTTTTTGTTAGGATCGTAATTAAATTCCGGACAGTTTGGAACTAGTTTGGACCAATTCGGAGACCGTCGAATTTTTGAGTTTAAATTGAATTTAAATTCGATTTAAATTCAAAAGGTGAGTGTTTTAACCCACTCACGATTTCTAAAATTTCTTGTGTTTGTTAAATTAATTTTAGATATGAGTAGAAATTTATTTATGACTGTTTGGCATGTTTTACTCATTATCTCTGATAAATCGCATTCATTTAATATAACTGTTAATTTCTTTTATTGCATATAAATTTGACAGTTAGAATTTATTTAATTGCATATTAACTGTCAGTCATAGTTATGTTAAATTTTTATTTCATATTAACTACCAGTTGAGTTTACGTTTATTTTTGCATATAAACTGCCAATTAACAGTTATTAAATTTATTTTGAGTATAAACTGATAGTTGATACCATTATTTATCACCTGTTATGTATTGATGATTGTTTGAAATTGGATGATGACTGTGACAAATGGATGTATATTTGATGGATGAATGGATGATTTATTTTATTAATTGCAAGTTTCTATGCATTTCATTCATTCGGGATTGCGGTTTGAAATGATATATAACCGCATTTTTTTTTCATTTTAAATTGCGGATTGAAATGATAAACATCCGTATCACTTGACCATAGGATAGAAAATTATATACAGGCACCGCGGTAAATATATAAAATTATTTTTGAAATGTTTTTCTATGGTTTTTCCAAAGCTATATATATATGGTTTATGGGTTTTTGATTTGGTTATTAATAAAGGTTTTTATATATAGTAATTTCCGGTTTTAAGCTTTGTATAAATTATTTTGAAGTATAAAATAAAGTTTGATTTTTAAGATCAAATACAATTAAGCATTTATTTAAAATTTAAGTTATGGAGTTTTATTGACTTAAATGAGAATAAGGTCGGAAGATGAATATTGAGTAAAATTTGGAATTAAATAAAAAGGTTATTAATTTTTAAAGGGTATGATTTTTATAACTTGATTTTTTTGTAAAGTGATTTAAATGAATATATCAAGTTTAATAAATTGAAAGATTATCCAGTTATGTGAAGTTAAAGGTTTTACTTAAATTATATTGAATTCATTAAGTTAACATTTCAAGTCTAAACAAGAAGTAATTGAATTTAATATATATGGGATTGTCAAATGAGTTTGTTTTGAAATGGTGAAATATTTAAAGCTTTGAAACATAAGAATTGAAATGGTATTTGGAATTTTAAATCGATATTTGAAATTGATTTGTGAAATCTAAAGAAGCTATCGTGTTTTATAAAGTAATTTAATATTTAACCATTTAAGAGATGGAAATTTGTTTCGAAGTTATGATTTTCAAGGTTGTATGATTTGGAATTATTATATACAAGAGTTGTGATTTCTAAATATTTCACTTTGGAAACCCTATGATTTTGGAAAAGAATATATATTGGAAAATAAAATGACATTATATGGTTTTGGGTCTAAATGATATCGTATTGATTTGGGGTTTAAAAATATAAACGATATCGTATTTATATGGGTTTAAAATGGATTTTGTTCTGGTTTTAAAGTATAATTATTTTAAATGACCGCGGTGTTATAATAACGTTTGGTTGTTGAAGAGACCAGGATCGGAAGTTGTCATACTCTCTGCCAACTCCGAAAACCACTTTAACAACCGTGTACGCGGTGGAGATTCCAGAATGAAGTAGGTTGGTGGCGGCGTTTCCTGCAAGGTAAATACGTGGACCCGACTCCCGTGAGTTGGCATAAGGTGGCTAAAACAGGAGCGATTCTCGGGCCAATGAGGTCATTCCTCTGATCGGACACTCCTCTTCGATATTATACTTTGACTTTGGATTGTTTCAGTGGCCACTTTTACTTTGATTTTTAGGGGAGTTTGTTCGAGGTGGGCGGTAGCCGCGGCTATGCGTTTCCATCAGCCCGGATAGCAATTGGTATATCTACCCTGGCATTGCCTAGTTGTGCCGTGTCACCTACCCTATCACGCCTTATACGATTTTGGTTTTGTACCATACCTATGGAGTGCCCTCTGACGACGCCCAGTACGGGGGAGATTACGGTACTGTATAGACTATGCGAATATATTTTGTGTTAAGGGCTATATGGGTAACCCCTTAACGCTATTTAAAAGTAAGTTTATTTTAAAAATAGACACTATTATAATAGCGCAATATACTACATAGTAAATAGTTTAACGGATCCTTAGGAGATGTAAATCCCGAGCATCTCTTGAGTTACCACACTCATATTTATTTCTGTTAATTTAACTCACATAAGATCTTTTAGTTCTGACTCGAGTGTTTTGTCTTTTCAATTCGCTCGGGTCAGTCCGAGCGTTTCAGGATTTGAAGTTTTAGCTCTGGAGGACGAAGACGAAGATTTGTATTACTATTATCTACTATTATTCCACTACACTCATATTTTTCCGCTGCATTGTTATTGGTATGTGTAACTCTGATATGTATTATATAAATGTTTGTAAACAGTTTTATAAACTGTATATTTTGTTATTATATTTTATCCTTCCGCTGTGAGATTCTATTTTGTTTATTTCTTCTCTGTTTTTCTTATTTACCCCATAACAATCCGCCTTCCGTATGGTTTGAATCGGCATGTGTGTCGATTTGAAGCGTGCGAAAAGGCGGGACGTTACATGAAACAAACCCACAGATTTCAAAAACATCATGCGACGACCTGGAATTTTGGTTATTTGAAATCGGAATATTTAATCGATTTTAAATATTTCATAGTTAGTTTCTAACTTGAATTCAAATAGCACTAATTATTGGGTAATTTAATTATTCAATTAAATTATTTGAAGCTGGGTAAAATGTGAAATCTGGAATTTTTAGCTTGTAAAAAATAATTTAAGGGCTTGCAAAATTTACATTGATAGTACTAAAGATAGTAAAGTGTTAAAATTGAATTTGGAAATGTTTTGTGAAGTTTTGAAAATATATCGTTTAAATTGACGTTTAAAAATAGCTTTCCGAGGCACATCTCGGATTTCAACGAAACCAGTTCCATTGGATCTGTAATATTGTATTATTGTTGTATTTCAATTTTCGCAGTGTTTGGAGTGATCGTTTGGTCGTACGATAAGTAAACGCGCTGAAATTAAATCAAAATTTAATATAATAACTTGGTTCCAAAAAGCTATCTTCTCCATACGATCGAACTAGAACTCAAAACCTTTTCCATCGTGTTTGAAATAGGGGTTTAACATTATAAACGTCTGACGGCATGCTTTGATAGGAGTTCGCGATTTTAAGCTACGTAAATCGAGACGATTGAATATAAAATATAAATGCTTTGACTGGTCAATTGTTCACATCGGAAACTTTTCAAAAAATTTTGCCTTCACTGTAGCCAACCTTCTCCTACACGCCAACCTTCCTGTCTTTCACCTTCCTCTATAAACCACGTAAGACTTCCCACACATTTGCATGGATAAAATATAATAAATAATAACAGTTTACAAAAAGAATACTATATCTGTTGATTACATTTAATATACGTCAGAGTTTCACATATATACATTCATTGAATATATACAATTATCATGTCCCAGATTAATAATAATATAAATACAGCGGAAATACTCTATACTCTCTTGCCAACCAGCTCGCCTCTTGAACTCCAAAACGTCCTTACATGAAAATCTGTAATACTCAGTCTGACCCGAGCATTACATCAAAGTAACACCCGGGTCAGGCTGGAAACCAGCGTGAGTAAACCCGTCTAATATGGAATACCAAGCATTCAACTTATATAAAACCCGGGGTAACTCATTTCAATTCACAAAGTACAATTAATTATGGATCTCACTTATTCCACACATCCATTTCTAAGTACCAAGGTTTAAATTTAAATAGTCCAACTCCTTTAAATCAGTTCAGTCCAGCCTATAGATTTCACATATCAATCTATAAAAATTTGAAGTGGTTTCGGGTATTTCCTAGTACCCGACCCCGGTCTCTTCGAGTCTCAAGTCATCCTAACCCAAGTTATCCACATAAAATACACAACATTTCATATCAGAGATATCAACTCATTCAAAGCATCCAATACCATTCAATCATTCATAAGCAAAGCTTAAGCACATGCAAACTTAATTTCATTAATCCTGATTGAATTTCTAACCTCAACCACTTAGATTTCTTCATTTAACATTAATTAATTTCAAATCAATTAATCAATCATCCCTTCATTATTCATCTTAATTAATCACCCCGGATTAATTATTCTTCAATTACATTTAAGTAATTATCTTTAATTAACTTCATAATATTAATTATTCTTAACCAAACAAAAATTAATCTTTAATTACTTCACAAGTTAATTAACTATAATTAATTACATTAATCCTTAATTACTTATATTAATTGATTTCTCATGAATCGCATATTATGGATTAATTAACCTTAATTAATCAAATCTTTAGTTACATCTTTAATTATATAAATTATTGATTTCCAATTATATTTCAATTTATCTTAATCTAAATTAATTATATTAATTAAACCACAATATTAATCATACTTGATTTATCTCAACCCGAAATTACCTACCTTTTATTTACTTCATTAAATAAATTAATTATCCTTAATTAATTATCTTAATTTATCTCTCGATTAATTACACAAAGTAATTATATTTTATTAATTTCATTAAGTAATTATTTATCAAACCACCTAATGATCATTCTAATTAATTTAAACCCAATTAATTAACCCAAATCATAAATTAATTAATTATTCATTAAATTATCCTATTTATTTAATGAATCACCAATCGTTAAATCTTTATTGATTTTAATCTGAACCATTTTCTTATTTACGATTTAAGTTTAAAACCATTTAAAACCCAAACGCTTCGAGTCAAACAACAATTAACTCGAGAATCAACCAAAACCAAAGTCACCAGATCTTCATCACACATTCAATCAACTCAATCAATCAACCAAATATTTTAAATTTAACCATTTAAATCAAAATAGAAATCAAATAGAGTGAGATTTACTCACCTTCATTTTATTAGCATCCATTCCCAAATCCAGCTTGTTTGTTCTTAAGTTTTGACCAAATCCTACTTCACCGAACAGAGGCATCACGACCTCCTTCCTGAACTCGGCCACCCAAATTCTACTCGAACTGCTCGCCATCCCTTTCCCAAAGCTTGAGCTCGGCTTCAGATCTCAACCCTAAATTCGCATCATCACACGCGAGTTCCCAGTGCGCCACCACCTTGGCTGCGACATCCATGGCGCCGCTTACGACGAGCAATCAAACACTAACAGCGTTCCTCCAAATCCAACGACGTCGCGGCCACTTCCAACGATCGCGAGCCCTAGCTTCAATTGGGACTTCGTCGCCGATCTTGTTCGAGCTTCCACCTTCATCTCGAGATTACAATCGCGAGTCTTCTACTTTTTTTTATATATTTGATTTCGTTTTTAAATTTGGGATCCCTTCGCTCGCAACCTCCATTTTTTTATTTAGATGAAGACGAATGATATTTGGGGTTTCATCTGAAGATAAATTTCAGAATAACTTGTGAAAGAAAGAGGCGAATCTCGATTTAAAAGGACGAAAGCAAGAGGCTTGCTTCAAAAGACAAAAGGGACATGATTTGATTTTTTTCGTGCTGCTTGCTGCGTATAATGGTTTGCAGAGAAACGGAAAAAAGATGCGGCATTATTTCGGCTGCTGATTTAACCTTTATATTTTTATATGTTAATATTATTAATTTTCAAAATATCTCAAACTCCTATCGACGCGTTTACATATCGTACGATAACACAACAACTCCAAACATTACGAAAATTGAAATCCAACAATAACTAACTATTACGGATCCAATAGAACTGGTTTCGTCGAATTCCGAGACTATGCCTCGGAAGGCTATTTTTAAACATCAATTTAAACGATAAATTATTAAAACTGAACAAATCACCTTTAAATTAAATTTCAACCATTCTATTATCTTCAGTATCATCATTATAAATTTTATAAGCCTTCAAATTATATTTTAACAGGATTAAAATTCCATGTTCAAAATTTTACCAAATTTCGAATTATATAATTCAATAATTTAATTATCAAGCAAATATTAATAATTTGGAATTCAAATTAAAATTAACCTTTAAATATTTAAAATCAATTAATTATTCCAATTTAATTTGTTAAAAATTACATGTCGTCACAAAAATTATCATAGAAATTTGAATAAATTAAAAATGAATTGGAAAAGAATAAAAAGTAATTTTTGAGTTTTGATAAATAAAATTCCAAGTGCGGGAAATGAGATTTTGAATAAATGGGAATAAGTGATTTTATTTTTAAACTCAAGTGATATTATTTCAAGAAACAAAAAATTTATTTTGAAAATTCATGGTTTGAATTTATTTGAAAGGATAAAGAAGAAATTTGGGAAATAATGAAATTGGTATAATCAATTAACAAGATTTTAAATCGTAGTGAAGAAATAAAATATGAAGTTAATGGATTTTGGAATAAATGGAGTAAGTAAGGAAATTTATTTAAAAGCGAAGTAAATTGGAAATCAATTTGGGATTTGATATAAGTGTGCCAAACCAGGATTATTAAAAGAGAAGTAAGACTTGAAATTTATAAACTGGCTTTATAAAAGGTAAAGTAATATATCGGTGGATATTTGAAAGAATAAATTCACGGTGGGAATTTATTAAAGGAATGGGTAAATTTGTTTAAAAATAAATAGTGATTTATTTTTAAAAGATGTGAAAGAGAAGTGTATTTCCCTGGATAGCCAAGTACGTTTTCGAAGCAAATTTTGTTAAAAGTTTTAAGTTGTTTAAAAAGTATGTTTAGAAAACTTATTATTTCTAAATGTTTAAATTCTAAAGTAAGTATTTTCTTTTAATCTATTTATAGCAGTAATTATTCAAAGATGGTTTGGTATTATTTTTTTAAAGTTAGAATTTCAGTTTTATATTGTACAAAGTAGTTTTATTTTAAATATTCTTAAAGCATATAATTTGAATAAGTATTAAGTAATTTTTAATTTAAATGTTTTAAAGGATATTTTATGATAAAGTGTTTTTAAATTATTTTAAAAATCTAAATTTTTTGTACTTGGTGCTTTCAGTGGAAATAAATAATCGAGAATTTATTCCTGTTTTGAAAAGGGGTTGAAAATGAAAATATATCTTGCGAAGATATTTTGAGGTTAATAAATAATTCAGGAGAAATTATTTATGTTTGATGGTTGTTTGTGAATGTTAATTGACAGCTAAATAACCGACAATCAATATTGGCCTATGCGCTGATCGTTTCGAAGAGACCGAGATCGGGATTAAATTCTCGAAAACCACTTCGATCCGATTTGTACGTTCTCGTGTGGAAGACAAGAGTTCGGAGTCGAAGATGGAGTAGTGAAGTGCAAGGGCTAGTCACTGCTAATCCTGAGGATGTTTCCAAAATGGATGTAGTAGGAGTAGTTCCTTCGGTTCCGTTCGAACCCGGGATGGACTTGCACGGATGAATGCTTTCGGAACGTCGTCAGGTGGACGATGGGCATTCTAAGTGAAACGTTGTAAAAAGGTAACGCTTAACCTCAAGCCTCATCAATCGGAAATGACTGAAAATCAGGGGTTATACAGCAAGGCTAAGTGGGTAGCACCCATTAGGGTGAGGTCATCCCTGTCTAGATGTCCGTTTTGATTTCGGCTTAGTGGTGCGGTTGCTGATCCCAACCGTGGGGTGATCTTACTCGGGATTATCCAGTAAGGGGTAGTTCCGGTCTTGTGTTGCAGGGGATTGGGAGTAATCCTCGGTACGATGATCTAGGCCACGTACCGTGACAGGTGGTACCCCAGTGCCTAGTCATCAGTTGGAAATCCATTCTCCTACACGCCTGTACGGTTTTGATTGTGCCCAACTATTGCTGAAACGTCAGATGCAAGCGTTTCAGCTAGATTGTATATTACTTTCTACAAACACTATTATAATATCAGACGAATTTGATAAAAAGTATTTTGGCTATCGTAAGGTAAAAACCCGACATGTTTATTTGTGGCATGGTCTTACGAGATGCTTTTGTTTTCAAAAGAATTTTGAAACTTTAATAATCAATTTGAGTGTGGTTTTCTCACGCTGGTTTTCCAAACCGACTCGGGTGTTATTTAACTATAATGCTCGGGTCAGACCGAGTATTATAGATTACAGGAAATGATGCTGTGGAGCTGGATGGCGATACATACATCCGTGTTTGTATGAAATATTCCGTTGTGTATTCAGTTTTGGAAGGACGAGATATTATAACCATCCTGAGTTATGTTGTTGTTTGTATTGAACTCTGATGTTGTACTCTGATGATGTAATGTATAAACAGATATATTTGTTGTTGTGTAAAGATCATTTATTATCTATTATATTTTATTCCGCTGTGATGGTTAGATTCTGATGTTGGTTTCTATTTTCTTCTTCTACCTCTACTTCTTTAACCCAAATGGTTCGTATTTCCGTACATCTTGAGTGGATTGAAGGAGAATAGTGTCGACTCTAGGGGTATGGAACTGTGGGTCGTTTCACATCATTTCTGAATGCATTTCATAAAACATGTTTCATATCCAGATTACCTAATCCCAACATTTCCCAAGTTCAGATCAAATATTATTTTTACATAAATACGCCAATGGCGACATATAAAGATGCCCCCTTGGTTGACTAGAGTACTAGATAGTCATAACCGAATTAATACAACACGCGGAATAAAACAAACAAAATAACTCGTAGATAAAGCTAACATCAAGCTCCTACTTGTCTCCTGTAACGACCCAGAATTTCTAGCCGTAAATTTTGAACATTTAATTTATTTTAAATGTTAAATGTGGATTTTGAATTGATTTTGAAATAAGGATTTTGTTAAATCAATAGAATTTAGTTGTAATTTTCAATATGGAAATTCAATTGAAATTTGAATAATAATAATTTAATACTAGAATTGGGATAATTGGTGAATCTGGGTGTAAATAAATAAAAAATGGTTTCTAAAATTTATTTTAAGCCTATTTGGATTTAAATAATGATGTTGGAATTTTGGATGAAATTAAAAGTCGATAGGTTGAATTTGGAATTTTATATTAATTTAATAATGGAGTTTAATAATATAATAATGCAAATAATCAGATTTTGGTTCGAAGTGAATCAGAATAGTTTCTAATGTACATATAAATTATATATGATTTATAATAGAGTTAGTAAAGTTTTAAAAGTGAAATTTTAGATGATTTTGATGATTTTGAAAATCGCTCGAATTAATCGACGGGTTAAATAGCCTTCCGGGGGACAGTCTTGGAATTTGACGAAACCAATTCCATTGGATCCGTAATAGTTAGTTATTATCGGATTTCAATTTTCGTAGCAATCAGAGTTGTCGTTTGACCCTGGCAGCTCAAAACACATCTATTTTAATCGATTTAACTTAAAATTGATCTTTTATTTCCGTAACTCGCGCAAACGACCAAATTTGCCTCTGAAATCGTTCCATTGTGTCCGGTATACGGGTAAAACATTATAAACACCTGGCGGCATGTCTGATTTGGAGTTCGTTCGAAAATTTGATAGATTGGTGAAAATTAAATATTAAAATAATATTTATAGTGATTATATAAATATGTTTTAGGGCTGAAACCCTTATTTGTTGTCTCGGCCGCCACTTATACCATCTATAGCCGAAAATTTCAAGGCTTCTTCCCTAAAATTCTCTCGATCTAAGCTACAATTCCAAAAACCTTCTACTACAAGATCGAAGAGCTCGAGGAGCTCTACATAGTCAACGGTGGCGATCGTCTATCGTTCACTAGAGAGGGGGCAGAGGGGCCGCGTTCGTCAGTAAATTGCGCTTGTTTTTCACGTCGAGCATAGCACCAAGCACGACGAATCTCTGGGGGAAGGGAGGTGCTGTGATGCAGATTCGTGTGGCATATTCAGATCGTCGTCAAACTTGACGAAGGAGCGGTTGTTCCAAGCCCTAGACGACGGCAATTGGTTCGTTTAAACCTGATGTTTGCGCAAGGAAGATAAAATTTTGTTCGGCCATGATTTCTTCTTATGTGATGCGGCCCAGATTGTAAGAAAAAAAGAAAGAAATTGTTTTATAAATTATACTAAATGTTTAAAATAACATATCTTCCACATACTGCATCAGAATTCAACGAAACTGGCGACGCCGGAATCGCAGCGACGCATACTACACAGTGGCGCAATTCTGGAATCATTCCGAGCAAGTAAAAATTTAGGTTAAATCGAACGCCATTCGATTTAATTTAAATTTGAACACTCGTCGAAAATTCAAGGTGAGTTAATCTCACTAAAATCTGGATACCAGTTAATTTGAATAGCCAATATTTAAATGTTGATTGGTTGTTTAGCTGAATATGATAATTATTATCAGATTGAATCGATATTTATTATTTGTGCTAATATCCGTGGATGCAGGAAAACAGGTTGGAGGGATCCAACTGGATTCCTCACAAATAGTAATTTTATTTATATTCTGTGATATATCTCATTGATAAATTTATTTTACCTACGAGTCTGTGAATGAAGATAAGCGTTATGGATTATACCGCTTATCGATGTTAATATGATTGAATATGTGATGGTTGATGTTGTGCACTATTGTGTTAAACCCTTGGACTACACTATACACACACGAATATGGATTGCACGTGGAAATTGGTTAAGTCACAGGTTTCTGAAATAATTTTAGATTTGAATTTTTGAATCCAAATGGTTTTGGAAATAAATCGGATTTAAAGTGGAAAAAACTCTTGAAAAGGAATTTTAAAGTAAAAAGTTATTTTTGAATAACTTAATTTAGTTTTAAATTTGTTTTAAATTTGAATAAAAATTTGAAATTGAATTCTATGTTGTAAGCTTATGATTTCAAAAAGGTTATATAAGTTTACATGAACTTAAACCATTTTATAAAGTGTTGCTTTGGGAATTTAAATTAACCCAAAGATTTTAACTTGTATAAATGAAATCAGATTTTTTCGAAATAAAAACTATTTGTTTTCAAACGATATAAGTTTTCATATAAGAAATGAATTCCTAATTTGTATTAAAGGAAGTTCAAGTTGAATTGAAAATGGTTTTCCAAGTTATGAATGAATATTTGGAAACGAGTTTTGGAAACTATAAGTTAAATATTTGATTTAGAGATTAAATGAGCTAATCCAGTTGAGGTGAAATTTGTTTTGAAATCCGTGAATGGATCTTTGTGAAACTGGGTGAACTTTGTGAAATGAATCTTTTATTTAAAAGATTTGAAATGGTAATTTGTTTAAACCATTTGAAAGAAAGATTTGAATTTTAAAGTTGTGACTTAATTGAAATCCCATATCCATATGTTTTTAAATTACGCTCATTATTCGGTTTAGCCGGGAGAGGACTTTGTGTCATATAACCCATTCCGAATAATGATACGTCGATATGGATAACATTTGAAGACCGGTGGTGAAGACTAGGTATTTTCGGGAACGAAAGGATAACCCGTCGATTGTCTCTACACTGAGTCGCGTCGGTATAGAGATTTCCTAAGTGATGGAAAGTCCGATCGGGATTGTGAATACTCAGAATTGCAAGGGCTTCTACGGAGGTGCTTCGGTTCTGTTCGAAACCGGAACAGATTCGTATGGATGTGTGTCTGACATTACACTTTAAGATGTAAAGCTGGTTTCTATCAAATACATTTCCGTTGGTGGCGGAGATTTATTCTCTTAGCTTAACACCCTTCTCTGAGACGTACGAGCTCAGAGGTTATGTAGTTGATGGTTACAAGTGATACATTCCCAATTTGGTAATGTGGCATGCTAAGTGCTGCTGTGTCTTGATGATCATTTGTTGATCATTTGTGATCAAAGCATGGCTTTGTGAAAAAGCGTAGCTTTGTGGACGTGACTTCGTCGAGCCACACAACCGGTAATGGTTGAAACAGGAATCGTGGCAGCAAAGTTATTTGGGGGTAGCTCCCCCTGAGGATATGACCATTTCCTTTTGGATAAAAAGTGATATCATGGTATGGAGCCCAGATATTTACTTATGTTGATTTTTTTATAAAAAGTGGTATCATGGTCTGGAGCTCAGATACTTTACTGTGTGGTTGTTGGATTGAGGGCCCTCGAATAAAGGTTGGTAATGACCGGGGGATGGCATACTCGTGTCAGTTGTTACCTAGTTACAGAGGTAACCCGGCCTTGTGTAACAGAGATCCGGTTAGGTTCTCGGGGACGTCTCTCTAGAGGCGTTTCATTTTATATGGGAAGTTCCTTTGCTTGACCATTTGTTGGAAATCCAAACAAAACAATACGAGCCCTTTGCGATTGCAATTGTATAAACTGCCACCTCAGGTGGTAGCTATAGTAGGCATAGTACAATGGTACCTATGCTGGCTATGATCAATATTATATTTTCGAAAGGTTTTACACTATGCACTAATAATAATATCAAAGAATTTTGCGTATCAAGCATGTTTGACTATCATAAGGAGAAATCTCCTCCAATTCTGCGTTTGCATTGTGTGTGGCGGGAGGCCTTATGGTTGTTTCATTTTCCAAAAGCATTGCGGATTTCTTTTCTTTTCTTTTTCCTTGTGGAAAATAATTGTTTTGAGATCTCACACCAGTCCCACGTATGACCTGGAGTTTATTGTTCCCTTTCTAAACTCTGAGTGCCCATAATTTTCCACACGGGCAGCCTTGAGTCAGGTTTGCATTGTTCGGGAGCAATAATCGAAAAAGAGATGCTGTGGAGATCAGGAGCAAGCTGGACGGCGAAGCGTATCGCTAGTATATGTAATATTTCTTTCCGCTGTTTGTTGTTGTACCCTCTAATAATGTAATGTGATGTAATGTAATAACTGACATAGTGATTCTGTTTAAAGATATTTATTTATCTGTTATATGTTGGCTGCTGCGATATGTAAGATTCTGTTATTGTTTCTATTTCTTCTTCTATCTTCTTTTTCTTTAAACTCTAACGGTTCGGTTTTCCGGCATTCGACTGTGCGGCATTCGATACAGTGGACGTATTGATGTCGACTTTCGGGCTTCGAGAAATCGGACATGTTACATCTCCGAAGCTTTACGTCCACCTATTAAAACACAGTGAATCCTTAACTCTCAGCCTATTCAAATCAATTTTGAGCACCCAAGAGTTTAAGGGGAAAATATAAACTTCGAGGTAGACATAAAGCCTGGTGTGAATAATACTATGCAACTCGGTGGTTTTATATTAAATGAGACCACGCAGCTTAGCGGAATGGGTTTTCCCTCACCAATATCCTTTTAAATCATATCTTTTGCAAATCTTAATCCTACAACCAAAACTGGTTAAAAAAATATAGAAACATCATATATACATACAAATCAGGTAACAAATGGACTATCTATCAAAATAATATAGTTTTGTTTGGCTAACTACTAACCTTTGGCTGACCCGAGCCTACCAAACAAAATAAACAAATAATCTAACTTTTGTTAGATACTCCTCTTCTAGACGATCTATCCTTAACTTACTTCTTCGAGGGTCAACTGATCCTAATGATTTTGTGGGCTCACAAATAACCTATCTATCCTCCATAGATTCCTTTTTGTGTGTAACATCATATAGTCTTACATGTGACAAACCCTTCATACTTGAATTTTGGACTAAATTAGCTAGAGGCTAATGGCTAATGGCTAATAGATTAAGTTGATTTGCTTCTTCCTCTAGCTTATCTTCCTCTTGTTTTTTCTTTAATGGTAACTGACCTCTGTTGTTTTTATTTTGATAATGAACAAATAGACTGAACTAGTGTAAGGGTTTAGGGTATAAGGATCTACTTATTCCTATTTTTCCCCTTGTCTAACTTCCCTAACTTATTTTATGTTAACACATGTTAATTCATTTGTTAGATGGCATGGCTACCCTTTATTAACCACAAATATCATTCCTAAATCATTTCATTTTTTTTAATTTAACTAATTAAATATCCTAAATAATGTTACTAAAAATTAGGTAAAGCATACAGTCAAACAAATCAGGATAAGCGTCTCTAATCCTGCTTCCTGCCTCCTAAGTATAGTCTCTCTTCATTGCTCCATTGGATTTTAACTAATCTGACTATCTTTTTCCTAAGCCTTTTCTCATCTCTTTTGACTATACGAACTGGCTTTCAAGCAATAGTTAAATTCGGCTCTACTACTAAGGCCTCTAGCAGAGTCGGTGCTATAGTAGTCTCCGGATCACGAACACACTTCCTCAGATGAGTGATATAAAATACATCGTGTACTCCTGCCAAACTACTCGGTAACTCTAATCTATATGCCAGTTTTCTGATGCTTCCAACGATAATAATATGTTCAACGAATCTCGGTGCCAATTTCCCTAATTTCCAAAATCGAATTAGGCCTTTCACCGATGATACATTAATGAAAACACGATCTCCAAAGGAGAACTCTAAATCATTATGTTTTATATCTACGTAATTCTTCTGCCTAGACTAAGCTTCCTTCATTCTAGCTCAAATCAACTTAATCTTCTCTATAGATTCTATAACTAAATCTGGACCACGAATCCACCTATCTCTGATCTCTAACGAACAAACTGGAGTTTTGCAAGGCCTTCCACATAAAGCTTCAAATGATGCCATCCCAATACTAGCCTAATAACTGCTATTATACGAAAACTCGACTAGTTTAGATGGTCTTCCCATGATCCCCAAAAATCTAGCATACAAACTCATAACAAATCATTGAAGACTTTGTTAACTCTCTCCATTTGCTCATGAGTCTGTAGACGTTAAGCGGTATGCATCTTGAGCTTGGTACCTAAATTAGCATGTAGATTCTTCCTGAACTCACTAGTGAATATGAAATCTCTATAACTTACCATACCACTAGAAATCCCATGCATTCTAACTATATTCTTCATAAATAACTTAACTAAAACAGGTGCCGTCTGAGTTCACTTAACCGGAATGAAATAGGCACTCTTGGTCAACCAGTCCACTATGACCCATATACTTTCATTTCCTCTATTTGACCTTGGAAACTTGTCTATAAAGTCCATAAAAATAGAATCCCACTTCCACACTGGGACACCTAAAGGCTGTAGCAACCCACTTGGCTTTTGATGTTCGACCTTTACTTGTTGGCCGTTAAAACACTGCTTTACCCATAAGCCTACATCCCTCTACATACCTTCCCAGAAGAAATTTCTTTTCATGTCTTGATACATCTCAGTTCCTCCAGACGAATAGTGAACTTTGAATGATGACATTCCTTAAGAAATTCCCTTCTAATGTTTCCCACATTCAGAACACATAATCTTCCTTTCTTCCTTAAACAACCATTCTGGCCAAAACCGTAGTCTTTCTAGTCATCGCTTTCTGTTCCATCCCTTAACTCCTTGATCTGCTCAGCTAATACGGGATCCTCCATCTGTTTAGAAGAAATATTTTCGATCATCATCGATTGAACTTCCAAACATGATAATACTAGGTTTTCTCCACTAGATCCCCCTTCAGATCTTCACTGTACTCTACATGTCATCAATGCTTTTAAATCTTTCCACTCAACTATCATTGCTAACACTGCATTCTAATGTTTTCTACTAAGTGCCTCTGCAACATTATTTCCTTTTTATGGTGTGTACTCAATTCCAAAGTCATAAGCAACTATAAATTCCAACCATCTTTGCTGTCTCATATTGAAATCCTTTTGAGAGAACAAGTATTTCAATGACTTGTGATCCATATAAAACTCAAATCTTTCCCCTAAAAGATAATGCCTCCAAATCTTCAATGCGAAGATCACCGCCGCCAACTCCAAATCATGAGTAGGTTATCTTACTTCATGTGGTCTAAGCTGTCGAGATACATAGGCAATCACTCTACCTCTTTGCATTGACACAACTCCTAACCCTGTCCCACATGCATCTGTGTATATTGATAAATCTTGATTACCTTCTAGAACTACTAACATAGGTGTATTAGTCAACAAGTGTTTCATCTTCAAGAATGCTTACTCACACTTATCGATCCAAACAAACTTCACATCCTTTCTCATTTGCTTGGCCATTGAGGCTGCTATCCATGAAATCCTTAATGAATCTACGATAATACCCAGCTAATCCAAGGAAAATTTTAATCTCAATCACTGTCTCGGGTCTCTTTCAATTATTCACCGATTCAATCTTATTCGGATCTATAGACAATCCTTCCTCTGAGACTACATAACCAAGAAACTTCACTTCCTTCTTCCAGAAATGAAACTTCAAAAACTTCGCTTTTAGCTAATGCTGCCTCAACATCTCAAAAATTACTTTAGGATGAACTTCATGCTCCCTTTCATCCTAAGAATATATCAAAATATCATCTATGGAAACCAACACGAACCTGTCCAAGTGCTCTCGGAAAATCCGGTTCATCAAATCTAAAAAGAATTCTGGCGCATTAGTTAGTCCATACGGCATCACTAACCATTCATACGGTCCATATCTGGTACTAAACACCATCAAGGGAATACTATCCTATGCTACTCTAAGCTGATGGAATCCTATTGCCAAATCTAACTGAGAAAATACCTTGGATCCGTTCAACTGATCAAACAAAACATCAATTCTAGGTAGCAAAATCGATTCTTTGTCATCTTCTCTTGAACTTGCAATAACCGATGCACAACCTTAACGGCCCATCCAGCTAGAAAACTCTACGACTACTCCCCAAGGCGAACTACTTGGTCTGATATAATTCTCGCATTGTACATCCACCAACTGCACCTTTAACACCATCTTCTCAATAGGCATAATAACTACTTGGTCTGATATAATTCTCGCATTGTACATCCACCAACTGCACCTTTAACACCATCTTCTCAATAGGCATAATCCTGCTTGTTATTTTACTCATTGGTTCTGCTCCTAGTACTAAATCTATTCGAAACTCAATAGCTCGTTTCGTTGGCTGTTCAATTATAGATTCAAAAACATCCGTGGATTCTCTAACAATGAAAACACGATTCAACTCGTCTTCTTACTCCACAACACCTAACAAAGCATTCACCAAATAACTAGGTCTTTCTACTGTATATATAATCCGATCACTATAGTCAGGGTGTCCAAGCGATATTTTTCTGTCAGGGAAAAATAACCTAATTGTACTTGCTTAACTAATCCATACCCAAAATAATTCCAAACCCTACGAAATCAAAAACATGCAAACAAGAAAAAAAGGCATGACCTAACAAATCAAACTCTAGGTGGCCATACATCATTTCAAGTATCACATTCCCTCCGATCGGATTTACAACCCTTAAGTATGATTGTTCTAGGTTAAGCTTATCCACCAAGCAACGAGATATAAAAAAATGCGATGCACAGGTATCAAATAGAATGCTAACCGACATACCATGAATCATTAGTGTACCTCCCAACACAATTTTTCATTTTTCCTCTACTGTTGGCTTCGAGGTAGCTGGCTCCAATGCAAACATTTTCCCTTTTCATCCTTAGGAGGATCCTTACACTGGTTCTTATAATGTCCAATTTTATCATAGTTGAAACATCTGATATTCTTCTTTTCGATCACCTTCTTTGCCTCTCCTGAGTGACATTCATTAGCAAAATGCCCTTTCTTATCAGACTCAATGTAGACAGCCTCTGACTTCCACTTCTTCGCAGCTCCGCCTTTTTGAGCTCCTTTCCTATGAAAGAACTTTCTTTATGACTCTGTCCCACCTAGAATTCCCTTGCCTTATTTCTCTCCAAAAAAGCAAGCATCTCTTCCTGTCTCAATGCCATCTCAACCACAACATTACATGGTTCCCTAATGTAAGATAACATAGCCCTAGCAAGTTTAGCTTAAACTCCTAATGAACTTATTATTTCTCTTAATATTAGTACCAACCATAGCATAGCCATATCTTGCTAGCTCCTTAAACCTCCCGCATACTCAAATACAATCATATCCCCCTGCTCCAACTCAACAAACTTCCTGAGCAGAGTGGTCTGGACAATCTCAGACATAAACCTTTCCTTAAACCTCCTTTTGAACTTAGCCCAACTCATCGTATCTTTATTAATTCCAACTATAACGCTGTTCCACCAATACAATGCTATTCCATGAAGCAGTCTAGAAGTAAGCCTTCTCTTCTGCTCATCATGAAGCCCTAGATCTGCAAAGATCCTCTCATAGTGCAGCATCCAGTTCTCAACTTCAATGTCATCTTCAGTACCAATAGACGACTTTTCTCCCAACCAAGCATAATCTCTATTCAGAATAGCATAGTTTTTGATCACCAGAGCTTCTTGATTTCCTCCTCCAACTGCTCCAACAGCAGCTTCTGCTTGCATTATGTTTACAAAGAATTGATACATCGCTCCCATATCAACTTATAGGATTCCAGCACCCACATTTCCATCTTGTACCTGACCCTGGTTCCTTCTTGTGTTTGGTCTTGCATTTCCATTTACAGTGATGCTCCCCTCTCCAAAGTTAACTCTTTCACTTCCAGCATGCATGTCTATATTCAAGCCTCGTAAGATATAGAAGAATAGCCTAATAGAGATAGGAGACTAGAGATAAAGCGCATACTTATATATAGCAAATACAAGTATGTTACTACAGTGTTATTCCATACCCCGACCTTATCTCTACTTAGGATTATGTTTTCAATAATCATTTTATTTAAAAGTTTTACATAAACCTATGCTATGATACAAAGTTATAACATCCCCTATATGGAGGCCCAAAGCAAAGCGCTATTGATGCTGCAGTCATCTATAGTATTAACTTTTGGTGACCAAATGCGGTAATGTTAATGGTGTCCATAATATCAGAAACACTTGAATATGGAACAAAATCACAAATTTCAAAAAAAACATTTTTAATTACATTTCATAAAACATGTTTCATATCCACATTACATAATCCCAACGTTTCCTACGTTCAGATCAAATATAATTATTACATAAATACACCAAGAGAAACATATGAAGTTGCCTCCTTAGTTGACCAGATTACTAGATAGTCACAGCTGACTTAATACAACTCAGTGGAATAAAAAAAATAACTCCGTGATATAACTAACATTTGCCTCTTGCTCAGCTTCGGAAATTTTATTCGATCACCTACTAAAAGTTATGAATCCTTAACCCTTAGCCAGCCCAAATCAATTCTGAGCACCCGAGAATTTAAGGGAAAAAGAGAAAAAGTCTGGTGTGAATAAAACTACGCATCTCGGTTGTTTTATATTAAGTGAGACCATGCCGCTCACCGGAACATGTTTCCCCTTATTAATATCCTTCTAAAACATACCTTTTGCAAATCTTAATCCTACAACCAAAACTGGTTAAAACAATAAGGCTATAACATATATACATATAAATCAAGTAGCAAATGGACTATATGTCTGAACAATATAGTTTTGTTTGGCTAACTACTAGCCTTTGGCTAACTTGGGCCTACCAGACAAAATAAACAAATAATCTAACTTCTGTTAGATACTCCTCTTCTTGATGATCTATCCCAACTTACTTCTCCTAAGGTCTACTGATCCTAATGGTTTTGCTGGCTCACCAATAACCTATCTCTCCTCTATAAATTCTTTTCTGTGTGTAACATCATTTCAGTCTTACTTGTGACAAAGCCCTACGCACTGGAATTGTAGACTAAATTTGCTAGGGGCTAATAGCTAATGTATAGGGCGTGACCCTATACCAGTCCCATCTGGTATCCTAATATTGAGCCATTTTACATAGGGTAATCTTCCCTTATAATTTTCCCTAAAACCGTTTCTTCTCAAATTGATTTAAACCTTTATATCATACGTAAAAAGGGAAAATATATTCTATTCTTTACTCAAATCACTTTGCCATGTTATATATTTACACAAATTTTTTTTTATGAATACATTTTTGAAAGTACCCCTTTTGAACCTATTGAAAGTACCTCTTCCAAAACCAAGTAACCACTTTGCTTTAAGCCTTAGGCCGAAGGCCAAGACGTACCCTTTCAAAACCATTCATAATCATTGTTTCGAAATCATTGAAAAACCTTTCCTTTGAAAGCTTTAAATCCTTAGACATCCTTCTTTTAAATCTCTTTAAACCCGCCTTTCGAAACCATAGGAAATCTACCTTTAAAACCTTTTGAAAACGTTGGGGAACCACCCTTTTAAACCTTTTTCTTAAACCTTCCAAAAGCATCAAAATATTTTTCAAACATCAAACCTTTCAAAAGCATTTGGTTTAAGTAAAAAATGTGGAACACCTTTTGAAACCATTAAAAACTAAACCTTTCGAAACCATTGGGTTTTACCTTCAACATAACAAAAGGGTCATAAAATAACTACGTAGAAAGCACATTTTATAAAGCAGTTTGTAAGTAAAGAAGTGATGGGTGTTGAAACCTACCCTTCGAACGCATTGGAGAAGCGACTAAGTTTTAAAAACAATGTAACTTTTCAAAACCATTTTCTTTGAAAGGTAGAAAGTTGCTGCGAGGTGTTTCGACCCCTTCAAAAGCATTTACTTAAAACAAAAGGCACAACCTCTCTCGAAACTATTCCTCTGAAAAAATTTGACCCAGCGGAAAGCTGACCAAGTCGATGGCATTCTTTGGAAAGCAAATCAGGCACATTTTCGTTTAAAAGAAAAGTAACGCTTCGACCACATCGAAACGTTTTGTTTCAACCTAGTACCTCTAGCTTCTGTCCAATTCGTAACGTACCAAGTGTTTGATACCATGCACATTAATTTCGATGGAGATGGGGGAGAAAGTAAGACGTCGATGGAGGGTGCCGAAAGTGGTAAAACATGTAAAAAACATGTATAAACTGATTTTTCGCTTCTTAAAGTAATCTCTTCAACTAACCTACATTGTTTGTTAAAATATTATTAATTTCTAATTTCTTTTCTAATGGTGCTGCCAAAATTTCAAAAGTAAGTAATTTAAATAAGTTACAAAATTCCCATTCTCCTTTTATAAATATATAAATTATTTAAGTCCCATACCTTAAGTAATTTTGTACATTTATTAAAACACTTAGGAAAATTCTATAAAAATTTCTGTAAATCATTTTTAATATGTTTACCACATATATAAATTTTGGACCCAAAACATACATTATTTTAGGTGCAAATAATTCTAAACCCAAATAATCATTTTCTTTACTGGAAATTTAATATTATATATACATTAATTAAGAAAATTATGAATACTGAAGCCCATCTCTAAAATATCATTTTGATCTTATTCTAAAATTGCAAGGCCCCAAAGTTTAAGTTTAAGTTTCAGGCCCCAAAGTTTAAGTTTAATGAAAATTTGTCTTATTTAATGGGGACCATCCCCCTTTCAATTTCTTCTCCCGCCATTCCACCTCTTCCCTCCACATCTTATCAGTCCCGTCCTTCTTCACCTATTATTGTACCTTTTTCTGCCGTTCCTACAACGTCAACCTTACTTCCTTCTGACCCATCATACTTTGACCCAACTTCCACGCGCTCTTCACCATCTACTCATGTTTCATTCTCAACTGTGTCAGCCTTGAGCACAACTCTTCCCACTGTCCTACCTTCTCCTGTTCAACCTTTAGTAGTTTCATCTCCTCTTTTGTCACACATCCTACCGCCACCTCCTTGCCCTCCTATAGCCTGGTCCTCCTTGTTTTAGTCCAGACCTATCAACGTTGGTAAGTATGTTCCACGTGATATCAAGTTAGTGTATGATGGTGATGCGATCGTTCCCCCATCTGAAGTTGGCTGGCAACATGAAGTGGAAAGATTGTATGGTCGGTTTCTTTCTTGATAATCCACTGTCATACACTACTGTCCTTTTTCATCTTAAGAGAACATGGAAACTGCACGGTACTATTAGTGTGAAATCTGATGGCTTTCTAATTTTATTTAAGTTTTCAAATGTTGAAGACAAGAATAGAATTGCCAAGTCTGACCCAATTGTTATGAAGAATAAATTATTTATTGTCAAACCCTGGGATGAAAATTTTGGTAACTCATGTAGTAGCATCAAAGTAGTTCCAGTGTGGATCAAGCTATCCAACATACCATTGTTTGCTTGGTCCACAGTGGGAATCAATTGGCTTGCATCCAGAGTGGGGAAACTCTTATGTTTGGATGCTTCAACTGAAAAATTTGAAAGAATCTCGTATGTTAAATGTATGGTTGAAGTATCCCCACATTCTGAACTACATGATTCCTTTGCTGTCAAGCTTCTTGATGGCACTGAGCAAATAGTTGAGGTGGATTATCTGTGGAGACCTGCTATTTGTACTAATTGCTAGGAGTTTGGTCGTACGAAAACTGGTTGCAGTAAAATGGAAATAGCTAGTGAAGGGGAATACAGGAATAGGGGAAGTGATGTTGAAATAAATCAGTATGTGAATGTTCAGAGTAAGGAGACAGTAGGAAAAAATATGGCGAAGGAAAGTAAAGTGAAGAAAGTGTGGCAAAAAGTGAGCAATAATAGGGGAAAAAAAATAAATGTAGCTGTGGAAGACAAAACAAATGCAATGAGCAAGACAGGTGGAAAAGGGAGGTCATTAGCAAACTTGGATAAGGAAGAAAACATATCTACACAAGTTGTGCATTTGCCCATCTGTGATGGTACCAGAGAATTAAACCAATTTACTGACAACAACAAGTTCAGTCTGCTTCAAGTCATTGAAAATGAACAAGGAATTACAGAGTTAGTGGATGTTGAGGAAGGAGTGTTAACTATTGATGTGAACACTATAGTTACTGATGAAACACTGTCTTTGTGTACTAAAAACTTGTTTGCAAGCAACACTGGAACAAATATTGAACCAACTCAGATTAAATCAAGGATGGAGCTACATTCCCCAACTGGTACAAAGATAACTGCAAGTCAATGTGGAGTTGAAACTGTGTCACCTGATCAAACTGTGCATGTGGACACTGGTGTATCTGAAATTGATGCAAAATGGTGTCAGTCATTTGAACAACAAATAAAGAAAGTCATTCTCAGCATGCACCGTGCAATTGTGGAAAAGCCCCCTGTCTTACCCGCTGATTACAACTTTACCATTGATATACCAGGATGGCCTGACTGTGTCCCCTCTTCAGTTCAACTTGCTTCACCAAATTCCCCCACCACAATCCCCAATTCCTCTGAAACATCCTCCCTCCCCTCTCAGTACATGTCTGGTATTGAAACAAGATCTCTTACAGCTAAGAGAGGAAACAAAATACATCAATCCCTTTAATTAATCCATGTATAGAAAACTAGCTTCCTGGAATGTTAGGGGTGCACATTCAAACTTAAAACCTGATCAAGTCAAAAGCCTCATCAACAAGTATGATATTTGTCTGTTTGGCATTCTAGAAACCAAAGTCAACCTTCCCTTATCAATTAAAGCTGCTAATTACATAAATCCCCTGTGGAACTATCACCACAATCTTGACTCTGCATGCTATGGTAGAATTCTTGTAATATATGACCCAACTGTTTTGACCTTATCCCCAATTTTATCCAATAGACAATTTATTCATTTCCATGTCCAACTCTCTCAAACTCAAACTTCTTTCTACTTAACTCTTGTATATGCTGACAATTCCTCTCTTTCTAGAAACTCTCTTTTCAACTCCCTCCCTCCACTACGCCAGAATTCACATCCCTGGGTTGTCCTAGGTGATTTTAATTCTTTTTTTAGCATTGATGATAAAATGGGAGGAACTCCTCTGCTTCCAAAAGACATTGCTCCCATCAATCTTGCCATAACTGACTCTGACCTGATTTTGGTTAATAAAGCTGGTGCAAAATTCTCATGGAACAATCGCAGCCGTAGTGGTGTACGCACTTTCACCACTATTGATCATGCTTTTTGTAATATTTCCACCCTTAATCGTTGGCCTTCATTATCTGTTTACCTTCCTCACCCTATAATATCGGACCACTCACCCCAAATCCTTTCTCTTGATCCCCATTTAAGAAGAGACAAAAGAAGTTTTAAATTTTTTAATGCTTGGGCAAAACATGATGACTTTCTTGATTTAGTTACAACTGCTCACAATACCTTTATCTGTTTTGGTAACCCTATGTATAAGTTTTGTAGGAAATTGAAAAGTATAAAGCAATCTCTCAAAACATGGGCTTCCTCCACCTTTGGGAATGGCAGTTTGCTCTCTACCACCCTCATTGAACAACTCAAAGCAAAACAAGCACACATGATGGAATTTCCTGATGATGTCAATGCTGCCAATGAAGAAGGTCGTTCATTCTGGAAGTGAATCAAGCACTGTAGTTGGAAGCAAGTACGAAAAGCCAAAAGCTGCGCAATAAATGGTATGAAGAAGGTGACAAGAACACAAAAATTTTCCATAACTCTCTACGGGTCAAGCATGCCAGAGAAAACATTTACAACATAATGGATGACTATGGTAATGAATTCTCTTCTCCTGAAACAGTGGATCAAGCCTTTGTTGATTACTTCACTAAAATTTTTAGCAACAGCACTGGCTTCATTCCTAACCTTAGCCTTATTTCCTCCCTCCCCTTGCCATGTATTACTGTTCTTCAAGCTGAAACATTAATAAAACCTGTTACTGATGAAGAAATCAAAACTGCCCTCTACTCCATGAACCAACATTCTGCTGCTGGACCTGATGGCCTAAATGTTAATTTCTTTATTGCTACGTGGACTGTGCTTGGCCATGAATTTTGCAAAGCTGTCCATAATTTTTTCAGCAAGTGTAAAATGCTAAGAGAGATCAATGCAATGAACATTGCTTTAATCCCTAAGGTATCTCCCCCTGACAAAGTTTCATCCTTTAGGCCAATATCGTGTTGTAATGTTCTGTACAAATGTATTTCGAAAATTCTTGCAACTAGGCTAGTATGTGTTCTTCCAACAATTGTGTCTCACAACCAAGCTGCTTTCATCCCTTCTAGAAACATACTTGATAATGTTCTTATTGCACATGAGTTGATGAAAGGTTATGGAAAATGTAATGCCACTCCTGCTGCAGCGCTTAAAATTGACATAACTAAAGCCTATGATTCCATTCACTGGGAATCTATAGTGAGGATCATGGCTATGATGGGCTTCCCCAAAATCTTTGTTTCATGGATATATACTTGCATTTCGTCCCCTACATTCTCTGTCTTATTAAAAGGTAGGCCTGTTGGCTACTTTGGTTGCCAAAAAGGAATAAGGCAGGGTGACCCAACTTCATCATATATATTTCTCTTAGTCATGGAAGTGCTCAACGTTATACTTCAGATCAATTATTCTCAAAGACTGATTAAGTACCACCCCAAGTGCTCTCTGCACAACATATCTTCCATCATGTTCGCTGATGATGTGATGATTTTTACAAAGCCTGAAGCATCCTCTTTAAGTGAAATTCTGAGTGCTCTAAATACCTTTCACCTTATGACTGGGTTATCCATCAACAAGGCCAAATCCTCCTTGCTTTTTGCAGGAATCACTGACGTTCAAGCAGCTAGCTTGTATCAGCATAGTGGGTTAACAAGTATGCATGCTGACATGAGGTATCTTGGCTTACCCATCATAACTAAAAGAATTTCCATAGCTGACTGTCTTCCCCTTTTTAACAAAATAACTAATGTAATGAATGCTTGGGAAAATCGTAGAATGTCACAAAGTCGTAGGCTTGTGCTAATTAAATCAGTTGTTTTCCCTTCCTTGGTTTATTGGGCACGCTCTGTTATTCTTCCTAGCAAGCTTCTACACCTTGTACGCGCTGCCATGAACAGATATTTATGGACAAGCAGCATGTTCAACAAGAAACTATTGCCATGTTCTTTTGCTAATTGTGAAACTACGCTAAAGTTGGGCGGTCTGGGAATTATTAATACTAAAAATTGGAACAGAGCTGCATTCAGTAAACATTTCCATGATGTAATAACTAAGAAAAACAGTCTATGGGTCAAATGGACATGGACGTACAACATTAAGCATGGGAGGTTTTGGTTGATGGATATAGCACAAGACAGTAGTTGGACATGGAGGAATATTCTTAAACTCAGGGATGTGTTCCTTCCCATGATCCAGTACCACGTTCACCATAACACAAGTACTAGTTTTTGGGATGAACCCTGGGTAAGTTCAGGTATGATTCTGTCTACTTATTTTGATCATGCTATGATTATCCAATCTGGAATTAATCGTGAAGCCAAAGTCAGTGACTACTTAAATAATGGTAGAATCAATCTACCATACAATAGTAGCCATGTTATTAGGCAACCGTGGAATAATATCCAGAGTGCTAGGTTCAGTACTGACCAAACATCATACGTGACATGGAAAAACAAGCCCCACAGTATTAAGCTGGTATACAAACTCTTGAGTAATGACAATGTATACCCTGCTGCAAAGTGGTTTCCTGTGCTTTGGAACAATGACTCACCACCGAGAGAAAACTTAATGTTCTGGAAGGTTGTTAGCAGTGCTTTCCTCACCAGACATGTTTTAATCGGTTATGGGATTAGTAGTACCCCTGATTTTGTATTTTTTGAGCAGTATGTCGAAACTGTTGATCATCTTTTCTTCGACTGCCCTAGTTTAAGTGCTCTAGTTGACATGCTACTGAGAAGTCTTCAAAGAACTGTTGCTGTCCCTTTTCAGCAATTGATTGGAACATAGTTCTTAAGGCAACGAAGTGGAAGAATAGTGTCTACCGTGTATTGATCATATGCATTAAAATTTATATGAATGTGATATGGAAAGAGAGAAACACTATAGTTTTTGAAAATAAAAGAAGAACCGTTAGTTCTTGGTCTGAACTAAAGAATCGAACTTGCATGCAACTGATAAGGAGGGAGTGCCATATCCCTGGCATTACGATTGATAGCTGGAGATGATGTATGTGTGTACTTTTTATTTTCTTTGTTATCTTCTTTGTTATCCCAGTACTTTCTTTTTCTGATTCAAATCCTGTTTTGAGTCATTTTTATTGTGTTGCAATAAACTGGTAGGGGACCAGTTAACCCCGCTGGCTTTGCCAAAAAAAAATTGCATGGTATTTGGATGTCATTTAGTAGAGTTTTCACATTAAAAAATATCATAAAATCTATATTAATTAGCATAAATTAATAACAAACATATATAATCATTTGTGCATTCAAATATATAGAAAAACCTTGCAAAATAGTTCAGATTTAACTTAAAATCGAAAATAATAGAAAACATGAGATGTAGACATTTCACCTTAGCTTTTTGATTAAGGAGTTGAGGTTTGAGAATGGATTAAGTTGATTTGCTTCTTTCTTTAGCATATCTTCCCCTTGTTTATTCTTTAATGGCGACCGACCTCTATCGTATTGATTTTGATAATGAACATATAGAATGAATGAGTGTAAGGATTTAGGGTATAAGGATCTACTTATTCCTATTTTGCTTCTTATTCAACTTCCCTAACTTATTTTATATTAACTCATATTATTTCATTTATTAGATGACACGACTATCCCTTGTTAATCACAAATCACAATCCCCTAATCATTTCATTATTTTATTTAATTAACTAATTAAATATCATAAATAAAGTTACTAAAAATTAAAGGCGTTGTATTTTGACTATGACAAAATTGTATATGGGGGCCTTATTTTATTTATGATAAATTGATAGTCTTGAAAAAATTGTCAAACAAAGTGAAAATAGACAAAGACTTTTTATTTACAATGCCTATATGGATTAGGCTTCCTGATCTAAATTTAAAATTATGGAATAAGGAAGCCTTTAGTGCAATTGCACATATTGTAGGCATGCCTTTAAAATTAAACGAGTCTCCAACAATGAAAACTCATCTGAATTATGCGAGAATTTTAGTGGAAATAATAGCAGACGTAGATTTACCTAAAGAAGCAGTCATTTCTATGTATAATAAAGAAATCATCACTCAAAATAATGAATATGAATGGATTCCCTCTTGTTGTAAATCTTGTAAATATTTTGGGCATAATCTTGAAAATTATGAAATCAAGTCGGTTTTGAAAGAAAAGCAAAACCAAGATGTAAGAATGCACAATTCAGTTGATGAAACTAATGGCATCAAATGTCCAAAGAAAACAATGAAGGAAATGAAGATCATAATTCAAAGGTAAATTCAAATAAAAAAGCTTCAAATAGCAAAATAAACTATTTTGGATCTCAAGTTGGTAATTCTGAAATCCACAACAGTATATCCAAAGAAATAGGGAAAGGGGAATATTGTAATAAAACAACAAATCAGCATACTGAAGAATTGAATGATACAAATGATTCAAAAATGCTTTTTCAAGAAATTACAGAGAATAATGTTGGTCAATTAACAAAATATGAGTACCGTCACTTCAAATTCATGTAAATGTAGATTCTCTAAAACAAGCAACTTAAAAGTCCGTTTCTTATAAGAAAAATTATGCTACTCTAAATAATGGTAACATAGAGCTTGAAAGCAACACTATTGAAAAATCTGATAACATTTCTTCTCAAGAAAAAGCTAATAAATTCACAGCAATAAATATAGAATATCAAGATCTACATCTGATAAAAGCAGCAAAAAAGCTTTCGAGTTCACTACCTCCAATAAAAATAGGGAAAAAAACAAAGAAAACGAGAATAAAAAATATTAATGAAATTATTTCCAACGGTGAAGATTCTGCTACTTCGTCAGGTAAGGATGATTCAATTACTAAGGATGAGTTCAAAAGTAAATTCATAAAGAAAAGTCCAAATTGGAACTCGTTGCTTAATGTGTAAGACAAATTCTCATGTAAAAGAAGGGAAAAAGGCTGGTGAAAGAGGACTATTACAGAGTGTCCTTGTGAATTGCAATATAGAGATATCCTTTATAATATCCTTTATGAATTTTAGTTGTCTATTATTGCTTTAAATATTAGAGGACTAAACGCCCTAGAAAAAACTGATCTGATCTATTTGTTGAATAAGTATAATCCTAGCATTATTAGTTTACTTGAACATAAATTAGATAATAACAAAGTTGAATTTTATCATTTATGTTCTTTGAATAAATAGAATTTAATTCACAATAATCCTATGGAAGGCAATGGTAGAATTATAATTTAATGGGACCATAATATATAGGACATAAAAAATTATTATGTAAATTTCTATTTCATTCATCGTTTATATGAAAATAAGTGGAGTTTGCATATTTAAATAACCTTTATATATGCATCTAATGGTGGAACAGAAAGAATTTCTCTTTGGAATTAAATAAACTAAATAAATGATAAAATTCAAAACCCATGGATTTTGTTTGGTGACTTAATACAATAATTTATGCTTTTGAGGAAAGGGGTGGTAATCCAATTCCATTTCGAAAATTAGAAGTAATTATCAACTTTATTTTAAAAACTAGTTTAGTTGAGCCTAAAATAGATAGAAATAAATTCACTCAGAAATCAGGTGAATGCAAAATATTCATTGTAAGATTGACAGAATTCTATTAAACCAGAAATCATTTAGGCTCTTCCTAAATTTCATTTGCAATACTCTTCTCCAAGCCTTTAGTGACCATACCCTTTTGCTAATACCTTTTTCTAAAAATAATTTAAACAATAAACATCTCCTTCCAAATTTATCGATGCGAAAATTCTAACAAAGAAATAGTTAAAAATAGTTTTGTTGATTAGATTCCATGCATTGCCCAATTTGAATTCAACAAAAATCTTCAAAGCATCAGAAGAAATTTGAAAAAACTACATTAAAAATAATCCAAAAACAAAAATCAATCAAATTAGAAAACAATTTGCAGAATAGCATTGATAATAATAGCTCAAACCCTCTTATTGTAAATCAATTTTTTCAACCTCAAAGCAATCTATTTAAGGATCTTCATGTTCAAAACATCGGCATGAAGCAAAAGGATAAAGTTGACTAACTAACCAATGGGGATGAATGTAGATAATTTTTCTATGCCAAACTGTCCAATAGAAGACACATTAATGACATAAGAAAATTGATATATAATAATGATACAGTTGTCAATGCAATTTCAAAAAAATTGAGTCTGAAGCTATACACTTCTTTAATTCTCTATACAATGATGACCAATTTTTAAATAGTTACCACAATCAATCTGAATACTTACTTCATCCAATTAGTTAAGAAATTTTACAAGCCCCTCCTAACTTTAGAGGAATAAAAAGTTTATTTTTAACACAAACAATGATAAAATCTGTGGATCAGATTGTTTTTGGGGCAAAATTTTATAAAACTCATAGGGATGAAATCAAGTTAAAAATTCTAGATGTGGTAAATGAATTTTTTGAAAATGGAAAAATTCTAAAGAATTTAAATCATACATTAATCACATTGGTTCCTAAAGTGAAAGCCCCAAAGGATTCTGGGGATTACAGACCTATTGCTTGTTGTAACTTTACATATAAAAGCATAGCAATAGTTTTCTGTAATCGAATTAATGTTTTTTGAAATATTTTAATTTTGAAAACAAAAGCGCATTCATCCCTGGTAGATTAATAGCAGACAATTCTCTATTAGCACTTGAAATGATAAGAAATTTTAATCAGGGATGTAAAAACAAAATATGCATTAAGGTTGACTTACATAAAGCTTTTGATAAAATAAATAGGCACGTCACTCTGCATATGATGAATCAGTTGGGTTTTGATGAAATTTTTGTAATCTAATTAGTGAATATATAAATAATGTTACCTATTCACTACTTATAAATGGTTCTACATGTGGCTTTACCCACAGCATCAGTTGTACAAGTCAAGATGATCTACTTTCTCGTTACCTCTTCATTCTTGCTACAAAGTTTCTACCCATTCGTATGCAATTTGAACATTTAAAAGGAAACACCAAAGCCATAAATAGGGTAAAACCATCTGTAGCACATTTACTTTATGCTGATGGTTTGCTATTATTCTTGAATGCAAATGAAAACAATGCAAGGATTATGGCTAATATTTTTGAAAAATTAAAGATCTTTACTAGACTGAAAGTTAATGAAGGAAAAAGTAAAATTTACTTTAGTAAACTTTGTTCCAAAAAATTAGAAATGTTGAAAATTCTCAAATTCCAAGAATGTGACTTGCTAGTTAAATACCTTGGCTGGAAGAATAGAACCAACTCACACGGTCATCAGTGCCATTATAATGTATTGGCTGCAAACACATAATACTCCACTAAAATCAATTCAAAAAATTAAAAAAATATGTGCAAACTTCATCTAGAAGGGAAAATATCATAAATTATCGTGGGACAATATTTGTAAACCAAAGGAAAATAGAGGACCGGGCTTAATAAACTTCAAAGATTCAAAACCGTATGCCATTTAAAATTATTTTGTACGATTTTAGAAGGGGATTCTCTTTTCTCAAAAGGATGAGGAATAAATATGAGGAAAAAAAGCTTTTGTAAAATGCCCGTGGAAAATAATTATTCCATTTCTTGGAAAAACATTCTAAGCTGTAGAGAAATTGGAATAAAAATGATAGGAAGAAAATTTATGGATGGTAAATCTACTAGTATTTGGTGTAACCCTTGGATTAAGGGCAATTCTTTAGCAAATTTGATGGGCTGCTTTAACTTCACTTTGGAGGAGACAATCTTAATGTTGATAGCATTATTCAAAACAGAAGATGGGATATCAACATTCAATTAGGTTAATCCATATTCAAAAAACCATAAGTGGCTTTGAAATAGATCCAAACTTAAACAAAGACAACTGGTTTTGGAAATTTACTACAAAAGGCGAATTTTCATTTAAAAACACATAGAAGTTCATCAAAGGTGATCAAGTAGAAGTGGAGTGGTATAAAACTATATGGAAAAAGGCAAATTTCCCAAAAAAGGCACATTGTGCTTACTTTGCTATTTTAAATAGAATGCTTACCAGAGATAAATGCCATAAGTGGGAAAAAATGAAAAAACATAATGTATACTTTGGAAAACTGAAACTGAAACTATGGCGACATCTATTCTTCACTTGCATATACTTTAGACATATCTGGTTTATAGCTAAAAGTAAAGACAACCTCTGCCAGTATGCTTCATTGCATGACATAAGAAAAAGTACTCAATCTGTACGGCTAAGGTTGAAATCCAAAATCAAATCAAAAAACCACAAAAAAGAGTTCAACAAAGCTTACATTATGTTAACAGCGGTCATATCTCACATATAGAAAGATAGAATTGCAAGATTGAACACAAACACGGAAATTGATAGTATTCGGATCTAGAAAAGCATAGAAATTGAAAGCCAAATCTTTTATCACAAAGTAGAGAAAAATCATAATGTATCCCAACATAATTCTACAACCATTCATGATCTTAATAACTATGAGTAGAGAATTGAAGCATAATTACAAAATGGAAAAGTCGGCTCTGACATTTCCTATGGCGAACTCTCTCAACTCAATGCAAAGCGTAGGTCAAGAGTGTCTTAAATAACAATTCCAACTCTAACGGTCCGGTTGCCAGAGGCAACCATTCCAAAACCAAAACTAGCAGAAACTCCTATAAGGAAAGTGAACATGTATTTACAAGTTATAATTCAGTTAATAAATATAAGAATAATCCTATTCAAAGATTAGTGAAGAACAAACTAGATCAGTGCTATTCCACGTTTATCATGTGGAGGCGATGATGGCGGCATCTCGTGGTGGCGCATCGAGTGGCAAGCGCATGCGAGGCAGCATTATGGCGTACGGCAAGAGTCGATCGCCATTTTCAAATTGCGGCGACTTCGTTCGATTCATAATGGATCAACTCGGGGCGCCGTGTTCTGGTTAGTGGCGACAAGATGGATTCGAGCATGTCACTGCTGGAATCGATGGAAGTCGAGTTCATTCTAGTGGCAGTGATCGGAGTATGGTCTTGCTGTTTGCGAATAATCAGTGATAGGTATAACCATTCCATTTTTTTGATTCAATTTAATACATATTGTTTAGGAAAATTTTACAGTAAAGTAAAGATTTATTGTCATTATTTATTGAGAGAAAAAAATTATACAGAATATATATATATATATATATATGTATGTATGTATGTATGTATGCATGTATGTATGTATGTATGTGTATGTATATGTACATACATTTTTAATTTTACTGATTTATTTCGAAAGAAGTACTAAGGTGATTTATTTGTTCAACTTATTTATTTAATTTATTTTAGTTATCAAATTATTATAAAATAAAAATTAATTGGTTTAAAATTTAAAATATTACTTAAAAAAAAATTCAGTGGTTAATTAACTTATTAAATTTATTTTAGTTACCGAAAGATATTTTAAAAAGGGAATATTGGTTTAAACTAAATTATTAATTAATTAAAATGATCAAAAGAATTTTTTTAGTTAAACTTTAAATGACAATTGAATTGTTCGATTATTTCGAATATTAATAAAAATCGTATAATTGTCTATACAAGGTTAATATCTGAACGGAAACAAGCCGGAACGGAAAATGGATTGCATGCATTATTAAAGGTGGGATCTTCTCACTCAATCAGATTTTTTTCTGATTTAAATTTAAATATTATATTTAAATTTTTTCATTGTGTGCTTGGATGATTAATTTATTATCAGTTATATTAGTTTAGACCCTATGCGCTGCATAATAGCGGGTGATATTATATTAAACCCATATACTGCGATATTCCACCTCGAAGTGGAATTGGTATTATATAAGTATTTGGAGTGATTAATTTCCTGCATTATATAGCAGATGAGACCCCATGCGCTGCATAATAGCTGATGATATTTTATGAATCCCATATACTGCGATATTCCACCTCGAAGTGGAATTGGTATTTAATTGTTGTGCTAACATCTATGGATGCAGGGAAATAGGCTGTAGGGATCCAATTGGAGTCCTCAAATATTTGAATTAATTTCAATGTTGTGTGTTGATTTTTTATAATCTGTGTGTAATTATATGTGTGATTGAAATCATTAAAGGCTATAGATTAGCCGAATATATTTTTGGTGTCGTAGGATACCAGAAATAAATAAAATTGGATTTTTGAAAATTTAAGTAGAAAATTTATAATAAATTCATTTAAAAGAATTGGGTGAACCTAAAAGAAGAAATTTAAATAGATAAAGTTTTTTTTTTGCAATCTTATTCAATAAATTCCAAAATATGGGAAAAAGGATAAACAAATGGATTTCGGGTAATATTATTCAAGGGTTGAAAAATTTATTTAAAATACGGATTTTAAATAGTTTGGAAGAAATAAAAGAATTTATTTTAAAAGAAAATAAATTTGGAAATCAATTGGAAGTTTAAATTCGGTGTTTGAAATTAAATCTTTGGAAAATCGATTTGAAATTGATTTGGTGTTTTAAAATAAATCTTTGGGAAATTTATTTGAAATTTGATTGGGTGATTGAAATAAATTAGAAATTTATTTGGAATTTGATTTGGTGATTGAAATAAATTAGAAATTTATTTGGAATTTGATTTGGTGATTGAAATAAATTAGAAATTATTTGAAATTTGATTTGGTGATTGAAATAAATTAGAGATCAACTTGGAATTTGATTTGGTGATTGAAATAAATTAAAAATCAATTTGGGATTTGATTTGGCTTGAAAGGGATATTTGGAAGTCGATTTGAAAATCGTATATCAGTGGGTATTTGAAAATTTAAATCCAAAATAGGAATTTAAGAAGGAAAGGGAAATTTGTTTTAAAATAAATATTGGTTTATTTTTAAAGTGTCGTATGAAATTTACGGATTTGGAATGTAAATTTAAAATAAATCAAGAAGGATTTATTAATCGATTTTAATGAACCATTTTGAAAAGGAAGGTGTATTTTCCCTGGAAAGCCGAGTTTGTTTTGAAGTAGCTTTCAAAATTAAAAGTTTTGAAGTTGGTTTTAAAAGGGATGTTTGTGGAGAAATTATTCTCTTATGTTGGTTTCAAATCTTTAAAGTAAAGATTTATTTAATTAATTAGGGAAGAGATTATTTTAAAGATTAAAATTGATATTTAATTTAGAAAATTTATATTTAAGTAGTTACACCCTATCTAATAATTTTATTTTTAAATTAGTTTGGACTTGAATTTTTATATAAGATATTAGTTTAATATTTTCATAACTAATGTTTTAAATACGGTGTTTTAAAATAGTTTTTATTCTGAATATTTCCAAGTATATATTTTGGATAAGTAACTTAAATTATTTTAAAAGTATTTGAACTCGGCAGATTTTCAGTGGAAATGAATAAATATTTGGAAATATATTCCGCATAATGAAAATGATTTGAAATTTATTTTCAACGGTTTAAATATGGAAATTGATTTGAAATTGTTTTCAAGGGATTAAAATGTGGAAATTGATTTGAAATTGTTTTCAAATGGATGAAGTGTGAAATTATATCTTGCGAAGATATTTTGAAATTAAATAATTTGGTAAAATTATTCAAAGTCTGGTGATTGTTGTGAATGTTGATTGATAGTTAAATAATCGACTATCAATATTGGCCTTTAAATGGCATTTGAACTTCGTTGCGACCGGGGGTCGAATTCCAAAGGGATAATCGAAAACCACATCGAACCTTTGTGATTGTGATGGATTTTTTGTTTAAAAGATCAAAGTGGAATTTGTTGTGAATTGTTTGAAATCTTAATCTAACACTTATTTTTAAAATAAGCGCTCATTATTCGGATTAGCCGGGAGAGGACTTTGTGTCATAAAACCCATTCCGAATAATGATAAGCCGAAATGGGATTGCATTTGAAGACGGTGTTGAAGACCGGGTATTTTCGAAAACGAAAGGATACCTGTGGAATGTCTCGGCACCAGATTGCTCCGGTATAGAGATTTTATCACCCTTTGTGATGGGGATTCTGGACGTGATTAATGAATATCCGGATTTGCAAGGGCTTCTTTTGAAGCGCCTTCGGTTCCGTTCGATCCCAGAACGGACTTGTATGGATGTGTGTCTGACATTGCACTTTGAGATATAAAGCTGATTTCTATCAAATACACTTCTATTGGTGGCAGAGAATTTATTTTCTTAGCTTAACACCCTTCTCTAAGACGTATGAACTCAGAGGTTATGTAGTTGATGGTTACTAGTGATATATTCCTAAATTGGTAATGTGGCATACGAAGTGCTGCTGATCATTTGTTGATCGAAGCGTGGCTTTTGTGAAAATCATAGATTTGTGGACGAGACTTCGTCGGACCTCACAAACCGGAATGGTCAAAATAGGAAAGATGCGACAACGTTATTTGGGGGTAGCGCTCCCTGAGGGTATGTCATTTCCTTTTGGAAAGAGGTGGTATCATGGTATGGAGCCCAGATATTTAACCTATGTGAATGATGCAAATTTATTACTTTGTGGTTGTTGGTGTTGAGGATGCTCGGATAAAGGTTGGTTACGACTGGGAGATGGCATACTCGTGTAGTAGTTACCTAGTTACAGAGGCAACTCGGCCTTGTGTTGGCAGAGATCCGGTTAGGTTCTTGGGATGTCCCTCTAGAGGCTTACCCATGTGGCCCAGGAAGTTCCTTAGCCTGACCATTTGTTGGAAATCCAATCATCAAAATGCGCCTTATACGGTTTTAGTTGTAGAACCTGTCATCTAACATGGTATCTATAGTAGGCATACTATAATGGTACGTATACTGGCTAAGATTAATATTATACTTGCAAATGTTTTTCACTATGCACTAATGATAATATTAAAAAGAATTTTGCGTATCAAGAATGTTTGACTATCAAAAGGAGAAATCTCCACCAAGTTTGCGATTGCATTCTGTGTGTGCCGGGAGGCCTTATGGTAGTTTCATTTTCCGAAAGCATAGCGGATTTCTTTTTATTTTCTTTGTGAAAAATAACTGTTTTTAAGATCCTATTCCAGTCCCATGCTTGACCTGGAGTTTATTGTTCCCTTTCTAAACTCTGGGTGCCCATAATCTTCCACACGGGCAGCCTAGAGTCAGGTTATCATTATTCTGGAGCGAAGTCAGAAAAGATATGCTATGGAGATCTGGAGTTGAAGCTGGATGGCGAGGCATATCATCTATACTATGTATTATCCATTGCGTTTGGGTTTGTGCAAAGTCAGTTTCCATGTAGTCAAGTTATCATGACTGTCAATGTTGTATCGTGTTGTGTAACTCTGATAATGTGATATATGTAAAACTGATATAGTGTTTTTGTTTTAAAGATTATTCGTTAATCTATTATATTTGTGATGTTGCGAAATGTGAGATTCTGTTATTACTTTTGTTTCTTCTTCTATCTTCTTCTTCTTAAACCCTAACGGTTCTGTTTTCCGGCGTTCGACTGTACGGCATTGGATACAGTGGACGTATCGATGTCGACTTTCGAGCGTCGAAAAATTGGACCGTTACAAGTGGTATCAGAGCATTTGGTTAAGAAACAACCTTGGCTCCGATGAGTGTTACTTATTAGATATAGAGTCAGTAGTACACTTGAATGATTTGAGTGTAATAATAGATATGAGCACGTATTTGTTAGTGAATATAAAAATTATTTTATATTGTGTTGATTGGTTTGTTGAGTGTTATATGGATTCTGGTCAATACGAGTAATTAACGTTATTGATAGGGAGCTCTAAACACTTGAGTAGAACAATTTGACACAACATTGTTTAAAATTAGGGTAAATGAAATAATTTTACCCAAATTATTTTCATATATGATAGAAATAAATTTTCAGTAATATATGGTTGCTTGGCTGTTAGGAAGAGATAATACTAAATTATTATTATTTAAGTGTGAAAGTTAAATAAGAAATTGAAATGATAAAAAAAAACTAAGAAATAAATTCTTGTACAAATGGGATTTGTAAATATAAATTATAAATGTGATTTATGATTTGAAATAGAATTCCAGAGAAATATTTAGGTATGCTTTCGAAAAGATGTGAAATTTGGAAATTTTGGAAATTGAATCCCTTTTTAGTTTAGAAATGGTTTACAAAGGTTTTGGAAAAATGTTTTGAAAGGGATAAAGCTCTAAATTCTTTTCGGTCGCTGGAAACTAACTTCTGTGCTGACTGCAGCATCATCGATGTTCATTTTCGAGATTTCGAGAGAGGAATTACTACCAAATTATTTTAAAAGGAAGTTGTTTGGAAAACCAGGTTTGGTTTTGGAAATTCAAAAGATAATTTGAATTGATTTCAAAATGATTTTTAAATGTTGAAAAAACTCTGGAATCTGATAAAAACAGTTATGGAATAAAAATTTATTAAGGTGAAAAATAAAAGTTTAAATGAATAAATGAATTTCCAATTGCAAGTAAATGAAAGGGAAATTAAATGCTAAAAATTCATTTCGAATTTGTAAATAGAATTGGAATTGAATTTGATTGTGATAAACAAAGCTAAGTATTGAAATAAAATTAGCAAGTGAAACAAATTGAAGAAATGACCAAAAAAATAAGGTTTGAAATGAATCGAATTCAATAATTATAATTGAAAGGTAAGTTAAATTCATATGGAATTTGAAATCCAGTTTAATAGAAGTAAATATTAATCGATGTGGCAAATTGAAAGTTAAACTAGAAATTATGAAATGGTAATTGTAAATAAGTGGAAAAAAAATCGATGTGAATAAAAGAAAAGTAATTGATAAAGCTAATAATCAATTTGGAATAAATACATAGGATATACGTATATTATTTTTGTGTAACAATTTGATCCAGAATTCGAGCACAGAATTTCGAGATAGTTATAACGGTCCGAGTTAGGATTTTTCACTCAATTTTCGACAACGAACTTGGATGTGGATTTTTGGTTGATTCTAGATATTCTCTATCGTAGTTTATGGCTATGCAAGAAGAATGACGGTTTCTGATCAAGAAACCAGATCTGAGTCTACACTATGAAGGCGGGTGGATGATACTAGTTCGGAAGTGAAATTGTGTGATTGAGTGAGCGATTGAATTTTATATTGCATACGAATGATGTATGTATATCGTACGAACTTGAGTAACAATAGATATGGAAACTTTTATAAAGAAAAGTATAAAACGATTTTTGAAAGCTATGATTGGATATTATTGTTAGTACGATATAAAGGTGATTTAAATGTAAAGATTTGGTTTTGAAGATAATTGAATTTGCTCGAAAAATGTATATATTTGGATTTCAGTATGAAATTTGATGATTTTCTTGTTTAGCCGCATGGCGTTTTGTTTTCTTTTTGAATCTGGGGGCCTGTGGTGCCATTTTGTAGTCATACCGAGCTAGCCGCGCAAAGGAGACACTGGCGAAATTTTTTGAAAATTTAGGGAGTTAGAAAATTTTTGAGGAAATTTTGAAAATTTTAAATTTAAATTTGAATTTGAATTTGAATTGTTAAGAAAATAATATTGTTTGGAATTTATGGTTACGGTTGGAAAGTTAGTCGAAGTAGTAACGGGTCTTAAATAAAAAGATTTGTTTTGGCAAGTAGATAAAACTATTTGGTTTTGGGAAAATAGTAAAAGGTTTAAGGATAATTCTTCTTAACTAGTAATTTCGGGACAAAATTCTTTTAAGAAGGGAAGGATGTAACGACCCGAAAATTTTGAACATTTGAAACCGAAATATTCAATCGATTTTATAATTTTGAATGATATTTTAACTTGAATTTCAAATATCAGAATGAATTTGGCAATTAAATTATTGAATTTAATTTATTGAAGTTGGATAAAAATTTGAATCTTCAGTTATAAGCTAATTAAAAATATTTTAAAGGCTTAGAAAATTTATATTGATAATACTGAAGATAATAGAAGCTTCAGAGTTGAATTTCAAACTGTTTTATTCAGTTTTGAAATTAAATAGTTTAAATCGATATTTAAAAATAGCCTTCCGAGGCACAGTCTCGGAATTCGACGAAATCAGTTCCATTGGATCCGTAATATTGTATTATTATAGAATTTCTATTTCCGTAGCATTCAGTGTTGTTGGGTGACCGTACGATTGATAAACGCGCTGAAAATTAAATCGAAAATTCGATATTATAACCGATTCGAAAAGCTATCTTCTCCATACGATCGAATTTGGACCCGAAAGCTTTTCCATTACGTTCGGAGTAGGCATATAACATTGTAAATGCCTTGCGATAAGCCTCAATTGGAGGTCGAAATTTTAAGTTGTGTAAGGATGACGATTTGAATTTCAATTTTAAAATTAATATATATATATATATATATATTATATTCTTATACAATTTACAAAATGAAACACGTTTCAGCACTTGAAGCGCATTTCTTGTTTTCTCTGATGATTTCAACACACATATTCAAAGAGAAACGAGTAATACGAAGAAACCCTCTTCGTTTTAAGAATAAAAAATAAAAATAAATAAGATAACCAAAGAAAATTTTCTTTCGTTCCAAAACAAAATGGCGAACGAACAACCCAGTATTCGACTGCAATTCTAATTTCTTCGTTCCTCTTTTCTATTCAAATTCGAACAAGAATTTAGATCGTCCGATGAAGAAAATTAAGTCTTGGGCTCGAGCACTCAAATAAAGTTAATGGCCAAAGATTTATTCACAGATCCAAAATCAATTCGTATAGATCGAATAAATCAGTTTAAATCGAGGAAAAGCATGCGAATGAGTCGCGACTCTATCGAAAGCACATGGAAAGGGGTAATGGTTGATGGCATTAGGCGAAGCAGTGCCGCTTGCGATCGTCGGCAGAAAGTCGTGACACTCTAGGGTTGCATTCGCGCGCGCATATGGGTTTGATCGAGACGTTGTGGTGGAGGCGAAGACGGCGACAACTCGTTGTGGCGCATCGAATGGCAAGCGCATGCGAGATAGCGCTGAAGCGTACGGCAAGAGTCGGTCGCCATTTCCAAATTGCGGCGACTTCGTTCGATTCCTGATGGATCAACTCGGGGCGGCGAGTTCTGGTTAGTGGTGACGAGATGGATTCGAGTGCGTCACTGTTGGGATCGATGGAAGTTGAGTTCGTTCTGGTGGCAGTGATCGGAGTATGGTTTTGTTGTTTGCGAATAATCAGCGATAGGTATAACCATTTTTTTGATTCAATTTAATACATATTGTTTAGGAAAATGTTGTAGTAAAGTAAAGATTTATTGTCATTATTTACTAAGAGAAAAAAGATTGTATAGAAAAAATAAATATATATGTACATACATTTTTAATTTTATTGATTTATTTTAAAACAAGTACTAAGGCGATTTATTTGTTCAACTTATTTATTTAATTTAGTTTAATTATCAAATTATTATAAAAGAAAAATTAACTGGTTTAAAATTTAAAATATTAGTTTAAAAAAATCGTTGTTTAATTAACCAATTAAATTTATTTAATTACTAAAAGATATTTTAAAAAGGGAACATTGGTTTAAACTAAATTATTAATAAATTAAAATGATTAAAAGAATTTTTTTTAGTTAAACTTTAAATGACAATCGAATTATTCGATTATTTCGAATATTAATAAAAATCATATAATTGTTTGTACAAGGTCAATATCTGAATGAAACAAGCCGGAATGAAAATGGATTACATGCATTGTTAAAGGCGAGATCTTCTCACTCAATCAGATTTTTTTGATTTAAATTTAAATATTTAAATTTAAAATTGTTGATTGTGTGCTTAGATGATTAATTTATTATCAGTTATATTAGTTTAGACCCTATGCGTCCATAATAGCGGATGCTATTATATTAAACCCATATACCGCGATATTCCACCTCGAAGTGGAATTGGTATTATATATGTATTTGGAGTGATTGATTTCCCACATTATATAGCGGATGAGACCCTATGCGCCGCATAATAGCGGATGATATTTTTTGAATCCCATATACCGCGATATTCCACCTCGAAGTGGAATTGGTATTTAATTGTTGTGCAAACGTCAGTGGACGCAGGGAAACAGGTTGGAGGGATCCAACTGGATTCCTCAAATATTTGAATTGATTTCAATATTTTGTGTTGAATTTTTTATAATCTGTGTGTGATTATATGTGTGATTGAAATCTTTGAAGGCTATAGATTAGCCGAATATATTTTTGGTATCGTAGGATAACATAAATAAATAAAATTGGTTTTTTGAAAATTTAAGTAGAAAATTTATAATGAATTCATTTAAAAGAATTGGGTGAATTTAAAAGAAGAAATTCAAATAGATAAAGTTTTATTCTTGTAATCTTATTGAATAAATTCCAAAATATGGGGAAAAGACTTAATAAAAGGATTTCGGGTAATATTATTAAAGGGTTCAAAAATTTATTTAAAATACGGATTTTATATAGTTTGGAAGAAATAAAAGAATTTATTTTAAAAGAAAATAAATTTGGAAATCAATTTGGAGTTTAAATTCGATGTTTGAAATTAAATCTTTGGAAAATCAATTTGAAATCGATTTGATGTTTTAAAATAAATCTTTGGGAAATTTATTTGGAATTTGATTTGGTGATTGAAATAAATTAGAAATTTATTTGGAATTTGGTTTGATGATTGCAATAAATTAGAAATTTATTTGGAATTAGATTTGGTGATTGAAGTAAATTAGAAATTTATTTGGAATTTGATTTGGTGATTGAAATAAATTAGAAATCAATTTGGAATTTGATTTGGTGATTGAAATATATTAGAAATCAATTTGGGATTTGATTTGGCTTGAAAGGGATATTTGGAAGTCGATTTGAAAATCGTATATCAGTGGGTATTTGAAAATTTAAATCCAAAGTAGGAATTTAAAAAGGAAAGGGAAATTTGTTTTATAATAAATATTGGTTTATTTTTAAAGTGCAGTATGAAATTTACGGATTTGGAACGTAAATTTATAATAAATAAAGAAGGATTTATTAATCGATTTTAATGAACCATTTTGAAAAGGAAGGTATATTTTCCCTAGAAAGCCGAGTATGTTTTAAAGTAGCTTTCAAAATTAAAAGTTTTGAAGTTGGTTTTAAAAAGGATGTTTGTGGAGAAATTATTTTCTTAAGCTGGTTTCAAATCTTTAAAGTAAAGATTTATTTAATTAATTACAGAAGAGATTATTTTAAAGATTAAAATTGATATTTGATTTAGAAAATGGATATTTAAATAGTTATACACTATCTAATTATTTCATTTTTAAATTAGTTTGGACTTGAATTTTTATATGAGATATTAGTTTAATATTTTCATAACTAATGTTTTAAATAAGGTGTTTTAAAATAGTTTTATTTTGAATGTTTCCAAGTATATATTTTGGATAAGTAACTTAAATTAATTTAAAAGTATTTGAACTCGGCGGATTTTCAGTGGAAATGAATAAATATTTGAAAATATATTCCGCGTAAGGAAAATGATTTCAAATTTATTTTCAAAGGATTGAAATGTGGAAATTGATTTGGGATTGTTTTCAAAGGATTGAAATGTGGAAATTGATTTGAAATTGTTTTCAAATGGATGAAATGTGAAATTATATCTTACGAAGATATGTTGAAATTAATTAGTTTAGGAAAATTATTTGAAATCTGGTGATTGTTATGAATGTTGATTGATAGTTAAATTACTGACTATAAATATTGGCCTTTAAATGGCATTTGAACTTCGATGCGACCGGGGGTTGAATTCCAAATGGATATTCAGAAACCACATCAGACCTTTGTGATTGTAATGGATCTTTTGTTTAAAAGATCAAAGTGGAATTTGTTGTGAATTGTTTGAAACCTGATTGTAACACTTATTTTTAAAATAAGCACTCATTATTCGGATTAGCCAGGAGAGGACTTTGTGTAATAAAATCCATTTCGAATAATGATACGACGAATTGGGATTGCATTTGAAGATGGTGTTGAAGACCGGGTATTTTCGAAAACAGCGTCGAAGGTCTTTGCACCGGGTTGCTCCGGTATAGAGATTTTGTCACCCTTTGTGATGGGGATTCCAGATGTGATTAGCGAACATCCAGATTTGTTAGGGCTTCTTTTGAAGTGCCTTTAGTTCCGTTCGATCCCAGAATGGACTTGTATGGATGTGTGTTTGACATTGCACTTTGAGATATAAAGCTGATTTCTATCAAATACATTTATGTTGGTGGCGGAGAATTTATTCTCTTAGCTTAACACCCTTTTCTGAGACGTACGAGCTCAAAGGTTATGTAGTTGATGGTTACTAGTGATATATTCCTAAATTGGAAATGTGATATACGAAGTGCTGCCGATCATTTGTTGATCGAAGCATGGCTTTTGTGAAAAGCGTAGCTTTGTGGACGAGACTTTATCGGACCTCACAACCCGGAATGGTCAAAACAGGAAGAATGTGGCAAGGTTATTTGGGGGTAGCCCCCCTTGAGGGTATGTCATTTCTTTCTGGAAAAGAGGTGGTATCATGTTATGGAGCCCATATATTTTACCTATGTGAATGCTGCAAATTTATTACTTTGTGGCTATTGGTGTTGAGGATGCTCGGATAAAGGTCGGTTACGACCGGGAATGGCATACTCGTGTAGTAGTTACCTAGTTACAGAGGCAACTCGGCCTTGTGTTGGCAGAGATCCGGTTAGGTTCTCGGGATGTCCCTCCAGAGGCGTACCCATGTGGCCCAGGAAGTTCCTTAGCCTGACCATTTGATGGTAATCCAATCACCAATACGCGCCTTGTACGATTTTAGTTGTAGAACCTGCCATCTAACATGGTAGCTATAGTAGGCATACTATAATGGTAAGTATGCTGGCTAAGATTAATATTATACTTGCAAATGTTTTCCACTATGCACTAATGATAATATTAAAAAGAATTTTGTGTATCAAGCATGTCAGATTATCACAAGGAGAAATCTCCCCCAAGTTTGCGATTGCATTGTGTGTGTGCCGGGAGACCTTATGGTAGTTTCATTTTCCAAAAGCATAGCAGATTTCTTTTTATTTCCTTTGTGAAAAAATATCTTTTTTAAGATCTCACACCAGTCCCGTGACTGACCTGGAGTTTATTGTTCCTTTTCTAAACTCTGGGTGCCCATAATCTTCCACAGGGGCGTCTAGAGTCAGGTTATCATTATTCTGGAGCGAAGTCAGAAAAGATATGCTATGGAGATATGGAGTTGAAACTGGATGACGAGGCATATCATCTATACTATGTATTATCCGTTGCGTTTGGGTTTGTGCAAAGTCAGTTTCGATGTAGTCAAGTTATAATGACTGTCAGTGTTGTATCGTGTTGTGTAACTTTGATAATGTGATGTATGTAAAAACTGATATAGTGTTTCTGTTTTAAAGATTATTCACTTATCTATTATATTTGTTCCGCTGCGAATTGTGACATTCTGTTATTTTTTTGTTTCTTCTTCTTAAACCCTAACGGTTCGGTTTTCCGGCATTCGACTGTGCGGCATTGGATACAGTGGACGTATCGATGTCGACTTTTGGGCGTCGAAAAATTAGACCGTTACATAGTGCTTCTTACACCAAGATTTCCACTGCGATTTCCTACCCCATATCTTCATTCTCGTAAATCTGCATATGTGCCTTTGTAAGATATAGAAGAACGTTCTAAAAGAGTAGGGAATGCGTACTTCTACATACATATATCAAATACATGTACGTTATTATAACATTAACCCACCCGCGATCTTATTTTCTGATTCACAGGATTATGTTTTAAAAAAGGTTTTTGGTTTGAATTTTCTTTTAAGTTTTCACAAACCTATGCTCTAATACCAACTTGTATCGTCCCCCACTTGGAGGCCCAAAACTAACGGCTACAGATGTTGCAGTCATCCATAGTTTTTAATCATTGATGATCAAATGTAGTAATGTTACATATATTTATATGACAAAAACACATGAATATGGAAATTCTTTAAAACATCAAACTAGTTCCATATTCCATTTCAAAACATTCCAAGTTCATTACATTATCCCATCATGAAGACAACGTTCAGACAAAAATATAATTATTACACAAATACGCCAAGAGCGACATATGAAGATGCCCCTTTGGTTGACCTGAGTACTACATAGTCATAATTGATTTAATACAACACACAGTATAAAACAAAACAGCAACTCCTAAATAGCTATACGACAGCCACCTGCTCGTCTCTAGAAGCTTTATTTGCCAACCTACTAAAACCTGTAATGCCCAAACTCTCAAACTACTCAAAATTAATTGAGCTTTTGAGAGTTTATGTAACGGCCCGCTATTTTGGACCATTCAAATCGACAATAAAACCATACATGTCTGACTTGAATAATTCAAAATACCGAATTGTTAATTAAAATTTGGCAAAACTCAGCATATACAGTAAATAAATCAACCATAGAATCACAGACACAGATTAATATAAAATAATGCAGCGGAATAGATAAATAGTAGTTCATGAAGCTACTATATAAATACCAGAGTTAGAAATAAAAATACAATAGAATATCTCAAATACAGTGAAGTCTCCAGTACGAACAGATGACCTATCCGAATGAATCAACTGAAAGAGCTGAAAGCTGAATCAATAGTTGGATCCTCAAACGAAGCTCCAAACTCCAAAGGCGTGTCTCAAATGTTGTATCGTTTAGTCTGACCCGAGCGTAAAGCAAAAACACAAAACACTCGAGTCTGGATTAACATTCTTATATCAATAAATCCAACTCAAGTGAAATATCAACTGAAATACAAAATAACTTAAGGATGTTCGGGATAACCATCCTCTAAGGGTCCATGAAACTATCTACAAGGTAGAAACATACACTATAACACCGTGGTCATTCAATTTTATTTAGACTTCAAAATCAAAACGTCATTTCCCTTTCAAATATATCTATTTTCCAAGATAGTATATATATATATTAAATAATTTATAAAGTAAAGTATTTGAAATTTCCTCAACTACACAAATTGATTCTAATCAACTCAAGTTCAAAATTCCCATTTATTCAATGCTCAATTCATTAATTCAATTCAGCTCCCAATAACCATTTAAACTTTCGTTATATTCAAAGCTTTAATATTCAATATTTTAAAGTTAAATCTCACAGTTTCATATAGATCTTGATTAGCTTCATCATTATTATTTTGTCAGGAAATATCCACTTAACAAGTTCAATATCATTTAAATAGCCTTAGATTTCATTTTACAGAATATTTCCTTAAATTTATTTAAACTTAAAATATCCATTTAATTCATTTTACCAAAACCAAGTTATAAAATCATATCTTAAATCCCGAATTCAATAGTTTCAAATCGATTTAATTGAATATAATTCTTAATTAAATACCATTTCCAATTAATTCAACTTTATCTTCTCAACTCTATCTTATTCAAAATTTTACCAATTCTAATTTGAAATATAAATTTAAACGAATCCTTAAACATATTATATGTATTAAATCAATCTCAATTAGATTAAATATTATTATTATGCTTATACATAAAATTTTCATTTTTATACGTATAATATTCTAAGAGTCAGTCTTTATTAAAACTATATTTTTCTTTCCAAAACCATAGAAATTATTTTCAAAACATTTATATATATATATGGACCAAGGATGTCTGTATATAATTTCCTACGCTATGGTCAAGGGATACGGATATTTATCATTTCAATTCGAAATTTAAATATACGGGTAGATATCACTTCGACCCGCAATCCCAAATTCAATTTAATTGAAATTCGTTTGGGTTTATCATTTCAACCCATAACGAAATTCTCATATCTAAAAGTCCGTTCGGGTATGTATCATTTCAACCCATAGTGAATTTTAAACTACAGGGAACTTGCAGAGTGATAACAGATAATACAATAAAATAACTAGCATTTATCATTAATAAAAATATAATATAAACAACAGAATATGGTGTCATATCCCACACGTGAACAGTTACAGAAAATAGCATATATATAACAATTTAAATGACTGCAGCATCATATTTCAATTGTCGTTTCAATTGAAATCAAATTTAATAAAATACAAGAACGTTAATCGTGAGTGATTTCTCACCTTTCGAGGCTAGAGAAGAATGATAATGAGGTCAGTTATGGATCCCAATACGAACTTTGAGGCAAAGCAAAATTGGCACGAATTTTATGACAAAGCTGATAGATAGAAATCGATGAAAAAAAATCAATCGGTTTGATATAAACAGAGTATATATTATATGTGTTATTTAAATTTCCTTAAAATCTCAATAAATTTAATTTAAGACGGATATTCAAATAAAATATTCACATTGTTTGAAACTGATATTAAATTTAAAATACATATTAAAACAAAACATCACCATATTATTGAAAAATCAATACTTAAATTTAAACACATAAACGTTTTTCCTCTTAAATAAATATTACATTTAAACACACACACAAAATAAATATACGCATAATATATATAAAAATCATCACTTATTTAAAACACGCATTTTAAAATAACATAATTATATATAGTTTACTCAAAATTCAAAGCATATACGGAGAAAATCAATATATATATATAGACCATACATTATGAAAGCACTACAGAAAAGAGAAAAAAACAAAACATACTTTATATATATACACTAGAATCGAGATGAAAATTATACATTTAAATTTTTAGTTTTACAACATAAATCACTAATGCTTTTACAACACTCAGCTGCCATACTAATATATGTTATATTTGAACAGAAATAAAAATCTAATTACATTTTCAAATTATGTATATTACTAATATTTTATAATAACAAATAAGATATAAGACTAACGTATATATACGTCTCTGAAAAGCTTGGCTTAAAATTCACATAAGCATTAAACATAAAAAATATGTAGATATAGCTTTATGCTAAAATATCAATTAAATGGAGACTGTTATAATGTGAAAATTTGTGAACGTGAGTTGAAATATAAAGATGGATTTGTCAAATATATTGGAAGCAGAGGACAGGGAGGGGAGAAGCAAAGCATGGAAAAAAAATATAAAATAAAAGGAAGAAAATCGAGGCCATACTTTCAGAGCTCACGCACGCAAGAAGAAATGAAGAAAATGTTGAGATGCAATTGAAAACTATTGTGTACGAGGCTTATATTTATACACGATTGCATTGATTGAAGTGAGAGAATATGGGAAAGAAATAAATTTAAATCAATTATACACGATTGCATTGATTGAGGTGAGAGAATATAGGCAAGAAAGATTTGAGCGAATATTTACAGTGGTATTGATTGCTTGAATTTAGCAAAAGGAAACTGCAAGAAATCTTTGGCAAACATTTTGTACACGTTTAAAATTTATTAGGAAGGAGGTAGGAGAATAGCAACAAATAGAAAGAAAAAATAAAATGAAGTACAAGATAAACAATTTGCGACGACCGCCCATGACTCCTGCACCAAACAAGGGAATAGTGCGCTGTAAAGTGTGCCAGGCAGCCATGGATGATCGTCAGGGTAAGGTAAAACAATAAACTCTATCGTATTACTCACAGCGCATGGATAAAATACAATAGAAAATATACATAGTGAAGCTCCATAGAACAGAATCTCATCATATAAACTCATAATAGTTTGGTACAACAATTTGGAAAGTCAATACATCAAGCCTCACTACATAATACTCAGAGAATCATACAAACAGCGGAACATCCAGTACATATAATAAGAAAACAATATGCAAAAGCCTCCAGCTCGTCTTCGTCATCAACAGCGTTAGTCACTAAAAACAGCACCTGTCACCTGCTACCTAGTCTGTCCATCCCAAAACGGATAGACAGCCCAAGGTAATAAGAGTTGAACATAAAAACTTGAGTCAGACAAAGGTCCTAGTGAGCAGTAAATCAACTATCAAGCATACCAAAAGAGCATAAAGGGTAAAAAGGAATAGGAACCCAACCATCCTACTCCACCTCTTTCTACAGTGATAGCCCCCAGACCCACTAAGCAGAAACAATCATAGCAAAGCAGACAATTAAAGTAATGCAATTATCACTCGGGTCAAGGTCGATGTTTTCCAAGCACAAACCCCCAAGGCCTAAACCAAGATCAGATAAGCACCCAGAAGACATTGCTCTTGAGACCGAATGATGGTTCGACCAACATCCAAACATCCATGACTCTGGCTATCACTTTTATCATTGCCTCGATTTCACCGTTAATTGAATGATTGGCCCATTATTTCATCCGTCCGCCAAGGGCTAATGGTAACCCCGGTTCTAGACATAACTCCGCACGTCGTCGTGACCCGTGCCTAGGACTATCGAATCTGCCCAGAGTACTAACACGTCATTGTGACCCATGCCTGGGACGTCGTCGTGACCCATCCCAATGTACTCTTGCTTTGAGCATGCTAGAACCTTCAACAACAATGAAATCTCATCCTTCTAGTCATCCTCCTCGACGACTATTCACATACTAGCTCAAGCGCCTCTCGAGCCAACCATTATCAACAAACTCGAACCATATCACCGAGTTATCAACATGCTTGGAATGATCCCATCTGGATTAAACCAAGGCTATCTCATATCATACTTTTCTTCATCGCATCATAGCAAAGTCCCATCTCAACGTCATGCTTTGCCTCATCACATCATAGCAAAGTCCCATCTCAGCATCATGATCAAATCTATCCATATGAGCTTTATCATCCGCTTCATATGCCACGAGCAGCTTTCCTTATTCAAGAGCCTTTCCACTTAGCTTTTGAATCATCTTCGACCAACTTGTCCAAATTCAATCACTAATCAACTAATCAATCAAATCAATCATTCATCCAAGTAATCAATCATTCAAATAAGGTCTAAATAAACAGTTATAACAATAATGGCAATTTCGTAAATAAAGAGTCCAAATCTAACAAGCATGAATTCTAAGTAATATCTTGATGAATGAACTAGCATATGTTAACATATAGTAAAATGGATATCAAAGCTTTATGAACAATGGATCTACATGCAGACTTAAGGAAAATGCATGAAATCACTATCTTTAACACACAAACAAACCACCGATCCAATATACTCCTTTGGGTCCGTGTGAGAGATAACCACCACTCACCGAATCATCTAAACACCTCAAAACAACAAACTCCAGATCTGGACAGCAAAGGATCTAGCTTGATCCGACAAGGTTTCCGTTCAAATGATGAAATCTCTCTTTGAAGGATGGAGATCTTCAACTTTGGCTCTTGGATCTTCGATTTGATCTTCAATCTTGGATGGAAGGAAGCACTAGATTAGAGTGGAGAAAAGAAGTGAAGAAGTGTAGTAGTCGAGCTCTCAAAATGGCAGCACTTCGTCGCTTCAAAATCCGGATCCCAAAAATGAAGACAGGCACTTCTATTTATAGGCTGAAAATCCCTTAACTCGTTCGCCCCTAAGTCGGTCACGACTCAACCCTTGCCGACCTAACAATTCATCTCATACCGCCGGCCTAACACACACGACTCACGACTTATAAATCCCACGGCCTACAACTTAACCCTTGAAGCCGCCCCAACACTCTACGACTTAGCACCTATACGACCTACGACTCAACTACACTGCCGACCTAACACAAGGGACAACTCAACACACACGGCTTAGCGACCCAACGACCTAACATCCTTAACTCGTTCACGACCTAAGCTTTAGGTCGCTTAACCCCTTAAGCCACTAACCCTTGAGTCGGCATTCCCTAAGCCATTAGTTCCCTTAGGTCGGCCAATCACCTTAAGTCGGTCAATTCTATGGGTCGGTTACTACTATAGGTCGGTCTCCCTTTAAGTCGGCAACCACTATAGGTCACTCACTCCACTTAGTCGGTGACCTTCCTAGGTCGGTCCATCTCGTTAACTCCTAAGTCGTCCACTATAATTAGGTCGGTCGAATCCCTAGGTCGGTTACTATCTTAAGCCGGCTAACTACTAGGTCGCTCCAAATTCTTAACTCGACCCACTCCTTAGATCGCCCTACCTCCTTAACTCGGTCCACCCCTTAGGTCGTTAGCTTCCCTAATTCGCTCACACGACCTAATTCTGGATGACTCAAACAATACTAACGACCTAGTGGCAACTATTATACGATCTGTCGACACGTAAAATATGGGTCGTTACTTTCTCTCCCCCTTAGGAATTTCGCCCCCGAAATTCCAAACAAACAAGAACAACCAAAACTATTCTGCATGCCTACCATCCATAGAAATCAACAAACCATGCATCCAATTACTAACCTAGCATGCAGAATTCTAAGACTAGAACAAGTTACAAATTCATGAGATGTCACGACACGTTAGGGCCATACCTCGAAGAGTTCAGGATGAGCTGCCTTCATCCTCTCTTCCTCCTCCCATGTACAGTCGTTGACATCATCACTCCATTGTACCTTGAGCAACGTAATCGTTTTCCTCCTAAGCTGTTTCGTGTTGGTTTCAACAACACGAAACGGCTTACGAGGTCTCGTAGCAACTGGATCAACCTATAAATCTTCACAGCTATCAGCAGAAACCACTGTATTCGGGTCGTGCACATACTTCCGTAGATACGATACATGAAAAACATTGTGCACACTTGACATCTTTTCCGGTAACTCCAATTTATAGGCGAGCTTTCCAATTCGCTCGATGATCGGAAATGGTCCAACAAATCTCGGAGTCAACTTTCCTTTCTTCCCGAATCGAATAACATTCTTTAGTGGAGAAACCTTCACAAAAACCATATCACCTACGTCGAATTCCAAATCCTTACGACGCTTATCGGCATAATTTTTCTGACGATCTTGGGCTGCCTTCATTCGTCGCCGAATGATCTCTATACAATCCGTAGTCTGTTGAATCATTTCGGGCCCAAGTATCAGCTTTTCTCCAGTTTCCAACCAACATGTCGGAGAGTTACACGGTCTTCCATACAATGCTTCATACGGTGCCATACCAATACTTGACTGGTAACTGTTATTATACGAAAATTCCACCAAATGAAGGTGATCTTCCCATGATCCTTCGAAATCCAAAACACATGCTCTGAGAAGATCTTCCAAAACTCGGTTGACTCTCTCGGTCTGACCATCTGTTTGGGGGTGATAAGTTGTACTCAAACACAACTCGGTTCCCAAAACTTCCTGGAAGCTCTTCCAAAATCCACTGGTGAACAATGGGTCTCGATCGCTCACTATACTCTTCGGAATACCATGGATTTGAACTATCCACTTAACATATAACTCAGCCAATTTCGATGCAGTCCTAGTTGATCGAACAGGAATGAATGTTGCACTCTTAGTCAAACGATCTACGATGACCCAAATCCCTTCATTCCCTTCCCTGGTTCTAGGTAACCCATCGATAAAATCCATCGATATTTGCTCCCACTTCCATGTAGGAACTTCTAACGGCTGAAGAAATCCACTTGGCTTCTTCTGTTCGGCTTTTACCAACTGGCAGTTCATGCATTTGGAAATAAAATTTCCAACATCCTTCTTCATACCTTCCCAATAATAGGTTCTCTTCATATCCCGGTACATCTTATTTCCACCTGGATGAATTGTCAACTTCGAGTGATGACTTTCCTTCAGAACTTCATCCCTCAATTCATCTATATCGGGAACAACTAGTCGCCCTTGCTTCCGAAGTCAACCCTCTCGATCGACTTCGAATCCTTTATCCTTCTCTGGGTCTGATCCAGATTCCAAATCTCGGATAATTTTGACAAGCTTATCGTCTCGCTTTTGGCTCTCGCCAATTCTTTCCACTAGAGTAGGTCTTATCGATAAGTTTGCCAATATTTCAGGTTCTAATTCACATCTAGGCCTGAAGTCAAATCCAGCCAAATACTCAAGGCTCTTCCATTCTGAAAACATGGCTCCCAATCCTGCATGTCTTCGACTTAACGCATCTGCCACTGCGTTACCTTTTCCCAGAGTATAGGCTATACCAAAATCATATGATGCTAAAAACTCTTCAAATCTTTTTGGGAGAAGAGATACTTCAACGACTTATGATCTGTAAACAACTCAAATCGAACTCCCAATAGATAATGTCTCCACATCTTCAGAGCAAATACAATCGCTCCTAACTCCAAATCATGAGTCGGATAATTCCTTTCATGCGGCTTTAGTTGTCGACTTGCATATGCAACAACTTTATCCTTTTGCATCAGCACTGCTCCAAGTCCAGTACCACATGCATTGGTGTAAACCACCATCTCATCATTTCCACTTGGAATAGTCAAAACAGGAGTACTTGTCAGTCGCTCTTTCAGGATTCCGAAAGCTTGCTCACACTTAACATCCCATCTGAATACTTGATTCTTTTTTGTCAATCCTGTTAACGGTGCAGCTATCTTGGAAAAGTCTTTGATAAACCGACGGTAATATCCTGCTAATCCAAGAAAACTTCTCACATCAGATGTATTCTTAGGTCTAACCCAATCCTGGATCGCTGCCACCTTGGTGGGATCAACCGCTATTCCATTTCTAGAGATAACATGGCCTAAGAACCTCACTTCGCTCTTCCAGAAGTGACACTTCGAAAACTTAGCCTTCAGCTGATGTTTCCGCAAGGTTTCCAAAACAACACGTAAGTGCGTCTTGTGCTCTTCTTCAGTTCTAGAATAAATCAGAATATCATCCACGAACACAAGTACGAACTTGTTCAACTGATCCCTGAATACTCTATTCATAAGATCCACAAAATATGCTGGTGCATTGGTCAATCCAAACGGCATTACCAGCCACTCATAGAAACCGGATGGTGTCCTGAAAGCAGTCTTCGGAACAATATCCTTTGCCACTCTCAACTGGTGAAATCCTGTTGCCAAATCCATCTGAGAAAACACCTTAGCTTCGTGATGCTGATCAAACAAGTCATCTATTCTCGGCAATGGATACTTGTTCTTCTTAGTCACTTTATTCAGCTCACGATAATCCACACACAACCTCAACGATCCATCCGCTTTGGTTGCAAACACAACTGGTGCACCCCATTCGGACACACTACGCCGAATGAATCCTTTCTGTAAAAGGTCATCAACTTGCACCTTCAACTCTTGCTGTCCCTAGGCGCCATCCGCCTAAGAGGCATCATAACAGGTCTGGCTCCTTCAACTAGATCGATACGAAACTCGATCTCTCTATGCGGCTGTAACCCTTTGACCTCGTCAAAGACATCCTCAAATCCATTCACAATAGGCACCGATGACAGTCCATCCCGTGGAACAACCAACGAATACATGAAGCTCATGAAGACGCCTTCTTCATGCTTACATCGTATCACAACCTTTCGCCTCTCCACATTCTCGACTGCCACCTCAAGCCTCTCACAATCAACCTTTGCCGCATACTTCCTAAGCCAGTCCATCTCCAAAATAATCCCGAACACCGCAAAGTTCAGAACAAAATAATCACAAACATAAGAGCAATCATGACTCGATACAACTAGACCACGGCATATCATACACAAATAAGACGAACCCCCAACTGGATTGTCACAACCAATGGTCTATCAACAATATCCGGTTCCAAACCCAGCCGGCCCACAAGTTCATTACAAACAAAAGAATGCGACGCTCCAGTATCAAACAACACCCTAACTGGAACACCACAAATGGAAAGAGTACCTTGAACCACCATACTCTTTCCCTCCTCTTCAGCAGTAGGAGCCTTCAAAGATGATGGCACAGCCCCTAAAGCATAAGCTTGCACAATCTGCTTGTCCTTCCTCGGTTCTGGACAATTCCTCTTGATATGACCCGGTTTGTAACAGTTGTGGCACTTCACCGGCACTCTCGGATTCTTGCAATCTCTGGAGAGATGACCCTTCTGCCGACAGTTGTAGCAGGTCACTTCACCCTTCGGCTTCTTCTGGCCATCCTTACCCTTCTGCTGCTGCTGCTGCTTTCTCTTCTTGTTTCCACTTTGCTCCTTGGTCATAGCAACAACAGTTCCTTCTTTAGGAAACAAATTCTCATTCCTGAGAGCTTTCTCCACAAGCTTCTCAAATGGGTCATCCAAATGATCCACCAACTGCCTCCCAAGATAACTGTCCAAGCCTGTCACAAACTTCTCATTCTTCTGATAGGGAGATTCAATATATGACCGAGCATACTTAGACAAAGCTTCAAACTCAGAAATATACTCAAGAACTGGTCTTCCACCTTACTTGAGCTCCACAAACTTCTTAAACAGAACGGATTTCTGAGCTGTAGAAATGAACTTAGCTTCAAATCTGACTTGGAATTGCTCCCAAGTAATCTCTTCTTCCGGAGTATCAATGGTGATAGAGTTCCACCAATCAGAAGCTCTTCCCTGAAGCTGTCTTGATGCAAGCTTCCTCTTAGTTGCATCCTCAATTCCCAAATCACCAAAGATCCCTCTACAAGCATCTATCCATCTCTGGACTTCTATGGTTGACTCTGTCCCTAAGAAAACCTTTCCTCCAAGAGCAGTATAGTCTTTGCACAACTTAGCAAAATCCACTGGTTTTGGAGCTTGAACTTGAACCCCAACATCTACTGATGGCCCTGGAGTTGGCATCCTTCTCATGATCGAAGCCATCATAGCCTCAAACATAGCAGCATAATCAGTAGTTTCTTCAGTAGCACGGCTTTCCCTAGCAGCTTGTCTCTCTCTTCGACTCATTCTTAATATCTATAAAAGAATGATTAGAACACCTTGAGAAACAACTACATAAGAAGTTCTAATCCTTCTACACTACTATATTATATATAGTAATCATCCATCAAAATACAATTACATCTCTCATACGTAGTTACGTCAGCGAGCATTGGCTAAAATCGATTAACCAAAGCTCTGATACCAAATGTGACGACCGCCCATGACTCCTGCACCAAACAAGGGAATAGTGCGCTGTAAAGTATGCCAGGCAGCCATGGACGATCGTCAGGGTAAGGTAAAACAATAAACTCTATCGTATTACTCACAGCGCATGGATAAAATACAATAGAAAATATACATAGTGAAGCTCCATAGAACAGAATCTCATCATATAAACTCATAATAGTTTGGTACAACAATTTGGGAAGTCAATACATCAAGCCTCACTACATAACACTCAGAGAATCATACAAACAGCGGAACATCCAGTACATATAATAAGAAAACAATATGCAAAAGCCTCCAGCTCGTCTTCGTCATCAACAGCGTTAGTCACTAAAAACAGCACATGTCACCTGCTACCTAGTCTGCCTATCCCAAAATGGATGGACAACCCAAGATAACAAGAGTTGAACATAAAACCTTGAGTCGGACAAAGGTCCTAGTGAGCAGTAAATCAACTATCAAACATACCAAAAGAGCATAAAGGGTAAAAAGGAATAGGAACCCAACCATCCCACTCCACCTCTTTCTACAGTGATAGCCCCCAGACCCACTATGCAGAAACAATCATAGCAAAGCAGACAATTAAAGTAAAGCAATTATCACTCGGGTCAAGGTCGATGTTTTCCAAGCACAAACCCCCAAGGCCTAAACCAAGATCAGATAAGCACCCAGAAGACACTGCTCTTGAGACCGAATGATGGTTCGACCAACATCCAAACATCCATGACTCTGGCTATCACTGTTATCATTGCCTCGATTTCACCGTTAATTGAATGACCGACCCATTATTTCATCCGTCCGCCAAGGGCTAATGGTAACCCCGGTTCTACACATAACTCTGCACGTCGTCATGACCCGTGCCTAGGACTATCGAATCTACCCAGAGTACTAACACGTCATCGTGACCCGTGCCTGGGACGTCGCGTGACCCGTCCCAACGTACTCTTGCTTTGAGCATGCTAGAACCTTCAACAACGATGAAATCTCAGCCTTCTAGTCATCCTCCTCGACGACTATTCACCTACTAGCTCAAGCGCCTCTCGAGCCAACCATTATCAACAAACTCGAACCATATCACCGAGTTATCAACATGCTTGGAATGATCCCGTCTGGATTAAACCAAGACTATCTCATATCATACTTTGCTTCATCGCATCATAGCAAAGTCCCATCTCAACATCATGCTTTGCCTCATCACATCATAGCAAAGTCCCATCTCAACATCATGATCAAATCTATCCATATGAGCTTTATCATCCGCTTCATATGCCACGAGCAGCTTTCCTTATTCAAGAGCCTTTCCACTTAGCTTTTCAATCATCTTCGACCAACTTGTCCAAATTCAATCACTAATCAACTAATCAATCAAATCAATCATTCATCCAAGTAATCAATCATTCAAATAAGGTCTAAATAAACAGTTATAACAATAATGGCAATTTCGTAAATAAAGAGTCCAAATCTAACAAGCATGAATTCTAAGTAATATCTTGATGAATGAACTAGCATAGGTTAACATATAGTAAAATGGATATCAAAGCTTTATGAACAATGGATCTACATGCAGATTTAAGGAAAATGTATGAAATCACTATCTTTAACACACAAACAAACCACCGATCCAATATACTCCTTTGGGTCCGTGTGAGAGATAACCACCACTCACCGAATCACCTAAACACCTCAAAACAAAAAACTCCAGATCTGGACAGCAAAGGATCTAGCTTGATCCGACAAGGTTTCCCTTCAAATGATGAAATCTCTCTTTGAAGGATGGAGATCTTCAACTTTGGCTCTTTGACCTTCGATTTGATCTTCAATCTTGGATGGAAGGAAGCACTAGATTAGAGTGGAGAAAAGAAGTGAAGAAGTGTAGTAGTCGAGCTCTCAAAATGGCAGCACTTCGTCGCTTCAAAATCCGGATCCCAAAAATGAAGATAGGCACTTCTATTTATAGGCTGAAAATCCCTTAACTCGTTCGCCCCTAAGTCGGTCACGACTCAACCCTTGCCGACCTAACAATTCATCTCATACCGTCGGCCTAACACACACGACTCACGACTTATAAATCCCACGGCCTACGACTTAACCCTTGAAGCCGCCCCAACATTCTACGACTTAGCACCTATACGACCTACGACTCAACTACACTGCCAACCTAACACAAGGGACAACTCAACACACACGGCTTAGCGACCCAACGACCTAACATCCTTAACTCGTTCACGACCTAAGCCTTAGGTCGCTTAACCCCTTAAGTCACTAACCCTTGAGTCGGCATTCCCTAAGCCATTAGTTCCCTTAGGTCGGCCAATCACCTTAAGTCGGTCAATTCTATGGGTCGGTTACTACTATAGGTCGGTCTCCCCTTAAGTCGGCAACCACTATAGGTCGCTCACTCCACTAAGTTGGTGACCTTCCTAGGTCGGTCCATCTCGTTAACTCCTAAGTCGTCCACTATAATTAGGTCGGTCGAATCCCTAGGTCGGTTACTATCTTAAGCCGGCTAACTACTAGTTCGCTCCAAATTCTTAACTCGACCCACTCCTTAGATCGCCCTACCTCCTTAACTCGGTCTACCCCTTAGGTCGTTAGCTTCCCTAATTCGCTCACACAACCTAATTCTGGATGACTCAAACAATACTAACGACCTAGTGGCAACTATTATACGATCTGTCGACACGTAAAATACGGGTCGTTACACAATTAATTTAAAACTATACAAATTTTACTTGAAATATTCATTTAAACTTCATTTGAAATTTAATTTTCTTTAATACTTTAATACTTTTCAAAACTCCTTTGAAAACAATTATTTACATTATTACTTATATTTACAAAGATGCTATTGAAAATATTAAATCCAAAATTTATAATTTTTTTTTATTTATCTCAAGATACTTCCAACATTATAGATAAATTAATAATCATTCTTTTTAAATATGTTATAATTGATTAATAACTTCTGAAACACTAAAATTTTTCTATTATACCATGTAGTATATAAATAAACAATATTTAAAAAGGATATATCCAACAAGGAAAGAAGGTAGATTCGAAAAACAGAATCAAGGTGAATAACTAAAGCTGAGTAGATAAGGTAGATTCAAAAGAATAGTATCGGGCACGAATAGTTAATTTCAAACCAAAAGAATTTCAATTTCAAAGATTGATACAAAATTTCTTGTTGGAAATACTTTTATAATAAAATACCTTTTCAAAAAAAATACTTTTATGACGAAACCAATTTTCCTTTCAAAAATACTTCTATAACTCGATGTTTCAACAAGTTTATCCTCGTTCTTGCAGACTCTGGCCATGTGTTGATCAGGCGCAAAGCTAGAATTCTTCAAGTACTTAGTAGACCTGTTTCAACAACCAGTGAAAATACTTGAAAAACCTTTAAAAACAGATATGGAAAGTACAATCCAAACAAAATAACCAAACCAAAACCTTTGTCTAACCATGGTTCGCAGATACACAATGGTCACGCCTGGATCCCCTAGGAAACAATACATATCCGTAAGCTTTCTCAGCCCTGCGAGTTACGCCATGATGACTAGTAGGGTGCAGGATACACAATGGTTACGCCTAGATCCTCGAGGAAACAATCCGTACCCCTAGGCTGTCTCAGCCAGGCAGTTTCGCTACTAATGCGGCCTACATAGATTGCAGGATACACAATGGTTACGCCTATATCCCCCAGGAAACAATCCATACCCCTAGGCTGTCTCAGCCAGGCAGTTGTGCCATGCAGTCGCGAGAAAAAAAACCATGGGTTACGCCATGGTGGGACACTCGAGTATCACATCCGGAAAACCAAAAATCAGAGATAATAATATCGATAGAATGAATCCACAATGTGGCCACAAAGCGGATATCAAGAAGAAGGCACTTTCCATATCTTTACTTCGAAAATATGTATCATATTGTACCTTTTCAAATCACTTTCAAATATCATACTTATATAAAGTCCATTATATATAGGATTCCATTTTCAATCGAATACTTTCCCAATCAATAGTATATCAAATCACACTTATATAGACTTCTATTATATAAAATTTCTCTTTCCAAATTGAGTACCTTTCAAATCAATAGGTTTCAAATCAATTTCGTGCTATACAAATCAGTTTTATATAAGTTCGATAACTCCCAAATCAAGTATTTAGTAAATCAAGGTTCTCAAATTTTTTCTCGTTTCAATAACATTTCAGTTTCAATATCATATATGATTTCACCAAATTTTCTTCCAAATTAAATATATTCAGTTTCAAAGTTTCTTAAACAATAGGTTTAGAAAATAATCCAAATTTCCAAATCAACAAAATTTTGGTCAAACGAATTCATTTCCAAAATCATCATATAAGTACTGGTTTTAATTCCAATCTAATTTCAAAACCGAATATTCTTCTCAAAATTAGTTATACTCAAAAACGTTTCTAAATTTATAATTATCCCTTTAAAACCTTTAAACTATTTATTTCTATATGAAAAATCCAATTTTCCTTTTTCAAATTATTTATTTAACAAAAGTTTCAAATTTACTTAAGTCACACTCTTCATACTTTAAACATACAAAACTAAACTTATATTCTTTATCAAATATTTTATACACTTCGAAATTTCTTAGTTTTATTTAAACCTTGATTTGGAAGTGCTCGAACCTTCAAAATAGTCGGTGAAATCAAATTTCAAATCCAAGAGTTGGAAATCAGCAACAAATCAGTAAATCAATTTATTTTTTATAAATAGCGTTATACTAAATCAAATCGAAAACTCGAGGATTGAACACCAACTTACTTTAAATTATTTCAAATATATATACCTATATCTTTCGAATATCAAATCATACTTCGGAATTTGAAATCAAAATTAGTTTCACAAAGTCACTCGCATAGCAAAGCTATTAAAGTGGCCTCTCCCCACTCTGAAACTCGAAAATCAATGTCGATGATGCGTGCACTCATCACCAAAATTATTTTCCAGTGACATAAGTGAGTTCTGGACTTCTATTTTCTTGAAAACTTCTTTGATTTTTTTTCGAAATCCTTGGAATTCATTTGAAGTCATTTGAAACATTTCTTATTCAGAAAATACTTTCAAATCTTATTATTATATATTTCAAAATCTTAAACCAATTTTCAAAAATACCGGGGTCCAATCTCTCGAATTTCAAATTCAAAACCTTTCAGTTATAAATCATTTTTATATAAATAAATTTTCTTATAATATTTTCAAATTTTCAAATCTTTTCAAAACTTCAAATTCTCATTTTTTTAAAGGTATATAATCCTTATCGAAAACATTTTCTCTTTTATATATAGAATAAAATCATAGTTAACCAAATAAAAATTTCGGCATACAAAACAATTTTAAAATACAAACAAAACCCGATTTTCAAAGGATGATTCAAGAATGGATTTTAAAGCAAAGATAGAGATTTAATTTAGAGGAACTCCAAACAATAGAATCCTGATTCGAAGATAGACTCGATTGAAGATGAGATAATTAAATTACAAAATAGAAGATGGATATACTTCTATAAATCGCGGGCGACCTTTACCGGTCAACCATGATTCCAAAATTAAATCGGTGCAGAATTCTGAGGCAATTCGACATTCGATCGCCAAAGATATAATTCGGAATAACAAGAGATAGTAGCATCTAAACCGAGGGATGCATAAATCTTCGGTGAATCAATGCCAATTGTAAAGGAGTTTCACCCCCTTTACAAATCATTCAGTGGAATCATTGGATACTCCAGAATCAAAAGAATATAAATAGAGAGAGACAAGAATGAATTTTTGAACCACAGGGAACGTTCCAAAGTTCAAAGGAAATCGAGTCAAAAGGAAGAGATTCAACTCGAACGAAAGTGATTCTGTAAATAAATTTACCATATATGCTAAGTTTTGCCTAGAGCCAAAGCTCTGATACCAACTGTAATGGCCCGCTATTTTGGACCATTCAAATCAACAAAAAAACCATACATGTCCGACTTGAATAATTCAAAATACGGAATTGTTTATTAAAATTTGGCAAAACTCAGCGTATACAATAAATAAATCAACCACAAAATCTCAGACACATAGTAATATAAAATAATGCAGCGGAATAGATAAATAGTAGTTCATGAAGCTACTATATAAATACCAGAGTTAGAAATAAAAATACAATAGAATATTTAAAATACAGTGAAGTCTCCAATACGAACAGATGACCTCTCCGAACGAATCAACTGAAAGAGATGAAAGCTGAATCAATAATTGGATCTTCAAACGAAGCTCCAAACTCCAAAGGCGAGTCTCAAACGCTGTATCGCTTAGTCTGACCTGAGCGTAAAGCAAAAACACAAAACACTCGAGTCAGGATTAACATTCTTATATCAATAAATCCAACTCAAGTGAAATATCAACTGAAATACAAATAACTTAAGGATGTTTGGGATAACCATCCTCTAAGGGTCCATGGAACTATCTACAAGGTAGAAATATACACTATAAGACCATGGTCATTCAATTTTATTTAGACTTCAAAATCAAAACGTTATTTCCCTTTCAAATATATCTATTTTTCAAGATAGTATATATATATTAAATAATTTATAAAGTAAAGTATTTGAAATTTCCTCAACTACACAAATTGATTCTAATCAACTCAAGTTCCAAATTCCCATTTATTCAATGCTCAATTCATTAATTCAATTCATCTCCCAATAACCATTTAAACTTTCGTTATATTCAAAGATTTAATATTCAATATTTTAAAGTTAAATCTAACAGTTTCATATAGATCTTGATTTAGCTTCATCATTATTATTTAGTCAGGAAATATCCACTTAACAAGTTCAATATCATTTAAATAGCCTTAGATTTCATTTTACAGAATATTTCGTTAAATTTATTTAAACTTAAAATATCCATTCAATTCCTTTTACCAAAACCAAGTTATAAAATCATATCTTAAATCCCAAATTCAATAGTTTCAAATCGATTTAATTGAATATAATTCTTAATTGAATACCATTTCCAATTAATTCAACTTTATCTTCTCAACTCTAGCTTATTCAAAATTTTACCAAATCTAATTTGAAATATAAATTTAAACGAATCCTTAAACATATTATATGTATTAAATCAATCTCAATTAGATTAAATATTATTATTATGTTTATACATAAAATTTTCATTTTTATACATATAATATTCTAAGAGTCAGTCTTATTAAAACTATATTTTTCTTTCCAAAACCATAGAAATTATTTTCAAAACATTTATATATATATATATATATATATATATATGGACCAACGATGTCTGTATACAATTTCCTACGCTATGGTCAAGGGATACAGATATTTATCATTTCAATCCGAAATTTAAATATACGCGTAGATATCACTTCGACCCGCAATCCCAAATTCAATTTAATTGAAAATTATTTAGGTATATCATTTCAACCCATAACGAAATTCTCATATCTAAAAGTCCGTTCGGGTATGTATCATTTCAACCCATAGTGAATTATAAACTACAGGGAACTTGCAGAGTGATAACAGATAATACAATAAAATAATTGGCATATATCATCAATAAAAATATAATATAAACAACAGGATATGGTGTCATATCCCACACGTGAACAGTTGCAGAAAATAGCATATATATAACAATTTAAATGACTACAACATCATATTTCAATTATCGTTTCAATTGAAATCAAATTTAATAAAATACAAGAACGTTAATCATGAGTGATTGCTCACCTTTCGAGGCTAGAGAAGAACGATAACGAGGTCAGTTATGGATCCCAATACGAACTTTGAAGCAAAGCAAAATTGGCACGAATTTTATGACAAAGCTGATAGATAGAAATCGATGAAAAAAATCAGTCGGTTTGATATAAACAGAGTATATATTATATGTGTTATTTAAATTTCCTTAAAATCTCAATAAATTTAATTTAAGACGGATATCCAAATAAAATATTCACATTGTTTGAAACTGATATTAAATTTAAAATACATATTAAAACAAAACATCATCATATTATTGAAAAATCAATACTTAAATTTAAACACATAAACGTTTTTCCTCTTAAATCAATATTACATTTAAACACACACACAAAATAAAATATAGACATAATATATATATAATTCATCACTTATTTAAAACACGCATTTTAAAATAACATATTTATATATAGTTTACTCAAAATTCAAAGCATATACCGAGAAAATCAATCTATATATATAGACCATACATTATGAAAGCACTACAGAAAAGAGAAAAAAACAAAACATACTTTATATATATGCACTAGAATCGAGATGAAAATTATAGATTTAAATTTTTAGTTTTACAACATAAATCACTAATGCTTTTACAACACTCAACTGCCATACTAATATATGTTATATTCGAACAGGAATAAAAATCTAATTACATTTTCAAAATATGTATATTACTAATATTTTATAATAATAAATAAGACATAAGACTAACGTATATATACGTCTCTGAAAAGCTTGGCTTAAAATTCACATAAGCATTAAACATAAAAAATATGTAGATATAGTTTTATGCTAAAATATCAATTAAATGGAGATTGTTATAATGTGAAAAATTGTGAACGCGAGTTGAAATATAAAGATGGATTTGTCAAATATATTGGAAGCAGAGGACAGGGAGGGGAGAAGCAAAGCATGGAAAAAATATATAAAATAAAAAGAAGAAAATGGAGGCCATACCTTCAGAGCTCACGCACGCAAGAAGAAATGAAGAAAATGTTGAGATGCAATTGAAAACTATTTGTGTACGAGGCTTATACTAATACACGATTGCATTGATTGAGGTGAGAGAATATAGGCAAGAAATAAATTTAAATCAATTATACACGATTGCATTGATTGAGGTGAGAGAATATAGGCAAGAAAGATTTGAGTGAATATTTACAGTGGTATTGATTGCGTGAATTTAGCAAAAGGAAACTGCGCGAAATCTTTGGAAAACATTTTGTACAGTTTAAAATTTATTAAGAAGTAAATGCGTTGATTAAAATGCAAGAAATATTTATAAAATGGGAAGGTGGTGAAAATTATTTGCGTACATGGTTGAGTATTTAAATACTAGTATTGATTGCTTGGAGAAACGGTAGGAAATAATTCCTGTCAGGAGGAATTTGCGCGTGATATTTGATTTAGGAGATAATTGCATGGATAGATTAAATAAAGAAACGTACTAATTAATGGTATAGGAGCATTAAGGAAATAAAAGAATTTCGTTTGAATGGTAAGGAAAATCAAAGATTTTGTTCCTATTAATTGCAAAGGAGTAAATGGAAAAGAAGAGACACTTATACACATGAATTTCAAACAATCTTGAAACGAATTTTGAACTTCTAAAGAGAAATAAATTTTCTTGAAACTTCTACGCGAATTTTTATTCCTATTATAAAAATGAGGAAAAAGGGAAGCGTAGAAATTTACACGTAACTTATCAAAACTAGATTTAAAAGAAATTGAACGTCTAGAGAAATGATTTCTTTCCCACTTGGAATGCAAGGCTACAGATTAATTTATTATTTAACGTCAAAATAAATATTATTCCCAATTGAAACCATATTAACTTTTAAATCATTAAATTAACATATAAAATAATAACAACTATCTACTGCTTTATAATAAATAAAAAAATTGTAAATTCACATAATACAACCTGTTACTTTTATTTCAAAATATCTTTCTTATAATAATTATTATAGTTGGAAAACATTTTGAAATAATTTTCTCTTTTAAAACTTAAAAATAAAATATTATTATGTTAACTACCAAATTAAATGTTCATTTTAGTACATTCTCTTTCCTTAATGGAAAGATTTCAACAAATACAAATATTAATTTCGTATTAAAATCAAATAAAAATCAAATTCAACTACTTCCTTTTATTAACAATAAATCAAACATTACTTAATAATTTCACATAACTCAACATATCCATTAGTTACCAATTTTAGTTCATTTGTTAGAGGTTAACTTATTTGAATTACAACAATACAATTAAACTATTGTTTCCTCTTTAATTTTATTCAATAGATCAATATTTACAATTAACAATTATTATTAAATTCTTAACATTTGTTGTTTTTAATTCAAATTTTAAATCTCATATAACTATTATTATTCCCATCATTTTTGTTTCTACCAAATTTTATTCAATATTTTAAAAAAAATAGAATTTTAAATTGGTCTAAAATTTCGGATCGTTACCCATTACCCTTTTTTTTCAGATCTGAACTGCGTTGCAAAAAATAAAGATGGGAAGAGATTTTGAAATGGTCAGGAAATCAAAGATTTTTATTCCTATCAAATACGGAGACGCAAATGAAAGTGGAAAGTTTTACACGTGAATTGGAGGCAGGATTTTAATTCTTTTTTTTTAAAAGCACGTGCTGATTTGATTTATAAAAGCTAAGATATGAAATCAAAGAGCGCGTACAATAGATGCAATAATTAAAACGAACGTACGCCCAAATTAATTAACAAGTAACGTAATCTAAATTTATATGTATTCTTATTTATTCACTACATATATTTAATTATACGTAATCCAAACATTAAACTTTTATTTCAAAATATTATTATTTAAAATTTCTCAAAAATTCAATTAAATAAGTTATTAAAAACCATTTAAAAATTTATGGGTTGTTACAGTTTATGGGGAAAACATAACTTCGAGTCATGCATAAAGCATGGTGTGAATAATAATCTACTATCTCAAACAATTTAGATATCAAGCGAGACCACGCCACTTAGTGGAATGGATTTTTCCTAGTATCCTAAATTTTTTATAAAACCATATGATGTGCTCTTACATCCTTAATGATTAAAACATAGCAATTCAAAACAATACGATGATATGAAAGCAAGCAATCAATTCTGGATTTCCTAACCCAATTCATTTTGACTAGATGCCCCATTTATAGCTTCTAGGGTCACTATTACCTATTAGTTTTCATGGGCTTACTAATAACCTATTTAATATTTATGGACTCCCTGTCCGATTTCATAGTTTTTATGGGATCAGTAAGAACATGATTTAAGTTTATGGACTCCCTGCCCGGTATCATAGTTTTCATGGGATCACTAAGAACCTATTGACCCCTGTCAATAACTTTATTTTTCATCTGTTCTTCCTGAACCTGTTGGTATCTTTAATAACTTCCCTCATTTCCTAGTTTTCATACGTTGATTAGGAACCTATTGACTTCTGTCATTTACTTAATCCGGATATAGTTTTTATGAATTCACCACATATCTATTGGCCCTTGCCAATAGCTCTATCTGTAAATAGTTTTCATAGGTTTAATAAGAACCTATTAGGACCTGCCAATTACTTTTCCAACATAGCTTTCATGGGTTTACTATGAACCTGTCATGACAACTTCTTTAAGCAATATTTTAGCATCCTATATTCTGTTTTTCCTGACCTCCTGAATGCAATTATACTCTTTACAAATTAACTTAATTTATATTCACTACTAGGTCAACCTAGTTGGTTATTCTCCCCTTTCTTCCCTAAAATGAAGTTATGGGTCCATAACAATGTGAATACATATATATATACACACATATATGAAGAAGTAAACATAATAACATAATAATGCCAACACCCGTGGTTTAATATCCTTGAAATAATTTTATATAAACTTATTTAATCCCTTTAAACCATTAGTCAAGAAAAATTTCTTCAAAAACTCCATATTTAAATTCATTTCAAAACTCTTTTTATTATGCCATGGTTTTAACTTAAAATGAGATTGGGTTGTTTGTTTTGAAATATGAAGCTTTTGAAACCTTGAAACATTACTTTCGAAACCCTTGGATAACATCCTTCGAAAGCATTGAAAACTTCTTTCAAAAACACTAACATATATCTTTCGAAGCTTTTTAAATCATCTCTTTCGAAAACAAAATGTACCTTTCGAAAGTATTACTTATTTATTCTTTGAAACATAGCATCGACACCAATAAAAGTACCTCTTTTGAAACCATTGGGCTTATTTAAAAACATCTTTTTGGTTAAAATGAATATATATATATATATATATATATATATATATATATATATATATGAAAGTACCCCTTTCAAAACTTTTAATCTTCATATAAAATTGCTTGGGGAAAATTTAACGGCGTCGGAAGAATCCCTTCGTAGCTTCAAAACATTTAAGTAGAACTTTGAAGGTTAGCATCAATACACCTTGCGAAACCATTGCCTTCAAAACCCTTGACCCCTTTCTAAAGCTTTTGGGAAGTGCCTTAGTATAAGTAAAAAAACAAAGACTACCCTTTGAAAGCATTGAGGTCTTCAATACATTCGAAAGGTAAAAGAATGGCTGTAGGGTTTCGACTAGGTCGGAACTGCTCCTTTCAGAAGCATTGTTTTGTAAATAAAGGATCTCATTTGAAAGCTCTATTTAAACAAAAAAGAAGCGGAAACAAAATCTAAAGCAACAGGGCATCAAGTTGGTCGAAAGCACCCTTCTAAAAATAAGGCAAGCTCATGTCTTTCGAAAACAAGCAGAGGTTACGTCCACATCAAAAGCATCAGTTTCGACACCATGCCTTTCGCCTGTTCCAATCCACTATATACCAATCATATTAATACCTTGTGTGGTTTTTTCACTGGTTGGTTTCGATTAGTAGAAGTGGAGGCATTGCTGTCGAAAGGCACTTTTGAAAAAGGCGGAATCCACTTCTGTGGGTAAAGACTGAATTAAAGCTATTTTTAGTAATTACTTTACAACCAACCTACCTATTTTTAATCTTTTAATTGGTTGCCTTAAAACTTTCAAAATTCTTTACAAAAAATAACTAACACATACTTCCAAATCTAAATCAATGAAAATTTTGCAACTCGGTCCTTACACTAAGTAAAACCAAAAATGCAATTAAGCCCTTCTTTCTCAAATAATTTAATTTCCATAGCAAATCACTTAGGAAAAATCTCCAAAAATTACAGTTATTCCTTTTCAATATGTTATCTAACATATAAAAACTGTAGACTCAAATTCTTTCTGAAAAAATTGAAATAAAATTTTAAAACCAATTATATATATTTTTCTTTGAAAATTCATATTAAATTTTCCATAACTTGGAAAATTACAAAAATTGAAATCCATCTCCAAAATCATATTTTACATGACGTAAAACTTTTTCATGGCATTAGAAATCAATTTTGATCGATTTTACCCTTAAAAACATGTAAAATTATATTTAAACAATTTTTTTGAATCAATCATGTTATACTCCAAGCATATCATCATCCAAATCATCATTAAAATGGATTTAATCTTGAACCCGAAAACAAAATAGCATAGAAACAAAATAGAGATGATATAGATTATTATTCACCTCGATTATGATAAGGACATAGATATTGGATTGAGATTAATTTCCTTAGCTCGAATCCTTAGCTTTTATATTGAAGTTCTCTTCTTCTTTTCCCTTGGTAATGGTCGGCTCCTTTAGGTTTTAGAATTTGTTTTTCAAAATTGAACGTGAATGGGAACATAAAACGTGATCGTAGCCATATAATGAGAGGTGTGGCAATTCTCCTAATATGCCTTTGATTTAGTTAGTAACATTTTTAAGCCCATTTTTAATTAAGCATGGCCTTTAATTTATTTTCTAATCTCAATCCCAATATCACTCGTATTATTTATATTATTTAATTTATCTGATTAAATCTCCTGAATAATGTCATCAAAAATTAATGATGTTACACTCCACCCCATTTCCTTTGCATGCTTTCACTTTACATTTCATCATTCACATGAAAGTATTTCTTCCTTCCCTTGGCCAATTACCATAATATACCTCACCCTTCTAGAAGCTTCCTAAGAGATTTACTATAAATATTTTATTTCTTATTTACGATGTCTTAAGTATTTTATTGTATATAAAAAAATTTAAACGACTTCTACCGAATATAAAGCTGTTTATAAAACAATTTTCAATTACGTCATCGATATATCTTCATAATATTTACTTTTTAAAATTGTTTTAGAAACAAATTTACCATTATTAGTTATTAATTAAAAGGGGCAGACAAGGTTATTAAATCACTTTTATCATATTTAATCACAGACTCAAATATTTAAATACTTCCCTATATTTAAATACAAAGAGTCCAAAATTCTGAGTCGTTGCATTCTTCCCCACTTAAATACCAAATATAGATCTCAATTCAAAAACCAATTTCCTAAATATTTACTTTAAAACCATTTTCAAAGACACTAGGATTTAAGTTCTCATTACATCTGTTTAAATCCTCTTCTTTTATAAACCATATCTATAAACCATACTTATATAAAATTACTTTCTTATACAATTTTTTTATTAAAAATATATGTTTACAAAATATCTTATCTTTCTTTTAAATAATAATCATCTTTTATTAAATTTAAATTCTGACTAAACATTGTTATCCAAGGCCTTATAGTCAAACTGTGAAACTTAATTCATAAACCGTTCATTCCAACGCACCCATAACTACTGTCTACAAAACCCATGTAGCGAAGAGGTAAAACTACTCATAAATTGGTCAAGCATAAAACAACAATCAACAAACAGTAGTCAATACTCGTAAACTGACCGAGCATGACTAAGCTATTAAATTTACAAATGATAATAATACTAATAAAGTTGTTGAGCATGTCAAATCATTCAACAAATGTTCATAAACTTGTTGAGCATGTCAAATCATTCTACAAATGTTCATAAACTTGTTGAGCATGGCTAAACTTATTAACAAGGGTCAGCGAATGAACATCATTAATCCATACATTAATTAAACCCATTTTAATATCCATATTTATATAAGTTACTTATATAAGATCTTTAATTTTCGTAGTTAGAATCACCTTTGATGCATAATTTTATAATAATTACATATACATACTCATATGTATAATACACTCAAATTATTCTATGGCATTTCACTAGCCTATCTCTGATTATCCATACCCATCCCAACTAAGGTTCTCGCTTAACCTTCAACCATAATACTAGTAGTAACAACCCGTCTTTTCGACCCCAGATGTCGACACTAAAACATCCACGATATTCTTGTGCCAAGCACCTATGTGTCAAAATGACAAATTGTTAGGGTAAAATAAAATAAAAAGAAAATAGAAGAAGAAAGAAGTGAACACAATATCAGAACCTCGTAGTGGAATGAGAAAATATGTTATCAAAAGACAACACAGACAGTCTCTCTAAAATACGTAGCATTTTAGAGTTACAGTTCTAAATTCTATCATCGACCTGGATAGTTATAACAATCTATCATCGCAAACACTAATATGTACATAGTAGTAATGCAGTAGAAATAAGAACACTATGGTAGGTGAAACATCTAACTCAACTTCTTGAGCTCCAAAGAATATCAATGAAAACCTGCCTTTCCTAAATTAGTTGAAAGAGCACCCATGAAAATAAGGGAAATATAAAACCATGAGTCCGACATAAGTCTTGTATGAGAGACTTAAGAAATATGCGATCAACATATAAGATTACTTTTAAGACTATAAGAAATGCTATAATGGTCATCCCTTTAAAAAACCACTTACTAATAAGTATATAAGGTGATATAATACGTATTGTCTAAGGTTAAGAATATAAATCAAAAAATAGTTGTGCTGCTTGCACCTTACGATAAAACAATATTAGAAGCACAATCAAAACTGCCAAGGTACACACATATATGGATTTCCATTTGAGACACCCTTGATGTACTGAGCCCATCCTCCTGACAAGGGCCAAAAAGTACCTTTCGAGTGTCGTATGTCTCCAGATAATATACACCATTAAGGAAAACATAACTTGCCCATGCATGAACATATAGAAACACATGGAACCAAGTATCATCAACTCCTGCGTGTAATATCGATATGTATACTCTAAATATGAAGTTGATATACCCTGCTGCAGATTAGCTAACCCCAGATTGTGCATCCTACTTGGTTTCTGTCATCTTTAACATCGAGGCTGTGTATGGCATCCCTCACTCGAGTCTTCATTACTCGAATAGGACATAAATCCCCAAATGAATTTCATCATCTATAATAAATCATATATCTCTACATGGATTCCTGCATAAGTCCTCCAATGAATGCCAACGCTTACATCTTGTAACGACCCAACATTTTCAATCATTCGCATCCGCACATGTCGGACTTGAATTGCTCAATATACCACGTTGTAAATAATTTTTTTGGCAATACTTAGAATATACAATAAATAAATAATCATAGATCGCAGACACAGAGTAATATAATGCAGCGGAAGTAGAAGAGATAGTAGTTCATGAAGCTACTATATATATATGTAAGATACATCAGAGTTAAACAAGATACAAAAGAAGAGTAACAAGGTAAAAATCTGAATACATAACTGGAAGCAACTGGATAACTGAAATCAACTGAGTATCTGAAGAGAATAGATAGCTGGGTCTTCAAGCAAAGCTCCAACTCCGAAGGTGAGTCTCAAATGTTGTATCACTCAGTCTGACCCGAGCGTAAAGCAAAACACAAAACACTCGAGTCAGGACATACATACTTATGAACTGCAAATCGACTCAAGTGAATAGTAACAAATGCATCAGTAACTTAAAGGATGCTTGGGATCGCCCATCCTTTAAGGATCCGTTAAACTATTTACTATGTAGTAATATTTCGCTATTATAATAATGTCTATTAATAAAATAAACTTACTTTTTTCATAGCACTAAGGGGTTACCCATATAGCCCTTAACATGTAATAGTCCCAGTAGTCCATCCAATATCATAGTCCCTCTTGATCGGGAAGCCATCAAAGGATACCACACGGGCTACGGGAGAAAACCAAACTCGTACAAGGCGCGTTAGGGTAGGTGACACGACATAACTAGGCAATGCCAGGGTAGATATACCAATTACGCTTCCAGGCCGGTGGTAACGCATAGCACGCAGCTACCGCCCACCTCGAGCCACGACCCCAAATAAAAAAAATTAAAAGTGGCCACCGAATCAATCCAAAAGTCAAATTATAATATCGAAGGGATGTGTCTGATCAAAGGTGCTACCTCATTAGCCCATCAATCGCTCCTGTTTTAGCCACCTTATGCCAACTCACGGGAGTCGGGTCCACGTATTTACCTCAAAGGAAATGCCGCCACCATCCTAATTCATTCTAGAATCTCCACCGCGTACACGGTTGCCAAAGTGGTTTTCGGTATCAAGAGATAGCATGCCCATATCCGATCTCGGTCTCTTTGTCAACAAATCGTTATTATAACACCGTGGTCATTTCGAAATAGTATATACTTTCAAAAACCAAAGATATCATTTCAAAACTATAATCCTTTCAAAATAGTTTATACTTCGAAGCCAAAACCATTTTTATTTCAAAACTATATTCATATCAAAACCATTTCAATCATTTCCTATCAAATCCGTTATCAATTCATTATCATTCTTAAATTCAAACATTCAATTTAAATATCATTTTCAGAAATCAATTATGTTATTCATTCATTATTTCAAATATCATTTCAAAACACATCTCAAAATTCCATTCAAAAATTCATTTATCTCATTACATTTCGTTCCATTTAACACATAACAAAGTAAACCTTATTTAAATTCAAATTCAATTTAGATTCCTTTGAAATTCAAATTTAAACATTAAATTATATTCGAAACTCCTTAAACTTCATAAATTATCAATTTCAAAAGTTAAATCATTAACACTTTAAAATATAACTCCAAACAAGTGTTAAAATCTATAATATTTCAAAACATTGTCAAATTTCAACAACAACGGCACTCACAAAGTGTTATCATAGCTTATATTAAGTATTTCAGCATATAGTTTAGTTTAGCAACCATAGCACTTACCAAGTACTATAGTATAGATGTTTTGTTTATTTACAGCAACAACGGCACTTACAAAGTGCTACAGTAGCCATTCTTATTAATTCAAAGCTTAGTTAACTTTAGCAACGGCAACACTTACAAAATGCTACAGCAGCCTATTATTAAAATTTCCAGAGTTAAATAAACTTAAATTTTAGCTATTTTTAAACTTAAAAATCATATTTAGGCATCAAAATTTCACATTTGAATCATTTTTAACATATGATTTACCACAACAAATTTTTTTTATAATTAAATATCCAATTTAAACACAATTCATTTGTTAAGTCAAAATTCCACTGTTTTCTTAACTTATTAATTTAATAAAACTTAACATTTTACTTCAAATATCCATTTAAAATTTAAAATTTAATTTCCATTATTTACTTGCATTTTCAATTATAAATTAAAGTCAAAATCATATTTACTTCAAATTTACATACTCAAATTCACAATTCAAAACTTAATATTTAAATTTCTTAAAACCATAAAATATATATTTTTAAATCAAAATTTCAAACTTTAAAAAGTACATATCTTAAGAGTAATCGTTTAAAAATCTACCACGGGGTCTGTATATAATTTTATATCCTATGTCAAGTGATACGGATATGTATCATTTCAATCCGCAATTTAAAAAGAAAACTCGGGTTCTATCATTTCAAACCCGTAATCCCAAGTCAAATAAAATACAATAAAAATCACTTGAGCCTATCATTTCAGCTCATAATGATTTTTCCTTATTCTAATGTCCGTTCGGGTATGTATCATTTCAACCCATGGTGATTTTATTCTAACAGGGAGTTGCAGTGTGAGTATATGCATAAACAATATAAACAGATATACTAACATGTCAATGTCACAATATATTGTCATTTCGTAGGTCAGGTGATAATTAACAAAGTTAACATGGTAAATACATGGAATAATATATCATAATATCATCATTAACTTGCATAATATTTTAATTACCAATCACTTGTTATCCATTTACCATTTCATAAGTAATAATGTCAGAGTGAGAAGGACTCACCTTTATCAAAGCTAGAGACCCAAAACAACACCCAAAAATGATTCCCAAAAGCACGACAAGCACGATTAGACTTGAATGGATAGAAAGCCTTATATCAACCCAAAATAATACATACATAAGCAAATATATTTAATTTACGTACAAATAAAATTAACAAATTTTGATTTGCAAAACAATTTCAAAACAAGAAAAGATAACCAAACCTTAGAAGCAAAAGGCTTGTACAAGACAACATAAGCTTGGCCAAAATGCAAATGGGCTTGATCTAACCACACCTAGGCTCGGCCTAGGTCATGTATACTCGGCCATGAGTCATGAGACATGGCTATGGGTATAAAAGTGGAAGGTAAAACATGAGGAAGGTGAAGGCAAGCAAGTGGAAGGATTTGGGTCAAGGAATGGAAGGTTTTGGTCTACATAGGCTCGGCCTATGGTCATATGGGCTCGGCCTATGGTCTGCTACAAGTCGGGTCAGAGGTTATGTTGGTGGCCAGAGGTCAGGTCATGATGGTGGTGGAGCTAGGGGTGGTGGCCGTGGCAAAGTATGGAGGTGGTGGTGGAGTTTTTGTCGGCTAAGCATTGTTTTATGAAATTTTAGCAAGATTTTGTGGTGATTTGGGTCATGGCACTCACGGCTTGGCTTAGGGAGGAGATGATGGTGGTGTAGGCCGTGGATGGGAAGGTGAAGGAGGAAAGTGGAGGTGATGGAGGTTGTGGCCGAACAAAACTAGTGAGGAGCTAGGCAAAAACCAAAGAAAAAATAAAGAAGAAGGATAAAATGGAAGTCATGGATCTAGACTTTTTCCTTCCTCATGCAAATGATACAATGAGAAACCTTTTTTTTCACGTGAATGATAAGAGGCAGCTAGGTTTACAAAAATATTTGAATGGCTAAAGTTTAGGAATAGTTAGAAAATGAAAAGGCAAGGAAATTTTAAAAAGCACAATTTAAGGAGGAAAAGATCTTGTATATATTTTTCTTAAACAAATGAAAAGAGGAGTTTGAGAACTTTGTACGTGGTTGAAAAGAAGAAAATCACAGCTATGCATTTATGAATAAATATGGTAGAAGATTAAAAGCTGGCAAATATATAAAGGCAAGAAATAAATTAAGAAACGTATGCCTATATTTAAAACATATCTTAATTGGTTTGTAACTTATCCAATAAATACAGACATATATACACAAAAGAAACCTTCACTAAATAAATAAAGTTTATACACACCATAGAAGTAAATAAGAAGATGGATATAGAAATAAAAAATGAAACGTAGAAATTAATTATTATTATTTTAAATGTTGTATGTTACCCAAATTGACACAGCAAAGATCAGAATTAGTTGAAACAAAGAAGAATGGATGTTATAAATATTTATAGTTTTAAAAATAAAATATATACAAAAGAAGCCTCTAATAAATGAAATAAATGCAAGAACATTAAACAAATAAATTTTAAAAGATACGCCTTTAAGGTAACATAACATATTTTTTTGAAATTTCTTTCTTTGCTTACATGCAATGGAAAAGGCAACAAATACACAAAGCAGGTAACCTATATATCTTGAAGTTCCTAAGTTATTATTAGAAGTAAAAATCAATCAATATCAAATAAATATGTATTCAAAGTTTATACGAACAAAAATAGAAAATAAAGTTAGAGAAACAAACATAGGAAAATAAAAAGGCAAAAGCAACCAAAAGACTCTTGATTTTCCAAACTTCATGTCATGTACAAGTTCAAATAAATAAAATGTATATACATGGCATGTCATGTTACCCATGTAAACAAAATTAGAACATGGCATGACAAATAAACATAGTATTTATATAAATTAAAATAAATAATTTTGTTAAATAAAATAATTTACATACAATAGTTTTAAAAGCACAACTTTCACAATATTAATCAAATTCCAATGGAAAAAAAGCAGTACACTTAAAATTTTATTTACTTCCATAAAATAAAGATAAATTTCAAAAGTTCAAATTTTTAAAATTTTAAATTTTTAAATTAAAAGTCAAAGTTTGACCACATTGTTAAAAATTCACATTTCTTGAAAATATTCTATTTATTCATGTTTGGAATTTATCATTCACATCAAAATCAAGTTATATTTAAAATAACAAAATTTATTCATTTTAATAAATAAAATAAAGCTTTTGAATCAGAAAATTCAAATTAAAAATAATTACAAAATACAGGGTTGTTACACATCTCCCTTGGATTTAACCTTAGGATAGATAGTTCAATGCTATAGCATTTTAGTTCACAATCGCTTCCAAAACATAGAACCTGTATATCAGTTTTGAAGTGGTATTCGTTAAGTAATTACCGATCACGGACTCTTCAAAACTAAATCAATGTATTTTTGATAAATTCAATTCTAATTCTTTTAGAAGTAAGCAAACTATATATAAAGAGCAGTCCTTCTCGGTGGATCTTGTATATATAATTTCTTGAAGCTAGAGACATTTTATACCATACTCATCTCCGAGGGTCCTCAAATTATGTGAAGTTGTGTAGCTTTTGACACTTTCCAAGTTAATTGATCAAGTTCGATAGTCGATTAATCGATTATGAAGTTTAAATAGATGATCGTATATGGAAACCAAGTCCTGTATACATATCATGTTTCTGATCTTTTCAAATTACACCATCCATCGATCAAAAGTGAATCCGATAGGTTAGAGCACTACGTCTTCTAGAGCCCAACTCGAACATCAAGCATGACTCTCACCGATAGTCAAGCCTACTTCATCGGCTTTTAGCGCTATGTACATGACTAAATAATTTCCATAAACAAGTGAATAAATGAAGCAGATCAAGTCACGCAAAGCACGAATAAGTGACACAAAGCATGATTAGTCACATAAGCTACTTCTAATCCCTTTTTATTTAATAAATTCTTTGTTAATTAAAACTTTTTTGTAAATACTTATAGATATATATATATATATAAAATATCTTTACAAAAGATAAAATGATGTATATTACTATTTCACTATTCATTTCTACTCATTTCAATAATTCGAAAAGTATTCACGTACTTATCTCAAAAGTTATAAGTATCTTCACAAATCTTTAACAAGGTTTATTACTTTAAACCTTTGCTTTTTCAATCTTTTTTCAAAAGATTCCATATCAATCATCCATTTTAAAGGTCAAATAACATTCACAAATTTGTTTCAAGGGTTTAAAAAAAATGCTACCCAAACATTGTTCACAACAACCCAAAACCACTTTACTTATAGTTATCTTTAGTACATTCTTTTTAAAAATAATTATATTACTAAGTATAATAAAAATCGGTAGAAAACAAATTTCGTTAAAACATTGTCACAACAAATCAGAAATCTTTCTATAATTGTCAATATCTTTAAGAACATTCTTTTAAAGGTTTAAGTACTTATTAACAAGATAACATACTTTTACTTGACTTCACAAAACCATTTATTGTAACATAAGTTTTATAATCCAAACTTATATATATGTACCTTAAGAATACTTATAAATTAGCTTTAAATATCCACGTAAAACATTATTTAAAAATAACTAATTTATAATTTGATGAAAATCAATAAAAAGCATGGTTTATATTATAAAACACCATTACTTTAAAAAAAATCCATAAATAATATTAAAAATATATTTAAGCTTCAAACCAACTTTAAAAAGTCTCAAAATATGTAAGAAAACATCTTGAAAAAGACTAGGGAAAAATACCAAATTTTAATACCATTTTTAAACATTTAAAACCTAAAGCAACTTACCACAGCCATTATATGTACTATTAAAAGTTTTGATAAAGAACAACATAGAAAAGCATGAAATTTGCAACTAGATTTCACCACTTAAATAAATAATATAAGCCTTGAAATTTTTATAGTGAGTACCACCCTTAGATTACTTAAAAACCATGAAAAGAAAAACCTAAGAATATCTTCCAAAATCATATTTAATTTTTTTCGAAAACATGGTGTTTACTAAGGTGTTCGTTTAGCGACCTTATTACTCCAAAATTTTAGCCACTTTGTTCAACTAGTTATAAAATCTATTAAACTCCTTATCAAAAATTGAATCAAAACCCCAAGGATATCCACTAAATATTATAAAAAATCCAAAAAACAAAACATTTTAAAGTGCTCATATAGCGACCTTCTTCTCACTATAACATTTTGCAACTTTGTTTCACTAGTTAATTAATGAGGTAAGCTTCAAAATTTTTTACCAATAACTATTCTTATAGTACTTATCAAAGCTACAAAGAAGCCTCTAGGATGTCTTTTAAAGTCGACTTTAAAAATAACCGAGCATAAGGCATGTTCAAAGTACACCCATAGCGACCTTTTCGCTTCTCACTTTCACTAATTTCATTCACAATTTCTATAAGTTTCCAACCCAAATGCTTGCTGCTTTATACACCAAAACATGTGTAGAGGATAACCAAAATATGCATATATCAGAATATATTCACAAATAATCACATAGTACAAGTTTAAACATAAGGGGTTTCAAAGCGCACTTATAGCAACTATCGCTATTTGGAACATTCCATATCAATTCCAAATTCAACACACAATCCAAATAACTATTTAAACATCAATACAATGCCATGTAACAAATTATAAAAGTTAATATGAGTGATGTTATATAGTATAAAGTTGTCATTTTCCTTCAAAATTTTATAACTTTAGATAGTTGATGTCACTTTAACGTTATATTTGCACACAGAACAACAGATATATATATATATATATATATATATATATATATATATGTATGTATTCACAATATACACACAGAAGATAGTGAGATAACTCACTCAAATTCAAGCCAAACACCAGCTCAAGCACAAACATACTCAAGAACACCTTCTACCATGTCTAAACACTCAAAGCTTTGACACCAAAACCACAAGAAACGCCATCCCCTCCTTATCAATCCTCACAGCCTAAAGTGGAAACCCTACTTCCTCTTCACTTCTTCCACTTTTGACTTTAGATCCATGCTTCGTAAAGTATTTTATGGTGTTAATGAAAGTTTAGTGACAGTGGGAAAAGATTTGAGTTAATTAGAGAAAAAGTAAAAAAGAACAAATTGGATTGGTTCTAATCCACTTCTACCATTTTTAATCGTTTTATTTTATTTTATGATTTTTAATTTGTGAAATATAAATGGACCCTTAGCCCCTTCCTTTATGCCCCTTTCTAGACCACAAACTCCTTCCATCTCCTTTGTAAGCTTTCACTTTGCCCCTCATCATTCACATGAAAATATCTCTTCCTTCCCTTAGCTAATTACTATACTATCCCTCTCCCTTCTAGAAGCTTCCTAAGAGATTTAGTGGAAAATATGTTTATTTCTTATTAATGATTTCCTAAGTATATTAGTGCATGTAAAAAAGGTTTAAACAACTTCTGTCGAATAAAAAGTTATGTATCGATAAATGATTTTCGGTCACATTATCAATATTTCTTCAGTATTTATTTTGGTAAACATTTTTCAAGACAAAAGGTTTACCTTCATTATTTATTAATTAAAGGGGGTTAATAAGGTTAACAAATCACTTTTATCCCATTTAAACCAAGATTCAAATAATTAAATAATTCAGGTATTTAAATACAAAGTGTTTGAAATTTCGAGTCGCTACAATATATTTGATTTCCTGTAAAATTTATATTTGCAACAATTGCCTTTTCGAACCTTGAAATGTCAACACTAAATACATCCATGGTATTCATGTGCTTCCAATCAAGTGTTGGAAAGACAAAAAGTTAGGGTAAAAGAAAAGAAAACGAAAGAGAATAAGAAAAAAGAACACAATATCAAAATCTTACGTGTGGAATAATAATATATAATATCTCAAAAGTGTAGTATAGAGTGTTACTCTAACATACATAATTCCTAGAGTAACAAAATGACTAAATACTACTATCCCTGTGAATAGTTATAACTACTTGTCCTTAAAATGCCGAGTAGACACATACACAATAATGAATGTAAATTAAAATAGGTAGATAAATAGATATGTAGAAACATCTAGCTCGTTTCCATAAGCTTGAGGCATCCAACTAAACCTACTTTCCATAATTCACTTAAAAGAGAAAGTGAGGAATTTTGGGAAAATAAACACAGAAATGCATGTAAACACATAATAGTACTTCCAAGACTAACAAATCATCGGATTAGTTTCCCCTCGAAAGGACCCAACTTAATTGATATTTACATTAGGTGATATTATTAGTACGGTCTAAGGTGTGTAATATAAGTAACAAAAATAGCTGTGATGCTTACATTAATCACACCGTAGCATGTTAGAGTACAATTAAAACTGCTAAGGCACATTAGTATATATGGATTTTACACAAAGGCCTCCTTAGTAAATTGAGAACGATCTCCTATGACAAAGATCAGAAGATAAATTTTCGAGGGTTTAGATAAATTATACCATGAGGAAAATACAACCATCCCAACATCCCAACAATTCCATGAACAACATAAACCATGTATCAACAACTCCCGATAGCAACATTTATAAGCATACTCTAGATAATGAAGTTGATGTTCCCCACGAGTTGGCTAAACTTAGGATGCAGCCCACTCTATCTTTAGTCGTTTTTCTGATGTCGTGGCTACGTACGACATCATTCACATGAATATTAATCACTCGAACATATTCCACTTCAACGATCTCTTCCAAAATTGAAACATATAAATGTTTTGAAGTCAAATTCGGTTTGTAAAACACTTGCTGATCCCAAATTCTTCCAAACTAATACATTAAATTCCAGTTAACTAAATTTCGATTCTTTTATAAGTAATTGAAAGCTAGGGGCATTTCATAACAATGCTCCTCCCCTAGGTATCTCATTAGTATAGATCCATAAAGCCTTTCGTAGACTTCCTAAGTTAAGTTTGATCAGGATCTGTAGTCGACTAATCGACTATCGGGTCTTAAGCACTTGCTCATAGAAAACAAGGTTCGTATAATTAACAAGTTTTCGACATTCCAACTTAATTATTCCTCAGTCAAGAAGGAATTCAACATGTTAGAGCTTTATTGTTCCATCCCTACTAGAATATCAATTTTGAGTCCCACATATAGATAACCATACCTCGCTCGGCTTTTAGTCTTAAACACAGTAATACTAACATTTCGTAAATAATCAAAGTAAGGTCATTTCATAAGTGTTACTTTTCGTCCCTTGTTCTAAAACAATAACCTTTTGAAATTACATGTATAAATAAGTTATAAATTCATTTAAAATGATATATATATATATATATATATATATATATATCTGTGTGTGTGTGTGTGTATGTATAATAGTTTATATAATAAGATAATAGAATTTAAAACAAGTTAAAGAAGGAAAGTGTATAAAATGCTCTTACTTTAATAAATGGTTAAAGATAGTTTTATATACTTATATATGAATAAAATACCTTTAAAAATACTTATAAATATGATATAAATAGTTACATAGAATATCACTTCGAAAATAGTTACTTAATATTAGTTTGAAAATTTTACTACTTCAACAAAATAAACACGTGTTGTGTATATGAAATAAGAATAACCTTTAATTTGAATGTTTAAAATAACTATTTAAAAAAGTTATTTGAACTTCAAACTTCTTTGAAAATACCAATATATCCTTTATAGAACTCCTTTGAAATGATTTCACAAAATATCAAAATTAACAACACTTTAAACTCGGCTAAAAATTTGGTTTCTCAAAGTGCATCCATAGCGACTATCGCTCTAAGAACCACAACGTTTGTACCTTTATTTTATAAGTAAAATAGATTTTAGACATTATTTAATACTACTCTTTTATTCTTCTATAATTATAGAAAACATTTCATTCAAAAATGAACAAAAGATGGGTTTAAAAATGAGATAAAAGAGAAGGATTTAAAGTACGTTTATAGCACTATCGCTGTGTGGACAATTCCTTATTCAATAGTATTCAATGTCATTCAATAACATAAGCCAAGGTCTTCTAAGGCACAAAAATCACACAAATAATATGCTATTCAAAGCATACAATAAGGATTTATATCTTTACTTTGTTAGGGTCTATTATTATTATTAATAGCAACAAAAATATCGAGTTTAGTAACCTGTTCAAAGAGTGGGATAACTCACTTTTCAACCAGTTCAACCTAGCTCTTCTCAACATCTTCCTAGTAATAACATAAAAACCTCACAATAGTATACAAACAAGACTTAAGAAAGCATGAACAAGAAAAGAGAGTGACCTAAGGTGTACGACCAAGCTCCTACAACCCTTAAAAGGGGATGGCCTTGGAAGGTTTAAAAGAAATGGCTTCATATTCCTTAGCTTTTTGAGGATGGAATGATTAGTATTGCTATTTTAAGATGATAAAAAGAGTTTGAAGGAGTTTAGAGTTGTTTTGAGTTACTTTGATTGATGAAAGTTTTGAAGAGAAGAGAGTGAAAGAGTGGAAATTTTGGATTTGTGAATTTTTAGTAAATGGTGAAAGCCTTGCACATGCTTTTATAGATTTAAGAATGGCTGGAAAAAGACCTTGTATCCATTCCTTAGCCATAAATGAAAAGGACATCCTCCTTTTCAATCCATACCTTCGCTTACTTTACAAAAATCTTCCATTAATTTAAGAGTTCTTAAGTCCTTGTCATACTTGTAGAAGCACTTCGCTAAATTAATTATCTCTTAGGATGATGCACGGTTTACTTACTTTATAATGTTTTCATATGTTTATTACACAAGTCCAAAGATTTTAGGAAATTTTATTCAACAAAAAGTTGATTATTATCAAAACTTCTTTCGGTCATATTTTCAATATTTATTCGGTATATTTTTTTTGTCACATTTCAGAAATATGTTTTCTATCATTGGTTATTAATTAAAAAGTGTTTAACAATGTTATAAAATCGTATTTCTAATACTTCACCATTTTTAAATGTTAGGATATTTGAAAGATTAAGTGTTTGAAATTACGGATCATTACATTCTCCCCCTCTTAAGAATTTCCATCATTGAAATCAAAACAAGACTAACACAAAGAGAATAGAAGAAAAGGTGTATGTATAGAATACTGATCAAAATGCATATAAGTAAAGATATAAGCTAAATTACTCCAATAAAAGCGGCGAGTACACAATAAAAGATAAGATACAACTGAAACTACTAGCTAAGAAATAGACCAGGATAAGTGGTTCTAATACTCTCCTCTGTCTCCAAAGTGCAATCTCGAAAATCCCCACTCCACTGCACATTGACCATTCCACAACCATAGTCCTTAATCTCTTCGTATCACGATCAATGATATGAATGGGCTGTCTCACAATGACCGAGTTAGGCTCAACCTTAAAATCATCCTGTTGTGATGGCTTGATAATCAAAGGAGGATCATGTACATACATCCATTAATGAGATATGTGAAAAACATCATGTATACCCAACAATCTATTGGTTAACCCAACTCAACTCTTAATTATTGGAAAAGGTCCAATAAAATGTAAAGCTTACTTCCCTCCCTTCCCAAACCGAACTACACTCTCATCGGAGAAACTTTGATGAACAAAGATTCCCCAATCAAGAACTCCAAGTCTTGACTCCTTACATCAGAATAGCTCTTTCTCCAACTTTGAGCTACCTTCAAATGCTTCCTAATCTCCACTATCTTATCTGTAGCCTCATAAACCATGTCTGGTCCGAGCATTAAGCAATCTCCTTGTACTACCCAATACAATGGAGACTTACACGACTTTCCATACAATGCCTCAAAAGGTGCCATCCGAATACTTTCCTGGGAACTGTTGTTATAAATAATCGACAAGCGGCAAGTGATCCTCCATGAACATTTAAAGCCAAGAAAATAAGCTTTAAATAAATCCACTAAAACCCAATTTACACTCTCAAGTGCATCATGCAAACCCTTCCAAAACTAACTTTTGAAGATCGGATCTCGACCACTCACAATACAACATAGAATGTTGTAGTGCCTAACTATCTCTTTAACATACAACTGAGCCAAACCAGATGCTATCCTCATTTCCTTAACTGGTAAGAAGTGCGCACTCTTGGTTATCCTATCAACAATAATTCAAATGCCTTCATTACCTCTCCTCAATCTTGGAAAACCATCGACAAAATACTTAAAAATCTACTTCCTCTTCCACTTTGAAACATATAATGGTGACAAACCAATAACTGCTGGCAATTTGCACATTTTCTCAAAAAGATAGGTACATCCTTCTTCGTACCCTTCCACTATAAAGTACGCTCATGTCCTGATGCATCTTAACGATCATAGGATGTATCATCAATCAAGAATAACGACTCTACATAAAAACCTCTTATTTAATGCTATAACATTCAGAACACAACCTACCATTTATCCTCAAGATGTCACAGTCATCAGTCGCAAATCCTACAAACTCTCCAGAACAACATGTCGTTAATGGCTTTAGTTACCTAAGACGAACAACATTCTGCTACTTACTCTTTATACGACTGATAAGAGTTGGATGAAACTCCACATTAGCCATAACAGCGTGCTTTCTACTCAATGCATCTGTAATAATATTAGAATTCCCTTGCCTATATAAAGTCTCACCATCCTTCTGAGTGAAAAGATACTTCAAATATTTATGGTATGAATAATGCTCAATCTTCTCACCCAACAAATGATGCTTCCATATTTTGAATGCAACGACTACAATTAAAAGCTACAAGTCATGTGTCGTATATCTTGTTTTGTGCGGCTTTAGCTTGCCTACAAGCATAAGTTACAACCTTCCCATGTTCCATCAACATAGTGTCTAATCTTATTCCACAAACATTAATGTAAGCATTAATAACTTTATCTCTATCTATAATAGTCAAAACATGAATGTTTGTCAATTTCTACTTCAGCTCTCTAATTCCAAGCTCACATTTCTCCGTCCAAACAAATTTGACACCCTTTTTTGTCAAATTCGTAAGTAGTGAAGTAATATTGGAGAAATCCCAAATGAATCTCCTATAATAACTAGCCAAACCCATGAAACTTCAAATCTTCATCACGGTTTTAGACCTTTTCCAATCCTGAACAGCCGTAACGTTCGTCGGATCAATAGAATTACCATCTTCGTAAATAACAGCCCTAAAATAACATCAAGACCAAGAACAGACATATCGCATAGAAGGAGTTAATCAAAATAAGTAATCGAAAGCCCTTCTCATACCATACGAAGATTGGTTGAGCCCTTGCTTTGACACACAAATAGAATCATGCGCCACAAATGGTTCCAAACTAAGTCTATCGATATGGTTACTCAAGATAAAGCTACGAGAAGAACTTGAATCAAACAATAAATAAATAGGAATGCTAGAAATAGATAGAATACCTTTCAGATCATGCTTTACCTTAGCCACTATCGAAGAGGAAGGTGCATCAGTAATAGCAAAGACCCAAGGCAACTCTCCCTTCTTGAGCATAGCACAATCCTTAACAAAATGGCCTAGCTGCTGGCAAGCATAACAACCCTTTGGTACAAAATGAAATGTCTTCACCACCAGTGCCTAAGCCATCTAACCTCCTTTACCTGACCAACAATCCTCGGTAAAGTGACCCTTCTTCCCACACTTGTTGTACCCAAAATTATCCTTCCTCTCCTGGAACTCCCACTTCTTATTCCCTACTATTGTAGAAATAACAGGCTTCATCACCAAGCTCTCAAACCTCAATCCATATTCGCCAAATCAACAAACGAACCCATGAGATGGCTAGTCATATCTCGCTGAAGCTTGGGACGCATGACTGCCACAAACATCTTATTCTTCTTCAAATGCATATCTATCATACCAATCCCAAATCAAAATAAAGTGTTAAACTTATTTTCATATCCCACAATGGTCATATCACATTGTTTTAGATCCAAGAAACACCTAAACAACAAGATCTTTTCCATTTTTGGTGAAAACTTCCTCTCAAACTCCTTCTTCAATTGGATCTAAGACAAACCATTCTCTGGAATATCTGTTGTAACAGAACTCCATCAATCCACCGCTGCATCAGAAAGATGACGAGAAGCCAAGCAATGCTTTATAGCATCATCCACCTCCAAGTCCCCAAAGATCCTCTCATACAATCTCATCCATTCCTACACCTCAACAATCGATTCAGTCCAACTGAACCTCCAACAACCAAGCCTCTGGAAATCTCGATAAAGTGAAGCAAAGTTCATTAGGGGTTGAACTTGCTCTATTTCCTCAAAGGCATTCACCCTAAGTTCAGCTACAGGAGTAGCATTCCCGATGCTCGAGTCCCACCCATGGTGATTGTACTTTCTCTACCATCCCTAGCATTGGTAGCACAAGCACTCATAGTTTGCTACCTAAATTTATAGAGAACATCTTTAGAATACTTCAAGATATAGTTGTTACAAGGAATGATTACTAAGCAAGGAATTACTAAGAAGGAATGACTAAGAGAGGATAGGAAAGGATTAATTTGAAGAAAGAGTTATTTTAAGGGAAATATTACTAAGAAGGAAATATTTTTAAGAATCATTTTAAAATTTTATTTTTGTAATAACAATTATGATCTCATATGGATAATACACTTGACTCACTCTAAGGTATTACTAACCCTATCTCTAATGAGCGATACCTAAACAAAGCCAAGGTATTTGCTTACCTTAAGCTCTAATACCAAAATATTACAATAGTCTTTTCGACCTTCAAAAATTCGACACTAAACGCATCTGTTATATTCATGTGTCGAGCACCCAAGTGCCATAAAGATAGAAAGTTAGAGTGAAAAAAGAAAATGAAAGAGAACAAGAAAGAAGAATACTATGTCATAATATCACAAGTAGAATGATAATGTATAATATCTTAAAAGTGTTACTCCAACATAGATAAATCTTAGAGTTACAAATGACTAAGTAGTACTATCAGCCTAGATGGAACTGCTTGTCCTTACAATGCTGAGTATACACATACATAATACAGAACGGAAATGAAAATAGGTAAATAGATATGTTGAAGCATCCAGCTCATCTCCCTAAGCTTGAGGAATCCAATTAAACCTGGTTTCCTCAATCTACTCAAAAGAGCACGTGAGGAGTTTTGAGAAAAGAAATACCATTTGTTAGACATAAGCCTATTATGAGAAACTCAGAAATGCATAAAAACATATAATAATACTTTCAAGACCAACTGAGTCACTTGATTAGTTTCTCCTCAAACAGTACCCTACTCAATTGATATTTATATCATGTGATATTATTAATAATTCCAAAGGTGTGTAATATAGATAAGAAAAATTTCCATGATGCTTCTATTAATCATGCTACATCATATTGGAGTACAATTAAAACCACTATGGCACGTTCGTATATATAGATTTTCCATAAAGACTCCTCGGTAAACATAGACTGATCTCCTATGATAAGGATCAGAAGATACCGTTTCGAGCATTGTATATCTCTAGATAAAATTTACTATAAGGAAAACACAACTGGTACAATATTTGAACACTTTCATGAACAATATGAACCAAGTATAAACAACTCCCTCTAGCAACATTGATAAGCATACTCTAGATAATGGAATTGATGTACCCTCTCGAGTAAGCAAAACCCAGGATTTTGTAGCCTGCCCTCTCATTTGTCATCTTCAATGTTGAGGCTATGTACAACATCCATCACACGATTCTTCATCACTCGAACAGAGTTCACTTCAATGACCTTTTGAAATACTGAACTGTATAATAGTTTTGAAGTGGTATTCGATAAGCACAACATTTATCTTTCCTGCACTCTTTAAAACTGATCGATGAATTTTCGGTTAACTCAATTCTTATTCTTTTAGAAGTAAATGAAAGCTAGAGGCATTTCGTACAATGCTCCTCCTAGGGGGTTCGCATTGATACAAATCCATGAAGCCTTTCATATACTTTCTAAGTTAAGTTTGGTAAAGATCGATAGGTGACTAATCGACTATTGAGTCTTAAGTGCATGCCTATAGAAATCAAGGTTCTTATATGTGACACGTTTCTAACATTCCATCTTAACTGTTCCTCAGTCAAGAAAGAAGTCGGTAGATTAGAGCTCTATTTCTTTATTCCTACTCGAACATCAATCTTGGCTCCCACAAATAGAGAAGCCTACCATGCTCAACTTTTAGTATTAAGCATAGTAATAGTAATATTCCATAAACAATCAAAATAAGGCCATTTCATAACTGTTACTTTTCATCCCTTATTCTAAAATAATAGAATTCTAGAAACCTGTTTAGAATGAAATATATGTATGTATGTATGTATGTATGTATGTATGTATGTATGTATGTATGTATGTATGTATGTATGTATGTATGTATTACAGTTTTATTTAATAATATAATAAATTTAAAATAAGTTAAGGAAGGAAAGTGTGTAAAAAGCTCTTAATTTAATAAAGGGTTAAAAATAGTTTATAGACTTATATATGAATATAATACTTATAGAAATACTTATAAATAGGATATAAATAGTTATAGAACATATTACTTAAAAATAGTTACTTTGTACTAGTTTAAAAACTTTTACTACTTTAACAAAATGAATAGTGTTATGTATATGTAACAAGAATAAACATTACGTTAAATGTTTAAAATAATTATTTAAAATATTATTTATACTTCAATCTTCTTTTAAAATAGCCATATATCTTTCATAAAACTCCTTTGAAATAACTTCACAAAATATCGAAATTAACAACACTTTAAACATTGCTAATAAATGAACAACTTTTGTAATTTTATTCGGACCACAAAATATGGCTATTATTGCTATATGGACCACAACTTTTGTAATTTTATTTGATTAATGAAATAAATTTTAAGCAACATTCATTAATATCTTTTATATTTTGTAAGTATAGGAAGCATTTCATTGAAAAATGAACAAAAATAGGTTTTAAAAATGAGATAGAAGAGAAGGATTCAAAGTGTGTTTATAGCGATTACCACTATATAGCCAATTCCATATTCTATTCAGTATTTAGTGTTATTCACTCACATAAACAAAGGCCTTCAAAGGAAGAACAATCACACAGATACTATGCTATTCAAACCATACAGTAAGGGTTTATAACGTTACATAGTTGTGGTAAATTATTATTTTTAATAGCAACAATATCATCAAGTTTAGAACTTGTTCAAAGAGTGACATAACTCAATTTTCAACCAATTCAAGCTTGCTCTTTTCAACGTCTTCCTAAAAACAACACCACAACCTCCCACTTGTTTACAAACAAGTCTTAAGCAAGAATAAACAACAGAAGAGATGGGCCTTGATTGCATGGCCAAGCTCCTACCACCTTTAAATGGGTATTGCCCAGGAAGGATTCAAGGAGATGGTTCCCAATTCCTTAACTTTGAGATGTTGGAATGATTTGTATGGCTATTTAAGATGATAACAAGAATTTGGAGGGGTTAAGAGTTGTTTGGAGTTACTTTGATTAAAGAAAGTTTTGAAGAGAAGAGAGTGAAAGAGTGGAAATTTTAGAGTTTTGAATTTGTAAGAAATGAAGAGAGCCTTGCACATGCTTTTATAGACTTAAGAATGGAAGGCTAATGACCTTGGATACCCTTCCTTAGCCATGAAGAAAAACGCTTCTACCTTTTCAAGCCATACCTCCGCTTACTTCTCAAAATGTCATCCCTTAATTTACGGGTCCTTATGCCCTTGTCCTACTTCTAGAAGAACTTAGCTACGATGATGTACGGTGCAATTACTTGTTAATGTTTTCATATGTTTGTTATAAAAGTCCAAAGATTTTGGATAATTTTCATTGAACAAAAAGTGGATTTTTGCCAAAACGTTTTTCAGTCACACTAAAATTTATTCAAATTATATATTTTTTGTCAACACATTTCAAAATTTAGTTTTCTATCAGTAGTTATTAATTAAACAGGTTTTAACAAGGTTTCAAAATCATATTTTTAATGCTTAACCATTTTTCAAAAGTTGAGATATTAAAAGATGAAGTGCTTTAAATTACAGGTCGTTGCAATTTTGTTATCGTAAATTTAGTTATTTAATTAAAATTAATGTTCATTTGATTCATTTATGCTTTGAAACTAATTTGCTTGTTTGTTGGATTTAAGACTGTGTGTTTATGTTAGTCTAATAAATTGTGATAAAATTTAATTTTATTATTGCTATTTAATTCTCTTACAACCATGGATTTAATATTTAAATAAATTAAGTACACATGCACACACATGTGTGTGTATTCGTATGATTCATCTTTATGTTTCTTTAAATTGTAAATCAACATCAAGATAAACTTTTACTTAGGTTAATATATTTTAAATTAATATATTCAAGCTAGTTGCTTACTCAAATGAACGATTTGAAATTAACTATTAATTTACTATATACACATATGTGTTTATGTATATGTGTAATGTTTTAGGATTGATTGTGTCATGGAGCAATACACAAAATTATGACAATGGTTGTACTTTTATACTGAATGTGTACTTTTGGATCTGCAATTTTAAATGTTTGGATTATTGTGGTTAGGCATGGAATCTTTATGGCACTAAATCTATTACTAAATGGTAGTGTAAAAGGAAAATCTAAAATATCACTTCATAGTATTTCCTTTTAATTATAATTTAATTAGAACTAGATCAAATAGAAAATTTCATTTCCATCTTTACTTTTCAATCTTTCCCTTATTTTAAAGCATTTGATTTTATAGAGATTTGTTTTCATAGTTATATATATCTATATGAGTGTATGTATGTATGTGTATATATATATATATATATGTTAAATATATATAAGTGGCAATAAAGTATCACATATACATATGTTATATCTACTTTATGTATATTACTATCAACATGTGTATACATACCATATACATGTATTATAGTATATCCAAACATATATATATATGCATATTCTAGATATGCAAGTGAATTCATTACATGTATATGTAGGTATAATATATGTATAATACAATAGATGCAAATCTAATATCTCTATGTATATGTATAGTTATACAATGTTATATATTATATTATTCTAAGGTTCTACTGAATGTGTAGGCGATCCAAAAAATTAAATACTAGTACAATCAATTAATATAATTAATTAATTGTTTTAAAATAAAGTTAAATAAGATATGATTTTATTTAATAACTAGATTGGAACAAATGAAACCCATATAACATCCCATAAAATCAACCATAACCAAATAAATTGGATAAACTAATTTAAATAAATAGGGGTAAAATAGAAATTTTGTAAAGGTTAGTGTTTGGCTATGAAAGTTATGTCATTACATTCGTGATCGATTTACATATATAATATGTTGAAAATGGAACTCAAACGGGGATGTTATGGATGTTTGAAGTTTCAAATTTAAATTAATTTAAAGTGAATTCAAATTCAAATAATAATAAAGTCCTAAATATGAAGTTCAAAAGTTAAAAATAAATATAATTAGGGGCTAAGTAAACGTTAAAATTATTGTTAATGTTAAATAATAATTAAGTAATAAAATTAATTAAAAATCAAAATAGTTATATGTTTCAAATACAAGAGGAGCAGTCAACCTCTTGATCACGACTGATCGACTGCTGCCTATTAAGTGGCGGCTAGAATTTATGAAATTTAACATACCATATTTTATTACTTTTAACTAACCTTCATCTGACAGTTTTGGTGCATTCCAACCACTATAAATAAGATCCTAGTTCCTCATTTTTATTCACGATTATTTTGGAAACATTAGCAAAGCTATGTTAGTTCAACTCTTCATAGATTTAAAAAATTACACTAGGGCTTTAGGTAAGAAATCCTATATATCTATCTTTGTTTATTGTTTATTTTCTGAACCTATTCTCCTTTAAACCTCTAATTTTTTGAATCTAATTTATATACAATCCCATGATGCATATACCAAAAGAAGGGATCTGAAAGACTTCATTGGAAGCATGTTAAGTCCAAGAGAAGGAAAAGCTAAAGACCCCTATGAGTGTAAATCTTAGTTTTTCTATTTTAGTAATTGAATAGTGTAGTTTGGATTTGATATATGCCTTGGTGAGTTTTGGATTACGAAAACATCATAATAAAAATCCACAAAATTCCCCCGAAGCAAAAAGTCAATTCTTAAGATGGAATGTTAATTTTTTTGTATTAAAATAAAGGAGTTTGTGTGGATTTTGCAGTTTATGTGTTTTACCTTTTATTCCACTTCTTTTTCTCTTTCTTTGTAATTGATTAACGGATTTGATTAAGAAATGGTGTGTAAGATACGATTTCTTATTTGTAGTTTACATGCCTATTTTTACAAACTGAAAAGAAATTCCCTTAACTAATTTTATGTAAAAGTCGTTGAATAAAATGTAAAATGACTCAAATTGTTAGCTTCCATTATTATTGATTTGTTCCATTATTTTAATAAAATAAGTTGGATTTGGATTCTAAACATAAGTCTATTGAATAGATTTTGGTATATCTGATTTATGGTAGAAATGTTATTATGGAAATGAGACTTTTATAATTTTGAAGATTTGACATTTGAATGTTAGTTTAGTGTGTAATTCCCACACGCATAGAAATTAATAAATGTGTATATGTAAACTAACGTAAATAACGTACAATTGTAACTTATTAGTTGCATAGTTAATTAAGTTAATAATTATCATTTAAATCCCACTTTGGAAATAATTAATTAGACAATATAAGAATGATTTCTTATAAGGCATAAATAATAAATATGGTGGAATGTGAGATATTACTCCTCGAGAGTGTTATGAAATATGACTAAGTATAAGGATGCGAGGTCAGTCAAAAGAACAAAGAATTCTGCCCAGCTAATATGTCTACTAATAGTGTGACTTTGTGGTTGATGTGATACATTTCCTATAATCAGTAACTATGGATGATGTGCGGTCAGTCCAAATTCTATAGATTAAATCTATCCAGCTAATATGGCTACCAGTTCCTACAAATAGTCGAGATAGTGCGAGACATCTTCGAGGGGTACGAGTCATAATACGAAGGACCTGCTTTAAGGATTGAAGGTATTAAGTGGTTATTTGAGGGCCCACCTCTTTCCTTATATGAAGAATTGAATGGTCGGGATTGGGTTTTGGCACACTGAAAGATATCTCGAAAATTTCCACTTCAATGAAATTATTAAGTGTTCAAAGAGATTTCCATGCAATGTCAATCAGATAGGCACCTATAAGGAGTCCACCATGGGAATATATATTAAATGACGGGGGGCTACCTTGATTGATGACTTAACTGGTTAAAGACTGCATGTTTTCCATTAAAAGGTATTCAGTGGCTTGGGTTCTATTTCTCTCATTAGTAGATGTTAGCAATAATTGTTGTGGGTTATTGATTATGGAAGGACCTGCTTTGGGGCTTGAAGGTATTGGTGGTTATTTGAGGACCCACCTCTTTCTCTTATTTGAAGTATTAAATGGTTCTTGATATAGTTTAAATGCGAAACATATATGCTTGTTTAAATTATTCTGCCTAAATACTGATATAGATTGGATCAGGATTTTCTACTCACCAGAAATTGTTGTTCTGACTCTCTCCATTACAACATAGGTTAGGGAAGGAAATGATGATCAAGATGGAGACAACGATGAGAGGAGCTTATGGCAGTAGTTTATTTATCTATTTATGTTATTTTCTAGTATACCCATTTGAAGTTGACAATGTACTTTAAAACATGATTTTGTGATGGTTATTATTAATATAATGTTATGGTATTATGTTATTTGGAATTTCAAATGAAATGGGTATTATTCATGCTATTATATTATATCCTTTCGCTGTGAGTTCTAAATGATTAGATAAATAGTTCCTTATTTTTTTTACCAATCAACAACTAGCTTTGGAATGGGTCAAAGTTTCAATAGGTCTTTTCTAGGTCGAGATTTAGGCCTACTTCGGGGCGGGTTGCTAAATGTATCGAAGCTTAGGTTACCTGAGCAATGGGGAAAAGTAAACATATGAGAGATGTATTTTTTATTTTTAAAAGAATATTTTGGACACCCTAATATGTATAAATACATATACTTTTTTGAATATATATCTAACTCTATTAATTCCAATTATAAAGGTAGTTGTGGCCATATTTCAAAAGGATTGGCGAAGCAACTATGAGTTATAAAATAATAAGTAGAGTTAAATTTATACTCCAACTTCGATTACCTATGGGGCGGCGATAATATCGTAAGGAGTGGACTAGAAGAGCATGAGCGCGACAAATGGAAACACCTCAAAAGTTAAATGGTACTTGAGCCCTTTGTTAATGTAGACTTCCTTATAATTTTGAACTCGATAAGCATACTACCCGTCAATGTTCACATTAGATGTAATTATAACATTTACGTAAATGGATAGAAAATGTGAATGAAAAAGGTTATAACTCCAACATTAGTGTGGCAATAAATGTGCAGTAAATAGAAAGTTACGTGAAATTAATAGAGATATAAAAGGTCTAATTATGGAGAGATAAGGAAGGCATAGTAAGTGAAATTAGAATTAATAAATAAATGTCGTTAAAAATTGTCCATTAGAATTAAAACCTTTATTATAGACAATTGACATTTATAGAAATAGCAAATAGCATGTTTAGTAGTAATTAAATATTATAATGCAATATATTTGTTAACATCTAGAAGAAAGATGTGAAGGAGGAGTGAAACAAGTTTCTATAAGACAGTATGCATTAATCACCACGAAAAAAATCAGATCTTTAAAGGTTGAGTAGGAAAGTTCAAAAGAAGAAACAATTAAAGTCAATTTCTAAAACCTAACCCATGAAAAAGAATCTGACAAAAAGATTTTGAGAATTCCTTTAAATATTTTGAAATGGCTTTTCAAAGGATTATTAAATGAAAACATTATGTATCGCAAGTTGAATTTGTTTCTAAAAGAAAGTGATTTTAAGCAGTTTGGAAATATGCTATGAATTTTTTTGCAAAATTGAAAGAGGATGTAATTGTAAAAGTAGTGGACATTTTAAAAATAAAATTATGGATAAACTTTATAAAAAGAAAATTGCAAAAACTGTTGACTAAAAAGTTGAAAAAGGGAGGTATTTCATTTTTAAAATTTTTAGTTTAAAATAAGTTGAGTTAAGCATTTTTCAAATTCTGGATTCTTCATTTTTTAACCGAATGCAAAATAAGGCGTATGTTGTGCCTAATGATTTTTCTTACTTTATAAACTTGAAAGTTATTACGAAAGAGCAAGAAAATTTGAAAATTCATAATCTATAAATTAGTTGAGTTGAAAAATTCTAACTCACAAGGATTTTTTTTCATGTTCTTGAAATTTAAAATTTAGTGAACCAAAAATTTTTTGGTCTAAAGATTTTTTATAAAAGGACTTTTCCTTTTTCAAATAAAAGTAAAGTAGACCATAGGTTAGAATTGATAATTTTTCCTACCGTATAAAATTTGAAGTTATTTCCTTAAAATTATTTTAAAAGGGTGTATGAATGGAAACGACAGTTGATTGAAATAGGATAGAAAGAATAAAAGGTTAAGAATGCTTGATAAGATAGGTAAGTTGAACATTCTTGTACAAGGAATTATAGAAAATAGCAGCTGAGATAGATAGTTATGACATTAGGGAATTATATAAAGTATGATTGGTAATCTAGTTAGAAATAATGTAAGAAAAAAAATAATAGAATGGAAGTTACCATTGTCTAATCAACTTTTCATTGTCTAAAGAAATACAAGATGAGATTCTATGTTATTGTTCTGTTTTCTTCTATCTTTCCTTATTTACACCTAATGATCTGGTATTTTCAGCACTCGATTGCTCGGCATTCTATGTAGTGAACGTATTGATGTACACTTTTGAGGGTCGAAAATCTTGGTTCACTACACTTCCTATAACAAAGGCTTTTGTCTGGGTTATCAACCCAAAACATTAAAAAAAATCATTAGAGTACAACAATCAACAATCCAATATGGAAAGTTATAGTAACTTGTCCTCACAAATACTAAACGTTCAGTTTTACACAGTGGAATATAATCAAATATGTGGAATACGTCTAAGTCTTCTCTAGCTCATCAACTGAGCTCCATAGCATCCTAACCTGAATCTGTAATACTCGATCTGACCCGAGCATTATAATAAAATAACACCCAAGTCAGTTTGGAAATCCAGCGTGAGAAAACATACTCAATTTGAATTATTACTATTTTCGAAATCCTTTAAAACACAAAGGTATCTCGTCAGACCACGCCACAAATAAATAGACGCATTTTTTACCTTACGATAACCAAAACCATTTATATCAAAATCTTCTAATATTATAATAGTGTCTATAGAAAGTAAATTAGAAATTAGCTGAAATGTTTGCATCTCACATTTAAGCATAGTTGGTATACAATCAAAACCGTATAGGATCGTAGTGAATATTGGATTCAACAAAATGACCAGGCTACTAGGGTACCGCCTTCCTTAGTACGCCTCTAGAAAAATGCACCAAGGGCCTCGCTTGGATCCCCTGCCAACACCGGACTGGCCTACCCCTGACCTGGATAGTACGAAATATGTTATCACCCCGGGTGTTCCCACCCTAATCGAGCACTATCTTTCTCATGCACAGCCATATCCATAATTATAATATAATATATCCGAGGGTATCTAGAAAGGTGATAACATACCCTACTTGGGTGCAACCCATGTAAGCTTGCGGCATCTCTTCTTTTTTAGTCATTCCCGGTTGATGAGGCTTATGGCCATGTTTTACCTTTAGAATAGCATTCATACTTGGAATGCTTACATTGCCTTCCAGGCAACGATGCAATGATAATACTCATCCATACAAGTTGTTATGGGTTTGAATAAACAGAATCTCCTTCAGGATTACCATCTTCGTTATCTTTGAGATATCACAATTCGTAGCACACAAATTGGTTCGAAGTGATTTTCGGATAATTAAATTCGATACCAGTCTCTTCGAAATGATTAATGAATTTGGCCAGATTTGATAGTAGGTTATTGAACTATTAAATAACGTCCATAAGCAATCACTAGGACCAAATTATAAATTTTCCAAAATATTTATTCAAAATACCTTTACAAAGATATATATCTAAATCTCCTTCAATATTTCAATATTCAAAAACAAATTCAAAAACTTGTATCCATAACAGGATATTTTCAAACCATCTCAATACTTAGAAATATTTTCTTCCAAATTCATTTACAATTCAACACTTTGAAATTATCTCTATAATAATAATCTCGTAGTTAAAATATTTCAAATCCTTCGAGTCCAATACTTAGGAAATATTTATAAGTATATTTTCCTAAAAACATTTTATTCAATTACTTAGGAAATATTCCATTCTATTTCATAATTCTCTAATCCTTTACAATTTACTTGTAAATTGCTTATCTTATTTATAACAAATTCAATAAGTTTTTGGAATTCATTAATTACTTTCTTTAAATTTCCCAAAATCAATTGCACTTATCTATAATTTTGAATTACCCATTTTTAGCTTCTTTTATGAATTCTAATTCACTCTTCGGAGTTCTCTTATGTCAACGATCCGAAAATTTCCTTAAGTTTTCAGAATTCCAATTCAAGATTTCTCTTAAAAAATAACATCCGTTAGATAAAACCTATTTACAATCTCGAGGGTATTTATAAATAAATTTCAACCATTTCAAATCTTACATGTATGATAAGTATTTTTTTAGAATATTAATTTATTTTTAAAAATAAGTTTGAGATTATTCAAAATAATAAAACACTTTAAATAAAACACGGATATTCATTTTCCATTTCTTTTTAAATAAAACTAATCGATTTACAAAGCTTATTTTAAAAAAATGTGAATTCATTTCAATCAATATTAAATATTTGAATTATCTACCTTTCGACATATTTTAGTGCTAAAATAGTTTTAACTATATAGATTAATAAATAAGAATCTCATTTTAAAATGACTTTAATTTCTCGACAAAAATCTATTTTCAGAATCCAAGATTACCAATTTCAATTGATAAATCCCACTCGATTTATATTCCATTGATTTCGTTTCAATTTCATAACCATTCTCGCATATCGAAATAGAATCCACTATTTTTCCAAAACCGATCTCCATGTCTTAATATAATTTCATACTATAATTGTATATTTTCAATTTATCCACTGATAATCATCTCATTTTATTTATAAACCTTGCTTACAAATTTCATAATCTCATTCCTCGGCTTATAAAAGTTTACATTACAAATATCTATTTATAAACAAATTTCTAACTATAATCCCATTTATAAATCAATTCTTAAATAACCCAGACTATATTGCGAAAACAATCAAATCTCGATTTCTACTTCCATGTGACGACCCTGATCCCAGGGTCCGAAAATCTACATCCAATACATCACCCGTATTCGAATGCCGTAGATTCAAACGTTGGAGTCCGGTTCGCTGGAGCTTATAACACATTAGGTGAAAACAACACGGCGGAAACAAAGAAGAATTTTATTGATGCACAATATGGATACAACATGATGCAACATACTGATACAAATACCCAACAATATCAAAACCAAAATAGATACAACAGCGGAATACAACAACAGGGAGATAACAGTGGAAAGAAACAATAGTGGAGAAATATCTTCAACAGAGCTTCCAAAAGAGAGAGAGAGAGAGAGAGAATACAATAGACTACATCTTCAATCCAAAGCTCCAAACCAAAAAGCTCAAGAACCAAAAGTGGTCATGCTAAAATGAAGCAAATGCAATCCTAAATCCACAGACTTCAAAGACTAAAGACTTCCATATTTACATCCACTAGCTAAACTACCTTCAGAACCTACTGATAACCTGACCCTAGGCTGCCCGTGTGGAAAATTATGGGCACCCAGAGTTTAGAAAGGGAGCAAAAAACTCCAAGTCAGTCATGGGACTGGTGTGAGCAAACATAAAATAGTTGTTTGTACAAAAAGAAATAACAAAAAGAAAAGAAATCTGTTATGCTATTTGGAAAACGAAACTACCATAAGGTCTTTCGGTACACATATAATGCAATCACACACTTGGGGGAGTTTCTCCTTAGAGCTGTCAAACATGCTTGATGCGTGAAAATCCTTTTGATATTATTATTAGCGCATAGTGTGGAAAATATTTCGAAAGTATAATATTAATCTTAGCAAGAATACTTACCATTATATTATGCCTACTATAGTTGCCCTGTTAAATGGCAGGTTCTACAACTAAAACCGTACAGGGCTCGTATTGAGTGATTGGGTTTCCAACAAATGGTCAAGGCTAAGGAACTTCCTTTCTGAATGGGTACGCCTGTGGAGGGATGCCTCGATAACCTAACTGGATCTCTGCCAACACATAGTCGGGTTACCTCCGTAACTAGGTAACTAATTGTCACGAGTATGCCATCCCCCCATCGTAACCAACCTTTACCAAGGCGCCAACAACAAATTCCAAAAATCACATAAGTTAAATATCTGGGCTCCATACCATGATACCACTTTTTATCCAGAAGGAAATGCATATACCCTAAGGGGCGCGGCCCCGGTAAGCTTGTTGAGTCCTTTCCTGTTTCGACCATTTTCGGGAAGCGAGGTTCGGTGAAGTCTTATCCCACAAAGCTACGCTTTTCACAAAATCCATGCTTCGATTAACAAATGATCAGCACTAAGCATGCCACATTACCAAATTAGGAATATATCACTAGTAACCATCAACTACACAACCTATGAGCTCGTACTTCTCAGAGAAGGGTCTTAAGCTAAGAGAATAAATTCCCGTAACCAAACAGAAATGTATTTGATAGAAACCAGCTTTACAACTCAAAGTGTAATGTCAGACATACATCCATACCAGTCCATCATGGGTTTGAATGGAGCTGAAGGCACTTCGTCCAATTAAGGAAAGAAGTGCTTGCGAATTCGAAAATTCCCTAATGACATCCGGACTTCCCATCACTTAAGGTAATCTCCATACCGGAGCCACTCGGTGTAGAGACATTCAACAGGTAATCCTTTCGTTTACGAAAATACACACACCATCTTCAAATGCCATTCCATTACGTCGTATCATTATTCAGAATGGGTGTTATGACTTAATGTCCTCTCCTAGCTTAACCAAATAATAAGCGCTTATTTTTAAAACATATGGATACAGTCACAACAAATTTTCATTTTTAATCTTTTAAACAAAAGATCCACTTTTAAGATTCAATGTGGTTTTTGGATAACCATTTGGAATCCGACCCCGGTCACATCGAAATTCAAATGCCGTTTTAAAGGCCAAGTTGTTTAAGTAAACAATTTTAATTCAATTAAGAAGTTCGTAGTCACACAGGAAATCAATCACAGATAGATAACATACATTTATCACAGCTCAATCCAAAACAGTTCATATCACAGAACATCACATATCAGAGATATCAAACAATTCAAGGCATTCAATATAATCCAATCATCCATAAACAAGATTAATTAGTCACATAATTTATAATTAACCAAATAAATTAATTACTTATCAATTAATTTCCTAACCCTGTTTAATTAACATTAATAACAAACCATTGACTATTATTTTAATTAATTAATGAAATTAATTAATCATTCTTAATTATCTATCTTAAGTAATTATCTTCAATTAATTAATTATCCCTTAATTAATCACATAAATTAATTAACCTTAAGTTAATTACATTACTTAATTAACCCTTAACGAATTACATTAATTAATTAACCCTTAGTTATTAATTAAATAACCTTTCAACATTAACCATTAATTAATTAACCTTTAATCAATTACATTAAGTGATTATTCTTTAAGTAATTATCATTTAATTACACACATTAAATAAATCATCCTTTAATTAATTAATTAACCCTTAATCAATTACAATAAGTGATTATCCTTAATTAATTACATTGAGTAATTATCCTTAAGTAATTATCCTTAATTACTTATTAATTAATTATCCTTTAACCATAAATTAATTAATCTTTAACTATAAATTAATTACCCTTTAATTACTTACATTAAGTAATTATCCTTTCAGTAATTTATTAAACAAATTAATCATCCTTTAACTAATTACATTAAGTAATTGTCATTAAATTATTAATGAATGATCCTTAAATTACCTTAAGATCTTAATTAATTTTAAGATAAACAATTTATCTCAATCAATTACTTAATTCCTAATAAATTTAATTTAATCACCAAATAAATTAAATTAATAACCTCTAAATCCTGGTTAATTAATAAATTAATGATCCCTTAATTAATCACATTAATTAATGATCCTTTAATTAATCAAGACCTTAATAAATTAAGGATAAACCTTTATCTTAATTAATTACATCATTTAAATCTTATTAAATTAAATGCTTGAAATTAATTATACAAAATCACTTGAAACCCTTTTTTATTAATTAGAGCTTGATACACTTACTTTAATCACCTTTTAATTCAAACATTATTAAATTCGATTTGAAAATACGTAGGGATTAATTTATTATTATCATAATATATAGTTATTTCAAAACCTAATCAATTAATTTTCAAAACACATTTGAACCTAAAATTTAGATTTGAATTTTTTTTGAAAAACTTGATAACACTTGCTTTGAAAGACTGGAATTTGTATAGTTTCTTATACTTTAAAAAATCTAGTCAATACTTCATAAAAACAAGTCCATTTTCTTTTGCTTCTTTTTTAAAATTGTTAATTCATTTTGTAAACTTAAGAAAACTCGAGCCAAATAAACAAAAACCCGAGCCACCCCTGAGCTATTCACGAACTTCACTTCCTCCAAGATAATCAACAAAAGACCCCGAGCTAGACCCGAGAAAACTCATCTTTCCCAATACCACAAACATCTAGGACACAAGCGTGCATACATGCACGTACACATGCAAACGACGACGCTCCGACCATCCACGCCACCTCCAACATGTCGCCGACGACCCACACAAATGCTACGACCACCCAGTTCCGACGATAGCAACGGAAATCAAAATCGAGCACATGATGGACACAAGAACTCCAAATCCGATCGATAAAATCGCCACGCCCCATCGCTACCGATCGCTAGACACCACGCAACCATGTTCAGAGCTGCGCCACCATCCTACGGGTCGATTCTCCACCACCAGTCCAACCCGAAGCACCTTCATCGTCGCAATCGCCATGATAACACCAACGACCAAAACTGGCAACTAAGCCCTACTTCCTCGTTGCCTAACCACCACAGCGGTTAGACTATCCAGCGAGTATTTTTCCATGGATCCCTACCACTCAAGCTACCCTTAGCCTGGATTATGATACCCTGCCCTCCATCGATCACCAGAATTTGACGGAAAACCAATTCACGTTCAACCCATAAATTCTCCGCGAATTCAAGCTTAAAAATTATGATATTATCACCAAAATTCAGCATTTTCGAGAACGAATACAAGTATATATTCAAAACATGAATTCTAGAAAATAGATTTTCTGACTTTTATTGATTTTCACTGTAATTTCACATTTCCAAAATATTTGCCAAATATTTCCACTGGAAACTATTTTAAAAAATGATGTTACATTTATACAAACACTTTCATTTATAGATCATGTCCACAAACAAATTGGAGAAAGAGAATTGGATTTTTAAATCAAATTTGGTTTGTAAAAACCAAACAGAGGCTTGAGAAAACGTATATCAGACATGCATAGATTTTATATACAAATACATGCAACACATTTTCATCCATGCAAACACTTTTCACAACATGCTTGCAAATATAATATAAACAGATTTAAGATTTTTATTTTAGGGTAGTTTACTCACATGAATTGGAAGATAAAGAACACAAAACTTGGAATGTGTTTGAATTTTAAAAATCTGGAAGTAGATCTTGCTTGTTTGATTTAGTACTAAGTTTAACTTGCATGCTTTTGATTTTGCAACTGAACTTTTTTTGGTTCATTTTGAATTGAATCCATATATTTTCTTTGCTTCTAGGTTATAGATTTGAACAGAGGTTGTTTAATTTTGATCTTTGCTTGCTTTAATTTTTTTCAGGTTTGAGATTTTAGTTTCCAAGTTTTAAGTTTTGAAATGCATGAAAGAAGATGAAGTGTAGGAGTATATGTGTATATATATAGGAATGTTTTATTATCTTTTAAAAATAAAAAGAAAATTAAAAATATGACACTTGTAATTTTTTGATATTATTAAGCTACACTTGTATTTTTGCATGATATTAATCTTACAAATGTTTTAAAGCATGCTAAATTATCTTACACTTGTTAATCTTTATGTATTAATTAGCTTACACTTGTCTTTGCATGTATTCAATGTTTAATATATATTTATATAATTTTTATATTATATTTACAATTTAGTTATATATATATATATGTGTGTGTGTTTTTATATTTTTATTAATTCATTTTCTATTTTTATAACTTTAAAGAATATGATTTAAAATTTAAGTATACGTTAAACAAAAATCACACATATATTAGAACTTAACTCTTATATAGCTTTTGAAAATTATTATTAAATTAAATTCAAAATATAACTTTCAAATCACAATATACATACATACATACATAGATATATATATATATTACAATTAGAAAAGAAAAATTATTAATTTTAAAATATAAATTTTTTAAATCCAATTTATTTCTAAGATATTTATTTCTGAATTTCAAATCAAAATTCTATTTACAATCCATATATATATATAAACAAACCCATATCTTATTTATTTTGAAAAAATTCAAATTAATTCACAAATTAATCCTCAAAATTAAATTAGTTACTAAATTAAATTTGGCTTAAAAACAGGATCGTTACAGATTTCCCCTTAAGAAAATTTCATCCTTGAAATTTGATCGACATGGAGACTAACAAAGAACATATGAACACATAAATAGATAGAGAAATGGCTTATCAGATCAAGTTGAAATATCTATTCTACATTTGGGATTCCAGTTTTGGAATAAACCAAAATATTATCAGTAAATACGAGAACGAGCTTATTCAACACTTCACGAAATACTCGGGTCATTAGGTCTACGAAATATGCAGGGGCATTGGTTAGTCCGAAGGGGATAACTAACCATTCGTGGAATGTATCAGGACCTAAAAACAGTCAAATGTTTCTATAATTCTTAGCTGATGGAATCCTTGGGCTAGATCCATCATGGAAAAGAATCGAGCACCGTATCAAAGATCACGAAAATCTATGCACAATCTCAAAGATCTATCAGACTTGGCAACAAATATCATAGCTGAACCTCAACTGGAATGACTAGGTCGTATAAATCTTTTCTCTAGTAAATCTTGGGTTTGCTCAACTAGCTCTATGCTATCCTATGACTTGCATGCACAACTGGACGGGCATTGGGAAATAAGTTATTTCTAAATTCATTGACTAAACTTCTACAAATACGACAAGAAATTCTCGAATAATAGGTAAGGATTTCAAACTTTGGTTGGAATACCCTAAAGTATACATTAGCTTGTCCCTCTTCGGACTTGGATCCCACAAGAAATCACAACAAAATTTCTAAATTTGGTTTTCATTGAAATCGTTTTATTCATACAATCTAATTTAGCTCCATATTTTGTTAATCAATTCATTCAAATTAAAATTTCAAATTCGTTAAAGTGAAGAATGAAAAGGCTGCTAGGAAACTGATGAAGAGAATACGAAATAGGAATTTTTCTACAACGTAAACAAATATTCACAAGGCCACCTACTAGTTTCTTTCACACAAATAGGTTCGTTTACGAATTCGAGTTAAAGATTTAATTCTCTTATGTTTACTGGGAAATAAAACTATGCGTGGCTCTAGTGTCGAACAAAACTCTAATAATTTTATCATAAATAAGAAAATTAACTTACTTCTTATTTACATCCTGGAAATATTAGCGAAAGGCTTATAACACTGCTCAACTACATGCTTGAATCTATCCGATGTAAACACATTCTCTAATTTGGCCAAAGTAATGGTCTTCCACCATACCAAAGCATCTTCTTGGATCTACCAAGAAGCCAACAAAGGATTGAAATTGGATGATGATCAAATGAGGTTGATGGGAAAAGTTGTTCCCAATCATTAGTGTTTTGCAGCTTATCGACCATTTTTAGTGGTACTCCCCTGTCCCCTACCTTGTCCTCTTCTTGCACTCATTTTCACTATCAGTGAATAATAAGAGAATTAACTGAGGCATACGAACAAGATATCTTAGGAAATATACTCATTCTAGGGCATTTCTACCCTATCTCTAATGAGCCACCTAATGAGTTATACTCCAAAGCTAAAGATTTTACACAACCATTAGCTCTGATACCAAATGTGACGACCCTGATCCCAGCATCCGAAAATCGGCATCCAATACATCACCCATATTTGAATGCCGGAGACTCAAATATTAGATTCAGGTTCGTCGGAGTTTATAAAAAATTAGGTGAAAACAACATAGAGGAAACAAAGAAGAATTTTATTGATGCACAATAAAGATACAAAATGATAAAACATACTGATACAAATACCCAACAATATCAGAGCCAAAATAGATACAACAGCGGAATACAACAACATGGAGATAACAGCGGAAAAGAAACAATAGCGAAGAAATATCTTCAACAGAGCTTCCAAAAGAGAGAGAGGAAAAGAGAATCCAATAGACTGCATCTTCAATCCAAAGCTCCAAACCAAAAAGATCAAGAACCAATAGCTGTCATGCTGAAATGAAGCAAATGCGATCCCAAATCCACAGACTTCAAGACTAAAGACTTCCAGATCTACATCTACTATCTGAACTATCTTCAGAACCTACTGATAACCTGACCTAGGCTGCCCATGTGGAAAATTATGGGCACCCAAAGTTTAGAAAGGAAAAAATAAACTCCGAGTCAGTCATGAGACTAGTGTGAGCAAACATAAAACAGATCTGTACAAAAATAAATAAATAAATAAATAAAAGAAAAGAAATCTATTATGCTTTTTGGAAAATGGAACTACCATAACGTCTTCTGGCACACACATAATGCAATCGCACAATTGGGGGAGGTTTCTCCTTATAGCTGTCAAACATGCTTGATACGCCAAAATCCTTTTGATATTATTATTAGTGCATTGTGTGGAAAATATTTAAAAAGTATAATATTAATCTTAGCCAGCATACGTACCATTATAGTATGCCTACTATAGCTACCTTGTTAAATGGAAGGTTCTACAACTAAAACCGTGCAGGGCTCGTATTGAGTGATTGGGTTACCAACAAATGGTCAAGGCTAAGGAACTTCCTTTTCGATGTGTACACCTCTGGATGGACGCCTCATGAACCTAAGTGGATCTCTTCCAACACAAGGCCGAGTTACCTCTGTAATTAGGTAACTAACTATCATGAGTATGCCATCCACCGGTCATAACCGACTTTTACCGAGGCGCCAACAACAAATTCCAACAACCACATAAGTTAAATATCTGGGCTCCATACCATGATACCACTTTTTATCCAGAAGGAAATGCACATGCCCTAAGGGGCGCGATCCCCGTAACCTTGCTGCATCCTTTCCTATTTCGACCATTTCCCGAATATGAGGTTCGATGAAGTCTCGTCCCACAAAGCTACGCTTTTCACAAAAGCCATGCTTCGATCAACCAATGATCAGCACTTAGCATGCCACATTACCAAATTGGGAATATATCACTAGTAACCGTCAACTACATAACCGCTGAGCTCGTACGTCTCAGAGAAGGGTGTTAAGCTAAGAGAATAAATTCTCCGCCACCAAACAGAAATGTATTTGATAGAAACCAGCTTTACATCTCAAAGTGTAATGTCAGACATACGTCTTCATTTTGGGTTTGAATGGAACCGATGGCACTTCGTCCAATTAAGGAAAGAAGTCCTTGCAAATTCGAATATACCCTAATCACGTCCGGACTCCCCCATCACTTAGGGTAATCTATATATCGGAGCCACTCGGTACAGAGACATTCAACAGGTAATCCTTTCGTTTTTGAAAATACCCAATCTTCAACCACCGTCTTCAAATGTCATCCCATTACGTCGTATCATTATTCGAAATGGGTTTTATGACTTAATGACCTCCCATGGATTAACCGAATAATGAGCGCTTATTTTTAAAACATGTGGATACAGTCATAACAAATTTCCATTTTTAATCTTTTAAACAAAAGATCCACTTTTAACATTCGATGTGTTTTTCCTATAACCATTTGGAATCTGACCCCCGGTCGCATCGAAATTCAAATGCTGTTTTAAATGCCAAATTGTTTAAGTAAACAATTTAAATTCAATTCAGAAGTTCATAGTCACATAGAAAATCAATCATATATAGATAACATATATTTATCACAGCTCAGTCCAAAACAGTTCATATCACAGAACATCATATATCAGAGATATCAAACAATTCAAGGCATTCAATATAATCCAGTCATCCATAAGCAAGATTAATTAGTCACATAATTTATAATTAACCAAATAAATTAATTACCTATGAATTAATTTCCTAACTCTGCTTAATTAACACTAATTACCAACCATTGGCTATTATTTTAATTAATTAATGAAATTAATCAATCATCCTTAGTTATGCATCTTAAGTAATTATCCTCAATTAATTAATTATCCCTTAATTAATCCCATAAATTAATTAACCTTAAATTAATTACATTAATTAATTAATCCTTAATTAATTACATTAATAAATTAATCCTTAATTAATTACGTTAATTAATTAACCCTTAATTATTAATTAATTAACCTTTCATCATTAATCATTTATTAATTTACCCTTAATCAATTACATTGATTGATTATTCTTTAAGTAATTATCCTTTAATTACACACATTAAATAAATCATTCTTTAATTAATTAATCAATTATAATAAGTGATTATCCTTAATTAATTACATTGAGTGATTATCCTTTAAGTAATTATCCTTAATGACTTATTGATTGATTATCTTTAATCATAAATTAATTAATTTTTAATTATAAATTAATTAACCTTTAATTACTTATATTAAGTAATTATCCTTTAAGTAATTAATTAGACAAGTTAATTATCCTTTAACTAATTACATTAAGTAATTGTCATTAATTATTAATTAATGATCCTTAAATTACCTTAAGATCTTAATTAATTTTAAGATAAACCATTTATCTCAATCAATTACTTAATTCCTAATAAATTTAATTTAATCACCAAATAAATTAAATTTTGTTACCCCTAAATCCTGCATAATTAATAAATTAACGATCCCTTAATTAATCACATTAATTAATGATCCTTTAATTAATCAAGACCTTAATAATTTAAGGATAAACCCTTTTATCTTAATTAAGTACATCATTTAAATCTTATTAAATTAAATGCTTGAAATTAATTATACAAAATCACTTGAAACCCCTTTTTATTAATTGGAGCTTGATACATTTACTTTAATCACCTACTTAATTCAAACATTATTAAATTCCATTTGAAAATACTTAGGGATTAATTTATTATTATCGTGATATATAGTTATTTCAAAACCAAATCAATTAATTTTCAAAACACGTTTGAACTTAAAATTTAGACTTGAAAATTGTTTGTAAAACTTGATAACACTTGCTTTGAAAGAATGGAACTTGTACAATTTCTTATACATTAAAAAAATCTGGTCAATACTTCATAAAAACAAGTCCATTTTCTTTTGCTTTTTAAAGAAAAACTCTTAAATCATTTTCTAAAGTTTAGAAAACCCGGGCCAAATAAACAAAAACCCGAGCCACCCCCAAGCTATTCACGAACTTCACTTCCTCCATGACAATCAACAAAAGACCCCGAGCTAGACCCAAGAAAAACTCATCTTCCCCAATGCCACAAACATCTCAGATACAAACATGCACACGTGCACGTGCACCCACGAACGACGACGCTCCGACCAACCACGCCGCCTCCAATAGTTGCCGACGACCCACACAAATGCTACGACTACCCAGTTCATATGATAGCAATGGAAATCAAAATCGAGCACATGATGGACACAGGAACCCCAAATCTGATCGATAAAACCGCCATGCCCCATCGCCACCGATCGCTAGAAACCACGCAACCACATCCAGAGCTACGCCACTACCCCACGTGTCGATTCCCCCACTACCGGTCCAACCCGATGCACCTTCGTCGCCGCAGTTGCCATGATAACACCATCGACAAAACTGGCAACAAAACTCTACTTCCTCGTTGTCGGGCCACCACGGCGGTCTGAATATCCAATGAGTATTTTTCCATGGATCCCTACCACTCAAGCTACCTTCAACCTTGATTACGGCACCCAGCCCTCCGTCGATCGCCAGAATTCGACAAAAAACCAATTCCTGTTCAACTCATAAATTCTCCACGAATTCAAGCTTAAAAATTATTGTATTATCACCAAAATTTAGCATTTTCGAGAATGAATCCAAGTATACAATCAAAACATGAATTCTAGAAAATAGATTTTCTGACTTTTATTGATTTTCACTGTAATTTCACATTATGAAATATTTGCTGAATATTTCCACTTGAAACTATTTTTAAAAATAATGTTACATTCATACAAACAATTTTCATTTAGAGATCTTGTCCAGAAACAGATTGGAGAAAGAGAACTGTAATTTTAAATAAAATTTGGTCTGCAAAAACCAAACAGAGGTTTGAGAATACATATATCCAGACATGCATAGATTATATATACATATACATGAAACACATTTCCATCCATGCAAACACTTTTCACGACATGCTTCAGATTTAAGATTTGTATTTAAGGGTAGTTTACTCACCTGAATTGGAAGACAGAGAATACAAAACCTGGAATGTGTTTGAATTATGAAAATCTAGAAATAATCTTGCTTGTTTGACTTAGTACTGAGTTGAACTTGCATGCTTTTGATTTTGCAACTGAACTTGTTTTGATTCATTTTGAATTGAATCCATATATTTTCTTTGCTTCCAGGTCATAGATTTGAATAGAGGTTGTTTGATTTTGATCTTTCCTCGCTTTAATCTGTTTTAGGTTTGAGATTTTAGTTTCCAGGTTTTAAGTTTTGAAATGTATGAAAGAAGATGAGGTGTAGGAGTATATGTGTATATATATGAATGTTTTATTATCTTCTAAAAATGAAAAGAAAATTAAAAACATGACACTTGTATTTTGTTTGATATAATTAAGCTACACTTGTATTTTTGCATGATAGTAATCTTACAAATGTTTTAAAGCATGCTAAATTATCTTACACTTGTTAATCTTTATGTATTAATTAGCTTACACTTGTCTTTTCATGTATTTAATGTTTAAATATATTTTTATATAATTTTTATATTATATTTACAGTTTATTTATATATATACATAAATGTTTTTATATCTTTATTAATTCATGTTCTATTTTTATAACTTTAAAGAATATGATTTAAAATTTAATTACACATTAAATAAAAATCACATATATATTAGAAGTTAACCGTTATATAGCTTTTGAAAATTATTATTATATTAAAATCAAAATATACCTTCCAAATCACAATATACATACATATATATATATATATATATTACAATTAAAAAACAAATTTTTATTAATTTTAAAATATAGAGTTTTTTATTCCAGTTTATTTCTAAGATATATATTTTGAATTTCAAATCAAAATGCTATTTACAATCCATATATATATATATAAAAACAAACCAATATCTTATTTATTTTGGAAAAATTCAAATTAATTCACAAACTAATCCTAAAAATTAAATTAGTTACTAAATTAAATTTGGCTTAAAAACGGGATCGTTACATTCCACTTCATATTTTCAAAATCTTATTTAAAATCCATAGCTTTAAAAATCCTCATCTTAAAATTCTCTAGACGAGACCATTTTACGAAATAGCAAAATAAATATTCAAAATCATTTGTTTTATCCAATTCAATTTCCTTTTAAATAATCCCAATTCAATATAAATCTTTTATTTCCAAATTCTCCTTTAAATTTCCTATTTAAATTTCAAATATTATTTTTGAAATACTAAAATTAAGGCCAGCGCTACTATAGCATTCGAATCATACAACAATCCATAACAGATTATCAAATCACATCATATACTGATACATATGAAAAAAATCAATATATTAGAGGAATCTAGTTGGATTCCTCCAACCTATTTTCCTGCATCCATAGATGTTATATAACATAAAATACAATCCCGCTTCGAGGTGGGATGTCGCGGTTATATTTGGTCAACCGCTATTATGCAGGGCGCATAAGGTCTCATCCACTCCAATCAGCAGGAAATATATCAAACTACTAATATATATAATACTATATATAATATAACATCCAACCAATAATAATATATTAGTTCAACCAATCATATAATAATTAATTTTTATTTTTATTGCTATAAACTAACCAAGCAACTAAATTGAGTGAAATGTACTCACCTTGATTTTTAATTTAAAATTCCTACTTGCTCCAAATTATTCCAATCCAATCTCTATGCCTAGAATTCACTGACATGAACCCAATGCAAGAAACCACACTCGAACCCGACCTCGTACGAACACATTACAACATTTATAAGTTTTACAATATATATATATATATATATATATATACACATATATATATATTATATTCCTTTAAAGACAACATTAGCTTAAGATAATTACCTTAATTAAACTTGCTAATCAACGTCACTTTCTTCCCTCTCCAGGTCTACGTGATAACATCCAGTTCGAACCCATGCCCTCCGTCGATTGCGTAATCATCAGGCATCGAGCTCATCTCCAAGTCGCCGCTCCGATCTACGTGCCACACCTAAGGTCTAGCAGCCATCGCACCTCGAGGAGCAAATCGTAACCTGCTCTTGTCACCACCCATCCCCAATATCGCATCCCCTTATACGCCACCACACCACCCCGAATCTTGGTGCAAGTGCGGCTCGACCTCCCACACTCGAAAACATCACCCACTTTAGTAATTTCTTCCCCAATCGAAAGCACACGGAATTCTAGCTTAACGATGTCGATAGAAATTGTCGAATTCGAGAAAGCAGCCGAATCCTCCTATAACGATGATTTCATGGAATGATTTCTTTTCTCCCTTTTTTTATACGATTCGATTTCTCTTTTTCTTCATTATCGAACTGCTTTTGAAAATTGGAAGAGAAGTCGCAATTTAAACAAAAAGAAAGCGGCATAGGTCAGGCATAGGTCGGCTAAGAACGTGGTTAAGTTGGCTCAAGTTTGACCGTTTATTGATTTTATTTTATTTAATATTGAAAATATCTCGTATTACATACCGTGAAATCCCAAACTCCTATTGAGGCATGCCACCTAGCGTTCCTAACATTATACTGCTATTGTGAACCCAATGGAACAAGTTTCGAGATCTAATTCGATCATGTGCGTAAGATAGTTTTTTAAGCCGACTATTTAAATTAAATTCAATTAAATTATTTCTAGGTGTTTTCAGATCATACGACCAAACAGTGAATCTAAATGCTACGAAATTTGAAATCTTATAAAAATACACTAGTATTGATCCAATGGAACTAGTTTCGTCGAATTCCGAGACTATGCCTAAGGTCGCTATTTTTACGTGTCGAATAAATCGACGATTTCAAAATTTTACGAAATTACTTGAAATCTTAGTTTTAAAACTTTATTAGCTAAATTCTAATCCAAATAGAATTTATATCAACACTAGAAATTGTTTCGATTCCTATTTAACTCAAACCTCAATTATTCACCATTTCTGTATTACTATAAATCGTTATATTGGAAATCTAAACTTATTCTATAATCCTAACAAAAAATCTTCATATTCAAAATAAATTCCTATTCTAAATCCAACATTTAAAACCATTTAAATATTCAAAGTCAACAATGGAAAACTCAGGTCGTTACATTTCTTCCTCCTCAAAAGAATTCTGTCCTCAAAATTGCTGAGTTGGAAAAATGATCCAAACCCATTACTTTTCAAAACCCATTTAGTTAACTTGATATTTCACTTTCCTACTTCCCTTAGTTCAATTCAATCAACAGACTTTCTTTCTTAAATCAAAACTGTTTACTTTAATTAAAATTCGTAAACAAATTTGGGTTACAAATTTTTTTCTGAAAATTTACCAAAATTTTCCAACACCCCAAATTTTTGAATTTTTTTGCAGAGTCTCCCTTCTATGGAGAGCCTTTTACAATATGACAAAAGTGATAAAAATGTATACGTCGACCTACCTGGTCGAAAACACAATATATATCAACAATTATATCCTAGCTGCATTTAATTTCAAAACGTAACTTTATTTAGCATTTTTAAGCGAGCTCGTGCAACTTATGTATAATTTCGCGACCCAAATCTAGTCCACTAGCGTCCATGTACCTATACATAAGTAAATCATAAGTACCAAAAACATGAATTTTCATAACATTTCATTCATTTAACTATTACAAACACTTAGGTTCCATGACCAATGTATCATAACATGTTTATTTAGAATGCACAAGCACATACAAAGTTCCAACACTTCCTCATTCACTTTCAATTCAATTTATACACTATTTAAGCAATTTCCAAATGTTCACAACTATTAATTAGCATTCAATCCATATTCACATCCAATATAAATCAAATTTTATTTTCGATGCTAACTCATTGCAAATCAATTTCTATATCCACTTTGGATATGAAATCAGTATATTCCATCAATCCATTTCAAATTACCCAAAATTCCACTTTTATTCTCATTGGTTTGTTTGCATTTGAGTTAAATTTTCTTTATGAATCAAATCCATTTCGAATATCCCATTTACTAACTAATTCTTTTAATTAGTTACTTTCTTTTTGCACTTCACAATTAGATTTTCATATCGAAAATCACTCCATACTTGAGTTTTAATTCATTTTATAATTCAAATTTTGTTTTCCTTTCCTTTACAAAAATATCAAACCATTTTTATTTTGGTTTTACCATTTTTATTCTCCATTCAAATAGTTGTAAAACATAGTTTTAATTTTACCAAATGCTTAGTAAATTTTAACATCCATTTGGGGATTATCGATTATCCGAAATCTTCAAAATTCCCTTTTATTTCCACATTTACAAGTTACACCAACTTATCCATTCATCATTTAATAAATTCTTCCCTTTACATTTATTCCATCCAATAATTTATAACTCATAGTTATATAACCCCCTCGCAATTCTTATATATATCCATTTTATTTTATTTACAATTTCATAATTTTCCACTTAAACTTCAATCCATTCAAAATTTATAATCTATAGTTATATTGCCACTTTATAATTCAAACTTTATATCCAATTCAAATTGATCCAATTCCAATTCTAATTTAATTTTTATTTAATTTATCTCAAGTTAAATTTTGATTCATACAATTCATTTTAACTTGCTTAATTTAAAATTCAATTCCAACATTCAGTTTTCACACTTTCTCTCCTTATTAATATCATTCCCAACTTATGAGTTCAAAACTTATTTTATCATTCTTTCACAAACGTATAATGAAAATCCTAAATTTAATACACGATTTTATTTCAAATAACTTTGAAATCATATATATATATATATATATATATATATATATGTGTGTGTGTGTGTGTGTGTATGTATGTATGTATGTATGTATGTATGTATGTATGTATGTATATAAATATATATATAGACACACTTAGCTCTTTTGGTTTAACAAATCATTTCATTTGAATTTTAAAAATCAACCTGTTTTTATCCAAAAAAAAATTCCTTTTGGAATTTCTAAAACAAAACTGATATTTTCCCCAATTAATTCTGAAACAAGGCAACTAGGTAGCAATCCGTCACTTAGAATCCCGAAAATGAAAACCGATGATGTTGCGATCACCATCGGAATTATTTTCCAGCGACTGAAGTTAGTTCAGTGCTTTTATCACCTTCAAAATCCATTTAGACAATTTTCCTTCAAAATATTCCAAGATAATACCACTATTATTATTTTTCAAAATGCTTTCAAAAATATTTCTAAAATTTCTAGGATTTAAATTCCAAAATCTGGCTTGAATCCAATTTTATTTTAACTTATTTGTATAATTCATAGAAATTCTATTTGGTTATATATAACCATTTAAATTTTATAATCTTGTTTTGATTATAATAATATCAACTAGACACACCCAATATATATAGTTAATTTCTAGAAAATTATTTTCCTTTATATCAAAATAAAGTTTGGGCAAAAACACTTCATTTACGCACTTCAAAACAATACGGTGTCAAATTGCTCCGTTATAGTGTTTAGAAACCCTTATTGATACAGTTGTACGGACTGTGCCGACCGAAATTCAAAAGCCACTCAATAAATCAACCAACACAATATAAAACATTTTATATCACTAATAAATACGCACTCATATCTATTAGTACAATCAGACTCATTCTAGGGTTCTATCGACCCTTTCTCTAATGGGTAATCCTCATCAACGCCAGGGTTCTCGCTTAACCTTCACCTCTGATACCAAATGTGGTGAACCAGGATTTTCGACCCTCAAAAATTGATATCAATATGTTCACTGTATAGCATGCTGAGAAATTAATTACTGGAAATACCATATAATTAGGGGTGGAGAAGGAATGATAGAAGAAAATAGAAGAGAAAAAAGAATCTCACAATCGCAGCGGAATATTATATAATATATAATATATATAACTGATTTTTATACAAATAGACTATAGCTGCAATATACATACAAACATCGGAGTACAACAGTCAACAATCCAATCTGGACAGTTATAATAACTTGTTCTCACAAATACTAAATGTTCAGTTTTATGCACAGCACGAAATGTAATAAAATACGTGGAATACGTCCGAGTCTCTTCCAGCTCGCCTCCTGGACTCCATAGCATCCTAAACTGAATTTGTAATACTCGGTCTGACCCAAGCATTATAATAAAATAACTCCCAAGTCAGTCTGGAAAACCAACGTGAGAATACACACTCAATTTGAATTATTACAATGTTCAAAATCCTTTTAAGAACAAAGGTATCACGTAAGACCATGCCACACATAAATATGACGTTTTTCTACCTTACGATAACCAAAACCATTTATATAAAAATATTATGATATTTAATAGTGTATATAGAAGTAAACTAGAAAATAGCTGAAATGCTTGCATCTCACGTTTCAACATAATTGGTATGCAATCAAAATCGTATAGGCTCGTAGTGGATATTGGATTCCATATAATGACTGCGCTATTGGGATACCGCTCGCCACAGTACACCTCTGGAAAAATGTACCAAGGACATCGCCTGGATCCCCTGCCAACATAGGACCAGCCTACGTCTGACCTAGATAGCACTGAATATTTTATCACCTTAGGTTTTCCCACCATAATCGAGCGCTGTCTCACTACAACAAAAAGTGTCTTTTATAGCGGCATATAGCCGCTATTAATCACAATCATAGTGGTTTGTTAAGCGTTGTATATCGACATGTTATAAAAAACTGTTGAATATTTATAACACAAAATATGTCACTATGGTTGAGCTTAGTTTTATAACGCAAATTTGCCGCTATGGTACGTTAGTTCAATAGCTCATTATAGCCGCTATAATACAGCTAAATCTCAACGGAACTGGAAATCTTTATAACACCATTTTGCCGCTATAAAATATTTATTCAATAGCTCATTGTAGCCGCTATAATACAGCTAAATCTCAACGAAATTGGAAACATTTATAACACCATTTTTCCGCTATAAAATATTCATACACATCAAACGTAATAGTAAATATTTTAAGCACACCCCAAAAAATAGTAGCATATGCTAATTAGCAAACAACGTTATTTCTTTAAAAATAAATAAGGCTACCGCACTTAGCAACATACCAACAGTAAATACAAAGTTCCCTAGTCAAAATAGCTAAACTCAATGACAGTAAAATGGTAAGTGTAAAATAACAAATCAAACACTCTCTGCCTCTAAAGTCTTGAGGTGTTTGAATCAAATACTGTAGATCCATACTAAACACTATTGCACAAGGACTAAAATGAGACATCATGGTGTTTGCATGATCAATCATTTCCAATTGCCGCAAATCAACATCTATCTCCTATGTAAAACATTGACTTATAGAGAATCTTCTAATCGGATCACAGAGTAGCATTTTCTGCAAAATTTAAAAAGATTATCAATAGAAGTAAAAAAATAAGCACATAATTCCATTCATTTCACCATTCTATGATTGATTAAATGCATCATAATTTTTAAATTCATGTATTCATTTCATCATAATTTAAGCATTCAATTCAGGGACAATAACCGCACATTGCACATCTATGTGTTCCTATTAATATATAGAAAAATGATTGCAACACGTTCTTACTAAGCAAACCAAGTTTCAAAGGTAATAGCAGTTTCAATATGTGAACTAAAACCAAGCAATCCAGCTCCTTAATGGAATATTAAACGTCAAATCTATTATGTTATGTATTAGGAGATGTAGTAATGCGCATGGAGCTAGTTGGATGTATGGGTAGACTTAGGTTTTGGCAACTCAAAAGGTTTTAAACTAAATTACTATCAACTCAGATCTTACGTTGCAAATGTAATGAAACCAAAGCATTGTTTCCAAATTCATACCGAAGAAACGGGTACGTTGTTTAATTTAATGTAATTGCAAACCTCCATAGAGTATGGATATGTAAAAATTACACATATTATGGAAAATTACTTGTTGTCAATGAATGGACACCTGACAAAACTATTGATTTTGTTGATATTAGGGTAAAAATACACAAAATTGACATAGAGTTATGGGCAACTGATGCATTGTCAAGATTAGCTAGTAGTATTGGCAGGCCACTTACACTAGATGAAATTACAGCAGAAAAACGAATCAAAATATTTTTCAAAAATTCTAGTACAAATTTATATATAATCTAGTTGGCCAAAAACAGTTCAAAGTCGAATGTACAATGTATAGTCAAAGTATTTTATATTACATATGACAATGTCCCTCAAAAATTCTCTCAATGCAAGAGCTTTTGACATGCCAAAAAAAATACACGTCTCTAAACCGAAGTGGATCCTAAAACAAACTTCTTACCATAGCCATGAGGCTTTAACAAATTTACAACTTCAACATGTCTATGATGTGCATGGTATAGTATCCACCGCATAGGCAGAATCATATTCAAAAGCATTTGAGGCAAAAGAAATAATAAAATAAGTTTAAACTTAACTAACCAATAATTTGATCCTTATCAGCAGCAAGTTCAAGTGTGGCTTTAAAAGCAGGTCCAAAAGCTTCACTAGGAAGCATCTCTTCAAGAAGAGCGATGACTGAGTGATGTTAATCCAAAGCAATAAACTTCCTTATCAGGCTCCCTATAATGATAACAACAAATCTTAAGATGAGAGAAGAATATGCGACCTTGGACTGTGCAGGAAATTAATTACCTTTTGAAGTTTGCACCGTAGGTTTTCTTAAATTCCTCTAGCAATTGAAACCACAAATTGAGAAACCCTGCTACTACACTGAGTTTCTAAAGAAGTCCAAGTGTTAAAGAACAATTGTAGTAGAGGCGTTAGCAACCCACAAAATTAGAATGCCTTTTCCATGGATATTTGATAACTAAAAATACAAATGACAAAAAGAAAAATTACATTTGAAAAGGATAAGTGCCAAATTGAAAATGGATACTAGATGTGAGACTAAAACATGTACCAAAACTTTAGTAAATCAAGCAAATAGAAGATCCTAGTAAATCAAGCAAAATGCTCGTCTAAACTTCTCTTTTATAATAAAATAAGGTACAAAAATTTTATCTTTTGAATCTGGTTATGGATCAAACCATAAAAGATAAAGAAATGCTATTTTATGGCCGTGTGAAAGGTAAGAGAGGAGACATGTATGTGCAGGTTTGGGATAATAAAGAAATGCTGCAACCGATGCCAAGTTTCAGGCGCTCTCTGTTGCAGCAAGCAGTGAAGAAGCAAGTTAATTCGAATGTGAAGTTTTCTTTGTTGATATAGATTCTCGATCCGGTGCAGTATGAAACAACGGCAGTTGTGATGACATTCGTAATGGAGTTTGCTTACAGGCAAAGGCAAGTTGATTAAAATGTTTTCTTCAAAACAATAACCACGTCAACTGCATTAAATCATATAAGTGGATGCTTTAAGTTATGCCAAACTACCATCATCCCCACAATTCACAATTTCTGGCATACTCTACTGCACCATCATCTCTACAAACTGCCGTAAATCCCCACCAGCAAGCTTCACCACAAACATCACCTCCATGACAAACTATGATCATCTCTGCCTTGCACCTGCTGCCTTGCACTTTCAACAACCCCAGAACACATATAAACAGTCTACATACAAGCTTTCTCAACCATCATCCAAGCCACTGTGCTTCCTCTGCCTGACCACTCCAATTGCTACTGACCATACACACTACCCATTGAACAACTTCACAACACTGCAAATACCATTGCTGCCTACTGCACATCACAAGTTACATACCATATTTCACTTCTAACAACTACAACAAACTGTCGACCTCCCTGTCAATCTCTTGCATTCCTTCAACAAATAATCAACATCCTCCCAGTCACCACTTGTGTGCCTTGCAACATAATAACTCCCATACAAACTGCCTTAACCACCACTTCACAGACCAACATCTTAAAGTCGTCAACCACAGACCAACAGCCATTCAACCAGAGCAGTCTTCATGCAACATTCCACAACTCGGTGAAATATAACATCACGTATCTCAGTGCAAACCAGTTCTGTGTACTACGAACCATTTCACTACCCACACATAACCCTGCACTACACATTTAACCGTCCCCTTAGCATTTTTTAGCCTTCACCACTCCATATTTCTATCAACACTTCAACATCTCTACTAATGCATCTCCATAACTCCACAGTTCACCACCACATTTTCATCACTGCCTATTACACTACCCCATATCAGCAACCCCATATCAGCAAAACACCCAAATCCATCACTACCCCACTACCTATTACACAAGCACGCCTTATCATACAATCGCTTCCTTCACCCCACCACATTGATAGCAGGCATGTAGCTTATAGCAGGCGGTGATAGTACATGTGTTAGTGATACCTTATTGTGTTTGTAACTTTGTAGCTCAAATGGGATGGGGATGCAGGCGGTGTTCTCTTGAACGGAACTGAGTATTTGATAAATCAATTGCATTGGCATTCCCCTACCGAACATTCTATCAATGGAAAAAGGTTAATTTGTGGATCTCACTTCTTTTATGCTCAAAATTTTATCATGCGAAAAACCATAATGAATACTCAACCTTTTGATATTTTGGTTCTAGAGTTCATTGTTGTTGAAACAAATAAAGTCAGTTGACAAGTTACGTTTACATGCATTTATAGTGTACATAATGCTAATTTAACTTCTAAGGGAAAAATTAAACAGCCTTAATTACTAGAGTCATAAAACCAGTACTAGTTTTTATATCTACATAACACCATTTTTAAGTGTTTTGACTATGGAATTTATGAAGGAAAACACTGTTTTAATTTATAAGATCTGGTCCTGTCGTAACATATATAATAAAATAATAAAATAAACTATCTTGATTTGTTGAATCGTAAAATATCATTGATCACATGGGAATAGTGTATTGTAGCTCATATAATTCAAATTCGAGCTTAAAAGTGCCATTTTGATTTTGATTGCTGAATTTTTTGATCCAATGAAACAGAGAATAAATCACTTTTTCTAATATTTTATCAGACGTGAGAATTTGATTCTCCACATTTTGCAATTTTAAATGATAAAATTAACTGAACTGATAAATTTAACCAGCATCCAACATGACTGTAGCAATTGATTTTTCAAAATCTTATCAAGCAAAGAAAGTAAGAAACAAAGTATATATAGTAATGTCAAATATGTTAAGGGTTATGGACATGCACAGATATGACTTTGAGTTGCACATGGTTCATCAGACAGTTGATAACAAGATTGCGGTTATTGGCATCACGTACAAAATTGGTCGCTCCAATCCACTACTAAGACGGGTTAGTTTTATACGTGGTGATCATTTCTTTGATATTTGAAAAAGACCATTTATAAAGTATTGAAATGTGTATATGCTAAATAGTATGTTGTGCTATAGCTGGAGGAATACATAAAATACCTAAAGGATGTTAAGGATGGTGAGGAGAAGGTTCCAAACCTGCTACAAACTACACAATCCTTAATGGCTAATTCTATTAATACACCAACAGTTTCTTAACCTACATTATAACATTCCATGTCACGAAATTTAACATGCACGTATAAGATTAAATGACACAGAAATATGTTCGCAATTTGTCTACCAACAATCAAGAAAGTAAATAAGATTTACATCTCATTTTGAGACATTAACATGGATTGACAAAAATATCATCCTAAATATAAGAACTAACAAATAATTCCAAACAAATAGAAACAAATCCGAAAATCGCTTACTTTATTGCGAACGTGGGGAATCAAATTTGAAGGCTCGAAAGATAGAAAGCCGACTTCATTATTGACATCATTGTTATTTAGGTGCGACCAATCATACTCTTCGACGATTGCTTCAACACTACTAGGGCTGTCCAGATTATTGTGGCCACCGTCGTTAATTTCAGTATTAGTATTAGGGTTCAAATTGAACTGCGAAGAGGAAGATGCCGTATTTTACCGAGGAGAATTCTGAAGGAGTGATTTGGGATTTGGAAGAGGGAGAGTTGATTAAGAGGGAAAAAAATTGGAATGAAAAGCTAGAGGGAAATAATTTGAGAAAAGCGCGCACGGAACAAAAATATCTGGGAAGCCAGCTATTAAGCGTTACCGAGCCGATTCTATTTAAATGTTAAAAGTACCAACGCCAAACAATAACATTATGGAATAAAGCGTTATCTGTTGGCGTTATAAAAAACACATTTTCTTGTAGTGCCTTTTTCATGCACAACCATGTCCATAATTATAATATAATATATCTAAGAGTGTCTAGAAAGATGATAACATACCCTACTTGGGTGTGACCCACATAGTCCTGCTGCATCTCCCCTATTTTAGTCATTCCCGTTTGATGAGGCTTGAGGCTATATTTTACCTTTAGAATATCACTCATATTTGGAAAGCTAACATTGCCTTCCAAGAAACGATGCAATGAAAGCACTCATCCGTACAAATTGTTCAGGGTCTGAACAAACCGAATCTCCTTCAAAATTACCGTCTCCATTATCTTTGAGATATCACAATTCATAATGCACAAATCAGATTAAAGTGGTTTTTGGATAATTAAATCCGACTAAGTCTCTTCGAAATGATTAACGAATTTGGCCAGATTTGATAGCCTGTTATTTAACTTTAAATAACATCCATAAGCAGTCACCAGGCCGAAATTATAAATTTTCCAAAATATTTATTTCAAAATATCTTTACAAAGATATATAACCAAATCTCCTCCAATATTTCAATATTCGAAATCAAATTCAAAAACTTATATCCGTAACAGGATATTTTCGAACCATCTCAATTCTTAGAAATATTTTCTTCCAAATCCAATGATTCAACACTTTGAAAATCTTTCTATAATGATAATCTCGTAGTTAAAATATTTCAAATCCTTCCAGTCCAATACTTAGGATATATTTATAAGTATATTTTCCTAAAAACATTTTATATCAATGCTTAGGAAATATTTCATTCCATTTCACATTTCTCAAATCCTTTACAATTTTCTTGTAAATTCCTTTTCTTATTTATAACAGATTATATAAGTTTCCGAAATTAATTAATTACTTCCGTTAAATTTCCCAAAATAGATTGCACCTATGTATAATTCCCAACTACCCATTTTTAACTTCTTTTATGAATTCTAATTCACTCTTCGAAGTTCTCCTACTTTAACGATTCAGAAATTTCCTTAAGTTTTTAGAATTCCAACTCAAGATTTCTCGTATAAAAATTACATCTATTAATTAAAACCTGTTTCAAATCTCAATGGGATTTATAAATAAATTTCAATCATTTCATATCCTATATGCATGATAAGTATTTTTTTTAAATATTAATTTATTTTTAAAACATGTTCAAGTAATTATTTAAAATAATAAGACACTTTAATTAAAACACCGATACTCTTTTTCCATTTCTTTTTTAAAACTAATCGATTTACAAAGCTTATTTTAAAAAAAGACGAATTCATTTCAATCAATATTAAATATTTGAATAATCCACTTTTCAAAATATTCTAATGCTAAAACAGCTTTAACTATATAGATCAATAAATAGAAATCTCAGTTTAAAAGAACTTTAATTTCTTGAAGAAAATCTACTTTTAAAATCAAAGATTACAAATTTCAATTTATAAATCACTCTCAATTCATAGTCCATCGATTTCGTTTCAATTTCATAACCATTCTCGCATTTCGAAATAGAATTGTCTATTTTTACAAAACCGATTTCCATATCTCGATATAAATTCATACTGTAAATTTATTTCCAATTTATCCACTGACAATCATCTCACTTATTTATTAACCTTGCTTATAAATTTCATAACCTCATTCCTCGGCTTATACAGGTTTACATTACAAAAATCTATTTATAAATCGGTTACAAATTAAAATCCCATTTATAAATCAATTCATAAATAACCTAAACTATATTCCAAAAACAATCAAATCTCGATTTCTACTTCCACTTCGTATTTTAAAAATCTTATTCAAAATCCATTGTTTTAAAAATCCTCAATTTAAAATTCTCTAGTTGAGACCATTTTACGAAATAGCTAATTAAATATTCAAAATCCAATCATTTATTTTATCCAATTCAGTTTTCTTTTAAATAATCCCAAATTCAATATAAATCTTTTATTTCCAAAATTGCCTATAAATTCCTATTTAAATTTCAATTATTATTTTTAAAATAGTAAAAATAAGGCCAAAACTACTATAGCATTCGATAAATCAAACTCACAACCATCCATAATAGATTATCAAATCACATCATATATCGATATATATATATATATATATGAAAAACAAGTCAATATATTTGTGGAATCTAGTTGGATCCATCCAACTTGTTTTCCTACATCCGCAACTGTTTCTCAAAAAAAAAAGATAAAGGGAGAATGCGAAAGAATGAAATAGGAATGAAAAGCGTCCATTATGTTATAAAACATAAAATACCAATCCCATTTCGAGGTAGGATATCGTGGTAATATAGGGTCATCCGCTATTATGGTGGCTACATAGGATCTCATCCGCTCCTGCCGGTTGGAAATATTTCCAACTACTAATATATATACTATTACATTTATAATATAATATCCTAATAATAATATATTATTTCAACTAATCATCCAATAATTAATTTTTTTATTGCTATAAATTAAGCCAGTCATCCCAAATTAAGTGAGATTACTCATCTTGATTTTCAATTTAAAATTCCTATCTCCAAATTATTCCAATGCAGTCTCTATGCATAGAATTCGCTGACATGAACCCAACGAAAGAAACCACACTCAAATCTGACCACGTATGAACACATTACGACATTTATAATTTTTACAATACACACACACATATATTATTCCTTTAAACACAACATTAGATTAAGATAATTACCTTAATTAAACTTGCTAATCCACATCACTTTTTCCCCTCTCTCGCTCCACCTAATAAAATATAGTTCGAACCCATGCCTTTCGTTGATTGCGTAATCATCAGGCATCGAGCTTTTCTCCAGGTCGCCACCCCTCTCTATGCGCTACGCCCAAGGGCCAGCAACCGCCGCGCTTGCAACACGAAGAGAAAATCGTGACATGCTCTGGTCACCATCCATCCCCAATGTCGCATCGCATTATACGCCACCGCACCAGCCCAAATATTGGCTACAAGTGCGACTCGACCTCTCACACTCGAAAACATCACCCACTTCAACAATTTCTTCCCCAGTCGAAAGCATCATTGATCCTAGCTTAACGATGTCGATAGAAACTGTCGAACTTGAGAAAGCAGCCGCACCCTCTTATAATGATGATTCCATGCTCGTATGCGAACGATTTCCTTTTCTTCTTTTTTTATATGATTCGATTTCAATTTTTTTCATTATCGAACTGCTTTTGAAAATTAGAAGTGAAATTGCGATTCAAACGAAAAGAAAGCGGCGTAGGTCAGGCATAGGTCGGTTAAGAACGTGGTTAGGTTGGCTCAAGTTTGACCTTTCATTGATTTTATTTTATTTAATACTGAAAATATTTTGTGTTGCATACCGTGAAATCACGAACTCCTATTGAGGCATGCTGCCTACGTTCCTAATGTTATACTACTATTCTGAACCCAATGGAACAATTTTTGGGACATAATTAAATCGTACGTGGAAGATTTCTTTTTCAATCAACTACTTAAATTAAATTAAATTAAATTATTTCTAGGGTTTTCAAATCGTAGGGCCAAACAGTGAATCCAAGCACTACGAAATTCGAAATCCGACAAGAATACACTATTACGGATCCAATGGATCTATCTTTGTTGAATTCCGAAACTGTACCTCGAATCGCTATATTTTACACTTCGATTAATTCAACGATTTCAAAAATTTATGAAATCACTTGAAATCTCAATTTTAAAACTTTACTGACTAAATTCTTATTCAAATAGAATTTATATCAATAATAGAAATCATTTCGATTCCAATTCAACTCAAATTTCAATTATTCACCATTTTCGTACTACAATAAATCGTTATATTTGAAATCTAAACTTATTCTATAATCCAAAACCAAAAATCTTCATATTCAAAATAAATTCCTATTCCAAATCCAACATTTTAAACAATTTAAATATTCAAATTCAACGATGGAAAATTCGGGTCGTTATTGGAAGTAATTATGAAGGAATTTTTTCTTATTTTCATTTTGAAACCAAGCAATTTTTGGATGTTATGAATGAAAAGTCCAACTTTTAAAGATTAAATCATTGATATAGAGAGTATTTGAGAAGGAAAATCATTTTACTCCTTTTTTAGAACTAAGCAATTTTGAATTCTTGATAAGGTTTCTAAAGATAAAGATTTTGGAACTGGCACTTCATGGTTGTGAAACTTTAATTTTATAAGGAAAGAAAGGAACTAAACAATTTTTTTAATATGGAGTGGATAGGGATCACTACCTAGATAAGACAGGTTAAATTTTTTAGTTATGAATAAAACGGGAATGATTTGCCCAACCTAATGTGGAAATTGAAATCAGACCCAAACCTTTGTTCGCAGAGGGTGGTAAGGTTATTAAGAGTCCAGATCTGTAATTGTGTGACAACCTGCACCCTTTAGGCTTAAATTTTCAATGAACCGAAAATCCAAGTCCACTAAAGCATGAATTGCTAGTTTGGTATCCATCAAATAACTAAGGTAAGTCAGAGTAATGTTTATAAAATATCATAACGGAAATAATGATAAAATATTCAACACATGGTTACTAATAACGATTAGGCTACTGTCCTTAACAGTGTTGAACCTAGGAGTGAAACTTGCCTTTTTACTAAATCCCAATAGTTACTGAACTGTCTTCTGTCGTTGAGAAAAAGGTAAATGGGTAAGACATAAAGTCCGGTGAATGAATAATATGCTAAAAAGGAAATGAGAATATCAAACTTTCAAGTCTGTTTAGACCATCCAAAGTATAAAAAGAATGGAGCATTATTTAGATTACCCATCTAAGTTTACAGGAGAATAATAAAGGAATAATAACTTAGATTAACTATCTAAGTAGATAAGTGAACAATGACTTAGATTACCCATATAAGTAAAATAGTAATTGTAACGACCCAAAATTTTCGACCCCGAAAATTCGACACTAATACGTTCACTGTAGAAGTGCCGAGTAATTGAATGCCGGAAATTCTAGATTATTAGGGTAAAGAAGAAAACGAGGTAGAAGAAGAAACATAAACAACAACATAGAATCACATAATCGCAGCGGATCAAAATATAATATCAAATAACAGCATTAGTACAAAGAAAAGCTGTAAGTGTCAATTTATGGACAATATATCAAAGTACAATCATTCACAAATAAACTGGACAGTTATAACAACCCGACCCTGACTACAATCAATACAATCTCAAATACACAGTGGAATATACTCCATACATTCCTGCCATCCAGCTCGCCTCCTGAGCTCCAGAACGTCCTAACCTGAAAATCTATAATACTCGGTCTGACCCGAGAATTACATTAAAGTAACACCCGAGTCAGGCTGGAAACCAGCGTGAGTAAACCTATATAACATGAAATACTAAGTTATAAAACTTATTTGAAAACCAGGTTAACTCGTACATCACAACGAGTTCTTATCTTGTTTATAATCAAACACTTATTTCATAAAATTATATCTATGTATCGTTACTCAGTTTAGATGGTCTAGTTTACTTAATTTATTCCATTCCAGCCTATTTGATTCTATAATCAAATCTATAAAGAATTATAGTAGTTACTAATCGAAGTGGCTTCGGATATCGTTGATATCCGACCCCGAGCTCTTGGAATCCAATGCCATCTTTAAGGCCAAGTTGTTTAAGTTAAAAAATTCAATTTAACTTCAGAATGTTATATTCATAGAGCAATTTCATCATAGATAACTATTCAAATAAACGACTCGCATTTATGAACAGTTCAATCCAGGCATTTCATATCACATAATATCACGAATTACATACGAGAGATAATAAACAATCAAATGCATTCAATTCAAACTAATCATTCATAGGCTAGATTAATTAGTCACATAATTTCCAATTGATTTAATTAACACAAAATAAATTAATTACTTATAATTCTGCCTAATTAACATTAATTAATTACAACCATTTATTTTATTTTAATTAATTATCAAAATTAATTAATTATCCTTTAATTACTTAGAACATAATCAATTAAAGATAAATAATTTATCTTAATTAATTACTTAATTATCATTTAAATCTTATTTAAATTAAATGCTTGTAATTAATTTATACAAAATCACTTGAGCCTTGTTGATTAATTATAATTTAATACATTTATCTTAATCACTTACATAATTATATCATTTTGTTTTTGAAAACACTTGGGAATTTAATTAAATAATTAACCTAATATATAATTATTTTAAATCAAACAATTTTAAAAACATTTAACTTTAAATTTGGAGTTCGCTTTGAAAACTTGTATTATATTTTTGCTTTGGAACTTGGTTAATAGTTTGCTTTGGAAACTTGTTCATCTTCTTTGAAACTTGTTTATTTTCTTTACTTTTAAAAACTTGTTAACTACAAAGAAAACCTGAGCCCAAGCTAAAAATCCATCAAGCCAAACCCAATCCACTCTCTCTTCTCTTTCCTTCAATAAAACTTGCGTTCGACTCGAGCCTGACCCGATGCAAACTCTATCTTCCCCGACTCTCTCTCGTCTTCACTAACTCTACCATGAACAACACCCGGTCTCATGCACACGCGTCCACCTGCGCCGCAGATCGGAGCCACTCCGACATCCGCTGCTGCCATTCCCCAATCGCTGACGACCTTGCCGACGTTCCTAACCACCCAGATCTTCGGTCGTGCCTGGAATTCAAAATCGAGCAAGTCGAGCAACCCAGAAACCCAAACAGATCATCGAAAACCACCTCACGCCGCTCACTCCGATCACTAGAATGCTCGCCGATCAACCCAAAGCTTCACCACTGCCCTGTGCTTCGTTTCCCATACCTCCGATCAACTCTGATGTGACCACGACATCGTGCGAGCCTCAAAATCATCGTCGGCCCAAACAGGTCATAAAACCCTAGATTGCCGTCGTCCAGCCAACACGGTGAACTACAAAATCACTGACTCGAGTCACTCCCTATACCAACCCGAGCCCAAACCCGAGTCAAAATCCCTTCTTTTTATTTTCCTTCTTTTCTTTTTTTTTAAACTTTTTTTTGTTTTAAATTTAAAAACTGTTACTAAAACACACTCGAGCCCGACCCATTACTTCCTCGAGTTCCCACCCGAGCCAACCCTTTCTTCCTTCTACTTGTATACTACAGCGACTCCAAACCCAAATTCTGATACATGTACACGTGCACACACGAACACCAATGTTCTGATCACCGATGCCATCGTTGACAAGTCGACCATGGCCCTCTCTCTCAATTCCAACCACCAAAACTACGAACGACCTCCAAAATCGAAAACAAGCCACATGCGTACCCACTGGAACAGAACTGATCATCCAAAAACCACCTCGTGTTGACACCCCTGGCATCCTGAAGGTTTAACACCTCGTCCAAAGCTTCACGGTTGACCCACGCTCCTTTCCCCCTTGCTCCGATCGAGTCCAATGCATCCATGATGTCACAATCGCCTCGACAACCCAGTCGTCTCGAGCAAGGTCTTAAAGCCTAAATCGCTGTCATTTAGCCACCATGGTGATTTAAAAATTCACCGCCCATTTTGCCAAGACCCTCACCCACGAGCATGCTCCAATAGTGACTTCGACACTCCCCCTCACTCCGATCACTAAATATCATTCCAGACATGATTCTCGTTCAACCCACGAATTCTACCCAAATACAGTTCTAAAAGTCTTGATTCTATTTTTAAAAATCCTAGTTTCTAAAATGAATCAGAGTATATAAATGAAATAATAAATCACGGAAGTTGAAATTTTAACATTTTTGAGTTTCACTGTATTTCTTCCTTCCCAGTTAAAACTACTTCCTAATTATAATTAAAATATTTTTAAAATTTTGATCATGTTGATTCAAACACATTTTGTTTAAACATCATATGCTATAAGAGATTAGAGGAAGAGAATTTGAAATTTTGACTTGTTTAACTAGTTGGAATTAAAACAGAGGCAGATTTGTCTATAAACAGAAATGCACACACAATCAACTCATACATATTAACATGCAAGCATATTCATATATTCATGCAAAATTTCACAACATAACTACAAGGATTTATCACATGCATCAGAATGTAAAACAAATTTAGCTTTTTAAAAAGGTGTTTACTCACAGAATTGTTGAACAGAGAAGCTTTTGAAAATTTGTTCTTCAACTTGAAAACTTGAAATGCTTTTGGAATTGAAACTGGAAGCTGATTTTGATCTGAATCTTGGATCTTGAATTACATGTCAGGTTTGAAATTTGCAAGAGTTTGATTGTTTTAGTTTTTATTTCTTTGGTTTTGGTTTCGAAAAATGAAAGATGAAGAAGGAAGGAAGTATATATATAAGTGTACAGCATTTTATTTATTTTATTTTTTAAAAATAAAGAAAATAAATTAAATATGACACTTGTAATTTGCATGCTACTTAGCTTACAAATGTCTTTTTGCATGCATTTATATTTTTATATGTTTTTATATTATATTTAATATGTTTATTAATATGTTTCCTTTTATTTATATTTGTTTGTAATTTTAACTAAGATTAGTAATATTTAAAATCAATAACTAAATATATATATATATATATATATATACTAGTATTTGAAAATGTAGAGTTTTTAAATCCAATTTATTTTTAAGGTATTACTTTTGAATTTCGAATCAAAATTATATTTACAATCTACATATAAACAATAGTAATTTGAAAACACATATTTTATTTGTTTGAAAAGAATAATTTTTCACATTTAAATAATTATAAAAGAAGATTATCAAATCAATATTTCCAAAAATCTCGGGTTATTACAATCCTCCCCCCTTAAAAGAATTTTGTCCCCAAAATTTTAAAAGCAAAAGATAAATCAAAAGCTCTTATATTCAACAACAAGGCATACACATCAACCATATACTAACAACCAAAGCAAACAATTCATTCAAACAAACAATCCTAACTATCCAGACGTTTTTAACTCTTAAATATTTTTAACTCTTAGCCCTTTTTAAATTTTTAAAACACTTTTAAAAATCTACTTAATATTATCAAAATAGTTTTATACAATTACTTTTTATAAATCGATGTTTCAACAAGTCCATCCTTGTTCTCATAGAAATTCGGTTATACATTGATCAAGCGTAGAACTGAAAATCTATAAGTACTTAGCAGACCCGTTTTCAACACCTAGTGAAAATACTTAGAAAACTTTTGTGAAAATATAGAAAACATTTCTGTGCGAGTGCTTTAGAAATCATCACCCCTTCCATGGTCGCAGTTAGCCCGATGATTTCATTGTCGTCCCGGCAAAACCATCGATAGCTGTAGGCCTCCGTGCCCCTCGATTACACCATGGAACCGCCACAGATCGCAGCTACCCCTAGGGTTACGTTGCCATCACGGAAAAACCCATGTAACTGTAGGCATTAGCGCCCTCGAATTTCACTGCCAAATCAAACCTCACCACTCAGATCACATAGATCATAGACTATATCAGTCTAGTCCCAATGTAGCCTGTAGGTACTCACTGCCACACGACTTTCGCTATGTCTTCATAGAACGCAGTCTACCAGTGTTACGTCGCTCTTCCAGCGAAATCAAACGTAGACCTTAGTCAATCGCTGCCTCTCGACTTCTGCTATGGTGCACAGTACATCGCAGTTGCATCGAGTTACATTGTCGTCACAGCATAACCCCAACGTCATTGTAGGCATCAGCGCCCTTGACTTTCGCTACCCCAACCACAATCCTTAGGAGCTTCAGTTAGTCTAGACATCCTCTTAGGATCAAATTAGAACGCCCTTAGGGCTTAAGGTGGAACCACCCCATGGATCTCCTATTAAGTTTCAACTGTAACGATTCCATTTATAAAGCAAATTTAAATTAGTAATTAATATAAAAATTGGGATATATTTGTGAATAAACTTGAAAATTTCGAAACAAATAAAATATGTATTATTTATATGTATATGTACATAGATTGTAATTTGAATCTGAATTTAAAAAATTTTAAAAAAAATCTTAGAAAAATAATTTGGATTTTTAAAACAAATAAAATAAGAGTTGATTTATATATTTATATATATATATATATATATATATATGAAGAGATTGTAATTTGAATTTGAATTTGAAATTCAAATTTAAATATTTTAGAAATATTTGAATTCAAAAAAAAATATGTGTGATTTTTATTAGTATATAATTAATCTTTAAATCATTTTCTTTTAAATTTTGTGTATATATATAAATAAATAAAGAAAATATATTTATAAAACAGAAAATACAATTTAAAATAATATAAAAATATAAAAAGACATAAAAACATGCAAAATTACAAATGTAAGTTAATAATAAAGGATATTAACAAGTGTAGGATTTGAGCATATAATTTAACAAGTGTAATGATTCTGTCACTAAAATTATTCTTATTGTTTTCATTTTTGAGATAATTAATAAAAACAAAAACAAGATTATATAAACACCACATCTCCTTATTTCTCATTTCTTTTATCTTCACTTTTCATTTTCAAAAGCCTGTAAACATTAAAACCAGAGGGAAGAAAAAAATCAAAAGCAAACAACCTCTTCAGCATTTAAACTAAAAAAAACAAAAACAAATTCCAGTAAATCAAGTTCAAATTCAAGATCAAAGCTCAACAACAACCTCAGTTTCAACCTGAACAAGATTTCAACTTCAACAACTTAAGAATGTAAAGATCAAGCAAACTCAACATAAAATCAATTCAAAAACCAAGTTGCAAATCAGATCAAAGAACCCAGTTTTCAAATTTCAAACAACTTCTAGGCTTTACAAAAAAAGCTTTCTGTTTTCTTCTTTACCAAGTGAGTAAACTTCTTTGATCCAATCTTTGACTTGATATATTGATTTATGTTGAAATGAAGCTTCGAATTATAGCTGTATTTGTAAAAAAATATAGATATATACTATGCATGTCTGATATCAGGCATATTGCCTCTGTTTGGTTCCAGGTTTCAAAAACCTGTTTAAAAATTCGAATTCTCCTTCTCTATTTCTTGTTAGACTTCAAGATCTAAACAAAACATGTTTGTATAATTATGTTTTATCTTTTAAAAATAATTTCAAGCCTAATTGATTATAATATTTTCTAAAAAATCAATGGATATAAGCAAACTCAAAATATGTTGGAATTTCGAACATCATAATTTCTGGTTTCAGATATACCATCTGAAACTTTTGTGAAAATAATGATCTTTAAAAGTGTAATCATAATTTTTAAGTAAGTATTCATGGAGAATTGGCAAGTTGAACGATTTTGGGTTTTGTGGCAAACTCTGGCGATCAGTGGAAGTGGTGGTCTCGGGATTGTGGCTGAGGGTAACCAGTTGATGCACGACCTCGGGAAAAATGATCAGGAAAATTCCTGATCATAATGGTGGATTGAGCGTTGATGATTTAGGATTTTAGCTCACGTTTTAGTATTGGTAGGAGTTCGATAAATTGTAGCGTCATCAGTGGATTGGAGGTAGCCGAACATGGGGGAATCGAGGTGTTGGACATCGATGAAACTTCGAGTACGTTCACATGACCTCTGATGGTCAGAGATGGAAGTATGTGGCGATCTTTGGTCATTCTGTTTTGTTCCAGGTTTGGTCGAATAACTTGATCGCGAGCTCGTCGTCAATACGAGGTTCTAGGTGTTCTGGTGCTCGAGTGGGTTGACGATGGCTTGTGGAAGGTGGTGGCGATGGACAAAACGTCGATGATCAGCGATGCACGTGCACATGTTTTGTATTGTGTTAGTAAGAAATAGTTTAGAAAGAAGGGTTGCTGCCTCAAAGACGACCTCGGGAGATTGTTTTGTTGGCCTGACGTTTGGCTCGGGTGTTTGCACGTGTTAGAAAGGTTTTAATTTTTTAAAAATAAAAGCAAAGTATAAAAAGAGAAGGGAAGGGTTTTACTCTGGTTGAACTCGGAGAGTTTTGGTTTTGGCTCGGGGTAACACTCGAGTCGGTCTCGGGTTGATATAAAGCAGTTTTTAAAACTTTAAACCAAATTCAAATTTAAACATGTTTAACTTATTCTTTTGAATATTTTTAAGGTTTAAAAGTAAGTTATTTTAAATAATTAAGTTTATTTATTTAATCGTGTGATCTTTATTTATAAATTAATTCTTAATTTATTTTAAATAAATAATGTGAGTAAAGAATTAATTAAGATGAAATGTTTATTTTAATTATTAATTTACCTTCATCTCTTAAGTTAATTTAAGTGTTAATGATGATTATTTATAAGGTTTATTAATTAAAGATTTTAATGATAATTAAGTGATAAACTAAAATAAATGATTTATCTTTAAATTAATTCAAGTTTAAGTAACTAAAGATTAATTAATTAATGACAGTAATTAAATGATAATTACTGAAAGGACAATTACTTAATGATTGTAATTAAAGAATAATTAATTGATTTATTAATTGATGATTAAAGGTAAATCAAATGATAATTAAGATTAATTAATAAATAATTAAGGTTAATTATTTAATAATTAAGGATTGATTAATTTATAATTAAGGATAGTTAATCATTAATTAAGGATAATTCATGGAAGTAATTATGTGATTATTAATTATAATCACACGATTAATTAATCTTGCTTTTAAATGATTGGATTATTATTGAATACCTTAGATTGGTTGATATCTCTAATATGTGATTGTGATTCTTTGTGATGTGAATTGCTGTGAATTGAACTGTGATATCTGTGATATATTTCTGTGTGAATGTGAAAACTGTTGGCCTTTAAACGGCATTTGAATTTCCATACGACAGGGAGTCGGATTCCAAATGGTTATCCTAAATCCACATCGAATCTTAATGGTGAATCTTCGTGACTTGTGTATCCACGTGTTTTAAAAATAAGCGCTCATTATTGGGATTAGCCGGAAGAGGACTTTGTGTCATAAAACCCATTCTGAATTAATGATACGACAAATTGGAGTGCATTTGAAGACGGTGGTGAAGACCGGGTATCTTTGAAAACGAAAGGACTATCTGTCGATTGTCTCTGCACTGAGTTGCTTCGGTATATAGATCTCCATATGTGATGGAGAGTCCGATCGGGATTCTGAATTCCTGGATTTGCAAGGACTTCTTCCTTTATTGGACGAAGTGCCTTCGGTTCCATTCAGACCTAGGATGGACTTGTTTGGTTGTATGTCTGACATTACATTTTGAGATATAGAGCTGATTTCTATCAAATACATTTCTGTTGGTGGCGAAGAATTTATTCTCTTAACTTAACACCCTTCTCCGAGACATACGAGCACAGAGGCCATGTAGTTGATGGTTATTAGTGATATAGTCCCAATTTGGTAGTGTGGCAGGCTGAGTGCTGATTATTTGTTGATCGAAGCATGGTTTTGTGAAAAGTGTAGCATTGTAGACGAGACTTCATCGAACCTCACAACTTGGTAGTGGTCGAAACAGGAAGGATGCGGCAAGATTACGGGGGTAGCGCTGCTTTAGGTATGTGCATTTCCTTCTAGATAAAAAGTTGTATCATGGTATGGAGCCCATATACTTAACTTATGTGGTTGTTTGTTGTTTCTATTGGTGAGGCTTCGGATAGAGGTCGGTTATGACCGGGGGATGGCATACTCATGTCAGCAGTTGCCTAGTTACAGAGGTAACCCAGCCTTGTGTTGGCAGAGATCCGGCTAGGTTCTCGGGGCATCCCTCCAGAGGCGTACCCATTTGGAAAGGAATTTCCTTAGCCTTGCCATTGTTGGAAATCCAATCATTCAATACGAGCCCTGTACGGTTTTATTTGTAGAACCTGCCATCTAATATGGTAGCTATAGTAGGCATACTATAATGGTACGTATGCTGGCTATGATTAATATTATACTTTCGAATTTTTTTTACACTATGCACTAATAAAAATATCAAAAGGATTTTTACGTATCAAGCATGTTTAACTATCATAAGGAGAAATCTCCCCCAAGTGTGCGATTGCATTGTGTGTGTGCCGGGAGGCCTTATGGTAGTTTCATTTTTCAAAAAGCATAACAGATTCCTTTTAAATTGTTTTTGTTCAAACAACTTTTTTTTACTCATACCAGTGCCATGACTGACTCGGAGTTTATTGTTCCTTTTCTAAACTCTTGGTGCCCATAATTTTCCACATGGGCAGCCTAGAAGCAGGTTATCCGTGATCTGGAGCGAAGTTGGAATGTAGATTTGGATCTAGATGTCTTTTGAAGCCTTTGGTCTTTGAAATCTTTGGAGCTTTTGGATTGAAGGTGCTTATGTTGGATCTTTTTGAAGACCCTGTTGTCTTTTCCGCTGTAGTGTTATTCTTTTGTCGTTGTATCATGTGTATAACTGTAACGACCCCACTTCCTACTCCTAGGAAGAAGCATCGTTAATAAGAAAGAAAGAGGTGAGAAAATAGAAAAGATAGAGAAGAAAGAACAACAACATCAGAATCTCACAGCGGAACGAATAAAATATATTAATCACATAAGTATTTACATAGTATATAGCATCAATCAGAGTGATACATATAGTACATCACATACTAGACAGTTATACACACCTGTCTAGTTAATACAACTCAATACACAATACATCACAGAGATACCACACAGCGGAACTAAATATATCTAAAACGCTGAAGCCTCCTGCTCCATTGCTCCTCCAGAATTCGTCAAAGCTAAACCTGAATCCCTTGGCTACCCGTAAAAATTTGGGTACCCGAGAGTTTATGAAAACAAAAATAAACTTCGGGTCAGACATGGGTCTGGTATGAGTAACAGGTTAAAGTTGCTTAATTTTGAAAAATCCTTTGAAAACAAAAGGTATCACGTAAGACTTCCCACACATAAACATGGAAAAGTTTTTACCTTACGCTAACCAAAACATTTGATAGGAAATCCAGTGATATTATAATAGGTCTAGGGTTTTCAAGTAAATAGAAAATAGCCGAAATTGTTACATCTATTAAATTCTAGCTACTAGCCACAAAAGTGGGTAATACAATCAAAACCTTTGGCACTTATTGGATTTTGGATTCCATACAATGACAGGGCTACTGGGGTACCGCCCGTCACAGTACGTGGCCTAGATCAACGTACCGAGGATTACTCCCTTCATCCCCTGCAACACAAGGCTGGAACCATTCCTTACTGAACAGTCCCGAACAAGATAAACCCCGCAGTTGGCTGCAGACCAACCGCCCACTAAGCCGAATAAAAAGGGACATCTAGACAGGGGAATATCCTTGTCCTGCTTGGGCATGACCCACCTAACCTTGCTGCACCTCCCCTGTTTTAGCCATTCCCGGTTGATGAGGCTTGAGGTTACGATTACCTTTATAGAACATATTTCTTAGAATGCTCATCGTCCGCCTGACGATGTGTTGAAAGCATTCAATCCATACAAGTTCGTTCCGGGTTCGAACGAAACCGAAGGCATCATCTCGTTACACTCATTTTGGAATCACCCTCAGAGTTAACGACGATAACCCTTGCATTCAGAACCTTCATCTTCACTTCAGATTCACGACCTATCGTTAATTTGGAAACGATGTGGTTTTCGGATATTCCTAATGCGGAAAACCGATCTCGGTCTCATCGAAATCCAAAGCGTGTCTTTTAAGGCCAAGTTGTCTATTTAGTCTTAACAGTGAATTCAATATCATCAATATGCACAGATAGATAATTCACATCTCATAACAGATAATCACATCATCATAATAAACAGATAATTAATATCATCATCCAAACAGATAATTAAACATTATCATACTTAAAACATACATCCATATCACATAGACATTATCCAACTCATTCCTGAGATCACAATCAATCAATGAAATATCAACATCATCCATCAGCAATGATTTATGAATCACAAGCTATAGTTAATTTAAAATGAATTAAATTAACTACTTCCATTAATAAATTAAATTAATTACTCATTTCATAAATCCTGCTTTCACAATCATTAATTAATTATAAATTAAATTTATTAACCATTCTCTAATTACAAGAAGTAAGTTAGTCTTAAATTAATTAATTCTCCATTGAATTATTCTAAATCATTCATAATAGGTTAACATTTAATTACTTCCTTAATTTATGATTCCTTAATTTACAATTCTTAATTACATCATTAATTATATTAATTAATGATCTTCAATTTATATTAAATTACTTATTTAAATTAATTAAGTGGTTAATCTTTACTTAAACACAATTATTAATCACCCCTTGATTAGTAACAAACCAGTAATTTTCCACTCTTAATTACTTATTAACAAATTAATCATTCCATGATTAATAAATTCCATAAATTAATCCTTTGATTAATTACAAAAGAAATTACTCAAATTACTCTACTTACAAATCATCTTGTATTAACTTCATCAAGTAATGATCATCCAATTACTATTCTGAGTAATTATGCTCCATTAATTACATTTATATTGGTTTATTTCCATTTAATTATCTTGTTGATTTATTATTCTCAAATAAATCAATTTCTCTAATTCCCATCATTAATTATATTAATTAATGATTTCTAATTTCATTTTCATTTGTTAATTATATTTATAATACACACCTTCAAAACACAAATATTAACCCTCTTGATTAATATATACAGTAATTAATCATCCTAAATTAATTACTTCTCAATAACAAACTTAATTAATCTCTTGATTAATTTTAAGTAATTATATTTTTAATTACTTCCATTAACAATATCATCCAGTTAATTACATCCCGTAATTATCCTTCAATTACTTTTCTAAGTAATTTAATTCCAAAATATCAGTTAATTAAACTAAAAAAATTAACTCAAATCAAATCAATTTACTCAGTAAATAAGTAATTAATTTCTTAATTACTTTTCAATAAATAATTCCATTTAAACTATTGAATTAATTAATTAATTAATTTATTACAAAATCAATCATATTAATTAATTATAACATAATCTGAGCTTCATTAATAAGTATTTAATTATTTCCTTCTAACATAATCAACTAATATTAATTATTATTAATTATAAGTTAATTAACCATTATTAATTTAAAAATCTAATCTATAGTTCTAAATCACATATTAGTTAATTAATTCATTAATTAACTTTAATTACTACTAATAATTACCAATTTTATTAATATCCTCATTAAGTATTCTTGCTTAATAAATCTTAAAAGTTAATGCATATAAAATCCAAGACTTCATGAATTAAAGTAAATTGTTCTTATAATTGATTTAAATCCTTATTTCCAATATGTTTAAATATTTATTTAAGTTTACTTTCTAAAAACAATTTATTCTTAATAAAGTTTTATAACTAATTTATTTTCAAAACCCCTTTTCAGCTCACTGTTTAATTACAATTAAAACACATTTGAATAAGTTTAAATTATAAAACTTTATTTTATTACAAATCTAGAATCTTAAATCCAAACTCTGGATTTTCAATTTTTTTTTCTTGAAATCCAACTCTCTTGAATATACTCAAAACATTAAGCACTTTTTAGTTATTAAAATTATTTAAATTATAGAACTTTATTATTACCAACCCTATTTCAAAACTGACTTAAATTCAGTATTTAAAACTTGTTTTAAAACTGGGTTTAGCTTTGTTTTAAATTTGAAACAAAATTTCAAGTCTGTTAAAAAAAACTGTTACAGGTTGAAATAAAAAAAAAACAACAAACAGAACACTTACTACCCGAGCCCCCCTGCGTTTGCTTCGAGTAAAACGCGAGTTTCCCCGAGAAAACAATCGAGCTGCTTCGAGTTCTCCATGCGCGCAATTGAAAACAAACTGCAGAACCTGGAAAAAACACACGACCTCACAACTCTCAAACCTGTCAACTCCACGCACGCGGCGGTCCCACCACCGGAGGCCACCAAATTCAGGCTACCACTTCGACTGTCTCTCCCCTACCTCCCTACAAAAACACGCGACACTCGGTCGCCTACGCTAGCCGCGATGATCCCAAACTTCAAGTGCAGTGAAATTAGGTTTCAAAACTTGAAACCCCCACCGACACTTCCACCACCATTTGCGCCGCCATCCCTTATTTTTTCTAGCACCACGGCACAGTCCTCTACCTCCAGACCGAAGCTCAACCCCCCCCCCCCCCCCATATCCACTTGATCGACCATGGCAACACTAAATACCCAAAACACTAAAACTCCAACTGCTCTCATAATATACCATTAAAAATTTCCAAACTCACCTTAAAAATCATATTTTAGTATGTGAATTCCATTTATATTCATGAATTTGTAATTTAATAAACTTTAATTTTAACCTGTTTGAAAATGGTTCTGTGTTTTAGCCCTTTTCAGTGATAACACAAGTTTATCTGCTTAAAACAAATTTTTAAACAAAAGTTTATAGAATACAGATATATTTCATACAAGGTTTAAGGATTAATATAGATTGGAACAAGATCAAATGAAATTTTGAACAAAGTTTGGCCATGAAAAATGGGACAGAGTTCCTCAATTTTACAGTAATTCACAGTATATGTATATATCTACATTCAAGTGATTCACTGCAACATGTACTTGTATGTTAACACTACATATCAAAACATATACACCCTTTTAACATAAGCTATGTTGACTAATGATAAATAGAAAACACAAGTTACTCACAGAAAATTCAATATGCAGTATTTATTTTGCAATTTGCCAGAGAAAGAAATATGTATAGATTCACACAATATTTTAAACATCCAAAAATTTAGCTTGCAACAGATTAAAACCTAAGAAAATTTATAAAAGTGTTACTCACCAAAAAGTGGAAGAACAGAGGCCCTTTTGCTTTGCAACAGACTTGCAATTTACCAGTTTGAACTCTCTCCTTTGATCCTCAGGTTAATTGATTTTAAGTTGTTGTTTTAAACTGAAGCTTTGCTTGTTTGAGTTTGAAATGAAGTTTACTTTTCTTTTTTAATCAGTTCGAATTGAAGAAAGATGAAACTGATTTATAGAAAGAAAAGAGACAGGGAAAATATGCAGGCATGCTTATTATTATGTTTCAAAAATCTGAGACAAATATTTGTACAATATAACACTAAAATCTTGTTTGTACAGTTTTGTTTCCTGAGATATTTTTTTTTATGGTGGCTGATATGAATACTATTATGTACTAAAAGATTTTTTTCATTAATTACTTTTTGTTTGTTAGCTTAAGATATTTAAACATGTCTTCCCTCACAAGCTTCATACACATATACAGTTTGTTTATTTATTACTGTCATTTGCTTCATTCAAGTTGGCCTGCCCACTTTATTGTCTTAATACCTTCATTCTGTTTTAAACAATCACAAAAGTGGCCTTGAAGCTTGAAACATATACATATATATTTTATTTTGTTTTATCTTGCTTTCCAGATACACTCAACTGACATGAAGATAAGTAAATATACATACTTGCATCTACAGGTTATAGTATTATAATGTTTGTACAACAAAACAAGGATATTTTATCTTGATGCTTTAAACATATACATATATGTATATACTGCAGTTTCATTTTTTTAATAGTTTACAAACTTTTTTTAAAAAATGATTTTGTTTCTAGTTTTAAATGTTGACTAGTTACTGTAAATTTGAAATGTATTTATACTTAGTTTTAATCTATAAATGTATCCTATATGTTTACTTTTATTTAACTTATTACATATAGTATGTTAACTTCCAATCTATAGCTTTATGTATATTTTATTCCTATGTTTGTAAACTAATTTAACTTTATAGTTATTATGCTATTATGATTTAACTTATGTACTTACTTATATTTCTATATGCATATTTTAATTTTATTTATTTTATAAACCATTGATCACTTTGAAAAGATAGATAGAATAGATTATCTGTTTATTATAACTACATATTTTATTATGTATGTTAATGTATTTATTGACAAAAATATATTTAAAACTCATATATATTTTAAATTCATATTTTAAATCAAACTATACTAAAAGAAAAGTAAACAAATCTTTTGTTAATAAATTAAATTTAAACTTAAGTTAAAATGAGTCTTGAGCTATTTAAACATTTACTTATGTATTTAAAATCCTGTATTTATTTATTTATTTAGCTTTGAAATGTTTATATTAAATAAAACACAATTTCTAATTTACTAAAATATATATTAGTATTTAAACATATTTTATTAGTTAAATTTTAAAACAAATTCATCTATTTACAATGTATACAAATATATACATATATAAATAGAAAACAAACAATTAATTTCTAACAGATAAAATTTATCAATTGAATATTTATTAAAAGAAAAGTATCAATTCAGATTTAATTAATAAAAATATATCAAATCAATTTAATATTTAATGCAGATTATTAAATTGATATTGCTAGAAAATTCCGGGTCGTCACAATAACACTTTGATGACGGTGGTTATTTGTTGTAATCAAATGTTATATCCATGTTGTATCTGTGTTGTTTATCAATGAAATCATCTTTTGTTTCCACTGTGTTGTATCATCTAATGTTGTTATAAGCTCCACCGAACTGGAGTCCAACGTTGAATCTTCGGCATTCAGATATAAGTGAGGTATTTGATGTCGTTTTTTGAACGTTGGATTTCGGGTCACGACATCAACTCTAAATGGGAGCGCCTTTTTCCCCACAGCATTCTCAAAACATTTTATACTATACACATATAGTATATTTCAAATCATACTCTTATATGTATCACATATAAATCTCCTTTTACACAAAATTGATATCTCCAAATTGATAGTTTCCAAACTTGGCTTTCCAAATTCCCAAAATTGATTTTTTTTCGAAAAATCAAAAGCCATTCAAAATCAATGGGTTCCAAAAACCTTTTGCCCAAAATCATTCTCATAAAATCATTTATACATATATATAGATATATACATAAGTTTATTTTTTTAATTGGAACAAAATATTTTTGGATCACTACCTACTTATTTAAATTCCTTTTTTTACTTCAATTATTTTTCAAAGATCTTCCTTCTGACTATAGATCCAACAAAGGGAGTTTATCATATAGAACAAATATATATAACTTTATTTATTCCAAATCAATATTCAAATTCGATTTCTTTTATATAGTTATTTAATACCTGACTTACTTTTTATAAAATGAGTTTTAGTTATAGTGATATCCAACTTCCACCTTTATTCATCATATATTTCTCAAAATATACTATTCCATTTCAAAATAATTTTTATATTTCTTTTCAAAAAAATTTATATCTATTTCATTCAAGCACGTACGATGTGCGTATATCATCCGTACCCAATATCAAATCCGATCACTCACTCGATCATGCAATTTCACTTCCGAACAAGTATCGTCCACACGACTTCATAGTGCGGACTCAGATCTCGTTTCTTGATCAGAAACCGCCATTCCCCTTACATGGCCATAACTATGATAGAAATTTCTAGAATCAATCAAAAATTGATATCCAGGGTTCGCCATCGAAAATCGAGTGAAAAAACCCAACTCGAATCGATATACTATCTCAAAATTCTGTGCTCGAATCTAGATCAAATCGTAATGCGAATAGAATGATATACGTACATCCTACGTATTTATCTTCATTGATTATTAACTAAGTCAATTTTCCTTTTATTCACATTCATTTTGATTTCTATTCACTTATTCACAATTGCTTTAACTTCCATTTGAGTTATCACTTCAACTATAAACAGTTTGCACTCTGACCCAATTGAGTTTAGAAAATAGCTTCAAAATTTTAAAATGAATAAGTAGTTATAAAATAGTTATTAGTTGTAAATAGCAGTAGAATAGTTAAGTTATTATAAAATAGTTTTAAAATAGTGAAATAGTTGTAGAATAGTCAGATAGTTGCAAAATTGTTGTAAAATAGTAATTAGTTTGTAAAGCAGATGTAAATTAGTAATTAGTTTTGCAAAATAGTTGTAAAATAAGTATAAGATAGTTTGGGTTTTTAAAAGAAAGGTTGTATAATAAATAACTAGGAAAAATATATTTAAGATAATTTATATTAAAACGATTTATTTGAAAATAGTTTCAGAGTCAAACTGGTTCAATTTTCAATCTCCCATTCCAATCACTTTCCAATTTCCACTTCCAACTAAATCGATTCAATTTCAATATAATTTGAATTGACTTCAATTCCTTTCCCAAATTTAAATCAATTTCCGTTTGAATATAAAGTTATTCAACTTTGATTACACTCCCAATTAATTTAATTCAATTTCAAATTCCATTCTCCAATAAATAAAAAGTAACGACCTGGAATTTTCATGTGGTGAAGTTTCATTTGGCAGCGAAATTCGAAATCATTGACCGTGCATGTCTGTGTATATGTATATTCGAGCCTCTGTTCTTGAATTACAGGCTCATGAACACTTAAAATAATTCATATCTCCTCACCTAAACCATTTTAAGCTATGATCATTAAAGAGAAGTGATTATATGGATGTTATATCAGATTTAAAAATATTTCCAACTGAATATATTAAGCAATTATTTCGAAAATAAGAAATTATAGTGAAAATCAATTCAAGTCAAAATTAGATTATTTTTTTTAAATTCCAAGTTTTGATTATATATATGGATTTGTGCTTAGAAACCATGATTTTTAATAATAATTTCAAGATTTTTAAGCTAGTAATTGTTGAGAATTTGCGAGATGAACGGGAATTGGCTTTCTGTCAAATTTCGGTAATCAAAGGATGGTGGTGCGTTGAAATCGATGCTGGAGGTAGCTTGAGTGGTGAGAATTGAGGGAAAAATGGTCGGTGATTTTTTAGGTCACTATGGTGACTGAACGGCAACGATCTAGGTTTTACGACCTGTTTGGGTCGATGATGATTTAGAGGCTCGTGCGTCGTCGCGGCCGCATTGGAGTTGATGGGAGGTAGGGGAAATGGAGCACGGGACAGTGGAAAAGCTCTGGGTTGATCGGCGAGCGTTCTGGTGATCGGAGTGAGCGGCACGAGGTGGATTTCGATGATCAGTTTGGGTTCCTGGGTTGCTCGACTTGCTCGATTTTGAATTTCAGGTGCGATCGAAGATCTAGGTGGTTAGGAACGTCGACGATGTCATCGACGATTAGGGAATGGTAGCAGCGGAGGTCGGAGTGGCTCGATCGGCGGTGTAGGTGCACAATGCACTCATGTGCATGAGACGAGTGTTGTTCGTGGTAGACTTAGGGAAGAAGAGAGAGAGAGTCGGAGAAGATTGAGTTTGCATCGGGTTAGGCTCGAGTCGAACGCAAGTTTTATCGAAGGAAAGAGAAGAGAGAGTGGATCGGGTTTGGCTTGGGGGATTTTTAGCTTGGGCTCGGGTTTTCTTTGTTGTTAACAAGTTTTTAAAAGTAAAGAAAATAAACAAGTTTCAAAGAAGATGAACAAGTTTCTAAAGCAAACTATTAACCAAGTTCAGAGCAAAAACATGAAACAAGCTTTCAAAGCAAACTCCAAATTTAAAGTTAAATGTTTTTAAAATTGTTTGATTTAAAATAATTATATATTAGGTTAATTATTTAATTAAATCTCTAAGTGTTTTCAAAAATAAAATGATATAATTAAGTGATTAAGATAAATGTATTATATTTTAATTAATCAACATGGCTCAAGTGATTTTGTATAAATTAATTTCAAGCATTTAATTTAAATAAGATTTAAATTATAATTAAGTAATTAATTAAGATAAACGATTTATCTTTAATTAATTAAGGTCTAAGTAATTAAAGGATAATTAATTAATATCGATAATTAATTAAAATAAAATAAATGGTTGTGATTAATTAATGTTAATCAAGTAGAATTATAAGTAATTTATTTATTTTGTGTTAATTAAATCAATTGGAAAACCTGTGACTAATTAATCTAGCCTATGAATGACTAGTTTGAATTGAATGCTTTTGATTGTTTATTATCTCTGGTATGTAATTTGTGATATTCTGTGATATGAAATGCCTGGATTGAACTATTGATAAATGTGAGTCATTTATTTGAATAGTTATCTATGATGAAATTGCTCTATGAATATGACATTCTGAAGTTAAATTGAATTGTTTAACTTAAACAACTTGGCCTTAAAGATGGCATTGGATTCGAAGAGCTCTGGTCAGATATCAGCAATATCCAGAACCACTTCGATTAGTAACTACTATAATTCTTTATAGATTTGATTATAGAATCAAATAGGCTGGAATGAAATAAATTAAGTAAACCGGACCATCTAAACTGAGTAATGATACTTAGATATAATTTTGTGAAATAAGTATTTGATTATAAACAAGATAAGAACTCGTAGTGAGGTACGAGATACCCTGGTTTTCAAATAAGTTTTATAACTTAGTATTTCAAGTTATATGGGTTTACTCACGCTGGTTTCCAGCCTGACTCGAGTGTTACTTTAATGTAATGCTCGGGTCAGACCGAGTATTACAGATTTTCAGGTTAGGACATTCTGGAGCTCAAGAGACGAGTTGTATGGTAGGAACATATTGAGTATATTCCGCTGTGCATTTGAGATTGTATTGATAATAGTTAAAGACAGGTTTTTATAACTGTCCAGTTTACTTGTGAATGATTGTACTCTGATATATTGTCGTAAATTGACAGTTACGGTTTTTCTTTGTATAAATGATGTTATTTGATATTATATTTTGATCCGCCGCGATTGTGAGACTGTGCTATTGTTTCTGTTTCTTCTTCTACCCCTTTTTCTTCTTTACCCTAGAAATCTGTAATTTTCGGCATTCGATTGCTCAGCACTTCTACAGTGAACGTATTAGTGTCGAATTTTCAAGTTTTAAAATTTTGGGTCGTTACATTTGGTATCAGAGCTGAAGGTTAAGCGAGAACCTTGGCTCTAGTGGGGTTACTCATTAGAGATATGGTCTGTAAAACCCTAGAATGAGTTGAGTGTATTATATATGAGAGCGTACTTCTTATTTTCCCATATAATGATTTTAAAAACAGTTTTAAAAATGAATGACTTCTATATAAGCTTATATTTTGATATATAAAGCAATAATTTTTCTAATTATTATATATATATATATAGGTAATTGGTTGTTGATTATTAAAGTTGAATAAGATCATAAGAATTTAAGTGGTAATATATATAACCAAATAGGAATTGGATAATATGAACTATACAAATAAGATAAGCTAGAAATGGATTAACCAGAAATTAAAATCCTGAAATTTGTAAAAGTGTCTTCAGAATGTTGAATTAAGTGACCCTGATTTTATTTTCCAACAAATTATGAGATAATATATAGTGAATTGGTTTCCAGATATGATAATCTTAGTTATTATCATAAAATGGTTGTCGTGTCTAATAATGGGGTGTTTGTTTTCTAATAATAATTAATGATAAAGCAAAATGGAATATTTTAAGGAAGTAACAATTTAGATAAGTATGACTTGTAAATTGAAAAGGATTTAAATTGTGAAGTTTTAAATCTAAATCTAGAAAATTTAAATAGTTTCAAAGTGTTAAAAGATATAATAAATAATATTTTTGATGTAGGAATCTTATCTCAAAACATGAATTGTTTTAAAAAATTTAAAGGAATTTGTTTTAAATTAAAAACCAAGAATGGTTTAAATTTGAAAGTATGACTTGTTGTAATAAATAAATATGTATATGTATATATGTGGGATATACGTAATATCAAAGATGACTTGAAATAAACTCTAAGTGCTGAGTTTTGAATTTTTCCGGAAATGCGAGTAAACATCATCGTCTTTAAGTTAAATCTGTTGATGCATGTGATAAGTAATTAAAGTAATGTTGTAGAAATGTTTGCATGGATGAATTAATGTGTTTGTATGTATATAAATATGAAGTATCTATGCATGTCTGTGTATTTGTATATTCAAGCCTCTGTTCTTGAATTATAGGCTCATGAGCACTCAAAATAAATAATTCATATCTCCTCACCTAAACCATTTTAAGCTATGATCATTAAAGAGAGAGTGATTGTATGGATGTTATATCATATTTAAAAATATTTCCATGTGAATATATTAACCAATTATTTTGAAAATAAGAAATTACAGTGATTGCCCAAGGTCTAGTTTGATTTCGCTGGGAGAGCGACGTAACATTGGTAGACTGCGATCTATGAAGACATAGCGAAAGTCGTGTGGCAGTGAGTGCCTACAGGCTACGTCGGGACTCGACTGATGTAGTCTGCGATCTATGTGCTCTTTGTGGTGAAGTTTCATTTGGCAGCGAAATTAGAGGGCGCTGATGCCTACAGTTACATGGTTTTTCCCGTGATGCAATGTAACCCTAGGTGTAGTACGATCTGTGGCGGTTCCATGTTGTAATCGAGGGGCGTAGAGGCCTACAGTTTTTTATGATTTTACTGGGATGGCGATGAAATCATCGGGCTAACTGCGACCATGGAGGGGATGATGATTTCCAGAGCATTCTCACCAAAAATGTTTTCTATATTTTCACAAAAAGTTTTTTAAATATTTTCACTGGGTGTCGAAAACGGGTCTACTAAGTACTTATAGATTTTCAGTTCTACAATTGATTAACGTATGACCGAATTTCTGTGAGAATATGGATGGGCTTGTTGAAATATCGAGTTATAAAAAGTATTTTTATAAAAATATTTTGATAATATTATGTAGATTTTTAAAAGTGTTTTAAAATTTAAAAAGGGTTAAAAGGGTTAAGAGTTAAAAATGTTTAAGAGCTAAAAATGTCTGGATAGTTAGGATTGTTTGTTTGATTGAATTGTTTGCTTTGGTTATTAGTATATGGTTGATGTGTATGCCTTGTTGTTGAATATAAAAGCTTTTGGATTGTCTTTTGCTTTTAAAATTTCAAGGACGAAATTATTTTAAGGGGGGAGGAATGTGATAACCCGAATTTTTTGGCAATATTGATTTGATATCGTACCTGGAATTCAAAATCGAGCAAGTCAAGCGACCCAGGAACCCAAAGAGTCAAAAACCACCACCGTCGCTCACTCCGATCACCAGAACGATCATCGATCAACCCAGAGCTTCGCCACTGCCTTGTGCTTCGTTTCCCCCATCTCCAATCAACTCCGATGCGACCATGTCGATACGCGAGCCTCAAAATCATCGTCGACCCAAACAGGTCGTAAAACTCTAGATCGCCGTCGTTCAGCCACCATGTTGATCTAAAAAATCACCAACCATATTTCCCTCAATCCTCATCACTCAAGCTACCTCCATCATCGGTTTCGACGCACCACCATCCTTCAATTGTCGAAAATCGACAGAAAACCAATTCCCGTTCATCTCGCAAATTCTCAACAATTACTAGCTTAAAAATCTTGAAATTATTATTAAAAATCATGGTTTCTAAGCACGAATCTATATATATAATCAAAACTTGGAATTTTAAAAAATCAAAGTTTTGACTTGAATTGATTTTCACTGTAATTTCTTATTTTCGAAATAATTGCTTAATATATTTACTTGGAAATTTTTTTAAATATGATATAACATCCATCCAATCACTTCCTCTTTAATGATCATAGCTTAAAATGGTTTAGGTGAGGAGATATGAATTATTTTGAGTGTTCATGAGCCTGTAATTCAAGAACAGAGGCTTGAATATACATATACAGGGACATGCATAGATACTTTATATTTATATACATGTAAACACATTAATTCATCCATGCAAACATTTCTACAACATTACTTCGATTACTTATCACATGCATCAACAGATTTAACTTTAAAAAAAATGATGTTTACTCACTATATTTTGTTGAGCGGAGAACATAGAACAAGCTTTTGAAAACTGGGCTTGATTTTGAAACTGATGGTTGATTTTGAATTGCAACTTGAATATGAATTGCTTGAATCTTTGCTTGCTGAGGTTGAAAACTTGGAGAAGTTTGATTTAATTTCTCTCTGGTTTAATTTGGAAGATGAAAGAAAGAAAAGAGACAAAGAAATATGTATATGAAAAAGTTTGTGAATTGTATACAGCCCTAGTTCCCTAAAACGTTTTGTTTGTATTTATTTTTTAAAAGAAAACAATTGCCACTTTTATTTGCATGACACTCCTAGCTTACAAATGTCTTGATGCATGCATTTATATTTTTATATGTTTTTATATTATATTTAATTTTTTATTAATACATTTCCTTTTATTTATATTTATTTGTAATTTTAAACTAAGATTATTACTATTTAAATCAATAACTAAATATATACTAGTATTTGAATGTAGAGTTTTTAAATCCAACTTATTCTTAAGATATTACTTGTGAATTTCAAATCAAAATTCTATTTACAATCTACATATAAACAATAGTAATTTGAAAACACATATTTTAATTTTTTTGAAAATAATAATTTTGCATATTTAAATAATTAGAAAAGAAGATTATCAAATCAATATTGCCAAAAATCCCAGGTTATCACAGTAATAATCCTAAATAAAAAGCCGATCAGCCTACCAGACATCTGTCCTCGACTACTCCATAAGTTACAATGGAAAGAATACGCGAGTTTAGCCTATCTCCATTGGTATCATCTGTCTCTCTTATGTTCTTTCTCGGTAGTAAGTGGCCAAATGTATCTTATATCCGGTCCTGCATAGTACACGCTATGCTTTCCACCGATAAATGGGCAAAACTCCTATCGCGCACCCCATTCGGTTACACCACCGAATTCCCCAATCATGATCTTCCGCTAGTTACACCACTGCTCCAATCATGTCTAATTACACCCATGTTCCAGAATTACACAACTACTTCTTCCGCTTGTGCTATTTGCACTGCGGGTAATGATGTGCACGTTAATGTGCATATTTTTGTCACCATATTTAATCTATTTAAATTAAATAAATGATCATATTGGTTGTTTTAACATGTTTAAAAAAATTGAAATTATTTTGAAATTGTCACATCTTCATCCAAGGGTAAAATGGTCATTATTGTGCATATATTAATTTGGAAAAATTTAATTGAAAATTTCTATATTATTTTGTAGGAATTTGGCTTCATATACAAGTGGTTTCATGAAGATATATGCATGCACAAGAGTGAATACAAAGGAATGGAGATGGAAAAAATTTATTTCATGGATCATGGAGGACCTCACCTATCTACCTATCTTAACGTATAAATCAGAGGCTAATGCATATGCTAATAGAGTCTAAAGCTTCATGCACACTTAAGTGATGATTATTTGATGCTAATGATTACTTGTCCTTCACACTTCCTAAGAGGGTAGTTTAGGCATTCCCCAAAAAAGTGGATTATTATTTCATATAGGTATAAATATCCCTTATGCCTCATGTAATCTCTCTTCCTCTTAGTTAGTTTTAGCTTAGATTAAAAATAAAAGAAAGTTCTCTTTCTCTTTTCATGGCTACTTAGCTATTTTTATCTTATGCATTTTTCCATTTTTTATGCAATGCTAATTATGTTTTCCTTTTAATTACATGCTCTTTCCTTTCTTGTTAGTAGTATAGATTTATTTTTCATACAAGTAGAATAGTTCTTCTTTACTTTGCTTTCTTTTTCATTTTCTTTTTCTTTCATGTTGCATGCTACAATTGTTGATATGATAACTCTTTAATTTCGGGGTATTGAAGCTCTCTAATCATGTAAGTTCAACATTTTGATCATTTATGTTCTCTTTTTGTGCTTAATGGAAACACTTGAAGTGATTTAATGATGTTTAGCTTTAAATTTGATAATTTATGTTGTTCATAACAAATAGGCTATGCTTAAACAAACAAAACACAAATTGCTTCTTTATCTAAATATGATTATAACAAAGAAGTGAATGTTAAAATTAAAATTTTGTGGCCTACATTTCTAAACAATAGTTAATATGTCATGCTTAAAATAAATTTTGCTTTCAACTTTTTTTCCATATTTTATGAGATTTAAATGTGTATTAGTGGTTGTGTTATAGTTTGATGGTTTATATTGGGCTAATGAATAACACAAATTTATCATACTTATGATAAGCACATCAACTAATATCACTAATAACCAAGAGAGATCATAACTTTATTTGTTGATTTATGTGATCTAGAGAATGTAAATTACCTTTAAGTTATCTTAATACTCTCATATTTTTATCACTTTCTTTTTGTTATTTTTCTTACTTTTTTTAGCTAATCACTCTCAACTTGGTTTAATTTGATTGAATAGATTTTTAAAATCTAACACTTTCTTGTGGATCGACCCATACTCGTCATGTACTAACAATTGTATGTCACGCGCTTGCGGTTAATTTTTGTCATAAATATTTCATCGATTTTCTAAACCGATACAAAATTCGTCGTTGAACAAGTTTTTGGCATCGTTACTGGGATAGTCTTGATTTTAATTTTCTATTTTTCGAATTATTTTCTTTTAATTTTTGTTTGTTTATATTTTGTGTGTTTGCATTTGAAAAAAAAAAATGTGTAGTGTGTTCGTGCGATTTTTGTTGCAATTTGTTGGTGTGCTTGTTTGTTGATTTCTAGTGTTTGTTTAATTGCATTTCATTTAAAAAAAAATATTTCATTTTCCATTATATTTGCATTTACAAGTTTTCTATTACATTTCTAACAAACTTCATATACTGTGCATCACCATTCTTCTCCAACCATCACTTCACCTGACCATAACCTCTCTACCCACCAGACTCATTTGCACACCAGATTAACAAAAATGCTGCTATTGCTCCAATTTCACCATATTTCTACCACTCGCATCTACCATTCACCTTCCTCTTTCACTACAAATACCGTCAACTTCTCCAACCCCCTGACCATTTCCATTCAGCAACCACATACATCACTAATGACCATCACCATCATCCTCCCGGCCGTCATATTCCACTTTCCACCATACTTCAAACTGCCATAAACTGCATCACAGTTCAAACCACCAGCGCAACACATTACATACATCTCCTCCATCAACCACCATGTTCACCACAAAAAAAAACTACTACTCACTGCCTCTGTTCCGCCTCATTGAACTGCAACCTACTTACCTCTGCCAAAACCACACATCACCATATAGCACAGCATACATCTACCCACCATCAAGTACAGTTGCATACTAGTTGCACAATATCATACACATCACTGAATCACCATATTCACCTCGCTGTCTTGACAAAGCAACTCCATACCTTACTGCTCCAGCTCATCTCCAACCCTCTACAACCTTCCTCTACCATTACCCATCTTGCTCGTACAAGCTTGACCGCAACTCCTCATTTGCCTGCATTTGTCAAACATCAGTGCCATTGTCAAGCTTGACCGCTGACGTCACATATCAACATATCATTTCCACCTCCTTACTGAACCGCAACTAGCCCCAAACCCAAACTACTGCACATCCTACCCTCTTTCTGCCTTTAATCAACTGACTGTGCAACCTCTTGAATGTGCCATTTCTTGATCCTCATCATTTCATATCTCCTCCACATCTACCATCTCAACATCACTTCCACTTCCCAAAACTGCCTCTGCCTGACCTTCCACAACCATTACGACATCAACAACTCATTCAACCAAGACAACCAACTTCCCCAGAACTCTCAAACATCAACTACACATTCCACGGCCACCATTTTCACCCTGCATATCAATACACAATCTCTACCCTTTATACATCAACAGCTTCTTCCCTGAAATGCTCGCACACATTCACTTCCTATTAACCATACAACACTTATACCATTTCATTGCAAATAGCAAACCAAACCAATAGACAATCAACCAACAACAACAGCCTTTAGTCTGAACTGCCATCTCCAAAAATATATATATATATATATATATATATATATATATATATATATATATATATATTGAAATTCAACTGCTCCTCACATCTCAACCACCACCTTCAATCGAGAAGTATGAACCACTGTGCCACTACCTAGCAATCAACATCCAAATACCCACTGTCTCACTATCTCCGACCAAACTCCATTACCATCCCTCTGTCCAACCACATCAACTGTTCTGCCTGACAATCAGTCATCTCACCCAATCGCCCGTCCCAAAACACCACACTCAGCGTCGTCAAACAACAGCAACCACGAATAGCTCTTTCTCCGAACCATGATCGAATTCAAACCCACATCGCAACTGCAATCGTGAGCAAACAAAACTCTAGCAAACCCACAACCGCTAACCGCAATCGAATTGCATTTCGCCCTTGTCTTCCTTATCATGCGACACCAACATCCCATCAGAACCCAAAATCGAATCGCTACTCTCTATTCAACACGCCAATAACCCACCTTTCGATTTCACTTTTGAACTTATTTCCTTTTTGTTTTTTTCCTTCTTTTCTCTTTGATTTCGTTCTCATTGAACAGTACTTGGTTTCGATTTTATTTCTTTTTTTTTACAGAAGAAAGCAGTGTAGTTTCGATTTTAATTCTTCTTTGATGTTATTTAGTTTTGGGCCAGGCTTGATTGAGCTGTTAAAAAAAAAAAAAAAAGTGCTAGCAAAAGTTCGTTTATTTCAATTGTATGAGTATCATTTTTTTTAGTTCTTTCTTATATAAAAAACGTGCAAACTTTTTTTCTCAATCTGTTTTGTTTAATTAATTTTGAGTTTACTTTTGTTTTACCCTTTGAAAAAAGATTAGTTTTAAATTCGTTTTACTTTGCTTTAAATTGTTTTGTTTTAATTTGTTTTTAAGTTTCATCCTCATATTTAAAAAAAACCGTGTGTGTGTATACACACAAACATACATACATACATACATACATACATACATGTATATATACATCCTATTTTTATTTTCAGGTTGCCAAAGCAAATAGGAAGAGTTGCTTGCTACACTTAGCTTGCCAAAAAATAACTGTTTGCTTGCTTATAAAGAAATTTTGTTGCTTTTATCCATGTCTATTGTTTTTTTTGCCTTGCAATGTTGGTTGCTTGCATTTGCATTTGTATATAAAAAAACTTCAAAAATCCAAAAAAAATTCAAAAAAAAAAAAATCCATTCGTAATTGCATTGTTAATACAGTTTAATTTCTGCTTTGCATTTCATCTTAAATTTTGATTAATAATAACGGTTAGAAATCGATAACGCTTAATTGTATATTGACAATTTGTCCTCTTTCGAAAATTTAATTTCTCGGTGTCTAGGCTATGATAGAGCAATAATCAGTTTATAAATATTATAGCGAGTCATAAATATTATACTAAATTGTTTCTCTGAAGGTACTTAAACCTTCGGCTGTATTGCTATGGTGATTCGTGGTGCACTGATAAATCATGTCCATTACCTGTTGAGAACTATCTTGCTGATTTAAGACAAAGTGTGATTAAACAATTTTGGATTAGAATCTACTTTGGATAGAACATTTGTAATTAAACACTTGCATTCATTTAGTTACATTAATTCATGCATATTTAAAAAAACTAAAAAAAATTAAAAATCCAAAACTAAAAAAAATTGTAAATATTTCTTAACTTAGTTTTTATCCCTTTGAAAATTTTCAAATAAGCAAAACAAAAAGCAAAATCAAAATTTTTTTTACATAGTTTTAAAAAATATCCGAAAATCCAAAAAAAAAAGTCTTTTCAAAAACAAAAATCAATTTTCCTTTTGAAAAAAATTAAATTCCTATGTGAATGCTTTTCCTTTATGAAAAGAATCCAAAAAAACACATCTTGAAAATGTCTGAGTTTCCTTACTCGCCGAAATTTACGATAGTTGTGAAGTTCAATATAATCCATATGATTTCACTCAAAATTTTTATGGATATTTTAGTAACAACTATTGTTTAAACGATTTAAATTTTGGAGAACAAAGTTTTCAAAATAATTACCAACCCTTAACTCATGAAAAATGCATCGAGTCGATTTCATCATTAATTGAACTCACCACACAAAATAATTAAAGGATGATTGAGTTGTGTAATTCATTTTTGTGTGATAACTCAAGTCAAAATTTTCAAAATAATCAAAATTTGAATTCACCTCAAAATTCAAATGACTTCGATTATAACTCATGCCGATTCAATTTCGAACTCCAAAATGAATTTCAAAATCAAAACGAAAATGTAATTCCTATTCAAACAATTTTGGCAATGGGAATAATCTTGACTACGATGCGAGTGAAATTTTTTGTCTTCAAGAAGTCCAAATCGAAATTTCTCAAGTTAATAATTATAAGTTGGATTTTGTTGAGGAAATGACTGAAATTTACTTTGATCACACGGAAACATACAAAAAATTACGTGAACAACAAAATCAAATCCCAACGTGTGACGATTCAAGTGATAATCCGTCTCTTACCCAAATCGATGATTTTCAAACGGCAACATTTGAAACTGAAAATAATGATCTTAATGAAGTTGTTGAAAACATGGTAATTGAGTTGGATTTCAATTCTTTTGAGGGTGAGAAACTTGATTTGAATTACGGTCTTCCTTTTTTCAATTTCAAAATTTTAAATACAACAACTTTGGATTTTCAAAATGATAAATGCAATGAAGTTATTGATAATTCAACAAATGAAGATGAATTTAACGAACACGATTTCTTTGGAATTTTCAAAAATGTTAAATTCTGATGGGGAAAATTTATATCACCATTATGATTCTGAAGAATTTTTCAATGACAAACTTGAATTTCAATTTGGTGAAAATAAACTTGAACTTCAATCAATCATTATATCTACCGCAAAAATCATCGAAAAGGAAACGACTCGTATAATTTTTAATAAACCGACATTCATTTTCCGAAATCAAAATTCAACTTTGAAATCATTTATGGTTTGGTTTTCCGAGCTTAAGCCTAGTCTTGCATACTTGGCGAGACAAATGAATCGGTCTTTAGAAGACCATTTCATTTACTTTTTGACGATAACTTTTTTTCTCGTGTAAATATCTTGCATTTCGTGTAAATATAGGCCATCTTTTTATTTTTGTTTTTTTGTTTTCTTCTTTCACTTGGATAGACTATGGGGACATAACCAAAATCAAGTGTGGGGGGAGCTCAATTTTTCAAGGTAATTTTTATTTTTTCATGGTTTAGTTTTAATTTTCTTTCCAAAATTTAAAAAAATCACAAAAACAAAAAACAATTTTTTTAAAGAATTTTAATTCATTTTTTGAAGAAACACTATAGGATAAATATATGGTTTCGGTTATTAAATTGAATTTTTTGAAATGTTATTTATCTCAACAATATTAAAATTGAAGTTTGATTACAAATAACGATGGTTTGACTAGTATATATGATGGTTCATACGTGTTAATTATGAAATATCCTAATTGAAATTCTTTGTTTTAAAAAGTGGTGAATTCAAATAAAGGGATTTAACATTTTTTTGTCTTCTAAGTTAAATGGTGCTAAGATGATTTTGCAAAACTCTCTTTTAAAAAGAAACAAAAAAACAAAAAAAACAAAAGGAAAAACACACACACACACACACACACATATATATATATATATTTGTATATATGTATATAATTTTTATTAACACCTAAATTCATGTGCTCACACTCATGTGCTCACTCGCCATGCTCTGTATTCTTCTCATGTAAGCACGAAAGGTAGTGCACGATCAGTATATCTGGCCTTAGTTTATCTGAGTTAGGTATGTGTATATAAAATAATTCTTTTATTAATAACACATACAGTCGATAAGTGTTCACACTTGTGTGTTCACTCATCAAGCTCTGTACCCCTCTCACATAAGTCCACAAGGCTGTGCAAGGATAATATATTTGGCCTTAGTTTATTTGAGTTAGGCATATGTAAATATTGTAAATATCAATAAAATTTTCAAAACAAATAAAGAGAGTAAGCAAATGAAATACAGGCTTGATTTTAACTTGTTTGATTTGAATTTTATTGAAAAGAAATAAAAATACCATTTTGATAAACTTTGATAATCAACTAACGATCCATTTCATAGTTACACTTATTATCGACCGCCACAACGAGCTAAACTATAGCCCATTGTTACCATAACTTTGTTTTCATTCGAAATTTTGACGAGTAAATGACTTTAAGTTCAAGATAACGACCAAAACCTACATTTAACTTATTTGTGTTAATTTAAAAGTAAATCTTTCATTGTAAATATTTTCAAAAATGGCATTCATCTCTCTGTAAATAAATCTTGCATTTTGTAAATATTTTCTTATCGAATTTGGATTTTGTTGGTAATATCGGCTGAAAATACTCATGTGTCAACACTTGTCCTACTGGGGACTCCTAGAGGTTTGACAGCTTGTTGCATACGCTCAACACAATCGTGCTCCCTATAAAAACGGATTTATCTTAGTTTTTCTTTATTCGAGGACGAATCGAAAGATTGGCATGTGGGTATTTGATGTGCATGTAAATGTGCATATTTTTACCACCATATCTAATCTATTTAAATTAAATAAATGATCATATTGGGTGTTTTAACATGTTTAAAACAAAATTCAAATTATTTTGAAATCGTCACATATTCGTCTTCATCCAAGGGCAAAATGGTCATTTTTGTTCATATATTAATTTGAGAAAATTTAATTGGAATTTTCTATATTACTTTGTTGGAATTTGGCTTCGTATACAAGTGGTTTCATGAAGGTATATGCACGCACAAGAGTGAATACAAAGGAATGGAGATGGAAATAATTCATTTCATGGAAGACCCCACCTACCGACCTATCTTAATTTACAATTAGAGACTAATGCACATGCTAATAGAGTTTAAACCTTCATGCACACTTAATGATGATTAATTGATGCTAATAATTACTTAGCTCCACACTTCTTGAGAGGGTATTTTGGGCATTCCCCAAAAAAATGGATTATGGTTTCATACATGTATAAATACCTCTTATGCTTCATGTAACATCTCTTCCTCTTAGTTAGTTTTAGCTTAGATTAAAAATAAAAGAAAGCTCTCTTTCTCTTTTTAGGGCTGCTTAGCCATTTTTATCTTATATATTTTCCCCTCTTTTATGCATTGTTAGCTATGGTATCCTTTTAATTACATGTTCTTTTCCTTTCTTGTTAGTAGTATAGATTTATTTTTCATGTAAGTAGAACAACTCTTCTTTACTTTGCTCTTCTTTTCCTTTCAATGTGCATGCTACAATTGTTGATATGATAACAAATATGAGAGGCTAAACCCCTTCAACTTAGGGGAAATGAAGCTCTCTAATCATGTAACTTTAACATTTTGATCATTTATGTTCTCTTTTTGTGCTTAACAGAAACACTTGAAGTGGTTTAATCATGTTATTTAGCTTTGAATTTGGTAATCTATGTTGTTCATAACAAATATGCCATACTTAAACAAACAAAACAAAAATTGGCTCTTCATCTAAATATGATTATGGCAAAGAAGTGAATGTTAAAATTAACATTTGATGGCCTATATTTCTAACTAATAGTCCATGTTTAAAATAGATTTTGCTTTCAACATTGTTGTCATATTTCAGGAGATTTAAGTATGTATTGCTGGTTGTGTTATATTTTGATGGTTTATATTGGGCTAATTAATACCACAAATATACCATACTAATGATAAGCACATAAACTAATTTCATTAATAAATGAAAGAGAGATCATAACTTCGTTCTATTGATTTATGTGATCTAGAGAGTGGAAGCTACCCCTAAATTATTTTAACACTCTCATATTTTTACCACTTTCTTTTTTTCTTTTTTCTTACCTTTTTTTAGCTAATCACTCTCAACTTTGGTTTAATTTGATTGAATAGATTTTTAAAATCTAACACTTCCCTGTGGGTCGACCCGTACTCGCTACCTGCTAACAATTGTACGACGTGCACTTTCGGTTAATTTTATCATAAATTTTTTGGCGATTTTCTAAACCAATAGAAAATTCGTCGTTGAACATGCAACACTCAACCAAAGATCCCATAATTCCTGTGAGCCTTCTCTGATTATGACATTCAACAGTTACACCACTGTGGATTTCCGCCTATCACAATATTCCAACTCAAGAAATAAAATATAACAGAGCTGAAAGTAAATAAATTTCAACTAAATCTTGGGTTTATGCCAACACAAATACCGTAGCAAAATCTTGGTTTTACACCAACCCAAATAATAAAATAAATATAAAATCTCGTTAAAGTAGGCCAATCTCAAACTTCCTCCATTGCTGGCGCTCTTTACCACAGTCGCCCTATCCTTCCCCGTTTATATAAAATTCTATTGGATTTTTAACATTCCCATATCCACTGTGCAAACATTCATCAAAATATATCAACTCTAAATAAAATATATTCTATAACATTCCAATTTCATTCCTATTCTGGAAATATATAACAATTATATAGATTTGGAGAAAATGTGAAAATAGGTCTAATTCACATATAATAAGAAATATATGAAGTTAATCCAGATTTATAAGTCTTGAATAAACATGTGAATTATGCCTAATTCAGTATAGATCTGAATAAAGAAAAAGAATATAGAATAGATCCGATAGAAAAAGTACAATAGCATATATGTACACACTTTATTCCATTTAATTTAAATCAGATAACGTCCATATTTCCCTATCACAAATCAGATCAGAAATTAACTATCATAAAGGAAAATTAATAAACATGAATAGGATAGAAAAGTGGTAAAATTAACCTTTTATAATTTTTAGAAGACTAAATATATTCAAATTAACAAATCTGAACAAAAATGTAAATCATACCCCTTAATCCTGCATAGATCTGAAAGAAAAAGGGGAAATATACTAGATCCGATAGAAATTTGATGAAATAATACAAATTACAATCCAAACATGACAAAATTAAAACATATAAACAAGTCTAAAAGTTGCATAGGCAAATTCCCAAATCGGGTATTATCCACTTACCTGAATCCTTGCAACACACATAAGCGTACCTAGCCCTCCTTTTCAAGCTTCCTTGTTATTCACTAATCTGCTTCTAACTTTGTTTTATTTTGTATATAATTTATTTTATGAAGAAGACGAAAATTTAGAAGAGGAAGGGAAACTAGAATAAGGAATAGAGTAGAGAATAGTTTTTATAATGTGAATTAGGTTAGGTTTAGGCTGAATTCATAGGATTTGTAAATTCATATATGCCGTTGGATAGTTGCTTCATGTGGAGGGAATTAATTAGGGGCATTGAATAATATACGTTGAACTTAGACAATGTTCTAAATAAAATATGAACATGTTTAATTTTTTAATTTATTCTATCAATAAATCAATGAATTGGTATCAAACGTACACATATGTATAAAATTAACCATATTCTTTACTATCTTACTGCACAATCAATTTTGAAATTTATTGGTGTGAATTTTCTTTCCCTAATTCATATAAATGTTAACCTTTTTAACCAGTATTAAATTCTCCTTAATATAATTAATCAATTTCATCTTAATCTATATCTTTCTAACCAATTAATTATACATTTACATACGTATGTCGCTAAGATTTAAGCATAAATAAATACATATATATACACACACAACAATGTGTATTTATACATAATTTTCTCTTTTACCCTTAATCAGTAATACATAATCACATTTGACTTATTAAACATGGAAAAGAACCCTACATATATACATGTGTGCGTGTGAATAAGCTGACACATATTCGTTCTCTTCTTTCAATCAGTATTTCATAAACATATGAATTTTTGTATTTGATAGTAAATACCCCTGTTAGTTAATATGTTTGTTTACATACTTATTTTCTATTAGTCTTTTACCTTCTTATACATTTATTTATGGTTAAAATGTGCTTAGAAAAATATATACTCTACGAGACTTGAACCTTGGTCACTTGGTTAGATTGCACATATCTTACCACTATGTCACTCATGCTTTCGTCCTTCATTATTTTTTTTAAATGTTGTAACGACCCATAATTTACGATAACTAATTTTTTTAATATAATAAGATATTGGTAATATAATACTGAATGAAATAAAAATCTGTAATTTAACAATGAAATGAATACAAAAATGAAATGTAACAATGTTAATGTAAGTTAATTATTAACAACTTTAATGACCCTCCAATCAATTGAAATGTAAATGTTATACTTGGTTATAAATTGGACATAAGAAAACAAATGTAAACATTGAATTAATAAATGAATTAGTACGAAATTAATGGCAATTGAATAAAATTTGGGTTATGTAAGAAATTGTAACATTTGTGTGTAAATAATGAATTTATAAATGTGATTAATAGTTAATGGTAATAATTATTTTAAGTTACCTATTTATAGGAAATCAATTGAAATTAAATGTAAATAAATGTTACATTAATGGGAGTTTAAGCAATAAGTGAAATTGGGAATGTAAAAAAATGAAAAGAAATATTCATTATATTCATAATGTAATAATTGATGTAATAAAGAGAATGAAACCAAGATAAAAGAATTAATTGGGATTTTTAAATTATAATTAATGTGTATAATTGACAAAATGTAACATTCCGCCTTTTCAGGTAGTTTAAATCAACGATAAACCACATACATCACACACAAACCATACAAAAGAGCAGATTGTTATTGGGATGAATAAGAAAAGCAGAGAAAGAAAAAAATAGAATCTCGCAGCGGAATGGCAAAATATAATAATCAAATAACAGTTCATGAAGCTTTTTGCAAAACAATTGATTATACTAATAAAATACAGATTCAAAACTAAAAGATCTTATGTAAGTTAAATCAATGGTAAATAAACATGAGTGGAAAGGCGTCAGAAATATTTACGGAGTTTGACATCTCCTATCCAGTGTCTAACGTGGGTGTAGTAACTTAAGAGATGTTTGGGATTCACATCTCCTAAGGATCCACTAAACTATCTACTATGTAGTACAATACACTATTATAATATGTCTACAGTAAAGTAAAAGTATTAAAATAGCGTTAAGGCATTACCCATATCCCTCTAAACACATTTTATATATTCCCATAGTCTATATAGTACCGTAATTTCCCCCGTACTGGGCATCGTCCAAGGGCACTCCATAAGTATGGTACAAAACAAACTCGTAGTGGGCTCGATATGGTAGGTGACATGGCACAACCAGGCAATGCCAGGGTAGATATACCAATTACACTTCCGGACTTATGGTAACGCATAGCCGCAGCTACTGCCCACCTTGGAAAACATTCCTAAATCAAAAATCAAGAGTGGCCACCAAATCAATCACAAAGTCAGAATATAGTATCGAAGGTGTATGCCCGATCGGAGGAATGACCTCACTTGGCCCATCGATAGCTCGAATTTCACCCGCCTTAAGCTAACTCATGGGAATAAGCTCCACGTATATACCTCATATAGGATCATCGCCAACCATCCTACTTCATTTTAAAATCTCCACCACACACACAGTTGTTAAAGTGGTTCTCGGTATTGGTAGAGAGTATGACAATTCCGATCCCGGTCTCTTCAACAACCAATTGTTTATTACAGACCGGATGGTTCTTTTACATTTCAAAAGTCCGTTCACAATTGACATCAAAATATAATATTCTCAAACCATATCACTTTCAAATAGTAATCATATTCACTTTCGAATCATATTCACTTTCAAATCATATCGTTTCCAAAATCTCAATTTCTTACAAATATCATATTTCCAAAATAGGTTAAATCCTTACTTCAAAATCATCATTTTCAATTTATTATGTGTGATGGCCCGCAATTCCGTACCCTTTGAGTCAACATTATTCTATATCAATCGACTCAAGATGAACAGAAATACGAACCATTCGGGTTAAAGAAGAAGAGGTAGAAGAAGAAAATAGAAAATAACATCAGAATCTAACCATCGCAGCGGAATAAAATATAATAGATAATAACCGATCTTTACACAAAGTAAAAATATATGTGTTTATACATTACATCATCAGTGTAACAACCCGTATATTTATCGATTGTATATTTAAATATTTCATTGTTCGTCGGATTTTTGTCCGAAACCTACTTTTAGCAAACAGTCGAATTGGAACTCGAGACCACTTCCATTGAGTTCAAAATGCTGTTCGCAACCTTTTTGAGTATAAGCTTTGATATGTTTGGAGTTAGTGGAATTTTGCTACTTTTTCACTTAGGGCTTTGGTTTGGGCTGAGCCCAATAACTCCACTTATGTATTCAGTCCCAACTCCACTCCATCCTTCATTAATTCATTTCTAATTCCTAATACTCAAGCTTTAGCAACAATGGTGAGTGGAATGGGAAATTAAAACTCCAAACCCTAGTTTTCTTTTGCAAATCAAACTCTAGCTCCAAACTAATAGAAGAACCCATTGGTAAGCCTTCTCTTCTTCCTCTCCAACTCATTCTCTTATCAATTTCAGAAATTCCTAAACCTAACTTTAGGAATGTTCTTCTTTTAAAGCTTAGATTCAAGCTTCTTGTGTTGTATTTGAAGAGTGGTTGATTCTCCTTTGCTTTCAAGCTTCTTCTTCAATTGTCTGGGTTCAAAGGTGAGATTTTTATCTCACATCTTAGTCTATAATTATCTTCGATTGTTAGGTATGAATTCCTAACACTTATTCTTGTGCAATTGATTTTGGTTTGGATTGATTTTGTGTATATTCCAATTTTTGGTGTTTTGGTCTAATTTATTAAAATCCTTTTTATGGACATTTGGACATTGATATTTGAGGCGTATTGAAGACCCGTTAAGGCTGGGTTGTCACTCGACGTAAATCCTTAATCGTCGTTGCTCGTCCGATCGCTTCCAGTATTTATTTCGGCCATTTTTGGTCTAGGTTCAGGGAATGCCGTGAACCCCAGTTTCAGACGTCTGAAACGTTTGATTCAGACGTCTGAATATTATACTGGGAGGATTTGTATTCCCAGATTCAGACGTCTGAATCTATATTTCAGACGTCTGAATTAGTTTGTTTTGGACCAGAAAGGAAATAGGCTAAAAATTGCCTATTTCAGACGTCTGAAATATAGGGTTCAGATGTCTGAAATATACTTTAGAAAACTTTGATTTTCCAGATTCAGACGTCTGAATCCTTGATTTCAGACGTCTGAATCTGCACTCTTTTTGCCCATTTGCCTATTTGCTTGGAAATTCCAACTTCAACCGATTCGTGTTGATTCCCCTTTATTATTATCACTTATTATCGACTTTGATGACATTTTCTTCGTGATTATGGGAATATCCATTTTGATGGGTTCAGTATCGATTTCTTTGGATTTTATTCACGTCTTTGAATGTGAATTTTTATGACTGATTGCTTCTACAATCACTTCTATGATTTGTCACTTTAAAAATATAAAAGTTTTCTATACTAGTAGTAAATATCAAAACTCTTTCTTCAAATGATTTCAACACTATTTTATAACAAAGCTTGTTTTCTCAAACCGATTTCCAATCTATTAGTATATACAAAGCTTTACCTCACTTGTATGAGAAATTGAATTAAACGGCTTAGTAAAACAAGTGGTACAAAACGCTTGCGTTTACTTCGTCGGTTAACACTTAGACTTGTTCGATTGAACCTTTTGTGACAATTTTTTAGTGGAGATCTACAATTTGTTCGTAAATATTTAAGTTAAGCTAGTGGTTATGGGACATGAAGCTAAGCTCATATATTTACTAGCTTACTGTAATTGACACTTCTCTTTGATCATGACGATCATTTTATTATTTAGACTGGCTATTGCGCGATGTCTCTTTGTTTGCAAGGTTAGACTAGACCTCATGGGTGTGATTCCGACTCACACATATCTCCTTGTCCGCAACATTAGTCTAGATACCATCTGTGTGATTTCGACTCACACATACCATTTTGTAGAGAGGTTAAGCTAGACACCATTTGTGTGATTCCACTCACACATACCTTTTTGCTTTTTGGTTAGCCTAGACACCATTTGTGTGATTTCGACTCACACATATCTTTTCTGTTTGCGAGGTTAGGCTAGACACCATTTGTATGATTCCACTCACACATACCTTTTTGCTTTTTGGTTAGCCTAGACACCATTTGTGTGATTTCGACTCACACATATCTTTTCTGTTTGCGAGGTTAGGCTAGACACCATTTGTGTGATTCCACTCACACATACCTTTTTGCATTTTGGTTAGCCTAGACCTCATCTGGGTGATTCCGACTCACCCATATGGGGTAGCTCCCCATGGTCTTCGGACCGTCATGTGATAGGCCTCTTTCCCTTTTTATGATTTTTGGATTTCGTGTGTTGATTTCTGGAAATTTTATGCTTCACCTATTTTCGTGATTTCTATTGATAAGCTTTATCAATTTTTATGCCTTGGTGAATTCGTAGGTCATTGACTTGTTATGAATACAAGTTTTGGGTATGATACCCTTTTTGGATCTTTGAGAAGATTCTTGTGATATTGATTAATCTCATGTTGATTTTCAATTACATACTTATAGTAGTATGTCATTATGGATATTATATGTTTATGCCATATCTTTTACTTTATATCATGATATCTGATATTTATAGCTAGACTGATCCGTTTATTATTTTTTTATAAATAATACTCGGGTCAGACCGAGATGTTACAGGTGCTTCTGTTTGACTCCTCTTCTGGGATTTGCTACTCTGACTTTTGGCTAACTATTTAGATTAGCAGTTTTTGTTGTATACACTTGAGATATAGACTCCTTAATGAATACATATTCTTTTGTCTTGCACTTGTATCTATTCTTTTATGATATTGTGGATCTTGTTAGACCACCACTCTGATATACACTTTTATGTGTAATATTCATATCTATTTCCGCCTTTGTGATATGAATTGCCTGTGACTGATTTATGTTATGTTTATTTCTATATTTGTTTCCGAAGATTATATATAGCCACTGTGTAGTAGCTTTGAGTTTGCGTCGGTATGTCGGATTTCCTTTTGAGATGAAATGCATGTTATATTTTATCTGTCATAACGGTGCTCGCACAAAGCAATTACACGGATGGTCGCTCCTCAACAGCCTTATTCTCCGTGCTAGTTGACGGCATTACCCCGTAGTGTCCTTGGCTAGCGTGGGTATAGAGGTGGGGCGTCACAGCTTGGTATCAAAGCCAAACTTCGGAACAGTGTAGAATAATCTAGCAAGGATCATCGTCCTAAATCTATCTTAGGAGTCGTGCTTTAGGATTTGATTTTAGTCTTCGTACAGATTCATCATATTTTCTTTATGATTCCTTGTTTTATCTATCAAGATTGCTTGATATTTATTTTGAGAATAACTTTACTTCTTCTTTCTTTCTTTCTTAAAGAAGAGAAATGGTTAGATCAAATCGTCCTAGTGCTGGATAATCTAGTGCTACTCCTCAGGATGGAGTATTTATGTCTGCCCAGCAGCTTCTTGATCTAGTAAAGAACGCTCAAGCTGCCGGACCCATTCCAGAGCCTACTCATCCTAGATCCGGTTTTGCACGCTTGTGCAGAGACTACATTGATTTGGGTGGAAGGCCATTAAGGGAATCCGAGAGTGTTATAGAAATTCAAGCTTGGCTCAAATCATGCGATCGCATATTTTCTCGCATGAACCTTATTGACCTTCATCGAGTCCAAGTGGCTTCTAGCATGCTCCAAGAAAGAGCGTTAGATTGGTATGAGATTTTAATTTCTGAAAGAAGCGGATCTCACTTGGGAGCAATTTCGGGAAAGATTCGAATTAAAATTTGTGCCGGAGGCTGAAAAAGTAACTTTGGCCCGACGTTTTATTGACCTTGTTTAAGGCGAATCTTCTGTGATAGACTATGTCGCATCTTTCGAATCTCTGTACAAATACGGGGTCGAGTATATTAATACCCCATTGAAGAAAAATAAGAGATTTGTCTATGGCTTGAATAAGAATCTTAAGAAGCCATTACTCCTGAAACTTGAAGTTTCATTTGATCAGCTTAGTGATATCGCTCTTCGTCTTAAAGAGGCCGATAGAGAGATAATGTTGAAGTTGTGGTTGCCAAACAGAACTTCAACGACAACATGAAGAGGCCAATTAAATTCAAAGGCCCCAATCCCATCAAGAAAGGGAAGCAACAAACTCCGGTAGCAAAGACTCCTATCTCTAGTCGTGGACGATGCTACAATTGTGGTTCCACGGACCACTATGCAAGGGAGTGCCCGAAACCACTCTTTTGCTGTTATTGCAAAAGTTCGGGTCATCTTATATCTACATGTCCCATCCTTCAAAGTAGGAGAGAGGGAGAGCTGAATATTGAAAGCCCCTTGTGACACTTCTCTTGGTCAAGGTATTTTACATTCAATCCTTGATGCTATTATTTTATTTCGTGATCTTTCTATTTGAGTTCTTTTTGATATGGGTTCATCTCATTATTTTTATATCAAAAGAACTTGTTGATTCTTTTTCTTTGAAAATATTTTGGGCTTGATACTTCTTTGAGAATTGCGAATCCGGATGGTAGATCCGCAACACTCAATTTGCTTTCTATTGATGTCGAAACTATTTTATGTGATTTTTCTTTCCGAGCCGATATTTTTACTTAGGCTTCGGAATTGTTTTTTGAAAGGATTGGCTTAATGGTTGTGAAGCCCATATCCTATTTTCCATGTGGACTATTCATCTTCGACATTTTCTATCTGTTAAGCAGATTTCTATTTTTTTTCTTGTGATTCCGATTTCAAATTTTTGGTGGCATCAATTTTTATTCTTTAAGCCCTCATGGTGAGGAAAGTGTCATTTCTCTTATCTAAATAATTTGTGAAACTTTTCCGGTACTTTTGAGTTTGTCTTAGGATTATCACCTAAGAAATCTTTTGTGTGGTGTTAAGGTCTTTCTAGTTCGACCTTGCCACCGATTTTCATTTGGCTACGAGTTGCGGGAGTTCGCATTCCACTTACCGCATTCCGCACTTGTTACGATTCTTATGAATGAGTTATTTTGTCATTCAGTTTGTCCAACTTATTTCATCCATTTTATAAATCGAATATTCTATGAATATTTCGATGAGACCATTCTTGTATTTATTGATTTTGGATGAAAATAGCAATTTAAAAATTTTGCAAATCTTTTTCATAAGATTTATTTATAAGTACAATTTGACTTTGCTCTTAAACAAGCAAAGAATATTCTTAAAGGTTTTTAAGATACATGTTTATTATATAGAAGATGATTTTGTGATTGTATTGCCCGTTGAGTGCTTTAAGGATTCTGGTCGATGAGCTTGATCAACGTTATCGATAGGAATTTCCTAAACTCTTTGATGAGACAATCAGACACGATATATTGACTTGTAAAATGCAAATTTTTCTAGAAAGTTTTTTACATAGAGATAATTTTAATTTTGAAAGTTTTAGCTTTTCGGAAAAGAAGATTATTTAAAAGAAATTCTTTCTTTTCGATACTCTTATTCTTGTGATTTCCGATGGGAACCAAGACTTTATCTTTTATGCCGATGCTAGTCGTGCTGGTTTGGATGCCGTTCTCTTGCAAAATAGAACGTGCTATCACTTGTGCTTCTAAACCATTAAAGTCGATCGAGACTAGGTATGCCACTCATGACCTAGCGCTCGCGGCTATTGTTTTTGCTTTTAGAATTTGGCATCATTATTTTTGAGGTAGAAATTTGTTCTCCACCTCGATCATAAATCTTTGGAGTATTTATTTTCTCATAAGGAACTTCATATTGGCTTGGGTTCCTTACATCTTATGATCTTGATATTCTTTATACTCCCGGAAAGGAGAATCGTGTTGCCTATGCACTTAGTCGTAAGCAACAGGTGGTTGTTTCTTTGTTGATGCCTAAATGAAATTATCTTTTTACCAAGTTCATTGGGTGTTTTGATGTACTTCGTTTTATTGAGTTTCATCTCATTTCTTTGATAGACTTGCGTCTGATGTTCTTTTATGGTGTTCGGTTCATTGGACGTACCGTTTTTGTACTACGTCGGTGTTTCGAATTATTTGAACTTCGGATCATTGGACGTACCGTTTTTGTACTACGTCGGTGTTTCGAAATTATTCGAGCTTTGGATCATCTGGTGCACCGTTATTGTACTACGCCATTGTTCCAAATTATTCGAGTTCCTCATTTCTCGGGCGTACCGTTTTTGTACTACGCCGTTGCACTGGCTCAATTTTCTGCTATTCTTGACGTTTTCCGCGTCTTTTAACTATGGAAATGCTTTTAGGTTTCCTATTTTTATTCTTGAGCCCGGTGTTATTGATGAAATTGAAGTTTCACCGGATTTGACTTATGAGCTACATTCCATTCGCATCATTGCTTCGGAGGTTGAGTGCCTTCGGAATAAAGATGTTCTTCTTGTGAAAGTTCAATGGTTCTCAGATCCTAAGGATTGCTCTTGGGAATCCTGGGAATTCATCGAGCGATCCCGTTCAGGCTTACACTTTCATGCTCTTTATGGTGAACTTCCTATTTCAAATTTCTTTTGTGTTGATATGCTTTTATGGTTGTTACTCTTTATTTTCTTCTTAAGTATTGCGAGGATGCAATTTCTTTAAGGAGTTGAGTCTGTAACAACCCACACATTTATCGATTATATATTTAAATATTTTATTTAAATATTTCATCGTTCGTCGGATTTTTGTCCGAAAACCTACTTTTAGCAAACAGTCGAATTGAGACTCGAGACCACTTCCATTGAGTTCAAAATGCTGTTCGCAACCTTTTTGAGTCTAAGCTTTGATATGCTTGGAGTTAGTGGAACTTTGCTACTTTTTCACTTAGGGCTTTGGTTTGGGCTAAGACCAATAACCCCACTTATGTATTCAGTCCCAACTCCACACCATCCTTCATTACTTCATTTCTAATTCCTAATACTCAAGCTTTAGCAACAATGGTGAGTGGAATGGGAAATTAAAACTCCAAACCCTAGTTTTCTTTTGCAAATCAAACTCTAGCTCCAAACTAATAGAAGAACCCATTGGTAAGCCTTCTCTTCTTCTTCTCCAACTCATTCTCTTATCAATTTCAGAAATTCCTAAACCTAACTTTGGGAATGTTCTTCTTTTAAAGCTTATAATCAAGCTTCTTGTGTTGGATTTGAAGAGTGGTTGATTCTCCTTTCCTTTCAAGCTTCTTCTTCAATTGTTTGGGTTCAAAGGTGAGATTTTTATCTCACATCTTAGTCTATAATTATCTTCGATTGTTTGGTATGAATTCCTAACACTTACTCTTGTGCAATTGATTTTGGTTTGGATTGATTTTGTGTATATTCCAATTTTTGGTGTTTTGGTCTAATTTATGAAAATCCTTTTTATGGACATTTGGACATTGATATTTGAGGCGTATCGAAGAGCCGTTAAGGCTGGGTTGTCGCTCGACGTAAATCCTTAGTCATCGTTGCTCGTCCGATCGCTTCCGATATTTATTTTGGCCATTTTTGGTCTAGGTTCAGGGAATGCCCTGAACCCCAGTTTCCGACGTCTGAAACGTTAGATTCAGACGTCTGAATATTATATTGGGAAGATTTGTATTTCCAGATTCAGACGTCTGAATCTATATTTCAGACGTCTGAATTAGTTTGTTTTGGACCACAAAGGAAATAGGCTAAAAATTGCCTATTTCAGACGTCTGAAATATAGGGTTCAGACGTCTGAAATATACTCTGGAAAACTTTTGGTTTTCCAGATTCAGACGTCTGAATCCTTGATTTCAGACGTCTGAATCTGCACTCTTTTTGCCTATTTGCCTATTTGCTTAAGAATTCCAACTCCAATCGATTCGTGTTGATTCCCTTTTGTATTATCACTTATTATCGACTTTGATGACATTTTCTTCGTGATTTATGGGAATATCCATTTTGATGGATTCGGTATCGATTTCTTTGGATTTTATTCACGTCTTTGAATGTGAATTTTTATGATTGATTACTTCTACAATCACTTCTATGATTTGTCACTTTAAAAATATAAAGGTTTTCTATACTAGTAGTAAATATCAAAACTCTTTATTCAAATGATTTCAACACTATTTTATAACAAAGCTTGTTTTCTCAAACCGATTTCCAATCTATTAGTATATACAAACCTTTACCTCACTCGTATGAGAAATTGAATTAAACGGCTTAGTAAAACAAGTGGTACGAAACGCTTGCATTTACTTCGTCGGTTAACTCTTGGACTTGTTCGATTGAACCTTTTTGTAACAATTTTTTAGTGGAGATCTACAATTTGTTCATAAATATTTAAGTTAAGCTAGTGGTTATGGGACATGAAGCTAAGCTCATATATTTACTAGCTTACTGTAATTGACACTTCTCTTTGATCATGACGATCATTTTATGATTTAGACTGGCTATTGCGCGATGTCTCTTTGTTTGCAAGGTTAGACTAGACCACATGGGTGTGATTCCGACTAAACATATCTCCTTGTCCGCAAGGTTAGTCTAGACACCATCTGTGTGATTTCGAATCACACATACCTTTTTGTAGCGAGGTTAGGCTAGACACCATTTGTGTGATTCCACTCACACATACCTTTTTGCTTTTTGGTTAGCCTAGACACCATTTGTGTGATTTCGACTCACACATATCATTTCTGTTTGCGAGGTTAGGCTAGACACCATTTGTGTGATTCCACTCACACATACCTTTTTGCTTTTTGGTTAGCCTAGACACCATTTGTGTGATTTCGACTCACACATATCTTTTCTGTTTGCGAGGTTAGGCTAGACACCATTTGTGTGATTCCACTCACACATACCTTTTTGCATTTTGGTTAGCCTAGACCTCATCTGGGTGATTCCGACTCACCCATATGGGGTAGCTCCCCATGGTCTTCGGACCGTCATGTGATAGGCCTCTTTCCCTTTTTATGATTTTTGGATTTCGTGTGTTGATTTCTGGAAATTTTATGCTTCACCTATTTTCGTGATTTCTATTGATAAGCTTTATCAATTTTTATGCCTTGGTGAATTCGTAGGTCATTGACTTGTTATGAATACAAGTTTTGGGTATGATACCCTTTTTGGATCTTTGAGAAGATTCTTGTGATATTGATTAATCTCATGTTGATTTTCAATTACATACTTATAGTAGTATGTCATTATGGATATTATATGTTTATGCCATATCTTTTACTTTATATCATGATATCTGATATTTATAGCTAGACTGATCCGTTTATTATTTTTTTATAAATAATACTCGGGTCAGACCGAGATGTTACAGGTGCTTCTGTTTGACTCCTCTTCTGGGATTTGCTACTCTGACTTTTGGCTAACTATTTAGATTAGCAGTTTTTGTTGTATACACTTGAGATATAGACTCCTTAATGTATACATATTCTTTTGTCTTGCACTTGTATCTATTCTTTTGTGATATTGTGGATCTTGTTAGACCACTACTCTGATATACACTTTTATGTGTAATATTCATATCTATTTCCATCTTTGTGATATGAATTGCCTGTGACTGATTTATGTTATGTTTATTTCTATATTTGTTTCCGAAGATTATATATAGCCACTGTGTAGTAGCTTTGAGTTTGCGTCGGTATGTCGGATTTCCTTTTGAGATGAAATGCATGTTATATTTTATCTGTCATATCAAAGCAATTACACAGATGGTCGCTCCTCAACAGCCTTATTCTCCGTGCTAGTTGACGGCATTACCCCGTAGTGTCCTTGGCTAGCGTGGGTATAGAGGTGGGGCGTCACAATCAGAGTACACATAACACACAACTGGACAGTAATCATAACCTGTCCTCACACAACTGAATACACAGCTAATCAACACAACAGAATATATAAAACAAGTACGGAAGTACGTATCGCCATCCAACTCGTCTACGAAGCTCCACAACATCCTTTTCTGTATCCCATAATACCCGGTCTGACCCGAGCGTTATAGTTAAATAACACCCGAGTCAGTCTGGAATACCAGCGTGAGAAATCACACTCAAATTGATTATTAAAGTTTCAAAATCCTTTTAAAAACAAAAGCATCTCGTAAGACCATGCCACAAATAAACATGTCGGGTTTTTACCTTACGATAGCCAAAACATTTCTTATAAAATCCTCTGATATTATAATAGGGTCTATTTACAAATACTTATTAAAATAGCCGAAATTGTTACATGATTAAATTCCAGCTACTAGCCACAAAGTGGGTTATACAAAAAAAAATCGTAAAGGCACGTAGAGAGAATGGATATCCAACTAATGACTAGGCACTAGGGTACCACTTGTCACAGTATGTTGCCTAGATCACCGTACCGAGGATTACTCCCAATCCCCTGCAACACAAGACTGGGACTACCCCTTACTGGATAATCTCGAGTAAGATCACCCCACGGTTGGGATCAACAACCGCACCACTAAGCCGAATAAAAAGGGACATCTGGACAGGGATGACCTTACCCTAATGAGTGCTACCCACATAGCGTTGCTGCATAACCCCCTGATTTTCAGTCATTCCCGGTTGATGAGGCTTGAGGCTAAGCGTTACCTTTTAGAACATTTCTCTTAGAATGCTCATCCCCCACCTGACGATGTTCTGAAAGCATTCATCCATACAAGTCCGTCCCAGGTTCGAACGGAACCGAAGGCACTATTCCTACTACATCCATTTTGGAAACATCCCCAGGATTAGTAGCGACTAGCCCTTCACTTCACTGCTCCATCCTCGACTCCGAACTCATCCTTCACACGAAAACGTACAAACCGGATCGAAGTGGTTTTCGAGAAATTAATCCCGATCCCGGTCTCTTCGAAACGATCAACGCATTGGCCAATATTAATAATCGGTGATTTAACTATCAATTAACATTCACAACAACCATCAACCATAAATAATTTCTCCATATTATTTATTAATCTCAAAATATCTTTGCAAGTTATATTTCCATTTTCAACCCTTTTTGAAAACAGTTTTCAAACCACACTTTTATCATGAAATAAATTCCTAACTATTTATTTCCACTGAAAGCACCAAGCACAAAAATTATAAATTTTTAAAATAATTTAAAACGCTTTATTTTGAAATACACTTTAAAACATTTAAGTTAAAAATACTTCAATACTTTATTAAAAATACAGACTATATGAATATTTGAAAATAAGGTTACTTTATAAAATATAAATCTAGATTTTCTCTTTTTAAAACAAAATACCAAGTCACCTTTTAAATAATTACTACGATAATAGATTTGAAAATTATCTACTTTAGAATTTAAACATTTAGAAATAATAAATTTTCCAAAACATGCTTTTTAAAAGAACATTAATTTTTTTAATTTATATTTAAAAATTTGCTTTGAAAACATACTTGGCTATCCAGGGAAAAACGCTTCCCTTCACATCCTTTAAAAATAATTCACTATTTATTTTTAAACAAATTTTCTTATTCCTTTAATAAATTCCCATCATGAATTTATTCTTTCAAATATCTACTGATATATTACTTAACTTTTATAAACACAGTTTATAAATTCCAAAGTCTCACTTCTCTTTTAAAAATCCTGGTTTTACACACTTAAATCAATTCCCAAATTGATTTCCAATTTACTTCACCTTTAAATAAATTCCCTAACTTACTTCATTTATTTCAAAATCCATTAACTTCAGATTTTTATTCCATAATTATGATTTAAAATCTTTTAACTGAAAATACCAATTTCATATTCTCTAAATTCTTTCTTTATCTTTTCCAATAATTTAAATCTTAAATTCAAAATAAATGCTTAATTTCTTTAAATAATAACACTTAAGTTTAATATTCATTATCTTCCTATTTATTCAAAATCTCCCTTTCATACGCGGAATTTATTTATTAAAATTTTAAAATCTTTTATCTTTTCAAATTCATTCTTAAATTTATTCAAATTCTCTATGATTAATTTACTTAAAAATTCACTCTTTTATTTTCTTTTCAAAAATCCAATTTATATATTTTGATAACTCAGTGTACCTAAATATATTAAAGCAAATCACATCATTCAATATTTCAATTATCAATAATATTCGTCACAGAATATCAAATATTCATAACACAGAATATTAAACAATCTAAATAATTTTGTGGAATCCAGTTGGATCCCTCCAACCTGTTTCCCTGCATACGCAGATGTTAGCACAACATAAAATACCAATTCCACTTTGAGGTGGAATATCGCTGTATATGGGATTAAATAATATCGTCCGCTATTATGCGGTGCATAGGGTCTCATCCGCTATTATAATGCGGGAAATCAATTACTCCAATATACTATATATAATATAGTACATCAAATCAATTCAATCATTCAACCAATTATTTAAATTTAACCATTTAAATTTAACTTAAAACCAGATGAGTGAGATTAACTCACCTTTGTTTCAAATTGCAACCCCGCCCAATCCGACTTGTCTTCTCTAAGATTTAGACCTTGAATAAACATTAGATGATTTATTAATATTCAAACTAATCGAGCAATTAAATCTCCATTTGATAATTAAATTATGCAATGATTTTATTTTAAAATTAAAATTTGATTTTAAAATTAAAATTTGATTTTAAAATTAAAATTTGATTTTAAACTAATTTCCTTTTTAATTAATTTTTTTTGTTGGCTACTAAAATACTTAAATAAGTTTATTAAATAAATTAAACCCCTTAATAAATTATTTCTAACACAGCCTAGTAAATTGAATATTACTTTTCTTCATTTTCAATTATATATGAAAAATAATCCATGGGTTTAAAAAAAAATCAAATTTTCGTATATGAACTTTCAATATCTTAAATTCCTACTTATATATATTTTATTATTATTTTTTTCATTTTGAAACCCATATATATATTTATAAAAATAATCAATATAGAATTTAAAAATCCAATTTTATATAAACTTCCAATCATTACATAATTCTTATATTTTTTTGTTTACAGTTTATTTCCTAACCCACAGATTTTAAACTGAAATCTTCTTTACTGAAAAACCTATATATAAAAATTAAAGAAAATTGTTTTACCTTATAGAAAACATGCGCACCTAGGATTCGACAACCCTTCTTCCCAATCGTGTAGTGCTCGCGAAGACATAAAAACTTCTTCGATCCATCGCACCAACGCAGCACCCCACGATCGAGCTCATGCTTCCCAGTCACGGTGTAAAAGCCCTCACGCCACCTAGCTTCGATCGAACGCCAGCGATAGTCGATACGCACCCCCCATACAAATCTGAAGTGTACTCAATTGCGGATCCACTTCTGCCCCTCCTTTTCGAATGAAGGATTGATTCGCTCACTCGAAAGCTTACATAAGGAATTGAACTCTGGATCTAAGAGAAAGAAGAGAATGGAAAGATCGAGCTTCTTTCGGTTCTGATTTTCGATTTCAAATAGAACCGACACCATTCTTTACAATCGATTTCTTTTCGTCTATTAGAGAACTTCGTTTCATCTTTTATTTTTTTTATTTTGAACGAGAGAGATCATCCATTTTATTTTTTTTCTTTAAAATCGAACTGATTTGTTCGATAGATATATATATCTTCAAAGATCGAATTGCTTTCAAAGGAAGACAGGGTAGCGGTACGATAAGGACACTGGATAACGTGTTTGAAAAGGAACATAAAAGTTCTGAAAAGAAGGGAAAAACAATGATGTGAACGCTGTAAATCAATGTAAATATATTATATTATTCAAAATTTTAAAACTTCTCGTTCCACGCAACTAAATATCTCGAACTCCTATCGAGGCATGCTGCTAGCCGTTTATAATGTTAAACCCCTATTTCGAACGCAATGGAAAAGGTTTCAAGTCCTAATTCAATCGTATGGAGAAGATAGCTTTTTGAGATAGTTATTATACCGAATTTTCGAAATAGATTTAAGCGCGTTTGTATATCGTACGCTCATACAACAACTCCAACTGCTACGAAAATTGAAATCCAATAATAATACAATATTACGGATCCAATGAAACTAGTTTCGTCAAATTCCACGACTGTGCCTCCGAAGGTTATTTTTAAATATCGATTTAAATGATAAAATTTCGAAACTTAACAAAACATTTCCAAATTCAATTTCAACACTTATACTATCTTCAGAACTATCAATATAAATTTTACAAACCCTTAAATTGTTTTTAATAGGCTTAAACTGAAGATTCAATAATTTACCCAATTTTAGTTTACTAAATCCAATAACTTAATTGCTAAATAATAATAATATTTGAATTCAAGTTAAAAATTAGCTTTTAAATATTTAAAATCAATTAAATATTCCAATTTAAATTATTCAAAATTCTGGGTCGTCACGTTACGACATTTAAATCCCAACTTAGATTATAACATCATTTAACTGTATTTGCTTTTAAACCAGTGAATTTGAATATAAACACTTCCCCTTTGCTTAGTCTAAAAATTTAGAAAATAGTATAAATAGTTACAAATAGTTAAAATACTCTAAAATATAAAAATAGACTTTAAAATATTTTTAAATTGATTTAGATAGTTAAATAGATTTAAAATAAATTAAATATAATTAAAATAGATTAAATAGCTTTAAAATAGATTAATTAGATTTAAAATGAATTAAAATGGTTTAATTAGTTTAAATTAATTTAAACCAGTTTAAATAGATTATAATAATTTATATAGTTAATATTGGTTTAAATAGTTTAATAAATTTGAAAGTCTTAATAATTATAAATTTTAAAATAATATTTTTTTAAATAGTTTATATTAAAATATGAACATGGAATTAATATCAAATTAAACTATTCAATTCATTTTAGGACATTTGGACCATTTTCAATTTCCAAATCAATAAACAAAATTCCAAACCTTCTAAATGTTTTTTGGCAAGGCTGGCGGGGTTAAAAAATGGACCCCTACCATTTTATTGATATACCTAGAAAGATGTACAAAGATGGAAGAAACAGCGCCACATATATAATTAGGCAAGCAAGAAACAATGCAACAAGAAAACTAAGGAAAAATAGACATACCAAAAGCAAATTAAAAAAACAACAACATGGGAACACAAGAGGAACCATGACAGGCATGAATCAGGAGAGAGCAGTTAGAAATTCAGGTTCAAAAACATGCCTGGATGCAACAATTCCAAACCTCAATCCCTCCTCTAAACTTTCTTTCATTTGCATGAAAGTTTTCCTTTTTGCATTAAAGATAATCGCATTTCTTTCATCCCAGATGATCGAGATAAAAACCTTAAGGGTGAATAGTAGAACATAAGAAGATTCACATTTCCACCTCGTAGCCTTGAATATTAGATCCCATTCTACTTCACTAACTAAAGCGACGCTCCTGCCAGTGGTGAGGATATTCATAGAGCACCATAACATGTAGACATAATGACAGTTAAAGAACAAGTGAAGAGAATCCTCCTCAGCAGCTTGGCAAAAACTGCAAGTGGTATCAATATTGACTCCTCTCTGTCTCAACATAATTTTCGTTTTCAAAGCATTGCTGAATATCTTCCACAGAAACAGGTTTTGCCTCTTCGAGTTATGATGTAGCCAAATACGCTTATGCCAGCTGAAAGTCACGCAATTATTCTGGCAAATAAGGTGCTTGTACATGCCACTAACCTTATACTTTTCTTGACAGAAGGACCAAGATATTCCATCATGTGGAGAAAAGGGAACATGATAACCATGCAAAAGATTCCAATGTTGTCTGACGTACTGATTACTAGAGTAAGGAGGACAACACAACCATCGTCAATAAAATTATATGCCAAAGAGTTCTTGCTAATACCATATTGCACTTGCTGGTTGAAATAAAGAAGGCGACTCAGGATAGTGCCTTCCTTCACCCAAGGGTTATGCCAAAAGGACATACGACCATTAAAACTAATCTTACTTTTAGCATATGGAAGAAATCAGTCCCAAGTTTCAGAATACAATGCCATGTCCAACTGCAAGATAGAGGAATAGCCATGGTCCAGAAATTTTTATTTCCAATAAAATACTTGTAAGACCACTTCACCCAAATGTTGTCTTTATAATTCAGGAAGTTGTCAATGTGATAAACCATGGCAGCTCGATTCCATAGAAGCATATTTTTGATACCTAGGCCACCTCTGGACTTCGGCAGTTCAAGTTTGGAGAAAGCACAAGGAGATAGCTTATTAGAGTTAACAGATCCATGCCAGAAATTTTTTGACATTGCACTCCTAATCATATTGATCAGCTTGATAGGTAGGATGAAAGATCTTGCCCAGTACACTGTCATGGAGATGATAATTGATCTAATGAGTGTAAGCCTACCTACCTGACTAAGCAGCCTATTAGTCCACATAGCAAGTCTTGCAGTGATCCTCTCGTACAATGGTATACATTAGGAATACGAAATTCTCGATGTAGCTAAGGGAATTCCTAAGTACATGGAAGTATCAGGTCTTTGCGTGATGGAAGTAAAGTTAGAAATTTGGTTGATCGTGTCATTATCCACACCAGCTATCATCAAATCAGACTTGAATAAGTTAATGGATAAGCCAGTAATTTTGAAAATTTTATCAAGATCATCCATAATAGAACTAGCTATCATCATGGTAGGCTTGAAGAAAATCACTAGGTCATCGGCAAATATTAAAGAAGTAATGAGGGGAATTTTACATTCTGGGTGAACAGAGAAACTACCATTATAAACATGTTGGATAAGTATTTGAGTTAAAAATTCCATCACAAGAATGAATAAATAGGCAGACATAGGGTCACCCTGCCTAATACCTTGTTTACTTTGTAAATATCCCACATTACAGTAATTAACCATAATGGAGAACCTAGCAGTCGAGATGTAAGCTTCAATTCAAGCCACAAAATGTTTGGGAAAATTCATCAGACCCACTATTCTAACAACAAATCCCATTGCAATGAGTCAAAAGCTTTAGAGATGTCAAGCTTGAACATGGCTCTAGGAGATACATAAGAGGTGTTGTACCCCTTCAGCAATTCATGAGAAAATAGAACATTATCGAGAATACTTCTGCCACTAAGAAAAGCAGCTTGATTGGAGGAAATGATGTTAGACATAACCATCTTGAGTCTATTAGCTATGATCTTAGAAATGCACTTGTATATGGTGTTACAGCATGAGATATGCCTAAATTCAGAGACAAGACAGGCATTCTTCACTTTAGGTATGAGGGCTATGTTAGTAGCATTGATAGAACCAATCATTTTGCATTTGTTAAAGAAATTATGACACCTTCATGAAGATAGGACCAATAGTTTCCCAGCATGACGTAAAAAAACAGGCATTGAAGCCATCAGGTCCTCCAGTGGAATTTGCATTGAGAGAGAAAAGGGAAATTTTAAACTCAGAGTCATAAATAGCAGAAGAGAGAAAGTCATTATCTTCAGAAGTAATTCTGGGAATGTGAATCGAATCAAGAAGCTCAAGCGTAGGAGTGAATTCATTACTATTACCAAGTAACTTGCTGAAATAGTCAAGAAACATATTATAAGGGGAGGGTCAGAGATAAACTGACCATTATCATCTTAAAGAACACTAATTAACTCTCTTGACTGTTTAGCTTTAAGAGATGAATGAGAGAAAGAAGTGTTCCTGTCACCATCCTTGAACCACTCCATTCTGGTTTTTTTTTAACCATGAGGCCTTCATGCTTTAAAGCCTCATAAAGTTGGGAAGACAAGGTAGCTTCTTGAGCTGCCAACTCACTATTAAAGGTGTCAAACAGCATGGACTCCTGAACATGTTGTAATTTGAGTGAGAGGCAGGTAGATGCCAAGTTACCGTTGCCAAATTTACTCAATGTCCACACTTTTAATTCAGTTTTGGCTTCTTTAAGCTTACACTGCAAGACAAACATTAGATTACCAAAAAATGAGTTGACCAAGCTTTGTTAACAAGAGGTAAAAATTCAGGGTGAAGAACCCAAGCATTAAAAAATTTCAAATTAGATTTTCTTATCCTCATAGCAGCACCAAAGGATATAATTTGGGGTGAGTGATCAGATAGGCCAGGCATAGGTAGGAGATTAAACATATTAGGCCATTTGGTGAGAGCATAAAGATTAGAAAAGGAGAAATCAATTTTGGAGAAAGTTCGAGGAGAGGATCTTCTTGAGTTGTTCCAAGAGAAGGGGGCATCCACAGTAGTAATCTCAATAAGGTTAGATTGAGAGATGGAACAGTTAAGAGGCCTGATTTCTCGAAGAGACAGGGGATTGCCACCATGTCTATGTGATAAAAGATAGGAGCAGTTAAAGTCTCCAATTACTATCCAAGGATGAGATTCTTGTCTAAACGATGGGAGGAGATTAAGAAAGGATTGTCTAGCAGTTACAGAGTTAAGACCATAAATAACAGTAAGGTAAAAGGAAGTGGTGGAAGAGACATGGATACAATGCAAGTGGATAAGCTGAGAAGTTGAAATGATAGGAGATAATAAATAGGTAGATGGGTTAAATAAAACAAGAATTCTTCCATAAAGAGCTTCAAATAGATTATTAATCATTTTCCAGGATGGGTTAATGAAATTAGCAGCTTTGGAAGAAAGAGATGCATTAAGCTTGGTTTCTAATATAGCAAGAAGACTCAGAGAGTGTTTGGCAATAATGTTTTTACATTGGTTTAATTAAATATCCGAGTGGGCACCTCTTATATTCCACACACTGCTGTTGTTCAACATTGATCAACAAATTGATTATAAAGGAGTTTCTTTTTGTTACTCCTAGTCAGAGGAGTGGTTTGTACATTAATTCCTGGAAAAGTAGAAGATGATGTGGTACCAGCACTTAGGTTGAGGTCCAAGTCAGATTGCTATTTTGATGTTTTGGATGACTTGCAGTTACGAGCCAGTGCATGACCAGCTTGTTGCACCACAAACTGATCTGCAATGCTGGAGGGAGGGTTAGCAGTGGGGAGGGATAGAGAAGGAGGAGGGGGCTTCCAAGCATGGGGAGCATGAATATGATTATATGGATGGTCTGATTTCTGGGGGATGGCAGAATCATTTGTTGGTGGAGATATTACAGTATCAGAATTACAATTGCTACTTATTTGGTTATGCACGTGCACAGACATATCTTGAGAAGTTGATGGGCTTGATTTAGCAACGAAAGAGATTTACTTGCTAATGTTTGTTGAAGATGAAGTTAATGAGCAAAATTGTTCACTGATAGCGGGAAGAAAGAGAGATGGGGAAGATTCTGGATTAGAGGGGGGTGGGACAAAAGCAAATTTGCTTTTTGAAGGAGGAACAGAAATATCATTGTTTTCGTTGTTTTTGCATGCATCTGAAAGGGAATCGGTATTAAGTTTAATTCAATAACTTGTTTTTCAGTGACACACTTTTCCTTGACATTAATTGGTCCTTGATTACCACTAATGTTAACATCACTCGTTTCATTCCCTACACTATTGAAAATGCAAGCATCCTCTTCACTAACTATCTCACCCAATTCAGCAAGTACATGAAAACCATTTTCTTTCAGCATAATTGAATTATCAATAACACTAACCATTTCTCAATCATCTGCTGTCTTAACAGGCAATACATTTTCTATTTCCCCTTCCTCAAGCTCATCACTTCGTGTCTCCTTTTTTTATCAGAATTGTTAACTTCATGAACAACCTCCAGATTGACTTTCGTAAAAGAAGATTTAATCCTCTATCTTCTAGCTTTATTCATGACTTGCCATTTTTGTTTCCTCTGACTCAATATTTTACCAGCTTCTTTCATGTTTTCCTTGAAGTCATTAACATTGGCTTCATAAGATTTATTTTTCTTTTCATTCTTCTCTATAACCTCACTTGAATTTATTCTTATCTTTTCGCAGTTAGAATCAGAGTGACCAAATACACAACAACGTGAGCAAATATCAGGCTTCCAATGGTATTCAATATAAATAATTTGCGTTCCTCCATCTAGAAGCTGAACCAGAAAGGAATCAATCAGATCCCGATCAGGGCTAATTTCCACCAAACACTTAGCAACGATAGCCTCTCTAACCTCTCCGTTGATTCATCCATACAAATAAGTTTACCCAATCTGCTAGCTAACCAGTTAATTCCAATATGGGTCCACGAAAACACTGGTATATTTGAGAATTTCACCCACACTGGCACAGATGAAATACTCTCACAAGCATTTCCCACGTTAGGATCCTATTGCTTTACAATAAAGTGTTTCTTTCGCATAACAATGGGGTCACCTTGCAGAATTCTGTTCCTATCTTCATCACAGGTCAACAGGAATAAGAAAAGGAAACCATTAGATCTAATCCACAAAAGTCTCCGGACGATCCTGGGCTGCCTACATCCTTGCTAATCAGCTCAACCTTCGCTGATGCCTCTAGAAACAAACAAAACCAACTAACTCAACCAAATGATCTTCTTACGATCAACCAAAATCAAGAACTCAAACTCTATTCCTCAAATATCAGAAGACAACAACTTCTCCTATCCGAAAAAGAAAAGAAGATGCACACCCAAACTGCTTCCGCTGCACAACTCTGATCCGAAGTAGATAAAAATGCTGATGAGGAACATGAGCACAAACTAGACAACACATCCCAGAAATATGGTTCATCTGATCCATAAAAAAAATCCCAGAAACTCCACCAAAACCCTGAGCTGCTACATCAACTCAATCTCTAAGAATCATCCTTCTACTAAGATGAAACACCGGTAGCACTCCTAGAATCCTAGTCGATAAGAAAGCTCAATCTCCAGATGCAGACAAATCTCTGACTTCCTGAAGACATCCGGAAAAACTCCGATAACCCAAGAGAACACTCGAACAAATCGCAAGTCACTTTTACGATCAGCCCAGACTAATTCCAAGAAAAACTATTCTCTCTTTACCAATCAGAACAGCTTACGCTTATCTAGCCAACCCATCGAAGAAACGGGTCCACTCTGCTACTTTCGAACTCCACTTCAGAAAAACTGCTAAGCCAGAAGACTTCCTGCCGACACACATAACACTCCGAGCTGCACTGCTGCCACAGATGCCAAAGATCTCCTCATCCAAAGCTCTTCGAGAAACTCGGACCTCAAATCAAACAGAAACACCATGTTGAACACAGCCACATCACCGATGCAGACCTACTTCCTTAAATTTGTTCCAAAGAAAACTTCTTCGAAAACATCCATAGTCACTGCATCTCATCACGCAGCTACTAATTCCTTAGGCATCAAAATACCATCACTTGCTTCTGCCTAGCCACAGATCCAAACTCTCGAAAATCCGCTCACACGAGCTCGATCAACTTATACTCAAATGATGGACTCTGAACTTTAACAGGTTTCCTTCAGAGATTGATGAAATCCGAACACCACTGCAGAACTCACTCGAGATGGTATTAGGTCTACAGTCTCAACAGATACACTTACAACCTCAAACATTTAAACTCCAACCAATGATAGTCGTGTTACACACACCACTACCCTATCTACCTTTATAACTTATGTTGGAAAACCTGAACAAGTAACCCAACAAATAGATAGAATAAATAAATATATTTATATATATATATATATTTAAAATTACAAATACGCTCTCTCAAGATAGACACCACTCCAGAGCCTAGGTATTCACTCAACCTAATGCTCTGATACCAAATGAGACGACCCGACTTTCTCACCACAGAAAATCGCATCATCTTGAAGGAAGAAAGGGATAGAAAAGAGAAAGAAAGAAGAGAAAGAAGAAACAACACAGAATCTTAATAGCGGAACTAATAAATTATATTAATAACATAAATATTACATAGTTTACAATCAATATCAGAGCTTCACAGATTACACATCACATCCTAGATGGTTATAAACACCCGTCTAGTTATACAACTCAATACAGTACAAGGAAAACTACTCAGAGAAACCAACACAGCGGAACACTATATATCTACATGCAGAAGCCTCCTGCTCCATTGCTCCTCCACAATTCATCAAAGCTAACCTGAATCCCTGGCTACTCGTAAAAATTTGAGTACCTAAGAGTTTAAGAAAACAGAAGATAAACTCCGGGTCAGACATGGGTCTGGTGTGAGTAACAGGTTAAGGGTTCTTAACTTTCAAAAACCTTTGAAAATAAAGGTATCACGTAAGACTTCCCATACATAAACATGGAAAAGTTTTTACGTTACGCTAACCAAAACATTTGATAGGAAATCCAGTGATATTATAATAGGTCTAGGGTTTTCAAGTAAAATATAGAAATAGCTGGAATGCTTACATCTCAAGTTCCAACATAGTTGGGCACAACTAATACGTACGACACTTATTGGATTTTGGATTCCATACAATGGCAGGGCTACCGGGGCACCGTCCGTCACAATACGTGGCCTAGATCACCGTACCGAGGATCACTCCCAATCCCCTGCAACACAAGGCCGGAACCATCCCTTACTGGACAGCCTCGAACAAGACAACCCCAGCAGTTGGAGCTCAACAACTGCCCACACAGCCGAAATAAAAGGGACCTATAGACAGGGGAAAATCTCGTCCTACTTGGGCATGACCCACTTAGCCTTGCTGCACCTTCCCTGTTTTAGCCATTCCCAGTTGATGAGGCTTGAAGCTATGATTACCTTTATAGACACATCACTTAGAATGCTCATCGTCCACCTGACGATGTTCTGAAAGCATTCAATCCATACAAGTTCGTTCCGGGTTCGAACGAAACCGAAGGCATTAGTCTCGTTACACTCATTTTGGAATCACCCTTAGAATTAATGACGATAACCCTTGCACTTTGAATCTTCATCTTCACTTGAGATTCACGACCTATCGTTAATTTGGATCGATATGGTTTCTGGATATCCAAATATGGAAACCCGATCCCGGTCTCATCGAAATCCAAAACGTGTCTTTTTAAGGCCAAGTTGTTTTAAGGTTTAAAACAATTCAATACAATTATCTATATACACACAGATAGATAATTCACAAATCACAATAGATAATCAACATTATCATAATAAACAGATGATCCACACTATCATTATAAACAGATAATCCATATCACAACGCAACCATAGCATTCATATCACACAACATCACTTATCTCATATCTGAGATCACAAACCATTCAAGGCAATCAATATCATCCATTCATACATAAGCAAAGATTTACTTAACCATAATATAATTAATTTAAAATGAATTAAATTAATTACTTCCATCTCTAATTAATTTAAAGTGAATTAAATTAAGTACTTCATCTTTAATTAATTTAAAATAAATCAAATTAATGACTTCATCATTATAAATCTTGCTTATCTAACCATTAATTAATTTCAAGTCAATTAATTAAGCACTCAAATTAATCACCTTAATTAATTACCCTTGATTAATTACACTTAATTAACATTCAAGTAATTGTTCTTAAATAAATTTCAAAAATTAATTATTCTTAACCTTTACAGTAATTAACGTTTAATTACTTCATAAATTAATTAATTATTATTAATTACATTAATTCTTAATTATTTACATTAATTAATTACCTTTAAATCACTATCATTGATTAATTATCTTAATTAATCCACTTTAATTACATCATTAATTATATTAATGAATTATCCTTAATTACATTTTAAATTTATTACTTCTTTAAATTAATTTCCTTTAGTAATTAATCTTAATTAAACCACAATGATTAATCATTCCTGATTAATCACATCCAGTAATTAACTAATCTTAATTACTTCATTAAAATAAATTAATTACTCCTTAAGTAATTTCTTAATTAATCCCTTGATTAATTACAAAGTAATTATACTCAAATTACTTCCATTTTTAAAACATCTTCCATTAATTACATTCAGTAATTACCATTAATTACTTCACTAAGTAATTCCAATCCATTAATTACATGAAGTAATTATTATCAAATTATGAAGTGTTTAAAATTAATTAAACTTAATTAATTAATTCAAACTAATCCCATTAAACTCAATTAATTACATTAAGTAATTAATTCTTTCCAGTAAGTAATTACACTTAAACCATTCACAATTGATTATCATTAAATTAATTAATCTAATTAATTATTAAAATTAACCACATTAATTAATTATTAAATAATCCTAGTTAATGACCTTCATTAACCATTCTTTAATTATTTCCTTAAGTAATTTTCTTAGATTAACCATTTTTAATCACAAATTAAATTATCTTTAATTATTCATTAATTAATCTCAAATTATTTAATTAATTAAGTGTTAACTGTAACTTAATTAATCCTTAATTATTTAATTAATTAACCATGATTATAACTTAATAGTTTGATTAATAAATCTTTAATCATTAATTAATGATCTTAATTACAAATTGATTAATCCTTAATCAATTATTTATTAATCCCTAATCATTAATTAATTAAATTAACTAATTATTCTATAATTACTTCATTAATTAAATTAATTTCAAATCATTTATCTTAATTTAACTTAAGATAAAAAAAATTTCTTAATTATAATTAAATTGTTATTAACAGAACATTTAAAATCAAATTTACCTTTGAACTTACTTTTCAATTTCATTTCAAATATGATATTTAAAATGAATATAATTTAACATAACCAAGTTTAAACAATTTAAAACCTTTTTAAATTGCATTTTAAAGAAATGCTTGTCCTATATAAGAAAATTTATAAGGGTTTAAACTAAATTCATTTGTAAATTTAATAATTTAAATTTACACTTTAACATACAAATTTGTTTAAAATTTTCAAATTTTAAAACTTCTTTTATTTCAAACTGAAATACAAATTTAAATCTTTGACTTCCAGTTTTAAACTTAACTTTAAAAAACTTACTCATATTTTTAAAGCTTTATTTTTTTTAAAAAAATTCAAACTACTTACCATTATAAAGTACTTTAACAATTTCAAGTTTAAACTTTATTATTAATTTTTTAAAAACTAAGATTAAATCTTAAACTTGAACTCTAGATTTTAAACTTGAATTTAAACTTAGTTTTAAACACTAGCTTTCATTTATAAACTGCAGTTTGAAAAAAAATTAAACAAACATTACAGGTTTCAGATAAAACCTGTAACATCTGATAACCCCAAGACACCCTCCTTTTTACTTCGAGTTGAAACCCACCTTACTTTGGGAAAACCTTCAAAAACACTTCGAGTCAGACCCATCAACTAACTCGAGTATAAAACTAAAACCAAAGAAAACTCATCAGAACAGGGCCATGCACATGCACGCTGCCGACCATCATCTCCGATCATCAGTGATGATCATCCCATATCCAAAATCACTTCATTACCTCAACGCGATCATCAGATCGAACTCAAATCCTCGAAATCAAATTCGAGTACTAAATCCCAAACCTGGGAACACTGGAACAAAAACAACCCAAACCTGGAAATGCTTCGCCGTTAATCCTCCGACCATCAGAAGTACAACAACTCCGACAATGAACTTGTATATGTCTAAGCTTCCATCTCCCAAAAACTTGAATCACTCAATCCATTGTAAAAGACGAGGTTGATCGATCATCCTAACCCAGTTTAATTAGGGTTCCAAAAGAAATTTCACTACTGCAACCTCTCTGATGAATTTTATCACCATTACCCATTTTTCTTAGCATCTACTAACACTCCTCTACCATCTGGAAGAACCCTCTCCCCTCCAGTTATATAGATTACCAGGAAACACCAATATTCCCATTCCAGTTCATCTCATTACAGTACCCTTATCTTATTTCTAAAAATCTTGATTCTTGCTTTAAAAGTCATGTTTTAGTTAATGCTTTTGATTTATAATACTAAATTAATAATTTACACAGTTTGCATTTTGGTTAATATCAACATGCACTGATATTTTAAGACTTCTAGAGGCTATCAAGTTTTAATTTAACTTAATTAAAATTTTAAACTGTAATTTAAGTTGAAACAAACAACATTTGTTTAATAATCAGACCCTAATAACAACTAAATTAAATGGTCAGGGATTTAAATTAAAAAAATGAGACTGGGAACAAGCAGAGGACATATCTCATATACACAGCATGCATACATAAAAATATTCTCATTAGATTTTTAATTATAAACACAAGAAATACTCATTCATTTCAGTATACTAGCATGCAACAAATTTTTAACTTTTAAATTTTAAAAAAAAGTTACTCACAAATTTTGTTTGAAGATGCAGAACAGAGCTTCCCAGATTTCAATTTTTGCTTTTGAAACTTTTAAAACTACAGCTGCCCCTTTTGATACTTTGAATTCTTTAAATAAAACTGAAATGCTTCTAATGCTTTGAACTCTAAGATCTTGAGTTGCCTTGAAAATGAAGTTTGTTTGCAGAACCAATTTCCCAGATTACAGAAAGAAAAATGATGCAGACTTGCTTTTTGTTTGAAATGTATAGGCTACTGATATGTACAGTGATTTGTATGTAGAAGATATTCCCAGATTGAAAAGAAAAATGCTTTTTGCTTGATTTTAAAACTGTTTGCAGTCTATAGAATTGAAGAGGAGTTCGTTTGAAGAGTTATTTACAGATTGTTTTATGAAGATAATTACTGATTGCATGTGAACAGGTTTTAGAATTTGCAGGGAAGTGGTTTCAGATTTGAGAAATGAGGAGTTTTGAATTGCAGGAAAGTGATTTCTAGCTTGATCTTGAATTTGAAAATGGTTTTCATGTTTTTCAGATTTGTGTTTTCTTAACTTTTGAACTATGAAGATAGAAAAAAAAGAAATTGAAGAGAAGAGGCAAATGTATTTATAAGATGAAAATATAATTTAATAAAAATGAAAGAAAATACTAAATTCAAAATGACACTTGTATAAATTTCAACATTTGTCAATTTAGGATGTTTATCTTTTAACATTTGTTATATGAGGCTTAAGACATCAACACATGTCTTTATAAAGTAATTTGTATTTTAATTTAAATGTTAATATAATAGTTATGCCTAATAAATTAGTAAAATAGTATTTTTCATGTATATAAATTTTAAAAGAAATAAAAACAGATTAAACTTATAAATAAAAGCTTATGCATATAAAAATCAAAACAATTAAAAATCTATACTTTGGATTTTAAAACTTTATATTCAAAATTTAAATCAAATTCTAAAATCTAATATTTAAAAATCAAGTTATATATACAAATTAAATTTGAAATAACAATGCTATTTTTATTCAAAACCCAATAGTCAAACAATACATTTTTAATATTATTTTTAGAAATGACTCATTATAAATTAAAATAATTATAAAAGAAATTATGTCTTTATTAATAACTTACTTACTTTATTAAGCTATATTTTAAAAAGAAACAAAACAAATCTTTTTGTAAATTAATTCAAATTTAAAACTTAAGCCAAAATCATTTTAAATATTTTAAACATCTTCCTTAACAATTTTAAAATCATATACTCTTTTATTACATAGCTTTGAAAACTTAATATTAAATTAAATCAAAATTTCCAAATTATTAATATATACATTAGAATTTGAAATCAGGATTCAATTATTAAATTTAAACCAAGATTTATTTATTCAATAACTTTGAAAAGCTTATATTAAATAAAAACAAATTTCCAAATTGCTAAAATATTAGAATTAGAAAATATTTTTTATTTATTAAATTTAAAACAAAGCTAATCTATTCACAATATAAACCATATATTTATATTATAAACAGAAGCCAATTTATTAGCTGTAAAAGATAAAATCTACCAATTACATATTTATTAAAGAAAAATTATTAAAATCAATTCAAATTTTATTAACAAAATTATCAATATCAATTTAATTTTTAATACAGATTATTAAATTGATATTGTTAAAAATTCCGGGATGTTACATATTTCCTACCATAGCCGTTCACTACCTATTCCTCAAACCCTGGCCGCCTCCTATCCTATTAAATCACATACAGAAAACAAAGTTTCTCATCTCACTTCCATTTGCACCTCCAGAGGGAAAATACTGTAAGTTTCAGTGGCCTCCTCCTCCTTTTTTTTACTTTTTTTTTTATTTTTGTTGTGTTTTCTTAATGGAATGCTCGGCCTCCACCAAAATTTTAACCACCATTTCCTTTCCTCCTCTACCATGACCGGCCATCCACTCCTCCTCACCATCTCATGCCTTAGCCGTGACCCTATGACCTAGATTCACCACCAAACTTGACCAAAACCATTCCAAGCCTTCCAATTTTCACCACTTTCCTTTTATTATTCTCGGCCACAACACCAATCACCTCCACCGTACTTTGGCCATGACTATCTTCACCTCCTAGCCATGATTCAAATCTGACCTAACCCAAGTCTAGCCTTAGGCTGAGCCATTTAGACCATAGGGCCGAGCCAAACTCCACTTGATCTATGTTTATGCCATGTATTGCTTTGCCTTCCCCTTTCCATGTCATGGCCATGTCTTATGACCCTATAACCTTGCCTAACTCGCGTCTAAACACCATAGCTGAGCTTATAGGCAATGAGGCCAAGCCTATAAGGGTTGTGGCCATGCCACTAGATGATTCATTCCATTTGGTTTCACTTCAAATTCATTTTTGCTCTTTGATTTGAAAAACAAATTTGTATTGAATTTTTTCTCATGGTTTAATCCATATTAATTTGTAGTAAATCATATATTTATAATTGTTTGATTTATTTGATTACAAGATCTGAATTTTGTAGTTACTTCTTCTCAAATCTTGTCGTGCCTTCTCGTGCTTTGCGGTGTGTGGATCTTTTTGTTTTAATTGATCTCTAGCTTCAAAAAGGCGAGTCTATCACTCTAGACATCCATACTTATATTATTGTGAAATGATTGCAAGTGGATCTGTATAGATTGATATGTTATTCGTATATGCCTGTGATGTGGTTTTATGATACTAAATCATGTTCATATAATTGTTCATCATCTGATATGATATGTTATATTGTACTGTTCATTTTATTTACTATATCATATTGCAAGTTTATTATCACTATGAGACGAAATGATACATACACGAACGGACTTCAGAATATAAAAAATCATTATGGGCTGAAATGATAGGCTCGGGTGACTTTTATTGTATTTGATTTATATGGGATTGCAGGTTTGAAATGATAGAACCCAGATTTTTCTTTTTAAATTACGGATTGAATTGATACATATCTGTATCACTTGACCTAGGTTAGAAAATACTATACAGACCCATAGTTAATTAATTATATATTTTATGAAATTTTATAAATAATTTAAGTGTAAAAAATATGTCATTTTAACTTAATTTGTATTTAAACAATTTAAATGAATTTATAGAGATTTTTCTACAAGTTAAAATGCATATAGAATTAAATGGAAAGGGTGTATTTTAAAATATATGACTTAATTTGGAAATTAGAAATTTGATGGAAATTTAATTATTTATAAGTTGGGTATGTAAAAGTTAAGAAATTTATAAGATGGGTATGTAAAATTTAAGTTATTTGTTGGAATAAAATTTAAGAAATTTATAAAATATTGACTTAAAAAATGAATTTAAATTTAAATTGGACATTTATAAATAAAATATTATTTTATTAAAATTTATAAGTTAAGTAATATCCAAATAAAATGTTGTTGAAAAGTGGAATAAGTTTGATAGGTTAAAAATGTGAAAAAGTGAAGATATATTGTTTTAAAAGGTAAACAAAAATTATAGCGGTTCTGAAATGCTGTGGAAAGTATGAACTATGGCTTGAAATATATTGAAGAGACCTATGACAGCACTTCAGAAGTGCTGCAGTTTCTGAAAATATGAACTATGGCTTGAAATTACTAAGTAAATCTATGACAGCATTTCTGAAGTGCTGCAGTTTTTGAAAATTTGAACTTGGTGCTAAAATTTCTAAATACACCTATAACGACACTTCTTAAGTGCTGTAGTTTCTGAATTTGAACTGTGCTTTGATATATACTAAATATACCTATCGCAGCACTATATAAGTGCTTTAGTTTTGAAAATTTCAATGCTTTGAAATGTTGAAATTGAATTAATGAGCTTAGAAATTGCTAAAATTATGGAAATTGAATAATTCATTTGAAAGGATAACTACTTCATATTTAAATGGTTTAAATGAATTATTTTGATTTGGAATATAAACAATTTTTGAAATTTATAACCACCGGCAGTAATGACATTGTTTGTTAAAGAGACCGGGATCGGATATGGGTTTACTCTCCGTGGATAACGAAAACCATTTTGACAACCGTGTACGCGGTATAGATTCTAGAATGAAGTAGGATGGCGGTGACATTCTATTGAGGTATGTACGTGATGCCGACTCCCATGAGTTGGCATAAGGTGACTAAAACATGAGCGATTGACGGACTAAGAAGGTAGCACCTTTTATAGGACGCACTTCTTTGTATACCATTCTATTACTTTATGATTGTTTGGTGCGCACCTTTGATTTGGGAGTGTGGTTCGAGGTGGGCGGTAGTAGCTGCTACGCGTTACCACCGGTTGGGAAGCATAATTGGTGTATCTACCCTGGCATTGCCTAGTTGTGCCATGTCACCTACCTTAACGAGCCTGAAGCATAATTGGTGTACCTCCCGTAGCCCGTTGAGTATTTAGGGCAGTCTCCCGATCTAGAGATGCACTAATACTGGATGGACTACTAGGACTATTATTGTGTTAAGGGGGACATTATTATAATGGCGAAATATTACAACATAGTAAATAGTTTAATAGATCCTTAAAGGATGGGCAGTCCAAGCATCCTTTTACGTTACTTGTACATTTAATTATAGTTCACTTGAGTTGGTTTACATTTTGTATATATGTATGTCCTGACTCGAGTGTTTGTGTTTATTTCTTATGCTCGGGTAAGCCTGAGTATCATAGCTTGGATCTATCTTTTGGAGGCTAGAGATTTCTGAAGTTATCTGCTTATCAAGTTACTGTCTATTTCAATTTCATTATTCCCTTTTTAGTTCATGTATTAGGGACATATGTATTTGGGATCTCCATCAATATTTGTTTTCAAAACTGTATTTGTTTTTCAGACTATGTAATTTGGTACTTGTTTTGAGACCGAGTTGTAGTGGCTTCATGAACCACTATAGTTATTTTATTTCCGCTGCGAGTTATTCTATTTTTATCCGTGTCTTTGACCCTGTGATTAGTTTTATTTGCTCCATATTATATTACAATCCACTATTTTGAAGTATTCAAGTCAGACATGTGTGGATTTATTGTCGATTTGAATGATCCAAAATAGTGGGTCGTTATAGTTGGTATCAGAGCTTTGGTTTTAGGAAAACCTTAGCCTGTGGAGCAAAAACTCATTAGAGATAGGGTAGAAATACCCTAGAATGGGTGAAATCAATCTTAGAATCCTTTCTTTGTGAGAGAACGTATCTTTAGTACAAATGATTTTCAAAGGATTTGTAAAGGAGTATTTTGATATAAAATATTTTTCTAATTTTCAAATTTCTAAACTTCTTTCGTTTTCTTATCCTTCTAGTTGGAAATTTCCTTGTTCGGGATACTTAATTCCCATTGAATATTATCTTGTTTTATCTAATCTTGTCTTTGTTTCTCAATTACCTTTGTCCTAAAAATTCATTCTTGGTCTTTCAAGATGGATCATAGGAATGTAAGATGTAGGGGACGTGATGCTGCCCCAGTCAGGTTCACTAAGCATTGCAAGGAATATACCGAGCTTGGCTGCACCAAGTTCACGGGATCTGAGAGCATAATTGAAGCTCAACAGTGGTTGAGGGACTTGGAGAGAATCTTCTCCGGTCTTGAGATCACTAATGCCTAGCACCGTTAGTTACCAGCTTGGCAATTTAAAGGAGTAGCTTTGAATTGGTGGCAGTCTGTCACCGTTCTCATCGCTGAGGCTGACATTTCTTGGGAATAATTTAGGTATCCTCTTCTGTTGGTTCAGATTTGGTTTAGTTTTCTCCATTGAAATTTGTCTTATGCTCTTTTATCATGCTTTATGGAGGCTTTTCTTGTGAAGTGGATGCCCGAGGTAGGGAAATCACAGCTGTATCGGGAATTCATGGATCTAAAACAGGGTGATATGTCTTTTGCCGAATATGAGAGGAAGTTCAATGAACTTTCGAAGTTTGGCCTTAATCTGATTGACAATCCTCTCAAGAAAAATAAGAAGTTTATTGCTGGTGCACACCTAGAGTACCATGACCGTCTCATCACCCACGTGCACAGCCCTTTTACCACTCTGATGGACATGGCCATTAAATACGAGAATCCTACTTCTAAGGATCCTCCAACTGCTCAGTCTGCTTCATCTCAGCCTTCTTCTGGCAATCCAAAGAAGAGAAAGCCCAACTTTCACCATAAGAAGAATTAGAACATGACTCCAGGGTTTGGATCATCTTTAATCTCAGCGGCTGTTGATCGAGCTATCTGCCATTACTTCCTAAAGATGCAAGTAGAAGGGACACTATGCTAATAGCTATCCTACTTTGGGTGGTGCTACTATTTGACGCAGCTTAGACTAGGCTCGAATAGTTTAGATACTAAACTGTCATAACTTATCCAGGATCTTCCTCACGAAATGATGATTTTGTGTCAAATAAACCGATAGAACGATAAATGCTCAATTCCGTTGATCGTGATGATGCCGGAATCTAGCTATCTCCAACCCGTTGATATCGCAAGATACCTTGTTGAAAGATCTACAATTCCATCTTTGATCACTCGCAAGTGATACCGAGAATTGGCTTCAAATTCGTTGATTCCCCCACGAATAACCCGAAGATGGAAAGTAGAAGGAGATCACACTCAACTTCCAACAATGGTGGCCAAAGCTCACACACAAATTTATTTCAAAATCAACTCCCTTTACAAATAACAACACACCCCTATTTATAGGAAATTACAACACATTCGCGACTTAACATATGTGACTCATGACATACGACTTAATAACAATCACAAATTACAACATCACACGCGACTCAATATACAACACACGACCTAACAACATACGACATAACAACATATGACTTAACAATACATGCGACTTAACAATACAACAATACATGCGACTTAACAATACAACAATACAACATAACAACAAATGACTCACGACTAACGACTCAGCGACATAAGAAGAAAGCACGGCTTCAGGAACGGCTTAAGCGACTTAAGCGACATAAGGAATCATGCGACATAACTGAACAATGCGACATAAGCTTCGGGAACGACTTAAGAAGTTACACAGCTTCATGCGACATAAGAAACCATGCGACCTAAGCGACATAGCGATATAAGAAAACCATGCGACTTAAGCGACATAGCGACCACGCGGCATAGCAGAACGACCTAAACAGATGCGGCATAAGTGAGCGATTTATAGAGATGCGACTTAAGACAGGCGACTTATGGAAATGCGGCTTGATTTCTTGAGCCGTTATTTTATAAGGTAGGTCGTTAAGGTAGGTCGTTGATCGTAGGTCGTTGCGCGACTTATGGATGAGCGATTTAAGGCAGTTGGCATACGATTGACATAACTCGTAGGCGACTTAAGATTGAGCGACTTAACATGGTGCACTGCATCATCCTTCCATGGTTGAAAAGAATTCGACCCCGAATTTACACTTTCCACTTCTTCGACATACTTATTCTCATGATATGGAATCAAGTGTTTGACGTTGAAAACGTCGGCAGTATGGATATGATCCGGCAATCTTAACTGATAAGCATTCTTATTAATCTTTTTCACGATTTCCAAAGGACCAATCTTTCTAGCAGCTAGTTTGTTGTAAGTACCAATAGAAAATCGATCCTTAGTCAATACTGCATATACAAAATCTCCTTCTTTGAATTCAACTTTTCGTTGTTTAATATCTACGGATTGCTTATATTTCTCATTCGCCTTAAGCAATCGTTCCTGCATAACCTTGTGGCACTCTTGCAATTCATTCACAAAATCACTAGCTCGTTTGATCACTCCTTTCTTCTGTGGTACAATAGATAAATCTATTGGTCCCTTAGGAATTGTTGAGTAAACGACCGGGAATGGACTGAACTCAGTGCTATGGCTAACTGCGTGGTTGTCTGCAAACTCAGCTTGACACAGCTTGGAATCCCAACTCTTCAATTTTCATTCACGAGGCATCTCAATAGATTACCTAGGGATTTATTCACAACTTCTGTCTGTCCATCCGTCTGTGGATGGTAAGCATTACTAAATTTTAGCTTTGTCCCAACTGTTCTCCATAGACTCATCCAAAAATGACTCCGAAATAAAACACTTGACATCATGAACACGCATTTCTTCATCGCTGCATAGAACTGTTCTTGACGAAGAATAGTTAACACCTTTCGCAAGTGTTGAATATGCTCCTCTGTGCTAGCACTATATATCCAGATATCATCAAAGTAGACTACAACAAACTTCCCGATGTAAGGTCTGAAAATTTGATTCATCACCCTCATAAATGTACTTGGTGCATTAGATAGACCAAATGGCATGACCGGCCATTCATATAATCCTTCCCGAGTCTTGAATGCTGTCTTCCATTCATCACCTGGTCTTATGCGAATCTGATGATAACCACTCTTAAGATTGGCCTTAGAAAAGATTACAGACCCACTGAGTTGATCCAATAGATCATCAAGTCTTGGCATAGGAAATCTGTATCCGACATTCATTTTGTTGAGTGCCCCGTTGTCGGTACACATTCTCCATGAACTATCTTTCTTTGGTACCAACAGAGCTGGTACAGCACAAGGACTGAGACTCTCTCGAACATGCCCTTGCTCAAGCAACTCCTCAACCTGTCTCCTCAACTCTTCATGCTCCTTTGGACTCATGCGATAACGTGGCCTATGCGGTAAAACAGCACCTGGCACTAGATCAATTTGATGTTGTATATCCCTCAGTGGCGGTAATTCCTTGGGTAAATCCGCAGAAAAGACATCTTCAAATTCATTTAACAACGTTCTAACCTCCGCAGGAATTTCAATATCTTCACTTGTTTCATACCCAATCAACATAAACAATTCAGCACTATCTTCCACTTCTTTAACAAATTCTCTTGTAGATAGTAGACTAGTTGATTCCACTTTCTTCTATGACTTGCTTTCACTTTGTTCACGCTTCTTAGGAACTAAGGTAACTTGGGTTCCTTCGAACATGAAACTGTAGCTGTTGGTGCGACCATTATGTTGTACAGCTCTATCATATTGCCATGGTCTTTCCAATAGTAGATGACACACATCCATATCGACAACATCACACCATATATCATCTTTGTACTTCTTCCCAATAGAAAATGTAACAAATGCTCGTCTTTCCACTGTCACTTCTCCACCTTTCTTTAGCCATGCCAGTTTATAAGGTCAGTCTTCAACCCTAACTTCATGACGGCTTCTTCAGAAATAATGTTATCGCAGCTTTCCGCATCAATAACAAATCGACAAACCTTTCCGAAGATAGTACATGTAGACTGAAAGATATTGCTTCTCAGCCAACTAGAATCATTCTCATGCTTTGGCACTAAACAAGACATCCTTATCATCAAGTTACACCCTTCGTCTCCTGACACAACTTCTTCATCTTCATCAAACTTCGATGGTTGAGAATAATCAATTTCAGCTTCCACATCCTCATACTCACATTCCTCTCCAACTAATGCTCTCTTCTTTGGCTTTGTACATTCATTACTTTTATGGCCAAACTCCTGACAATTATAGCACTTGATACTGTTATTGACCTTTTCTTCAGTGGCTTCATTGACAATTGGTTTATTGACTGCCTTGGAAACATTAGCATTGCTACTAGCACGCTTATTCTGGTTGTTAAAACCCGCAAACACACCACTTCCTCGTCTCCCTTATTTCTCCCAAGCTAGAGCTTTCTGACGTGCTTCAGCAACAAACATTGGATTAAACATATTAACCATGTTTTGAATTTGCATTAGTAAACCTCCAATATATCTAGCCGTTAGCTGTTTCTCGGTTTGCATAATATCATTCCTTGCAATAAATTGATAGAATTCATCTGCATAGTCATTTACTGTCTTCTTCCCTTGCAAACGTTGATACATAAGAGATTGATAATTGTACGGCAAGAAAGTCGCTTTCATCATCTTTCTCATCTTCTCCCAAGTGACAACTTTTGATTTTCCCATTCTCTCCCGAGTTATTTTAGTTTGTTGCCACCAAGCCATAGCTCTTCCCCTTAGTTTTGTAGCAACTAATTGGACTCTACGATTCTCAGGCAACTCCTTGAATTTCAAAATTTCTTCAACATTCGACAACCAATCAAGAAATTATTCTGCTTGCATACCACCTTTGAATTCTGGAATTTCCATCCTCATACCTGACTCCCATTTATGATCATTTTTTGAATTCAGATATTGATTTCATACTTGGCCTCGATTTCGATAATGAATACTACTTCCATCACCATCCTCCTCAAAATCATACGTATTTCGATATCGATCCCGTCCATCTACGTCCCTTCGACTACGCATGTCCCTTCTACCCTGTCTTTCAGCATCACGATATGGTTCATTGTCGAACCTACGTTGAGTTCTTCCCTCTTTATTTCGATACCCATGGTGTTCTCGCATCATTGAAAATGATGATTCTCTCCTATCTCGATAAGACTGGGGTGACATCCTCCTTTCTTCCAAAACCGATGGTGAAACCCTGTTTCCACTCTGGTTCGAAACTGGTGACGTTCTCCTTTGATTTTGATTCATGTCGTTCATCAACTTCTCCAATTTTTCAATACCCTCATTGAACTTTTCATTGATATGCTGCTCCATCTGCTCAGCTTCTTGTCATCTATACAAATCTTCAACATTATGATAGCGATTAGCACATCTCGGAGGCATGATCATTAAACAATCTCGTTTCCGTCTCTAATCTAGCTCTGATACCAAATGACGCAGCTTAGACTAGGCTCAAACAGTTTAGATACCAAACTGTCACAACCTATTCAGGATCTACCTCATGAAATGATGATTTCGTGTCAAATAAACCGATAGAACGTTAAATGCTCAATTCCGTTGATCGTGATGATGCCGGAATCTAGCTATCTCCAACCCGCTGATCTTGCAAGATACCGTGTTGAAAGATCTACAATTCGATCGTTGATCACTCGCAAGTGATACCGAGAATTGGCTTCAAATTCGTAGATTCGCTCACGAATAACCCGAAGATTGAAAGTAGAAGGAGATCACATTCAACTTCCAACAATGGTGGCCAAAGCTCACTCACAAATTTATTTCAAAATCAACTACCTTTACAAATGACAACACAACCCTATTTATAGGAAATTACAACACACTCGCGACTTAACATATGCGACTCACGACATACGACTTAACAACAATCACAAGTTACAACATCACACGCGACTCAATATACAACACACGACCTAACAACATACGATATAACAACATACGACTTAACAATACATGCGACTTAACAATACAACAATACATGCGACTTAACAATACAACAATACAACATAACAACATATGACTCAGGACTCACGACTCAGCGACATAAGAAGAAAGCACGGCTTCAGGAACGGCTTAAGCAACTTAAGCGACACAAGGAATCATGCGACATAACTGAACAATGCGACATAAGCTCCGGGAACGACTTAAGAAGTTACACAGCTTCATGCAACATAAGAAACCATGCGACCTAAGCGAGACTGCGACATAAGAGAACCATGCGACTTAAGCGACATAGCAACAATGCGACATAGCAGAACAACCTAAAGAGATGCGGCATAAGTGAGCGATTTATAGAGATGCGACTTAAGGCAGGCGACTTATGGAAATGCTGCTTGATTTCTTGAGCCGTTATCTTATAAGGTAGGTCGTTGATCGTAGGTCATTATGCGACTTATGGATGAGCGACTTATGGTTGAGCGACTTAAGCCAGTTGGCATACGATTGACATAACTCGCAGGCGACTTAAGATTGAGCGACTTAACATGGTGCGCTGCATCACTATTCCTCCAGCTCAGTTGACTAGGCACAATCTCTGTCACATTTGTCTACAGCCGGGTCATTTCAAGAAGGACTGCCTACTTAGAAAAAGGGCAAGTCATCGGGTATTTTTGCTGTTACTTCTACATCTTCTCCAGCCCCACCACCTGTTCCTCGTGATAACCAAGGTACTCTTTAGGGTACTTTTACTTAGTTTTATTTTCCTGTTCGTGTTTTGTTCGATACTGGAGCTTTCCATAGCTCTATCTCTGTGGATTTTTTAATAAATTTGAGCATCGCCTTTCTCTCGAGTTTGCTTCTGTGCCTTTATGTGTTTCAAATCCTATTGGTGGTCCCGCGAACCTTAGTAAAATTTGTAGGAATGAAAAACTCTTCCATGATAGTTATCGATTTTTTGGTGATTTCTATGTTCTGGGTTTAGATTCTTTTGATCTATTTCTTAGGGGTGATTGGCTCTTGAGGCATGATGCCCATATTTCGTGTAGTGCCCGAACTATTTCTCTTGAAGATGATTTTGGTAATTCATTGGTGATTCAGTGTAATTTTCCCCAGGATTTTGCTGGCAGTTTTATTTATTCTCTTGATTCATCTCCTAGTGATCTTGAATCAACTCATGTGGTCAAATTATATCCCGATGCATTTGGTGAAGTCACTTCTATACCTCCTAAGTGGGAAATTGATTTCCATATTGATCTTGTTCCTGGAGCTCGACCTGTAGTTCTCCCACCTAGAAGAATGGCACCCCGTGAGAAGGTGAGCTAAGGAAGCAAATTCAGGACTTGTTCTCCGAGGGTCTGATCAGACTAAGCTATTTAGAATGGGGAGCAGTAGTGGTTTTCATCGCTAAGTTCGATGGTTCCTTGAGGAAGTGTATTAATTATAGGGAGCTGAACAAGCTTACTATGAAAAAGAGATATCCTATGCCTCACATTAATGATATGTTTGATCAGCTCCATGGAGCTACTGTTTTCTCTCAGCTTGACCTTACCACAGGTTTTCACCAGCTTAGAGTTAACGAGGAAAGTATTTCTAAGATTGCATTCCGTACTGAGAATGGTTTTTATGAATGGTTAATCATGCCTTTTGGTTTGACTAACGCTCCTGCTTTCTTTGTGGATTCGATGAATCGTGTCTTTCGTGATGTGCTTAGTAAATCTGTTCTAGTCTTTGTTGATGATATCCTTGTCTTCTCCAAGACAAAGGAAGACAATGAGTCGCATTTGAAATATGTTCTAGAGACTCTTCAAAATCATCAGTTGAAGGCTAAATTCTCTAAATGCCATTTCTAAAGAGATGAAGTCCGATTTCTCATGCATTTTGTTTCTAGTGATGGAGTTTCTATTGATCCAATTAAGATCGCTGCGATCAACATAAGTCTTTCCCTTCCATCTCTTTCTGAAATTTGATCGTCCTACCTTTTCTCTGGTCCTTATTTCTCCCTGTCCTATTACAGGATTGGGAAACTCCTAGGACTCCAACTGATATTTGCAGTTTTCTAGGCCTTGCCGGTTACTATCGAAGATTCATCGAGAACTTTGCTCGGATTTCTTTCACCTCTCACTGCTTTAACTCAAAAGAATTCCAAGTTTATATGGGATGATAAGTGTAAAGCTGCATTCAATGAGTTAAAGCGTAAGCTTACTTCCACACCAGTGCTTACCGTTTCGAATGGAAATGAGGGATTAACATTATACACTGATGCTTGTCATGAGGGTTTGGCAGCTGTTTTAATGCAAGATAGGAAGGTGATTGCTTACGCCAGTCGCTAAATGAAGACCCATTAGGCCAATTATGCAGCTCATGATCTAGAATTTTTTGCCGTTGTCTTGGCTTTGAAGCTTTGGAGACACCATCTTTTGGGTGCTAAGTTTGAGCTCTTTACTGATCATCGGCCTTTGAAGTATATCTTCAGCCAGAAGGATTTAAATCAAAGGCAAGTTCGATGGCTTGAGTTCCTTGCTTCTTATGATCTTGACATTAGCTATACCCCTGGGAAGGCTAATGTTGTGGCTGATGCTATGAGTCGGAAGACGGCTATGTTATGTCAGCTTCTTGTTTCTTCTTCTCCTTTTTTGAATCATATCATGGCTAAGCAGGATGAGGATGAGATGCTTAGTCGTATGAAGAAAACTGTTCGTAGTAAGGTTGGTGGTAGTAGTTCTGATGGTAGTGGAGCTCAGATCGATGATAGAGGTATTTTGAGGATTAATAATCGGATCTTTGTCCCGAATGTTGATGGATTGAGGCAGGAGTTACTCCGGGAACACCATCGATCCAGACTTTCTATTCATCCTAGTGTGACGAAGATGTATCAGGACATAAAGAAGTTTTATTGGTGTAAAAGTACATGGGAATATCTCTATCTTTTTTAGTAGGTGTGCGACTTGTCAACAAGTCAAGGCAGATCATCAAAAGACCCCTAGTTTATTGTAACCCCTTGAGATTCCCAATTGGAAGTGGGAACAAGTTTCTATGGATTTTATTGATGGACCGTTGAGGTCTAGGAGGGGTAATGAGAGCATCTGGGTTATTGTGGATAGATTGACCAAATCAGCTCATTTTATGCCAGTCAAATCTACCCGTTCATCTTCTAGTCTGGTTGAGATTTATATGAGGGAGATTTTTCGTCCCCATGGTGTTCCTATCAGCATTGTTTTTGATCGAGATCCTATCTTTACCAGTTAGTTTTGGAATGTTTTTCAGGAATCTTTAGGTTCCCGTCCGTATCTGAGCACTGCTTACCATCCGCAGACCGATGGTCAAACGGAAAGAGTGAATCAGATTCTCGAGGATCTTCTTCGTGCTTGTATTCTGGATTATGGAGGATCTTGGGAAGATCATCTCCATCTTGTTGAATTCACTTATAACAATAGTTATAAGGCTAGTATTGAGATGTCCCCATTTTCTTCTCTTTATGGAAGACCTTGTAGATCTCCATCTTGCTAGATTGTATCTGGTAATCATTTGGTTCTTTGTCCTGATATGATTTTGAAGGCTTCCGAGAAGGTTGAGGAGATTAAGAGGAAGATGAGGATTGATCAGGATAGGCAGAAGAAGTATGCTGATTGGCGTAGGAGGAGTTTGGAGTTTGCTGCTGGTGATTTGGTTTTCCTTAAGGTCTCTCCTTTAAGGAATGTGATTCGGTTTGCTCGTAGAGGGAAGCTTGCTCCGAGGTTTGTTGGTCCTTTCCATATCTTGGAAAGGATCGGTTGTGACATCCCGCCGTTTCGCACGCTTAAAATCGACACACGTGCCAATTCAGACCATACGGAAGGGCGGATTGTTATGGGGTAAATAAGAAAATGAAGAAGAAATAAAACAAAATAGAATCTTGTACCGGAACGATAAAATATAATAATCAAATATACAGTTTATAAAGCTGTTTTACAAAATATTCGATTATACTTATACAACATATATCAGAGTTACACATACAAATAAAACAATGCAGCGGAGTACATGATGCAGTGAATAATATAATAGATAATAGTAATCATATCTTCGTCTTCGTCCTTCAGAAAATATAGTCTTCGATCCTGAAATGCTCGGACTAACCCGAGCGAATTGAAAAGACAAAACGCTCGAGTCAGAACTAAAAGATCTTATGTAAGTTAAATCAATAGAAGTAAATATGAGTGCAGTAACTTAAGAGGTGTTCGGGATTCACACCTCCTAAGGATCCGTTAAACTATCTATTATGTAGTAATATACGCTATTATAATAGTGTCTAAAGTAAAGTATAATATACTGAAAGTAGCGTTAAGGCTTTACATTTTCCACCTTAACACACTTTTATATTCCCATAGTCTATACAGTACCGTAATCTCCCCCATAATGGGCGTCGTCGGAGGGCACTCCATAGGTATGGTACAAACCAAAATCGTATCAGGCGCGATAGGGTAGGTGACATAGCACAACTAGGCAATGCCAGGGTAGATATACCAATTGCTATCCGGACTAGTGGTAACGCATAGCCGCAACTACCGCCCACCTCGAGGCACACCCCCAAATCAAAAATCAAAAGTGGCCATCGAATCAATCCAAAAGTCAGAGCATAATATAGAAGGGATGTGTCCGATAAGAGGAGCTACCTCCTTGGCCCGAGAATCGCTCCTGTTTTAGCCACCTTATGCCAACTCACGGGAGTCGGTCCACGTATTTACCTCAAAGGAAGCGCCGCCACCATCCTACTTCATTCTGGAATCTCCACCGCGTATACGGTTGTTAAAGTGGTTTTCGGAGTAGGCAGAGAGTATGACAACTTACGATCCTGGTCTTTTCAACAACCAAACGTTATTATAACACCGCGGTCTTTTAAAATAGTTTATACTTGAAACCCAGAATATAACTATCCATTTCCAAACCATATAAATACGATATCATTTCTATTTTAAAACCCAAATCAACATGATATTACTTTAATATATCCTTTTCTAAAACTCATTTCAAAGTTATAATATTTTGAAACCAAATATTTGAAATATAGCTTTCCAAAACATAAAACTTTGAATTTCATAACTTTGAAATATAACTACACCACTGAAATGGTTCAAATATGAAATTACTTAATAAAATAAATTAGCTTCTTTAATTTTGCAATCAATTCTAATACAGATTTAAATCCTCAAATAAACCGTTCAAATTTCATATATTTCAAAGCTTTAACATTCAATGTTTCAAAACTAAATTTTATAATTCATATATATATATACCAAATTTACTTTACTATCATTTAGTTTTGAAATATTTAATTTAATAAATACAGTATCCTTTAAATAAACTTCAAATTTAGACAATTAATATTCCTCAATTTAGTTAGACTTGATATATTCACTTAAATCACCGTAACCCCGAATTTTGTTATAAAACAATATTCTTTTAAAATATAAATTTCAATAAGTTCCAAATGGACCCTTATTACATATAATTCTTAATTAAATAAAATCTCAATCAATTTCAACTATCTCCTCAACCTTGGTTTATAAAATCAAAATAAACTCTATATTAAATATAATTTAAGTAAATACTTATCCATATTATATTCAATAAAATCAAACTTTATTTCATACTTTAAAACCAATTTTTTTCATAGCTTAAAACCAAAAATTTAACTATATATAACATAACAATTATCAAATATCCAAATCAATATATCAAAAATCATATATATTCTTTACAAACCATAGATATCATTTCAAAATATTATTATATATATGTATATACCGCGGTGTCTGTATATAATTTTCTATCTTATGGTCAAGTGATACAGATATTTATCATTTCAATCCGCAATTTAAAAATAAAAACGCAGTTGTATATCATTTCAAACTGCAATCCCGAATGAATTGAAAATGCATAAAAACTTGCAGTTTATAACAACATGAAATACAACATCGATTCATCCAATATCAACCATCAACCATTTATTACAATCATCATCCAAATTCAAACAATACATCAATATGTAACAGGTGATAATAATAGGTATCAACTATCAGTTTATATTCAAAAATAAATTATAACTGTTTAACTGGCAGTTTTTATGCAATAAAATAAATAACAATTTAACTGGCATTTAATATGCAATAATGAATTAAATAACAAGTTAATTAAATAAATGCAAATTAACTGAGATAATGATGAAATATATGCCAAACAGCTATAAATAAATTTCAAATCACATCATAAATGAATTTAGCAAACATAAGAAATCTTAGAAGTTGTGAGCGGGTTAAAACACTCACCTTTGATTTTAGCCCATAAAAATTCAAACAGAAGCGCAAAACTCAACAATCTCCAAATTCAAGTAAATCAATTTCATGTTGTCCGGAATATAAATTTGAATCCAACAGAAGAAATCGCGCGTGAATCAAAGTTTATATGCAAAAGGTATTCATGTTACAAGAAATATTATTAAAATAAAAATTAGTACGCGTTAGAAATATATATAAATAAACAAATTTTAATACTTACGTTTTCTCAAGATGAGGCTTCAAGAAATGATTGAAGAATAACTAAGATGAGGACAGGTAGTGTACGAAAAATAAAAAAAATCATTTTTATAAAAGAATTCTTTTGGATTTGCAAGAATAAGAGCTTTTGAATATGGGGTGTTAGGAGAAACAATATGTAAAAGAAGAAATAATATGTAGGTTATTTATAATTAGGAAATGAATGTGGAAGGAAAAAAGTAAATGTCACGTTTTCTTATTAAAGCTTCAGGCATTAATAATAGATAAGGAAATGTATGTAGGAATGAAAAGGTTTGCAAACGAAAGTAGAATTTTGTACGCATTTAGGTTTTATCTACGCATAATAAAATATTTATACTTGCCTTAAAAATGAAAAAGTTCAATTTTGTTTTCTCAAAATGATCTTTTATTTCCATTAAAACACCCTTTTTGTTTAACACAAAACGTGCGTTTCTTTTATTAAGTCTATTAATTGCAATCAACGTTTCCTTTCCTTTTAATTGAAACATTTGAATTACATTAATTGCGTTTACTTACAAAGTTAAATTTTAAAACAGACTACTAAAATAGATAAAAAAAATAGGACAATTGTTCATTTAAACACGTTTATAAATTTATTGTTAATACACAAGAGTAATAAATAGATTATTTTCCTAACCTTGTAATCAATCTGTAACCTAAAACACAGTTCAAATAAACATATATTTCTTTCTTTAAAATTAATCTTTCTATTCTTTATTTTAATGAAATTAAACCTACATTCACAGATGAAACATTCATTTTATTTGATGCAAATGTTTTTTTTCTTCGTTGAATCAAAACTTTCCTTATATTTTCACAAAACATAAGCTGCTTTTAATTGCACCTATTACAATTAGTATTCTCTCTCCTATTAATTGAAAATTTTCAATTACATTAATTTCAGTTGATTAAGTTTCAAAATGGGCTAAATGAATGTATGAGAAGTAGAACAATTACTTCCTATCACAAATATATTAAAATTAAATTAATTAATCACCGTTTTATTCAATATTTATAAACTAACCAATTCATCCTTTTTAATTACTTGGACTTTTACCATGATTTAGCACAAGTTTATATTGATATTCTTATATTTTATCTAAATTTTCATTTATAGAATCTTCTAAGTATTTACTTTAATTGAATTGCAATTTATCCTATTATCATGTATTAAATTCCAATATGTTGATAAAATTTTATTCCATCCCTTTATTTAACCAGTAGTCATTATTTCAAATTATTAATTACAATTAGTTAAGATCTTACCATTGGTTCCATAAATTTATTCGCACCAAATTAGTTATTGCATTAATTCTCAAATTTCCTCTAAATTTTCATTAACGCAGTTTTTTTATTATTACGTTTTATTCCAATGGATTTAAAACTAATTCAATAGATGAAACAAATCGGTAAACAATTAATGATAATCACCAATTTGCCTAATTCAGTCCCATCCTTATAAATTTCATCTCATAACATTTATTGCTTCATTCCCCTTTCTATTCATATAAGGATTCATCGATAAAATTTATATTTACTTGTTTTACAACTTTTACTTTTATTTATTGGTTCAATGTTTATTTCAATTTTTCATTTATTACTCCCAAATATTCGTTTTGATTTATAATTGTCATGTCAGTTTCTTCTTTTATCGCATTATATATTTATTCATTCCTTTATTATTACATAGCCTCATTTATTATCATTTATTTATTTATAGTAATTATGCTTAATCAAATTTCTTAGCCTCCCAATTGTCTACTTAAGTTTCTAACCATTCATTTATAATACTTCCCTTCCTATTATATTCTATTAGAAGCAATTTCAATTATACCTAAGTTTATAATACAAGAACAACAAATTCTTATTTATTAAAGAATTCCATCAAATACCTCATTTGAACTTGTTTTTCAATTCACCAATTACGACCTAAAATATAAATTTACGTTTCTATTAAATTTACATTCCCCCTTCCGTTACTATATTAATAATCACTAAGTAACGTTTATTATCAACTATAAATATTATAACTGCTTAACGGCCATTGATTTTATAAATTTACACTTTATTACGTATTCTTCATCAGTTAACATAATTTTGAATTCCTTTCCTAATTTACTAATGCAATCAATTTTGACCTTTACAAATTTAATACATTCATTAATTGTCATTTAAGTAACCTTTAATCACTTTTATTTTTAAAACTTACTCAAGTGCAACAATTATACTTTCCATTATTATATTGATTTGAATTCCATTCTAGTTAATAATTTTATTAATAATTCACTAATTCAACATTTCCATTTGTTGCTTATATTAAACTTATAACCAAGTAAGACAATTTTCATTATTTCTAATTAATTGCAATTTTATTCTAAATTATTATTTTAATTACAATTGCTACAACTAATTTCTAACATTGTATCACATTCCCATAAATGTAACATTTATAAAATACCCAATTAAATATCTCATGAAATCGCATATTTGTTATTTTAAATAATTACCAAATATTCCTGTTTACACTCAATTATAACTTTGCATTCTTTAACAAATCCATAAATTTTCAATTGCCTAATATTTTCATAAAATACTATTAAATGTTCTCCATAAATTTCTTTACTTAGTTTCAAACTTTTTATTCATCAATTTGTGCCCTATAAATAACTTACGTTCCAACATAAATTATACAATTTTTATTTCCTTCTAAATTTAACTAAAATCTTATTAAATTAACTCATTTTAATCATCGAATTTTACGGGTCGTTATACTCTTCCCCACTCAAAACTTTTCGTCCCCGAAAAGGAAAGAAGGAAAAAGAAAAGTTAAGAAATCAATATATCTTATTTAAATATTAAATTTATAAACAAATAAATTTACAAAATTAATTAATTTAAACAAAATATACCAATTTATAACCAATAGATCCTTTTATACTTAAATTAATAAAGTTTGGAAAACATTTTCAAAAAAATTTCTAAGTCCAAAATTTACGAAATTTTTTGGCAGAGTCTCCTTTGTACGGAGAGGCTCGAGAGAAAATATAATATCAATATAACAATATATAACATATATTTCAAAGAAAAATATATATCTCAACATGGGAAAAATAATATAATAACGATATAAACAGCAATCCGAGAAACGTACCTATTTGTCGGGCAATAACGCTTAAATTATAATTCCAAAAGCAGTAGCAATTGCTTCCATAACCTGTATTTCACTTATGTAATCCAAAAAGGTTAACAATTATATAAGATGAAATATTTAAAGTGGGTTCAACCATCAACAAACAAATCAATACAACATCAAACACTTGCAACAAGGCATACGACCATAAAATCAACCATTCATTCATATCAAACAAAACAAATAGTTGTTCAGCTTCAACTTTAAATTGTACGAAATGAAAAATAAACTACTAAGTGTAACCTTCACTCAACAGTCTTAGGTGAAACTAAATAGATTATTCATACATCCCAACAATTTTAAAATATCCTTACCCAACAACCATATGCCAAAACAAACAACACTTCCAAACAAAAAATCAAATTTAAATTTCCAATTTCATAGCATTTATTGTTTGATTTCCTTTATATGTTGATTTATTCCCTTTTTTTCTATATCTTCATTTATTTGCAGTATTCATCTTTCTCCTTATTTTATTAATAAACAGCTTCAATCATTTACTTAAGTTTATTATCTTTCATATATACTACTTAATTTCATTTATTTACTTTCATTTCATACTTTTGCTTGTACAATTTCCATTACATTTCTTATTAAAAATTTCAACTTTTAATATTTGGTAAGTTATATATATGCTTTTAAAGAATGAAATTGAAAGTTATACAAATTTTCTCATTTATTTTAAAATTTATTCAACGTTCAATAATTATATCCTTTGTATTATAGGTTACACATTTCAGATTTCTTTAAATTTCATTCATAACTTAGCATTAAATTTCTTATTTTAATTGAAGGTTCTAATCTTAAATTAGTTACATTCAATTTCACTACAATAACTGAAACTATTAATTAATGAAAACTTAAAAACTAAATACCTGGTTTTATTCAAATTATTTTAAAATAAAAGATAAATGTATTTATACATCCAATTATATTTAAAACAATTTAAAATTAATAATTTTTTATCTGTAGTTAAACTACTACAGTGGCCTTCCCACTTCGAAACTCGAAAATGAATGTCGATGATGCGTGCACTCATCACCGAAATTATTTTCCAGTGACAAAGAGGGGAGTACAACTTTATCTTTCCAAAATTTATTTTAAAACATTTCTTTAAAATTTATATTGAAATACTTATATCAAAAAATACTTCTTTTAATAATATTATTATTATATTTCAAAATCATTCAAAAGAAATTTCAAAACCCCGGAACTTAAGTTCTAAATTTCCAGTTTTATTTATTTTAATTTCAAATCCTACTTTACTAATATTTATATATTACACTACCTAACAACCAATGTTTTACAACCAAATATATATATCCTTATAAAAATTTATCTTATATATAGAAAATATAATAAGCAAAATTATTTCATTCACCTATATTAAAACAAATATTGTGGCTGTCTGTCCTATTAAGTGTTTAGAAATCCCTATTGATGTCATAGCGTCCCATGCACCAACTAGAATTTATAAATACAAAACGGAACAAATTAACACAATATTAAAACCTTTTTATAACACTAACAAATACGCTCTCTCATATATATACACTCAGCGACTCCCATAGGGTATTACTACCCTATTAGTAAAGAGTCAGACCCCACAAAGCTAAGGTTTATCACTAAACCAAAGCTCTGATACCAGATGTAACATCCCGCCTATTCGCACGCTTAAAATCGACACACATGCAAATTCAAACCATATGGAAGGACGGATTGTTATGGTGTAAATAAGAAAAAGAAGGAAGAAATAAAACAAAATAGAATCTTGCAGCAGAACGATAAAATATAATAATCAAATATACAGTTTATAAAGCTGTTTTACAAAATATTCGATTATACTTATACAACATATATCAGAGTTACACATACTAACAAAACAATGCAACAGAGTATATGATGCAGTGAATAATATAATAGATAATAGTAATAATATCTTCGTCTTCGTCCTCCAGAAAATATAGTCTTCGATCCTGAAATGCTCGGACTGACCCGAGCGAATTGAATAGACAAAACACTCGAGTCATAACTAAAAGATCTTATGTAAGTTAAATCAACAGAAGTAAATATGAGTGTAGTAACTTAAGAGGTGTTCGGGATTCACACCTCCTAAGGATCCGTTAAAATATCTACTATGCAGTAATATACGCTATTATAATAGTGTCTAAAGTAAAGTATAATATACTGAAAATAGCGTTAAGGCTTTACATTTTCCACCTTAACACACTTTTATATTCCCATAGTCTATACAGTACCGTAATCTCCCTCGTACTGGGTGTCGTCAGAGGGCACTCCATAGGTATAGTACAAAACAAAATCGTATAAGGTGCGCTAGGGTAGGTGACACGGCACAACTAGGCAATGCCAGGGTAGATATACCAATTGCTATCCAGACTGGTGGTAACGCATAGCCGCAGCTACCGCCCACCTCGAGCCACACCCCCAAATCAAAAATCAAAAGTGGCCACCGAATCAATCCAAAAGTTAGAGTATAATATCGAAGGGATGTGTCCGATAAGAGGAGCTACGCCCTTGGCCCGAGAATCGCTCCTGTTTTAGCCACCTTATGCCAACCCACGGGAGTCGGGTCCACGTATTTACCTCAGAGGAAGCGCCGTCACCATCCTACTTCATTCTGGAATCTTCACCGCGTACACGGTTGTTAAAGTGGTTTTCGGAGTTGGCAGAGAGTATGACAACTTACGATCCCAGTCTCTTTAACAACCAAACATTATTATAACACCGTGGTCTTTTAAAATAGTTTATACTTTATACCTAGAATATAATTATCCATTTCCAAACCACATAAATACGATATCATTTCTATTTTAAAACCCAAATCAGTATGATATTATTTTAATATATCCTTTTCTAAAACTCATTTCAAAGTTATCATATTTTGAAACCAAATACTTGAAATATAGCTTTCCAAAACATAAAACTTTGAATTTCATAACTTTGAAATATAACTACACCACTAAAATGGTTTAAATATTAAATTATTTAAAAAAATAAATTAGCTTCTTTAATTTCTCAGTCAATTCTAAAACAGATTTAAATCCTCAAATAAACCATTCAAATTTCATATATTTCAAAGCTTTAATATTCAATGTTTCAAAACTAAATTTTATAATTCATATATATATATACCAAATTTACTTTACTATCATTTAGTTTTGAAATATTTAATTTAATAAATCCAGTGTCCTTTAAATAAACTTCAAATTTCAACAATTAATATTCCTCAATTTATTTAGACTTGATATATTCACTTAAATCACCTTAACTCCGAATTTTGTTATAAAACAATATTCTTTTAAAATCTAAATTTCAATAAGTTCCAAATGGACCCTTATTACATATAATTCTTAATTAAATAAAATCTCAAACAATTTCAACTATCTTCTCAACCATGGTTTATAAAATCAAAATAAACTCTATATTAAATATAATTTAAGTAAATACTTATCCATATTATATTCAATAAAATCAAACTTTATTTTATACTTTAAAGCCAATTTTTTTCATAGCTTAAAACCAAAAATTTAACTATATATAAAATAACCTTTATCAAATATCCAAATCAATATATCAAAAATCATATATATTCTTTACAAACCATAGATATCATTTCAAAATATTATATATATATATATACCACGGTGTCTGTATATTATTTTCTATCCTATGGTCAAGTGATACAGATATTTATCATTTCAATCCACAATTTTAAAATAAAAATGCGGTTGTATATCATTTCAAACCGCAATCCCGAATGAAATGAAAATGCATAATAACTTGCAGTTTATAACAATATGAAATACAACATCGATTCATCCAATATCAACCATCAACCATTTATCACAATCATCATCCAAATTCAAACAATACATCAATATATAACATGTGATAATAACAGGTATCAACTATCAGTTTATGTTCAAAAATAAATTATAACTGTTTAACTGGCAGTTTTTATGCAGTAAAATAAATAACAATTTAGCTGGCAAGTTAATATGCAGCAATGAATTAAATAACAAGTTAATTAAATAAATGCAAATTAACTAAGATAATGATGAAATATGTGCCAAACAGCTATAAATAAATTTCAAATCACATCATAAATGAATTTAACAAACATAAGAAATCTGAGAAGTCGTGAGTGGGTTAAAACACTCACCTTTTATTTTAGCCCATAAAAATCCAAACAGAAGCGCAAAAATCAACAATCTCCAAATTTAAGTAAATCAATTTCATGTTGTCCGGAATATAAATTTGAACCCAACAGAAGAAATCGCGCGTGAATCAAAGTTTATATGCGAAAGATATTCATGTTACAAGAAATATTATTAAAGTAAAAATTAGGACAAGTTAAAAATATATATAAATAAACAAATTTTAATACTTACGTTTTCTCAAGATGAGGCTTCAGGAAAAGATTGAAGAACAACTAAGATGAGGACAGGAAGTGTATGAAAAATGAAAAAAAAATCATTTTTATAAAAGAATGCTTTTGGATTTGCAAGAATAAGAGCTTTTGAATATGAGGTGTTAGGAGAAACAATATGTAAAAGAAGAAATAAGATGTAAGTTATTTAAAATTAGGAAATGAATGTGGAGGGAAAAAAATAAATGTCACGTTTTCTTATTAAAGCTTCAGGCATTAATAATAGATAAGGAAATGTACGTAGGAATGGAAAGGTTTGCAAACGAAAGTAGAATTTTGTATGCATTTAGGTTTTATCTACGCATAATAAAATATTTATACTTACCTTAAAAATGAAAACGTTCAATTTTGTTTGCTCAAAATGATCTTTTATTTCCATTAAAACACCCTTTTTGTTTAACACAAAACGTGCGTTTCTTTTATTAAATCTATTAATTGCAATCAACGTTTTCTTTCCTTTTAATTGAAACATTTGAATTACATTAATTACAGTTACTTACAAAGTTAAATTTTAAAACAGACAACAAAAATGGATAAAAAAAATAGAACAATTGTTCATTTAAACACGTTTATAAATTTATTGTTAATACACAAGAGTAATAAATATATTATTTCCCTATCCTTGTGATCAATCTGTAAGCTAAAACACAGTTCAAATAAACATATATTTATTTCTTTAAAATCAATCTTTCTATTCTTTATTTTAATGAAATTAAACCTACATTCACAGATGAAACATTCATTTTATTTGATGTAAATGTTTTTTTTCATTGAATCAAAACTTTCCTTATATTTTCACAAAACATAAGCTGCTTTTAATTGCACCTATTACAATTAGTATTCTCTCTTCTATTAATTGAAAATTTTCAATTACATTAATTTCCGTTGATTAAGTTTCAAAATTGGCTAAATGAATGTAATGAGAAGTAGAACAATTACTTCCTATCACAAATATATTAATATTAAATTAATTAATCACCTTTTTATTCAATATTTATAAACTAACCAATTCATCCTTTTTAATCACTTGGACTTTTACCATGATTTAATACACGTTTATAATGATATTCTTATATTTTATCTAAATTTCCATTTATACAATCTTCTAAATATTTACTTTTCATTGAATTGCAATTTATCCTATTATCGTGTATTAAATTCCAATATATTGATAAAATTTTATTCCATCCCTTTATTCAACCAATAGTCATTATTTCAAATTATGAATTACAATTTGTTAAGATCTTACCATTGGTTCCATAAATTTATTCGCACTAAATTAGTTATTGCATTAATTCTCAAATTTCCTCTAAATTTTCATTAACGCAGTTTTTTATTACGTTTTATTCCAATGGACTTAAAACTAATTCAATAGATGAAACAAATGGGTAAACAATTAATAATAATCACCAATTTGCCCAATCAGTCCCATCCTTATAAATTTCATCTCATAACATTTATTTCTTCATTCCCCTTTCTATTCATATAAGGATTCATCCATAAAATTTACATTTACCTATTTTACAACTTTTACTTTCATTTATTGGTTCAAGGTTTATTTCAAAATTTTCATTTATTACTCCCAAATATTCGTTTTCATTTATAATTGTCATGTCAATTTCTTCTTTTATTGCATTACATATTTGTTCATTCCTTCATTATTATACAAGCTCATTTATTATCATTCATTTATTTATAGTAATTATGCTTAATCAAATTTCTTCACCTCCCAATTGTTTACTTAAGTTTCTAACCATTCATTTATAATACTTCCCGTCCTATTATATTCCATTAGAAGAAATTTCAATTATACCTAAGTTTACAATACAAGAACGACAAATTCTTATTTATTAAAGAATTACATTAAATACCTCATTTGAACTTGTTTCTCAATTCACCAATTACGACCTAAAATATAAATTTACGTTTCTGTTAAATTTACATTCCCCCTTTCGTTACTATATTAATAATCACTAAGTAACGTTTATTATCAACTATAAATATTATAACTGCTTAACGACCATTGATTTTATAAATTTACACTTTATTACGTATTCTTCATCAGTTAGCATAATTTTGAATTCCTTTCCCAATTTACTAATGCAATCAATTTTGACCTTTACAAATTTAATACATTCATTAATTGTCGTTTAAGTAACCTTTAATCTCTTTTATTTTTTAAACTTACTCAAGTGCAACAATTATACTTTCCATTATTATATTGATTTGAATTCCATTCTAGTTAATAATTTTATTAATGATTCACTAATTCAACATTCCATTTGTTGCTTATATTAAACTTATAACCAAGTAAGACAATTTTCATTATTTCTAATTAATTGTAATTTTATTCTAAATTGTTAATTTTAATTACAATTGCTACAACTAATTTCTAACATTGTATCACATTCCCATAAATGCAACATTTATAAAATACCCAATTAAATATCTCACGAAATCACATATTTCTTATTTTAAATAATTACCAAATATTCCTGTTTACACTCAATTATAACTTTGCATTCTTTAACAAATCCATAAATTTTCGATTGCCTAATATATTCGTAAATTATGTTAAATGTCCTCCATAAATTTCTTTACTTGGTTTCAAACTTTTTATTCATCTATTACTGCCCTATAAATAACTTACATTCCAACATAAATTATACGATTTTTATTTCCTTCTAAATTTAACTAAAATCTTATTAATTTAACTCATTTTAATCATCGAATTTTATGGGTCATTACATCGGTTCTCTAGTTTATCATTTGAGTTTGCCCGAGAAGTTTTCTGGAGTACATAATATATTTAACGTATCGCATCTTCGTCGGTATCTGCATGATACATCTTTGATTATCCAGCCTTCTGCTCTTGATAGTTTGGATATTGAGCCTAATCTAACTGTTGAGAGGATGCCACTTCGTATCGACGATCGAGGTACGATGCTGCTAAGAAGAAAATCTGTTAACCTGGTCAAAGTACAGTGGAGCACTGATGATCGGGATTGTACCTGAGCGACGGAGGAGAGCATATGTTCTTCGAATGCAGAATTGTTTGCTTCTGGTACTTTTTCTTTGCTATCTTATCTTTCTTTTTTCTCCTTGTTTTCGTTCCTTTTCGAGGACGAAAAGTTTTGAGTGGGAGAGAGTGTAACAACCCAAAATTTTGTAAATAATTTTAAAATTATATTTATTGAAAACTTTGATTTTAATCATTAAAATTTGAAATTTTGGAATTTTATTTAATGTGGTTGTAATTTATCTTCCAAATAGAAAATTAAACAATTTCTGGAAATTTTACATTTTGTTCAAACTTTGGCTTTTATTTGAAAATTTAAATTTTAAAATTTTGGTCTTTTTATTTGAAACTAGATATAACTCTAATATCCATTATGCTTTTTGTTTCATTTAATTCTGATTTATACTTTGTAAATTGGATAACATTCAGCGTTTTAAAAACAATAAATTTCTATTTTTTATTTTATATGTTTCTATATCCACCCCCTTATTTTATTTTTCTATGGTGTTTGTATAAACTTTATTTTTATTTATTGAATGTTTCTTTTGTATATATCTTCTATTTAATGGCTAGGAAACAAATCAATCATATGTATGTTACTTTGTTTTAATTTAGCATAGGTTACTTTTGCCTTTATTTGCTTTATTTCTTGCCTTTATTTGCTTAGCCTATTTAATTCCTACCATAGCCATTCACTACCTATTCCTCAAACCCTAGCCGCCTCCTATACTATTAAATCACATACAAAAAACAAAGTTTCTCATCTCACTTCCATTTGCATCTCCAGAGGGAAAATACCGCAAGTTTCAATGGCCTCTTCCTCCTTTCTTTTTTACTTTTTCTTTTATTTTTCTTGTGTTTTCTTCATGGAATGCTCGGCCTCCACCAAAATTCCGACCACCATCTCCTTTCCTCCTCCACCATGACCAGCCATCCACTCCGCCTCACTATCCCATGCCTTGGCCGTGACCTTAAGACCTAGATCCACTGCTAAACTTGACCAAAACCATTCCAAGCCTTCCATTTTTCACCACTTTCCTTTTATTAGTCTCGGCCACAACACCAATCACCTCCACCTTGCTTTGGCTGTAACTATCTCTACCTCCTAGCTATGATTCAGATCTAACCTGACCCAAGTCTAGCCTTAGGCCGGGCCATTTAGACCATAGGGCCAAGCCAAACTCCACTTGATCCATGTTTATGCCATATCTTGCTTTGCCTTCCCCTTTCGATGTCATGGCCTTGCCTTATGACCCTATATCCTTGCCTAACTTGCATCTAAACACCATGGTCGAGCCTATGGGTGATGAGGCCAAGCCTGTAAGGGTTGTGGCCAAGCCACTTGATGATTCATTCCATTTGGTTTCACTTTAAATTCATTTTTGCTCTTTGATTTGAAAAAAAAATTTGTATTGAATTTTGTTCGCATGGTTTAATCCATATTGGTTTGTAATAAATCATATATTTATAATTGTTTTATTTATTTGATTACAAGATCTGAATTTGATTGTTACTTCTTCTCAAATCTTGTCGTGCCTTCTCGTGCTTTGCGGTGTGTGGATCCTTTTGTTTTAATTGATCTCTAGATTCAAAAAAGTGAGTCTATCACTCTAGACATCCATACTTATATTATAGTGAAATGATTGCATGTGAATCTATATAAATTGATATGTTATTCATATATGCATGTGATGTGGTTTCATGATGTTAAATCATGTTTATATAATTGTTCATCATCTGATATGATATGTTATATTGTACTGTTCATTTAATTTACTATATCATATTGCAAGTTTCTTATCTCTATGGGTTGAAATAATATATACTCGAATGGACATTAGAATAAGAAAAAATTATTATAGGCTGAAATGATAGGCTCGAGTGATTTTTATTGTATTTGATTTACTTGGGATTGCGGGTTTGAAATGATAGAACCCGGATTTTTCTTTTTAAATTACGGATTAAAATGATACATTTCTATATCACTTGACCTAGGTTAGAAAATATTATACAGACCCGTGGTTAATTAATTATATATTTTATGAAATTTTATAAATATTTTAAGTGTGAAAAATATGTCATTTTAACTTAATTTGGATTTAAATAATTTAAATGAATTTATAGAGATTTTTCTACAAGTTAAAATGCATATAGAATTAAATGGAAAGGATGTATTTTAAAAAATATGACTTAATTTGGAAAATTGAAATTTGATGGAAATTTAATTGTTTATAAGATGGGCATGTAAAAGTTAAGAAATTTATATGATGGGTATGTAAAATTTAAGTTATTTGTTGGTATAAAGTTAAGAAATTTATAAAGTATTGACTTAACAAATGAATTTAAATTTAAATTGGATATTTATAAATAAAATATTATTTTATTAAAATTTATAAATTAATTAATATCTAAATAAAAGTTGTTGAAATGTGGAATAAGTTTGTTAGGTTAAAAATGAGAAAAAGTGAAGATATATTGTTTTAAAGGGTAAAAAGTAAATGTAGCGGTTCAGAAATGCTGTGGAAAATATGAACTATGGCTTGAAATACTAAAGAGACCTATGACAGCACATCAGAAGTGCTGCAGTTTCCGAAAATATGAACTATGGCTTGAAATTACTAAGTAAACCTATGACAACATTTCTAAAGTGCTGCAGTTTCTGAAAAATTGAACTAGGTGCTGAAATTTCTTAATAGACCTATAACAGCACTTCTAAAGTGCTGCAGTTTCTGAATTTGAACTATGCTTTGATATGTACTAAATATACCTATCGCAGCACTTTATAAGTGCTGCAGCTTTGAAAATTTTAATGCTTTGAAATGTTGAAATTGAACTAATGAACTTAGAAATTGCTGAAATTCTGGAAATTGAATAATTGATTTGAAAGGATAACTACTTCATATTTAAATGGTTTAACTGAATTATTTTGATTTGGAATATAAACCATTTTTGAAATTTATAACCATGGGTAGTAACGACGTTGTTTGTTAAAGAGACGAGGATCAGATATGAGCATACTCTCTGTCAATTCCGAAAACCACTTTGACAACCATGTACGTGGTGGAGATTACAGAATGATGTAGGATGGTGGTGACGTTCTATTGAGGTATGTACGTAGACCTGACTCCCGTGAGTTGGCATAAGGTGGCTAAAACAGGAGCGATTGACAGACTAAGAAGGTGGCACCTTTTATCGGACGCACTTCTTCTTATACCACTCTATTACTTTGTGATTGTTTAGTGCGCACCTTTGATTTGGGAGTGTGGTTCGAGGTGGGCGGTAGTAGCTGCTACGCGCTACCACCGGTCCGGAAGCGTAATTGGTATATCTACCTTGGCATTGCCTAGTTGTGCCATGTCACTTACCCTAGCGAGCCTTGTACGATTTTGGTTTTCTCCCGTAGGCCGTGGAGTATTTAGGGTAGTCTCCCGATCTGGAGATGCGCTGATACTGGATGGACTACTGGGACTATTATCGTGCTAAGGGAGAGATTGGGTAACTCCATAACGCTATTCAAAAGTAAGTTTATTTTATTATAGACATTATTACAATAGCGAAATATTACTACATAGTAAATAGTTTAACGGATCCTTAGAGAATGGGCGGTCCCAAGCATCCATTAAGTTACTTGTACATTTAATTATAGTTCACTTGAGTTGGTTTACATTTATAAGTATGTATGTCCAGACTCGAGTGTTTTGTTTATTTCTTATGCTCGGGTCAGCTAGAGTATCACAGCCTAGATCTACCTTTTGGTGGCTAGAGATTTCTGGAGTTATCTGCTTATCAAGTTGTTGTGTATTTCAATTTCAGTATTCCCTTTTCAGTTCATGTATTAGAGACATATGTATTTGGGATCTTCTTCTATATCTGTTTTCGGAACTGTATTTTTTTCTTTCGACTATGTAATTTGGTACTTGTTTTGAGACCGAGTTGTAGTGGCTTCATGAATCACTATGGTTATTTTATTTCCGCTGCGAGTTATTCTGTTTTTATCTATGTCTGTGATTCTGTGATTGGTTTTATTTTCTCCAAATTATATTACAATCTACTGTTCTAAAGTATTCAAGTCAGACATATGTGGATTTATTGTCGATTTGAATGGTCCAAAATAGTGCGTCGTTACATGGATTGACTCCGTTGGTCGAGCTCTATGACACTGCACTCCCTGATCGAACCATCGACGAGCATCCACCGTTGAACGAGATGCCATATAATGAATGACTGAAACTATAACCTCAATTTTTGGTCCCACTGAAAATCAAATCGAAAAATGAATAGCAGAATTGACTTTCACTCTTCGAGAACTTCAAATCGATATATAATATGTTATAGTTTGAGGAGTTTAAAATTTTCGATTTGATATTTGATTTGAAATTGAATTGGGATTTGTATGTCTGTCATTGGAATGAGGAGTTGAGAAGAAAATGTACGTACAAAAAAATGGAATAAGAAAGAACAAGGGTTTATAACGAGCTATTTATAGGTAGGTCAGAAGTAGAAATGAACGGATACGATTTGATTTACAAGTTGAACGATAAACGACCGGAAAAGCCTTTTTCGCCTCCGGAACAAAAATGGATAATCCCATATATCAAAATAGATGTTTTCGATAATTTTAAAATCAGCGTAATAGGTTTCAAGTCCTAATTCCATCATATGAAGAATTTAAAATAAAATTAGCTTATTTCAAATTGATTTCGATTGATTTAATTTCTATGCATTTCGAGTCTATATGATCAAACGACAAGACCGATCGCTACGAAAATTGAAATCCTACAATAATTCATCGTTATGGGTCCGATGAAACTGGTTTCATCAAAATCCGAGCGAGTTTCCAAAATGACTATATTCACATTAATTAAATAAATTAATATTAAATTAATTAAATAAAATTTTCGATTCAAATTGTATAATTCACAATTTCTATCACCTTAAATCACTTAGTAATTTAGAATCCTTTAAAACAAATCTGTATCAATTCATTATTTACTATTTCATAATTTACAGTATTTGATTTACAACTGCCATTAATCTTATTAAGTAATTTAATTCCAATAAATTGTTTTTATTTGGTTTCAATCTTTATACTCAATCAGTTATTACTTAAATAATCATAGCTAATATTTGTTCTATATTCATTATACTAGTATCCTCCAATCTCAGTTTTTATTTGTATTAATTACTATCTTTCAATTATATTGAATTTTGTCAATTTTACTCATTAATTAAAATTTAAATCCCCAATTAATTCATTCATCTTGGTTTCATTCTTTCATTAACTCAATTATCATATTATGAGATAGAATTTACATTGGTTTCATTTTATTGAATAAACATTAGTTGATATCTTATTACATTAACATTTCCAATATCATCTTTATTTACGCTAACACAATATTTAATTACATTTAGTTGAAATAAATCCAACTGTTATAATTTATATTCTAAAATTTGATTAAATCTTGATTTCCATTCTTATTATACTACCAATTTCCATATTATGAAAAAAATACATTATTACCAAATATTACATTAATTTACATTAACGTAATACTTAATTACATTTATTGCAATTGGTTTCCTATTTAATATAACAGGCTAAATAAATAGGTAACGTATTTTAATTGTTACCATTAATGTTAAATCACATTTATAAGTTTATTACTTACAAACCAATGTTACAATTACTTATATAATACCGGTTTTATTCAATTACCATTAATAATATACTAGTTCATTAATTTATACAACACTTACATTTATTTACTTATATTCAATTAATAACCAAGTTATAACATTTACATTGTTTCAATTAATTGGAATTTCATTCAAGTTGATAATAATTAACTTTAATTAACATTGTCACCTTCTATTTTAGTTATTATTCCATCATTAAATCCCAAATTTTTAACTCTTTCACTATTAAATAAAAAAACTTATTAAATTAACAAATCTTAACTATCGAAAATTTATGGGTCGTTACGCTCTCCCCCACTCAAAACTTTTCATCCTCAAAAAGGAAAAAGAAGGGGAAAGAAGGAATCAAGTAATCAATATATCTTATTCAAAATATTAACTTTATAAACAATGAATTTACATTATTAAATAATTCAAATGAAATATATCAATTTATAACAATTAAACCCTTTATATTCAAGTTATAAAAGTTGGAAAATACTTCATAAAATTTTCTAAGTCCAAAATTTATGAAAAATTTCGGAAGAGTCTCCTTTGTACGGAGAGGGTCGGGAGAAATAATATCAAATAAACAATATATATCATATATTATCAAGGTAATATATTCCAACAGTGGGAAAATGATATAATATCGCTATGAACCATAATCCGAGAACGTACTTATTTTTCGGGCAAACAACGCTTAATTTATGAAACCAAAGAGTAGCAATTGTTTCCATAAACTTGTATTTCACTTATATAATCCAAAAAGAGTTAATACTTATATAAAATGAAATATTTAACGTTGTTTAAACCACTAACAAACAAATTAATATAAAACAACAATCACTTTCAACCACAACATACCATCATCATATGAAACCAATATAATCAACCGTCCATCCATAACAAACAAAACAAATGGTTTGTTCGAGTTTAGACGCTCTTAATCACATAGAATGACAAATAAACATTTAAGTATACCATATACTCTACCGTCTTCGATAAAGCTCAACAAATTTATTCGTACATCCAAACAATTAGTCGCACCTTTCCCAGCAACCCATATGCCAAAAAAACCAATATTTTCAAGCAATGATCAAGTTCATTCTTTTTAATTCCATTTTTCCTTGATCATTTCTTTAGTTTACATTTTTTCCTTACAAAATTCATTCATTCATTCATTACTTAATTTCATTTAGTTACATTCATTAATTTATAGTATTCATGTTCAATTCGATTACTTAGCACATCAATTCATTTACTTAAGTTATAATCATCTACTTACAATACTTACTTTCGATCACATTTTATATAGTAACATTTCAATTATAAATTAGGTTTATAACAACTATGGTATCAATTTATAAAAGTAATTCATTGAAAACTTCCTTTACATAAGTTTACTTGTAAAATTTTCCTTTACATATTCTTTTAACATTTCAACTTTATAATTGGTAAGTTATATATATGTCTTTAAGAAGGCAATTGAAAGTTACACAAGTTTTTCTTATTCTGTTTTAGTAAATAGATGTTCAATAGTTATCATTTCTTATTTTCATATCCTTTTTATTTACAGGTTACAAATTTCAAAATTCTTATATATTTCAGTTATAACTTAGCATATAATTTCTTATTTTCATTTAGAAGTTTCAATTATTAAATAGTTGAATTTTTTATTCCATTATAATAATTTAATCTCTAATTTATAGAAATTTAAGAACTAAATGCCAGGTTCCATTTCAAATCATTTAAAATAATATATATAACCATATCTCTACATATATCTATAAAATCATGTTTAAAAATTAAAATCAAGATTTCAAACAATCATGTAGTTACTACTAGAATAGTCTTCCTACCTTGAAACTCGAAAATGAATGTCGCTGATGCGTGCACTCATTACCAAAATTATTTTTCAGCAACAGAGAGGGAAGTACAGAACTTATCTCTTCCCAAATACCCTTTAAAACATTTCTTTCGAATTATATTGAAATATTTATAACAAAAAATACTTTCTAGTGAATATTAATATTATATTCCAAAATCCTTTGAAAGAATTTTTTTAAAAACAATCCCAAAGCTTATGTTCTAAATTTTTTAATTTATGTTTATTCTATTTACAAATCATATTTTCAACCAATATTTGTAAATTTCACTACGTAACAAACAAATATATTACAACCAAATATATTGTTTATCAAATTGTTATTTTATATACAAAAATATATAAAAGGCAAAATTATTTCATTTAGTTATTTTTCAAAACAAATATTGTGCCGGCCTGTCCTATTAGAAATACATATCGATGTTATAATATCCTATGCACCAACCAGAATTTATAAATACAAAACGGAATAAATTAACATAATATAATTTTTTTTATAATATTAACAAATACACTTTCTTATATTTATACGCTCAGTGACTCATCATAGGATATTACAACCTTATTAATAAAGAGCCAGACCCTAAAAATTAAAGTTTTTGCTAAACCAAAGCTCCGATACCAACTGTAACATCCTGGCTTAACCACACACGTCAGACTCAAACCATACAAAAGAGCATATTGTTATTGGGGTGAATAAAAAAAGCAGAGAAAGAAAAACAAAACAGAATCTCGCAGTGGAATGAAAAAATATAATAATCCAATAACAGTTCATGAAGCTGTTTACAAAACATTTGATAACACTAATACAATACAGAATCAGAGTTACACATATCAGTGGTAAACAAATAATGCAGCGGAACAATATTAATGTAGTGGAATAAATATAGTGAATAATAGTAGCACAAATCTTCGTCTTCGTCCTCCGGAAGTAAGGTCTTCAAATCTTGAAATGCTCAGGCTAACTCGAGCGAATTGAAATGGCAAAACAATCGAGTTAAAACTAAAAGATCTTATGTAAGTTAAATCAACGGTAAATAAATATGAGTAGAACGGCGCCAGAGATGGTGTTTACGTGGTTTGACATCTCCTACCCAGTGTCTAACGTGGGTGTAGTAACTTAAGAGATCTTCAGGATTCATATCTCCTAAGGATCTGTTAGACTGTCTACTATGTAGTACAATACGCTATTATAATATGTCTATAGTAAAGTAAAAGTATTAAATAACATTAAGGAGTTACCCTGTAACGACCTGTAAATTTAAGTGGTTTCAATAACGTTATTAATTGATATTTTTTGAAATTTTAAACAATAAAATTTTGAAATCCAAATTTGATATTTGGAATACGTCTAGTTAAAAATAGCAACTGGTAAATTTTCGTCCGAAAATATAAAGTTTATTTTCGTGCATAAATTTATTTCAATTTAATCAGTTAAAAATCGATGAAAATAAAATATTTTCGAAACCTAAATATTTTTATATAGAAAAATTGTAAATCACCTTCTGAGCAAGACGTCATTTTTCGTTTTTTCAAATTTGGACTTCTTTAGCTCCTTCGATCTTATTTTACTGGGTTTTTGCTGTATTTTCCGCTGGTAGAAAATTCGAAATTTTATAATTCAATCGTACCACTAATACCCGTATACCGTTTTGATCATTTCGCCGTGCTGATCTCTGCGGTATATTCAATTCTGTGTTTTAAACATTGATATGCGATGGAAACTGCGAAATGGGTAGCCGTATCGGTACCGTATTTTTTTTCGCATTTTTGGTAACCATTCAGTTTACATCACATTAAACGTTTCAACCTCTAGCCTTTACCTTTTCCAAATCTCAACGTTGACTCCTGCTCTGCCTAGCTAATTATAGTCAGTTGTTTAATTCATTTGGATCTGCCTTTTCATTTGCATGGGAAAAGAAAAAAAAAGAAGAAATCTATATAGAGAGGCTTCAACATTATTTTTATTTCTCGAAAACTTTTATACCAGTAAATCTTTTCTTCTTCTCTCCTCCTTCAACCTCAAATCCTCCCGCTCCGCCATGATGAAGCACGCAATCCACTCGTAAGCAGGCGCCGATCACCAGCACTCCTCTGGCCTTTGGCCTCACCTACGTCATCCCACCTGTATCACCCTTCCACCATGCCGCAACCTGCTCTTTGCCGAGACCTTCCACCAAAATCCACTCGCCTCAAAGCCCCAGCTTCGCCAGCATCGACCTTACGCCTCCTTCCCCAGCCACGTCAACAACCGAACCGGTTACTCTCCCTACATATTTGCAGTAAGTCATGTTATATTACAGTAAGTTATGTATTTATTACTTTTGAAGTGAACCGAACCAAGTGTGTTTATATTTTTCACAGTAAGTTTTGTATTTATACATATTGCCATGTATAATATTTTTTAAGGTTATGTACATATTATTAGTTTTTTTTAGACTGTAAGAATTTATAAAATCGGAGTGGTTTATGCATATGTTTTATGTATAGTTTAGATAGTTTATAATAAATGGGTTTGTAACTTTGTTTTGAAAGGTGATGCCTATACTGTAAAGTGTTACGTCAGTTTACATCTTATCTTATTTAAGTAAGTTTGTATGGCCTGGTTGTGTGTATATATATGGGTTGAGCATGTGTATATATGTTTTTTTTATTATGTTTTTGAATACAGGTGCTTACAAATTTTAAGTATAATAATATGTAAACTTATATATATAGTTGCTGGAGCTTTCAATTCTAATTTGAATACTAATGTGTATTTATATATTGGTCTTGCTCTGTTAAATTTTGTCCTAGCTTGATTTGCATTCTTTTAAGTACATATTGGCTTGCATAGTACATTTAGTGTATTCACAGATGATGTCTGTGAATTTATATAACTCCGCATAGTCCATTAAGTTGTTATTAGATGTATTGGGTCTGCATATACATATTAGTTTGCAAAGCAATATATTTTCTAATATATGTTTTGATTTTTTAATTTAATATTTTATAGATAGGATATTTAAATATGTATTTTTTTAGTGGGTATTGAAAAAAAAATATACTACAATAATATTTAACTGATTTGATTCGTTCTCATTGACTTTCGATTATTAGCTTGTATGTCGAACCCTTGTCCATCGTGCTTTACTTTGAAACTCGTGCTTGGATTCATAATTTATCTCATCGTCGTTCCTCCCTAGCCTCGAAAGGTGAGCAATCACTCACGATTAATGTTCTTTTATTTATTAAATTCGACTCGAATTGAAACGACAATTGAAATATTCTACTGTTAGTTATTTACACTGCTATATATATGTTATTACCAGTATCACTACACCTATGATATCTGACACCATTGTCTGTTATTTATAAGATGATAATCCAGTTTGGTTAATAAATGATTGATTGTTTGATGTTGATGTTGGACGTTAAATTGTTAATGTATGAAGTGATAAATAATTTATAATTGAAATTGATGTAAGAGTTAACAATTTGAATTGATATATGTATTGAATTTGATTAGATATAATTTGTGTAATATGATCCCTTTAAATGTCTAATTAATTGACACGTAGAATTCGGCAATTATGCTTGGAACCATTTGAATTTATGTCGTATAAATTGATGTAGTATGAAATCGAACAATAAATGTCAACCGCATAAAATAATAGTGTAATAATCTTTAATCTACTTGAAATGATAGTGTAGATTTTAGAAATAATTATATTAATTTGCACAAACAACAATGTGAATTAATACGATTATTTTAGGATTATTTGAATTAATTATTAGATTGTTATTGATTGTTGTTATTGCTTGTTTATTTACTTTGACATCATTCTAGTTATCACACTGCAAGTTCCCTTTGCTATGCTTTGATATTTAAATCAGGTTGAAATGATAAATACCAAAATGAACTTGACTTAAGATAGAAAATTAAATAAACCTGATTGGTAAATAATTTGATTTAAAATAAAATAAGTTTTATTTGAATAAAATAATAAGGGTTTTAAATGAAGTTGGAATTTGAATTCTAGTGAAATTTAAATGTTAATATTTAAAAATCCGAAACAAAGTATTAATAAAGTAATTGATGAAAGAACGTTGTTATTTAATAAATGATTGAATTAAGTTTTGAAATTATTTAATAATTAAGTTTTAAAATTATTTGATAATTGAATAAGATTGAATTATTTAATAATTAAATAAATTGAATTCTTTAATAAGTGAAATTGGACATCTTGAATAAGTGAATTAAGTTTCTTTATGAACCGAGGTTGAAATTTATAACTAAGTAAATAAATAAATGAAATTGAATTTCATTAGCAAGAAATAAAATGTGATTTATTGAAATTAATGCAAGACTTGTAATTTAAAGAATTTGATTTGATGAATCTAATTTAATTCAATTGGTAAGTTTTGATATAATGGAGTTGAACTTAAGTAATTGATTTAATGAATTGGAAATTCAATTGGAATTATTTTGAATGATAAATTTACTTAATTTAAATGATTATTGAACGAAATCGATCAATGGATTTAAATTGATTTGAATGTTAAATTAAATTCATTTAAATGATTATGGAATGAAATTTATATACGAATTGGAATAAATATGTGAATTGTTTAAATAAAAATTGAAATTGAATTATAAGATTTTGAAATAATAATTTGGAAGTTTTGAAACGTAAATTATGGAAATTGATATAGGAAGACAAATGGAATGCTGGTTTACAAATTCTAATTGAACTGAAATTGATTTGGTTTTAAAATTTGTTAAATGACTAATCGGTGTAATAATTACGAAAGTTATTAAAGAGACCGGAATCGGTTATGGACATACTCTCTGTCTAAACCGAAAACCAATTTAATAACTATACGCGGAGTGTGATCCAGAATGAAGTGGTTGGAATTGTGTACGTGATGACTGAAGAAAGAGAACGATAATGGGTAGCCTTGACACTTGTGTCAAATTTGAAATGACTAAAACAGGAGCCATGCCGGGCCAAATGGTGTTAGCCACCTCGATCGAACATACTTCTTCGAAAACTACTCATTACTTGTTATTGATTGGTGCACCCTCAGAATTTTGGGAGTGTTGTTTTGCGGTGTTGCGATCATTGCGGCGATGCGTTCTCATCAGTCCGGATCAGGTAAACGGTAGTTTCACTACCTTGGGTATTGCCTCATGTGCCTTGTCATACTTGTATCCCTATATGCGCGACCACTACGAATTTGTTTTGTTTTATACCTATGGAGTACTCCCTGATATCCCACTAGTTTACGGTGGAGTTATAGTACTGTATAGACTATGACACTTATATAAAATGTGTTAAGGGGGATAGTGGTAACGCCTTAACACTATTTTGATACTTTATATTACTGATAGGCATTATCTATTTAGCGTATATTACTATATAGTAGATAATTTAACGGATTCTTAGAGGATGGTTATTCCAACCTCCTTTGAGTTACTTGTATTTCCGTTGTTATTTCACTTGAGTTGGATTTATTAATATAAGAATGTTAATCCTGACTCGAGTGTTTTGTGTTTTGCTTTACGCTCGGGTCAGACCGAGTGTACCAATATTCGAGACTCACCTTTGGAGTTGGAGCTTCGTTTGGAGATCCAGCTATCTATCCAGCTTTCAGATATTCAGTTGATTCTAGGGATGTATTCTAATATTGTATCTAACTATTGTATTTGAGACTTCTGTTGTAACTTATTTAACCCCGTTATGTATATAGTAGCTTCATGAACTACTATCTTTTGTTTCCACTGCATTTATTATTCTGTGTCTGTGATATGTGATTATTTGTTTACTGTATATGTTCAGTTTTGCCAAATTTAAATTAACAATCGGTATTTTGAATTATCTATGTCCGACATGTGCGGATGCGAATAGTCCAAAATAGCGGGTCGTTACATTCCCATATCCCCCTTAACACATTTTATACATCCCCATAGTCTATATAGTACCATAATCTCCTCGTATTAGGCGTCGTCGGAGGGCACTCCATAGGTATAGTACAAAACAAACTCATAGTGGGCTCGATATTGTAGGTGACACGACATAACTAGGTAATGCCAATGTAGATATACCAATTACACTTCCAGACTGGTGGAAACGCATAGCCGCAGCTACCGCCCACCTCGGAAAACACTCCCAAATAAAAAATCAAGGGTGGCCACCAAATCAATCACAAAGTCAAAATATAGTATCAAAGGAGTGTGCCCGATCAGAGGAATGACCTCACTTTGCCCGTCGATTGCTCCAATTTTAGCTACCATAAGCTAACTCTTGGGAGTCAGGTCCACGTATATACCTCATATAGGACCGTTGCCAACCATCCTGCTTTGTCTAGAATCTCCAACACGTACATAGTTGTTAAAGTAGTTTTCGGTATTGGCAGAGAGTATGACAATATCCGATCCTAGTCTCTTCAACAACCAATCGCTTACTACACACCGGATGGTTCTTTTACATTTCAAAAGTCCATCAACAATTGATATCAAAATATCATATTCTCAAACCATATCACTTTCAAATCATTTCACTTTAGAATCATATTTACTTTCAATCATATTCACTTCCAAATCTTATTCACTTTCAAATCATACTCACTTTCAAATCATATTGTTTCCAAAATCACAATTTCTTCCAAATATCATATTACCAAAATAGGTTAAATCCTTAGTTCAAAATCATCATTTTCAATTTATTATAACATTTAAATCCCAACTTAGGTTATAACATCATTTAACCGTATTTGCTTTTAAACCAGTGAATTTGGATATAAACACTTCTCCATTGCTTAGTCTGAAAATTTAGAAAATAGTTTAAACGGTTATAAATAGTTAAAATACTCTAAAATATGAAAATAGATTTTTAAATACTTTTAAATTGATTAAGGTAGTTAGATAGATTAAATATAATTAAAATAGATTAAATAGCTTTAAAATTGATTAATTATATTTAAAATGAATTAAAATGGTTTAACTAGTTTAAAATAATTTAAATTGGTTTAAAATAGATTGAAATAATTTATATAGTTAATATTGGTTTAAATAGTTTAATATATTTGAACTTAATAATTAGAAACTTTAAAATAATATATTTTTAAAATAGTTTATATTAAAATATGAATTTGGAATTAATATCAAATTAAACTATTCGTTTCATTTCAACACGTTTAGACCATTTTCAATTTCAAAATCAACAAATCAAATTCCAAACCTTTCAATTTTTAATTTTCAATAAACTATTGAATTTCATCTGATATTCAATCGATGTTCAAATATCAATTCGAATTACTCTAACTTTAAAGTATTTCAAAGTTATATTTCAAACAAATTCAATAGCTCAATTCTGATAGAATTTCATTCATACCGAACAAATTAACTTAACTTTCAATTTAATTTCTTAAAGCAATTCCTTTAAACCATTTCACATTTCATCATAAAACTTGATTTTCCAATAATACTTCAATTTACATAAATCCAATTTTATTTAAAAATATCATTTAATTACATATGAAAATTGAGGATTTCAAAATCATTTAATTTAACCAATCTCATGTCCGTATATAATTCTCTACCCTAGGGTCAAGTGATACGGATGTTTATCATTTCAATATGAATTTTAAATTTTACGGTTATATATCATTTCAAACCACAATCCTGAATTAATATTAAAATCCATAAAATCACTCGAGTCTATTATTTCAACCCATAACAACTTTTCCCTAATCATAGACCATTCGGGTATGTATCATTTCAACCCACATCGAACTTGCAGTTTATAATGATATAAAATACAACATCGATTCATCCAATATCAACAGTCGTACGTCCATCAAAATCATCAATTAAATTAATCAATAAATATCAATATAGAATTGATAATCAATAACAGGTATTTAACTCGCAGTTTATATTCAATAATAAATTAAATAACGATTTAATTCAAATAAATTCAAATTAACTGAGATGGTGATTCAAAATATACCAAACAGTTGTAAATAAATTCCTAATCACATCATAATTTAAATTTAACAAACATTTTAGAACTTGTGAGTGAGGTGAAACACTCACCTTTGAATTTAAATTGAATTTAAATCCAATTTAAATCAAAAATTCAAATAGTCTCAGAATTCGTCCAAACTAGCATCAGAATATCCGGAATTCCAATACGACATAGTTGAAGAATCCGGGCGCAAATCGGACCTCGTATGTAAAAGTTGTATACGTTAGAATATTGGCAATTGAAATTTAAATAAAAAAGAAACATCACTCAAACACTTACACGTCATCTAGGAAAAAGCACATCTTCCATTTGAAGCTTGAACCCGAACCTTACAAGCTGCCACCGCCATTTGCAATTATCACTGCCAACAGTGGCCTCCGTGCCACGATCCAAGGTTGCCGCCATGCTCCCTAGTCGAGATGCCCCGGCCTATGGTCGCTGACGCCCCTACGTCGGCTCCAGAGGATCACGCTGACGTCACAACAAAAGTCAAATCCAGAAAAAATACCAACAACTGACACGAGCGAACGGTATGGATTGACTCCGTTGGTCGAGCTCTACAGCACTTCACTCCCCGATCGAACCATCGACGAGCATCCACCGTTGAAGGAGATGCCACATAATGAACGGCCAAAGCTACAACCTTAAATTTTGGGCCCATTGAAACTCAGATCGAAAAATGAACAGTAGATTTGACTTGCGCTCTTCGAGAGCATCAAATCGATATATAATATGATATAATTTAAGGAGTTTGAATTTTTTGATTGATATTTGATTTGAAATCGAATTGGGAATTTTTTTGTCTGCCATTGGAACGAGGATTTGAGAAGGAAATGTACGCACAGACAAATGAAATAAGAAAGAACTAGGTTTATAATGAGCTATTTGTAGGCAGGTTGGAAATAGAAATGAACGAATACGATTTGATTTACAAGTTGAACGATAAACGACCCGAAACGCCCGTTTCGCCTCCGAACGAAAATGGGTAACCCTATATATCAAAATAGATGTTTTTGATAATTATAAAATCAATGGAATTGGTTTCAAGTCCTATTTCCATCGTATGAAGAAGTTATGATAAAATCAGCTTATTTCAAATTGATTTCGATTGATTTAATTTCTACACGTTTCGAGTCCATACGATCAAACGACAAGTCCGATCGCTATGAAACTTGAAATCCTACAATAATTCACCATTACGGATCCGATGAAACAGGTTTCGTCGAAAAATGAGACGGTTGCCAAAATGGCTATATTCACATTAATTAAATAAATTAATCTTAAATTAATTAAATCAAATTTTCAATTCAAATTTTATAATTCAAAATTTCTATCACCTTAAATTACTTAGTAATTTAAAATCTCTAAAACAAATCTCTATATCAATTCAATATTGACTGTTTCAAAATTTACAGTGTTTGATTTACAACTACCATTAATCCTATTCATTATAATTTAATTCAAATAAATTGTTTTTGTTTGGTTTCAATATTTATACTCCATCATATATTACTAAAATAACCTCCAATCTCCATTTTTATTTGTATCAATTACTATCTATGATGACCCGCATATTCGTACCCCTTTGAGTCGATAATATTCTCCGTCGGTTCAACTCAAATTGGACGTAAATACGAGTCATTAGGGTTAAAGAAGAAAGAGGTAGAAGAAGAAATAGAAAACAACATCATAATCTCACAATTGCAGTGGAATAATATATAATAGATAACAACAAATCTTTATACAGGAAGAACTATTACTATTTTATAAATTACATCATCAGAGTGCAACACCAACAATAACACAATGCTGGATAGTTATAATAACTTGTCTTCACAAAAGCTGACTATACAGTTTACCATACACATCGGAATATACATCTAGTACATGTGATACGTCTCACCATCTAGCTCGTCTCCTGAGCTCCACAGCATCCTATTCTGTATTTGTAATACTCGGTCTGACCCGAGCATTATAATAAAATAATACCCGAGTCGGTCTGGAAAACCAGCATGAGAAAAACACACTCAATTGGATTATTAAAGCTTTCAATTTCCTTTGAAAAAAAAGGTATCTCGTAAGAGCATACCACAAATAAACATGTCGGCTTTTTACCTTACGATAACCAAAACATTTTTATCAAACCCGTCTGATATTATAATAGTGTCTAAGTACAAATACTTATTCAAATAGCCGAAATTGTTAAATTCCAGCATAATAGGTATGCAAACAAGCCCGGAGGCACTTATTGGAGATTGGGTTGATATAGAATGGCAGGGATACTGGGGTACCGCCCGTCACAGTATCTGGCCTAGATCAGAGTACCGAGGACCACCCCCAATCCCTTACAACAAGAGACCGGAGCTACCCCTTACTAGATAGTATGAATAAGATCACCCCATGGTTGGGATCAACAACCGCTCACACAACCGAAAAATAAAGGCACATCTAGACGGGTGAAGTCTTACCCTAATTAGGTGCTACCCACTTAGCCTTACCACACCTCCCCTTTTTTAGCCATTCCTTGTTGATGAGGCGTGAGGCTATGCGTTACCTTTTTGGAAAGCATTCATTTAGAATGCTCACCATCCTCCTGGCGTTATTTTGATAGCATGCGTCCATAGAATTTGCCCTCGGTCTGAACAAACCGAATCACCGTCTGCCTTATGTTCGCGGTCATCATTCGCAAATGTTCGAACCGAATCGAAATGGTTTTTGGATAATTGAACTCGATCCCAGTCTCTTCGAAATGATCAGCACATTGGCCAAATATTGATAGTTAGTTATTTAACTATCAAATTAACAATCATTCAACCAATGATTTTATTTCCAATGAAAGCAGTAGGTCTTATTAAATTTAGATTTCAAATGAATTAAATCACCTTATCCAAAAATATACACTTAAAGCATTTAGAATAAAACTACTCAAATCACTTTTTTCAAATAATAGTTATGAAATTCTATAATAATTTTCCAAGTAAAACCTTAGAAAAATATTACTTTTAAAATAAAACTATTATATAGGATATAAGTATTTAAGAGTTATCCTTTACATCAAGATACTAATTTAACCTTTAAAAATAACAAACTACTAAAATTTACTTAATTAATATTTACTGTAAGACTTTTAAAACAATTTAAATAATAAACTTCTCTAAAACATTCCTCTAAAACATCTTTAAAACTTCTAATTTATACTTAAAAATCTTTCTTTGAAACATACTTAGCTTTTCAGGAAAATACACTTTCCACTCCAATATATCCCACCTAATCATTTATAAATCCTTCTCGATTTATTTCCACTTTAATTTACGTCCCATTCCCGTAAATTTCTTTTCCATACTTTTAAAAATAAAACTATCTTTTATTTTTAAAACGATTTACTCATCCCTTTATAATTTCCCACCCTGATTTAAAATCTCAAATATCCAACGATATTTACAACCCTTTATTTATAAACCCATATTATAAATCCCATAATCTCATTCCTTCTATCATTGCTTCAAAACACTTAAATCAATTTTATGAATTAATTCCATTTGACAAAAACCATTTCTTGATTTACCCAAATTTATTCCAAAATCCATTTATTCCAGTTTTACTCCTTTATTATGATTTAAAACCTTATTAAATCTGAAATATCAATTTCATACTCCATTTCAAAATTCTTCTTTTAATTTTTCCAACTTATTTAAAACTTAAATTTTAAAATAAACTTTGTATACTTAAAATCAATATTGCTTAAGTCCCTATTTTTAAAATCCTTTAATTCACATTTATTCAAGGCTCTATTCTTTTCCATATTCCGAAATTTATTATATAGGATTTAAAAACCAACTATTTACTCTTTCCCGATTCTTTTCTTTTTGAATTTATCCATCTTTCCTATAAATTTCTTACTTTGAAATTTTCACTTTTTATTTCCCTTTAAAAATTCAATATTTATACTTTTAAAATGGCACAATATATCCAAAAATATATTAACATCAAATAAATAAATTTTCCAACATAATATCATAGATTATTCAACATTTCATGAAACTGAATATGAAAATAATCCAACAATTTTGAAGAATCCAGTTGGATCCCTCCAACCTGTTTAACTGCATCAACAGCTGTTAGCACAATATAAAAATACCAATCCCACTTCGAGGGGGATATCGCGGTATAAAGGGTCATCCACTAGTATGTAAGGTTGCATAGGGTCTCATCCGCTATATAATGTGCGAATATCAATTGATCCAATATATATATACTACTGTATATAATATAATACATCCAGACTGATAATGAATTATCAATTCAAGCAATCAACCAATAATTTAAAATTTTCAACTATTTAAAGTTACCAATAATCCAATTTGAGCAAGATTAACTCACCATTGATTTTAGATTTACAATCCGACTTAAATCGGCTTATTTTCTTCACGATTTCAGACGTTGTATAAACATCATATGGTTTATTAACATTTTAACTAATCAAATAATCAGTTACCATTTATTATTTTTATTTAAACTAATTTGTTCGAATTGAAATCAACTTTAAAATTTTAAAGTGTTTTAACCAATTAGATTCCCCCTTTGAAACCACCTACATTTTCAAGAATCATTTATATAAATTTCAAAAATCTAAATTTTAATCATTTTTCCCAAGTCAAGACATTTTCAAAAATCCCAGCTTTAAAATCCTATCTTATTAACTAACTCCTTAAACTTCAGTAATTATCAAATTTTATTGTGTTAATAAAATTCCCAGATTTAACTTTGTTGTCCTATATATATAGCTGATTCCATTTTTAAAGCTAAACTGTTTAAACCTTGCTGTTAATTCTGGTCAGTGAAATAATAATCAAAAATTCATTTAGGAGTTTAAACTTAGGAAATATTAAAAATTTACTATTTTTAAATTAACATTTTAAAATTTATGTTAAAATACCTTACAGCCTTCAACCTGCTCCCTCGCACACGAGTGCCTGCCCACATCGTGACTTCACTACCAGGCCAGAGACACGCTATCGAGCTTCGCGGCTTCCCATCAAACGATCGCTCACTACCATGCCGTACTACCCGCCCACTCCAATAACCTGATCGAGCAACGAACGCCACCCCATATCATCACTGACAACCAAAAAAGACGCCTCCGCTCGTCGAACGGCCCCACCGCGAGCCCTAGAAATCGCAACCTTCAACACTCACTCATGCGACCTTTCCTCTAATTCTTCGATCGTGGCCATTTCCTTCGAACAGACTGGACACGAATGGGGTATGGTGAATGAATAAGAAGTGTATTGTTTATTAGAATTATAGAGGGTATTTTCTGGTGGATCTCAATTTCGATTCGAAATTTCAAAGGCGAGCAGCCATTAGCATTCGATTTGGGAAAGAAGGCAAGCGATTTATTTTTTTTCTGCATTTATTTCGAAAGAGGAAGGAGATTTTGTTTTGAAATGCTCATTCATTATTGATTTTTGTTTTCTTGGGAAGAACTGTTTGAGCTTTAAAAGAAAACGAAGGTGGGAACACGATTTGATTTAAGCACGTTTGAACATGCTAGCTGCAGTTATTCTGAAAAAGAAAACGCTGTTGAGAATGGAAAAAGGTTTGATGGTGAAAGAATTTCAGCTGATGAAACAAATTTGACTAGTCAACTTATACGTATAAGATTATTTAAATTTAAATTGTCTCGATAAATGCAACATAAAACTTGACCTCCTATCGAGGCGTGCCGCTTGACGTTTATAATATTATATCCTTATTCCGAACACAATGGAAAAGGCTTCGAGTCCTAATTCGATCATATAGAGAAGATAGTCTTTTGGAACCAATAATTATATTGAAATTTCAATATAGATTTCAGCGCGTTTACCTACCGTACGATCACACGACAATTCCAAATGCTACGAAAATTGAAATCCAGTAATAATACACGATTACAGATCCAATGGAATTGGTTTTATCGAATTCCGAGACTGTGTTCCGAAAGGCTATTTTTAAACATCAATTTAAACGATATATTTTTAAAATTGAACAAATTATCTTTAAATTCAATTTTATAGCTTTAGTCGTCTTCAGTATTATTATTGTAAATTTTATAAGCCATCAAATTATTTTTACAAGCTTAAAACTCAGGATTCAATATTTTTTCCAATTTCCAATTATTAAATTCAATAATTAAATTATCCAATAAATAGTGATATTTGAAATTCAAATTAAAAATTAACTTATAAATATTTAAAATCAATTAAATATTCCAATTTCAAATGTCCAAAATTCTAGGTCGTTACACCACCTTTCAATTATATTGTATTTTGTCAGTTTTACTGTCACGCACCACCTCTATACTCACACTAGGCAAGGACACTAAGGAGTAATGCCGTCAACTAGCACTAAGAATAAGGCTGCTGAGGAGCGACGATCCATGTAATTGCTTTGTGCGAGTAACCATATGCTAGATAGAAGGTCACATATTTCATTTAAAGAGGAAATCCGACATATCAAGTACAAACTCAAAGCTACTACACAATGGCTAAGTGGTCTTCGGAAACAAATATAAAATAAGCATAACACTAATCAGTCACAGATATTCATATCACTAAGGCGGAAACAGATATGAATATATCACATAAAAGTGTACATCAAATTAGTGGTCATACAAGATCCACTACATCACAAAAGAATAGGGACAAGTGCTACACAAAAGAATATGTATGCATCAAGGAGTCTCTATCTCAAATGTATAAAAGCAAAAACCAACGTGAGAAAAACACACTCTGTTAGATTATTAAAGTTTTCAAAATCCTTTGAAATCAAAGGTATGTCGTAAGACCACGCCATAAATAAACGTGTAGGGTTTTTACCTTACGATGAGCAAAACATTTTTATCAAATCCGTCTGATATTATAATACTGTCTACGTACAAAAACTTATTCAAATAGCAGAAATTGTTACATTCATAAAATTCCAGCATAATAGGTCCATAAACAAGTCCGAAGGCACTTGTTGGAGATTGGTTTTCCATACAATGGGAGGGCTACTGGGGTACCGCCCATCATAGTACCCAGCCTAGAGCAGAGTGCCGAGGACCACTCCCTGTCCCCTACAACATATGACCGGAGCTACCCCTTATTGGATAGTTTGGAAAAGATCACCCCACGGTTGGGATCAGCAACCGCTCACACAGCCGAAAAATAAAAGGACATCTTGACGGGGGAAACCTTACCCTAATTAGGTGCTACCCACTTAGCCTTGCTGCACCTCCCATGTTTTAGCGATTCCCGATTGATGAGGCTTCAGGCTTTGCGTTATCTTTTTAGAACACATTCACTTAGAATGCTCATTATCCTCCTGATGATGTTCTGATAACATTCGTCCATACAAGTTGCCCTGGATCTAGACAAACCGAATCACCATCTTCCTCATCTTCACAGTCATCATTCACAAACATTCAAACCAAATCGAAGCGGTTTTCGAATAATTAAACCCAATACCGGTCTCTTCGAAACGATCAGCGCATTGGCTAAATATTAATAGTCGGCCATTTAAGTATCAAATTAACAATCATTCAACCCATTATTTTACTTCCATTAAAAAGCACCAAGTATTATTAAATTTAGATTTCAAATAAATTAAATCACTATATCCAAAAATATACACTTAAAGCATTTAAAATAAAACTACTTAAATCACTTTATTCAAGTAATAGTCATGAACTTCTATAATAATTTCCAAGTAAAACTTTAGACAAAGACTACTTTTAAAATAAAACTATTATACAAGGTATAAATATTTAATAGTTATCCTTTACATTAAGATACTAATTTAACCTTTAAAAATAACTAACTACTAAAATTTACTTAATTAATATTTACTATAAGACTTTTAAAAAAATTTGAATAATAAATTTCTCTAAAAACATTCCTTTAAAATATATTTAAAACTTCTAATTTACACTAAAAAATCTTTCTTTGAAACATACATAACTTTTCAGGAAAATACACTTTCCACTCCAATATATTCCATCAAATCATTTATAAATCCTTCTTGATTTATTTACACTTTAACTTATGTCCCAATCCCGTAAATTTCTTTTCCGTACTTTTTAAAATAGAACTCTCTTTTATTTTTAAAACGATTTACTCATCCCTTTATAAATTCCCATCGTGAACCTAAAATCTCAAATATCCACCAATATTTACTTCCCTTTATTTATAAACCTAGTTCATAAAACACATAATCTCATTCCTTCTATCACTGCTTCAAAACACTTTAATCGATTTTCTGAATTAATTCCATTTAAAAAATCATTTCTTGGTTTACCAAAATTTATTCCAAAATCCGTTTATTCCAGTTTTACTCCTTTATTATGATTCAAATCCTTATTAAATCTAAAATATCAATTTCATACTCTATTTCAAAATTCTTCTTTTAATTTTTCCAACTCGTTTAAAACTTAAATTTTAAAATAAATCCTTTGTACTTAAAATCAATATTGCTTAATTCCTTACTTTTAAAATCCTTTAATTCACATTTTTTCAAGACTCTATTCCTTTCCATATTCTGGAATTTATTATATAGGATTTGGAAATCAACTTTTACTCTTTCCTGATTCTTTTCTTTTTAAATTTATCCATCTTTACAATTAATTTCTTACTTTAATTTTTTTCCTTTTTATTTCCCTTTAAAAATTCAATATTTGTACTTTTAAAATGCCACAATATATCCAGCAATATATTAACATCAAACAAATAAATTTTGCAACATAATATCACAGATTATTCAACATTTCATAAAACCGATAATGAAAATAAATCCAACATTTTTGAGGAATCCAGTTGGATCCCTCAAACCTGTTTCCCTGCATCCATAAATGCTAGCACAATATAGAAATACCAATCCCATTTCGTAGGGGATATCGCGGTACATAGTGTCATCCGCTATTATGCGGGGCGCATAGGGTCTCATCCACTATATCAATCACTTCAATATATATACACTACTGTATATAATATATCACATCCAGACTGATAATGAATTATCAATTCAAGCAATCAACCAATAATTTAAATTTTCAACTATTTAAATTTACCAATAATCCAATTTGAGTGAGAATAACTCACCTTTGATTTTTGTTTTGAAATCCGACCTTTGATTTTTGTGTTGCAATCGGACCCAAATCGGCTTTTTTCTTCACGACATCAGACCTTGTATAAACATTATATAATTTATTAACATTTTAACTAATCGAATAATCAACTACATTTATTAGTTTTATTTAAACTAATTTTTCGAATTGAAATCAAGTTTAAAATCTTAAAGTGTTTTAACCAATTAGATTCATCCTTTGAAACCACCTACATTTTCAAGAATCATTTATATAAATTTACAAAATTTAAATTTTAATCATTTTTCCCAAGTCAAGACATTTTTCAAAAATCCCAGCATTAAAATCCTATCTTACTAACTAACTCGTTAAACTTCAGTAATTATCAAAATTTATTTTGCTAATAAAATTTCTAGAACTACTTTACTGTCCTATATATATGTGTGTGCGCGCATGTGTGTGCGTGTGTGCGTATATATATTGCTAATTCCATTTTTTAAACAAAACTGTTTAAACCTTGCTGTTAATTCCGATCACTGAAATAATATTCAAAAATCCATTTAGGAGTTTAAACCTAAGAAACGTTAAAAATTTACCATTTTGAAATCAACATTTCAAAATTTATGTTAAAATACCTTACTGCCTTCGGCCTGCACCCTCGCACACGAGTGCCTGCCTACGTCGCAACTTCACTGCCATGCCAGAGAGAGCTCTTGAGCTTTGCGATTTCCCATCAAACGATCGCTCGTTGCCACGCCGTGACAAACCACCCGCTCCAATAACCTGACCTAGCCGTGAACGCCACCCCACATTATCACCGACAACCCAAAAAGACACCGCCGCTCATCGAACTGCCCCACCGCGAGCCCTAACAATTGCGACCTTCAACCCGCACTCACGCGACCTTTCCCCTAATCCTTCGATCGTAGCGATTTCCTTCGAACATACTAGACATGAATGGGGGATGGTGAACGAATTTGAAGTGTACTGCTTATTAGAATTATAGATGGTTTTTTTTGATGGATCTCGATTTCGATTCGAAATTTTGAAGGCGAGCGGCCATTAGTGTTGGATTTGGGAAAGAAGGCAAGCAATTTATTTGTTTTCTGCATTTTATTTCGAAAGAGGAATGAGATTTTGGTTTGAACTGCTCCTCATTACTGATTTTTGTTTTCCTGACAACGAACTGTTTGTGCTTTAAAAGAAAACGAAGTTGGGAACATGATTTGATTTAAGCATGTTTGAACATACTAGCTACAGCAATTCTGAAAAGGAAAAAGCTGCTAAGAAGGGAAAAAGGTTTGATGGTGAAAGAATTTCAGCCGATGAAAAAAATTTGACAAGTCAACTTAAATGTATAAGATTATTTAAATTTAAATTATCTCGATAAATGCAAATTAAAACTTGGCCTCCTATCGAGGCGTGCCGCTAGGAATTTATAATGTTATACCCTTATTCCGAACACAATGGAAAATGTTTCGAGTCCTAATTCGATCGTATGGAGAAGATAGCTTTTTGGAACCAATAATTATACTGAAATTTCGCTATAGATTTCAGCGCGTTTACTTGCCGTATGATCACATGATAATTCCAAATCCCACGAAAATTGAAATCCAGTAATAATACGACATTATGGATCCAATGGAACTGGTTTTGTCGAATTTCGAGATTGTGCCTCGAAAGGCTATTTTTAAACATCAATTAACGACATATTTTTAAAATTGAATAAATTATCTTTAAATTCAATTTATAGCTTTTATTATCTTCAATATTATTACTGTAAATTTAATAAGCCTTCAAATTATTTTGACAAGCTTAAAACTCAAGATTCAATATTTTTCCCAATTTTCAATTATTAAATTCAATAATTAAATTATCCAATGAATAGTGGTATTTGGAATTCAAGTTAAAAATTAACTTTTAAATATTTAAAATCAATTAAACATTCCAATTTCAAATGTCCTAAATTCTAGGTCGATACGCCATCTTTCAATTATATTGTATTTTGTCAGTTTTACTATCACGCACCACCTCTATACTCACGCTAGCCAAGGACACTACGGAGTAATGCCGTCAACTAGAACTAAGAATAAGGCTGTTGAGGAGCGACCATCCGTGTAATTGTTTTGTGCGAGCACCGATATACCAGAAAGAAGGTCACGTATTCCATTTAAAGAGGAAATCCGACATATCAAGTTCAAACTCAAAGCTACTACACAATGGCTAAGTGGTCTTCGGAAACAAATATAAAATAAGCATAACACTAACCAGTCAGAGATATTCATATCACTAAGGTAGAAACAGATATGAATATATCGCATAAAAGTGTACATCAAATTAGCAGTCATACAAGATCCACTACATCACAAAAGAATAGGTACAAGTGCTACACAAAATAATATGTATACATCAATGAGTCTCTATCTTAAATGTATAAAAGCAAAAACTACTAAACTAAGTAGTTAGCCAAAAGTCAGAAGCTAGTCCCTGCTAAGAACTCAAGTGGAAGCACCTATAACACCTCGGTCCGACCCGAGTATTACTCAAGAAGAAAATAATAAACGGATCAGTCTAGCTATAAATATCATATGAAATGAGATAGGATACGAGATATGCCAAAAATATATGATAACAATAATGTCATACTGTGACAAGTATACATTAGATAATAATAAGAACCATACAATATCTCGAATATACTCAAACACCAAAAAGAATGTCATATTCTTTAACATATTCACCAAACCACAAATGTTGACAAAACTTATCAATGTAAATCACAAAAGTTGGTGAAACACAAATTCTAGAAATCATCAACTAGAAATCCATAAATCATAAAGGGGGGAGGCCTATCATAAACGGGAGCATGAAAAATCACCAACACGTGCATCACAAATGGAATGCTATTCCATGGTCTCTAACCATCAATTTTGGAGCCGACGCTCCACAAACGGCCTGAAGATCATAGGTCGCTACCCCACCATTTTTGAGTCGAAACTCCACAAACGGGGTTTAGTCCCCCTACACAACCAAAGAGACATCGCACATCGCAAGTCTAAATCAAAAAATGATCACATCAATCATCGAGAAGTGCCGATTACACTAAGCTAGTAAATAAATGAGTTTAGCTTCATGTCCCATAACCACTACCTTAACTTAAATATTTATGAACAAATTGTAGATTCCTACTCGAAAATTGTCACAAGAGTTTCAATCGAACAAGTCTAAGAATTAACCGACAAAGTAAACGCAAGTGTTTCATACCACTTTTTTTGCTAATTCGTTTAATCGGATTTCTCGAACGAATGAGGAAAAGGTTTGTATATACTAATAGATTAGAAATCGGTTTTATAAACAAGCTTCGTATTAAAAATAAAGTTGAAATAATCTTTATGAAAGAGTTTGAACATTTACTACTAGTATTGAAACCTTTGTATTTCAAAGTGACAAATCACAAAAATGATAGTGGAAACAACCACCAAAAATTACATACGAAGACATGAATCAAATCCGTAGAAATCGATACCGAATCCATCAAAATTGATATTCCCAAAAATCCCCAAAAAGAAATAATCAAAGTCAACAATGATAACAACTAATCGGATCAATGAGAATCGATTTAGAATTGGATAATCCACACAAAACGGAAAATTTGGCTGAGACGAGCAGATTAGTTGACTGAACTGTGTGGTCAGTCGACTGACACTATGCCTGGAAACTTTCGGTTTCCTGGTTCAGTCGACTGGACTGCATGGTCAGTCGACTGATTTGGCTCAGGAAAGTTTCTAGTTCCAGGTTCAGTTGACTGACCTTACAGTTAAGTCGATTGAACTTCCATTTCCAGTATTTTCAGCCTAACCCAAAGAAGGGAAAAAATCCTAACAGGAGGCGATCGAATGAGCAACGGAGACTAAGGATTTATGCCAAGCGACAACCCAGCCTTATAGGCACTTCGATACACCCCGAAAACATGTTCAAACCACAAAGATAGGATTTTTAAAGATTTTTGACTTCAAAACACCAAAATTGGATTATTGATCAAACCAATTCAATTCAAAGGCAAATGGATAAGGAACAGATGTTAGGAATCACTACCTAACAACTATCAAAGATATAAACATAGATGCGAGTTCAAAAACTCACCTTTTAACCCTAAAACACAAATGAGAAGCTCTAAAACAAGAAAAGATTGATCTCTCTTCAGCAACACCTCAAAAATCTTCAATCTATTATCAAAGGTGAAGTTTTTCCTAAATTAGGTTATAGGAATTTCTAGAAATTGAAGAGGGATTGAGATGGAGAAGAAGGAGAGGATGCTTACCTAAGCTTCTCCTTGATTTCTAGCTTGAAGTTGATAATTCCTAAGGGAATTCGGGCTTAGGAATTTTAATTTCCTCTTCTCTCCCCCATTTTTACCTTGGCTTGAGAGTGTTAGGAAAAGAGGAGGAATGAAGAGGAGTGGAGTTGGGTTATTTGTTAGGTTAGTGGGCTGAAACCCAAACCCAAAGCTCTAAATGAAAATGTCAAAATCTAGCTAACTCGAAACATATCGATGTTTATAATAAAAAAGGTCACAAACGCCATTTTAGACTCAATGGAAGGAGTCTCGAGTCCTAATTCGACTGTTTGCAAAACGTAGCATTTCAGACTTTAATCAGACTAACGATGCTATATTTAAATAAAATATTTAAATATACAATCGTAAAATATACGGGTTGTTATAGACTCCCATCCTTAAAGAAATTGCATCCTCGTAATTCTTAAGAAGAAAACAAAGAGCAACAACAAAGTAGCTACCAAAAGGAAATTTGAAGTAAGAAGTTTACCTTTAAGGAGTACGAGAGAGTAAGTCCGGATGCGTTCACTCGATGAATTCTCTAGATTCCCAACAGCAATCCTTAGGATTTGAGGACCATTGAACTTTCACAAGAGGATCATATTTATTTCGAAGACATTTAACCTCTGTAGCAATAATACGGGTAAGACGTTGCTCATTGGTCAAATTAGGCGAAACTTCAATTTCTTCAATAACACCGGATTTAGGAATAGAATCATAATCCCTAAGGCATTTTCGTAGTTGAGAAACATGAAACACGTCATGAATGGCAAAAAATTGAGCCGGTAATAAAAGGCGATAAGCCACGGAACCAATGCGTTCGGTGATGGGAAATGGACCAATATATCGAGGTGCTAATTTTCCCGATCGACTGAAACACACAACACCCTTCATAGGTGAAACACGAATAAACAAAAAATCTCCCACAGAAAATTCAATTTTCCTTCTTTAGTTATCAGCATAGGATTTTTTTTCTACTTTGAGCTTCTTTCATCCTATGACGAATATGGTCAATCTTTTCTGTGGAATCATGAATAAAATCGGGACCTAAATCCAGCTTCTCACCGGCCTCAAGCTAACAGGGAGGAGATCGGCATAGCCTTCCATAGAGTGCCTCGAAAGGTGCCATACTATTACTAGATTGGAAGCTATTATTATAGGAACTTCAATAAGAGAAAAATGACCTTCCCAACTTCCACCAAAATCAAAAACACATGCATGAAGAAGATCTTCAAGATTTTGATTCACACGCTCAGTTTGTCCATCAGACTGAGGATGATAAGAGGTGCTAAAATTAAGCTCTATTCCCAAAGATTTTTGAAGACTCTTCCAAAATCCACTACTAAACAATGGATCATGATCGTTAACAATAGAAGTAGGAACTCCATGCAATTTAACAATTTCTTTGACATAATGTTTGGCCAAAAGAGGTACGGTCCGATTAGACCGAACAGGAATAAAACGGGTGGATTTTGTAAGTCTATCCATAATCACCCATAAACTGTCATGGCACGAAAAAGAACGGTGAAGACCGTCAATAAAGTCCATGGAGACTTGATATCACTTCCAAACTGGAATGTCCAAAGGTTGCAATAACCCACCAGGCCTTTGATGCTCGGCCTTAACGAGTTAGCAAGTCATGCAACGCTTAATAAAGTTAGCAATATCAGATTTCATTCCATCCCAACAATAAATTCGCTTCATATCCACGTACATTTTACTACTACCGGGATGAATGGTAAATTTAGAACGATGAGAATTTTCTAAAATGTCTTTATAAAGATTACCAATATTTGGCACGATAAGTCTACCAAATTTTCGAATGCCGCCACGAGCATCAATTTCAAAGTCTTTTAAACCATCACTATTTTTATCCCGACAACTTTGGCTAAGAAGAACCAATTCGGGGTCATGCTTTTGAGCTTCGAGAATGCGGTCTAAAAGAGAAGGATGAGCCTCAAGGGTACATAAAAGAAGAAGTGAACATGAATCGAATTCACGATCTCGAATCTCACAAGTGGACAAAATCTTGAGATCATTCCATTCGGATAACATCATAGAAACAACCACTTGTTGCTTATGACTAAGGGCATCAGCAATACGATTTCCCTTTTCGGGAGTATATAGGTTATCAAGATCATAAGATGCAAGAAACTCAAGCCAACGTTATTGACGCAAATTAAGTTTCTTTTGAGAAAATAAATACTTCAAAGACTTATGATCGGCGTAGAGAACAAATTTCTCTCCCAAAAGATAGTGGCGCCAAATTCTAAGGGCGAAAACAACAACCGCGATCTCTAAATCATGAGTGGCATATCTAGTCTCGACGGGCTTTAGTTGCCTAGAAGCATAAGCAATAACATGTTCCCTTTGCATTAGAATCACTCCCAATCTAACATGACTAGCATCAGTATAAGCAATAAAGTCTTGGTTCCCTTCGGGAATCACAAGGATAGTAGCATCGAAAAGGAGTTCTTTTAATCTTTGAATAGAAGCTTCACATTTGTCTGACCAAATGTATTTCACTCCCTTCTTTGTCAAACTAGTAAGGGGCACTGAAATTTTTGAAAAGTCTTTTATGAACCGACGGTAATAACTTGCCAATCCAAGAGCGCTATGAATTTCAATCACATTCTCCGATCTCTTCCAGTTTTGAATCGCTTCAGTCTTTGAAGGGTCCATGGAAATTCTAGATTCAAAATTGATATGTCTTAAAAATTTCACACGAGATTGCCAAAAATGGCACTTAGAAAATCTAGCTTTCAATTGAATGCCCCTAAGAGTTTCTAACACAATCCGAAGATGCTTTTCATGCTCCGCCTTGGTTTTAGAATAAACAAGGATATCATCTATAAAGATGTTAACAAATCGATCGAGGAGGTCTTTGAAAACTCGATTCATAAGGTCAACGAAATAAGCTGGAGCATTCGTTAAACCAAATGGCATAACAAGCCATTCATAAGATGCATAACAAGTACGGAAGGATGTAAAAGGATTGTTATCCTCTGCAATACGAAGCTGATGAAAACCGGTTGCTAATTCTAAATGTGAAAAGACTCTAGCACCACTAAGTTGATCAAGCAGATCATCAATTCGAGGTAAGGGATATTTATTCTTGATGGTGAGATCATTAAGCTTGCGGTAGTCAATGCAAAGTCTAAGTGTACCATTGGATATCTTCAAATAAATAGCCGAAGCTCCCCAAGGAGAGGAACTAGAACGAATAAACTGTTATACTTCCAATTCGGATAATTGTATAAGCATCTCCTCATTTTCCTTATTGTACATACGATATGGAGGACGAGTGATAGGTAGAACTCCAGGGATTAGATTAACTCTGAAATCAATTGCTCGCTTTGGTGGTAATCCTAAGACGGGATCAAATATGCCGAGAAATTCATGAACAACGTGAATGAGGGAAATGAAATCTTCCTCATCATCATTATCGTCATCATGAGGGTTTAGAGAATATAAGGATTCTTCCAAATTGGAATCCGAATCTTTAAGAACAATATAAATCGGCTTAACAGATTGAGGGTGTTGAAGATAGGTTGTCCTCTCGGGACATAGGATGTGGGCTTCATAAGGTTAAGCCAATCCATTCCCAAAATCATTCTGAAACCTTAGTAGCGCATAATATGCAAATCGGTTTGAAAAGAATAATCACACAAAATAATCTCGACATCATTACAAAGTGAACTGAGGGTTGCTGATCCACCAACTGGATTTGCAATTTTCAAAGAAGTCATCAAGCCTATAACATTTAAAGAAAAAGTATCAACAAGTTCTTTTGATATGAAAGAATGGGATGCTCCCGTATCAAAAAGAACTCGAACGGGAATATCACGAAATATGATAATGCCATCAAGGATAGATTGGGAAATACCTTGACCACGAGAAGTGTTACTAGGGGCTTGCACAACATTTAGCTTCCCCTCGTTTTTGCTTTGAAGTTTGGGACATGCAGATACATAATGACACTAACTTTTGGAATAGTGATAAGTAAGGGGTTTCAGACACTTATTTGCATAATGGTCCTTGGAACCACAATTGTAGCATTGCCCACGACTAGAAGTAGGAGTCTTTGCTACCGAAGTTGCTTATTTTCCTTTCATGTTGGAATTAGGGTTGAACTTAATAGGCCTTTTCTTGTTGTTGTTGAAGTTCTGTTTGGTACTCACAACTTCAACATCACTTTCTTTATCGGCATCTTCAAGTCGAAGAGCGATATCAACAAGCTGGTTGAAAGAAAATTCTAATTTTAGAAGCAATGACCTTTTGAGGTTCTTATTCAACCCATAAATAAACCTCTGATTCTTCTTCAATGGGGTATTAATATACTCGACCCCATATTTATAGAGAGATTAAAAAGATGCGATATAATTTGTCACAGAAGAATCACCTTGAACAAGGTCAATAAAGCGCCGAGCTAAAGTTGCTTTTTTAGCTTCTGACATAAACTTCAATTCAGACCTTTCCTGGAATTGCTCCCAAGTAAGGTACGCTTCAATAATTTCTGAAATTAGAACCTCATACCAATCTAATGCTCTCTCTTGGAGCACCCTAGAAGCCACTTGGACATGATGTAGATCAATAAGATTCATGCGAGAAAAGATGCGATCGCATGTTTTAGGCCAAGCTTGGACATCTATGACGCTTTCGGAACCCTTGAATTGCTCTCCCCTAAATTGGTATAATCATTGCACAAGCGTGCAAGCCCAGATTTAGGGTGAGTAGGCTTTTGAATGGGTCCGACAGCTTGAACATTCTTTACAAGATCCAAGAGCTGTTGGGCAGACATAAATACTCCATCATGAGGAGTGGCACTGGATTGACCGGCGCTAGGATGACCAGGTCTAACGATTTCTCTTCTTTAAGAAAGAAAGAAGAAGAAAAATGTTATTCTCAAATGAATACCAAACAATCATGATTGATAGAACAAGGCATCATAAAAGAAAATAGGCTAGAATGGGTCCAATGACTCGAATTAAATCCCAAGGCATGATTCCTAAGGACAATGATCTTTGCTATAATATTCTATATTGTTTTGAAGTTTGGCTCTGATACTAAGCTATCACACCCTACCTCTATACTCACACTAGTCAAGGACACTATGGAGTAATGCCGTCAACTAGCATGAAAAATAAGGCTGTTGAGGAGCGGCCATCCGTGTAATTGCATTGTGTGAGTACCGATATGCCAGATAGAAGGCCACGTATTTCATTTAAAGAGGAAATTTGACATATCAAGTACAAACTCAAAGCTACACACAGTGGCTAAGTGGTCTTCAGAAACAAATGTAAAATAAGCATAACACTAATCAGTCACAGATATTCATATCACTAAAGCGGAAACAGATATGAATATATCACATAAAAGTGTACATCAAAGTAGTGGTCATACAAGATCCAATACATCACAAAAGAATAGATATAATTGCTACACAAAAGAATACGTATACATCAACGAGTCTCTATCTCAAATATATAAAAGCAAAAACTACTAAATTAAGTAGTTAGCGAAAAGTCAGAAGCTAGTCTCTGCTAAGAAGTCAAGTGGAAGCACCTGTAACACCTCGGTCTGACTCGAGTATTATTCAAGAACGAAATATTAAACGGATCAGTAAAACTATAAATATCATATAAAAGGAGATAGGATACGAGATATGCCAAAAACATATGATAACAATAATGTCATACCGTGACAAGTATACATTAGATAACAACAAAAATCATACAATACCTCGAATATATTTAAACACCAAAAAGAATGTCATATTCTTTAACATATTCACCAAACCATAAATATTGATAAAACTTGTCAATGTAAATCACCAAAGTTGGTGAAACACAAATTCTAGAAATCATCATTTAGAAATCCAGAAATCACAAAAGGGGGAGGCCTATCACAAACGAGAGCATGAAAACTCAGCAACATGTGCATCACAAAGGGAACGCTATTCCATGTTCGCTAACCATCAATTTTGAGTCGATGCTCCACAAACGTCCCGAAGACCATGGGTCGCCACCCACCAATTTTGAGTCGAAACTCCACAAACGGGGTTTAGTTCCCCACACAACCAAAGATACATCGCACATCGCTCGTCTAAATCAAAAAATGATCATCATCGATCATCGAGAAGTGTCGATTGCACTAAGCTAGTAAATAAATGAGTTTAGCTTTATGTCCCATAACCATTAGCTTAACTTAAATATTTACGAACAAATTATAGATTCCTACTCGACAATTGTCACAAAAGTTTCAATCGAACAAGTCTATGAATTAACCGACAAAGTAAACGTAAGCGTATTATAACGATCCTGACTCGACCTTCGAAAATTGACACCGAATACGACACTCGTATTCCAATGCCGCAGATCCAAACGTCGAATCTGGTTCGCCGGAGCTTATAACACCATTAAGTAAACAACACAACGGAATAAAAAGAAATGAATATCAAATACAACTCCAACGAATACAATATCCAATTATGATACAACATTGATACAATATGATATAAGAATATCAGAGACCATAAACAAAAGCGGAAAACAAATAGCCAAGGTGTAATATCCTGGAATTTCGAAGAATTTAAAATATGTTAATCCCTTAATTTAAGTCATTTAAAATTGATAAAATGGTTATCTTCAAATATAAATCACCAGAATAAAATTTATGTGATGTTTTTAAATTTAGAGATAAATTGATTTAAAATGGAATAATTATTTAATTTGTGTTATTTTATAAATTTGATTTTTAATAGGCTTAACATTGTAATTTAATAAGTGTTATTTATATATATATATATTTATTTAAAAATTAATTTAAAAATTAGAATTTAATATTTCTTAATTTAATAGTGTGTTTGTTTAATCTAATATAGATATATTTGATTTGATTTTAAATTGAAGTTTAAATTTAATTTGGATTAAAATTTTGAAATTTGAATTGAAAGTTAAAAGAATTTACTTGTTGAAATAATTTTGGATATAAAAGGATTTATGAATAAAGTTTTTATTTAAAAAAATAAGATTTGTTTTAGATTAATTTAAAACAAAAGAATTTTTATTTATGTAAATTTGGAAAATATATATTTAATAGTTAGTAAATAAAAAAAAATTTAAATTATCATTTAAAATGGATCAAATAATTTTATATAATTTTATCGAGAATTTAATTGGTTTTTATTTGATTTTCTTTTAAAAGTTTTATTTTTATAAAATAAGAAAAAACATTTATAAATTTATAAAAGCATTTACATATTAAGGAAATTAATAATAAAGGAATTTAAAAATCATCTAAAAATAATTTAAAAATAAGAAAGGGCATATGTTCAATTTTAGAGCTTATTGGTTAACATGTGTAAATAGATTAGGATTAGTAATGACAAATGTAAGAAAATTTAAACAAGTGTCCCTCTTTGTTATTTTTTATTTTATTTTAATAAACCTTAAATTCATCATATAAACTCCCATTATCTTCTTCATTCTTTTTCTTTGAATTCAAAAATAATGGCCACAATCTGAAAATGTTTCCACAAAACAAAATTTGTTTAAACCAGAAATTTTTCAAAAAAAACCTGAAATTTCTTCCCAAGCCTGAAAAATATATTCAAATCCTCAAGTTCAAAAACCTGTAGCATTTTTCAAATACCGATCTCCTCAGAAACGAATTGTACCCAATCTTCAACCCAAAATTATCAAAAACCAAACCCTGTGACTTCAAACATTTTCAGGGCCTGTAGGAATCTTCAAAACTGCAATCTGTACCAAGCATTTTTCCACAAATCTGTAATTCAAAACCTGTTAGCACTTTCCAAGCTTTAAGCTTCATAATGCAACCTAGCAACTCAACAAAGTATCAAAGTCTTAAAGCAGAGTCAACTATCAGAAATCAAGCCTTCAGGAATTAAGCAGTATCAAAATACAGTATTCAAACTTTCAAAGGGAGGCTTCAATTCCATCCTATTTCCAAAACTCTGTGCAAATTCAAAATGTGAGTACACAACTAATTTAAATCTTAATTAGGTTATTTGTTGCTTAAGTAAGTTCTGTGGTAATGATGCTTGTTTGTGATAATACTGCATATATATATATGAATGTGTTAATGTGTGTGCATGTTAGTTTCTTTCTGTTTTTGAAACTACAGTGTGTAAAATAAATTCAAAACCAGTTAGTTACTCCTTTGGTTCGTTTTATGTTGAGATGTTTAACAAAATTTGTTTAAAACTACAATATTTAAATTTTAAAATATGAAAAGCAAGAATTGATAATGATTCCTGCATGTGTAGATAGTAGTATGAAACTGTAGTTACGAATGCATTTGAATCTGCATAACTTGATTCTCTGTTCATACCTGATTGCAGAGTTTTATAAATAAACAAAAATTCTAACTTTCCATATAAACACTTTGAAGCTTTGGGGTTTTAAATAAATTAATCAAGTTTAAACTCATCTAGATTATAAAAATATGTCTAAGTAATTTAAGTTTGGAAAATTATCTACAAACAAGAAATTGCAGAGGGAACTTGTACAATGTAATAAATCAAATATTGTGTTATTTTGATTCATATATATATCGAATCATCATTGGAATTTATGATTTTTAAAACAAAAATCAAATTTTTTAATGTTGGAATGAAGGTGAATTATGGGTTTTTTTGGAAACTAGGTTTTGGGTAATTTCTAGAGGCTGGAGCAATTGGCGTGGTTGGGATTGTTACTGAAGGTGGAGGAAGTAATGGGGGTTCAGGCAAAAATGGTGGTTGAGGCTATAGAGGGTTGTGGCGTTGGAGGTGATCGGAAATTGTTTCAAGCCCTAGCTTTAGATGGAGCTCGAGTTTGTGGTCTGTGCTCTGTCTCAGGGTGATCGAGCGTGGAAAAACTTAAGGAATAGGTGGTGCAGGGGTTGGATAGGGTATGGCCAGAGTGGTTTAACAATGGTGGTTGGAGCATTGGGGACGAGGCAATTTGCTGAAGGTTGTTTTGGGTTTAGGTCCATCAGAATGCTCGATTTCCATTTTTGGTGTGTGTGAATGTTTGGGTGGTCGAAGGGTGTTACTGTGATGTTGAGTGACATGCCGGAGGCATTGACGATGGTCGGAGGCAACCTACGGCGGCGTGCATGTGCATGGAGTCGGTTTAGGTGTCAGAGAGTTTTGGCTCGTGGAAAGTCTCGAAGTCGTGTTCGAGAAATGGGGATGGAAGCTCGAGTTCATTCTCGAGTATGATGGGTAAGCGTAGCCTGTAGTTTTAGAAACTTAAATTTAATCAAAGTTAAAAAAAAGATGGAAAGAAGGGGAACTCGGGCTTTGACTCGAGTGAGCTACGGGTTTGACGCGAAGCAGCAAAAGTAAAACAGTAATTAAGGTTTTAAAAACTTATTTTTTAAAATTTAAAATTTAAAATTGGTTTAAAACTCTTGTATAAATTACTTGATGTTTTAATAAATGTTTTCTTAAACATATTTTAAGAAATTTTGAAGTTTGATAAATTTAAACTTTGTTAAGAAATTTTAAAGTGATTTTAAATTTGAGTTATGAATGTAATTTTAAAAGTTATATAAACGAAAAGTTTTAAATTCAAATTGAAACTAGTTTTTAGAATTATAAATTGATGAATGTTTTAAGTTATTTAAGGTTATGTTTTGATAACTTTAATTTATCAAGTTAAACGATTGTTTATTTTAAAAACTTAATTAATAATTTAATTAAGCAAAGATAATTATAAAGGTAAATGATGTAAATATGTTAAGGTAATTAAAGCATTTATAAGATAAATGTTTTATCTTAATTAAGGTTTTAATATCTTAATTTTGATTAAGTTATTTAAAGGAATTAAGTTTAATTAATTAGTTTAAGTATAAAGGATTGATTTAGGAATTAATTAAGGGAAAATAATTTACTTGATTAATAAATATTAAGGATCAAATGTTAATTAATTTAGGATTAATTAAATTGAAATTAAAAAGATCAATAACTAGATTATTAATTAATGATCAGAGCTTAATGAATCAAGTAATTAAGTGTAATTAAGATTAATTAATTAAGATTAATTAATTAAGTAATTAGGATTGATAAATCAAGTGATTAATGAGTAATTAATTAAGTAATTAACGGTTACTTGATTTGTACTTAAGAAATGCTTAATTTGTAATTAAATTTTATTAATTAATAATTAAGATTTTATTAATTAATAACTAAATATAATTAATCCGTAATTAAGAATTAATTAAGAAGTTGTTAAGTGATAATTACTTGATTAATCAAATGGTAATTAAGAATTGATTATCTGGTAATTATGGATGGGTTAACAGTTAATTAAGGGTTAATTAATGATTAATTAACTGGTGATTAAGGAGTAATTAGTCTGTAATTAAGTTGTTAATTAATAATTGATAATTAGGTTTATTAATTAATAATTTAGAGATAACTAATTAGTTAATTAATGGTTAATTAATTAATTATAAAAGTAATTATGGATTAATTAATTTGTATTAAGAGATATTGATTAATAATTAAGGTTATTAATCAATAGTTGATGGTTAATTAATAGTTAATTAAAGATTAATTAATTAATTATAAAGTAATTAAGGATTAATTACTTTGTATTAAAGGAGATTAATTAATAATTAAGGATTATTAATTAATAATTAAAGGATAATTAATCTGGGATTAGGGATTGATTAATTGATTAATTAAGTTAATCAAGAAGGATTAATTAATTAAGGTTAGTAATTAATTAATGATTGTATGAGCAGGATTAAGGGATAGATTCTTAAGGGATTAATTTAATTCAAGTAATTAAATTAATTATGATATGAATTGATAATGCTTGCTTATGGATGATTGTTTATTGAATGATTGTATTGGATGATATCTATTGGATTGATATCTATTGATGATATGTGTTGTGACATTCTGTGATATGATATTGGTTATATCAATGACAAATGTGTGCTATTTATCTGTGTTAATGCTGTGTGAATTCAAAGCGTTGAATTGTATTGAATTGAATTGAATTGAATTGTTTAAACCTTTAAACAACTTGGCCTTTGAGACACGTTTGGTTCGATGAGACCGGGATCGAGTATCAAATTTGATTATCCGAAAACCACATCGATCCAAGTTAAACGTTAGGTCGTGAATTCAAGTGAAGATCGAGTTGAAGACTCGAGGTGTAAGAACTATCTGTCGTTAAAAACTCTGAGGGTGATTCCAATACGAGTATAACAGAGATAGTGCTTTCAGGTTCGAGATGGAGTTTTCAGAGTGCAAGAGTTATTGTCGTTAACTCTGAGGGTGATTCTAAAATGAGTGTAACGAGATAATGCCTTCGGTTTCGTTCGAACCCGGAACGAACTTGTATGGATTGAATGTTTTCAAAACATCGTCAGGTGGACGATGAGCATTCTAAGATAGATGTGTTCTATAATGGTGATCGCAACCTCAAGCCTCATCAACCGAGAATGGCTAAAACATGGGAGGTGCAGCAAGGCTAAGTGGGTCATGGTAGGACGATATTTACCCCTGTCTAGATGTCCCTTTTTATTCGACTGTGTCGGCGGTTGCTAGCTAGAATCGCCGGGGTTGTCTTGTTTGGGACTGTTCAGTAAGGAATGGTTTCGGCTTTGTATTGCAGGGGATTGGGAGTGATCCTCGGTGGTGATCTAGGCCTTGTACTGTGACGGGCGGTACCCCAGTAGCCCTGCCATTGATGGAAACCCATTCTTCCTACGTGCCCTTACGGTTTTGATTGTATTACCCACTTTTGTGGCTAGTAGTTGGAATTTAATGAATGTAACAATTTCAGCTATTTCTTATTTACTTGAAAACCCTAGACACTATTATAATATCACTGGATTTTCTATCAAATGCTTTGGTTAGCGCAAGGTAAAAACTTACCCGTGTTTATTTGTGGGGAGTCTTACGTGATACCTTTTGTTTTCAAATGATTTTAAAGTTAAGCAACTTTAACCCGTTTACTCACACTAGACCCATGTCTGACCCAGAGTTTATTATGTTTTTCTTACACTCTTGGGTACTCAAATTTTTAGGAGTAGGCATGGGATTCAGGTCTTCTTTGACGAATACTGGAGGAGATATGGAGCAGGTGGCTTCAGCGTTTATAGTTATATTGTGTTTCCACTGTGATGTATCTCTATGATGTATGTGTTGTATTTGAGTTGTAGAATAGACGGACTTTTATAACTGTCTATCTTGTGTTGTTGTATCTGTATAACTCTGATGTAATAGACTATGTAATAGTTATGTTATATATTATATTTTGTTTCGTTCCGCTGTGAGATTCTTATATTGTTGAGTTCTTTTCTTCTATCTATTGTATTTCTACCTCTTCTTTCTTAAAGATGACGCGTCTTTCTGTGGTGAGAAAGTCAGGTCGTCGCACTTGGTATCAGAGCATAGGTTGAGATAATACCTAGGCTCTAGAGTGGTGTCTATCCTGAGAGCGCGTATTTGTAATTTTTATATAGCTATATACTTATATAAATTTGTTGGGTATATGTTCGGATTTTCAACATGAATTCTAGAGGAGTTTCATCTCTCCCTTTGTTTAGTTGACCGTCCTACCTTTGTATCAAGCCCTATAGATGGAATAACCAAGATAGATCAGATCTGTAGAGGCTTAAGATTTTCTTATCTCCCCCATAGTTTTTCGAGAGGCCTTTATTTTAAAGGGTTTTTGATCTTGTTTTGGAATTTGGATTGGTTGGATGGTATTGGGCTGTTGATGTGTGAAGTGATGATTGTATCTTTGGACCTTGAGTTGGGAAGAATCACAAAAGTGACTTGCAATGATGCCAGAATTCTTTTGAGTCATCTTCTGTATGGAGTGAGGTATCTCCAGAGGTGTAGAGTCCATCGAGGTGGTCAGTAATTTTCCGGATATTTCGAGGGAGCGAAGGTTTTCCTCATCGGGAGATAGAGATTTGGATCGCCTTTAGTTTCGGAAGTAGTGCCTGTTGTTCAGCCTAGTTTTTTTCCAATTGGAGTTCAGCTGTTGTCTTTATGGCCTAGACGGATGAGTCTTTTGAGATTCTGTGTCGATTTGATGAATCGAGTTTTTGGGATGTGTGTTATAAGTTTTTCTCGTGTTCATCGATGTTTTTCTTGTCTACTCCAAGTCCAAAGAGGAGAGCTAGGGACATTTGGAGTTGGGATTAGAGGCTTTGATGAAGCATTTTGTTTTGGTAATGGTATTTCTGTAGATCCAACCTGGATAGCTACTATTTAGGAGTAGAAGCAACCGAAGTTTTCTGGTTTGGCAGAATCCTACAGGAAGTATAAGTGGACCTGAGTGTAAAGAGATTTTCTTGGATTTGAAGGCAAGGCTGACTAGTGTGCCTGTTCTAGCTATCTCTGATGGCTAGAATAAGTTTGAAATCTGCTCGGAAGTTTGTGTGTGTCTGAGATGGATGAAGTGAGTCAATGATGGTCAGTGTTCCAGTTTTGAGATGGATGTTCAAGGGAACATTGAGGAACATCGGAAGGATTTGTGTTCCGAATTCTTGGATTTTGAAGCAAGTAGTTTAGCAGGGAGTCTTCGCTCCAGGTTGTGTCCAGCCCAGGGTGTTTAGAGATATATGGATATGAAGAGAGTCTTCTAGTGGCCAAGCACGAAGTAGGATGTAGCTGCTTTCGTCTTTGGATGTGCAATCTGCCAGCTAGTGTTGGTGATCAGCAGAAGACCGCTGGCTTGTTGTAGTCTTTGGAGGTTCCGAAGTGAAAGTTCCAGTGGGAAGTGATTTCTTTTGATTTCTTCAATGGTTTGCCGAGGTCCAAAGAGGGAATTAAAGGAATATGGGTGATTGTGGATTGGTTAACCAAGAAAGCCCATTTTATTCTGGTTAACGCAATCCATTCTGTAGCATCTTTGGTTGAGTTTTCTTGAGAGTTTGTTTGAGTGCTTGGTGTTTCAGTCAGCATTATTAGCAATTGTGATCTTATCTTCTCCAGCTAGTTTGGAAGGCTTTGCGATCGGCTTTGGGTTCGAGATTGAATTTGGGTACAACCTATCATTCCCAGACCAACGGAAAGGCCGAATCAAATTCTAGGATTTGAAAGAGCTTGTGTTTTGGATTTTTATGGATGTTAGGAGGATCATCTGCATTTATTGGAATTCTCATATAGTTATCAGGCGAGTATTTGGATGGCATCCTATGAAGGTTTGTTTAGAAGACCCTGTAGATTTCCATTCTATTGGAAGAGTCGGGAGACCATCTGGTTTTTGGACCAGTTTTGGTTTGAGAGGTATTTGCGATGGTGGAGCTTATCAGGAGAAGATTAGTGTTGTAGTCTTCAGGATTGAATTGCCAGTTTGGATGGCTGGAATTCACATTGTTTTTCACGTATCTCATTTGAGGAAATACGTGAACGATCTATCTTTTGTTATGGAGTTAGGATTTCAGAGTTTGTCTTGGGAAACTCTAAATAGTTTTAGAAAAACTTATCTGGATCTATGTCCGGATAGCTAGGATTGTTTGATTGAATGGATTGTTTGTTTAAATAAACTATTTGTTTGGATGGATTGTTGTTGGTTGATAGTGAAAGGTTGATAGGAATGGTTAAAATGAAATAAAAGGTTTTGGCTTATCTTTATTTTAAATTTCGAGGACGAAATTTTTTTAAGGGGGAAGGAATGTAATATCCCGGAATTTTGGAGAATTTAAAGTGATAATCCCTTAATTTAAGTCATTTAAAATTGATAAAATTATTATCTTCAAATATAAATCACCAAAATAAAATTTATGTGATGTTTTTAAATTTAGAGATAAATAGATTTTAAATGGATTAATTATTTAATTTGTGTTATTTTATAAATTTGATTTTTAATAGGCTTAACATTTTAATTTAATAACTGTTGTTTAAATATATATTTATTTAAAAATTAATTTTAAAATTTGAATTTAATATTTCTTAATTTAATAGTGTGTTTGTTTAATCTAATATAGATATATTTGATTTGATTTTATATTGAATTTTAAATTTAATTTGGATTTAAATTTTGAAATTTGAATTGAAATTTGAAATTTAAAAAAATTTATGTCTTGAAATAATTTTGGATATAAAAGGATTTATGAATAAAGTTTTTATTTAAAAAAAATAAGATTTGTTTTAGATTAATTTAAAACAAAAGAATTTTTATTTATGTAAATTTGGAATATATTTATTTAATAGTTAATAAATACAAAAACATTCAAATTAGCATTTAAAATGGATAAAACTAATTTTATATGATTTTATTGAGAATTTAATGGGTTTTTATTTGATTTTCTTTTAAAAGTTTTATTTTTATAAAATAAAAAAAGCATTTATAAATTTATAAAAGCATTTACATATTAAGAAAATTAATAATAAAGGCTTTTAAAAATCATCTAAAAATAATTTAAAAATAAGAAAGGGCATGTGTAAATTTTAGAGCTTATTGGTTAACATGTGTAAATAGATTAGGATTAGTAATGACAAATGTAAGAAAATTTAAACAAGTGTCCCTATTTGTTATTTTTTTTATTTTAATAAACCTTAAATTCATCATATAAACTCCCATTATCTTCTTCATTCTTTTTCTTTGAATTCAGAAATTAATCGCCACAGTCTAAAATGTTTCCTCAAAACAAAATTTGTTTAAACCAGAAATTTTTCAAAAAAAACCTGAAATTTGTTCTCAAGCCTGAAAACAATATTCAAATCCTCAAGTTCAAAAACCTGTAGCATTTTTCAAATACTAATCTCCTCAAAAACATATTGTAGCCAATCTTCAACCCAAAATTATCAAAAACTAAACCCTGTAACTTCAAATATTTTCAGGGCCTGTAGGAATCTTCAAAACTGCAATCTGTACCAAGCATTTTTCCTCAAATCTGTAATTCAAAACCTGTTAGCACTTTCTAAGCTTTAAGCTTCATAATGCAACCTGGCAACTCAACAAAGTATCAAAGTCTTAAAGCAGAGTCAACTATCAGAAATCAAGCCCTCAGGAATTAAGCAGTATCAAAATACAGTATTCAAACTTTCAAAAGGGAGGGGGCATCTGAAAGTGCGGTGTGTATACAATTATATGTGCTAATATAGTATACACGGATCGTTTAATATGGATTACAATACAAATGCAGAAATAGATGATAATAGCATTGTAAATAAAAAAAATAGAAAAATCACACCAGAGATTTTTATACTGGTTCGGAGCACCGTCCTACGTCCAGTCCCAGACTACTATCTGGATTTTCACTAATTACAACCTCGCTTCACCCGGAGGAACAGGTTTACAATTACCCGAACAGCCGAACGGGATTTCACGCCTCTACAACACTGAGGGCTTCAACACTTGCCTCTTACAATACTGAGGACTTCAACAAAAAACAATTACAATTGTTGTTGACAACTTGTGCTCTTGTAAACACGGATTTGTCACTTGTAGTACACTTTTCCTATAATCTTATCCTCAAATTGTGAATGATGTTTGTGAAGATTATGGAATTTATATTGCTTATTGAATCAAAATATATGAGATAGTGTCAATGATTCAATAAGGAATGAAAGTAGTTTAGAGCTTTTTGAATGCAAGTGAATTCAAAGAATAGATAGAGAGCATATATAATCTTAATAAAACTTCTTTTTAATCAATGATATTGATGTGTATTTATAGAGAGAAAATAGTTATAACCCTTGGTGAAAAGTTGCAGTCAAAAGTTATGATCATTGATGAAGAAGAAAAGACGCAACTATTGAAGAAAGATGTGTCTTTTGGAAGAAGTTGTTCTCTGTTTAAAAACGGTCGACAGGTCAAAAACTAACCGGTAGACAGGTTTTTAAAAATATAGTCGTTATGTACATGTGTGCACGTTTATTGTGCACATTCAACAGGAACGGTCGACCGTTCATTTTTGGACCGGTCGACCGGTCTCTGTTAAGTTGCACAATAAAGTGCACAACCTATATAAATGTGTATATATATATATATTATATTTTGTGCATGATTATTTGAGGATAGATTTTGACAATTTTATTACTATTATAACATCAAATAATCAACGTATAATCTAGAGTACCATATGTACGTCTTGATTTGTCGATCGCTTTAATATTGTTGTCAGCAATCAAAATCTTCATAGAAGCTGTGACTCAACATTCTCCCCCTTTTTGATTGATGACAATATAAAAACTCAAGTATAGGATCTCCCCCTGAATATGTGATTTCCTGCAGACAATTATTAGCTTCTTTCATCCTGCAAACAATTATTAGCACCTTTCTCCCCCTTTGTCATCGACAAAAAGGAGTAAACAATAGAAAATATAAACCAAAGAGAACAATGCATACATTCAAACACATGATGTTTTGATGAAGTACAATGCAAGTCATAGTCTACCACGAATAAAAAGATGGACACTATTTAGTACAAGTGCCATATATGTTTTTAAAGAAATGAAAAGAAAAACAAACTAACTTCATTCCGACTGAATCTCTTCCTCATCATCATCATCATCATCATCATCGTCGTCATCGTCATCGTCATCATCATCGTCATTGTCCCCACGACCTTGTCCGCTTGTACCACCGGATTCCTCGGATGTCGACCAATTAAAAGTTGGAGGAGCCGGACGTTTTCCGGGGTCTTGATGTTGGGTCGAGACGGATGTGCTACATGATATAGCATCCCATATAGCGCCGAAGAATGACTTTACCTTATTGAATCGTCTATCAATTTTCGAATCCATTCGTTTTAGTCTTGATTCAAGTAAAAATTGATTCCGAGCGATGGTTTCAAGAGATTCTCTTGTAGATGATTTAGATTTCAATAATCTAACATCTTCAGAACGACGACGAGATGGTGGAGCTTGTTGTTCTTGAGTATCGCGTTGTTGCCATTGTTCGAATGGCATAATATGAACATATGGAGGAGGAAGCTTCATCCGTTTGATAGTAGTGGAGTCAATACACTTTGGTGTAGAATATGCCGAATCCGGGGGTGTGACTCCACATGCAAGCAACATACGCATAATATACTCGTTATAGAAGAAATGTGGACGAGTAGAGTTATTTACCTTAAGAATTTCATCGAAAATCATGTGAACCCAATTTATTTCGATATCATCGTAGATAGCATAAAGAGCCTTGAAATTCTCTTTGTAAACGGCATCATAGTTTCCTAATCGAGGAAATAGAGAGTGCATTAGGACATGGTGTAACAACCTTGCAGTCGGTCGTAGCCCAATCGATTTGGTGCCGTTACTATCATCTTCTATAAATTTATGACTCGTACTATTCCGGGTGAAAACTTCACAAAATGTGGATGAAAACTCTTCACCCCTATTCGGTATTCCCAAAATAGAAGCAATTCTATCATAAGTGAGATAGATTCGCTTGCCACATACTACTGACCAAATAACTTCATTTGGATTTTCCGGAGTATATTCCTCTAAATTCATATTCGCATAAAATAGCTTAATCATCAAATGATTAATTTGTACGCTATTTACAGAAAAATCAATAAGAGGAGAGATACGAGATCTATTTGCTAATCTTTGAATACCGTATGCAGTGAAATCGTCGAATTTGATGAATGAGCCTGGATGGAATTTGTAATTTGTCATTTGATTCCATCTAGTTACTGCAACCGGAGATTCTAGCCATTTTCTAGCAGAGAGAGTAAGAGAAGAAGTTTCTGATGTTGCTCTTTTCTTTGATTTTTTCTGAGGAGGAGCCATTGAAGAGAATTTGAGAGTTTGTGAAGCTTGAGAATATGAACTAGGGTTTGGAAATGGGAAAATTTTCAGTGGAGAGTAGAAAGTAAAGAGGGTTGGTGGCAAAAATATATACGTGAAGTATATAAAAAAAATAATAACTGCCGACCGGTCGACCGCCTGCGTATTGCCGGTCGACCGTTTTCAACCAGAGAGCAAAACGGTCGACCGGTCATATTTTAGGCTGTCGACCGGTTTGGCTCTGTGTGCAAAAATGCAGAATTTGGCAAAATTTTTGAAAACGAGTCGAATTAATATATTATATATTATGTTATTATTGCAAAAATATACTGTATTACAAGAATTATATATGAAAGCAAAATAATATACATTATGGAATTCTAATGAGAAGGTGAGTTGTTATTAGAATTCTTGTCGTTTTCAATGCGTTTAGCCCACGGACTCCACTTATATCGAGCTCCTTCATTCTCGTTATAGTTTTTATCCCAAGAGTTTGGAGTTGTTGAAGTCGATGGTCTTGACGACATTGGTTCATGAACATCGTGTTTGTTTGAACCGCAGAAGAATGAAGCCATTCGTTCTAAAGCGGATAAACGAGTTGAAGTACGTTGTTGTTCATGGTATAGTAGGTTTTGACCATAATGTAGTTGTCGTTGAAGATCAATTTGATGCTTTTGGTAGTGATGAATTTCATCGATTTGCGCCTTCGTGCGCGGAGAGCAGAATAGTGCTTTCTTTGCACGCTTGGATGTTGGAGTATGGCCAGGTGTGCGAAAACAATGGTGAGGGCATTCCGGCCTTTGTTTCGGTGTAATCGGAGAATATTGTTCCTCCGACTCCGAGCTAGTGATAGAAATATGAGATTCCTCTGCGCATTTGTCGCAAATGTGTGCCATGGTAGCTTGTTTAAGGTGATTTATAATTTTCAGCAAGAAGGTGAATGAATGAAAGTGTATTTTTCAAACGTTTATATAGAAAAAAGTTTGCCAATGAACTTGAGGATAGGATTTGTTAGAGATAATTAGCCGTAAACAAAAACAATGATAGATAAAAAAAGTTATTAAAATAGGTATAGTTTGTTATAGGCTGAAATTTAAGAATTATTTGAAAAATATATAGCCTAAGTTTGAAGGTTACTTATTCTATTCTAGATCTTTTCGAGATACTAAGCCAAGCTCTCTTCGTAGTTTAATAAAACTAGATTCAAGTAATGGTTTAGTGAAAATATCGGCTATTTGATTGTCAGTGTGAACATATTCAAGATGTATATTACCTTTTTCAATATTATCTCTAAGGAAATGATGACGGATATCAATATGTTTGGTTCTAGAATGATTTACTGGATTTTTAGAGAGATTTATTGCACTCGTGTTATCACAGTATATAATAGAATTCGATAAATGTATATCGAAATCTTGAAGTGTTTGTTGCATATATAGTACTTGAGTACAAGCGAGAGCCGCTGATATATATTCAGCTTCACATGTTGATAGTGAAACACAATTCTGTTTCTTACTAAACCAAGAGACAAGTGATTTTCCAATAAAATGGCACGTACCACTTGTACTTTTTCTATCCGTCCGTGAGCCACCAAAATCAGCATCACTATATGATACTAATTCAAATGGACATTCTTTTGGATAGAAAAGACCAAAATCTTTGGTATTATTTAGATAACGAATTATACGTTTCACTGCTCGTAAATGTGATTCCTTTGGATCGGCTTGAAAACGAGCACATAAACAAACACTCATTAATATATCTGGACGACTAGCTGTAAGATAAAGAAGAGAACCAATCATGCTTCGATATAATTTCTGGTCAACATTCTTACCACTTTCATCTTTTTCAAGATGTGTAGTTGTACTCATAGGAGTTGGTTTACCAGATGTATTTTGTAATCCGAAGCGTTTGATAAGATTTTCACAGTATTTTTCTTGATTGATAAAAATACCGTTTGAAAGTTGTTTGATTTGAAGTCCAAGAAAATAAGATAGTTCTCCCATATGAGACATTTCGAATTCTTTGGTCATAATACTTGCAAATTCCTTGCAGAGTTTATCGTTTGTTGAACCAAAGATGATATCGTCTACATATATTTGGATAACCAGAATATCATTTCGAGAATGTTTAATAAACAAAGTTTGATCGACTTTGCCTATTTCAAATCCTGAATTAATAAGATAGCTACGTAAACGTTCATACCAAGCACGAGGTGCTTGTTTTAAACCATACAGAGCTTTCTTAAGTTTGAACACATGGTCAGGATATTTTTCATGTACGAATAAAGGTGGTTGTTCGACATAGACATTCTCTTTGATAAATCCATTGAGAAAAGCACTTTTGACATCCATCTGATAAAGTTTGAAATTATTATAACAAGCAAAAGATAATAGAATTCTAATAGCTTCTAGTCGAGCAACTGGTGCAAAAGTTTCTTCATAATCGATACCTTCTTCCTGATTGTATCCTTGTGCTACTAATCTTGCTTTATTTTTGGTGATATTTCCTTGTTCGTCAGCCTTATTTTTATAGACCCATTTAGTACCAATTACTGACTGATCAGTTGGTCTCGGAACAAGTTCCCAAACGTCATTGCGCTCGAACTGATTTAGTTCTTCCTGCATGGCAATGATCCAGTAATCATCTGTAGCAGCTTCTTTTGAATTCTTGGGTTCGATATTTGAGAGAAAAGCGACATGACCCATTTGATTGAGTTGACTCCTTGTTCTGACATGTGATGTTATTTCACCTATTATATTTTGGGCCGGATGGTCTCTTAATATTCTTGGTGGTGATTGTAATTCACATATTTGAGGAGTATTCTCAATAATTACTTCTGAGTCAGAATCAGTATTTGAGATGATTGGATTATTAATGACTATTGATTCGTCATCATCTGATATTGTGTGAGGATGCTGATAGATTTCATCAAAAGATACATGAAGTGATTCTTCAATAGTTTTGGTTCGTTTATTAAATATTCGATAGGCCTTACTTCGTTCCGAATAACCGACAAATATTCCTTCATCGGCTTTTGGATCGAATTTTCCAAGCTGGTCTTTCGTATTTAAAATAAAGCACTTAGAACCAAAAACTTTGAAGTATGAGATTTTGGGCTTTCTTTTGTTAAACAATTCATAAGGAGTATTCTTGGTAAGAGGTCTTATGGACACACGATTTAAAACATAACAGGCAGTTGCAGCAGCTTCTGCCCAGAAGTGTTTTGGTAAGGTAGTTCCATTTAATAATGTTCTTGCACATTCTTGTAAAGTTCGGTTCTTTCGTTCTACTACTCCGTTCTGTTGTGGAGTTCTGGGAAACGAAAAATTATGATATATACCTTTCTTTGTACAAAAATGTTCAAATTCATTATTTTCAAACTCTCCGCCATGATCACTTCTTATATTTTTAACTTTAATCCCTTTTGATTTTTGAATTCTTTTGACGAAAGATTTGAAATGATCGAAAGTATCACTTTTATTTTTTAAGAAAATTGTCCATGTATAACGAGAGAAATCATCAACAATTACAAGCACATATTGACTGTGATTTATTGATTGAACTCTAGTAGGTCCAAATAAATCCATGTGCAGTAACTCAAGCGGTTGTAATGTTGATATGACTTTCTTGGATTTAAATGATGATTTGGTCAATTTTCCTAATTGACATGCATCACAAATGTTGTTAACTTTAAAACTCATTTTGGGTAGTCCTCTAACTAGATTGTTTTTGGCTAGCTTGTCAATAGTTCTGAAGTTTATATGACAGAAACGTTTGTGCCATACCCATGGATCATTGTCATTAGCCATAAGACACATATCTGAATTATGATTAATATTCATATTTAGAATATATATATTTCTGTCTCTATAACCTTCAAAAACCAAATTATGATCTTTATCTAAAATACTACACTTATTATTTGAAAAGGAAATTATAAAACCCTTGTCACATAACTGACTAATACTAAGTAAATTGTGTTTTAAATTTCTAACTAGCATGACATTAGTAATAAGAGGTAAGTTAGATGTACCACAATTGCTCACATCGCCTTTGCCGATGATATAACCTTTTGAATTGTCTCCAAAAGTGACTGAGCCACCATCTGAGTATTTAATATTTGTTAGTAAGCTCTTGTCTCCCGTCATATGCTTTGAGCAACCACTGTCCAATATCCACTTTCCTCTTTTCTTCAGTGGGACCTGCAAACATAGAATTAAGTTCATGGTACCCACTTTTCATAGGGTCCTAAGAGTTAGGTCTTAGGAGTCCAAACCCATTTGGGTCCGGTATCCCCTTTATATATATAATTATTATTAAGATGCACAGTATTCATGAATTGCTGAATGTATTTGTTCCTAATCAAATTGTTATTTGTTTTAGGAACCCATATTTTGATAGTCTTGACATCTTTCTTTTGAAATTTCACTATTGGTTTTGGTTTGAAATATAATAAACTAAGATTTTTCTTAGCTTCAGTTTTTTGTACTTTCTTCTTCCTTTTATTTCTAAGATGTTTCTTAGTTTTATGTTTGTTATATCCCAAACCTTGTTTATCTGAAATAGATTGTGAACTTTCAATGATTTTAGTCAAATTTTCTCGACCTTTGTTAAAGTTAGAAACATTTTGAGTAATGTCATCAAACTTTGTTTGTAAACTAGCTTTTTCTAGGTCTAGAATTTTGACTTTTGCTTTAAGTTCATGATTTTCAGTAGTGAGAGCATTATTTTTCTCTTTTTGAGCTTCTATTTCTTGACTCAAAAGAGATATTTGAGAGTCAACATTAGATGATGATTCTTGAATATTTTCAAGTTCTTCTTCTAATATTTTCTTCTCATCTTTTAACATATCTCGTTCAAACTCTGCTCTACTTAAATCTGCTTTGACTACTTTTAATTGACGTTTTATGTCTTTATATTTGACTATCAATTCAGCATTAATATCAAGTAATTCATCAAATGTAGGAATTTGTACCTCATCTTCTGTTGCCATAAAACAAACATTAGCTTGTTCATTCTCCGAATCACTTTCACTTTCTGATGAAGATGACTCTGAATCATCCCATGTTACTGAGAAGGCTCGTTTCTTTGATTTGTCCTTCTTATATTTGAATTTGTCATTTTCTGACTTTTTCTTTTGTTCTGGACAATCCTTCTGCATGTGTCCCTTTTTATGGCAGTTGAAACATTCTATAGCAGATGAAGATGGTTTATTTGATCCAGGTTTCCTTTTATTGTAGCGACTGGCTTTTCGATATTTTAGGAATTTTTTGAAACCTTTAGCAATGAACGCCAAATCTTCATCTTCAGAATCTGATTCATTTTCATCTTTCTCAACATGAAATGCTACATTTTTCTTTTCTTCTTTCTGTTCTTTTCTAGCCTACAAATTTGCTTCATAGGACATTAAATTTCCTATCAATTCATCTGGCTTCATGACGGAAAGATCATTAGCTTCTTCAATTGCTAATACTTTTCCTTCCCATTCATTAGTCAGAGAATGTAGGACTGTTGAAACAACATCAAAATCGGAATACTTTTGTCCTAACCCAATAAGTGCATGGTGAATAGTTTGAAACCGTGAATACATGTCATTGATTGTTTCATTTGGTTTCATTTTGAAATTTTGAAATTGACTTTTCAGCATGGCTATTTTGGCTTGTTTAACCTTGTTAGTACCTTCATGAGTGATTTTTAGCGTTTGCCAAATTTGATATGCAGTAGTACAGATACTAACACGATTATATTCATTTTGGTCTAATGCACAGAACAACATATTTATTGCTCTTGCATTTACGGCTGCTGCCGTTTTCTCAGCCACAGTCCATTCTGAATAATCAGTTGTTGGATTCACTATTTCTCTTTGAGTAGCATTCCAAGCATCATAGCTACTTGATTGCATAAAGAATGACATACGTGTTGCCCAATAACTGTAGTTAAGACCATTGAAAAATGGAGGTCTTTGTGTCGATTGCCCTTCTGTGTAAGTGGTGTTTTGAGTGCTAGTACTTGCGTTATTTGCCATATTACAAGAATATATCAAATAACTGTGTTACGGTTATATGATGACCGTGCTCTGATACCAAATGAAAGTGCGGTGTGTATACAATTATATGTGCTAATATAGTATACACGGATCGTTTAATATGGATTACAATACAAATGCAGAAATAGATGATAATAGCATTGTAAATAAAAAAAAATAGAAAAATCACACCAGAGATTTTTATACTGGTTCGGAGCACCGTCCTACGTCCAGTCCCAGACTACTATCTGGATTTTCACTAATTACAACCTCGCTTCACCCGGAGGAACAGGTTTACAATTACCCGAACAGCCGAACGGGATTTCACGCCTCTACAACACTGAGGGCTTCAACACTTGCCTCTTACAATACTGAGGACTTCAACAAAAAACAATTACAATTGTTGTTGACAACTTGTGCTCTTGTAAACACGGATTTGTCACTTGTAGTACACTTTTCCTATAATCTTATCCTCAAATTGTGAATGATGTTTGTGAAGATTATGGAATTTATATTGCTTATTGAATCAAAATATATGAGATAGTGTCAATGATTCAATAAGGAATGAAAGTAGTTTAGAGCTTTTTGAATGCAAGTGAATTCAAAGAATAGATAGAGAGCATATATAATCTTAATAAAACTTCTTTTTAATCAATGATATTGATGTGTATTTATAGAGAGAAAATAGTTATAACCCTTGGTGAAAAGTTGCAGTCAAAAGTTATGATCATTGATGAAGAAGAAAAGACGCAACTATTGAAGAAAGATGTGTCTTTTGGAAGAAGTTGTTCTCTGTTTAAAAACGGTCGACAGGTCAAAAACTAACCGGTAGACAGGTTTTTAAAAATATAGTCGTTATGTACATGTGTGCACGTTTATTGTGCACATTCAACAGGAACGGTCGACCGTTCATTTTTGGACCGGTCGACCGGTCTCTGTTAAGTTGCACAATAAAGTGCACAACCTATATAAATGTGTATATATATATATTATATTTTGTGCATGATTATTTGAGGATAGATTTTGACAATTTTATTACTATTATAACATCAAATAATCAACGTATAATCTAGAGTACCATATGTACGTCTTGATTTGTCGATCGCTTTAATATTGTTGTCAGCAATCAAAATCTTCATAGAAGCTGTGACTCAACAGCATCAGTTCCATCCTTTTTCCAAAACTCTGTGCAAATTCAAAAATGTGAGTAAACAACTAATTTAAATCTTAAGTAGGTTAATTTTGTTGCTTAAGTAAGTCTGTGATAATGATGCTTGTTTGTGATAATATTGCATATATATATATGAATGTGTTAATGTGTGTGCATGTTAGTTTCTTTCTGTTTTTGAAACTACAGTGTGCAAAACCAATTAGTTACTCCTCTGGTTCGTTTTATGTTGAGATGTTTAACAAAATTTGTTTAAAACTACAATATTTAAATTGTAAAAATATGAAAAGCAAGAATTAATAATGATTCATGCATGTGTAAACAGTAGTATGAAACTGTAGTTACGAATGCATTTGTATCTGCATAACTTGATTCTCTATTCATACCTGATTGCAGAGTTTTATAAATAAACAAAAATTCAAACATTCCATATAAACACTTTGAAGCTTTGAGGTTTCGAATAAATTAATCAAGTTTAAACTCATCTAGATTATTAAAATATGTCTAAGTAATTTAAGTTTGGAAAATTACCTATAAACAAGAAATTGCAGAGGGAACTTGTACAATGTAATAAATCAAATACTGTGTTATGTTGATTTATATATATATATATATATATATATATATATCGAATCATCATTGGAACTTATGATTTTTAAAACAAAAATCAAAATTTTTAATGTTGGAATGAAGGTGAATTTTGGGTTTTTCTGGAAATTGGGTTTTGGGTAATTTTTGGAGGCTGGAGCAATTGGGGTGGTCAGGATTGTTACTGAAGGTGGAGGAAGTAATCGGGGTTCAGGCAAAAATGGTGGTTGAGGCTATAGAGCGTTGTGGCTTTGAAGGTGATCGAAAATTGTTTCAAGCCCTAGTTTTAGTTGGAGCTCGAGCTTGTGGTCTGTGCTCTGTCTCAGGGTGATCGAGCATGGCGAAACTCAATGGATGGGTGGTGCAGTGGTTCGACAGGGTATGGCCAGAGTGGTTTAGCCTCTGGTGGTCGGAGCATTAGGGACGAGGCAATTTGCTGAAGGTTGTTTTGGGTTTAGGTCCATCAGAATGCTCGATTTCCATTTGTGGTGTGTGTGAATGTTTGGGTGGTCGAATGGTGCTTTTGTGATGTTGAGTGACATGCCGAAGGCATTGACGATGGTCGGAGGCAACCTACGGCGGCGTGCATGTGCACGGAGTCAGTTTGGGTGCTAGAGAGTTTTGGCTCGTGGAAAGTCTCGAAGTCGTGTTCGAGAAATGGGGAGGGAAGCTCGAGTTCATTCTCGAGTATGATAGGTAAGGGTAGCCTGTAGTTTTAGAAACTTAAATTTGATCAAAGTTAAAAAAAAAGATGGGAAGAAGGGGAACTCGGGCTTTGACTCGAGTGAGCTACGGGTTTAACGCGAAGCAGCAAAAGTAAAATAGTAATTAAGGTTTTAAAAGGTTTTAAAAACTTGTTTTTTTGAAATTTAAAAATTTAAATTGGTTTAAAACTCTTATATAAATTACTTGATGTTTTAATAAATGTTTTCTTAAACATATTTTAAGAAATTTTGAAGTTTGATAATTTAAACCTTGTTAAGAAATTTTAAAGCGATTTTAAATTTGAGTTATGAATGTAATTTTAAAAGTTATATAAAAAGACAAGTTTTAAATTCAAAATGAAACAAGTTTTTAAAATTATAAATTGATAAATGTTTTAAGTTATTTAAGGTTATGTTTTGATAACTTTAATTTATCAAGTTAAACGATTGTTTATTTTAAAAACTTAATTAATAATTTAATTAAGTACAATAATTATAAAGGTAAATGATGTAAATATGTTAAGGTAATTAAAGCATTTATAAGATAAATGTTTTATCTTAATTAAGGTTTTAATATCTTAATTTTGATTAAGTTATTTGAAGGAATTAAGTTTAACTAATTAGTTTAAGTACAAAGGATTGATTAAGGAATTAATTATGGGAAAATAATTTCCTTGATTAATAAATGATTAAGGATTAAAGGTTAATTAATTTAGGATTAATTAAACTAAAATTTAAAAGATCATTAACTAGATTATTAATTAACGATCAGAGCTTAATAAATCCGGTAATTAAGTTTAATTAAGATTAATTAATTAAGTAATTAAGATTGATAAATCAAGTGATTAATGAGTAATTAATTAAGTAATTAAAGGTTACTTGATTTGTAATTAAGAAATGCTTAATTTGTAATTAAATTATATTAATTAATAATCAAGATTTTATTAATTACAACTAAAGAATAATTAATTCGTAATTAAGAATTAATTAAGAAGTTTTGGAGTAAATCAAGATATCATCAATAAATACAAGGACAAATTTGTTCAATACTTCTCGAAACACTCGGGTCATTAAATCTACGAAGTACGAGGGAGCGTTGGTTAGTCCGAAGGGCAGGACTAACCACTCGTAGAACATGTTAGGACCCCTAAAGGCAGTCAAATGAACACAATCCTCGGCTATTCGCAGCTGATGGATCCTTGAGCTAAGTCCATCTTAGAAAATAATCGAGCGCCATGAAGTTGATCGAATAGATCATCAATTCTAGGTAAAGGGAATTTGTTTTTGAGAGTTTGTTTATTGAGATCGCGGTAATCTACACTCAGTCTCAAAGATCCTTCCGATTTAGCCACAAATACGCCAACTGAACCCCATTCGGAAACACTAGGGCGATCAATCCTTTCTTTAGCAAATCTCGAGTTTGATTGACTAATTCAATTCTTTCCCTAGGTTCCATCCTGCGACTTGCGTGAACGACAGGACGGGCATTGGGTACTAAGTCAATACGGAATTTTATTTCTCTGCGTGGAGGTAAGGATTTTACTTCTTCAAATATGTCGAAAAATTCCCGAACAACAGGTATAGACTGTAAACTGGGTTCAGGATATCCCAAAGTATACATCAATCTATCTCTGTTTGGACTCGGATCCTCACAAGAGATTTCAATAAAATTTTCAAGGTTTGTTTTGACTAAAACTGTCCAATTATTACAATCCAATTTAGCTTCGTATCTCGATAACCAGTTCATTCCGAGTAAGATTTCAAATTCATTAAATTCGAGGATATAAAGGTTGATAGGAAACTGAGAGCAAGCATATGAAATAGGAACTTTCTTACAATACAAACAAAGATTTGCGGGACTTCCAACCGGATTTTTCACGCAAATAGGGTCGTCAACAAATTCAGTTTTAAGTTCTAATTCACTTACGGTTTGTTGAGAGATAAAGCTATGTGAAGCTCCCGTGTCAAATAAAACTCTTACAGCTCTATCATCAATATTAAGGTTACCTTCCAAAACACCTTTTCCTTTATCCGCTTACGAAGTTGAAGGGTCTTTCTTTATCGCATAAACATTTTCCACCTGTGCTTGCTTCATTACCGGGAAATTTTTAATAACATGTCCAGGCTTGTGACAATTATAACATTCTTTAGCTCCTTAATCACTCCTCACAGGTTGTTCCTTCTTAACTTGCTTCTTCGGGTTTTTGCAGCTGTTTGAATAATGGCCCTTCTCTTGGCAATTGTAACAAGTTATATTTCTTGCCGAATTTCCTTGACTTCTCTTCTTATCCTTGTCTTGTTGTGGCCTCTTGCCCCCAAACTTCCTTTTTTTCAATTCTGATTACTTGAATTTCCTCCTTCCCTTGGAATCTCCCGCATCTTCAGTGTGGCATACCTATATCCCATATCAATAAGATCAAAAAAAGATTCTTTGACGTGTGCTGTCATCGTTTCGTGATACTTCTTGTTCATTCCACGGACGAACCTTTCATTTTTCTTAAGAGGCGTGTTTAACAACTCTGGACCGAAACGGGATAGTTCAATGAACTTATTTAAGTACTCCTCAAATGACAAGCTTTCTTGCTTTAAATCCAAAAATTCTTGATACATTCTGGAAATTCCCGCCGACGGCATATAGCGCTTTTCAAACACCTCCTTAAGTCGATTCCAAGTAAACTCTTCTTCCGGTTCATTTACAGTGACTGTTTCCCACCAGGCCGAGGCTTCTTCTTGGTGTTGCCAAGAAGCTATGAGTCGCTTCTGCTCGTCTTGCAGCTTTAGCATTTTAAAGATTTTCTCACATGATCTTACCCATGCTTGAGCCTCAACAATTGACTCCCTGTCGATGAATGGTTTGCCATCAAGATTTGAAATATTCTTATATAAATCAGCCAGATTCGGCTGCCGCTGGATAGCTATTGCTGCTACTATTGTTGGGGGATCTTGATTAGGTGCTATGGCATTCCCTTGACCCCTAACTCTTCCTCTTCGTTCGCTCATTCTTACTATCTGTAATTAGTAAGAAAATTGATTTAGATATACAGACGAAATATCTTAAGGAATATCAGCAGTAAAAAGAAATGAACTAAGAAATTTTGGAGTTTCGGCCTTGATTATTCTCATTCTAGGGTATACTTCACCCCATCTCTAATGACCCATCTAGTGTGTTATACTCCGTAGCTAAAGTTCTTACTCAACCTTCAGCTCTGATACCAATTTGTCAAGACCCAAAATTCAGCGTTCAAAAGTTGACGTCAAATACCTCACTTGTATTCGACTGCCGAAGATTCGAACGTCAAATTTCAGTTCGGATGGAGCTTATAACAACATTAGATGAATATAAAATAGCGAAATAGAATGAATATCATGCATATGTCACAGATACAATATCATAATATCCATAACTACATTAGAGTATTTTTAATACATACATCACAACTCCAAATACAACATCATAATAATACAACCGTGATCATACATCCAAAAAAGTCTTCAAAGGAAGGAAGCGATAGCGAACTCCCAAAGACTAAACACCTGAGATCTCTAAAAACTTCTAGAATATCTCCAAGATAAGAGCTCCAAAATACTACTACACCATAACATGGAAACCTGCTACTAGGCTGCTCGTGTGGAAATTATGGGCACCTAGAGTTTAGGAAAGAAACAATAAACTCCAGGTCACTCATGAGACTGGTATGAGTAAACAAAAACAGTTGTTTTTAAAGAAACTAGATTTATAAAAAAAATTCGGTATGCTTCTAACAAATGAAACTACCATAAGACCTCCCGCCACACACACAATGCAATCGCAGAATTGGAGGAGATTTCTTCTTATGATAGCCAAATATGCTTGGTACGGGGAAATTTCTTTGATATTATTACTAGTGCATTGTGTGGAAAACATTTCAAAAGTATAATATAAATCTTAGCCAGCATATACATTTCGTACTATGCCTACTAAAGCTACCATCTAAACAGTGGTGACCACCATAAGTAAATGGCATGTAATACAACTAAAATTGTATTGTGTTCGTATTGGTAATTGGATTTCCAACAAATGGTCAGGCTAAGGAACTTCCTGGGCCACATGGGTACGCCTCTGGAGGGACGACCCGGGAACCTAACTGGATCTCTACCAACACAAGGTCGGGTTACCTCTGAAACTAGGTAACTACTTACACGAGTATGCCATCCCCCGGTTGTAACCAACCTTTATCCGGGGCCCCAACAACAATCACAAAGTAATACATACATACATACATACATACATACACACACACACACACATATATATATATGTATATATATATATTTGCGATATCCACATAAGTTCAGTATCTGGGCTCCATACCATGATACTATTTCTATCCAGAAGGAAATGCACATGCCCTGAGGGGAGCTACCCCCAATAACCTTGCTGCATCTTTCCTATTTCGACCATTACCGGGTTGTGAGGTTCGACGAAGTCTCATCCACAAATCTACGCTTTTCACAAAGCCATGCTTTGATCAACAAGTGATCAACAGCACTCAGCATGCCACATTATCAAGTTGGGAATATATTATTGATAACCTCCTACTACATAACCTATGAGCTCGTAACGTCTCAGAGAAGGGTGTTAAGCTAAGAGAATAAATTCTCTGCCACCAACAAAAATGTATTTGAAAGAAATCAGCTTTATATCTCAAATGTAATGTCAGACATACAATCCATACAAGTCTGTTCTGGGTTCGAACAGAACCGAAGGCACTTCCGAAGAAGTCCTTGCAATCCGGGCGTCCACAATCCCGATTGGACTCCCCATCACATATGGAGAACTCTATACCAGAGCAACTCAGTGCAGAGTCATTCGATAAGTTATCCTATCATTCTCGAAGACGTCCGGTCTACACCACCGCCTTCAAATGCTCATCCATTTCGTCGTATCACTTATTCGGAATGGGTTATACGACACAAAGGTCCTCTCCCGGCTAAATTGAATAGTGAGCGTCAATTTTAAAAACATGTGGATATGTCGTTCACAAAAATTCCCAGGTTCGATGTGGGTTTCGGATAACTAATTGTAATCTGATTCCCTGTCGCATCGAAGTTTAAATGCCGTTTTACGGGCAAAAGGGTTTTTTACATCCACACAGCAATATATACGTCACAGATATCATATGTTTGCACAAAGCAATTCATGTTACATAGCACCACATCACATATCAGACATATCAATCAAACATACAACATTCAATAACCATCAAACATCTTCAATTAAGATGAATAAATCGTGTGCTTTTAATTTATTAACCACATAATTACTTTCATTAGTAATCTTTAATCATTGCTTTATTATCATTAATTACAATTGATTAAGTTTCAATAACCTTTATTAATTAATCATTCCTTAATTAATTATCTTAATTTATTACAATTTGGTTAACCTTAATTATTTGCTTAATTAATATTTAAATATTAAGTAATAAATTTAAATAGTTTATTATTTTAAGTAAATCATTTATCACTTAAGTAAATCGTAAATTTCTTATCACATTTAAAAGATAAACCTTCTTATCTTTGTTAAACATTTTGATTATCTTGTAAGCTTAGTTAAATTTATCACATAAATTGTCTTGAGAGATCAAAATCGGTTTGCATAGCATTTTTAGCTTAACATTATTCTAAATTACATTATAAAATTAAATTTTTTAATATAATGTGACAAAACTAAGTTGAATACAATTTAATTAAATTTCCTTTAAAAATGCCTTACTTAAACTTTAATTTGTTTCAACTCAATCCAAATTATCATTTACAAACATAAGTTTAAAATTGTTTGAAATTTTTGATTTTTTTTTACTTAAGCAACTATCCTGCACCCTGACTCCCCCCCTTTGAAGCTGCTTCGAGTCTTCCCCGAAACATCATACTACTTACTTCGAGTTCTCCATAAAACTACCCGTGTGATAAAAAAAAATTCAAAATTTTGTTAAGTTTAAAAACCCCACCCGATACAACACCAAACAACCCGAGCTCGTCTTCGAGTTTCTACCCCAATTTCCCGAGTGAGACTTCGAGTTGCTTGCCATCTTTCCCAAACCATCGCAACTGACACCACCACCAGATCGTATACATGCACAACCTCTCGCTAACGTTCTGGCGAACTTCAGCACCTCCAACAAGTCGCAATACCTCCCTACATTCGCAACCCAAACTCGACTCGAAGAAAATAATTTGAAATCGAATTTTAGCATCTCGAGTCGAACTGTAGCCCAGACACCACCATAACACTCACTTTGCCAGCGTTCCTCAGACCACCGAAGGAGCACCGACTCCGTCCACCCCACAACAACACCTTGCTCTGCCGTTTCCTCGATCACCACGCGACTCGACGCACCAGCGGTGACGGGATCACCTCGTTTCCAGACCTATTCAAAACGCAAAAAAAACCCCTAATTCGACCTCGTTCAACCAATCTATACAATAGAAAAATTTTCTGGCAATTTTCCTGAGATCATCTATGGCCAAGCAAGCTTCAAGAAAAATCTTAACATCTAAAATTTGTTCGATGATCGGAAATCGATCAAAATGCAAGTCTTGTTCAACACTGAACTGTATGTAACCTAGGCAATTAAAAATTCCCATTTTTATCTTAAAAATCATCATTTGCAGTGAAGATTCAAGTTATGCAATCAAGTTGATAATTTAAAATACTCGAATTTATCATACGATTTTGTTTTCGCTGTAAAACCAAGTTTACAGGGTCGAACTCTTCATGATCAAGCTTAAAACAAAATTTAACTCATAGATGATATTTAACTAACCTATTTGTTGAAGATTTGAAATCTATCAGAGATTTGGGCTGTAAAGTTTAATTTTTTCCTTGATTGAACTCTGGACCGGGAAAAAAACAGAGATGACATAAAACATACATAGATATATTCATCTATATATAATCATATAACACAATATCATTTAGAACTCTCATATTCCAGTATTCATTACTTTGAACTTTAAGGTTAAATGTTTACTCACTTGAAAACGATTTGAACAGAGACTATATCTGTTTTGAAACTACAGTTCTAATCTTCCTTTTTTCCTTTTTTTTCTTCGGCGAATTGTTTTCAAACTTGAATATAAAGTGATGTTTGCTTTTATTTTCTTTTTATTTTCTGATCTTTGTTAGGTTTTGCCTTTGAATGGAATGGAACAAATAGTCATGTATATAAAGGAGGTGTGCAGGTTCAAGTAGAGTACTGAGTATCATTATATTGTATAATTGCTTTATACAGGCTTTGTACATCCAAAGACTTTCTTCCTTCTTTCAAGGGTGGCTGAGAAGAAAGCATTTAATGAAAGCATTAAATGTTCTCTGCTTCCTTCTTTGTTAAACAGGCAATCTTATTTTATTTTTGTAAGTACATTTGTTTTGTTTTACAGTTTTTTCTTCTAGTTTCCTGGTTTTATGAATTCCACTTGCAAACTTATATGATATTCACACACACTTGTTTGGTTACTTTGCTAAATGAAGGAAAATTATTTTGGTTATTGTTTTCTTATGTCTACATATTTGAATGTATATTCTTTCTTTTCTTTTGTTAGCTAATGTTTGTTTTTATTATTTCTATTTGAAGTTTTAACTATTAACATTTAATTTGTACATATTTTATTTTATTGATTAATACAAATTTTTTTTTTGTTATATATTTCATTTATTTATCATTTATTTAAAAACTTAAACCATAAAATATTTATTTATATCCATATAACTTTATAATATTAATATTAATAATATTTTATTTCTCTTGAAATTTCTCAAATTAAATTTAAAAAGTTCAAACAATTTACCGAATTTGAAATTCAAAATTTTGGGATGTTATAGATTGTCTGTAGCTTCATTTCCTTCTTTGCATGTTTCTATTTTCTCCTCTTTCAGGTTTCTAACTCCAAATCAAGGCCAAAGTTTCCTACATTGTTTGCTAAATTCGCTAATTTGCTGAAAATAAATCTTATGGTGAGTTTAAACACTCACTTTTCTAGTTTATTCAAGTTTTCATGTTTGTTTTTGGTAGTATTAGATGAATCTTTGGTTGAATTTGTGAATTTGAAAGATGATTTTTGGGTTTCTATGCTTGCTGAAAATGAATTAGAAAAATGCATAGAAGTAAAATAGTGATATCATGCATGTTTTTAACCCATTTGAGCTCATTATTTTTGCGTTAGAAACTAGACTCAAGGAGAAACAATTTCTCTTTTGGTTGCATTTCGATTTATGGAAGTTTGATTGACTTGAAATAGAATTGAATGTAAAAGAGCAACTCTGTCCTTAAAGAAAATTTCCTGAGTTTATACCTGTAATATATTTTTCCATATCTTTTACATTGCTTATCCAAATTAGATAACTTTTTATGTTTTTGAAAGCTTAGACATTTTTCTACAAGTTTTGTGTTTTGGGTTTTATGAAATTTTAAAGTTAAGTTAGTCAAAATTGCACTTCTTTATTACTAACCCGAGAGGAAAGTGACAGCGACAGTAATTTGAGACCTGAGAATTGAAATTACAATAAATTTTGACTCCTACTTCCGAATTGGGTGATTCTTTTTCTGACTCCTAGCTGTGGCAATTATTTTAAACTTTCATATTTTATAATTTATCAAATTCTAGATTCTACAGGGTCTAAATGGTACTTTAAGCCGCAGCCCTGTCGTTATTTCAATTATTCACAGTTTTGTAATTTTAGACCTGAGAATTGAAATTGCCATAACTTTTGACTGTAGCGTTCGAATTAAATGAGTCTTTCTCTGACTTCTAGCTTTGGCAATACTCTTAAACTTTCATCTTTTCTAATTTACCAAATTATGGGTTCTACAGGGTCCAAATGGCACTTTAAACCGCAGCCCTGTCGTTATTTTAGTTATTCACGGTTTTGTAATTTTAGACCTGAGAATTGAAATTGCCATAACTTTATACTCGAGCATCCGAATTAGATGATTCTTTTTCTGACTTCGAGCTGTTACAATCATTTTCAACTTTTATGTTTTATATTTTCTCAAATTCTAAGTTTAAAAGGGGCGAACTGGCAAAACAAGCCATTGGCTTGAGTTCTTTTGCAATGTTTGGCATTTTCCGTTGAATTGTTTTTTAATTCGATGATTTCGAGCATTTTTTTGAGATGGTTATAAAAGACTAACTCCTACTAATAGAAAAGCCTACATTAACGTCGATTCTCACAAAGAATTAACGGTTTCATTTGGGTTTTATCGTATGTTAATTTTATTGAATTTTCATCGATTTTTGCTATTTCTGTGCACGTGTTTTCTAAACCGTTTTCGAAATGATATTTTTAATGGAAAGCTTTCAAATTAAATGTTTTACAAAAATTTATAATTATTTTATATATATAATGCACACTTTATACAATTCGAACGTATGAGAAAGAGAATTAAACGATTTAGTAAAACGCGTGGTATGGGACATGTGCGTTTACTATTTCGGTTAATTTTGGACTTGTACGATCGAAGCTATTTGAGAATATTGATTCCGAGATGTTTTGCCATTTTATGGCGTATTTTGAGTTTTATAATTTCTGTTTATTGGAATTAATTAAGTTGGCCAATATTTGGCGAATATTATGGTTTGAGATCTCCTATGTAGGAGTATGGCCGATGAGAACCATCACGATGTTTTGTTTACTTGCCAATGATATAAGGCAAGTCTTGGGTTTATGATTTTATATTTTGAGATTTAAGGTTTATGAGGAACCATCATGATGTTTCACTTGTCAATGAGATGAGACAAGTTACGATGCCATTTAATACTTGTCGATGAGATGAGACAAGTATGATGTCTCTTTATCACTCGCTAATGAGACTAGATGAGATTTAATTTTCTGAGTCTTATGTTGTTTCTAGTGTGGCATTGACTAATAGCTAGTAAATCGCTAAGTGCGAATGTGTGTTATGGGACACACGTTAACACTTTTTGGGTTCCTATCCGTGAGTTTGTGACACATTCACGATGTTTACCTAACATAACTGCTTTGAGAGGTGTTAGCGACCTTGTCATGAGGACAAAATGCTTTGGGAGGTGTTAGCGACCTTGTTAGGGCTGACAAAATGGCTCAGAGAGGTGTTAGCGACCGTATCACGAGGACGAACTGCTTTGGGAGGTGTTAACGATCTTGTCTGAGGCTTCGGCCGTCTGAGTTTAGCACGTGCAGCATTGCTTCGGCATTACAATCGGGAAATTGGCCAATCCGGATTTTCTAAGTTTTCTTTTTATTGTGATTTCACCTTTTCATGATGTTTTATTATATCGATAGCCGAGTGCTATATGAGATATTATATATATGGTGATTTCAATTATGATGTTTTGAATTCTTATCGAGTTCCTTGAGTTATGAGTTTGGATAATTTCAAGTTCTGGGTTTTCCATTTTGGCGAGTTGAGATTGAGATTTATAGACATTTATACCAATGAGATGAGGTATAATTGAATTTGAAGATTCATCTGTAATTGAATCTTGGATCATCCTATTTGAGAATGTTTTATATTTGCCATTTTGATGAGAGTTTGTATTGATGTTTCTCCTTTTGAGGAGATATGGTTCGTGGAAACCATGTAGACATTTTGGGATGTCGTCGATGATATAAGGCGTTTGTGTTTGATTTGAGTATTGAGTTTGAGTTAGCTCCTTTGAGGTATTTGTTCACTTAAGTAGCGTTTGTTACTTAAGCGTTGAGCTTATGAGTTTATCAATTCATTCTTCTCTTTCAAGAAGAAGCATCTTTACATCTATTCTACTTCATATTACTGATATTGACTTATTTGTGTAGCTAGACTGACCCTTGTATTTATACTCGGGTCAGACCGAGTTGTTTCTGGTATCATCTATTGGAATTAGCTTGTAATTGATGCTGGATATCAGCTCTCCTTTCTCTTGAGTAATTTTTGTTCTTTCGCATACTCCGATGTATTTATATTTGATTCAATGTACATGATGTGGTCGAATACCACCTTTATTGTATTCGTATTGCGTTGTACTAAACATGTATCAGTGTATATGTGTGTGTGTGTGTATATATATATGAGGTTGATTACTGTTCTGTGATGTGCTATACATTTAGTTATTGTATTTTGTTTTGATAGATTCGTTAGCCATCTATAGTTTTGGATTAAGCATTTACTGGGTATGTCAATCCAATGAGATAGAAAAGAAAAATCATATTGCATTTATCGACGTATTCAATAGATGTTTAAGACGAAGTTATAGATGGTCACCCTTAACCGGTCCTATTCTCCGCTTTAGTAGATGGAATTACTCGTTAATTCTCTTTACTAAGATGGGTCTTGGGGAGGGGCGTTACAGCTTGGTATCAGAGCTGTGGTTGGAACAAAGTAGAATAAACATAGAACAGTACGTATATCACGATACGTCGAAGTACAATACGAGTGAATTATTGTCCTTTATTCGAGCTTGTTTTCGAATCATGCTTTGATTCTTTTTCGAGTATTGTGGTATGTTGAGATGTAATATGTCTAGGAATATATATTGTATTCCGTAGTATTCCATAATTCAGTTTGATGTTATTTTATCTTATGAATAATCTTATTTGGGATTATTCTATTCTTATTTTTGTCGATGCGAGTGAGTTCGTATCGATGAAGCTTATTGATTCCTTTGAGTATTCTTATTGTGTTTCTTTAAGAGTTGTGAATCATATTGAGGGGATCCACAATGATTGGCTCGTTGTAAGCATTCTGAGATTTCTACTTGATGTTGCTTTTATGAGTATTTTTTTGTTACTCGCAATCTTGAGATGCATTTGATTTCAAATGGATTAACTTATTTGATATTAAGTCCAATCCTTCGTTTTATAGGATCCTATTGCATATTTTGGTTTCCTATTTTGATTGGTTTATTATTTCTATCACTTTGGAACATTAATGATGATTTCGAAGTTTCTGAATTCACTCTTGAGTATCGAGATGTTGATGATATAACTCGAATTCCAGTCAAGGTGACTTTGTTGAGTGTTGATGAGTCTGTTTGGGTTTGATATCCAATCGGGCAATCGAGTGTTGAATTAAACTTATTCCTGGCTTTTAACTTTTGGCTATCCTTCCATGAGAACATCCACTAAGGAATGAGGTGGGTTTCTAGATTGTTCGAGCTTGATTGAGTTTATCATTCAGTTTCTTCGAGTTATCCTTTTTGAATAGTCAATTGGTGTTATCCTTTGTAGCATTACGTTGTTTGAAGTAATGATTTGTTATTTGTGTGCTTCTTCTCCTTCGAGAAGAATATCTTTCTTATCTTGTGTCTTGATGATTTTCGAGAGTGGCTCGTCATCTTGTAGGAGTTGACGAAGACTCCATCTCCTTCTGTTGATTTTGTGAATCGAGCATTCTAGGAATATCTCGATGCAATCCTCTTAATGTTCTTGGTTTGAGTTTTTGAAGCTATATATATATATATATATATATATATATATATGAGTTTTTTAAAGTGAAATTTGAGTTTTAAGATATTTTAAAAAATATTCAAAGAATGTTTTGATAATATATTTATATGAGTAGTATTCTTTCATAGAAATAATTTGAGAGTGTTGGGTTATCCATCAAGTAGTTAGAGTTTCGGTCGATACGCCTGACCAACGTTATTGATAGGAATCTCCTAAATATTATGATGAGGCAATTATACACGGTGATTATTGTTTTAAAGATTGAGATTTTGGAATAATATTTTGAGATTAAATATTAAATTTATTTCTGAATGGTAATTGGAGCCATTGATTTTAGAGAAGAGTAATAGAGTGGCGAGGCAGTTTTGATCGTTCAGTCAACTCTGCAGCCAACATATATATATTTATTTATTAGAGACTCAATAATAACGCAATGCCATTTATTTTTTATTTTAAATTATAAAGATGATAATATAAATGAGATTATTTTTGAGTCGTGCTTTATTGGAAGTATATTTTGAGATTTTAGAATATATATTATATACATTGGATGTTTTAGAATAAAAGAATTTAAACCCCTAATTTATTTTGAGGTATATTATTATGGATTTACAAAATTCATTGGAAATTAATTTTAAAGTAAGAGAAGAAATTTGAATTTGAATTTTGTGTTTTAAATAACTTACTAAGTAATATAGTAAACAGTTTGAGAAATTTTCAAATGTTGGAAATTAAGATTTAAAATTCTGAATTTTATCCCAACTTTTGGCAAAGCTGAGATACCCAAAATTGATTGAAAATCAGTTATAATTAGTCATGAGTATCAACTATGCATTGCAGGATAACCATGGATATCGATGGATTTTGTCCGGGCCCAAATCAGGCTACAAATGATAGAACGCGGCAAGCAAAGTCATGGAACCAGCATCCAAATTTCAGGTTAATTGGAGTTCGTATGGATGAGATATGATCAATACAAGTTAGAAAGGGCATGCTGTTCGTATAAATAAAGAGGTCGAGGTGAAGGTCACTTCGAATCCATCAGGTTCGAATCCATCAGCATGACATCGCCTCGCTCCATTCGAATCCATCAGATTCGAATCCATCAAGAGTTAGTCACTTCGAATCGATCGTCTTTGAATCGATCGTCTTTGAATCGATATGTTTCGAATGATCAGATAGGCCTCACCTCAACTCTATTTGAACCGGTCAAGAATCTCCGCACCTAGTCCGAATCCATCGAAGTTCGTATCAATCAGTGTGGAACTATTCGTATCCATCGTGCTTCAAATCGATCATACTTGGCAATTGGTTCGTATCCATCTAGAGTCATGTTATTCGTATCGATCTCGGGGAACCCCGCTTCGTATTGATCCATCAGTGGCGCAGCTCGTATCGATGGTGAAGGCTTTGTTCGCATCCAATAAATAATCAATGCGAATGGCACCGTTACTATCGATGCAAGCGGTACGAAAGGGTCAACACGAACTCAACTCCGATGATGGATGCGAATAATACTCTTTCAACTCGGCATAAAAGGTGAAGCGATCCGAGAATCTCGCTCCACGTCACTCCACATCACCATGCGCACCTGCTTCGGATGGATTCGAAGACATTGGATCTGATACCATGGATTCGAACAGGGCAGTGCACACGAAACTTTAACCTCGTATCGATCATATCTTACGAACCCCTGGTCCAAATGCTATGAAATTTTCAGAGAATCTTCTATACAAGGTAAAGATTGTTCCTACCAAGTTTCAGCTCGATTGGGTCATTTTTTGATGGATACGAAATCACTTCGTATCGATCTCAGATCGAGTCAAAACTTGGTGGGGTCGGTCGCGTGGGCCCACTCACGTGCCAGAAAGAGTCTTCCGAAGTTTGAAAGAGATCTAAGCCTCATACGCCTATAAATAGAGCCCCAGAACCTACAGGAAAGGGATCTTTTGGCCATTCAACGTCCAGACTCTGCCGGAATCAATTCTATTTCCTTTGTTATAGCCGAAATTCAATCACTGTAACTGCTGCAATCACTTGTAACCAGCAAAGAACATCAATAAAAGTTAAAACTTTGAAGTGGATGTAGGCCAGAGATAGCCAAACCACTATAAATCTTGCATTTATAATTGTTATCGTTGTATTGCTGCTTGTTGCTTGCTTGGATCTGAGACTTGTGTTTGAATATTGTTGAATTGTATTCGTTATTTGGTGCTTTCACAATACTTGGGGTTTGTGACCATTTTTGGTGCAAACACTTTGGTGCTTTCACCGAGAAGAACTAGCACCCGCTACACCAGATTCGGAGTTTATATTTAAGAGCTTGAAGAATCCCGACTCAGAGACAATGACTCGACAAACAAGACAAAGAGCTGATCGAAGCCAACAAGGAGGAAGCCAAGAAGCATCCTCTAGAGCTGGAGAAGGGCAGGCTTCGATGTACATCGCTAGAGATGAGATGGAGGCTATGGCTAATTCGATACGCGAAATCATGATGAAGACTCACCAAGAGATGATGCAGAATTTCCTTGAACAAATAAGAGCAGCGAACGTGCAGAACCTTGGGCCAACTACAGCGGCTGCAAGTGTAGGACAAGGAGTTAGGAGTGCGGAGGCAAATGAAGGTCAGGTTCAAGACCATAGTGCAGGACCTGAAGGCAATCAACAAGGACATAGGGGCAGACCCTCAGGATCAGATACTGGAAGGCCCATAGATGAAGCTCAGCAGGTTGGAGTCCATGCTACTGTTACTGAGCCACATGAAGAGTATGTACCGGAGTTCCCTTCAAGACTTGGAGGGCAGGATAGAAACACCACAAGGGGCAACCCCCGGATGGAGATGAAAGAATGATTGGTCTAGTGCGACGAATCATGAGAGGAGGATTGTCAAGTGGAGGATTGCAAGAAGTCAGCCGTAGTCCATTCACTTTGAATATCAGGAATGCAAGGAATCCTCCGAAGTTCAAACTGCCTACGTTAGATCCTTATGATGGGAGGTCAGACCCAATGATGCATATTACCAGATACATCAGGCGCATGTAAGTGTTGGGGGCACCCGAGGAAGTGATGGCTCGATGCTTCCCTCTATACTTGTCAGATTTAACTGCGCTTTGGTTCAGACAACTGGAGACTGGATCAATCGGGACATGGGGCGAGCTTGTAGATTGCTTCATGAGATAGTTTAGGGTCCATGTGACGCGACCCAAGAGTGTGATGACTCTGGCTTCAATCAAGCAAAAGACTGGAGAGTCCATAAAAGATTTCTTATTGCGATTCAATGCAACGGTGACTTCAGTAGATCGTCCGGATCCATCGATGATTTTGATGGCGGCGGTAGCAGGAGTCGGGGAAGGCACAGAATTCAAAGATTCTTTGGCGAGAGATCCCCCACAAGATCTTGGAGAATTTTGTCATGAAGCTGAGAGATTCATTCGGCTGGAAGAGTCACGAGCCGAGAGGAGAGAAATAAATGCTGTGCAGGGCGAAGGAACCGCCAGGGAATAGTCCGGAGCGGACAAAGGAAAGAGAAAACAGGACGATGGACGTGATGGTCCTAATAAACGGAAGAAATTCCGCGAGCCTAGATTCAGACATTACACGGATCTGACGGCAAGTTTAGAAAGGATTTACACTGAAACTCGGGGGAAAATCCCCTGTCGAAAACCACCCAGGAGAGATCCCACTGAGCGGGAGCGCAGAACTGGAAAATATTACCTATTCCATGAGCTGGATGGACACGCTACAGATGAATGCCGTCACCTAAAGGATGAGGTGGAAGAACACGCCAGGAGTGGTAGATTGCCACAGTATGTCAGAGAACGGACAACAGTGATAAGGCCTGAACAACTACGTCCTCCACCTAATAGAAACGATCCTGGATCGGGATCATGACTTGTCATCCACTGATTAAAGATGGCAGGGGCCAAGTCCAGGATTTGGACTTCGGTCAAATAGTTTCACTAGATTTGTTTTCAGAATAAAACGACTACTCCAATTACGCATGTATGGGAACCGGAGAGATCCCTAGGCATGCTCTAAGATGGAGATAGACCAATATGCTCGGAGAGGCAATGTGTAGCTTTTTCCTGATGTTTGAGATTGAACATCTAGGACCTCAATTTAATAAATAAATTAGAATTTCTTGAAATAAAAATTTGACCGGAGAGTTAAAGGATGAATATTGAATACCAATATAAAAATGATCGCTTTATGATCCTACCCGGAGAGGCGGGGTCCGGAGTGCAAGAAGTGAGTTGCTTCGTCGGAGAGCGACAGGATCGACTCACTTAACGTCGTTTCCCATTCACCGGAGAGTGATTAGATCGGGATTTGATAAGAGCCCGGAGAGGCTGTGATCGGCCCACGATTTAGGCCATGACATCGCTTAATGTTCAGATACACTGAGCCAGAGTGCAAGAAGTGAGTTGCTTCACCAGAGAGCGACAGAATTGACTCACTTAATGCTGCCGCCCCTTCACCGGAGAGTGACAGGAAGGGATCCAGCAAGAGCCCGGAGAGGCTATGATCGGTTTAGAACAACCAAGACATCGCTATCTGCCCTAGCTGGGGCCGAAGTGCAAGGGATAGAAGGCAACGCCGGAGTGCAATGGGATCTTTCTATTCAATCGTCAAGTCTAGAATGGGCACGGCAAGGGTCCGGAGTGACCAACGATAGTCCAGAGAGACTAAAAAACTTCATTCTTAACTTCCACTGGAAGAAATTGATAACGATTTGGCTTCGAACAGCTGTGGACTTGATTTAAAATGCTATAAGATTTGAATAAAATGTGAACTCACTACATTCAAACTGAGACTGATGAAAACACACCTTTTACCAAAAGGCGTGTTTTAGGGGGTAAAATGTTATCCTAACTTTTGGCAAAGCTGAGATACTCAAAATTGATTGAAAATCAGTTATAATTAGTCATGAATACCAACTATGCATTGCAGGATAACCATGGGTATCGATGGATTTTATCCGGGCCCAGATCAGGCTACAATTGATAGAACACGGTAAGAAAAGTCATGGGAATCAGCGTTCCAAATTTAAGGTAAATCGGAGTTCGTATGAATGAGATATGATCGATACAAGTTAGAAAGAGCTTGCTGTTCGTATCCATAAAGAGGTCGAGGTGAAGGTCCCTACGAATCCATCAGGTTCGAATCCATCAGCATGACATCGCCTTGCTCCATTCGAATCCATCAGGTTCGAATCCATCAGGAGTTAGTCACTTCGAATCGATCGTCTTCAAATCGATCTGTTTCGAAACGATCAGATAGGCCTCACCTCAACTCTGTTCGAACCGGTCAAAAATCTCCGCACCTAGTCCGAATCCATCGAAGTTCGTATCAATCAGTGTGGAACTATTCGTATCCATCGTGCTTCGAATCGATCATACTTGGCAATTGGTTCGTATCCATCTGGAGTCATGTTATTCGTATCGATCTCGGGGAACCCCGCTTCGTATCGATCCATCAGTGGCGCAGCTCGTATCGATGGTGAAGGCTTTGTTCGCATCCAATAAATAATCAATGCGAATGGCGCCGTTACTATCGATGCAAGCGGTACGAAAGGGTCAACACGAACTCAACTCCGATGATGGATGCGAATAATACTCTTTCAACTCGGCATAAAAGGTGAAGCGATCCGAGAATCTCGCTCCACGTCACTCCACATCACTATGCGCACCTGCTTCGGATGGATTCGAAGACAATGGATACGATACCATGGATTTCGAACAGGGCAGTGCACACGAAACTTTAACCTCGTATCGATCATATCTCACGAATCCCTAGTCCAAATGCTATGAAATTTTCACAGAAGCTTCTATACAAGGTAAAGCTTGTTCCTGCCAAGTTTCTGCTCGATTGGGTCATTTTTTGATGGATACAAAATCACTTTGTATCGATCTCAGATCGACTCGAAACTTGGTGGTGTCGGTCATGTGGGCCCACTCACGTGCCAAAAAGAGTCTCCCGAAGTTTGAACGAGATCTGAGCCTCTTACGCCTATAAATAGAGCTCCAGAGCCTACAGGAAAGGGATCTTTTGGCCATTCAACGTCTAGACTCTGCCGGAATCGATTCTATTTCCTTCCTTAGCTGTTATAGCCGAAATTCAATCATTGTAACTGCTGTAATCACTTGTAACCAGCAAAGAATATCAACAAAAGTTAAAACTTTGAAGTGGACGTAGGCCGGAGATAGCCGAACCACTTTAAATCTTGCGTTTATAATTGTTATCGTTGTATTGCTGCTTGTTGCTTGCTTGGATCTGAGACTTGTGTTTGAATATTGTTGAATTGTATTCGTTATTTGGTGCTTTCACAATACTTGGGGTTTGTGACCATTTTTGGCGCAAACACTGAATATCTTGGACTAAAAGATAATTCGAGCTTATATCCTTGTTCTTGAGCATATTTTATCTTTGAGCTATTATCAATAACGTGCATTTTTCACGATCTTTCGAGTTGGTGGCCTTGTGAGAAACCATCTTGTGATTTATCAATCTTGTCTATTGTGTCTACCCTGTTGTGAGGACGTTCTTTCCGTATATTTATGTGGAAAATCTTATTGATGATCTTCTTTTTTGCTTAGAGTTTGGGTTTGAGAGAGTTTGATCCCGACTCTATTCGTCGAGTTATTTGAAATCAATCATCTTCGATTGATTAATTGTTGAGCATCTTATTAAGTTTTGATTGGAAAACGGGTTATCTTCGAAATTCTTTCGAGTTACTTGGAAAATTCGATGGTTTGCTAATCACTATATTAGCATTTGATGGGCCATTAGATTAACCAAGTGAGTTTTTTCTAGTTTCTCTCTACCATTCTATGTTTAGAGTATGAATGGTTTGAGTTTCGAGCTTGTCTTTTATCCTTTGTGTATTGAATTTTGTGTTGTTTACGGCTCTTTTTCTAGAAAATTGCGGGGACGCAATTTTTGAAGAGGGGAGTTTGTAACAAACCTGTTTTTGGAGATGTACCCGTGAATACTAAATTATAACGTTAGTTATGATTTAATATTGTGAACTAAGATAAAGTTGAAGATTTTGAATTGCCTATTTGGAATAAACAATGAATTTTGGGAAATAAAATGTTAAAATAAAATTTAAAAGCCATATTTTATCTGTTTGGGTTAATAATGAGTGGAAAATAATTTTTATTTAGTGAAAATGCAATAATTCTTGTAATTATTGCCAAATGCTTCTTTTATTGATTTTTTAAAAGATGTATTTGTTTTAGTATGTGTATGTTATAAAAAGATGGGATTTTATTTAAAATAAGTTTTAGTCATAAAATTGATGTTAGAATGATTAATTGCATTTTATTATGCAGAAAAATAATTTTTGTACAATTCTTGGTATTAAAAATAGTGTTTTGTGGAAGTATTTGTGCAAACTGGATATTTATTTAAAAATTAGAGTTTTTGATAATAAAAATAATTTATATAACAAAATTTTCTTTTTATTAGTTTTATAATGTTTTATTAAACCTTAAAATATATTTTTGTTAATTTTTTGTGTTGAAACTTCGTAAAAACATGATGTTTTGATTTATTAACATAGTGTATATGTGTTTTAGAGCTAATTTATTTTACCTAGGCTAATTATTTGGTTTTGGGTCCAAGTCCACTTAACAAAACAAACCAGAAATGAGAAGGAGTTTCTCTTCTCCTTCACTGTACGTTCTCTTGTTCATAGTAAAAGAAAACAGAAGAAAGATACTAAAAAATCCCATTCCTCTTTCAACCCTAGCTAAAAAAAAAGGTTCTCCAAATTAATCTAGTTATTATTGTTTTCACTCAAATTGAAAATATTTTTCTCAGGTAATCATTATGGAAACCATCTCTATTTCATCTAAATCTGATTTTCAAAAGTTGATTGTCTGTAGCTTCATTTCCTTCTTTGCATGTTTTTATTTTCTCCTCTTTTAGGTTTCTAACTCCAAATCAAAACCTAAGTTTCCTACTTTGCTTGCTAAATCCGCTAATTTGCTGCAAATAAATCTTGAGATGAGTTTAAACACTCACTTTTCTAGTTTATTCAAGTTTTCGTGTTTGTTTTTGGTTGTATTAGATGAATCTTTGGTTGAATTTGTGAATTTGAAAGATGATTTTTGGGTTTCTATGCTTGCTGAAAATGAATTAGAAAAATGCATAGAAGTAAAATAGTGATATCATGCATGTTTCTATCCTATTTGAGCTCTTTCATTTTGGGTTAGAAACTAGACACAAGTAGAAACAATTTCTCTTTTGGTTACGTTTCGATTTATGGAAGTTTGATTGACCTGAAACAGAATTGAAAGTAAAAGTGCAACTCTGTCCTTAAAGAAAATTTCCTGAGTTTATACCTGTAATATATTTTGCCATATCTTTTACATTTCTTATCCAAATTGGATAATATTTTTGTATTTCGAAAACTTTGACATTTTTCTACAAGTTTCATGTTTTGGGTTTTATGAAATTTTAAAGTTAAGTTAGTCAAAATTGCATTTCTTTCTTACTATCCCAAGAGCAAAGTGACAACGACAGTAATTTGAGACCTGGGAATTGAAATTACAACAACTTTTGACTCCAACTTTTTGACTCCTAGCTATTGGAATTCTCTTAAACTTTCATGTTTTCTAATTTATCAAATTCTGGGTTCTACAGGGTCTAATTGGCACTTTAAGCCACAGCCCTGTCGTTATTTCAATTATTCACAGTTTTGTAATTTTAGACCTGAGAAAATTGCCATAACATTTGACTCGAGCGTCTGAATAAGATGAGTCCTTTTATGAATTCTAGCTTTGGAAATACTCTTAAACTTTCATGTTTTATGATCTATCAAATTTTGGGTTCTACAGGTCCAAATGGCACTTTAAGCCGCAGCTCTATCGTTATTTCAATTATTCACAGTTTTGTAATTTTAGACCTGAGAATTGAAATTGCCATAACTTTTGACTCCAATTTTCTGACTCCTAGCTATTTGAATTCTCTTAAACTTTCATGTTTTATAATTTATCAAATTCTGGGTTCTACGGGGTCTAATTGGCACTTTAAGCCGCAGCCCTGTCGTTATTTCAATTATTCACAGTTTTGTAATTTTAGACCTAAGAAAATTGCCATAACATTTGACTCGAGTATCTGAATAAGATGAGTTTTTTTATGAATTCTAGCTTTGGAATACTCTTAAACTTTCATGTTTTATGGTTTATCAAATTTTGGGTTCTACAGGTCCAAATGGCACTTTAAGCCGTAGCTCTGTCGTTATTTCGATTATTCACAGTTTTGTAATTTTAGACCTGAGAATTGAAATTGCCATAACTTTTGACTCGAGCGTCCGAATTAGATGATTGTTTTTCCGACTTCGAGCTGTAACAATCATCTTCAACTTTTTTTCATGTTTTCTCAAATTCTGAGTTTAAAAGGGACGAACTGGCAAAACAAGGCACTAGCTTGAGTTCTATTGCAATGTTTGGCATTTTCCGTTGCATTGTTTTTGAATTCGATGATTTCGAGCATTTTTTTTGAGATGATTCTAAAAGGCTAACTCCTAGTGATAGAAAAGCCAACATTAACGTCGATTCGTGCTACGAATTGACGGTTTCATTTGGGTTTTATCGTATGTTAATTTTATTTAATTTTCATCGATTTTTGCTATTTCTGTGCACGTGTTTTCTAAACCGTTTTCGATATGATTTTTAAAATGGAAAAGTTTTCAAATTAATTGTTTTACAAAAATTTATAATTATTTTATATATATAATACACACTATTACACTATTCGAATGTATGAGAAAGAGAATTAAACGATTTAGTAAAACACATGGTATGGGACATGTGCGTTTACTATTTCGGTTAATTTTGGACTTGTACGATCGAAGCTATTTGAGAATATTGATTCTGAGACGTTTTGCCATTTTATGGCATATTTTGAGTTTTATAATTTCTATTTATTGGAATTAATTAAGATGGCCAATATTTGGCAAGTATTATGGTTTGAGATCTCCTATGTAGGAGTATGGCCGATGAGAACCATCACGATGTTTTGTTTGCTTGCCAATGATATATGGCAAGTCTTGGGTTTATGATTTCATATTTTGAGATTCATGGTTTATGAGGAACCATCATGATGTTTCACTTGTCAGTGAGATGAGACAAGTTACGATGCCATGTAATACTTGTCGATGAGATGAGACAAGTATGCTGTCTCTTTATCACTCGCTAATGAGACTAGACGAGATATAATTTTCTGAGTCTTATGATGTTTCTAGTGTGGCATTGACTAATGGCTAGTAAACCGCTAAGTGCGAATATGTGGTATGGGACACACATTAACACTTTTCGGGTTTCTATCCGTGAGTTTGTGACACATTCACGATGTTTACCTAACATAACTGCTTTGAGAGGTGTTAGCGACCTTGTCATGAGGATGAAATGCTTTGGGAGGTGTTAGCGACCTTGTTAGGGCTGACAAAAAGGCTTAGAGAAGTGTTAGCGACCTTGTCATGAGGACGAATTGCTTTGGGAGGTGTTAGCAATCTTGTCTAAGGCTTCGGCTGTCTGAGTTTAGCACGTGTAGCATTCCTTCGGCATTACAATCGGGAATTTGGCCAATCTGGATTTTCTAAGTTTTCTGTTTTATTGTGATTTCACCTTTTTAAGATGTTTTATTACATCGATAGCCTAGTGCCATATGAGATGTTATATTTATGGTGATTTCAATTATGATGTTTTGAATTCTTATTTAGTTCCTTGAGTTATGAGTTTGGATAATTTCAAGATTTTATAGGATATTCTGGGTTTTCCATTTTGGTGAGTTATGATTGAGATTTATAGACATTTATACCGAGGAGATAAGGTATAATTGAATTTGAAGATTCATCTTTAATTGAATCTTGGATCATCCTATTTGAGAATGTTTTATGTTTGCCATTTTGACGAAGATGTTTCTCCTTTTGAGGAGATATGGTTCATGGAAACCATGTAGACATTTTGGGATGTCGCCGATGATATGAGGCACTTGTGTTTGATTTGAGTATTGAGTTTGAGTTAGCTCCTTCGAGGTATTTGTTTACTTAAGTAGCATTTGTTACTTAAGAGTTGAGCTTATGAGCTTATCAATTCATTCTTCTCTTTCAAGAAGAAGCATCTTTACATCTATTCTGCTTCATATTACTGATATTGACTGATTTGTGCATCTAGACTGACCCATGTATTTATACTCGGGTCAGACTGAGTTGTTTCAGGTATCATATATTGGAATAAGTTGATGTTGGATATCAGCTTTCCTATCTCTTAAGTAATTTCTGTTCTTCCGCATACTCTGATGTATTTATATTTCATTCAATGTACATGGTGTGGTCGAATACCACCTTTGTTGTATTCATATTGTATTGTACTAAACATATATCAGTGTATATGTATATATATATATATATATGTATATATGAGGTATATGTACATGTATATATATATATATATGAGGTTGATTACTGTTCTGTGATGTGCTGTACATTTGGTTATTGTATTTTGTTCTGATAGATCCGTTAGCCATCTATAGTTTTGGATTAAACATTTACTGGGTATGTCGATCCATTGAGATAGAAAAGAAAATTCATACTGCATTTATCGACACATTCAATAGATGTTTAAGACAAAGTTATAGATGGTCGCCCTTAACCAGCCATATTCTACACTTTAGTAGATGGAATTACTTATTAGTTCTCTTTACTAAGGTGGGTCTCGGGGTGAGGCGTTGCATTTTATATATAACTGGTATAGATATAATCTGATTTTAAAACAGCCAAAACTATGTATACTATATTTATATGAACTTGAACTAGATCATGCATATATTTTTCGGCTACAACATGCATATATTTATATGAACCTGAACTAGATCATAAACCTGAACTAGATCATGACACAAAGAATCTACACCATTGAATTTCCCCTTGAATTCCACCATCCCCATAAAGAAAAAAAATCCAATGGTCTGGATCTTTTGTGTCACCATTTTTTGTTTAATTTTGTGTTCAAATAGTCGGCACCTATACACACACACACGGCACAATATATGTGGCTAACCATGTCATATGCAGACTCCAATGTGTATATATAGATTAAAATAAAATGTACATAATCTCTTTCTTAGCAATATGTATAAAAATGACTCATAGAAAACAATGCATCTGATAAATCCCTATACATATACATATATACAATATAACTAATATGTAAACATACATACTTACTATTGAATATATATATATATATATATATATATATATATATATATATATTCAACAACACATATATAAAATCCTTTGAACACTAATAGATTATATAAATATTTCTAAATATATTATATAATTTAACATAAGATACATTTACCTATTTGCCTCATCTTCTACTACATGGAAAATAAATAGGAGAGGTGCAGTGAGATCTCAGTAAGAAAAAGGAAGCAGGAGAGAGAATATGTAACGACCGATATTTCGACGTTTGAAAATCGATAACAAAATGTCTACTGCATCAAATGCCGAATGTAACGACCTGATATTTTCAACCATCCGCATCCAAACTTGCCGGAATTGAATTGCTCAAAATACCATATTATAAGTTTATATTTGGCAAAACTCAGCATATATAGTAATAAATAATCATAGACATAGAGTAATAAATGCAGCGGAAACGAAAGATAGTAGTTCATGAAGCAACTATATATATAAAAGAGTTAAATAAGTTACAACAGAAGTCTCGAATACAATAGTCGAATACAATATCAAAATACGTCTCTAGAATCAACTGAATAACTGAAAGCTGGATCTACAAGCGAAGCTTCAACTCCAAAGGTGAGTCTTGAATACTGGTACACTCAGTCTGACCCGAGCGTAAAGTAAAACACAAAACACTCGAGTCAGGATTAACATTCTTATATCAATAAATCCAACTCAAGTGAAATAACAACTAAAGTACAAGTAACTCAAAGAATGTTTGGGATAACCATCCTCTAAGGATCCGTTAAACTATCTACTATGTAGTAGTGTATGCTAAGTAGATAATGCCTATCAGTAATATAAAGTATCAAAATAGTGTTAAGGCATTACCATTATCCCCCTTAACACATTTTATATAAGCGTCATAGTCTATACAGCACTGTAAACTCCACCGTAAACTAGTGGGATATCAGGGAGTACTCCATATGTATAACACAAAAAAAATCATAGTGGTCGTGTGCAGGGATACGAGTATGACAAGGCACATAAGGCGATAACCAAGGTAGTGAAACTACCGTTTGCCTGATCCGGAATGGTGAGAACGCTTCGCCGCAACGATCGCAACACAACGAAACAACACTCCCAATTAAAGGGCGTGCACCAAACAATAACAATTAATGAGTAGTTTACGAAGAAGTGTGTTCGCTCGAGGTGGCTAACCCCATTTGGTCCGGCACGGCTCCTGTTTTAGTCGTATCCAATTTGACACAAGTGGCAAGGCTATCCATTATCGTTCTCTTTCTTCAGTCATCACGTACATTATTCCAACCACTTCATTCTGGATCACACTCCGCGTATAGTTATTGAAGCGGGTTTCAGTTTAGACACAGAGTATGTCCATAACCTATTTTGGTTTCTTTTATAACTTTCGTAATTGTTACACCGATTGGTCGTTTAATAAATTTCAAAAACCAAATCAATTTCAAACTCACTTAGAATTTGAAAACCAACATTTCACTTGTCTTTCAATATCAATATCTATAATTTATGTTTCAAAACTTCCAAATTAACCATTTCAAAACTCTATAATTCAACTTCAGTTTTTATTTAAAACAATTCAAATATTGATTTAAATTCATATATAGGTTTCATCCCATAATCATTTAAATTAAGTTAATTTAACATTCAAAACAATTTAAATTCATTGATAGATTCATTAAGTGTCGTTTAAATTAAGTAAATTTATCATTCAGAATAATTCCAATTGAATTTTCAATTCATTAAATTAATCACTTAAGTTTACCTATATCGTATAAAAACTTATGAATTGAATTAAATTAAATTCGTCAAATTATATTCTTTAAATTACAAGTCTTATATTAATTTCTATCAATCAAATTTTATTTCATATTAAAGAAATTCAATTTCACATATCTACTTATTTAATTAAAAAAAAATTCAAAACTTAATTATTACTGATACTCAATTTCACTTATTAAAGAATTCAATTTTATTTAATTATTAAATAATTTCAAAACTTGATTTAATAATTTACTTAAATTTAAACAACATTCTTTCATCAAATGCTTTGTTAATCATAATACTTTGGAAGTCAAAATTTAGAAATCATAATGCTTGGAATCATAACACTTCCCACTTAACTGTTTAAATATAAATAATAGTATATATAATAAAGTAGTTTATAATTTAAAATAGTTTATATTAAAAAATTATAATTTAAAATAGTTTACATTAAAAATAATTTATATTAAAATAGTTTATATTAAATAAATTTATAAAGCAACATATATAAATAGTTTTAAATAAAATTTAAAATACCTTATATAATAAAATAGCTTTCTCAAATTTCATAAATTGATTCAAATCATCTCAATTTCCAAAATGCAAATTTAATCAATTCCCAAATCATCGATTTTAATTTATTTCAATTTCTCAATAAACCATTCAAATTATATCGATTTCAAATACAGTTTTTTAACCACAAGATAAACCATTTCAATTTCAATACTTTCAAAGCTTTAAATATTCAAACATTTCAAAACAAGAATTGATAATTCCATTTATATATATATATATATATATATATATATATATATATATATCAAATTCTCTATATAGCTTTAAAAATCAAGAATTTTACTATACATAAAATAATCATTTATATAATATTAAAAATCAATATTCATATAAAACCATATATTTGTTCCCAAAACCTTAGAAATCATTTTCCAAAATATTTATATATATAGACCAACAGTGTCTGTATATAATTTTCTATCCTATGGTCAAGTGATACGGATATTTATCATTTCAATCCATAATTTAAATATACACGGGTATATATATATCATTTCAACCCGTAATCCCAAATTCAATTCAGATGAAAATCGCTTGGGTTAATTATTTCAACCCAAAACGATATTCTCCTATTCTACAGATCGTTTGGGTATGTATGATTTCAACCCATAGTGATTCTATACTAACAGTGAACTTGCAGAGTGGTGACAGATATGATAATAATATAACAGGCATATATCATAAATATAAATAACAGATAATGATGTCAGATGTCACAGGTGAACTGATACTAATAATAGCATATAAATGACAATGTAAATAACTAACAGCAGCATATTTCAATTGTCGTTTCAAATGAAATCAAATATAATAAATAAAAGAACATAAAATGTGAGTGATTGCTCACCTTATGAGGCTAGAGACGAACGAGAATGAGACAAGTTGCGAATCCAAACACAAATTCCAGAGTGAAGCACGATGGACACGAGTTCGACGGACAAAGCTGATAGATGTGAATCAATGAGAATCAAATCAGTTTGATAGAACCAGAAAATATCTATATATTATTGTCAATATTTAATTTGAAACAAATATTAAAATAATATTTACATATAGTTAAATTCATTGTTTTAATTAAGCATATACATAAAATATTGTTCATATGTATATAGATACAACATAAACAAATTTTATATAACTATATACATACACAATTTTCTGAATCGATACTTAATACACACACACACACACACACACACACACACACACTTTAAGAAAAATAAGAACACTTAATAATTTATGCATTAATATAACCATTTTTTTCTATAACCCTTTAACCATAAAAAAAGTAGATATACAAAAAGCCTGCAGCTCATAATATAAGTAACTATTATAAACTAACATATATTAAACTGGCTAACATATAACTTAATTCCATATGTGCAACAAAACAAACTTTACATAATATCTATACACTTATAACACAGTAAAATATATACATACATTGTATATTTAAAATCAATACTTAAATAGACATATAGGCTAGTATTTAAGCATACATATACAATATACTTAAAACAGTAATCTATATACATAGCAAACAGTACTATACAAACAACATATATGTAGCTAACAGTATTGTTTATATAAACAGAATTATTCTTAAAAGTAAACCATATATATAAAACCAACAATATAATATGTAGCTTAAACTACACCATTCCAAAAATTAAATGGAAATGAAAACAAGATTTAGCAGGCAAAACAAAACATAGATATATAGACATATATAAAGCTATAAGGCTTATAGATATAGAAATTGGAAATGAAGTAATCGTGGAGTTGCTTGCTAGGTGGGTTCGGCTACCAATCAGGCATGGGTTTCAGGGAGAAGGCCAAAGACTGGATGTGACACACGTGGAGGCTGAGTGTGGCGGAGAGGGTGAAGTGCTGGCGTATGCGGTCGGTAGGCTGATGATAGGCGAAGTGGCTTCGGCAGCAGCTGGGGCGGATGCTTGGTGTTTAGAGGACGGCTGCATCGGTTGGAGTTGTGCGCGGAAGTGGGTCGACTGAGCATTGGGACGACGATGATGAAGACACGTGTGGTCGGCCGTTGGCATGACGGAGGGAAGGAAGTGGGGTGCTCGGCAGTTGAGCTCGTTTGCTGGGGAACAATGGCGGCGTCGGCACTGGAGGGTAGTGGCGGAGAAGCAGATATTGTCTAAAGGTCAAGGCTGGCGGAAGTGAAGGCCGATGGGACCGAGGTTGGGTCGCATTCACGTGGAGGCAGGCTAGAGGGTATCTCGGTGGCAACTTGCTGCTGCGTGGTGGGTGGAGACATTGAGCAGGCCGAGAGAGGGAAGAAGGCCAAGCGGAGAGGTGATGAACGGTGGCATGAGTTGGAGGGAGAGAAAATAATGTGGATGGTGGAGTATGGTTTTGATGAAGGAAAGAGGGAAAGGACACGCTGTATGTAAAAGAAAAGGAGTAAGAAGGCACGTGTAACAACCCGCATATTTATCGATTCTATATTTAAATATTTTATTTAAATATTTTATCGTTCGTCGGATTTTGGTCCAAAAAGCTACTTTTTGCATACGGTCGAATTGGGACTCGAGACCACCCCCATTGAGTTCAAAATGACGTTTGCGACCTTTTTGAGTATAAGCTTCGATATGTTTGGAGAAAGTTGAATTTTGCTACTTTTTGCTTTGGGCTTTGGTTTGGGCTGAGCCAATTAACCACTTACTAACTCAGTCCCAATCCCCCTCTCCTCTTCATTACTTCATTCCAACTCCTAACTCTCTAGCAAAACTGAAAATGGAGGTGGAGAGTGGAAATTAAAACTCCAAGCCCTAGCTTCCTTTGCAAATCCATCTCCTTGCTCCAAAGTTCATGAGAACCCATTGGTAAGCTTCCTCTTCTTCTTCTCCAACTCATTCTCTCTTTGATTTCAGAAATTTCCTAAACCTAATTTAGGAAATGTTTATCTTTTAAGCTTAGATTGAAGCTTCTTGAGTTGTTATTGAAGAGGAATTGATCTTAGCTTGCTTTCAAGCTTCGTCTTCATAAATTTTAGTAAAAAGGTGAGATTTTTATCTCACATCTTTGCTTATATTTATCTTCGATTGTTAGGTATGAATTCCTAACACTTATTCGTGTGCATTTGCTTTTGGTTTGGATTGAATTTGTGAATATTCCAACTTTTAGTGTTTTGAGTTCAATTCGTTAAAAATCCTAACTTTGATGTTTGAATATGTTTTCGGTGATGCATCGAGGAGCATATATGGTCGGGTAGTCGATTGGCATAACCCCTTAGCGCCATTGCTCGAGAGAATGCAATTTGGTCAAGATTGAACCTCATTTATAATAGGCAGGGTAGAGGCTGGAAACAGGTCCGGCCGACCGATCCCCCTGGCTCGGTCGACCGACTTGCTTCCAAATGTGCAGTTGCACTTCTGCTTCTGGTTCGGCCGACCGACCCCCCTGGTTCGGTCGACCGACCTGCTGTCCCGAGAGGTTCCCAACCTTTGGTTCGGTCGACCGATTCAGGGAGTCCGGTCGACCGACCTGATGATTTTTGCCAGATTAGCCTATTTTGCTAATCCGTTTGAATATCCAACTTTAATCGATTCGTGTTGTCTCCCTTTTGTTGTTGTCATTTATTATCGACTTTGATAACCTTTCCTTTAGGAATTTTAGATATATCCACTTTGATGGATTTTATATCGATTTCTTTGGATTTTATTCACGTTTTCGAATGTGAATCTTAGTGACTGATTGTTCCTACAATCTTCTTTGTGATTTGTCACTTTAAAATATAAAGGTTTTCTATACTAGTAGTAAATATCAAAACTCTTTCTTCAAATGATTTCAACACTATTTTATTACAAAGCTCGTTTTCTCAAACCGATTTCCAATCTATTAGTATATACAAACCTTTACCTCACTCGTATGAGAAATCTAATTAAACGACTTAGTAAAACAAGTGGTATGAAACGCTTGCGTTTACTTCGTCGGTTAATTCTTGGACTTGTTCGATTGAATCTCTTGTGACAATTTTCTAGTGGAGATCTACAATTTGTTCGTAAATATTTAAGTTAAGCTAGTGGTTATGGGACATGAAGCTAAGCTCATATATTTACTAGCTTATTGTAATTGACACTTCTCGTTGATCATGACGATCATCTTTATGGTTTAGACTAGCAATGTGTGATGTCTCTTTGTTTGCGAGGTTAGGCTAGACACCACTTGTGTGATTCCATTCACACATACTTTTTCGGTTAGCCTAGACACCACTTGTGTGATTCTATTCACACATACCTTTTTGCTGTTTGGTTAGGCTAGACACCATTTGTGTGATTCCATTCACACATACGTTTTGGGTTAGCCTAGACACCACTTGTGTGATTCCATTCACACATACCTTTTTGCTGTTTGGTTAGGCTAGACACCATTTGTGTGATTCCATTCACACATACTTTTTCGGTTAGCCTAGACACCACTTGTGTGATTCCATTCACACATACCTTTTTGCTGTTTGGTTAGGCTAGACACCATTTGTGTGATTCCGTTCACACATACTTTTTCGGTTAGCCTAGACACCACTTGTGTGATTCCATTCACACATAGCTTTTTGCTGTTTGGTTAGGCTAGACACCATTTGTGTGATTCCCTTCACACATACTTTTTCGGTTAGCCTAGATGCCACTTATGTGATTCCATTCACACATACCTTTTTGCTGTTTGGTTAGGCTAGACACCATTTGTGTGATTCCATTCACACATACTTTTTCGGTTAGCCTAGACACCACTTGTGTGATTCCATTCACACATACCTTTTTGCTGTTTGGTTAGGCTGGACACCATTTGTGTGATTCCATTCACACATACTTTTTCGGTTAGCCTAGACACCACTTGTGTGATTCCATTCACACATACCTTTTTGCTATTTGGTTAGGCTAGACACCATTTGTGTGATTCCATTCACACATACTTTTTCGGTTAGCCTAGACACCACTTGTGTGATTCCGCTCACACATACCTTTTTGCTTTTTGGTTAGGCTAGACACCATTTGTGTGATTCCACTCACACATACTTTTTCGGTTAGCCTAGACACCACTTGTGTGATTCCGCTCACACATACCTTTTTGTGATTTCTGGATTTCGTGTGTTGATTTCTGGAATTTATGTTTCACCAACATTTACGATGGGCATTGATATATGTGTCATTTATTGTGGCTTGGTGAATGAAATTAGGAGTATGACATTCCTTTTTATCTTGAGTAGATTATTGTGATATTGATTAATCTCTTGTTGATTTTCAATTACTTATTTATCACAGCTTGGCACTGTGATTATTATATGTTTATGTCATATCTCTTATTATATATCACTTCATCTGATATTTATAGCTAGACTGATCCGTTTATTATTTTCTTATGAAATAATATTCGGGTCAGACCGAGATGTTACAGGTGCTTCCGCTTGACTTCTCCCCTGGGATTCATTACTCTGACTTTTGGCAAACTACTTAGATTAGTAGTTTATTTTGCTGTATACACTTGAGATATAGACCATTGTTGTATTCTTTTGTATAGCACGTGTTGCTATTCTTTTGTATTATCGTAGATCTTTTTGACCACTACTCTGATGTACACTTTCATGTGTAATATTCATATCTATTTCCGCCTTTGTGATATGAATTGTCTGTGACTGATTTATGTTATGTTTACTTCTATATTTGTTTCCGAAGATATTATAGCCACTGTGTAGTAGCTTTGAGTTTGTGTCGGCATGTCGGATTTCCACTTGAAAAGAATTGCATGCTATACTATCTGACATATCGATGCTCGCACAAAGCAATTACACGGATGGTCGCTCCTCAACAGCCTTATTCTCCGTGCTAGTTGACAGCATTACACCGTAGTGTTCTTGGCTAGCGTGGGTATACAGGTGGGGCGTCACAGCATGGTATCAGAGCCAAACTTCGGAACAATATGGAATATTATAACAAGGATCATCGTCCTAAGTCCATCTTAGGAGTCAGGCTTTAGGATTTTATTCGAGTCTTCGTACCGATTCATCCTATTTTCTTTATGATTCCTTGTTTTATCTATCAAGATTGCTTGATATTCATTTTGTGAATAACCTTCTTCTTCTTCCTTCTTTCTTTCTTAAGGAAGAGAAATGGTTAGACCAGGTCGCCCCAGCGCCGGTCAATCTAGTGCTACTCCCCTGGATGGAGTATTCATGTCTTCTCAACAACTTTTGGATCTTGTAAAGAATCAAGAGTTTATCTATGCTTTGAGTAAGAACCCCGAAATGGTTCTACCTTTGAAACTTGAAGTTTCTTTCAATCAGCTTGTGGATGTTACTCTTCTTCATGGAGAGGTTAGTAAAGGAAGTGTTTGTGATATTGGGACTTCCAAGAAGAGGCATATTAAGTTCAAGAGCCTTAATCCCAATAAGAGAGTGAAGCAAACTACTTTTGTAGCAAAGACTCCAATCCCTAATCGTGGAGGATGCTACAATTGTAATTCTATGGAACACTATGCGAATATGTGTCCAAAACCCCATTCTTGTCGCTATTGCAAAAAACCGGGTCATCTTTTATCTGCGTGTCCCAAACTTTTGAACAAGGACATGAGAAAGCTAAATATTGTGCAAGCCCCTAGCAACTCTTCTCTTGGTCAAGGTATTTTTCACTCAATTCTTGATGACATTGTTTTAATTCGTGAACTTTCTATTTGGGTTCTTTTTGATATGGCTCACTATTTTATATCAAAAGAACTTGTCGATTCTTTTTCTTTGAATATTTTGGGCTTGTTGACTTCTTTGAGGATGGCGAATCCGGATGGTAGATCTGCAACACTCAATTTGCTTTTATTTGATGTCGAAATTATTTTATATGATTTATCTTTCCGAGCCGATATTTTACTTAGGCTTCGGAATTGATTTTTTTTTGAATGGATCGGCTTAATCATTGTGAAGCCCATATCCTATTTCTCGTGTGGACTTTTCATCTTCGACATTTTCTATCTGTTAAGCAGCTTTCTATTTTTCTTTGTGATTCCGATTTCAAATTTTTGGTGGAATCATTTTATTCCTTAAGCCCACTTATAAGGAAAGTGTTGTTTCTCTCATTCATGTAGTTTGAAATATTTTCCGGTATTTTTTAATTTGTCTTAGGACTGTCACCTAAGCAATCTTTTGAGTAGTGTTAAGGTCTTTTCAGTTTGACTTTACCACCGGTTTTCGTTTGCTACGAGTTGCGGAAATTAGCATTCCACTTACCGCATTCCGCACTCGTTATGATTCTTATGAATGACTTATTATGTCATTCAATTTGTCCAGCTTATTTCATCCACTTTATAAATCGAATATTCTATGAATATTTCGATGAGACCATTCTTGTACTTATTGATTTTGGATGAAAATAGCAATTTAAAATTTTGCAAAATCTTTTTCATAAGATTTATTTAGAAGTATAACCGGATTTTTGTTCTTAAAATGAACAAAGAATATTCTTAGAAGTTTTTGAGAAACTTACTTATCCTATAGAATACGATTTTGTGATTGTATTGCCCGTTGAGTGCTTTAAGAATTTTGGTCGATGCGCTTGATCAACGTTATCGATAGGAATTTCCTAAACGCTTTGATAAGACAATCAGACATAGTATATTAACTTGTGAAAATGTAAAATTTTCTAGAATGATTATTACATAATGATAAATGTAATTTTGAAAGTTTTAACTTTTCAGGAAAGAAGATTATTTAAAAGAAATTCTTTCTTTTCGATACTTTTGTTCTTGTGATTCCTGAAGGGGAACCAAGACTTTGCTATTTGTACCGATGCTAGTCGTATTGGTTTGGATGCCATTCTCTTGCAAAGGAGAACGTGCTATCACTTGTGCTTCTAAATCATTATAGTCTATCGAGACTAGATATACCACTCATGATCTAGTGCTCGCGGTTATTGTTTCTACTTTTAGAGTTTTGCATCATCATTTTTAGGGAGGAATTTGTTCTCCATCTCGATCATAAATCCTTGGAATATTTATTTTCTCATAAGGAACTTCATGTTAACTCGAGTTCCTGGTATCTTATGATCTTGATATTCTTTTTATTCCTGGAGGGGAAATCGTGTTGCCAATGCACTTTGTCGTAGGCAACAAGTGGTTGATTCTTTGATGATGTCTGAATGGAATTATCTTTTTATCACGTTCATCGGACATTTTGATATACTTCGTTCTATTGAGCTTTATCTCATTTCTTTTATGGACTAGCGTCCGATGTTCTTTTATGGTGTTCGGTTCATCAAATGTATTGTTATTATACTACATCGATGTTCCATCTTATCTGGATCAATGGATGTACCATTATTATACTACATCATTGTTCCAGTCTATCGGTTCATTGGACGTACCGTTTTTATACTACGTCGTTGCACCAGCTCAATTTTCTGATATTCGTGACGTTTTCCACGTCTTTTAACTATGGAAATGCTTTTATGTTGCTGGTTTTTATTCTTGAGCCCGTTGTTATTGAGGGGATTGAAGTTTCACCAAATTTTACTTTTGAGCAACATTCTATTCGCATCATTGCTTCGGAGGTTGAGCGCCTTCGATATAAAGATATTCTTTTTGATAGAAGTTCAATGGTTCTCAAATCATAAGGATTTCTCATGTGAAATATTGAGAATTCATCGAACGAAAACTTTCGAATTTACTCCTTCGTGCTCTTTATGGTGAACTTATTGATTCAAATTTTCTTTTGTGTTAATATGCTTCTATGGTTGTTACTTCTTATATTTTCTTCTTAATTATTGCGAGGACGCAATTTCTTTAAGGAGGGGAGTCTGTAACAACCCGCATATTTATCGATTCTATATTTAAATATTTTATCGTTCGTCAGATTTTGGTCCGAAAAGCTACTTTTTGCATACGGTCGAATTGGGACTCGAGACCACCCCCATTGAGTTCAAAATGACGTTTGCGACCTTTTTGAGTATAAGCTTCGATATGTTTGGAGAAAGTTGAATTTTGCTACTTTTTGCTTTGGGCTTTGGTTTGGGCTGAGCCAATTAACCACTTACTAACTCAGTCCCAATCCCCCTCTCCTCTTCATTACTTCATTCCAACTCCTAACTCTCTAGCAAAACTGAAAATGGAGGTGGAGAGTGGAAATTTAAACTCCAAGCCCTAGCTTCCTTTGCAAATCCATCTCCTTGCTCCAAAGTTCATGAGAACCCATTGGTAAGCTTCCTCTTCCACTTCTCCAACTCATTCTCTCTTTGATTTCAGAAATTTTCTAAACCTAATTTAGAAAATGTTTATCTTTTAAGCTTAGATTGAAGCTTCTTGAGTTGTTATTGAAGAGGAATTGATCTTAGCTTGCTTTCAAGCTTCGTCTTCATAAATTTTAGTAAAAAGGTGAGATTTTTATCTCACATCTATGCTTATATTTATCTTCGATTGTTAGGTATGAATTCCTAACACTTATTCGTGTGCATTTGCTTTTGGTTTGGATTGAATTTGTGAATATTCCAACTTTTAGTGTTTTGAGTTCAATTTGTTAAAAATCCTAACTTTGATGTTTGAACATGTTTTCGGTGATGCATCGAGGAGCATATATGGCCGGGTAGTCGATTGTCATAATCCCATAGCGTCGTTGCTCGAGAGAACGCAATTTGGTCAAGATTGAACCTCATTTATAATAGGCAGGGTAGAGGCTGGAAACAGGTCCGGCAAACCGACCCCCCTGGCTCGGTCGACCGACCTGCTTCCAAATGTGCAGTTGCACTTCTGCTTCTGGTTCGACCGACCGACCCCCCTGGTTCGGTCGACCGACCTGCTATCCCGAGAGGTTCCCAACCTTTGGTTCGGTCGACCGACTCAGGGAGTCCGGTCGACCGACCTGATGATTTTTGCCAGATTAACCTATTTTGCTAATCCGTTTGAATCTCCAACTTTAATCGATTCGTGTTGTCTCCCTTTTGTTGTTGTCATTTATTATCGACTTTGATGACCTTTTCTTTGGGAATTTTAGATATATCCACTTTGATGGATTTTATATCGATTTCTTTGGATTTTATTCACGTTTTCGAATGTGAATCTTAGTGATTGGTTGTTCCTACAATCTTCTTTCTGATTTGTCACTTTAAAATATAAAGGTTTTCTATACTAGTAGTAAATATCAAAACTCTTTCTTCAAATGATTTCAACACTATTTTATTACAAAGCTCGTTTTCTCAAACCGATTTCCAATCTATTAGTATATACAAACCTTTACCTCACTCGTATGAGAAATCTAATTAAACGACTTAGTAAAACAAGTGGTATGAAACGCTTGCGTTTACTTCGTCGGTTAATTCTTGGACTTGTTCGATTGAATCTCTTGTGACAATTTTCTAGTGGAGATCTACAATTTGTTCGTAAATATTTAAGTTAAGCTAGTGGTTATGGGACATGAAGCTAAGCTCATATATTTACTAGCTTATTGTAATTGACACTTCTCGTTGATCATGACGATCATCTTTATGGTTTAGACTAGCAATGTGCGATGTCTCTTTGTTTGCGAGGTTAGGCAAGACACCACTTGTGTGATTCCATTCACACATACTTTTTCGGTTAGCCTAGACACCACTTGTGTGATTCCATTCACACATACCTTTTTGCTGTTTGGTTAGGCTAGACACCATTTGTGTGATTCCATTCACACATACTTTTTCGGTTAGCCTAGACACCACTTGTGTGATTCCATTCACACATACCTTTTTGCTGTTTGGTTAGGCTAGACACCATTTGTGTGATTCCATTCACACATACTTTTTCGGTTAGCCTAGACACCACTTGTGTGATTCCATTCACACATACCTTTTTGATGTTTGGTTAGGCTAGACACCATTTGTGTGATTCCATTCACACATACTTTTTCGGTTAGCCTAGACACCACTTGTGTGATTCCATTCACACATACCTTTTTGCTGTTTGGTTCGGCTAGACACCATTTGTGTGATTCCATTCACACATACTTTTTCGGTTAGCCTAGACACCACTTGTGTGATTCCATTCACACATACCTTTTTGCTGTTTGGTTAGGCTAGACACCATTTGTGTGATTCCATTCACACATACTTTTTCGGTTAGCCTAGACACCACTTGTGTGATTCCATTCACACATACCTTTTTGCTGTTTGGTTAGGCTAGACACCATTTGTGTGATTCCATTCACACATACTTTTTCGGTTAGCCTAGACACCACTTGTGTGATTCCATTCACACATACCTTTTTGCTGTTTGGTTAGGCTAGACACCATTTGTGTGATTCCATTCACACATACTTTTTCGGTTAGCCTAGACACCACTTGTGTGATTCCGCTCACACATACCTTTTTGCTTTTTGGTTAGGCTAGACACCATTTGTGTGATTCTATTCACACATACTTTTTCGGTTAGCCTAGACACCACTTGTGTGATTCCGCTCACACATACCTTTTTGTGATTTCTGGATTTCGTGTGTTGATTTCTGGAATTTATGTTTCACCAACATTTACGATGGGCATTGATATATATGTCATTTGTTGTGGCTTGGTGAATGAAATTAGGAGTATGACATTCCTTTTTATCTTGAGTAGATTATTGTGATATTGATTAATCTCTTGTTGATTTTCAATTACTTATTTATCACAGCTTGGCACTGTGATTATTATATGTTTATGTCATATCTCTTATCATATATCACTTCATCTGATATTAATAGCTAGACTGATCCGTTTATTATTTTCTTATGAAATAATACTCGGGTCTGACCGAGATGTTACAGGTGCTTCCGCTTGACTTCTCCCTTGGGATTCATTACTCTGACTTTTGGCAAACTACTTAGATTAGTAGTTTATTTTGCTGTATACACTTGAGATATAGACTCATTGTTGTATTCTTTTGTATAGCACGTGTTGCTATTCTTTTGTATTATCGTGGATCTTTTTGACCACTACTCTGATGTACACTTTCATGTGTAATATTCATATCTATTTCCGCCTTTGTGATATGAATTGTCTGTGGCTGATTTATGTTATGTTTACTTCTATATTTGTTTCCGAAGATATTATAGCCACTGTGTAGTAGCTTTGAGTTTGTGTCGGCATGTCGGATTTCCACTTGAAAAGAATTGCATGCTATACTATCTGACATATCGATGCTCGCACAAAGCAATTATACGGATGGTCGCTCCTCAACAACCATATTCTCCGTGCTAGTTGACAGCATTACACCGTAGTGTTCTTGGCTAGCGTGGGTATAGAGGTGGGGCATCACAGCACGCATCAAAATAAAGAAGAAGGGAGAGGCTTTAGAAAAAAATAATAATAAAAGAAACTAGTGGAAATTTAAATTGATAGTTTCGATACCATTATAGAAATGAAACAGTTTAATGACAACAAAAGTTCAGAGCAAAATGAATCCGAAATAAATGTGGTAGGTAGGTTATAGAATGTAAATAGGTTACAGAGAAATGTAAATTAATGTTGCTTTCAAAAGCAATATCAGAGCCAAAAAGGACGTGCAATCATGCATATTGAAACCGACGAAATGAAGGGCAAAACTGAATTTCAAGAATTATAAATGAAACGGCTCCCTGGTTTACTCGGTGGAAAAAAGGACAGAAGGAAAACAAAAAGTTTTAAAACGGGTACCAAAACGGTGACTATTCCGCGGTTTTCACAGCGTACCGAACTTCAAAACACAGAAACAAATATACCGTAGAGATCAACATGACGAGACGATCAAAACGGTATAGAAATATCAGTGGTACGATTGAATTATAAAAACTCGAATTTTCTACTAGCGGAAAATGCAGCAAAAACGCAGAAAAATAAGATCGACAGAGCTGAAAAAGTCCGAATTTGGAAAAACGAAAAATGACGTCTCAGTCAGAAGATGATTTAGAATTTTTCTATATAAAAATATTTAGGTTTCGGAAATATTTTATTTTCATCAATTCCTAGCTGACTAAATTGAAATAAAATTACACATGAAAATAAACTTTTATATTTTCGGATGAAAACTTACCAGTTGCTATGTTTAACTAGACGCATTTCAAATATTAATTTTTTATTTCAAAATTGTTATTTTTAAAATTTCATGAAAATTCAATTAATCATATTTATTAAAACAGTTAAATTTACGGGTCATTTCACTCTCTCCCACTCAAAACTTTTCATCCCCAAAAAGAAAGGAAGTAGGAGAAGAAACAACCATAAGAAAATAGTCTTGAATTACAAAATAAAACAATTAATTTAAACCATATAAATTTCGATTTAAATTAATTTATATTCAACAATTGACTTTAAATTTAAGATAATTCATTAAGTTGATTTTATTTTAATTCATTAATATTTGATACAAAAGATTTCTTTCAATTTATTTCTTTCAAACAAAATTTTATTTAATTTGTCTCTTTTACTATTCAATCAACTTATTATTCTATTCATCTCTGTTATCATTTTATAATTAAAATTCAAGTGTATAACACTTATTACAAGCACTCAATCTTTATTTATAAAATTATTAGTCATTATTCTACATTGTAAATTATTCAATTACAATTTCAACTTCTGAATGATTTTGGTAAGTTATATTGAAATGCAATAGAATATTATACGAGTAAAATTTCCCAATTCACTTATTTCCAATTTAAATATTTATTTCAATTTTGGTTTTATTATATAATTAGAATCGCCTTTTATCACAAATTTATGAATCAAATTTCCGATTAACTTCAAAATATTTAGATATATATATATATATATATATATATATATATATATCAAATCAAATTTAAAATCATATATCAATATTATAAATCAAATCATACTTTATAAGTTCAAATAAATTTATTTATTTTCAAAACAAAGGGGTAGCAGAACACAGAATTGTCTCTCTACTTCGAAACTCGAAAATGAATGTCGATGATGCGGCCGTCATCACCGAAATTATTTTCCAGCGACAGAGAGAAGAGCATTGATTTTAAACATTTTTAAAAATTCTTTGGAAACAATTTCTGTTTTAAAACATACTTTAAATAATATACATTTTAAAACTTTAAACTAAAGTTTGGAATCACTGGAAATTAAATTCACAAATCCCTGATTTTAATTCATTTAAATTCCAAATCAAATTATAACCAAGTTTTATAAACTCATTTATTTATATCATGCAATAGTCAATGGTTTACAAAAAAATAAATGTAAATCAAATATTATTATTTTGTTAACCAATTCATTTATCCATTATCAGAAAATTTACTTATATAATATCATTAAATTCATTTACTAAATTTTTGAAATTATTATGTCAGTTTGTTCTGTTCAAGTGTTTTGGAAATCCTATCGATAGCATTGATCAGACGAATCGATCGAAAACCCAAGTCAACATCAACAACTCAAACAGCACAATATATATATATATATATATATATATAAACATTTTTAATATTAATTCACAAATACAGTTCCTCTCTCGACGATTCGAGAATGGATTTCAAAGCAAGGATGGAGATTCAAATTCTATGGACTCAAATCAAAGAGAATTTTGATTCGAGGATTGGTTCGAAACAAAGATAAGATGATTAAATAACAAAATAGGAAGATGGATAAGTTTATATAAATCGCGGGCAACCTTAACCGGGTCGACCATGACTTCAAGAATAAGATCGATGCAAAATTTCGAGGCAAATCGACATTCGATCGCAAGAGATAGAATTCAGACATAGCACGAGATAGATAACATTGTAAACTGAGGATGCAGAAATCTCTGGTAAATCGATGTCTATTGTAAAGGAGTTTCATCCCTTTACAAATCATATCGTGGAGCTATGGGATGCTCCAGGATTTAGAAGAATACGAATAATAAGGGACAAGAATGAATTTCGGAATCGAGGGAATGTTTTGAAAATTCAAATAAATTCAAATCAAAGATGAAAGATTCAAGCACGAACGAAAGTGGTTCTATAAATAAATTGCCATATATGCTAAGTATTGCCTAGAGCCAAAACACTGATACCAAATGTAACGACCTGATATTTTCAACCATTCGCATCCAAACTTGCCGGAATTGAATTGCTCAAAATACCAACTTGCAAGTTTATATTTGGCGAAACTCGGCATATAAAGTAATAAATAATCACAACACAGAGTAACAAATGCAACGGAAATAAAAGATAGTAGTTCATGAAGCTAATACATATATAATAGAGTTAAATAAGTTACATGGAACGATCTAGAATTTCTGTCATTTGAAATTTGTATATTTAATTGATTTTAAATATTAACAAGTAAAATTTGTAAGTCGAATAAATTTTATTTCGAATATCGAGATTTAATTGAATAATTAAACCGATAATTTAACATTTGAAATTTCAAAAATAATTGGAAATTGGGTTTAATGTAATTAAAATTGATTTGTAAAGTTGTATTAAATCATATTGGAGTTAGAATGATGTTATAGAACTTTTAAAATTGAATTGAAAGTTAAATTGTAGAAATTGAATATTTTAATATTTAATTTACAAGTAAAAATAGCCATTTTTAAAACAGTCTCGGATTTCGATGAAACCAGTTTCATCGGATCCGTAATGTTATATTATTGTATGATTTCAAATTTCGTGTCAATCGGATTTACGGTTTGTCCGGGGCAAGTTAAAAGGCACTGAAATCGGTTTAAGTGAATTTTTAATTTAAACACTTCGATTCGAAAACTTATTTTTCAAATATGATCGAATTGGCTCCCAATATATATTCCATTGCGTTCGGAATAGGGGTAAAACGTTATGAACGCCAGGCGGCACGCTTCGTTTGGAGTTCGGAAAATTTCGGGATGAATAGTGTTTCGATATTTTCTACAAAAGCACCTCTATCATTTCATTTTTCACAAACCCTAACTCACTTAGGTCAGGCCGCCATTTTGATTTCGATGGCCAGAAAACACCCATCATCCTCCTCCTTTATCTCCGCATCCACGCCCCTATGGCCTTCGACGTCAACTAAGAAAATGGAGAGGGTGGAGAATCTATCGACTGTACGGTGATGATCGGGTTTAATGGAGTAAATCGACCACTATTTGCATTTGAACGCCGCGCGTTCAATTACGTTTTTCATGTGGCACAGAGGGCCGAGCTCGTTCATATACAAGGCGGAGGTGGAGTTTGTGTAGACCTTCGAAGTGGTGGTGGTTGATCGATCTGGAATCAATCGTAGTTCGTGCGAAAATTCGTGCAAAGCGACAGCTATAATGGGTTTTTTGCATTCGTTAACCTGGAAAGGAAACGAAGGGGAGAAGAAAGGAGACGTACGGCCGAGATCTATGCAAGAAAAAATGAACGGCTCCGATCTCTTCTAGGTTAAAAGAAAATAAAATTGTATATTTAATTATATATAAATGTGAACAAACTTTAAAATGCTGTAACTCTTTCATACGAGGTCGAAAATTGACGAAACGAGTTGCATTGGGTTTGTATGTATGAGCACTACGCAATGGAGCTGGATTGGAATTGATGGAGCTAGCGGGAATTTTGGGTAAAATTAAACGCACGTTTAAATATTATTCGAAATAAAACGCTGAAACTGTTATTGGAAATAAGGTGAGAACTTCTCACTCAATCGAATTTGTTTCGATTTAAATTTTAAATAGTTATATTTAAAATTTCTTGATTGTGTGATTGAATGATAAATCGCTATATGTTGTATTGAAATAGACCCTATACACCGTATATTAAGCGGATGTTATTTATTAAACACATATACCGCGATATTCCATCTTGAAGTGGAATTGGTAATACATATGTACTTGGAGTTGATTTTCCCGCATTATATAGCAGATGAGACTCTATTGCACCGCATAATAGCAGATAATATTTTATATAAACCCATGTACCGCGATATTCCGTCTTGAAACGGGATGGGTATTGTGCTAACATCTGTGGATGCAGGGAAACAGGTTGGTGGGATCCAACTCGATTCCTCAACCATATTGATTTATTTGCAGATATTGTGATATATTCTGTTATCTATGATATATGATGTTTTTGGATGCCGTGATTGTTATATTTAGTGCTGTTGCAGCATTGGGCCTATTTTGGAAAATTAAAATGTTAAAGTGATGATTTTCAAATTTAAAAAGATTTTAAAGTGATTTTTTGAAAGTATACGTTATATTGAATTTTGGAATTGATTCATTTTAAATAAATAAACGTTATAATTTTAATTTTATAAAAATTAAGATTTTTGAGAAATATAGTTGAAATGTGATTTTTGAAATATGGATTTAATGATTTTATAAAATAGTTTTAAATAGAAAATTTTGAATTTATTATAAAAGCTTTATATATAAGATTTATAAAATTTGATTTTTTTTAAAATCAAAGTGATGAAATTATAAAGGAGTTTTATAGTTGTTTTAAAATGATGTTATAAATGGATTTTTTAAAAGAATAGAATCTACGATTTGTGAAGTTATAAAATGAATGAATTTGTAAATAGAGAATTATAAGTAATTTTCTTATAATTTGGATTTTGGGTGTAAATGGGATATGGATAGAATTTGTTAATAAAGTGATTTTACAAGTTGAAGTTGTTATAAAATATAAATGGATTTTATAAATAATTGTTTTATAAATCCGAAATCGACTTATTTTGATAAGTTAATTATTTTAGTTTATTAAAGGAGATATATCCACGATTTTGGACAATGGATAATCCTTTAAATTAAAATATGTAAAAGTGTTGAATTTGGTAAACGATTTATATTCATGATTTTAGATAGTGAATAATATATTAAAGAAATGTTTTAGGAAGTGATCTTTCAAATAGAATTAAAACGATTTGAAGTTGTTTTAAAATGTGTTAAGGATCGAAACCATAGATTTCAACATTCATTGACGTTTTCGAGAAATAAGGAAAAGATGGACTATAACACTGTTGTTATAGTAAATGATTTTTGAAAGGAAATGTTTTTGTATAGTATTGGGATTTATATATCTATCGTATTTTCAAATCCCTATGCTATTGATTTTGGGTTGTCGTAACGATATTTTACGCAACATTCGTTTTGACCCAAATAAATGTGTTTAAAGAGAACGTTTTCCTAAAAGAATAAAATATATACTTGATCGTGTTTTATATATATTGAATATTTTCTAAGTATTGAAAATAAATAGATTTGTGAATTACTTATTATTAAATAAGTATTTGGAAATGTTTTCCAATGTAGAAATGAAAGGGTTTAGAGAATATATCATTTCAAAGATAAATTGAAGTGAATATTTGGAAAGTTATCTAATTTATGGAAGATTAATAAAAAGGGCCTAGTGATTGTTATGGTGCTGGATATTTGTTTGTTGGCTTTGATAGTTAAATAACCGACTATCAATATTTACCCTTAAATGGGTATTTGTTGTGATTTGCTTGAATTTGAATGCTACACTTATTTTTAAAATAAGCGCTCGTTATTCGGTTTAGTCGGGAGAGGATCTTTGGGTCATAAATCACATACTGAATAGTGATACGTCGTAATGGATAGCATTTGAAGACCGATGTTGAAGACCGGATATTTTCGAAAACGGAAGCATTACCGTCGAACGCCTCTGCATCGGCTGATCCCCGATATAGAGATTTTATCACCCTTTGTGATGGGAATTCCGGACGTGATTAGTGAATATCCGGATTTGCAAGGGCTTCTTTGGAAGTGCCTTCGGTTCTATTCGATCCTGGAACAGATTTGTATAGGTTGTATGTCTGGCATTACATTTTGAGATTTAAAGCTGGTTTCTATCAAATACATTTCTGTTAGCGGCGGAGAATTTATTCTCTTAGCTTAACACCCTTCTCTGAGACATACGAGCTTAGAGGTTATGTAGTTGATGGTTACTAGTGATATATTCCCAATTTGGTATCATGGCATGCTGAGTGCTGCTGATCATTTGTTGATCAAAGCGTGGCTTTTATGAAAAGCATAGCTTTGTGGACGAGACTTTGTCGAACCTCACACCCTAGAAATGGTCAAAACAGGAAAGATGCAGCAAGGTTATTAGGGGATATCGCCGCCTTAGGGTGTGTCATTTCCTTCTGGATGGAGGTGGTGTCATGGTATGGAGCCCAGACACTTAACCTATGTTGTGGCTGCAAATTTATTTCTTTATGGTTGTTGGTATTGAGGAACCTCGGATAAAGGTTGTTTACAACCGGGGATGGCATACTCGTGTCAGTTGTTACCTACTTTTGCGGAGGTAACCCGGCCTTGTGTTGGCAGAGATCCGGTTAGGTTCTCGCGGCGTCTCTCCAGAGGCGTACCGATGTGGCAGTGGGAAGTTCCTTGGCCTGACCATTTGTTGGAAAATCCAAAGAAACAATACGAGCTCTGTACAGTTTTAGTTGTATAACCTGCCATGGAATGTGGCGGTAACCTGCTATTTCACATGGTAGCTATAGTAGGCATACGATAATGGTCGTATGTTGGCTAAGATTTAGATTATACTTTCAAAATGTTTTCCTACGCTTTGCACTTATAGTAATAATATCAAAGAAATTTACGTATCAAGCATATTTAACTATCATAAGGAGAAATCTCCTCCGATTCTGCGTTTGCATTGTGTGTGTGCGCGGGATGCCTTATGGTAGTTACATTCTCTAAAAGAATTACGGATCTATTAAAAATATTTATTTATTTATTTCTAAAGAATAACTGTTTTAAGTTCTCACACCAGTCCCATGACTGACCTGTAGTTTATTGTTTCTTTCCTGAACTCTGGGTGCCCACCAATTTCCACACGGGCAGTCTAGAGTCAGGTTATCAGGTCATTCTGGAATTCAGGAGATGCTGTGGAGATCTGGAGGCAAGCTAGATGGCATGGCGTATCAACTAGTATATAGTATTTCTTTTCCGCTGTTTGTTGTTGTAAACTCTGACAATGTAATGTAATGTGATGTAATGTATAAAATGTACAGTTCTTTTGATTTAAAGATTATTCATTTATCTATTATATGTTGTTCCGCTACGATTGTGAGATTCTGTTATTGTTTCTGTTGCTTTTCTTTCTTTCTTTCTTCTACCTCTTCTTCTTTAACTCTAAGGGTACGGTTTTTCCGGCCTTCGATTGCTCAGCAGTTGATACAGTGGACGCATTAATGTCGACTTTCGAGAGTCGAAAATCGTAATCCTCACATTACAACAGAAGTCTCGAATACAATAGTCGAATATAATATCAAAATACATCTCTAGAATCAACTGAATATCTGAAAGCTGGATAGATAGCTGGATCTCCAAGCAAATCTCCAGCTCCAAAGGTTAGTCTCGAATAGTGGTACACTCAGTCTGATCCGAGGGTAAAGCAAAACACAAAACACTAGAGTCAGGATTAACATTCTTATATCAATAAATCCAACTCAAGTGAAATAATAACTGAAGTACAAGTAACTCAAAGGATGTTTGGGATAACCATACTCTAAGGATCCGTTAAACTATCAACTATGTAGTAGTGTATGCTAAGTAGATAATGCCTATCAGTAATATAAAGTATCAAAATAGTGTTAAGGCGTTACCATTATCCCCCTTAACACATTTTATATAAGCATCATCTATACAGCACTGTAAACTCCACTGTAAACTAGTGGGATATCAGGGAGTACTCTATAGGTATAACACAAAACAAATCGTAGTGGTCGCATATAGGGATACGAGTATGACAAGGCACATGAGCCAATACCCAAGGTAGTGAAACTACCGTTTGCCTGATACGGACCAGTGAGAATGCATCGCCGCAACGATCGCAAAACCATGAAACAACACTCCCAGTTCAAGGGTGTGCACCAATCAATAACAAGTAATGAGTAGTTTACGAAGAAGTGTGTTCGCTTGAGGTGGATAACCCCATTTGGCCCGGCACGGCTCCTGTTTTAGTCATTTTCAATTTGACACAAGTGTCAAGGCTATCCATTATCGTTCTCTTTCTTCAGTCATCACGTACATTATTCCAACCACTTCATTCTTGATCACACTCTGCGTATAGTTATTAAAGTGGATTTCGGTTTAGACAGAGAGTATTTCCATAACCGATCCTGGTTTCTTTAATAACTTTCGTAATTATTACACTGATTGGTCGTTTAATAAATTTCAAAAACCAAATCAATTTCAAACTCACTTAGAATTTGAAAACCAAAATTTCATTTGTCTTTCAATATCAATTCGTATAATTTACGTTTCAAAACTTCCAAATTAACCATTTCAAAACTCTATAATTCAACTTCAATTTTTATTTAAAACAATTCAAATATTGATTTAAATTCATATATAGGTTTCATCCCATAATCATTTAAATTAAGTTAATTTAACATTCAAAACAATTTAAATTCATTGATGGATTCATTAAGTATAGTTTAGATTAAGTAAATTTATCATTCAGAATAATTCAAATTGAATTTTCAATTCATTAAATTAATCACTTAAGTTTACCTACATTATATCAAAACTTATGAATTGAATTAAATTAAATTAAATTCGTCAAATTAAATTCTTCAAATTACAAGTCTCATATTAATATATATCAATCACATTTTATTTCTTATTAAAGAAATTCAATTTCACATATTTACTTATTTAATTAAACAAATTTCAAAATTTAGTTATTACTGAAACTCAATTTCGCCTATTAAAGAATTCAATTTTATTTAATTATTAAATAATTTCAAAACTTGATTTAATAAATTATCTAAATTTAAACAAAATTCTTTCATCAAACGCTTTGTTAATCATAATACTTTGGAAGTCAAAATTTAGAAATCATAATGCTTGGAATCATAACACTTCCCACATAACTGTTTAAATAAAAATTATAGTATATACAATAAAATAGTTTATAATTTAAAATAGTTTATATTAAAAAGTTATAATTTAAAATAGTTTATATTAAAAATAATTTATATTAAAACAGTTTATATGAAATCAATTTATAAAGTAACATATATAAATAGTTTCAAATAAAATTTAAAATACCTTATATAATAAAATAGCTTTCTCAAATTTCATAAATCGATTCAAATCAACTCAATTTCCAAAATGCAAATTCAATCAATTCCCAAATCATCAATTTTAATTTATTTCAGTTTCTCAATAAACCATTCAAATTATATCGATTTCAAATACAGATTTTTAACCACAAAATAAACCATTTCAATTTCAATACTTTCAAAGCTTTAAATATTCAAACATTTCAAAACAAGAATTGATAATTCCATATATATATATATATATATATATATATATATATATCAAATTCACTATATAGCTTTAAAAATCAAGAATTTTAATTTATATAAAATAATCACTTATATAATATTAAAAATCAATATTTATATAAAACCATATATTTCTTTCCAAAACCATAGAAATCATTTTCCAAAATATGTGTGTGTATATATATATATATATATGGAACAACGATGTCTGTCTATAATTTTCTATCCTATGGTCTAGTGATACAGATATTTATAATTTCAATCCACAATTTAAATATACTCGGGTATGTATGTGTGTGTGTGTGTGTGTGTGTGTGTGTGTGTATCATTTCAACCCGTAATCCTAAATTCAATGCAAATGAAAATCGCTTGGGTTAATCATTTCAACCCAAAACGATATTCTCCTATTTTACAGATCGTTCGGGTATGTATCATTTCAACCCATAGTGATTCTATACTAACAGTGAACTTGCAGAGTGATAACATATATGATAATAATATAACAAGCATATATCATCAACATAAATAACAGATAGTGGTGTCAGATGGCACAGGTGAATTAATACAGGTAATAGCCTATAAATGACAATGTAAATAACTAACAACAACATATTTCAATTGTCGTTTCAATTGCAATCAAATTTAATAAATAAAAGAACATAAATTGTGAGTGATTGCTCACCTTTCAAGGCTAGAGACGAACGCGAATTAGACAAGTTGCGAATCCAAACACAAATTCTAGAGTAAAGCATGATGGACACGAGTTCGACGGACAAAGCTGATAGATGTGAATTTATGAGAATCAAATCAGTTTGATAGAACCAGAAAGTATCTATATATTATTGTCAATATTTAATTTGAAACAAATATTAAAATAATATTTACATATAATTAAATTCATTGTTTTAATTAAGTATATATTTAAAATATGGTTCGTATGTATATAGATACAACATAAACAAATTTTATATAACTATATACGTGCACACTTTTCTAAATTAATACTTAACATATATATACACACACACACACACACACACTTTAAGCAAAATAAGAACAATTAATAACTTATGCATTAATATATACATTTTTTTCTGTAACCCTTTAACCATAAAAAAATATAGATATACAAAAAGCCTGCAGCTCATATTATAAGTAACTATTATAAACTAACATATATTAAACTGGCTAACATATAACTTAATTCCATACGTGCAACATGTTTGCACCAAAATTGGTCACAACGCTCTTCGAAAGTTTTTAAAGAGATAATAAATGAAGAATGTAAATTGAAAATGAGGATTATCTAACAAAAACTCCGATTAACAAGAATATAAATGCAAAGACAAGCGATTTATAGTAGTTCGGCGTGTTGCCTATGTCCACTGTGAAGTTTTTGCAACTTTATTGATTCTATTTCAATGATTACAAGCAAGTACAGCAATCAACCGCAAATTACAACTTGAAATTCAAAATTAACGGCAAGAATATGGTGTAGGATGATGGAGATCTCAATCCGGCAGAGTCTGGGCACTTGACAGTCAAAAGATTCTTTTTCTGTACGCTCTGGGGCTCTATTTACAGGCGTAGGAGGCCGAGACTTCGCTCAAATCTCGGGAGACTTTTTCTGGCACGTGAGTGGGCCCACGCGACCAACCTCGGAAAGTTTCGGCTCGATTGGCGATCGATACGAAGTCATTTCCCATCGATCAAGATGTTGTCCAATCGAGCTGAAATTTGGTGTGAACACTCTTTGGCATGTAGGCAGTCTCCTGTGAAAATTTCATGGCATTTGGATCAGTGGATTGGGAGATATAGTCGATACGAAATGAGTATTCTCGAGTGGCTGTTTGGTTCGAATCCATCCCTTCGAATCGATTGTTTCGAATCGATGGTGGCGTGCGTCTTCATGATGACGTGGAGTGCAAACTTCGCCTCGATCCAGTCTTTACTCCGAGTTGACCGCATCGACTCCATATATTTCGCCTTGTTCGTATCGAGGGATGACATGTCACCCTGATCTATTGACTCGATGGATTCAAATAAGGCCTCACTGATGGATTCGAATTACTGATGGATTCGAACTACTGATGGATTCGAACTACTGATGTTCATTGGTTACGAATCAAGTTTTTCCTCGATGGACACGAAACCAATCGATGCGAACTGGAACCTTTCGATGGATACGAGGTAAGATAACCTGATGGATACGAAGTAGGACGATCTGATGGATACGAAGCGCCCTGCCCATGATGGGTTCGAAGAGTGGTTTCCACGATGGATACGAAGTAGTGACTGTTGCCTCAATTGATGGATGCGAAATGCTCTATCTGTTGATGGGTACGAAGTAGGGAGATGCCAATGGATTCGAATAAGGAAGTGCTGACCGATACGAAGCGCGACTTTATGATGGGTACTAAGTCCATCGTTACGAACTCGATGGATTCGAACACAGCCAAGTTCATCGATACAAACCGATGCTCTTCGATGGATACGAAACCGCTGGACCCATGATTGATACGAAATCGATCGATACGAAACGGAGCTTGATGATCGATATGAAACCGGAGCTTTTCCCTTCAATTTACATCCATCATAACTTGAGCATACGTACTCGGATTGACTTGAAATTTGGAATGCTGGTTATAGTGATCTTGCTTGTCATGTCCTATCAATTGTAGCCTGATCCGGGCTCGGACAAAATTAAGCGATATCCATAGTGAAGCAAAGTATAACCAATCTTTGGGACAAACTGTCTTTTGTTTTCGATCGATCTTTTGGTATCACGGCTTTGCCAAATAGCGGGATAACATTTTCCCCCTAAAGTACGTCTTGTAGAAAGACGATGTGCTTTGAAAAGCTACAATTTCTCTTTGAACAATCATTGCTCTTTTGTTGAAGGTTGTAACCTTGCGTTGATATAACTGATCGCTGTATGATAGTGCTTAGCTGTTTGTCGTTGTAATCGTAATGAGATGAGTATTCGATCCCTTTGAATGTTGAAAATCGAATGTTAGTCTGACATATATGCATACATTTTAACTTAACTCTCGTTAACGTTGCGTGTTCACGAGTTATTGTCAGTTTAGTTTGTTATCGATTTTCGTATCGATCCTCTCCCGAATCGACGCGAAATTTGAGTTACAACAACGTTTGATAGTTGTTTTTGTGGAGTTCCTTCGTATCGACCCTCTCATGAATCGATGTGGAAGGTTGAAAGATTGAATTCGCATCGATAAATTAAGAATTCTTTGAATGCGAAATGTTCATTCGCATCGATGGTAATGTTTGAGTCATGATGGATACGAAATCGTGGTTTGTATCGATGATAATGTAGATGGAGTCATGAACTTGTTGATATAGCTACACCTAATTCCAGACCGGTTAATGCTATAACTATAAATAAAGGACCAAGATCTCCTATGAAAAAAAGAAGATTATGTGAACAGGGGCTTCGAGTCGATGGGCTCCATCGTATCAGGCCGTTCTTGCCATGCGCTTCGCATCGATAGGTTCACCATTCATTTCAAACCAATAGAAATCCTTGATCAAATAGAGTCGAACAGGGCGTTCGACTCGACTAGGGTTTTGACCGGTTGCGACCGGTCAAGTGGACTGGGAGGCGAACCGACCCGGTCCACTTCCTGAGTTCTATATACATAGTTAGGACTTGGCCATTTTTCACTTTTTTACTTTTCACTGCCGTCTCTAATCTTCGTATCTATTCGAAACATTGGAAAAGATAGAACTGCATCACGCCTTCGATTCGACAAGATTCATCCCTTAAATTCTTCGAATCCCATTTTCAAATTAGGTAATCAAACATGAATCCTAGCAATGAAACTATTCTGGTTCTTCTCTTCCTTCATTGATTGTCCATTCGGGCAATTAATAAAGCCATATCTGGTTTGGAGAAGAAAGAGTGAGGAGGAAAAAATTGAATCGATCTGGGGACTCATGTTCGAATTGATGAAGGCAACAATATTTTTCTTTGGATTTCGCATCGATCCATAGGATGCTCTAATGGACATGATGCAGTTCGTACCAATAGTTATGGTGATGGATCATATCGATACAAAATGATTGATACGAAAAAATAGGTTGACAGTCGATTCGAAGTCCTTAACTTTAGATCGATACGAACTACATCTCTATGATCGATACGAAAAGTATCGACTCGAACGTGATCCATGTTAAGTTGAGGCCTTCCTGGTCGGCACGAACCAGGCAACCAAGGATCGATTCGAAGTCATCTCACCTGGATCGATACGTGACCATCGATTCAAAACGTGCCCCCTTGTATCGATTCGAAGTGATATCCCGATGGATTCGAACGAGCTTCCTATGATCGATTCGAACCCTTCCTTTGATGGATACGAAATCTTTGGCAATCGATAGCATGATTCCGACGAGCTTCATCCTTGCATATCTGGGTTTAACTATTAAACTGCACACTTGGCTATCCTTTCGAAGCTCGTCGATGGAATTATAACTTAACACCGTGATAACGAACTTTAACTCAAATCGATTACCAACATCTGGATGATAGGGTTGTGACTGTCAGCGATGACGGTCACTCCTACTGGACTCTGATTATCTTTGTTGCTTGCAATTTTTCTTTAATTCTGCAAAATCTTTTCAAATAATGCACAGCACTGCACAACACACACTCTTACACGTGGGGAATACACGGGTTCTTTATCGCCTAACGATAATTTCTAATAAGTTAGCCAGTTATGGAACCATCAAGTTCGCAGCCGCAAGAAATCCAAAGTACAATTCCTCCGAGACTCGAAATTCCGGACATTGATCCCGAAGTCATTGGTCCAGCCCCGGGCGAATTACCCGATGCATCTTTCATTGTCAATCCGTCGGACTCCGTTCGTTCCAACGTCTCTAAAGATATGTTAGGGAGAATATGCTTAAGGCATGGCCTGTCAATGGACGACGTATTATTGCCGGGACCAAATGACAGACCACACAATCCGCCAGAGGGATACACCGCATTCAATCGTCACGTGTGTGTGGCCGGAATGCTCCCTCCGTTCAATGAGTATATAAGAGAAGTATTGTCTTTTTTGGCGATTGCTCCATCTCAGCTACACCCAAATGGATATGCTTTAGTGAATAGCTTGTTCATCGTCTTTATGGAGTATCTTCATCGACCACCGATCCCGATTGAGATCAGACATCTATTCAACTTCAAAAGCCGAAATGATAACCCATCCTTTACATTCTTGGAGGAAGTAAGGAACTGTCAAGTGGTCACCGGGTCTTGGACCAGGCTAAGTTACTTCAAGACGGAGTGGTTTTACGTTAGATACCCCCCAGGGCTCGCCCGACGATGGTTATTCAGACGTGAGTATAGCTGCGTTCTCAAATAATTTTGAAGGCAATTGCAGTTGAAGTGAAACTTATATTCTTTATTTTTTACAGCAATAATTCAACGACCCGAAGGTGGATACTTCAAGGAGATAGTCCGGGTGCTTCAGGAAGTCCCTAGTGAAGATAGGAATATTGAATTGCTCTTGACGGATAGAAATCTCAGAATTCTTGGGTTGATCGAGCGGAGACAAAGTATAGTGCTCGACGGCGCATTAAAAACTGCCTCAAGAGAGAGAGTCAAACGAAAAAAGCCTAAAGTTGTTGTAATCGAGGAGGCTGATTCCGAAAGAACTCACACTGATGAGCAACCCCTGGGCGAACCTGCTAATGTAGCCCAGGACACTGAAGAACAGAGAAAAGGCAAGGCAGCCGTTTTTAAGTCGCCTAAAAAGGGGAGATGGAAATCCGTCGTCATGTCCCAGCCCGTTTCGGGAATTAGAATCTCGGGGGTGTCTCCCCCAAGAACATAAAGTCTCTACGAAGGGCTTGCCGATCTTCCAATCCCCGACGATGTGTCTTTCTAGCATGATGCCGGGTTAAAGGAATTCCACCATACCTTAGAATTGAGCGAGCGTTTTCCTATTAGAGTGGTCGACACTTCCGTTTGGTTGGGGGGTTGCATATTCATACGCATTTCACGGCACTACACAACCCTTAATAGTAGGTCACCTGTTTTGAAAAGCCACTAACTCTATTTTCATTTTAATTCGACGATATTATGACTAGACGAGGTTCGATGTTGGGAATTCTTCAACAAGCTTGTAGATCTTCCACATATTACGAGTCGCAAAGAAGGAAAGGGGATAGAGTTATGACCATAGATACTCTGGGTATTCTAGCCAAGAAAGATACGATGGAGATAGGGATTACACACGTCGATCTCGATCTCGTACTCCTCCTCCCAGAGCTCCTGTACAACCTCCCATCTATGTTTCTCATCCTTCCGAATCTTCGCGGCACAAGTCAGCTTCTCAGTCTTCCAGGTCCGAGCCCCATCATCCCAGATCTGAGGCAATAACTCCAGTAGTTGCGGAACAGCCTCCTACGGAAATTTCGGGGGAAGGAGCGATCAAGCTTGCTCAATTAAAGAAGGACTTCCCGAACATTTTTTTTGATAACTACATTTTCCCTCCTCACTTGAAAAGAATTCCGCCGGAGGCTGAGAAGATGGCGCACGATTATGTGCATGACTTCTATGTCCAGTATAAGGCATGGGCTAAAGCGGCTGAGAAAGCGTCATCATTAGCCTTTGAACGAGCAGCCACCATCGAGAAGCTACAAGCCGAGCTAGCTCAAAAGGACCGTAATATACAAGTGTGAACACTGAAGCCGAGTCATCTCGAAAGTCAGAGATAGAGGCCCTTAAGAAGGCTGATGAAGCTCAAGCGGCTATGGAAAGAATGAAGAAAGAGCATTATGTTACGGTGGAAGACATGGGCCATCGAAACACCATTGTAACCGCCGAGCGGGATGCGGCCTTGAAGGAGCTAAATGAGCTTAAGGCCAAAGTTTCGAAAATCATGAAGGAAAGGGATACCACCCATATTTCTGCACAGAAGGCATGTGATCAGGGGTAGAATTCCAGACCGAACGAGGCGTGGCGGTGGCTAGAGTACTGGAGGTCGAAGCCGAAGTTGATAGAAAAATTGAAATTGCCGAGTCCAAGCTGGAGGCCGACATCAAAGACCTCCTTGTCACTTATAATGCTAATGTGTTAAAGCATAGGAATTTGGCTTGGCTCAAGAATTATTCGGTACATCTTCACAGCGCTTAGGGCCGGTTGATTGAGGAGGAGAAAGCGGCGCATCCAGATGAGTTAATCGATCAATTTGAGCTTGAAAACCGGCTGCTGACCGAAAATGAAAAGAAAGTCCTTCATGACGCCATAATTGCTTATGAGAAGGAGATGGCCGGTGTCTGACATAAAGAGGTCGGGGAAAGTTCAGGTGTTGAACACCAGGCTACAGTTCTTGAGATCACCGCTCCACCCCCGTCAGACCCTACATCTGCGGTTGATTCACATTCTGTCCCAGCCTATAACCCGGAGCAACCGCAGCTATCTTCTATCAGGGAGCATGTTTCTGAAGCCGCTCATTCATCAGCAGGGCAAGTTGAGGAAGGTACTCCAAACATATCTCAAGTGTGTTCCAAATGGAGAGTTGGTTTTGAAGCGATTACTAATAACTTCTTCTTATCATTGCTCAATGGCTGGAATTGCGCCGATTGTTGCGACTCAAGAATCAAGTCAAGGGCAGAAGGCCATCACTACCGAGACGATCGTCGTGACAACAACAGTGTCAACTGAGATGACGTAGGGGAGCGCACTATCTCTTGATGAGCAAATAGTGAGCGAGCTACTCGGCCAACATGGTGGCTCCTTCTCAGACTTGCCGTTCATCATTAGTGGACTCTCGCCAGCCTCCAGTTCTTCAGTGCGGACTACAGATGTCGCCAGCCTGGCCCAAGCAATTCGGGACGAAGATATTCTGGCCGAGATTAATGCTGAATTAGAGGCTACACGGCAAGGTGGTAATGTTGGTTGTGATACGGCGGTGCACAGCCCAGCGCCTCTTAGGATAATGTCACCGGGTGGTACTGTTGTTGATAACCGGGTGTCTGTCCCATCTTCCGTTGCGGATCCAGTCCCTCCAACTCCTCCTTTAGGCAGTATACACCTGGAATCAAGCTCAGAGGAGGACGTTGACATTATGCCTCCAGCTGGAGAGCAACCATCGGAGGGGAAAAGCTCAAAACAGAAGATCTCTAGAGAGTCCGAGGGTTCTCCGTTGAAGAGAAGACTGAGCAAGAAGAAATAGATTGGCCGCTCAAGCAAATTTTTGATAGATAGGAACTTGTTTTTGCTTCTCACTAATGGGCGTGTATAGATGCAGGTTCGGCCCCTACTGGTAGGAACTTTTTGGAAGAACCTGCATATAAGCTCTTGTTTCCAGTTAGTTAAAATAAAATTTAGCTTTCTTCATTTCAACTGTTTTTCTTGCTTTACTTGTTTAAGTGTTGTGATGATCAACTCATGACCGCACCTATTACAGATCTTGAGCACACGTCCATGCTCCGGGGACTTAGAATAATTTGCAAGCGATAATTAGGTTCGCGCTCCGGGAAGCCGATATTATCGATGTCTATGGCACAATTCGCACTTCAGGAACTTCGAGTTGATACTTACACTTCAATTCGCACTCTAGGAACTGGAGTTAGTGTTTATACTCCGGTTCGCACTTCGGGAACCTAGAGTCGATGCTTATACTCCAATTCGCACTCTCGGAACTTGGAGTTAGCATGTGTATTTCGGTTCGCGCTTCGGGAACCTGGAATTGATATTTATACTCCAATTCACGCTCTGGGACCTTGGAGCTAGCTGATAGATGGTCAGTCACATCTGTTTAAGCTTTTTGAGAATTCGTTCACACTTTAGGAACGATGGACTTACCGAGATCATAGATGGTCGAATCACATCCACCCCGAGTCAACAAGCGAGGTCGTTAGACGGACGGGTCCATCCTCTTCAAACTTGGTTAGGATACGGCCGAAGTGGTTAGGTAGACGGGCCCACCCACTCCGGAACCGCATTTATATGTTCATACTCCAACTCGCACTCTGGGAGTTTGGAGTTAGTGTTTATGCTCCTGTTCGCACTCTGGGAACCTAGAGTTGAGGTTTATACTCCAATTCGCACTCTGGGAATTTGGAGTTAGTGTGAGGATTGTCGTGTATCAGTCCTTTTAGACATTGGTGTGGTGACATGCCCCCGAGGTCGGGTTTCACTTAGTGAGTGACCGATCGTATCTCAATCACTCCCTATTTGAATAAGTCCCACCGTATGATGGAACTTAGCTCTCCGTGCATCGTGATGTTGTATGTCATATTCAATAAATCACAGCCCTGGCTCGAAGAAATAACATTTTTTTGTTGAAATAAGAAAATATGGCAAAGTCGGTTTCCTTACTACAAGTTCAAATTTCGAAATGCAAAAATAAAATGCAAATGAAGAAATAGACTAAAGTAAATAAAGCCCGTCATATGTAGTTGCGACGGAGGCTTTCACTATTCCAAGCTCTTGGCAAAGTAAGACCGTCAACGGTCGACAACTTGAATGTGCCGTCTCCGAGCTTTTGAATGATCACATATGGCCCTTCCCAATTTGGCTTCATATGCGAAGGGACCGGATATACTCTTTTCAACACGACATCGCCAAGTTCGAAGGTCCATGGTTGGACCTTGGCATTATATAATCGGGCGACTCGATTTCGATATGCAGCTGCCCTCAAATCGGCCTCTTCGCGTTTTTCATCCAGCAAGCCCAAAGATTCAGCAAGTAATATAGCGTTAGTTTTCGGATCATAGTAAGTTACCCGATGAGAAGGTACTTCCATTTCGACCGGGATAACAGCTTCTGAGCCGTAGGATAGAGAGAAAGGGGTGTGTCCGGTCGCGGACTTATGGGTCATTCGGTAAGCCCATAAAGCCATAGGTAGTTCATCAACCCACTTGCCCTTGGCCTTTTCCAGTCGTTTCTTCAGAATAGATTTGATAACCTTATTAACAGCTTCGACTTGGCCATTCGCTTGAGGGTGTGCAACTGCAGAGAATTTCTTATGGATACAGAATCGTTGACAGAAATTCTTGAATTCAACACTGTCGAACTGGGCTCCGTTATCGGCGATAATAGTATGCGGGAGACCAAACCGACAGATAATGTTGCGTACTACGAAGTTGATTACTTTCTTCGTCGTGATTGTTGCAAGAGGTTCAGCTTCAGCCCATTTGGTGAAGTAATCAACTGTGACGATGGCGTACTTCGCGCCACCTTTGGCCAATTATATCAATGCCCCATACTGCAAACGGCCAAGGACTGACCATTTGGGTTATCTCAGTAGGTGGGGCCCTAGCAATTCGAGCATGTATCTGGCATTTATCACATTTTCTTGCATAATCTGCTGCATCACGGTTCACAATTGGCCAGAAATATCCATATCGAAGTACTTTCTTGGCGAGGGCTTGCCCCTCAATGTGGTCACCACACTCTCCCTCATCCGCATCACATAGCACCCTTTCGATTTCGTCGTGGGCGATGCATCGAAGGAGGGGAACTGAATATCCTTTTCTATACATGATTCCATCCTGAATGGTAAACCGCGAGGCCTTTCGAATGATCTGTCTCCTTTCATTCTTATGCTCCGGCAATGCTCGATATAGTTTCGATAGGGGATCATCCATGATTCTTTTTCAGGAGCAGCCTCAAACATGCAGTTGGTCTCCATCTGATTGATACTTGGAGAAGATAGAGTTTCAACGGGGACGAGCCCGAACTGCTGAGCTTCGCCCGTACTTGCTAACTTTTCCAGCGAGTCGGCTTTCTGATTATGCTCTTGGGGTATGTAGAAAATGGAATGGTAATCAAACTGATCAAGCACCTCCCGGACTCGAGCTAGATAAGTGGATAGCTTTTGATCCTGGGCCTGATATTCACCCCGAACCTGGCATACGACTAATTGGGAGTCACAGTAAATTTCCACAGTGGTAATTTTCAGATCACGAGCTAGCTTCAACCCAGCAAGTAAAGCTTCATATTCGGCTCCACTATTGGTCGCACGGAAATCTTTCTTTAAAGCATAGTATATGGATCGGCCCTTGGGGGTTTCAAGTACTACCCCAGCATCCGAGCACCGATCGTTGGATGCACCATCAGTGTGTAACTTCCAGATGTACTTGGGAGATTTGATGGTCTCAGGTAAGTCTTCAGGAACAGTAAACTCGACTATAAAATCCGCTAGGACTTGACCGTGAATGGCTCTTCTCGGAGTGTAAGTGATTTTGAATTGACTCAGTTCGATGTTCCATTTAAGTAACCTACCAGACGTCTCAGGCCGCGTAAGGACCTGTCGTAACAGCTGATCGGTGTACACAGTGATGGGATGAGCCTGGAAGTTTGGACGGAGCTTCCTCGAGGCAATGACTAAGAAGCAGGCTAATTTCTCCAGCTTCGGATAGTTTCTCTCAGCTCGGGTGAGTCGTTTGCTAACATAATAGATCGGTATCTGAACTCGGTCTTCCTCCCGAACAAAGGCAGCGCTGATTGTGTTTTCTGATGCTGCTAGGTAAAGATACAACTGTTCATGGTTGACAGGCTTTGAAAGAATAGGCGGTGTGGAAAGATGTTGAACCAAGGATTGGAATGCGCCCTCGCAATCCGCAGTCCATTTGAAGTTCTGCTTCCCTTTTTGGATCAAATCGAAGAAGGGGATGCACTTATCGGTGGACTTTGATAAAACCTGCTTAATGCTACTACCTTTCCGTTGAGACTCCGGACTTGCTTTATAGTTTTTGGAGTTTGTAAATTTCTGATAGCCTAGATCTTTTAGAGGTTGGCTTCTATTCCTCTGGCGTTGACGATGAACCCAAGGAATTTTCCATATGCGACTCCAAAATGACACTTAAGCGGATTGAGCTTCATCCCGTATCTCCGAAGGATATTGAACATTGACTCCAAGTCTCTAATGTGGTCAGTGGAGTATCGTGATTTCACCAACATGTCGTCCATATAAACCTTCATGGTCTTTCCGATCTGGTCAGCGAACATCCGGTTAACTAAGCGTTGGTAAGTTGCTCCGGCGTTCTTCAATCTGAAGGGCATGACTTTGCAGCAGTATAGTCCCAGATCGGTTACGAAGCTTGTATGCTCTTGGTCAGGCACATGCATGGGTATTTGATTGTAGCCCGAGTAAGCATCCATAAAAGATAATAATTCATGTCCGGCCGTTGAATTTACGAGTTGATCAATTCGAGGAAGTGGAAAGCTGTCTTTCGGACAAGCTTTGTTTAAGTCAGAATAATCAATGCACGTTATCCATTTCCCATTTGGTTTTCGAACAAGTACAGGGTTGGATACCCACTCTGGGTATAGAGAATCCCAGATAAACACATTGGCTTTTAGCTTATCAACTTCTTCTTTAAGGGCGGCAGATCTCTCTGGATCCAAACCGCGCCTTTTCTGCTTGACCGGGATATACCGCGGGTCAATATCAGGGTGTGGCTCACGATGTCCGGCGAGATCTCACACATATCAGAGTGCGTCCAGGCGAATACGTCGAGATTCGCCCGGAGAAAATCAACCAATTCCTGTTGCATTTCTTGGCTCAACTGAGACCCAACCTTCAACATTCTCGAATCATCATCATCGTCACCATCAATTGGAACATCAATCGTCAGCTCAGCCAGGGAAGCCTGACTTTCAATAGATTCTTCCTTGTTTTCATTGTCTCTCGGGTCAAGTTCCCTGTGGAATTGGTTGTGGTGCCCGGGCCGAGGCCCAGGCACCAATTGTCAATTGTTTGTAAAACGGACGCATAGAGATTCCTCTACACCCTTTCCTTTCTCTCGTCGCTACGCCTCGCGCAGCTCAGCCACGTAACAGGCTCTTCCAACAGCCTGATCTCCCTGTATAACTCCAATCCTACGATCAGTGGGGAACTTTAAGGTCAAACACCACGGGGCAATCGCTGCCCTGAACTCAACAAGGGTCGGTCGGCCCAAAAAAGTTTTGTATGGGGATTGAATATCCAAAACAACAAACTTTAAAATCCGAACTCTTCGGCGCTCTCCAACTCCTAACTCCACTGGCAACTCTACCACCCCAGTGGGTATATTAGCACTACTATCGAAGCCATGAATTCTTGATTGACAAGGCTTCAAATCTTTGGCTTCCATTTTCATCTTGTCATATGCTTTTTTAAACAAAATATTTGCTGAACTCCCACTGTCCACCAGGATCCTCTTTATCCATGCAGGACCAACCTGGGCAGATATGACAAGTGGATCAATAGTTGGGGCTTCGACCTTATCAGCATCTCGGCTCCTGAATACGATGTCATCCGTCATCGTCTTTTGTAGTTTGGCCGAAGACCCTCCATCGAAATTACTGCAACACTCAAAGTCCACATGCCTGATAGAATTGGCACATGACTCTGTTTCCCTCCAGCTTCGGTCTGCTGGATGGGGACCACCACTGACTGTATTAATAACTAACCTCCCGCCTGTACAGGCAGGTTCTCCTGTCTTTCTTGAGTTTGCGCACGGTTTTGATTGGATGGGCCCGCACCGCCAGACTGCGGTTCTTGAACAAACTGATCTAGCTTTCTTTCTCTGATCAACTTCTCAGTGAGGTCTTGAAAATGTCTACACTCATTGGTATTATGTCCATAACTCTCATGGAATCTACAGTACTTTCCTGATTGAATCTGCCTCTCCGACGATGGCTTCAGAGCAGGTTTCTTATATTGCATAGCATTGCAAGTCTGTAAATACACGTTCTCCAGCGATGTGTTCAGTGGTGTATAGTTGTCAAACATTGGAGCCCTACGTCGCGGGCCACGGTTCAGATCCCGTTTTCTGTTTTGATTATCACTGTTCCTCGGTTGTTGAGTTTGTTTATTTTTAATATTTAACTGGACTTTTCCTGAACTTTCACTGGACTGTTTAATTGCAACATTACTCTGAATCCCCTCACTGCTAGGTCTTACATCGTCTTGTTTCCTAGACTATTTTGCATCCTCACGCCTCTAGAATTGAGCGGCTTTGGAATAGAAAGGTCCAACGATGCGGGAGGCTTCCCAGCTAACCAATTCCCAAACTCGAAATCGAGGTCAATCCCCTTAGTTAATGCCATTAAGATCGAATTATCATTGGGGTTACTGATCTCTGTGCAAGCGGCATTGAGCCTTTCCAAATATCGCCCGAGTGTCTCTCCGGAAGCCTGAGTGATACTGATAAAGTATTAACATCTTTAGGTCTGGCGACGAGCTTACAAAACTGCTCGACAAATTTAGTAGCCAACTGGTCGAACGAAGAGATTGATCGAGGAGCCAATCGTGTAAACCACATCGTTGCGATGCCCCCCAAAGAAATGGGAAAACTACGACATTTTACTGCATCATCAGCTCTTGCAGCACTCATCGACCAGTCATATTTCAGGATATGTTGATTGGGTCGCAATTCCCTTCGTACGTGGGCAGAGTCGGCATTCTGAATCGCCGAGGGGGTTCAACATATAATATTTCATCCGTGAACAGAGTATGACTTTGGGAGATTCCCCAATCATCATTTGTCAAGCCCCGACTCTCGCGAATCATTTGGCGTATCATGGCTGATAGGTCTGGCATCGGAGCATTTTGCGCACGTTGGGCCAAAGTGTGGTCGGGTTCCACATCGCGAGGTTGGACCGGGCGCTGTCGACGGTCCGTGTCTCGCCTCCCTGGCTCAACGTTTTCTGGAACGTACAGTTCAGGAGTACGCCCTTGTTGGTTACGGGTATCAATCCCTATATCAGCCGTGGTAGCGGTGGCATGGTTATCTGTGGTGTATTGTGGAACAGTGCCTCCTCGGGAGGAAGGTCCAGTATGAAAACTGGCAGAAGGGCCAACTCTTAACTGCCCAACGGTCAATGCTGGCTGGTGATCAATTGCCTATGCATGATTTCCGTCTAGCCTGGGACGGGTAGATCTGTGATTGTAATCGGATGAAGCAGAACTTTCAATGGAGGAGCGAGACGCATGATCCCTTCTGGATCTTCTACGCCCTTGGCGGTCTAGTTGATTAGCTAATTCAGCATTAACGTGCAACTGCTCAGTTAGCTGTTGCCGGCTTTGAGTCATTTCCTGGAGCAATGCCTGGAACTCTTGTTTAGTAACCGGACCTGATGGATCAGAATGCCCGGTAGCTGAAATGACCCTCTCTTTTATACCTAATTTTTTGCTTAGGATTTTTTTTACATAGTGATATATATTTATTTATTATCTTATGAATATATATATATATATATATATATATATTCTAAAGCCCAGAGTCATTTTTTTTCTTTTTCAAGTAAACAAACTTTATCCAGGATCAAAATGTTTTACCAATATAAATATATCGGTGTGTTCACTAGGATATGCACACACATATGAAGATGCATATGCCTCTCTTGTTCAATCAGAGTTATGATAAAAACAAGAGGATAATTTAATTGATTAAATTTAATCAATTCTCACATAGTTACATTCAACACATGTAGTAAAATTACTTTCATATGGGCATCAGCCTAATTTTTAGTCTTGATTACTGGGTAGTTCCTTATGAAATATGATTCTAAGAAATCAGATAATTATATGATATTTATCTTTAAAATTTAATGGTGTAGTGCTTGTGCTCTGAAAATGATATATGTCTTTATCATTTTCTTCGTTTGCTTTTCTATAAATCTGCCCTGGAATGCAACTCTTCCTGGAAAACTTTTTAAGTAAAATACTTTATTTCTAAATCTTGATTCTTTCATGTCATGATGCTGCACTAAATAAAATGCAAACCAGGGTGAGTTTCCTGAGACCTGTGAATGTTACAGATTCTTCCTTTATTCAAGAATAAGATATAAAACATTACATAGTGTAAAATTTGCATTTTAAAAACATGCAAACACATAATACATTTTTCCTATGCTTTTAAACTTTTCCATTCACTTGTCATAAAGCAAGATTGACTATATTGTTCTTCAAGACCTAACTGTTTCTTCTTTCTCAATATTTAAAATTCTTCATAGACTCAAGATTGACTAACACATTTATAAAATGTAACCCTCCCATTCACATAACATTCTTACTCAGTTTACTTACAGAGTTATAGATAAAAAGCTTTTCAACATTCCAGATAATAAAATTCAGATTTTCTTTTTTAAACTCTGGCTACAAGTCAAATTCTTAACAATATGCTTAACCAATATCCAACATCATTCAGTACTTACTGCAATGGAAAGTTTAAAATATCAATACATGCAAATTTCATCTTTTAAGCTCTTATCTATCTAATTCTAGCATGCTATAATCTTCTTCTCAATGCCTTGCCCCTACTCCTACTTAGAGGCTGTTGTTCCTAAAAAAGCATTTGAAGCTGCCCCATATAAATGAGACACCCCAGATGCCATTAGCACACTAGGGTCAGACACATGTCTGGTATGAGAAAATCCACTAAAACAATTTATTAATTAAGTTAAAATTTAATTAAGTACATATGCATATAGTTCTGCCTTTTGAAAACAAATAATACTAGTGTGTATGTTCTGTGTCATTTTGCATGTGCTCACTTTAATCTTTCTTTCCAGAGACTTTATATAGATGCGGCATATCCATTCATACATACAATTCAGTCATAAATCAAATAATCATTCACACAGACCAGAAAATCACCAACATGAGTTAAATCATTTATTCCCTCCACATATTTTATTTCAGGGAAAACTCTTGTCCTCATCATATCAAATACTCTTTCCTTGATATATTTATCTACCCTGGTCTCATCTGCAATCATATGAATCAATGGACACACTGTAATGAACTAATTCACTCCATTACACAAAGATCTCAGGACTTAAACAAGCCATGTGTCAACTTGCATTACTCAAGAACACAAGTCATTCCTGCAGTGATCTTGACCATATTTCCTAATCAGTTCTCAGGTACTTCCTCTTTTAAATTTTTCATGGCAAACTCATTCAGTGAACCATTTCACTAAATCAAGCATTCATCTCATGGCATTCCATATTATTCATATAAACAAACAAAGGCAATCAATCAATTTAAATATTGGTATCAATGTAAACGATTTCTGCATATATAAACATGTTCTTGCAACTTAAAAGAGGTATAGACAACTATCATTGGTTTATGGCTTTATAAGAAGACTTTATTTTTCTTCTGTTGCAAACATCTGTGCGCTAGTTAAACTCAGATTGACCAAGCATCCTAAATCACAAAATTTATTTGCTGAGTATATGGGTATTGTGTATTTTCTTTGAATCAAGGGTATCAGCACATAGGCAACCTATTGCACCACTAATTCCTTTTCATCTTAAGCCTCAACACATATACATGTGTATATTGCAGCTCACATGCTCAACAATTCTTCTAGGTTGAGCCAAAACCAACACTACTTGCTTATTTCAACATTTTATTTTCTGGGTATTTATTTATAGTTCTTAGTAGTATCTTATCAGAAAGAGATCTGGATTTTTAAGATGCTTATTTATGCACACTGATCATATTTAGAATATTCACAAAATAAAACAAACAGAACAACAATCTAGCATTAAAGCATCTTTAATTTTTGAAAGACAATCACATACTCTTTTTAAGAAAAATTAATTTATAAACTGGCTGCCTTCATTAGGACTTAGTGCCTTAAATTCTTTGAGTGAAATTTTCTCACCTAACTCTCTTCTTTGCTTCCTTAGTTAATTGATAACCTTTTGCCTCAGCTCTCTTCCTCCACTTGCCTCATATTTTATATGGTGTGTTTATTATATTTTTTTTTTCAAAGTTCTTTTTGGGAAGGAGAGGAGGCTTCTTCTTATATATGCAGTTTTCTCCTTAGGGTTTTGGGTATTGGTTAAAGCCATTTTTTGCCTACCAGAAAATTATGTTATCTGCATTTATTTGAACCCAAGATTCTACCCTCCCCGGCTTAATTTTGTGAAGAGAAAAGTGGTTATCTACTTTGGTTATTTTCAGAAATCTTACTTTTCCATAGAATGTTTTTTCGCTTGTCTATTTGCATGCTAAATGTGTGATTTGATTTCCAACAATATATATATTATATATTTATTTTTCTTCTTTCTTAATTCAGCCCATACAAAATACATTTTTGTTTTTCTCCCTTTTCTATTTTTAGCCTTCACTTTCTTATCTGGTGCTTCCTTTTATTTTATTCACAAGAGGATTGCTTCTTTTCATACCTTCATTCTTTATGCTTTTATTTAAAAACATATTTGTGTGTTTCATTTTACTAGTTTGAATTCTAATACTTAATTACTGTACTTACATATATGTTTTACAGACAATAACTTATATACATATATACTTCTATATTATTTTATACTGACACACACATGCACATGTATACTTAGTTACATTTTTATATATTTCTGCATATAGCACATTTGAGGGTTTTCTTTATTTATCTGTAAATATATACATATATTTTCCATACATAGCATCATGTATTCATTCATAGTATCCAGGGATCTAGCTTTACTCATGTGTATTTTCTGTGCACCAATGCACATCATTTTATTACACCATATCAAGCTATCTCATGTTTCCCTTAAAAATGGTTTTAAAAACTATCTTAAAATTATTTTAAGCTTATTTATATTTTCCAAAATAAAATTCTAAAATCGTGGGTCATTACATACACCCCACCTTTTAGAAATTGTGTCCCATAATTTTTTCAGCTTACATTAATCTCAAGCTTAAATCAGAAAACAAGTATTCTTCAACCACTTAGATTTTTAGTTCTATCATAATAATTAAAAATACATGCATCCAAAAGAAAAGCAAATTAAAAATTAGAATTACCTCTAATCTGAAAATAGCTTAGGGTAGTTCATCTTAACTTTGTCTTCTAATTCCCATGTTCAATCACTGGGATCAAGACTCCACTGTACTTTCACAAGTTTCGGTGATTTATTCCTTAATTTCTTCACATCCTTTGCCAAAATTCCCACTGGATCTTTTTCATAAATCAAATTAGGATTTATTTGCACTTGGTTTGGGGTCTCCCGAATTTCTGCCTTGTCATGTACCCACTTTCTCAGTTGTGATACATGAAAAACATCATGTATTCCTTGCATGTTTTCTGGCAACTCCAACTTATATGCCAAGGAACCAATTCTTTTCAGAATTTTGTATGGCCCAATATATCTTGGGTTAACTTGCCTTGTTTTCCAAATCTCAGTACATTTTTCAAAGGTGAGATTTTGATGAAAACAAAATTTCCCACTTCATATTCTACCTGTTTTCTTCTCATGTCTGCAAATTTCTTTTGCCTATCTTGTGTTGCTGCCATCCTTCTCCTTATCAAATCAATTTGCTCCTTAGTTTCTTGTATATATTCAGGCCCTAAAATGGCCTTTTCTCCTGCTTCTACCCAACAAACAGGTGACAAACAAGGCTTACCATATAAGGCTTCAAATGGAGCCATTCCTATGGTGCTTTGATAGCTGTTATTGTATGAAAATTCAACTAAATGAAGATAATCTTCCCAGTTGCCCCCAAAATCCAATACACATGCTCTCAACATATCCTCCAAAACCTTGTTTACTACCTCAGTCTGCCTATCTGATTGAGGATGGTAGGCAGTACTTAAGCATAGTTCACTTCCCATTGCTTCTTGAAAGCTTCTCCAGAATTTTGAGGTGAAGATGGTACCCCTATCACTCGCGATGGTTTTGGGAATGCCATGTAACTTTACCACTTCCTTCATAAAAACTTGAGCTAATTTTGGTGCTTTCCTTTCTGACTTGACTGGGATGAAATGTGATACTTTGGTTAGCCTATCAACTATCACCCATATGCTTGTATTTCCTCTCTTAGATCTAGGCAGTCCATCTATGAAATCCATAGATATATCTTCCCACTTCCACTATGGTACACTAAGAGGCTGCATCAACCCTAATGGCCTTTGGGTTTCAGCCTTGACTTGTTGGCAAGTCATACATTTGGCAATATATTTAGCTACATCTGATTTCATCCCCTTCCACCAGAAGTCTCTTTTCAAATTTTGGTACATCTTTGTGTTGCCTGGGTGTATAGAGTATTTACTTCTGTGATATTCATCCAATATCTCCTTCTTCAATTCTATGTTCTCTGGCACACACATTCTATTTTGGTACCTTAAATAACCATTTTCATCAATATGGTGATTCATCACTTCCTCCCCTTTTGATGTGAGAAATTTCTTCTCTAATAAGTTTGCATCCTGTTCTTGCATTTTCCCTACCTTCAAAATTAAATCTGGTTGAAGTGTCATTAAGCTTAACTTCCCTTTATTTTCTTGTGCACCATGCATCTGCACATCCATGTGCACACAACCATCCTCCCCAATTTCTAACTCAGTCAGCAAATACAAGTCCTTAAACTCTTCTATCATCATCATAGCCAATTTAGCATGCTGTCTACTTAGAGCATCTGCAACTTTGTTTGCTTTGCCTGGTGTATAGAGTATGTCAAAGTCAAAGGCAGCTAAAAACTCCACCCATCTATGTTGCCTCATGTTCAAATCTTTTTGTGAAAATAAATATTTTAAAGACTTGTGGTCAGTGTAAAGTTTAAACTTAGTTCCTAACAAATAATGTCTCCAAAGTTTCAAAGCATATATCACAGTTGCTAATTCAAGATCATGTATGGCATATCTTGCTTCATGGGGTTTGAGTTGTCTAGATGCATATGCAATGACTTGGCCTTGTTGCATCAACACTGCACCCAAGCCAAACCCACTAGCATCAGTGTATACAACTAATTCTTCATTTCCATGAGGTACTTTTAAAATTGGAGAATTCACTAATGCCTCCTTCAACTATTCAAAAGACTTTTCACATCTTTCTGACCAAACAAAAGCTTGGTTCTTCCTGGTTAGGTTAGTAAGTGGGGTAAAATTTTTGAAAAATCTTTTATAAATCTCCTATAATACCCTGCCATCCCCATAAATGACCTCACTTCACTCACAGTGCTTGGCCTCTTCCATGCTTGAATAGCCACTACTTTATTGGGGTTCACAGAAATTCCTTGGGAAGACATAACATGGCCAAGAAAATGCACTTCCTCTTTCCAAAATTCACATTTTGAGTATTTTGCCTTTAAGTCTTTTTCCCTTAGTCTAGACAAAACCATGTGCAGATGACTTTCATGCTCTTCCACTGTTTTGGAATAAATTGAAATGTCATCTATAAAAATAAGCACAAATTTGTCGAAATAATCTCTAAAGGTTCTATTCATTAAAGCTACAAAGTATGATGGTGCATTGGTCAAGCCAAATGGCATAACCAAAAATTCGTACAACCCATATCTAGTGTTAAAGGCAGTGTACTTGATGCTTGATTCTTCCACCTTCATCTGATGAAAACCAGATGCTAAATCTAGTCTAGAGAATACTCTTGCTCCAGCCAATTGATCAAAAAGATCATCTATTCTTGGCAGTGGATATTTATTTTTAATGGTTACCTTGTTTAATTCCCTATAATCTATGCAGAGTCTCAAGGTACCATCTTGTTTCTTAACAAATACCACTGGTGCCCCCCAGCAAGAATTACTGGGTCTTATAAAACCCTTATTTTCTAATTCTTCGAATTGTTTCTTTAATTCTTTTAGTTCATTTGGCCCCCTTCTTGTTGGCTTTTTAGTCACTGGGTTTGCTCCTGGAACTAAATGAATTTGGAATTCCACTGGCCTATGGTTTGGAACACCATTAATCTCCTCAAAAACGTCCAAGTATTCATTGACTATGGGAATTTCCTCAATAATATGTTCACCGATATCTTTACCCAAATCAATCAAATGACACAATTTTCTTCCCTTGGACACTTCACACAAAATTGTGATCCTCTGGCTTCCATGGTTTTGCAATGATATGGTGGATGAGTCTAAGTTAATTATGGCCTTGAATTGCCTTAACCAGTCTACTCCTAAAATGACACCTATGTTTGGGTAATTTAAAACATATAAATTGGAAATAAAAGTATCTCCTCCTATGTTTAATTCCACGTCTACACAAATCATGTTTAAAACACTAGAACTTCCCAGTGGACTTTGTATATGTAAAGGGGTTTCAACCAATATGCAACTTATTTTCAGCATTTTAACTAATTCATAGGAAATTAAAGAATGAATTGCCCCAGTATCATATACTACTACTATGGGTACATTACAAATAAATAGTATACCTTCCACTTATCTGTGTTCCTCAGCATTGGTCTCCACTATTTTGCCTTTTTCTCCCAAGTTTGCTAATTTTCCTTGCTTCTTATTCTCAGGACAATTTCTTTTCATGTGCCCCTCTTTCCCGCATAAATAGCACTTGAAAGCTCCTCCTTCCAATTCTGGACATCTTGGTTTGATATGTCCTTTTCCACATTGATTACACACAATTTTCTTCTTTGTTTCCTTAGCTTTAATTTCCCCAGTAGACTTGTTACTGGCCTCTTCTTTCTTCTTATCATAAGGATGATATCTCCCCTTACTCTTCTTACTGTTATTGTTCTTGAAATTTCTAAATTTTTCCCTTTCCTTGTCATGCTGCTCCAATCTCAAAGCTAAGTCTATCACTTGGTCAAAAATCCTGTCAGCATAAGGTAACATAGCCCTGCTAAGTCCTGGGTTCAAACCTTTTATGTACCTATCATTTTTGGACGCTTCCTCTGCCACCAGCATTGTTCCATATGTGGAAAGTCCCTCAAACCTTTGAGTGTATTCTGTGATAGTCATAGTTCCTTGCCTAAGTCTAATAAATTCTTCTAGCAAGGTAGCCTTAGCTGATGCTGGTACAAACCTTGCTTCCAACGTCTCCTTGAATTGATTCCAAGTGATTTCATTCTCATTTCTTCCTGCAATGATACTTCCCACCAGCTTAAAGCTACTCCTTTTAGCTATCTTGAAGCCACTTGCCTCCTTCTTTGATCATCAAGTTGCATGTCATTAAAAATTCTATCCAATATTCTCAACCATGCTTGAATTTCCATAATACTCTCTGTCCCTTCAAAGCTTTTGCCTCCTAAATGAGTATATGTCTTGAGTAATTTTGAGAGCTCTTCATGGGGATTTTCTTGCATTTGTCCTGCCCCATCCCTAAATGCACTCAACAAGTCTTGCAGATTGACCATTGGTGGCGCATTGGAAGATCCTGCTCCCTGATTTGGGTGTCTTCCTACCATAGTTTGCTAATAACAATTTACATAGCTGGTTAGTTTGATTGGTAATTTAATTATTTCAGTGGTTTTATTTTCACTGAAAACATTGTTATGTATTCAGTCTCTTTAGATTTTTTTTTCTATCAGAGGACTTGATCTTTATTTCTACTATGTTTAATAACACAGCTCTGATACCAAATGAAATGACCCTCTCTTTTATACCTAAATTTTTGCTTAGGATTTTTTTTTACATAGTGATATATATATATATATATTATCTTATGAATATATATATATATATATATATATTCTGAAGCCCAGAGTCTTTTTTTTTTCTTTTTCAAGTAAACAAACTTTATCCAGGATCAAAAAGTTTTACCAATATAAATATATCAGTGTATTCACCAGGATATGCACACACATATGAAGATGCATGTGCCTTTCTTGTTCAATCAGAGTTATGGTAAAAACAAGAGGATAATTTAATTGATTAAATTTAATCAATTCTCACGTAGTTACATTCAACACATGTAGTAAAATTACTTTCATATGGGCATCAGCCTGATTTTTAGTCTTGATTACTGGGTAGGTTCCTTATAAAATATGATTCTCAGAAATCAGATAATTTTGTGATATTTATCTTTAAAATTTAATGGTGTAGTGCTTGTGCTCTGAAAATGATATATGTCTTTATCATTTTCTTTGTTTGCTTTTCTATAAATCTGCCATGGAATGCAACTCTTCCTGGAAAACTTTTTAAGTAAAATACTTTATTTCTAAAGCTTGATTCCTTCTTGTCGTGATGCTGCACTAAATAAAATGCGAACCAGGGTGAGTTTCCTAAGACCTGTGAATGTTACAGATTCTTCCTTTATTCAAGAATAAGATATAAAACATTACATAGTGTTAAATTTGCATTTTAAAAACATGCAGACACATAAAACATTTTCCCTATGCTTTTAAACTTTTGCATTCACTTGTCATAAAGCAAGATTGACTATATTGTCCTTCAAGACCTAACTGTTTCTTCTTTCTCAATACTTAAAATTATTCATAGACTCAAGATTGACTAATACATTTATAAAATGTAACCCTCCCATTCACATAACATTCTTACTCAGTTTACTTACAGAATTATAGATAAAAAGCTTTTCAACATTCCAGATAATAAAATTCAGATTTTCTTTTTTAAACTCTGGTTACAAGTCAAATTCTTAACAAAATGCTTAACCAATATCCAACATCATTCAGTACTTACTGCAATGGAAAGTTTAAAACATCAATACATGCAAATTTCATCTTTTAAGCTCTTATCTATCTAATTCTAGCATGTTATAATCTTCTTCTCAATGCCTTGCTCCTATTCCTACTTAGAGGCTGCTGTTCCTAAAAAAGCATTTGAAGCTGCCCCATATAAATGAGACACCCCAGATGCCATTAGCACACTAGGGTCAGACACATGTCTGGTATGAGAAAATCCACTAAAACAATTTATTAATTAAGTTAAAATTTAATTAAGTACATATGCATATAGTTCTTCCTTTTGAAAACAAATAATACTGGTGTGTATGTTCTGTGTCATTTTGCATGTGCTCACTTTAATCTTTCTTTCTAGAGACTTTATATAGATGGGGCATATCCATTCATACATACAATTCAGTCATAAATCAAATAATCATTCACATAGAACAGAAAAATCACCAACATGAGTTGAATCATTTATTCCCTCCACATATTTTATTTCAGGGAAAACTCTAGTCCTCTTCATATCAAATACTCTTTCCTCGATATATTTATCTACCTTGGTCTCATCTGCAATCATATGAATCAATGGACACACTTTAATGAACTAATTCACTCCATTACACAAAGATCTCAGGACTTAAACAAGCCATGTATCAACTTGCATTACTCAAGAACACAAGTCATTCCTGCAATGATCTTGACCACATTTCCTAGTCAGGTACTTTCTCTTTTAAATTTTTCATGGCAAACTCACTCAGTGAATCATTTCACTAAATCAAGCATTCATCTCATGGCATTCCATATTATTCATATAAACAAACAGAGGCAATCAATCAATTTAAATATTGGTACCAATATAAATGATTTTTGCATATATAAACATGTTCTTTCAACTTAAAAGAGGTATAGACAACTATCATTGGTTTGTGGCTTTATAAGAAGACTTTTTTTTTCTTCTGTTGCAAACATCTGTGCTCTAGTTAAACTCAGATTGACCAAGCTTCCTAAATCACAAAATTTATTTGCTGAGTATATGGTATTGTGTATTTTCTTTGAATCTGGGGTATCAGCACATAGGCAACCTATTGCACCCCTAATTCCTTTTCATCTTAAGCCTCAGCACATATACATGTGTATATTGCAGCTCACATGCTCATCAATTATTCTGGGTTGAGCCAAAACCAAAACTACTTGCATATTTCAACGTTTTATTTTCTGGGTATTTATTTATATTTCTAAATAGTATCTTATCAGAAAGAGATCTGGGTTTTTAAGATGCTTATTTATGCACGCTGATCATATTTAGAATATTCACAAAATAAAACAAACCGAACAACAATCTAGCATTAAAGCATCTTTAATTTCTGAAAGACAATCACATACTCTTTTTAAGAAAAATTAATTTATAAACTGGCTGCCTTCATTAGGACTTAGTGCCTTAAATTCTTTGAGTGAAATTTTCTCACCTAACTCTCTTCTTTGCTTCCTTAGTTAATTGATAAACTTCTGCCTTTTGCCTCAGATCACTTCCTCCACTTGCCTTATATTTTATGTGGTGTGTTTATTATATATTTTTTCAAAGTTCTTTTTGGGAAGGAGAGGAGGCTGCTACTTATATATGCAGTGTTCTCCTTAGGGTTTTGGGTATTGGTTAAAGCCATTTTTTGCCTACCAGAAAATTATGTTATCTGCATTTATTTGAACCCAAGATTCTACCCTCCCTGGCTTAATTTGGTGAAGAGAAAAGTGGTTATCTACTTTGGTTATTTTCAAAAATCTTACTTTTCCATAGAATGCTTTTTCTCTTGTCTATTTGCATGTTAAATGTGTGATCTAATTTCCAACAATATATATTATATATATTTATTTTTCTTCTTTCTTAATTCAGCCCATACAAAATACATTTTTGTTTTTCTCCCTTTTCTATTTTTAGCCTTCACTTTCTTATCTGGTGCTTCCTTTTATTTTATTCACAAGAGGATTGCTTCTTTTCATACCTTCATTCTTTATGCTTTTATTTAAAAACATATTTGTGTGTTTCATTTTACTAGTTTGAATTCTAATACTTAATTAGTGTACTTACATATATGTTTTACAGACAATAACTTATATACATATATACTTCTATATTATTTTATACTGACACACACATTTACATGTACACTTAGTTACATTTTTATATATTTCTGCATATAGCACATTTGAGGGTTTTCATTATTTATCTGTAAATATATACATATATTTTCCATACATAGCATCATGTATTCATTCATAGTATCCAGGGATCTAGCTTTACTCATGTGTATTTTCTGTGCACCAATGCACATCATATTATTACACCATATCAAGCTATCTCATCTTTCCCTTAAAAACGGTTTTAAAAACTATCTTAAAATTATTTTAAGCTTATTTATATTTTCCAAAATAAATTTCTATAATCTTGGGTCATTACAGTAGCATCTTGATTAGAGGGAGGTATTTGAGCGGGATTCTGTCTATCCCGGCCTTCTTGATCAGCGGGGGTAGTAGTGGTTCTTGTGCTAACCATCTTGAGAAGTGGAATCCTTTCCCTAAAGTTTTGCAAATCTGAAAAGAACGGAAGGAATCTGAAATTGAAATCTGGATCTCTCTCTTAGATTTATGCAATCCAGTATCGATGACAGATCCAACGAGCAGAAGAAAATCTGGGTTTTCTCGATGAAAGCACCAAAGTGTTTGCACCAAAATTGGTTACAACACTCTTCGGAAGTTTTTGAAGTGATAATAAATGAAGAATGTAAATTGAAAATGAGGATTATCTAACAAATACTCCGATTAACAAGAATATAAATGCGAAGACAAGCGATTTATAGTGGTTCGGCGTGTTGCCTACGCCCACTGTGAAGTTTTTGCAACTTTATTGATTCTCTTTCAATGATTACAAGCAAGTACAGCAATCAACAGCAAATTACAACTCGAAATTCGAAATTGGCAGCAAGAATATGGTGTAGGATGATGGAGATCTCAATCCGGCAGAGTCTGGGCGCTAGAGAGTCAAAAGATCCTTTTTCTGTAGGCTCTGGGGCTCTATTTATAGGCGTAGGAGGCTGAGACTTCGCTCAAATCTCGGGAGACTTTTTCTGGCACGTGAGTGGGCCCACACGACCAACGTCAGGAAGTTTCGACTCGATTGGCGATCAATACGAAGTCATTTCGTATCGATCAAGATGTTGTCCAATCGACCTGAAATTTGGTGTGAACACTCTTTGGCATGTAGGCAATCTCTTGTGAAAATTTCATGGCATTTGGATTAGTGGATTGGGAGATATAGTCGATACGAAATGAGTATTCTCAAGTGGCTGTTTGGTTCGAATCCATCTCTTCGAATCGATTGTTTCGAATAGATGGTGGCACGCGTCTTCGTGATGAGGTGGAGCGCAAACTTCGCCTCGATCTAGTCTTCACTCCGAGTTGACCGCATCAACCCCATATATTTTGCCTTGTTCGTATTGAGGGATGACACATCACCCTGATCTATTGACTCGATAGATTCGAATAAGGCCTCACTGATGGATTCGAACTACCGATGTTCATTGGTTACGAATCAATTCCTCGATGGACACGAAACCAATCGATGTGAACTGGAACCTTTCGATGGATATGGGGTAGGATAACCTGATGGATACGAAGTAGGACGATCTAATGGATACGAAGTGCCCTGCCCATGATGGGTTCAAAGAGTGGTTTCCACGATGGATACGAAGTAGTGACTGTTGCCTCAATTGATGGATGCGAAATGCTCTATCTGTCGATGGATACGAAGTAGGGAGATGCCAATGGATTCAAATAAGGAAGTGCTGACCGATACGAAGCGCGACTTTATGATGGGTACAAAGTCCATCGGTACGAACTCGATGGATTCAAATACAGCCAAGTTCATTGATACGAACCGATGCTTTTCGATGGATACGAAACCGCTGGACCCATGATCGATACGAAACGGAGCTTGATGATCGTTACGAAACCGAAGCTTTTCCCTTCAACTTACATCCATCATAACTTGAGCATACGAACTCGGATTGACTTGAAATTTGGAATGCTGGTTCTTGTGATCTTGCTTGTTATGTCCTATCAATTGTAGCCTTTTTCAGGCTCGAAAAAAATTAAGCGATATCCATAGTGAAGCAAAGTATAACCAATCTTTGAGACGAACTGTCTTTTGTTTTCGATCGATCTTTTGGTATCATGGCTTTGCCAAAAAGCGGGATAACACAACAAAACAAACTTTGCATAATATATATACGCTTACAACGCAGTAAAATATATACACATATTGTATATTTAAAATCAATACTTAAATAAATGGATAGACATATAGCCTAGTATATAAACATACATACACAATATACTTAAAACAGTAATCTATATACATAGCAAACAACACTATACAAACAACATATATGTAGCTAATAGTATTGCTTATATAAACAGAATTATTCTTAAAAGTAAATCATATATATATATATATATATATATATATATATATATATATATAAAACCAACAATATAGTACGTAGCTTAAACTACACTATTCCAAAAGATAAATGGAAATGAAAACAAGATTAGCAGGCAAAACAAAACATAGGTATATAGATATATATAAAGCTATAAGGCTTACGGATATAGAAATTGGAAATGAAGTTGTCGCGGAGTTGCTTGCTAGGTGGGTTCGACTACCAATAAGGCATGGGTTTCAAGGAGAAGGCCAAAGACTTAATGTGGCACACGTGGAGGCTGAATGTGGCGGAGAAGGTGAAGTGCTGGCGTTTGCGGTCGGTAAGATGATGATAGGCGAAGTGGCTTCAACAGTAGCTATGGCAGATTCTCGGTGTTTGGAGGACGGCTGCATCGGTTGGAGTTGTGCAGCGAAAGCGTGCTGGGCCATAACCCACAGAGCTGGAAAACTGAATAGTTAGGGTTAAAGAAGAAAGAAGGTAGAAGAAGAAACAGAAACAATATCAGAATCTCACAATCGCAGTGGAACAATATATAATAGGTAATAATTAATCTTGAAACAAAATAACTATATCAATTTATGGCAGTTGTGATAACTTGTCCACATGGAAACTGAACTTGCAGCAAACTATAATCAGTGGATGCTACAGTATAGATGTGTGATACGGATCGCAATCCAGCTTATCTCCTGATATCTACAGCATACTTTCCTGACTTCGCTCCAGAAATGATAACCTGACTCTAGGCTGGCCGTGTGGAGAATTATGGGCACCTAGAGTTTAGAAAGGGAACAATAAACTCCGAGTCAGTCATGCGACTGGTGTGAGATCTAAAAAAGCAGATATTTGCACAAAAGAAAAGGAAAAGAAATCTGTTCATGCTTTTGGAAAATGAAACTGCCATAAGGCCTCCCGGCACACACACAATGCAATCGCACACTTGGTGGAGATTTCTCCTTATAGCAGTCAAACATGTTTGATAGGCAAAAATCCTTTTATATTATTATTAGTACATAGTGTGGAAATTTTTTCGAAAGTATAATATAAATCTTAGCCAGCATACGTACCATTATAGTATGCCTACTATAGCTACCATGTTAAATGGCAGGTTCTACAACTAGAACCGTACAAGGCGCGTAATGAGTGATTAGATTTCCAACAAATGGTCAAGGCTAAGGAACTTGCTTTATCCAAAGGTACGCCGCTTGAGGGACGCCTTGAGAAATTAACCGAAACTCTGCCAACACAAGGCCGGGTTACCTCTGTAACAGGTACCTAACTGTCACTAGTATTCCATCCCCTGGTCGTAACCGATCTTTACGGAGGCGCCTCAACAACCAACAACCACATAAGTAAAATAATCTGGGCTCCATACCAAAATACCAATTTTATCCACATAAGTTAAATATCTGGGCTCCATACTAGAATACCACTTTTTATCCAAAAGGAAATGCACATAACCTAAGGGGCGCGACCTCCATAGCTTTGCTGCATCCTTTCTTGTTTCGACCATTTTCGGGGTGTGAGGTTCGACGAAGCCTCGTCCCACAAAGCTATGCTTTTCGCAAAAGCCATGCTTCGATCAACCAATGATCAACACTTAGCATGCCACATTACCAAATGGGGAATATATCACTAGAAACCATCAACTACATAACCTCTGAGCTCGTACGTCTCAGAGAAAGGTGTTAAACTAACAAAATAAATTCTCTACAACAAAAGAAATGTATTTGATAAAACCAGCTTTATATCTCAAAGTGTAATGTCAGACATACATCCATACAAGTCCATCCTGGGTTTGAATAGAACCGAAGGCACACCATCCAATTAAGAAAAGAAGTCCTTGCAAATCCCGATATTCCCTAATCACATCTGGATTCCCTATCACATAGGGTAATCTCTATACCGGAGCAACTTAATGTAAAGATAATCGACAAGTAATCCTTTCATTTTTGAAAATACCCGGTCTTCAACCACCATCTTCAAATGCAATCCTATTTCATTATCATTATTCAAAATGGATTTTATGACTTAATGTCCTCTCCCGGCTAATCTAAATAATGAGCGCTTATTTTAAAAACAAGTGGATACATTCAGATCTAAATTAAGTCGCAACAAATTTCCAATTTTGATCCTTTAAACAAAAGATCCATCATTAAGATTCTATGTGATTTTTGGATAACCATTTGGAATTGGTCCCCCGGTTGCATCGAAATTCAAATGCCGTCTTAAAGGCCAATATTGATAGTCGGTTATTTAACTATCAAACAACATTCCCAACAATCATCAAATTTAAATAATTTTCCCCAAATTATTTATTTCAAAATATCTTCGCAAGATATATTTTCACACTTCAACCCTTTGAAAACAATTTTCAAACCACTTTCCTTTCGCGGAATAAATTTCCAAATATTGTCTATTTCCACTGAAAATTTGCCAAATTTGAATACTTTAAAATAATTTAAATCACCTATCCAAAAATATATACTAGGAAACACTTGAAATAAAAACTATTTTAAAACATTTATTTAAAATATTGGTTATGAATTTTATACTAATATCTCATGTAAAACTTAAGCCCCAAACTAATTTTATAAAAATAATATTATTAGGTAGAGTATAATTATTTAAATAACCATCTTCTAAATCAAATACTAGTTAAATCTTTAAGATAATCACTTCTACAATTAACTTGATAAAATATTTACTTTTAAAAATAAAAAATAATTTAAGAAAATAATATCTCCAAAAACATTCTTTTTAAAACCAACTTAGAAAGCTTTTAATTTATATTTAAAAGCTACTTTGAAAACATACCCGGCTTTCCAGGGAAAATATACTTTCCATTCCAAAATAGTCCATTTTAATCAATTAATAAATCTTTCTCGATTTATCTCAATTTGTATCCCAAATTTGTAAATTTTCTTTCCACGTTTTTTTAAAAATAAACCAATATTATTTTTAAAACAAAATACTTATTCCTTTATAAATTCCAATCGTGAATTTATATTTTCCAAATTGTCCACTGATATCTTATTACACTTTATAAATCTAGTTTATAAATTCCATAGTCTCATTCTTCTTTCAAAACATAGTTTCAAACACAAATTCAATTTCCAATTTGATCTCAAAAATTTACTTTCTAACACTAAATAAATTTCCAAATTGTTCCAAAATTTACTTTCAAACACCAAATCAATTTCCCAATTGATTTCCAAAATTTACTTCATTTGAAAATTACCCCTTTACTTGTCCAAATTTATTTCAAACCCATTAATCCAATATTCACACCTATATTTATGATTTAAATTCCATTTAAATCTGAAAAACCAATTTCATATTTGATTTCAAAATTCTTTCTTTATTTCCCCCAAACCATTTAAAATCCATCCCAAATTACTTCTTCTAATCTATCCAATTCACTAAAATTATTTTACTTAAATTTCTCTATTTTAATTTCTTTCCAAAAATCAAATTTTTATATTTATGGCATTTTAAAAATATTATAATGTATTCGGCTAAATCATAGCATTCAGTAATTTCAATTACCAATAAAATCAATTAAAGATTATCAATAAATCATATCTCAACATATGAAATAAATTCAAACAATTTGAGGAATCTAGTTGGATCCCTCCAACCTGTTTCCCTACATCCATAGATGGTAGCACAACAATGTAAAATACTAATCCCGCTTCAAGGCTGTATATCGCGGTATAAGGGTCATCCGCTATTACGCGAGGTGCATAGGATCTCATCCGTTATATAATGCGGGAAATCAATCACTCCAATACACACACACACACTATCATATATACTATCACATCCAAACAATCAATCAATAATTTAAATTTTAACTATTTCGATTGAGTGAGAAGATCTCACCTTTGCTTTTATCTTGTAATCCATTTACAATCCATCTTGTTTTCATGATTTTTCACCTTGTATAAAAAATTATATGATTTTTATTAATATTCGAACACATTGAACAATTAAATTTCCATTTGATAATTTTAATTAACCAGTGATTTTATTTTAAATCAATACTTTTAATTTTAAACTAATTCCTTTTAGTAAATTATCTTTGGTAACTAAATAGTTAAATAAGTTTATTAAATAAAATAAATTACCCTAAATGCATTTTTATTTTTGAAACATCATATGGATATATACTTATAAAATAATATATAGATTTAAAAAATTATGTTTTTTATATATAAACTCTTCAAACATCTTAAAATTCCTATATAACTTCCAAAATCTTATATTTGTATATTAAATAAAAATTATTTTCAAACGTATATATATACACTAATCTTAGTTAGTATTCAATAAGTGAAATAATATACCTTGCTGCTTTATATAGCTGAATAATTTAAACAAAACTGTTTTATAAAATCCAGTATAAAAATGATATTTATTTTTTATTATACTTCCCTGTTCCACAACTCAGAGATAATAATATTTCTTCCTCTGTAATTTATCCATAAATACGAGTTTCGAATTTAAAATGAACGATTACCTCATGCAAGCCTCGTCCACGGCCACCGTCACCAACCTCGAGCTCGCGAAACCCTCATTACCCACACAAAGTTGCTTGTGAACAATCCCCACCATTTCCAAACCTACTTGCCTCGATCTGCTCAAACGAGCCATCCTACTTGTGTCGCGACATCATCGCATCCATCCCAGTCGCATGCACTTACCCCTATTGTTCCACCTGACTGATTTCGAATCGAAATCAATTCTCGATTCAATACGTGAACTTATGTTGTCGGCTTGAACATCGAGCAATCAATGGAAGTCGTGGCTTCGAAATCAATCTTCGATTTGCCGATTCGAGAGGAGGAGGAGCTTGGCTTCCCTTAAATCGACGGTGAGCGAAAGGATTTCGATTTAGGAATTGATTCCTGAAGAGAAGAAAGCATGTGTGGTTAATTTTTTTAGTATCGGCCATGAATAAAAGCAAAAGAGGGATTTTCTTCTTTTTTTATTTGAATTGATTGAAGTTAGCTCCGTTTTGAACGTTCGTTCTTGTTGCTTTATTTTTTTCAACCCATGTCACAAAAATTCATTGCATGCACGACAAATGTTGTGACCTAGAAGACGAGTGGCCAAAATATATAAAAAATAAATAAATTTTTTTGACTAGTCAAACTATATATATTATATTTAAATTTTAAATTTAAACCGTCTCAACATCGTAACTCAAAATTTCAACTTCCTATCGAGGCATGTCGCCAGGCGTTTATAATGTTTTACGCCTATTCTGAACACAATGAAAAAGGTTTCGAGTCCAAATTCGATCGTATGAAGAAGATAGCATTTTGATCCGGTTATTAAATTAAATTTCGATATAAATTTCAACGCGTTTATCAACCGTACGGTCACACAACTCCAAACGCTACGAAAATTGAAATCCGATAATATTACACTATTACAGATCCAATGGAACAGGTTTTGTCAAATTCCGAGACTGTGCCTCGGAAGGCTATTTTTAAATGTCGATTTAAACGATAAAATTTCAAACTAAAAGAAACAGTTTTAAATTCAACTTTTAAATGTTCTATTATCTCCAGTATTATCAATATAAATTTTATGAACTTTTAATTATTTTTTATAAGCTCAAAACAAAAGATACAATATTTTACCTAATTTCATATTATTAAATTCAATAATTTAATTGCCAAATAAATAGTGATATCTGAAATTCAAGTTAAATTAATTTTTAAATTTTTAGAATCAATTAAATATTCCAATTTCAAAATGTCCAAAATTTAGGGCTATCACATTCTTCCCCCTTAAAAGAATTTTGTCTAAGAAGAATGGTCCAAAACCGGTTTTCTATTTTCCCAAAACCAAACTGTTTTAACAACTTCCCAAAACCCAACAGTTTCGTCTTTCCAAAACAACTTTTTTTGTTGAAGACCCATCATTCTTACTAACTTCCCAACCGCAACCATAAATTCAAACAATATATTTTTTCTCAACAATTAAAATTTTAATTTAAATTCAAATTTAAATTTAAATTCAAATTTTAAATTATCCAAATTTCTCAAAAAATTTCTAACTGCCTAAATTTTCAAAAAAATTCGCCAGCGTCTCCTTTGCACTGCTAGACCGGTATGACTACAAAATGACACTACGGCCCTCCAGATTTCAAAAAGAAAATAAAAGCCCAAGCGGCTAGACCAGAAAATCATCCAATTTCATACAGAAATTTAAATACAAACCTTTTGTCGAGCAATTCAAATTTATGTTCGAAATCAAAAATCCAATTTCCTTTTTTCTTTTAGAACATCTGTATATCCTACTAGCAATAGTGTCCAAATTACAACATTCAAAATCATTTTGCACTTCTCTACAAATGTTCCAACATCTATTTGATTCAAGCTCGTACGATGCATTTATATCATCCGTGCGCAATGCCAAATACGATCGCTCACTCAATCATACAGTTTCACATCCGAACTAGTACCGTCCACCCAACTACCTAGTGCGAACTCAGATCTGGTTTCTTGATCAGAAACCGTCCTTTTCCTTGCATAGCCTTAAATTATGAAAGAGAATTTCCAAAATCAACCAAAAATTCATATGCAGGGTTCGCCATCGAAAATCGAGTGAAAAATCCTAACTTGGATCGATATAACTATCTAGAAATTATGTGCTCGAATCTGCATCAAATCGCTATGCAAATAAAATAATATACCTACATCCTACATATTTATTTCTAATTGATTATTAGCTATATCAATTTTATTTTATTCACATTTATATTGATTTCTATCCAAAATTTTCATTTCCTACACTTTTATTTACTCCATTCAAATACTTACTTAGAATATTCCTTCAATTCCAAATTTACCTTAAGAATTCCACCATTTATTTCTTAAGTTCAATAAATATTTTATACACTTCTTATATTTATTTTCTACTTCATCCCATTCGTTTTATGTCCATTTGTTTCATTTGCATTTTAATTTCATTTGAATCCAGTTTATCTTAAAATTATGAATGCTGAATTTTCATCAACCATCCTTCATTCATATCTAATCCATATCATCATTTTATCTGACTCAAATTTTCAATCCCATTCTGAATTCAATTTTTATCTTCAATTCTTAATTTATTTCCAAATCAAATTAAATATTGTATTCTATTCATCCTTTATCAAACCCTTATAAGTATTTAAACTTATAAATATTTCATAACCATTTTTAAATAAGATTCCAGAGTTTAAATAATCACTTAAGTATTTCAAAATCATTTTTTGAAATCAATTATGTCCAAAGGCAAACTATTTCAAAATCATATTCAAGTTCGCAAATTTTCCCAATTCAAAACATTCGGGTAGCAATTCCTCCCTTGGAAACTGGAAAATGAACACTGATGATGTCGCGACCATTATTGGAATTATTTTCCAGTGACCGAAAAGAGTTTAATGCTTTTATCCCTTCAAAAATATTTAACCAAATATTGTTAAGTTCGAAATTTCACCAGATTTCATATCCAATTCAAAAATATTTCCCAAACAATTTCACCATTATTTTCTAAAACCTTTGAAAACCATTTTCTAATCAAAGGAATTTAATCTTTTGAAATTTCAATCCAAATCCTTTTAATCCCTATCAAAAAAATTCATTGGCATCTTATTTCGTTTTTATAATCACATTTATAATTCACATTTCAAATTCCATTTTGTTATCTGAATTTATTTCCTTTACCTTTTGGTTATAATTTCAATTTCTTATTCAATTTTTACACAATAATGATAATAATTTAATATTATCACTTCCTAGCAACCAAGCAACCGTATATAATTGTAATAATTTATGGAAAGTTATTTCTTTTATACATAAAAATAATTTCGGTAAAATTATTTCATTTACCCTATTTTAAAACAATATTGTATTGGATTATCTTGTTTAAGAGTTTAGAAACCCCTACCAATAAAATGGTGTCCCACACATCGACCAGAATTCATAAACACTCAACCGATAAGTCAACACAATATAAAAACAATTTTTTTATATTCACTAATAATACACGCTTATATCTATTATTACACTCAGAATCATTTTAGAGTACTACTGACTCCATCTCTAATGAGTAATCCCTACTAGAGGCAAGGTTCTTGCTTAACCCTTAGCTCTGATACCGCATTGTAACGACCCGGTTTTTCGACGCCCGAAAATCGACATCGAAACGACCACTGTATCAAATGATGAACAATCGAATGCTCGAAAACCGAATCGTTAGGTTTAAAGAAGAAAGAAGATAGAAGAAGAAATAGAAACAATATAAAAATCTCACTGCTGCAGCGGAACATTATATAATAGATAATTGATTAATCTTTAAACAAAAGAACTATATTAGTTTATACATTAAATCATCAGAGTACAACAACAACAAAAAACAACACTGGCAGTTGTGATAACTTGTCCACATGGAAACTGAACTTGAAGTAAACCATACGCAGCGGATACTACAAAAAATACATGTGATAGTCTCGCCATCCAACTTGCCTCCTGATCTCTACAACATACTTTCCTGACTTCGCTCCTGAACAACGATAACCTGACTCTAGGCCGCCTGTGTGGAAAATTATAGGCACCTAGACTTTAGAAAGGAAACTATAAACTCTGAGTAAGTTATGGGACTGGTGTGAGATCTAAAAAAATCACTTATTTGCACAAAAGAAAAGGAAAAGAAATCCTTTCAAGCTTTTGAAAAATGAAAATACCGTAAGGCCTCCCGGCACACACATAATGCAATCGCACACTTAGGGGAGATTTCTCCTTATAGCAGTCAAACATGCTGGATACGTGAAAATCCTTTTGATATTATTATTAGTGCATAGTGTGGAAAACATTTCTAAAGTATAATGTAAATCATAGCCAGCATACGTACCATTATAGTATGCCAATTCTAACTACCATGTTAGATGGCTGGTTCTAAAAATAAAACCCTACAGGGCACGTATTGAGTGATTGGATTTCCAACAAATGGTCAAGGCTAAGGCACGTACTTTATTCGAAGGTACACCTTTAGAGGGACACCCCAAGAACCTAACCGGATCTCTGCCAACACAAGGCCGAGTTACCTCTGTAACTAGGTAACTAACTGTCACGAGTATGTCATCCCTGATCGTAACCGACCTTTATCGAGGTGCCTCAACAACCAACAACCACATAAGTAAAATAATGTGGGCTCCATACCAGAATACTACTTTTTATCCACATAAATTAAATATCTGGGCTCCATACCAAAATACTACTTTTTATCCAGAAGAAAATGCACATACCCTGAGGGGCGTGACCCCTATAATCTTGTTGCATTCTTTCCTGTTTCGACCATTTTCAGGGTATGAAGTTAGACGAAGCCTCGTCCCACAAAGCTAAGCTTTTCATAAAAGCCATTCTTCAATTAACCAATGATCAACACTTAGCATGCCACATTAAAAAATTGGGAATATATTACTAGTAACCATCAACTACAAAACCTCTTAGCTCGTACGTCTCAGAGAAGGGTGTTAAGCTAAGAGAATAAATTCTCCGCCACCAAATAGAATTGTATTTGATAGAAACCAACTCTATATCTCAATGTGCAATATCAGGCATACATCCTTACAAGTCCATCTTGGGTTTGAATGGAACCGAAAGCACTTCGTCCAATTAACGAAAGAAGTCCTTGCAAATCCCGATATTCCCTAATCATGTCCGAACTCCCTATCACATAGGGTATTCTCCATATCAGAGCAACCCAGTACAGAGACAAGCGACATGTAATCCTTTCATATTCGAAAATACCCGTTCTTCAACCACCGTCTTCAAATGCAATCCTGTTTCATCGTTTCATTATCAGAATGTATTTTATTACTCAATGTCCTCTCGGGGCTAATCCGAACAATGAGCGTTTATTTTAAAAACAAATGGATACATTCAGATCTAAATTAAGTCATAACAAATTTCCATTTTTTGATCCTTTAAACAAACGATCCATCATTAAGATGCGATGTGGTTTTCTGATAACAATTTGGAATCCGACACCTGGTCGCATCGAAATTCAAATGCTGTCTTAAAGGCTAATATTGATAGTCGGTTATTTAACTATCAAGCAACATTCACAACAATCGTCGGATTTAAATAATTTTTCCCAAATTATTTATTTCAAAATATCTTCGCAAGATATATTTTCACACTTCAACCCTTTGAAAACAATTTTCAAATAACATTCCTTTCACGGAATAAATTTTCAAATATTATTTATTTCCATTGAAAATTTGCCAAGTCCGAATACTATAAAATAATTTAAATCACTTATCCAAAAATATATACCACGAAACACTTAAAATAAAAACTATTTTAAAACATTTGTTTAAAATAGTGATTATGAATTTTATACTAATATCTCATGTAAAACTTAAGCCTCAAACCAATTTTAAAAAAACAAAACTATTAGAAAGAGTATAATTATTTAATAACCATCTTCTAAATCAAATACTAGTTAAATTTTGAAGATAATCACTTCTGCAATTAACTTGATAAATATTTACTTTTAAAATAAAAAAAATTAAGAAAATAATTTCTCCAAAAACATTGTTTTTAAAACCAACTTTAGAACTTTTAATTTATAATTAAAAGCTACTTTGAAAACATACTCGACTTTCCAGAGAAAATACACTTTCCATTCCAAAATTATCCGTTAATAAATCCTTCTCGATTTATCTCAATTTATATCCCAAATTTGTAAATTTTCTTTCCACACTTTTTGAAAAATAAACTAATATTTATTTTTAAAACAAATAACTCATTCCTTTACAAATTCCAATCGTGAATTTATATTTTCCAAATATCCACTGATATCTTATTCCACTTTATAAATCCAGTTTATAAATTCCATAGTCTCATCTTCTTTCAAAACACTGTTTCAAACACTAAATCAATTTCCAATTTGATGTCAAAAATTTACTTTCAAATACTAAATAAATTTCCAAATGGATTTCTAAAATTTACTTTCGAACACCAAATCAATTTCCAAATTAATTTTCAAAATTTACTTCATTTAAAAATTACCCCTTTACTTATCCAAATTTATTTCAAAACCCATTTATCCAATATTCACACCTATATTAATGATTTAAATCCATTTAAATCAAAAAAACCAATTTCATACTTGATTTCAAAATTCTTCCTTTATTTACCCCAACCATTTAAAATCCACCCCAAATTCCATCTTTTAATCTATCCAATTCACCAAAATTATTTAATTTAAAATTCTCTATTTTAATTTCTTTCCAAAAACCAAATTTTTATATTTCTGGTATTTTAAAAATACCAGAATATATTCGGCTAAACCATAGCATTCAGTAATTTCAATTACCAATATAATCAATCACAGATTGTTAATAAATCATATCTCAACATATGAAATAATTCAAACAATTTGAGGAATCCAGTTGCTCCAACCTATTTCCCTGCATCCACAGATGTTAGCACAACAATTTAAAATACCAATCCTGCTTCAGGCGGGATATCGCGGTATAAGGGTCATCCTCTATTATGCGGGGCGCATAGGGTCTCATCCGCTATATAATGCGAGAAATCAATCACTCCAATACACACACACACACACACACACACACACACACACACACATATATATATATATATACTATTATATATGCTATCACATCCAAACAGTCAATCAATAATTTCGATTGAGTGAGAAGATCTCACCTTTGCTTTTATTTTGCAATCCATTTCCAATCCAGCTTGTTTTCACGATTTTTGACCTTGTACAAACAATTATATGATTTTATTAATATTCGAACACATCGAACAATTAAATTTCCATTTGAAAATTTTAGTTAACCTGTGATTTTATTTTAAATTAATACTTTTAATTTTGAACCAATTTCTTTTAATAAATTATCTTTGGTAACTAAATAGTTAAATAATTTTATTAAGTAAAATAAATTACCTTAATTACATTTTTATTTTTGAAACTTCATATTGATATATACTTTTAAAATAATATATAGATTTATTTTTTTTTTTTTTTTATATAAACTCTTCAAGCATCTTAAAATTCCTATATATTTTCCAAAATCTTATATTTATATATTAAATAAAAATTCTTTTCAAACTTGTATATATATATATATAAACTAATCTTAGCTAGTATTTAATAAGTGAAATAGTATATCTTATTTCTTTATATAGCTGAATAATTGAAACAAAACTGTTTTATAAAATCCACTATAAAAATGGTATTTTTTTATTATACTTTCCTGTTCCACAACTCAGAGATAATATTATTTCTTCCTCTGTAATTTATCCATAAATATGATTTTCGAATTTAAAATGAATGATTACCTCACACAAGCCTCGTCAACGGCTACCGTCACCACCCTCGGGCTTGCGAAACCCTCATTATCCACGCGAAGTTTCTCACGAACAATCCCCACCATTTCCAGACTTACTTGCCTTGATCGTGCTCGAACGCGCCATCGTACTTGTGTCACGACACCATCGCTTCCATCCAGTCGCATGCGCTTACCCCCTTGTTCCGCCTGAACGATTTCGAATCGAAATCAATTCTCGATTCCACACGAAAATTCATGTTGCCGGCGTCAACATCGAGCAATCAATGGAAGTCGCGGCTTCAAAATCAATCTTCGATTTGCCGATTCGATAGGAGTAGGGGCTCGGATTCCATTAAATCGATTGCGAGTGAAAGGATTTCGATTTAGGATTGATTCTTGAAGAGAAGAAAGGGTGTATGTTAATTTATATTTTTTTAGTATTGGCCATGAATAAAACCAGAAGAGTGTTTTTTTATTTGAATTGATCGAAGGTAGCTCGATTTTGAACGATCGTTCTTATTGCTATACTGTTTTTTCAATACATGCTACAAAAATTCGTTGCATGCATGACAAATGTCGTGACCTAGAAGACAAGTGGCCAAAATATGTAAAAATATAAATAAATTTTTTTGACTAGTCAAACTATATATATATTATATTTAAATCTTAAATTTAAACCGTCTCAACATCGTAACTCAAAATCTCAACTTCCTATCAAGGTGTGCCACAAGGCGTTTATATTGTTATACGCCTATTCCGAACACAATGGAAAAGGTTTCGAGTCCAAATTCGATCGTATGGAGAAGATAGCCTTTTGAACCAGTTATTAAATTAAATTTCGATATAAATTTCAGCGCGTTTATCAACCGTACGGTCACACAACAACTCCAAATGCTACGAAAATTGAAATCCATAATAATATACTATTACGTATCCAATGGAATTGGTTTCGTCGAACTCCAAGATTGTGGCTTGCAAGGCTATTTTAGATGTCGATTTAAACGATAAATTTTCAAATTAAAAAAAATAGTTTTAAATTCAACCTTTAAAAATTCTATTATAACTAGCATTATCATTATAACTTTTATGAACTTTTAAATTATTTTTAACAAGCTCAAAATGAAAGATACAATATTTTACCCAATTTCATATTATTAAATTCATTAATTTAATTGCCAAATAAACAGTGATACTTGAAATTCAAGTTAAACTAATTTTCAAATATTTAAAATCAATTAAATATTACAATTTCAAATGTTCAAAATTCTGGGTCGTCATAGAATAGCCAGGGTAGTTGCAGGAAGATGCCCGACTCAGGTCGGGCGAGGTGGTGGCTCTACTTTGGGATGCGCTTGGCTAGAGAGTGGCCGATGGGAAGATGGATGTAAGGAAAAGAGGGAGGCATAGGTGAAGTCGGATCACGGTTGGAGATGATAACGTGGGAGGACGATTAATGTGGTTTCTCTATTGCGTGAGTTGAAGGTAATTTGAGAAGATGACTTTGTTTTTAGCTTCAGTGGAAAAGAATACAAGGCTATGTTGTTTATTATATTTATTATTGAAAAGAAGAGTAACAGACGGCAGAAAGCATGTTACTTTTGAGTAAAAAGGAATACAAATAGAAAGTGGCAGGGAAGCAGAGGAGACTCAACACAGTTAACTTTAATATGAAATGGTGTTAGAAACGTTTTAAAACCATGGAAATAAAATTTAGCAATAAATTATGGGAATTTTAAATGCCAATGGTTGTTCAATTTAAACGGTGGAATATGAAATGAGGTAAGAAACCAGAAGACACAAACTGGTTACCGATACGAATACCATTTACATGGATTCCACTGCGTACTGGATTTCAAAACACAGAATTGCATATAACGTAGAGATCAACATGACAAGACTATCAAAATGGTATACAACTATCGGTGGTACGGCCGTCTAGTCAAAAGTCGATATTTGGTATGGAAAATGCTGTTAATCCGTCGAAAATAAGATAAACGGAGCAATAATAGTTCAAATTTGAAGAAACGAAATACGATATCTCACTTAGAAGACGATTTAAAAATTTATTTTATAAAAATATCCAAGTTTGGAAAATATTTTATTATCATCAATTTTTAACTGATTTTAAATTTAAATAAAATTACAGAAGAAAATAAACATCAATATTATCAGATGAAAATTTACCATTTATTATGTTTAAATAGGCGTATTCCAAATGTTAAACTTTTATTTCAAAATATTATTATTTAAAATTACACCAAATTTCAATTAATTAAATAAGTAAACCCACTAAAATTTACGGGTCGTTACAAGCTCCCCCACTCAATACTTTTCGTCCTCGAAAAGGAAGGAAGTAGAAGAATGGAAATAACCAGAAAGAAAATTAGATTGAAATATAAATAAAACAATTAATTTGAAACTATATAAATTTCAATTTAAATTAATTAATATTCAATGGTTGATTTTAAACTCAAGGTATTTCAATTAGTTGATTAAATTTCAATTTATAAATTCCTCCAAAACAAAATTTATTTTTCTATGTTATTTATTCATTATACTATTATCCAATTCATCTTAATTAACATTTCTATAATCATAAATTAAGTATAACCAATTTAATATAACCACTCAAATTTATTTATAAATTCCGTTATATTAATTTACATTGTAAATTATTCAATTACATATTCAACTTCTCGATGATTAAAGTAGGTTGTATTAGAATACAATTGAGTATTATACAAATAAATTTTTTCCCAATTCAATTATTTCAAGTTTAAATATTTATTCAAAATTTGGCTTTATTTTATAATTGAAATCACCTTTAACACAAAGTTTAAGAATTAAATTTTCGATTCAGTTCAAACCATTTAGAGAATATATATATATATATATATATATATATATATATATATATATATATATCAACTCAATTTATAAATATATACCCATATATTTTATAAATCAAGTCATATTCAAGAAATTTCAAATCAATTTTTTTTTTATTTTCCAAAAGTGTAGCAAAGCTACAGAATGGTCTCTCCACTCTGAAACTCAAATATGAATGTCGATGATGCGGCCGCCATCAACGGAATTATTTTCCAGCGACAAAAAAGGAGAGCACTGATTTAAACATTTAAAAATTCTTTAGAAACAATTTGTATTCGAAAATACTTCAAATTATATACATTTTAAAAGTTTTAAACAAAGGTTTGAAATCACGGGATGTTTATTCTCAATTTCTTAGTTTAAATTCATTTAGACTCCAAATCGAATTATAAACCATATTTCATAATTTCATTTATTTATATTATGAGATAAAAGTCAATAGTAACAAAACTATAAATGAAAATCAAATATTATTATTTTTAACAACCAATTCAGTTAACTATTTAAGTTCAGAACGATTATACTTATATATATAATATAATCACAGAAAATTTATTTCATTTCCCGAATTTGAAAATAATATTGTCTCAGTTTGCTCTATTCAAGTGTTTTGGAATTCCTATCAATAACGTTGATCAAACGAGTCGATCGAAAACCCATATCAATATTAACTACTCAAACATCACAACATATAAAACATTTTTAATATTAATCACAAATACACTCCCATACTCAATGATTTCAGAATAGATTTCAAAACAATGATAGAGATTCAAATATAAATGAATCAAATCAAGAGAATTTTTGACTTGAAGATGAGCTCGAAACGAAGATAAGATGATTAAATTACAAAAGAGGAAATATGGATAGAGTTATATAAATCGTGGGTGACCTTAACCGGGTTAATCGACTCCAAGAATAGGATTGATGTAGAATTCTGACGCAAATCAACATTTGGTTACAAGAAATAGAATTTAAGCACAGCAGGAGATAGCAGCATCTAAACCGAGGTGATAGGAATCTACGGTGAATCAATGCCAATTGTAAAGGGATTCCAGCCCTTTACAAATCATACAGTGCAGCTATGGTGTCACGGTCTGATTTTTCGATGCCCGAAAATTGACGTCAATCCGTCCACTGTATCAAACGCCGAATAATTAAATGCCGAAAAGCCAGACCGTAAGGGAAAGAAGAAGGAGGTAGAAGAAGAGAAAACAAAACAACATCAGAATCTCACCATCGCAGTAGAACAATATAATAGGAAAATGACTGATCTTTATACAAAAAGTACTATATCTGTTTTATATATTACATCATCTGAGTACAACATAATCATTAGCAAAATACCGGACAGTCATATTAACTTGTCCCCACACAACTGAATACAAAGTTTACACTGCACATTGGAATATAAATCAAGTACGTGTAATACGTCTCGCCATCCAACTCGTATCTTGAGCTCCATAGCAATCCATCTAGAATTTGTATTCTATACTACTCGGTCGGACCCGAGCATTATAGTAAAATAACAGCGAGTCGGTCTGGAATACAGCGTGAGAAAACACACTAAATTGGATTGTTAAAGTTTTCAAAATCCTTTTGAAATCAAAGGTATGTCGTAAGACCATGCCGTAAATAAACTTGCCGGTTTTTTACCTTATGATAACCAAATTTTTTTTTATCAATTTCGTCTGATATTATAATAGGGTCTATAAAAAGTAAAATAGAATCTAACTGAAATGCTTGCATCTCATGTTCCAGCATAGTTGGGCACAATTAAAACCGTACATGCGCTTATTGGAGATTGATTCCATGCAATGGTAGGGCTACTGGGGTACTGCCCGTCACAGTTCCTGGTCTAGATTAGAGTACCAAGGATCCCTTCTGATCCCCTACGACACAAGACCGGAGCTATCCCCTACTGGATAGGCCGAATAAGATCACCCCGCGGTTGGGATCAGCAACTGACCACACAACCGAATAAAGGGACATCTAGATAGGGATGACCTTACCCAAATTGGTTGCTAGCCACTTAGCCTTACTGCCCCTCCCCTGTTTTAGCCATTCCTGGTTGATGAGGCTTGAGGCTATGCGTTACGTTTTTAGAACACAATCACTTAGAATACTCGACGTCCTCCTTACGATGTTCTAAAAGCATTCATCCATACAAGTTGCCCTGGGTCTGGACAAATCGAATCACCCTCTTCATCATCTTCACGGTCTTCATTCACAAAAGTTCAAACCAGATCGAAGTGGTTTTCGAATAAATAAACCCAATCCCGGTCTCTTCGAAGCGATCAGCGCACTGCCCAATATTGATAGTCGATTATTTAAGCATCAAATTCAACAACCATCCAAACAATTGTTTTATTTCTACTGAAAAGCACCAAGTCTTAATAACTTAGGTTTTAAATAATTTAAATCACTTTATCCAAAGATATATACTTTAAAACATTTAAAGTAAAAACTACCTAAAAGACTTTATTTAAAATAATAATTATGAAATTCCATAATAATTTTCAAGCAAAATTTAGCCAAAACTACCTTTAAAATAAAAGTTATTTATATAAATTATAAATGTTTAGTAACTATCTTTTAAATCATAATGCTAATTTAACCTTTAAAATAATTACTACTATAACTAAATTAATAAATGTTTACTTTAAAATCTTAAAACAATTTAAATAATAAACTTCTCAAAAGAAAACATTCTTCTTTTAAAACATTTTAAAACTTCTAATTTATACTTAAAAATCTTCCTTTGAAAATACACTTAGCTTTTCAACAAATTTCAATTTCCATTCCAATATAAACATCTAATCATTTATAAATCCTTCTTGATTTATTTCCAGTTTAATCTACGTCTCAATTTCGTAAATTTTAATTTCCACACTTTAAAAATAAACCACTATTTATTTTTAAAACAAATCACCCATTTTTATAACTTTCCATCATGAATTTATACTTTCAAATTATCCACTGATAATTATTCTCTTCATTTATAAATCCCGTTTATAAATTCCATAATCTCATTCTCTTTTTAACCATAGTTTCAACACTTAATCGATTTCCTAATCAATTTCAAATTTAACTCCATTTTTGACATAAATTCCTTTACTAACTGAAATCTATTCCAAAACCCATTAATTTCAGATTCATCCTTTCATTATGATTTAAAATCGTATTTAAATCTGACATTATCAACTTCACACTTTATTTCTAAATTTCCCCTTTCTAAATTCTTCCAAACCATTTTAAACTTTGAATTTGAAAATAAATCCGTTATTTCTTTAAACCATATCACTTAAGTTCCAAAATTCTTTTATTCTCATTTATTCAAAAACTCTTTCCCCATACTCGGAATTTGTCTAATAGGAGTTTAAATCAAAATTTTATCCTCTTCCAAATTCATTTTTTCTAATTTATCCAAATTTACTATAATTATTTTACGTAAAAAATCCAATTTTAATATTTTTAATATCTCAATATGCCTAAAAATATTCAGTCAAACCATAGCATTCAATATTTTCAATTCCTAATATAATCAATATAATCTATCACAGAACATCAGATAAACATATCACCGAATATGAAAATAAATTCCAACATTTTGAGGAATCCAGTTGGATCCCTCCAACCTGTTTCCTGCATCCACAGATGTTAGCATAATATAAAAATACCAATTCCACTTCAAGGGGGGTATCGCGGTATATAGGGTCATCTGCTATTATGCGGGGCACATAGGGTCTCATCCGTTATATAATATGGGAATATCAATCACTCTAATATATATATATAATATCACATTCAGTCAATTAAATCATTCAAGTAATAATTTAAATTTAACTATTTAAATTTAAATGGTAATCCAAATGATTGAGATTAACTCACCTTTGATTTTTTTTTGCAATTCGATCCATCTCGACTGGTTTTCCTCATAATTTCAAACCATGTATAAAAATTTTACGGTTTATTAATATTTGAACTAATCAAATGATCAATTACCATTTAATAAATTTAACTAAGCAATAATTTTATTTAAACTAAATTTTTTCCTATAATAAATAAATTTTAAGTTAAAAAAATAATTAATTAAGTTAATCTTCCTAATACACTATTTTAAAATAAACAAGTAAATTTAAAATGTATATATGTATAATTATTTTCCTTTTGAGACTACATATATATATATATATATATATACACTTATAAAATTATCTATAGAGATTTAAAAATCTAATTTATATATACTCTTCGACATTAAAACTTCCTCTTCAAAATCTTGTCCATATAAAAATTTCTATTAAACTATATATGTATATATATATATATTAAAATTTATATGTGTATGTATATATTCATTTATTTATTTTTCCCCAATGTACATAGGTACATATCCATATACAAATCCTTAAATAAAAAAGCAAATGATTTATAAACCTAAATTCTAACATAAACCACCATCGCGAATGCGACCTAACCCCGATTGCACGCCATCGGCCACAACTCTTCCCACTACCGTACTCGATGCCTCACTCACAAAAGTCATCGAGAACCTCTGCTATGCTCGTGAACTCCATTCACGACATCGACCAACCCTAGCTGCACGATGACTCCCATCGTTGCATGACTAAGCGCGGCGTGACTAAGCTTGCCCTCGTCGGCTGCCTCCTACCACCGTCGTCCCCTCGGGCTCGCCTGCGTTTCGTTCTCACGCTCGACCCTCTTTTGCACTCGCGATCTCGATCACTCTTCTATATTTTTTTTTAACAAGTCGATTTCGTGAATCGATCGAAAAAGGGAAAGAATGTGATTTTGATTTTTGGGGAAAAGAAGAGAACAGGGCTTGCGATTTTACACGGTTGAAGCACTATCTCTTTATTTATTTCTTTTTCTCGACAGAATAAAAAGAAGGAGAAGGGGGACATCTGGTACATGATTTGAAAAGGCAGGAGACCGTGTATGAAGTGAAAAAGAAAAAGTAACGATGTGAAATTATTTAAATTTAAATTTAAATTGTCTCAAAAATGCAGCTTAAAATCTCGACCTCCTATCGAGGCGTGCTGCTAGGAGATCATAATGTTATACCTCTACATCGAACGTAATGGAAAAGGTTTCGAGTCCTCATTCGGTCATATGGATAAGATAGCTTTTTTGGACTCAGTTATTATATTGAATTCAATATAAAATTCAACGCGTTTACATACCGTATGATCACATGACCATCCCGAATGCTACGAAATTTGAAATTCGATAATAATACATTATTACAAATCCAATGGAACTGGTTTCATCGAAATCCAAAACTGTGCCTTGGAAGGCTATTTTTAAATATCAATTTAAACGATATATTTTTAAAACTAAACAAAACACTATCAAACTCAAATTTAAAACTTTAATTATCGTCAGTGTTATCAATATAACTTTTATAAGCCTTCAAAATATTTTAACAAGCTTGAAACTCTAGATTCCCTATCTTACCCAATTTCCAATTATTAAATTCAATATTTAATTATCCAATAACCCGTGATATTTGAAATTTAAATTTTAAATATTTTAAATTAATTAAATATTCCAATTTCAAATATCCAAAAATTTCGTGTTGTCACATTCCTCCCCCCCAAAAGAATTTCGTCCCTAAAATTGCTAGTTAAGAAGAATGGTCCATAACACGTTCATCATTTTTCCCAAAACGAAACAGTTTTTTCTTCAACGAATTCCTAAAAAAATCTTTCTATTAAAGTCACGTTATCACCCTTACTAACTTTCCAAACTCTTCCATAATTTCCAAACAACATTACTAACTCAACCATAAAAATTATAATTTAAAACCAAATTTTAAATTATCAAAAATTTTCTTAACTCTCTAAATTTTCAAAAAATTTCGCCAGCTTCTCCTTTGCGCGGCTAGATCGGTACAACTACCAAATGCCTCTGGGGGCCTCCAGATTTCAAAAGAAAACAAAATGCCAAGTGGCCAGACCAGAGAATCATCAAATTTCATATGGCAATTTGAAACACATACCTTTTGTCGGACGGTTCAATTTATCTTGTGAAATCGAAAACACCAATTTATCCTTTGCTTTTATATACCTGTATTCTACTTAACAATAATATCCAATCACATAATTCATAATCATTTTATTCATTATTTTCCAAAACATCCAATATCTATTACATTCAAGCCCGTACGATGCACATATATCATTCGTATGCAACACTAAATCCGATCGCTCGCTCGATCACACAATTCCACTTTCGAACTAGCATCTCCACACGACTTCCTAGGGTGGATTCAGATCTGGTTTCTTAATCAGAAACCATCATTCTCCTTGCATAGCCACAAACTATGATAAAGAATTTCCAAAATTAATCAAAAATCCATATCCAGGGTTCGCAGTCGAAAATCGAGTGAAAAATACCAACTCAGATCGATATAACTGTCTCAAATTTTGTGCTCGAATCTGGATAAAATCGCTATGCGAATAAAATGATATACGTACATCCCACTTATTCATTCCCAATTGATTATCAATATCTTTTTATTCACATTTATTTTGATTTCCCATTTACCCAATTTTTATTAAATCTCGATTCATATATTTCCCAATGTATATTTTTTTCTTTCAATACCAATTTTTTACTTAAGAACATACCATTAACTTTTCTTAAGTTATTATAAATATTTTATACACTTTAATATTTATTTTCACTTTACCACTTAGGCTCATATCTATTTCCATCTAACTCAAATTTTCAATTTCATTCTGAATTTAGTTTACCTTAAATTCTTAATTTATTTTCAAATCAAACTTAATATTGAATTTCTATTCACCTTATCCCAAACCCATTCTTAATTAACCATCTCTTTAAATTAGTTTCATTAACTCATTTATTGTAAATCTCAATGAATTTTATTTTCAAACTCTTATTATTTTATTTTTAGTCCACTTCGAACTAATTCTTCAACTTCACTTTACTTTACACAATTTAAATTAAATGTCATCCCAATATTCGATTTCCATTCATTTTCTTACCATTCAAATCAATTAGTTTACTTATTAATTTTAATTAACTTATACATTCACAATTTTCTTTTTCAACCCAGTAACCACTATTTCAAAAACTTACTCAATCTAGCCTACTTAGACCAAATTCCAAAAATTCGCTTTATTTTTAAACATTAAGTTGAGTTTTTAATTTAGACCAAATTCCCAAAGTTCGCTTTATTTTTAAACATTAAGTTGATTTTTTAATTCCTTCCAATAATTACATTTCGAAATTTTATGAGTCAAACTTACCATATTCTATTCACTCATTTCTATTAGTTTATTCCACTTAATTGGTTTATTTTACTTATTTCACTATCATCACTACCTTCATTTAACTTCTCTTCAGTTAGATTTTATCCTAACAATTTCAAATTCTTATAAGATATTCAGACTTACTTATATTTCATAAGAATTTTAAATAAGATTCCAGAGTCTTTTAAACAGTTACTCAACCTTTTAAAATCATTTTTGAAATCAATTATATATATACATAATTCATTTACATATCAAATTATCCTTTGAATTTCAAAACCAAACATAGTTTTTGTAAACAACTCTAATTTAAAATATTCGGGCAGCAATTCCTCTCTTGGATACTCGAAAATGAACATCGATGATGCTTCAATCATCACCGAAGTTATTTTCCAATGACCAAAAAGAGTTCAATGCTCTTACTCTTTTAAAAACCTTTTCGGATATTTTAAATTCCAAATCCCACTAGATTTCATATCCAATTCAAAAGTATTTTCGAATAATATCACTATTCTTCCTCCTAAAGCCTTGAAAATCATTTTCAAACCCATAAGAATTTAAACCTTTCCTAAAATTTCAAATTTCAAATCCTTCCAATCTATATTCAAACATTACTCTGGAATTTTTATTTCAAATTATAAATCATATTTTTAATTCACATTTACAAATCTCATTTTGTTAGATGAATTTTTTTCTTATCTTTCTGGTTATAACATTATTCCCTTATTTCAATTTCCACACAGAAATGATAATAATTCAATATCATCACTTCCTAACAGCCATGCGACCATATATACTTATAATAACTTTTGAAAAATATTTCTTTCATATATAAAAATAATTTGGGAAAAATTATTTCATTTACCCTATTTTAAAACAATACTGTGTCGAATTGTTCTATTCAAGTGTGTATATATCCCTATCAATAACGTTAATTACTCATATTGACCAGAATCCATGAACCACTCAAAAAACCAATTGACACAATATAAAACAATTTTATATTCACTAACAAATACATGATCATATCTATTAATACACTCAAACTCATTCTAGAGTACCACCGACTCTATTTCCAATGAGTAATCCCCATCAGAGCCAAGGTTCTCGCTTAGCCTTCTGCTCTGATACCACAATGTCACGATCAGATTTTTCGACGTCCGAAAATCGACATCAATACGTCCATTGTATCAAATGCCAAACAATTAAATGCCAAAAAACTAGACCGTAAGGTAAAGAAGAAGGAGGTAGAAGAAGAGAAAATAAAACAACATCAGAATCTCACCATCGCAGTGGAACAATATATAATAGATAAATGACTGATCTTTATACAAAAAAATACATCTGTTTTATACATTACATCATCTGAGTACAACACAATCAATAGAAAAATATTGGGCAGTTATATTAACTTGTCCCCACACAACTGAATATACAGTTTATACTGCACACCGAAATATACATCAAGTATGTGTGATACGCATTGCCATACAACTCGTCTTCTGAGCTCCATAGCAGTCCATCCAGAATCTGTATTCTATATATACTCGGTCTGACTCGAGCATTTTAGTAAAATAACGCCCGAGTTAGTCTGGAAAACCAGCGTGAGAAAAACACTTAACTGGATTATTAAAGTATTCAAAATCCTTTTGAAATCAAAGGTATCTCGAAAGACCATGCCACAAATAAACGTGCCGAGTTTTTACCTTACGATAACCAAAACATTTTTTTTATCAAACTCATCTGATATTATAATAGGGTCTATAGAAAGTAAAATAGAATCTAGCTGAAAGCTTGCATCCCACGTTCTAGCATAGTTGGGCACAATCAAAACCGTACAGGTGCTTATTGAAGATTGGATTCCATACAATGGCAGGGCTACTGGGGTACCTACTGTCATAGTACCTAGTCGAGATCATACTACCGAGGATCCCTCCCGATCCCCTGTAACACAAGACTGGAGTTACCTCTTACTGGATAGTCCGAATAAGATCACCCCACGGTTGGGATCAACAACCTCCCACACAGCTGAATAAAGGGACATCTAGATAGGGATGACCTTACCCTAATTAGTTGCTAACCACTTAGCCTTGCTACGCCTCACCTATTTTAGCCATTCCTAGTTGATGAAGCTTGAGGCTATGCGTTACCTTTTTAGAACATAATCACTTAGACGTTGTAACGACCCAATATTTTCAACCGTTCGCATCCGCACGTGTCGGACTTGAATTGCTCAAAATACCACATTGTAAACAAAATTTGGCAAATCTCAGTATATACAGTAAATAAATAATCACAGATCATAGACACAAAGTATTTAATAATGCAGCGGAAGTAAAAGAGATAGTAGTTTATGAAGCTACAATATATATATAAGATACATCAGAGTTAAGCAAGATACAACAGAAGTCTCAATATGATATCAAGTACAAACAGAATCCATCACTGGACTCAACTGAATAACCGGAATCAATTAGATAACTGAAAGCGAAATAGATAGCTGGGTTTCCAAGTGAAGCTCCAACTCCATAGGTGAGTCTCTAATGTTGTATCACTCGGTCTGACCTGAGCGTAAAGCAAAACACAAACACTCGAGTCAAGACGTACATACTTATACAATGTAAACCAACTCAAGTGAATTGTAATATAAGGTACAAGTAACTGGAAGGATGCTTCGGACCGCCCATCCTCTAAGGATCCGTTAAACTATTTACTATATAGTAATATTTCGCTATTATACTAATGTATATAGTAAAATAAACTTACTTTAAATAGCGTTAAGGGGTTACCATATAGTCCTTAACACGTAATAGTGCCAATAGTCTATACAGTACCGTAGTACCTCCTAATCGAGAGGCTAACAGAGGATACTCCATAGGTACGACACAAATCAAACTCGTGCAAGGCACGCTAGGGTAGGTACCAGGGCACAACTAGGCAATGCCAGGGTTGATATACCAATTATGCTTCCGGACCGGTGGTAACGCATAGCCGTAGCTATCGCCCACCTCGAGCCACAACCTCGAATCAAAAAAATCGAAAGTGGCCACCGAATCAATCCAAAAGTCAAAGTACAATATCGAAGGGATGTGTCTGATCAAAGGTGCTACCTCATTGCCCGTCATTCGCTCCTGTTTTAGCCACCTTATGCCAACTCACGGGAGTCGGGTCCATGTATGTACCTCAAAGGAACGTCGCCGCCATCCTGCTCCATTCTGGAATCTCCACCGAGTACACGGTTGTTAAAGTAGTTTTCGGTATCGGTAGAGTGTATGCCCATATCTGATCCCCATCTCTTTAACAACCAACCGTTATTATAACCCATAGATATTTCTTTCAAAATCATTTACACTTTAAAACGAAAATATCGTGTCCATTTCAAAACTAAATACTATATTATTTCCTTTCAAAATTAAATCAATATATCAATTACCATTTCCAGAAAGAAAAGTAATAATATATCCTTTAAATTCCAAAGACCAAAATGTTTGCACAAAAAATGGGCAAACACCTCTGAGTCGTATGAATTAGTTGATTTTATGTTGATCTGGATGGTTTGGGTGATTTACGCAAATACATAAAATAGATGGACTAAACTGTAAGAGACACACAGATTTATAGTAGTTCGGCCAGAACGTGCCTACGTCCAATTTATATGTTATTCTCCTTTTTCTTTCATATTACAAGTAAAAAGCTTTGTATACAAGTATATGAAAGATGTTTGGAATTTTCCTTCCGTGCTTGAGCGCTCAAACTTGTCTGCCATTGTTGTACCCCTGCCCCTCTATTTATAGAGTGAGGCTGGAGGCAGGGGTCATGGATTTATATAGCTGCTAGTGGGCCTGGGCTGATGCTATCTGGCCTAACTAGGTTGATCTGGAACGTCTTGGTCCGGTGGAGAGTGGTATGTTGTCCGGTGGTGCCTTGGATCGGTGGTCTGGTGGCACGTTAGTCCGGTGATGCTTGGGAGGTAGGTTGGTTCGGCATTGGTGTGGGGTGGCTCTGGTTCGGTGAGATCTTGGTTCGGCGAGGCTTTGGACCGGTGGCAGGTGGTCCGGTGTTGAAGTGGTTCGGCTGGCATGGGAGAGGTGGTTGGTTCGGTAATGCGTAGGAACGAGGTTGGAGTCTTTGGTTCGGTAGTGCTTGTGGTTCGGCAAGGAGTGGACTGGTTCGGCAAGGTGTGGAAACGCGCCCAACATTTGCCCCCCAAAGTAGGGCATATGCTTAACATATGTCGTGCTTTGTTTTTCCCGCAGTTGAGGTAGCTTCGTTCGGTCCTGGGTGCGCCGAACTAGTTGGTCCGGTCGATATGTTTCGCCTATAAATAGGGGCTTCAGGTTACTGTTATCCTTTATCGTTTTGAGATAGCCGAATCAACCTGAGTACCGAATCAATCTGAGTACCGAATCAATCGAGTACCGAACCAGGTATGTCTTCTTTCGCCGAATGAGCTGGTGCTAGCAGTACCGAATGAACTTGAGAACATTCAAAACCGAATGAACTCAAAGACCATCAATACCGAATAAACAGAAAGACCATCGATATCGAATGAACTTGAAAACTTTTAACATCGAATGAATTCGGTAGTGTTTAAATGCCGAATGGTCCCTATGTTCGACCTACAAACGATACTCTAGATTGTTCATACTTGCTTTTTTATATTTTCATACTCCTTGCTCTAACAACATACTTTTGCTTTTGTGTTTGCAGATAAATGTCTCACAAAGTGAAAACCCGATCAGAAAAGAAAAAATCTTCGGACAGGAGTGAGTCTTCCGTCGTGCCTCCAGTCCAACCGGGACCAGCGCGACATGGACCTTCCCCGAAGTCATTAGTGGACGGGTATGGCCCTCAAGAGCTCTTGAATTCCCCGCCCGACTGTTTTCCTAGCTCCCTCAAAGAGGAGCAGCTTGATGTTATATCCCGTTCCTTTGGGATCGATAGAGCGCGCATGCTATTGCCGGGGGAAGGAGTGATGCCGTATGACCCTCCTGAAGGCTACTTTGCTTACAGCAGATATCATTGCATGTGTGGTGCTATCCCGCCTCTCAACGCCTGGATAGTTAGCTTCATCACATATCTGAAGGTGGCTCCATTCCAGCTTCAGCCTAACTCCTACGTCATTCTGGTGAGTCTTTTCGTCATCTTTCAGAGGAGATACGGGCATCCTCCCTCCAACCCGGAGATCCGGTATCTGTATAATCTGAGGGGCCACAAGAAGGGGTCTCCATATATCAGCTTGGAATCGGCCGTATCCTTCAAGCCCATCCTGGACTTGTATTCGAAGTACAGCATGTTTAAGAAGGAATGGTTTTTCGTCAGGGACGACTCAGTTTCTATCCGTCGCTTCACCTCCGGATGTAAGTCAAGTCTTTATTTATAATTTCCGTTCTAGTTGCAATAGTTCTACTTATGTGTTTTTATTTCTTGCTAGCGATAGGTGGTTTTGCGGTCGTGGAGAATGATCGCCTGGTTCAGACGGCAGCGGAAATAGAAGCTATTTCGGGAAGAGATAGGTCGGCTGCTTATTTGATCAGGAACGCTACACTTTTAGGGCTCAACCTGATCCTGCCACATCAGTCCGTGGTCAAGCAGAGGGATACAATGGAAGAGAGGGCTGCTCAAGCTAAAGGAGGAGCCACGGTGAAGAGTGGCAAGAGAAAGCCTTTCACAAAACCTCTAGTTGTCGGAGGTAAGAAGCTCAAGAAGTCCGACGGCCTTTCCCCTAGCACGTGCCCAATTACTCCGGGGGAGGAAGACGTGGGGGAGGATAGAGGTGAAGGCGAAGGAGGCGATGTAGGAGGAGAGGCAGAGAGTGGAGACGACAGAGAAGGTGATGGTGGTGGTGATGGCGCCGGGGCTTTGCCTCCTGGGCAAGCAGGCGATATTCAAGAGTGGACGGATGATGCCTTCCGCCAGGCTTTTGAGGGGTTGGAGGAAGGATCAGCCTTGGTGGAGAAGTCGAAGAAGTCTGATAAGGCCGGGACTGGTTCCAGTCTATCTTCTGAGAGTATTTCAGCTAAGGCAACTCCGGTGGTTCAAGGTGAATTCTTAACTCCTCCTTTTAACTTCACATGTTTCTTGAATCATAGTTTCATGCATGCTTGTAACACTTAGTTTTTATTCCAGGAATGGGTAAGGTGGCCAAGACATCAGATATTTGGCACCGCCTTGAACAGTATAAGTTACTCAAAGCTTCCGCCAAACCAAAGCCGTCAGCTAGCCATCCTGGAGATGCGGTTAGATATCGCCCTCTTCTCGGAGTTATTGAAGAAGATATGCAAAAGAGAAAGAGGGGCCGATCTTCGTTTGAACCTTCACCTGGCCCTCAGCCTCCAGTCCAGCCTATCCATGATATTACTGAGGAGGATACTGAGCTTGTGCCTTCCCCACATCCGTCCGAAAATCCAACCGTCACCCCGATAGACCATCCTGGTTTGGTTCGCAACCCATTTGCCGGCCACCTGGATCTGGACCCGAGTTTTCAGGACATCTTTTTTGACGAGGCCACGGGTGAGCATCTTCTTTCCAGCAATCCCATGGTACGGGTGCTTGATGAGGCTAAGTCCTTAGACCTCGATTTGCTTACTACTCGGATTGTGACATGGGGAATGAGGCCAAGGCAAACATCTATCGGGTGACTGAGGAGACCAAGAGGCTAATGGAGCATCACGCTCGACTGGCCAAGGCTGGGGAGGAAATCGGAAGTGCCAATATTCGGTTGCGGCTGAAGGTTGCTAATCAGGCCAAACAGCTTGCCGATCAACCCATTCAGATTTCTCAGCATGAGGCAGCCTCCAAGCGGTTGAAGAAGATTATGGAAGAGGCTAGTAAGGCAGAACTACGAAAGATGGAGGCTTCCTGCAAGGAACGGATTGACATGGCCATCGCAACGGTGGATGAGGTTCGGAGAGCGGATCTTGAGCAGGTAGAAGAGTTGTCTGGGAGGCTTGAGGCCGTAGAGCTTGCTCAGGCCAAGCTGAAGGAGGAGATGGAAGTGATGCGGAAGTCCCTTCAGGCTGACTGCTCGAGATACCGATTGGAGAGAGATGCTGCTGTCGCACGACTGTCGGCTTCTGAGGCCCGGATGAAAGAGTTTGAGGAAAACGAGGGGATGATGGACAAGATGCTCCAGGACATGTATTTCCGTACTTGGAGGTAGGGCAACCTGTCCTGTATGGACGATTATCCCCGGGTTATGGCTAGGATATATCTCCGGGCTTTGGAGGAAGCTAAGGCCGATGCGGATAAGGAAGGTGGCGCGGCGTTCAGGATGGATGTGGTTACGGCCCAATTCACTAAGGAAGAGAAGGTGGCGGTTAAGGAAGGCATGCGCCTGCTTGCCGCGGATGAGGTAGGCGTGCAGCTAGACGATGATGGTCAGGGAGCAGGTGCTGGTAAGTCTTTCCTTTTAACCTTTTCATGATTTGATTGCTTATCTTTCGTGATTATTGACATATTCTCTTCTGAATTATGCAGGCGGGACCTCGGTAGCACATGCTGGGAGTTCTGATCCTGCAGTTAAGTAGATCCCGAGGGCTAGCGGGATGGAGGCGAAGCCCTGATTCTTTGACTTGACTTGTACATATTTTGGTTGCTGTCTATGTTAGTCTGATACATTAGTGTAACTTGTAATTATATTATTTGTAAAGAATGACTTTATGTAATTTTATAACATAAGCTGATTTTGTCATGTTTGAATGCTGTTGTCATTTTGATATGTTGCATAAGAAATACAGCTGCGTGTTTATGCATGTGACTTAATCGTATTTAATGCTAAGTTTCTGCTTAAAGTATTATCTCATGTCTTGTAATGTCAATATGATGTGTGAATAAATTAAAGCTACATATTTGTATAAAAGAGAAGATAGTATCGCCCTTCGTGTTTTAGTTGTAGAGGGTTGCTTTGAGTGTCTTGCGTGACTGAGTATGGACTGTAGCCGAGTGTTCCGTCATCCGGATGTGAGCTCATATTTCCACAAGCGAGAGTTCCCCTATTTTGCGACCTGTACTTTAAGGATTGTTATATAGGATAGGAGGAAAGTTTTTGAATGAAATGGAAATATGAGAAACAGTAAAACTTCCAATCACGGAAGGCCGTCGATATGCTTAAGTTCGTGGAAAACGGGTTTTGTAGTCACTTTCCCTAGCTGTGGGTCTTGGAGACATTTGTCACCCATCTTACGCCTTCGTGGGGATTTTATCTTTTTTACCACAGCCGCACTTAAGACATATCGGAGCCAAGATCGCGCACAGTAACTACCCGAGCCATTATGGCCCGTAATCGTGGGTATTATTCGATTTACTGTGGCCGGCTAGCGTGGGTGCCGATCGTCAACCGTGAACTACACCTGCTGGCCACACCTTATGTTGGGGCTTAAAGTAGGTTCACAGTTGTCGGTGAGCCGAACGCCGTAATGAGCTGCCATCGGCTATAGTCGGCCTTCTTGATGGCTTACAATCGGCTCATTACAGTTGGCTTTGAGGGCAGTCGCGCGCAATGAGTTAACCCGCAGCAGAGGGATGCTGGAGCAAAAGTGTCTCATTAGCGAGTGCATAGAATCGCATAGTACCTGTTGGGTCTTGTCCAGGTGAGGTTGCGCCGTGAAGTTCCAGTATGGAAACGTCGTTATACATGATTTTGTTCAACAGAAAAGGATAAAGCTTAACAAGCAGCCAAGATATAAATGAACAAGTTAATAAGAGACAAGATTTTTAAAGTGGTTCGGCACGAAAATGCCTACGTCCACTGATTCTCTTTGTTAATTCACTTCATGTGGGCAGTATAAGTTAAGAAAAGTATCGATGGAGGTGTCGGATGTTCCATGCCCTCTGGAAAACCTCTCCGTCAACTGTTGACAAAATATAGGCTCCATTGCGGAGATCTTTATGAATTACATAGGGTCCGTCCCAGATTGGATCTAGCGCTCCGGGGCGCGGGAAGATCCGCTTGTGGACAAGGTCTCCTTCTTCTAAGCTACGGTGCTTGACTTTGGAGTTGTATTGTGCTGCCACTTTTCGCTTGTGAGCTGCTGCTTTGAGTGCTGCATCATTTCTTCTCTCCTCAATTAGATCCAAAGACATGTCGAGGAGTTCTTCGTTCTCTTCTAGGTTGTAGTGGATCCTACGGTGGGAAGGCACTACAGTTTCAACTGGGAGCATGGCCTCCGATCCATACGCCAAAGAGAAAGGAGTATGCCCAGTTGATGTTCTGTAAGATGTGCCGTAGGCCCAAAGTGCCGTAGGAAGTTCATCCACCCAAGCGCCTTTTGACTTTTCAAGTTTCTTCTTGATTAGGGTTTTGAGGATTTTGTTGACAGCTTCGACTTGTCCGTTTGCCTGGGGGTAAGCCACAGATGAGAAGCTTTTGTGAATTCCGTGCTCTTGGCACCAGTCGGTGAATTCCTCGCTGTCAAATTGAAGCCCATTGTCCGATATGATTTTGAGTGGAACCCCGTACCTGCATAAAACATTTTTGATCAAGAAGTTAATGACTGTTGCCAAAGATTTTTTATTTAGAGGCTCCGCTTCCACCCATTTTGTGAAATAGTCAACTGCTACTATGGCATATTTGGCTCCGCCTCGGCCCACTGGCAGTTCGCCAATCAAGTCAATTCCCCATATTGCAAAGGGCCAAGGGCTGGTCATTTGAGTAATTTCATTTGTTGGTAGTCGAGAAATCTTAGCAAATTTCTGACATCTGTCACATCTTTTGACGAAGTCTAGGGTGTCTTTGTTTAAGGTGGGCCAGTAATATCCATATCGGAGTATCTTCTTTGCCAGAGTCTGCCCCCCAGTGTGATCTCTGCAACTTCCTCGACGTATGTTGGATAAGATCTCCTTGGCTTCCCTTCCAGTGACACACCTTAACAAGGGATTAGAGAAGCCGCGTCATAGAGGATGCCTTCTTGTATCGTGTAGCGGGAAGCTTTCCTCAGGATTTTCTTGACTTCGTTACGCCTGTCGGGCAGTGTGCCATCTTGTAAATATTTCCGGATAGGAGTCATCCAAGTTTCCTCTTCGATTGCAGCTATCATGTTCATTGTCTCGTAACTCGGGGCTAGTTGCTGTGAGATGGTTATTGTTCGGGAAGCGGCGCCGTCCTTCATGCTAGCTTGCTTTGCCAGTTCGTCGGCCTCCTGATTCTCTTCTAGAGGAATGTGTTTGATTAAATAGTGATCCAACTGATTGAGCAGCAGCTTAGTCTTCTTTAGATATGTTGTGAGTCGTTCTCCTCGAGTCTGGAATACTCCCAGTATTTGATTTACAATAAGTTGAGAATCACTATGGAGACATAAAGAACCGACTCCAATCTCCAGGGCAAGTTCTAATCCGGCTATCACTGCTTCTTATTCCGCGTCATTGTTAGTGACAGCGAACTCCAACCTTAGGGTGTAGTGCAGCTTCCTTCCCCTGGGGGTGATTATCACAACACCTGCCCCCGAGCCTTGTTCATTTGATGCTCCATCAACGAAGAGGTTCCGTTTGATATTTTCTGCTACTTCAGATTGCTCCTTACCTTCGTTAGTAGTGAATTCGGCAATGAAATCAGCTATGGCTTGTCCCTTGATAGCGGTGCGAGGATGTTAGGTAATATCATATTGACTCGGTTCAATGCACCACTTAAGTAGTCGCCCGGAAGTGTCGGGGCGATGGAGTACTTGCCTTAGCGGTTGATCGGTTAAAACTCTGATGGAATGAGATTGGAAGTAGTGTCGCAGTTTCTGTGACGTGATTAGCAAACAGTACGGTAGCTTTTCAAGTTTAGGGTATCTGGCTTCTGCCCCTATGAATCTCTTGCTTACAAAGTATACGGGTCGTTGTGCATGGTTGTCCTCCCTCGCCAAAGTGGCGCTTAAAGCATGGGACGATACAGCAAGGTATAGGTATAGTTCCTCGCCTTCATTTGGAGTTGAGAGTACTGGTGGTCTTTGGAGGTGTTCGATTAAGTTAAGGAAGGCTGTCGAGCAGTCGTCAGTCCATTCGAACTTTCCTCTGTCTTTCTTAAGAGCTTCGAAGAAAGGGATGCATTTGTCGGTTGCTTTAGAGATGAACCTGCTTAGGGCAGCCACCTTCCCATTTAGGCTTTGCATCTCTCTTCGAGTGGATGGTAACTTGATATCTTGCAAGGCCCGAACTTGTTCGGGGTTCGCTTCAATCCCCCTGGCATGGACGATGAATCTCAAGAACTTTCCCGACGATACTCCGAAGGAGCACTTTAGAGGATTCAGTTTCATCCCATATTGGCGAAGTACTTGAAACATCTCGTTTAGGCGGTTTACATGATCGTTGGCTTTCCTTGATTTTACCAGCATGTCATCCACATAAACTTCCATAGTTCGCCCTATTAATTTCGCAAACATCTTGTTGACGAGGCGCTGATAAGTAGCTCTGGCGTTTTTAAGTCCAAAAGGCATTACTTTGTAGTAGTACAATCCCCGGTCAGTGATGAAACTAGTGTGGTCTTGATCGGGGGCGTGCATAGGGATCTGGTTATATCCTGAATATGCGTCCATAAAGGATAAGAGTTCGTGTCCGGCTGTGCTGTCCACGAGTTGGTCGATTCGCGGGAGTGGGAAGCAGTCTTTCGGGCAAGCGTCATTTAAGTTGGAGAAATCGATGCATGTTTGCCACTTTCCATTAGCTTTCTTTACCAGTACCGGGTTGGCGATCCATTCTGGGTAGATGGCTTCTCGTATGAAGTCATTGGCAAGTAGGTTCTTTACTTCTTCCTCTAGGGCTGCTGATCGTTCTGCCCCCATGCTTCTCTTTTTCTGCTTTACTGGCGCCTTGGTGGGATCGATGTTCAGTACGTGGCATGCTACATCTGGGGAGATTCCTGTCATATCAGTGTGCGTCCATGCAAATACATCCATATTGTGGTGAAGAAAATCAATGAGTTGTTCCTTTAATTCTTCTTTTAGTTGAGATCCGATTTTCAGTAGTCTACTTGAGTCATGTTTGTCTACCGCTACGAATTCCATAGCCTCTGCGGGCTCGGCGGTGGTCTCCTCCTCTTTGTCCCTGGGATCTAATTCATTGAAAGGGTCACTGGTATATCGAAGAGGAGGGGCTTTCTTTAGTTGCTATGCTTCCAAGTTTTTCATGCAGAGAGTAGTCCCTGCATTTTTTCCTTTATCTTTTCTGCGGTTATTGCGAAGTTCAGTTACATAGCAGCCTCGAGCAGCGTCTTGATCCCCCTCCATTTCTCCTACTCCGTTATCTGTTGGGAATTTCATTTTCAAGCACCATGGGGCTAGGACAATTTGGAAGTCAGACAAGGCTGGTCTTTCTAAAAAGGCGTTGTAGGCCGAGTGGCTTTCTATTAGCACAAATGTTTGTTTTCGCACAACAGAGCGGGGATGACTTCCTATTTCAACAAAAAGGTCCAGTTGCCAGAGGGGCATCTTCGCATCTCCAGTGAAACCATGTAGTGGTTTGTTGCAGGGAGACACATCCTTCATTGACAGCTTCATTTTGTCGAAAGCATGCTTGAATAGGATATTTACCGAGCTTCCAGTGTCTACTAAAATTCGAAAAACTTTGGCTGGACCGAACCAGGCAGAGATGACCATAGGATCCATGTGTGGGTACTATCTTCCCTCTAGATCACGCCTACTGAACGTGATGTCGTCGTTCTCTTTCCGTTTCGGGTGGCTTTCTTCCATAACAGAGTTAACGTAGCCTTCACCATTTCTAAGTGACTTACCGTATCTTTCCATCTCTGCCCAGCTTCTGTCGACGATGTGTGGTACTCCTGATACGGTATGGACCACTATCTTCTCTTGACTAGAGCCGCTGGTGTTGCGATTTCTTCCGCCTACTTGTGGGAGGGGTAGCCCAGGATTCTCATTGGCAGGAGTCGAAGTCCTGTTCTGGCTTTTTACATAGCGTTCCAGTTTCTTCCTTCTGATGTGTTCTTCAATCAAGTCCCGGAGATGGTGGCATTCATTGGTGTCATGTCCATGGGATTCGTGGAAGCGGCAGAACTTTCCAGTCTTGAGTGCGTTATCTGACTCCTTCTTGTGCGGGGGGCGCTTGTATCTAACTTCTTCTTGAGTAGCTGGAAGATGTTTTCGATTGTTTCATTCAAAGGAGTGTAAGAGTCAAATCTTGGTCTATGTCGATATAGGCACTTTTCCCCCTTCTTGCCCCCAGCATTGTCTCTAGAGTCATTTCTCCGAACATCCTTTGTTGCAGTGGGAATCCTGTCTGTAGCTGTTTTAGCCTGTTGCCCTGAATGCCTCTCAGTGGCAGCGTCTTCAAGTCTCATATACTTTCCAGCTTCATGGAAGAAGTCAGGTAAAGTAGCTGGCTTTTCCTTGGTTAGACTTCTAGCAAATTTAGTATCCGGATGTACACCACTGTAGAGAGCCATTAGGATAAGTTTCTCGTCGGCATCTTGGACTGCGGCCGCCGCGGCGTTGAATCGGGATAGATTTTGTTGCACTGTCTCTCCGGGTTTCTGCTTGATATTAGATAAGGAATAAGCGTCCTTGGGTTGTTCCACATGAATGCGGAACTGGCTGATGAACTTTTCTTTCAACATTTCCCATGAGCTGATGGACCCTTGGGGTAGGTGGCAGAACCAGGAGGTAGCTAGGTCTGCCAAGAAAAGTGGGAAGCATTTACACAATACTCCCTCCGTTGCTCCGCTCATGAGCATATGCTGGGTGTATCTCTGTAAATGTACGATGGGGTCAGAGGTTCCCTTGTAAGGTTCCATCGTTGGCATTTTCCATTCCCGGGGAGTGATGGCAGTTTCGATATTACGGGTGAAGGGGCTGGTTACCCTAGCACCTATCCCCCGATCCCTTTGCTCCCGTTGGACGCACTCTCTGAACAATCGTGCCATCCTTTCATCGGAACTTGGAGAGGATAGAAATGAGTTTGGTTCTTCCCTGCGGGATCGATTCCGTCCGGATGACCTGTAAGGATGGTATCGTTTATAACTCCTGACATTCTCCAATGGCTGCCTCTGGTCTTCCGGGGGCATGCTGGGGTCAGCCACAGTTGGCCCTTGCCTTGATCTTCCCCTGTTGGGTTCTGTTCTTAGCACTTACTCGGGTCCAACTTCGGGCCGGACACCAGCTCGGCCCCGTCTACTGGTGTTTTCATGGTTAGGTAGCATGACAGGCTCAGCTACATCCGACCCCTGCCTGGAACCTCCCCCGTTGGGTTCGGTTCCAAGTGTTTCCTCGGGTCGGAATTCGGGCTGAGTCCGGGCTCGGCTCCTACCATGGATGTTTCTGTTAGCCTCTTCGAAGAAGAAAGACCTTTGTCGCCTCCCAGATCCTCCAGACCGGGACTCACCCCATGATTCAGTGTTGCGGTTGGATTCTTCAGCATCCCTTAAGCGTGACATGAGTTGGTCCACCAAGGCTTCTTGTTGAGATGCGAAGCGGTTAGTTACTTCAGCCACAATCCTGTCCAGATCCGCCCTTGTAATTGGTTGTTCCGTAGCGGGGGCTGTCGGATTTTCCTGATTTAAATTTGCCGTTGGAAACTGACGATTGTCTTGGTCCCTGATCACTGGATCTGGGATACTGCCAGTCGCAATGTTCTTTCCTTTGTTAATATCTTTCTTCCATCCGGGAGCCATATTTTCCAAGCAATGAACGGTGTTGATAGGAAAAGGGTTGAGTGGGAGAAGCTGAAGCTTCGAGCTCCTTTAATTCTCAGTGAAAGCACCAAAAATGTTTGCACAAAAAATGGGCAAACACCTCCGAGTCGTATGAATTAGTTGATTTTATGTTGATCTGGATGGTTTGGGTGATTTACGCAAATACATAAAATAGATGGACTAAACTGTAAAAGACACACAGATTTATAGTGGTTCGGCTAGAACATGCCTACGTCCACTTTATATGTTATTCTCCTTTTTCTTTCAGATTACAAGTACAAAGCTTTGTATACAAGTATATGAAAGTTGTTTGAAAGTTCCTTCCGTGCTTGAGCTCTCAAACTTGTCTTCCATTGTTGTACCCCTACCCCTCTACATATAGAGTGAGGCTGGAGGCAGGGGTCATGGATGTATATAGCTGCTGGTGGGCCTGGGCTGATGCTATCTGGCCAGACTAGGTTGATCTGGAACGTCTTGGTCTGGTGGAGAGTGGTATGTTGTCCGGTGGTACCTTGGATCGGTGGTCTGGTGGCACGTTGATCCGGTGATGCTTGGGAGGTAGGTTGGTTCGGCATTGGTGTGGGGTGGCTCTGGTTCGGTGAGATCCTGGTTCGGTGAGGCTTTGGACCGGTTGCAGGTGGTCCAGTGGTGAAGTGGTTCGGCAGGCATGGGAGAGGTGGTTGGTTCGGTAATGCGTAGGAACGAGGTTGGAGTCTTTGGTTCGGTAGTGCTTGTGGTTCGGCAAGGTGTGGAAACGCACACAACACAAATCAATATCTAATTTAAATAAAACCCAAGTTTCCAAATCATTGAATATTCCTTCAATTTATTAAACTCATAATATTGTTTTAAATCATCTTAAACCAAACCACTTTGTAATGTCATATTCTTAAATCTTCATTTTCAATAAGTTCAAATTTATATATTTAAAGACAATTCTTAATTAAATACAATTTCCAATAATTTCATTTCCAAAGCCATATTACTTTCAAGTTATAACAACTCTGAAACCAAACACTTTGAAACTATAATACTTTGAAATCCTAACAATTTAGAAATGTTATCATTTGGAATTCATACTGCTGAATCACAATACATAGGAATCATAGCATTTTTGGAATGTAATACCTTCCACTTTAACATTTTATATAACCAAAGTATTTATATACTTACAAATTTTAGCATGGTCATTTTATCATAGCCTTATAGTTAAATAAACTTTGTTATTGTAATATACAATTTAAAGATAAAATTCTTATGTTAAGTTAAAAGTACCTTATTAACTAACATTATTATTACATCAAAGAAACTTTATTATTTAATCATTTAAAATATGCCATCTACATTAATTACAACTTACATATCAAATGTATGTTTTAATTTATATTTATTACAATAATGAGCATTTATCATTTTAATCAATATTACACTAATTAAAACTTACACCATCAAATGTACGTTTTAATTTACATTTCTATAACCGTATAGAGCATTTATTAATTTAATCAATACCATACTAATTAAAACTTTACATATTTCTTTCATGAATTAGGACTTTACACGTTTCTTTCATTAATTAAAACTTTACATGTTTCTTGCATTAATTAGAAACTTTACATGTTCTTTCATTAATTAGGACTTTACATGTTTCTTGTATTAATTAAAAACTTACACATTTCTTTCATTAATTAAAATTTTACATGTTTCTTGCGTTAATTAAAAACTTTACATATTCTCTCGTTAATTAGGACTACGCATTTCTTTGATTAATTGAAACTTTACATGTTTCTTGCATTAAATAAAAACTTTACATGTTCTTTCTTTAATTAGGACTTTACATGTTTCTTGCATTAATTAAAAACTGTATTTCATTTTCTCAATTCAAAATACATCATTTATTATACATCCATACTCATTTCAAAACTAAAGATTGATTGCAATTATCAGGTTTGATTTTAAAATTCCATATTAATCAACTTTAATTATCAAATTATTTATCACATTTAAATTGTTATTTAAAACCAAATAAAGATTTCTAAATTACACTTTAAACCAATTATCAGCTTATAACAATTTAACTTATAAAAACCGATATCTCTTTATATTTCAAATCTTTAAATCAAATTTTAAGTTAAAATTCCATATATTCCAAAATTTCAAAATATTTAATAAATTTTTGGGAAAATATTACTTTAAAAATATTAATTATGGGCCTGTATAATATTTTCTAATCTAGGTCAAGTGATACGGATACGTATCATTTCAATCCGTAATTTAAAAAGAAAAATCCGGGTTCTACCATTTCAAACCCGCAATACCAAGAAAAAATAAATACAACAAAAATCCATTAAATAATCACTCGAGCCTATAATTTCAACCCATAGTGATTTTCCTTATCCTAAAGTATGTTCGGGTATGTTTCATTTCAACCCATAGTAATAGGAAACTTGCAGTGTGATAAACATGAAATAAATATAACAATATAGCATATAATATCATAACAGATACTGTAAAATATATATAAAAAACATTTAGCATCATATAATCAATCACAGACATGTATGAACATAGCATAGTAATTTATACAATTCACTTTGGTGATGTATTGTAACAACCCGATACTCGCGTCAATTCATAATCGACGTTAAAACGATTTATATTTTCGTCAATTCCCATTTTGAAGTTTTTAAAATTAAAATTAAAATTTAAATTACAAATGGTTATAAAGTTTGAGGGGCTTTGATTTTTTTTAAATAGTGGTTCATTTGTTTTTGGGCCGTGAAAATTTTAAAAAAAAACCCATTACCCTTTCCTTTTTCTTCGACTTAAACCCGATCCCCTCTTTCTCATTTTCTATTATTCGTTCGTAAACCTAAATAAAATCGAACGAAGAAAATGGAGGCGGTCTCATTCGTCCTCTTCTCCAAATTAGGGCTTGGAATTGTGGTGGCCGACGTTACTCGATCGTTGCTCGTCTCTTGTGGCGCTCGCTTGGCTCGCTTCGACAATCGGCTGCTCCTTCAATTCGTCGACAAGGTGAGTGAATTCTCACATCTAATTCAAATCAGTTGAATTCGGCTGCTTATTCTGATTTCTTTGTCTCGTCTTTGACTTAATTTTACCGATTGACTGATTTTGATTATGGCTTAACTTGTTCGATTTTGGCCATTTTGATGTTTATCTCCGTAGCTCTATCGACTTGCTTTCTGTTTGATTTCAACCTTCATGTTAAGACTTGCTACTGTTGATTCCATTTGACTTCGGTTATACCTTACTTTGATTTTTGCCAAGACTGCTACTTGAATTCTCTGGCATGTTTTACCTTGCCTGTACTCTGTGCACTGTGCCTCGTTTGGATCATCTCGTTGTCAGATTCATAGTGTTTGCATTTGTCAAATTGTGCATCACCTTTGTATACTTACTTCGGCCATTATTTCTGACCTGTAGTGTTGCTGTGTCTGTACGTATATCAGGTTACATGCCATTCACTGTAGCTTCGAGTCAGATTTACATTTCATATCCACTTGAGTACATATGTATCTGTTATGTGCAATGATATTGAACTTTTCACTGTATGTTAAAATGTGATATTCTCAATTTCACGTAAGTTATTCAGCTTATATTTTCATACCATCAATACTTGCTGTCTTGACCATGTCCCCTGTTGCATTATAATTGCATATGTAGTTGTTGATGCTCCTGTGCAATGGCCTGAGTCATTTGTAACCGCTGTTACATGTTGTTAGGCCTAGTTGACTTCGACTTTGTTTATGATACTTGCACTGTTTCACTGGTGTATGCATTTACTGTTTTGAATCTTGCTCTTGTATACCATCACTTGTCTCTGCCTAATTCAATTTGCACATGGGTTTGGAGTTGTAGCCATTCATGCAAAATTCAGTTGCCTTCTTCTGGTTCATTTCATTTTGGAACCATTGCTTTGTGACCCTTGCATATGTGCTGCTTTGTCCAGTTTTATGCATTCTGACTGTTGTTCTATGGTTCACCTTGCGTCTTTGAGTATTCTTGCATCATGTTGAATTTGGTGTAGTTGTGTGAACATGCTGTTGCTACACACATACTTGTTCCACTTGTAGCCTTTGTGCTTTGTACTGTGTTACACTTGAATGTGAAGCCTTGTTTCACTAATTCAGGCTGGTACTATTTCAGTGATAGGTTGTTTTATCATGTTCACTTGGTGTCTTTTGCAATATCGTTTACCTTTCCAAACAGTTCTGGTTGTCTTGCTACATGTGGTGTTCAATTTAATTGAGCTTGCATTTGTATCATACTGTCTCTTGTGCCATTTACTTGGTGATGTTCCATGTTGCACCCCAGTTTCATTTTATTCATGTGCAACCAGTAGTGTACGTCCATTGTGTACATTTGGGTTCGCATTTATGTCGTCCAAACTTGACCTCTGCAGTTTTTGATTGCTGTCGGTATTCAAAGGGTACATCATCACTGTAGTGGCACGGCAGTGCACGCAAGCGTGAACTGCAGCCACACGGTATTCAATGGGTACATCATCACTGTAGTGGCACGGCAGTGCACGCAAGCGTGAACTGCAGCCACACGGTATTCAATGGGTACATCATCACTGTAGTGGCACGGTAGTGCCGCAAGCGTGAACTGCAGCCACACGATATTGGTTTTATTATTATTTATTTTGCTTTTGAATTATGGATCTGTTTCGTATTCCATATGTTGTAGTGGCGAGGTAGTATATGCGTGCGTATACTGCAGCCCTACTCGTGTTGACCTTTTAATTGATGTTCCAATTGTTTTGAATTGGTTCGCGTTATATTTACCGTTATCCGATTTCTTATTTAAGAATCGGATAGGTAAATTTATTTCTGTGACTGTCATCTATTCATTATTTAATTGTTATTGCTTCTGTGCATTAATAACTGAGTTTGAATTAGACTGACCCGGGTATTATTTTCTTTTGATTGTAATACTCGGGTCAGACCCGAGTTATTTCAGGTTGTAGATATTCTGCTTTGGGATGCTGCTCGAGCTATGAAGTTCTTTCATATCTTTTGGAGTTGTCGTGTCATTGTATAGGTTGATATGTATTCATGTATGTTAGTCGTTAATGTACTTGTGTATATAACTTCCTGAGTCGACTGTTGTAGTTGTATAACATGTACCGTGTATATGTATTGTAACTGACATCAGTTATTATATATGTATATGAGATTTTCTGTTTCATCTGTGTTCCGCATTCATATTATCTGTTATTAGTTTATATTTTGTCCTAGACTATTATAGCCACTGTGTAGTAGCTTTGAGTTTGCATCGGCATGTCAGATTTCCTCCTGAAATGAAATGTACATCTTTACTATCTGGCATATCGGTGCTTGCACAAGGCAATTACACAGATGGTCGCTCCTCAACAGCCTTATTCTCCGTGCTAGTTGACAGCACTACACCGTAGTGTTCTTGGCTAGCGTGGGTATAGAGGTGGGGCGTCACAGCTTGGTATCAGAGCCTGGGGTTTAGAACAAATATAAAACATAACTTAGATAGTACATGTGTTACAACTATTTGTCGATGTTTTCTCTCTCATCTTTGCTTAAGATCATCTTTGATTTGTTAGGTATGAATTCCTAACTCTTATTCATGAGCATTGCTGCTATTCTCTATTGCACTTGCTCATTTCTGTATGCACTGCTAAGTATCATTGTGTATATGCTTTACCAAGTTGCATATTGCTGCAACTCGTACCACTTCAATTTGAACTCGCATTGTTTATTCGAACTGCTGTATATATGCATTCTTATCTCTGATTCGTGTACTTAATGCAGTCTCTATGCAATTGGGTTTTGGGTATCAATCTTTGAGACAAATTGCATTTCAATTGTCGACTCTGTCTGCTTATCCATGGTTTTTGGTTTTCATGTGCCTCTCTCTGATAGTTTTAAAATTTCTTTGGTATAAAAGAAATTGTCTTGGACTTTGCCTTGTCGATATCGACATTGACTTGACTTTTACTTTTGCTAAAGTCATTCAAGCATTTATGCTCGTTCTGCTTTGTTTTTTCAATTGTTGATCGATTCTTCTTTTCCGGATAGTTGTTATCACCTTTGTCGACTTTGATAACTTCTATTTCAGGAATTTTTGGGTATTCCTACTTTGATGGATTGGAATCGAATTCTTCGGATTTTATTCACGTCTTCGAATGTGAATCTTAGTGAATTGATTTGGTTTTCGAATTTAATCGATTCTTGATTATTTCCCGATTTGTTGCTATCATTTATTAGCAACTTTGATGACCTTTTCTTCGGGATTTTTGTGAACATACCTTTCGATGAATTCAGTATCGATTTCTTTGGATTCTATTCACGTCTTCGTATGTGAATTCTTGTGATTGATTGTTTCTACAATCATTTTTGTGATTTGTCACTTTAAGAATATAAAGGTTTCAATACTAGTAGTAAATATCAAAACTCTTTTATCAAAATGTTTTCAACTCTATTTTCAATAAACTCGTTTTTAAAACCGTTTTTCAATCTATTAGTATATACAAATCTTTATTTCACTCGTATGAGAAATCTAATTAAACGGCTTAGTAAAACAAGTGGTATGAAACGCTTGCGTTTGCTTCGTCGGCTAATTCTTGGACTTGTTCGATTGAACCTCATGTGACAATTTTCTAGTGAAGATTTACAGTTTGTTCGTAAATATTTAAGTTAAGCAAGTGGTTATGGGACATGAAGCTAAACTTTTACATTTACTAACTTAGTGTAATTGACACTTCTCGTTGATCACGACGATCATTTTTACGGTTAGACTAGGCCTCATCGGTGTGATTTCGTCTCACACATATCTCTTGGGCTTTGAGGATTGTCTAGACACCATTTGTGTGATTTCGTTCACACATACCTTTTGGGTTAGACTAGGCCTCATCGGTGTGATTTTGTCTCACACATATCTCTTGGGCTTTGAGGATTGTCTAGACACCATTTGTGTGATTTCATTCACACATACTTTTCTTTTGATTGCGAGGTTAGTTTTGACCTCAATCTGTGTGATTCCGACTCACACATGTGGGGTAGCGCCCCACGGTCTTCAGACCATTCGTGTGTCAAAATTAATGGCTTGCAACCATGAGATAGCGTCTCGTTATGCGTTGCACGTGTTGATGATTTTCATGCTCATGTGTAGGTGAGATTCCGTGCTCCCGTTCTCGCTTTGCGTTGCACGTGTTGATGATTTTTCATGCTCGCGTGTAGGTGAGATTCCGTGCTCCCGTTCTCGCTTTGCGTTGCACGTGTTGATGATTTTTCATGCTCGCGTGTAGTTGAGATTCCGTGCTCCCGTTCTCGCTTTGCATTGCACGTGTTGGTGAGTTTTCATGCTTGCATGTAGGTGAGTTTTCGTGCTCCCGTTCTCGTTATGCGTTGCACGTGCTGATGAATTTTCATGCTCGCATGTAGGTGAGTTTTCGTGCTCCCGTTCTCGCTTTGCGTTGCACGTGCTGATGAATTTTCATGCTCGCATGTAGGTGAGTTTTCGTGCTCCCGTTCTCGCTTTGCGTTACATGTGCTGATGAGTTTTCATGCTCGCGTGTATGTGAGTTTTCGTGCTCCCGTTCTCGTTATGCGTTACATGTGTTGATGAATTTTCATGCTCGCGTGTAGGTGAGTTTTCATACTCTCCTTCGAGTTTTCATACTACGTTCGAGTTTTCATACTCCTTTCGAGTTTTCATACTCCGTTCGAGTTTTCATACTCTCTTTCGAGTTTTCATACTCCGTTCGATTTTTCATACTCCGTTCGAGTTTTCATACTCCGTTCGAGTTTTCATACTCTCTTTCGAGTTTTCATACTCCGTTCGAGTTTTCATACTCCGTTCGAGTTTTCATACTCCGTTCGAGTTTTCATACTCTCTTTCGAGTTTTCATACTCCGTTCGAGTTTTCATACTCCGTTCGAGTTTTCATACTCTCTTTCGAGTTTTCATACTCCGTTCGAGTTTTCATACTCCGTTCGAGTTTTCATACTCCGTTCGAGTTTTCATACTCCGTTCGAGTTTTCATACTCCGTTCGAGTTTTCATACTCTCCTTCGAATTTTCATACTCCCGTTTGAGTTTTCATACTCTTATCTTGTGATTTCTGGATTTCTTGTGAAGATTTCTAGAATTTGTGCTTCACCAAATTTTCGTGATTTCTATTGATAAGTTTTATCAATTCTTGTGTATTGGTGAATTCGTGTGTTATTGACTTGTTATGAATACAAGTTTAGGGTATGATATCCCTTTCTATCTTTGAGAAGATTCTTGTGACACTTTTGATGAATGAAAATCCACTTATCGAAGTTGCTACTGATATCGCTGTTTTAATCACGTGTTTTAAAAATTGTTTCAAAATAAAAATCGTTTTCAAAATTTTTATAGTTTACGCTTTCAAAAGAATGAGGAAGCGATTTAAACGTTTCAGCAAAATCGAGGACTATGACCCCTTTCTTTTACTGATTCGTTTAATTCCGGACTTGTCCGTTTGAGGGTGAAAATTTGTAAATTCCTTTTATAAAATTAAGAGAATATTTTGTGATTGTATTGCCCATTGAGTGCTTTAAGAATTCTGGTCGATGCGCTTGATCAACGTTATCGATAGGAATCTCCTAGACGCTTTGATGAGACAATCAGACACAATAAATTGAATTTTAAAATGTAAATTTTTCTGAAAAGATAATTACATAAAGTAAATTGTAAATTTTGAAAGTTTTAGCTTTTCGGGAAAGAATATGATTCAAAACAACTCTTTTCCGACACTTCTATTCTGGTGATTCCCGTGGGAACCAAGACTCTATCGTTTGTACCAATGATAATCGTGTTAGTTTGCATGACATTCTCTTGCAAAAGAGAACGTGCTATCTCTTGTGTTTCTAAATCATTAATGCCTATTGAGACTAGATATGTCACTCATGATTTAGTGCTCTTGGCTATTGATTTCGTTCTTCAAAATTTTGCATCATTATTTTGGGTAAGAAATTTGTTCTCTACCCTGATCATGAATCTTGGGAATATTTATTTTCTCATAAGGAACATGATTTGCGTCAACAACGTTGACTCGAGCTCCATACATCTTATGATCTTGATATTATTTACCACTCCCGGATGGGAAATCGTGTTGCCGATGCACTTGTCGTAGGCAAACAAGTGGTTTTTCTTTGATGATGTCCGAATGGAATCATCTTTTCACCAGGTTCATCAGACATTTCGATGTACTTCGTTTTATTGAGCTTCGTCTCATTCCTTTTAGGGACTTACGTCTGATGTTCTTTTATGTTGATCGGTTCATTGGACGTACCGTTTTTGTACTACGTCGGCGTTCCGAATTATTGAAGCTTTGATTCATCTGGCATATCGTTATTGTACTACGCTGTTGTTCCAAATTAATCGTGTTTCACCTATGAAAGGTGTTGTGCGTTTCAGTCGGTCGGGAAAGTTAGTGCCTCGATATATTGGGCCATTTCCTATCACTGAACGTATTGGTTTCTTGGCTTATCGCCTCTTATTACCGGCTTAATTTTCTGTTATTTTTGACGTGTTTCACGCGTCTTTCTTTTACGGAAATGCCTTAGGGATTCCGATTTTTATTCTTGAGCCCGGTATTATTGCAAAAATTGAAGTTTCACCAGATTTGACTTTGAGCAACATTCTATTCACATCAATGCTTCAGGGGTTCAGCACCCTCGAAATAAAGATGTTTTTCTCGTGAAAGTTTATTGGTTCTCAAATCCTATGGATTTCACTTAGGAATCCAGAGAATTCATCGAGCAAACACGTTCAGGCTCTCTCTCTCTCATGCTCTATATGGTGAACTTCCTATTTCAAATTTCTTCATCGTGTGTTGATATATTCTTATGGTTGTTACCTTTTGCCCATTTATTCCTTAAGATTGCGAGGACGCAATTTCCTTAAGGAGTGGAGTCTGTAACAACCCGATACTCGCGTCAATTCATAATCGACGTTAAAACGATTTATATTTTCGTCAATTTCCATTTTGAAGTTTTTAAAATTTAAACTAAAATTTAAATTACAAATGGTTATAAAGTTTGAGGGGCTTTGATTTTTTTTAAATAGTGGTTCGTTTGTTTTTGGGCCGTGAAAATTTTAAAAAAAAACCCATTACCCTTTCCTTTTTCTTCGACTTAAACCCGATCCCCTCTTTCTCATTTTCTATTATTCGTTCGTAAACCTAAATAAATCGAACGAAGAAAATGGAGGCGGTCTCGTTCGTCCTCTTCTCCAAATTAGGGCTTGGAATTGTGGTGGCCGACGTTACTCGATCGTTGCTCGTCTCTTGTGGTGCTCGCGTGGCTCGCTTCGACAATCGGCTGCTCCTTCAATTCGTCGACAAGGTGAGTGAATTCTCACATCTAATTCGAATTCAGTTGAATTCGGTTGCTTATTCTGGTTTCTTTGTCTCGTCTTTGACTTGATTTTACCGATTGACTGATTTTGATTATGGCTTGACTTGTTCGATTTTGGCCATTTTGATGTTTATCTCCGTAGCTCTATCGACTTGCTTTCTGTTTGATTTCAACCTTCATGTTAAGACTTGCTACTGTTGATTCCATTTGACTTCGGTTATACCTTACTTTGATTTTTGCCAAGACTGCTACTTGAATTCTCTAGCATGTTTTACCTTGCCTGTACTCTGTGCACTGTGCCTCGTTTGGATCATCTCGTAGTCAGATTCATAGTGTTTGCATTTGTCAAATTGTGCATCACCTTTGTATACTTACTTCGCCCATTATTTCTGACCTGTAGTGTTGCTGTGTCTGTATGTATATCAGGTTACATGCCATTCACTATAGCTTCGAGTCAGATTTACATTGCATATCCACTTGAGTACATATGTATCTGTTATGTGCAATGATATTGAACCTTTCACTGTATGTTAAAATGTGATATTCTCAATTTCACGTAAGTTATTCAGCTTATATTTTCATACCATCAATACTTGCTGTCTTGACCATGTCCCCTGTTGCATTATAATTGCATATGTAGTTGTTGATGCTCCTGTGCAATGGCCTGAGTCATTTGTAACTGCTGTTACATGTTGTTAGGCCTAGTTGACTTCGACTTTGTTTATGATACTTGCACTGTTTCACTGATGTATGCATTTACTGTTTTGAATCTTGCTCTTGTATACCATCACTTGTCTCTGCCTAATTCAATTTGCACATGGGTTTGGAGTTATAGCCATTCATGCAAAATTCAGTTGCCTTCTTCTGGTTCATTTCATTTTGGAACCATTGCTTTGTGACCCTTGCATATGTGCTGCTTTGTCCAGTTTTATGCATTCTGACTGTTGTTCTATGGTTCACCTTGCGTCTTTGAGTATTCTTGCATCATGTTGAATTTGGTGTAGTTGTGTGAACATGCTGTTGCTACACACATACTTGTTCCACTTGTAGCCTTTGTGCTTTGTACTGTGTTACACTTGAATGTGAAGCCTTGTTTCACTAATTCAGGCTGGTACTGTTTCAGTGATAGGTTGTTTTATCATGTTCACTTGGTGTCTTTTGCAATATCGTTTACCTTTCCAAACAGTTCTGGTTGTCTTGCTACATGTGGTGTTCAATTTAATTGAGCTTGCATTTGTATCATACTGTCTCTTGTGCCATTTACTTGGTGCTGTTCCATGTTGCACCCCAGTTTCATTTTATTCATGTGCAACCAGTAGTGTACGTCCATTGTGTACATTTGGGTTCGCATTTATGTCGTCCAAACTTGACCTCTGCAGTTTTTGATTGCTGTCGGTATTCAATGGGTACATCATCACTGTAGTGGCACGGTAGTGCACGCAAGCGTGAACTGCAGCCACACGGTATTCAATGGGTACATCATCACTGTAGTGGCACGGTAGTGCCGCAAGCGTGAACTGCAGCCACACGGTATTGGTTTTATTATTATTTATTTTGCTTTTGAATTATGGATCTGTTTCGTATTCCATATGTTGTAGTGGCGAGGCAGTATACACGTGCGTATACTGCAACCCTACTCGTGTTGACCTTTTAATTGATGTTCCAATTGTTTTGAATTGGTTCGCGTTATATTTACCGTTATCCGATTTCTTATTTAAGAATCGGATAGGTAAATTTATTTCTGTGACTATCATCTATTCATTATTTAATTGTTATTGCTTCTGTGCATTAATAACTGAGTTTGAATTAGACTGACCCGGGTATTATTTTCTTTTGATTGTAATACTCGGGTCAGACCCGAGTTATTTCAGGTTGTAGAAATTCTGCTTTGGGATGCTGCTCGAGCTATGAAGTTCTTTCATATCTTTTGGAGTTGTCGTGTCATTGTATATGTTGATATGTATTCATGTATGCTAGTCGTTAATGTACTTGTATATATAACTTCCTGAGTCGACTGTTGTAGTTGTATCACATGTACCGTGTATATGTATTGTAACTGACATCAGTTATTATATATGTATATGAGATTTTCTGTTTCATCTGTGTTCTGCATTCATATTATCTGTTATTAGTTTATATTTTGTCCTAGACTATTATAGCCACTGTGTAGTAGCTTTGAGTTTGCATCGGCATGTCGGATTTCCTCCTGAAATGAAATGTACGTCTTTACTATCTGGCATATCGGTGCTTGCACAAGGCAATTACATGGATGGTCGCTCCTCAACAGCCTTATTCTCCGTGCTAGTTGACAGCACTACACCGTAGTGTTCTTGGCTAGCGTGGGTATAGAGGTGGGGCGTCACATGTATGCTTCCATGGTGGTCACGACTAGGCTTTGGTTGTAAGGAGGAGGTGGTGTGGTCGGCAATAGGTGGAGACCAAGCCATGCTTTAAGAAGAACAAAAGAAAAGAGAAAAGAAAATAGAAAAAGAAGAAGAGGAAGTCATGGAATAATTAGAGCTTGCTGTAATTTTTTCTTCATGCAAATGATAATGAGGAGTTTTGATAATTGTTTGTGCGTAAGTTATCAAAAGAAATACACGGCTAAAAATGGAAGAAAAAAAAGAAACTGCTAAAGAGGAGTAAACGATAGGAAACAAAAAGGCATAAGCTAAGGAGAAATAAACTTGCATATATTTTATTCTTAAATGGAAATGAATATGGGAAGTGGGAAATAAATTTTTGTACGTAAATTGATAAAGTTTCTCACGGCTAATAGATGGAGTGGTTTGGAAGGCAAGCAAAGAAGTAAATGCTAGAAAATGGAAAAGGCATAATTAAGGGGAAAGGAACGTATATATTTATTCTTAATTGCAATTGAAAATGAGGAGTTCGAAATGAGAAATAATTCTTCTTGTACGTGATTTGCGGAATGATTTCTCACAGCTAGAGAAAAACATATACACGGCTATGGTAGGTAATTGAATAGATAAGTAAATAAAAGGCAAGAAATAAAGCAAATGTAACCTATGCCTAATTAAAAAAGTAACATAATGGTAGGTAATTGAATAGATAAGTAAATAAAAGGCAAGAAATAAAGCAAATGTAACCTATGCCTAATTAAAAAAGTAACATACGTCTAATTAATTTCTTTTCAAGCTATTAAATAAAAGAATACACACAAATAAACTCCAATAAATACAATAAAAGCCTAGACAAATAAAAATAGAAAGATAAAATAGAGATGGACATAGGAAAAATATAAAATATGTATATAATAAAAGTATAGAAATTAATTGCGTGTAAAACACTATAATTTATCCAGTTTAAAAAGTATAAGTTTTAAATTCCCAACGAATCCATATTCTTAACTCCATCTAGTTATTCGATCCATTTCGTTATACGGTATAATTATCATGATTTATAACATATTGCATTAATATTCCTATTTTATATTAATTTCAAATAATGTAATATTTAATTCCATTTACTATAATAGATCCAATTATTAGAGATTGAATTTCAATACATAAATTTGATTCAATTCTAAGTCTTTTTATTTAGTCCATTACTACTCTACAAACCTAGTTAACCATTCATTTCTTTAATATACTCCAATTTAACAACTTCCAAACACTGTATTACATTTCACATTAATGTCCCTTTTGTTTATATTTATTAAAAATTGACTTCTCATTTCAATTTAATAGGCTAAATAAACATGTAACACATAATAATTGTCACTGTTTACTTTTAACTATATTTATAAGCTTATTGTCTACAGACCAAAGTTACAATTACTTACAGGACCATGCTCTTACTCAAATTTCATTCATTATATTATACCTCATTCATAAATTCAACATTTACATTATTTCAATTTATTATAATCTCCTTCAATCTATCAATAATTTAGCTTGAATTACATTCTTTACCATTCAAATTAGTTATTACATCCACATTAAATAACCACTTTCTATTTCTTTTAATATTTTAATTACAAAAATCTTACTAAATCAACTATTTTTAATTACCAAAATTTACTAATTATTACACTCTCCCCCACTCAAAACTTTTCGTCCTCGAAAAGGAAAAAGTAGGGCAAAGAAAGAATTAAGTAAATAATACATCTTATTCAAAAACACTAACTTTTTAAAAAAATAAATGAACAAAATTAATTGATTTGAATAAAATATACCAATTTATTTAAAAATTCCTTTAACACCATTTATACTATATATTATTCAATTTACTTTTTTATTCTATGTACCTCTATTAATCTTTTATAACTAAAATTTAAGTGTATAACATTTATTATAACCACTCGAATTTTATTTATAAAATCTTTTTATATTGTATATTATCCAACTACATATTCAACTTCTGAATAATTTAGGTAAGTTATATTGGAATGCAATAGAATATTATACAAATAAAACTTTTTAATTCAATTACCTCAAGCTTAAATATTTATTAAAAATTTTGATTCTCTTTTACAATTGAAACCATCCTTTAAGATAAAATTCAAGAACCAAATTTTCGATTAACTTTAACTATTATAGAGGTACATAAATATATATACTAAATATATATCAAATCAACTTTGAAATCATATACCAATATATGTATTGTAAATCAAGTCATATTTTTTAGAATTTCAAATCAATTTAATTCTCCAATGCAAAACTGTAGTAAAACTACAGGATAGTCTCTTCACTTCGAAACTAGAAAATGAATGTCGATGATGCTGCAATCATCGTCGAAATTATTTTCCAACGACAAAGAGAAGAGCGTTGCCTTAAAACTTTAAAATTCTTTGAAAACGATTTCTATTCGGAAAATACTTCAAATAATATATCTTTTAAAACTTTAAAACCAAAGTTCGAAATCAACTCAAATTAAATCTCAAATTCTTGATTTAAATTCATTTTAATTTCCGAATTAATTTATAACCATGTTTTATAATTCAATTATTTATATATGAAATAAAAGCTAATGGTTACAAGCTATATACAAAGTCAAATATTATTTCTAAACATCCAATTCAGTTTACTATCAAAATTAAGCAAGTTATACTTATATATACTATAATTATACAATATTTATTCATTTACTAAATTTGAAAACAATACTGTGTCAGTTTGCTTTATTCAAGTGTTTGGAGACCCTATCGATAGCGTTGATCATAAGAATCGATCAATAACCCAAATCAAAATCAACATCAACAACTAAAACAACACAATGTATAAAGCATTTTAAATATAGGTTTGCAAATACACTATATAGGAATAGATTTTCAAAGTAGGGATAGAGATTCAAATTCGATTAACTCAAATCAAAGAAAATTTTGATTTGAAAATAAGTTGGAATAAAAGATAAGATGATTAATTAACTGAATAAGGAAATTGGTAAGCTTATATAAATCACGGGCAACCTTAACCGGGTCAACCGTGACTTCAAGAATCAGATCGATGTGGAATTCTAAGGCAAGTCTACATTCGATCTCAAGAGATAGAACTTGAGATATCAAGAGACACTGGCATCTAAACCGAGAATATATAAAATCTCCGGTGAGTAAATGCCTATTATAAAGGAGTTCCACCCTTTATAAGTCATTTGAAGTGGAGTTATGGGATACTCCAGAATCAAAAGAATACGAACAGTGAGGGACAAGAATGAATTTCAGAACCGAGGGAACGTTCCAAAACTCAAATGAAATCGAGTCAAAATGAAAAGATTCAAGCTCGAACGAAAGTGATTCTGTAAATAAATTTACCATATATGCTAAGTTTTGCCTAGAGCCAAAGATCTGATACCACATGTAACGACCCAATATTTTCAACCATTTGCATCCGCACGTTTCGAACTTGAATTGCTCAAAATACCACGTTGTAAATAAAATTTGGAAAATCTCAGTATATACAGTAAATAAATAATCACAGATCACAGACACAGAGTATTTATAATGCAGCGGATGTAAAAGAGATAGTAGTTCATGAAGCTACTATATATATATAAGATACATCAGAGTTAAGCAAGATACAACCGAAGTCTCAATATGATATCAAGTACAAACAGAATCCATCACTGGACTCAACTGAATAACCGAAATCAACTGGATAACTGAAAGTAAAATAGATAGCTGGGTTTTCAAGTGAATCTCCAACTCTAGAGGTGAGTCTCTATTGCTATATCACTCAATTTGACCCGAGCGTAAAGCAAAACACAAAACACTCGAGTAAAGACATACATACTTATATAATGTAAACAAACTTAAGTGAACTGTAATATAAGGTACAAGTAACTTAAAGGATGCTTGGGACTGCCCAACCTCTAAGGATCCGTTAAACTATTTACTCTGTAATAATATCGCGCTATTATACTAATGTCTATAGTAAAATAAACTTACTTTTAAATAGCATTAAGGGGTTACCCATATTGCCCTTAACATGTAATAGTGCCAATAGTCTATTCAGTACCGTAGTATCTTCTGATCGGAAGGCTACTAGAGGATACTCCATAGGTACGACACAAATCAAACCCATAGAAGGCACGCCAAGGTAGGTGACACGATACAACTAGGCAATGCCAGGGTAGATATAGCAATTACGCTTCCGGGCCGGTGGTAACGCATAGCCGTTGCTACCGCTCACCTCGAGCCACACTCCTAAATCAAAAAAATCAAAAGTGGCCATCGAATCAATCGAAAAGTCAAAGTATAATATCGAAGGGATGTGTCCGATCAAAGGTGCTACCTCATTAGCCTGTCAATCGCTTCTGTTTTAGCCACCTTATGCCAACTCACGGGAGTCAGGTCTATGTATATACCACAAAGGAAAGCCGCCACTATCCTGCTTCATTCTAGAATCTCCACCGCGTACACGGTTGTTAAAGTCGTTTTAAGTATCGACGGAGAATATGCCTATATCTGATCCCGGTCTCTTTAACAACCAACCGTTATTATAACCCATGGATGTTTCCTTCAAAATCATTTACACTTTAAAATCAAAATATCATATCCATTTCAAAACTAAATACTATATTATTTCCTTTCAAAATCAAATCAATATATCATTTCCCATTTCCAAAAACCAAAGTAATAATATATCCTTTAAATTCCAAAGACCAAATCGATATCTCATTTAAATAAAACCCAAGTTTCCAAATCATTGAATATTCCTTCAATTTAGTAAACTTGAAATATTGTTTTAAATTATCATAAACCAAATCATTTTATAAAGTCATATTCTTAAAACTTCCATTTCAATAAGTTCAAATTTATATATTTAAAGACAATTCTTAATAAATACAATTTCCAATAATTTCATTTCTATAGCCATATTACATTCAAGTTATAACAACTCTGAAACCAAACACTTTGAAACCATAATACTTTGAAACCCTAACAATTTAGAAATGTTATCATTTTGAATTCATACTGCTGAAATCACAATACTTAGGAATCACAACATTTTTGGAATGTAATACTTTCCACTTAAACATTTTATATAACCAAAGTATTTATATACTCAAAAATTTGAAAATGGTCATTTTATCATAGCCTTATAGTTGAATAAACTTTGTTACTGTAATATACAATTTAAAGCTGAAATTCTTATGTTAAGTTAAAAGTACCTTATTAACTAACATTATTATTACAATAAAGAATCTTTATTATTTAATCATTTAAAATATGCCATTTACATTAATTACAACTTACATAACAAATGTACGTTTTAACTTATATTTATTACAATAATGAGCATTTATCATTTTAATCAATATTACACTAATTAAAACTTACATTATCAAATGTACGTTTTAATTTACATTTCTATTACATGAAAGAGCATTTATTAATTTAATCAATACCACACTAATTAAAACTTTACATGTTTCTTTCTTTAATTAGGGCTTTACACTTTTCTTTCATTAATTAAAACTTTACGTGTTTCTTGCATTAATTAAAAACTTTGCATGTTCTTTCATTAATTAGGACTTTACATGTTTCTTTCATTAATTAGGACTTTACATGTTTCTTTCATTAATTAAAAACTTACACATTTCTTTCACTAATTAAAACTTTACATGTTTCTTGCATTAATTAAAAACTTTACATGTTCTCTCGTTAATTAGGACTTTACACATTTCTTTCATAAATTAAAACTTTACATGTTTCTTGCATTAAATAAAAACTTTACATGTTCTTTCATTAATTAGGACTTTACATGTTTCTTGCATTCATTAAAAACTGTATTTCATTTTCTCAATTCAAAATACATCATTTATTATACAACCATACTCATTTCAAAACTAAAGATTGATTGCAATTATTAAGTTAGATTTTAAAATTCCATATTAATCAAATTTAATTATTAAATTATTTATCACATTTAAATTGCTATTTAAAACCAAATAAAGATTTTTAAATTACACTTTAAACCAATATTAGCTTATAACATTTTAACTTATAAAAACCGATATCTCTTTATATTTCAAATCTTTAAATCAAATTTTAAGTTAAAATTCCATATATTCCAAAATTTCAAAATGCTTAATAAATTTTTAGGAAAATATTACTTTAAAAATATTAACCATGGGCCTGTATAATATTTTCTAACCTAGGTCAAGTGATACAGATATATATCATTTCAATCCGTAATTTAAAAAGAAAAATCCGGGTTCTATCATTTCAAACCCGCATTCTCAAGAAAAATAAATACAACCAAAATCAATTAGAAAATCACTCGAGCCTATCATTTCAACCCATAGTGATTTTCCTTATCCTAAAGTCCGTTCGGGTATGTATCATTTCAACCTATAGTAATAGGGAACTTGCAGTGTGATAAACAGGAAATAAATATAACAATATAGCATATATTATCATAACAGATGATGTAACAAATATATAAACAACATTTAACATCATATAATCAATCACATACATGTATGAACATAGCATAATAATTTATACAATTCACTTGTCATCATTTCACAACTATAAAGGTACGTTGTCTAGACTGAAAAATCTCACCTTTTTTTTGAATGCTAGAATCAAAATCAAACACACATCAAACTCCGCCAAGCACGAAAAGGCACAAAAAAGCACGACTATATTTTTTGAATAGATGAAGAGTCAGATCCAAACTTGTAAAAAACACAATACATAACATATATAAGGAAGATAAAAAAAAGATAGAAAATAAAATGATCTAACCTTGATAAATCAATGCAAGGTGATCAATGCATGGCTTGGTTAAGGTTTGTTATAAACATTGGTGATGTATGCTTCCATGGTGGTCACGACTAGGATTTGGTGGTGAGGAGGAGGTGGTGTGGTCAGCAATAGGTGGAGACCATGCCATGCTTGAAGAAGAACAAAAAAGAGAAAAAGAAATAGAAAAAGAAGAAGAGGAAGCCATGGAATAATTAGAGCTTGCTGTATTTTTTCTTCATGCAAATGATATGAGGAGTTTTGAGAATTGTTTGTGCATGAGTTATCAAAAGAAATACATGGCTAAAGATGGAATAAAAAAAAGAAACGGCTAACGAGGAGTCAATGATAGGAAACAAAAAGGCATAAGCTAAGGAGAAATAAACTTGCATATATTTTATTCTTAAATGCAAATGAATATGAGAAGTGGGAAATAAATTTTTGTACGTGAATTGATAAAGTTTCTCACGGCTAATAGATGGAGTGGTTTGGAAGGCAAGCAAAGAAGTAAATGCTAGGAAATGGAAAAGGCATAATTAAGGAGAAAGGAACGTATATATTTATTCTTAATTGCAAATGAAAATGTGGAGTTTGAAATGAGAAATAATTTTTCTTGTACGTGATTTGTGGTATGATTTCTCACAGCTAGAGAAAAAAGTATACATGGCCATTGTTGGTAATCAAATACATAGGTAAATAAAAGGCAAGAAATAAAGCAAATGTAACCTATGTCTATTTAAACAAAGTAACGTACGTCTAATTAATTTGTTTTCAAGCCATTAAATAAAAGAATATACACAAATAAACTCCAATAAATACAATAAAAGCCTAGACAAATAAAAATAGAAAGATAAAATAGAGATGGATATAGCAAAAATATAAAATATGTATATAATAAAAGTACAGAAATTTATTGCGTGTAAAGCACTATAATTTATCCAGTTTAAAAATTATAAGTTTTAAATTCCCAATGAATCCATATTCTTAACTCCATCTAGTTATTCAATCCATTTCGATATACGGTATAATTATCATGGTTTATAACTTAGTGCATTAATATTCCTATTTTGTATTAATTTCAAATAATGTAATATTTAATTCCATTTACTACAATAGATCCAATTATTAGAGATTGAATTTCAATACATAAATTTGATTCAATACCAAATCTTTTTATTAAGTCCATTACTACTCTACAAATCTAGTTAACCATTCATTTCTTTAATATACTCTAATTTAACAACTTCTAAACATTGTATTACATTTCACGTTAATGTAGTTTTGTTTATATTTATTAAAAATTGACTTCTCATTTCAATTTAATAGACTAAATAAACATGTAACACATAATAATTGTCACTATTTACTTTTAACTGCATTTATAAGCTTATTGTCTACAGACCAAAGTTACAATTACTTACAGGACCATGGTCTAACTCAATTTCCGTTCATTATATTATACCTCACTCATAAATTCAACATTTACATTATTTTAATTTATTATAATCTCCTTCAATCTATCAATAATCAGCTTAAATTACATTCTTTACCATTCAAATTAGTTATTACATCCACATTAAATAACCACTTTCTATTTCTTTTAATATTTTAATTACAAAAATCTTATTAAATCAACTATTTTTAATTACCAAAATTTACGGATTGTTACAAATGCTCATCATCCTCCTAACGATGTTCTGAAAGTATTCATCCATACAAGTTGACATGGGTCTAGACAAACCGAATCACCGACTTCATCATCTTCACGATCTTCATTCGCAAACATTCAAACCAGATCGAAGTGGTTTTTTGGGATAATTAAACTTGGTTACGGACTCTTCGAAACGATCAGAGCATTGGCTAATATTGATGGCCGGTTATTAACTATCAAATTAAACAATCATCCAAACAATTGTTTTATTTCTACTGAAAAGCACCAAGTCTTAATAACTTAGATTTTAAATTATTTAAATCACTCTATCCAAAGATATATATACTTTAAAACATTTAAAATAAAAGCTACTTAAAGGACTTTATTCAAAATAATAGTTATGAAATTCCATAATAATTTTCAAGCAAAACTTAGCCAAAACTACCTTTAAAATAAAAGTTATTTATATAAAGTATAAATATTTAGTAACTATCTTTTAAATCATAATGCTAATTTAACCTTTAAAATAATTACTACTATAATTAAACTAATAAATATTTACTTTAAAATATTAAAAAAATTTAAATAATAAACTTCTGAAAAGAAAACATTCTTCTTTCAAAACATTTTAAAACTTCGAATTTATACTTAAAAATCTTCCTTTGAAAACACACTTAGCTTTTCAATAAATTTCGCTTTCCATTCCAATATAACTGTCTAATCATTTATAAATCCTTCTTGATTTATTTCCAGTTTAATTTACGTCTCAATTTCGAAAAATTTCCTGTCCACGCTTTTAAAAATAAACCACTATTTATTTTTAAAACAAATCACCGTTTTTTTATAAATTCCCATCGTGAATTTACACTTTCAAATTATCCACTGATAATTATTCTCTTTATTTATAAACCCTGTTTATAAATTCCATAATCCCATTCTCTTTTTAATCATAGTTTCAACACTTATTCAATTTCCAAATCGATTTCAAAATTAACTCCATTTTAAAATAAATTCCTTTACTGACCCAAATCTATTCCAAAAGCCATTAATTTCAGATTAATCCTTTTATTACGATTTAAAATCTTATTTAAATCTGACATTATCAAATTCACACTTTAATTCAAAATTTCCCATACTTAAATTCTCCCAAACCATTTTAAACTTTGAATTTAAAAACAAATCCTTTATTTCTTTAAACAATATCACTTAAGTTTCAAAATTCATTTATCCCATTTATTCAAAAACTATTTCCCCATACTAGGAATTTATCTGGTAGGATTTTAAATCAAACTTTTATCCTTTTCCAAATTCATTCTTTTAATTTACCCAAATTTATTATAATTATTTTACTTAAAAATCCAATCTTTATATTTTTGATATCCTAATATACCAAAAACGTATTCAGTCAAACCACAACATCCAATATTTTCACTTCCTAATTAATCAATATAGTCTATAAAAGATCATCAAATAAATATATCACCGAATTTGAAAATAAATTCCAACATTTTAAGGAATCCAGTTGGATCCCTCCAACCTGTTTCCTTGCATCCACAGTTGCTAGCACAATATAAAAATACCAATCCCACTTTGAGGGGGATATCGTGGTATATAGGGTCATCCGCTATTATGCTGGACACATAGGGCCTCATCCGGTATATAATGCAGCAATATCAATTTCTCCAATATATATATTATATGTAATAGCACATCCAATCAATTAAGTCATTCAACCAATAATTTAAATTTAACTATTTAAATTTAAATGGCAATCCAAATGAGTGAGATTAACACACCTTTGATTTTTATCTTGCAATCTGATCCATCCCGATTGGTTTTCCTAACGATTTCAAACCTTGTATAAACATTTTACGGTTTACTAAAATTTAAACTTATCGAATGATCAATTACCATTTAATAAATTTAATTAAGCAATAATTTTATTAAACTAAATTTTTTCCTATAATAAATAAATTTTAAGTTACAAAAATAATTAATTAAGTTAATCTCCCAAACACACAATTTTAAAATAAACAAGTAAATTTAAAATGTATTTATTTATATTTATTTTCCTTTTGAGACTACATATATATACACACTTATAAAATAATCTATAGATATTTAAAAATCTAATTTATATATATCTCTTCGACTTTTAAAATTTCCACTTCAAAATCTTCTCCGTAAAATTTTTTCTATTAAGCTATATATATTAAAATTTGTATGTGTGTGTATATATACATTTATATATTTTTTCCCCACTATATACAGGTATATATCTATATACAAATCCTTAAATAAAAATGAATGATTTATATACCTAACTTCGAGTAGAAACCACCATAGCGAACGCGACCTCACCTCGACTGCACGCCATCGACCACGGCTCTTCCCCCATCTTACTCGACGCTTGACCCACAACAGTCGCCGAGTCCCTCTGGTATGATCGCGAACTCCAGTGACGACATCGACCAACCGTAACTACGCGACGACTCCCATCGTTGCGAGACTAAGTGCAACGCGACTAAGCTTGCTCGCGGCGCATGCCTCCTGCTGATGTCATTCCCAAGTGCTCGCCTTCATTTCGCACTCACGCTCGACCCACTTCTACACTCGCAATCTCGATCACTCTTATATATACATATATTTAACAAGTCGATTTCACGAATCGAATGAAAAAGGGAAAGATACGATTTTGATTTTTGGGGGAAAACAAGATAACAGGGCCCGCGATTTTACATGGTTGAAGCACTATCTCTTTGTTTATTTATTTTTCAAACTTTTATTTCTTTTTCTTGGTAGAAAAAAGAAGGAGAAGGGGAACATCTGGTACGTGATTTGAAAAGGCAGGAGACACATGTCTGAAGTGAAAAAGAAAACGTAATGATGTGAAATTATTTAAATTTAAATTTAAATTTAAATTGTCTCAAAAATGTAGCTTAAAATCTCCACCTCCTATCCATGCATGTTGCTGGGCGTTCATAATGTTATACCCCTATGTCGAACGTAATGGAAAAGGTTTCGAGTCCTAATTCGGTCGTATGGAGAAGATAGATTTTCTTTTAGACTCAGTTATTATATTGAATTCGATATAAATTTCTACTCGTTTACATATCATACGATCACATGACTAATCCGAATGCTATGAAATTTGAAATCTGATAATAATACATTATTACGGATCCAATGCAACTGGTTTCGTCAAAATTTGAGACTGTGTCTTGGAAGGCTATTTTTAAATATCAGTTTGAACGGTATATTTTTAAAACTAAACAAAACACTTTCAAACTCAAATTTAAAACTTCTATTATCTTCAATATTATCAATATAACTTTTATAAGCCTTTAAAATATTTTAACAAGCTTGAAACTCTAGATTCCCTATTTTACCCTATTTCCAATTGTTAAATTCAATATTTAAATTATCCAATAACCCATGATATTTGAAATTCAAGTTAGAATTTAACTTTAAATATATAAAATTAATTGAATATTCCAGTTTCAAATATCCAAAAATTCCGGGCTGTCACATTTGGGATGCTCCAGAATCAAGAAAATACGAATAGGGAGAGACTAGAATGGATTTGAAACCGAGGGTAACGTTCCATAATTCAAAAGAAACCCGAATCAAAGAGGAAGGAATTCAAGCTCGAACAAAAGCGATTCTGTAATTAAATTTACTATATATGTTGAGTTTTGCCTAAAACCTGGCTCTAATACCACTTGTAATAGCCGGGTATTTTCAACCATTCACATCCGCACATGTCGGACTTGAATTGCTCAAAATATCATATTGTTAAATTATATTGGGCAAATTAAGCATATAAAGTAAATAAATAAATCACAGAATCACAGACACAAAGTAATATAACAATAAGCAGCAGAAACAAAAGAATAGTAGTTCATGGAGCTAATATACATATAAACAGAGTTAAAATAAGATACAATAGAAGCCTCGAATGCATAGAAGTCTCAATACAATAATCAAATGCAAATTTGAATACATCACCGGAGTCAACTTAATAACTGAAAACGAAATACATATCTGGATCTCCAAATTGAAGCTCCAACTTCAAAGGTGAGTCTCAAATGTTGTGACACTCAGTCTGACCCATGTGTAAGAAAAACACAAAATACTCGATTCAGGATTAACATTCTTACATCAATATACCCAATTGAAGTGAAATAACAACTAAAATACATGTAACTCAAAAGATGTTTGGGATAACCATCCTCTAAGGATCCGTTAAACTATCCACTAGTAGTAATATACACTATTATAATAATGTCTATAGTAAAGTAAACTATTAAAATAGCATTAAAGTGTTACACATATCCCCTTTAACACGTTTTATAGTGCCAATAGTTTATACATTATAGTAGTACCTCCTGATTGGGAGGCTACCAATGGATACTCCATAGGTATAACACAAAACCAACTCGTAGTGGTCTCGATAGGGTTGGTGACACGGCACAACTAGGCAATGCCAGAGTAGATGTACCAATTACACTTCCGGGTTGGTTGTAACGCATAGCCACAGCTACCGCTCACCTTGAGCCACACTTCCAAATCAAAGGTGCGCACCAAATCAATCACAAAGTAATGGAATGGCATAGGAAAAAGTGTGTCCGATCGGAGGAGCTACCTTACTTGGCCCATTGATTGCTCCTGTTTTAGCCACCTTATGCAAACTCATGGGGGTCGGGCCTACGTATATAGCTCATATAGGATTGTCGCTACCATCCTTGTTCATTCTGGAATCTCCAGCGCATACACGGTTGTTAAAGTGGTTTTCGGCATTGGCAGAGAGAATGACAATAACCGATCTCGGTCTCTTTAACAACCAAACATTATTATAACACCACGGTAATTTCAAAATAGTTTATACTTCAAAACCAAAATATCATTGCCATTTCAAAACCATATCAATATGATATTATTTCCATTACAAAACCAAATACGATATCATTTCTATTTCAAAATATCCATTTCAAAAAATCATAGCACCTCAAAGTTATAACACTATCGAAATTATAAAGCTTCTAAAACCACAATACTTTAGAAATCATAACTTAGGAATCATAATACTTTAAAAATCATAACACTTTGGAAATCGAAATTTTGAAATCATAATACTTTGGAAGTCGTAATACTTTGGAAATCATAATTTAGAAATCATAATAATTTGGAAGTCAAAATACTTTGGAAAACCACAATACTTCCCACCTAATAGTTTATATATTAAAATAGTGTATAAAATAAAATAGTTTATAAAATAAAATAGTTCATATAAAGTAGTTATAGGCTAAAATAGTTTAAAGTAAAATAGTTAGTATACTAAAATAGGTTATATTAAATATAATTAATATTAAAAATAATTTATATTAAAATAGTTAAATAGTTTTAAATATAAATTTAAAAATGCTTTATATACAAAATAGTTCCCGTAAATTTCATAAATCGATTCAAATCAACTCGAATTCCAGAATTTAAATTTAATTCAATCTCAATTCATTAATTTCAATTTATTTCAGTTTCTCAATAAACATTTCAAATTATATCGATATCAAATGTACATTTTTAACCACAAAGTAAACCATTTTAATTTCAGTACATTTCAAAGTTTTAAATATTCACACATTTCAAAACTAGATTTGTAAGGACCCGCTTCTTCGACTTCCGAAAACCGACATCAATACGTCCACTGTATCGAATGCCGAGCAATCGAATGCCAGAAAACTGAATTCTTAGGGTTTAAGAAGAAGAAAAAGATACAAGAAGAGAGAAAAAGATAGAACAGAACCGAAAGAAACAACAGAACAATATCAGAATCTCACAATCGCAGTGGAACAACATATAATAGAGAAATGAATAATCTTTAAACAAAAGAACTATATCAGTTATTACATTACATCACATTACATTGCATTATCAGAGTTTACAACAACAAACAGCGGAAAAGAAATACTATATACTAGTAATACGCCATGCCATCCATCTTGTCTCCAGATCTCTACAGCAACTCCCGCATTCCAGAATGACCTGATAACTTGACTCTAGACTGCCCGTGTAGAAATTTGTGGGCACCCAGAGTTTAGGAAGGAAAACAATAGACTCCAGGTCGGTCATGGGACTGGTGTGAGAACTTAAAACAGTTATTTATCTTTAAAACAAACCAAGGGATATTTTTAAAATAGATTCGCAATGATTTTTGGAAAATGAGACTACCATAAGGCCTCCTGCACACACACACAATGCAAACGCAGAATCGGAGGAGATTTCTCCTTATGATAGTCAAAGATGCTTGATGCGCATTAAAAAGAAACATTTGATATTATTACTAGTGCATAGTGCAGAAAACATTTCGAAAGTAATGATATAAATCTTAGCCAGCATAGGCATTCCGCACTTATGCCTACTATAGCTACCATCTAAACATTGGTGACCACCATAAGTAAATGGTAGGTTCTACAACTAAAACCGTATAAGATCGTATTGTTTCTTTGGATTTCCAACAAATGGTTAGGCCAAGGAACTTCCCATTGCCACATAGGTACGCCTCTGGAAAGACGACCCGAGAACCTAACCGGATCTCTGCCAACACAAGGATGGGTTACCCCTAACTGGGAACTACTGACACGAATATGCCATCCCCCGGTCGTAACCGACCTTCATCCGAGGATCCTCGATTCCAACAACCACAAAGTAATAAATTTGCAGCAACAACATATGTTAAGTATCTGGGCTCCATACCATGATACCACCTCTATCCAGAAGGAATGACATACACTAAAGGGGCGCTACCCCCTAATAACCTTGTTGCATCCTTCATGTTTTGACCATTTCCAGGTGTGAGGTCAGACGAAGTCTCGTCCACAAAGCTATGCTTTATACAAAAGCCATGCTTTGATCACATATACTCAACAGCACTTCGTATGCCACATTACTAATTTTGGGAATGTATCACTAGTAACCATCAACTACATAACCTCCGAGCTCGTACGTCTCAGAGAAGGGTGTTAAGCTAAGAGAATAAATTCTCCGCCACCAACAGAAATATGTTTGATAGAAACCAACTTTACATCTCAAATTGTAACATCAGACACACATCCATACAAGTCCGTTCCGGGATGGAACGGAACTGAAGGCACTTACAAAGAAGCCCTTGCAATCCGGATATTCACTAATCACGTCCGGACTTCCCGTCACTAAGGGTGATAATACCTCCATATCGGAGATCAGCCGATGCAGAGTCAATCGACGGTAATCCTTCCGTTTTCAAAAATATCTAGTCTTCAACACCGGTCATCAATGTTATCCATTACGACGTATCACATATTCGAAATGGGTTATACGACCCAAAGGTCCTTTCTCGGCTAACCCGAATAGTGAGCACTTATTTTCAAAATAAGTGTAGCATTCATATTCAAGCAATCATAAAATATACTCATTTAAATGTAAATATTGATCGTCGGTTATTTAACTATAAAGGCCAACAACCAAAAATCCAGCACCATAACAATCACCAGGCCCTTTTTATTAATCTTCCATAAATTAATAACTTGCCAGATATTCACTTCGATTTATCTTTAAAAAGATACATTCTCTAAACCATTTCAATTTCTTCATTGGAAAACGTTTCCAAATACTTATTTAACAATAAGTAATTCACAAATCCATTTATTTTAAATACTTAGAAAATATCCAATATACTTAAAACACGATTAAGAATATATTTCATTCTTTTAAGGAAAACATTCTCTTAAACACATTTATTTGGGTCCAAACGAATGTTGCGTAAAACATCATTACGACAACCCAAAATCACTAGTATAGGGATTCGAAATTAAAATAGATATATAAATCCCAATACTATACAAAAACCTTTCCTTTCGGAAATCATTACCTATAACAACAGTGTTATATACCATCTTTTCCTTATTTCTCGAAAACATCTATTTAAAAAATGAATGTTGAAATCTATGGTTTCGGCACTTAATACATTTTAAACAACTTCAAATCGTTTTAATTCCATTTAAAAGATCACTCCCTGAACATTCCTTCAATATATTATTCACTGTTCAAAATCGTGAATACAAATCATTAACCAAATAAACCACTTTTACATATTCAATTCAAAAATTATCCACTGTCCCAAAATCGTGAATATATTCCTTTAATAAGCTATAAAAATTTACTTATCAAATTCAATCATCTTGAATTTATAAATCAATGTTTATAAATTCACATTTATATATTATAAAAACTTCAAGTTATAGAATCACTTTATTCACAAATTTGATCCATTTCCCATTTACACGCCAAAATCCATATTATAAGTAAACTTAACTATAAATCTTTTATTTTACAAAATTTATTCATTTTATAACTTCTCAATTTATAAATATATAAATTTCATTACTTACTAATCCATCCATTTACTATTTCATTTTAACGTAAAAAATCTCGTTTTATAATTCTATTATTTTTAATTTATAAATATCAATTTTATAAATCCTTTCATATAAACCGTTTAGAATAATTCAAAAATCCCAATTTAAACTATTTTATAAAATTTATTAACTCCATATTTCAAAAATCACATTTTAACTATATTTCATAAAAATCATAATTTTTATAATATTAAATTTTATAACGTTAATTTATTTAAAATGAATCAATTTAAAATTTTAATAAAACATATACTTACAAAAAATCACTTTAAAAATCCCTTTAAATTTGAAAATCATTCCTTTAACATTTTTAAAACTCCAAAACAGGCCCAATGATGCAACAACAACAAATAATCAATCACGGCATCCAAACATCATATATCAATATGATAATCAACAAATATCACAATATCTGTAATCAAATAAATACTGATGAGGAATCCAGTTGGATCCCTCCAACCTGTTTCCCTGCATCCACAGACATTAGCACAATACCAATTCCGTTCCAATACGGAATATCGCGGTATATGGGTTCATAAAAATATTATTCACTATTATGCGGTGCAATAGGGTCTCATCCGCTATATAATGCGGGAAAATCAACTCCAAGTCATAAATAATACCAATCCCAATCAAGATGGAATTATCGCGGTATATGTTTTTAATAAATAACCTCCGCTTAATATACGGCGTATAATGTCTATTTAACACAATAGATAACAATTTATCATCCTATCACACAATCAAGCAATTTTAAATCTAACTATTTAAAATTTAAATCGAAACAGTTCGATTGAGTGAGAAGTTCTCACCTTGCTTTCAATGACAGTTTCAGCGTTTTATTTCGAATAAAATTAAACTTATGTTTAATTTTACCAAAAATTCAAACTAGCTCCAAACGACTCCAATCCAGTTCCATAGCGTAGTGGTCGTCCATACGAACCCAACGCAAGTTGTTTCGTAATTTTTCGACCTCATATGAAGAAGTTACATTTAAAGATTATATAAATTTTAATATAAATTAATTGACAATTTATTTTATTTTTCCTAACCTAATTCCAATCTAGCCGTGCATTTTGCATCTCCAGATCTCGGGCGTCCCCTATTCTTTCTCTTCCCACGCGAAATACAACTCCCCAGGTTCGTTCGAACCCAAACTCCGCCACCTCCATCGAATTTCGCGACCCCCCTGATGATCGAGATATCGATCAGATAGTACCATTCGAACGGCCACCTCAAATTCCACCAACGCCGAGGACGACGTGGCACTCGGCTTTCCCTCGCTTCACAAAACCCCTTGAAATGTGCGGCTTTTGATCATCAATTGTCGTTGATTCATGCATTGAAACTTGATCATAGCCGTTGTTTTCATAGATCTCGTTACGATCTTTAATGTTGTAGTTAACAACTTTTGCTAATAACCGATGGATTGAAAGAAAAAGAAAGAAGAAGAATGGAGCATCTCTGGCGATTGAAAACATAGCAGGCGGCTGAAGCTATTTGCCCTAGGGTTTTCTTTTTATTTGCAAATGAAGAAAACTAGGGTCCTTTTATAGAAATTTTACCAAAATCACTATTCACTTCCAATTTTTCGAACTCCGAATCTCGCGCGGTGACGGCATTTCTAGGGTTTAACCTGCGTTTCGGACACAATGGAATAGGATTCGGGAGCCAGTCAATCATCTGTGCGAGTTACGGCAATAAACGATCAATTTTAAATTAAACCGATTAAACGAATTTTCTATGCGTTTGGCTTGCTCCGGACAAACGGTAAATCCGATTGACACGAAATTTGAAATCTTACAATAATATAACATTACTAATCCGTTGAAACTTGTTTCGTCGAAATCCGAGACTGTTTGAAAAATGGCTATTTTTACTCATCAATTAAATATTAAAATATTCAATTTTCACAAATTAACTTTTAGTTCGATCTTAAAAGTTCTACAACATCATTCTAACTTCAATGTGATTAAATAAAATTTGACAAATCATTTTTTATCGTATTAAACTCGATTTTCGATTATTTCCGTAAATTTCAAGTATTAAATTATCGATTTAATTATCCAGTTAAATCCAGATATTCGAAATAAAACTTATTCGACTTACAATTTCTACTTGTTAATATTTAAAATTAATTAAATATTTTAATTTTAATTGATAGAAATTCTAGGTCGTTACAAACTTTCCCCTTAAAAGAATTTCGTCCTCGAAATTACCAAGTAAGAAAAAGTTACAGAATCCATTAACTTTCCAAAACCATAGTTAAACTTCTTACAATAACTTTACTATGTTTTCAAATCATAATTAGTTATTTTTTTGAAAACCAACTACTACTGTTTAACTTCCAATTCCAAATCAAATTTATAGTTTTCAAAATTTTTTTTCCAATTTTCTCAAAAGTTTTCTAACACCTTAAATTTTCAGAAAAATTCGCCATAGTCTCCATTGCGTGGCTCGATCCGAAAAAAATGACAGTATATATAATATACAACTGTAACAACCAGGTATTTTCAACCATTCGCATCCATTATAAGTGTATAGGTAGACACTCATGCTAGAATTGAATTGCTCAAAATGTCGCGTTGTAAATAAAATTTTGGCAAACCTCAGAATATACAGTAAATAAAAATCACACATCACAGACACAGAGTATATAAAAATGTAGCGGAATAAAAGAGATAGTAGTTCATGAAGCTACTATATAAAATATGAGATACATTAGAGTTAAATAAGATACAACAGAAGAGTAACAGGATACATCAGGTACAAATCAGATACATCACTGAATCACTGGATACTGAAACAAAATAGATGGCTGGATCTTCAAGGAAAGCTCCAACGCCGAAGGTGAATCTTGAATGCTAACTTAATCAATCTGACCTGAGCGTAAAGAAAAACACAAAACCCTCGAGTCAGGACATAAATACTTATAAACTGTAAATCAACTCAAGTGAACAGTAACAAAATGCATCAGTAACTTAAAGGATTCTTGGGACTGCCCATCCTCTAAGGATCCGTTAAACTATTTACTATGTAGTAATATACGCTATATACGGTAGTGTCTAATCAGTAAAGTATAATCATATAGAAAATAGCGTTAAGGGGATGGTGAACCTTAACGCGGTCGGATCTTTAAAACCAAAATCGTAGTGGGCTCGATATAAGGATATGACACGGCATGCAAGGAAATGCCAGGGTGGATACACCGTTTGCACTCCCGGACCGGTGGTGACGGCAAGCCAGCAGCTTCCGCCCACCTCGAACAATACCCCCGAATCAAAGTGGCGCCACCGAATCGAATCACAACAGTAATAGAATAGTTTTCGATGGAGCATGCTCGATGAAAGGGTGCGACCCTTTGTATAGCCCGGTATAGCTCCTGTTTTAGTCATATATGCCAACTCACGGGAGTTGGGTCCACGTAACATACCTCGAGAACGTCGCCACCATCCTACTTCATTCTGGAATCTCCACCGCGTACACAGTTGTTAAAGTGGTTTTCGGTATTGTCCGGCTATAAGACAATATCCGATCCCGGTCTCTTTAACAACCAATCGTTATTATAACCCATGGATATTTATTTCAAATAATTTATACTTTCAAGACCAAAATATCATACTCATTTCAAAACAATATCACAATTGTATCATTTCCATTTCAAAAATAATTCAATATTATATCACTCAAATAAAACCCAAATTTTCAAATCATTGAATATTTCTTTAAATTTATTAAACTTGAAATATTCCTTTAAATTATCATAGCATTTTGGAAATGTTAGCTTAAGGAATCATAGCATTTTTGGAATGTACTACTTTCCACTTTACATTATATATAATCAAAGTATTGATAAGCATAAAATTTTAACATGTCAATTTATCATAGCCTTATAGTTAAATAAACTTTCTTACTGTAATATACAATTTAAACCGAAATTCTTATGTTAAGTTAAAAGCACCTTATTAACTTACATTATTATTACAATAAAGAAACTTTATTATTTTAATCATTTAAAGTATGCCATTCACGTAAATTAAAACTTGCTTATCAAATGTACGTTATCAACTTACATTTTATTATTACAGTAAGTAACATTTATCATTTTAATCAATTTAAAATACACCATTACATTGATTAAAATCTACGCGTCAAATGTACGTTTTAAATTTTATATTCCTATTACAATGATGAACATTTATTAATTAAATCAATACCACACTACTTAAAACTTTACATGTTTCTTTCTTAATTAAAACTTTACATGTTCTTGCATTAATTAAAACTTTCATGTTCTCTCATTAATTAGGACTTTACACGTTTCTTTTATTAATTAAAAACTTATACGTTTCTTTCATTAATTAAAATTTATACCTTTCTTTCATTAATTAGGAATTTACATGTTCCTATCATTAATTAGAACACCATACGTTCTTTCATTAATTAAAACCTATACGTTTCTTTCATAAATTAAAACCTATACGTTTCTTTCATAAATTAAAACCTATACGTTTCTTGCATAAATTAAAACCTATACGTTTCTTTCATAAATTAAAACCTATACGTTTCTTTCATAAATTAAAACCTATACGTTTCTTTCATAAATTAAAACCTATATGTTTCTTTCATAAATTAAAACTTAACATTTCAGATTTTTATTACCATTTCACAAATTTAACTAAACTTCCAGTTTATTCAATTAATTTAACATATTTAGTTAAAACTCAAATTTCACATTTTCAAGTCAAGTTATATTTTAAAATTTCATTTTCAACAGTCATTTATTCAACCACTTAAATTTATAGAAAATCAATAATTCTTTAATAAATCACTTAAATTCAAATATAAATCAATTTATCATATTTACCATTTTCCAAATAAAATTAAAGTCCCTTTTATTCATGTAACTTAAATATCATTTTTAGTCAAAATTCCAAATTTCAAACATAAGTTATATTTCAAAATCCAGTTAATCCATTCATAAATTACATTTTTAACACATAGAAAAATCATAATTTATTTATTTTAAAACCTTTCAAAATCTATTTAAATCAAATTTCATAATTTTATATTTTTAAAATACTTAAAATATTCAAAGCACTTTATAGAATAACCACGGGTCTGTATATAGTTTTCTAATCTAGGTCAAGTGATACGGATATGTATCATTTCAATCCGCAGTTTAAAAGGTAAAAATCCGGGTTCTATCATTTCAAACCTGCAATCCCAAGTTTAAATAAATAAATAAAATAACTCAGGCCTATCATTTCAGCCCATAACATTTTTTTCTAACAGGGAACTTGCAGTGTGATCATATACAGAAATAATATAAATAAGGTCAATATCACGATATACAGTCATATATCAGATGTCAGGTGAAAATTAACAGTTTTAACATGGTAATAACATGGTAATAACATGGCATAGCATATCATATGATCATCATTAACTTGCATAAACATTTTACATTACTAAACACTTGTCATCAATCCACTTTTCATAAGTATATATGGCAGAGTGAGAAAGACTCACCTTTTTCAAAGCTAGAGACCAAAACAACATACAAGCACGACTCCAAAGGCACGACAAGCACAATTTCACGAATTTTGATTTGAGTTGAAAGATAGGCAAGATATGATTTTGTATCAACAACCCAAAACAAAACAAACCAGACACTATATAAACATTCAACATAAGATAACATTGAAATAATTTTGAAATACAAAGCGAAATGAACAAGATAGATTGGACCTTGCTTCAACCACTTCAGTGCTTGGCCTAAGGGACACTTATGCTTGGCTATGATGATGCTTTGGCTCAGGTATGACATCATATAGGTCAGGTTTAACATCATATAGGCAAGGCAACAAGTGGAGATGAAGGGAATGAGGCAACAATGGTCAAAAACATTGTTTTTAGGCATGTAGGTTGCAATTTGAAGGGTTTGGCCACTATAGGTGGCTCGGCCATGATCATGGTTGGTGGAGTAGATGGTGTTGGAGGCATGGAAGAGATGTAGGAGTTTGTGGCTGCGGCTATGGAGAAGAGGCCGATCCAAACTTAGAAGAGAAACAAGGCAAAATTGCACAGAAAAGTAAGAAAAGTAGAAAGAAGAGAGAGATTTACCTAATTTTTTTTCTTCAAGGTGGAGGCCATGATTTTTAGGGTTTTGGGGCTTCAAAAATTCGTGAATGACAAGAGGAAGTCGGCTGCAAAGGATGGGGAAAGGAATGGCTAAGATGAATTGATGTATTAATAACAGAAGAAACTGCAAAAGAAACGGATAAAACGTTTTTCCGTTTCTTAGCTCTTAACCCTTTCAAATTTCTCATATATATTTATATACATCCAAATAACTGAAAATAATTAAAATATCAGTTAAAATTCGGAAATATAACAGATAAAAAAATATCAAATATCAAATATTAATTAGATATGATTAAATAAGAAAAATAGCACAGAAAAATGAAAACTAGACTTAAGAATTAGAAATAACTTCAATACACTTTGGAAAATTTTACTTAAATTTAAATACATGTAAAATGAATAAAATAAAGTAAAACACAGAAAATAAAAGTGAGTGCATAAAATAAATAAATAAATTTTAATTATATATAATTTAAATTTAAAAAATGGCTTAAAATTGTAGACTAGGCTTTAAAAGTAGAAATAAATCCAAATGAACTTTAGAAAATCTTCATGGACTTGTAAAATATTTATAACAAATAAAATAACAAAAAGTAAAAGTTCATTCACAAAAAAAAAATTATTAAATATAATTTATATGAAGAAAATGGCAGAAAATTAGAAAACAACCTTTAAAAATAGGAAGTAAATACAGTAAATTTTGGAAAAATTCTATTATCATTTAAAAATATTTAAAAGTCAAAATATACATAAAAAAACAAATTATCACATATTGAAATAAAATATAACCAAGGAGAGGCAATTTATACAATTTAAAATAGTCATTGTTAAATAACCCTATATACGCACAATATTGTAAAGGGTATAACTTTCACAATTTACATCCAATTTCAACGAAACGAAAAGTGGTGTTCTTAGAATTTTATGTACTTTCATAATAAAAGAAAAAAAATTAAATTTTAAACTTTTAAGATTTTAAGTTGAAAGTCACGGTTTGACTATTTTGACCAAAATCAGCATTTCAGGCAAATATTTCAACTTACACAAGTTTGGGATTATAACTCATAAAAATCAAGATTATATTTAAATAATAAATTTAATCATTTCAAATAAGTAAAAATAAAAGTTTTTTTTTAAACCAGACTTTTACATTAAAATAATTAAAATATACAATAAAATAATTACAAAATATAGGGTTGTTACACTCTCCCCCACTCAAAACTTTTCGTCCCCGAAAAGGAATGAGGTATGAGAAAGCACAGAGAAAGATAGAGTGAAATAACGTTAGGACAAGATGACAAGGAGAATGAAATTATACATGCTGGCTATTGTTATAGGTAAGTTTTACAAGGTGGAGCTGATCTTTCCAAGATTCTCCAAAATTAAGAACACAAGCACGAAAATGGTGGATTCAAAATGATTACCAAAGATCTATCAAAGATTATAGAAAGATTCCTATACCAATGTATAGCAAGATAAGGAAAAGGAGGATAACAAAAAATAGTTTGGAAAACAAAATAAGGAAATAGAATTGAAAGCATGGAAATTTCAACTTAAATAGAGAATAAATCTTTACACAAGTTAAATAAATCTTAACTATCTCAAATTTCATTATCTTATTATCCAATCATCATAAATTAACAAATTTCAAAACCATGGGTTTGAAAAATAAACATTTATTACACTCACAATGTATTTAATAAATTTAATTCTTCTTTATTCCTAAATAAAACTAAATTTATTCCTCTCACTATATTTATCACTTATGTTAAACATACTTACACTTAATATAACTGCTTTCTTTTATTCTTAGTTCTTTTAATATTATTTTGTTATAAGTTATTCAATTACCCTTTATTATATTTACCTCTGTTAATAGTTTTATAATTAAAATTTAAGTGTATAACATTTATTATAACCACTCAAATTTTATTTATAAAATCTTTTTATATTGTATATTACCCAATTACATTGTTAACTTCTGAAATTAAGGTAAGTTATATTGGAATGAAATTGTGTCATACAAATAAAACTTTCCAATTCAATTATCTCAAGTTTAATCATTTATCCAAATTTTTTGATTTCCTTTTTATAATTGAAATTATTGTTAAAAATAAAATTTAAGAATTAAATTTCCGATTTCTTCAAACCATTTAGAGATAAGTAATAATATATATATATATATATATAATATGTCAAATCAAATTTCAATCATATATCTATATATATTATAAATTAAGTCATATTTTAGAAATTCAAATCAATTTAATTTCCCAAAACAAAGCTGTAGCAAGATTACAGAACAGTCTCTTCACTTCGAAACTCGAAAATGAACGTCGATGATGCTGCAGTCATCACCGAAGTTATTTTCCAGCGATAAAGAGAAAAGTACTAATTTTAAACTTAAAATTCTTTGGAAACAAATTTCTATTTGAAAATATTTTAAATATTATATCCCTTTAAACTTTTAAACAAAAGGTTTGGAACCATCGGAAATTAAATTCTCAAATTTCTTTTTCTAAATTTATTTAAGTTCCCATATAAATTTATAAATAATTATTTATAAATTCATTTATAGAACAATAAATGATAAATCAAGTATTATCATTTCAAATTATCAATTTGAATCATTTTATTAAGTTCCATAAATATATATATCAAAATTTTATTTCATTAACCAAAACAAAATTTAAAATAATATCGTGTAAGTTTGTTCTGTCAAAGTGTTTTAGAAATCCTATCGATAGCGTTGATCAGACGAATCGATCGGAAACCCAAATCAACATCAACAACTCCAACAACACAATATAAAAAAAATATAGATTGACAAATACAATTCAAAATGTTTGAAAATATGTTGGAAACAAAAGACAAGATGATTAAATACAGAGTAGGGAGGTGAATAAGCTAAAATAAATCACAGGCAACCTTAATCGGGTCAACCGTGACTTAAAGTATAAGATCGAAGTGGATTTTCTAGGGTAAATCTACGTTTGATCTCAAGAGTTAGAGTTTGGGATAATAGGAGATACTAGCATCAAAGCCGAGGATATAAAATCTTTGGTGAATCGAAGCTGTTGTAATGGAGTTTCACCCCTCTTACAAGAAATTTTTTGAGATTGGCGGGACCGCCAATTCAATATAAAGATCATTCGAAGTGGAGTTGTGGGATACTCCAGAATCAAATGAAGATGAATAGCGGGGAATAAGAATAGACTTTGGAACCGTAGGGAACGTTCCGAAATTCAAAGGAATCGAGTCAAAAGGGAAGAGATTCAAACTCGAATGAAAGTGATTCTGTAAATACATTCACTCTATATGCTGAGTTTTGCCTAGAGCTACCAAAGATTTTATATCCTCGGTTTAGATGGAGTCAGGACATAAATACTTATAAGCTGTAAATCAACTCAAGTGAACAGTAACAAAATGCATCAGTAACTTAAAGGATGCTTGGGACCGCCCATCCTCTAAGGATCCGTTAAACTATTTACTATGTAATAATATACGCTATATACGGTAGTGTCTAATCAGTAAAGTATAATCATATAGAAAATAGCGTTAAGGGGATGGTGAACCTTAACGCGGTCGGATCTTTAAAACCAAAATCGTAGTGGGCTCGATATAAGGATATGAGACGGCATGCGAGGCAATGCCTGGGTGGATACACCGTTTGCACTCCCGAACCGGTGGTGATGGCAAGCCAGCAGCTTCCGCCCACCTCGAACAATACCCCCGAATCAAAGTGGCGCCACCGAATCGAATCACAACAGTAATAGAATGGTTTCCGATGGAGCATGCTCGATGAAAGGGTGCGACCCTTTGTGTAGCCCGGTATGGCTCCTATTTTAGTCATATATGCCAACTCACGGGAGTTGGGTCCACGTAATATACCTCGAGAACGTCGCCACCATCCTACTTCATTCTGGAATCTCCACCGCGTACACAGTTGTTAAAGTGGTTTTCGGTATTGGCCGGCTATAAGACAATATCCGATCCCGGTCTCTTTAACAACCAATCGTTATTATAACCCATAGTTATAGCCTTTTAAAACAATATTTATACTTCAAAATAAAATATTATTTCAACCCAAATCTTTATCAAAATAAAGATTAAATCATTCCAAAATATCATATCTTTCGGATCTTCTTTTCAAATCATTTTAATATCAAAATATCATATCTTTCAAAACTCCATTTTCAAACCATTTTAATATATCAAAATATCATATGTTTTCAAAACCACATTTCAATCATTTAATATATCAAAATATCATATCTTTTTGAAACCACATTCATTTCAAATCATTATTCATTTTATTCAATTTAAAATATCATTTCAATCCATATTTCAAAACAGTATATATTCCAAAAATCATTTTTAATCATTAAAATGAAGTTATTATGTTTAATAATTAAATTATTAAATTTTCAAAATTTTTAACTTCCAAAGTTCATTTATTTGCTTAAGTTTATCAAAGCAGTGAAAATTCACTTTTTGTGGCATTTAGAAAACGCTACGGAAAAATACATTCAAAACAGTTCAATTTAACAAAAGACAACATTTTAAAATGTTGTAATAGGGTTTACTTAAATTTCGAATAAACTTAGTTAAATTCAACAATTTATAGCACTTACAAAAATTGCTATAATAGCTTTTAATTCAATTCAGCTTTTTAGTTCATTATCATCAACTACAGCATATTCAAATGCTGTAATATCATTTACATTGTAATTAATAGCATTTCAAAAATACAGTCAATTAACTTCAAATATTCAATATAATTTCTCAACCAATTATATTTTTATTTAATACATTTTTAAATTATAAAATCATACATTTTCACATTTATAACATCATTTAATTTTTCCTCAAGTTCATGATCTTATAAAGTTAAATTTCCATTCAAAAATCAAGATTTAATAATAATTCACTTATTAAATTGCAGTGTTCAATTTTAAATCCATTACATTAAATTTCAACTTAACACTTAAGTTCAAATTCTCAAATATAACTTAATTTATTTTTATTTACTTAACTAAAAGTTCACTTTTAAGTCAATTTCATAAATTTCCAATTTTACTTATATTCAAAATTTCAACTTAAAATATTCATTCATTTCACTTTTCAACTTTGTTAAAAAATCATTAATATGGTATAAAATCACTTTTAATTCATTTAAATTCAAATTATCATAAATTTATCATAATTTCATATTCAATTTAATTTCCAATTATAATTAAATCAAATTTTCCAAAATAACTTACGTTCAAAATTTTCATTAATTCATTTCACTTACAATTGTTCAGAAAATCAATAATATTTTACAAAAATCATTTTTTATTAAATCTCAAATCAAAATATTATATTAATTAAATTTCTAAAATATTTTAAAAAATTTAGGAAAACATATTTTAACTACGGGCCTGTATAAAATTTTCTACGCTAGGTAAAGTGATACGGGTAATATATCATTTCAACCCGTAATTTACAAAGAAAAATCCGGGTTTTATCATTTCAAACCCGCAATCCCAAGTCAAAATGAAAAATTTAAAACCATTCAGGCCTATCATTTCAGCCCATAACATTTTTTTTCTAACAGGGAACTTGCAGTGTGATCATATGCAGAAATAATATAAACAAGGTCAATATCAAATATACAGTCATATATCAGATGTCAGGTGAAAATTAACAGTTTTAACATGGTAATAATATGGTAATAACATGGCATAGCATATCATATGATCATCATTAACTTGCATAAACATTTTTTATTACTAAACACTTGTCATCAATTCACTTTTCATAAGTATAAATGTTAGAGTGAGAAAGACTCACTTTTTCAAGCTGAAGATCAAAATAACAAACACAAGAGCGGTTCCAAAAGTATGACAAGCACGATACAGCACGACTTTTGATTTGAATGAATGGAGAGCCTTGATATTTGTCATGTAAACAATAACCAAAACAAGACAATACACAAATAAATATTCAACGCAAAACAATGTTGAAACAATGAAAATACGAAGCAACAAAGGAATAGATTACTTGACCTTGCTTTAACCATTCAAATGCTTGGCCTAGGAGGTTCTTGGGTTCAGCCATGATGATGATATAGCTCAGGTTTGGCACCACAACTCACGGCTAGAAGGAGTATGGAGTGGTAGGGTTATAACATGAAGCATACAATTGATCAAGGCAACATATATGAAGTTTTTGAGCACAACAAGGCTCGGCCTTGGGTCAAGTTGGGCTTGGCCATACTTGTACAGGTTTGGACAGTAGATGGAGGGGTGTAGGGAGGTCTGGAAAAGGTGGTGGTGGCGGCCTATGGTGGTGGCCAAGGTGGTGGATGAAGATATGAAGTGGTAGGGTGGCTATCATGAATGTTTCAAGGCTTTATGCATTGTTTTTGTGGAGTTTTGGTTCATGGAGTCTTGGCCATGTCAATTTCAGATCTAGACAGAGGCTAAGGTGAAGTGTAGTGGTGGTATCAAGGTGGTGGTCGTGGCTAGAGGTGGTGGCCATGGTGAAGTATGAAGGTGGTGAAGTAATAGTGGTGGCTAGTGCATTGTTTTGGACATTATTTGCAATTTTGTGGAGTTTTGTCACCAACGGAGGTGTGGCCAAGGATGAATCTGAAATGATGGCTGGAGATGATGCCAAGGAAGGGTGGTAGGGAATGGTGGAGGGTATGGTGGTGATGGTGGGTGGTAGAGGCCAATCCAGAAAGCATAGAAAACTAGGCAAAATACATAGAAAATGAGAAGAAAAAGGTAGACAAAAGATGTAGCAATTACCAGATTTTTTTCTCAAGATGGAAGCCATGATTTTTAGGGTTTTGGAGCTTGAAAATTCGTGAATAATATGAGGGAGTCGGCTACAAAGGATGAGGAAAGGAATGGCTAAGATAAATTGATGTATTAATTGCAAAAAGAAACGGATAAAACGCCTTTACGTTTCAGCCTTTTAAGATCTCTTAACTTTATAAACCTTTTGCATTTCCTTTTCTTTTTAATTTTATAAAACAAAATAAACTCAAAAATGTTATTTAAGGCCGAAACTATGTAAGAATAAAATAAAATAAATAATTTATTTTAAGTAAAATAGAAAAAGGAAATAAGAAATTGCTTAAAAATAGCAACCCTGACATAAAAATTACAAGAAGATCTCCAATGACTTTGGAAAATTTATTACTTCATAAAAAAAATATTAAAACACAAAATTTGAATTGAAAATGGTTTTAAAACATTTTCAAGGTAAAATAATAATTTAATTTTTATTAAATAGAATTTTAAATAAAGAAAAATGTAGTAAATACCAACTAGGCTTTATAAATTGAAATAAATTCAAATAAACTTTAGAAAAATTATATTATCATTTTAAAAATACTTAAAAGTCAAAATATAAATAATATAACATATTATCACATATTAAAATAAAATATAACAAAGAAGAAGTAATTTATACAATTTAAAATAGTCATTGTTAAATAACCTTATATACGCACAATATTGTAAAGGGTATAACTTCCACAATTTACATCCGATTTCAACGAAACGAAAAGTGGTGTTTTTAGAATTTTATGTACATTCATAATAAAAGAAAAAATTAAATTTTTAAACTTTTTAAAATTTTAAGTTGAAAGTCACAGTTTGACTATTTTGACCAAAATCAGCATTTCAGGCAAATATTCAACTTACACAAGTTTGGAATTATAACTCATATAAAAAATCAAGATTATATTTAAATAATAAATTTAATCATTTCGAATAAGTAAAATAAGTTTTTAAATCAAAATCTTACATTAAAAATAATTAAAATATACAATAAAATAATTACAAAATATAGGGTTGTTACACTCTCCCCCACTCAAAACTTTACGTCCCCGAAAAGGAATGAGGTATGGAAGGGCACGAAAAAGAAAGAGTGAAATATGATTAAGATAAGATGACAAGAAGATTGAAGTTATACCCGATAACTGTTGTTATAGGTAAGTTTAACAAGGTTGAGGTGATCTTTCCAAGATCCTCCAGAATCAAGAACACAAGCACGAAAAAGGTGGATTCAAAATGATTACCAAAGGTCTATCAAGATTATAAAAAGATTTCTAAACAGAAAGATTATAGAAAGATGCCTATACCGGTCTATAGCAAGATAAGGATAATAAGGACAACCAAAAGATAGTTTGAAAAACAAAATAAGGAAATGAATTTGAAAGCATGGAGATTTCAACTTAAACAGAGAATAAATCTTTACACAAGTTAAATAAATTTTAACTATCTCAAGTTTCACTATCTTATTATCCAATCATCTAAAATTAACCATTTTTAAAACCATGGGTTTGAAAAATAATCATTTATTACACTCACAATGTACTTAATAAATTTTATTCTTCTTTATTCCTAATCAAAATTAAATTTATTCCTCTCAATATATTTATCACTCATGTTAAATATATTTACACTTTTTTTTATAACTACTTCCTTTTATTCTTAGTTCTTTTAACATCATTTTATTGTAAGTCATTCAGTTTCCCTTTATTATATTTACCTCTGTTAATCATTTTATAATTAAAATTTAAGTGTATAACATTTATTATAACTACTCAACTTTTATTCATAAAATCTTTTTATATCGTATATTATCCAATTACATTTTTAACTTCTGAAATTTTGGTAAGTTATATTTGAATGCAATTGTATTATACAAATAAAATTTCCAATTCAATAATTTCAAGCTTAAATCATTTATTCAAAAAAAAAATATTTTCTTTTTACAATTGAAATTATTCTTTGAAAATAGAATTTAAGAATTAAATTTCCAATTTCTTCAGACCATTTAGAGATAAGAAATAATATATATACATATGTAATATGTCAAATCAAATTTCAATCATATATATATATATATTATAAATCAAGTCATACTTTAGAAATTCAAATCAATTTGATTTCCCAAAATAAAGCTGTAGCAAGACCACAGAACAGTCTCTTAATTTCGAAACTCGAAAATGAACGTCGATGATGTCGCGATCATCACCGAAGTTATTTTCCAGCGACAAAGAGAAGAGCACTAATTTTAAACCTTTAAAATTCTTTGAAAACAAATTATATTCAAAATACTTTAAATAATATAACCCTTTAAAACTTTAAAACAAAGTTCGAAATAATCGGAATTTAAATCCTCAAATTCTTGTTTTAAATTCATTTCGGTTCCCAAATAAATTTATAAACAAATATTTATAGATCTATTTGTAGAACAATAAATGATAAATCAAGTTTATCATTTAAAAATATCAGTTTAAATCATTTCATTAAGTTCCATAAATTTACTTATATATCGAAATTTATTTCATTAACCAAATTTTTTTTTTAAAATATATTATGTCCGTTTGTTCTGTCAAAGTGTTTTAGAAATCCTATCGATAGCGTTGATCAGACGAATCGATCAGAAACCCAAGTCAACATCAACAACTCAAACAACACAATATATAAAACATTTTAATTTTAAATATTAGTTTACAAAAACACTATACATGAATAGATTTTCAAAGAAGGATAGAGATTCAAATTTTTTATTAACACAAATCAAAGGAGATTATGATTTAAAAATAAGTTGGAAACAAGGATGACATGATTAAATAACAGAATAGGAAGATGGATAAGCTTATATAAATCATGGGCAACCTTAACCGGGTCAACCGTGACTTAAAGAATAAGATCAATGTTGATTTTTCTAAGGTAAATCTACATTCGATCTCAAGAGTTAGAGTTTGAAATAACAAAAGATATTAGCATCTAAACCAAGGATAGATAAGAATCTCTGGTGAATCGATGCTAACTGTAAAGGAGTTTTCCCCCTTTTCCAATTAAATTTGAAATTGGCGTGACCGCCGACTCACTAGAAAGATCATTCGAAGCGGAGCTATGGAATGCTCTAGAGTCAAAAGAAGATGAGCTGTGAGGGATACGAATGGATTTTGGAACCGTAGGGAATGTTCCAAAATTCAAAGGAATCGAGTCAAAAGGGAGAGATTCAAACTCGAATGAAAGTGATTCTGTAAATACATTCACTCCATATGCTGAGTTTTGCCTAGAGCTACCAAAGCTCTGATACCAACTGTAACGACTCGGTATTTTCAACCATTCGCATCCATTATAAGTGCATAGGCAGACACTCATGCCGGAATTGAATTGCTCAAAATACCTTGTCGTAAATAAAATTTTGGCAAACCTCAGAATATACAGTAAATAAAAATCACAAATCACAGACACAGAGTATATAAAAATGCAGCGGAAGAAAAAGAGATAGTAGTTCATGAAGCTACTATATAAATATGAGATACATCAGAGTTAAATAAGATACAACAGAAGAGTAGCAGGATACATCAGGTACAAATCAGATACATCACTGAACCACTGGATACTGAAACAAAATAGATGGCTAGATCTTCAAGGAAAGCTCCAACGCCGAAGGTGAATCTTGAATGCTAACTCAATCAATCTGACCCGAGCGTAAAGTAAAACACAAAACCCTCGAGTCAGGACATAAATACTTATAAGTTGTAAATCAACTCAAGTGAACAGTAACAAAATGCATCAGTAACTTAAAGGATGCTTGGGACCGCCCATCCTCTAAGGATCCGTTAAACTATTTACTATGTAGTAATATACGCTATATACGGTAGCGTCTAATCAGTAAAGTATAATCATATAGAAAATAGCGTTAAGGGGATGGTGAACCTTAACGCGGTCGGATCTTTAAAACCAAATCGTAGTGGGCTCGATATAAGGATATGACACGGCACGTGAGGCAATGCCAGGGTGGATACATCGTTTGCACTCCCGGACCGCTGGTGACGGCAAGCCAGCAGCTTCCGTCCACCTCGAACAATACCCCCGAATCAAAGTGGCGCCACCGAATCGAATCACAACAGTAATAGAATGGTTTCCGATGGAGCATGCTCGATGAAAGGGTGCGACCCTTTGTGTAGCCCGGTATAGCTCCTGTTTTAGTCATATATGCCAACTCACGGGAGTTGGGTCCACGTAATATACCTCGAGAACGTCGCCACCATCCTACTTCATTCTGGAATCTCCACCGCGTACACAGTTGTTAAAGTGGTTTTCGGTATTGGCCGGCTATAAGACAATATCCGATCCCGGTCTTTTTAACAACCAATCGTTATTATAACACGTAGTTATAGCCTTTTAAAACAATATTTATACTTCAAAATAAAATATTATTTCAACCCAAATCTTTATCGAAATAAAGATTAAATCATTCCAAAATATCATATCTTTCGGATCTTCTTTTCAAATCATTTTAATATCAAAATATCATATCTTTCAAAACTCCATTTTCAAACCATTTTAATATATCAAAATATCATATGTTTTCAAAACCACATTTCAATCATTTAATATATCAAAATATCATATCTTTTTGAAACCACATTCATTTCAAATCATTATTCATTTTATTCAATTTAAAATATCATTTCAATCCATATTTCAAAACAGTATATATTCCAAAAATCATTTTTAATCATTAAAATGAAGTTATTATGTTCAATAATTAAATTATTAAATTTCCAAAATTTTTGACTTCCAAAGTTCATTTATTCACTTAAGTTTATCAAAGCAGTGAAAATTCACTTTTCGTGGCATTTAGAAAACGCTACGGAAAAATACATTCAAAACAGTTCAATTTAACAAAAGACAACATTTTAAAATGTTGTAATAGGGTTTACTTAAATTTCGAATAAACTTAGTTAAATTCAACAATTTATAGCACTTACAAAAATTGCTATAATAGCTTTTAATTCAGTTCAGCTTTTAGTTCATTATCATCAACTACAGCATATTCAAATGCTGTAATATCATTTACATTGTCATTAATAGCATTTCAAAAATACAGTCAATTAACTTCAAATATTAAATATAATTTCTCAAGAAATTATATTTTTATTTAATACATTTTTAACTTATAAAATCATACATTTTCACATTTATAACATCATTTAATTTTTCCTCAAGTTCATGATCTTATAAAGTTAAATTTCCATTCAAAAATCAAGATTTAATAATAATTCACTTATTAAATTGCAATGTTCAATTTTAAATCCATTCAATTAAATTTCAACTTAACACTTAAGTTCAAATTCTCAAATATAACTTAATTTATTTTTATTTACTTAACTAAAAGTTCACTTTTAAGTCAATTTCATAAATTTCCAATTTTAGTTATATTCAAAATTTCAACTTGAAATATTCATTCATTTCACTTTTCAACTTTGTTAAAAAATCATTAATATGGTATAAAATCACTTTTAATTCATTTAAATTCAAATTATCATAAATTTATCATAATTTCATATTCAATTTAATTTCCAATTATAATTAAATCAAATTTTCCAAAATAACTTACGTTCAAGATTTTCATTAATTCATTTCACTTACAATTGTTCAGAAAATCAATAATATTTTACAAAATTCATTTTTTATTAAATCTCAAATCAAAATATTATATTAATTAAAATTTTAAAATATTTTAAAAAATTTAGAAAAACATATTTTAACTACGGGCCTGTATAAAATTTTCTACGCTAGGTAAAGTGATACGGGTAATATATCATTTCAACCCGTAATTTACAAAGAAAAATCCAGGTTTTATCATTTCAAACCCGCAATCCCAAGTCAAAATGAAAAATTTAAAACCATTCAGGCCTATCATTTCAGCCCATAACATTTTTTTTCTAACAGGGAACTTGCAGTGTGATCATATGCAGAAATAATGTAAACAAGGTCAATATCACAATATATAGTCATATATTAGATGTCAGGTGAAAATTAGCAGTTTTAACATGGTAATAATATGGTAATAACATGGCATAGCATATCATATGATCATCATTAACTTGCATAAACATTTTTTATTACTAAACACTTGTCATCAATTCACTTTTCATAAGTATAAATGTCAGAGTGAGAAAGACTCACTTTTTCAAGCTGAAGATTAAAATAACAAACACAAGAGCGGTTCCAAAAGTATGACAAGCACGATACAGCACGACTTTTTATTTGAATGAAAGGAGAGCCTTGATATTTGTCTTGTAAACAATAACCAAAACAAGACAATACACAAATAAATATTCAACTCGAAACAATGTTGAAACAATGAAAATACGAAGCAACAAAGGAATAGATTACTTGACCTTGCTTTAACAATTCAAATGCTTGGCCTAGGAGGTTCTTGGGTTCAGCCATGATGATGATATAGCTCAGGTTTGGCACCACAACTCACGGCTAGAAGGAGTATGGAGTGGTAGGGTTATAACATGAAGCATACAATTGACCAAGGCAACATATATGAAGTTTTTGAGCACAACAAGGCTCGGCCTTGGGTCAAGTGGGGCTTGGCCATACTTGTACAGGTTTGGACAGTAGATGGAGGGGTGTGGGGAGGTCTGGAAAAGGTGGTGGTGGCGGCCTATGGTGGTGGCCAAGGTGGTGGATGAAGATATGAAGTGATAGGGTGGCTATCATGAATGTTTCAAGGCTTTATGCATTGTTTTTGTGGAGTTTTGGTTCATGGAGTCTTGGCCATGTCAATTTCAGATCTGGACAGAGGCTAAGATGAAGTGTAGTGGTGGTAGCAAGGTGGTGGTCGTGGCTAGAGGTGGTGGCCATGGTGAAGTATGAAGGTGGTGAAGTAATAGTGGTGGCTAGTGCATTGTTTTGGACATTATTTGCAATTTTGTGGAGTTTTGTCACCAAGGGAGGTGTGGCCAAGGATGGATCTGAAATGATGGATGGAGATGATGCCAAGGAAGAGTGGTAGGGGATGGTGGAGAGTATGGTGGTGATGGTGGGTGGTAGAGGCCAATCCAGAAAGCATAGAAAACTAGGCAAAATACATTGAAAATGAGAAGAAAAAGGTAGAAAAAAGATGTAGCCATTACCAGATTTTTTTTCTCAAGATGGAGGCCATGATTTTTAGGGTTTTGGAGCTTGAAAATACGTGGATAATATGAGGGATTCGGCTGCAAAGGATGAGGAAAGGAATGGCTAAGATAAATTGATGTATTAATTGCAAAAAGAAACTGATAAAACGCCTTTACGTTTCAGGCTTTTAAGATCTCTTAACTTTCTAAACCTTTTGCATTTCCTTTTCTTTTTAATTTTATAAGAACAAAATAAACTCAGAAATGTTATTTAAGACTGAAACTAAGTAAGAATAAAATAAAATAAATAATTTATTTTAAGTAAAATAGAAAAAGGAAATAAGAAATTGCTTAAAAATAGCAACCCTGACATAAAAATTACAAGAAGATCTCCAATGACTTTGGAAAATTTATTACTTCATAAAAAAAATATTAAAACACAAAATTTGAATTAAAAATGGTTTTAAAACATTTTCAAGGTAAAATAATAATTTAATTTTTATTAAATAGAATTTTAAATAAAGATAAATGCAGTAAATACCAACTAGGCTTTATAAATTGAAATAAATTCAAATAAACTTTAGAAAAATTATATTATCATTTTAAAAATACTTAAAAGTCAAAATATACATAATATAACATATTATCACATATTAAAATAAAATATAACAAAGAAGAAGTAATTTATACAATTTAAAATAGTCATTGTTAAATAACCTTATATACGCACAATATTGTAAAGGGTATAACTTCCACAATTTACATCCGATTTCAACGAAACGGAAAGTGGTGTTCTTAGAATTTTATGTAATTTCATAATAAAAGAAAAAATTAAATTTTTAAACTTTTTATAATTTTAAGTTGAAAGTCACAGTTTGACTATTTTGACCAAAATCAGCATTTCAGGCAAATATTCAACTTACATAAGTTTGGAATTATAACTCATATAAAAAATCAAGATTATATTTAAATAATAAATTTAATCATTTCAAATAAGTAAAATAAGTTTTTTAATCAAAATCTAACATTAAAAATAATTAAAATATACAATAAAATAATTACAAAATATAGGGTTGTTACACATCTCATCAAGTGATGATGCATCCCGTAGGGAAAAAGTGTAAAAGTACGATATGTCATCCAAGATATATACCTTATATATTATTAGCGAGCATATACGGCTAATATAGCGCGAAAGCGAGCTCCAAATGCGAGGCAAACACCATCTGCACCTACTAATCACTCAACAAACCATGAGAAACATGTATATAGAAAATAATATCGATATAAAACATATATCAGAAGCAACAACATATGTGCCAATATAGCAAATGCAACAAAACAACAAATCCAACCATCAACCAACTATCATTCAATTAACATCCATAACCAAATTCATATTAAATTAATATACATTCACTTCTCACTAATATTCAATGAATTGGTTTTCCAATTAAAATCACATTTGATTCATTAACATTGGATGTTTTTACTAGCATTCATTCATATTCAATTTCAATTAGTTTGCATTCACTAATTTATATTCAAGGTAGTTTACTTTCAATTTAAATTCAATTACATAGCTTTCCATTTATCAATTCAATTTCATTAATACTTAATGAATTATATACAATCAACTAACAATCATATAACAACCAAATCATAACCATCATAACTAATTTATTAAATTTACATTCTATTTGGTTTAACACTTTTTAACTCCAATTGGTTGGTATTAAATTGACTTCCATTCAATTATTCAATTTCTCAACTTCATTAGCTTCTAATGAATTTACACTTAAATTCATTATCCCATATCAATTCTTTTACATTTGATTGATTAATATTTCATCTATTTATCAATTCAATTACTAATTCCTTTAACAAATAAGGTTGAATTTCATTTATATAACTCAAGTTCATATTCATCACTTCTCTTGATTAATTTACTTCGATACCAAAATCAACTTTATTCAACTTCACTTAAGTTATATTCCATTTCAAACATCATTTGTTAACTTAACTTAAATTTCCACTTATAAATCCAATTCAGAGTCGAATTTCAAAGCAAATTCTATTTAACTTTCTCCAAAGACAAAATTTTTTTTATCACTTATTCAAATACATATTTTTTTTGCTTAACAAAATAGTTTAACCATTTTAATAATTGGTTTTACTTATTCTTCCCATTCTATAAGTTATACAACTTATTATATTTTAAACTTCCAAATCCTTTAACTTTACCAAAGCTAAATTTATTATTTCATATTATAAGTTCAAAACTTGATTACTTATATTCAAAAATTACAACCTGGATTTTAAATTCAAATTTGTTTATTACATCCAAACTTCAATTTCAATTTACTATGGTAGCAAATCTATCACATAGAAACTCGAAAATGATACTGATGATGCTGCAGCCATCACCCTTATTATTTACCAGTAACAATAGTGAATTCAGTGCTTAATATTCTTTTGATATTTATAAATCACATTTACAAATCTTTTACTTATATAATTTCACTATTTTCTCTTTACTTATATAAGATCATTTCACAATTGTAAATCACATTAATTATAATTCCATACTTACAATTCTTCGCTTATAAAATTTATTCTTTTACAATATGTTTCATTAACTTATATATTTTCTTACATTTCAACAACCAAACAATCAATTTTATATACACTTTAATAATTCTGAAAAATCATTCCTTTATATATAAAATATAATCAAGGTAAAATTATTTCATTTACCCTATTTTAAAACAATATCATGTCAAATTGTTCTGTACAAGTGTTTAGAGATCCCTATCAACAATGTTAATTACTCGTATTGACTAGAATCCATATACCACTCAACAAACCAATCATCGCAATATAAAACAATTTGTATCCACTAACAAATACGCGCTCGTAGCTATTAATATACTCACAATCATTCTAGACTACTACTGACTCTATCTCTAATGAGTAATACCCAACAGAGCCATGGTTGTTGCTAAACCATATGCTCTGATACCACTATGTAAGGACCCGCTTCTTCGACTTCCGAAAACCGACATCAAACACTGTATCGAATGCCGAGCAATCGAATGCCGGAAAACCGAATTCTTAGGGTTTAAGAAGAAGAAAAAGATAGAAGAAGAGAGAAAAAGATAGAACAGAACAGAAAGAAATAACAGAACAATATCAGAATCTCACAATCGCAGCGGAACAACATATAATAGAGGAATGAATAATCTTTAAACAAAAGAACTATATCAGTTATTACATTACATCACATTACATTACATTATCAGAGTTTACAACAACAAACAGCGGAAAAGAAATGCTATATAATGGTAATACGCTATGCCATCCAGCTTGCCTCCAGATCTCTACAGCAACTCCCGCGTTCCAGAATGACCTGATAACCTGACTCTAGACTGCCCGTGTAGAAATTGGTGGGCACCAGAGTTTAGAAAGGAAAAAAATAAACTCCAGGTCAGTCATGGGACTGGTGTGAGAACTTAAAACAGTTATTTATCTTTAAAACAAACCAAGGGATATTTCTAAAATAGATTCGCAATGCTTTTTGGAAAATGAGACTACCATAAGGCCTCCCGCGCGCACACACAATGCAAATGCAGAATCAGAGGAGATTTCTCCTTATGATAGTCAAAGATGCTTGATACGCATTAAAAAGAAACATTTGATATTATTACTAGTGCATAGTGCAGAAAACATTTCGAAAGTAAAGATATAAATCTTAGCCAGCATAGGCATTCTGCACTTATGCCTACTATAGCTACCATCTAAACAGTGGTGACCACCATAAGTAAATGATAGGTTCTACAACTAAAACCGTACAAGATCGTATTGTTTCTTTAGATTTCCAACAAATGGTCAGGCCAAGAAAATTTCCATTGCCACATAGGTACGCCTCTGGAAAGACGACCCGAGAACCTAACCGGATCTCTGCCAACACAAGGCTGGGTTACCCCAAACTGGGTAACTACTGACACGAATATGCTATCCCCCGGTCGTAACCGACCTTCATCCGAGGATCCTCGATTCCAACAACAACGAAGTAATAAATTTGCAGCAACAACATAGGTTAAGTATCTGGGCTCCATACCATGATACCACCTCTATCCAGAAGGAATGACATACACTAAAGGGGCGCTACCCCCTAATAACCTTGCTGCATCCTTCATGTTTTGACCATTTCCCGGGTGTGAGGTCCGACGAAGTCTCTTCCACAGAGCTACGCTTTATACAAAAGCTGTTCTTTGATCAAATATACTCAACAGCACTTCGTATACCACATTACCAATTTTGGGAATGTATCACTAGTAACCATCAACTACATGACCTCTGAGCTCGTACGTCTCAGAGAAGGGTGTTAAGCTAAGAGAATAAATTCTCCACCACCAACAAAAATATATTTAATAGAAACCAGCTTTACATCTCAAATTGTAACATCAGACACACATCCATACAAGTCCGTTCCGAAATCGAACGGAACCTAAGGCACTTAGAAAGAAGCCCTTGCAATCCGGATATTCACTAAACACGTCCGGACTTCCCGTCACTAAGGGTGAAAAAACCTCTATATCGGAGATCAGCTGATGCAGAGTCATTCGACGGTAATCCTTTCGTTTTCAAAAATATCTGGTCTTCAACACTGGTTATCAATGCTATCCATTATGACGTATCACATATTCGGAATGGGTTATTCGACCCAAAGGTCCTTTCCCGGCTAACCCGAACAGTGAGCGCTTATTTTCAAAATAAGTGTAGCATTCATATTCAAGCAATCATAACAAATACCCATTTAAAGGTAAATATTGATAGTCGGTTATTTAACTATCAAGGCCAACAACCAAAAATCTAGCACCATAACAATCACTAAGCCCTTTTTATTAATCTTCCATAAATTAATAACTTGCCAGATATTCGCTTCAATTTATCTTTAAAAATATACATTCTCTAAACCATTTCAATTTCTTCATTGGAAAACATTTCCAAATACTTATTTAACAATAAGTAATTCACAAATCCATTTATTTTCAATACATAGAAAATATCCAATATACTTAAAACACGATTAAGTATATATTTCATTCTTTTAAGGAAGACATTCTTTTAAACACATTTATTTGGGTCCAAACGAATGTTGCATAAAACATCATTACGACAACCCAAAATCACTAGTATAGGGATTCGAAATTAAAATAGATATATAAATCCCAATACTATACAAAAACCTTTCCTTTCGAAAATCATTTACTATAACAACAATGTTATAGTCCATCTTTTCCTTATTTCTCGAAAACGTCTATTTCAACAATGAATGTTGAAATCTATGGTTTCGACACTTAATACATTTTAAAACAACTTCAAATCATTTTAATTCCATTTAAAAGATCTCTCCCTAAACATTCCTTTAATATATTATTCACTATTCAAAATCGTGAATATAAATCATTAACCAAGTTCAACACTTTTACATATTCAATTGAAAATTTATCCACTGTACCAAAATCGTGAATATACTCCTTTAATAAGCTATAAAAATTTACTTATCAAATTCAATCAATCTTGAATTTATAAATCAATGTTTATAAATTCACATTTATATATTATAAAAACTTCAAGTTATAGAATCACTTTATTCATAAATTTTATCCATATCCCATTTACACGCCAAAATCCATATTATAAGTAAACTTAACTATAAATCTTTTATTTTACAAAATCTATTCATTTTATAACTTCTCAATTTATAAATCTATAAATTTCATTACTTACTAATCCATCCATTTGCTATTTCATTTTAACGGAAAAAAACTCGTTTTATAATTCTATTATTTTTAATTTATAAATATCAATTTTATAAATCCTTTTATATAAACCGTTTATAATAATTCAAAAATCTCAATTTAAACTATTTTATAAAATTCATTAACTCCATATTTCAAAAATCACATTTTAACTATATTTCACAAAAAACATAATTTTTATAATATTAAATTTTATAACGTTAATTTATTTAAATTGAATCAATTCAAAATTTTAATAAAACATATACTTTCAAAAAATCACTTTAAAAATCCTTTTAAATTTTGAAAATCATTCCTTTAACATTTTTAAAACTCCAAAATAGGCCCAATGATGCAACAGCACCAAATAATCGATCACAGAATCCAAACATCATATATCAATATGATAATCAACAAATATCACAATATCTGTAATCAAATAAATACTGGTGAGGAATCCAGTTGGATCCCTCTAACCTGTTTCCCTGCATCCACAGACATTAGCACAATACCCATTCCGTTCCAATACGGAATATCGCGGTATATGGGTTCATAAAAATATTATCCGCTATTATGCGACGCAGTAGGGTCTCATCCGCTATATAATGCGAGAAAATCAACTCCAAGTACATAAATAATACCAATCCCAATCAAGATGGAATTATCACGGTATATGTTTTTAATAAATAACCTCCGCTTAATATACATCGTATAATGTCTATTTAACACAATATATAACAATTTATCATCCAATCACACAATCAAGCAATTTTAAATCTAAATATTTAAAATTTAAATCGAAACAGTTCGATTGAGTGAGAAGTTCTCACCTTACTTTCAATGACAGTTTCAGCGTTTTATTTCGAATAAAATTAAACGTACGTTTAATTTTATCCAAAATTCAAACTAGCTCCAAACGACTCCAATCCAGTTCCATAGCATAGTGCTCGTCCATACGAACCCAACGCAAGTTGTTTTATAATTTTTCGACCTCGTTTGAAGAAGTTACATCATTTTAAAGCTTATACAAATTTTAATATAAATTAGTTAACAATTTATTTCATTTTTCTTAACCTATTTCCATTCTAGCCGTGCATTTTGCATCTCCAGATCTCGGTCGTCCCCTATTCTTTCTCTTCCCACGTGAAAAACAACTCCACAGGTTCGTTCGAACCCAAACGCCGCCACCTCCATCGAATTTCGCGACCCCCTTGATGATCGAGACATCGATCGGATAGTACCATTCGAACGGCCACCTCAAGGTCCACCAATGCCGAGGACGACGTGGCACTCGGCCTCCCCTTCGCTTCACAAAACCCCTCGAAACGTTCGGCTTTTGATTGTCAATTGTTGTTGATTCGTGCATCGAAACTTGATCATAGCCGTTGTTTTCATAGATCTCGTTACGATCTTTAATGTTGTAGTTAACTACTTTTGCTAATAACTGATGGATTGAAAGAAAAAGAGGGAAGAAGAATGGAGCATATCTGGCCGTTGAAAACATAGCAGGAGGCTGAAGCTATTTGCCCTAGGGTTTTCTTTTTATTTGCAAATGAAGAAAACTAGGGTCCTTTTATAGAAATTTTACCAAAATCACTATTCACTTCCAATTTTTCAAACTCTGAATCTTGTGCGGTGACCGGCATTTCTAGGGTTTAACCCATGTTCTGGACACAATGGAATAGGTTTCAGGAGCCAGTTCGATCATCTATGCAATTTACGGCAATAAGCGATCAATTTTAAATTAAACCGATTAAACGAATTTTCTATGCGTTTTGGCTTGCCCCGGACAAACGCTAAATCCGATTGATATAAAATTTGAAATCATACAATAAAATAACATTACGGATCCGATGAAACTGGTTTCGTCGAAATCCAAGACTGTTTGAAAAATGGCTATTTTTACTCGTCGATTAAATATTAAAATATTCAATTTCCACAAATTAACTTTTAATTCGATCTTAAAAGTTCTACAACATCATTCTAACTTCAATATGATTAAATAAAATTTTACAAATCATTTTTTATCATATTAAACTCGATTTCCAATTATTTCTGTAAATTTCAAGTATTAAATTATCGATTTAATTATCCAATTTAATCCAGATATTCGAAATAAAACTTATTCGACTTACAATTTCTACTTGTTAATATTTAAAATTAATTAAATATTCAAATTTTAATTGACAGAAATTCTGGGTCGTTACAAGATTTGATAATTATACATATATATATATATATATATATATATATATATATCAAATTCACTTTAGTATTATTTATTTTGAAATATTTACTTAATCATTCAAATAACATTTAAATAAAACTTCAAATTTCAAATTTAAATAAAACTAAATATACCATTTCAATTTATGTAAATTTGAAATATTCTTTAAATCACTTTTAATCGAAATTAAGTTATAAAATCATATCTTTAAAATCTCAAATTTAATAAATTTCAAATCAAACATATTTGAGTATAATTCATAAATATATTCAATTTCAAACCACTTTCTATTTCTCTTTCCAACCTGAATATTAAAATCATTACAAACTCTATATTTTAAAATATAAATTTTAAGTAGATACTTAAATATATAATATATTCATTAAATAAACTTTATGAAATAAACTTTAATAAATCAAATCTTATTATTAAACTTACTTTATATATTTTAAAATAGTAAAATTGTATGTAAAATCTTAAAAATTATATTTCCAAAACTAACTTATAATTTAAAATTTTCAAACATATAACTTTAAAACTCAAAATTTAAAACCTTTATAAAATAACATTTATATATATATATATATATCTCAAAATCAATATTAATTAAAACAAAAATATTCATTTTAAAACCTTGGAAATCGTTTCAAAATATACATATTGACCAACGGTGTCTGTATATAATTTTCTTTCATATGGTCAAGTGATATGGATATTTATCATTTAATCTGCAATTTAAATATATACGGTTATATATCATTTCAACCCACAATCCTAAATTCAATTCAATGAAAATTGCTTTGGTTTATCATTTCAAGACATAACGATTTTCTCCTATTCTACAGATCGTTCGAGTATGTATCATTTCAACCCATAAGGAATTCTATACTAATAGGGAACTTGTAGAGCGAGACATATATGATAGTAATAAAAAGTCGTATATCATCAATATAAATAACAAATAATGGTGTCAGATGTCATAGGTGAAGTGATACAGATAATAGCATATATGTGGCAATGTAAATAACTAACAGCAGCATATTTCAATCGTCGTTTCAATTGAAATCAAATTTAATAAATATAAGAATGTTAATCGTGAGTGATTACCCACCTTTCGAGGTTAGAGAAGATAGACAACGGAATAAGATGAGATATGAATCCAAGCATGGATTTTGAAGCAAAGCAAGATTGGCACGAATTCGACGAACAACTGATAAATTGGAAATAAAGAATCAAAATCAGTATTGATATGACAAAAATAAAATGCATATTATATTATTATTATTACTTTATTAAAATCAACACAACAAATATTAGAATAATTATATATATATATATATATATCTAATTCAAACTTATTATATTTAAAACTAATTAAGACCTTACATATAAACAACTTAAATAAACTTATATATACAAAATTATAGTTTATAGTCTATATACATTTCAACATTGAAATAACCTTATATGTATGCAGAATTTATAAAAAACTAATCGCAAATAACCAAATATACTATGTAGACTAGAAATGTATATATGCAGATCATAAACAAAACAAAATATATAAACAGATTAAACAAAATGTATACCGACTATATATGCGTAGATTATACATCTAAAATATCTATACAACATATAAACTACATATGTATTATGTATATACATATAAGGCATGCACACAGACTATAGATATATTGTGTAGACAGTCTGGGAACACAAATCCAGACTATCTGAAAATACACAAAAGTTACAAAAAAACTTACATGTATAAACAATAGTATAACATAAAGAGTAGACATAGCTAATATATAACCGATAAGTTTACATGTATGAGTAATAGTTGTATATATTCATGTACAACAGCATCATATATATATATATATATATATATATATATATATATATATATATAAATCATCAATTATAAATCTATACATTAGAACCTAAAGTTTTATGTATAACTGATATAGATATAATCCGATTTTAAAACTGCCAAAACTATGTATACTATATATATGAACCTGAACTAGATCATGCATATATTTTTCAACTACAACAGCAACACTGCAAACTCTGTGTGTGTGTGTGTCTATATATATGCCACAATATATGCGGCTACCCAAGTCATATGCAGATCTAATGTGTGTATATATATAGATTAAAATAAAATGTACATAATCTCTTCTGTAGTAATATATATATATATATATATAAACAAAATGACTCATAGAAAACAATGCATCTGATAAATCCCCATACTTATACATATATTCAATATAGCTAATATGTAAACATACATACTTGCTACTAAAAAAATATGTATGCAACAGTGCCTATATAAAATCCTTTGAACACTAATAGATTATATAAATATTTCTAAATATATTATATAATTTAACAGAAAATACATTTACCTATATGCCTTATCTCCTACTGCATGGAAAACAAAAAGGAGAGGAGCAGTGAGATCTCGACAAGAAAAAGTAAGCTGGAGAGAGAATAGCCGAGGTGGTTGCAGGAAGATGCTTGGCTCATGTCGGGCGAGGTGGTGGCTCGGTGCTCCGGGATGCGCTCAGCTAAAGAGTGGCCGATGGGAAGATGGCGGCAAGTAAAATGGGAGGTGTGGGCGAGGCCGAATAACGGTTGGAGATGATAACGTGGGAGGTCGATTACTATGGGTTTTTCTGTTGCGTGAGTGGAAGGCAGTATAAGAAGATGAGTTTGTTTTAGCTTTGGTGGAAAAGTATACCAGGCTATGTTGTTTATTATATTTATTATTGAAAAGAATAATAACAGACTACCGGTAGAAAGCAGGTTACTTTCGAAGTGAAAAGGAATACAAATAGGAAGTGGCAGGGAAGCAGAGGAGACTCAACAAGGTTAACTTAAATATGAAATGGTATAAGAAATGTGATAAAACCAGGGAAATAAAATTTAGCAATAAATTCAAGGAATTTTAAAAGCCAATGGCTGTTCAATTTAAATGGTGGAATATGAAATGAGGTAATAAACCAAAAGACACAAACTGGTTACCGATACGGTTACCATTTACATGGATTCCGCTGCATATCGGATTTGTGACGCCCCACCTCTATGCTCACAATAACAAAGGTTATTATTATGAATAATGTCTGCTATTGCGAAGAATAAGGCTTGTTATAAGCGATCGTCCGTATGTTATGCCTTAGACGAGTATTGATTATAAGGATAGGAGTTGTGTAAGTTACCCCAAAAGATATATATTCAATCCAAATCTAAAACGAGACTATGGTGGCTAATGAAAAATTCAGAACAACTTAAAATAACAAAAATACAGATAGTATAATCACATCAGAATAGAAATATCAGATTTATAGCGGAAGATAACTCTGGATACATGCTACAACAATCGATAGTTTACATGAACCGAATATACATATACATATCCATCAATACATATATGAGATGAGAATCAATACACTAAAAGTAACACCTCGAAGTCTAGACAAAAGACGATGTAAAAACGGGTACCAAACCAGCATTGCGGGATAACCACTTAAAAATTCACTTTATTTTGATGGTTACTGAAGTAAAAAAGAAAGTAATTTTTATTCGTCAAAAATCTCATTAAAACAACATGCTTCGAAAATATAGTACCAGCGTAAAAATCCGTTATAAAAATAACGGCAACAAAATACGTTTTAAAGCCGAACACCGTTTTAAAATAAATTAAATAATAGCGGTCCACACTATTTATATATTCATCAACATATATTGCACTGCCTGGAAATAATCTACATGCACGCACGCTAAATTGAAAAAGGGCTGAACTATAATTTCGTGTAATATCACACAATACTACACGCATGCAAATTCTTGATAACATACATGCATATATAAAATGAATTACAAATTAAAGCAACCTGGGCTTAATTTATTCACGCGTGCATGCTTGAAGCTCTGAACACAGTAAAGTGCAGATTACTTTTGTATGCAAGTAATAAAGTGATAACATGACTTGGATCCAATTTTTATATACTACATGCACTCAAATGAATATATATATATATATACACATATATATATATATGCATGGACACGCACGCAAGTATAAAGAATAAACAACTTGGACTGGGTGCAGTCATAAAACTTTGCATGCATAAATAATAAACGTGCATGACTTGTACACGAGCCAAAAATGTTTGAAAATAATATAACCTGTGCATGCAATATGACAGGCACGTACTAAATGGACTGCAAAATATGATGTAACCTGGACCTTATATTCTTTGGTGCAATATTAAATTAGCACCACATAACACATTCAACAGGTACAGTAACCTGACCTTAAATAGCACACACGCAACAAAAATTTCAAAGGAATAGCCTGCGCAATTTTTCCATGCACGAGATGAAATATGTAAAGCAGGTGACTTAGCAACTCCATATGCACGAAAATAAAACATTTAATTGGGATTATTAACGTGTTATCAAATATGCAAGACTCACACTTTGATTTGTACGCAAGCCATTGACGAAGTTACAACACAATGACCTGGCAACACTACTACAAAATACACTTGAACACTGCAGTTTTCAATCAATGGTGCAAATGGTTGGGCAAAATGGAGACAGTGCCAAAAGAACAGGTACAAAAAGTAGTGCAGACTTAGGTGAACAAGACCAAATGCAAATAACTTCATTGAACGGCAAGTAAAATGCAAATAAAATGCAGATATATGGTGGATAGCGACTACAACTAAATGCAAGCCAACATTATAATATCACTAAATCATGGACTATGGAGTACATAACTAAAGTCACAGTTTGACTATTTTGACCAAAATCAGCATTTCAGGCAAATATTCAACTTACACAAGTTTGGAATTATAACTCATATAAAATCAAGATTTATATTTAAATAATAAAATTTAATCATTTCAAATAAGTAAAATAAGTTTTTAAATCAAAATCTTACATTAAAAATAATTAAAATATACAATAAAATAATTACAAAATATAGGGTTGTTACACTCTCCCCCACTCAAAACTTTTCGTCCCCGAAAAGGAATGAGGTATGGAAGGGCACAAAAAAGATAGAGTGAAATAGGATTAAGATAAGATGACAAGAAGATTGGAATTATACCTGATAACTGTTGTTATAGGTAAATTTAACAAGGTGGAGGTGATCTTTCCAAGATCCTCCAGAATCAAGAACACAAGCACGAAAAAGGTGGATTCAAAATGATTACCAAAGGTCTATCAAAGATTATAGAAAGATTTCTAAACAGAAATATTATAGAAAGATGTCTATACCGGTCTATAGCAAGATAAGGATGATAAGGACAACCAAAAGATAGTTTGAAAAACAAAATAAGGAAATGAATTTGAAAGCATGGAGATTTCAACTTAAACAGAGAATAAATCTTTACACAAGTTAACTAAATCTTAACTATCTTAAATTTCATTATCTTATTATCCAATCATCTTAAATTAACAATTTTTAGAACCATGGGTTTGAAAAATAATCATTTATTACACTCACATTGTACTTAATAAATTTTATTCTTCTTTATTCCTAATCAAAATTAAATTTATTCCTCTCAATATATTTATCACTCATGTTAAATATATGTACACTTTTTTTTATAACTACTTTCTTTTATTCTTAGTTCTTTTAACATCATTTTATTGTAAGTCATTCAATTACCCTTTATTATATTTACCTCTGTTAATCATTTTATAATTAAAATTTAAGTGTATAACATTTATTATAACCACTCACATTTTATTATAAAATCTTTTTATATCGTATGTTATCCAATTACATTTTTAACTTCTGAAATTTTGGTAAGTTATATTTGAATGCAATTGTATTATACAAATAAAATTTCCAATTCAATCATTTCATGCTTGATATTCATTCAAAGTTTTGATTTTTTTTTTGGAATTATTCTTTAAAATAAAATTTAAGAATTAAATTTCCGATTTCTTCAAACCATTTAGAGATAGGTAATAATATATGTCAAATTGAATTTCAATCATATATCTATATATATATATATATTATAAATCAAGTCATATTTTAGAAATTCAAATCAATTTAATTTCCCAAAACAAAGCTATAGCAAGACTACAGAACTGTCTCCTAACTTCGAAACTCGAAAATGAACGTTGATGATGTCGCGATCATCACCGAAGTTATTTTCCAGCGACAAAGAGAAGAGCACTAATTTTAAACCTTTAAAATTCTTGAAAACAAATTCTATTCAAAATACTTTAAATGATATAACCTTTTAAAACTTTAAACCAAAGTTCGAAATAATTGGAATTTAAATCCTCAAATTCTTGTTTTAAATTCATTTCAGTTCCCAAATAAATTTATAAACAAATATTTATAGATCTATTTGTAGAACAATAAATGATAAATCAAGTATTATCATTTCAAATTATCAATTTAAATCATTTCGTTAAGTTCCATAAATTTACTTATATATCAAAATTTATTTCATTAACCAAATTTTTTTTTTAAAATATATTGTGTCCGTTTGTTCTGTCAAAGTGTTTTGGAAATCTTATCGATAACACTGATCAAACGTATCGATCAGAAACCCAACTCAACATCAACAACTCAAACAACACAATATATAAAACATTTTAATTTTAAATACTAGTTTACAAATACACTATACATGAATAAATTTTCAAAGAAGGATAGAGATTCAAATTTTTGATTAACACAGATCAAAGGAGATTATGATTTAAAAATAAGTTGGAAACAAGGATGACATGATTAAATAACAGAATAGGAAGATGGATAAGCTTATATAAATCACGGGCAACCTTAACCGAGTCAACCGTGACTTAAAGAATAAGATCAATGTTGATTTTTCTAGCGTAAATCTACATTCGATCTCAAGAGTTAGAGTTTGAAATAACAAAAGATATTAGCATCTAAACCAAGGATAGATAAGAATCTCTGGTGAATCGATGCTAACTGCAAAGGAGTTTTCCCCTTTTTCAATTCAATTTGAAATTAGCGTAACCACCGACTCACTAGAAAGATCATTCGAAGCGGAGTTATGGAATGCTCCAGAGTCAAAAGAAGATGAATAGTGAGGGATACGAATGGATTTCGGAACTGTAGGGAACGTTCCAAAATTCAAAGGAATCGAGTCAAAAGAAAAGGATTCAACTCGAATAAAAGTGATTCTGTAATTACATCTACTCCATATGTTGAGTTTTGCCTAGAGCTACCAAAGCTCTGATACCAACTGTAACAACCAGGTATTTTCAACCATTCGCATCCATTATAAGTGTATAGGGAGACACTCATGCCGGAATTGGATTGCTCAAAATACTGCGTTGTAAATAAAAATTTGGCAAATCTCAGAATACACAGTAAATAAAAATCACAGATCACAGACACAGAGTATATAAAAATGCAGCGGAAGAAAAAGAGATAGTAGTTGATGAAGCTACTATATAAAATATAAGCTACATCAGAGTTAAATAAGATACAACAGAAGAGTAACAGGATACATTAGGTACAAATCAGATACATCTCTGAACCACTGGATACTGAAACAAAATAGATGGCTGGATCTTCAAGGAAAGCTCCAACGCCGAAGGTGAATCTTGAATGCTAACTCAATCAATCTGACCCGAGCGTAAAGCAAAACACAAAACCCTCGAGTCAGGACATAAATACTTATAAGCTGTAAATCAACTCAAGTGAACAGTAACAAAATGTATCAGTAACTTAAAGGATGCTTGGGACCGCCCATCCTCTAAGGATCCGTTAAACTATTTACTATGTAGTAATATACGCTATATACGGTAGTGTCTAATCAGTAAAGTATAATCATATATAAAATAGTGTTAAGGGGATGGTGAACCTTAACGCGGTCGGATCTTTGAAGCCAAAATCGTTGTGGGCTCGATATAAGGATATGACACGGCACGCGAGAAAATGCCAAGGTGGATACACCATTTGCACTCCCGGACCGGTGGTGACGGCAAGCCAGTAGCTTCCGCCCACCTCGAACAATACCCCCGAATCAAAGTGGCGCCACCGAATTGAATCACAACAGTAATAGAATGGTTTCCGATGGAGCATGCTCGATGAAAGGGTGCGACCCTTTGTGTAGCCCGATATAGCTCCTGTTTTAGTCATATATGCCAACTCACGGGAGTTGGGTCCACGTAATATATACCTCGAGAACGTCGCCACCATCCTACTTCATTCTGGAATCTCCACCGCATACACGGTTGTTAAAGTGGTTTTCGGTATTGGCCGGCTATAAGACAATATCCGATCCCGGTCTCTTTAACAACCCATCATTATCATAACCCGTAGTTATAACTTTAAAAATATTTTATACTTCAAAATAAAATATCCTTTTCAATCCAAATCTTTATCAAAATAAAGATTAAATCATTTCCAAAACCATTTCAATATATCATCGTAAAATATCTTTCAATTCAGATATTTATCAAAATAAATATCAAGTCATTTCTAACCATTTCAATATATTAAATTTTCATACCCTTTCAACACTACCTTTCAGTTCCAAAATATCATATCTTTCAGAACTTCTTTTTAAATCATGTTAATATCAAAATGTCCTATCTTTCAAACTCCGTTTTCAAATCATTTAATATCAAAAATATCATATCTTTCAAAACTTCGTTTCAAATCATTTTAATATATCAAAATATCGTATCTTTTCAAAACTTCATTCATTTCAAATCATTATTCATTTTATTCAATGTAAATTACCATTTCAATTCATATTTTAAAACAGTTTATATTCCAAAAATTCTTTTTTTTCATTTCAATGAAGTTATTATGCTTAATAATTAAATTATAAAATTTCCAAAAATTTCAATTTCCAAAGTTCATTTATTCACTTAAGTTTATCAAAATAGTGAAAATTCACTTTTTGCATCATTTAGAAAACTCTACGGAAAGTTACATTCAAAACAGTTCAATTTAACAAAAGACAAAGTTTAAAAATATTGTAATAGAGTTTTCTTAAATTTCAAATAAACTTAGTTAAATTCAAAAATCATAGTACTTACAACAATTTCTATAATAGTTTTTTTCAATAGCTTTTTTTTAGTTCATTATCATCAACTACAGTATTTACAATTGCTGTAATATCATTTACATTGTAATTTATATCATTTCAAAAATGCAGTCAATTAACTTCAAATATTCAATAAAATTTCTCAACCAGTTATATTTTTATTAAAACATTTTTAACTTATAAAGTCATACATTTTCACATTTATAACATTATTTAATTTTCCTCAAGTTCATGATTTTATAAAGTTAAATTTCCATTAAAAATCAAGATTTAATAATAATTCATTTATTAAAATGCAATATTGAATTTTTAAAATCCATTACATTAAATTTCAGCTTAACACTTAAGTTCAAATTCTCAAATATAACTTTGTTTTATTTTTATTTACTTAACTAAAAGTTCACTTTTACGTCAATTTCATAAATTTCCAATTCTAGTTGTATTTCAAAGTTTCAACTTAAAATATTTATTCATTTCACATTTCAACTTTATTAAAAAATCATAAATATGATAAAAATCATTTTAAATTCATTTAAATTTATCATAATTTCATACTCAATTAAATTTCCAATTAAAATTAAATCAAAATTTCCAAAATAACTTACATTCAAAATTTCTAACTTTTTCATTGATTCATTTCACTTACAATTATTCAAAAAATCAATAATATTTTACAAAAATTTTATTTTTATTAAATTTCAAATCAAAATATTATAATAATTAAATTTCTAAAATATTTTAAATTTTTTAGAAAAGCATATTTTAACTACGGGCCTGTATAAAATTTTCTACGCTAGGTAAAGTGACACGAGTAATATATCATTTCAACCCGTAATTTACAAAGAAAATCCGGGTTTTATCATTTCAAACCCGCAATTCCAAGTTAAAAGAAATTAAATAAAATAAATCAGGCCTATTATTTCAGCCCGTAATGATTCTATTCTAACAGGGAACTTGCAGTGTAATCATATACAGGAATAATATAAACAAGGTCAATATCACAATATACAATCATATATCAGAAGTCAGGTGAAAATTAACAGTTTAAACATGGTAATAACATGGTAATAACATGGCATAGCATATCATATGATCATCATTATCTTGCATAAACATTTTATATTACTAAACACTTGTCATCAATTCACTTTTCATAAGTATAAATGTCAGAGTGAGAAAGACTTACTTTTTAAAGCTGAAGACCAAAACAACAAACACAAGTGCGATTCCAAAAGCACGACAAGCACGATATAGCATGACTTTTGATTTGAATGAATGGAGAGCCTTGATATTTGTCTTGTAAACAATAACCAAAACAAGACAATATACACATAAATATTCAACGCAAAACAATGTTGAAACAATGAAAATACGAAGCAACAAAGGAATAGATTACTTGACCTTGCTTTAACCATTCAAATGCTTGGCCTAGGAGGTTCTTGGGTTCAGCCATGATGATGATATAGCTCAGGTTTGGCACCATAACTCACGGCTAGAAGGAGTATGGAGTGGTAGGGTTATAACATGAAGCATACAATTGGTCAAGGCAACATATATGAAGTTTTCGAGCACAACAAGGCTCGGCCTTGGGTCAAGTGGGGCTTGGCCATACTTGTTCAGGTTTGGACAGTGGATGGAGAGGTGTGGGGAGGTCTGGAAAAGGTGGTGGTAGTGGCCTATGGTGGTGGCCAAGGTGGTGGATGAAGATATGAAGTGATAAGGTGGCTATCATGAATGTTTCAAGGCTAAATGCATTGTTTTTGTGGAGTTTTGGTTCATGGAGTCTTGGCCATGTCAATTTCAGATCTGGACAGAGGCTAAGATGGAGTGTAGTGGTGGTAGCAAGGTGGTGGTCGTGGCTAGAGGTGGTGGCCACGGTGAAGTATGAAGGTGGTGAAGTAATAGTGGTGGCTAGTGCATTGTTTTGGACATTATTTGCAATTTTGTGGAGTTTTGTCACCAAGGGAGGTGTGGCCTTGGATGGATCTGAAATGATGGCTGGAGATGATGCCAAAGAAGAGTGGTATGGGTGGTGGAGAGTATGGTGGTGATGGTGGGTGGTAGAGACCAATCCAGAAAGAATAGAAACTAGGCAAAATACATAGAAAATGAGAAGAAAAAGGTAAAATAAAGATGTAGCCATTACCAGATTTTTTCTCAAGATGGAGACCATGATTTTTTAGGGTTTTGGAGCTTGAAAATTCGTGAATAATATGAGGGAGTCAGCTGCAAAGGATGAGGAAAGGAATGCATAAGATAAATTGATGTATTAATTGCAAAAAGAAACGGAAATGTTATAAAAACAAAATAAACTCAGAAATGTTATTTAAAACCGAAACTAAGTAAGAATAAAATAAAATAAATAATTTATTTTAAGTAAAATAGGAAAAGGAAATAAGAAATTGCTTAAAATAGCAACCCTGACCTAAAAATTACAAGAAAATCTCCAATGACTTTGGAAAATTTATTACTTCACAAAAAAAATATTATAACACAAAATTTGAATTAAAAATGGTTTTAAAACATTTTCAAGGTAAAAAAATAATTTAATTTTTATTAAATAGAAAGTTAAATAAAGAAAAATGTAGTAAATACCAACTAGGCTTTATAAATTGAAATAAATTCAAATAAACTTTAGAAAAATTATTTTATCATTTTAAAAATACTTAAAAGTCAAAATAAACATAATATAACATATTATCACATATTAACATAAAATAAAACCAAGAAGAAGTAATTTATACAATTTAAAATAGTCATTGTTAAATAACCCTATATACGCACAATATTGTAAAGGGTATAACTTCCACAATTTACATCCGATTTCAACGAAATGAAAAGTGGTGTTCTTAGAATTTTATGTACTCTCATAATAAAAGAAAAAATTAAATTTTTAAACTTTAAAAATTTTAAGTTAAAAGTCACAGTTTGACTATTTTGACCAAAATCAGCATTTCAGGCAAATATTCAACTTACACAAGTTTGGAATTATAACCCATATAAAATCAAGATTTATATTTAAATAATAAAATTTAATCATTTCAGATAAGTAAAATAAGTTTCTAAATCAAAATCTTACATTAAAAATAATTAAAATATATAATAAAATAATTACAAAATACAGGGTTGTTACACACCATACAACTGACTTTGCAACATTTTATCATTGCAAATTATTTTTCAAATCTCAAATTAAAATTTTCATTTTAAATATTTATTTCGACGGAAATAAAATCACGGTCGTTACAAACTCCCCCTTATAAAAATTGCGTCCCCACAATTTTCATACTAGAAGCAGTCTACAACACAAACCATTCATCTCAACAAAGATTTAAATAAAAAGATGGATAAGAATGCTCACCCCCATCCGAAGAGGAGAGAAAGTCGGGATAAGAACACTCGATCAATTCTTTGGTTTTCCAAGTGCAATCTTTGGGGTTTGCGGACCACTGAATTTTCACAAGCGGGACTTCTTTGTTCCGAAGGCGTTTAATCTCCGAAGATAGCACACGAATAGGATTTTGCACAATAGACAAGTCGGGTGAGATCTTAAAATCTTACAACATATGATGATCAATAATAGAATCTGAATCTCTAAGGCATCGACGAAGCTGGGATACCTGAAATATGTCATGAATTCTCGAAAACTGAATAGGTAGCGATACACGATAAGCAATAGAGCCAATGCGTTCCGTAATAGGAAACGGTCCAATATAACGAGGAGCCAATTTCTCGGAGCTACTAAAACGCACCACACCCTTCATCGGGGAAACACGAATGAATACGCGATCGCCAACAGATAATTCCAAAGGATTCCTACGATGATCGGAATAAGATTTCTGCATATTCTAAGCCTCTTTCATTCTCTGTCTAATAATATCAATCTTCTCAGAAGATTCACGAATATAATCAAGGCCGAGAACTAACTTTTCCTCGGATTCCAACCAACAAGTTGGAGATCAACACAGTCTTCCGTTAAGGGCTTCGAAAGGAGCCATACTGATATTGGATTGGAAACTGTTGTTATAAGAGAACTCAACAAGATATAAGTGGTCTTCCCAACTACCACCAAAATTAAGAATGCAAGCTCGAAGGAGATCTTCTAAGACTTGATTCACCCTTTCAGTCTGACCATCAGACTGTGGATGATAAGCTGTACTGAGGTTAAGCTTAGTGCCCAAAGCTTTCTGAAGGCTCTGCCAAAAACCACTAGTAAAAAGTAGATCTCTGCCACTAATAATAGAACTAGGTACACCATGAAGTCGAACGACTTCTTTAATAAAAAGCTTAGCCAACAAAGGATCAGTCGGATTGGACTTGATAGGAATAAAATGGGCTGATTTGGTCAGTCTGTCCACAATCACCCAAATACTAGTATGGCCCAACCTCGAGCGAGGTAGACCATCAATGAAGTCCATAGTAATCTAATCCCATTTCCATAATGGAATCTCAAGAGGCTACAAAAGACCACTGGGACGCTGGTGTTCTGGTTTAATAAGTTGACAAGTCATGCAACGACTTACATAACTTGCAGCATCATGCTTCATACCTTCCCAAAAGTATAAGCGTTTTATATTAGCATACATCTTACTATTGCCTGGATGGATAGTATACTTAGAACGATAACAGTCCTCAAGAATGTCATTTCTAAGATTAGAAACATTAGGCACAATCAATCTTCCCTTCTTCCGAATACAACCATGAATATCAATATCGAAATCCTTCAGATCATCACTTTGGGATTCCCATTTACAACTCTGAATAAGATAAGAAATATCTGGATCTTGTTTTTGGGCATGGGCAATCCAATCCAACAAACTAGGACGAGCTTCCATGCTAAATAAAAGCACGAGAGAATCAGAGACTGAAGAACGGTCTCTAATATCACAATGAGATAAAGCTTCCAACATATTCCACGTTGCTAGCATCATGGAAACAACAACCTACTGTTTGCGACTAAGCGCGTCAGCAACTCGATTATCCTTACCATGGGTATACTGAATATCGAAATCATATGAAGCAAGAAATTCGGGCCAACGCTGTTGCCTCATATTAAGTTCTTTCTGAGTGAATAGGTACTTCAGAGATTTGTGATCAGTGAAGAGAATAAAATGCTCGCCCAATAAATAATGTCGCCAAATCTTTAGAGCAAAGACTATAGAGGCTAACTCCAAATCATTGGTAGCATAACGAATCTCGTTAGGCTTTAGTTGTCTAGAAGCATAGGCAACTACTCTATCCTTTTGCATGAGAACAACACCGAGTCCATAACCACTGACATCGGTATAAACAACAAGATCATGATTCCCTTCGGGAACCACAAAGATAGGAGCATGAGTAAGGAGGTCTTTTAACTTCATGAAAGAAGTCTCACACTTATCAGACCAAATAAAAGGAATAGCTTTTTTCGTGAGAGTGGTAAGCGGTAAAGCAATACGAGAAAAGTCCTTAATAAACCGGCGATAATAACCCGCCAATCCAAGGAAACTACGGATCTCAGTAATGGTCTCGGGCCTCTTCCAAATCTGAATAGATTCGATCTTGGAAGGATCGACAGAGATACCATCGAAAGAAACAATATGGCCGAGAAGCTTCACCTTATTCTCCCAGAAATGACACTTGGAGAATTTGGCATAAAGCTGATGATGACGAAGAGTGCTCAAAACATTCTCCAAATGCTGAATATGATCGGCTTCAGATTTCGAATAAATAAGAATATCATCAATGAAAACCAAGACGAACTTATCGAGATATTCCCGGAATATCTGATTCATAAGATCAACAAAATACGCTGGAGCGTTCGCCAAACCGAACGTCATAACAAGCCATTCTTAAGAACCATACCGAGTGCGGAATGCAGTAAGTGGAATGCTATCTTCCGCGACTCGTAACTGATGAAAACTGGTAGCAAGATCGAGTTGGGAGAAGAGCTTAGCGCTACGTAACTGATCGAACATGTCGTCGATCCTAGGTAATCGATACCTATTTTTGATTGTGAGCTCGTTAAGCTTGCGATAATCAATGCAAAGCCTAAAAGTACCATTTGGCTTCTTAATAAAGATAACGGTGGCGCCCCAAGGAGATGAGCTAGAACGAATAAATCGCTTGGCTTCCAATTCAGATAATTGTTGCTTGAGTTCCTTATTTTCCATAGCAGACATCCTCGTAGGAGGACGACTGACAGGATGAGCACCAGAGATAAGATCAATACGGAACTCAATTACCCTTTTCGGCGGCAAATTCGAAATAGGCTCAAAGACATCAGAAAAATCACAACCAACTGAAATATTAGCTAGGACATCCTCCGATTTGAAGGAAGAAATGAGAGCATTCGAAGTATGTGCTTTGAAATATAATAGATAATTTCTTGATAGCATCGGGATGCTTGAGATACAAAGTCCTTTCGGGACATAGGATTTGAACTTCATAACGGACGAGCCAATCCATACCCAAAATCATATCAAAATCAAGATGATCCATAACATGTAGATTTGTATGAAAGGAAAAACCACAAAGAATAATTTCAACACCAACACATAACAAACCAAGAGTACTAGATCCACCTATAGGATTCACAATCCTCAAAGGGTCGCAAAGATTAATAACATCCAAATGAATAACATCAACAAGCTCCTTTGACAAGAATGAATGCAATGCAACCGTATCAAAATGAACTCTAATAGAACGACCATGAAATAAAATAAAACCTTCCGTAACAGAAGGAGTAATACCTTTGGGCTTAGAAGAATCACCAGAAGCTTTAGCAACATTAAGCTTTCCAGATTTGAAACCCTTAGGAGCAATAGGACAATCAGAAACCCAATGGCCCTCTTTCTTGCAATAGAAGCAAATACGAGGCTTAGGAAAGCTACGAAGAAAATGATCCAAAGAGCCATAATTATAGCACGCCCTCTGAATAGAAGGTGCACTATTAGGCTGAGAACTAGAGGTAGCTTGCTTCTTCTTCTTCTTGTTGGAAGAAGAATTGGGCCTATGAAATGGAAACCTCTTCTTGTTGGGGTTCTTAGAAACCTCAACCTCATCACCACTATCACATTCCTTTTCAACAGCTCCAAGGATAAGAGCTGAATCAACAAGTTCCTCAAAAGAGAGCTTAAGATGAAGCAAAAGGACTTTCTTCATATACTTCTTCAAACCATCAACAAAACGAAGATTCTTCTTACACGGAGTTTTAATGAACTCAACTCCGTATTTGGACAAGGCCTCAAAAGAAGCAACATAATCAGAAACGGAGGACTTTCCTAGCTTCAACTCAAGGAAATACGAACAAGATTAGCCTTTTCTGATTCAGGAACGAACTTAAGTTCGAAACGTTCCTTAAACTGAATCCACGGGAGAGAGGACTCATCAACTTCCGCAATAAAAAGCTCATACCAATCAAGCGCATGCTCTTGCAACATGCTAGATGCCACGAGAACGCGATGATGATCAGAAAGATCCATCCAAGAAAATATGCGCTCACAAGCGCGCAACTAAGTCTGAACTTCCAATACACTTTCCAATCCCTTGAAAGGCTTGCCTTCAAGGTGGGAATAATCACTACACATGCGGGCGAAGGCAAACTTATGAGAGGGAGCTGCGGGAGTAGCAGCAGAAGGCTGAGTACCCCGAAATAGTTTCATAAACTGATCAGCTGACATATAGACTCCATCTGGATGAGAACCACTAGACGGGCCTGCAGAAGAACGCTTCCCTCTACCTCTTCTAGCCATAGACTGAGAGAACAAGAGAAGATAAGGATTAGTTAAACAACACACAATTGATAAGAAATTTATCGAATGGAATACTATGGAATATGAGATTTATTCCTAGACACACTCCACATGTTAAAGTGGAAGGAATAGGTTAGAAAGGCACGAATAAAACCCTCGAATAGTTGTAACGCATGTTCCATTCTGCTTCTTTTTTGTGTTTATTATAATTTGTTATGAACTTCAGCTCTGATACCAAGCTGTGACGCCCCACCTCTATCCTCACAATAACAAAGGTTATTATAAGGAATAATGTCTGCTATTGCGAAGAATAAGGCTTTGTTAGAAGCGACCATCCGTAGGTTATGCTTTAGACGAGTATTGATTACATCGATAGGAGTTGTGTAAGTTACTCCCAAAGATATATATTCAATCCAAATCTAAAACGAGACTACGGTGGCTAATGAAAAATTAAGAACAACTCATAATAACAACAATACAGATAGTATAATCACACCAGAACAGAATTATCAGATTTATAGCGAAAGATAAGTCTAGATACATGCTACAACAATTGATAGTTCACATGAACCAAATATACATATACAAATACATATCCATCAACACATACACGAGATGAGAATCAAAACACCAAAAGTAACACCTCGAAGTCTAGAAAAAAGATGATGTGAAATCCAAAAAGATAAAGCGGCAACAGAATCAGAGATGGCGATTATCCTGAAATAACTCAGTCTGACCCGAGTATTATTTAAAAGATAATAATAAACGGATCAATCTAATTTAATCTTAGAAGTGAATGCATCATAAACAACATCAAAGCAAATTGATTATAATCTCGAATGAGACTATTCAACATATATAATCAACATAGTTTAAATGAAGAAATCTCATTCAACTCCATCAAATTCAACTCATTAAAATCCATCAAAATCAACTTTAAAATTCAAGATTGAATTCAAAACAGCAACTCACAAAATCTAGAAATCAAAAATAGATAAATAGAAAAATCAGCATAAAAGTAGATCGATCCCATCATATGGCGAGTTTAAGCTATGCCGCACGTGCATCAACATATGGCCGAAGCCTACCAAGTACTGTCATCATAATTTTTGGCGCCCAGCAAATGATCCGAAGGTCCAACATATGACCCGAAGGTCTAGTACTTGTAATTGACCCGAAGGTCCATCATATGACCCGAAGGTCCAACATAGTGGCTCGAAAGCCCAGCAAAATCATCAAAATCATCAAACAACAAATCCACAGCAAATATTTCAATTAACAAGTCCGGAATTAACCAAATTAGTAAAAGTGTGGTTCCATATTCCGCACTTTTGCTAACTCGTTTAAATTCGTTTCCTTGAAAGTGCAAAATTGTGTATTTTGTATAAATAAAATTTACGTTCTCAAACAGACAAGTCCGGAGTTAAGCGAATAAGTAAAAGTAAGGGTTCATAGTCCTCAATTTTGCTAAAGCGTTTAAATCGCTTCCTCATTCTTTTGAAAGCGTAAACTGTAAAAATTTTGGAAACAATTTTATTTTTAAACGATTTTTAAAACACGTGATTAAAACAGCAACAACTAAAGCAATTTTGACGAGGAAATCACGCTTCGCAAAACACCGTAAAAACAGATACCAAACCAGCGTTGCGGAATAACCGCTTAAAAATTCACTTTATATTGACGGTTACTAAAGTCAAGACAACAGTAATTTTTATTCGTCAAAAATCTCATTAAAACAACATACTTTGAAAATATAGCACCGGAGTAAAAATCCGTTATAAAAATAACGGCAACAAAATACGTTTTAAAGCCAAACACTGTTTTAAAATAAGTTAATAAATAGTGGTCCACACTATTTATATATTCATCAAAATATATTGCACTGCCTGGAAATAATCTACATGCACGCACGCTAAATTGAAAAAGGGCTGAACTATAATTTCGTGTAATGTCACACAATACTACACGCACACAAATTCTTGATACCAAACATGCATATATAAAATGAATTGCAAATTAAAGCAACCTGGATTTAATTTATTCATGCGTGCGTGCGTGTAACAAAAAGCTATGAACACAGTATAGTGTAGATTACTGTTGTATGCAAGTAATAAAGTGATAACATGACTTGGATCCAATTTTTATATACTACTTGCACTCAAATGAATATATATATGCATGGACATGCACGCAAATATAAAGAATAAACAACTTGGACTGGGTGGAGTCATAAATCTTTGCAAGCATAAATAATACACACGCATAACTTGTACACGAGCCAAAAATGTTTGAAAAAAATATAACCTGTGCATGCAATATGACATGCACGTACTAAATGGACTGCAAAATATGATGTAACCTGGACCTTATATTCTTTAGTGCAATATTAAATTAGCACCACATAACACATTCAACAGGTATAGTGACCTGACCTTAAATAGCACATACGCAACAATAATTTCAAAGGAATAGCCTGCGCAATTTTTCCATGCACGAGATGAATTATGTAAAGCAGGTGACTTAGCAACTCCATATGCACGAAAATAAACATTTAACTGGGATTATTAACGTGTTATCAAATATGCAAGACTCACACTTTGATTTATATGCAAGCTATTGATGAAGTTACAACACAATGACCTGGCAACACTACTAAAAATACACTTGAACACTGCAGTTTTCAATCAATGGTGCAAATGGTCCGGCAAAATGGAGACAGTGCCAAAAGAACAGGTACAACATGCAGTGCAGACTCAGGTGAACAGGACCAAAAGAGAAAATAAAATACAGATATATGGTGGACAGCGGCTACAACTAAATGCAAGCTAATATTATTATATCACTAAATCATGGACTATGGAGTACTTAACTTCGTTGAACAGCAAGTAAGAATCAAACAGGTCGAAAATGCTAACAAAAATGAAGTGATGTATAAATTATCAAGGTGAGTTTTTATGCTCACCAATAATTGTTCCAAAACCGGTTAGCAATTAGGATCCAAAGGAAACAATAATGAACTGCCATTAATGATCTTCTACCGACCTACTGAAGAATATGTAATAAATGATGCAGCTACTTTTCTTTTCTCCTATTTGTGAACTAGTCAATGGAAGAGGTGTGCTGGAAATAATATGGTATAATTGCATTTATGATGATACGTGCATAAGTGAAGGAAAAAAAAGGACGTGCTGTATAAAAATGATGGTAGCAACAGTGAACTCAAACTTTGTATAATAAACTTTGTGTGTGAATGCAAAGTTTCAATCCTGCTTTAATGAAATTGGTCACAGCAAAGTGGTTATGTTTGCTTTTGAATTGGACAAGCAAAAGAAAAGTGTTTAAATATTTGCTTTATCAACACTTATGATAGTAAGGTGTTCACTCAGCATTTGAGATGGATGTTAGGACCTCAATTGTTGGATTTTAATGACAACAACTATACAATTATGTCAAATAATCTCTAAGCTAATTTGCAGGTACATGGGCATCAAAAAGAGATAATTAAATACGTTCAAAATGAAGATACACAGTACAAAAGAATGTATATAGAGATACAAGAAGTGATATATACGATAGAGACAAGACAAAGGTGACAAACAAAGTATTATTAGTCATAGAGTGTCATGTCTAGAGTTTACAAATGTTAAAATCTTCTCCAAATGGTATACACACATATACATTCATATTTTAAATGAAAAATCAAGTTTTCAAAAACTGCATGGAGCGGGACTCGAACCCGGGTCACCAGTTCAAAAGGCAAGTGCTTTAACCATTTGAGCTTGGTAATTTTTAGTTACAGGTCAAATTCAGATGTCTGAATTGACCATTTCAGACGTCTGAATATAGGCAAAAGTAGCCTATTTCTTTTCTGGTTTACACATTTCAAATTTCAGAAGTCTGAAATTTATTTTCAGACGGCTGAACTTCTTCAACTGCTATATTTTTGAAAAGACATTTCATTTTCATGAAGAGTCACAACCTTTTACTAAGAGATACATCCATACTCTTTCATGGTAACTTTTGACGAATGATTACAACTCTTTATACTCTATATAAACATATTAGAATCATTTGTTTAATTCACCCCGAATTGATAAAAAGCTTTCTATTTATATACTGCACTTATTCTAACATTTTGAGCATTCAAATTTCTACATAATCGTTCATTTACTTCCATATTCTTCACATACACACATATATATCAAAAGGAGAAGATTATAGGAAGATTGTACTATCAAGAGACAAATTCGTGTTATTGAGAACACACTGTGTCATGTACTTTCTGTATAAGTTGAAGTCCTGTTCTGCTGTTCAGGCAAGTGAAGTCCTCTTCGGCTGTTGAGGCGAAATCCTGTTCTGCTGCTCAGGTCCCTTGTTAGGCTATTCAAGGGTTGTTTTATACCTGTTCCTTCGGGTTAAGTGAGGATTGCTGTTAGTGAAATTCAAGAAGGAGTTTGGGGCTGGACGTAGAACGGGAAGTTCGAACCAGTATAAAAATTCATGGTGTGCTTGTTTTATTTTTTCTTATTTACTTTGCTACAGTAACTTTGTTTTATTTCCGCACTAGTATATTATAATTCCTTATAGCACGATCCACACAACAGTAACTTTCATTTGGTATCAGAGCAGGTTTTCAAGAGATCGTAACAACATCCTAGAATAAATGGCTACAAAGAGATCTAGTCAAGGCAATAAGAAGAGGAAGAGAAATAAAGAATAATCAAAGGAGCAAACAAACAATTGCTTCATGGCAAAAGATAATGAGGTTAGTGATCTAACTTTTGATGATATGATAGGAATAAATTCAGAACTTCTGGACACTTTAAAAAGTCTCAAAAGAAAATATAAGGAAGCTCTGGAAAATTAGAAGAAAGCAGAATTCGAAAGAGATATGCTTAAAGACGAGAAGAGAATATACGAAGAAGAATTTGAGAAAATTTAAGATTCAGACAATTCTCAACTCGCTCTATTAAGTCAAGAAATAGAAGCTCAAAAAGAAAAGAATAATGCTATAGCTTATGAAAATCATGAGTTAAATATCAAAAATTAAAATTGTTGAGTTAGATAACACTAGTCTCAAAACTAAGCTTGATGACATTACTAAAAATATTTCCAATTTTAATAAAGGGAGAGAAAATTTATCTAGGATTATTGAAAATTCTCAACCTGCTTCAAATAAGAAGGGATTAGGTTATGTTAAGAATTCAAAAGCTCACAATGGTAAAAGCGGTTTAGGCTCTAAACAAAGTAAAAACAGTACTAGATATGCATTCATGTATACTAACTTTAGTCCTAGTACTAGTAATCAAGATAGTTTTAAAACCAGTTATAGTCATAATAGTACTTTGGTTAGAAATGATAGAAATTATTCTTCAAGTACTAAGCTAATGACTAATAGTATTAAGATATGGATTCCAGCTAATATGATTGATCATGATAAACAACTTTATATTAGCAACTATTATAAGAATGTCATTTGTAATGAAAATTATATTTATAAAGGTTCAACCACACCCAAATGGATATGGTTTCCAAAGACCTAATCCCCCGGACCCAAACATAGTAAGTAGGTACCGAAAATTATTATTATTTTTTGCAGGTACTCAGAGAAACAAAAGGAAAAGGATAGATTTTGAAAATTTAAAGAATGTTCCATATGTTTAATAGAATTACGTGCTTACAATAAAATATGGACTTCAATAAATATGGTAAAATTTATTTTATTTTTCCTTCATAATTAATAATGAGTTTATCTCGTTATATACAAGATATTTTATATAATTTTATATATTCCCTCATTCTTTTTGATAATGACAAAGTGGGAGAAATTCATATGCATATTAATAGAGGGAGATATTATACTTCGGGGGAGATGTTATACTTAGGGGAAGCTTTAAACATATTAATATTATTTTTTATATAGAATGAATATTTTTTAAAAATTGTATAGTTGTCATCATCAAAAAGGGAGAGAATGTTAGAACCTCAATTGTTGGATTTTAATGACAACAACTATACAATTATGTCAAAGAATCTCTAAGCTAATTTGCAGGTACATGGGCATCAAAAAGAGATAACTAAATACATTCAAAATGAAGATACACAGTACAAAAGAATAAAAGAATGTATATGGAGATACAAAAAGAGATATATACGATAGAGACAAGACAAAGGTGACAAACAAAGTATTATTAGTCATAGGGTGTCGTGTCTAGAGTTTACAAATGTTAAAATCTTCTCCTAATGGTATACACACATATACATTCATATTTTAAATGAAAAACCAAGTTTTCAAAAATTGCATGGAGCGGGACTCGAACACAGGTCACTAGTTCAAAAGGCAAGTGCTTTAACCATTTGAGCTTGGTAACTTTTAGTTACAGGTCAAATTCAGACATCTGAATTGACCTTTTCAGACGTCTGAATATAGGCAAAAATAGCCTATTTCTTTTCTGCTTTGCACGTTTCAAATTTCAGAAGTCTGAAATTTATTTTCAGACGGCTGAACTTCTTCAACTGCTATATTTTTGAAAAGACATTTCATTTTCATGAAGAGTTACAACCTTTTACTAAGAGATACATCCATACTCTTTCATGCTAACTTTTCACGAATGGTTACAACTCTTTATACTCTATATAAACATATTAGAATCATTTGTTTAATTCACCCCGAATTGATATAAAGCTTTCTATTTATATACTACACTGATTCTAACATTTTGAGCATTCAAATTTCTACATAATCATTCATTTACTTCCATATTCTTCACATGCACACATATATATCAAAAGGAGAAGATAATAGGAAGATTGTACTACCAAGAGACAAATTCGTGTTATTGAGAACACACTGTGTCATATACTTTCTGTATAAGTTGAAGTCCTGTTCTGCTGTTCAGGCAAGTGAAGTCCTCTTCGGCTGTTGAGGCGAAATCCTGTTCTGCTGCTCAGGTCCCTTGTTCGGCCGTTCAAGGGTTGTTTCAAACCTGTTCCTCCGGGTTAAGTGAGGATTGTTGTTAGTGAAATTCCAGAAGGAGTCTGGGACTGGACGTAGAGCGGGAAGTTCGAACCAGTATAAAATTTCCTGGTGTGCTTGTTTTATTTTTTCTTATTTACTCTGCTACAGTAACTTTGTTTTATTTCCTCACTAATATATTATAATTCCTTATAGCATGATCCGCACAACAGTAACTTTCAATGGACCATTCATTTTTCACGTGAAAGCAATGCGTACAAACAATGCTTTATAACCCTGGCACCCAACATTTGTTCACATTTGTTTTATAAATAGTGAATGTGACAGCACAGCAAAAAAATTGTGATCAACTTCGTTTTAAATGGACCACTCCTCATATGCACGTGAAGGCTATAAAAGTCATTTGCAACGTGCACCATACAACTGACTTTGCAACATTTTTGCATTGCAAATTTCTTTTCAAATATCAAATTGAAATTTTCATTTTAAATATTTATTTCGATGGAAATAAAATCACTGTTGTTACAGGATTTAAAAACACAGAATTGAATATACCATAGAGATCAGCACGACAAGGCGATCAAAATTGTATACCAATATCAGTGGTACGACCATCCAGTCAAAGTCGATATTTGGTACCAAAATTGATGTTAATCCATCGAAAATAACATAAATGGGGCAATAGTAGTTCAAATTTGAAGAAATGAAATATGACGTCTCACTCAGAAGATGATTTACAAAATTATTTTATTAAAATATTCAGGTTTAGAAAATATTTTATTATCATTAATTTTTTACTGATTTTAAACTTAAAAAAATTATACAAGAAAATAAACTTCAATATTATTAGATGAAAATTTACCATTTATTATGTTTAAATAGACGTATTCCAAATATTAATTTTTATCTCAAAATATTATTATTTAAAATTTCACTAAAATTCAATTAGTTAAATAAGTAAAACCACTAAAATTTATGGGTCATTACAAAATATTTCTATGTATTGATATGATTTAGAAATATCCTGTTATGGATATAAGTATTCAAATTTGTTTTCGAATATTCAAATTCGAAGAGATATGGATATATATCTTTGTAAAGTTATTTTAAAATAAATATTGTGCAAAATTTATAATATGGGCCCAATGACTGCTTATGGATGTTATTTGATAGTTAAATAAACGACTATCAAATATAGCCAAATTCGTTGATTGTTTTGAAGAGATCGGGATCGGATTTAATTATTCGAAAACCACATCGATCTAATTTGTGCGCTATGAATCGTGATATTGTAAAGATAATGAAGATGGTGATTTTTGGAGATTTGGTTTGCTAAGAACCAAAACAACTTGTATAGATGAATGTTATCATTGCATCGTTTCTTGGAAGGCAGTGTTAGCATTCCAAGTATGAATGTTATTCTAAAGGTAAAACGTAGCTTTAAGACTCATCAACCGAAAATGACTAAAACAGGGAAGATGCAGCAGGATAAGTGGATCGCATCTAAGTAGGTTATGTTATCACTTTTCTGGATACCTTTGGAGAAATTATAAAATAATTATGGATACGGTTGTGCATGGAAAAGAGAGTGCTCGATTAGGGTGGGAACACCTGGGTGATAACATATTCGGTACTATATAGGTCTGGGATAGGCCGATCTTATGTTGGCAGAGGATCTAGGCGAGGTCTTGGTATATGTTTCTAGAGATATACTATGGCGGGTGGTACCATAGTGGCCCAGTCATTGTATAGAATCCAATACCCACTATGAGCGCATATAATTATGATTGTGCCCAACTATGCGGAAACAAGAGATGCAAGCATTTCTGCTATTTTATAATTTATTTTCTAAAGGCGCTATTATAATATCAAATGATTTTGATATAAAATGTTTTGGTTATCGTAAGGAAAAAACTCATCGTATTTATGTGTGGCGTGGTCTTTCGAGATACCTTTGTTTCCAAAGGATGTTAATAAGAGTAATAATTCCAATTGAGTGTGTTTTCTCACGCTGACTTTTTAGACTAACTCGGGTGTTATTTTACTATAGTACTCGGGTCAGACCGAGTATTATAGATTCAGGTAAGGATGCTATGGAGCGCAGGAGACGTGGTGGAGGAGTCTTAGGCATATTCCACGTATTTAATTATATTCCGCTCTGTGTATGCTGTATATTCAGTATTTGTGAGGACAAGTTATCATAGCTATGCAGATTGGTTTGTTGTTTGTTATACTTTGATGATTATATGTATATAATAGTTACAATTTTCTTTGTATAAAGATCTGTTATTGTATACATTATATTTTGTTCCACTACGATTATGAGATTCCGTGTTGTTGTTTCTGTTTCCTTCTATCTTCTTCTTCTTCTTCAACCTAATGGTCTAGAATTTCCGACACTCGATTTTTAACGATCCGTAATTTTCGATAATTTAAATTAGTTAATTTAAAAAGATTTAGTAGTTTAATATTAAAGAAAAAAAAATTGGGATTCATTACTGAAATAATAACACAATGAAACATAATAATGTTAGTTTAAGTTAATTATTAGCAACTTGAGTTTGAAATAATGTAAAGGTTATACTTGGTTATAAAGTGAATATAAGCAAAAGTGGAAGTATTTAATTAACTAATGAAATAATATGTTGTTAATGGTAATTGAATGAAATTAGTGTTATGAAAGCAATTGTAACATTTGTTTGTAAGTAACAAACTTATAGGTGTTATTAAAGGTTAATGGTAAGAATTATTATAAGTTACATATTTAATTAGTCAATAAAATTTAATTGGAGATCAATTGAAATAAATGTAAATAAAAGTTACAATAATGGGAGTTAAGGCAATAACTGTAAATTATGAATGTAATAAAATGAATAGAAATGTTAATTATATTCATAATGTAATAATTGATTTAAAAAAATGTGAAACCAAGATAAATAAATCAATTTGGGATTTTTAAATTTTATTTAATATTTGAAATTCACAAAATTCAATATAATTGAAATATAGATGCAAATACAAATAAAAGATGGAGATTGGAGGATACTAATGTAATGAAATATAAAACAATGTTAACTTTGTTTGTAGAATAATAATCGTCTTAAATAAAAAGATTGAAACCAAATAAAACCAATTATTGGAATTAAATTATAATTAATAAGATTAATGGCAGTTGAAATTGAACACTGTAATTATTAGAATAATTAACACTGAATTGATATGTAAACTTATTTTAATTTATTATAAATGTCTTTGCAATCAAAAATGATAAAAATCTGCTAGTTTATAAATAATGAATTAAAAGGTGATTAATTATTTTAATATTAATTTATTTAGTTAACGTGAAAAAATCCATTTGGCCACTGACTTGGATTTCGTCGAAACCAGTTTCATCGGATCCGTAATGGTGAATTATTGCACGATCTCAAGTTTCGTAGCAATCGGACTTGTCGTTTGATCGTACGGGCTCGAAACGCTAGAAATCAATTTGATTAAATTCAATTAATCAATTTGAAATAAGTTGATTTTAACATAACTTCTTCATATGGAGGAAATTAGACTTGAATACTATTCCATTGAGTATAAAATTATCGAAAACATTTATTTTGATATATGGGATGACGCATTTTCGTTTCGGGAACGAAAGGGGCTTTTCTTGTCATCTGTCATTTAATTTTCAAATAAATCTTGTCCATTCATTTTATTTAGGATCTGCCTATAAATAACCTAATACAAACCCTAGCAATCTTTCTATTTCTTATTTCTGTATGTACATATTCTCTACGCTTCTCCTTTCCAGTGGCAAAAACAAATTCCAATTCTCAAACCCTCAAATTCAAATTCAAAACAAAATCCAAAATTTAAACTCCTCAAACTATATCGAATTATATATCAATTTGAAGCTCTCAATGAGCACAGTTCAAATCTATAGTTCGTTTTCAGTTTGGGTTTCAGTGTGGGCAGAATTGGGTGATTAAGCATCGGTAGTTCATTGTGTCACGATCAACTTTGTGGAATCGTCAAATTGAGGGTATCGTTGTGTGGAGAGGACCGAGGGGAGTTCACCTGCGTGGTTTGTTTGGTGTTTTGATGGTTGGATCTTGGAGGAAAATTTGATTAGGTATTGGAATATTGGCGGCGACTGGGGGTTTCTCCGTTAGTACGGTGGCTACTTGGTTAGTTGACGATGACGTCAGGAAGGAGGCGCATGCTCGGAATGCTGGACCGCGGTCGGCTCCTGCTAGTGGCATGCATGCGTACGATGGAATAGCGACGATTTGGGTAGGCTCGAATGCGATGCACCAGGGTTCGAACGAGATAGGGTTGGAACGAAGAAGGTGATGACGTGTAGAATCTAAACTTTTTTTATTAATTTTCTAATTCAAATTATATAATCTTCAAACTCGATTACTTTGTATATAGACTCGGATTTGCACGCGGCTTGTTTTTTTGGGAACATATCGAAATTCCGGACATTTTGACTCTAGTTCGAATGAATTCTGATATCGTTTGAATTTAGGCCCTAAATTGGATCTTAATTCTACTTAAAATCGAAGGTGAGTGTTTTAACCCACTCTCAATTTCTAAAATTTCTTATGTTAGTTAAATTAAATTTATGATGTGATTATAAATTTATTGATTGCAGTGTGGTTTGTTAAATTGTCATTTCTGGTTAAATTTGACTTTTATCGCATTAATTATCCTTTAATTTAATATTGAATTTTAATTGTTAAATTTAATATCTGTATTGATTACCAGTTATCTATTGATGCTTATTGATTGAATTGGATGATGATTGTGATGCATGTTTGATCATTGGTATTAGATGACCGGATGTTGTATTTTATATTATTATAATAATACATGCTCATTATGGTTTGAAATGATACATATCCGAACGATCTGTAGATTAAAGAAAAATCGTTATGGGTTGAAATGATAGAATCGAGCGATTTTATGGATTTTAATATTAATTCGGGATTGCGGTTTGAAATGATATATAACTTTAAAATTTTAAATTCCGAATTGAAACGATAAATGTAACGACCCTCTATTCATCTCCACAGAATGACGCATCATTAACAAGAAAGAAAGCGATAGAAAAAGAAAGAAAGAGAAGAAAGAAGAAACAACACATCAAAATCTAAACAGCGGAACGAATAAATTATATTAATAACATAACTATTACATAGTATACAACAACTATCAAAGTTACACAGATAATACAACACATACTAGACAGTTATAAACACCTGTCTAGTTATTACAACTCAAATACAACATAGAGAAATCACAGAGATACTAACACAGTGGAACACTAAACATATCAACAACGACGAGCCTCCTGCTCCATTGCTCCTCCATAATTCGTCAAAGCTAACCTAAATCCCTTGGCTACTCGTTAAAAATTTGAGTACCCAAGAGTTTAAGAAAAACAGAAATAAACTCCGGGTCAGACATGAGTCTTGTGCGAGTAACATGTTAAAGTTACTTAACTTTGAAAACCTTTTGAAATGAAAGGCATCACGTAAGACTTCCCATACATAAACATGGAAAAGTTTTTACCTTACGATAACCAAAACATTTGATAAGAAATCCAGTGATATTATAATAGGTCGAGGGTTTTCAAGTAAATATGAAATAGCTGAAATTGTTACATTTATTAAATTCCAGCTACTAGCCATAAAAGTGGGTAATATAATCAAAACCGTTGGTACTTATTGGATTTTGGATTCCATACAACGGCAGGGCTACCGGGGTACTGCCCGTCACAGTACGTGGCCTAACTCACCTTACCGAGGATCACTCCCAATCCCCTGCAACACAAAGCCGGAACCATTCTTTACTGAACAGTTCCGAACAAGACAACCCCGCAGTTGGCGCGCGTATCCAACTGCCCACTAAGCCGAAATAAAAGGGACCTCTAGACAGGGGAAAATCTCGTCCTACTTGGGCATGACCCACTTAGCCTTGCTGCACCTCCTCTGTTTTAGCCATTCCCGGTTCATGAGGCTTGAGGCTATGATTACCTTTATAGGACACGTTTATCTTAGAATGCTCACCGTCCACCTGACGATGTTCTGAAAGCATTCAATCCATACAAGTTCGTTCCGGGTTCGAACGAAACCGAAGGCATTATCTCGTTACAATCATTTTGGAATCACCCTCAGAGCTAACGAAAATAACCCTTGCACTCTGAATCTTCATCTCGAATCTGAAAGTACTCCCCTGTTAAACTAGTATTGGAATCACTCTCAGAGTTTTAACGATGAATAGTCCTTACACCCCGAGTCTTCGCTCTTCACTTGAGATTCACGACCTATCGTTAATTTGGATGGATGTGGTTTTCGGATATCCAAATCTGGAAACCCGATTCCGGTCTCATCGAAATCCAAAGTGTTTCTTTTAAGGCCAAGTTGTTCTAGAGTTTAAAACAATTCAATTTCATTATCTATATACACACAGATAGATAATTCACAGATTCACAATAGATAATAATCACCACGGATAATCCATATTATCATTATCAGAAGATAATCCAAATAATCATCGCAATGCAACCAATGCATCCATATCACACAACATTATTTATCTCATTTTTGAGATTTCAAACCATTCAAGGCACACAATATCATCCATCCATATATAAGCAATGATCTATAATCACACCATCTATAATTAATTTAAAATGAATGAAATTAATTACATCATCTCTAATTAATTTAGAGTGAATTAAATCAATTACAACATCAACATAAATCTTGCTTACTTAACGATTAATTAATTACAAATTAATTAATTAATTATCCTCTAGTTATCCACCTAAATTAATCACCCCTGATTAATTATCCTTTAATTACATTCTAGTAATTATCCTTTAATTAATTGCCCAAAATTAATTATTCTAAACCAAATACAGTAATTAACCCTTAATAACTTCATTAATTAATTAACTATAATTAATTACATTAAACCTTAATTAATTACAATTAGTTAATTACCCTTAATCATTTATTATTGATTAATTAATCAATCTTAATTACATCATTAATTAAATTTAAATTAATTACTTATTTAAAATTAATTACATTAAGTAATTAATCTTTATTACCATATTATTAATCACCTTAGACTAATCACATTCTGTAATTATCTACCTTAATTACTTCATCAAATTAATTACTCCTTAATTAATTTCTTTAATTGATCCCTTGATTAATTATACAAAGTAATTCAATCCAAATTACTTTCACTATTAAAACATCTTTCATTAATTACATCCAGTAATTATCACCTAATTACTCCACTGAGTAATTTCAATCTATTAATTACACAAAGTAATTATTCACCAAAGCATCTAATGTTTAACCTAACTAAACTTAATTAATTAACTTAAACAAGTTACATTTAAACTTAATTAATTACATTAAGTAATTAATTCCTTAATTATTTTCATTAAGTAATTACACTTAAATAAATTCTGCAATTGATTATCATAAATTAATTAAACTAATTAATTATTAAATTTAATCACATTAATTAATTGTTAAATAATCTCAAGTTAATGACCATCATTAACAATTAAAAATCCTTTAGTTACTTTCCTAAAGTAATTAACTTACATTAATCATTATTAATTTCCAAATTAATTAATCTTTAATATCCAATTAATTAACCTTTAATTATTTAATTAATTAAGTGTTAACTGTAACTTAATTAATTCTAAATTACTTGATTAATTAATTGCTAATCATTAATTAAAAATCTAATTTTGTTTAATTAACAATTCTTAAATTACAATTAATTATTTATTAACTTAAACCTTAATTAATAATTTTAAAAAAACCCTTAATTACCATAATTAATTATCCATTCCATTAATTAATTAAATAAATTATCCATTTAATTACCTTAATAATTAAATGAAATTACAAAATTTTAAATTCTAAATTTACTTTAAGATAAAGCCTTTTCTTATCTATGGTTAAATTATCATCATAAATACATTTGAAAACATTTATTTCAAATTTAATTTCAAATTTAATTCTAAATTCAAGTTTTAAAATGGAAACCTATTTATCTTTAACCAATTTTAAACTTTGAAATTCACACGTTAAAGAGTACTTATATGAAAGAAATTTAAAGATTTTAAATTAAATTCCTTTTTAATTTCAAATCATGAAAGTATACTTTAACTCTTAAACTTATTTACAATATTTAAATTTATAAACTTTATCTTATTTTCAAAACCTAAGAGTCAAATTCAATTTGAATTCAAATTTAAAATTCTGATTTAACTTTGTTTAAATCTTCCCTACATTTCAAACTCCATTTAAATTCAAATTCTTTAAATACACTTTAACCACTTAAACACTTTTATGTTATTAAGTCAATTTGAATTTAAAAACTCATTTATTTCCAAACTAAGATTCAAATTCAACTTGAATCTATTTTTATACTTAGATTTAAACTTAAACTCAGATTGAAACTAGATTTAAACCTTATTTAAAAACTTTACTTTCATTTAAACTCAGCTTTTTAAATTTTATTTTAAAATTTTAAAACAGAATAACAGGTTTCTGCTTAAAACCTGTTACATATTTAAATCCGAGTCTACCCAAAACTGCTTCGAGCCCACCAACCAAATTCTTTGAGCAACCCATCCACATGCTTCGAGTCACACCCGAGGCCACAACTCCGACAATACATACTTCACCAAAAATTGGTAGTGCACCGTGCACATACACATCACCGGTAGCTAACTCCGATCATCAACGATGATCCACCCAGGTCGGCGATCACCCTCATAGCCAAATCCGATCATCAGATCAATTACACCGTCACGAAATCGAGTTTGAGCATTTAACTCAAACCTGGAACATCAGAAACAACACCAAACCCCTAACATGTCATCGCCTCATCCAAGAAATTCTGACCATCTGAGCAGCTGTGCCTCCGTTCACTCCATCGCCGTCTCATCTACTTCCAATCCCCTAAGTTACGTAGCACTCGATCCATTGAGGGGGTCGAACCAATCAAAAACACTACCCAGATATAATTTAGGGTTCCAGACAAGAAATCAATACCGCTGCCACCTCCATGAATTGCATCGCCATCCAGTATTTTTCCAAGCTCCACTGATCACTCCTCTACCTATTGGAAGAAACTCGACCCTCCAAATTGCAGAGATCACCCAAAAATCCCAATATCCCCTTTTTAGTTCAACATAGAACTGCATGCTTATTTCTAACTAAAAGTTATAAATTTTAGTTTTAAAAATCATGTTTTAGGATGATGTTTCATATCTTAGGCCTGAAACGATAAATTGCAAGATTTTGAATTTCACTATTTTCAATTTTGATCAATTTTTATGATTTCCAGAGGTATTTCATAATTATTTTTAACATAAATAAAATTTAGACTAAGTTTTGATGGAACATACAAGTTTCTTTTGAAACTTAAGTTTTAACAGTGATTTAACTAAGAGGTTTTGAATTTAAATCCAACCAGTACTTAAATCTGGAAACAGAGATGTCACATACATCATACAGCAGGAATTCAACCATATATCTACACAACATACTTATAAATATACACAAATTTGCAATGTTTTCCATAGCAATAACATGCAAACGTTATTTAGTTTAAGTTTAAAAGTTACTCACCTGTCATAAAATATACGAGCAGAGCCTTAAATTGTTTTGCAAAAGCTTTGAAAAACTGGAATCATGTGCTTGAGTTAAAACTACAGTTGCTTATCAACTAAAAATGCTCTTTGGTTGAAGATGCAGTTGCTTTGAACAGATTTGATCAGGGAATTTGTTTACAGGGAAAATGGTTTATGGGTTTTCATGTTTGAAGATGTGCAGGCTAAAGATTTTTAAAATGGTGACAGGTTATTGTTTTTGAACAGAGATTTTTGATTTGCAGGAATTTGATTTACAGGGAAATGATTTGGTTTCTAGCTTAAGGAGTTTGATATGGAAATGAAATTACAGGCTTATGAAAATTGTAGATGGTTTGCATGCTACAGATTTACAGGGTTTTGACGATTTACAGGGAAATGATTTGTAGGCTTGATATTTGAAGTGGATTACAGGTTTCTAAATGTTTCAGGTTTTTAAAAAATGAAGATGAGATTTCAAACTTGTTCTTTTTTCTGATTTTGGTTTCAAAGGAAGTGTCTTTTTTTTTAAGATTTTCTTAGCATCTTAGATTTAGAAAAGGAATAAAATGAAAGAAGATTTGTTTATATAAAAACTGAAATACTTATTAATAAAAATAAAAGAAAAAGCTAATTTTAAAACGCCACTTGTCTTAAATTTTAACATTTGTCATGAAGGTATGTTAATTAGTTAACACATGTCTTTTAATTTGTAAAATGTTTACATTTGTCTTTTAAAGTTAATTAGTTATTTAGTTAATGGATTAATATAAGATAAATATAAACTTAGTTTAATTAATTAGTTATTATGTACTTATTTACGTGTAGATAATTTTGGAATGAATAAATCCAATTATATTTATAAAATAAAGGTTTATACAAATATTTTAAAATCCAAAACAAATAAAAATTTATACTTTAAGCTTTCAAGGCTTTAAACCCAAATTCAAATCAAATTCTAAAATTAAATTTTGAAATCAAGTTATATATATACATATATAACTACATGATTAAAAATTTTGAAAAACAAACTATTTTAAAAAAATCTATTTGTTTAAAAAAATATCTTATTATATTTTGTAAATACCAAATTTGATGACTTTAAATAATTTATAAAAGAAATTGTTTCTTTATTAATAAATTACTTATTTTATCACACTATATCAAAATAAACCTTATTGTTATTTGTATTTAAATTTAAACTTAAGTTAAAACATATTTTAAACCATTTAAATATTTAACATATGTATTAAAATCATATAGTTATTTATTATATACTTTTTTCTAAAAAACTTAATACCAAATAAATCAATTTAAACAAATTAAATTTTTATCTTAACAATTTAAAACCATATTTTATTTATTCAATAGCTTTTAAAAGTTTAACTTTAAAATTATACCAAATTTTACCAAAGATATATATTATTTAGAAAACAAGATTTATTTATTTATTAAATTAAAACAAGGCTTATCTATTTATAATATATACATATTATATATGCATTATAAATAAAAAACAATTATTAGATTTTAAAAGATAAAATTTATCAATTAAATATTTATTTTAATTGGATTATTAAATTAATTCAAATCATATTACAAAGATTATCAAATCAATTTAATTTTTAATTTTAGATTATTAAATTGATATTGCCTAAAATTCCGGGTCATCACATTCCTCCCCCCTTAAAAGAATTTCGTCCCTGAAATTTAAAACAAAGGTAATTTAATAATCTATTTAAAGATCAAATTTTAAAACACAAGCATATATCAAACATATGCTAACGACCATAGCAATCAATTCACCCAATCAAAAAAAAATCTAACTATCCAAACAAAATTCTGGATAGAGTTTCCTCGAGTTTCCCAAGTATATATACCGGGTTACTCGCTCTACAGAATCCAAACAATCAAAACTACGAAGGTACAGAGCTCCTACTCAACTTGATCTACAGAACTACACAGCATATCAGACTACAGACGAGTTTGATTCAACAACCAAATCCTCTAGAACTGCTGGTTCCAAAACCAGAGATAGATCATACACATACTCCTTCAAAGATATGTGAAACTCATCGAATCCTAGTTATCCAAACTTGCAATTTCAATCCTGCAGACCAACTCTTATCCTCACAAGAACAAAGAAAATATCCAAACATCACGGAGCTAGCTTTCCAGTCTTACCCAAAACTTATAGCTTCCCGGATCGGAGAAAACTTATCTAAAACAAAACTCTGACTCTAGAATCCAAATTCTTTAGTCTCTTATCCATAAAACTCTTCTGACAATCCTGGACTGCCTACACCTTTCCCGATCAGCTCAACCTTCGCTGATACCTCTCGAAACAAACAGAACCAAAAACAACCCTACAAAAATGATCCACTTAAGATCAATCCAAAATTAAGAACACAACCTCTACTCCTCAAACATCAGAAGACAACAAACTTCTCCTTATCAGGAAAAGACAATCAGAAACACTCCCAAACTGCTTCCGCTTCACAACTCTGATTCGAAGTAGAAGAAAATGCTGATGATGAACACAAGCACAAACTGGACATCACATCCCAGACATATGGTTCAACAGATCCATACAAGAAAACTCTAAAGTTCCTCCAAAAATCTGAGTTGCTTTACCAAACTCGATCTCTATGAATCAACCTTCAACTAAACTGAGCCACCAGTTCCACTCCTGGATTCCTAGTCGATAAGAAAACTCAATCTCCAGATGTAGAAAAACCTCTGACTTCCCTGAAGACATCCAGAAAATCTCTGAAAATCCAAGAGAACACTCAAATAATCGCAAGTCACTTTTGCGATCAATCCAACCTAATTCCAAAGAAAACTGTTCTCTCTTTACCAAACAAAACAGCTTACGCTGGTCTTGCCAATCCATCAAAGAAATGGATTCACTCTGCTGCTTCAGAACTCCACCTTTAGAAAAACTACTCAACTAAGACCTCCCTGTCGGCACACAGAACACTCTGAGCTGCATTGCTGACACCGATGCCAAAACTTCCTAATCCAAAGCTCTTCGAGAAACTCGAACCTCAAAGCAAACAGAAACACCATGATGAACTCAGCCACAACACCGACGCAGATCTACTTTCTTAAACTTGTTCAAAAGAAAACATCTTCGGAGACAATCCATGGTCACTGCATCTCATCACGCGGCTACTTCTTCCTGAGGTATTAAGATACCATTACTCGCTTCTGCTCAGCCGACTGATCCAAACTCAACTCATCCAACTTCAAAGATGTGCTTCGAACCGTTTAAAGGTTTCCTTTAGAGATTGATGAAATCTCTACACCAATGCACAACTCATTCGAGACAGTATTAGGTCTACAGTCTCGACAGATCCATACCAACCTCAACACTCAAACTTCAACCAATGGTAGTTGTCGTGTTACACACACCACTACCTCATCTACCTTTATAACCTATATTGGAAAAACCTGTACGGGTAACCCAATAAATAGGTAGAAGTAGATAAATATATATATGTAAATACACATTTAAAATTACAAACATGCTCTCTCAAGAAAGAAATCGCTCCAAAGCCTTGGTATTCACTCAACCTAGCGCTCTGATACCACTGTAACGACCCGCCATTCATCTCTGCAGAATGACACATCATTAATAAGAAAGAAAAGGATAGAAAAGAGAAAGAAAGAGAAGAAAGAAGAAACAAAACATCAGAATCTAAACAGCGGAACGAATAAATTATATTAATAACATAAGTATTACATAGTATACAACAACTATCAGAGTTACACAGATAATACAACACATACTAGACAGTTATAAACACCTGTCTGGTTATCACAACTCAAATACAACACAGAGAAATCACAGAGATACTAACACAGCGGAACACTAAACATATCTACAACACCGAGCCTCCTGCTCCATTGCTCCTCCACAATCCATCAAAGCTAAACTGAATCCCTTGGATACTAGTAAAAAATTTGGGTACCCAAGAGTTTAAGAAAAACAGAAATAAACTCCGGGTCAGACATGGGTCTAGTGCGAGTAACAGGTTAAAGTTACTTAACTTTGAAAACCTTTTGAAAAGAAAGGTATCACGTAAGACTTCCCACACATAAACATGGAAAAAAAATTATCTCACGCTAACCAAAACATTTGATAGGAAATCCAGTGATATTATAATAAGTATAGGGTTTTCAAGTAAATATGAAATAGCCGAAATTGTTACATTCATTAAATTCCATCTACTAGCCACAAAATGGTAATACAATCAAAACCGTTGGTACTTATTGGATTTTGGATTCCATACAATGGCAGGGCTACCGGGGTACCTCCCGTCACAGTACGTGGCGTAGATCACCGTACCGAGGATCACTCCTAATCCCCTACAACACAAAGCCGGAACCATTCCTTATTGAACAGTTCCGAACAAGACAACCCCGCAGTTGGCGCGCGTATCCAACTGCCCACTAAGCCAAAATAAAAGGGACCTCTAGATAGGGGAAAATCTCGTCCTACTTGGGCATGACCCACTTAGCCTTGCTGCACCTCCCCTGTTTTATCCATTCCCGGTTGATGAGGCTTGAGGCTACGATTACCTTTATAGGACACATTTATCTTAGAATGCTCATCGTCCACCTGACGATGTTCTGAAAGCATTCAATCCATACAAGTTCGTTCCGGATTCGAACAAAACCGAAGGCATTATCTCATTACAATCATTTTGGAATCACCCTCAGAGTTAACGAAAATAACCCTTGCACTCTGAATCTTCATCTCGAATCTGAAAGTACTCCCCCGTTAAACTTGTATTGGAATCACTCTCAGAGTTTTAACGACGAATAGTCCTTACACCTCGAGTCTTCGCTCTTCACTTGAGATTCACGACCTATCGTTAATTTGGATGGATGTGGTTTTCGGATATCCAAATCTAGAAACCCGATCCCGGTCTCATCGAAATCCAAAGCGTGTCTTTTAAGGCCAAGTTGTTTTAGAGTTTAAAATAATTCAATTTCATTATCTATATGCACACGGATAGATAATTCACAGATTCACAATAGATAATCATCACCACAGATAATCCATATTATCATTATCAGAAGATAATCCAAATTATCATCACAATGCAACCAATGCATCCATATCACACAACATTATTTATCTCATTTTTGAGATTTCAAATCATTCAAGGCACACAATATCATCCATCTATATATAAGCAATGATCTATAATCACACCATCTATAATTAATTTAAAATGAATTAAATTAATTACATCATCTCTAATTAATTTAAAGTGAATTAAATTAATTACAACATCAATATAAATCTTGCTTACTTAACCATTAATTAATTACAAATTATTTAATTAATTATCCTCTAGTTATCCACCTAAATTAATCACCCTTGATTAATTATCCTTTAATTACATTCTAGTAAGTATCCTTTAATTAATTGCTTAAAATTAATTATTCTAAACCAAATACAGTAATTAACCCTTAATTACTTCATTAATTAATTAACTATAATTAATTACATTAAACCTTAGTTAATTACAATTAATTAATTACCCTTAATCACTTATTATTGATTAATTAATCTTAATTAATCAATCTTAATTACATCATTAATTAAATTAATTAATGATCCTTAATTAAATTTAAATTAATTACTTATTTAAAATTAATTACATTAAGTAATTAATCTTTATTACCATATTATTAATCACCTTGGATTAATCACATTCTGTAATTAACTACCTTAATTACTTCATCAAATTAATTAATCCTTAATTAATTTCTTTAATTAATCCCTTGATTAATTATACAAAGTAATTCAATCCAAATTACTTTCACTATTAAACCATCTTCCATTAATTACATCCAGTAATTATCACCTAATTACTCCACTGAGTAATTTCAATCTATTAATTACATAAAGTAATTATTCACCAAAGCATCCAATGTTTAACTTAATTAAACTTAATTAATTAACTTAAAAAAATTACATTTAAACTTAATTAATTACATGAAGTAATTAATTTCCTAATTATTTTCATTAAGTAATTTCACTTAAATAAATTCTATAATTGATTATCATAAATTAATTAATCTAATTAATTATTAAAATTAATCACATTAATTAATTATTAAATAATATCAAGTTAATGACCATCATTAACAATTAAAAATCCTTTAATTGCTTTCCTAAAGTAATTAACTTACATTAATCATTACTAATTTCCAAATTAAATAATCTTTAATATCCAGTTAATTAACCTTTAATTATTTAATTAATTAAGTGTTAACTATAACTTAATTAATTCTAAATTACTTGATTAATTAATTACTAATCATTAATTAAAAATCTAATTTCATTTAATTAACAATTCTTAAATTACATGTTAATTATCAATTAACTTAAACCTTAATTAATAATTTAAAAAAAACCCTTAATTACCTTAATTAATTATCCATTCCATTAATTAATTAAATAAATTAACCATTTAATTACCTTAATAATTAAATGAAATTACAAATTTTTAAATTCTAAATTTACTTTAAGATAAAGCCTTTTCTTATCTATGGTTAAATTATCAACATAAATACATTTGAAAACATTTATTTCAAATTTAATTTTAAATTCAAGTTTTAAAATGGAAACCAATTTATCTTTAACCAATTTAAAACTTTGAAATTCACATGTTAAAGAGTACTTATATAAAAGAAATTTAAAGATTTTAAACTAAATTCCTTTTTAATTTCAAATCATTAAAATATACTTTAACTCTTAAACTTATTTACAATATTTAAATTTATAAACTTTATCTTATTTTCAAAACCTAAGATTCAAATTCAAAATTAAAATTATGATTTAACTTTGTTTAAATCTTCCCTACATTTCGAACTCCATTTAAATTCAAATTCTTTAAATACACTTTAACCTCTTAAACACTTTTATGTTATTAAGTCAATTTGAATTTAAAAACTCATTTATTTCGATACTAAGATTCAAATTCAACTTGAATCTATTTTTAATCTTAGATTTAAACTTAAACTCAGAATGAAACTAGATTTAAACCTTATTTAAAAACTTTACTTTCATTTAAACTCAGCTTTTAAATTTTATTTTAAAATTTTAAAACAGAATAAACAGGTTTCTGCTTAAAACCTGTTACGTATTTAAACCTGAGTCTACCTAAAACTGCTTCGAGCCCACCAACCAAAATCTTCACGCAACCCATCCACATGCTTCGAGTCACACCCGAGGCCACAACTCCAACAATACATACTTCACCAGAAATTGGTAGTGCACCGTGCACATACACATCACCGGTAGCTAACTTCAATCATCAACGATGATCCACCCAAGTCGGCGATCACCCTCATAGCCAAATCCAATCACCAGATCAATTACACCGTCATGAAATTGAGTTTGAGCATTTAACTCAAACTTGGAACATCAGAAACAACACCAAATCCCGAACCTGTCATCGCCTCATCCAAGAAATTCCAACCATCTGAACACCTGCGCCTCCGTTCACTCCATCACCGTCTCATCTACTTCCAATCCCCTGAGTTACGTAGCGCTCGATCCATTGAGGAGGTCGAACCAATCAAAAACACTACCCATATATAATTTAGGGTTCCAGATAAGAAATCAACACTACTGCCACCTCGATGAATTGCATCGCCATCCAGTATTTTTCCAAGCTTCACTGATCACTCCTCTACCCATTGGAAGAAACCCGACCCTCCAAATTGCAGAGATCACCCAAAAATCCCAATATCCCCTTTTAAGTTCAACATAGAACTACATGCTTAATTCTAACTAAAAATTATAAATTTTAGTTTTAAAATTCATGTTTTAGGATGATGTTTTAGATCTTAGGCCTGAAACAATAAATTGCAAGATTTTGAATTTCACTATTTTTAAGTTTGATCAAATTTTATGATTTCCAGAGGCAATTCATAATTATTTTTAACTTAAAATAAATTTAGACTAAGTTTTGATGGAACACGCAAGTTTCTTTTAAGACTTAAGTTTTAACAGTGACTTAACTAAGAGGTTTTGAATTTAAATCCAAACCAGTACTTAAATCTGGAAGATGTCACATACATCATACAACAGGAATTCAACCATATATCTACACAACATACTTATAAATATACACAAATTTGCAATGTTTTCCACAGAAATAACATGCAAACATAATTTACTTTAAGTTTAAAAGTTACTCACCTGTCATAAAAATATGAGCAGAGCCTCAAATTGTTTTGTAAAAGCTTTGAAAAACTGGAATCATGTGCTTGAGTTAAAACTGCAGTTGCTTATCAACTAAAAATGCTCTTTGGTTGAAGATGCAGTTGCTTTGATAAGATTTGATCAGGGAAAATGGTTTATGGTTTTCATGTTTGAAGATGTGCAGGCTACAGATTTTTAAAATGGCGACGGGTTATTGTTTTTGAATAAAGATTTTTGATTTGCAGGAATTTGATTTGGTTTCTAGCTTGAGAGTTTGATATGGAAATGAAATTACAGGCTTATGAAAATTGTAGATGGTTTGCATGCTACAGATTTACAGGGTTTTGAAGATTTACAGGGAAATGATCTGTAGGCTTGATATTTGAAATGGATTACAGGTTTCTAAATGTTTCAGGTTTTTAAAAAATGAAGATGAGATTTCAAACTTTTTCTTGTTTCTGATTTTGGTTTCAAAGGAAGTGTGTTTTTTTTCCAGATTTTCTTAGCATCTTAGATTTAGAAAAAGAATAAAATGAAAGAGGATTTGTTTATATAAAATATGAAATACTTATTAATAAAAATAAAAGAAAAAGCTAATTTTAAAATGCCACTTGTCTTAAATTTTAACATTTGTCATGAAGGAATGTTAATTAGTTAACACATGTCATTTAATTTGTAAAATGTTTACATTTGTCTTTTAAAGTTAATTATTTATAATTAAATGTTAATTAGTTATTTAGTTAATAGATTAATATAAGATAAATGTAAACTTTTGTTTAATTAATTAGTTATTATGTACTTATTTACATGTAGATAATTTTGGAATGAATAAATCCAATTATATTTATAAAATAAAGGTTTATACAAATATTTTAAAATCCAAAACAAATAAAAATTTATACTTTAAGTTTTCAAGGCTTTAAACCCAAATTCAAATCAAATTCTAAAATCAAATTTTGAAATCAGATTATATATATACATATATAACTACATGATTAAATTTTGAAAAACAAACTGTTTTAAAAAAAATCTATTTGTTAAAAACAATATCTCATTATTATATTTTGAAAATAACAAATTTGATAGCTTTAAATAATTTATAAAAGAAATTGTTTCTTTATTAAAAAATTACTTATTTTATCACACTATATCAAAATAAACCTTATTGTTATTTTTATTTAAATTTAAACTTAAGTTAAAACATATTTTAAACCATTTAAATACTTACCTTATGTATTAAAGTCATATAGTTATTTATTATATACTTTTTAAAAAAAACTTTATATCAAATAAATCAATTTAAACAAATTAAATTTTTATCTTAACAATTTAAAACCATATTTTATTTATTCAATAGCTTTTAAAAGTTTAACTTTAAAATTATACTCAATTTTACCAAAGATATATATTATTTAGAAAACAAGATTTATTTATTTATTAAATTAAAACAAGACTTATTTATTTACAATATATACATATTCTATATACATTATAAATAGAAAACAATTATTAGCTTTTAAATAAAATTTATCAATTAAATATTTATTTTAATTGGATTATTAAATTAATTCAAATCTTATTACAAAGATTATCAAATCAATTTAATTTTTAATTCAGATTATTAAATTGATATTGCCTAAAATTTTGGGTCATCACAATAAATATCTGTATCAATTGACCCTAGGGTAGAGAATAATATACGGATACTTGATTTGTTAAATTATATATTTTAAAATCGTTGAATTTAGTTAAATGTTATTTTGAAATAAGAAGTTGATTTATATAAATTGAATTACTATTGAAAATCAAGTTTATGTTGAAATTCAAATTGGTTTAATGGAATTGTTTAAAGAAATTAAACTGAAATTTTAAAGTTAAATTTGGAGTATAAGTAAAGTTTGTCGAACTGACTTATTAAAATTGTTTGAAATATAACTTTGAAATATATTGGAATTGGAGTAATTTAAATTGATATTCCAAACATGGATTTGGAAGCGATATAGAATTAAAAATTTTATTGAGAATTTGAATTTAAAGATTTGAAATTGGGTTTTTGGAAATTGAAAATAGTCCAAATGTGTTGAAAGGAAATGAACAGTTTAAATTCATATTAAATCCAAATTCATATTTTTAATATAAACTGTTTTAAAATATATTATTATAAAGATCCTAAATTTTAGGATTTTAAATTATTAAACTATTCTAACCTATATTAACTATATTAGATCATTTTAACTTATTTTAAACCATTTAATTTATTTTAAAACTAATTAACCCATTTTAACTTATTTTAAATCCAATTAATCTATTTTAATTATATTTAATCTATTTTAAATCTATTTAGCTATCTTAAATCAATTTAAAAGTATCTTTAATCTATGATTAAACCACTTTAGAGTATTTAACTATTTATAACAATGTTGACTATTTATAACTATTGAAACTATTTTCTAAATTTCCAAACTAAGTAAAGTAGAAGTGTTATATTCAATTCATTAGTTTAAAAGAGAATACAGTTAAATGATGTTATAACCTTAGTTGAGATTTAAATGTCATAATTAATTGAATATGACGATTTTAAAATAAGGATTTAACTTATTTTGGAAATATGATTTTTTTTGAAGAAATTATGATTTCGAAAACGATATGATTTGAAAGTGAATATGGTTTGCAGTGAATATGATTTCGACACAGATATGATTTGAAATTGAATATTGTATTTTGATAAAAATTGTGAATTGATTTTTGAAATGTAAAAGAACCATTTAGTGTGTAATAAATGTTTGGTTGTTAAACAGACAAGTATCAAATATTGTCATACTCTTTGCCAATATCGAAAACCACTTTAATAATTGTGTATGTGGTGGAAATTCCAGAAGAAGTATGATGGTTTGGCGAACGATTTCTATATAGGTATGACATGACCCTGACTCCCGTGGGTCAGCTTAGATGTGACTAAAACATGAGCTATACAGGGCCAAGTGAGGTCATTCCTCCTATCGGGCACATTTCTTCGATATTATATTTTGACTTTATGATTGATTTGGTGGCCACCCCTCAATTTTGGTTATGGGAGTGCGTCAGAGGTGGACGATAGTAGCTGCTTTGCGTTACCACCAGTGTAGGAGTGCAATTGGTATATTGTAACGACCCGTAAATTCTCAATAATATAATTTGTTGATTTAATATGATTTTGGTAATTAAAACTGGAAGAATAAAAGACTTTGTAATTTAATAGTGAAACAAACGTTAAAATGAAATGCAATAATGTAATTAAAACTAATTATGAAATTTTAAACTAATTGAAATAATGTAAATTGTTGCACTTGGTTATAGATTTGAATATAAGAAAACAAGTGTGAATGTTGAAACATTAATGAGATAATATATGATCAATATAAATTGAAGTAAATTAGTCCTCGAGCCACACCCCCAAATCAAAAATCAAAAGTGGCCACTAAATCAATCCAAAGTCAGAATATAGTATCGAAGGAGTGTGTCGGATCAGAGGGTCTACCTCATTAGCCCGAGAATCGCTTCTATTTTAGCCTCCTTAAGCCAACTCACGGGGAGTCGGGTCCACGTATATACCTCAAAGGAACGCCACCACCATCCTGCTTCATTCTGGAATCTCCAATATGTATAAGGTTGTTAAAGTGGTTTTCAGAGTTGGCGGAGAGTATGACAACTTCCGATTCCGGTCTCTTTAACAACCAATCATTACTATAACCCATGGATATTTATTTCAAAATCATTTCTATTCCAAAACAATTTGAAATCAAATGCCATTACTTTCCAAATAATATCCATTTCAAAACCAAGTAACAGTATACCATTTAAATTCCAAAACCAAATCAATATATCATTTAATGAAACCCAATTTCCAAATCATTGAATATTCCTTCAATTTATTAAACCTGAAATATGGCTTTAAATCATCTTAAACCAAACCACTTTATAAAGTCATATTCTTAAATCTTCAATTTCAATAAGTTCAAATTTATATATTTAAAGACAATTCTTAATTAAATACAATTTCCAATAATTTCATTTCCAAAGCAATATTACTTTCAAGTTATAACAACTCTGAAAATGTAACGACCCGTAAATTTAACCGGTTTGGCGAACGTTATTAACTGAAATTTTGTGAGGTTTTAACGATAAAATTTTGAAATATAAATTTGATATTTGAAATGTGTCTAATTAAATATAATAGCTGGTAAATTTCGTCCGAAAACATGAAAGTTTATTTCGCGCGTAAATTTACTTCAATCTAATCAGTTAAAAAGCGATGAAAATAAAACATTTTCAAAACCAAAATATTTTTACATAGAAAAATTCTAAAAAATCTTTTGAGCAAGTTGTCAGTTTGTCGTTTTTCCAAATTCGGACATCTTTGGATCCGTCGATCTTATTTTTCTGCGATTTTTATGCATTTTCCGTAGTATAAAATTTCGAATTTTTATAATTCAAATCATACCACTGATATCTTTATACCGTTGTGACCGTCTCGTCGCGCTGATCTCTACGGCATACTCATTTCTGTATTTTGAAATCCGGTACGCAGTGGAATCTATGAAAAACAATTTCGTACCGGTATCGGTTTTAAAACCATTTGGCTTCTTTTGCCCATTCATTTATCCATCCATTGAAACCAGTAAACTTTATAATTCCTAGATTTCAACTTTAGCTGTTGTTATTCTCTATGTCAATTTATTATATGGTGGTTAGTGCATTTACTTTGATTCATTTATTCAAAGAATACGTTCATTTCACTTGCTACTCCATCATCTTTTATCAGCACCATCATTCTGTACTCCCTGGACCATGCAACAGCACATTTTAAGATGAAACAAAAAAATTTTTGTTATAAACGAATTGTTGCCAGCACATTTGTACAATTAATATAGATCTGCTTATCTCCATTTCGTATTCCTGTTGCCACCGCATTTCTTGTCTTCCCTTCTGCATATTATTATCTCAAAAATCACCACCGACCTGTTCCCTCACCCTCACCGCTCTCCGACCAGCCATCACATCCGCAACCACCCGTATCTCCTATCCTCTGACCACTTCTTCTCCGAGTGACGAAGCTCCGCCTCATCTCCCTCCTTGATCCACCGTCCTCTCTCTTCGTCACGCAAGCAACCATCTCCGACCTCTGCCACCTGTGCATAGCCGAAAAACTAGCCCACACCACCCAAGTCGATAGCCGAGACTCACCCCATCAGCTTCGTCTTCTTCTTCTAATTCCCCTTCCATGCCCGACAAGCCTCCATTAGCCGCCGCCATTCCATTACTTCCTGATCTCTGCCGCCAACACTCTTAGCATCTCTAACCACGGACGTGACAGCCTTACCGTCGTCATCGACTCTCTGCTCTCGGTTTGTTCTGTTCTTCGTTTCCAAAAAAAGAAAAAAGAAAGGTACATCATCAATATACTTATATATTATATTTTATTTTGTGACAATAGTAGATTTTATGAGGGGTAGTATGGTAGGAGTATCTGATATATTAGTGCGCATGGCAGTTATGTAATGGTATTTGATATTGGAATATAAGTTTTGTTATGTTAGCTGTTAACGCAAATATTTTAGGTTGGTTTGTATAATTTTATTTGTATGTTGTCAATAGCTAATTTATAATCTGGTTTAATAGATATAGGTGCTGAAAGAAGTATGTGTAAGTATATGTTCTATATTTTGTAAGTCTGCATGCATCAGTTTTAGAAGTATTTCAAGTTTTTTTTTTTTTTTAAAAAAAAAATGTTTTCGACAGCCCATTGTTTCATATGCATGTACGTAATTTTCATTTTGGTCGAGGTTGGTTGGGAGTGTTATTAGCTGTCCTACTTTTACTTCTGCATAGTACATATGTATTTACACGCTTCTATTTTTGACAGTGGAGAAGTTAGTTATGTGTTCTAACATTATACAAATTTAGTTAGTTTATAATATATCATATTATGCATGTATATAGTTCTATTTTGAAGACGATTTTTTTTATATACATATATTTTATATCAGTCTTGAATCAAAATATTGATTTTTTTTTTATATATAAAATAATAATATATATATATATATATATTTCCGTATATTTCAAGCTGACATGGTTAGTTCCCATCGATTCATATGATCAATTTGCCCCATCTTTATCCAGCCATTGATTTGTTTTCAAAATTTCATGTTATTCCAGCCTTGCTTTGACCGTCAAATTTGTATTCGTCGTGTCGAGCCTTGGAATTCGTGCTTGGATGCGCAATTCAATTTCAGTGTCCGTATCCATGTGCGTATCCGTGTCATCTTCTGTATTCTCTAGCCTCGAAAGGTGAGCAATCACTCACGATTAATATTCTTTTATTTATTAAATTTGATTTCAATTGAAACGACAATTGAAATATACTGCTGTTATTTATTGCACTATTATTTATGTATCAGTTCACCTTTGACATCTGACACCGTTATCTGTTATGTATGCAATAATAATCCAGTTTGGTTGATAATTGATTGTTTGTTTGTTGTTTATATTGGATGTTAAATTGTAATGTATAAAATGATAAATATTATGCAATTGAATTTGACGTAGAATAGTTTAAAATTTTGAATCGACATATGTGTTGAAGTTGATTAGTTAATTTGAATAATATGACCCCTTTTAATTGTTTAGTTAATTGACACGTAGAATTTGATAAATTATACTTTGAACTTTGGAACGTATATTGGATAAATTGTTATAGGATTAAAATTTGAAATTGAAATTGAACGACAAGTGGAAAAACCGTAGTGTAATAATCTTTAATCTACATGAAATGATAGTGTAGATTCTAGAAATAATTGTATTAATTCGCACAAACAACAATGTGAATTAATACGATTATTTCGGGATTATTTGAATTGATTATTGAATTGTGTTTGTTTGTTGTCATTGCTTGTTTATTTACTTTGACACCATCCCAGTTATCACACTGCAAGTTCCCTTTGTTATGTTTGATTTTTGAATTGAATTGGAATCGGGTTGAAATGATAAATACCCAAATGAATTTAACTTAGGATAGAGAATTAGATAAAATCTGATTGGTCAATAATTTGATTTAAAAATAGAAATAATGATTTTATTCGAATAAAGAATAAGTTTTGAAAGGAAATTGGAATTTGAATTTTTGAAAGAAAAATGTAAAGATTGAAATTTGAAACAAATATTAACGCAGTAATTGATGAAAAACGTTGTTTGAAATTTAATTATTTAATAATTAAATTTGGAATTATTAATAAGTAATATGGAATTAGTAATAATTGAGTTTTGAAATTTTCAAATTTGAAATCATTTAATAATTAAATTTGAAATTATAATTAAGTTTGAAATTATAATTAAGTTGAAATTATTAAGTTGAACTTATAATTAAGTTGAATGATTCGATGATTAAGATCGAATTCATAATTAAGTGGAAATGAATTAATAATTAAGTTTTAATTTATAATCAAGTTTGTAATTATTAAGTTTTGAAATTATTAATAATTAAGATTGAAATTATTTAATAATTGAACGAGATTTAATTATTTGATAATTGAATAAAAATTGAATTCTTTGAAAAGAGAAATTGAACTTTTGTATAAGTGTATTTGAACTTCGTTAATAAATGAAATTGAGTTTCTTTATTTACTAAAGTTTGGAAAAATTTATTTAAGTAAGCTAATAAGTGAAATTGAAACTTCTCGATTATGTGAAATTTAGTTCTTTATTAATTGAGTTTGAAATTTTGTAACGAAGTCAGTAAAAAGGTGAAAATTGAATTTCTGTAACAAGAAATAAAATGTGATTTTATTGAAATGAATGGGATTTACTGAAATTAACGTAAGACTTGTAATATAAAGATTTGATTTGACGAATTTAATTTATTTCAATTTGATGTTTTGATATAATGAAGTTGAACGCAAGTAATTGATTTAAATGAATTGGAATTTAGATAGAAGTTGTTTTGAATGACAAATTTACTTAAAGAATATGGAATGAAATCGATAAATGAATTTAAATTGATTGAATGAAAATTAAACCATTTTAAATGATTTCGAAATGAAATTTATATATGAACTTGAATCAATATTTGAATTGTTTAAACAAAAGTTGAAATCGAATTATAAGATTTTGGAATGATAATTTGGAAGTTTTGAAACGTAAACTTGGAAATTGATTTAGAAAGACAAACGAAATGTTGATTTACGAATTGAAATTGAAATTGAAATTGATTTGGTTTTGAAATATATTAAACGACCAATTGGTGTGATAATTACGAAAGTTATTAAAGAATCCGGAATCGGTTATGGATATACTCTCTATCTAAACCGAAAACCACTCTAATAACTATACGCGGAGTGAGGATCCAGAATGAAGTGGTTGGAATGATGTACGTGATGACTGAAGAAAGAGAACGATAATGGATAGCCTTGACACTTGTGTCAAATTGGAAATGACTAAAATCAGGAGCCGTGCCGGGCCAAGTGGGGTTAGCCACCTCGAGCGAACACACTTCTTCGTAACTATTACTCATTACTTGTGATTGATTGGTGCACCCTCGGAATTTCAGGAGTGTTATTTCGCGGTGTTGCGATCGCCGCGGCGATGCGTTCTCACCAGTCCGGATCAGGCAAACGGTAGTTTCACTACCTTGGGTATTGCCTCATGTGCCTTGTCATACTTGTATCCCTATATACGCGACCACTATGAATTTGTTTTGTGTTATACCTATGGAGTACTCCCTGATATCCCACCAGTTTACGGTGGAGTTTACAGTGCTGTATAGACTATGACATTTATATAAAAACGTGTTAAGGGGGATAATGGTAACGCCTTAACACTATTTTGATACTTTATATTACTGATAGACATTATCTATTTAGCGTACACTACTACATAGTAGATAGTTTAACGGATCCTTAGAGGATGGTGATTCCAACATCCTTTAAGTTACTTGTATTTCGATTGCTATTTCACTTGAGTTGGATTTATTGATATGAGAATATTAATCCTGACTCGAGTGTTTTGTATTTGCTTTACGCTCGGGTCAGACTGAGAGGTTCAGCTTCAAGACTCACCTTTGGAGTTGGAGCTTTGCTTGAAGATCCAGCCATCTATCCTGCTTCAATATTCGATGATTCCAGTGATGTATTTTGATTTGTATTTGATGTATCGTGTTACTCTTCTGCTGTAAACTCTGATGTATCTTATATATTTATATAGTAGCTTCATGAACTACTATCTCTTTTACTTCCTCTGCATATTATTACTCTGTGTCTGTGTTTCTGTGATTATTTATTTACTGTATATCTGAGTTTTGCCGAATTTTAAATTAACAATTCGGTATTTTGAATTATTCAAGTCCGACATGTGCGGATGCGAATAGTCCAAAATAGCGGGTCGTTACAGTTGGTATCAGAGCTTTTGGTAGCTCTAGGCAGAACTCAGCATATAGGGTAAATGTATTTACAGAATCACTCCCACTCGAGTTTCAATCTCTTCCTTTTGACTCAATTCCTTTGAATTTTGGTACGTTCACACGGTTTCGAAATTCATTCTTGTCCCTCACTATTCGTCTTCTTTGAATCCTGGAGCATTCCATAACTCCATTTCGAATGACCTTTATAATGAATCGGCGGTCTCGCCAATCTTCCAATGATTTGTAAAAGGGTGAAACTCCTTTACAATAAACATCGATTTACCGGAGATTTCTGTATCCTCGGTTTACGATGCTATCTATTCCTTGCTATACCTGAAATCTACCTCTTGAGATCGAGTGGTGATTTACCTTGGAATTCTGCATCGATCTTATTCTTGAAGTTATGGTCGACCAGGTTAAGGTTGCCCGTGAATTAAATAAGTTGTCCATCTCTCAGTTCTGTTAATTGAATTATCTTATCTTCTGTCTCGAATTTATTATCAAATCAAAACTCTCTTTAACTTGATTTCCATCAAATTTGAATCGCTATACTTATTTTGAAATCCATCCTTGTATCGTCAAGCGAGAAAGTGTATTTGTGAATTAATATTAAAAATAAGAAAAATATATTGTGTTGTTTGAGTTGTTGATGTTGATTTGGGTTTTCGATAGATTCGTCTGATCAACGCTATCGATAGAATTTCCAAAACACTTTAACAGAGCATACTGACACAATATTGTTTTCAAATTTGGTAAACAAAATAGTTTTGTATGATTATATTATAATAAGTATAAATTTTTCTGAAAATAAAATGTTAATGAATCTGTTGTCCGAAATGGTAAAATTTAATTTTCATTTATTGTTTATAAATCATTGACTATTTCATAATATAAATGAATGAATTTATAAAAAATTGGTTATAAATTGATTTGGAATTTGATGTGAATTAAAATTAGAATTTGAGAATTTAATTTCCGATAATTTCGAACTATGATTTTCAAGTTTAAATTTAAAATATCTTCGAATAGAAATGGTTTTCAAAGAATTTAAATAATTAAATTTGAGCTCTTCCCTTTTGTCGCTGGAAAATAATTTCGGTGATGACGGCCGCATCATCGACATTCATTTTCGGGTTTCGAAGTGGAGAGACTATTCGTGGCCTTGCTACACTTTGATTTGAAAATTTTAAATAGATTTGAATTTCTAAATTATGACTTGATTTATAAATATTGGTAAATGATTATTGATTTGATGTGATTTATTGGATGTGTATATATTTATTCCAAAATTGTTTGAAGTAAATTGAAAAGAAAATTCTTAAAAATTTATGATAAGAATGATTTCAATTTTAAAACGAAGCCAAAATTTGAATGAATATTGAAACTTAACAAATTGAATTAGAAAAATTTACTTGCATAATACCCAATTACATTATAACACGACTTACCAAAACCATCCAAATGTTGAATATGTAATTGAATAATTTACAATGCGAAATGATGTCAAAAGAAATTTAAAATTGGAATAGTTATAATAACTATAAATATGCTTGTTATATGTGATAGGATATATTAGGTGGAACTAATTTAATAATAATTTAAAATAAAGAAGAATTGAATTTGTTGAATAAAATATGATTAATTATTAATAGGGTATAATTGGATAATAAAACAATGAATAAATGAGATAAATAAATAAATTTTGTTTGAAAGGAATCTTTTGTTATCAAATATTAATAAATTGAATTGAAATCAACTTAATAAATTATCTTGAATTTAAAAACTAATTTTTGAATATAAATTTATTTAAATTGAAATTTATATGGTTTTAACTAATTGTTTATTTTGTCGTTCAATCTATTTTTCTTTATGGTTGTTTCTATTCTCCTACTTCCTTCCTTTTCGGGGACGAAAAGTTTTGAGTGGGGAAGAATATAACGACCCGTAAATTTAACCGTTTTGGCGAACGTTATTAACTGAAATTTTGTGAGGTTTTAACGATAAAATTTTGAAATATAAATTTGATATTTGAAATGCGTCTAATTAAATATAGTAGCTGGTCAATTTTCGTCCGAAAACATGAAAGTTTATTTCGCGCATAAATTTACTTCAATCTAATCGGTTAGAAAGCGATGAAAATAAAAAAATTTCAAAACCAAAATATTTTTACATAGAAAAATTCTAAACCATCTTTTGAGCAAGTTGTCAGTTTGTCGTTTTTTCAAATTCGGACATCTTTGGCTCCGTCGATCTTATTTTTCTGCGATTTTTATGCATTTTCCGTAGTATAAAATTTCGAATTTTTATAATTAAAATCATACCACTGATATTTTTATACTGTTGTGACCGTCTCGTCGTGCTGATCTCTACGGCATACTCATTTCTGTGTTTTGAAATCCGGTACGCAGTGGAATCTATGAAAAACGATTTCGTACCGGTATAGGTTTTAAAACCATTTGGCTTCTTTTGCCCATTCATTTATCCATCCATTGAAATCAGTAAACTTTATAATTCCTGGATTTCAACTTTGGCTGTTGCTATTCTCTATGTCAATTTGTTATATGGTGGTTAGTGCATTTACTTTGATTCATTTATTCAAAGAATACGTTCATTTCACTTGCTACTCCATCATCTTTTATCAGCACCATCATTCTCTACTCCCTGGACCATGCAACATCACATTTTAAGATGAAACAAATTTTTTTTTGTTATAAACGAATTGTTGCCAGCACATTTGTACAATTAATATAGATCTGCTTATCTCCATTTTGTATTCCTGTTGCCACCGCATTTCTTGTCTTCCCTTTTGCATATTATTATCTCAAAAATCACCACCGACCTGTTCCCTCACCCTCACCGCTCTCCGACCCGCCATCACATCGGCAACCACCCGTATCTCCTATCCTCTGACCACTTCTTCTCCGAGTGACGAAGCTCCGCCTCATCTCCCTCCTTGATCCACCATCCTCTCTCTTCGTCACCAAGCAACCATCTCTGACCTCTGCCACCTGTGCATAGCCGAAAAACTAGCCCACACCACCCAAGTCGATAGCCGGGACTCACCCCATCAGCTTCGTCTTCTTCTTCTAATTCCCCTTCCATGCCCGACAAGCCTCCATTAGCCGCCGCCATTCCATTACTTCCTGATCTCTGCCGCCAACACTCTTAGCATCTCTAACCACGGACGTGACAGCCTTACCGTCGTCATCTACTCTCTGCTCTCGCTTTGTTCTGTTCTTCGTTTCCAAAAAAAAAAAGTACATCATCAATATACTTATATAATATATTTTATTTTGTGACAATAGTAGATTTTATGAGGGGTAGTATGGTAGGAGTATCTGATATATTAGTGCGCATGGCAGTTATGTAATGGTATTTGATATTGGAATATAAGTTTTGTTATGTTAGCTGTTAACGCAAATATTTTAGGTTGGTTTGTATAATTTTATTTGTATGTTGTCAATAGCTAATTTATAATCTGGTTTAATAGATATAGGTGCTGAAAGAAGTATGTGTAAGTATATGTTCTATATTTTGTACGTCTGCATGCATCAGTTTTAGAAGTATTTCAAGTTTTTTTTTTTTTGAAAAAAAGAAATGTTTTCGACAGCCCATTGTTTCATATGCATGTACGTAATTTTCATTTTGGTCGAGGTTGGTTGGGAGTGTTATTAGCTGTCCTACTTTTACTTCTGCATAGTACATATGTATTTACACGCTTCTATTTTTGACAGTGGAGAAGTTAGTTATGTGTTCTAACATTATACAAATTTAGTTAGTTTATAATATATCATATTATGCATGTATATAGTTCTATTTTGAAGACGATTTTTTTTGATATACATATATTTTATATCAGTCTTGAATCAAAACATTGATTTTTTTTTTATATATAAAATAATAATGATATATATATATATATATATATATTTCCGTATATTTCAAGCTGACGTGGTTAGTTCCCATCGATTCATATGATCAATTTGCCCCATCTTTATCCAGCCATTGATTTGTTTTCAAAATTTCATGTTATTCCAACCTTGCTTTGACCGTCAAATTTGTATTCGTCGTGTCGTGCCTTGGAATTCGTGCTTGGATGCGTAATTCAATTTCAGTGTCCGTATCCATGTGCGTATCCGTGTCATCTTCTGTATTCTCTAGCCTCGAAAGGTGAGCAATCACTCACGATTAATATTCTTTTATTTATTAAATTTGATTTCAATTGAAACGACAATTGAAATATACTGCTGTTATTTATTGCACTATTATTTATGTATCAGTTCACCTTTGACATCTGACACCGTTATCTGTTATGTATGCAATAATAATCCAGTTTGGTTGATAATTGATTGTTTGTTTGTTGTTTATATTGGATGTTAAATTGTAATGTATAAAGTGACAAATATTATGCAATTGAATTTGACGTAGGATAGTTTAAAATTTTGAATCGACATATGTGTTGAAGTTGATTAGTTAATTTGAATAATATGACCCCTTTTAATTGTTTAGTTAATTGACATGTAGAATTTGATAAATTATACTTTGAACCCTGGAACGTATATTGGATAAATTGTTATAGGATTAAAATTTGAAATTGAAATTGAATGACAAGTGGAAAAACCGTAGTGTAATAATCTTTAATCTACATGAAATGATAGTGTAGATTCTAGAAATAATTGTATTAATTCGCACAAACAACAATGTGAATTAATACGATTATTTTGGGATTATTTGAATTGATTATTGAATTGTGTTTGTTTGTTGTCATTGCTTGTTTATTTACTTTGACACCATCCCAGTTATCACACTGCAAGTTCCCTTTGTTATGTTTGATTTTTGAATTAAATTGGAATCGGGTTGAAATGATAAATACCCAAATGAATTTAACTTAGGATAGAGAATTAGATAAAATCTGATTGGTCAATAATTTGATTTAAAAATAGAAATAATGATTTTATTCGAATAAAGAATAAGTTTTGAAAGGAATTTGGAATTTGAATTTTTGAAAGGAAAATGTAAAGATTGAAATTTGAAACAAATATTAACGTAGTAATTGATGAAAAACGTTGTTTGAAATTTAATTATTTAATAATTAAATTTGGAATTATTAATAAATAATATGGAATTAGTAATAATTGAGTTTTGAAATTTTCAAATTTGAAATCATTTAATAATTAAATTTGAAATTATAATTAAGTTTGAAATTATAATTAAGTTGAAATTATTAAGTTGAACTTATAATTAAGTTGAATGATTTGATGATTAAGATCGAATTCATAATTAAGTGGAAATGAATTAATAATTAAGTTTGAATTTATAATCAAGTTTGTAATTATTAAGTTTTTAAATTATTAATAATTAAGATTGAAATTATTTAATAATTGAATGAGATTTAATTATTTGATAATTGAATAAAAATTGAATTCTTTGAAAAGAGAAATTGAACTTTTGTATAATTGTATTTGAACTTCGTTAATAAATGAAATTGAGTTTCTTTATTTATTAAAGTTTGGAAAAATTTATTTAAGTAAGCTAATAAGTGAAATTGAAACTTCTCGATTATGTGAAATTTAGTTCTTTATTAATTGAGTTTGAAATTTTGTAACGAAGTCAGTAAAAAGGTGAAAATTGAATTTCTGTAACAAGAAATAAAATGTGATTTTATTGAAATGAATGGGATTTACTGAAATTAACGTAAGACTTGTAATATAAAGAATTGATTTGACGAATTTAATTTATTTCAATTTGATGTTTTGATATAATGAAGTTGAACGCAAGTAATTGATTTAAATGAATTGGAATTTAGATAGAAGTTGTTTTGAATGACAAATTTACTTAAAGAATATGGAATGAAATCGATAAATGAATTTAAATTGATTGAATGAAAATTAAACCATTTTAAATGATTTCGAAATGAAATTTATAAATGAACTTGAATCAATATTTGAATTGTTTAAACAAAAGTTGAAATCGAATTATAAGATTTTGGAATGATAATTTGGAAGTTTTGAAACATAAACCTGGAAATTGATTTAGAAAGACAAACGAAATTTTGATTTACGAATTGAAATTGAAATTGAAATTGATTTGGTTTTGAAATATATTAAACGACCAATCGGTGTGATAATTACGAAAGTTATTAAAGAATCCGGAATCGGTTATGGATATACTCTCTATCTAAACCGAAAACCACTCTAATAACTATACGGGGAGTGAGGATCCAGAATGAAGTGGCTGGAATGATGTACGTGATGACTGAAGAAAGAGAACGATAATGGATAGCCTTGACACTTGTGTCAAATTGGAAATGACTAAAATCAGGAGCCGTGCCGGGCCAAGTGGGGTTAGCCACCTCGAGCGAACACACTTCTTCGTAACTATTACTCATTACTTGTGATTGATTGGTGCACCCTCGGAATTTCAGGAGTGTTGTTTCGAGGTGTTGCGATCGCTGCGGCGATGCGTTCTCACCAGTCCGGATCAGACAAACGGTAGTTTCACTACCTTGGGTATTGCCTTCCTTGTCATACTTGTATCCCTATATACGCGACCACTACGTATTTGTTTTGTGTTATACCTATGGAGTACTCCCTGATATCCCACCAGTTTACGGTGGAGTTTACAGTGCTGTATAGACTATGACATTTATATAAAAACGTGTTAAGGGGGATAATGGTAATGCCTTAATAATATTTTGATACTTTATATTACTGATAGACATTATCTATTTAGCGTACACTACTACATAGTAGATAGTTTAACGGATCCTTAGAGGATGGTGATTCCAACATCCTTTAAGTTACTTGTATTTCGATTGCTATTTCACTTGAGTTGGATTTATTGATATGAGAATATTAATCCTGACTCGAGTGTTTTGTATTTGCTTTACGCTCGGGTCAGACTGAGAGGTTCAGCTTCAAGACTCACCTTTGGAGTTGGAGCTTTGCTTGAAGATCCAGCCATCTATCCTGCTTCAGTATTCGATGATTCCAGTGATGTATTTTAATTTGTATTCGATGTATCGTGTTACTCTTCTGCTGTAAACTCTGATGTATCTTATATATTTATATAGTAGCTTCATGAACTACTATCTCTTTTACTTCCGCTGCATATTATTACTCTGTGTCTGTGTTTCTGTGATTATTTATTTACTGTATATCCGAGTTTTGCCGAATTTTAAATTAACAATTCGGTATTTTGAATTATTCAAGTCCGACATGTGCGGATGCGAAAAGTCCAAAATAGCGGGTCGTTACAGAAAACCAAACATTTTGAAACATATTTATTTAGACCATCTATATTCAATCTTAATTCATCCAAATAAGATTCATTTAGCCATTTAAATTTAATGTCAAATAATATTCATTTCAAAGTTGTAGCATTTATAAGTTTATTCATTCAATTATAAACTTTCCAAAACATTGTATATTTCAAAATAGCAACATTTATAAAGTGCTGCGGTAGGTATATTTAGTATATATCAAAACATAGTTCAGATTCAAAAACTACAGCATTTCAGAAACGTTATAATTTCTATTATATCTTTTAAAACAATATATCTTCAATTTTCTCATTTTTAACTTATCAAACTTATTCCACTTTTCAAAAAATTTATTTGGATATTACATAACTTATAAATTTTAGTAAAATAATATTTATTAATGCATATCCAATTTAAAGTGGAAATTAGCCACAAAGGCCTATTTAGCAAGTGGAATTAGTTTCTAGGACATACAATAGAAGTAATTACTTTCAAGGACAAAACAAAAAATAATTAGTTTCTAGGGCCTAAAAACCTGTGAAATTATGTCCTTAAAATTAATTACTCTGTTGACTTTGGTTATAAAAATAATTTCTTTGAACGTGTGTCCTAGAAACTAATTGGACTGCAAAGTTTATCCTTCTGATGAAATGCCCCCAATTTAAATTAAACATCCATTTGTTAAGTCAACACTTGATAAATTCTTTAACCTTTATTCCCACAAATAACTTAATAATTTATTTAACATACCCATCTCACAAATAAATTAAATTTCCATTTATTTGCTTAACTTAATATTTCCATTTAAAACCAAATTTCTAATTTCCAAGTTAAGTAATTATTCAAATTACATTTCCCATTTTAAAACCGTAACTATTTATCTTACCCAACATAACATTCACAAAAGAAAATTATATCATAATTAATATAACAAAAAAATTTGCTTAATAGATCTATGCATTTAGACATCAATTCAACTATAATTCCAAGTTAAATAAATTTATTACAAATGTCCCATAAAATGTATTTCATTTTATTTATTCAAAAATGCATTATTTATTATACAAAATATGTCCATTTCAAGAAGTAACCTTCTTAAAATTACTAGGTTAGGTTTAAGATTCTAAATTAAATCAAACATAATTATTAAGTTATTTATCGTAAATAAGACTCTTTAAACTCCATCCAAAACCAATTAACTTATAAAAAATTTAACTTATGGACAAACAATATTTCTTTACACTTTAAATCATTAAATAAAATCAAGTTAAACTTTCATATATTTATAATTCCAAAATACTTAATAACTTTTAGAAAATATTAAAATCCTTAATAAATTTTTAGGAAAATATCATCTAAAATGTAACCATGGGCCTGTATAATATTTTCTAAGCTAGGTCAAGTGATACGAATATGTGTCATTTCAATCCGTAATTTAAAAGAACATCCGGGTTCTATCATTTCAAACTTGCAATCTCGAGTAAAATAAATGCAATAGAAATCACAATATAAATCACTTGAGCCTATCATTTCAACTCATAATGATTTTCCTTATTCTAAAGTCCGTTCGGGTTTGTATTATTTCAACCCATAGTGGTAGGAACTTGCAGTAATGATATAGTAAATAAAATGAACATTATATCATACAATAACAAATTAGATGATGTAACAAATATATGAACAACATTTAATATCACATAACATATCACATGCATGTAACGACCCGATATTTTCAACCATTCACATCTGCACTTGTCAGACTTGAATTGCTCAAACTACCACGCTGTAAATAAAATTTGGCAAATCTCAGAATATAAAGTAAATAAATAATCATAGATCACAGATATAGAGTATATAATAATGCAGCGGAATTAAAAAAATAGTAGTTCATGAAGCTAATATATAAATATAAGATACATCAGAGTTAAGCAAGATACAACAGAAGAGTAACAAGATACATCAAGTACAAATCGGAATACATCACTGGAATCACTGGACACTGAAAGAAAAATAGATGGCTGGATCTTCAATAAAAGCTCCAACTCAGAAGGTGAGTCTTCAATGCTGAATCACTCAGTCTGACTCGAGCATAAAGCAAAACACAAAACACTCGAGTCAGGACATAAATACTTATGAACTGTAAATCAGATCAAGTGAACAGTAACAAAAATTCATCAGTAACTTAAAGGATGCTTGGGATCGCCCAACCTTTAAGGATCCATTAAACTATTTTCTATGTAGTAATATTACGTTATTATAATAATGTCTACAGTAAAATAAACTTACTTTAAAATAGTGTTGAAGGGTTACCCATATAGCCCCCAACACGTAATGGTCCCAGTAGTCCATCCAGTATCAGCATATCTCCAGATCGGCAGACTACCCTAAATACTCCATGGGCTACGGGAGAAAAACAAACTCGTAGTAAGGATCGCTATGGTAGGTGACATGGCACAACTAGGCAATGCCAGGGCAGATGTACCAGTTACGCTTCCGGGCCGGTGGTAACACACAGCAGCTACTATCGCTCACCTCGAAACACACCCCTAAATCAAAATCGAAGGATGGCCATCAAATCAACCACAAGATAAGAGTATAGTATCGAAGGAATGTGTCCGATTGGAGGAATGACCTCACTTGGCCCATCGATCGCTCCTGTTTAGCCACCTTATGCCAACTCACGGGAGTCGGGTCAACGTTCATACCTCAATCGGATCGTCGCCACCATCCTACTTCATTTTGGAATCTCCACCGCGTACACGGTTGTTAAAGTGGTTTTCGGAGTTGGTAGAGCGTATGACAATTTTCGATCTCGGTCTCTTTAACAACCAAACGTTATTATAACGCCGTGGTCATTTCAAAATAGTTCATACTTCAAAAATCAAATCATTTCATTTCAAAACTAGATTCCTTTCAAAATAGTTTATACTTCGAAACCAAAACCATTTTTAATTCAAAACTACATTCAAATCAAAAATTGCTTATCATTCCATTTCAAACACATATTCATCATTCAAAAATCATAATACTTTCAAAGTTATAACTCTTTCGAAACCAAAATACTTGGAATCATTACACTTTCAAAATCGTAACATTTCAAAATCATACACTTTGGAATCATGAAACGTTCCTTTAATTCTTTACATTTTACAAACTTATTCAATTAAACCCAAATTTTCAAATTTCCAATTTAATTCAATTCAAACCATCAGTTTCAATTCAATCCAGTTTCCCAACAAACCATTTCAAATCTTATAAATTTCAAATACAGATTTGACTCACAAAATAAACTATTCAACTTTTAATATATTTCAAAGCTTTAGTATCCCACATTTCAAAACTAAATTTTATAATTTCACATATCTCAATTTTAACTTTATTATGACTTAGTTTTGAAATATTTATTTCATAAATCCAATATTTTTTAAATAAACTCAATTAACAAGTAAACTCAATATTCTTTCGTACTAATATAAACTTCAAATATTCATTTATCAAAATCAATTATCATTCTAAATTCGTATTCTTTATCAAAATAAAGATCAAATCATTTCCAAACCATTTCAATCATCAAAATATCAAGTCCTTTCAAAATCTCTTATCAAATAACTATTTGAATTCAAATTCAAATATTCAAAATTAAATATCATTTTTAAATCAAATAAGTCATTCATTTATTATTCCAAATATCGTTACGAAACACATTTCAAAATTTCATTCAAAAATTCATTTATCTCATTACATTTCATTTCAATTAACACATAACCAAGTAAACCTTATTTAAATTCAAATTCAATTTAAATTCCTTAAAATTCAAATTTTAAATATTGAATTATATTCAAAACTCCTTATATTTCACAAATAATCAATTTTCAAAAGTTAATCATTTAACACTTTAAAAATGACTCAAATATTGTTAAAATCTTTAACATTTCAAGACGTTGTCAAATTTAGCAACGATAACATTTATAAAGTGCTATCGTAGCTTAAAATTTCCAAAATAGTTTAGTTCAAGAATAACGGCATTTATAAAATGCAGTAATAGATATTTAGTTATTTCAAACATAGTTAAATTCAAAACAACAGCATTTTAAAATGCTGTCATAAAACTACAACATTTTAAAAATGCTGTTAATAAAATTCCAAATTTTATTATAACTTTCAAAAACAATAAAACTTCAAAAATTTCTATTTAAATTTATAAACATATTTCTAGACTTCACAATTTCACATTTAAATACTTTTAACATATGATTTAGCACAATAAAATTTTAAAATCAAATATTCAATTTTAAAAACTCAATTCATTTATTAAGTCAAAATTTCACTATTTATTAACTTATAAATTAAATAAAACTTAGCATTTTACTTTAAATATAATTTCAAACTTTAAATTTAATTTCCATTATTTACTTACATTTTTAAAATAAAATTTAAAGTCGAAAATCACATTTATTTCAATTTTACATACTTAAATTCACAAATTAAAAACTTAATAGTTAACTTTCACAAAACCATAAAATATATATTTTTAAATCAAAATTTCATACTTTTAAAAACACATATCTTAACAAAATCATTTAAAAATATACCATAGGGTCTGTGTATAATTTTCTAACCTAGGTCAAGTGATACGGATATATATCATTTCAATCCATATTTTACAAAGAAAACCCGGGTTCTATCATTTTAAACCCGCAATCCCAAGTAAATAAAAATAAATAAAAATCGCTCAGGCCTATCATTTCAGCCCATAACGATTTTTCCCTATTCTAAAGTCCGTTCGGGTATGTATCATTTCAACCCATAGTGACTCTATTCTAATAGGGAACTTGTAGTATGATCATATACATATACAATACAAACAATGTCAATGTCACAATATAATGTCAAATATCAGATGTCAAGTGATAATTAACAGAGTTAACATGGTAATAACATGGCATAGCATATCATATGATCATCATTAACTTGCATAAACATTTTATATTACTATACACTTGCCATCAATTTACTATTTCATAAGTAGAAATGTCAGAGTGAGAAAGACTCACCTTTTAAAGCTGAAGACCACTACGACACACAAAACGATTCCAAAGGCACGACAAGCACAATTTGATTTGAATAAATGGAGAGGCTAAATGATTATCTTGTATACAACAATTAAAACAAGACATTATAAACATATGTATACAATACAAAGATTTCAAATTGAAATGATATTGAAATTAGAATCAACAAAAGACATTACCAAGCCTTGAAATCAAAATTGATTGACCTACTTTGAACATGGGCTCGGCCATACATGCCATAGGCTCGTCCATGATCAGGTCTAGACCTAAAATGCTTGGTTATGATCAGGTTAGTGGAAGACAAAGCAGGGTAGGTGAAAAGGTAGAAGTTATAACATGGACTACAAGGGTCTAAGGCATAAAGGAGGAGTTTTTGTACATGATAGTCTCGGCCTTGGTCATGATGGCTCAGCCATGGTCAGGTAAAGGTCAGGTCATAGGAGAGGGGATGGCAAGAGGCGGTGGCAGTAGGTGGTGGTGGTTCTATGGTGGTGTCGTGGCTACAAATGAAGGGAATGGTGAAGATAGGCTTGGCTATGTAGTTTTCAAGGAGTTTTTGCAAAGTTTGCGGTGCTTGCTTCATATGTTGGTCACGACCTGCTATGGTTAGAGGAGAGGAATGGTTGTAGGCAGTGGATGAGGAGGTGGATATGATGGTGGTAGTCGGAGGAGATGGTGGTGTAACAACCCGCATATTTATCGATTTTATATTTAAATATTTTATTTAAATATTTTGTCGTTAATCGGATATTGGTCCGAAAAGCTACTTTTTGCAAACGGTCAAATTAGGACTCGAGACCACTTCCATTGAGTTCGAATGCCGTTTACAATTATTTTAAGTATGAACATTGATAGGTTTGGAGTTAGTGGAATTTCACATACTTTTTCCGCTTTGGACTTTGGGTTAGATTAGCCATTATAACTCAAACCCACTTCTCTCCTTCTCCTCACTCTTCATAAATTTCCTAACAACCAAGCTTTAGCATTAATGGTGAGTGGAAGGGGAAATTAATATTCCAAGCTCAAATTCTCTTGCAAATCCAACATTCAATTCCAAATTCAAGAAGAAGATATTGGATTCAAGCTTGTGATTACTTCTCCATTGCTTTCAAGCTTTTCTTCATAAATTTGGTGCAAAGGTGAGATTTTTATCTCACAATTCTAGCCTATAACTATATTGGACTATTGGGAATGACTCCCTATCATTTTTGCATGCATATTAGCATTTGGTTTGGATTGGATTGGCGAAAAACTCCAATTTTTAGCGTTTTGGTGAATTTTCTACACTTAGGTCGTTCTGGCCATTTTTCTGTGTTCGGAGTTAGGTCGCTCGTGACCTAACCCTTAGGTCGCTCGCGTGTTATCGCGCTAGGTCGCACTGCCTTGAATTAACGTCTTCGGAGTTAGGTCGTACGGACCTTAGGTTGTAGGTCGTATGGACCTTAGGTCGTAGGTCGTTCTAGCCATTTCTAAAGTCTTTGGAGTTAGGTCGTATGGACCTTAGGTCATAGGTCGTATGGACCTTAGGTCGTAGGTCGCTCGGCCTATTTAACTCGACCTGTTTTATGCTAACCCCTTAGCTCGACCTAGCTTAGGTCGTTAGGTCGCGAACCCTGTTAGGTCACGTGGCCCAATACACCTAGGTCGTTTGACCTTATATTCTTTTAGGCCTTTACTTCGTTAGGTCGCACGTCGCTCGACCTTATTACCTTGTTAGGTCGCGAGTCCCTTAATTCGCTTGCCTCTTCTAACCCGCGAGTTCCTTAAGTCGTTCGTCTTCCTTAGGTCGCTCACCTGGTTGAGTCGCACCTAACTTAGCTCGGCCATGTTAGGTCGCGAGTTTCCCTTAGGTCGCGTACCCCCTTAAGTCGCTCGACCACTAGGTCGCGAACACCTCTAGGTCGCTTGACCCCTTAAACTCGTAGGTCGCTCGGCCCCTTAATTCCTTGAGTCGTTCGAATGTTAGGTCGCTCGACCTTGTTTAAGACCTTAGGTCGTTGCCCCTTTAGATCGCTCAATCCTATTCTCCCTTAGGTCTTCACTAGGTCGAACCCCGTAGCAGGGGCGTTGCCCCCGCACCCCCACCTTGTGGGGTTACCACCCCCCTGGACCCCCCGCCGTAGGGGATCTTATCTGAAAAACATTCAACAGAACTTGCTTTGTTGTGATGTTGAGTTGACCATTCTTCGAGACAAACTATCTTTGGCTTCTCGGTCGATTTTATGGATTTTTGAATATCTATTTCGATGGATTCTTTATCGGTTTCTTTGGATTTTATTCACGTCTTCGAATGTGAATTTTTATGAATGATTGTTTCTACAATCACTTCTATGATTTGTCACTTTAAAATATAAAGGTTTTCTATACTAGTAGTAAATATCAAAACTCTTTCAACAAAATGATTTCATCTCTATTTTCAATAACAAAGCTCTTTTCTTAAACCGTTTTCCAATCTACTAGTATATACAAACCTTTACCTCACTCGGATGAGAAATCTAATTAAACGGCTTAGTAAAATAAGTGGTATGAAACGTTTGCATTCACTTCATGGGTTAATTCTTGGACTTGTTCGATTGAACCTCTTGTGACAATTTTCTAGTGAAGATTTACAGTTTGTTCGTAAATATTTAAGTTAAGCAAGTGGTTATGGGACAGAGATAAACTATTATATTTACTAGCTTAGTGTAATTGACACTTCTCGTTGATCATGACAATCATTTTATGATTTAGTCTAGCAATTGTGCGATGTCTCTTTGTTTGGAAGGTTAGACTAAACCTCACTGGTGTGATTCCGACTCACACATATCTCTTTGTCCGCAAGATTAGTCTAGGCACCATTTGTGTGATTCCACTTACACATACCTTTTTGTTGCGAGGTTAGGCTAGACACCATTTGTGTGATTCCATTCACACATACCTTTTTGCTTTTTGGTTAGCCTAGACCTCATCTGGGTGATTCCGACTCACCCATATGGGGTAGCTCCCCATGGTCTTCGGACCGTCATGTGATAGGCCTCTTTTTACCTTTTTTTGTGATTTCTGGATTTCTTGTGTTGATTTTTGGAATTTATGTCATTGACTTGTTATAAGTACAAGTTTAGGGTATGATGCCCTCTTTGGATGTTTGAGAAGATTCTTGTGATATTGATTTATCTCTTATTGATTGATCTTCTGTTGATCATCATTTGCATACTTATAGTAGTATGTCAGTATGGATATTTTATGTTTATGCCATATCTTTTATTTTACATCATGTCATCTGATATTTATAGCTAGACTGATCCTTTTATTATTTTCTTAAATAATACTCGGGTCAGACCGAGATGTTACAGGTGCTTCTGCTTGACTTCTTCCCGAGATTTGCTACTTTGACTTTTGGCTAACTACTTAGATTAGCAGTTTTTTTTTGTATACACTTGAGATATAGACTCATAGTTGTATTCTTTTGTATAGCACGTGTTGCTATTCTTTTGTATTATTGTGGATCTTTTTGACCACTACTCTGATGTACACTTTCATATGTTAGTTATATATTCATATCTTCTTTCGCCTTTGTGATATGGATGTCTGTGACTGATTTGTGTTATGCTGATTTCTATGTTTGTTTTCGAAGATTATTTATAGCCACCGTGTGATAAGCAATTACATGGATGGTCGCTCCTCAACAGCCTTATCCTCCGTGCTAGTTGACGGCACTATACCGTAGTGTTCTTGGCTAGCGTGGGTATCGAGGTGGGGCATCATAGGTGGTGTTGAGGCCAAGCAAAGCATGTGAAGATATCAAGCAAAATCAATGGAAATGAATAAGAAAGTAATGAAGATGGAAGCCATTTTTTTTCTTCTCGTTGCTGTGAGTTGTTGAAGGAGAGAAGAATTTCACATGAATAATGAAGAAAGAACACGATTATAGAAAAAAAATGTACGTCCAATCAAAAAATGAAGAGGTAATTGGAAAATGAAAAGTCAAAGTATATGAAAAGCCAATGGAAAGTGAAAGGTTTTTGACTATTGGAATTTCCTTTTCTTTTAAAAAAAATAAAGCAAATAAAATGCTGTAAATAATAATAAAAAGATGAAAAAAATAAAGTGAAATAGAAAATAAATAATTATTTAAGGAAAAATATAAAATAAATAAGAAAATAGTTTAATAATTGAAACTAGAATTTAAAAAATATAACAAATATACAATTACATTTGAAAATTATAACTATACCTTTAAAATGTTTTAAAAATATAATCTATACATAAAATGCCATATAACACATATATACACAAGATATGATAAACAAAAAAAAATTATAAAAAAAATTAAAATAAACTGCTTTATTAAATAAAACAATTTACACACAAAATTGTGAAAAAACATAACTTTCACAATATAAATCGGATTTCAATGAAACGAAAAGTCGTATTCTTGAAATTTAATTTATTTTCATAATAAAAGATAAAATTCAAAAAATCAAATATTTAAATTTAAATTTAAAAGTCAACGTTTGACAGTATTGACCAAAATCCACATTTTTGGAAAATATTCAATTTATTCATGTTTGAAATTATAATTCACATAAAATCAAAGTTTATATTTAAAATAACAAAAATTTGTTCTTTTTAATAAATAAAATAAAGTTTTTTTATCAAAAATTCAAATAAAATAATTAAAAGGTACAATTAAAATAATCAAAAAATACAGGGTTGCTGCACTCTCCCCCACTGAAAACTTTTCATCCCCGAAAAGGAATGAGGTACGGGAAAACAAATAAAAAGATAGAATGAAATAGGATTGAGACAAGATGACAAGAAGATTAAAATTATACCTGATAACGATTGTTATAGGTAAGTTTAACAAGGCGGAGATGATCTTCCCAAGATCCTCGAAAATCAAGAACACAAGCACGAAAAGGATCTTTTAAAATCTGATTCGCCCTTTCCGCTTGACCGACGGTCTGTGGATGGCAAGCAGTGCTCATATTCAAAAAGAAATACCAAAGATTATAGAAAGGTTTCCAAACAGACTGGTATAAGCAATAGCCTCCCCATTCTGTAGCAAGATAAGGGAAATAAGGACAACACAAAAGATAGTTTGAAAACAAAATAAGATAATAAATTTGAAACCATGAAAATTCAACTTAAATTGGAAATTAATTTTACATAAGTTAAATAAATCTTAACCATCTCTAATTTCATTATCTTATCATCAAATTATCTTAAATTAACAATCTCTAAAATCATGGATTTGAAAAATCTTTCATTATACTCAAAAATATACTCAATAAAATTAAATTTATTCCTCTCCATATATTTTCTCACCTATGTTAAATATATTTACACTTATTATACTGATTTAATTTATTCTTAGTTCCTTTAACATCATTTTATATTGTAAATTATTCCATTACCCTTTTTTCCTCTGTTATTTTTTTATAACTAAAATTTAAGTGCATAACATTTGTTATAACCACTCAAATTTTATTTATAAAAAACCTTTTTATATTATATATTATCCAATTACTTATTCAACTTCTGAAAATTAAAGTAAGTTATATTGGAATGAAATTGTGTATTATACAAATAAAACTTTCCAATTATATTATTTCAAGCTTGATTATTTATCTAAATCTTGAAATTATACTTGAAATTATCCTTCAAGATAAAATTTAGGAATTAAAATTTCTGATAAATTCCAACTATTTAGAGATAAATAAATGCACATGTACTATATATATATATGTTCAAATTTATATCATATATCAGCATATGTCATAAATCCAGTCTTATTTTAGAAATTCGAATCAATTAAATTCCCCCAAAAAACACTGTAACAAGACTACAAAATGGTCTCTTCACTTTGAAACTCAAAAATGAATGTCGATGATCTGCAGTCATCACCGAAATTATTTTCCAGTGGCAAAGAGAAGAGCACTAGTTTTAAACATTAAAATTCTTTGGAACAAATTTCTATTAGAAAATACTTGAAATAGTATACCCTCTAAAACTTTAATTACAAAGTTTGAAATCCATTGGAAATTAAATTCTCAAATTCTTGTTTTAGATTCATTTTAAATTTCCAATAAATTTATAACCATATTTATAGTTCAATTTTTTTATATATGAAACAAGAGATAATGGTATATAAAATAAATTATTATTTCTTAACAACCAATTCAATAAAATCCAGAAAAAGATTTATAATATAGTTAAAAAATTTATTTGAAAAGCATATTGTGTGAGTTTTCCATGTTCAAGCGTTTTGGAAATCTCATCGATAGCGTTGATCAGACGAATCGATCAGAAGCCCAAATCAACATATAAAACATTTTAAATATTAGTTTACAAATACACTTCAAAAATGATTTGAAGATAAGTTGGCAACAAAGATGAGATGATTAACTAACAGAATAGGAAGATGGATAAGCTTAAATAAATCGCAGGTGTAACGACCCGAAATTTTCAAAGCCGAAAATTCCAGATAGTTATGAAAAGAAGAAAGAGATAGAAGAAGAAGAACAGAAACACCAAACATCTCACATTCGCAGTGGATAAAATATAATAATAAATAATAACAGTTTACAAAAGAATATTATATCTGTCGATTACATTTAATATACATCAGAGTTTCACATTTTCATACAGACACTGAATATACACCAATACCATGCCTCAAATATATAATAATATAACATAGCAGATCCACTCCATACGTTCCTTCTATCCAGCTCGACTCATGAGCTCCAGAACGTCCTTACCTGAAAATCTGTAATACTCGGTCTGACCCGAGCATTACACCAAAGTAACACCCGGGTCAGGCTGGAAACCAGCGTGAGTAAACCCATCTAACATGGAATACAAAGCAGACAACTTATATAAACCCGGGTAACTTATATTAATTTAACAAATTCGCAATTTGCTATAGACAACACTTATTCCAAACATTAATTTCTAAGTTCCAAACTTAGGGAAAATAAATCCAATTCACTTAAAACATTTCATTCAGCCTATTTATTCCATAAATCAATTTACAAAAACAAAATCGAAGTGGTTTCGGGTATTTCCTATATCCGACCCCGGTCTCTCCGAAACTCATGTTATTCTAACCCAAGTTATACAATGAAATACACGACATATCCTATTAGAGATATCAACACATTTAAAGCATTCAATACCATTCAATCATCTTTAAGCAAAGCTTAATCACATACAAATCAATTCGATTAATTCTAATTTAATTTCAAACCTCAATCACTTTGACTCCTTCATTAATTAATTCCAAAACAATTAATTAATCAACCCTTCATTATTCATCTTAATTAATCACCCTGGATTAACTATTTTCAATTACATTCAAGTAATTATCTTTAATTAATTCCACGACATTAATTATTTTTACAAAATCAATGAGTAATCTTTAATTACTCCATGAATTAATTAAAAATTATTAATCACACTAATTCTAATTGCTTATATTAACTAATTTTTCATGAGTCACTTATTGATTAATTCATATATCTTTAATTACATCGTTGATTATATAAATTAATGATTTACAATTATGTTCAATTTATTCTAATCCAAATTTCATTATCTTAAATAAATAAATCATTAATTAAACCATAAATATTTATCATTCTTGATATATCTCAACCGATAATTACCTATCTTTCATTTACTTTATTAAATAAATCAATTACTCCTTTATTAACCTTCTTAATTAATCTCTTGATTAATTTCACCAAGTAATTATATTTTATTAATACCATTATGTAATTTCTATCAAACCATCCATTAATCAATTACATCCAACAATTATCCCCAATTACTTCACCAAGTATATAACATTAATTAATCAAATCTTTTTTTATTTTTTTAACACTTTATTTACCCTTTTAATTTGATGAATTTCAAATCATTCACTAACACACTTAAAATATTTACTTACAACATCATTTCGAATTCCATTTCGAATTAGATTCAAATAGAATAAAATCAATTAAAGATCACTCACCTGTACTGATTGTCATCCACTGACAGAACACAAACACGGCTGAAAACCCAACATCTCAAACCCTAGCTGTGAAAATTGCCGCGCCTCCAACTACCCAGTTCGGCACCGATGGCAGCTCCACATGCGACGCCGCGGCTTCAAGCTCCTCCCCTACGCCAAGTTCACTCGCACGACCCCAATTGCGACGACGCTGCTATTTGCCTTCGACCCCCCTTCTATCGATGCGACACTCTCCCTTCACGCGATCGTCCTCGAGCCTCCCCCCAGAACTGAATTCGAATCCCTCTATCACACACGACTGCATCGCCATCTCCTTCGAGGGCTTCGGCCATTTTTTTTAATTAGGTTGTTTTTGTCGAACTGGAAGAAAAGGGGTTTTCGGCATTTAGAGGAGAAGAAAGAAACATCGCATTTGAATTTTAATATGCCACTGTCTTATGGATTTTGAACGAATAAACTTCGATCGGCCATCCCTTTGTCTTTCGTTCGTTTCTAAATTGAATTCCTGGGGAAGATAATGGAAGAGTGGAGAGATACTGGCATTATAACGAAGTGAGATGGCTTCTTGGGCACGCTTGTTTATAAAATAATTAAATATTGAAAATATCACGTTTTGTATAGCGCGAAATCCCAAACCCGAATCAGACATGCTGACAGCCGTTTATAAGGTTTTACCCGCGTTCCGAACACAATGGGACGTGTTTCGAGTGCTAATTTGATCATATGCGCGATTTACGGAAGTAAACGATCAATTTTAAATCAAATCGATTAAAATAGTTCTACGCGTTTCGAGCTGTCAGGGTCAAACGACAACTCCGATTGCTACGAAAATTGAAATCCGATAATAACTAACTATTACGGATCCAATGGAACTGGTTTCGTCGAATTCCGAGACTGTGCCTCAGAAGGCTATGTTTAAATATCGATTTAAACGATATATTATTAAAATTGAACAAATTACCTTTAAATTAAATTTCAATTATTCAATTATCTCCAGGATCATCGTTATAAATTTTATAGGCCTTCAAATTATTTTAAACAGGTTTAGAAATTTCTGATTCAACAATTTACCCGATTTCAATTATCAAATGCAATGTTTAAACTATATAATTCAATGATTTAATTATCAAGTAAATATTGATTTCTGGAATTCAAGTTAAAATAACCTTTTAAATATTTAAAACCAATCAATTATTCAAATTTAAATGGGTAGAAATTCCGGGTCGTAATAGCAGGCAACCTTAACCGAGTCAAGCGTGACTTAAAGAATAAGATCGATGTGGATTTCTAGGTAAATCAACATTCGACCTCAAGAGATAGAGTTTTAGGATAATAAGAGATACTAGCATCTAAACCGAGAATATAAAATCTTTGGTGAATCAATGCTGTTGTAAAGGAGTTTCCCCCTTTACAAATTAATTTGTGATTGGCGGAACCGTCGACTCATTATAAGATCATTCAATGTGGAGTTATGGGATACTCTAGAATCAAAAGAAGACGATTAGTGAGGGACAAGAATGAATTTTGGAACCGTAGGGATCGTTCCAAAATTCAATGGAATCGAGCCCAAAAGGAAGAGATTCAAACTTGAATGAAAGTGATTTTGTAGATACATTTACCATACATGCTGAGTTTTTCCTAGAGCTACCAAAGCTCTGATACCAACTGTAACGACCTGACATTTTCAACCATTTGCATCCGCACATGTCGGACTTGAATTGCTCAAAATACCACACTGCAAATTAAATTTAGCAAATCTCAGAATATACAGTAAATAAATAATCACAGATCACAGAGTATATAATAATGCAGCGGAAGTAAAAAAATAGTAGTTAATGAAGCTACTATATAAATACAAAATAATCAGAGTTAATCAAGATACAACAGAAGAGTAATAAGATACATCAAGTACAAATCAAAATACATCACTGGAATCACTGGATACTGAAAGCAAAATAGATGGCTGGATCTTCAAGCAAATCTCCAACTCCGAAGGTGAGTCTTGAATGTTGAATCACTCAGTCTGACTCGAGCGTAAAGAAAAACACAAAATGCTCGAGTCAGGACATTAATACTTATGAACTGTAAATCAACTCAAACGAATAGTAACAAAAAATGCATTAGTAAATTAAAGGATGCTTGGGATCTCCCATCCTTTAAAGATTCGTTAAACTATTTACTGTGTAGTAATATTGCGCTATTATAATGTCTACAGTAAAATAAACTTACTTTAAAATAGTGTTGAAGGGTTACCTGTATAGCCCCCAACACGTAATAGTCCCAGTAGTCCATCCAGTAACAGCATATCTCCAGATTGGGAGACTACCCTAAATACTCCATGGGTTACGGGAGAAAAATAAACTCGTAGTAAGGCTCGCTATGGTAGGTGACATGGCACAACTAGGCAATGCCATGGTAGATATACCAATTACGCTTCCGGGCTGGTGGTAACGCATAGCAGCCACTAACGCCCACCTCGGAACACACCCCCAAATCAAATCGGAGGATGGCCATCAAATCAACCACAAGATAAGAGTATAGTATCGAAGGAATGTGTCCGATCGGAGGAATGACCTCACTTGGCCCGTCGATCGCTCCTGTTTTAGCCACCTTATGCCAATTCAAGGGAGTCGGGTCTACATTCATACCTCAATAGGATTGTCACCACCATCCTACTTAATTCTGGAATTTCCACCGCGTACATGGTTGTTAAAGTGGTTTTCGGAGTTAGCAGAGAGTATGACAACTTCTGATCTCAATCTCTTTAACAACCAAACGTTACTATTAGGCCGTGGTCATTTCAAAATAGTTCATACTTCAAAACTCAAATCATTTCATTTTAAAACTATATTCCTTTCAAAATAGTTTATACTAGAAACCAAAACCATTTTTAATTCAAAACTACATTCAAATAAAAAATAGTTTATCATTCCATTTCAAACATATATTCATCTTTCAAAAATCATAATACTTTCATAGTTATAACTCTTTCGAAACCAAAATACTTGAAATCATTACACTTTGAAAATCATAACATTTCAAAATCTACACTTTGGAATCATGAAACATTCCTTTAATTCTTTACATTTTACAAATTTATTCAATTAAACCCAAATTTTCAAATTTTCGATTTAATTCAATTCAAACCATTAGTTTCAATTCAATTCAGTTTCCCAATAAACCATTTCAAATCTTATAAATTTCAAACACAGATTTGATTGACAATAAACTATTTAATTTTTAATATATTTCAAAGCTTTAATATCCCACATTTCAAAACTAAATTTTATAATTTCACATATCTCAATTTTTACTTCATTATGATTTAGTTTTGAAATATTTATTTCATAAATCCAATATGTTTTAAATAAACTCAATTAACAAATAAACTCAATATCCTTTTACACTAATATAAACTTCAAATATTCATTTATCAAACTGAATTATCATTCTAAATTCGTATTCTTTATCAAAATAAAGATCACATCATTTCCAAACCATTTCAATCATCAAAATATCATGCTTTTCAAAATCTCATTATCAAATCATTATTTGAATTCAAATTCAAATATTCAAAATTAAAAATCATTTTTAAATTAAATAAGTCATTTGTTTATTATTCCAAATATCATTACGAAACATGTTTCAAAATTTCATTCAAAAATTCATTTATCTCATTTCATTTCAATTAACACATAGCCAAGTAAACCTTGTTTAAATTCAAATTCGATTTAAATTCCTTAAATTTCATATTTTAAATATTGAATTATATTCAAACTCCTTACATTTCATAAATAATCAATTTTCAAAAGTTAAATCATTTAACACTTTAAAATATAACTCAAATAGTGTTAAAACCTTTAACTTTTCAAGACATTGTCAAATTTAGCAACGACAACATTTATAAAGTGCTATCGTAGCTTAAAATTTCCAAAATAGTTTAGTTCAAGAATAAAGACACTTATAAAATGCCGTAATAGATATTTATTTATTTCAAACATAGTTAAGTTCAAAACAATAGAATTTTAAAATGTTGCCATAAAACTACAGCATTTTAGAAATGCTTTTAATAAAATTCCAGATATTATTATAACTTTCAAAAACAATAAAACTTCAAATATTTTATATTTCAATTTATAAATCATATTTCTAGACTTCACAATTTCATATTTAAATACTTTTAACATATGATTTATCACAATAAAATTTTAAAATCAAATATTCAATTTTCAAAACTCCATTCATTTATTAAGTCAAAATTTCACTGTTTATTAACTTATAAATTAAATAAAACTTAACATTTTACTTTGAATATCATTTCGAACTTCAAATTTAATTTCCATTGTTTACTTGCATTTTTAATATAAAATTTATAGTCGAAAATCATATTTATTTCAAATTTACATACTTAAATTCACAAATTAAAAACCTAAAATTTAGCTTTCACAAAACCATAAAATATATATATTTAAATCAAAACTTCATACTTTTAAAAATACATATCTTAATAAAATCATTTAAAAAATACCACGGGGTCTGTATATAATTTTCTAACCTAGGTCAAGTGATACAGATATATATATCATTTCAATCCGCAGTTTACAAAGAAAACCCAGGTTCTATCATTTCAAACCCGCAATCCCAAGTAAATAAAAATAAATAAAAATCGCTTAGGCCTATCATTTCAGCCCATAATGATTTTTCCCTATTCTAAAGTCCGTCCGGGTATGTATCATTCCAACCCATAGTGATTCCATTCTAACATGGAATTTGCAGTGTGATCATATACATATACAATACAAACAATGTCAATGTCACAATATAATGTCAAATATCAAATGTCAGGTGATAATTAACAGAGTTAACATGGTAATAACATGGCATAGCATATCATATGATCATCATTAACTTGCATAAACATTTTATATTACTATACACTTGCCATCAATTTACTATTTCATAAGTAGAAATGTCAGAGTGAGAAAGACTCAGCTTTTAAAGCTGAAGACCACTACGACACACAAAACGATTCCAAAGGCACGACAAGCACGATTTGATTTTAATGAATGGAGAGGCTAAATGATTATCTTTTATACAACAATTAAAACCAGACAATATAAACATATATATACAATACAAAGATTTTAAATTGAAACGATATTGAAATTGGAATCAACAAAAGACATTGCCAAGCCTTGAAATCAAAATTGCTTGACCTGCTCTCAACATAGGCTCGGCCATACATGCCATAGGCTCGGCCATGATGAGGTCTAGACCTGAAATGCTCGGTTATGGTCAGGTTAGTGGAAGACAAAGCAGGGTAGGTGAAAAGGTAGAAGTTATAACATGGACTACAAGGGTCTAAGGCATAAAGGAGGAGCTGTGTACATGATAGTCTCGGTCTTGGTCATGATTGGCTCAACCATGGTCAGGTAAAGTATAGGTCAGAGGAGAGGGGATGGCTAGACGTGTTGTGGGCATGATGGTGCGAGCTCAAGTGGTCGGCATTGTCGTTGGCGAGGTGTTTTGGGTTGATTGGGTCCGAATGCCTGGTGATCGAGCTACTCGATTTCAATTTATCGGTCAAATTCATCGATCTAGGTGGTTTCTTGGGTTGTGGTGGTAGTTGATGATATGTCGGAGGCCACGGCGTTGAACGAAAATCATTCTGGTGATCGTACACGTGCACACGTGAAGTTTTTGTGCATCTGGGAATGACGTGAATTTGGGAAGAAGAGGAATACTCGGGTCCAAGCTCGAGAAAGTGTAAGTTCGACTCGAAGATGAAAGGTGAGAGGAAAATCGAAGTTGTGCTCGGGGAAATCATGGCATGGCTCGGGTCTATGGATTTTAATATAAAAACAGTTTTAAACTCTAAAATAAATAAGGTTTATTTTGAAATTTTTTTGTAAAAACCAATTCTTTGTAAATGGTAAATGTTTATCCAAATTTTTAATTGGTTAAAATGTTTTTGAAATAAAATTATTTTAAACTAATTAAATATAAAATGTTTTAAGATACACATAAACACTATTTTAAAGTTTAATTTAAATAAACTTAATAACATTAAAATGTTAATTAAGAAGAAATGTTTAATTGCTAATTAACTTTAAAAATCTAAGTTAATTTATTTGTTAACGATTATAAGCTTTATTAAATAAAGAATTTTAGTGATAATTAAGTAATTTATTAAGATAAATGGATTACCTTTTAATTAATTAAAGTCTTATGTGATTAAAAAGATTTATTACTTAATGAAAGTAATTAAATAATAATTGCTTAATGAAAGTAATTTAGAAGGATAATTACCCGGTGTAATTCAAAAGGATTAATTGTGTAATTACTTAAAGATCAATTAATCAAGGTGATTAATTTAATTATGGGATTAAAGGTTAATTAGTTAATAATTAAGAAATGAATTAAGGTTAATTAACTTCATGATTAAGGTTAATTAATTTCATAATTAAGGTTAATTAGATATTGATTAAAAGTTAATAAATGAATAATTAAGGATTAATTAATTAATAATTAAGGATAATTAATGAAAGTAATTATGTGATTAATTAATTATAATTAATAATAATGACTGTAATTACTTAATAATAATTAAACAGGATTAGGTAATTCATTACAGTCAGATAATTTATTAATCTTGCTTATGGATGTATGAATTGTATGAATGCCTTGAATTGATCTATAAAAATTCTGCGATGTGAATTGTTTTGATTGAGCTCTGTGTGTGTATTATTTATCTGTAACGTATCTACATATTTATCTATGAATCTGTGAATCAAGATAAGCTTTATAGGATTATGCCGCTTATCAATATTGTTGTGTTTGGATTGTGATGACTGATGATATTTCACTACTATGTAAAACCCTTGGACTACACCATACACACAAAAATATGGATTTCACGAGAAATCGATTAAGTCACAGATATTTTGAATTTAAATATTATTTTATTTAAAAGTTGAATTTTGAATTCAAATGATTTTAGAAATGGAATTGGGTTGAATATGAAAGCTTTTGAAAAGGAAATTTGAAATTGAATTTAGTTTGAATAGAATATATCTTGTTTAAGTTTTGAAATTATTTTGGAAACTATGGTTTGAAAGGGTAAAACAAGTTATACAATAATATATATGGATTTTAAACCATTTAAAAAGTATTATTTCGGGAATTTAAATCTAACCTAAGTTTATACTTTAGAGGTTATAACTTGTGCATATTTGATGGGATTTTTCCTAAATGAAAAGTATTTGTTTCCAAATGATGATGGCTTTCATATGATGAAAGAACTTCTAGTTTTTCTTGAAAAGATTTCGAGTATGAAATGAAATTGTTTTGAAAGCTATGGAGGAATCTTTGTGAAAGACTGGTGAACCTTGGTTTCAAGCTGAAGTGAATTTTAAAAAAGTGGATCTTTAGTTTTAAAAGATTAAATTGGAAATTTGTTTAAACCATTTGAAAGAAAGTTTTGGGGTAATAAGTTGTGAATTAACTAAGAACACACATATCCATATAGTTTTAAATATTGCGTTCATTATTCAGTTTAGCCGGAAGAGGACTTTATGTCATAAAACCCATTCCGAATAATGATACGACGAAATGGATAGCATTTGAAGACCGGTGGTGAAAATCGGGTATTTTCGAGAACGAAAGGAGTATTATTGAATGACGCTGCACTGAGTAGCTAGGGTATAGAGATCTCCATATGTGATGGGGAGTCCGAACGGGATTGTGAATACCCGAATTGTAAGGGCTTCTTTGATGTGCCTTCAATTCTGTTTGAACCTGGAACAGACTTGTATGGATGTATGTATGACATTACACTTTGAGATGTAAAGCTAGTTTCTATCAAAAACATTTATGTTTGGTGGCGGAGAATTTATTCTCTTAGCTTAACACCCTTCTCTGAGAAGTACGAGCTCAGAGGTTATGTAGTTGATGGTTACCAGTGATACATTCACAAATTGGTAATGTGGCATGCTAAATGCTGCTGATTATTTGTTGATCAAAGCATGGCTTTGTGAAAAGCGTGGCTTTGTGGACGAGACCTCACCAGGACCTCACACCCTGAAAATGGTCGAAACAGGAAGAATACATCAAGGGTATGAGGGTCGTGCTCTTTAGGGTATGTCCATTTCGTTCTGGATAAAAGTGGTATCATGGTATGGAGCCTAGATACTTATGTGGTTACTGCAAATTTGTGCTTTGTGGTTGTTGGTGTTGAGAACTCTCGGATAAAGGTCGGTAACAACCGGGAGATGGCATACTCGTGTCAGTAGTTACCTAGTTATAGAGGTAACCTGGCCTTGTGTTGGCAGAGATTCGGTTAGGTTCTCGGGACGTCCCTCCAGAGGCATACCCATAAGGCGTAGGAAGTTCCTTAGCCTCACCATTTGTTGGACATCCAAAGAAATAATACGTGCCCTGTGCAGTTTTAGTTGTATAACTTGCCATGGAATGTGGCGGTAACCTGCTATTGAACATGGTAGCTATAGTAGGCATACTATAATGGTGGTATGCTGGCTAAGATTAATATTATACTTTCGTAATTTTTTCTGCACTATGCACTAATAATAGTATCAAAAGTATTTTGCGTATCAAGCATGTTTGACTATCATAAGGAGAAATCTCCTCCAATTGTGCATTTGCATTGTGTGTGTGGCGAGAGGCCTTATGGTAGTTTCATTTTCCAAAAAGCATTGTAGATTTCCTTTTCAATTTTTTTTGTTTGTTTTTGTTCAAAGAAAACTGTTTTCGTTTGCTCACACCAATCCCATGATTGACCTAGTGTTTATTGCATCCTTTCTAAACTCTGGGTGCCCACAATTTTCCACAGGGCAGCCTAGAGTCAGGTTTTTAGTAGAATCAGAAGCTAGTCCAGTTGTGGATATAGAAGTCTTTGGTCCGGGATCGCATTTTCTATAAGTTCAGCATGATGGTGGTTCGAGCTTCCTGGTTTGGTATCTTTGGAGTCTTTGGAGTTTGGCATTGAAGATATCTTTCCACTGCTGATGTTATCTTATCTTCTAGTGTTATTATCTTTCCGCTGTTGTGTATCTATGATAATGTTGATAATCAATTGTATCAGAATATTGTATCACATTGTGTATAAATAAAATTATTCATTTTTTCCGCTATGTTGTTGTACTTAATGTGTTATAAGCTCCGGGAAACCTGATTCGACGTTTTAATCTGTGGCATTCGAATATGGGTGATGTATTTGGGCGTCGATTTTCGAAGGTCGAGTCAGGGTCGTCGCATTTGGTATCAGAGCTGAAGGTTGAGTAAGAACTTTAGCTCAGGAGTATAACAAATTAGTCGAGTCATTAGAGATAAGGTTCGAAATACCCTAGAATGAGTACCCCTAAGATATCTTGTCCATATGACTTAGTAAATTCTCCTACTATTCACTGATAGAGGTAGGGAACAGGGAAGCACCACTACAAATGGATGATAACATGTAACAATAAGGAAACAACTTTCTCTATCAATTTCAATTCTTTGAAGGCTTCGTAGCAGCTACAAGAAGAAGCTTCAGTATGGTGATGGTCATGCGAATCATTGTTGAAACATTTCTAATTCGTATTCTCTTCATCAGTTTTCTATCAGTTTTTCGATTTTGACTTTAATAAATTTGAAATTCTAGTTGAAATGACTTGGTAAATAAAACATGAAGCTGGATTAAATTATATCTGCTTGTTTATTCTTTGGGGTCCAGATATATTCTACGAGTGGTTAGTTATCCCTTCGGACTATCCAATGCCCCTGCATATTTCGTAGACCTGATGACCCGAATATTTTGTTAAAGTATCGAATGAGTTCGTTCTCGTATTTATTGATGATATTCTGATTTGGTAAGCCAAATGCAGAATAGGTGCTCAGTTTGATCTGGTAAAACATTCTTCATCAGTTCTTTGTTGTCTCTCTGTCTAGTAAATTTCGGGGATGAAATTTTCTTAAGGTGGGAATCTATAACGACCCATGTTTTGAGTTAACTTTAATTTGGTAATTAATATAAAATTTTAGATTAAAGTGTGAATCAAATTGAATTCTTAAAATTAAATAAGATATGTGCTTGTTTTTTTATATAAATAGATTTAAATTTGAAATAATGGATTTTAAATTTTCCAAATTAAATAAAATATGTTGTTTATTTATATATATGTGTATAAACTGATTTTTAATTTAATTTTGGAATTGAAATTCAAAATAAATATTTTGAGAAATAATTTGAATTTGAAAACTTTTTATTATAAATTTAATAAAAATTGTTTTGTATTCATAATATATATATGTATATATATACATTGTAATTTGAAAATTATATTTCGAAATTGAGATAAATAAATTTACAAAAGCTATCTAGGGATTAAATTCTAATATATATATATATATATATATATATATATATATATTAATTATATATATATATGTATTAATTATTTATTAAGACATAATTAGATTTTAAAAAATCATTTTCCTTAAGAGTTAAAAATATAATAAATACATGTGTTTGCTTATTAATAATTAGCTTTAAAAAATCATTTTCTTTAAGGTTATATGAATATTTATAAAAGGAAATGTATTTATTTAAAACAGAAAATATTAAAAACTTAAGACATATATAGAAAGATAAATTGATAATATAAAAGAAAATATTATAAAATCATATTCAAACCTTTAAATGCATGCAAATGACAAGTGTAACCCTTTTAAACTATATTGAAACATTTATAGCTAAATAAGAACATATATAAAAAAGTGTAAACCATGTAATAAGGAATCAAACAAATGTCATTGTATTATTATTTTTAAAAACAAATAATGAAAAGAGGAAAATAAGTTATATAAACACATCTACTTTTCTCTTCTCATTTTGTTTTAGGAATTCAAAGCTAAAACCTGCGAATTGTAAACAGAAAAAAAAACCAAAACAAAGATTCAAATCCAAAACTAGAGAAAAAAATCAAAACTAAAAACAAAACCTGATGCAAATCAAAGTAAAGGTCAAAGCTCAACATCAACAAATAAGTGTCAGATTCAAAATGCGAACAAAGTTTTAGATCAGGGCAATTAGGATTCAAATTCAAGATCTGGAAAAGAGAATCAAAAGAAAACATATAAACTTCAAAAATCTGAAGTAACAACAAACTAAGATAAATCAAAGCAAAGAATCAACTCAAAGTAGCAGATCATCTCAATGATCAACATCAAGCTTCAACATAAAAATCCAGATCAGACTTTCAAACTCAAGAACGTTTTCCAAGCAAATCTTGTTCTCTACTTTATTAATATCCAGGTGAGCAAACTCACATGATTTTGCCTCCATGCTTTGATGTGTGTTTGACACTTAATGTATGATGAAAAAGAAATTGTTTGATTTGTTGATAAATATGCTTGCATACTTGTGTTTAGATGTAAATATACATGTGTATGCCTGTATATGTATATGGATGTGTCTCTCTTAGTTACGGGCCAACAAAATTCAAGAAAAAATTTATATCTCAAAATATAAAAAGATTTAGCCAATGATTTTTAAACAAAATATGGTTGTGTTTACCTGATTCAGAATTTAAAATCATTTAGAAGCATCAAATGTAAATAACATTACTGGAAATCGAGAAATATAGTGAAAATTCAAAACATTCCAAAAATTCTATTATCAAGTTCCCCCGATTTGATTATATAATTTGAATCGTATTCGAAAATGTTGAATTTTGACAATGAAATCAAAATTTTTAGGTTGGTATTGAATGTGAAACTTGTAGTTGAGCGGAAACAATATTATTGCCAAAATCCATCCATCGGCAAGTTCATATGCGTCGTGATCATGGTAGAAGGAGGCTTAGGTGTTGTAGATCAATGGAAAAATGGAATCATATTTTTTATTCATCAATGTTGACGATATGGTTGGAAATAAGGTTTTAGGGATGTTTTGTTCATCGAGGTTAGCAAAAAAATTCATCATCGTGGATGGCCTATCGTAGATTGGACCCGAGGGGAATAACGTATTATCATGTGGTGAAGTTGTGGGCGTGATGGCACGAGCTCAAGTGGTCGGCATTGTCGTCGGCGGGGTGTTTTGGGTCGATTGGATTCGAATGCCTGGTGATCGAACTACTCGATTTCAATTCTCGGTCAAATTCATCGATCTGGGTGGTTGTTTAGGTTGTGGTGGTAGTTGATGATGTGTCGGAGGCCACGGCGTTGAGTGGAAATCATTCTGGTGATCGCACACGCGCACACGTGAAGTTTTTGTGCATCTAGGAATGATGTGGCTTTGGGAAGGAGAGGAGTACTCAAGTCCATGCTCGAGAAAGTGTAAGTTCGACTCGAAGTTGTGCTCGAGGAAGTCATATCATGGCTCGGGTTTTTGGATTTTAATATAAAAACAGTTTTGAACATTAAAATAAATCATGTTTTATTTTCAAACAAATTTGTAAAAACCAATTCTTTGTAAATGATAAATGTTTATCCAAATTTTGAATTGGTTAAAAGGTTTTTGAAATAAAATTATTTTAAACTAATTAAATATAAAATGTTTTAAGATACATATAAACATTATTTTAAAGTTTAATTTAAATAAACTTAGTAATATAAAAAAGTTAATTAAGAGGAAATGTTTAATTTCTAATTAATTTTAAAAATCTAAGTTAATTTTATTTGTTAATGATTACAAGGTTTATTAAATAAAGATTTTTAATGATAATCAAAGTAATTTATTACAGTAAATGGATTACTTTTTAAGTGATTAAAATCTTAAGTGATTAAAAGATTTATTACTTAATGAAAGTAATTAAATAATAATTGCTTAATGAAAGTAATTTAGAAGGATAATTACCTAATGTAATTTAAAAGGATTAATTATGTAATTACTTAAAGATAAATTAATCAAGGTAATTGATTTAATTATGTGATTAAAGGTTAATTAATTAATAATTAAGAAACGATTAAGGTTGATTAACATCATGATTAAGGTTAATTAATTTCATGATTAAGGTTAATTAATTTCGTGATTAAGGTTAATTAGATATTAATTAAAAGTTAATAAACGAATAATTAAGGATTAATTAGTTAATAATTAAGGATAATTAATGAAAGTAATTATGTGATTAATTAATTATAATTAATAATAATCACTGTAATTACTTAATAATAATTAAACAGGATTATGTAATTCATTACAGTCAGATAATTTATTAATCTTGCAAATGGATGTATGAATTGTATGAATGCCTTGAATTGATCTATAAAAATTCTGCGATGTGAATTGTATTGATTGAGCTGTGTGTGTGTATTATTTATCTACAACGTATCTACATATTTATCTGTAAATCTGTGAATCAAGATAAGCTTTATAGGATTATACCGCTTATCAATATTGCTGTGTTTGGATTGTAATGACTGATGATATTTTGAATTTAGATATTATTTTATTTAAAAGTTGAATTTTGAATTCAAATGGTTTTGGAAATGGAATTGGGTTGAATATGAAAAGGCTTTGAAAAGGAAATTTGAAATTGAATTTAGTTTGAATAGAATATATCTTGTTTAAATTTTGAAATTATTTTGGAAACTATGGTTTGAAAGGGTTACATGTTATATAATAATACATATGGATTTTAAACCATTTTAAAAGTATTATTTCAGGAATTAAAATTTGAATCAAGTTTATACTTTAAAGGCTATAAGTTGTGCATATTTGATCTGATGCTTTTCAAAACGAAAAGTATTTGTTTCCAAATGATGATGGCTTTAATATAATGAAAGAACTTCTAGTTTTTGTTGAAAAGATTTCAAGTTCGAAATGGAATTGTTTTGAAATCCATGAATGAATCTTTGTGAAAGACCGGTGAACCTTGGCTTTAAATTGAAGTGGTTTTTAAAAAGGTGAATATTTTGTTTTAAAAGGTTAGAGTAGAAATTTGTTTAAACCATTTGTAAGAAAGGTTCTGGGTAATAAGTTGTAACTTAACTAAGATCCCATATATCCATATGGTTTTAAATTTTGCGTTCATTATTCCACCCATCGACTACGATGCGACCCTGATGACACACGAGCTTCTACAACCACGATGACCAAAATAGGTTGTCAAACCCTAGTTCATCGTCGTGCAGCCACCACGGCATTCAAGAATTCCAGTGAGCATTTTTCCATTAATCACCAGACTTCCAACCACTTCCATCTTCAACCCTCGACTCCACCCATCACCGATCGACGAGAAATCGACGAATGAAGCCATTCCATTTATCTTTCAATTCCTCCCAAAATACAAACTTAAAAATTATGATTTTATAACCAAAAATTATCTTTCTAAAAAAATAAGGTTATATAACTGGATCTTGCAGTCATGAGGGTTGGATTTTTGATATGTTTTGAGTTTCACTGTAAATTTCTCTTCCAGTTAAAGCTACTTTCTAATTATACTTAAAAGTATTTTTAAAATTTAAATCTTGATATTTCAAACCGATTTTTTGTAAACATCAAAGCCTAAAAAAATTAGAGGATGAGATTTTAAATTTTTGAACAGGTTCTAAAACCTGTAATTAATGAACAAAGGCATGTCGCCAGAACACAGACATGCACACTACATATATACAGACATGCAATCATATTTTACATCTATACAAGCATATATCACATTGTAACTTCATATGTATCAGGCTATCAAACAATCTAGCTTTTAAAAAGAATTGTTTACTGACAGATATATAGATAGAGAAGCCTATAAATGCTATTGATCTTGAAAACTTTGAAATCTGGAAATTATTTTGAATTTTGATCTGCTTGTTGTTTTATTTGAAATCTTAATTCACTTGTAGTTGAATCTGAACTTGTTTAGTTGCTTCAAGTTTGAGATTGTTGTCTGCATTTTGTTTTGTTTTGTTTTCTTTCTTTCCTCTGGTTTGTTTTCAAATTTTAGTTTTGAATATTAACAAAGAAATGAGAAGGAAGGAGTATTGATATATATAACCTTGTTTTCATTTTTTAAAAATAAATGAAAATCAAAAAATGTGACACTTGTTGTTTGCATGATATAATTTTCTTACAATAAATGCATGTTATAATCTTACAATTGTTAAATGCATGTATTTCACAAGCTGCAAATGTCAAAAAATCAATATTATATATTTTCTTATGTTTTATATTTACATATATTTTATGTTTTTAAGTTTATACTTATTATGTTTATCTTATTATTTTTTCAAAAGATATATATATTATCATTAGAAAACAAATTTTTATTAGTTTTAAGATATAGAGTTTTTAAATACAATTTATTTCTAAGATGTTTATTTTTGAATTTCAAATCAAATTCTATCTACCGTATATATATATATATATATACATACATAAACAAACACATATCTTATTTATTTTAGAAAAATTCGAATTAATCCACAAATTAATTCTGAAAACCATATTAATTACTAAATTAAATTTGGTTTAAAAATGGGATCGTTAAAAATTTCCCCCTTAAGAAAATTTCGTCCTCGAAATTTGATAGACAGGGAGACAAACAAAGAACTTATAAACACATAAAATGACAGAGAAATGGCTTACCAGATCAAGCCGAAATATCTATTCTACATTTGGAATAGGAGTTTTGCATGCTCTTTTTTCAGTTTTGGAATGAATCAGAATATCATCAGTAAATACGAGAACGAACTTATTCAATACTTCATGAAATACTCGGGTCATCAGGTCTACGAAATATGCAGGGGCGTTGGTTAGTCTGCAGGGCATAACTAACCATTCGTAGAATGTATCAGGACCCATAAAAGCAGTCAAATGGATAAAATCTTTCACAATTCTCAACTGATGGAATCCTTGGGCTAGGTGCATCTTGGAAAAGAATCGAGCACCATGCAATTGATCGAATAGGTCGTTAATTCATGGCAAAGGAAATTTATTCTTAAGGGTTAACTTACTAAGATCACGATAATCTACGCACCATCTCAAGGATCCATCGGACTTGGCTACAAATACTATAGTTGAACCCCAATTACAACAACTAGGTCGTACAAATCCTTTCTCTAGTAAATCTTGGGTTTGTTTAACTAACTCTATTCTTTCCCTTGGCACCATCCTACGGCTTGCATTCACAACTGGACGGGCATTGGAAACCAAGTCAATTCTAAATTCGATTTCCCTATGCGGAGGTAAAGACTTAACTTCTTCAAATACGTCAGAAAATTCTCGAACAATAGGTGAGGACTCCAAACTTGGGTCGGTTACCCTAAAGTATACATTAGCTTGTCCCTCTTCAGACTTGGATCCTCACAAGAAATCGTAACAAAATTCCCAACTATGGTTTTGACTGAAATCGTTCTATTGATACAATCTAATTTAGCTTCATATTTTCTTAGCCAGTTCATTCCAAGTAAAATATCAAATTCATGAAAGTCAAGAACGAAAAGGATGATAGTAAACCGATGATGAGTATATGAAATAGGAACTTATTCTACAACGTAAACAAAGATTCGCAGGTCCTCCTACTGGGTTCTTCACACAAATTGGTACGTCTACGAATTCGGGTTCAAGATTTAACTCTTCTGTGGTTTGCTGGGAAATAAAACTATATGTGGCTCCAGTGTCGAATAGAACTCTAACAATTTTATCATAAATGAGAAGTAAGGTAATCTTCTTGATACATCCTATGAATATTAGCGGAATGCATATAACGCTGCTCAAATACTTGCTTGAATCTATCCATGTAAACACATCCTCCAATTCGGCCAAAGTAGTGTTCTCCCACCATACCAAAGCTTCTTCTTGGAGCTGTCGGGAAGCCACCAACCTCCTTTGATCATCATCCAATTTCACTCCTTTGAAAATCCTCTCACTAGATCGAATCCAAGCTTGCGCTTCTATAATAGTCTCCATGCCTTTGAATGGTTTTCCTCCAAGTCTTGAGAAATTCCGATATAACTTTGCCAGATTTGGCTAGGGTTGGATGGAAAAGCTGCTCCCTCCATTACGGTTGATGTAGGGTCTTGACCGCTTGTAGTGGTACTTCCCCTTCTCCTACCTCGTCCTCTTCTTGCACTCATTCTCACTATCAATAAATAGTAAGAAAATTGATTTAGGCATATGGGAGAGATATCTTAGGGAATATACTCATCTAGGGCATTTCTAACCCTATTTCTAATGAGTCACCTAATGAGTTATGCTCCAAAGCTAAAGTTTTTACTCAACCTTCAGCTCTGACACCAAATGTGATGACCCGCACTTCAACCTTCGAAAATCATCATCCAATACATCACCCATATTCAAATGCCGGAGATTCAAACATTTGAGTTCGGTTCGCTGGAGCTATAACACATTAGATGATAATAACACAGCGGAACAAAAGTAACTTTTATTGATACACCATATGGATTACAACATTATACAACAAATGACCAACATCATCAGAGACAATATATACCCAACAATGGAAAACAACATAACAGCGGAAAGACACAACATCAACATGGTCTTCCAAGAGAGAGAGAGCGAGCGAGAGAGAGAGAGAGAGAGTCCAAGACACTACATCTACATTAACAAATCTCTAAAGTCCAAACCAAAAAGCCTAAAACCAAAAGATTCTAAACCAAAGACTTCTAAATCTACATCTACTCTTCAGAACCCTACTGATAACCTGACTTTAGGCTGCCCGTGTGGAAAATTATGGACATCCATAGTTTAGAAAAGGGAACAATAAACTCCAAGTCAGTCATGGGTTTGGTGTGGGCAAACATAAAAACAGTTATTTGTACAAAAATAAATCCATTCATGCTTTTGGAAAATGAAACTACCATAAGGTCTCTCGGCACACGCTCAATACAACCGCACCTATGGGGGAGGTTTCTCCTTATAGTAGTCAAACATGCTTGATACGCGAAAATTCTTTCGATACTATTATTAGTGCATAGTGTGGAAAATATTTTGCAAGTATAATATTAATCTTAGCCAGCATATGTACCATTATAGTATGCCTATTATAGCTACCATGTTAAATGGTAGGTTCTACAACTAAAACCGTAAAAGGCTCGTATTGTTTTGTTTGGATTTCCAACAAATGGTCAAGGTTAAGGAACTTTCTTTATCCGAATGGGTACGCCTCTTGAGGGACGTCTTGAGAACCTAACCGGATCTCTTCCAACACAAGGTTGGGTTACCTATGTAATTAGGTAACTAACTGTCATGAGTATACCATCACCCAATAGTAACCGACCTTTACCGAAGTTCCTCAAATTCCAACAACCACATAAGTAAAATATCTAGGCTCCATACTAGAATACCACCTTTTATCCAGAAGGAAATGCACATACCCTTAGGGTCGCGATTCCCATTACCTTGTTGCATCCATTCCTGTTTTGACCATTTCCCGGGATGTGAGGTTCAATGAAGTCTCGTCCTACAAAGCTACCCTTTACACAAAAGCCTTGCTTCGATCAACCAATGCTCAACACTTAGCAAGCCACATTACCAAATTGGAAAAAAATCACTAGTAACGATCAACTATATAACCTCTAAGCTCGTACGTCAGAGAGAAGGGTGTTAAGCTAAGAGAATAAATTCTCCGCCACCAAATAGAAATGTATTTGATAGAAACCAGCTTTATATCTCAAAGTGTAATGTCAGACATACAACCATACAAGTCCATCCTAGGTCTGAATGGAACCGAAGGCACTTCATCCAATTAATGAAAGAAGTCCTTGTAAATCCAGATATCCCTTAATCACGTCTGGACTCCCCTTCACATAGGGTAATCTATATACCGAAGCAATTCAGTGCAGAAACTATCAACATGCAATCCTTTCATTTTCAAAAATATCTGGTCTTCAACCACCGTCTTCAGATTCCATTCCATTCCGTCGTATCATTATTCGGGATGGGTTTTATGACTTAATGTCCTCCCCCGGCCTTTCCGCAAATGAGCACTTTTTTTAAAAACATGTGGATACATTCTGGTCTTAGTTAAGTTACAACTTATTTCCCAAAACCTTTCCTTTTGAATGGTTTAAACAAATTTCCATTTATAGATCTTTTAAACAAAAGATTTATCTTTTATAATTCAATATGGAACATTATATTCAGACATCAATTCATCACAGATAAATAACTTGCATATATCACAACTCAATCCAAAAAAAATCATATCACAATATTACATATCGGAGATATCAAATAATTCAAGGCATTTAGTATAATCCAATCATCCATAAGCAAGACTAATTGGTTGTTCAATTCCTTATTAATTCAGTTTAATTTCAGATTAAATTAATTATTTTAATTACTTTTAAATCATGCTTAATTAACATTAATTAATTACAAACCATTTGTTATTATTTTAGTTAATTAATGAAATTAATTAATCATCCTTAATTATCCATCTTAATTAATTATCCTTAATTACTTACATTAATTAATTACATTAATTAATTAAAATTAATTAATTAACCCTTAACTAATTACATTAATTAATTATCCTTTAATTATAAATTAATTAATATTTAGTTATTAACTAATTAACCTTTAGTAACTTATTAATTAACCAATAACTAATAATTAATTAACTGTTTATTATTTAATGATCCTTTAATTACTTTCACTAAGTAATTATCCTTTGAGTAATTAATTATCCCTTAGTTAGTTACATTAATTAATTAACCTTTAATTAGTTAATTAATTAACCTTTAATCATTAATTAATTATCCTTAAATTAATCTCATTAAGTAATTATCCTTTAATTACATACGTTAATTAATCATCCTTTAACTAATTACATTTAGTAATTGTCATTAAATTACTAATTAATGATCCTTCAATTACCTTAAGATCTTAATTAATTTTAAGATAAACCATTTATCTTAATCAGTTACTTAATTCTTAATCAATTTAATTTAACCACCAAATAAATTAAATTAATTACCTCTAAATCATGCTTAATTAATAAATTAATGATCCTTCAATTAATCACATTAATTCATGATCCTTCAATTAATTAAGACCCTAATTAATTAAAGATAAACCCTTTATCTTAATTAATTACATCATTTAACTCTTATTAAATTAAAAGCTTGAAATTAATTATACCAAATCACTTGAGACCTTTTGATTAATTAAAGTTCAGTACATTTATCTTAAACACTTACTTGCTTACAACATTAAATTCTTTGAAAATACCTAGGGATTAAATCAAATAACTAACCCATTATATAATTATTTAAAAAAAACAATTTAAATTCAAAACACCCTTGACTTAAGAATTAAATTTTTGAAACTTGTTTAATAATATTTCTTTGGAATCTTGCTTTAATATTCCTTTCGAAAACATATTCATTTTAATACACTTGAAACCAAGTCAATTCCATTTTGTAACGACCCGTAAATTTTCGATAATTAAAATAGCTAATTTAATAAGTTTTCGTGATTTAATGTTAGAAAAAAATTTGTAATTCGTTTGAAATAATAATCACTGGAATGAATTGCAACAATAACTATCCAAGTAATGAAAAATAAAAGCTACTTAGTGAATGCCTTTGCAATCAATAGTTGAATAGGATAATAAATGTTGAATTTATTGGGTATAATAGAGTAACTGATTGATAAGTAAAATCTATTTAAAATCTATTTAAAATCAAATATTGAATATTGAACAGGTAAATTGTTTAAATTAAATATTTAAAACTTATTGAATACTTGAATAACTGTAAAATGAAAATAGTGTTCTAAATTGTGAATTGGTTTTAAAGGTTGAATCTTATAAGTTCAATTTCAATATTTCAAGAGATAATGAATTATCGGATAAGCGAAATTGTTTAAATTTAACATTTGGAATTTATTTAATAAATAAATAATGGGAATTGAATAACCATATAATGGAAATGGTTGTTCTATAATTTTAATTCATTTCAAAAGTTAAATTTTAAGTTTTTTTGAATATTTCAAAAGATAGTGATTTAAGAATAATCAAATTTGTTTAAAATTTAACATTACAAATGTTTGAATAATTAAATTTCGAATTTGATATGATTAATTTGATATTGAAGTTTAATATATGAAAATAGAGTGAATAATTTAAATTTGATTTAATATGATTCAAATTGGTTTTCAAAGTGAATGTATGTTATATCGGGATTTTAATAGAGTTAATAAAATTTTAAAAATTGGAATTTATTGGATAAATTGAATAACGGGTTTAATATGATTAAAAATGATTTGTAAAATTTTATTTTATCATATTAAAGTTAGAATGATGTTGTAGAACTTTTAAAATCGAATTAAAAGTAAATTTGTGAAAATTGAATATTTTAATATTTAATTATCGACTGGAAAATAGCCAAATTTTGAACAGTCTCAGAATTAGACGAAACTAGTTCCATTGGATTCGTAATAGTTAGTTATTATTGGATTTCAATTTTCGTGGCAATCGGAGTTGTCGTTTGACCGTGGCAGCTCGAAACGCGTTGAATTTGTTTTAATATTAATTTGGCGAGTTAAAATAGTCATTTTTCAAATGGTCTCGGATTTCGACGAAACAAGTTTCATCGGATCCGTAATTTGATATTATTGTAAGATTTCAAATTTCATGTCAATCGGATTTACCGTTTGTCCGGGGCAAGCCGAAACGCCTAGAAAATCGTTTAATCGGTTTAATTTAAAATCGATCGTTTATTGCCATAACTCGCACATATGATCGAACTAGCTACCGAAATCTATTCCATTGTTTCCGGAACGCGGCATAAACCCTAGAAACGCGGGTTACCACGCGTAAATCAGAGTTTGGAAAAGCCGAATGAATAGTATACGTCGTTTCCTATAAATAGCCCTTTATTCACAAATTAAAAACAAAAAAAAAGGGGCCTAGGGTTACAGCCGCCATTGTCATATTCAATGGCCTGAAAACACCATCCTTCCTCCTCTATTTTCTTCAGATCCGTGAATCAATACGAGAAATGTTCAACTGCAAAAACGTAGAGGGTAGTGCGGTCTTTAATTTCAACGGTTGTGATCGAGTTTCGTTGCACGGATTGGCGGCAATCTCTATTTAAAAGGCCGAAGTTGCGCACGCTTTTCAAGAGAGAGGGGGAGGCCGAGCTCCAAGCCTTTGCAGCCGAGTGTAGAGGAGGGGATGGACTTTATTATGGCACCAGTTGATCGTCTTCTAGTTGTTCGGATTGGTCGCGTTGATTTAGGGTTTTGGTGGAGGTTGGGTTCGGCATTCTCTGGAGAACGAACGCGTGATGAAGAAGCTGTGCGTGCGGCCGTGATTCATTAAGGGGGATGGACGGCTAGATGTGAGTCTGGGTTGTGAATTATAATTGAAATATAAAATTAATATATATAAAAATCGTATTAACTTTGTAATACGATATCTTTGTGCTACGAGGTCGAAAACTGATAAGACGAAGTGCGTTGGGATCGTATGGACGAGCACTACGCTATGGAATTGGATTGGAATCGTTTGGATCTTGAGAAAATTTTGAGTTAAATCAAATGTCGTTCGATTTGATTTAAAATCGTAAAAATCAAGGTGAGTGTTTTATAACGCTCACAACGTACTAAATATCTTTATGCTAGTTAAATTTGATATTATGAAGTGTTGTGATTTTATTTGTCGTTGTTTGATAAAAATTTAATTGCCATATAGCTTGTCATTTGAATTAACCGTTGAAAATTATATTGGCAGTTAAATTGAAATTAAAATTGAATTGCGATTAAATTACCTGACATTGATAACAATGAAACTGCCATGAATTGTATTGTTTATTGGATGATGTATTTTGATGGATGTTATTGGTTGATATTTAAAAGTTTGGATATTTATTTGCTTATATATACTGTTATGAATACATTTGATACTGTGATTGGTTTAAGTAATATATACTCATCCCTGACATTTAATTGAAATAAATAACTACTTGGCCATAGGATAGAAAATTATATACGGACACCGAATTGGCTAAATTAATAATTTTTGAAATCGTCGATTTGAAATTTATTTAAATGTTTTGATTTAAAAGTTATAAATAGAAACCAATTTATAGAAATCGAATTTATCGAAAAATTGGGTTTGGAATGTTGAAATAAATTTTGGTTAAAAGAAATTGTTAAATAATTAAAGTGGAGACTTTGGAAATTAAAAAAATCGGGATATGATTGAATTTCAAAAATTGATTTGTTTAAAGATTTAACCTTCATTCGAGCTTTGAATATTACTAAGTAAAAGTGATATAAAAAATGATATTTTGAAATCGAGCTTGAAATTGAATCATATTTGAAATTTGGATTTAAACTTAAATATTGTTGGATAATTTTGTTAAGTGTTATAAATGGACATTTTTGAAAAATCAAGCTCCAAATCGATAAAAATTGAAATTGAATTAATTGAAAGTGAATATAAAAATTGAAATTGAATTAATTGCAAGTGAATATAAAAATTGGAATTAAATTAATCGAAAGTGAATATAAAATTAAAATTGAATTAATCGAAAGTGAATATAAAAATTTAATTGAATTAATCGAAAGTGTATATAAAATTGAAATTGAATTAATTGAAAGTGAATATAAAATTGAATAAGTTTGAAGTCAAAGTTGACGCTGATTGAATCTGAATCGAAATTGAATCGGTAGAATGGAAATTGAAATTGATTTGAATTGGGAAGTTATAATTGAAATGGATTGGTTTTGAAGCTGTTTTATTTTGTTTCCAAATTACTCGGTTATATAAACCATTTTGAATACTTAAACTATTTTAATCTATTTTAAATCTACTTAACCCAATTTAAATTATTTTAAAAACTAAATTTATCTATTTCAAATCTATTTAAGATTTTAAAGTATTTTAACTATTTTAATTATTTAAAACTACTTTTAAACTACTTAAACTATTTTCTAAAATTCTAAGCTGGTCAATAATGTGAAATGTTTATATTTAAATCCTGAATTTAAATACGAATTGAGTTAAATGAAGTTGCAACCTAAATTGAAATTCGAAACGATTTGAAATCGAAATGAGATATTGATGCGAGAAATGATTTTTGAAACGAAATCCTACATTTGAAAAGATACGATGTTATTTGAAATGGATTTGATTTTTGAACGAATATGATATTTTGATATCAATTATGAATTGATTTGAAATGTAGAAGAGCCAACGGTGTAATAATACGTAGTTATTAAAGAGACCGGGATCGGATATGGACATACTCTCTGTCGATACCGAAAACCACTTTAATAACTATTATACGCGGAGTGTTGATCCAGAATGAAGTGGATGATTTGGTGAACGCGTTGATTGAAGAAAGAGAACGATATTGGATGACCCTTGACATGACTAAAACAGGAGCCGCGCCGGGCCATTGAGGTTCGCCACCTCTAGCGGGCACACTTCTTCGATACCATATCTATTACATTTGTGATTCGATTTGGGTGCACCCCTTGATTTGGGAGTGTTGTTTCGCGGTGTTGGGGTAGCTGCTGGCTATGCTCAACATCAGTCCGGATCACGCAACTACTAGTATCCTAGTTGGTATCGCCTCATGTACCTTGTCATACTGATTATCCTATTCGCGACCACTACGTTTTGTTTTGTGTTATACCTATGGGGTACCCTCTGATAACCACCAGTTTACGGTGGGGCTTACGGTGCTGTATAGACTATGGCATTATAAAATGTGTTAAGGGGGATTATGGTAACGCCTTAACGCTATTTTGATACTTTATATTACTGATAGGCATTATCTACTTAGCGTACATTACTACATTGTAGATAGTTTAACGGATCCTTAAGAGATGGAAAATCCCGTAACATCTCTTAAGTTATTGCACGCACGTTGACACTGGATAGGAGATGTCAAACCCCGTAAACATCTCTGTCGCCGTTACACTCATATTTATTTACGATTGATTTAACTTTCATAAGGATATTTTAGTCCTCACTCGAGTGCTTTGTCTTTTCATTATGCTCGTGTAAGTCCTGAGTTTTTCAGATTTTTGAAGATCTATTCTGGAGGATGAAGACGAAGATTTGGTATACTATTACTATTATTACCCTTGCATCATGCTATCTGCTGCATTATTTAATGGTTCTGTTGTATATGTATAACTCTGATAAATGTTGTATAAATAATTGTCAAAGTATAGTAAACAGCTTCATGAACTGTTTATTTGACTATTATATTTTATCGTTCCGCTGCGTGATTCTGTGTTGTTTCATTTCCTTTATTTCTCTTTCTTTTCTTTTCTTATTTACCCCAATAACCATTTTCCCTTTTGAATGGTTTGGAATCGGCATGTGTATTTGGTCGTCGGTCTAAACTGTCCAAAAAGGCGGGTCGTTACAGTTGGTATCAGAGCTTTGCTTTGGCGATAACCTTAGCTTTGTGGGGTCTGACTCTTTATAAATAGGGTAGTAATACCCTATGATGAGTCGCTGAGTGTATACATATGAGAGAGCGTATTTGTTAGTGATATAAAATGTTTTATATTGTGTCGGTTGATTTGTTGAAGTGGCTTATGGATTCTGGTCATTACGTGTAACTAACGTTATTGATAGGGATCTCTAAATACTTAAACGGAACAATTCGACATAGTATTGTTTTGAAATTGGGTAAATGAAATAATTTTGCCCTAATTATATGTTGTATATAAAGGATTTATTTTCAGAAATTATTGTGACTTATCTAGCTTACTTGGTTGTTAGGAATGATAATATGGGTCATTATCATTAATTAGATATTGTAATTTAATAAATAAGGTGAATTACAAAATGAACAATGATAAAATACTTGTGAAATGTTTTAAGAAAGAAAATCCTATAAGAATGTTTTATAAAGGTGACTTAAAATAGATTTAAATTGGCAAATATTGAATTTAAGACCCGGAGATTTTGAAAAATAGTTCTCAAAGTTTTGAAGAAAATATATTGTGATATTAGTTGGAAAATATTTATAGGAAATATTTTGAAATGATTTTTAAGAAGGAATGAATTAATTACTCCTCTCTTATGTCGCTGGAAAATAATTTCGGTGAAGACTGCGCAGCATCATCGACGTTCATTTTCGAGTCTCAAAGTGGGGGAGATTTCTAAGAAGCTTTGCTTTTCTTCGAAATTATTTTGGGTAAATGGGTTTTGGTTTAAACTCCAAAGGTATGATTTGATAATTTAAAAGGATATAAGTATATATGTTTATTTCAAACGATTTGGAAAGAACCGGGCATTTAAAATTCTAAGTTCTGTTAATTAATAATTTTCAAATTATTTGAATGAAATATGGAAAACCAGAATTTATAAAATAAGAGGATTAAGATATCTAAGCTATAGTTTGGGAAAACTTTAAAGTTGGAAGGTAAAGAGGATTTAAACAAATTAAATTTGTGAACATTCTAATTAAGTAAAATGAAATTCTATAAATTTGTATAATACCAAAATTACATTCTGATAACATATAACAAGACTTACCAAATGTTAAAAGTTAAAATGATGTTTTGGATATGTAATGAGATATTGTGCAAATAAACAGAACCTGAAAATTATTTAAGTATACAAGTAAGGCAAACTCAAAAGGAATTAAAATGTATATAAATGGAAAATTTGGTTGTGATAAAAATTATAAAAACTTAAATATAGCATGAAATGATGAAAGGATAAATGGAACAAGTAAGTGAACTTAAGAAAGAAGATAAATGAATCGTATTATATCTTTGTAAATTGGTTATAGAAAATAAATATAAAATTGCAAAGGGATTGTAACCTTTAAGATAACTTTAAACTAAGAAAAGTCATTTAGGAGAGGTTAGACTTTTATAGGATGATTAATAAACTAAAGTGCCGGTTAATAAAATGTTTCACAAATGAATTCGTTATTAACTGAAATTATGAAAATGCAATAAATGTAAACAAAGGAGTTTCTTATAGCTAAGAATCAATTGGAAAATGAAATTGAATTTAATTAAATTATATAGAATGTTTAAAATGAACTTGAGTAAACAAATTCTTTGATATGATGTTTAAGAAAGGATAATGTTAAAGAACATGCTATGTAAAGAAATAGATATATTAACTAAATAATGGATTCTGAATAATTAATTGTAAATAAAATGAAAGTCAATAAAATAATTTAATATAGATAAATTGGATAGAAATCCATTGGAAGGTAATACGTGAGATTGTACGTATATTATTTAATTCGCATAACGATTTGATCAAAATTCAAGCACAAAATTTCGAGATGATTTATATCGATCCACGTAAGGATTTTTCACTCGATTTTCGACGGCGAACCCTAGATATGGATTTTAAATTTGATTCTGGAATTCTCTATCATAGTATATGGCTATGCAAGGAGAGTAACAGTTTCCAATCAAGGAACCAAATCTGAGTCCGCACTAGAGAGTCGTGTGAACGATACTAGTTTGGAAGTGAAATTGTGTGATCGAATAAGCGATTAGATTTGATATTGCTCACGGATGATATATGTACGGCTTACGAACTTAATTAAAGTTAATATTGGAAATCTAAGATGCCAAATATATAAAATGATTCTTTTAAAATTATATAACATGATATATATATAAAAGAGATAAACCAAATTGAATGTAAAATTAATAATTTGGTTATGTTGGGTATGATTTGGTTGTTATATGATTGTTAGTTGATTGTATATAATTCATTAAGTGTTAATGAAATTGAAAGCTAAATGAATTTAAATAGAATTTAATTTGATTCAAATTGGAAGTGAACTAATGTAAACATAAATTAGTGAATGTTAACTAATTGAATTAAGAATGAATGTTAGTAAAATCCAACGTAAATGAATCAACTGTGATTAAAATTGAAACCAAGTCAATAAATATTAATGAGAAGTGAATTTATATTGATTGGTTATGGATTTGTTGGATGATAGTTGATTGATGGTTGCATTTGTTGTTTTGTTGCATTTGCTATGTTGGCACATGTAGTTGTTATGTTGTTATATGATGTATATTGATACTATTTTCATATATGCATGATTCTCATTGTTCGTTGAGTGTTTAGTAGGTGTGGATTGTGTTTGCTTCGCATTTGGAGCTCGCTTTCGCGCTATATTAGTCGTATATGCTCGCTAATAAAATATAAGGTACATGTTTATTTTGTCATTGGATTTGGTGATTTTTGGATGAGCCACTTGGCTTTTGATTTTCTTCTGTTGGTTTAAGGCCCGTAGAGGAGTTTTGTAGCTGTACCGATCGAGCCGCGCAAAGGAGACTCTGCCGAAATTTTCCGTGAATCCGGGTGTTAGAAAATTTTTCAAGTTTTAAATTTTTTTTTAACTTGTTTGATAACTAACTTTTAAAGTTAGAAAGCCGTTCGGAGTTACTTAGTGGAAGCATAGTTATGACTTTATAAGTGGAATTTCATTGTTTTATAAGTTGGTAACTTTGAATAAAATATATCTAATGTTGAATTCTATACTTAGTTCCTTTTACCTTCTTTTTCCTTTTCGGGGACGAAAAGTTTTGAGTGGGGAGAGTGTAACGACCCGTAAATTTTCGATAATTAAAATAGCTAATTTAATAAGTTTTTGTGATTTAATGTTAGAAAAAAATTTGTAATTCGTTTGAAATAATAATCACTGGAGTGAATTGCAACAATAACTATCCAAGTAATGAAAAATAAAAGCTACTTAGTGAATGCCTTTGCAATCAATAGTTGAATAGGATAATAAATGTTGAATTTATTGGGTATTATAGAGTAACTGATTGATAAGTAAAATCTATTTAAAACCAAATATTGAATATTGAACAGGTAAATTGTTTAAATTAAATATTTAAAACTTATTGAGTACTTGAATAACTGTAAAATGAAAATAGTGTTCTAAATTGTGAATTGGTTTTAAAGGTTGAATCTTATAAGTTCAATTTCAATATTTCAAGAGATAATGAATTATTGGATAAGCGAAATTGTTTAAATTTAATATTTGGAATTTACTGAATAAATAAATAATGGGAATTGAATAACCGTATAATGGAAATGGTTGTTCTATAATTTTAATTCATTTCAAAAGTTAAATTTTAAGTTTTTTTGAATATTTCAAAAGATAGTGATTTAAGAATAATCAAATTTGTTTAAAATTTAATATTACAAATGTTTGAATAATTAAATTTCGAATTTGATATGATTAATTTGATATTGAAATTGAATATATGAAAATAGAGTGAATAATTTAAATTTGATTTAATATGATTCAAATTGGTTTCCAAAGTGAATGTATGTTATATCGGGATTTTAATAGAGTTAATAAAATTTTAAAAATTGAAATTTATTGGATAAATTGAATAACGGGTTTAATATGATTAAAAATGATTTGTAAAATTTTATTTTATCATATTAAATTTAGAATGATGCTGTAGAACTTTTAAAATCGAATTAAAAGTAAATTTGTGAAAATTGAATATTTTAATATTTAATTATCGACTGGAAAATAGCCAAATTTTGAACAGTCTCAGAATTGGACGAAACTAGTTCCATTGGAACCGTAATAGTTAGTTATTATCGGATTTCAATTTTCGTAGCAATCGGAGTTGTCGTTTGACCGTGGTAGCTCGAAACGCGTTGAATTTGTTTTAATATTAATTTGGCGAGTTAAAATAGTCATTTTTCAAACGGTCTCGGATTTCGACGAAACTAGTTTCATCGGATCTGTAATGTGATATTATGGTAAGATTTCAAATTTCATGTCAATCGGATTTACCGTTTGTCCGGGGCAAGCCAAAATGCCTAGAAAATCGTTTAATCGGTTTAATTTAAAATCGATCGTTCATTGCCATAACTCGCACATATGATCGAATTAGCTTCCGAAACCTATTCCATTGTGTCCGAAACGCGGGATAAACCCTAGAAACACGGGTTACCGCGCGTAAATTGGAGTTTGGAAAAGCCGAATGAATAATATTCGTCGTTTCCTATAAATAGCCCTTTATTCACAAATTAAAAACAAAAAAAGGGCCTAGGGTTACAGCCGCCATTGTCATATTCAATGGCCTGAAAACACCATCCTTCCTCCTCTATTTTCTTCAGATCCGTGAATCAATACGAGAAATGTTCAACTGCAAAAACGTAGAGGGTAGTGCGGTCTTTAATTTCAACAGTTGTGATCGAGTTTCGTTGCACGGATTGGCGGCAATCTCTATTTAAACGGCCGAAGTTGCGCACGCTTTTCGAGAGAGAGGGGGAGGCCGAGCTCCAAGCCTTTGCAGCCGAGTGTAGAGGAGGGGATGGACTTCATTATGGCACCAGTTGATCGTCTTCTAGTTGTTCGGATTGGTCGCGCTGATTTAGGGTTTTGGTGGAGGTTGGGTTCGGCATTCTCTGGAGAACGAACACGTGATGAAGAAGCTCTGCGTGCGGCCATGATCCATTAAGGGGGATGGACGGCTAGATGTGAGTTTGGGTTGTGAATTATAATTGAAATATAAAATTAATATATATATATAAATCATATTAATTTTGTAATACGATATCTTTGTGCTACGAGGTCGAAAACTGATGAGATGAAGTGCGTTGGGATCGTATGGACGAGCACTACGCTATGGAATTGGATTGGAATCGTTTGGAGCTTGAGAAAATTTTGAGTTAAATCGAACGTCGTTCGATTTGATTTAAAATCGTAAAAATCAAGGTGAGTGTTTTATAACGCTCACAACGTAGTAAATATCTTTATGCTAGTTAAATTTGATATTACGAAGTGTTGTGATTTTATTTGTCGTTGTTTGATAAAAATTTAATTGTCATATAGCTTGTCATTTGAATAAACCGTTGAAAATTATATTGACAGTTAAATTGAAATTAAAATTGAATTGCGATTAAATTACCTGACATTGATAACTATGAAACTGCCATGAATTGTATTGTTTATTGGATGATGTATTTTGATGGTTGTTATTGGTTGATATTTAAATGTTTGGATGTTTATTTGCTTATATATACTGTTATGCATACATTTGATATTGCGATTGGTTTAAGTAATATATACTCATCCCTGACATTTAATTGAAATAAATAACTACTTAGCCATAGGATAGAAAATTATATACGGACACCGAATTGGCTAAATTAATAATTTTTGAAATCGTCGATTTGAAATTTATTTAAATGTTTTGATTTAAAAGTTATAAATAGAAACCAATTTATAGAAATCGAATTTATCGAAAAATTGGGTTTGGAATGTTGAAATAAATTTTGGTTAAAAGAAATTGTTAAATAATTAAAGTGGAGACTTTGGAAATTAAAAAAATGGGGATATGATTGAATTTCGAAAATTGATTTGTTTAAAGATTTAACCTTCATTCGAGCTTTGAATATTACTTAGTAAAAGTGATATAAAAAATGATATTTTGAAATCGAACTTGGAATTGAATCATATTTGGAATTTGGATTTAAACTTAAATATTGTTGGATAATTTTGTTAAGTGTTATAAATGGACATTTTTGAAAAATCAAGCTCCAAATCGATAAAAATTGAATTAATTGAATGTGAATATAAAAATTGAAATTGAATTAATTGAAAGTGAATATAAAAACTGAAATTGAATTAATCGAAAGTGAATATAAAAATTGACATTGAATTAATCGAAAGTGAACATAAAAATTGAAATTGAATTAATCGAAAGTGTATATAAAATTGAAATTGAATTAATTGAAAGTTAATATAAAATTGAATAAGTTTGAAGTCAAAGTTGACGCTGATTGAATCGGAATCGAAATTGAATCGGTAGAATGGAAATTGAAATTGATTTGAATTGGGAAGTTATAATTGAAATGTATTGGTTTTGAAGCTGTTTTATTTTGTTTTCCAAATTACTCGGTTATATAAACCATTTTGAATACTTAAACTATTTTAATCTATTTTAAATCTACTTAACCCAATTTAAATTATTTTAAAAACTAAATTTATCTATTTCAAATCCATTTAAGATTTTAAAGTATTTTAACTATTTTAATTATTTAAAACTACTTTTAAACTACTTAAACTATTTTCTAAAATTCTAAGCTGGTCAATAATGTGAAATGTTTATATTTAAATCTTGAATTTAAATACGAATTGAGTTAAATGAAGTTGCAACCTAAATTGAAATTCGAAACGATTTGAAATTGAAATGAGATATTGATGCGAGAAATGATTTTTGAAACGAAATCCTACATTTGAAAAGATACGATGTTATTTGAAATGGATTTGATTTTTGAAGCGAATATGATATTTTGATATCAATTATGAATTGATTTGAAATGTAGAAGAGCCAATGGTATAATAATATGTAGTTATTAAAGAGACCGGGATCAGATATGGACATACTCTCTGTCGATACCGAAAACCACTTTAATAACTATTATACGCGGAGTGTTGATCCAGAATGAAGTGGATGATTTGGTGAACCCGTTGATTGAAGAAAGAGAACGATATTGGATGACCCCTGACATGACTAAAACAGGAGCCGCGCCGGGCCATTGAGGTTCGCCACCTCTAGCGGACACACTTCTTCGATACCATATCTATTAAATTTGTGATTCGATTTGGGTGCACCCCTTGATTTGGGAGTGTTGTTTCGCGGTGTTGGGGTAGCTGCTGGCTATGCTCAACATCAGTCCGGATCACGCAACTACTAGTATCTTAGTTGGTATCGCCTCATGTACCTTGTCATACTGATTATCCTATTCGCGACCACTACGTTTTGTTTTGTGTTATACCTATGGGGTACCCTTTGATAACCACCAATTTACGGTGGGGCTTACAGTGCTGTATAGACTATGGCATTATAAAATGTGTTAAGGGGGATTATGGTAACGCCTTAACGCTATTTTGATACTTTATATTACTGATAGGCATTATCTACTTAGCGTACATTACTACATAGTAGATAGTTTAACGGATCCTTAAGAGATGGAAAATCCCGTAACATCTCTTGAGTAATTGCACGCACGTTGACACTGGATAGGAGATGTCAAACCCCGTAAACATCTCTGACGCAGTTACACTCATATTTATTTACGATTGATTTAACTTTCATAAGGATATTTTAGTCCTGACTCGAGTGCTTTGTCTTTTTATTACGCTCGGGTCAGTACTGAGTTTTTCAGATTTTTGAAGATCTATTCTGGAGGATGAAGACGAAGATTTGGTATACTATTACTATTATTACCCTTGCTTCATGCTATCTGCTGCATTATTTAATGGTTCTGTTGTATATGTATAATTCTAATAAATGTTGTATAAATAATTGCCAAAGTATAGTAAACAGCTTCATGAACTGTTTATTTGGCTATTATATTTTATCATTCCGCTGCGAGATTCTGTGTTGTTTCATTTCCTTTATTTCTCTTTCTTTTCTTGTTTACCCCAATAACCATTTTCCCTTTTGAATGGTTTGGAATCGGCATGTGTATTTGGTCGTCGGTCTAAACTGTCAAAAATGGCGGGTCGTTACACTTTTGCTTTTTACAAATTTAGTAGCTTGCAAAAAAGTAACCCGAGCCAAAACTAAAAATACCCAAGTAAAAAACCGAGCTACTTCTTCTTCGTCCCTTTTCCTTTAAACATTGTTTTTTTTAAAGTTTAAAAACTGTTATACAGCTAAACACTCGCGTAGACACGAAGGCGAACTCGAGCCAAACCAAATCTTTCCCGAGGCCAAACCCGAGTTCTCTCCTTCATCTTCCACGTACAACATAGGCACATGCACGTGTGCACCGTGCACCTGCACCCACTCTCCGATCAACTCCGACCAACGCCACGACCACCAACACGTCTCCGACCACCTCCCCTAACAATCTGACCACCTAGAACCTCGAGACATCCACGAAATCAAATTCGAGCAAGTCGATGAAAACTGGAACCCAATCCTGATCGACAAAACTCTATCATGCCGCCGCCTACGACGACCTGGAACCACATCGACCAACCCAAAGCCTCAACACGAGCCTACGCTTCGATTTCCCCACCACCCATCGACTCTGATGCGACCCTGATCACACACGAGCTTCGACAACCACGATGACCAAAATAGATTGTTAAACCCTAGTTCACCATCATCCAGCCACCATGGCGTTCAAGAATTCCACCGAGCATTTTTCCATTGATCACCAGACTTCCAGCCACCTCTAGCTTCAACCCTCGACTCCACCCATCACCGATCGATGAGAAATCGACGAATGAAGCCATTCCGTTCATCTTTCAATTCCTCCCAAAATACAAACCTAAAAATTATGATTTTATAACCAAAAGTCATCTTTTCTAAAAATGAATCGGGTTATATAATTGAATATTGCAATCACGAGGGTCGAACTTTTGATATGTTTTGAGTTACACTGTAAATTCCTCTTCCCAATTCAAGCTACTTTCTAGTTATAATTAAGAGTGTTTTGAAAATTTAAATCTTGATATTTCAAACCTATTTTGTGTAAACATCAAAGCCTAAAAAAATTAGGGGATGAAATTTTAAATTTTTAAACAAGTTTTGAAGCATGTAATCTATGAACAGAGGCATGTTGCCTGAACACAAACATGCACACTACATATATACAAACATGCAATCATATTTTACGTCCATACGAGCATATATCACATCATAACTTCATATGTATCAGGCTATCAAACAATCTAGCTTTTAAAAGAATTATTTACTCCCAGATATATAGACAGGGTTGCGGTAATTGCTTTTGATCTTTAAAACTTTGAAATCTTGAAATTGTTTTGAATTTTGATCTGCTTGTTGTTTGATTTGAAATCTTGATTCACTTGTAGTTGAATCTAAACTTGTTTAGTTGCTTCAGGTTTTAAACTGTCATTTGCTTTCTTTTTCTTTTTTTTTTTCCTTTCCTATGGTTTGTTTTTAGATTTTAGTTTTGAATATTAAAAAAGAAAAGAGAAGGAAGGAGTGTGTGTGTGTGTGTAAAACCTTTTTTTATTTTTTAAAAGTAAAAGAAAATCAAAAAATGTGACACTTGTTGTTTTCATGATATAATTAACTTACAAATGTTTAAATGCATGTTATTATCTTATAATTGTGTCAAAAACCAATATTATATATTTTCTTATGTTTTATATTTACATATATTTTATGTTTTTATATTTACACTTATTTTGTTTATCTTATTATTTTTTCAAAAGATATATATATATATATATATATATATATATATTATAATTAGAAAACAAAATTTTATTAGTTTTAAGATGTAGAGTTTTAAATTCAATTTATTTTAAAGATGTTTATTTTTGATTTCAAATCAAATTCTATCTACCATATATATGTATACACATAAACAAACACATATCTTATTTATTTTAGGAAAAATCAAATTAATTCACAAATTAATTCTACAAATCATATTAATTACTATATTAAATTTGGTTTAAAAACGGGATCGTTACAAAATTGAACACTGTAATTATTGAAATAATTAACATTGAATTGATATGTAAAATTATTTTAATTTATTATAAATGTCTTTGCAATCTAAAATGATAAAAATCTTCTAGTTTGTAAATATTCAATTAAAAGGTGATTAATTAATTTAATATTAATTTATTTAATTAACTTGAAAATAGCCATTTTGCCCACTGACTTGGATTTCGATGAAACTAGTTTCTTTGGATCTGTAACGGTGAATTATTGTCGGAATTCAAGTTTCGTAGCGATCAGACTTTTCGTTTGATCGTGCAGGATAGAAATAAATTTAATTGAATTTAATTGAAATCAATTTGAAATAAGCTAACCTTAACAAAACTTCTTTATACAATGGAATTTGACTTCAAATCTATTTCAATGAATTTAAAATTACCGAAAACATCTATTTTGACATATGGGATGATCCATTATCGTTTTGGGAACGAAACGGGCTTTTTGGGTCGTTCATCATTCAACTTCCAAATAAATCTTGTCCATTCATTTTATTTTGGATCTGCATATAAATAAGCCGTTATAAACCCATGCAATCTTTCTATTTCTTATTTCTGTACATATATTTTCTTTGTGGCTTCTCCTTTCCAATGGTAGAAACAAATTCCAGTTTCCAAACCATCAAATTCTATTTCAAAACCAAATCCAAAATTCAAACTCCTAAAACTATAATGAATTATATATCGATTTGAAGCTCTCAACGAGTGCAGGTCAAATATGCAGTTCAATTTTCAGTCTAGCTTTCTATGTGGCCGGAATTGGATGATTAAAACTCGGTCGTTTATCGTGTTATGATCAACTTTATCGGATCATCAAATTGAGGGTACCGTTGTGAGGAGGGGCGGGGGGAGTTCATCGGCGTGGTTTGTTTGGCGTTTTGATGGTTGGATCTTGGGGAAAAGTTCGATTATGATTTGGAAAATTGGCAGCGGCTGGGGGTTTCTTGGCTCGTACGGCGGCTACCTGGTTGGTCGACGACGACGTCGGTGAGGAGGCGCATGCTCGAAAGGCTCGGCCGCGATCGGCTCCCGTAACGACGCGACTTTTCGATGCTCGAAAACCGACATCAATACGACCACTGTACCAAATGCCGCATAATCGAAGGCCGGAAAACCATACCGTTAGGGCTAAAGAAGAAGAAAGAGGTAGAAGAAGAGAGAGAGAAAGATAGAACAGAACAGAAAGAAACAACAGAACAATATCAGAATCTCACAATCGCAGCGGATCAAAATATGATAATAAATGAATAATCTTTAAACAAAGAACTATATCAGTTATTACATTTCATCATTTTACATTACATCATCAGAGTGTACAACAACAAATAGCGGAAAAGAAATACTATATACTAGCGAATACGCCATGCCATCTAGCTTACCTCCTACAACTCCTGAATTCCAGAATATCCTGATAAACCTGACTCTTGACTGCCCGTGTGGAAATTGGTGGCACCCAGAGTTTAGGAAGGAAAACAATAAACTCCGAGTCAGTCATGTGACTGGTGTGAGAACTAAAACAATTTATTTTTAAAACAAAGAACAGGATAATTTTAAAATAAATTCGCAATGCTTTTAAAAATGAGACTACCATAAGGCCTCCCGCACACACACACAATGCAAACGCAGAATCGGAGGAGATTTCTCCTTATGATAGTCAAAGATGCTTGATACGCGTTAAAAAGAAACATTTGATATTATTACTAGTGCATAGTGTAGGAACAATCATTTTGAAAGTTAAGATATAAATCTTAGCCAACATACGACCATTATCGTATGCCTACTATAGCTACCATGTTCAATAGCAGGTTACCGCCACATTCCATGGAAGGTTATACAACTAAAACCGTACAAGATCGTATTGTTTCTTTGGATTTCCAACAAATGGTCAGGCCAAGGAACTTCCCATTGACACATGGAAACGCCTCTGGAATGACGTCCCGAGAACCAAACCGGATCTCTACCAACACAAGGCCGGGTTACCCCTAACTCGGTAACTACTGACACGAATATGTCATCCCCCGACCGTAATCGATCTATCCGAGGATCCTCGATTTCCAACAACCACAAAGCAATAAATTTGCAGCAACAACATAGGTTAAGTATCTGGGCTCCATACCATGATACCACCTCTATCCAGAAGGAATGACATACACTAAAGGGGCGCTACCCCTAATAACCTTGCTGCATCCTTCATGTTTTGACCATTTCCGGGGTGTGAGGTCCGACAAAGTCTCGTCCACAAAGCCACGCTTTATACAAAAGCTGTGCTTTGGGTCAACAAATGATCAAATTAATGATCACCAAGATAAATGATCAAACAAATGATCATATCACAAATGATCAAACAATGATCATTTTACAGCAACATTCAGCATGCCACACTACCAAATTGGGAGTATTTCACTAATAACCTTCAACTACATAACCTCTGAGCTCGTACGTCTCAGAGAAGGGTGTTAAGCTAAGAGAATAAATTCTCCGCCACCAACAAATATATTTGAAAGAAATCAGCTTTATATCTCAACTTGTAATGTCAGACATACAATCCATACAAGTCTATTCCGGGCTCAAACAGAACCGAAGGCACTTACAAAGAAGTCCTTGCATTCCGGATAATTTCTAATCATGCCCGGACTTCCCGTCACTAAGGGTGATAAAACCTCTATATCGGAGATCAGCCGATGCAGAGTAACTCAACGGTAATCCTTCCGTTTTCAAAAATATCTGGTCTTCAACACCGGTCTTCAAATGCAATCATAACGACGTATCACATATTCAGAATGGGCTATACGACCCCAAGGTCCTTTCCCAGCTAACCTGAATAGTGAGCGCTTATTCAAAAATAAGTGTAGCATTCAAATTCAAGCAAATCACAATAAATACCTATTTAAAGGTAAATATTGATAGTCGGTTATTTAACTATCAATAGGTATGCACAATATCACCCGATTTCAAATAATTTCCTAAATTATTTATTTTCAAAAACATCTTTATAAGATATATATCCCACACTTCAACCATTTGAAAACCAATTTCAAATAAATTTACACCCTTACAACTTACATTTCAAAATGGTTCATTTAAACCAATTAAATAAATCCTTGCCGATTTATTTAAATTTACGTTCCAAATCCGTAAATTAATTTCCACACTTCAAAATAAATCAACGTTTGTTTTTAACTAATTTCCCTTTCTTTTATAAATTCCATAGTGAATTTACAATTCCAAAATATCTATAAATATACGATTTTTAAATCGATTTCTAATATTCATTTTCAATTTATCTTTAAAAAATAAAATCTCAAACATTCACTTCAATTGGAAAAAAACATTTCCATACTTACTTAATAATAAGTATTTCACAAATCTATTTATTTTCAATATTTGAAAATATTCAATATACTTAAATCGAAATTAAGTATATATTTTATTCTTTAAGGAAAACGTTCACTTAAACACATTTATTTGGGTCAAAACGAATGTTACGTAAAACATCGTTACTACAGCCCAAAATCACTAGCATAGGGATTCGAACTTAATATAGATATATAAATCCCAATACAATATAAAATATTTCCTTTCGGAAATCATTTACTATAACAACAGTGTTATAGTCCACCATTTCCTTCTATTTCTCGAAAACGTCTATTTCAACAATAAATGTTGAAATCTATGGTTTCGATAGTTAATCCATTTTAAAACATCGTTAAAACAATTAACTTCATTTGATAATATTCATTTTCTCAAACATATCCATTTTGTTTAATAATATATTCATTGTCCAAAATCGTGAATATACTTCCTTTAATAAGCTATAATAATTAACTTATCAAAATAAGTCATTCTCGGATTTATAAACAATGTCTATAAATTCCATTTTTTTATTTTATAACAACAACGTTTTATAAATCTCCTTTCTTAACCCATTCTATTTATATTCCATTTACATGTCGAAATCCGGTTTATAAGTAAATTACTTATAATTCATTTATTCACAAATCCATTCTTTTATATCGACAATAATTTATAAATCAAAAATTCTTATTTACTTATGAATCTAGGTTCAAACTTTATTTTAACACTTAAAAAAAATCGTTTTATGATTTCTATATTTTAATTTATAAATATCAATTTTATACAACTTTTGTACAAATTGTTTATAATAATTCAAAAATCCCTATTTAAACTATTTTATAATTATCAATTACTTATTTCAAAAATCACATTTCAGTTATATTTAGCAAAAATCATAATTTTAAAATATTAAAATTTTAACGTTTATTTTATTCAAGATGAATCAATTCAAAATTTGAATAAAACGTATAATTTCAAAAACACTTTAAAAGTCCCTTTAAAATCAAAATTGTTATTTTTAAACTTTAAAAATGGATTCGATGATGCAACAGCAACAAATAGTCAATCACGACATCCAAATATCATATATCAATATGATAATCAACAAATATCACAATATCTGTAAATAAATCAATATAGTTGAGGAATCCAGTTGGATCCCTGCAACCTGTTTCCCTGCATCCAAAGATGTTAGCACAATACCAATTCCGTTCCAGTACGGAATTATCGCGGTATATGGGGTTTATAAAATATTATCCGCTTAAGAGGCGGCGCAATAGGGTCTCAACCCCTATATAATGCGGGAAAATCAACTCCAAGTACATAAATAATACCAATTCCATACAAGTTGGAATTATCGCGGTATATGTTTTTAATAAATAACATCCGCTTACTAACGGCGCATAATGTCTATTTTAACAATCAATAGATAACAAATTATCATTCAAACATGCATTCAAGTTTTTTAAATTTGACTATTTAAAATTAAAATCGAAACCGATTCGATTGAGTGAGAAGTTCTCACCTTGATTTCAATTTCGTTTCCAGCTTTTATTTCGAATAAAATTAAACGGACGTTTAATTTTACCCTAAATTCTCACTAACTCCAAACGACTCCAATCCATCTCCATTGTGTAGTGCTCGTTGATACGATTCCAACGCAAAAAGTTTCGTGCGAAACGGACCTCGTATGAGAAAGTTATTGATTTTTAAAGTTCATACGAATTATAACTTAATTAAATTACAATTTCTTTTATAATTTTATAAACCTAATCAAACCAAAGCCGTTGGATCAAGCTAGATTTCATCAGGGCCATGCCCTATCTCTTCCCCCCTCCCCCTCACGTTTTTTTTCTACAGGTAATAGCTGTGACCAAGAAACCCATTGCCTCCCCCTAGGGCTTGATGCCGCGACCCACACGATGTACGAAAACACGATCAGAGACCCTCGTTAAGAAGCTCACCACGACCACCACCCACGGCCAGAACGTTGGCCAGCTCGGTCACCCCCTAATATTGGAAAACGTGCATGAAACGCATGCAAACGCAGGTCAAATTCTTCGTCTCTGGTCGACGATTCGACGAAGTAGCCGTATGGATCTGAAGCTCTCTTCTTGCTCTCCAATTTGTTTCTTGAAAGCTTTAGCTAATTCTTCACAGATTGGAAGAGATTGAGGGGGAAAAGAGATGAATTTCTGGCCATCAACAGTAAAGTGGCGGCTAGGGTTTTGATTAGGGTTTGGCTGCAATTGTGAAGAGTGGAGGTCCTTTTATAGAAAAATGTCAAAACACTATTCACCGAAAATTTTCCGAACTCCAAACGAAGCTTGCCGGTTGGCGTTTCTAAGGTTTACCCCACATTCCAAACGCAATGGAACATGTTTTGGAGGCCAATTCGATCATCTGTGCGAGTTACGGCAATAAACGATCGATTTGAAATTAAACCGATTAAACGAATTTTCTATGCGTTTTGGCTTGCCTCGGACAAACGGTAAATCCGATTGACACGTAATTTGAAACATTACAATAATATCACATTTCGGATCCGATGAAACTGGTTTCGTCGAAATCCGAGACTGTTTGAAAAATGGCTATTTTAACTCGTCAATTAAATATTAAAACAATTTCGATGCGTTTCGAGCTGCCACGATCAAACGACAACTCCGATTGCTACGAAAATTGAAATCCGATATTAATAAACTATTGTGGATCCAATGGAACTAGTTTCGTCCAATTCTGAGACTGTTTGAAAAATGACTATTTTTCAATCGATAATTAAATATTAAAATATTCAATTTTCACAAATAAACTTTTAATTCAATTTTAAAAGTTCTATAACATCATTCTAACTCCAATAAGATATAATAAAATTTTACAAATCTATTTCAATCATATTTAACCCAATTTTCAATTTTTTCTGTATTTTAATATATCAAATTATCGATTTAATTATCCAATTAAATCCAGATACTCGACAAATAAATTATTTGACTTATAAATTTCACTTATTAATATTTAAATTAATTAAATATACAAATTTTAAATTAATATAAATTCTGGGTCGTTACAGACTTCCCCCTTAAAAGAATTTCGTCCCCGAAATTACCAAGTAAGAAAAAGTTTCGAAATCCATTAACTTTCCAAAACAAACAATTCAATTTTGATTTACAAATCTCTTAAGTGTTTAACTTTCCCAAAACTCATAGTTAAACTTCATACAATAACTTTACTAAGTTTTCAAATCATACTTAGTTATAGTTTTCAAAATTTTCCAAAATTCCTAAAATTTTTCTAACACCTTAAATTTTCGGAAAAATTCGCCATAGTCTCCTTTGCGCGGCTCGATCCGAAAAAAATGACAGTATATATATCACAAATATACATCTCATCAAGTTATGAGGCATCCCGCAGGGGAAAAAAGTGTAAAAGTACGATATTTAATCCGAGATATGTACATTATTTATTATTAGCGAGCGTATACGGCTAATATAGCGCGAAAGCGAGCTCCAAATGCGAAGCAAGCGCAATCCGCACCTACTAAACACTCAACAACAACATGAGAACATGCATACATGAAAATAATATCAATATACATCATATAACAACATAACAACTACATACGCCAATATAGCAAATGCAACAAAAGCAACCAACGCAACCATCGACAACTATCATCCAATAATCATCCAACAAATCAATAACCAAATCAATATTCTTTCATTTCTCATTAACATTTAATGAATTGGTTTTCAGTTTAATCACATTTGATTTGTTTACATTGGATTTAATTAACATTCATTGATTCGTTTCCAATTAGTTTACATTCACTAATTTACATTCATTTTAATTCACTTCCAATCAAATTCAATTCTATTCCAATTCATTTTATTCCAATTTGAACTTAATTACATAACTTTCAATTTCACTAATTTAATTTCATTAACACTTAATGAATTTATATACAATTAACTAACATCCAAATAACAACCAATGTATATCCAATACAACCAAATTTATTCAATTTACATTTCTATTTGGTTTAACACTTTTACTTCCAATTGGTTTATATTAAATTGACTTCCATTCAATTTATTCAATTTCTCAATAACATTAGCTTTTAATGAATTAACAATATCCATTACTTTATATCAACTCTACCTACATTCAATTGATTTACATTCCATTCATTTATTAATTTAATGGCTGATTCTTTTTACAAATAAAATTGAATTCCATTTATATAACTTAAGTTCACATTTATCACTTCATTTCATTAATTTACTTTGACACCAAAATCAACTTCTTTCAACATCACTTAAGTTATGTTGCATTTCAACTTCTGAATCCATTTACTTATCCAAAGCTAAATTTATTATCTTATACTATAAGTTCTAAATTCATTTCACTTATATTCATCAATTTCAAATTGGATTTTTAAATTTTCAAATTTGTTCATCACAACAAAACTTCAGTTTCAATTTACTATGGTAGCAAATCCATCGCACAGAAAATTGAAAATGATACTGATGATGCTGCAGTCATCACCCTTATTATTCCCAGTAACAATAGTGAATTCAGTGCTTTAAATTCTTTCAAAATTTTCCTTTTATTTATGAATTACATTCATAAATCTTTCCTTATAAAATTTCATTATTTTCCTTTACTTATACAAGATTGTTTCACAATTGTAAATCATTTTAATTATAATTCCATACTTTATAATCCATTTCCTTATACAATTATTCTTTTTACAATTGTTGTTTTTATTTAACTTATTCAACAACCAAACAATCAATTCATATACACTTTAATAATTCTTAAAAATTATTCCCTTATATATAAAATATAATCAAGGTAAAATTATTTCATTTACCCAATTTAAAACGATATCGTGCCGAATTTGTTCTGTACAAGTGTTTAGAGATCCCTATCGATAGAGTTGTACAGACTATACCGACCAGAATCCATATACCACTCAACAAACCAATCATCACAATATAAAATATTTTATATTCACTAACAAATGCGCGCTCATATCTATTATTACACTCACACTCATTGTAGAGTACTGCTGACTCCATCTCTAATGAGTAATACCCAACAGAGCCATGGTTGTTGCTTAACCATATGCTCTGATACCAAATGTAACGACGCAACTTTTCGACGCTCGAAAACCAACATCAATACGACCACTGTACCAAATGCCGCATAATCGAAGGCCGGAAAACCGTACCGTTAGGGCTAAAGAAGAAGAAAGAGGTAGAAGAAGAGAGAGAAAGAACAGAACAGAAAGAAACAACATAACAATATCAGAATCTCACAATCGCAGCGGATCAACATATGATAATAAATGAATAATCTTTAAACAAAGAACTATATCAGTTATTACATTTCATCATTTTACATTACATCATCAGAGTGTACAACAACAAACAGCGGAAAAGAAATACTATATACTAGTGAATACGCCATGCTATCCAGCTTGCCTCCTGCAACTCCTAAATTCCAGAATATCCTGATAAACCTGACTCTTGACTGCCCGTGTGGAAATTGGTGGGCACCCAGAATTTAGGAAGGAAAACAATAAACTCCGAGTCAGTCATGTGACTGGTGTGAGAACTAAAACAGTTTATTTTTAAAACAAAGAACAGGATAATTTTAGAATAGGTTCGCAATGCTTTTAAAAATGAAACTACCATAAGGCTTCCCGCACACACACAATGCAAACGCAGAACCGGAGGAGATTTCTCCTTATGATAGTCAAAGATGCTTGATATGCGTTAAAAAGAAACATTTGATATTATTACTAGTGCATAGTGTAGGAAAAATCATTTCGAAATTAAAGATATAAATCTTAGCCAACATACGACCATTATCGTATGCCTACTATAGCTACCATGTTCAATAGCAGGTTACCTCCACATTCCATGGCAGGTTATACAACTAAAACTGCACAAGATCGTATTGTTTCTATGGATTTCCAACAAATGGTCAGGCCAAGGAACTTCCCATTGCCACTTGGAAATGCCTCTGGAATGACGTCCCGAGAACCAAATCGGATCTCTGCCTACACAAGGCTGGGTTACCCCTAACTGGGTAACTACTGACACGAATATGTCATCCCCCGATCGTAATCGATCTATCCGAGGATCCTCGATTTCCAACAACCACAAAGCAATAAATTTGCAGCAACAACATAGGTTAAGTATCTGGGCTCCATACCATGATACCACCTCTATCCAGAAGGAATGACATACACTAAAGGGGCGCTACCCCCTAATAACCTTGCTGCATCCTTCCTGTTTTGACCATTTCCGGGTGTGAGGTCCGACGAAGTCTCGTCCACAAAGCCACGCTTTATACAAAAGCTGTGCTTTGGGTCAACAAATGATCAAAGTAATGATCACCAAGATAAATGATCAAACAAATGATCATATTACAAATGATCAAATAATGATCATTTTACAGCAACACTCAGCATGCCACACTTCCAAATTGGGAATATATCACTAATAACCTTCAACTACATAACCTCTGAGCTCGTACGTCTCAGAGAAAGGTGTTAAGCTAAGAGAATAAATTCTCCGCCACCAACAGAAATATATTTGAAAGAAATCAGCTTTATATCTCAACTTGTAATGTCAGACATACAATCCATACAAGTCTGTTCCGGGCTCGAACAGAACCGAAGGCACTTACAAAGAAGTCCTTGCATTCCGGATAATTTCTAATCACGCCAGGACTTCCCATCACTAAGAGTGATAAAACCTCTATATCGGAGATCAGCCGATGCAGAGTAACTCAACGGTAATCCTTTCGTTTTCAAAAATATCCGGTCTTCAACACCGGTCTTCAAATGCAATCATAACGACGTATCACATATTTGGAATGGGTTATACGACCCCAAGGTCCTTTCCCGGCTAACCCGAATGGTGAGCCCTTATTCAAAAATAAGTGTAGCATTCAAATTCAAGCAAATCACAACAAATACCTATTTAAAGGTAAATATTGATAGTCAGTTATTTAACTATCAATAGGTATGCACAACATCACCCGATTTCAAATAATTTCCCAAATTATTTATTTTCAAAAATATCTTTATAAGATATATATCCCACACTTCAACCATTTGAAAACCAATTTCAAATAAATTTACACCCTTACAACTTACATTTCAAAATGGTTCATTTAAACCAATTAAATAAATCCTTGCCGATTTATTTAAATTTACGTTCCAAATCCGTAAATTAATTTCCACACTTCAAAATAAATCAACGTTTATTTTTAACTAATTTCCCTTTCTTTTATAAATTCCATAGTGAATTTACAATTCCAAAATATCTATGAATATACGATTTTTAAATCGATTTCTAATATTCATTTTCAATTTATCTTTAAAAGACAAAATCTCAAACATTCACTTCAATTGGAAAAAAACATTTCCATACTTACTTAATAATAAGTATTTCACAAATCTATTTATTTTCAATATTTGAAAATATTCAATATACTTAAATCGAAATTAAGTATATATTTTATTCTTTAAGGAAAACGTTCACTTAAACACATTTATTTGGGTCAAAACGAATGTTACGTAAAACATCGTTACTACAACCCAAAATCACTAGCATAGGGATTCGAACTTAAAATAGATATATAAATCCCAATACAATATAAAACATTTCCTTTCGAAAATCATTTACTATAACAACAGTGTTATAGTCCACCATTTCCTTCTATTTCTCGAAAACGACTATTTCAACAACAAATGTTGAAATATATGGTTTCGATAGTTAATCCATTTTAAAACATCTTTAAAACAATTAACTTCATTTGATAATATTCATTTTCCCAAACATATCCATTTTGTTTAATAATATATTCACTGTCCAAAATCGTGAATATACTTCTTTTAATAAGCTATAATAATTAACTTATCAAAATAAGTCGTTCTCGGATTTATAAACAATGTCTATAAATTCCATTTCTATATTTTATAACAACTCCGTTTTATAAATCTCCTTTATTAACCCATTCTATTTATATTCCATTTACATGTCGAAATCCGGTTTATAAGTAAATTACTTATAATTCATTTATTCACAAATCCATTCTTTTATATCGACAATAATTTATAAATCAAAAATTCTTATTTACTTATGAATCTAGGTTCAAACTTTATTTTAACACTTAATAAAACTCATTTTATGATTTCTATATTTTAATTTATAAATATCAATTTTATACAACTTTTATATAAATTGTTTATAATAATTCAAAAATCCCTATTTAAACTATTTTATAATCTATCAGTTACTTATTTCAAAAATCACATTTCTGTTATATTTAGCAAAAATCATAATTTTAAAATATTAAAATTTTAACGTTTATTTTATTCAAGATGATCAATTCAAAATTTGAATAAAACGTATAATTTCAAAAATCACTTTAAAAATCCCTTTAAAATCAAAATTGTTATTTTTAAACTTTAAAAATGGATCCGATGATGCAACAGCAACAAATAGTCAATCATGACATCCAAATATCATATATCAATATGGTAATCAACAAATATCACAATATCTGTAAATAAATCAATATAGTTGAGGAATCCAGTTGGATCCCTCCAACCTGTTTCCCTGCATCCAAAGATGTTAGCACAATACCAATTCCGTTCCAGTACGAAATTATCGCGGTATATGGGGTTTATAAAATATTATCCACTTAATAGGCGGCGCAATAGGGTCTCATCAGCTATATAATGCGGGAAAATCAACTCCAAGTACATAAATAATACCAATTCCATACAAGTTGGAATTATCGCGGTATATGTTTTTAATGAATAACATCCGCTTACTAACGGCGCATAATGTATTTTTTAACAATCAATAGATAACAAATTATCATTCAAACATGCATTCAAGTATTTTAAATATAACTATTTAAGATTAAAATCGAAACTGATTCGATTGAGTGAGAAGTTCTCACCTTGATTTCAATTTCGTTTTCAGCTTTTATTTCGAATAAAATTAAACGGACGTTTAATTTTACCCAAATTCTCACTAACTCCAAACGACTCCAATCCATCTCCATTGTGTAGTGCTCGTCGATACGATTCCAACGCAAAAAGTTTCGTGCGAAACGGACCTCGTATGAGAAAGTTATTGATTTTTAAAGTTCATACGAATTATAACTTAATTAAATTACAATTTCTTTTATAATTTTATAAACCTAAGCAAACCATAGACGTTGGATCATGCTAGATTTCATCAGGGCCATGCCCTATCTCACCCCCCCCCCCCCCCTCACGTTTTTTTTCTATAGGTAATAGCCGTGACCAAGAAACCCATTGCCGCCCCCCAGGGCTTGACGCCACGACCCACACGATGCACGAAAACACGATCAGAGACCCTCGTTACGAAGCTCACCACGACCACCAACCACGGCCAGAACGTTGGCCAGCTCGGCCACCCCCTAATATTGGAAAACGTGCACGAAACGCAAGCAAATGCGGGTCAAATTCTTCGTCTCTGGTCGACGATTCGACGAAGTAGCCGTATGGATCTGAAGCTCTCTTCTTGCTCTCCAATTTGTTAGTTGAAAGCTTTAGCTAATTCTTCACGAATTGGAAGAGATTGAAGGGGAAAAGAGATGAATTTCTGGCCATCAACAGTAAAGTGGCGGCTAGGGTTTTGATTAGGGTTTGGCTGCAATTGTGAAGAGTGGAGGTCCTTTTATAGAAAAATGTCAAAACACTATTCACCGAAAATTTTCCAAACTCCAAACGAAGCGTACCGGTTGGCGTTTCTAAGGTTTACCCTGCGTTCCGAACGCAATAGAACATGTTTCAGAGGCCAATTCGATTATTTGTGCGAGTTACGGCAATAAACGATCGATTTGAAATTAAACCGATTAAACGAATTTTCTATGTGTTTTGGCTTGCCCCGGACAAACGGTAAATCCGATTGACACGAAATTTGAAACCTTAGAATAATATCACATTACGGATCCGATGAAACTTGTTTCGTTGAAATCCGAGACTGTTTGAAAAATGGCTATTTTAACTCGTCAATTAAATATTAAAACAATTTCGATGCGTTTCGAGCTGCCACGATCAAACGACAACTCCGATTGCTACGAAAATTGAAATCCGATAATAACAAACTATTACGGATCCAATGGAACTTGTTTCGTCCAATTCTGAGACTGTTTGAAAAATGACTATTTTTCAGTCGATAATTAAATATTAAAATATTCAATTTTCACAAATAAACTTTTAATTCAATTTTAAAAGTTCTATAACATCATTCTAACTCCAATATGATATAATAAAATTTTACAAATCTATTTCAATCATATTTAACCCAATTTTCAATTATTTCTGTATTTTAACATATTAAATTATCGATTTAATTATCCAATTAAATCCAGATATTCGACAAATAAATTATTTGACTTATAAATTTCACTTATTAATATTTAAAATTAATTAAGTATACAAATTTTAAATTAATATAAATTCTGGGTCGTTACAGCTCCTGCTGGTGGCGTGCATGCGTACCATGGAAAGGAAGTACTCTAGGTAAGCTCAAACGCACTGCACCAAGGTTCAAACGAGATAGGGTTGGAACGATGAAGGTGATAACATGTAGAAATATAAACTTATTATTTTTATTTTCTAATTTAAATTGCATAATCTTCTAACTCGAATAACTTTTGCGTACGGACTTGGATTTGGGTGCGGTTTATTTTGCCTAGATCGTATCGAAATTCCAGACATTTTGACGTTAGTTTGGTTGAATTCTAAGATCATTTGAATTTGGGCCCTTAATTGGATTTTATTCGATTTAAAATCGAAGGTAAGTGTTTTAACCCACTCACAACTTCTAAAATTTCTTATGTTAGTTAAATTAAATTTATGATGTGATTAGAAATTTATTGATTGCATTTTGGTTTGTTAAATTGTCATTTCTGGTTAAATTTGACTTTTATCGCATTTTATTATCATTTAATTTAATATTGAATTTTAATTATCAAATTTAATATCTATATTGATTACCAAGTATCTATTGATGCTTATTGATTGAATTGGATGATGATTGTGATGCATGTTTGATCGTTGATACTAGAAGACTGAATGTTGTATCCTATTTTGTTATAATATTGCAAGTGCACTGTGGGTTGAAATGATACATACCCGAACGATCTATAGATTTGGGAAAAGTCGTTATGGGTTGAAATGGTAGACTAGAGCGATTTTATGGATTTTAATATTAATTCGGGATTGTGGTTTGAAATGATATCTAAACGTAAAATTTTAAATTGTGGATTGAAATGATAAATATCCATATCACTTGACCCTTGGGTAGAGAATTATATACGGACACTGGATTGGTTAAATTAAATGATTTTGAAATCGTTAATTTTTTAATTTAGTCAAATGATATTTTGAAATAAGAAGTTGATTTATATAAATTGAATCATTATTGAAAATCAAGTTTATGTTGAAATTTGAATTGGTTTTAAAGGAATTGTTTAAAGAAATTAAATTGAAATTTTAAAGTTGAATTCGGAGTATAAGTAAAGTTTGTCGAACTGAATTATTAAAATTGTTCGAAATATAACTTTGAAATATATTGAAACTGAAGTAATTTAAATGGATATTTCAAACATGGATTTGGAAGCGATAAAGAATTAAATATTTTATTGAGAATTTGAATTGAAAGATTTGAAATTAGGTTTTTGGAAATTGAAAATAGTCCAAATGTGTTGAAAGGAAATGAAAAGTTTAAATTGATATTAAATCCAAATTTATATTTTTTATATAAACCGTTTTAGAAATATATTATTCTAAAGATCCTAAATTTTAAGATTTTCAAATTATTAAACCATTTTAACCTATATTAACTATATTAAGTCAATTTAACCTATTTTAAACCATTTAATTTATTTTAAAATTAATTAACGCATTTTAGCTCATTTTAAATCTAATCAGTCAATTTTAAAGCTATTTAATCTAGTTTAATTAAATTTAATCTATTTTAAATTTATTTAACTATCTTAAATCAATTTGGTAGTATCTTTGATCTAGGATTAAACCACTTTAGAGTATTTAACTATTGATGACTATTTTAACTGTTTACAACTATTTAAACTATTTTTTAAATTTCCAAACTAAGTAAAGTAGAAGTGTTTATATTCAATTCATTGGTTTAAAGAGAATACGATTAAATGATGTTATAACCTAAGTTGGGATTTAAATGTGATAATTAATTGTTTTGAAGTAAGGATTTAACCTATTATGGAAATATGATTTTTGAAGCAATTATGATTTTGGAAACGATATGATTTGAAAGTGAATATGGTTTGAAGTGAACATAATATGGACAGAGATACGATTTGAAATTGATTATGATATTTTGATATAAATTATTAATTGATTTTTGAAATGTAAAAGAATCATGAAGTTGTAATAAGCGTTTGGTTGTTAAAGGACTGGGATCGGATATTATCATACTTTCTACAAATACTAAAAACCATTTTAACAACTGTGTGCGTGGTGGAGATTCCTGAAATGAAGTAGGATGGTTTGGTGAACGATTTCTGTATGGGTATGACATGACCCTGACTCCCGTGAGTCAGCTTATATGTGACAAAAGTAGGAGCTATAACAGGCCAAGTGAGGTCTTCCTCCCATCGAGAACATTTCTTCGATATTATATTTTGACTTTGTGACTGATTTGGTGGCCAGCCCTCGATTTTGATTATGGGAGTGTGTCCAAGGTGGCGATAGTAGATGTTATACGTTACCACTAGTCTGAGAGAGCAATTGATATGTCTACCCTAGCATTGCCTCGAGTGCCGTTTTCACATGCCCTAAAGCGCCTTCTACGAGTTTGTTTTGTGCCATTCCTATGGAGTGCCCTCTATTTAAACTTCTCAGAGGAGAGTATGGTACTGTATAGACTAGGGAATATATAAAATGTGTTAGAGGGATATGGGTAATGCCTTAAGGCTATTTTAGTACTTTTACTTTACAGTAGATATATTATAATAACGTATTGTACTACATAGTAGATAGTTTAATAGATCCTTAGGAGAAGTGAATCCCAAACATCTCTTAAGTTACTACACTCACATAGACACTGGATAGGAGATGTCAATACCCATAAACGTCTCCAACGCTATAACGTGCATATTTATCATTGATTTAACTCATATAAGATCTTTTAGTTCTGACTTGAGTATTTTGTCTTTTCAATTCGCTCGGGTCATCCTGAGCATTTTAGGTTTTGAAGATCTTATTTCTGGAGGACGAAGACGAAGATTTGTACTATTACTATTTGTTATATTTATTCCACTGTATCATGCTGTTCCGCTGCATTTATCTATTTATTTTGGTTGTCTGTAACTCTGATTCTGTATTGCATTAGTATGATCAAATGTATTTATAAAAAAGGTTCATGAACTGTTATTTGATTATTATATTTTGTCATTCCGCTGCGAGATTGCTTTATTTTTTTTATTTCTCTCCATTTTTCTAATTTACCTCAATAACAATCTGCCATTTTGTATGGTTTCAATCCAACATGTGTGTCTGCTTACATGTCCAAAAGGCAGTTCGTTACGAGATTGCTTGGCATGCTATATAGTGAACGTATTTAGGTCGATTTTCGAAGGTCGAAAATTCTGGCCCAGTACACATATTTACTTATTTTGATTTAACTTACATAAGATCTTTTAGTTTTGAATCGAATGTTTTGTCTTTCCATTACCCTCTGGTCGGCCTGAACTTTTCAGTGTTGGAGACTCTATTTCTAGTGAACGATGTTAGAGATTTGTAAACTATTTATTTTATATATATTCCACTGCATCATGTTGTTCCACTACATTATTTATTTATTCCAACTATATGCATTACTCTAATTGTATTGTAAAGTTATATCAAATGTTATTTGTAAAATAGCTTCATGAATTGTTTATTTGATTATTATATTTTGTCATTCCACTATAAGATTATGTGTTTTCTTTTTCCTTCTTTCTCTTATTTTTTTATTTACCTCATTAACAATCCTCCATTTTAAATGGTTTGAGTTGAAATATATTATTTATGATTGATTAAAATCGTCCAAAAATGGTGGGTCTGTGCATTTGGTATCAAATCTTTGGTTTAATGAAAACCTTAGCTTTTTGGGTTTGACACATTAGAGATGGGGTAGTAATACGCTAGAATGAGTTTGTCTGAATGTTTATATCAAAAAGCATACTTGTTAATGTTATAAAACGTTTTTATGTTATGTTAATTTGATCGGTTTAGTATTTATAAATTCTAGTCGGTGCATAGGATGCTATGGTGATGCAGTGCAGTCTGAAAACTCTGAAAATTCTCAAGTTATAGGTCGCTCACGACCTAAGGAAGGTCGGCCACGACCTAACGGCTCACGAGGGGAGAAGCAACGACCTAACAGGTCGTGTGGAAAAGAGCAGCGACCTAACAGAAGCCTAAGTCGTTCGGGTTCTTTAGGTCGTATGGAGGAAGACTTGGTTTTAGGTCGGCTACGACCTATGAGAAGCATTTTAGGTCGCCTACGACCTAGTGGGTATGCTGAAAGAGGAAGTTCACGACCTAAGATAGGTCGCGTGAAATTCCTGTTGCCGCATTTCTAGGTCGCGAACGACCTAACTCTTATAGGTCGCAAGAAGATTGTTGAAGCCGCTCCTTTAGGTCGCGAACGACCTTGTTTAAGTCGCTATGTGTTGTATATATGTGTGTTAGGTCGCTAACGACCTTTTGTAAGTCGTAGGTCGTGTGTTTGAGTGTCTGTTTGATCGCGTGAGTTTTTTTTAGGTCGTGAGTCGCGTGTAATGTAAACATGTGGTGTTGTGTTGGTAGGTCGTTGCCGACCTTGTATAGGTCGTAGGTCGCTCAACGACTTAAGGTCAGGTTCGAAAACACTATAAATAGGGAGTGTGTTGTAACTTTTGGTTGGTTGATATTTTGAATAAAATTCTCTTTTGTTAGCTTTGTGCTTTCATACAAATTGGTAGTTGAGTGTGATCTCCTATCTCCTCTTTCGGTTAATCGAGTGCGCTCGATTCAACGATCGTAGAAGCCGATTCACGGTATCTAGTGCGCTAGATCAACGTGCGAAGAATCGTAGATCTTCTTTCTCGACATCGTGCGCGATCAACGAGACGAAGATAGCTAGAATCCGGTATCTTTGGATTAACGGATTTGGGCCTTGCAGTATTCTCAACTCACCGATTGCTACATTCCATCAATTGAAGTTTGTTTCGATTTATCCGCTTCGTCAGTTTTGGTATCAGAGCCATACTTAGCTAATCATAGCTAAGTTGAATCTTGGAGCCAAGTATTTGGAGTTTATCGTGTTCATCTTGAAGTTGCAACGAGTTTGAAGATTCCGATCCATTCCATTTTGGATCTAGAGTGGAGATTTGTTTGAATTTGATTTGTGTTGAAGTACTTGAGCTTGAGCCGAGCTAAGTTGTGTAGTGGTATAGGCCGAGTCAAGAGAAGTTTAAGGCCGAGCCTTGTGAAGTTGTGTGGAAGCTTGTGAAGCCGTGACTTGAAGATTTTGTTGTTCAATCATGCCTCCTAGAAGAGCTAACCGACATCAAAACGTTGAAGCTTTGTATCGACGAGAAGAAGCCGATCAAATGGAACAACGTATGCATGAGAAGATTGATGAAGGCATTGGTAGGTTGGAGAAGTTGATGATCGATATGAATCAAAGTCGGAGAAGAAATTCACCTGAATCCATCCGTGGAGGAAGTAGAGTTTCACAACATTCAGATCGGGAGAGGAGAGAGAGCCAAGATCATCGAAGTGTTGATAATCGAAGTAGGAGGAATGTTGATGATCATGATAGAAGGGATGTTGGTTGTAGAAGTGGTGGTGGTAGAGATGTTGGAGGGCATGAAAGACAACGATGTGCATCAGACTTTGATGAGGAGTTTGATGGTGATAGAGTGAGTGCTCATTTCCGAGATCAAGATCAAGGACAACGTCAGTATCGGGTTATGGATGATGATCGACGTTGGGAAGCGGGAATGAAGATGGAGATTCCGGAATTTAAAGGTAGGATGGTTGCTGAAGAACTTTTAGACTGGTTATCTAATGTAGAGGAAATCTTTGATTTCAAGGAGGTTCCGGAGAATCGAAGGCTGAAGTTAGTTGCTACAAGGCTGAGGGGGAGAGCTTTGGCGTGGTGGCAGCAAACTAAACTTACTCGTGAACGAATGGGGAAGTCAAAGATAGAATCTTGGGAGAAGATGAAGAAATCGATGAGATCTACTTTCTTACCATACAACTATCAATCACTTATGTACCAGAGATTGCAGAATTTAAGGCAGGGGACGAAATCAGTTAATGACTATGCAGATGAATTTTACCAACTCATTGCCAGAAATGATATAATGGAAACGGAAGAACAGCTGACTGCTAGGTTTGTTGGAGGGCTGAGAATGCAGATCCAGGAATGGTTAATATGTTTGATCCAAGATCTGTGGCGGAAGCACATCAAAAGGCGTTAGCTTGGGAGAAGCAGGGAAGGCGTGGAGGTGGTGTGTTTACTAATTCCAACAATCAAGAGAAGGGTGTCGGAGGAAGTTCTAATGTTCCTAAAGCTGTTTCCAAACCAGTTGCGAAGGAGGGTGAGAAGGCGAAGGTTAGCAGTGGGTTCAAATGTTACAATTGCTAGGAGATGGGTCATAAAAGCAATGAGTGTCTGAAGCCGAAGAAGAGAGCAATGATAGCTGAAATTGAAGATGAGGAGGAAGAAGCTGAATGTTCTAACTTACCTTATGTTGAGGAGGAAGAAGAGTTGTCCGGAGATGAAGGGTATAACTTGATGATGAGGAGGTCTTGTTTGACACCGAAGCAAGATGAGGAAGACAGTTGGTTGAGGAATAACATATTTCAATCTACTTGCACTATTCTTGGGAGAGTTTGTAAGTTCGTTATTGATGCTGGGAGTTGTGATAATATTATTTCTACCAAGGCTGTGAAGAAGTTGGAATTGAAAACCGAGAAGCATCCCAAACCGTACAAGTTAGCTTGGTTGAGGAAAGGAGGTGAAGTGAAGGTTGGGCGAAGAGCTTGCGTGAAATTTTCTATTGGGAAGAAATACAAAGATGAAATCTGGTGCGATGTAGTGGACATGGATGTGTGTCATCTGTTGTTGGGCAGGCCATGGCAGTTTGATCGAGCAATACAACACGATGGTCGGGCCAATAGCTATAGTTTCATGTTCGAAGGTACTAAAATCACTTTGGTTCCCAAGAAGCAACAACAGAAGGAGAGCAAGCTGGAGGAGATTGAGGAATTGAAAACTCTGTTGACTTTGAAGGAGTTTGTTAAGGAGGTTGAAGAGGAGCCTGAAGTATACTTGTTGATTGGGCGTGAGAGCAGTGAAGAGGTTGAAATTACCGAAGAAGCAAAGCCAGTTTTGAAAGAGTTTGAAGATGTATTTCCAGAAGAGTTGCCAAAGGAGTTACCGCCACTGAGAGACATTCAACATCAAATCGATCTTGTTCCGGGAGCAGTATTACCGCATAGACCACATTATCGAATGAGTCCGAAGGAACATGAAGAGTTGAGAAGGCAGGTGGAAGAGTTGCTTGAACAGGGACGTGTGCAGGAGAGTCTGAGTCCATGTGCTGTGCCAGCTTTATTAGTCCCAAAGAAGGATGGGACGTGGAGGATGTGCACTGACAGTCGAGCATTGAATAAGATTACTGTGAGATATAGATTTCCCATGCCGAGGTTGGATGACTTGCTAGATCAGTTGAGTGGGGCAACTATCTTTTCGAAGATTGATTTGAAGAGTGCTTACCACCAGATTCGGATTAGACCTAGAGACGAATGGAAGACAGCGTTCAAGACGAGAGAGGGGTTATACGAATGGTTGGTTATGCCATTTGGTTTATCAAATGCACCTAGTACATTCATGCGGGTGATGAATCAAATCTTTAGACCATTCATTGGGAAGTTCGTGGTAGTTTATTTCGATGATATTCTGATATATAGCAGGAGTATGGAGGAGCATGTTCTACATTTGAGGAAAGTGTTGATTATTCTTCGCGAGGAACAATTTTATGCTGCTACGAAGAAATGTGTGTTCATGGCAAGAAGTGTTTTATTTCTGGGGTATATTGTTTCGGAAGCAGGAATTCAAGTTGACCAGAATAAAGTGGAAGCAATCAGGAATTGGCCACAGCCGAGGACGATTATAGAGGTGAGAAGTTTTCATGGGCTAGCATCATTCTACCGAAGATTCATTCCGCACTTCAGTAGCGTGATGGCTCCAGTTACTGATTGCATGAAGGGGAAACAGTTTGTATGGTCAGAGGAAGCGGGGGTTGCTTTTGAGAAGATCAAGGAATTGTTGACGTCTGCACCAATTCTTGTTTTACCGAATTTTCAGTTATTATTTGAATTGCATACTGATGCATCGAAGGTCGGTATTGGAGGAGTTCTGAGTCAGAATGGGAAGCCAGTTGCTTATTTCAGTGAAAAGTTATCAGGAGCAAAGAAGAGATACAGTACATATGACGTTGAATTCTATGCTGTGGTACAAGCTGTTAAGCACTGGAGGCACTATCTGTTTCAGAAAGAATTTGTTCTATACACTGATCATGAGGCATTGAAACATATGCAAGGACAAGACAAGATTTCGGCGAGACATGCATCATGGATTGCTTATTTACAGCAATTTACTTTTGTTGTCAAACATAAGTCAGGGGTGACGAACCGGGTAGCTGATGCTTTAAGTCGGAGGAGCCATTTATTGACAACATTGAAAGTTGAAGTGACGGGGTTTGAAGTATTGCCAGAGCTGATTGAAGAAGATCCTTACTTTAAGAAATTTGTTGAACAAGTTAAGGAAGGGAGTGCTGATGAATTCATATTGGTGGATGGTTTTCTGTTTAAAGGAAATCGTTTATGTATTCCGGATTGTAGTTTGAGGATGAAGATTGTGAAGGAGTTACATGAAGAAGGGCATGTGGGCCGTGATCGTACTTTGCATCTGGTCTCACAGTCTTACTTTTGGCCATCGATGAGGAAAGAAGTGGGAAGGTTTGTAGAGCGATGTCATATTTGCCAAGTCTCGAAAGGAACTGCGACCAATGCTGGATTGTATATGCCGTTACCTGTACCAGTTAAACCATGGGTTGATGTAAGTATGGACTTTGTGTTGGGATTGCCGAGAACGCGGCGTGGTAATGATTCCATTTATGTGGTGGTTGACCGGTTTTCGAAGATGGCACATTTTATTGCTCGTAAGAAGACGGCGGATGTTGTTCGGGTTGCACAGTTGTTCTTTAAAGAAGTCTATCGCCTACATGGGTTGCCAGATTCTATCGTTTCAGACAGGGATACTAGATTTTTGAGTCATTTTTGGCTTAGTTTGTGGAAGATGGTGGGAACAAAGTTGAACTTTAGCAGCGCTTATCATCCGCAAACCGATGGACAGACAGAAGTGGTTAACAGATCATTGGGAAATTTGTTACGGTGTTTAGTGAAAGATAATCTGAAGAGTTGGGACATGAAGTTGTGCCAGGCAGAGTTTGCTCATAACCATGCAGTGAATCGTAGTACGGGATTCAGTCCATTTCAGATTGTATATTCAAACTTGCCCAAGGGACCGTTGGATTTGGCAGTAATACCACAACCAAAGGGGACGATTAAACGGGCTGTAGAATTTATCGATGAATTAACTGAATGTCTTAAAATCGTTCGGGAACGATTGGAGAAGGCCAATGAGAGGTATAAACGATCTGCAGATTTGAAGCGACGAAGTGTTGAATTTAACGAAGGTGATTTGGTTTATGCAGTGTTGACAAAAGATCGCTTTCCGGTTGGAACGTATAATAAATTGAAAGCGCGAAAAATTGGTCCAATTGAAATTTTGAAGAAAATCAATGAGAATGCTTATCAATTGAATTTACCAAACGATGTTCATACTTCAGATGTTTTCAATGTCAAACATTGAATTCCGTATCGTGGAAATGAAATTGTTGTGGAAGAAGATGTTGAGAATTCGAGGTCGAATTTCTGTCAACCCGGAGAGGATGATGCAGTGCAGTCTGAAAACTCTGAAAACTCTGAAAATTCTCAAGTTATAGGTCGCTCACGACCTAAGGAAGGTCGGCCATGACCTAACGGCTCACGAGGGGAGAAGCAACGACCTAACAGGTCGTGTGGAAAAGAGCAGCGACCTAACAGAAGCCTAAGTCGTTCGGGCTCTTTAGGTCGTATGGAGGAAGACTTGGTTTTAGGTCGGCTACGACCTATGAGAAGCATTTTAGGTCGCCTACGACCTAGTGGGTATGCTGAAAGAGGAAGTTCACGACCTAAGATAGGTCGCGTGAAATTCCTGTTGCCGCATTTCTAGGTCGCGAACGACCTAACTCTTATAGGTCGCAAGAAGATTGTTGAAGCCGCTCCTTTAGGTCGCGAACGACCTTGTTTAAGTCGCTATGTGTTGTATATATGTGTGTTAGGTCGCTAACGACCTTTTGTAAGTCGTAGGTCGTGTGTTTGAGTGTCTGTTTGATCGCGTGAGTTTTTTTTAGGTCGTGAGTCGCGTGTAATGTAAACATGTGGTGTTGTGTTGGTAGGTCGTTGCCGACCTTGTATAGGTCGTAGGTCGCTCAACGACTTAAGGTCAGGTTCGAAAACACTATAAATAGGGAGTGTGTTGTAACTTTTGGTTGGTTGATATTTTGAATAAAATTCTCTTTTGTTAGCTTTGTGCTTTCATACAAATTGGTAGTTGAGTGTGATCTCCTATCTCCTCTTTCGGTTAATCGAGTGCGCTCGATTCAACGATCGTAGAAGCCGATTCACGGTATCTAGTGCGCTAGATCAACGTGCGAAGAATCGTAGATCTTCTTTCTCGGCATCGTGCGCGATCAGCGAGACGAAGATAGCTAGAATCTGGTATCTTTGGATCAACGGATTTGGGCCTTGCAGTATTCTCAACTCACCGATTGCTACATTCCATCAATTGAAGTTTGTTTCGATTTATCCGCTTCGTCATATGGCATCGATATGGATTTCTAAACACTTTATAGAGCAGACTAACACAATATTATTTTGAAATAAAGGTAAACGAAATAATTTTACCAAGTATTATATTTTGTATATAAAAGAATAATTTTTATAAATTGATATAGTTGTACATGATATTATTGTTCAGAAGTGAAATTCTATAAATATTGGTTACAAAAAAAATACAGATAAACTGAATATGAATTGGAAATTTGAGAACCTAAGTTCTAGGTTTTTGAAATTAGTTTTCACAAGATTTTGGAATGAAATATTCCTATTATTTGAAAGTATTTTCGAACATAAATATTTTCAAAGAGATTTGAAAGAAATGTTTTAAACGAATTTTAAAAGGAAATAAGTTTTGTACACCCCTCTTCTGTTGCCGGAAAATAATTTCCATGATGGCGACTGCATCATCAACATTCATTTTTGAGTTTCAAAGCAGGAAGGACACTGTAATAGCTTTACTACAGATTTGTTTTGATAAATAAATCTTAGTATTAAATTTCTAAATATGATTGGATATATAAAAGATAAGAATATACATATATATATATATATTATATATATATATATACACATACATGCATATATAATCACAAAATGATTTGAAATGAACCCGACATTAAGTTCTTAAGTTTGTAGAAATTAGGGATTTAAATTATTGTAATGAAATGAAATCTTAACTACTTTAATAGTTGGAAACTTCTAAAATAAATTATTGTTTACTTTGTTGGGTGCTTTGGATTTAGATGATGAGTTAAGCCGAGTTTTTTTAGTTAGCGAGTTCGCAGATGTGCTTAAGCCTGTAGTCGGATTGCCACCGAAGCGAGCCATCGAGTTTTAGATAGATTTGGTTTCGGAAGTAGAACCAGTATGTAGGTCACCAAGTAGGATGACCCCTTCAGAGATGAGTGAGTTGAAGGAGCAATTTGTGGATTTAGAGGGCAAGAGTTTTACCAAACCGAACAGTTCACCATGAGGTGTAGAGGCATTGTTTGCCAAGAAGCCAGATGAATCATTAAGGCTACATATCGATTATCATAAGTAGAATGAGAGGACGATAAAGAATCGATATCCATTTCCCAAGGTGGATGATTTGTTCGCCCAGTTGAGTGGAGTAATAGTATTTTTCCAATTGGATTTGGCAATAACATTCATCAGCTCGGGGTGGCAAAGGATAGTATACCTTTGACGGCATTTAGGACAAGATATGAGTTGTACGAATGGTTGGTTATGTCATGCGGACTGACAAATGCTCCTGCTTTCTTCATGGATTTTATGAACCGGATTTTCCAAGAGCACTTGGACAGGTTCATGTTGGTTTTCATAGATGATATCTTGATTTTCGCTAAGGATGAAAGGGAGCATTAAGTTCATCTTGGATTGGTTCCCTGGACATTGGGGCAGCATCAGATGAAAGCGAAGTTTTCAAAGTGTTACTTCTGGGAGAAAGAGGTGAAGTTTCATGGTCATGTAGTCTAAGTGGAAGGGTTGTCAATGGATTCGACTAAGATACCTGCAGTGAATAGTTGGAAGAGACTCGAGACAACAACCGTGATAAAGAGCTTCCTTGGGTTGGCATGTTATTATTGGAGATTCATTAAGGATTTTTCACACATAGCAGCAATGATGACCAAGCTGACGAGGAAGGATGTAATGTTTGTATGGACTGATAAGTGTGAGGAAGCATGCCAGAGATTGAAACACTTATTGACCCATGCACCTGTGTTGGTCGTTCCAGAGTGGAATTAGGACTTGGTAGTTGATAGTGATGCATGTGGAACATGATTAGGAGCTGTGCTGATGTAGAGAGGTAAAGTGATTTCCTATGCTTCTTGATAGCTTAGACCATATTTTTTCTGATATCCTATGGCATGATTTGGAATGGCTGCACTGATTTTTGCTTTGAAGGTATGGGGATATTACCTTTTAGGAGAAAGGTTCGAGCTATACATGGATCATAAGTCACTGAAGCATTTTCTCTCTCAGAAGAAGTTGAAGATGAGATAGCAAAGGTGGTTAAAGTTCATAGCCGCTTATGATTTTGGGATTGAGTACACACCAAGGAAAGCAAGAAGGTTGTAGATGTATTTAGCAGAAACATTAGAATGCAGTGTAGCAATGGTGGCTGAGTGGAAAGATTTAGAAGCATTAACAAATTATACAGTGCAATGGAGATCCGAAGCTGGGTATAGTGGGAATACAGTTGTAGTGTGTTGTTTGGAAGTTCGACCAGTGTTGATCGAGTGGATTGCTTCTAAGAAGATGGAAGATCCAATGTTAGCTGAGCGGATCAAGAAGCTTCAGGAAGGAACCGAGAGCGATCATTTGAAAGATTACAGTCTTTACTAGAATGGGTGGTTGAGAAATAAAGGAAGGTTATTTTTTTGTGACATCCCTCAATTTCAAGCAAATAAAATGTGATAATCTTCTTTTATAAATTATTTAAAATTAGCAAATTATTGATTATTCTTTTAAAAAATATATATAATAAAGGGTTGTTTATGTGTATATTTATATATAAGTAAGATTTTAAATAGAATAATTATTTTCAAACAAATAATTTATGTGTTGTATATATTTGTATATATGTATGTTGATTTTAAATTTGAATTTGAATTTGAATGTGAAATTCAATTAGATAAATATCTTAATATAAATTGGATTTAGAAATAAACTATATATGATTTTATTAGTATCTAATTTGTTTCATATTATTTTCTTTAAAGGATTTTATTTATGTAAATTAAGAAATGTATTTACTAAATAGAAAATTAAACATAAAAGTTTTATGAAAACATTTAAAAATATATAAATACATGCATTATACAAATGTTAAGATATTAACATATGCAAATGACATTTGTAAGCAAATTTAACTAGTGTCATTATTTTCTTTTTATTTTAAATAATAAATAAAAGATAAAAAATGATATATACATCACTACTCCTTTCTCATTTCTCTTTTATCTTCATTATCAAAGAAACAAGCAAAACAAAACCTAGAAATAGTTCAAAGATCAAAACAAAAAGCATAGTGCAAAAGCATCTCAAACATTAGTAATTAGTAATTCAGAGATCATCTCAAATCAAAAGCTTCAGTTCATAACCATCAATCTAGTTGAAGATCAGAGAAAAGATCAAGTGCAGTTCATCAAGCAAACCGTGTTCTCTGTTCTATATGAGTAAACATTTGCTTTTAGAGCTTAAACTTGTTTTAATCCTGATGCATGTGATAGATTGTAGAGGTAATATTGTGAACGGTTTTGAATGGATGAATTAAGAAGTTGTATGTATACAAATAGGAGATAGACATGTGCATGTCTGGATATAAGTATATTCAAGCCCTGTTTGATTTTGCAGATCACATTCGATTTCAAAAATCCAATGCTCTTTCTCCAATCTATTTCTAGTTATAATCTGTGAGTAAAAATCATTTGTGTGGCTGAACATCAATTCAAAAGATTATTTCTAGCATTTATATTTAGTAATTATTTCAAAATGAAAATTAACATTAAACAAAATCGTTTCACGTCAAAAATCTATTATGATAATTTCAGTTTTTGGATTTTAGAAATCGATTCGAACTTGAAAGTGGTAATTTTGATATAGAATTTAAGATTTTTAGTGATCATGTATTTATGAGTTGATCGGGAGACAATCTTTCATCGATTTATGGCGATTAACGGTGAGTGAGGTGTCATGTTTGATGATGAAGGAAGCTGAGGTAATGGAGATCATTGGGAGAGTTACCGGAGTATTTTTAGGTCATAGGTGGGGTTCGTCAGTGATGAAGTAGGGTTTAGCGTGAAGTTTTGGATCGCCGTAGTTCTCGAGCTCGTGTGACATCGTGAGCGATTCAAAGGTGATTGGTTGTGGGGGATCAAAGCGTGAGGTTGCGGCGGAGGTTTGGGTGAGATGGCGAAGTTCCTGGTAGACGAAGCCGATGGTGCTAGGCGTTTTTCTACGATCCGCTTTAGGTTGTAGGTGCCTGAATGGGTTCGATTTCGTTTGCCTTGACAATCGTCGATCTAGGCGTTCATGGCGACTGAAGAGAGGGACGGTGACTTGATGGTGGTCGAAGCATTGGTCGGAGGGCCGACGGTGATGTGTGTACGTGCACGAGATTTTGTTGTGTCTGCGTTCTCTGTGTGGTGTTGAGCTAGGGAAGAAGAAGCAGGGTGCTCGGGTTCGTGCATGAGTCCATAGGGTTTTGGCTCGAATGAGTATTCGGAGGCTTTGGCATAGGCTCAGGTTGTTTATAAGATATCTGGGTTTTAAAAATTGTATGTAAACTGTTACTAGTTTTTAAATTTAAACTAAACTAAACAAAGAGATTTTCTCGGGTAGGACTTGGGTTGGATACAGGGGAAGACTCGGGTACATTATGACAATTTTAAAATTAAAATAAAAGAAAGGTTTTGAAAACATAAAATAAATCAAGTTTAAATCTATTTCTTAAAACAATAATATAATAATGTTCTAAACATTTGGTTTTAAGAAAAGTTGAATGTTTTGTTTAACTTAAATTTATTAAGTTAAATTCCTAATATTTTTTCTTAAATTAAATGGTTTAATTAAATAGTAAAAGATAAAATGTTTAGATTTATATGATAATGATAATTAAGTAAATAAATAAGATAAATGGTTTACCTTAAAAGTTAATTAAGATTTTGATGATTTAAGATTAACTAATTAACGAAGTAATTAAAGAGAAATTAATTAATTAATGATTAAGGATTAATTAATTAATAATTGAAAATTATTAATTATTTGGTGATTAGCGATTAATTAATGTAATTAATTGGAGATTAATTACTTAAATAATAATTGTTTATTTAAGTAATTAAAGGTAAATGACTTAATGGGAGCAATTAAGGATTAATTACTAAGTGTAATTAATTAAAGGATTGATTAATTAAGGAAATTACTTAAAGGGCTAGTTAATTAATGAATGTGATTAATTAAAGGATAATTAGTCAATGTAAGTGATAATAGAATAATTAATTAGAGTAATTAATTAAGGATCAATGTAATTAATTATAGTTAATTAATTAACGAGAGCAATTAAAGGTTAATTAATGTAAAAGGTTAAAGGATAATTAATTTATGGTTAATTACTTAATGTAATTAAAGCATAATTAATTAAGGATGATTAATTAAGATGACAATTAAAGGATGATTAATTAGTTGGTTTTTAATTAATTAATGTTGAGTGAGCAGGATTTAAAGATGATTGAAGTAATTTATTTAATTTATTTAAATTAATTAGAAATGGTTTAATCTTGCTTATGGATGATTGAATGATATTAAATGCCTTGGATTATTTGTTTCCCTGGTATATGATTGTGATGCTATGTGATATGATGTTTGGAGTATGGATTATCTATCGGTAATGAAATCGCTATATGAATATGTTACTTTGAATATGAATTGAATTATTTTCACTTAAACAACTTGGACTTATATTAACATTGGATTCGAAGAGATAGGGGTCGGGTATCAGTAAATACTCGGAACCACTTCGATTTGGAATCTACAATGATTTTTTATAGATTTGATATGTGAAATCAATAGCTGGAATGGATAATTTAAGTAAACTGGACCATTGAAACAATGTAGTGGTACTTGGGAATTGATTTGTGAAATAAGTGTTGGCTATAACAAGTTAACAACTAGTAGCGGAGTACGAGTTCCTCGGGTTTCAAATAAGTTTTATACCTTAGTATTTCAATTTATATGGGTTTACTCACGCTGGTTTCCAGCCTGACCCAGGTGTCACTTTAATGTAATGCTCGGGTCAAACTGAGTATTACAGATTTAGGTTTGGACGTTTTGGAGCTCAGGAGGCGAGCTGGATAGCAGGAACGTATGGAGTAAATCTGTTGAGTGTTGTAATTATTAATAGTAGTATGGGACAGGTTGATACAACTATCTAATCTATTTTTAAATGGTTGTACTTTGATGTATTTATTGTAAATTAACAATTATAGCTTTCTTTATATAAATGCTATTATGTGATATTATATGTTGATCCGCTACGAAATGTGAGATTCTACGTTTCGTTTTCTGTTTCTTCTTTTACCTCTTTCTTCTTTACCCTAACAATCCAAGATTTTCGGCGTTCGATTACTCGGTGCTTCTACAGTGAACGTATTAGTGTCGAATTTTTGAGGTCGAAAATTTTGGGTCGTTACATTTTGGTATCAGGGCAGAAGGTTTAGTGAGAACCTTGGCTCTGGTGGGCTTACTCATTAAGGATAGTATAACGATCCCGGTTTTTGAGTCAAATTTATTTGGTAATTAATTTGATTTTTGGATTAAATTAAGAATTAATTTGGTAATTAATATGAAATTTTGGACTAAATTGTAAATTTAATTGTGAAATTAAATTGAAAATGTGGGGATAAAAATATATTTAAGTTTTAAGATAAAGAATTTGATTTGGAAATCTAAATATTTTATAAATAGGTTATATTTTGGAATTTGATTTTGAGATTCAACTACATATATGTTAAAAATAAATATTTGAAAAATATTTATAGAATGTGAATGAATAAAATATATATATTTATAAAAAATATTGTTTTTTTATTCATTTATAAATACAAATTGATTATATATTAATTTTTGAATTTGAAATTTACAATTTTTTTTGAATAATACATTAGATTTGGAAACTCTATACTAATAGAAAAATTGGTTTTGTATTTATAATATGGTGATTTGAAAGTTTTATTTTGAAATTGATATAAATAAACTATATAAGCTATTTAAAGAGTTAAAATTCAAATATATATTACATATTTATTTGTGTTTGATTTATTTTAAATCACATTCTTTAAAGTTATAAATATTTATTAGATTTGATAAAAAGATATAAAACAAGGCTTAACAAAAGTTTATAAATGTACAAAATAAGATTTGATAAAAGATTTAAATTACTTTTCTTTTATGCTTTTGAAAATAAATATGGTTAGCAAATAATATATATATGAATTTGTAAGTAAATTATAAACAAGGGTTTAAACATAACTTGTAAATAAATTTATGAAAGGGTTTAAATCTAAACCTATAAATTAATTAGAACTAAGGATTTAAACATAATTTTATCATATAACGACATTTGTAAAATTAAGAGAGTATGAATTTACAAGTGTAACTTAATTGTACAAGTGGAATTTGTCTTTTAATTAAAATTTGTAAATGTGCATAAGAAAAAATAATAATAACTAGGCCGTCTCCATTTTTAAAACTTCTCAAATTTGAGAAACCTACTTTAAAGCAAAACAAACCTGAATAAAAATAAAATGAAAAGTTTTCAATCTGGAGCCAAAACAGATTTAAATTTGCAAAATGGAAAACAAAAACTTAGGTCAAACAAAAGCCTCAGCCCATTAACAATCAAATTCAGATCAAAAACTTCAGTTTCAAATACATTTTTCAGTTCAAGTTTCTAGATTTTCAAATCTAGACAGAGCCTAATCAAATAATCTTCAATCTGGAACATGGGTCAAGATCAAGCAATTCCGAAAACAAATCAAGCTTCAAGTGATTCAAAGATTAGGCAGAAGTAAAATGCAGATTCAAATTAAATCCAAAAAAAACAAATGCCAATATTCAAATTCAAAATTGCATTTCCAGGTCTCTGCTGCTCTTTTTCAAACTACAAGGTGAGCAGACTACCCTATTTGACTTGGTTCTATTGATATTTGTGATTGATATTTGTGTATGTGTGAATGATACTTGTCTAAGTATAAATATATCTGTATACCTATTTATACAGATAGATAAATGTTGTGTGCATATCTATCAAATAATATATTCATCTCTTTGTTAAGTACAAGGTAAGGCCACTAAAACAAAAAAATTAAACTGCTCCTTATATGTTCAATATTAGAGCAAGATCATTGAAGATAAAATGATGATATGAATGTGAACTTGTTTTTAAAAATAATTTCAAGCAAAAATATTAAATAAATTTTCTAAAAAGGGTAATTTACAGTAAGATCATAATATATCAGAAAATTCAAACATCTTAACTTTAAAATCTAATTATTTAATCAAGTTTGTATCACAAATTAATGATTTTAGATTCAAGCCCTGTGATTTTTAAACAATTAGAGGTCGAAGATTTTTAGAATGAATGGAAATGACATTTTGGGCAAATGCCGGTGATCACGTGGTCTGGAAGTGTCGAGATCACGGTTGAAGTTCGCTCAAAGGTCAGGGGATCTGGCAAAAATGGTGGAAGAATTTTTAATGCATCGAGGTGACTTGTTTGAGTCAAATCAGGGTTTAAGGTTGGTTGTCGACATTGGTAGAATCGTAATGTTTTTGGGAAGCATATAGGCAATCAAAATTCATGCGGTTGGGCTTGAAGGTGGATGCCTAGCCGAGCTTTCAATGGAGGTCAGTGGTGGGCAAAGCAGGAGTCGATCAACGTTGTGGTTGGTTGATCAGTGGTGAAAGGTTTGGTTTCTGGTTGTGTTTGGGTTGCGCTGTAGGGTGATTTTCGATAAGAGGCGATTTTGGTTTCGGCGAAGTGGCAAGTTTGGACCATGTGGTGATGAGTGACTGAATGTCGAAGGCGGGGCCGTACACATGCACACATGTCATCGTGCACGGTGGATTCAGGCAGGCTGGGTTGGTTCATTGAAGTAGTGGAGTGCGAATCGAAATGGGTTCGGCGATGGATTCGATAGAATTTTGAGTGTAATGATTTTCAAATGGTGAGGTTGTTGACGATTCGATTTCTTTACTAGAGATGGAACTAGAGTGAAGTTCAATTGAGATTTGGGGAAGATGATTGCGGGTTGTGGTGTTTGACTTGGGCTTCGGCCCGTTTTGGATTTTATATTTATATAAAGAAGTTTGTACATAAAGGTTAGTTAATAAACATTATTTAAAAGGAAAAACTAATATTCTTAAAATAAATTAATTTTAAATAAATAATGTTGATTTAAAAAGTTTGGGCAAATAAGAGTTGAATAAATTATTTTAACTTGGATTAATTTAGTTATTTAAAAATTTCCTAAGTTCTCAAATGGGATTTAATTATGTATAATTAAATGTGATTAAGATAAATGGATTATCTTAAATAATTTTTTAATTTAATTAACTAACTTAAGAGTCTTAAAGTTTATTATTAAAGGTTTAAATAATAATTAAAGTTATTAATTAAGACTAATGGTTTGTCTTTAAATTAATAAAGGTTAATTAATTAATGTAATTAATTAAAGGTTTATTTTATAAATTAAAGTAATTACGGGAAATTAATTACTTAAAGATAACTATTTAATGAAAGCAATTAAAGATAATTACTTAATTAAAAGTAATTAATTAATGATTAAGGTTGATTAATCAAATGATTAAAATTGATTTGTGATTTAATTAATATAAGCGATTAGGGGTAATCACTTATGCTAATTAGTTAAGAATAATTAATTAATTAAGGATAATTAATTAACGCGATAAATCAATTAAGGAAATTAATTTGGGGATAATTAATTAATGAATATCAATTAATGATAAGTAAATCTAAAGTAATTAATTACTTAAGAATAATTACTTAATAAAACGTAATTAATTAATAATTGAGGTTACTGTAACAATCCAGTATTTTCAACCGTTCGCAACTACACATGTCGGACTTGAATTGCTCAAAATACCGCATCGTAAATAAATTTAGAGCAGATGAAAACAATCATAGAATCACAGACACAGATATATCAGAATAACTCGCAGCGGAAATTAAGATACCATAGTATTTCATGAAGCTACTATAACAAAATCTCAAAACGAAATACATAATATCAGTCTGAAAAACATATACAATAGAAATCCCAAATACATAGAAGATCACTAATACAAGAGCTGAAATTGACAACTAAATCTAAAATGGATATATAACTAGATAAGAAAAATCTCCAACGATTTCTAGCTCCAGAAAAAGAAATCCGAAGCTAAGCTGTAAATACTCAGGCTGACCCGAGTGTAAAGTAAAAAACACAAAACACTCGAGTCAGGACATATATACTTATATAATGTAAACCGACTTAAGTGAACTGTAGTAGTAATACACAATAACTTAAAGGATGCTTGGGATCGCCGATCCTCTAAGGATCAGTTAAACCATAAATTAAATACATTCCGTGGTCAAAGTTCCAAAATGGTAATTTATACTTTAAAATCAAATATCATTTCAAAATTCAATATCATTTCAAATTCATTTTAAATTATCTTAATATCATATCTTTCCAAAACCTCATTCATATTTATTCAATTTAAATACCATTTTAATCACGTTTCAAAAATGGTTTATATTTCAAATCAAAAATACCCATTTAAACCATTTAAAAATGATGTTATTATATTTAATAATCAAATATTAAATACCTAAAATTTAGCCTTTCAGATTTCATTTATTCACTTAAATTTATTAAAACAGTGAAATTCAACTTTCGTGGCATTTAGAAAATGCTACGGAAAGTTACATTTGAAAACAATTCAATTTAACAAAGATAACTTTTACAGAAATGCTGTAATAGTTTAGGTTTCAAATAAGAGTTTTTGTTCAAGCAGCTACAGCACTTACAAAGTGCTGTAATAGCCATTGGTTCATTTTTATCAATTACAGCACTTAGAAATGCTGTAATATCCTTTACTTCAGAAATGATAGCATTTCTGAAATGCTGTTAAATTAAATTTCAAATTTCAATACAATTCCATAAATAATTAAAACTTAATTTAAACCATTTTTAACTCATAAAATCATCTTTTCTCACTTTAAAAACAATCATTTAAATTCCCATTAATTTATGATTTTTATGAAGTGAGATTTTCATACAAAATCAAATTTTAATAATGTACTTATTAAATAAATGTACAATTTTATAACATTTCATTTACATTATATTTTAATTAAATTTACCATTTCATAAATTAGATTTAAATTCCATTTTATTTTCTTAACTTAACTTTTATTTTTAAAACACATTTCATATTTTCCAAGTTAACTTATATTTTAGATTTCAATTAAAAACATATATTTATTCAACTATTTTTAGTTTATAGAAAAATCAATAACACTTTGTTAAAATTAATTTAATTTCGAATTAAAATCAAATTATCATATTTTCTAATTTAATTTAAACTACATTTATGAACAAAATCATAAATTCCAAAATTAACTAATATTTCAAATTCTACTTTACCATTTATTTATTTCACTTATTTAACTTGTAGAAAATCACTAATATTTAAAAAAAATCATTTTTAATTAAATTTAAATCAAAATATCATAATATTTGCATTTATAAAATATTTTATAAATTCTGGAAAAATAAATATGTTAACCACAGGTCTGTATAAAATTTTCTAACTTAAGTCAGGTGATACGGATAATATATCATTTTAATCCGTAATTTACAAAGGAAAAATCCTGGTTGTATCATTTCATACCCGCAATCCCAAGTAAATAAAAAATAATAAAAAAATCGTTCAGGCCTATCGTTTCATTCCGTAACGATTTTTCCCTATTCTAAAGTCCGTTCGGGTATGTATCATTTCAACGCATTGCGATTCTAATCTACAGGGAATTTGCAGTGTAATAAACTGATATAAATAAGCAGTATAGCATTATATAACCGTAACAGATGATATGACAGGTGTTTAAACAGTGTGTACATCATATGATCATAGCATCGACAAGTATAACTGTAACAACCCTGTATTTTTTGATTATTTTAATTATTTTAAATTGAATTTCTGACTTAAAAACTTTATTTTATTTATTAAAATAGATAAATTTTGTTATTTTAAATATAAATTTTGATTTTGGTGTGAATTATAATTCTGAACCTGAATAAATAGAATATTTTCCATAAATGTGAATTTCGGTCAATATGGTCAAACTTTGACTTTTAAATTTAAAATTTAAATATTTGAATTTTTCAATTTTATCTTTTATTATGAAAATAGATTTAATTTCAAGAATACTGCTTTTCATTTCGTTGAAATCAGATATATATTGCGAAAGTTATGCTTTTTACAATATTGTGTGTAAATTGTTTTACTTAACAAATTTATTTATTTTAATTTATATAAATAATATTTTTGTTTGTAAAATCATGTTCTAATTTGTGTAACATGAAATGTTATGTATATATTTTATTTTTAAAACATTTTTAAAAGTGTAATTGAAATTTCCAATGTCAGTTGTATTTTATTTACAGTTTTTAATTTCTAGTTTCAATTAATTAAGGTAATTCTTTATTTTTTTCTATTTTCTTAAGACCTTATTTTATTTTCGTTTATACTTGATTGTTTTCAGCATTCATTTTATTTACTTGACTTTTATTTAAGTGTTGTTGAAGTTTTCCAAAGTCAGTTGAATTGTATTTACAATTTTTAATTCTAGTTTCCATTTGATAGAGTATTTTCTTTATTTATTTCCTACTTTTTCTAAAACTATTTATTTATTTTTCATAATATCGATCTCTACCTTATTTTTCTATTTTAATTATTTATACATTCATTTAGTAATCAAATGGATAAGTGTTTAGATCCTTATTTATTTCTTGGAAAGAAATTTCAAATACACACACACACACACACACACACACGTTATTGCTTTAAAAGGCATACCTTTAAAATGTATTTAATTTAACGTTATTGTATTGATTTGTTTGTGATAGCTTCTTGTATACACCTTTCTTTAATATATAGGAAATGCATAAATTAAGATACGTTACCTATTTTTAATTAAAGGCATACGTTACGTTTTGATTTGTTACATTTTTATCTTTCCATCCATTGATTTCATACCATAACTCCTCCTTATTGGTTGCCATTTATTCCCTTAACCCTAGACGCCTCCGTCATATTTCCCATAAAAACATCACTTCATAATACACGCATGTTCAGATCCGAAGAAAAAGATTTGGGTAATGTATCTTCTTCTTTTTTCCACTTTTCTTCTTTGTTTGCCTTGTTTTTCACTTGAATTTGCATTGATCTTCACCTACGTTGATCGGCCCATACCCCTACCATTTCCTCCATCGACCACCACCACTTCCTTCCCCATATAAGCCATAGCCTGACACCATTCTCCTCTGACCTGAAAGTGCCTTGATCATCCCTTGCTCAAAACTCCACAAAAATAATGCAAAACTCCTTGAATTTATACCTAGCCAAGCCTATATTCACATCCACTTCATTTCCTTGCCACGACCACCTCCTTAGCCTCCAGCACCAGTAACCACCACACCCGAACACCACTACTAACATCTGAGCTGACCTGAGTTAGCCCCTGGCCAAGCCCAAATGTGCCAAGGCCGAGCCCAAAACGATGAACAAACCACCTCCCTTTTGCTTGCCTTTTTACCTTCCTCATGTTGTAACCTCCAAACCCTTTGCCTTCTTGACCAAGCGTTGTTATTTTCAGATCCAAACCTGACCGTTACCACCTAAAAACATCCAAGGCCGAACTAATATAGCCTTGTGGTCGAGCCTATGTGGGTAAAGGTCAAGCAAATTAGATGGGAAAGCTTGGCCATGTCTCTTGTTATTTCTATTTCCATTTTGTTTCAATAGATTTTTGGTATTGTCAAAATATTTATATATGGTTTGTTTCATTGCTGAATACAAGATTTATATCTTGGCTCTCCCTCCAGTAAAATCAAGTCGTGCTATCATGCTTTCTGGATCTTTGTTTGTGTGTGTCTGATTTGCGAATTCCAGCTTTAAAGAGGTGAGTAATCACACCTGACATTTATACTTATATGACCGTGAATTGATAGCAAGTGGAAGTGTAGATATTATTACATCATGTTATACCTGCCTGTGTTATAAATTATATGATGTTAGTCCCATTTATCTATCTATCATATCATCCGATACTGCTATATGTTGTTATACTGTTCATTTTATTTTGATCATCATTGCAAGTTCCCCATTAGGATAGAAATCACAATGGGTTGAAAAGATACATACCCGAACGAACAATAGAATAGGAAAAATCATTACGGGCTGAAATGTTAGGCCTGAGTGATTTTTATTTATTTGTATTTGTCTTGGGATTGCGGGTTTGACTTAATCGAAACCCGAAAATTTTACTGATTACGGATTTAAATGATAATTTCTGTATCACTTGATTTGGGTGTGAAATATTATCCGGACCTGTGGTTGATTTCAAAATATGATTTCTTATAAAAATTCATGTATTGTAAATGAAAGAAGAAGAAAAAAAAATGAAATTTGACTTATATTGGATTTAAAATGGTTAAGCAGTGATTTTCTAAAAGGTTAAATGGCATAAGTTAATAGATGGTTTCAGTTGTAATGTGAAAGTTTGATTTAACTTAATAATGGGAATTTAAGTAAAAAAGGAATTATAAGCTTAACTTGGTAATTAATATAATTTATGTATGAAGTGGATAAATATAAAGTAAAAGAAAATATCAAGTCATTTGTAAAATAAATAAGCAACTTACAATGTATTTTGAATTTATGTAATTAGTTAAATGCAAAATAAATAGATAGTTAAATGGAAATTTGGAATTTAAATTGACTTGGAATTGTGAGATTTGGTTTTAAAATGGAATTTTAAGTAAATTAAATAAAATGGAAATTTTATTCAATGTATGAAATGGTGATTTGAAATTTAATTGATAAATAATTGTTAAAAGGTAAAGAATGGGAAATTTGTACACTTGAATTTAATAAGTGAAATTATTGATATTTATTTGTGAAATTTACTTTATAAAAATCATAAGTTCAAGGGTATTTAAATGACCATTTTTAAAGTGGAAAATATGAAATTTTACAAGTAAAAATGGTTTAAATTGAAGTTTATTTGTAGTTGAAATTCTACTATAAATCTAGAAGCTAAATTTTGGGAATTGAATATTTGATTTGAAGGTATAACGACTTCACTTTTTAATGGTCTATATGAATGATTTTAATTTGGAATTATAAATCATTTTGAAATTTATAACCACGGGTACACTGCTTTGTGTGTCATGTGATTTCCTTGTGATTGTTTGATGCACACCTTTGATTTTGAGAGTGTGACTAGAGGTGAGCGGTTACTGCAACTCTACGCTACCCTAGTCACAATAACACTGTTATTTGCATTGTTTACTTTATTATGGATATTTCTAGGATAGTGTTTACTACCACTTAATTGGTGGTTTGACTGATCCTTAAAGGATGGACGATCCCAAACATCCTTTATGTTATTTTGCATTGCTATTACAATTCACTTGAGTTGGTTTATATTGTATAAGTATGTATGTCTTGACTCAAGTGTTTGTGTTTTACTTTACACTCGAGTCAGCCTGAGAGTCACAGTTTCAGATTCACCTTCTGGGCTAGAGATTTGTTGGAGCTGAGCTGACTATCTATTCATCTATTGCTGATCCAGTTATTTTCTGTTCGGTACTGCTTCTGTATTAGTGATTTATGTATCTAGACTTCTATTGTATCCATTTTTAAACTATGATATTTGTATATATTTTGAGAGTGTATGTAGTAGCTTCATGAACTACTATGGTATTTTATTTCCGCTACGAGTTATTATGATATTCTATGTCTGTGATTCTGTGTATGATTTTATTTGCTCCAATTTTTATTACATTCTGTTATTTTAAATTATTCAAGTCCGATATGTGTGGATTATTGTCGATTTGAATGGTCCAAAATAGTGGGTCGTTACATTTGGTATCAGAGCTTTGGTTTTAGGCAACCTTAGCCTGAGGAGCAAAAACTCATTAGAGATAGGGTAGAAATACCCTAGAAAGAGTGAAATCAATCTCAGAATCATTTCCTTGTGAGGGAATGTACTTTCAAAGTATAAAATGATTTTCAAATGATTTTAAAGGATTTTTTTAAAGATTATTTTGGTATAAATTTTATTTCAAAAGCAAAATTTTCTAAACTTCATCCTTTTTGCATCCACCTTTGTAACGACCCGAAATTTTCGAACCCAAAAATTTCAGATAGTTATGAAAAAGTAAGAAAGAGATAGAAGAAGAAGAACAGAAACACCATACATCTCACATTCGCAGCGGATAAAATATAATAATAAATAATAACAGTTTACAAAAAAAATACTATATCTGTCGATTACATTTAAATATACATCAGAGTTTCACACACACACACACACACACACACACACACACATATATATACAGTCACTGAGTATACAATTATCATATCATATGATATACAATAATTATAATAGGGTGAAAACACTCCATACGATCTTGCCATCCAGCTCGACTCCTGAGTTCCAGAGAGTACCTACCTGAAAATCTGTAATACTCGGTCTGACCCGAGCATTACACCAAAGTAACACCCGGGTCAGGCTGGAAACCAGCGTGAGTAAACCCAACTAACAAGGAATACCAAGCAAACAACTTAAATAAACCCGGGTATCTTTTATCAATTTAACCAATTCACAATTTGCTATAGGCAACACTTATTTCACATATAAATTCCTAAGTACCAAACTTAGATAAAATAATCCCATTCACTTAAGTCGTTTCATTTCATCGTATTGATTTCACAAATCAATTTACATAAATTTGAAGGGGTTTCGGTATTTCTCAATACCAGATCCCGTCCTCTTCGAGATTCATACCATCATATCTCAAGTTATCCAAATGAAAATCACAACATTACATATTAGAGGTATCAACTCATTCAAAACATACAATACCACTCAATCATTCATAAGCAAATTTTATAGCTTCCAAATTAATTCAACTGATTCTAATTTCAATCCTCAATCACTTAGGTCCTTTCATTTAATAATAATTAGTTTCAAATCAATTAATCAACCATTCCTTCATAATTCATCTTAATTATTTACCATGGATTAATTATTTCCGTTTACCTTCAAGTAATTATCTTTATTAAATTTTATGATATTAAGTATTCTTAACTAAATCAATGAGTAATCTTTCATTACTTCACAAATTAATTAACCATAATCAATTACGCTAATTCTTAATTACTTACCTTAATTAGTTTCTCATGAGTCATTTTTGATTAATTCATCTTAAGTAATCAATCTTTAATTACACCGTTGATTATATAAATTAATGGTTCCCAATTATGTTTTGATTTGTTCTAATCTAAATTAACTACTACAATACAATCCCAATATTAATCATTCCCGATTAATCTCAATCTGTAATTAACTATTCTTTTTTTTACTTCGTTAATAAATTAATTATTCCATAATTAATTATTTTAATTAATTCTCTTGTCAAATTTCACTAAGCAATTATGTCTTATTAATTACATTAAGTAGTTATTTATCACACCATCAATCGACTATTCTGAATTACTTATACTTAGTCAATTAACTTACAACTTAATTTACTATTTATTTGAATACCTTTAATTGCTGAATTAAGTAACCCAAATCATTAATTAATTAAATTAATTAATTATCCATTTCAATTATCCTACTAATTTAATGTATCACAAATCATCAAGTCGTTAGTAACTTTAAAACGGAAACATTTTCTTATTTATTGTTTTAAATTTAAAACAACTTAAAATACCCAATACTTCGAGATAAGCAACCATTAACTCGAGAACCATCTAATACCAAAATCACCAGAACATCAATTCACAGTGCATATCAAATAAATTCAATCATTCAACCAAATACTTAAATTTAACCATTTAAATTTAAATAGAAATCCAACAGAGTGAGATTTACTTACTTTTGTTTTATTTGCAATTCCATCCTATCCTGACTTGTTTCTTCACAATTATTTACCTTGTATAAACATTGGATGATTTTCATTAATATTTGAATCAAATTGAAAAATTAAATTTTCATTTGATAAATTTAATTTACTAGTGATTTTAATTCAACTAATAATTTAAATTTTAAATGAATAATTAAATTTCAAACTAATTTCCCCTTTTTTTAAAACCTTTACGTATAATTCCCAATTCGGAACCAATATTAGTTCATTCCTAAATTTCAAATTCCCATCACTGTAGCAAATAAATTTTTTTTATGAACATATATTATATAAACTTAGGAAAAAGTAACATAAAACAGGAACTGCTCACCCACTATCACGAGCTTCGATGACGAACCCACAATCAATACCCACATCGCCGAAAGTCATGCCACCACCACGACACACGCGAAGCCACCCTTCCCCCTTGCGAACACCATCGATGCCACAAAGTCGCAGCGTGAAACCCAAGGATACGACGCAGCCCCAAGTCGCGAGCTTCAAATCGTCGAGTGAAATCTAGCCGCCTGGAAACCCTCCTCCTCGCGTTCGATCGCGACTCGGCCTCACTGAGAATCCCCAGATCGAACTCCCCCTCACCTCGCCCTCACGTTCGCACGCGACCCCTCTCTCTCACTCTTTTTTTTTACTGAGGGGACGATCGGCCATGAATATTATTATGTTTTTTTTAGAATAAAGAGAGGGGGATGAGATAAGATATAGCTTGGGAAAGCTTCCCGAATACGCGCGAAAAGAATATAATAGAATATTAAAAATATCCTACATTGAATAACGCGAAATCCCGAACCCCGAATCCGACATGCTAACAAGCGTTAATAAGGTTCTACCCGCATTCCGAACACAATGGAACATATTTCGAAAGCTAATTTGATCCTATGGGCAAGTTACACAAGAAAACGATCAAATTCCAATTAAATCGATTAAAATAATTTCTAAGCGTTTCGAGCTGCCAGGGTCAAACGACAACTCCGATTGCTTCGAAAATTGAATTCCGATAAAAACTAACTATTACGGATCCAATGGAACTGGTTTCGTCGAATTCCGAGACTAAGCCTCGGAAGGCTATTTTTAAATTCAATTTAAACGATATAAAATTAAAATTCAACAAACCCTCTTTAAATTAAATTTCAACCATTCTATTATCTTTAGTATCATCATTATAAATTTTATAAGCCTTCAAATTATTTTAAACAGGCTTAGAAATTTCAGATTAAACAATTTACCCAATTTCAATTATTAAATTCAATATTTAAACTATATAATTCAATGCTTTAATTATCAAGTAAATACTGATGTCTGGAATTCAAGTTAAAATTAACTTTTAAATATTTAAAATCAATTAATTTATTATTCCAATTTAGTTTGTTAAAATTTATGGGTCGTCACAACCTTGTTTGTAAATCTCTTCGGTTAGGATTCGCTAGAATTTTGAACTTCTATCTTGTTTGATCCTGATGCTTTGTTTATGTAGGAGTGGTATTCTGTGGATCTGTTTTTATCTGTAGTATGTTATGTTGCATTAAGTGGACTCTATTGTATCTTTTGCTTAGCTAAAGCTGTTAAACCAAAGATATTTATGCTCCTGTTCTTCGTATGATATGAATTTGAGTCTTCCCAAATAATGAATATGAACTCTTTTGTATTGACATAAGTTATATATATCTCGAATCTTGGTTAGGATTCTTTTGATTAGGGTTCCTCTAAATTCGAGTCTCTGCTCTATTTTGAAATCCATCCTTGAATCATCCCTTGAAAATTTTTGTTGATTGTATTTTGAAATTGTGTATACATCAGAATTATTATTTTGATAAGGATGACCATATTTTGTATATAAAAGTGAAATGTTTTCGATAAGAATTATATACCTTTTTAAATGAAATTTTGAAGCTTTGAAAGGATTTGAAAATTTTGAAAATTATTTGGTTTATAAAATGATTTTAATGGAATGGTTTTGAAATTGAAATTTGAGTGATTAAACTCTGGCATTTTTAAATTGGTTTAAGGTTTTGAAATATATAATAATACGATTTGAAAGTATATTTTCGAATAAGAAATGTTTCAAATGATTTCAATGAGTTTCAATTGATTTCGAAGAAATTTCAAAAGAAGTTTTTGAGAAAATACAAGCCCGGAACTCACTTATGTCGCTGGAAAATAATTACGGTGATGAATGCATGCATCATCGACATTAATTTTTGAGTTTCTGAGTGGGGAAGAGGCCACTCTAATAGCTTTGCTATGCGAGTGATTTTATGAAACTGCTTCCTGAGGATTTGACCAGGCAACTAAGTACTCGGCATTGGCACACTGCTCGGCAGTATATGTATCGTTCGACATACTGAACGCTCGACACAAGGAATCGTTCGACAGTCAGGGTCATTCGGCAGTCAAGAGCGTTCGGCCTCAGAGGAACGCTCGGCATGAAGGAGCACTCGGCATCCAGAAGCGCACAACCTGGGAAACGATTCAATATTGTACATCGTTCGGCATCCATGAACGTTCGGCATACCAAGATCGTTCGACATAAGTTTCGTTCGGCATCTAAAGGTCGTCCGTAATAAGATCGTTCGGCATCCAGAGTTCCTTCGGCATCCATGAACGTTCGGCATATCAAGTTCGTTCGGCATCCATGAACATTTGGCATACCAAGATCGTTCGGCATCCAGAGATTGTTCGGCCTCCCGAGAACGTTTGGCAACCAAAGATTGTTCGGCATCCTTTCAATCTCGACCGGCTTCGATTGTTGCTCGGCCTATTCTTTCCGCATAACACCACCTCGTTCGACATGAAGATGATGGTTCGGCATTTGGCCATTCGGCATGTTCGGGTCAACGCGCAGAGCTTACTCCATTTGGTCCGAGATATCCAGCTACTAAGCCCACCAGGGAAGTCCAACCTACCTTCATCTATAAATAGAGAGGCAGGGGCATAGTGAAGAGGAGGAGTTTTTTGGGAACATTGGAGAATCTCTGCCGCATTCAACACTCACTCAGGACTTAATCTTTTACTTTGCAATTTTATTCAAGTAATGAGAAATGGATTGTATTTGTAATCAACTATCAAGGAAATCAGTAGGAATCAACTTCAAAGTGGATGTAGGTTACGCCGAACCACTATAAATTTGGTGTTCTTGTTCTCTGCATTGAAATCTATATATTGCTCTCTATTTTAATTTACTTTCTTCATTAATCTCTCTACACAATCATTCTAAGGGTGTTAGTGACCAATTTTGGTGCTAACATTTTGGTGCTTTCACTGAGAATTGAATTCTCAGGCTGTTAGGATCTGCTTTGTAGCTACTGGATTGCATAAATCCCCTAAGGGAGATCCAAGTTCATTCACAAGGCATCTGCTGATTCTATTCAGAGTTACAACCAACAACTCTACCATGGGAAGACCACGAACCAGATCGGCCTCCCACAACGTAAATGCCCATGAAACTGCTAGCGTACAACAAGTTGGATCTAGAAATCCGCAAGCAACTCGAGGTGCAGGACCCTCTACCCAAAACCAAGAGAAGTCGTTTCCCGAGCAGAGTTCACCGACCTGATAAGAGAACTCAAGGAAAGTAGAAGGCAACTTGCTGAGCAGATTCAAGCCAACATTAATCTCATGACTCAGCTCACTCAGCAGCAGCGTTAGAATGCTGGAGGTAACCCTGCCCCTTATTCTGAATCTGATAGTTCAACCTTAGCTGATGAACCTCCTAGGCATAGACGCCGTAAGGATGAAGGTGCATAGGCGGGTGCCACAGATCGATTGACTAAGGATCAAGCCCGTGAAGAGACTGGATACCTGGATCTCCAAGACCCAAATCAGGCAGGACATCAACCCGCATGGTCCTGTGGAACGGAACCCAACCTTCCATCCTCCATACAAACTCCGGACTTAACAGCTATGGTCAGGAAATTGAGGAGAGAGAACCAAGGCTTGACCAATGAAGATTGGGGAGTGTCCAGAAGCTATACTGCCTTTACAGATGGTATCCTATAGGCTGAGTAACCCAAGAAGTTCAATATGCCGACCATCCCAGCCTACAAAGGGACGACTGATCCTAGGAAGCATGTGATGAGGTACAGATGGATGATGGATTCTGCAAGAGTTAATGATGCAACCAAGTGTAGGTGCTTCCCAATCACTCTATCCGGAATTGCCACCATGTGGTTTACTCGACTTCCCCCACGGTCTATATCCAGCTTTGAAGAATTGGCGATGAAATTCATAGAACAATTCAGGATACACACCACTCGTCCAAAGGATGTGATGTCCTTATCAAGCATCATCCAAGCTCCGGGAGAGTCGTTTAAAGCATACTTGCAGAGATTTCATGTTGCGGCTACCGAAGTGAGCAATCCAAACGACAATGCAATTTTGATGGCGGTAATGCATGGAGTGGATCCAGACTCTGAATTTGGAGATTGGTTGGCGGGAAAGCCCCCAGCCACGCTGGAGCGTTTTTATTCGAAAGCTCATCAGTTCATAAGAAGGGAGGAAGCTCGATGGACAAGACGAGACAAGGCACCAGGGCCTGCTCAGAAGACTGTGAAATGTAACGTCGCCATGAAGCAAACCGGCGATAATTCGAGAAAAGCTCAAGTCAACGCCTAAAACAAGCCTGGGCTGACTAAAGGATCCGAAGGTGGAAATCCCGAAAAGAAAAGAGAGACGGGGAAATAGAGGTCAAGGATCCCGACCTACAATGAATACACCCCGCTCAGCGCATCTCTTGAGAACATCTATCTGTCAACTTGCAACACTTTTCAATATAGAAAACCACGGCCAAAGGAATCAACGGAGGAACAAAGGCGGACGGGGAAGTATTGCCGCTTTCACGAGTCTTATGGGCACAACATAGAGGAGTGCAGACACCTCCATGACGCTATAGAGAAGTTGATTAGACAGAAGAAGCTGCAATAGTTTGTCAAAGACCCGCAAGATAGAAGACAAGAGACATCGGACCCCGGATGCGAGCAAGCTCCATGCCAACTAGAACAACCTGCTCGAACTGTGGGTAGATTGGTTATCAACACGATTGCTGGCAGACCTCATCCTGCGGATAAGAATTGGCAGGAGATGGAGCGATATGCTAACTCTATAGGACATGCGGAGTACGAGTAATGTTCAAATGTGAAGGATGGGACTCCTGCAAAGCAGCAACGCATGATGGATGATGATATTGTATTCAGGAGCAGAGACGCGGATAAGGTTGAAGCTCCTACTATCGACCTGATGGTCATATCTGCGACAATCGGGCCATCGTTCGTGAAGAGAATCCTAATTAATTGCGGAAGTTCCGTTAATATCATCTTCAAGAAGGCATAGGACCAAACGAAGCTGGAGACTAAGTATTTGAAACCGTCTAAAGCCAGAATCCATGGTTTTAACGGCGCAGCAACGGATGTAGTGGGATATGTGGAACTACTAGTTGAACTGGGGCAAGGTGAGTGTAAGAGGGTTCGAATCCTGCTGTTCATAGTGTTGGATGTTGACTCTCCATATAACGTATTTCTAGGACGTCCAGCCCTAGCAGAATTTAGGGCAGCATTGGCCCCTTGGTGTCTGACATTAAAATTTCCAACAGACGAAGGTGTTGGAGTGGTACATGGTGATCAGGCGACCGATCATACATGCTATGTGGCTGAGCTAAGAGAGGCTCATCGTAGAGAGAAAGGAAAGGTTGTGGACAACTCTGTCCACATCCAAAATTCTGATGATTGACAACTAGCGCCCGAGCCCTGGCTCGGGCAACATTCTTGGATCTATAGAGACGTGGATCCGAGAGATGATGATGGGGGACCCAGGGAAATGAATGCAGCACCGGCTGAACTCACAATTGACATCCCAGTCAGCCAGGATGACCCGTTACGAATTTTTAAAATTGGATCACAACTCGACCCTGTGGTGGCCGAGAACCTCACTGACTTCGTCCGAGCGAATCTTGATGTTTTCACTTGGACACACTCTAATATGTGTGGGATTTCTCCAACAGTTGCGTGTCATATGTTGAACATAGGCCCAAAGTACGTTCCCGTAAAACAGAAAAGGAGAGGCATGGACCCAGAGAGGTCCGCGGCTCTCAAAGAGGAGGTGGAAAAACTCAGAGCCAATGGGTTCGTCCGTGACGCCCTCTATCCTGAATGGGTACCTAAGCCAGTGCTAGTGAAGAAAGCAAATGGAAAATGTAGAACTTGTGTTGATTATTCTGATTTAAACAAAGCATGCCTGAAGGATAGTTTCCCGTTGCCTAGGATTGACCAGCTGGTCGATTCAACTGCCGGACATGAGTTACTATCATTTATGGATGCATACTCGGGATATAATCAAATACCAATGCACCTCCCAGATCAAGAACATACCAGTTTTGTCACAAACGTTGGGTTGTATTGCTATGTAGTGATGCCATTTGGATTGAAGAACGCAGGAGAAACTTATCAACGTCTGGTGAATCAGATGTTCAAAGATCAGATTCGTAAAACGATGGAAGTCTATGTGGATAACATGCTGGTGAAGTCATGGCAGTCAAACGACCACATCCGAGACTTAGCGGAGATGTTTGACTTACTCAGGCATTATGGAATGAAGGTCAATCCTTTGAAGTGTTCATTCGGCGTAGCGTCAGGAAAGTTTCTGGGTTTCATTGTGAATGCAGGGAATCGAGGCTAACCCAGAGAAGATTCAGGTCATCCGAGATATACAAGTGCCCATAACAATAAAACAAGTGCAAAGCTTGAATGGAAAGGTGGCCGCGCTGAGCCGATTCATATCCAGGGCCACAGACAAGTATATTCCTTTCTTCGATGTTATAAAGAAAGGAAAAAGGAATTTTGAATGGACATCCGACTGTGAGGAAGCATTCTGAGCTCTTGTAAGGCACTTAGAAAGTCCTTCGGTATTGTCGAAACCAATAGACCACGAAATGTTGTACGTATACTTGGCTGTATCCCAGCACGCTATCAGTACAGCCTTGGTTCGCGAGGAAGATTGGGTTCAAAAGCCAGTTTACTTTGTTAGTAAACGCTTGACGGGGGCAGAAAGAAATTATCCAAAGATCGAAAACCTAGCCTATTGTTTGGTGATTGCATCAGGCAAGCTTCGTCTGTATTTTCAGGCACACTCAATGAGTGACTATACTGATCGACCTTTGCGACAGATACTCCAACGACCGAAAACTTCCAAAAGGATGTTAAAATGGAATATTGAGTTAAGTCAGTTCGATATTACCTACTTGCCGCGAAGGGCCATACAAGGACAAGCACTAGCTGAATTCGTCATTGAGTTTACCATGTCAAACGAATCATAACGACCACAATGTCATACCTCCCGTTCGATGGAAGATGTACACCGATGGGGCATCCAACGACCGTTGTTCGAGGGTTGGCATAGTTCTTGTAACTCCTAAGAACCGATCAGTTTGCTACGCTTTGAAGCTCGAATTCACTGCAACGAATAACGATGCCGAATATGAAGCGTTGATCGCCGGCTTAAGACTTATCAAAGAACTGGGAGTAAAATCGGTTGAAATCTTCAGCGACTCGCAGCTGGTGGTGTACCAAGTGCGAGGAGACTACCAAGAAAGGGGGCAGAGACTTGCCCCATATTTGGTTTGAGTTCAGGAGCTGCTAGCGAATCTCGAGTATTATGATATCTCACATGTCCCGCGTGAGCAAAACAGAGCAGCTGATTAATTGGCAAAATTCGCAAGCACAGGCGATGCATAATAAATGGGATTATTTCCTGTTGAGACCCTCCATGCTCTGAGTATAGATATGATGGAGGTAGATTTCGTGTTAGAAACAGAAATCGAATGAATCGTGGATGACCCCAATCAAGCACTACTTGCTATTCGAGATCTTACCCGAAAGGAAGAGTGAAAGACAACAAGTCCTTCGTAAGGCTTCTCGTTATGTAATAGAGGATGGAATAATGTATCAGAGGGGATTATCGACCCCATTACTCCGATGCATTACCCATGATGAGATAAAACGAGTCCTGAAGGAAGTCCATGAAGGAGAGTGCGGCGACCATACTGGGGACAGACATTAGCAAAGAAAGTCCTCCGTTACGGATACTACTGGCCAACTGTGAATTGGGATGCTGCAGACTATGTGAGAAGATGTGATAAATGGCAGATATGTGCAAAAATCCCGAGAGATCCACCGACGGAACTCACGCAAATGGTTAGTCCTTGGCCATTTGCAATGTGGGGAATTGACCTAGTTGGTACGTTACCCATAGCCAAAGGTGGAGCGAAATATGCAATAGTCGCGGTCGACTACTTCACCAAATGGGCAGTAGCAGAGCCTCTGGCCACAATAACCACCAAGAAGGTCATTAATTTCGTCGTACGAAATATCATATACCGTTTCGGCCTTCTACGGACCATCATTACAGACAATGGGACTCAATTCGAACGCAAGGAGTTCAAAGAATTTTGTCAGAAATATGGCATTGAGAAGAAGTTTGCAGCGGTTGTTCACCCGAAAGCCAATGGACAAGTGAAAGCCGTAAACAAGATAATCAAGTCCATATTGAAAAAGCGTCTGGAAAAGGCTAGAGGCAAGTGGGTGGACGAACTTCCAACGGCGCTTTGGGTCTACAGGACCACCGACAAGACCGTGACTGGCCACACTCCATTCGCATTGGCATATGGCACAGAAGCTGTCATACCCGTGGAACTGGAAGTTCCATCACATCGGGTAACCTATTACGACCCCGAGTCGAACCAGAACCTTTTATTAGAGTCGTTGGACTTCACTGATGAAAAACGTGAAGAAGCCAATTTGAGAGCGGCCGTATACAGACCCAAAGTCACTAAATTTTATAACGAAAAAGTCGGACCGAGAATTTTTAGTGTGGGAGACCTCGTTTTGAAATGAGTTTGTCTGATCCCGTCTCATTTGAATCCCGCATGGGAAGGTCCATACGTCATCGAACGGAAGCTTGGAGAAGGAACTTTCAAGCTAGCGACCGTCGATGGTGCGACACTCCCACGAGCATGGAACAACGAGCACTTGCGGCATTATTATACTTAGTCTATTTCTTTTATGTATTAGTTGCATTTGTTTCCAGTACGCTTTTATTTCTAGTTCTCGGCATGTAGTAAGACAGTTTAGCTTGCTTTCATTAATAAAGGCTTGAAGCCATCTTTTTCGTGAATTACTAATGTTTCTGCGTATGATGATCCTGTGACAGGCAAATGAAATTACATTATTTTGGCTGACGTACAAACACATGCAAACGACTCAAAATCTCCAAGTCCCTAAAGTGCGGACTGGAGTACTCTAAGTCCCCAGAGCGTGGACTCGAGTATAAATGACTAAAAATCTCCAAGTCCCTGGAGTGCGGACTGGAGTACTCTAAGCCCCCGGAGCGTGGGCTCGAGTATAAACGACTAAAAATCTCCAAGTCCCCGTAGTGCGGACTGGAGTACTCTAAGTCCCCGGAGTGCGGACTCGAGTATAAACGACTAAAAATCTCCAAGTCCTCGGAGTGCGGACATGAGTACTCTAAGTCCCCGGAGTGCGGACTGGAGTACTCTAAGTCCCTGGAGTGCGCACTGGAGTACTCTAAGTCCCCAGAGTGCGGACTCGAGTATAAACGACTAAAAATCTCCAAGTCCCGGGAGTGCGGACTGGAGTACTATAAGTCCCCGGAGTGCGGAGTCGAGTATAAACGACGAAAAATCTCCAAGTCCCCGGAGTACGGATTGAAGTACTCTAAGTCCCTGGAGTGCGGACTCAAGTATAAACGACCAAAAAACTGTAAGTCCCTGGAGTGCGGACTGGAGTACTCTAAGTCCACGGAGTGCGGACTCGAGTATAAACGACTAAAAATCTCCAAGCCCCCGGAGTGTGGACTGGAGTACTCTAAGTCCCCGGAGTGTGGACTCGAGTATAAACGACTCAAAATCTCCAAGTCCCCGTAGTGCAGTCTAGAGTACTCTAAGTCCCCGATGTGCGGACTAAAAAATATTCTAAGTGCTTGAAGCGCGAAGGAAAAACGAACAACTCTCGAAGAATCTCCGAGCTATATGAAGGTAAACCGAGAAGTCCATGTTATTCACAACAGCTTGGATTTAAATCACAATCATGCAAAAATTGAATGACAAGAGCCTTTTGAAAGATAGAAAAAAGGAACTAAGCTTTATTCAGAAAATTTTCTACTACAAGCCCTCCAAAGTTCGGATCCGACAATCTATTTACAAAGACTTCGAAAGTAGATGAAATTAGTTAAATAACTTAAACTAACTCTCGTTGAACAAGAGTAATGATCACTTGTTGTGCTTCTTCGACTTCTTCACCTCCGTTGTCTTCTCGGACGGTCCTCCCCTATGCGTTTATGCTTGGTACTCTTCTTTGATGGATAGGTAGCAACAAAAGAAGTTCGGGGAACATCCATGGGCTTGGACCTGCCAGGTAGAATGACCTTCAACGGCTTGTTTAAGGGGTCATCTGGGTCCACAACTCGAGGCTCGACCTTGATTTTGGCTGTCTCTCTCTTCTCCTTCTCAAGCCGCTCCTTCATACTCACTCAGATTTGTGTTCGGAGGCATCTGTAATCTCTACTTCATAACTCCCCTCGATGGGAGAAGAAGTCTCCGATTTGTCTTCATCCAGCGCTCCAATCACCTGAGCATCTGGCCCGGGAGCCTCTCCTGCCTGAGTGGCCTCACCTATCTTGTCATCACCTCCTTGGCGACATCGCTACTTGGAGTAGGCCCGGGATCAGAATGGCCTGCGCAAAATCATGAAAAACAAGCATTAGAATACAATAGTCCTTTATAAATATGAAATATTCAAGTGAAGGGTTATCTACTAAGGTCCGGCATGCTCTCAGCCGTCAAGGGGGTCTCACCCTCCGGAATGGGAGACAGAATATGGACGCCAAGGTCGGGGTCCTCTGGATTGTAACTGATATGCTGCTCAAATGGATCGAGTATCGGCCGATCAAGTAGGCACATGAGCTGGAGGCTCGACCCCGGACGAACCAGTAATAACTTCTTTCCCTTTCTTTGAGGGGGAGCCTTTTCCATATATAGCTTTAGCTACAGACAAGTCCGAAGGCTCATTTCCCTTGAGGAATTCTTTTATCAAGGCCCCATCATCAATCTCTTTAGTATCGTGCTTAGCCTTCCTGATTTCTATCAAGGCCTCCCATGCCTCGGCGAAAGATTCCAGATAGCCCTCGCCCAGAAAAGTCAAGTCTCGATGCATGAGGACGCGGGCATTGAATTCAGTGATTAGCGGGTCAAACATGCTCATGACCTCTTCCTTACCTTCTTCTCTAGCCGCCTCAAGACGGGGGTCAATGTCCGCAGACGCTATCTTCTTGTCCTCTTCACGGGCTTCACTCCTTATCGCCTCAACTTTGGAAAGCTCGGCCTCAATTTTTTCTTTTAAGAGTCTAGTAGCAACGATTTCGTCGCAGTCTCATTGTGACTCTTCTTAGGCAGCCGTTTTCTCTTCTTTCTCTCTACGGAGCTGCTCCACAAGTTCCTTGACTCGGAGGCTGAATGCGTCCCTCTCGTTTTGGACCGAGTCCTTCTCTAATGCTAAGGCCCCGCAGCGTTGTGCTGCCTCGTCGATCTCTTTTTTATGTGTCGATTCCAGACGATTCACGGCTTCGGCAGTATCTTGAGCACTCTGCCGGGCAGCCTCAAGCTGAGATATATAAGATGCAAGCTCTTCGTCTTGAGCCTTAATGATATCTCTGTTGTGGATGGCCTCGAGCTTCAGGCGATCGATCTCGTGTTGGCGCTCCATAGAGACTTCAGAAAGTTTTTTGGCCAAAAGAACAAACGCGTCATGTTGAACATAGACGTCGTTGGTACAGGCGATGGCGCTCTGCTTGACATGTCCGGGAATAGGATGAATCGCCAGGAGGAATTTTAGGCCATCAAAGCAGGTTTTTGGAAATTTATCCTTAAGCTTGGCCATCCTCTCCGACACGGTTGGATCTGTTGCAGGAGCAGGAGGGGATAGCTTAGAAAGTTCAGCCCTCCTGTGAGGATCTCGTGGCTGTTGGGTGGTAGAGGAGTCAGAGTGTTGATCCCGGGGGACATCGGATTGCGACCCCTTGTGGTCGCGCTTGTCTTTGCTTGGTTCCGAATGAGAAGAGGGATGATGGTGGTACTTGCGCTAGTATTATGTTTTCTTCCGAGATGATGAGTCTCAGGAATGGTAATCCCTATCTCCATCATCGTCTCTGTCCCGACGTCTCCTGAAACCTGAATCACTCCCGGAGTGATAGAAAACATATAACCCGCTGAGGCGATCAATGCCGTGTGTACATCCCATGCCACCTGTATGAAATTTGAGAAAGAGTTAGCAATGAGAAGAGTGACAACGAGAATTAAAGTGCAAAGTGAAGTGCAAGTGCATGTGTGTGTCCTAGTGTTTCCCCCTGAAAGACCGTTGCTTTACTAATTGGAGTTTTCTCCTCCTGACTCTGGGCTAGAGTGCCCGCTGATGGGCGAGTGAAGTTGAAATGCTTCCGGATCGTCGAAGTCATAATTGAGCTGGTCATGGGGAATGGAGAGGTTCGATAGGCCCTCTAAAGAACTTTCCACATGCTGCGAAGAGGCCTCTTTCTCCGTTGGAATGAGCGTAACTTTTGAAGTTCCGCCAACCTTTATCTTCCTAATCTTGTACGTCAATCTCTTTCCCTCTTTGAAGGGGAAGATGACGTTTCGATATCGTGCGCTTCGACTATCAGATCCTGAGCGGGACCCAAGTTCTCACCTTGTGCTTGAGTGCCTCGTTCCCTTGAGTTTCCCCCTCTTCTGGTGCGTCAGGAGTATGACGTGCTCATGACTCAACTAATTTTTTCCCTTTACTGGATGCGGGCCTAGGTATGGAGATGCCCTCAGGAAGGCTTATCTGATGATTTTCTGCTAACAGTCCGAACCTCGACGGTAACTCATTTGAAATAAGGGTTCGGATGTCCCGTTCCTCGGCAGAAAGAGCTCTAATGGCTTCGACGGCTTCAGAATACCCGCGACCGTCAGGGCGTGGATTAATACCTAAGAAGATGAAAAAAGAATTAGAAAAGGCGTGGCTTTGACCAAGTATGAATATCTACCCAGAGAAAAGAATCACCTCCTTCCACCCATCTCCTCGCGAAACAAGAAGGGCAATGCACATAGAACCATTGCTGCTTGTACAGGGAAAATTTGCTCCACGCCCCAGTTAAGATTTGGCATTTGCGATAGGGCTTGAGAATCATGTAAGAGGGGTTATCTTCCTGCTTCTTGACCATATAAATATATCTGATGTCGCCCGGAGTTTGGGACCTAGAGAGGACGGTCATGAAGAGGATGTAGGTACCATAGATAAATGCATGGTCGTTCGGGTGCAATTGCGACAGGGAAATGTCAACGTATTGCAGCACATCCCGAAGAAATAAATTGAATGGTGGCATGCTGCCAACCCAGCACATCAATTTATTACACGCCGTGTATCCAACTGGGGGAAAGTGTGGACGATCGTGCCCCGAGGGAACCAACACATCATTGAAAGGGATCCCATGGATGGAGCATATTCGCTGGAGCACAACTTCATTCACCTTCGAAGCTTGTGAATCAACAGGGTTATCCAAGAGAATTGCTGCCTCCAAAGCATCGGGAGCTAAGTTATGTGCAGGGGGAGGTTGATGGATTTGAAACATCCGCGACTTCTTGTCGGAAGGACGGTCTCGGTATATCTGAAATCATGGCGGAGCTAGATCTCTTAGACATTTCCAATAAATATTGAGTTTTGCAAAGCACCTGTTTGAACTATACTTAAAAAATAATCGGCGTTAGACTTAACGACATAAATTTCCCCCCTGTGCGGTGTGTGATCTAGTGCAATCATTCAAATATAAACGTTGAGAAATTATAAGTCACATAGCTGATGGTTTAAAGTCGAACTTCGGACTATCATTCTCGAAGACCGTCATCGCTGACCGTCTCCGAAAACCAGCCTTGCAATGTTTTCAATTTTGGACCCAGACATCGACATTGTATGTCAAACGCTTTTATCCTTTTTTATCGACTTCAGTTCAGGCTTACGAGTAACCGGAACTAGGAAGTCATCAGTTTAGATCAGTTCGATATGCTAGTATGTAACAGCCCGCAAATCCGTACCCCCTTGAGTCAACACTATTCTACCTAAATCAACTCAAGTTGTATAGAAATACGAACCATTGGGTTAAAGAAGAAGAGGTAGAAGAGGAAAAATAGAAATCAGCATCAGAATCTAACCATCGCAGCGGAATAAAATATAATTGATAATAAATAATCTTTACTCAAAAATCAAATATCTCTGTTTATATATTACATCATAAGAGTACATCAACCACAGCTCAACATCAATAACATACAAATGGATACACGGCAACTCAACACAGTGAATTATATATATAAACAAGTATGGAAGTACGTATCTCATCCAGCTCGTCTCCTGAGCTCCACAGCATCATATCATGTATCCTATAATACTCGGCCTGACCCGAACATTACAGTTAAATAATTCCCGAGTCAGTCTAGAATACCAGCATGAGAAAATCACACTCAATTGATTATTAAAGTTTCAAAAATCCTTTGAAAATAAAAGCATCTCGTAAGACCACGCCACAAATAAACATGTCGGGTTTTTACCGTACGATAGCTAAAACGATTTTTGTAGAAATCCTCTGATATTATAATAGGGTCTATATACAAATACTTATAAAATAACCGAAATTGTTGCATTCATTAAATTCCAGCTACAAGCCACAGAGTGGGCAATACAAACAAAACTCGTACAAGGCTCATAGGGAGAATGGATTTCCAACTAATGACTTGGCACTGGGGTACCACCTTTCACAGTACGTGGCCTAGATCACAATACCGAGGAGTACGCCCGCTCCCCTGCAACACAAGACCGAGACTACCCCTTACTGGATAATCCCCAGTGAGATCACCCCACGGTTGGGATTACCAACCGTCCACTAAGCCGAAATAAAAGGGACATCTAGACAGGGATGACCTCACCCTGCTTGGGTGCTACCCACCCAGCCTTGCTGCATAACCCCTGATTTTCAGTCATTCCCATTTGATGAGGCTTGAGGCTAAGCGTTACCTTTTAGAACATATCCCTTAGAATGCCCATCGTCCACCTGACGATGTTTCGCAAGCATTCATCCATACAAGTCCGTTCCGGGTTTGAATGGAATCGAAGGCACTATTCCTACTACATCCATTTTGGAAATATCCTCAGGATTAGTAGCGACTAGCCCTTGCACTTCACTGCTCCATCTTCGAATCCAAACTCGTTTTCCACGAAACGTACAAACCGGATCGAAGTGGTTTTCGAGAAATAAATCTCGATTCCGGTCTCTTCGAAACGATCAACGCATTTGTCGAATATTGATAGTCGGTGATTTAACTATCAATTAATATTTACAACATCCATCAAATAATAAATAATTGTCCAAATTATTTAATAATTTCGAAAACATCCTCACAAGATATATTTTCACTTTTCAAGCCCCTTCTGAAAAACAGTTTTCAAAACTATCTTCCGTTTTTGAATAAATTTCTCAAATATTTTCTATTTCTTCTGAAATCACCAAGTACAACACTTAGATTTTAAAATGATTTGAAACACCTTATTATAAAATATGCTTTTAAATATTTAAATTAAAACTACTTTAATGCTTTATTAAAAATATATATATAATATAAAAATAATTAAAATAAAACTACTTTTTAGAATATAGAACTAAATTTCTCTTTTTAGAACAAAATACCAAGTCACCTTAAATAATTACTACGATAATAGATTTGAAAATTATTTACTTTAAGATTTAAACATTTAGAAATAATAAATTTTCTAAAACATGATTTTTTTTAAACAACATTAAATCTTTTATCTTATATTTAAAAATTTACTTTGAAAACGTACTTGGCTATCAAAAGAAATATACTTCTCTTTGCATTCTCCTTTAAATTACCAATTTCAAATACTTGAATCAATTTTCAAATTGATTTCCAATTTATTCCCCTTTTTCCAAAATCCATTAGTTTCAGATTTAAATCCTTAATTGTGATTTAAAATGCTTTTAACTGAAAATTCCAATTTTTAGATTTCTCAATTACTTCTTTATCCTTTTAAATAAATTTAAACTTTGGATTTTAAAATAATTCTTTATTCTTTTGATTGATATAACTTAAGTTTACAATTCATTAATTTCATTTTATTCAAAATTCTTTTCTTTTCATACTCGAAGTTATTTATTATTATTTTCATATTCCTTCTATTTCTTTTCAATTCATTCTTAATTTATTCAAATTTTCTATAGTTATTTCGCTTACAAATTTACTTCTTTTATTTTCTTTCCAAAGTCCAGTTTATATATATTTTTGTAACCCGTTATACCCAAATATAGTCAATCAAAACCATAACATTCAATATTCCAATATAATTCATCATAGAATATCAATGTTCACAACAGAGAATATTAAATAATTTAAATAAATGTTGAGGGACCCAGTTGGATCCCTCCAACCTGTTTTCCCTGCTTCCACAGACGTTAACACAACCAATTCCAAAATATACCATACTATAACACATCAATCAATTCAACCATTCAAACAAGTACTTAAATTTAATCACTTAAATTTAAATTTAAATTTAACCGAGTGAGATTAACTCACCTTTGACCTTAGTTTTACAATCCATCCAAATTAGCTTGCTTTTCGCCATTTTGACCTTGTATAAATTTTAAATGATTTTTTTTATCAATATTCAAATAAATCGATCATTTATATTACTATTTATAAATTTATTAATATTTGAATTAAGCAAACAATTTATTAACATTCTTAAATAACCGACCCATCAACTATCCTTCCAAATAAATTTAAATCCACTAGTATAATTAAATTTAGACCAGTAAATTCAAAATGAAAAATAAATTTTCCTATGATAAGTAATTTTCTAGTAACCAAAAATTTAAATGAGTAACTTAAACCGTTTATCACCAATACATTATTTCAAATGTAATTGCAATTTTAAAACATGTATATTTTATATTTTTTTCTTCTTTCAGTAAAGAATATAAATAATTCTGCTCTTCTTCCTTCTGTAAATAAATTTAAAAACAATCTATATGTAATTATTAAATTTAAAACATAATTTAACTTTTATCTTAATGTATTTATTATCTCATCTGTATTGAATTATCTTTCAGAGAAATCAAGCTAAATCGAGAGGGAATGAAAAACAAATACCTCAAACACGAACAGGAAGCCACTACTCCTCGTGTGCGCAGCCAATGGAATCGCGATGCAGTGCCTAACCTCCTTCACATGGTGATGAATCAGACGCCGACCTCACTAACTCGAACGGCCCCCCACCTCCACCACGCCGCTTACCACTGACTCAGACACGAATCCCTCCCTCAACCCGATTGCAACACACTCCACAAGTTGAAGCTTCCGGCTTCGCAACAGGCAAGCCTCCTAACTCCGAAATATAAATTCGATGGGCTCGAAATCCCCTCCTTTCTACGACGTGATTCGGACATCGCTTAACAACACACAAAATCGAGCTTTGAGAAATCGATCAGTTGCAAAGATCGATCCGTAGGAGTGAGAAGGAATTTGGTTTCGAACGAGGAGATACTGCAGTTAATTCGGCCATTATTGTATTTATTTATTCGTTTTGTCTGCTTGTTCGAAGGAAGATAAAGGGGAAAGTTTGCGTTCTAGAAAATGAACGAGGGTTAGCGCGAGTTTATTTATTAATTTTTATTTTTAGCTTGCGAGAGAAGGAACGAATATATAGGTTTTATTCGACTCGATTTGGAACCCTGAAATAAAATAAATCTCGTGATTTAAAAAGGAAAGGAAAGGGAACGCTATTATTTTTATTTTTATTTTTATTTTTATATTTATTATTTTTCCTTTTCTGTTGAGAAAGAACAAAATCGAGTTGAATTTTCAATATAAATTTTCGACGCGTTTATATGTCGTATCCTCACACAACAACTCCATTCAATACGAAATTTGAAATTCGATAATAGTTCAATATTACGGACCCAATGGAACTGGTTTCGTCGAATTCCGAGACTGTGCCTCGAAAGGCTATTTTTTAAATTCAATTTAAGCTATAAAATTTTAAAACTGAACAAACCACTGTTAATTTCAATTTTACAACTTCTATTATCTTCAATGTTATCAATATAAATTTCATAAGCCTTCAAATTTTATTTCCAGCAGGCTTAAAATTCCATATTCAACATTTTACTCAATTTCAAATTATTTAATTCAATAATTTAATTATCAAATAAATTGTGATATTCGTAATTCAAGTTAAAATTACACTATTGAATATTTAAAATCAATTAAATATCCCAATTTCATTTGTCTAAAAATTCTGGGTCGTCACATTCCTCCCCCCTTGAAAGAATTTCGTCCCCGAAATTACTAATTAGGAAGAATGGTCCAAAACCCGTTTACCTTTTTCCCAAAACCCACGATCCAACATCCTATCAACTATCTTTTTATAAAAGACCCATTATTATTCTTACTAAATTTCCATACCCTCCCAATAGTTACAAACAATACTATTTGTTTAACCATTCAAGTTTCAATTTAAAACCAAATTTTGAATTATCAAAATTTTCTCAAAACTTTTCTAACTCCCTAAATTTCCAAAATTTTTTGCCAGCGTCTCCCTTGCGTGGCTAGCTCGGTACAACTACAAAAGGCTTCTATGGGCTCCCAAATTCCAAAAGAAAACAAAAGGCCATGTGGCCCGATCAAAAACCCAATCAAATTTCATACAGAAATTTAAACACATACCTTTTTGTCGAGCAATTCAAATTTATCTTCTGGAATAAAAACCCATTTTTCTTTTCCTTCATAATACCTGTATATTCCACTTAGCAATAATATCCAATCACAACATTCAAAAACATTTTATTGGCTCCCTTACCAAATGTCAATCTCTATTCATCCAAATATTAATTTAGAATATATTTGTAATACCAAATTTTAATTTCCAATTTAGAATACACCATTTTTTTCTTAAGTTTAGTATAAACATTTTATATGTTCCTTTATTTATTTTCACTATACCACTTGAGTTGATATCTATTTCTATTCAAATTGATCCTTTCATTTCCATATGAATTTAATTTATCTTCAACTCTGTATAATTTAATTTTATCTTCCATTTATATCGATTTCATATTATTATTTTAAATTAGTTTCATTCACTAATTTATTTCAATTTTCAGTTTGAAATCGTTTTGTCGTTAACAAAAAAAAATCCCAAAAATTTTTCCAACTCCCAAAATTTCTGAAATTTTTTGGCAGAGTCTCCTTTGTACGGAGGAGATTTTGCAATTTGACAAAAGATATAAATATATATACATCGACCCACACGGTCGGAAAACCAAAACAGTTCGTATTTCCTATTTTTATTGTGTAGGCGTACCTTATTTAGCATTTTTAAGCAAATAGCTATTTAATTTAGCATTTAGCGCGATCCAATCCAGCCAAACGTCTTTCGGTTACCTTACTTACTCAATTTAAACATATAAATACTATATATAGGTAGTTTATAGCATTTCACTTAAATTTAAACAGCTAAAACATCGATCCTGTAACAATGCATGTGATATACTAGTATAAACACATAAATTTCACATATAATGCATGTTATATAATTTCCATAAGCATATATAAGGTTCCGACACTTATTACAATTGCTTATAATCAATTCTCAAACCATTCCATTCAGTTGAAGTGATTTACAACTTGCTTGCTTTTATTAAATTCATTCTAAGCAAAACAAACTCTTATCCATTCCAATTGATGCAAAAATCAATTTATCAAACTGCTATTGATTCATAAAATTTTGTTTACTTCCGTTTACTTCAAACGACCAATTTTTTTTAATGCAATTCGACAATATTAATGCGAATAAGTAATTACATAAGCTTTATAACCATTTAAATTGATTCCAACTCAATTTTACACTTAATCTCATCCCATTTTAATTTATCCACAAACTTTCATTGCATTTTCTTTCATGTCCAAAAAGTTTGATTCCAGACATTTTTTATTATACTCGACATCATCCCATGCTTCTATTAACTTTAAATTTAAGTTAATTTACTTCAATTCACCACCATATCATAACTTAAGTTCATTCTCTTTTAATTTATTCATACTCGAGTTGGATTTATTTTCGTCTCAAACCATTTTTATTTTAATCCAATTCCATACAATTCAATTCATATTTAATTCACTTAAAATTTTAAGTTGAATTTCTATTTATAACTCAAGCTTCATTTCCAAACTCAATTATCTATTCACAATCTTTGATTTGATTTTTCCTTTGATCAAATCCAACCATTTCACTAATTTATTCGATTAGTTTATCCTTTTATTCATTTTAAATTTTAATTTACATTAATAATTCATTGTTGAATTATTAATAATAAGGCCATTCAATTTATGCTTGAATTGGATTTGTTTATATTTCACACCATATCCATTTTAATCCAATTCAAATTTTCATTCAACAACACTTCCAATTATAATCCCATACTTGATTTTTTTTTATTCCGGCTTATTTATTCCCTTTTTAAATTTTATAAGCTACTTACTTACTAATATTCACTCTTACCGAACTATTTACAATCGATTATATTCACATTTTACTTTTAACTAGGAGTTATATATTTTTTTCCAATGCTTTTCAATTCTTTTATGAGCGTCCAAAGCTTATTTATTCTAGTTCAATATTTGCTTAATTTACATTTATTTGTTTGAGTAAAATTTTATTCCATTCAATATTATCTATAATTCGACTGAATTCATTTAAATTCAGTTTTATTCCAACTCAACTTCAGTTAAATCTAGTTACATATCATTCTTTTGAATTTTTGTTAAGCAAGGACTTAATTCCATTAATATCATTCATTGTACAACTGACCTTTGATTCAATTCAATCCAAATTTAACTAAATTTTATTTCTCAATGCATGTGTGTTTAAAACTTATTTATTTACTTAAAAGCTTATATTGCTCATTGCTCATTTGAGTCATTTCATTTTATAACCAAATTCGAGATTATATATATAACACTTACTAGCTTAAGGTATAAATTTTCATTTCACAATTATAATCATTTACCTTTCAACTTTATATCCAATTTAATTCAATTTCAATTTCAATTTTATTCAACTTATCTCAAGTTAGATTCAAATATATTTTCTTCACTTCATTCACTTATGTTAAATTTTAATTCCCGGATTAAAATTTTCAATTTCTTCTTATTAATATCAACTTTACTTTATAAGTTCAATAGTTGATTCATTTATTCATTCACAAATTCATTTTCAACCAATAAATTTTATTTCCAAACATTAATTATTTTTAGTCCATTCGAACCAATTCTGCACCTTATTTTACACATTTTAAATCAAGCATCATCCAACATTGAAGTTCATTTCATTTGCATACCATATAAATCATTCAGTTATTTACAAATTTTAATCTTAAAACTTTGTTTATTTAATCCAACTTTACTAAATTTTCTTTTCCAAACTTAAGTTCAACATTCAATTTTTGAAAACATATATATATCTCACCAAATTATTCCTTTGCATTTTCAAAATCAACCAAATTTCTCCATCAAACATTAATTCAAAATATCCTGGTAGCAATCCCTCTTTTGAAAACTCGAAAATGAACACCGATGATGTCGCGATCATCATCGGAATTATTTTCCAGCGACCGTAAAGAGTTCAATGCTTTTCTCTATTTTAAAACTCTTCCAATATTTTTAAATTCCAAATCTCTCTAGATTTCAAACCTGATTCAAAAATATTTCTCAATATATATATTATCTTCCCAACTTTTGAGAATCATTTTTAATTTCAAAGGAACTTAAATTCCCCGATTTTCAAATTCCAAACTCTTTAAGTTTGTATTCAAACATTACTTTGGAATTTTATTTTAACCATTAATCACACTATAATTTTCATTTATCATTAACATTTACAAATTTCATTTATATATGAATTTGTTTCTTAGTTTTTAATCATGATTTCAATTCCTTATTCAAATTTGAATCACATTTACAAATTTCATTTATTTTATTAATTTATTCCTTAATCTCTGGCTATTATCTTCAATTTCTTATTTAATTCTCATACAATAATGATAATAATTAAATATTACCACTTTCTACCATCCAAGCATCCATATATAATGATAACAATTTACGAAAAATTATTTCCTTTATATACAAAATAATTTTGGGTAAAATTATTTCATTTACCCTATTTAAAACAATACTGTGTTGGTTTATCTTGTTCAAGAGTTTAGAAATCCCTATCGATGACATGGCATCCCATATATCGACCAGAATCCATAAACATTCAACCAATAAATCAACGCAATATAAAAAAATTAATATTCACTAAAAAATACGCGCTCATATCTATTAATACTCTCAAACTCATTCTAGAGTACTACAGACTCTATTTAATGAGTAATTCCCAACAGAGCCAAGGTTATCACCAACCTAAGCTCTGATACCACTGTAACAGCCCGCAAATCCGTACCCTCTTGAGTCAACACTATTCTACTTAAATCAACTCAAGTTGTACAGAAATACGAACCATTGGGTTAAAGAAGAAGAAGTAGAAGAAGAAAAATAGAAATCAACATCAGAATCTAACCCTCGCAGCGGAATAAAATATAATAGATAATAAATAATCTTTACTCAAAAATCAAATATATCTGTTTATATATTACATCATCAGAGTACATAAATCACAGCTCAACATCAATAACATACAAATGGATACACGGCAACTCAACACAGCGGAATATATATATATAAACAAGTACGGAAGTACGTATCGTCATCCAGCTCGTCTCCTAAGCTCCACAACATCATATCCTGTATCCTATAATACTCGGTCTGACCCGAGCATTACAGTTAAAGAATACCCGAGTCAGTCTGGAATACCAGCGTGAGAAAATCACACTCAATTGATTATTAAAGTTTCAAAAATCCTTTGAAAACAAAAGCATCTCGTAAGACCACGCCACAAATAAACATGTCGGGTTTTTACCTTACAATAGCTAAAACGCTTTTTATAGAAATCCTCTGATATTTATAATAGGGTCTATATACAAATACTTATAAAATAGCCGAAATTGTTACATTCATTAAATTCCAGCTACTAGCCATAGAGTGGGTAATACAAACAAAACTCGTACAAGGCTCGTAGGGAGAATGGATTTCCATCTAATGACTAGGCACTGGGGTACCACCTATCATAGTACGTGGCCTAGATCACAGTATCGAGGAGTACGCCCGCTCCCCTGGAACACAATACCGGGACTACCCCTTACTGGATAATCTCGAGTGAGATCGCCCCGCGGTTGGGATCAGCAACCGCCCACTAAGCCGAAATAAAAGGGACATCTAGACATGGATGATCTCACCCTGCTTGGGTGCTGCCCACCTAGCCTTGCTGCATAACCCCTGATTTTCAGTCATACCCATTTGATGACTACTTTAACGCTTTATTAGAAATATATATATATATATATATATATATATATATATACTTTAAAAATAATTAAAGTAAAACTACTTTTTAGAATATAGAACTAAATTTCTCTTTTTAAAACAAAATACCAAGTCACCTTAAATAATTACTACGATAATAGATTTGAAAATTATTCACTTTAATATTTAAACATTTAGAAATAATAAATTTTCTTAAACATGCTTTTTTTTAAACAACATTAAATCTTTTATCTTATATTTAAAAATTTACTTTGAAAACGTACTTGGCTATCCAGAGAAATATACTTCTCTTCGCATTCTTCTTTAAATTACCAATTTCAAATACTTGAATCAATTTTCAAATTAATTTCCAATTTACTCCCCTTTTTCCAAAATCCATTAGTTTCGGATTTAAATCCTTAATTATGATTTAAAATACTTTTAACTGAAAATTCCAATTTTTAGATTTCTCAATTACTTCATTATCCTTTTAAATAAATTTAAACTTTGAATTGTAAAATAATTCTTTATTCATTTAATTGATATAACTTAAGTTTACAATTCATTAATTTCGTTTTATTCAAAATTCTTTTCTTTTCATACTCGAAGTTATTTATTATTATTTTCATATTCCTCTATTTCTTTTCAATTCATTCTTAATTTATTCAAATTTTCTATAATTATTTCGCTTACAAATTTACTTCTTTTATTTTCTTTCCAAAATCCAATTTATATATTTTTTGTAACCCATTATACCCAAATATAGTCAATCAAAACCATAACATTCAATATTCCAATATAATTCATCATAGAATATTAATATTCACAACAGAGAATATTAAATAACTTAAATAAATGTTGAGGGACCCAGTTGGATCCCTCCAACCTGTTTTCCCTACATCCACAGACGTTAGCACAACCAATTCCAAAATATACCATACTATAGCACATCAATCAATTCAACCATTCAAACAATTATTTAAATTTAATCATTTAAATTTAAATTTAACTGAGTGAGATTAACTCACCTTTGACCTTAGTCTTACAATCCATCCAAATTAGCTTGCTTACTTCGCCATTTTGACCTTGTATAAATTTTAAATGATTTTTTTATCAATATTCGAATAAATCGATCATTTATATTCCTATTTATAAATTTATTAATATTTGAATTAAGCAAACAATTTATTAACATTCTTAAATAACCGACCCATCAATTCTCCTTCTAAATAAATATAAATCCACTAGTATAATTAAATTTAGTTCGGTAAATTCAAAATTAAAAATAAATTTTCCTATGATAACTAATTTTCTAGTAACCAAAAATTTAAATGAGTTACTTAAACCGTTTATCACCAATACATTATTTCAAATGTAATAGCAATTTTAAAACATGTATATTTTATATTTTTTTCTTCTTTCAGTAAAGGATATAAATAATTCTGCTCTTCTTCCTTCTGTAAACAAATTTAAAAACAATCTATATGTATTTATTAAATTTAAAACATAATTTAACTTTTATCTTAATGTATTTATTATCTCATCTGTATTGAATTATCTTTCAGAGAAATCAAGCTAAATTGAGAGGGAAAGAAAAACGAATACCTCAAACACGAACAGGAATCCACTACTCCTCGCGTGCGCAGCCAATGGAATCGCGATGCAGTGCCTAACCTCCTTCACATGGTGATGAATCAGACACCGACCTCGCTAACTCGAACGGGCCCCCCACCTCCACTACGCCGCTTACCACTGACTCAGATGCGAATCCCTCCCTCAACCCGGTTGCAACACACTCCACGAGTTGAAGCTTCCGGCTTCGCAAAAGGCAAGCCTCCTAACTTCGAAATCTAAATTCGATCGGCTCGAAATCCCCTCCTTTCGACGACGTGATTCAGACATCGCTTAACAACACACGAAATCGAGCTTTGAGAAATCGATCAGTTGCAAAGATCGATCCGTAGGAGTGAGAAGGAATTTGGTTTCGAACGAGGAGATACCGCAGTTGATTCGGCCATTATTGTATTTATTTATTCGTTTTATCTGCTTGTTCGAAGGAAGATAAAGGGGAAAGTTTTCATTCTAGAAAATGAATGAGGGTTAGCGCGAGTTTATTTATTAATTTTTATTTTTAGCTTGCGAGATAAGAAATGAATATATAGGTTTTATTCAACTCGATTTGGAACCCTGAAATAAAAGAAATCTCGTGATTTAAAAAGGAAAGGAAAGGGAAGAGGCAGGCAACGCTATTATTTTTATTTTTATTTTTATTTTTTTCTTTTCCGTTGAGAAAGAACGAAATCGATTTGAATTTTCGATATAAATTTTCAACGCATTTATATGCCGTATCCTCACGCAACAACTCCGTTCAATACGAAATTTGAAATCCGATAATAATTCAATATTACGGAACCAATGGAACTGGTTTCGTCGAATTCCGAGACTGTACCTCGGAAGGCTATTTTTTAAATTCAATTTAAACTATAAAATTTTAAAACTGAACAAACCACTGTTAATTTCAAATTTACAACTTCTATTATCTTCAGTGTTATCAATATAAATTTCATAAGCCTTCAAATTTTACTTCCAACAGACTTAAAATTCCATATTCAACATTTTACTCTATTTCAAATATTTAATTCAATAATTTAATTATCAAATAAATTATGATATTCGCAATTCATGTTAAAATTACTCTATTGAATATTTAAAATCAATTAAATATCACGATTTCATTTGTCTAAAAATTCCGGGTCGTCACAAGTATGCTGGGGTCTCTGTCCTTGTTTTGTTATATGATTATGCAAGGCAAATGATCGTTTGTCCTAAGTTCTGTTCGGCTAAAGAGTGGTTCGGCATTAATGACTGCTCGGCTTAAATATGGCTCGGCACTCATAATTGTTCGGCTTATAAAATATGGTTCGGCATTTATGATTGTTCGGCTTAAGTATTGTTCGGCCGAGATATGGGTCGGCAGTCATGATTGGTCGGTCTAAATGTTGTTCGGCCTAAGTAACGACCGGTCTAAGTTTTGCTTGGCCAAAGTAACGTTCGACATCCTACCTAATTCATGCTTCCTACCTAACCCTCCATCCCACTGCTCGGCATGTGACGAGTCATGGTGAACCAAAAAGTTATGCCAAGTCCCAACGCTCGGCACTCCATCCATAACTACGGTTTCATTTTTTCCTCTCTTCCTCCATCCACGCCGAACAATAAGGATAGATCGTTCAGCGAGTCATGCCAGTCCACGCCGTTCGACATCCTAACCACCTCCCACTCCCCCTCTATTCTTTTTTTTTCCTCCAATTTCGCTCGGCACAAGGGAACCGTGCCGAACCACAACAAAACTCCCAACAGCTCCCTTGTACGCTCGTCTCTAGTTACTCCTCCTTTCCTCCTCATCATTTAACTCTAAAAATATCTTAAACCAAGGCTCGACTCTTTCATACACCTATCGGCTACGGTTCCTCTATGAACTTGAGCACAAAAACTTTTTAGTTATGGAAAGGATTTAGATAGAAGAATCGATACTTAGTTAGTAGATCGAGACTTGGAAAGGACTGTTAAATCTTTGGAGGCTATTAACTGGCGAGGTTAGCAAGTACAAGGTAGCGGAGGTAAAAAGTGGAAAGAAAAGAAGAAGGACCGTGCTGACCTTTATAGGGAGGAAGAAGAAGTCAAAGCGACAATGACCGGTAGAACCGGTCAAAGCAGCATCGTTCGGCATCGGCTTTCATTTCGTTCGGCATACATGGGATGTTCGGCTTCGGTCGTATCGTTTGGCATTCGCGTTACGTTCGGCACGCACTACCTCACCTGGTACTCACAAGAAAACAACCTCCAAAAGTGATGGGCCAGGGTTCGAAGCGAAGCACAAAGGACTCGTAGTTCAAAGCGTATCACGTTCGGTCATGCGATACACTTTGGGAGGCTAGTGTTTCCTAGGGATTTGACCAGGCAACAAAGTACTTGGCATTCGCACACTGCTCGGCAGTATATGTATCGTTCGACATACTGAACGCTCGGTACAAGGAATCGTTCGGCAGTCAGGGTCATTCGACAGTCAAGCACGTTTGGCCTCAGAGGAACGCTCGGCATGAAGGAGCGCTCGGCATCCAGAAGCGCTCGGCATTGGAAAACGATTCAATATTGTATATCGTTCGGCATCTATGAACGTTCGACATACCAAGATCGTTCAGCATAAGTTTCGTTCGGCATCTAAAGATCGTTCGGCATAAGATCGTTCGGCATCCAGAGTTCGTTTGGCATCCATGAACGTTCGGCATACCAAGTTCGTTCGGCATCCATGAACGCTTGGCATACCAACATCGTTCGGCATCCAAAGATTGTTCGACCTCCCGAGAACGTTCGGCAACCAAAGATTGTTCGGCATCCTTTCAATCTCGACCGGCTTTGATTGTTGCTCGGCCTACTCTTCCCGCACAACACCGCCTCGTTCGGCATGAAGATGATGGTTCGACATTTGGCCGTTTGGCATGTTCGGGTCGGCACGCAGAGCTTAATCAATTTGGGACGAGATATCCAGCTACTAGGCCCACCAGGGAAGTCCAACCCACCTTCGTCTATAAATAGAGAGGCAGGGGCATATTGAAGAGGAGGAGTTTTTTGGGAACACTGGGGAATCTCTGCCGCATTCAATACTCACTCAAGACTTAATCTTTTACTTTGCAATTGTATTCAAGTAATGAGAAAACAGATTGTATCTATAATCAACTATCAAGGAAATCGGTAGGAATCAACTTCAAAGTGGACGTAGGCAGTTACGCCGAACCACTATAAATTTGGTGTTCTTGTTCTCTGAATTGAAATCTACATATTGCTCTCTGTTTTAATTTACTTTCTTCATTAATCTCCCTACACAATCTTTCTAAGGGTGTTAGTGCCAAATTTTGGTGCTAACATAAACCAATTTGATTTCAAATATTGAAGTATAATTTGATTTTTGAAAAGATATATGCATATATACGTGACATAATTTTGAATTGAGCTACTGTTCAGTTCTTGAGTTTCGAATTAGATTGATATAACCCTATCTTTTGTAATTGATTTACTGATTTGTTGTTGATTTCCAACTCTTGAATTTGAAATATGATTTCTTCGACTATTTGAATGTTCGAACACTTCCAAATCAAGGTTAACTTTTCCAAGCTAAGTAATTTCGAAAGTATAAAGTATTTGATAAAGTATATGCATTTAGTTTTGTATGTTTAATATGATTTAAATTATTTTGAAACTACTTTTTTAAGTAAATGAATTAGAATATTTTGAATTATACTAGTATGAAATATAGATTGGAAATGTTTTGAATAAACTGTGCGTATATATATATAATAATAATCTTTCCAATGGTAAATTGGATTTTCATGTAGAAATAAATAATTTAAAGGTTTTAAAAGGGATGGTTTTAAACTTAGTTACCAGTTTGGGTATAATTGATTTTGAGAAAATATTTGGTTTTGGAATTAGATTGGAATTTAAAACCCGGTATTTGTATGATGATTTTTGGAAATGAATTTGTTTTATAGAAATTATGTTGATTTGTAAATTTGGATTACTTTCTAAACCTAGTATTTGGAAACTTTGAAACTGAAGATATTTAATTTGGAAGAAATGACTTGGTGAAATCGTATATGATTTTTGAAAACTATATGGATTTTGAAACAAATTGAAATTTGAGAACCTTGTTTTACTAAATACTTTGATTTGGGAGTTTTCGAACTTATATAAATTTGATCTGTATAAATATGAAGTTGATTTGAAAAATATTGATTTGAAAGGTACTCAATTTGGAAAGAGAAATCTTGTGTAATCGAAGTCTATATAAGTATGATTTGATATACTATTGATTTTGGAAAGTATTTGATTGGAAAATGGAATCTTATATATAATGGACTTTATATAAGTATGATATTTGAAAGTGATTTGAAAAGGTACTATATGATATATATTTTCGAAGTAATGATATGGAAAGTGCCTTCTGCTTGATATCCGCTCTGTGGCCACATTATGGATTCATTCTATTATTATTCTCTCTGATTTTGGTTTTTCGGATACGATACTCGAGTGTCCTACCGTGGCGTAACCATGGTTTTTTTTTCGAGCGCGACTGCATAGCTTAATTCACCTGGCTGAGACGGCCTAGAGGTACGGATTATTTCCTGGGGGATCCAGGCGTAATCATTGTGTATCCTATGATCTATGTAGGTCGCATTAGTAGCGAAATCCGCCTGGCCGAGATGGCCTAGGGGTGCGGATTGTTTCTTGGGGGATCCACGGGTAACCATTGTGTATCCTGCGGTCTACTAGTCATCATGGCGTAATTCGCAGGGCTGAGAAAGCTTACGGATATGGATTGTTTCCTGGGGGTTCCAGGCGTAACCATTGTGTATCTGCGGTCCATGGTTAGACAAAGGTTTTGGTTTTTTTGTTTGGATTATACTTTCCATATCTGTTTTTGATGGTTTTTCTAGTATTTTCATTAGGTGTTGAAACAAGTCTATTAAGTACCTGGAGAATTCTAGCTTTGCGCCTGATCAACGCACGGCCAAAGTCCACAGGGAATGAGGATAAACTTGTTAAGACATCGAGTTATAAAAGTATTTTGATAAAGTATTACATAAAGGATATTTTGATCATTTATTTTACCTTTCTAAATAATTTAAAATGTTTTAAATATTGTTACATCAAACTAACAAATTTGAAAATGACTGTTCATCATATCATAAATTGCATAAATTGTTATAAATATTAAAAACTCAAATTGAAATTATATAGTTTTAAATTAATGGTTCATCCTTGCCTTTCAACTTATTTTCCATCCTAGATATTCCTATTCTCCTATTTTCCCTTATAGCTATTCCTATTCTTCACATTGTTAAACTTACCTCTAACAACAGTTATCAGGTATAATTTTAATTTTTTTATCATCTTGTCTTAACCCTATTTCATTCTATCTTTCTTTGTGTTTTTCGTACCTCGTTTCTTTTCGGGGACGAAAAGTTTTGAGTGGGGGAGTGTGTAACAACCCTGCATTTTGCGATTATTTTAATTGTAAATTTCAATTATTTTAAATTGAATTTATGATTTAAAAATTTTATTTTATTTATTAAAATGTATAAATTTTGTTATTTTAAATATAAATTTTGATTATTGTGTGAATTATAATTCCGAACCTGAATAAATAGAATATTTTCCATAAATGTGAATTTTTTCAATATGGTCAAACTTTGACTTTTAAATTTAAAATTTAAATAATTGAAAATTTGAATTTTATCTTTTAGATGAAAATAGATTTAATTTTGAGAATACTTCTTTTTGTTTCGTTGAAATCGGATTTATATTGTGAAAGTTATGCTTTTTATAATATTGAGTGTAAATTGTTTTATTTAACAGATTTGTTTATAGTACTTTATATAAATAATATTTTTGTTTGTAAAATCATGTTCTAATTTGTGTAACATGATATTTTATGTATATATTTTATTTCTAAAACATTTTTAAAAGTGTAATTGAAATTTCCAATGTCAATTGTATTTTGTTTGCAGTTTTTAATTTCTAGTTTCAATTAATTAAGGTAATTCTTCATTTATTTATTTTATACTTTCTTAAGACCTTATTTTATTTTCATTTATACTTCATTTTGTTCAGCATTTATTTTATTTACTTGACTTTTATTTATTTAGAAGTGTTGTTGAAGTTTTCCAAAGTCAGTTGAATTGTATTTACAATTTTTAGTTCTAGTTTCCATTTAATAGAGTATTTTCTTTATTTATTTCCTACTTTTCCTAAAACGGTTTATTTATTTTTCAAAATATCGATCAACCTTATTTTTCTATATAAATTATTTATGCATTCATTTAGTAATTAAATGGATAAGTGTTTAGATCCTTATTTATTTCTTGGAAAGAAATGTCAAATATATATACACGTTATTGCTTTAAAAGGCATACCTTTAAAATGTATTTAATTTAACATTATTGTATTGATTTGTTTGTGATAGCTTCTTGTATACACCTTTCTTTAATATACAGGAAACGCATAAATTAAGATACATTAAATATTTTTAATTAACGGCATACGTTACGTTTTGATTTATTACCTCTTTATCTTTCCATCCATTGATTTCACACCATAACTCCTCCATATTTGTTGCCGTTTATTCCATTAACCATATCCGCCTCCATCATATTTCACGTGAAAACATCACTTTCTCACTTCACAATACATGCATATTCAGATCTGAAGAAAAAGTTTAGGGTAATATCTCTTCTTCTTTTTCCACTTTTCTTCTTTGTTTCCCTTGTTTTTCACATGAATTTGCCTTGATCTTCACCTATGTTGCTCGGCCTATACCCCTACCATCTCCTCCACCGTCCATCACCACTTCCTTCCCAATATAACCCACAGCCATTCTCCTCTGACCTGAAAGTGCCTTGATCATCCCTTGCACAGAACTCCACAAAAACAATGCCAAACTCCTTAAATTTATAACTAGCCAAGCCTATATTCACATCCACTTCATTTCCTTACCACGACCACCTCCTTAGCCTCCACCACCAGCAAGCACCACACCTAAACACCACTACTAACATCCGACCTGAATTATCCCCTGGCCAAGCCCAAATGTGCCAAGGTCGAGCCCAAAATGATGAACAAACCACCTCCCTTTTGCTTGCCTTTTTACCTTCCACGTGTTGTAACCTCCAAACCCTTTGCCTTCTTGACCAAGCCTTGTTATTTTCAGATCCAAACCTGACCATTACCACCTGAAAACGTTCAAGGTCGAGCCAATATAGCCTTGTGGTCGAGCCTATGTGGGTAAAGGTCAAGCAAATTTGATGGGAAAGCTTGGCGATGTTTCTTGTTATTTCTATTTCCATTTTGTTTCAATAGATTTTTAGTATTGTAAAAAATTTATATACGCTTTGTTTCATTGTTGAATACAAGATTTATATCTTATCTCTCTCTCCACTCAAATCAAGTCGTGCTATCGTGCTTTGTGGATCTTTGTTTGTGTGTGTTTGTGTAACATCCCGCCCTTTTGACCGCCCCTAGTCGGTAATTAAACCTACTTGAAACGTTCAAAATGACGGATTGTTATTTAGTTTATAGAGTTTAAATAGAATCAGTCACAGAATCACAGAATAATAATATTTCGCAAAAATGAATTTTTTCTTTTCTTTTAAAAATATCAGAGTTTATACAATGTATTTAATTTATACAACGGAATATTTCTTTAAGTACAAAATTTCCGAACTAAAGTGAGCGTTTTCTGCCTCTCTCTCTAACTTCGCTGCCCGGAAACCTTCAAGCTGTAAAACAATCGGTCTGACCCGAGTATTACGTTCAAAAGAAAATAATACACAGGTCAGTCAAATTCAAACTCAGTTATTAGTGCATAGAGGCACAAATAATCAAATAGACAACAGTTACAATGATTCTCGTCTATCTGATCCTTTAATAAGAAATCGGATAATGGTAAATATAACACTTAACATGTTAAACAACAAATCAGCAGAATCAAATCATCAACAAAGATAAATGAAAAGATCATCAATGAAGATAATTTAGAAAACATCAGAATTGCCTAAACGGTAATTAACAACAAAATCTAATTATTAACAAAATAATTAGAAACTCATAATCTAATTATCAAATAGATAATTAGATAGCAACAAAATGATCAAATCAAACCAAATCAGAATACAACATCAAAAATATTGAATTGGCAGCACGAAACAATTTCATCAATTGAAATCAGTCAATTTAAAAAGGAAGATTCTGAATTGGCTGTAGTACACGCATGCATGCACTGCCTCGGCAATACAGAGATGAAATACACAAAAGCTTAATGAAAGTTCACAAACGAGCACGTGGTCACCCAAGAAAAGTCAGGTTCAACTCAAATGCGATTCAAATGAAATTGCAACATGAGCACAAGGTCAAACCTGAGCGTTTAAGCTGGATTCAACTCAAGTGTAATTAGAAAAACAAATCCAATGTATATTAGATCAGTGATGCTCAAACCCAAGCCTAACTACAATGAACCAGTGGACAGAACAAAGAACACCAAACCATAAACAAAATGCAAAAGGCCAAGTCACTGGCTCAACACAAATGCCTCAAGTGGTACAAACTCCAGCAACTCAGGGAATCAAGTACAGACCAATCCCAGCTAAATAACTACGAGCAACAAGTGGAGTCACAAGACTCGACAGTGGAGTTGAAACAATGTTAACCAAGCAATCAGAAAATCACATGTACAAAGTGCAGGTAATAAGGAGGCAAACAAGTGATGTACACATGAATGCAAACTGGACAGAGGAACAAGTATTCTTAGTCAAATATAGAAGTCCCAGGTTTCAAATGCAACTCTACGCAAAACAGAACTGTAAAAGCCTGGAACTTAAGAACATTAAATGCCTCAATGTAAAATCTAGATATACAATCCAATATAAGGCACGGCCTGTGCAAAAGCAATATGGAGCAACATAACAACAATGCCAGAAACTAAACATATGCAAGTGAAGACTACACATAAGTGAAGACCACATGAGCTTAATGCAACCAAACCCCACAAAGCTACATGTAAGCAAGTGTACAGCTAGAACATGAAACCAAACTGCCCAGACTCAAGGATAATTGTACGTATGCACATATATGAAGACCACAAGACTCAAGACAGTGCACCCCGTACCAATGTAAATGAAGTGGAGTTGAATAAATGTCAACTAAATGAAACTGGAAAATGCAAACTCAAATGTATAGCCACAACAATGCAGAACTACTCCAGAGGGAGATGTACAAGATGACAACACGTATATATATATACATACATGAATGCATATATATATATACATGCAAGCAATCAAGTACAATATTAAAATCATAGTAATAAAATATGCAGTGCAAACTTGACTAACAGGTTCAGGTAGTCCAGTGACAACATAATTTCAAATGAAGCTGTAGTGAAGCCAAAATGGCCAATAATGAATGCCCAGATCAATTGCATACTCTACTAACAGACTGAACAACAAAGTGTGCATATGACACTGCACAAGCTAGTCCAAATGCAGAAATCATAAACAAAGTCGAAGTCAACGAGACTGGACAACATGTAGCAATAGTTACAAGTGACTCAGGCAAAGGTACAGAAGCAACAACAACTACACTAAGGATCAAGTGGAATCAAGACAAATCAGTGCAACCCGAAGTCAGCAACATCAGGTTAGAGTAGTAATGGCCAAGGCAACAAATTTGAGTCTAGCCAGAGATCAATAGAAATCGAAGTCAAAATCGATGCCAACATAAAATGCAACTTAAATCAAACTGTCTCATAATCAAGTCAGAGCTGTGACAACCAAGGACAAAACGAAATAAAATATGCGAACAAAACCAAAATAGTAGCAAGTTCAACCACGACCGAAGTCAGGCATCATCACATATACAATATCACAACCAAAATTATAAATCAATCGAGCGTTCAAACTCGAGTGAATTAAAACCATCAAAATCATCGACGTTCAAACCAAAATTTAAACTGTCGAAGCACAAATGGAATTAGATGTGAGTGAAGAGAAGATCACTCACCTTTTTCTCGAGGCGATTTAAAGTAGCCGAGCGGAGCACTACGAGAACAAATTATCACACACAATCCCCAGCGCTCAAATAACAAAGGCGCAGCTTCAATTGTAATTCGAAAGACCTAATTTGTAAAGAGGAACGAACGAATAATCTGAGCCGCCATTGTTTATTTTCTTCTTGTTTTTTTTATTGCTTTGCTCGAGATTTTAATATTCTTTTGAACGAGACTTCGGCCATGCTTTGCACGATTTGTTTTGAAATTTTAGACGTGGTTTAAGGATGACAGCAGTATGGGAGGAACAAGGCTACTATGTCATGATGTGAAGGGAAGTGGCTGATGTTGACCAATTTCAAATTTAAATTTTAATTGAAATTCGATTTAATTTCAACGCTTTTAAATGTCATGCTCACACAACAACTCAAAACGCTACGAAATTTGAAATCCGATAATAATACAATATTCCGGATCTAATGGAACCGGTTTCGTCGAATTCCGTGGCTGTGCCTCGGGAGGCTATTTTTTAAATATCGACTCAAACGATAAACTGATCAAATCATTTTCAAATTCAATTCTGAAGCTTCCATTATCTCCAGCATTGTCAATATATATTTTACAAGCCTTTAAAATATTTTTAATCAGGTTAAAACTGAAGATTCAAATTATTATTCAACTTTCAATAGATTAAATTTTAAAATTTAATTGCCAATTTCATTCTGATAATTTGAAATTAAAGTCAAACATCATTCAAATATTTAAAATTAATTAAATATTTTCAATTAAATTGTTCAAAATTCTTGGTCGTTACAACCTTCCCCCCTTAAAGAATTTCGTCCCGAAATTACAAGTTAGGAAAAATGGTCCTTAACTCATCTACTATTTTTCACAATCCAAATAGTTTTATCAACTTACTAACCTAAATCTTTTTATTAAAGATCCATTATCATTTCAATTAACTTTCCAACTTCAATTATAAGTTTCAAACAACATTATTTCCTTCTCAATTCAAATTCAAATTTAAATTCAAATTTTAAACTTTCAAAATTTTCTCAAAATTTTTCTAACACTTTAAATTTTCGAAAAATTTCGCCAGCGTCTCCTTTGCGCGGCCAACTCGATACGACTACAAAATGCCACATCGGCCCCCAATTTCAAAAAGAAAAGAAAAAACCAAGCGGCTAGACAAGAAAATCGTCAAATCTCATATCGAAATTGAAATTCGTACCTTTTTGTCGAGCAATTTAATTTTTATCTTCGAATCAAAAATTTCCAATTCCTTTTATACACCTGTATATCCTGCTAGTAGTAGTATCCAATTCCAACATTCAAATTATTTTGCCAATACCATTACAAAAATTTTCAATATATGCTTCTTATACACTTTTACTCCCCTATTGAAGTTATATGTTCATTTTCATTCAATTTTACATTTCAAGTTTCATTTGAATTCAATTCACAATTTCAATTCTGTTTGATTTCAATTTATCTTCCGAATATCGAATTTTATCGATTAACTTTCCTTTACCACTGCACTATTTTAAATTAGTTCCAATTACTAATTCATTGCAAATTCCAATTCATTTTATTCAAATTTTTTTTCAATTCACTATTTTGGTTTATTATAACCACTCATATTTAAACTTGAAATTCTTCATGTTAGAGATTTGCATATTACATCTTTTCGAAAGCTGTGGACTTTCAAGACATTTTAAAGATCTTCTTCCTTAGTTTATTAGGTCGGAATTATGTAATTTTAATTTCAGACTATTGATTTGCTATTTAAAGTTTTGAAATACTTACTATCTCGAAGTTTAACAAGTCTATCGTTGTTCTTACAGACATTAGGCATACGCTGGCTCTTTGCACAAAAATTGGGCAAACACCTCCAAGTCGTATGAATTATTTGATTTTATGTTGTTTCTAGTGATTTGGGTGATTTACGTAAATATATAAAAAGCTGGGACTAAATTGTAAAAGACACACAGATTTATAGTGGTTCGGCCAGAACGTGCCTGCGTCCACTTTATATGTTATTCTCCTTTTCTATTCAGAATACATGTACAAAGCTTTGATTACAAGTAACCGAAAGTTGTTTGAAAGTTTTATCCGTGCTTGAGTTCTCAAACTTGTCTACCATTGTTGTACCCCTGCCCCTCTATTTATAGAATGAGGTTGGGGGCAGGGGTCTTGGATGTATAACTGCTGGCAGGCCTGGGCTGGTGCAATCTGGCCCAACAAAGTTGGTCTGGAATGCCTTGGTCCGGTAGTATTGTGGTCCGTAGAGCTTGTTTTGGTGGTGAATGGATGGGGCTTAGTCCGGCCATGCTTTGGTCCGGTGGTCGATGGAAGTTGTTTGGCTCGGTGGTGGTTGGTCCGGCTAGGACTTGGAGATGAGCTGGTCCCGTGGTAGCAGGGAAGTGGATTTGGACCGGTGGAGGTTGGTCCGGTGGTAGGAGCGTGATTTGGAGTTTAGACCGGCAGTAGGTTGGTTCGGTCATGGGACCGGATCGATGTTGGATGGAGAGGCTTTGGACCGGTGACGGTGGGTTTTGGACCGGTGATGAGGTGGTTGGTTCTGTAGTGCGTAGGAATGGGGTCGGTTCGGTGATGGGTGGCTTGTGTGACGCCCCACCTCTATGCCCACGCTAGCCAAGAACACTACGGTGTAGTGCTGTCGACTAGCGCGGAGAATAAGGCTGTTGAGAAGCGACCATCCGTGTAATTGCTTTGTGCGAGCACCGATATGCCAGATAGTAAAGACGTGCATTTCATTTCAGGAGGAAATCCGACATGTCGATGCAAACTCAAAGCTACTACACATTGGCTATAATAGTCTAGGACAAAAATATAAAATAATAACACAGATAATATAAATGCGGAACACAGATGAAACAGAAAGTCTCATATATATATATATATATATATATATATATATAATAACAGATGTTAGTTACAATAAATTTGACACGGTATATGTGATACAACTACAACAGTCGACTCAGGAAGTTATATATATAAGTACATTATCGACTAATATACATGAATACATATCAACCTATACTATGACTCGACAACTCCAAAAGATATGAAAAGTCTTCATAGCTCAAGCAGCATCCCAAGCAGAATATCTACTACCTGAAAATACTTGGTCTGACCCGAGTATTAAATTCAAAAGAAAATAATACTCAGGTCAGTCTAATTCAAACTCAGTTATTAGTACACAGAAGAAATAATAATTAAATAGAAATTAGACGACAGTCAAAATAAATTTACCTATCCGATTCTCAAGTAAAGAAATCGGATAACGGTAAATACAACGCGAACCAATTCAAACAATTGGAAACATCAATTAAAAGGTCAACACGAGTAGGGATGCAGTATACGCACGCGTATACTGCCTCGCCACTACAACATATGGAATAAGAAATAGATCCATAAATCAAAAGCAAAAGAAATAACAATAAAAGTAGTACCGTGTGGCTGCAGTTCACGCTCGCGTGCACTGCCTTGCCACTACAGTGATGATGTACCCAATGAATACCGCATGGCTGCAGTTCACGCTTGGTGCACTGCCCTGCCACTATAGTGATGATGTACCCAATGAAAATTCACACGCATCACTGTGAGTGTCGATTATATTGTAGAGACAAGATGCGAGGTCAAGCCCAATAAATTTTAGGCTCAACACAAGCACCCAGGCTGCACATTCTTGTGCTAGCCGAAGTGAAAGACTACAACTCCAAACTCATGTGCAAATTGAATCAGGAAGAGACAAGTGATGGTATACAAGAGCAAGATTCAAAAACAGTAAATGCATACACCAGTGAAACAGTGCAAGTATCATAAACAAAGTCGAAGTCAACTAGGCCTAACAACATGTAACAGCAGTTACAAATGACTCAGGCCATTGACAGAAGCATCAACAACTACAGATGCAATTATAATGCAATAGGGGACATGGTCAAGACAGCAAGTATAGATGGTATGAAAATATAAGCTGAATAACTTAAGTGAAATTGAGAATATCACATTTTAACATACAGTGAAAAGTTCAATATCATTGCACATAACAGATACATATGTACTCAAGTGGACTGCCAACCTAAAGAGGTCGAAACTGTTGCAACTTGATGAAATCAAGCCATGACAAAATCAAATGAATGCAAACTGCCTTACAAATACTCAACACTTCATAAAACAGGTAAGCAAACTATCTCAAATGGTCATGACAGCTGCCATAAATGATCAAACGTGGTGTGAACTCAAAACTGCATGTAATCAATCTGCAATGGTCCCAAAGACACAAGTGAACAACATGAAGTCTGTGTGCCTCAAAGGTCAGAGGCCATGAAAAATGCAGACGGCACCTAATTAAGTTCACACGAACTCAATGCATCAGTGAAACAAGTTCAAGAAGGGTGGCAACAAGTTTGAACTAAGTCAAAGCAATGTCCGACAAGGTCGAGTACTGATATCAATGATGCAACATTATTAATATGTATCAATATGCTCAAGGGAAGTCAACAACATCTAGAGTGAATGCAAGTAAATGCAAACACAACATAGCAGTATGGAAGTGAGACTGCAAACTAGTAAAAATGTAGATGCAGTGAAAGCAACAGGATGGAAGCAGTGTGCCAACTACAGGTCAAAACAGATTATAGTGCAACAAAAACTCAAGTGGATATGCAATGTAAATCTGACTCGAAGCTACAGTGAATGGCATGTAACCTTATATACATACAGACACAGCAACACTACAGGTCAGAAATAATGGCCGAAGTAAGTATACAAAGCTGATGCACAATTTGACAAATGCAAACACCACGAATCTGACTACAAGATGATCCAAACGAGGCACAGTGCACAGAGTACAGGCAAGGTAAAACATGCCAGAGAATTCAAGTAGCAGTCTTGGCAAATATCAAAGTAAGGTATAACCGAAGTCAAATGGAATCAACAGTAGCAAGTTTTAACATGAAGGTTGAAATCAAACAGAAAGCAAGTCGATAAAGCTACGGAGATAAACATCAAAATGGCCAAAATCGAACAAGTCAAGCCATAATCAAAATCAGTCAATCGGTAAAATCAAGTCAAAGACGAGACAAAGAAATCAGAATAAGCAACCGAATTCAACTGATTCGAATTAGATGTGAGAATTCACTCACCTTGTCGACGAACTGAAGGAGCAGCCGATTGTCGAAGCAAGCAACGCGAGCACCATAAGAGATGAGCAACGATCGAGTAACGTCGGCCACCACAATTCCAAGCCCTAATTTGGAGAAGAGGACGAACGAGACCACCTCCATTTTATTTTCTTCGTGAGCTAGGTTTTTCAAAAGAACGAAAAAAAGAAGGGGACGGGTCGAATTGAGTTAAAAAGGGGAACGGGTTATTCACTTTGCAAATTTCACGGCCACAATTAAAATACGGGCCACTACTAAATTTTCAAAGCCCACAATTTCTTTTAACAATTTATAAATGAATTTTAATTAAAATTTAAAAAAAACTTCAAATGGAAATTTGTGTCAATATTAATCGTTTAAATTGTCGATTATAATTGATGCAAAATACCGGGTTGTTACAGACTCTCCTCCTTAAAGAAATTGCGTCCTCGCAACCTTAAGGAATAAATGGACAAAAGGTAACAACCATAAAGCATGTCATCATAAATGGACGAAATTTGAAAATAAGAAGTTCGCCATATAGAGCATGAAAGAGAAAGCCAGAACGTGTTTGCTCTATGAATTTTCTGGATTCCAAAGTGAAATCCATAGAACTAGAGAACACTGAACTTTCACGAGAAGAACATCTTTATTTCGAAGGTGCTGAACCCCCGAAACATTGATGTGAATAGAATGTTTCTCAAAGTCAAATCTGGTGAAACTTCAATTTCTTCAATAATACCGGGCTCAAGAATAAAATCGGAATCCCTAAGGCATTTCCGTAGAAGGAAGACGCGTGAAACACATCATGAATAACAGAAAATTGAGCCGGTAATAAGAGGCGATAAACCAAGAAACCAATACGTTCAGTGATAGGAAATGGCCCAATATATCGAGGCACTAACTTTCCCGACCGACCGAAACGCACAACACCTTTCATAGGTGAGATACGAATAATTAGGAACAACAGCGTAGTACAATAACGGTACGCCAGATGAATCAAAGCTTCATTAATTCGGAATGCCGACGTAGTACAAAAACGGTACGTCCAATGAACCAATCAACATAAAAGAACATCAGACGTAAGTCCATAAAAGGAATGATACGAAGCTCAATAAAACGAAGTACATCGAAACGTCTGATGAACTTGGTAAAAAGATGATTCCATTCGGACATCATCGAAGAAACAACCACTTGTTGCCTACGACTAAGTGTATCGGCAACACGATTTCCCATCCGGGAGTGGTAAATAATATCAAGATCATAAGATGTAAGGAACTCGAGTCAACGTGGTTGACGCAAATTAAGTTCCTTATGAGAAAATAAATATTCCCATGATTCATGATCAGGGTAGAGAACAAATTTCTCACCCAAAAATAATGATGCCAAATTTTGAAGAACGAAATCAATAGCCAAGAGCACTAGATCATGAGTGACATATCTAGTCTCAATAGGCATTAATGATTTAGAAACACAAGAGACAACACGTTCTCTTATGCAAGAGAATGGTATGCAAACCAACATGATTAGCATTGGTACTAACGATAAAGTCTTGGTTCCCCTCGGGAATCGCAAGAATAGAAGTATCGGAAAAGAGTTGTTTTAAATAATATTCTTTCTCGAAAAGCTAAAACTTTCGAAATTTACGATTTACTTTATGTAATTATCTTTTCGGACAAATTTACATTTTAAAATTCAATTTACTGTGTCTGATTGTCTCATCAAAGCGTCTAGGAGATTCCTATCGATAACGTTGATTAAGCGCATCGACCAGAATTCTTAAAGCACTCAATGGGCAATACAATCACAAAATATTCAATTATCAAAAACGATAACCAAAAATCACAAATATTCAATTAACAAGTCCGGAATTAACCGAAATAGCAAACGCACATGTCCCATAACCACGAGTTTTACTAAATTGTTTAATTCACTTCATCGTTTCCTTGAAGGTGCAAGAATTGTGTATTTTAAAAATAACATTTCACATTCTCAAACAGACAAGTCCGGAATTAAACGAATCAGTAAAAGAAAGGGGTCATAGTCCTCGATTTTGCTGAAACGTTTAAATCGCTTCCTCATTCTTTTGAAAGCGTAAACTGTAAAAATTTTGAAAACGATTTTTATTTTGAAACAATTTTTAAAACACGTGATTAAAACGGCGACATCAGTAGCAACTTCGATAAGTGGATTTTCATTCATCAAAAATGTCACAAGAATCTTCTCAAAGATAGAAAGGGATATCATACCCTAAACTTGTATTCATAACAAGTCAATGACACACGAATTCACCAATGCACAAAAATTGATAAAACTTATCAATAGAAATCACGAAAATTGGTGAAGCACTAATTCCAGAAGACTACACAAGAAATCCAGAAATCACAAGATGAGAGTATGAAAACTAGAACGGAGTATGAAAACTCGAATGGGAGTATGAAAACTCGAATGGGAGTATGAAAACTCACCTACACGCGAGCATGAAAACTCACCTACACGCGAGCATGAAAACTCATCAGCACATGTAACGCAAAGCGAGAACGGGAGCATGAAAACTCACCTACACGCGAGCATGAAAACTCATCAGCACATGTAACGCAAAGCGAGAACGGGAGCATGAAAACTCACCTACACGCAAGCATGAAAACTCATCAACACGTGCAACGCAAACCGAGAGCGGGAGCACGAAAACTCACCTACATGCGAGCATGAAAATTCATCAGCACGTGCAATGCATAACGAGAACGGGAGCATGGAAACTCACCTACATGCGAGCATGAAAATTATCAACACGTGCAACGCAAAGCGAGAACGGAATCTCACCTACACGTGAGCATGAAAAATCATGAACACGGGCAACGCAAAGCGAGAATGGGACAACGGAATCTCACCTACACGCGAGCATGAAAAATCATCAACACGTGCAACGCAAAGAGAGAACGGGAGCACAGAATCTCACCTACATGCGAGCATGAAAAATCATCAACACGTGCAACGCAAAGTGAGAATGGGAGCATGGAATCTCACCTACACGTGAGCATGAAAAATCATCAACACATGCAACGCAAAGCGAGACCCTATCTCATGGTTGCAAGCCATTAATTTTGACACATGAATGGCCCGAAGACCGTGGGTCGCTACCCCACATGTGTGAGTCGGAATCACACAGATTGAGGTCTAGACTAACCAAAATTCAAAAAGGTATGTGTGAGTGGAATCACACAAGTGGTGTCTAGTCTAACCTCACAAACAAAAGGAAAGTATGTGTGAATGAAATCACACAAATGGTGTCTAGACAATCCTCAAAGCCCAAGAGATATGTGTGAGACGAAATCACACCGATGAGGCCTAGTCTAACCAAAAAGCAAAAAGGTATGTGTGAACGAAATCACACAAGTGGTGTCTAGGCTAACCGAAGAGGTATGTGTGAACGAAATCACACAAATGGTGTCTAGCCTAACCAAAAGGAGACATCGCACAATTGCTAGTCTAAATCATAAGAATGATCGTCATGATCAACGAGAAGTGTCAATTACACTAAGTTAGTGAATATAAAAGTTTAGCTTCATGTCCCATAACCACTTGCTTAACTTAAATATTTACGAAAAAACTGTAAATCTTCACTAATAAAATTGTCACAAGAGGTTCAATCGAATAAATCCAAGAATTAACCGACGAAGCAAACGCAAGCATTTCATACCACTTGTTTTACTAAGCCGTTTAATTAGATTTCTCATCCGAGTGAGGTAAAGGCTTGTATATACTAGTAGATTAGAAAACGGTTTGAGAAAAAGAGTTTTGTATTGAAAATAGTGTTGAAATCATTTTGATAAAAGGGTTCGATATTTACTACTAGTATTGAAACCTTTATATTTTTAAAGTGACAAATCACAAAAATGATTGTAGAAACAATCAATCACAAGAATTCACATATAAAGATGTGAATAGAGTCCAAAGAAATCGATACTGTACCCATCAAAAGGTATGTTCACGAAAATCCCGAAGAAAATGTTATCAAAGTTGCTAATAAATGATAGCAACAAATCAGGGAATTAACAAGAATCGATTAAATTTGGAAACCAAATGAATTCACTAAAATTCACATTCAAAGACGTGAATTAAAATCCAAAGAATTCGATTCTAAATCCATCAAAGTAGGAATATTCAAAAATTCCAGAAATAGAAGTTATCAAAGTCGACAAAGGAGATAACAACTAATCGGAAAAGAAGAATCGATCAACAATTGGAAAGACATGAAAGTGCGGTGTGTATACAATTATATGTGCTAATATAGTACACACGGATCGTGTAATATGGACTACAATATAAATGCGGAAATAGATGATAATAGCATAGTAAATAAAAAATAGAAAAATCACACCAGAGATTTTTATACTGGTTCGGAGCACCGTCCTACGTCCAGTACCAGACTTCTATCTGGATTTTCACTATTAACTACCTCGCTTCACCCGGAGGAACAGGTTTACAACACCCGAACAACCGAACGGGATTTCACGCCTCTAATACACTGAGGACTTCAATACTTGCCTCTTACAACACAGAGGACTTCAACAAAAGAACAAATACAATTGTTGTTGACAACTTGTGCTCTTGAAAACAAGAATTTGTCACTAGTAGTACACCCTTCCTATAATCTTATCCTCAAAGTATGCGAATGATGTTTTGAAAAGATTAAGGAAAGTATATTACTTGTTGAATCAAAAGATATGAAATAGTTTCAATGATTCAATAAATAATCGAGAGCTTTTAGAATGCAGGAGTATGTAGAAAGTAAGATCAGAGATTAGATTAAAAAGCATATATAATCATGTTGTTTTAATCAACGAATTAGATGAGTTTATATAAATAAGAATGGTTGTAACTCTTTGTGAGTAGTTGTCATTAAGAGATATGATCTTTGGTGAAAGGTAAGAGATGCAACCTTTGGAGAAGAGAAGTGTCTTTTGGAAAAATTGCTTTCTGTTTAAAAACGGTCGACAGGTTAAAAAGTGACCAGTAGACAGGAATTCAAATATATATACGTTATGTGCATGTGTGCACGTTCATTGTGCATATTATGCAGAAACGGTCGACCGCCTTTTTTACTACCGGTCGACCGGTCTCTGATAATTTGCATAGTGAATGTGCAATGCAATTTCAAATGTATATATATTGATTATATTGAAATGCATGATTATTTGAGGATAGATTTTAACAAGTTTATCACTAATACAATATCAAATAATCAACCTATAATCTAGAGTACCATATGTAGCCATGATGTCTTTGTTTTGTCGATCGACTTTATTATTTGTCAGAAATCAAAACCTTCATAAAACATGTGACTCAACATTCTCCCCCTTTTTGATTGATGACAATATATATCTGCAAATCTGAATCTCCCCCTGAATATGTGATCTCTCTCTTTGAATTCTTATATATGTACGTTCCTGCAAACAATTGTTAGCCCTTTCTCCCCCTTTCTTCATCGACAAAAAGGAGTAACAGACACTAGAATAGTAGAATGAATATGATATGCATAGCAAAATAAATCACTAAAACATCCAAAACATAATAGAGTATTCTACAGATCATAATGTCAAACGAAAAATAAGAATAACGACACTATTTAGTACAAGTGTCGATGAATGTTTTTAAAGTGCTAAACCATAATAGAATCTAAGATGAAGCAGATCGTATCTCCTCTTCATCATCATCGTCGTCGTCATCATCATCATCATCTTCTTGTTCTTCCTAATCATTGTTCCCTCTAGATGATTCTCCATGTCCATGACCACTCATACCAATAGACTCGTCAGATGATGTCCAGGTGAAAACAGGAGCAGCAGGACGTTTTCCTGGGTCTTGTGCTTGAACAGAGGTGGATGTGGAACATGATATAGCATCCCATAGCATACCAAAGAATGACTTGACCTTATTGAAGCGCTTATCAATTTTAGAGTCCATGCGCTTGAGACGTGATTCAAGCAAAAATTGGTTACGCGCAATTATTTCAAGTGATTCTTTTGTTGATGATTTTGATTTTAATAGTTTCACTTCATCGGAACGAGGACGAGAGGAAGTTGCTCTTTGTTTTCTTGGTCCTCTTTGTTGCCATTCTTCAAAAGACATAATCTCAAGATAAGGTGGAGGAAGCTTCATTCGTTTGATGGTTATTGAATCAATGCATTTTGGTTTTGAGGTTGCAGAATCAGGAGGATTTACTCCACAAGCTAACAAAGTCGCATGATATATTCATTGTAGAAGAAATGAGGCCGTGTAGAGTTATTTACCTTGAGAATTTCATCAAAAAGCATGTGTACCCAATTGATTTGGATTTCACCATAAATAGCATAGAGTGCTTTGAAGTTTTCTTTATATACTGCATCATAATTTCCAAGTCTAGGAAAAAGAGAATGCATCAAAACACGATGAAGTAGTCTGGCTGTCGGTCGAAGTCCAATAGACTTTGTGCCATCACTATTGTCTTCTATGAACTGATGACTAGTACTATTTCGAGTGAAGACTTCGCAGAAGGTAGATGAAAACTCATCGCCTCGATTTGGTATACCAAGTATAGAGGCAATTCTAGCATGTGTAAGAAAAATTTGCTTACCACAGACCACAGACCAGATGACTCCGTTTGGATTATCAGGTTGATATTCATCGAGATTCATGTTGGCGTAAAACAATTTGATCATCAAATGATTTATCTCCATATTATTTTCTGAAAAATCTATCAATGGAGTAATGTTGGCATTGTTGGCTAACCTCCGAACTCCATAAGCCGTGAAATCATCAAATTTGATGAAAGAGCCTGGATGAAACTTGTAATTTGTCATCTGATTCCATCTTGTTACAGCAATTGGACTTTGAAGCCACTTTTTGGCGGAGATGCTCAGAGATGAAGTTTCAGAGGTTGTTCCTTTCTTAGATTTCTTTTGAGGAGGAGCCATTGTTGGAAGATTTGAGATTTGGGAATTGAAAATAGGAAACTAGGGTTTGTGATTTTGGGAAAAGAACAGCTTGAGTCAAAAGAGAAAGAGGGTAGAAGGAAAAATGACGCATAGGTATATATAAAAACTGAAAATACGTCAACCGGTCGACCTATGAAATATGGCCGGTCGACCGTTTTCAACCAGGGAGCAAACGGTCGACCGGCTATATATGGGGCGGTCGACCGGTTCTGGTCTGATGAGTAATAACATGTTATTTTGTAAGTTTTTATCATATATCAACCTATATATATTATATTTCATTCTTAATACAAAATATAACCGTTATTGCAGAAGTGATAGATAAAGATATAATAACCATATATAAATCTAATGAGAAGGTTCGTCATTAGAATTATCGTTGTTTCCTTCAATACGTTTTGACCATGGACTCCATTGTTTCTGAGCTCCTTCATTCTTCTCATAGTTCCGATCCCACGAGTTAGGACTTTTAGATGTTGATGGCCTAGACGACATTGGTTCATGCACGTCATGCTTGTTGGAACCGCAGAAAAATGTTGCCAACTTTTCTAAAACGGATAATCGTGCCGATGTCCGTTGTTGCTCGTGATAAAGTTGACTTTGCCCATAATGGAGCTGTCTCTGAAGGTCTATCTGATGTTTCTGGTAGTGGTGTATCTCATCGATTTGTGCTTTGGTACGAGGAGAATAGAACAGTGTCCTCTTCACTCGTTTTGAATTTGGAGTTTTATCAGACATACAAGAGCATTGATGATGACAACTTGGTTTTTGTTTTGGTGTAGTAGGAGAATAATATTCCTCCGACTCAGAACTCGTAATAGAAATGTATGATTCTTGAGCACATTTATCACAAATGTGAGCCATAGGGAATGTTGTATAGAATATTATGGTTAGATAAAAAAGATGAACAAAATATGAAATTTTTGCAAGCTTATATACAAGTTTCTTATGTATAAACCTATGGATGTGAGTTAATGGAAAATTTTAACCAAGAAAACATAAACAGAAATTTTATTTTAACTCTAAAAATAGCTTTCCTTTTAAAACTGAAATTATAAAATAAGAAAGGAAAGGACGATCACTAAAAGAAAAGAATGAAAAAATGAGTAAAGAGAATTAACCATTAAATCAAGCAGTGGCTTATATTTAATGTAAAAAAAATAGTTTATGCAAAAGTTATGGTTAAAGGATAACTAAAAAGAAGACATTCTTTAGAAATTACTTAGTCAAGATTCTTTCTTGAAATTAAACCAAGCTCTCTTCGTAATCTAATAAAATTAGATTCGAGCAGAGGCTTAGTAAAAATGTCCGCTAATTGATTGTCAGTATGGACATATTCAAGACATATATTTCCTTTGTCAGTATTATCTCGAAGGAAATGATGACGGATATCAATGTGTTTGGTTCTAGAGTGATTTACTGGATTTTTAGAGAGATTTATAGCACTGGTGTTATCACAGTATATAATAGAATTTGATAAATGAATATCAAAATCTTGAAGTGTTTGTTGCATATATAGTACTTGAGTACAAGCAAGAGCTGCTGATATATATTCAGCTTCACATGTTGATAGTGAAACACAATTTTGTTTCTTACTGAACCAGGAGACAAGTGATTTTCCAATAAAACCACTTGTACTTTTTTTATCCGTTCGTGAGCCACCGAAATCAGCATCACTATATGATACTAATTCAAATGGACATTCTTTTGGATAAAAAAGACCGAAATCTTTGGTATTATTAAGATAACGAATTATACGTTTCACTGCTCATAGATGTGATTCCTTTGGATCGGCTTGAAAACGAGCACATAAACAAACACTCATTATTATATCCGGACGACTAGCTGTAAGATAAAGAAGAGAACCAATCATGCTTCGATATAATTTCTGGTCAATATTCTTACCACTTTCATCTTTTTCAAGATGTGTAGTTGTACTCATAGGAGTTGGTTTACCAGATGTATTTTCTAATCCGAAGCGTTTGATAAGGTTTTCACAGTATTTTTCTTGATTGATAAAAATACCGTTTGAAAGTTGCTTTATTTGAAGTCCAAGAAAATAAGATAGTTCTCCCATATGAGACATTTCAAATTCTTTGGTCATAATACTTGCAAATTCTTTGCAAAGTTTATCGTTTGTTGGACCGAAGGTGATATCGTCTACATATATCTGGATAACTAGAATATCTTTTTGAGAATGTTTAATAAACAAAGTTTGATCGACTTTGTCTATTTGAAATCCTGAGTTAATAAGATAGCTACGTAGTCGTTCATACCAAGCATGAGGTGCTTGTTTCAAACCATACAGAGCTTTCTTGAGTTTGAACACATGGTCAGGATACTTTTCATGTACGAACAAAGGAGGTTGTTCGACATAGACATTCTCTTTGATAAATCCATTGAGAAAAGCACTTTTGACATCCATCTGATAAAGTTTGAAATTATGGTGACAAGCAAAAGATAATAGGATTCTAATAGCTTCTAGTCGAGCAACTGGTGCAAAAGTTTCTTCATAATCGATACCTTCTTCCTGATTATATCCTTGTGCTACTAATCTTGCTTTATTTTTGGTGATATTTCCTTGTTCGTCGGCCTTATTTTTATAGACCCATTTAGTACCAATTACTGACTGATCAGTTGGTCGTGGAACAAGTTCCCAAACGTCATTGCGCTCAAACTGATTTAGTTCTTCCTGCATGGCAATGATCCAGTAATCATCTGTAGCAGCTTCTTTTGGATTCTTAGGTTCGATATTTGAGAGAAAAGCGACATGACCCATTTGATTGAGTTGACTCCTTGTTCTGACATGTGATGTTATTTCACCGATTATATTTTGAGCCGGATGGTCTCTTAATATTCTTGGTGGTGATTGTAACTCACATATTTGAGGAATATTCTCAATAATTATTTCCGAGTCAGAATCAATATTTGTGATGATTTGATTGTCAATGACTATTGATTCGTCATCATCTGATATAGTGTGAGGGTGCTGATAGATTTCATCAAAAGAGACATGAAGTGATTCTTCAATAGTTTTGGTTCGTTTATTAAATATCCGATAGGCCTTACTTCGTTCCGAATAACCGACAAATATTCCTTCATCGGCTTTTGGATCGAATTTGCCAAGCCGGTCTTTCGTATTTAAAATACAGCACTTGGAACCAAAAACTTTGAAATATGAGATTTTAGGCTTCCTTTTGTTAAATAATTCATAAGGAGTATTCTTGGTAAGAGGTCTTATGGATACACGATTTAAAACATAACAGGCAGTTGCCACAGCTTCCGCCCAAAAATGTTTTGGTAAGGTGGTTCCATTCAATAATGTTCTTGCACATTCTTGTAAAGTTCGGTTCTTCCGTTCTACAACTCCGTTCTGTTATGGAGTTCTGGGAAACGAAAAATTATGATATATACCTTTCTTTGTACAAAAATGTTCAAATTCATTATTTTCAAACTCTCCGGCATGATCACTTCTTATATTTTTAACTTTAATCCCTTTTGATTTTTGAATTCTTTTGACGAAAGATTTGAAATGATCGAAAGTGTCACTTTTATTTTTTAAGAAAATTGTCCATGTATAACGAGAGAAATCATCAACAATTACAAGCACATATTGACTGTGATTTATTGATTGAACCCTAGTAGGTCCAAATAAATCCATGTGTAGTAACTCAAGTGGTTGTAATGTTGATATGACTTTCTTGGATTTAAAAGATGATTTGGTCAATTTTCCTAATTGACATGCATCACAAATGTTGTTAACTTTAAAACTCATTTTGGGTAGTCCTCTAACTAGATTGTTTTTGGCTAGCTTGTCAATAGTTCTGAAGTTTATATGACAGAAGCGTTTGTGCCATAGCCATGGATCATTGTCATTAGCCACAAGACACATATCTGAATTATGATTAATATTCATATTCAGAATATATATATTTCTGTCTCTATAACCTTCGAAAACCAAATTATGGTCTTTATCTAAAATACTACACTTATTATTTGAAAATGAAATTATAAATCCCTTGTCACATAACTGACTAATACTAAGCAAATTGTGTTTTAAATTTCTAACTAGCATGACATTAGTAATAAGAGGTAAGTTAGATGTACCGCAATTGCTCACATCGCCTTTGCCGATGATATAGCCTTTTAAATTGTCTCCAAAAGTGACGGAGCCACCATCTGAATATGTAATATTTGTTAATAGAATCTTGTCTCCTGTCATGTGCTTTGAGCAACCACTGTCCAATATCCACTTTCCTCTTTTCTTAAGTGGGACCTGCAAAAAATAGAATTAAGTCCATGGTACCCACTTTTTATAGGGTCCTAAGAGTTAGGTCTTAGGAGTCCAAACCCATATGGGTCCGGTATCCCCTTTATATATATAATTTTTATTAAAATGCACAGTATTCATGAATTGCTGAATGTATTTGTTCCTATTCAAATTGTTATTTGTTTTAGGAACCCATATTTTGATAGTCTTGACATTTTTCTTTTGAAATTTCACAACTGGTTTTGGTTTGGAATATAATAAACTAAGATTTTTCTTAGCTTCAGTTTTTTGTACTTTCTTCTTCCTTTTATTTCTAAGATGTTTCTTGGTTTCTTGTTTGTTATATCCCAATCCTTGTTTGTCTGGAATAGATTGTGAACTTTCAATTATTTTTGTCAAATTTTCTCGACCTTTGTTAAAGTTAGAAACATTTTGAGTAATGTCATCAAACTTTGTTTGTAAGCTAGCTTTTTCTAGGTCTAGAATTTTGACTTTTACTTTAAGCTCATGATTTTCAGTAGTGAGAGCATTATTTTTCTCTTTTTGAGCTTCTATTTCTTGACTCAAAAGAGATATTTGAGAGTCAACATTAGATGATGATTCTTGAATATTTTCAAGTTCCTCTTCTAATATTTTCTTCTCATCTTTTAACATATCTCGTTCAAACTCTGCTCTACTTAAATCTGCTTTCACTACTTTTAATTGACGTTTTATGTCTTTATATTTGACTATCAATTCAGCATTAATATCAAGTAATTCATCAAATGTAGGAATTTGTACCTCATCTTCTGTTGCCATAAAACAAACATTAGCTTGTTCATTCTCTGAATCACTTTCACTTTCTGATGAAGATGACTCTGAATCATCCCATGTTACTGAGAAAGCTCGTTTCTTAGATTTGTCCTTCTTATATTTGAATTTGTCATTTTCTGACTTCTTCTTTTGTTCTGGACAATCTTTCTGCATGTGTCCCTTTTTGTGGCAGTTGAAACATTCTATAGCAGATGAAGATGGTTTGTTTGATCCAGGTTTCCTTTTATTGTAACGACTGGCTTTTCGATATTTTAGGAATTTTTTGAATCCTTTCGCAATGAATGCCAAATCTTCGTCTTCAGAATCTGATTCATTTTCATCTTTCTCAACATGAAATGCTACATTTTTCTTTTCATCTTTCTGTTCTTTTCTAGCCTGCAAATTTGCTTCATAGGACATTAAATTTCCTATCAATTCATCTGGCTTCATGACGGAAAGGTCATTAGCTTCTTCAATTGCTAATACTTTTCCTTCCCATTCACTAGTCAGAGAATGTAGGACTGTTGAAACAACATCGAAATCAGAATACTTTTGTCCTAAGCCAATAAGTGCATGGTGAATAGTTTGAAACCGTGAATACATGTCATTTGTTGTCTCATTTGGTTTCATTTTGAAATTTTGAAATTGACTTTTCAGCATGGCTATTTTGGCTTGTTTAACCTTGTTAGTACCTTCATGAGTGATTTTTAGTGTTTGCCAAATTTGATATGCAGTAGTGCAGATACTAACACGGTTATATTCATTTTGGTCTAATGCACAGAACAACATATTTATTGCTCTTGCATTTACGGCTGCTGCCGTTTTCTCAGCTGCAGTCCATTCTGAATAATCAGTTGTTGGATTCGCTATTTCTCTTTGAGTGGCATTCCAAGCATCATAGCTATTTGATTGCATAAAGAATGACATACGTGTTGCCCAATAACTATAGTTAAGACCATTGAAAAATGGAGGTCTTTGTGTCGATTGACCCTCCGTGTAAGTGGTGTTTTGAGTGCTAATACTTACGTTATTTACCATATTACTATAATATATCAAATAACTGTGTTACGGTTATATGATGACCGTGCTCTGATACCAAATGAAAGTGCGGTGTGTATACAATTATATGTGCTAATATAGTACACACGGATCGTGTAATATGGACTACAATATAAATGCGGAAATAGATGATAATAGCATAGTAAATAAAAAATAGAAAAATCACACCAGAGATTTTTATACTGGTTCGTAGCACCGTCCTACGTCCAGTCCCAGACTTCTATCTGGATTTTCACTATTAACTACCTCGCTTCACCCGGAGGAACAGGTTTACAACACCCGAACAACCGAACGGGATTTCATGCCTCTAATACACTGAGGACTTCAACACTTGCCTCTTACAACACAGAGGACTTCAACAAAAGAACAAATACAATTGTTGTTGACAACTTGTGCTCTTGAAAACACGGATTTGTCACTAGTAGTACACCCTTCCTATAATCTTATCCTCAAAGTATGCGAATGATGTTTTGAAAAGATTAAGGAAAGTATATTACTTATTGAATCAAAAGATATGAAATAGTTTCAATGATTCAATAAATAATCGAGAGCTTTTAGAATGCAGGAGTATGTAGAAAGTAAGATCAGAGATTAGATTAAAAAGCATATATAATCATGTTGTTTTAATCAACGAATTAGATGAGTTTATATAGATAAGAATGGTTGTAATTCTTTGTGAGTAGTTGCCATTAAGAGATATGATCTTTGGTGAAAGGTAAGAGATGCAACCTTTGGAGAAGAGAAGTGTCTTTTGGAAAAATTGCTTTCTGTTTAAAAACGGTCGACAGGTTAAAAAGTGACCAGTAGACAGGAATTCAAATATATATACGTTATGTGCATGTGTGCACGTTCATTGTGCATATTATGCAGAAACGGTCGACCGCCTTTTTTACTACCGGTCGACCGGTCTCTGATAATTTGCATAGTGAATGTACAATGCAATTTCAAATGTATATATATTGATTATATTGAAATGCATGATTATCTGAGGATAGATTTTAACAAGTTTATCACTAATACAATATCAAATAATCAACCTATAATCTAGAGTACCATATGTAGCCATGATGTCTTTGTTTTGTCGATCGACTTTATTATTTGTCAGAAATCAAAACCTTCATAAAACTTGTGACTCAACAAGACAAAGCAAAACGAGCGTAAATGCATGAATGACTTTAACAAAAGTAAAAGTCAAGTCAATGTCGATATCGAAAAGGCAAAGTCCAAGACAATTTCTTTTATACCAAAGAAATTTTAAAACTATCAGAGAGAGGCACATGAAAACCAACCAACCATGGATAAACAGACAGAGTTGACAATTGAAATGCAATTTGTCTCAAAGATTGATACCCTAAACTCAATTGCATGGAGACTGCATTAAGTACACGAATCTGAGATAAGAATGCATATATACAACAGTTCGAATAAACAATGCGAGCTCAAATTGAAGTGGGTACGAGTTGCAGCAATATGCAACTTGGTATAGCATATACACAAGGATACTTAGCAGTGCATACTCGAATGAGCAAGTGCAACAGAGAATAGCAGCAATGCTCATGAATAAGAGTTAAGAATTCATACCTAACAAATCAAAGATGATCTTAGGCAAAGATGAGAAATAAAACATCGACAAATAGTTGTAACACATGTTCCATCTAAGTTATGTTTTATATTCGTCCTAAACCCCAGGCTCTGATACCAAGCTGTGACGCCCCACCTCTATGCCCACGCTAGCCAAGAACACTACGGTGTAGTGTTGTCTACTAGCACGGAGAATAAGGCTGTTGAGGAGCGACCATCCATGTAATTGCTTTGTGCGAGCGCCGATATGCCAGATAGTAAGACGTGCATTTCATTTCAGGAGGAAATCCGACATGCCGATGCAAACTCAAAGCTACTACACAGTGGCTATAATAGTCTAGGACAAAAATATAAAATAATAACACAGATAATATAAATGCGGAACACAGATGAAACAGAAAGTCTGATATATATATATATATATATATATAATAACTGATGTCAGTTACAATACATTTGACACGGTACATGTGATACAACTACAATAGTCGACTCAGGAAGTTATATATATAAGTACATTATTGACTAATATACATGAATACATATCAACCTATACTATGACTCGACAACTCCAAAAGATATGAAAAGTCTTCATAGCTCAAGCGGCATCCCAAGCAGAATATCTACTACCTGAAAATACTCGGTCTGACCCGAGTATTAAATTCAAAAGAAAATAATACTCGGGTCAGTCTAATTCAAACTCAGTTATTAGTGCACAGAAGCAATAATAATTAAATAGAAATTAGACGACAGTCAAAATAAATTTACCTATCCGATTCTCAAGTAAAGAAATCGGATAACGGTAAATACAACGCGAACCAATTCAAACAATTGGAAACATCAATTAAAAGGTCAACACGAGTAGGGATGCAGTATATGCACACATACACTGCCTCGCCACTACAACATATGGAATACGAAATAGATCCATAAATCAAAAGCAAAAGAAATAACAATAAAAGCAGTACCGTGTGGCTGCAGTTCACGCTCGCGTGCACTGCCTTGCCACTACAGTGATGATGTACCCAATGAATACCGCGTGGCTGCAGTTCACGCTTGCGTGCACTGCCACTACAGTGATGATGTACCCAATGAAAATTCACATGCATCGCTGTGAGTTTCATAAGAGGGAGTGTCGATTATATTGTAGAGTCAAGATGCGATGTCAAGCCCAATAAATTTTAGGCTCAACACAAGCACCCAGGCTGCACATTCTTGTGCTAGCCGAAGTGAAAGACTACAACTCCAAACCCATGTGCAAATTGAATTAGGCAGAGACAAGTGATGGAATACAAGAGCAAGATTCAAAACAGCAAATGCATACACCAGTGAAACAGTGTAAGTATCATAAACAAAGTCGAAGTCAACTAGGCCTAACAACATGTAACAACAGTTACAAATGACTCAGGCCATTGCACAGAAGCATCAACAACTACAGATGCAATTATAATGCAACAGGGGACATGGTCAAGACAGCAAGTATTGATGGTATGAAAATATAAGCTGAATAACTTAAGTGAAATTGAGAATATCACATTTTAACATACAGTGAAAAGTTCAATATCATTGCACATAACATATACATATGTACTCAAGTGGACTGCAAACCTAAAGAGGTCGAAACTGTTGCAACTTGATGGAATCAAGCCATGACAAAATCAAATGAATGCAAAATGCCTTACAAATACTCAACACTTCATAAAACGGGTGATCAAACTATCTCAAATGGTTATGACAGCTGCCATAAATGGTCAAACGTGGTGTGAACTCAAAACTGCATGTAATCAATCTGCAATGGTCCCAAAGACACAAGTGAACAACATGAAGTCTGTGTGCCTCAAAGGTCAGAGGCCATGAAAAATGCAGACGGCACCTAATTAAGTTCACACGAACTCAATGCATCAGTGAAACAAGTTCAAGAAGGGTGGCAACAAGTTCGAACTAAGTCAAAGCAATGTCCGACAAGGTCGAGTACTGATATCAATGATGCAACATTATTAATGTGTATCAATATGCTCAAGGGAAGTCAACAACATCTGGAGTGAATGCAAGTAAATGCAAACACAACATAGAAGTATGGAAGTGAGACTGCAAACTAGTAAAAATGTAGATGCAGTGAAAGCAACAGGATGGAAGCAGTGTGCCAACTACAGGTCAAAACAGATTATAGTGCAACAAAAACTCATGTGGATATGCAATGTAAATCTGACTCGAAGCTACAGTGAATGGCATGTAACCTGATATACATACAGACACAGCAACACTACAGGTCAGAAATAATGGCCGAAGTAAGTATACAAAGCTGATGCACAATTTGACAAATGCAAACACCACGAATCTGACTACAAGATGATCCAAACGAGGCACAGTGCACAGAGTACAGGCAAGGTAAAACATGCCAGAGAATTCAAGTAGCAGTCTTGGCAAATATCAAAGTAAGGTATAACCGAAGTCAAATGGAATCAACAGTAGTAAGTTTTAACATGAAGGTTGAAATCAAACAGAAAGAAAGTCGATAAAGCTACGGAGATAAACATCAAAATGGCCAAAATCGAACAAGTCAAGCCATAATCAAAATCAGTCAATCGGTAAAATCAAGTCAAAGATGAGACAAAGAAATCAGAATAAGCAACCGAATTCAACTGATTCGAATTAGATGTGAGAATTCACTCACCTTGTCGACGAATTGAAGAAGAAGCCGATTGTCGAAGCAAGCAACGCGAGCACCACAAGAGACGAGCAACGATCGAGTAACGTCGGCCACCGCAATTCCAAGCCCTAATTTGGAGAAGAGGACGAGCGAGACCGCCTCCATTTTATTTTCTTCGTGAGCTAGGTTTTTCAAAAGAACGAAAAAAAAGAAGGGGACGGGTCGAATTGAGTTAAAAAGGGGAACGGGTTATTCACTTTGCAAATTTCACGGCCACAATTAAAATACGGGCCACTACTAAATTTTCAAACCCCACAATTTCTTTTAACAACTTATAAAAGAATTTTAATTCAAATTTAAAAAACCTTCAAATGGGAATTTGTGTCAATATTAATCGTTTAAATTGTCGATTATAATTGATGCAAAATACCGGGTTGTTACAGCTTGGCAGGGATATCCTTACTCTGGTTCGGCGAAGGCACGCCCAACATTTGCCCCCCAAAGTGGGGCACGTGCTTGCATGTGTCGCGCTTTGTTTTCCCGCAGTTGAGGTAGCTTCGTTCGGTCCTGGGTGTGCCGAACCAGTTGGTCCGGTCGATATGTTTCGCCTATAAATAGGGGCTTCGGGTTACTGTTATCCTTTATCGTTTTGAGATAGCCGAATCAACCTGAGTACCGAATCAATCTGAGTACCGAATCAACAGAGTACCGAACCAGGTATGTTTTATTTTGCCGAATGAGCTTGTGCTAGCAGTACCGAATGAACTTGAAAACCTTCAACACCGAATGAACTCAAAGACCATCAATACCGAATGAACTCAAAGACCATCGATACCGAATGAACTTGAAAACTTTCAACACCGAATGAATTCAAAAACCATCAATACTGAATGAACTCAAAGACCATCGATGTCGAATGAACTTGAAAATTTTCAACACCGAATGAATTCGGGAGTGTTTAAATGCCGAATGGTCCTTATGTTTGAACTATTGATTGAACTCTGGGTCCCTGAATGCTTAGTGAATCTCTAGCTTTTCATGTTTCGACCTACGAATGATACTCTAGATTGTACATACTTGCTTTTTTATATTTTGATACTCCTTGTTCTAATAACATACTTTTGCTTTTGTGTTTGCAGATAAATGTCTCACGAAGTGGAAACTCGATCAGAAAAGAAAAAATCTACGGACAGAAGTGAGTCTTCCGTCGTGCCCCCAGTCCAGCCGGGACCAGCGCGTCATGGACCTGCCCCGAGGTCATTAGTGGACGGATATGGCCCTCAGGAGCTTCTGAACTCTCCTCCCAATTGCTTTTCGAGCTCCCTCAAAGAAGGGCAACATGATGTCATCGCTCGCTCCTTTGGGATTGACAGGGCGAGTATGCTGTTGCCGGGAGATGGTGTGATGCCGTACGATCCTCCTGAAGGATATTTCGCTTACAGCCGATACCATTGTATGTGCGGGGCCATTCCTCCAATCAATGACTGGATGTCAGCTTTCTTACCTATTTGAAGGTGGCTCCATTCCAACTTCAGCCCAATTCCTATGCTATCCTGGTGTGCTTGTTCATCATTTTTCAGAGGAAATATGGGCGTCCCCCTTCCAACCGGGAGATCCGGTATTTGTACAACTTGAGAGGCTATAAGAAGGGGTCTCCATATATCAGCTTGGAAGCGGCCATGCCCTTCAAGCCTGTCCTGGATTTGTATTCGAAGCACAGTATGTTCAAGAAAGAATGGTTCTTCATCAAGGATGATTCTATTTCCTTCCGCCTTTTCACTTCTGGCTGTAAGTTGAACTTCATTTATATTTTCCTTGTTTCGACCCCAATGCTTCCTCTTATATGCTTTTATTTCTTGCTAGCGGCAGGTGGCTTTGCGGTCGTGGAGAATGATTCCTTGGCTCGGATGGCTGCGGAAATAAAGGCCATTTGGGACGGGATAGGTCGGCTTCTTACCTGATCAGGAATGCCACTCTCCTGGAGTACAACTTAATTCTGCCACGTCAATCTATGGTTAAGCAGAGAGATACAGCCGAGGAGAGGGCTGCCAAAGCTAAAGACGGGGCTACTGCAAAGAGTAGCAAGAGGAGACCTTTCTCGGTACCTCCAGTCGTCGGGGGGAAGAAGCTTAAGAAATCTGATGGACCCTCTCCCAGCACATGCCCAGATGTTTCAGATGAGGAAAGTGGAGAGGAAGAAAGAGGCGAGGAGGAGAGCGTAGGTGATGGAGAAGGTGACGGTGGTAACGGTGGCGAAGGGCAGAGTGGTAGTGGCGTTGGTGCCTTGACTTATGGGCAAGCGGGTGAGATTCAAGAGTGGACGGATGATGCCTTCCGTCAAGCCTTCGAGGGGTTGGGGGAAGGGCCGGCCTTGGTGGAGAAATCGAAGAAGTCTGATAAGGCCGGGACGGGTGCCATTCTATCTTCTGAGAGTATTTCAGCTAAGGCAACTCCGGCGGTTCAAGGTGAATTCTTACCTTTCGCAGACTCCCTTTATGATAAGGAATTAGTAATATTTTATTGCCAACTCCCGTCCTGGAATGAGATTCAGGACTTATTGCAGTATCCCACTGCCCCTCAGGGTTTGTAAAATAAACGCAATTTCCTACTCCTTTTAACTTAACATATTTCTCGGATCATAGTTTCATGCATGCTTGTAACACTTGGTTGTTATTCCAGGAACGGGTAAGGTGGCCAAGACATCAGATATTCGGCACCGCCTTGAGCAGTACAAGCTACTCAAAGCTTCCGCCAAACCAAAGCCATCAACTAGCCGTCCCGGAGATGTGGTTGGCTATCGCCCTCTTCTCGAAGTTATTGAAGAAGATATGCAAAAGAGGAAGAGGGGGCGATCTTTGTTTGAACCTTCACCTGGCCCCCAACCTCCAGTCCAGCCTATCCATGATATTACTGAGGAAGATACTGAGTTTATGCCATCCCCACACCCGTCCGAAAATCCAACCGTCACCCCGATAGACCACCTCGGTTTAGTTCGCAACCCATTTGCCGGCCATCCGAATCTAGACCCGAGTTTTTAGGACATTTCTTTTGACGAGACCACGGGTGAGCATCTTCTTCCCCGTAATCCCATGGTACGGGTGCTTGATGAGGCTAAGTCGTTAGACCTCGATTTGCTTACTGCTCGGATTGTGACCATGGGGGATGAGGCCAAGGCAAACATCGATCGGGTGGCTGAAGAAACCAAGAGGCTAATGGAGCATCACGCTCGACTGGCCAAGGCTGGAGAGGAAATCGGAAGTGCTAACGTTCGGTTGCGGCTAATGGTTTCCGATCAGGCCAAGCAGCTTGCCGATCAAGCTATCCAGATATCCCAGCATGAGGCGTTCTCCAGACGACTAAAGAGAACCATGTAAGAGGCTAGCAAGGCTGAGTTGCGAAAAATGGAGGCTGTTTACGAAGAACGAATTGACATGGCCATCGCAACAGTGGGCGAGGTTCGGAGAGCGGATCTTGAGCAGGTAGAGGAGTTATCTGGGAGGATTGAGGCCGCATAGCTTGCTCAGGCCAAGCTGAAGGAGGAGATGGAAGTGATGCGGAAGTCCCTTCAGGCTGACTGCTCGAGATACCGATTGGAGAGAGATGCTGCCGTCACACGACTGTCGGCTTCTGAGGCCTGGATGAAAGAGTTTGAGGAGAATGAGGGGATGATGGATGAGATGCTCTACGACATGTATTTCCGTACTTGGAGGCAGGGCAACCTATCCTGGATGGACGGTTATCCCCGGGTTATGGCTAGGATATATCTCCGGGCTTTGGAGGAAGCCAAGGCTGAAGCGGATAAAGAGGGTGGCGCGGCCTTCGGAATGGATGTGGTTACCGCATAGTTCACCAAGGAGGAGAAGGCGACGGTGAAGGATGGCATACGGCTGCTTGCCGTCGAGGAAGTGGGTGTGCAATTGGAGGACGATGATCAGGGAGCGGCCGCTGGTAAGTCTTCCCTTTTTAATCTTTTCTCTACTTGATTGCTTATCGTTGGTCTAATAGATTCTTCTCCTGAATTGGATAGGTGGAACCTCTGGTCAGCATGCTGGGAGTTCTGATCCTGCGGTCAAGTAGATCTTGGGGGGTTGGAAGGATAGAGATGAAGTTCTGATGTTGCCGACTATTTTGACTTGATCTGGGCATTTTTGGTTTTACTTGACATTCCTATATACACTAGTTCTAAAACATTAATGTACTTTCAGGTTGTAATTATGTCATTGCAACGAACGACTTTATGTAATTTTATAACATAAACTGATTCTGCTATACTTGAATGCTTTTTCTATTCTGATGTGTTGCATAAGAAGTATAGCTGTGTATGCGCTTCAATCGTGTTTGATGCTATGTTCTTGCTTAAAATATTATTTCATGTCTTGTAATGTCAATATGACGTGTGAATAAATTAAAGCTACATATTTGTATACAAGAGAAGAAAGTACCGCCCTTTATGTTTTAGTTGTAGAGGTTGTTTTGAATGTCTTGCGTGACTGAGTATGGAATGTAGCTGAGTGTTCCGTCATTCGGATGTGAGTTCATATTTCCACAAGGGAGAGTTCCCCTATTTTGTGACCTGTACTTTAGGGACTGTTATATAGGATATGAGAAAAGTTTTTAAATGTAATGGAAATATGAGAAACAGTAAAACTTCCAATCACGGAAGGCCGTCGATATGCTTAAGTTCGTGGCAAAGGGGTTTTGTAGTCACTTTCCCTAGCTGTGGGTCTTGGAGACATTTGTCACCCATCTTACGCCTCCGCGGGGAGTTTATCTTTTTTACCATAGCCGCACTTAAGACATATCGGAGCCGAGATCGCGCACAGTAACTACCCGAGCCATTATGGCCCGTAATCGTGGGTATTATTCGATTTACTGTGGCCGGCTAGCGTGGGTGCCGATCGTCAACCGTGAACTACCCCTGGCTGGCCACACCTTATGTTAGGGTTTAAAGTAGGTTCACAGTTGTCGGCGAGCCGTACGCCGTAATGAGCTGCCATTGGCTATAGTCGGCCTTCTTGATGGCTTATAATCGGCTCATTACAGTTGGCTTTGAGGGTAGTCGCGAGCAACGAGTTAACCCGTAGTAGAGGGATGCTGGAGCAAAAGTGTCTCATTGGCGAGTGCATAGATTCGCATAGTACTTGTTGGGTCTTGTCCAGGCGAGGTTGTGCCGTGAAGTGTTCAGAGTGGAAATGTCGTTATACATGATTTTGTTCAACATAAAAGGATAAAGCTTAACAAGAAGCCAAGATATAAAGGAACAAGTTAAAAAGAGACAAGATTTTCAAAGTGGTTCGGCACGAAAATGCCTACGTCCACTGATTCTCTTTGTTAATTCACTTCATATGGGCAGTACAAGTTAAGAAAAGTATCAACGGAGGTGTTGGATGTTCCATGCCCTCTGGAACACCTCTCCGTCCACTGTTGACAAAATATATGCTCCGTTGTGGAGATCTTTATGAATTACATAGGGTCTGTCCCAGATTGGATCTAGCGCTCCGGGGCGCGGGAAGATCTGCTTGAGGACAAGATCTCCTTCTCGTAAGCTGCGGTGTTTGACTTTGGAGTTGTATTGTGCTGCCACTTTTTGCTTGTGAGTTGCCGCTTTAAGTGCTGCATCATTTCTTCTTTCTTCAATTAGATCCAAAGACATGTGTAGGAGTTCTTCATTATCTTCTGGGTTGTAGTGGATCCTACGGTGGGAAGGCACTATAGTTTCAACTGGGAGCATGGCCTCCGATCCGTATGCCAAAGAGAAAGGAGTATGCCTTGTTGATGTTCTGTAAGATGTGCGGTAGGCCCAAAGTGCCGTAGGAAGTTCATCCACCCAAGCGCCTTTTGACTTTTCAAGTTTCTTCTTGACTAGAGTTTTGATAATTTTATTGACAGCTTCGACTTGTCCGTTTGCCTGGGGGTAAGCTACAGATGAGAAGCTTTTATGAATTCCGTGCTCTTGGCACCAGTCGGTAAACTCTTCGCTGTCAAATTGAAGTCCGTTGTCCGATATGATTTTGAGTGGAACCCCATACCTGCATAAAACATTTTTTATCAAGAAGTTAATAACTTTTGTCGAAGATATTTTATTTAGAGGTTCCGCTTCTACCCATTTGGTGAAATAGTCGACTGTCACTATGGCATATTTGGCTCCGTCTCGGCCCATTGGCAGTTCGCCAATCAAGTCAATTCCCCATATTGCAAAGGGCTAAGAGGTGGTCATTTGAGTAATTTCATTTGTTGGTAGTCGAGAAATCTTAGCAAATTTCTGACATCTGTCACATCATTTGACGAAGTCTAAGGCGTCTTTGTTTAAAGTGGGCCAGTAATACCCGTGTCGGAGTATTTTCTTTGCTAGAGTCTGTCCTCCAGTGTGATCTCCGCAACTTCCTTGATGGATGTTGGTCAAAACATCCCTGGCTTCCCTTCCAGCGATACACCTTAATAAGGGATTAGAGAAGCCGCGCCGATAGAGGATGCCTTCTTGTAATGTGTAGCGGGAAGCTTTCCTTAAGATCTTCTTAGCTTCGTTACGTCTGTCGGGCAGTGTGCCACTTTGTAAGTACTTCCAGATGGGGGTCATCCAAGTTTCTTCTTCAATTGCAGCTATCATATTCATTGGCTCGTAACTCGAGGCCAGTTGCTTTGAGATGGTTATTGTTCGGGAAGCAGGGCCGTCCTCCATGCTGGCTTGCTTTGCCAGTTCGTCGGCCTCCTGATTCTCTTCTCGAGGAATGTGTTTGATTAAATAGTGATCCAATTGATTGAGCAGCAGCTTGGTCTTCTTTACATATGATGTGAGTCGTTTTCCTCGAGTCTGGAATTCTCCCAGTATTTGATTTACAATAAGTTGAGAATCACTATGGAAACATAAAGAACCGACTCCAATCTCCAGGGCAAGTTCTAATCCGGCTATCACTACTTCGTATTCTGCGTCATTGTTGGTGGCAGCGAATTCCAACCTTAGGGCGTAGTGCAGCTTCCTTCCCCTGGGGGTGATTATCACAACACCTGCCCCCGAGCCTTGTTCATTTGATGCTCCATCTACGAAGAGATTCCACTTGATATCTTCTGCTACTTCAGATTGCTCCTTACCTTCGTTAGTAGTGAATTCGGCAATGAAATTAGCTATGGCTTGCCCCTTGATAGCGGTGCGAGGATGGTAGGTGATATCATATTGACTCAGTTCAATGCACCACTTAAGTAGTCGCCCAGAAGTGTCGGGGCGATGGAGTACCTGCCTTAGCGGTTGATCGGTTAAAACTCTGATGGAATGTGATTGGAAATAGTGTCGCAGTTTCCGTGACGTGATTAGCAAACAGTATGCTAGCTTTTCAAGTTTAGGGTATCTGGCTTCTGCCCCTGTAAATTTCTTGCTTACAAAGTATACGGACCGCTGCGCGCGGTTGTCTTCTCTCACCAAAGCGGCGCTTAAAGCATAGGACGATACTGCAAGGTATAGGTATAGTTCCTCGCTTTCATTTGGAGTTGAGAGTACTGGTGGTCTCTGGAGGTGTCCGCTTAAGTTAAGAAAGGCTGTCGAGCATTCGTCAGTCCATTCGAACTTCCCTTTGTCTTTCTTTAGAGCTTCAAAGAAAGGGATGCATTTGTCGGTTGCTTTAGAGATGAACCTGCTTAGGGCAGCCACCTTCCCGTTTAGGCTTTGCATCTCTCTTCGAGTGGATGGTATCTTGATATCTTGCAAAGCCCGAACTTGTTCGGGGTTTGCTTCAATCCCCCTGGCATGGACGATGAATCCCAAGAACTTTCCCGACGACACTCCGAAGGAGCACTTTAGAGGGTTCAGCTTCATTCCATATTGGCGAAGTACTTGAAACATCTCATCCAGGTGGTTCATATGATCGTTGGCCTTCCTCGATTTCACCAGCATGTCATCCACATAAACCTCCATAGTTCGTCCTATTAGTTCCTCAAACATCTTGTTGACGAGGCGCTGATAAGTAGCTCCGGCGTTTTTAAGTCCAAAAGGCATTACTCCGTAGCAGTACAATCCCCGGTCAGTGATGAAACTAGTGTGGTCTTGATCGGGGGCGTGCATAGGGATCTGGTTATATCCTGAGTATGCGTCCATAAAAGATAAGAGTTCGTGTCCGGCGGTGCTGTCCACGAGCTGATCGATTCGGCGGAGTGGGAAGCAATCCTTCGGACAAGCGTCATTTAAGTTAGAGAAGTCGATGCATGTTTGCCACTTCCCATTAGCCTTCTTTACCAGCACCGGGTTGGCGATCCATTCTGGGTAGATGGCTTCTCATATGAAGTTATTGGCAAGTAGGTTCTTTACTTCTTCCTCTAGGGCAGCCGATCGTTCTGCCCCCATGCTTCTCTTTTTCTGCTTTACTGGCACCTTGGTGGGATCGATGTTCAGTACGTGGCATGCTACATCTGGGGAGATTCCTGTCATGTCAGCGTGCGTCCACGCAAATACATTCATGTTGTGGCGAAGAAAATCAACGAGTTGATCCTTTAATTCTTCTTTTAGTTGAGATCCGATTTTCAGTAGTCTACTTGAGTCGTGTTTGTCTACAGCTACGAATTCCATAGCCTCTGCAGGCTCGGCGGTGGCCTCCTCCTCTTTGTCCCTGGGGTCTAACTCATTGGAAGTATCACTGGTATATCGAAGAGGAGGGCCTTTCTTTAGTTGCTATGCTTCCAATTTTTTCATGCAGAGAGTAGTTTCTGCATTTTCCCTTTATCCTTTCTACGGTTATTGCGAAGTTCAGTTACATAGCAGTCTCGAGCAGCGTCTTGATCTCCCTCCATTTCTCCTATTCCGTTATCTGTTGGAAATTTCATCTTCAGGCACCATGGAGCTAGGATAATTTGGAAGTCGGACAAGGCTGGTCTTCCCAAAAAGGCGTTGTAGGCTGAATGGTTCTCTATTAGTACAAACGTTTGTTTTCGCACAGCGGAGCGGGGATGACTTCCTATTTCGACAAAGAGGTCCAGTTGCCCGAGTGGCATCTTCGCATCTCCGGTGAAACCATGTAGTGGTTTGTTACAGGGAGACACATCCTTCATTGACAGCTTCATTTTGTCGAAAGCATGCTTGAATAGGATATTTACTGAGCTTCAAGTGTCTTTTAAAATTCGGAAGACTTTGGCTGGACCGAACCAGGCAGAGATGACCACAGGATCCATGTGTGGGTACTGTCTTCCCTCTAGGTCGCGCCTACTGAATGTGATGTCATCATTCTCTTTCCGTTTCGAATGGCGTTTTTCCATGACAGAATTAACGTAGCCTTCATCGTTCCTAAGTGACTTACCGTATCTTTCTATCTCTGCCCAGCTTCTATCGGCGATGTGTGGTCCTCCTGATATGGTATGGACCACTATCTTATCTTGACTAGAGCCGCTGGTGTTGCGATTTCCTCCGCCTACTACTGGGATGGGTAGCCCCGGGTTTTCATTGGCGGGAGCTGGAGTCCTGTTATGGCTTTTTACATAGCGTTCCAGTCTCTTCCTTCTGATGTGTTCTTCAATTAAGTCCTGGAGATGGTGGCATTCATTGGTGTCATGTCCATCGGATTCGTGGAAGCGGCAGAACTTTCCAGACTTGAGTGCGTTATCTAACTCCTTCTTGTGCGGGGGCCGCTTGTATCTAACTTCGTCTTGAGTGGCTAGGAAGATGTTTTCGATTGTTTCATTCAAAGGATTATAGGGGTCAAATCTTGGTCCTGGTCGATATAAGCGCTTTTCTCCCTTCTTGCCCCCAGCATTGTCTCTAGAGTCACTTCTCCGAACATCCTTTGCTGCAGCGGGAACCCTGTTTGGAGCTGTCTTAGCCTGTTGCCCTGACTGCCTCTCGGTGGCAGCGTTTTCAAGTCTCATATACTTTCCAGCTTCATGGAAGAAATCAGGTAAATTAGCTAGTTTTTCCTTGGTTAGTCTTCTAGCAAATTTAGTATCTGGATGTACACCACTGCAGAGGGCCATTAGGATAAGTTTCTCGTCGGCATCTTGGACTGCGGCCGCCGCGGCGTTGAATCGGGTTAGATATTGTTGCACTGTCTCTCCGGGTTTCTGTTTGATATTAGATAAGGAATAAGCGTCCTTGGGTTGTTCCACATGAATGCGGAACAGACTGATGAACTTTTCTTTCAACATTTCCCATGAGTTGATGGACCCTTGGTTTAGGTGGCAGAACCAGGAGGTAGCTAGATTTGCCAAGAATAGTGGGAAACATTTACACAACACTCCCTCTGTTGCTCCGCTCATGAGCATATGCTGGGTGTATCTTTGTAAGTGTACGATGGGGTTAGAGGTTCCCTTGTAAGGTTCCATTGTTGGCATTTCCATTCCCGGGGGGTGATGGCAGTTTCGATATTGCGGGTGAAGGGGCTGGTTACCCTAGCACCTATCCCCCGATCCCTTTGCTCCCGTTGGACGCACTCTCTGAACAATCGCGCCATCCTTTCATCAGACTTGGAGCGGATAAAAATGAGTATGGTTCTTCCCTGCGGGATTGATTCCGTCCAGATGACCTGTAAGGATGGTATCGTTTATCACTCTTGACATTCTCCAATGGCTGCCTCTGGTCTTCCGGGGGCATGCTGGGGTTAGCCACAGCTGGCCCTTGCCTTGATCTTCCCCTGCTGGGTTCTGTTCTTAGCACTTCCTCGGGTCTAACTTCGGGATGGACTCCAGCTCGGCCCCGTCTACTGGTGTTTCCATGGTTAGGCAGCATGACAGGCTTAGCTACATCCGACCTCTGTCTGGTACCTCCCCTGTTGGGTTCGGCTCCAAGAGTTTCCTCGGGTCGGAATTCGGGCCGAGTCTGGGCTTGGCTCCTACCATTGTTGTTTCTGTTATTAGCCTCTTCGAAGAAGGAAGACCTTTGTCGTCTCCCAGATCCTCCAGACCGGGACTCACCCCATGATTCAGTGTTGCGATTGGATTCTTCAGCATCCCTTAAGCATGACATGAGCTGGTCCACCAAGGCTTCTTGTTGAGATGCGAAGCGGTTAGTTACTTCAGCCACAACCCTGTCCAGGTCCATCCTTGTAATTGGTTGTTCCGAAGCAGGGGCTGTTGGGTTTGCCTGATTTCCATTTGCTGTTGGAACTGGACGATTGCCTTGATCTCTGATTACTGGATCTGCAATACTGCTAGTTGCAATGTTATTTCCTTTGTTAGTATCTTTCTTCCGTCCGGGAGGCATGTTTTCCAAATGAACGATGCTGACAGGAAAAGGGTTAAGTGGGAGAAGCTAAAGCTTCGAGCTTCTGCTCTCAGTGAAAGCACCAAAAATGTTTGCACAAAAATTGGGCAAACACCTCCAAATCGTATGAATTAGTTGATTTTATGTTGTTTCTAGTGATTTGGGTGATTTACGCAAATATATAAAAAGCAGGGACTAAATTGTAAAAGACACACAGATTTATAGTGGTTCGGCCAGAACATGCCTACGTCCACTTTATATGTTATTCTCCTTTTCTATTCAGATTACAAATACAAAGCTTTGATTACAAGTAACTGAAAGTTGTTTGAAAGTTTTATCCGTGCTTGAGCCCTCAAACTTGTCTACCATTGTTGTACCCCTGCCCCTCTATTTATAGAGTGAGGTTGGGGGCAGGGGTCTTGGATGTATATAGCTGCTGGCGGGCCTGGACTGGTGCAATCTGGCCCGGCAAAGTTGGTCCGGAATGCCTTGGTCCGGTAGTATTGTGGTCCGGTAGAGCTTGATTTGGTGGTGAATGGATGGGGCTTGGTCCGGCCATGCTTTGGTCCGGTAGTCGATGGAGGTTGTTTGGCTCGGTGGTGGTTGGTCCGGCTAGGACTTGGAGACGAGCTGGTCCGGTAGTAGCAGGGAAGTGGATTTGGACCGATGGAGGTTGGTCCGATGGTAGGAGCGTGATTTGGAGTTTGGACCGGCAGTAGGTTGGTTCGGTCATGGGACCGGATCGGTGTTGGATGGAGAGGCTTTGGACCGGTGACGGTGGGTTTTGGACCGGTGATGAGGTGGTTGGTTCTGTAGTGCATAGGAATGGGGTCGGTTCGGTGATGGGTGGCTTGGCAGGGATATCCTTACTCTGGTTCGGCGAAGGCACGCCCAACACTGGCAAGGCGCAGGACTAAAAATTTTCAAGTACTAAATATACTTGTTTCAACTCCCAGTGAAAATACTTAAAAATCCTTTTAAAAATGGATATGGAAAGCACGTTCCCCCATGGATCACAGCTATTCGGCGGTTACGCTACTATCCCAGTAGAATCGCTCGTAATCTGTAGATTTCACATCTCCTGAATTCCGCCATGGTTGTTGCCATTGATCGCAGTTCACATGGCGGTTACGCCACTATTCCAGTGGAATCGCTTGTAACCATAGGTATCTCGCCCCTCGAATTTCGCTATGGCATCTAGATCGCAGTTTACACGGCGGTTGCGCCACTATCCCAATGGAATCGCTTGTAACTGTAGGCATCACACCCCTCGAATTACGCTAGTATACATCATCATCAATCGACATGATCCCATCATGAGGGATTCCAATTTAAATGGACACTCCAACTTATGGAAATTCTACGTAGCTACGAATTTCAAATGGACACTCATACCGAGTTTCAACACCTTCACAAATTTTCAATGGAAGGTATTTTTCCATATCCTCAGTTTAGAAAACATAATGTCATATATATAGTACTTCATTTCACATTTCATACATATCATACCTATGTAAACTTACATAGGATTTCCATAACAATTACTTTCCAAACTGATGGTTATCGAATTTACTACATTCTCATATATAAATGCCGAAAACCTCCGTATCCCATACCCATAGCAAATGGAGGATTCCTGAATTTTCCATCTCGTTACCAATTTAAAATTTTCCTCTAAATCGATTTAGAAGTTTAAGGTTATCTCAAACCCAATCCATATTCATAATTCAATTTATTATCGACTTCACACTCGATTTGGATTTTACGTTACATTGTCAATTCTCAACACATAATACTGATATATAACCTCTGTGCCCGTACGTCTCAGAGATGGGTGTATATAGCCAAGAGAATAAATTCTCCGCCACCAAACAGATATTTATTTAATAGAGATCAATTGCTATGTCATCAATTCACAATGTTAGACATACAATCCAAACCGACCATCCGAAATTCAAAGCTTAACTTATATTGTTTTTGGTGTCGAAGTTAAACTCGGTTTAACTCAAGTTTCAATCTCTTTGAAAAATTTAAAGTTGAACTAATTATTTAAATTTCCCATTTATCTTTTTCGAACTTCGACTTAATTCATAGTTTGAATTCCGCATACTCTTCACAATATTAGTTTTAAACCGACTTCAAACTTTCCAATATTAAGTTTACCAATATTAAACCAACTTGAAACGTTCAAAATGACGGATTGTTATTTAGTTTATAGAGTTTAAACAGAATCAGCCATAGAATCACAGAATAATAATATTTCGCAAAAATGAATTTTTTTCTTTTCTTTTACAAATATCAGAGTTTATACAATGTATTGAATTTATACAACGGAATATTTCTTTAAGTACAAAATTCCCGAATTAAAGTGAGCGTTTTCCCCCCTCTCTCTAACTTCGCTGACCGGAAACCTTCAAGCTGTAAAACACTCAGTCTGACCCGAGTATTACGTTCAAAAGAAAATAATACATAGGTCAGTCTAATTCAAACTCAGTTATTAGTGCATAGAGGCATAAATAATCAAATAATCAAATAGACGATAGTCACAATGATTCTCGTCTATCCGATCCTTTAATAAGAAATCGGATAACGGTAAATATAACGTTAACAGTGTTAAACAACAAATCAGCAAAATCAAATCATCAACAAAGATAAATGAAAAGATCATCAATGAAGATAATTTAGAAAACATCAGAATTGCCTAAACGGCAATTAACAACAAAATCTAATTATTAAGAAAATAATTAGAAACTCATAATCTAATTATCAGATAGATAATTAGATAGCAACAAAATGATCAAATCAAACCAAATCAGAATACAACATCAAAAATATTGAATTGGCAGCACGAAACAATTTCATCAATTGAAATCAATCAATTTAAAATGGCAGATTCTGAATTGGCTGCAGTACACGCATGCGTGCACTGCCTCGGCAATACAGAGATGAAATACACAAAAGCTCAATGAAAGTTCACAAACGAGCACGGGGTCAAACCCAAGAAAAGTCAGGTTCAACTCAAATGCAATTCAAATGAAATTGCAACACGAGCACAAGGTCAAACCCGAGCGTTTAAGCTGGATTCAACTCAAGTGTAATTAGAAAAACAAATCCAATGTATATCAGATCAGTGATGCTCAAACCCAAGCCTAACTACGATGAACCAGTAGACAGAACAAAGAACACCAAACCATAAACAAAATGCAAAAGGTCAAGTCACTGACTCAACACAAATGCCTCAAGTGGTACAAACTCCAGCAACTCAGGGAATCAAGTACAGACCAATCCCAGCTAAACAACTACGAGCATCAAGTGGAGTCACAAGACTCGACAGTGGAGTTGAAACAATGTTAACCAAGCAATCAGAAAATCACATGTACAAAGTCCAGGTAATAAGGAGACAAATAAGTGATGCACACATGAATGCAAACTGGACAGAGGAACAACGATTCTTAGTCAAATATAGAAGTCCAAGGTTTCAAATGCAACTCTACGCAAAACAAAACTGTAAAAGCCTGGAACTTAAGAACATTAATGGCTCAATGTAAAATTTGGATATACAATCCAATATAAGGCACGCCTGTGCAAAAGCAATATGGAGCAGCATAACAACAATGCCAGGGACTAAACATATGCAAGTGCATACTACACATAAGTGAAGACCACATGAGCTTAATGCAACCAGACCCCACAAAGCTACATGTAAGCAATTGTACAGCTACAACATGAAACCAAGCTGCCCAGACTCAAGGATAATTGTATGTATGCACATATATGAAGACCACAAGACTCAAGACAGTGCACCCTGTACCAATGTAAATGAAATGGAGTTGAATAAATGTCAACTAAATGAAACTGGAAAATGCAAACTCAAATGTATAGCCACAACAATGCAGAACTACTCCAGAGGGAGATGTACAAGATGACAACACATATATATATACACAAACATATGTGAATGCATATATACACATGCAAGCAATCAAGTACAATATCGAAATCACAGTAACAAAATATGCAGTGCAAACTCGACTAACAGGTTCAGGTAGTCCAGTGACAACGCAATTTCAAATGAAGCTGTAGTGAAGCCAATATGGCCAATAATGAATGCCTAGATCAATTGCATGCTCTACTAACAGACGGAACAACAAAGTGTGCACATGACACTGCACAAGCTAGTCCAAATGCAGGAATCATAAACAAAGTCGAAGTCAACGAGACCGGACAACATGTAGCAACAGTTACAAGTGGCTCAGGCAAAGGTACAGAAGCAACAACAACTACACTAAGGATCAAGTGGAATCAAGACAAATCAGTGCAACCCGAAGTCAGCAGCATCAGGTCAGAGTAGTAATGACCAAGGCAACAAATTTGAGTCTAGCCAGAGATCAACAGAAATCGAAGTCAAAACCGATGCCAACATAAAATGCAACTTAAATCAAACTGTCTCAAAATCAAGTCAGAGCTGTGACAACCAAGGCCAAAACGAAATCAGATATGCGAACAAAACCAAAACAGTAGCAAGTTCTACCACGACCAAAGTCAGGCATCATCGCATATACAATATCACAACCAAAATTATAAATCAATCAAGCGTTCAAACTCGAGTGAATTAAAACCATCAAAATCATCGACATTCAAACCAAAATTTAAACTGTCGAAGCACGAGTGGAATTAGATGTGAGTGAAGAGAAGATCACTCACCTTTTTCTTGAGGCGATTTAAAGTAGCCGAGCGGAGCTCTACGAGAACAAATTATCATGCACAATCCCCAGCACTCAAACAACAAAGGCGTAGTTTCAATTGCAATTCGAAAGCCCTAATTTGTAAAGAGGAACGAACGAATAATTGGAGCCGCCATTGTTTATTTTCTTCTTGTTTTTTTTTTCTTTGCTCGAGATTTTACTATTCTTTCGAACGATACTTTGGCCATGCTTTGCACGATTTGTTTTGAAATTTTAGATGTGATATAAGGATGAAAGCAGTAGGGGAGGAACAAGGCTACTGTGTCGTGATGGGAAGGGAAGTAGCTGATGTTGACCAATTTAAAATTTAAAATTTAATTGAATTCGATTTAATTTCAACGCGTTTATATGATGTATGCTCACACAACAACTCCAAATGCTACGAAATTTGAAATCCGATAATAATACAATATTCCGGATCCAATGGAACTGGTTTCGTCGAATTCTGAGACTGTGCCTCAGGAGGCTATTTTTTAAATATCGACTCAAACGATATAATTTCAAAACTGATCAAATCACTTTCAAATTCAATTCTGAAGCTTCCATTATCTCCAGCATTGTCAATATATATTTTACAAGCCTTTGAAATATTTTTAATCAGCTTAAAACTGAAGATTCAAATTATTATTCAACTTCCAATAAATTAAAATTTAAAATTTAATTGCCAATTTCATTGTGATAATTTGAAATTCAAGTCAAAACATCATTCAAATATTTAAAATTAATTAAATATTTTCAATTAAATTTTTCAAAATTCTGGGTCGTTACTGTTTGATTTGCGAATTCTAGCTTTAAAAAGGTGAGTAATCACACCTGACATTTATGCTTATATGACTGTGAATTGATAGCAAGTGGAAGTGTAGAGATTATTACATCATGTTATACCTGCCTGTTTTATAAGTTATATGATGTTAATCCTGTTTATTTTTTTGTTATATCATCTGATACTTCTATATGTTGTTATACTGTTCATTTTATTTTGATCATCACTGCATGCTCCCTGTTAGGATAGAAATCACTATGGGTTGAAATGATACACACCCAAACGGACTTTAGAATAGGAAAAATCATTACGGACTGAAATGATAGGCCTGGGTGATTTTTATTTATTTCTATTTGTCTTGGGATTGTGGGTTTGAATTAATCAAAACCCGAAAATTTTACCGATTACAGATTTAAATGGTAATTTCCGTATCACTTAATTTAGGTGTGAAATATTATCCGGACCCGTGGTTGATTTCAAATATATGATTTCTTATAAAAATTAATGTGTTGCAAATGAAAGAAGGAAAAAAATGAAATTTGACTTATATTGGGTATAAAAGGTTAAGTAGTGATTTTCGAAAAGGTTAAACGGTATAAGTTATGTGAGGACCCGATGCTTCGACTTCCGAAAGTCGACATTAATACGTCCACTGTATCAACTGCCGAACAATCGAATGCCGGAAAACCGAACCCTTAGGGTTTAAGAAGAAGAAAAAGATAGAAGAAGAAACAGAAATAATAAAAGAATCTCAACTTTTCACAGCGGAACAACATATAATATATAGGTAAATATCTTTAAACAGAATCACTATATCAGTTTTTACATTACATCACATTACATTATATTGTCAGAGTTTACAACAACAGACAGCGGAAAAGGAATACTATATATTAGTTGATACGCCACGCCATCCATCTTGCCTCCAGATCCCTACAGCAACTCCTGAATTCCAGAATAACCTGATAACCTGACTCTAGACTGCCCGTGTGGAAATTTGTGGGCACCCAGAGTTTTGAAAGGGAACAATAAACTCTAGGTCAGTCATGGGACTGGTGTGAGATCTTAAAAAAGTTTATCTTTAAAAGCAAACAATGAAATATTTTAAAATAGATCCACGATGCTTTTGGAAAATGAAACTACCATAAGGCCTCCCGCCACACACACAATGCAACCGCAGAATTGGAGGAGATTTCTCCTTATGATAGTCAAAGATGCTTACTACGCAGAATCATTTGATTATTATTATTATTATTAGTGCATAGTGTAGAAAACTTTTCTAAAACATAATATTAATCTTAGCCAGCATATGCACCATTATAGTATGCCTACTATAGCTACTATATTAAATGGCAGGTTCTACAACTAAAACCGTACAAGGCTCGTATTGTTTCTTTGGATTTTCCAACAAATGGTTAGGCTAACGAACTTCCTATTGCCACATGGGAACGCCTCTGGCGGGACGCCCCGAGAACCTAACCGGATCTCTGCCAACATAAGGCAGGGTTACCTCTGCAAAAATAGGTAACTACTGACACGAGTATGTCATCCCCCAGTTGTAAATAACCTTTATCCGAGGATCCTCAATACCAACAACCACAAAGTAATAAATTTGAAACAACAACATAGGTTAAGTATCCGGGCTCTATACCATGATACCACCTCTATCCAGTAGGAAATGAAAGTGCCCTAATGGGCGCTCCCTCCTAAAACCTTGTTGCATTCTTCCTGTTTCGACCATTCCAGGGTGTGAGGTCCGACGAAGTCTCGTCCAAAAAGCTATGCTTTTCACAAAAGCCATGCTTCAATCAACAAATGATCAGCAGCACTTCGTATGTCACATTACCAAATTGGGAATGTATCACTAGTAACCATCAACTACATAACCTCTGAGCTCATACGACTCAGAGAAGGGTGTTAAGCTAAGAGAATAAATTCTCCGCCACCAACATAAATATATTCGATAGAAACCAGCTTTACATCTCAAATTGTAACGTCAGACACACATCCATACAAGTCCATTCCGGGATCGAACGGAACCGAAGGCACTTCCAAAGAAGCCCTTGCAATCCGGATATTCACTAATCACGTCCGGAATCCCCATCACAAAGGGTCATAAAATCTCTATATCGAGGATCACTCGATGCAGAGACATTCGAAGGTAATCCTTCGGTTTCCGAAAATATCCGGTCTTCAACACCGGTCTTCAACACCGGTCTTCAAATGCTATCGATTATGACGTATCACTATTCGAAATGGGATTTATGACCCAAAGGTCCTCTCCCGGATAAACAGAATAACGAGCGCTAATTTTAAAATAAGTGTAGCATTCAAATTCAAGCAAATCACAACAAATACCCATTTAAAGGTAAATATTGATAGTCGGTTATTTAACTATCAATAGATATGCACAACATCACCATATTCCAAATAATTTCCTAAATGGTTTATTTTCCAAAAATATCTTTACAAGATATATTTTTCCACACTTCAACCATTCGAAAAAAAATTTCAAATCACTTTTCACCTTTACAACTTTTGAAAACAAATTTCAAATCATTTTCCTTACGCGGAAACACTTTCAAATATTTATTCATTTTCACTGGAAATCTGCCGAGTTCAAATATTTTAAAATAATTTATAACACTTATCCAAAATATATCGGGAAAACACTTTGAAATAAAAATATTTTTCTTTAAACACTTTACTTAAAATATTAGTTATAAAATATTATACCAATATTACATATCACTTAAGTCCAAACTAATTTTCAAAATAAAATTAGCAGATAAAGTATAACTATTTAAATAACTATTTTCTAAAACAATTCCCAATTAAATCTTAGAAATAATCATTTCTATATCAACTTAATAAATCTTTAATTAAAGGATTTAAAACAATTTAAGAAGTTAATTTCTCCAAAGTATCCTTTTCAAAACAAATTCTAGAATTTTATATATACATACATATATATATATATATACATACATACATATATATATATATACATATACATACATACATACATACATACATACATACATACATGCATACATACATACATATATATATATATATATATCTTTCAAAGCTATTCAGAAATTTTTATTCGGCTTTCCAGGGAGAATACACTTTCATATCAAAATGGTTCACTTAAACCAATTAACTAAATCCTTACCAATTTACTTTAAATTTACGTTCCAAATCCGTAAATTTATTTCCACACTTCAAAAATAAATCAATGTTTATTTTTAAACAAATTTCCCTTTCCCTTATAAATTCCATGGTGAATTTAAATTTCCAAATATCCACTTATATACGATTTTCAAATCGATTTCAAATATTCACTTTCAGCAGCAATTCAAATTTTCAATTGATTTCAAAAACCACCAAATCAAATTCCATATTGATTTCCCAAGAAATTAAACAACAAGTTAATTTCATTCAAATCTCAAATCGAAATCAATTTCTACTAAACCCCAAATCAATTTTAAAATTGATTCCAAATTGTTTTCAAAACACCAAATAAATTTCCATATGGATATTCAAAAGATTGAAATTCAATCACCAAAAATCAATCCCCAAATGGATTTCAAATTTTATTTCCTTTTAAAAATAAATTCCTTTTAAAGAAAACAAATTATTTTATTTTCAAACTCTTTAAAATCTGTATTTTGAATAAATCCTTCAACCTTTGAATAATATTAACCGAAATCCATTTATTAAAGCTTTTCCCATATTTTGAAATTTTATTCAATAAGATTAAAAATAAAAATTTATTATTTTAGAATTGCTTCTTTTAAATTTATCCAATTCTCAAAAATAAATTTTAATATAACTTTCAACCTTTTTTTTCAAAAATCAATTTTATTTGTTTATTCCGGTATTCAACGATACCAAAATTATATTCGGCTAAATTTTAGCCTTCAACGATTTCAATCACAAAGATAATCACATAGAGATTATAAATAATCAACACACAACATTGAAACAAATTCAATTATTTGAGAAATCCAGTTGGATCCCTCCAACCTGTTTCCCTGCATCCACAGATGTTAGCACAATACCAATCTGGTTTCAAGACGGGATATCGCGGTACATGGACTTATATAAAATATCATCCATTATTATGCGGCGCAATAGGGTCTAGTCCGCTATATAATGTGAGAAATCAACTCTAAGTATATACATAATACCAATTCCACTTGAAGGTGGAATATCGCGGTATTGTCTTTAATATAATAACCTCCACTTAATATGCGGCGTATAGGGTCTATTTCAATACAATAGATAGCAACCATCATTCAATCACACAATCAAGCAATTAACAATTTAACTATTTAAAATTTAAATCGAAACAAATTCGATTGAGTGAGAAGTTCTCACCTTGCTTCCAATAATAGTTGCAGTGTTTCATTCCGAATAAAATTAAGCGTGCGTTTAATTTTACCCAAAATTACACTAGCTCAAATAAATCCCAATCCAGCTTCATTGCATAGTGCTCGTCAATACAAACTCGACACAACTCGTTTCGTGCGAAAAGGAGCTCGTACGAAAGAGTGATGCATTTTAGAAGTTCATACTATTTTTAATATAAATTAATTTACAAATCTATTTTATTTTAAACCTAGAAATCGTCACAGCCGTCGATTACTTTTCCTCCAGATCTCGGCCGCACTTCCGCTTCTTCCCCAACATCGCTCCCAGGTTATTCAAACGCGAGAATACACATAGCTCCATCGTTTCCATCAAATGTCGTGGCCACCACCTTCGTCGAGAAGATGATCAGAGGCTACCGAGTCGAAACCCTTGACCTCGCCTACCAACGTCGACAATTGGGTCGAGCTCGGTCATGTTTTTGCGTGGAAAAACACGCTGGAACGTCGGAGGTTCCAAGACGAATTGCCGTTCATCCATTGCACGAAATCCCATCTCAACCGTTCATATCGAAGTGCTCAATGCCCTCTTTGTTTTTGTAGTCGAACGTTTCACAAATTCTCTGATGGATTGTGAAATATTTGTTTAAGAACGAGATGCGATTCTGGCCATTGTTTTCAAAGTGGCGGCTAGCCCTAGGGTTGTTAGGTTTAGTGAAAAATTGAGATGTTAAGGACCTTTCATAGAAAATTTGACGAAACACTATTCATCTGAGATTTTCCGAACTCCAAACGAAGCGTGCCGGCTGACGTTTCTAGGGTTTTACCCGCGTTTCGGACACAATGGAACATGTTTCGAAAGCTAATTTGATCATATATGCGAGTTGCAGAAATAACGATCAAATTTTAAAATAAATCGATTAAACTAATTTCTATGCGTTTTGGCTTGCCCCGGACAAACCGTAAATCCGATTGACATGAAATTTGAACCATACAATAATTTAATATTACGGATCCAATGAAACTAGTTTCGTCAAAATCGGAGACTATTTGAAAAACGACTATTTTTACTCGTCAATTAAATATTAAAATATTTAATTTCTACAAATTAACCTTTAATTCAATTTTAAAAGTTCTATAACATCATTCTAACTTCAATATGATTTAATACACCTTTACAAATTAATTTTAATCACATTGAGCCCAATTTCCAATTATTTCTGTAATTTCAAATATTAATTTATCGATTTAAATATCCAATTAAATCTAGATATTCGGAATAAAATTTATTTAGCTTCTATCATCTTCAGTATTATCAATATAAATTTTCTAAGCCATCAAATTATTTTTAATCAGCTTATAACTGAAGATTCAAATTTTTATCCAACTTCAATAAATTAAATTCAATAATTTAATTGCCAAATTCATATTTATATTCAAAATTCAAGTTAAAATAACTTTTCAAATATTTAAAATAAATTAAATATTTCGATTTCAAATATTCAAATTCTGGGTCGTCACATCCTTCCCCCCTTAAAAGAATTTCGTCCCGAAATTTCTAGTTAAGAAGAATGATCCTCAACCCGTTTAATATTTTCCCTAAATCAAACAGTTTTATCAATTTATCAACCCAATTTTATTTATTAAAGATTCATTTCAACTCACTTTCCAAAATCTTCCATAGTTTCCGAACAATATTGTTTTCTGAACAATTCAAATTTAAATTTAAGTTCAAATTTCAAACTTTCAAAACTTTATCAAAATTTTTCTAGCTCTCGAAATTTTCGAAAAATTTCGCCAACGTCTCCTTTGTGCGGCTAGCTCGGTACGACTACAAAATGGCACTACTGGACCCCAAATTTCAAAACGAAAAGAAAAAGCCAAGCGGCTAGACAAGAAGATCATCAAATTTCATACAAATTCAAATACATGCCTTTTGTCAAGCAATTTCAAATTTGTCTTCAAAATCAAAATCCAATTTATCCTTTGTCTTTAACACACCTGTATATGCTTCTAGCCATAATATCCAATTACAATATTCAAATATGATTTTGCACATTCCTTTGCAAAATTTCAATACTTACATCTTATACCATTTTTACTTTACTATTAAAGTTACATATCAATTCTAATTCAATTTTATATTTTTAATTTCATCTGAATTCAATTTACCATTGCAATTCTATTTGGATTCAATTTACCTTTTATTTATAATTATTGAATTCAATTCATTCTAAACCATATCTATTTGTCATTCCTTCTATTATAGTTTCAGTTACTAATTTTTATTTCAATACTCTGCTTTGCTTATAACAAATCAAATTAAATTTTAATTCTATTCTATTTGCTTACAAATACGAAATGAATTTCAACATTCAATTAACTTTCATTTATTTGCAATTGCAAGTTTATTTATTCATTTACAATTTTAATTTCCTCCTTAATAGATTTTATTCCAAACTTTTCAGTCTATTAGACTTTTCAAATTCAAATTTATTCAAATTAACTCAAATCTTAAATTTCAATTTCATTTTGAATCCATATCATCATTTTATTTGACTTAACTTTTCAATCTGAATTCTTTTATTAAATTTTCATTTTTAATTCCACTTGATTTAAAATTTTCCTTCCAACTTATTTTGTTTCCACATATACCTTTATCTAGCTTCTCTTTAAATTAGATTTTTTTTCTTTTAACAGCTTCAAACTTACAAGTTATCAAACTTAATGATATTCCATAAATATTTTATATAGTATTCCAGAGTCTTTTCAACCTTTTGAAAATCATTTTTCAAATCAATTCGAATTATTCTTTGAATTCCAAAAATCCAAACCAGTTTTGCAAACAACTTTCTTTTAAAATCATTTGGCAGCTATCCCTCTTTTGGAAACCCGAAAATGAACATCGATGATGCTGCAGTCATCACCGAAGTTATTTTCCAGTGACCGAAAAGAGTTTAGAGATTTTATCCCTTCAAAACACTTTCCAAAACCTTTGAAATTCATTTTCAAATCATAAAGGAATTTAATTTCTAAAATTTCCAAATTCTTTCAAAAACATTTCCATAAACTTCTCTGGAATTCTATTTCTAATTATAAATCACATTTATAATTTACATCCCCAAATTTCGTTTGTATATGGATTTTGTTTCTAAACTTTTTATTATGATTCCAATTTCTTATTTAATTTCAACGATAATAATTTAATATTATCGCTTGCCAACAAACAAGCAGCCATATACTATAATAATTTACAAAAATTATTTCTTTTGATATACAAAATAGTTTTGGGTAAAATTATTTCATTTACCCTATTTTAAAACAATATCGTGTCGGTTTATCTTGTTTAAGAGTTTAGAAACTCCTATCGACACAGTTAGCTAGGCTGCACCGAGCAGAATCTATAAACAATCAACCGATAAGTCAACACAATGTAAAACAATTTATATTCACTAACAAATACGTGCTCATATATATTATTACACTCAAACTCATTCTAGAGTACTGCTGACTCTATCTCTAATGAGTAATTTCCAATAGAGCCAGTGTAGTCGCTTAACCAAATGCTTTGGTACCAAATGTGAGGACCCGATGCTTCGACTTCCGAAAGTCGACATTAATACGTCCACTATATCAACTGCCGAATAATCGAATGCTGGAAAACCGAACCCTTAGGGTTTAAGAAGAAGAAAAAGATAGAAGAAGAAACAGAAATAATAAACAGAATCTCAACATTTCGCAGCGGAACAACATATAATAGATAAGTAAATATCTTTAAATAGAATCACTATATCAGTTTTTACATCACATTACATTATCAGAGTTTACAACAACAAACAGAGGAAAAGAAATACTATATACTAGTTGATAAGCCACGCCATCCAGCTTGCCTCCAGATTTCTACAACAACTCCTGAATTCTAGAATGACCTAATAACCTGACTCTAGACTGCCCGTGTGGAAATACGTGGGCACCCAGAGTTTAGAAAGGGAACAATAAACTCTAGGTCAGTCATGTGACTGGTGTGAGATCTTAAAACAGTTTATCTCTAAAAGAAAACAAAGAAATATTTTTAAATAGATCCTCAATGCTTTTGGAAAATGAAACTATCATAAGGCCTCCCGCCACACACACAATGCAAACGCAGAATTGGAGGAGATTTCTCCTTATGATAGTCAAAGATGCTTAATACATAGAATCATTAGATTATTATTATTATTATTATTATTATTATTATTATTATTATTATTATTATTATTATTATTAGTGCATAGTGTAGAAAACTTTTCGAAAACATAATATTAATCTTAGCCAGCATAGGCACCATTATAGTATGCCTACTATAGCTACTATATTAAATGGCAGGTTCTACAACTAAAACCGTACAAGGCTCGTATTGTTTCTTTGTATTTTTCAACAAATGGTCAGGCTAAGGAACTTCCTATTGCCACATGGGAATGCCTCTGGCGGGACGCCCCGAGAACCTAACCGGATCTCTACCAACACAAAGCCGGGTTACCTCTGCAAAATTAGGTAACTACTGACACGAGTATGTCACCCCCCAGTTGTAAACAACCTTTATCGGAGGATCCTCAATACCAACAACCACAAAGTAATAAATTTGCATCAACAACATAGGTTAAGTATCTGGGCTCCATACCATGATACCACCTCTATCCAGAAGGAAATGAACATGCCCTAAGGGGCACTACCCTCGAAAACCTTGCTGCATTCTTCCTGTTTCGACCATTTCGAGGTGTGAGGTCCGACGAAGTCTCATCCACAAAGCTATGCTTTTCACAAAAGCCATGCTTCGATCAACAAATGATCAGCAGCACTTCGTATGTCACATTACCAAATTGGGAATGTATCACTAGTAACCATCAACTACATAACCTCTGAGCTCGTACGTCTCAGAGAAGGGTGTTAAGCTAAGAGAATAAATTCTCCGCCACCAACAGAAATGTATTTGATAGAAACCAGCTTTACATCACACACATCAATACAAGTTCGTTCCGGGATCGAACGGAACCGAAGGCACTTCCAAAGAAGCCCTTGCAATCCGGATATTCACTAATCACGTCCAGAATCCCCATCACAAAGGGTGATAAAATCTTTATATCGGGGATCAGCTGATGCAGAGACATTCGAAGGTAATTCTTCCGTTTCTGAAAATATCCAGTCTTTAACACCGGTCTTCAAATGCTATCCATTACGACGTATCACTATTTGGAATGGGATTTATGCCCCAAAGGTCCTCTCCCGGCTAAACCGAATAACGAGCGCTTATTTTAAAATAAGTGTAGCATTCAAATTCGAGCAAATCACAACAAGTACCCATTTAAAGGTAAATATTGATAGTCGGTTATTTAACTATCAATAGATATGCACAACATCACCATATTCCAAATAATTTCCCAAATAATTTCCCAAATTATTTATTTTCCAAAAATATCTTTACAAGATATAAGTTTTCACACTTCAACCATTTGAAAACAAATTTCAAATCACTTTTCACCTTTACAACTTTTGAAAACAAATTTCAAATCATTTTCCTTACACGGAAACACTTCCAACTATTTATTCATTTTCACTAGAAATCTACCGAGTTCAAATACTTTAAAATAATTTATAACACTTATACAAAATATATCGGGAAAACACTTTGAAATAAAACTATTTTTCTTTAAAAACTTTACTTAAAATATTAGTTATAAAAATATTATACCAATATTACATATAACTTAAGTCCAAACTAATTTTCAAAATAAAATTAGTAGATAGAGTATAACTATTTAAATAACTATTTTCTAAAACAATTATTAATTAAATCTTAGAAATAATCATTTCTATATCAACTTAATAAATCTTTACTTAAAGGATTTAAAACAATTTAGGAAGTTAATTTCTCCAAAGTATCCTTTTCAAAGCAAATTCTAGAATTTTATATATACAAATAATATCTTTCAAAGCTATTCAGAAATTTTTATTCGGCTTTCCAGGGAGAATACACTTTCATTTCAAAATGGTTCATTTAAACCAATCAACTAAATCCTTACCAATTAACTTTAAATTTACGTTCCAAATCCGTAGATTTATTTCCACACTTCAAAAATAAATCAATGTTTATTTTTAAACAAATTTCCCTTTCCTTTATAAATTCCATGGTGAATTTAAACTTCCAAATATCCACTGATATACGATTTTCAAATATTCACTTTCAACAACAATTCAATTTTTCAATTGATTTCAAAAACAACCAAATCAAACTCCATATTGATTTCCCAAGAAATTAAACATCAAGTGAATTTTATTCAAATCTCAAATTGAAATCAATTTCTACTAAACCCCAAATCAATTTTAAAATTGATTCCAAATTCTTTTCAAAACACCAAATAAATTTCCAAATGGATTTTCAAAAGATTTAAATTCGATCACTAAAAATCAATTCCCAAATGGATTTCAAATTTTATTTCCTTTAAAAATAAATTCCTTTTAAAGAAAACAAATTCTTTTATTTTTCAAACTCTTTAAAATCCGTATTTTGAATAAATTCTTCAACCTTTGAATAATATTTACCCGAAATCCATTTATTAAAGCTTTTCCCATATTATGAAATTTTATTCAATAAGATTAAAAATAAAACTTTGTTATTTTAGAATTCCTTCTTTTAAATTTATCCAATTCTCAAAAATAAATTTTAATATAACTTTCAACCTGTATTTTCAAAAATCAATTTTATTTATTTATTTCCGGTATCCAACGATACCAGAATTATATTCAGCTAAATTTTAGCCTTCAATGATTTCAATCACAAAGATAATCACACAGAGATTATAAATAATCAACACACAACATTGAAAAAAATTCAATTATTTGAGAAATCCAGTTGGATCCCTCCAACCTTTTTCCATGCATCCATAGACGTTAGCACAATACCAATCCCTTGTCAGGACGGGATATCGCGGTACATGGGTTTATATAAACTACCATCCCCTGTTATGCGGCGCAATATGGTCTCATCCGCTATATAATGCGGGAAATCAACTCCAAGTACATATATAATACCAATTCCACTTCACGGTGGAATATCGTGGTATATCTGTTTAATATAATAACCTCCGCTTAATATGCGACGTATAAGGTCTATTTCATTACAACAGATAGCAACCATCATTCAATCACACAATCAAGCAATTTTAAATTTTACTATTTAAAATTTAAATCGAAACAAATTCGATTGAGTAAGAAGTTATCTCCTTGCTTCCAATAACAATTGCAGTGCTTCGTTCCAAATAAAATTAAACACGCGTTTAATTTTACCCAAAATTCCACTAGCTCAAATAAATCCCAATCCAGCTCCATTGCGTAGTGCTCGTCAATACGAACCCGATGCAACTCGTTTTGTGCGAAACAGACCTCGTATGAAAGAGTGATGCAATTTAGAAGTTCGTACTATTTTTAATATAAATTAATTTACAAACCTATTTTATTTTAAACCTAGAAATCATCACAGACGTCGATTCCATTTCCTCCAGATCTCGGCCGCACTTCCGCTTCTTCCCCAACATCGCTCCCAGGTTATTCGAACGCGAGAATACCCATAGCTCCATCGTTTCCATCGAATGTCGCGGCCACCACCTTCGTCGAGAAGATGATCAGAGGCTACCGAGTCGAAGCCCTTGACCTCGCCTACCAACGTCGACAATTGGGTCGAGCTCGGTCATGTTTTCACGTGAAAAAACATGCTGGAACGTCGTAGGTTTCAAGAAGAATTTCCGTTCATCCATCGCATAAAATCTCATCTCGACCGTTCATATCGAAGCGCTCAATGCCCTCTTCGTTTTTTTAGTAGAACGTTTCACAAATTGTCTGATGGATTGTGAAATATTTATGGAAGAACGAGATTCGATTCTGGCCATTGTTTTCAAAGTGGCGGCTAGCCCAAGGGTTGTTAGGTTTAGTGAAAAGTTGAGATGTTAAGGTCCTTTTATAGAAAATTTGACGAAACACTATTCATCTGAGATTTTTCGAACTCTAAAAGAAGCATGCCTGCTGATGTTTCTAGGGTTTAACCCGCATTTAGGTCACAATGGAACGTGTTTCCAAAGCTAATTTGATCATATATGCGAGTTACAGAATAACGATCAAATTTTAAATTAAATCGGTTAAACTAATTTCTATGCGTTTTGGCTTGCCCCGGACAAACCGTAAATCCAATTGACACGAAATTTGAAACCTTACGATAATTTAATATTACGGATACAATGAAACATGTTTCGTCAAAATTTGAGAATACTTTTACTCATCAATTAAATATTAAAATATTCAATTTCTACGAATTAACCTTTTTAAAAGTTCTATAACATCATTCTAACTCCAATATGATTTAATACAACTTTATAAATCAATTTTAATCACATTAAACCTAATTTCCAATTATTTCTGTAATTTAAAATATTAAATTATCGATTTAATTATCCAATTAAATCTAGATATTCGAAATAAAATTTATTTAGCTTCTATCATCTTCAGTATTATCAATATAAATTTTCTAAGCCATCAAATTATTTTTAATCAGCTTATAACTGAAGATTCAAATTTTTATCCAACTTCAATAAATTAAATTCAATAATTTAATTGCCAAATTCATATTTATATTCGAAATTCAAGTTAAAATAACTTTTCAAATATTTAAAGTCAATTAAATATTTGATTTCAAATATTCAAATTCTGGGTCGCCACAAGTTAATAGATGGTTTGAGTTGTAGTGTGAAAGTTTGATTTAACTTAATAATGGGAATTTAAGTAAAAATCTAATTATAAGCTTAACTTGGTAATTAATATAATTTATGTATGAATTAGATAAATATAAAGTTAAAGAAAATGTCAAGTCACTTACAAAATTAAGTTAAGCAACTTTCAGTGTACTTTGAATTTATGTAATTTGTTAAATGCAAAATAATTGGATAGTTAAATGAAAATATGGAATTTAACTTGACTTGGAATTATGAGATTTAGTTTTAAAATGGAAGTTTAAGTAAATTAAATAAAATGGAAATTTAGTTCAATGTATGAAATGGTGATTTGAAATTTAAGTGATAAATAATTGTTAAAAGGTAAAGAATGGGAAATTTGTACACTTGAATTTAATAAGTGAAATTATTGATCTTTATTTGTGAAATTTATTTTATAAAAAACATAAGTTCAAGGGTATTTAAATGACCATTTTTAAAGTGGAAAATATGAAATTTTATAAGTAAAAATGGTTTAAATTGAAGTTTATTTGTGGCTGAAATTCTACTATAAATCTAGAAGCTAAATTTTGGCAATTGAATATTTGATTTGAAGGAATAATGAATTTACTTTTTAATGGTTTATATCAATGATTTTAATTTGGAATTATAAATCATTTTGAAATTTATAACCACGGGTACACTGCTTTGTGTGTCATGTGATTTCCTTTTGACTGTTTGATGCACACCTTTGATTTTGAGAGTGTGGCTAGAGGTGAGCGGTTACTGCAGCTCTACGCCACCATAGTCACAATAACACAAACACTGTTATTTTCACTGTTTACTTTATTATGGATATTTCTAGGATAGTGTTTATTACTACTTAATTGGTGGTTTGACTGATCCTTAAAGGATGGACGATCCCAAGCATCCTTTAAGTCATTGTGCATTGCTAATACAGTTCACTTGAGTTGGTTTACATTGTATAAGTATGTATGTCCTGACTCGAGTGTTTATGTTTTACTTTACGCTCGGATCATCCTAAGAGTCATGGTTTTTTATTCACCTTCTGGAGCTAGAGATTTGTTGGAGCTTATCTGACTACCTATTCGCCTATTTCTGATCTAGTTATTTCCTATTCGGTATTGCTACTGTATTAGTGATTTATGTATCCAGACTTCCATTGTATCCATTTTTAAACTATGATATTTGGTATATGTTTTGAGAGTATGTATATGGTAGCTTAATGAACTACTATTGTATTTTATTTCCCTGCGTGTTATTCTGATATTCTCTGTTTGTGATTTTGTGTTTGATTTTAGTTGCTCCAATTTTTATTATAATATGTTATTTTGAATTATTCAAGTCCGACATGTGTGGATTATTATCGATTTGAATGTTCCAGAATAGTGGGTCGTTGCAATAACATGATAATATAGTTCTATAGATTCGCAGGGTGTCAATTTACTACTTATATAAGTACGGAATGCCTTGTGAGAAATACTCACCTCTGCAAGCTGAAGATAACAGATTCAGACAGACAAACATTTACCCGGAAAGCATGAAGGCCCGACTACGGATTCAAGTAAGGGGAGAGCCAAAGTGATTAGCTTGTACATATCAAATAAAACAAGATATGCACATGAATTTTCAATGCAAAATATGACAATAAACAAGTTAGAAATTATGCACAACAAAGAATCAATAAACTTGCCCTTGCTTTCATCAATTCTATGCTCAGCCTAGTGCTTGAAATGCACGGCCATAGTGGTGTTTTTGGGTCAAGTATGGATCCATATAGGGTCTTCCTAGCTTGTAAGTGAAGGAGAAATGGTTGTAACATGAAAATACAATGGTTAAGGCAAAGGTGATTCCTTTGTGTGCGTTCACAAGCTCGGCCATTTCTATATGTGGCTCGGCCATGCTTGGTGGATGTCAAGAGATGGTTGGCAGTGGCTTAGTGTTAGGTATAGGTTATTGGAGTGGTGTAAGTGGTGGCTGAGAGGGTGTATGGGGTGGTGAAGCTTGGGTTGTTTTCAAGTGGTGCTTGCATTTTTTGTGTGGAGCTTGCAACATAGGGGCCACGGCCTGACAGGTCAGTGGAGATGGAGGGTGTTTGTAGCTGAGTATGATGGTAGTAAAGGAGGAGGAGGCTATGGGCGAACAAGTTAAGTGAATGCAAGGCAAAGAAAACACATAAAACAAAGAAGAAAAGTAAGAAAAAGGAAAAGAATCATTACCAACATTTGTTTCAGAGATGATAGCCAAAACTTTTAAGATGAGAAGCTTATTTTTTGCATGAAAAATAAAGGGTGATTGGCTGAAGAAAGGATATGGTCAGCCAAATTGAATGCAAGTGTTGATTTGCAAATGAAAAGGTAAAAGGAGATGAAAAGTTTAGGGTAAATGGAAGGTTATAAAACTCTTCATATTTCTTATATTCTTTATTCATTTTAAACACATGAAAAATGTAAATAAATAAAATAAAAACAAAGAAAAATAAATTATGAAAGAAATTAAATAAATAAATTTTAGATAAATATAAATTAATTAACAAAATAGCTAAATAATAGAAACCAGGGTTTAAAAATTGAAAAAAAATACAATAAGATTTGGAAAATTATAACATCACTTTAAAAAAGTTTAAAAAAATATATATACCTAACTTGTCATATGACAAATATTAGAACATGATATGATAAATAAAAATATTATTTATGTAAATTGAAATAAACAATTTTATTAAATAAATTAATTTACATACAATATTATAAAAAAGCATAACTTTCACAATATAAATCGGATTTTAACGAAACGAAATGTAGTATTATTGAAATCTAATTTATTTTCATAATAAGGATAAAATTCAAAAATTTAAATTCTAAATTTTAAATTTAAAAGTCAAAGTTTGATCAGATTGACCAAAATCCACTTTTCTGAAAGATATTCTATTTATTCATGCTTGGAATTATAATTCACATGAAAATCAAAAGTTATATTTAAAATAACAAAATTATTCATTTTAATAAAAAAATAAAGCTTTTAAATCGGGATTTCAAATAAAATAATTAAAATAAACAATTAAAATAAATCACAAAATTTCGGGTTGTTACACTCACCCCCACTCAAATCTTTTCGTCCTCGAAAAGATCGAACAAGGAAAATAAAGAAAAGCAAGATAGAAAAAGAAAATAGTACCTGAAAAACAAACAATTCCAGATTCGAAACACAAATGATCTCCTCCGTTTCCTAGGTACAATCCCAATCATCAGTACTTAACAGTACTTTGATCAGACTAACAGATTTCCTTCTTAGCTGCTTCGTACCTCTGTCGACAATACGAAGTGGCTTCCTCTCGATAGTCAGATTAGGCTAAATATCCAAACTATCAAGAGCAGAAGGCTGAACAAAAAGAGACGGGTCAAGAAGATACTAGAGAAGATGTGAGACGTGGAATACATCATGCACTCCAGAAAGCTTCTCGGGCGAATCCAAACGATAAGACAAAGAACCAACTCTTTCCACAATGTCGAAAGGAACCTTGAAGAGGAAGAAATTAGGATTAACTAGAAGGGAAAATAGGTTGAAAGAAAGGGATGAACCATTATTTTAAAACCATATAGATTTCAATTTAAATTTTATATTTATAGCATTTTAAACATTTTATAATATGATGAATATTTGATTCAAATTTGATAGTTTGAAGTAAACAATATTTAAACATTTTAAATTATTTAGGAAGGTAAAATAAATGATCAAAATATCCTGTAGCGACCCGAAAATTTCGATCCGAAATTTCCAGATTGTTAGTGAAAATAAGAAAGAGAAAGAAGGAAAGACAGAAAACTCAAACTCAGAATCTCACATTCGCAGCGGATAAAATATAATAGCAAATAAAATAACAGTTTACAAAGAAGAATTGTATCGGTACATTTACATCTTCACATCAAAGTTACAACAATTTCACAACATTGGACAATTTTAAACAACATGTCCAAGATAAATAACAATATATATCATAGCGGATAAACACTCTATACGTTTCTGTCCTTCAGCTCTCCTCTTGAGCTCCAGAACGTCCTTACCTGCAAATCTGTAATACTCGGTCTGACCCGAGCATTACATCGAAGTAACACCAGGGTCGGGCTGGAAACCAGCGTGAGTAAACCCATCTAACATGTAATACAAAAGTATACAACTCATATAAACCCGGGGTATCAATTTATAACTTCACAAGTCGTTATAGACATCACTTATATCATACATCAATTTCTAAGTGTCAAACTTAGATTAAATGGTCCCATTCACTTTAATCATTCCACTTCATTCTATTGATTCCACACATCAGATTATAAAGAATCGAAGTGGTTTCGGGTATTTACTAATACCCGACTCCGGTCTCTTCGAATCCAATGTCACCTAAACCCAAGTTATCCAAGTAGATACAATTCAACTTAAATTGTCGAATAACACTTTTACACAACAATTCATAACTGATTGATAATCACATTATCATCGTCTATCCCACAAATTATATCACAAAAGCAATTCATATCAGAGATATCAACCAATTCAAAGTACCCATTATCGTTTAATCATTAATAAGCAAGGTTGATCACTTCCTTTAATTACATAAATTAATAGTCCTCTAATTACTTTCACTAGTTAATTATTCTTAAATTTCATATAATAATTAACTTTTTAACTTAATTACATTTATTAATCAATCTTGATTTATCACAATAAGAAACTAACTTTCCTTAATTACAACATCTATTAAACCAACTCCTTGATTAATTTTATAAGTTAATCCTTCAATTACACCCAGTAATCATTACTTAATTTCTTTCATCAAGCAATTATCCTTAAATTAATTACATTCGATAATTGTTCACCAATTACTTCACTAAGTGATTATACCTCATTAATTACCTTAAGTAATTATACTTAACTCAACATCAATTGATTACTTTTAATTAATTAAGCTGAATTAATTAACTAACATTAACCACATCAACTAAGTTATTTTGAGTAATTAATTCCTTTAATTACTTCGTTAAGTATTTATTCATAATAATTCTTTTACACTAAATATTTTACCTCTTAATTACTTGTTACTTAATTATTCTTAATTGATTAATCTTGATTTAATCAATTCTTAATTATCACTTATAAGTACATTAAATAATTAGCCTTTAATTAACAATACAAATTAATAATTCTTCACCATCCACATTAATTACATTGATCCTTAATTAATTATTTATAATCACCTACATTGATTAACTATCATTTAATTAATCAAACTTATTAAATTAACTAATCCATTGATTAGTTTGCTTGAACAATAAACCCTTAATTAATTATCCTATAAAATTAATTCACTAAACATTTATCCTTTAATTAACACTTAATTTTATTTATAAAAATCAAGTCTTTAAATTATCTTAAAGTTTAACTTAACAAACATAAGTTAAACAATCATACATTTCCTTAACTGAAGGTTAAAGAAATATTAAATAGGAAAAGAAAAATTATTCAAGACAAGTTTAAACAATCATTTCCCTTTCCAAAACATTGTTTCCATTTTAAAACATGTCTAAAATCTGGATTGCTTCCTGCTTCACTCCTGCTTCGGGTTAAACCCGGTACTAACTCGAAACTGGTTTGAGATTTCTTCTTCTTCATCTATATTTTTTTTTAGTTTAAAGCCTGCTTGTATTAAGTGAATGACTAGCCCGAGCCATATTATACTTTTCCCCGAGCAAACTCCGAGTAACCCAAGAGTTTCCTACTTTCTTTTTCCCGAGCTCCAGTTTCTTCTTCTTATTTTTTTTAAGAGAAAACTTAGTTTAAATATACGTCTGTTATAAGTATACTTTTGCATATTACTCGATAGAGAAACTGAGCCAATCATCAATCTTCTTCGAGCAACCCACTCGAGAAAATCATTCTTCCCCAATTACGTTCGGCCGTGCACCATCATGTGCACATGCACACAGCTTCCATCGCCACCTACTCGCCATCGGCCAGCCCCGCGAAGCATCCTCGACCACCTTACCTCAATCTTCCACTCCAAATCCCGACCGACACGTCATAGCGAAATTTGATCACTCAGTCAAATTTTGGAACCCAATACCCTGCCGAAATCCATGACTTATCGATGATTTCGTTCCCCAGAACTATCGCGCTTTGGACCCAAACGTCACCTCGATATACAAAAGTGATCCTTTTGGTCGCAATTGCATCCGATCCTATCGTCATGTCACAAAAAAATTCCGGAAGCGTCGCTGTTGAAATGGGTTCGAAAACCCTACTTCCAATTTGCATGATCACCAGGGTCGACGAGAAAGTCCACCAGTATTTTTCCGACCATCAGCAACTTCCTAGCCACCTTCGACTACGACCCGGCCTCCATCTATTGCGCCGATCATCGGCAATCGATCGATTTACCCAAAACGATCATCTCAACAATACACACTAATTCCCAAATTAAAAATCATGATATATACATTAAAAATCATGATTATCTATAGTGAATTCAATTCTGAAATCAATTCTTAAAATTGAGTTGATAAAATTTTTGACTCAAATACAAATTCCACCGAAAATTTGAATTCTTCGTTCCAAATATCCATTTTAAATTCCAGTAATCATTTTTAGGTGTGATGTTACATGATTTAGAACACATTTCATTTACTAACCAAAAATTAACAGTGGTTCGATACTGAGATAATGAATTTAAATAGAAATAAACATTCTGTAATCACAACAGAGACTATATCAAGTCAATACACAGGCAATAGTTACTGAAACACATACATGCATCCATTTCTATTCAGATACCTAGGCCAACACATGATTTCATTCACATACCAAAGTGAAATCGAGGACTAAAAACTGTTTATCAATTTTATGTTTACTCATAGGCATATTGAAAATAGACAGAGGAACGCAGGTTTGAATACTCACCTGTTTATTAAAAAAACAGAGAACAGCTCCCCATTTTTCCTTTGAATTCTGTTGTACTTGATTTGAGTTTCATAGTTGATCTTGGATTATGTTCGAATTTGCTTATTTGAAGCTTTAATTCCATGCTCTGCTTGTGGTTAAGTTGTTGAGTTGATCTTGTTTTAGCTCTAGGCTTGAAATTGTTCAGAATTTCATCTTCCCTTGGTTTGTTTCATTACAGGCTTGTTTGTTTTCCTCCTTTCTCTTTTTTTTATTTTTTTTATTTTGCAGGTTTTCTTTTTAACGTGGAAAGAAGAAAGTGAAAACCTGGTTCCTTTACAGCCTAAGTTACTTAAAAATTTAAATAAAAGAAAATACAAGTTTGGCCACTTGTCCTCTTAGGTGTTAATTAGCTTACACATTGTCCTCAATCCATTTAAATTGTTTACAAGTGCTACTCTTGTCACTTATTAATTCATTTAAATTTATATATACATCTATGAAATATTTACATATATATATATATACATAATGTATTCATCTTATGTAAATAAGTTTTTTTTAGATTTTAATAAATATACAAAAGTGAATTCAAGTAAACATTTATTTATAAATAACTTATATTTTGATCAAATTTAAATGCATCATATGTTTATATGTTTGGAAAATTATTTTAACTCTAAAATTTTTCAAATACATGTATGTATTAAGCAACACAAATTAAATTTGAAATCAATAAATTTTATTTAAAATCTATGTATACATATATATAAACTTTTAAGCAAACATATCTTAAATTTGTTTTAAAAATAAAAACTTCTCTACTTAAAATCTGCTTATCTATATATATATATATATATATATATATATATATATATTCAATCTTGATTACTTTCAAATATTTATAATTCAACTTTGTTAAAATTTTAAATTCATTTATATATCCAGATATATATATATATATATATATATCAGAATTTCATTTGTTCAATTAACAAATATGTATTTTATCAATTTTAATCCTGATAATCTACAATTAACAGATGCCCAGAAATTCGGGTTATGACATTCCTTCCCCCTTTGAATCTTTTCGTCCTCGAAAAGAAACGAAGCCAGGTTTTATCAAAATGCTTATTTTTAGAAAAATTATTCTTTTAAACATTTTTAAACACCTTTGAAATCTACATAATGTTACAAAATGGTTTTATAAAAATACTTTTTATATCTCGATGTTTTAACCAGTCCATCCTTGTTCTCACAGAAATTCGGTCATACGTTGATCAGGCATAAGACTGAAAATCTACAAGTACTTAGCAGACCCGTATTCAACATCCAGTGAAAATACTTGAAAAATAATTTTACTGAAAATATAGAAAACAGTTTTTGAAAATAGAGGATATATCTTTGGTGAGAATGCTCTGGAAATCATCACCCCCATCCATGGTCACAGTTACATTCCAGGGTTACGTTGCCGTCGCAGCAAAAGTCCATGTAACTGCAGGCTCTCCACGGCCTCTCGATTACGCCATGGATCCCTACACAACAGATCACAGTTACATCCAGGGCTACGTTGCCATCGCAGCAAAAGTCCATGTAACTGCAGGCTCTCCACAGCCTCTGATTTTCGCTGTCACAATGAAACCTCTCCACTCCTACATAGGTTGCAGTCTGTCGATATAAAATCAAACGCAGACTATTGGCTCTCAGCGGCACACACGACTTTCGCTATGTTATACCATAGGTCGCAGTTACATCCTGGGTTACGTTGCCGTCGCAGCAAAAGTCCATGTAACTGTTGGCTCTCAACGGCACACACGACTTTCGATATGGTATACTCTACTCATAATCCTCAGGAACTAGTTTCGTCCGGACTCCTCACAGGATCAATTTTAGAACCCCCCTTGGGGCTCAAGGCAGCACCACCCGGTGGTACTCCTGAGAAGTTCATTTCAAGGGAGTGCCTTTTTCCCCAGAGCCATCATCAAAACATTTTATACTATACATATATAGTATCCTTAAATCATACACCTAGTATGATCTCATACAAAGCTTCTTTACACTAAATCGATTATTCTAAAATCGATAATTCTCAAAATAGGCTTTCCAATTCTCACATTGATTTTACCCAAAAATCAAAAGCCTTTCCAAATCCAAAGGTTCCCAAAACCATTTCCAAAATCCTCATAAGATCCTTTGTATATATATATATATATATATATATATATATATATATATATATATATATATTCAGATATATATAATCTTTTAAAACTTGGAATCATTTCAAGCTTGTATAAAAATCCTTTTATACTTCAAACATTTTCAAAAACCCTTTTTTCTGGCAAAAGATTCAACAAGGGGAGTTTTATCTTATATAACCAAGATATATAACTTTATTTATCCAAAATCAAATTTGCAAATTTGATTACTCTTTTCAATATCAATTTCATTCAAATCCGTACGATGTACACATATCGTTCGTACGCCATACCAATCTGATTGCTCACTTGATCACACAATTTCACTTCCGAACTAGTATCGTCCATCCGACTTCCTAGTGCGGACACAGATCTGGTTTCTTGATCAGAAACCGTCATTATCCTTGCATAGTCATAACTATGATAGAGAATATCCAGAACCAATCAACAATCCATATCCAGGTTCGCCCTCGAAAATCGAGTAAAAAAAATCCCACTCGGATCGATATAACTATCTTGAAATTCTGTGCTCGAATCTGGATCAAATCACTATGCGAATAGAATAATATACGTACGTCCTACGTATTTATCTTCATTGATTATCAACTAAATCAATTTCTCTTTTCTATTCACATTCACTTTAATTTTCATTCACTTACTCACAATTGCTTCAATCCATTTGGATTATTACCTTTATACTTATCTTGATTGGGTATTTAACCAATAACAGTTTGAACTCCGACCAGTTTATTTAGAAAATAGCTTGAAAATTTTAAAAATATATAAGTAGTTGGAAAATAATTACAAGTTTGTAAAATATGTGTAAAATAGTTAGAAAATAGTTAAAATAATTATAGAAATTTTAGACAATTGCAATATAATAGTAAGATAGTAATTTTTTTTGTAAAATAGTTGGAATGTAGTAATTAGTTTGTAAAACAGTTAGAAAATTGTTAAACAGTTTCAAAAATAATTTAAAACTAGTATAAGATAGTTTGGCTTTTAAAAGAAAAGTTGTATATATAATAAATAGCTTTGAAAATAGGTTTATATTAAAACAATTTATATTAAAAGTAGTCCAGAGTCAAAATTGTTCACTTCCCAATCTCTATTCTAATCAATTCAATTTAAATTTCCACTTCCATTTAAATTGACCCAATTCCAATTTTAAATAATTTTCAATTTCCATTGAAATTGATTCATCCCCAATTCAAGTTGAATTAACCTCAGTTTCTTTTAAAATTTAACTTTATTCAACCTTGATCTCAAATTCTACTAATTCAATTGAACTAGTTCTAATTTCAATTCATTCCAACTCCAGTTTGAATTAATCCCAATTTCAAACTCCACTTCCAAATCAAGTTGAATTATTCCTGATTTCTTCCAAATTCAAATCATATTCCATTTGAATTTAAAATTATTCAACTTTAATTACAAATTCCAAATTACTCAAATAAATCTGGACTAATTTCAAATTGAATCCACTTCAATTTCAAATTGTTTCAAATTAATCCAATTCAATTTTTTATTTTTTTTAAATAATTCAATTCTGAATCCAAATTTCAATTTTTCATTTTAAATATCCTTACTTACTCAATTATTATTAATTAAAGATGTCTAGAATTCCCGGATATCACATTCTTCCCCCTTTTTATTCGAATATATTAAATAACATCTCTTATTTTAAAATAAGATCATATTCAAATATTATCTCCTTTAACATTTTGAAACCAATTCAAATGTTTAAATTTAGAATTCATAACTGCACAATTTGAAACCCACTTTAATTTACATCCTTTCAAATTTACATGTTACTCTTTTTAAATGGTTACTTTCTTAAAACATTTTATTGTTTATTGAAGAATAATCATTCCATTATTAAACACAATAACCATCTATTTATTTGGGTTGAAACCAATTCTAATTTCAGTTTATTTTGAAATACTTCTCCAATTCAAGATTTCAAATTTAGTTTGAATCCATTTCAAACTTATCTTTATTTAATTCTAATTTCAATTTGGCTGCATTCTATTACTTCTTAATTTAATTCTTACTATTACTTTTAATTTAATTAATACTACAACTAATTTCCTTAATATAATAGATATCTATTTCTTATATAAGATTCATTTACTTTTGAAATCATTTAAAAACCTTTATATAAGAAAATAACAAGTACGCTCTCTCATATTTATACACTAAACTCGTTATAGGGTACCACTTACCCTATCCTTAATGAGTAATCCCACCAGAGCCAAGGTTCTCGCTTAACCTTCAGCTTTGATACCAAATGTAACGACCCGAAAATTTCGATCCCGAAATTTCCAGATTGTTAGTGAAAAGTAGAAAGAGAAAGAAGAAAAGACAGAAAACTCAAACTCAGAATCTCACATTCGCAGCGGATAAAATATAATAGCAAATAAAATAACAGTTTACAAAGAAGAATTGTATCAGTACTTTTACATCTTCACATCAGAGTTACAACAATTTCACAACACTGGACAATTTTAAACAACATGTCCTAGATAAATAACAATATATATCACAGCGGATAAACACTCTATACGTTCCTGTCCTTCAGCTCTCCTCCTGAGCTCCAGAACGTCCTTACTTGCAAATCTGTGATACTCGGTCTGACCCGAGCATTACATCGAAGTAACACCCGGGTCAGGCTGGAAACCAGCGTGAGTAAACTCATCTAACATGTAATACAAAAGTATACAACTCATATAAACCCGGGGTATCAATTTATAACTTCACAAGTCGTTATAGACATCACTTATATCATACATCAATTTCTAAGTGTCAAACTTAGATTAAATGGTCCCATTCACTTTAATCATTCCACTTCATTCTATTGATTCCACACATCAGATTATAAAGAATCAAAGTGGTTTCGAGTATTTACTAATACCCGACTCCGGTCTCTTCGAATCTAATGTCACCTAAACAAAAGTTATCCAAGTAGATACAATTCAACTTAAATTGTCGAATAACACTTTTACACAGCAATTCATAACTGGTTGATAATCACATTATCATCGTCTATCCAACAAATTATATCACAAAAGCAATTCATATCAGAGATATCAACCAATTCAAAGTACCCATTATCGTTTAATCATTAATAAGCAAGATTGATCACTTCCTTTAATTACATAAATTAATAGTCCTCTAATTACTTTCACTTGTTAATTATTCTTAAATTTCATATAATAATTAACTTTTTAACTTAATTACATTTATTAATCAATCTTGATTTATCATAATAAGAAACTAACTTTCCTTAATTACTTCAGCAATTAAACCAGCTCCTTGATTAATTTTATAAATTAATCCTTCAATTACACAGAGTAATCATTACTTAATTTCTTTCATCAAGCAATTAACCTTAAATTAATTACATCCGGTAATTGTTCACCAATTACTTCACTAAGTGATTATACCTCATTAATTACCTTAAGTAATTATACTTAACTCAACATCTATTGATTACTTTTAATTAATTAAACTGAATTAATTAACTAAAATTAACCACATCAACTAAGTTATTCTGAGTAATTAATTCCTTTAATTACTTCATTAAGTATTTATTCATAATAATTCTTTTACACTAAATATTTTACCTCTTAATTACTTGTTACTTAATTATTCTTAATCGATTAATCTTGATTTAATCAATTCTTAATTATAACTTATAAGTACATTAAGTAATTAGCCTTTAATTAACAATACAAATAGATAATTTTTCACCATCCACATTAATTACATTGATCCTTAATTAATTATTCAAATTAATTATTTATAATCACCTGCATTGATTAACTATCATTTAATTAATCACACTTATTAAATTAACTAATCCCTTGATTAGTTTCCTTAAACAATCAACCCTTAATTAATTATCCTATAAAATTAATTCACTAAACATTTATCCTTCAATAAACACTTAATTTTATTTATAAAAATTAAGTCTTTAAATCTTAAAGTTTAACTTAACAAACATAAGTTAAACAATCATACGTTTCCTTAAATGAAGGTTAAAGAAATATTAAATAGGAAAAAAAAATTATTTAAGACAACTTTAAACAATCATTTCCCTTTCCAAAACATTGTTTCCATTTTAAAACATGTCTAAAATCTGGATTGCTTCCTGCTTCACTCCTGCTTCGGGTTAAACCCGGTACTAACTCGAAACTGGTTTGAGATTTCTTCTTCTTCATATATATATATTTCTTTTAGTTTAAAGCCTGCTTGTATTAAGTGAATGACTAACCCGAGCCATATTATGCTTTTCCCCGAGCAAACTCCGAGTAACCCAAGAGTTTCCTACTTTCTTTTTCCCGAGCTCCAGTTTCTTCTTCTTCTTTTTTTAAGAGAAAACTTAGTTTAAATATACGTCTGTTATAAGTATACTTCTGCATATTACTCGATAGAGAAACCGAGCCAATCATCAATCTTCTCTGAGCAACCCACTCGATCAACTCGAGAAAATCATTCTTCCCCAATTACGTTCGGCCGTGCACCATCATGTGCACATGCACACAGCTTCCTTCGCCACCTACTCGCCATCGGCCAGCCCCGCGAAGCATCCTCGACCACCTTACCTCAATCTTCCACTCCAAATCCCTACCGACACGTCATAGCGAAATTTGATCACTCAGTCAAATTTTGGAACCCAATACTCTGCCGAAATCCATGACCTATCGATGATTTCGTTCCCAAGAACCATCGCGCTTTGGACCCAAGCATCGCCTCGATATACAAAAGTGATCCTTCTGGTCGCAATTGCATCCGATCCTATCGTCATGTCACAAAAAATTTCCGAAAGCGTCGCTGTTGAAATGGGTTCGAAAACCCTACTTCCCCTTTGCATGATCATCAGGGTCGACGAGAAAGTCCACCAGTATTTTTCCTACCATCAGTAACTTCCTAGCCACCTTCGACTACGACCCGACCTCCATCTATTGTGCCGATCATCGGCAATCGATCGATTTACCCAAAACGATCATCTCAAGAATACACACTAATTCCCAAATTAAAAATCATGATATATACATTAAAAATCATGATTATCTACAGTGAATTCAATTCTGAAATCAATTCTTAAAATTGAGTTGATAAATTTTTTGACTCAAATACAAATTCCACCGAAAATTTGAAATTTTCGTGCCAAATATCCATTTTAAATTCCAGTAATCATTTTTAGGTGTGATGTTACATGATTTAGAACACATTTCATTTACTAACCAAAAACTAACAGTGGTTCGATACTGAGATAATGAATTTAAATAGAAATAAACATTCTGTAATCACAACAGAGACTATATCAAGTCAATACACATGCAATAGTTACTGAAACACATACATGCATCCATTTCTATTCAGATACCTAGGCCAACACATGATTTCATTCACTTACCAAAGTGAAATCGAGGACTAAAAACTGTTTATCAATTTTATGTTTACTCACAGGCATACTGAAAATAGACAGAGGAACGCAGGTTTGAATACTCACCTGTTTATTAAAAAAACAGAGAACAGCTCCCCGTTTTTCCTTTGAATTCTGTTGCACTTGATTTGAGTTTCATAGTTGATCTTGGATTGAGTTCGAATTTGCTTATTTGAAGCTTTAATTTCATGCTCTACTTGTGGTTAAGTTGTTGAGTTAATCTTGTTTTAGCTCTAGGCTTGAAATTGTTTAGAATTTCATCTTCCCTTGGTTTGTTTCATTACAGGCTTGTTTGTTTTCCTCCTTTCTCTTTTATTTATTTTTTTTATTTTGTAGGTTTTCTTTTTAACGTGGAAAGAAGAAAGTAAAAACCTGGTTCCTTTCCAGCCTAAGTTACTTAAAAATTTAAATAAAAGAAAATACAAGTTAGGCCACTTGTCCTCATAGGTGTTAATTAGCTTACACATTGTCCTCAATCCATTTAAATTGTTTACAAGTGCTACTCTTGTCACTTATTAATTCATTTAAATTTATATATACATCTATGAAATATTTACATATATATATATATATATATATATATATATATATATAATGTATTCATCTTATGTAAATAAGTTTTTTTTAGATTTTAATAAATATACAAATGTGAATTCAAGTAAACATTTATTTATAAATAACTTATATTTTGATCAAATTTAAATGCATCATATGTTTATATGTTTGGAAAATTATTTTAACTCTAAATTTTTTCAAATACATGTATGTATTAAGCAACACAAATTAAATTTTAAATCAATAAATTTTATTTAAAATCTATGTATACATATATATAAACTTTTAAGCAAACATATCTAAAATTTGTTTTAAAAATAAAAACCTCTCTACTTAAAATCTGCTTATATATATATATATTCAATCTTGATTACTTTCAAATATTTATAATTCAACTTTTGTTAAAATTTTAAATTCATTTATATATCCAGATATATATATATATATATATATATCAGAATTTCATTTGTTCAATTAACAAATAAGTATTTATCAATTTTAATCCTGTTAATCTCCAATTAACAGATGCCCAGAAATTCGGGTTATCACATATCCTTTATATAATACTTTATCAAAATAATTTGTAACTCGATTTATTAACAAGTTTACTTTCGTTCCTGCAGACTCTGGCCATGCGTTGATCAGGCGCAAAGTTAGAATTCTCCAGGTACTTAGAAGACTTGTTTCGACACCCAGTGAAAATACTGGAACTTTTTTTAAAAACAGACATGGAAGGTACAATCCAAACAAAACAACCAAACCAAAACATGTCGATCATGGATCGCAGATACACAATGGTTATGCCTGGATCCACTAGGAAACATCCGTACTCATAGGCTGGCTACCACAGGCCTGCGATTACGCCGTGAAGACTGGTAGTACCGCAGATACATAATGGTTACGCCTAGATCCCCAATAAACATCTGTACCCGTAGGCTCTCGCAGCCCCTGCGGATTACGCTACCAAACACGACCTACATAGATCGTAGATACATAATGGTTATGCCTGGATCCCCCAGGAAACATCCGTACCCATAGGCTCTCGCAGCCCCTGCGAATTACGCTATGTAGTCACACTCGTAAGACCATGGAGATCGCCATGGAATTCGATGGACACTCAAGTATCATATTCGGAAAACCCAAATCAGAGAGAATAATATCGATAGAATGAATCAACAGTGTGGCCACAAATCGGATATCAAGCAGAAGGCACTTTCCATATCTTTCTTCTAAAATATGTATCATATAGTACCTTTGAAAATCACTTTCAAATATCATACTTATAAAAAGTCCATCATATATATAAGGTTTTATTTCAAATCGAATACTTTCCAAATCAATAGTACATCAAATCACACTTATATAGACTTAGATCATATAAGATTTCTCTTTCCAAATTGAGTCCTTTAACAAATCAATAGTTTTCAAATCAAATTCATACTTATACAAATCCATTTTATATAAGTTCGATAACCTCCAAATCAAGTATTTAGTAAAACAAGGTTCTCAATTTCAATTCCTTTCAATAACATTTCAGTTTCAAAAATCATATATGATTTTGCCAAATCATTTCTTTCAAATTATATATATTCAGCTTCAAAGTTTTCAAAATAATAGGTTTAGAAAATAATTCTGGTTTCCAAGTAGACAATATTTTGGTCAAACAAATTCATTTCCAAAACCATCAATAAATACTGGGTTTTACTATCCAATCTATTTTCAAAACCAAATATCTTTCTCAAAATAAATTGTACCCCAAATGATTTCCAAGTTATAACAATCCCTTTAAAACATTTAAACTATTTATTTCTATTCAAAAGATCTATTTAGATTTTTCAAACTATTTAAAACTAAATTCTTATTCAAAACATTCCAAAACTAAATTCCATACCAGTATAATTCAAAATAGTCTTATTCATTTACTTAACAAAACAGTTCAACTCATTTACCTAATCGAATGATTTATATTTTTCTAGGATTACTTAGCTTTGAAAATTAAACCTTGATTTGGAAGTGCTTGAACTTTCAAAATTGTCAAAGAAATCATATTCAAAAATCCAAAAGTTGGAAATCACTAACAAATTAGTAAATTAATTCCAATAGATAAGGTTATACCAAAACAAATCTGAATCTTGAGGACTAAATACCGGCTTACTTTAAATCATTTCAAATATATATATATACATATATCTTTCGAAAATCAAACCATACTTAGAAATCTGAAATAAAAATTGGTTTCACAAAATTCACTCGCATAGCATAGCTACTAGAGTGGCCTCTCCCCCACTTAGAAACTCGAAAATCAATGTCAATGATGCATGCATTCATCACGTAAATTATTTTCCAGCGACATAAGTGGGTTTTGGACTTTTATTTTCTTGAAACTTCTTTGAAATCTCTTCGAAATCATTGGAATTCATTCGAATACATTTTAAACATTTCTTATTCATAAAATATCTTTAAATCATATTATTATTATATTATTTTCAAAATCTTAAAACCGATTTGAAAACACCGGAGTTCAATTCCTCGAAATTCAAATTCAAAACCCTTCAGTTATAAATCATTTTTATATAAGTCAAGTTCTTATAAATTTTCCAAACTTTCAAATCCTTTCAAATTTTCATTTTTTTGAAAAGGTATGTAATCCTTATCGAAAAAATTTCACTTTTATATATAAAATGGGATCATCCTTATCAAAATAATAATTTCGATGTATGCACAATTTCAAAATACAACCAAACACAAATTTTCAAGGGACTTTTTTTTTCAAGGATGGATTTCAAAACGAAAATAGATTCAAATTTAGAGGAACTCTAATCAAATAGAATTCTGGTTCGAAGATAAGCTCGAACGAAGATGAGATAATTTAGTTACCAAATAGGAGATGATAAGCCTATATAAATTGCGGGCAACCTTAGCTGGTCAACCGTGACTTCAGGAATATAACCAATGCGGAAATCTATGGCAAATCGACATTTGATCGCCGGAGATAGAATCCAGGTAGAGCAGGAGATAAATAGCATCGTAAATCGAGGATATAGAAATCTCCAGTGAATCAATGCCAATTGTAAAGGGGTTTCACCCCTTTACAAATCATTCAAAGATTTGCGGAATCACTGATCCTTATAGAGGTCATTCAAAGTGGAGTTATGGAATGCCCCAAAATCAAAAGGATAAAATAGGGAAGACAAGACTGGATTTCAGAACTAGTGGGAGCGTTCCAAAGTTCAAGGAATCCTAATCAATAAGAATCATAACCAAGAGATTACTAACAAGGTGTATACAGGAAGAATGAAGTTTAGAAAATCTTGATTTCAAAATAAGAAAATTTATACCAATATAATCTTTGAAAATCCTTTAAAAATCAATTGAAAATCATTATATACTTCGAAAATACGTTCTCTCACATAGAAAGGATTATGAGATTGATTTCACTAATTCTAGGGTATTTCTACCCTATCTTTAATGAGTTTTTGCTCCGCAGGCTATGGATTGCCTAAAACCAAAGCTCTGATACCAACTATAATAATCCAATATTTTCAGTCATTCGCATCTACACGTGTCGGACTTGAATTGCTTAAAATACCACATTGTAAATAAATTTGGAGCAAATGAAAACAATCATAGAATTACAGACACTGATATATCAGAATAAATTGCGGCGGAAATTAAAATACCATAGTAGTTCGTGAAGCTATTATAACAAAATCTCAAAACAAAATATATAATATCAGTCTGAAAAACATATACAATAGAAATCCCAATACATAGAAGATCACTAATGCAAGAGCTGAAATTGACAACTGAAACTGAAATGGATGGATAACTAGATAAGCAAAATATCCAGCGATTCCTAGCTCCAGAAAAAGAAATCCAAAGCTAAGCTGTAAATACTCAGGCTGACCTCAGCGTAAAGTAAAACACAAAACACTCGATTCAGGACATACAGACTTATATAATGTAAACTAACTCAAGTGAACTATAGTAGTAATACACAATAACTTAAAGGATGCTTGGGATCGCCCATCCTCTAAGGATCTGTTAAACCATAAATTAAATACATTACGTGGTTTAAGTTCTAAAATGGTAATTTATACTTCGAAATCAAATATAATTTCAAATTCATTATAAATTATCTTAATATCATATCCTTCCAAAACCTCATTCACAGTTATTTAATTTAATTACCATTTTAATCACATTTCAAAAATGGTTTATATTTCAAATCAAAAATACACATTTGAACCATTTAAAAATGAAGTTATTATATTTAATAATCAAATATTAAATTCCCAAAATTAGCCTTTCAGAATTCATTTATTCATTTAAATTTATTAAACAGTGAAATTCAACTTTCGTAGCATTTAAAAAATGCTACGGAAAGTTACATTTGAAAATAATTCAATTTAACAAAGATAGCATTTACAGAAATTTTGTAACAGTTCAGGTTTCAAATAAGAGCTTTAGTTCAATTCTGCCACTACAACACTTACAAAGTACTGTAATAGCCCTTGGTTCATTTTTTCTTTTGGTTCAATTGTATCAATTATAGCACTTAGAAATGCTGTAATATCCTTTACTTCAAAAAAATGATAGCATTTCTGAAATGTTGTTAAATTAAATTTCAAATTTAAATACAATTCCATAAACAATTAAAATTTAATTTAAACCATTTTTAACTCATAAAATCATCTTTTCTCACTTTGAAAAAATCATTTAAATTCCCATTAATTTATTATTTTTATAAAGTGAGATTTTCATACAAAATCAAATTTTAATAATTTACTTATTAAATAAATGTACAATTTTATAACATTTCATTTACATTACATTTTAATTAAATTTACCATTTCATAAATTAAATTTAAATTCCATTTTATTTCCTTAACTTAACTTCTGTTTTTAAAACACATTTCACATTTTCCATGTTAAGTTATATTTTAAATTCCAATATAAACATTTATTTATTCAACTATTGTTAATTTATAGAAAAATCAACAACACTTTATAAAAATCATTTTAAATTCAAATTAAAATCAAATTATCATATTTTCTTACTCAATTTAAACTACGTTTATAAACAAAATCATAAATTTCAAAATTAACTTATGTTTCAAATTCTACTTTGCCATTTATTTATTTCACTAATATTTTAAAAAAAATCATTTTTAATTAAATTTAAATCAATATATCACAATATTTGCATTTATAAAATATTTTATAAATTCTAAAAAATATATATATTAACCATAGTTCTGTATAAAATTTCCTAACTTAAGTCAGGTGATACAGATAATATATCATTTCAATCCGTAATTTACAAAGGAAAAACCAAGGTTCTATCATTTCAAACCTGCAATCCCAAGTAAATAAAAATAAATAAAAATCATTCAGGCCTATCATTTTAGCCTATAGTGATTTTTCCCTATTATAAAGTCCGTTCGGGTATGTATCATTTCAACCTATAGTGATTCCAATCTGCAGGGAACTTGTAGTGTGATAAACTGATATAAATAAGTAGTATAGCATTATATAACCGTAACAGATGATTTGACAGGTGTATAAACATTGTGAACATCATACGATCATAGCATAGGAAAGTACAACATGAAAATATAGTTCTATAGATTCACAGGTTGTCAACTAGTACTTATATAAGTACAGAATGCCTTGTGAGAAATACTCACCTCTACAAGCTGGAGATAACAGATTCATACACACAAACAAACACCCGGAAAGCACGAAGGCATGACTACGGATTCGAGTAAGGAGAGAGCCAAAGTGATTAGCTTGTACATATCAAACAAAACAAGATATGCACATGAATTTTCAACAAAAAATATAACATTAAACAGGCTAGAAATTATGCGCAACAAAGAATCAATCAACTTGCCCATGCTTTCACAAATCTATGATCGGCCTAGGGTTTGAAATGCATGTCCATGTGGTATATTTGGGTCAAGTATGGATGCATATAGGGTCGGCCTAGCTTGTAAGTGAAGGAGAAATGGTTGTAACATGAAAATACAATGGTTAAGGCAAAGGTGATTCCTTTGTGTGCCTTCACAAGCTCGACCATGGCTATATGTGGCTCGGCCATGCCTGGAGGATGTCAAGAGATGGTGCGGCAGTGGCTTAGGGTTAGGTATAGGTAGGTGGAAGTGGTGTAAGTGGCGGCCGAGAGGGTGTACGGGGTGGTGAAGCCAATAGGAGGTCGGCTTGGGTTGTTTTCAAGTGGTGCTTGCATTTTTTGTGTGGAGCTTGCATCATAGGGGCCATGGCCTGAAAGGTCAACAGAGATGGAGGGGGTTTGCAAACGAGTATGATGTTAGTGAAGGTGGTGGTGAAGGAGGTGGCTATGGCTGCACAAGTTAAGTGAAAGCAAGGCAAAGAAAATACATAAAACAAAAAAGAAAAGTAAGAAAAAGGAGAAGAATCATTACCAAAATTTGTTTCAGAGATGATAGCCAAAAATTTTAGGATGAGAAGCTTATTTTTTGGGGAAAAATGAAGGGTGATTAGCTGAAGAAAGGATATGGTCAGCCAAATTGAATGCAAGTGCTGATTTGCAAATGAAAAGGTAAAAGGAGATGAAAAGATTAGGGTAAATGGAAGGTTATAAAACTCTTCATATTTCTTATATTCTTTATTCATTTTAAACACATGAAAAATGCAAAATATAAAATAAAAACAAAGCAAAATAAATTATGAAATAAATTAAATAAATAAATTTTAGATAAACATAAATTAATTAACAAAATAGATAAATAATAGAAACCAAGGTTTAAAAATTGAAAAAATTACAATAAGCTTTGGAAAATTATAACATCACTTTAAAAATGTTTTAAAATAAAAATATATACTAACATGTCATATAACACATATTAGAACATGATATGACGAATAAAAATATTATTTATATAAATTAAAACAAACAATTTTATTAAACAAATGAATTTACATACAATATTGTAAAAAACATAACTTTCACAATATAAATCGGATTTCAACGAAACAAAAAGTAGTATTATTGAAATTCAATTTATTTTCGTAGTAAAGATAAAATTCAAAAATTCAAATGTTCAAATTTTAAATTTAAAAGTCAAAGTTTGACCAGAATGGCCAAAAATCCACTTTTCTGGAAAATATTCTATTTATTCATGTTTGGAATTATAATTCACATAAAAATCAAAATTTATATTTAAAATAAGAAAATTATTCATTTTAATAAATAAAATTAAGTTGTTAAATCTGGAGTTCAAATAAAATAATCAAAACAAACAATTAAAATAAATCACAAAATTCAGGGTTGTCACAGTTGAGTAATTAAGTAATTAACGAACAATTACCCGATGTAATTAATTTATGATTAGGAATAATCACTGATTATAATTAATTAAGGACGATCAATTAAATGGTAATTAATTATGGACTAATTGATTAAAGTGATTAATTAAATAATAAAAGGTTAATTAATCATTAAATAAAGGTTAATTCTTTTATTATTAAAGGATAATTAATTAATTGGGTTGCAATTAATTAATGTTAAGTAACCACGATTAGTAGTTTATTTATAAGAAATTTAACTGATTTAAATTAATCTGATAATTTATTAATCTTACTTATGGATGTTTGTATTCAATTGAACGTTGAATTGTTTGATATCCCTGATATGTTATGCTTTGTGCTATGAATTGTTTTGGTATGATCTGTGATGAGTGTAATTTATTTTTATCTGTGATGAATTAATATTATTTATCTGTGAATCTATGAATGAAGATAAGCGTTATAGATTATACCACTTATCGATATTGATGTGCTTGAATTTGTGATGATTGATGATGTTGCACTATTATTGTGTGAAACACCTGGACTACACTATGCACACACAAATATGGATTGCACGAGGAAATTGGTTAAGTAACAGATTTTTGAAATGGTTTTAAAGATGAATTTTGAATCCAAATGGTTTCGAAAATAGAATTGGGTTAAATATGAAAAACTTCTGAAAAATGAGTTTTAAAGATAAAAGTTATTTTTGAATAACTTGATAAAGTTTTGAAATTTAAATAATTTGATCTGAAATTGAATTCAAGATTTGAAATTTAATTCTATGTTTGGAAATTATGGTTTAAAAAGATTATACAAGTTATAAATGTGTTTGTATGGGTTTTAAACCATTTTAAAAATATTATTTTGGAAATTTAAATTTTACCCAAGTTAATACTTGAAGGGATTTAACTTGTGCAGATGTAATCGAATTTTTCTGAAACAAAAACTGTTTGTTTTCAAATAATAATAGCTTTTATATAAAGAAAGGATTTCCAATTTTTGTTGAAAGATTTCAAGTTTGAAATAGAATTGAAATATTTTAGAAAGCTACGGATGAATCTTTGTGAAATATGGCCGAACCTTGTTTTGAAATTGAAGAGGATTTTAAATGGTGCATCTTTTATATAAAAGATTTGAAATGGGAATTGTTTTGAAAGCTATGAATCTTTGGAAATGGTTTTGAAATCTATGAATTGATTCTTCGATTTAATGATTGGATGAGTTAATCCAATTTGAAAAGGAAAATTGTTTTGAAAGCCATGAATGAATCTTTGTGAAAGATTGGTGAACTTTGTAAAGTGAATCTTTTTGTTTAAAGATTTGTAAATGGTAGTTTGTTTAAACCATTTGAAGAAAGGTTGTGGGTTTTAAGTTATGACTTAACCGAGATCCCATTATCCATATGTTTTTAAATATTGTGCTCATCATTTGGTTTAGCCAGGAGAGGACCATGTGTCGTATAACCCATTCCGAATAATGATACGACGATATCGATAGCATTTGAAGATAGAAGATCGAATATTTTCGAAAGCGAAAGGATAAATCGTCGAATGTCTCTGCACCGACTGATCCTCGGTATAGAGATTTGATCATCCTTTGTGATGGGGAGTCCGGACGTGATTAGGGATTATTCGGATTTGCAAGGGCTTCATTATGAAGTGCCTTCGGTTCTTTTCGAACCTGGGATAGACTTGTAGGGATGTGTGTCTAACATTACACTTTGAGATGTAAAGCTGGTTTCTATCAAATACAATTATGTTTGGTGACGAAGAATTTATTCTCTTGGCTTAGCACGCTTCTCTGAGTCGTACGAGCTCAGAGGTTATGTAGTTGATGGTTACTAGTAATACACTCCCAATTTGATAATGTGGCATACGAAGTGCTGCTGATCATTTGTTAATCGAAGCAAGGCTTTTGTGAAAAGTGTAGCTTTGTGAACGAGACTTTGTCGAGCCTCACAACCCGAAAATGGTTGAAACAGGAATGTTGCGGCACGGTTTAAGGGGTCGCACCCCTAAGATATGTCCACTTCCTTCTGGATAAAAGTGATATCATGGTATGGAGCCTAGATTTTTAACTGTGTGGTTGTTGCTATTTATTGGTGAATCCCGAGATAAAGGTCGGTAACGGCCGAGGATGACTTACTTGTAGGTGTTACTTCCGAGCAGGGTAACCCGACCTTGTGTTGGTAGGGAACCGCTTTGGTTTTTGTAGGCGTCCCTCCAGAGACGTCCCATTTGTTAAGGAAGTTCCTTTGCGTGACCATTTATTGGAAATCTAAAGAAACAATACGCACCCTATACGGTTTTAGTTGTATAACCTGCCACGGAATGTGGTGGTAACCTGCTATTGAACATAGTAGCTATAGTTGGCATACAATAATGGTTGTATGCTGGCAAAGATTAATATTATACTTTCGAAAGGTTTTCTGCACTAATGATAATATCAAAAGATTTTTGTGTATCAAGCATGTTTTACTATCATAAGAAGAGATCTCCTCCAATCGTGTGCTTGCATTGTGTGTGTAGCGGGAGGCTGTATGGTAGTTTCATTTTCCAAAAAGCATTGAGGATTTATTTTTAAATCTTTTATTTTGCTTTTGATAAAGATAAACTGTTTTTGTTTGCTCATACCAGTCCCAAGACTGACCTGGAGTTTATTTTTCCCTATCTAAACTCTGGGTGCCCACAATTTTCCACATGGGAAGTCTAGAGTTGGATTTTTCAGATAATCGAATAGTAGGTGTAGATTCGGTAGCCTTTAGTCTTTGGATGTCTTCTTCAGTCTTTGGATGACTGACCTTACTCAGTGCATCGATAATGGTGGTTCGAGTTTTTGGTTCGAGCTATCTTCGTTTTGGAATTTTGGAGTTGGAGTTGCGATATGGAGTTGGATTCTTTTGAAGACTCTTCCATCTTCTTTTGATATTGTTTCGCTATGCTATTATCTTTCCGTTGTTGTATCTCTGATATCCATTTGTATCAAATTGTTGTATCGAATATTGTATATCAATGATGTTCATTTTTCTTCTGATATGTTATTGTACTTAATGTGTTATAAGCTCCAGCGCGAATCGAATTTCAACGGTTGAATCTGTGACATTCGAGTATCAGTGAAGTACGGGTGTTGATTTTCGAACGTTGAAATTTTGGTCGTGACAAATGGTATCAGAGCTGAGGGTTGAACTTTAGCTCAGGAGTATAACACATTAGGTAACTCATTAGAAATAGGGTGTAGCATACCCTAGAATGAGTATATCCCTAAGATATCCGTCTGAATACCTCGGTAAAGTCTCTTACTATCCGCTGATAGTGAGTTTGAGAGCAAGAAGAGGATGAGGTAGGGGACAGGGAAATACGACTACAAATGGTCGATACCCTACAACAACAGAAACAATCTTTTCCTATCAATCCCTTTTAATCACCATTAAATTTTGATTCTTTGATTGCTTCGTGGCAGCTCCAGAAAGAAGCAACGGTGTGATGGTGGCCCTGCGAATCGTGTAGAAAACTCCTATTTTGTATTCTCTTCATTAGCTTTCTATCAACTTCTCGTTTTAACTTTAATAAATATGAAATTTATTTTAAAAAAATTGGTTAATAAAATATGAAGAATTGTATCGATAAAACGATTTTTATTAAAGTCAAATTTGAAATTATGTTGTGATTTCTTGTATGGATCAAAGTCCGAAGAGGGACAATTTAATATATAATTTGGGGTATTCTGACCTGAGTTTAGATTCCATACCTAGTGTTTGAGAAATATGGAAGATTAAATCCATTGTTTGGGTCTCGATATATTCTACGAACAGTTATTTATTCCTTCAAACTAACTAATGCCCTGCATATTCGTAGATCTGGTAACTCGAGTATCTTGTGTAGTGTTGAATAAGTTTGTTCTCATATTTATTGATGGTATTCTGATTTGGTGAGCCAAATGCAGAATAGATATTCAGTTTGATCTGGGAAACTGTTTCTCAATCTGTTGTGTATCCATCCTTTATTGTCTCCCAAGCAAATTTAGGGGACGAAATTTTCTTAAGGGGGGTAATCTGTAACGATCTTGGGTTTTAAGCCAAATTTATTTAGTAATTAATTTGATTTTTGGATTAAATTAAGAATTAATTTGGTAATTAATATGAAATTTATGATCAAATTGTAAATTTAATTATGAAATTAAATTGAAAATGTGGGGATAAAAATATATGTAAGTTTTTAAATAAAGAATTTGAATTGGAAATCTAAATATTTTATAAATAGGTTATAATTTGGAATTTGAATTTGAGATTCAAATACATATATGTTAAAAATAAATATTCAAAAAATATTTGTAGATTGTGAATGAATAAAATATATATTTATAAAAAAATATTGTTTGTTTACTCATTCATAAATACAAATTGATTGTATATTAATTTTTGAATCTGAAATTTAAAAAAAATAAATGTTTTGAATAATATATTGGATTTAGAAACTCTATACTAATAGAAAAATTGGTTTCGCATTTATAATATGGTGATTTGAAAGTTTTATTTCGAAATTGATATATATAAACTATAAAAGCTATTTAAAGAGTTAAAATTCAAATATGTATTACATATTTATTTACTTATGTTTGATTTATTTTAAATCACATTCTTTAAAATTATAAATATTTAATAGATTTGATAAAAAGATATAAAACAAGGCTTAATAAAGTTCATAAATACACAAAATAAGATTTGATAAAATATTTAAATTACTTTACTTTTATGTATTTGAAAATAAATATAGTTAGTAAATAATATATATATGTGTGTGTGTGTGTGTGTGTGTGTGTTTTTGTGTGTGTGTGTGTGAATTTATAAGTAAATTATAAACAAGGGTTTAAACATAACTTGTAAATAAATTTATGCAAGAGTTTAAATCTAAACCTATGAATTGATTAGAATTAAGGATTTAAACACAACTTTATCATATAATGACATTTGTAAAATTAAGAGAATATGAATTTACATGTGTAACTTAATTGTACAAGTGGCATTTATCTTTTAATTAAAATTTATAAACATGCATAATCAAAAATAATAATAACTAGGCTGTTTCCATTTTTAAAACTTCTCAAATTTATGAAACACAATTTAAAGCAAAAAAATCTAAAAAACACAAAATAAAAGGTTTTCAATCTGGAACCAAAACAGATTTAAATTTGCAAACTGGAAAACAAAAACTTAGATTAAACAAAAGCCTCAGATCACTAGCAATCAAATTCAGATCAACAACTTCAGTTTCAAATACATTTTCCAATTTAAGTTTCCAGATTTTCAAATCTGGACAGAGCCTGATCAAATAATCTTTAACCTGGAACAAGGGTCAAGATCAAGCAATTCCAGAAACAAATCAAGCTTCAAGTGATTCAAAGATTAGGCAGAAGTAAAATGAAGATTCAAATTAAATCTAGAAAAAAACAAATACCAACATTCAAATTCAAAATTTCATTTCCAGGTCTCTCCTGCTCTGTTTCAAACTAAAAGGTGAGCAGACTATCCTATTTGACTTGATTTTGTTGATATTTGTGATTGATATTTGTGTATGTCTGAATGATATTTGTCTAAGTATAAATACATATGTATATCTATATATATAGATAGGTAATTGTTGTGTACATATCTACAAAAGGATATATTCATCTCTCTGTGAAGTACAGGGGTAAGGCCACTAAAACAAAAAAACTAAATTGCTCCTTATATGATCAATATTAGAGCAAGGTCATTGAAGATAAAATGATGATATGAATGTGAACTTATTTTTAAAAATAATTTCAAAGCAAAAATATTAAATAAATTTTTTGAAAAAGGTATTTACAGTAAGCTCATCATATATCAGAAAATTCAAGCATCTTAACTATAAAGTCTAATTATATAATCAAGTTTGTATCATGAATTAATGATCTTAGATTCCGTTCTCATGATTTTTAAGAAATTAGTGGTCAAGGACTTTTAGAATGAACGGAAATGACATTTTTGGCAAATGTCGGTGATCGTGTAGTCTGGAAGTGTCGGGATCACGGTTAAAGTTCGCTCGAAGGTCAGGGGATCTGGCAAAAATGGTGGAAGAATTTTTAATGCATCGAGGTGACTTTTCTGAGTCAAACTAGGGTTTCAGGTTGGTTCTCGACATTGGTAGAATCGTGATGTTTTTGGGAAGCATATAGGCAACCAATTTCATTCGGTTGGGCTTTAAGGTGGATGCGTAGCCGAGCTTTAGACGGAGGTCGGTAGTGGGCGAAGCAGGAGTCGATCGACGTTGTGGTTGGTCGATCAGCAGTGAAAGGTTTAGTTTCTGGTTGTGTTTGGGTTGCGCTGTAGGGTGATTTTCGATAAGAGGTGATTTTTGTTTCGGCGAAGTGGCAAGTTTGGACCATGTGGTGATGAGTGACCGAATGGTGGTGTTGTGGCAGGAAGATGGTCGGAGGCGAGGCCGTACACGTGCACGCATGTCATCGTGCACGGTGGACTCAAGCAGGCTGGGTTGGTTCGTTGAAGTAGTGTGGTGCGAATCGAAATGGGTTCGGTGATGGATTTGATAGAATTTCGAGTGTAATGATTTACAAATGGTGAGGTTGTTTCCGATTCAATTTCGTTACTGGAGATGGAACTTGAGCGAAGTTCAATCGAGATTTGGGGTAGATGATTGCGGGTTGTGGTGTTTGATTTGGGCTTCGACCCGTTTAGGATTTTATATTTTATAAAGAAGTTTGTAAATAAGTGTTAGTTAATAAACATTGTTTAAAAGGAAAAACTAATCTTCTTAAAATAAATTACTTTTAATTAAATAATGTTGATCTAAAATTTTGGGTAAATAAGAGTTGAATAAATTGTTTTACTTGGATTAATTAAGTTTATTTAAAACATTTCCTAAGTTCTCAAATGGGATTTAATTATGTTTAATTAAATGTGATTAAGTTAATTGGCTTATCTTAAATAATGTTTTAATTTAATTGATTAACTTAAGAGTCTTAAAGTTTATTATTAAAGGTTTAAATAATAATTAAAGTTAAGACTAATGGTTTGTCTTTAAATTAATAAAGATTAATTAGTTAATGTAATTAATTAAAGGTTTATTTTATAAATGAGAATAATTAAGGGAAATTAATTACTTAAAGATAACTATTTAATGAAAGTAATTAAGGACAATTACATAATTAAAAATAATTAATTAACGATTAAGGTTGATTAATCGAATGATTAAAATTGATTTGTGATTTAATTAATAGAAGTGAATATGGGTAATCAATTATGGTAATTAGTTAAGAATAATTAATTAATTAAGGATAATTGTAACAACCCGATATTTTCAACTATTCGCATCCGCACATGTCGGACTTGAATTGCTCAAAATAACGCGTTGTAAATAAAATTTGGCAAATCTCAGAATATGTAGTAAATAAAAAACACAGAACACAGACACAGAGTAAGAAATGCAGCGGAAGTAAAGAGATAGTAGTTCATGAAGCTACTATGTAAATATACCAGAGTTAAATAAAATACAACAGACTAAATAAAGTACAACATAAGTCTTAAGATGATAACTAAGTACAAACTGAATAGAACAACAGAAGTGGAATAGATAAAACTAGATAAGCAGATAATCTCCAGCGATTCCAATCTTCAGAAAGTGGAATCCAAATCTGTGAATAACTCAGGCTAACCCGAGCATACATGAAAATACAAACACTCGAGTCAGGACAATATGTACTTATATAATGTAAACCAACTCAAGTGAACTGTAATAAGGTACAAGTAACTTAAAGGATGCCTGGGACCGTCCATCCTCTAAGGATCCGTTAAACTATTTACTATGTAGTAATATTGCTCTATTATAATAATGTCTACAGTAAAATAAACTTACTTTTAAATAGCGTTCCGGGCTACCCATATCACCCTGCACACATAATAGTCCCAGTAGTCCATCCAATATCATGCCATCTCCACTCCGGGTGACTGTCAAAGGATACCACACGGGCTATGGGGGAAAAAAACTCGTAGCAAAGGCTCGGTATGGTAGGTTACAAGGCACACAAGGCAAATGCCAGGGTAGGTATACCAATCACGCACACGGACTGGTGGTAACGCAACAGCTACATACGCCCACCTCGGAACACACTCCCAATAAAAATCGAAGGATGGCCATCTAATCAATCACAAGTAAGAGTATAGTTCAAAGGAATGTGTCCGATCGGAGGAATGACCTCACTTGGCCCGAGATCGCTCCTGTTTTAGCCACCTTATGCCAACTCACGGGAGTTGGGTCCACGTAATATACCTCAAGAACGTCGCCACCATCCTACTTCATTCTGGAATCTCCACCACGCTCACAGTTGTTAAAGTGGTTTTCGGTATCGACAGAGAGTATGTCAGATATTCGATCCCGGTATCTTTAACAACCAATCGTTATTATAACCCATGGTTATAATTTTAAAATATAATATTTTATACTTCAAAATAGAATATGATTTCAAATCCGAATCTTTATCAAAATAAAGATTAAATCATTTCCAAACCATTTCAATATATCAAAATAGCATATCGTTTCAAAACTTCCTTTTCAAATCATTTCAATATATTGAAATATCATATCCTTTCAAAACTTCACTAAAAATCATTTTAATATCAAAATATCATTTCAAAGATATTTTATACTTCGAAAACCAAAAATCATTTTTTATTTCAAAACTATATTTTTTTTCAAAAACAATATCATTTCCATTCCAAACATATATTCACTTTTCAAAATAGTTTATACTTTCAAAGTTATAACTCTTTCGAAACCAAAACATTGAAATCATTACACCTTAAAAAATCAGAACATTTTAAAATCATACATTTGCAATCATCCTTTAATTCTATACATCTACAAATTTATTAAATTAAACCCAAATTTCAATTACAATTTAATTTAATTCAACCATCATTTTCAATTCAAATTCACTTTACTAACAAACCATTTCAAATCTTATCAAATTTAAATATAGGTTTAAATCCGCAAAATACAATATTCAATCTTTAGTATATTTCAAGGTTTGAATATCCAACCTTTCATAAATCTAATATCATTTAAATAAACTCAAATGATATATACTTAAATATTCTTTTATCAAATAAATTAAATAAATCAGAAATCAAATATCCTTTCAAAATATCAAAATGTCAAATATTATTCAAAACATCATTCATTTTTATTCATTTAAATAACTTTTAAATCCCTTCATTTTATTTAGGAATTAATTGCCATTTCAAACTTACGTTTCAAAAGATTTTATATCAAAAATTAAATCTCCCCACTTAAATCATTTAAAGTCAATTCCTTATATTTATTAATTAAATATTAAATTTCCAAAACTTAAATTCTTCGATTTAAAGCCATATAAATGCCTCTTCATTATCTTTAGAAATTTAACATTTAATTTCCAAAATGTTATCATTTTTCCAAAGATTATTTTTTCCATAGAAGTTATTAAAACAACAAAAATATAGTTTAGTAGCACTTAAAAATGCTACGTAAAGTTATAGTTTAAAATAGTTCATTTGACAAAAGACAGCGTTTAAGTGCTGTAATAGATTTCCTTTAAATTTCAAATAACTTAAATGTTAAGTTTAACCACTATAACATTTACAAAGTGCTATAATAGCCTTTGTTTCAATTTAACTTTTTAGTTCATTTAAAACAACTACAGCATTTACAAAATGCTGAAATATTCTTACATTACATTTCAAAAATGTTGTTAAATCAAATTCAAGACTTCAATACAAATTTCACCAATAGTTAATTTTCATTTAAACCATTTAACTTATAAAATCATAAAATTTCACATTTTAAAATCATCATTTCAATACTCTTATTTTTATGATTTTTATAAAGTTAAATTTCATCCAAAAATCAAATTTTAACATAATTTCTTATTTAAATTAAGGTATTAAATCCCATTTCTTTAATTAATTTTATTACTTAACCATTAAGTATTAAATTACCAAATTATAACTTATTTCTATTTATTTTACTTAATAAAAATGTCATTTTTAACAAAAGTTCAAAATTTCCCACAATAAGTTATATTTCAAAATTTTGACTTAAAACATTCATTTATTCACATTTTCGTTTATTCAAAAATCACTTTTATTTTTATAAAAATCATTTTATTCATTTTAATTCAAAATATTATACCTTTACTTTTAAAAATAATTTTAAAACATTTCAGAAAATAATTTATAACCCACGGGTCTGTATATAGTTTTCTAGCCTAGGTCAAGTGATACGGATGTATATCATTTCAATCCGCAGTTTACAAAGAGAACCCGGGTTCTATCATTTCAAACCCGCAGTCCCAAGTAAAATGAATGATTTTGAAAACCGCTCAGGCCTATCATTTCAGCCCATAACGATTTTCCCTTATTCTAAAGTCCGTTCGGGTATGTATTATTTCAACCCATGGTGATTCTAGTCTACAGGGAACTTGCAATGGTGATAACTGATATAAATAACTGAAATAGCATGAAATAACAGTAACATATGATATAATAGGTGTAAAATCAGGTGTGAACATCATATGATAATAATATAGCAGTTATAACAAGATGATATAAGTTACAGATTCGAATGATATCTGTTTATCAACTATATAAGTACATATTAGTCTGGTGAGATTTACTCACATGTTAAAAGCTGAAGATAGCCAACAAAGCACATAATAGAGACTCTATGAAGGCACGACAACTCGAATATGACTGAAGAGTGGAGGGCCAAAGCTAATTGCCTTGTTCAAACATTTAAACAAAACAATACAACATACATAAGATTTCAACTCAAAATACGACAAAACAACATTAGGAATCAATGCATAAAACAAAGCCCAAAATGTTTGCACTTGCTTTCAACCACCTATGCTTCAGCAATAGGTCAGAAACACATAGCTAAGGAGAGGTTTTGATTTGGTTTTGGGTTGAATAGGGTCGGCCAAACATGTATGGTGATCGGGCAAAGGTGATACAAAGAGGTAGGTGCATGGATTTCAACTACAAGACAAAACAACATGAATTCAATGCAATTAAGGTCACGGCCTAAGGAAGGACAGCTATGGCCAGGTCTGCAGTGGGCTGGAGGATGGTATGGAAATGGGTTTCAGGTCATCCATGGGTGGTGGAGGTGGATTAGGTGGCGGCCAAGGGGTGGTTGAAGGTGATGAAGGCATAGGTGATTGGCTATGGTGCATATATTTGAAGTTTGTGTAGATATTGTTGGATTTGGTCACATGAGTGCATGGCCAGCAGCTTGGGGTTGTAGAGGAGGTGGTGGAGGCTGGCTTAGGTAGTGGTGGTGGCGGCCACAGTGAATGAGGAGCAAGGGGCTGAGCTACAAAGGTGAAGCAAGCAAGTGAAAACAACATAAATAAGAGGAAAACACTGAAAAAGAGAAAAGAATTTACCAAAGCTTTGAGAGATGATCGGAGGCCGAACTTTTTAGAGATTAGAAGCTTTTTCATACGTGAAAAATGAAAAAAAAAGAAGCAGCTGAAGAAAAGTTAAGGTCGGCTAAAGAAAATGAATACAAGAGGTTGGAAAATGAAGAGGTGGAAAACAAATAGTCACAAGCAGCTAAAGAGTCACAAAACTCTTCGAATTTCTTTTATATATATTTGAAATTTATAAATAGATATAAAAACTGAGAAATAAATATAATAAGTCAGAAATAAAAATAAATATAAAAAATAAATAATTAAATTTTAATTAAATAGAATTTAAATTAAGAAAATGGCTTAAAAATGCAAACTAGTCTAGAAAAATTTGAAAATAACAGAATAAATTTTGGAAAAATTATATGGACTTGGAAAAATTATATGGACTTGGAAAAATAATTATAACAAAGAAAATAACATAAAAATAAGAATTCATTCACAAAATAAGTAAATATAATGTATATGAAGAAAATAGCAGAAAATGGAAACTAGGCTTAATAAATTGAAATAAATTCAAATAAACTTTAGAAAAATTATATTATCACTTTAAAAATAATAAAAGACAAAAATATACATAAAATAAAATATTAAAACAAATTAAAATAAAATAGGACAAAGAAAATATAATTTATATAATTTAAAATAGACAAAATTGCAAAATAAAACAAATTACACTCAAAATTGAAATGTACATAACTTTTGCAGTTTAACTCCGTTTTCAACGAAACGAAAATCAGTGTTCAAGTTATTTCATCTATTCTTATAGTAAAATATAAAATTTAAGATTTAAAATAATTTAAATTTGAAGTTTAAAAGTCACAGTTTGAACAGTTTGACCAGAAATTCACTTTACAGTAAAATATTCAAATTATACTAATTTGAACTATAAATCACTTAATAATCATCATTTATATTTAAAACTGAAATGTTTGAAATAAAAAAAATTAAAATAACTTAAAATAAAAATAAAGTCAATTTAAAAGTATAAGCAAAATCTAGGGATGTTACAATAATTAATTAATGTGATAAATCAATTAAGGAAATTAATTTGGGGATAATTGATTAATGAAGATTAATTAATGATAAGTAAATAAAAAGTAATTAATTACTTAAGAATAATTACTTAATCAAAATTAATTGATTAATAATTAAGGTTGAGTAATTAAGTAATTAAAGAACAATTACTCGATGTAATTAATTTGTGATTAGGAATAATCACTGATTATAATTAATTAAGTACAATTAATTAAATGGTAATTAATTAAGGACTAATTGATTAATGTGATTAATTAAATAATAAAAGGTTAATTAATCATTAAATAAAGGTTAATTCTTTTATTATTAAAGGATAATTAATTAAACGGGTTGTAATTAATTAATGTTAATTAACCAGGATTACTAGTTTATTTATAAGAAATTTACCTAATTTAAATTAATCAGATAATTTATTATTCTTACTTATGGATGTTTGGATTCAATTGAATGTTGAATTGTTTGATATCCCTGATATGTTATGCTTTGTGCTATGAATTGTTTTGGCGTGATCTGTGATTAATGTTATTTATTTTTATATGTGATGAATTAATATTATTTATCTGTGAATCTGTGAATGAAGATAAGTATTATAGATTATACCGCTTATCGATATTGATGTGCTTGAATCTGTGATGATCGATGATGTTGCACTATTATTGTGTGAAACCCCTGGACTACATTATGCACACACAAATATGGATTGCACGAGGAAATTGGTTAAGTCACAGATTTTTAAATGGTTTTAAAGATCAATTTTGAATCTTGGTTTCGGAAATGGAATTGGGTTAAATATGAAAAACATTTGAAAAAGGAGTTTTAAAGATAAAAGTTATTTTTGAATAACTTGATAAAATTTTGAAATTTGAATAATTTGATTTGAATTCAAGATTTGAAATTGAATTCTATATTTTGAAATTATGGTTTAAAAAGATTCTATAAATGTGTTTATATAGGTTTTAAACCATTTTCAAATTATTATTTTGGAAATTTGAATTTAACCCAAGTTTTATACTAGAAGGGATTTAACTTGTGCTAATGTAATCGGATTTTTTCGAAATGAAAACTATTTGTTTTCAAATAATAATAGCTTTTATATAAAGTAAGGATTTCCAATTTGTGTTGAAAGATTTCAAGTTTGAAATGGAATTGAAATAGTTTTGAAAGCTATGAATGAATCTTGGTGAAAGATGGTTGAAACTTGTTTTGAAATTGAAGAGGATTTTAAATAGTGCATCTTTTATATAAAAGATTTGAAATGGGAATTGTTTTGAAAGTTATGAATCTTTGGAAAGGGTTTTGAAAGCTATGAATTGAGTCTTTGATTTAATGATCAGATGAGTTAATCCAATTTGAAAATGAAAATTGTTTTGAAAGCCGTGAATGAATATTTATGAAAGATTGGTGAACTTTGTGAAGTGAATCTTTTTGTTTAAAGATTTGTAAATGGTAATTTGTTTAAACCATTTGAAGAAAGGTTGTGGGTTTTAAGTTGTGACTTAACTAAGATTCCATTATCCATATGTTTTTAAATATTGCGCTCATTGGCCGGGAGAGGACCTTATGTCATATAACCCATTCCGAATAATGATACAACGATATGGATAGTATTTGAAGATCGGTGGTGAAGATCAGATATTTTAGAAAGCGAAAGGATAACTCGTCGATTGTCTCTGCACCTTGCCGATCCCCAGTATAGAGATTTGATCATCCATTGTGATGGGGAGTCCGGACGTGAGTATGGATTATTCAGATTTGCAAGGGCTTTTTTATGAAGTGCCTTCGGTTCTGTTCGAACTCGGAACAGACTTGTAGGGATGTGTGTCTGACATTACACTTTGAGATGTAAAGCTAGTTTCTACCAAATATATTTCTGTTTGGTGGCAGAGAATTTATTCTCTTAGCTTAACGTCCTTCTCTGAGGCGTACAAGCTCAGAGGTTATGTAGTTGATGGTTACTAGTGATACATTTCCAATTTGGTAATGTGGCATACGAAGTGCTGCTGATCATTTGTTGATCGAAGCATGGCTTTTGTGAAAAGCGTAGCTTTGTGGACGAGACGTTGTCGAGCCTCACAACCCAGAAATGTTCGAAACAGGAATGTTATGACTAGGTTCAGGGGTCGCGCCCCTAAGGTATGTCCATTTCCTTCTTGATAAAAGTGATATCATGGTATGGAGCCCAGATATTTAACTGTGCGGTTGTTGCTATTTGTTGGTGAGTCACGGGATAAAGGTCGGTAATGACCGAGGATGGCTTACTTGTAGGTATTACTTCCGGACAGAGGTAACCCGGCCTTGTGTTGTAGGGAACCGTTTGGTTCTTGGGGGCGTCCCTCCAGAGGCATCCAATTTGTTAAGGAAGTTCCTTAGCCTGACCATTTGTTAGAAATCCAAAGAAACAATACGCTCCCTATACGGTTTTAGTTGTATAACCTGCCATGGAATGTGGTGGTAACCTGCTATTGAACATGGTATCTATAATTGGGATAAAATAATGGTTGTATGCTGGCTAAGATTAATATTATACTTTTAAAAGTTTTTCTGCACTATGCACTAATAATAATATCAAAAGATTTTTGCGTATCAAGCATGTTTGACTATCATAAGGAGAAATCTCCTCCAATTGTGCGCTTGCATTATGTATGTGGCGGGTGGCCTTATGGTAGTTTCATTTTCTAAAATGCATTACGGATTTCTTTAAAAATCTTTTGTTTTGCTTTTGGTAAAGATAAACTGTTTTTGTTTGCTCATACCAGTCATAAGACTGACCTGGAGTTTATTGTTCCCTATCTAAACTCTGGGTGTCCATAATTATATAAAGATTTTAGAAATGGTTGATTCTTATATTAGTTAACTGTTTTACAACTATTTTATAATTAGTTAACTATTTTATTGCTATTTTACAACTACTTATCGATTTTTAAATTTTTTAAGCTATTTTTTAATACAAGTTGGTCAGAGTGTAAATTGTCTATAACTGAATACCCATCGAGGTAAGAATTGAAGTGTTAACCCAAATGGAAATTGGGAGAAATTGTGGATGAGTGAATAGAATCAAAGTGAAGGTGAATAGAAAGATTATTGATTTAGCTAATGATCAATGAAGATAAATACGTCAGATGTACATATATTATTCTATTCGTAGAATAATTTGATCCAGATTCGAGCATAGAATTTCGAGATAATATATCGATCCGAGATGGGATTTTTCACTCGATTTTCGACAGCGAACCCTGGATATGGATTTTTGGTTGATTTTGGAAATTCTCTATCATAGTTAGGCCATGAAAGGAGAATAACGGTTTTTGATCAAGAAACAAGATCTGAGTCTGCACTAGGAAGTCAGGTGGACAATACTAGTTCGGCAATGAAATTGTGTGATCGAGTGAGCGATCAGATTTGATATTGCGTATGGATGGTATATGTACATCGTACGTATTTAAATGAAATAGAATTTTGATAGAAATAAAAATGATTTTTGAAGTATATTTTAAGAAGTGTATATGAATAAAGGTGGAAGATTGATATCCTTTGAAATTCACTTTATGAAAAGTAAGTGATATGGTAAGTAACTATATAAAAGAAAATCAAATTTGAATGTTGATTTGGCATAAGTAAAGTTATATATATATATATATATATATATATTTGTTATATATGATAAACTCCCCTGATGTTGAATCTAAAACCAGAAGAAGGATTTTGAAAAATATTTGAAGTATAAAAGGGGAATCTATATACGTGATCCAAAGATTATTTTCAAGATGGAAATGATAAGTTATATATATATATATATGTGTGTGTGTATGTATATATATGGTTTTAGGTGAATGATTTTGGAAAAGTTTTTGGAACCTATGGATTTTGGAAAGGCTTTTGATTTATGGGAAAATCAATTTTGGGAAGTTTGGAAAGCCAAGTTTGGAACAATCGATTTGAGATGTCGGTTTTGTCTAAAGGAGATTTTATGTGAATCATAAAAGGTATAATTTGAAAGATACTATAAGTGTATAGTATAAAATGTTTTTGAAATTGGCTCTGGGGTAAAAGGCGCTCCCATTGAAATGAACTTCATAGGAGATCCACGGGGTGGTTCTGCCTTGAGCCCTAAGGAGGAGGCTCAAAATTTTGTGTTGTGGGTAGCGAAAGTAGATGGCGCTGATGCCTATAGAGAAATTTGAAAAGTCGTATGTGCTCTGAGAGCCAATAGTCTACGTTTGATTTTCCCGTGATGGCAACGTAACACGGTAGACTGCGATCTATGAAGACATAGCGAAATTGAGAGGTGATGAGACCCTAAGGCTACGTTGGGACTCGACTGATGTAGTCTGCAACCTGTGTAGGAGTGGTGATGTTTCAATTGGTAGAAAAATTCGAGGCCACTAATGCCTAAAGTTACATGGATTTTTGCCATTATGGGGACATAACCCTAGATGTAGCTGATCTGTGGCAGGTTCCATGGCGTAATCGAGGGGCGTGGAGTGCCTACAGTTATCTATGGATTTTGCCGAGATGGCAACGTAACCATCGGGTTAACTGCGGCCATGGAGGGGGTGATGATATGCAGAGCATTCTCACCAAAGATGTTTCCTCTGTTTTCAAAATGTTTTCTATATTTTTTTCAACAAAATGCTTTCCTAAGTATTTTCACTGGGTGTTGAAAATGGGTCTGCTAAGTAATTATAGATTTTCTGTCTACCCCTGATCAATCTATGATCGAATTTCTATGAGAACGAGGATGGACTTGTTGAGGCATCGAGTTATAAAAAGCATTTTTATAAAACTATTTTGGTAATATTATATAGATTTTAAAGTGTTTTAAAAATTCTCAATAAATGAGTTTATAGTTGTAAATGATTAAAGAATAATTTAACTGAAAATGGCAGTATAATTATATTTCTGGCTTTGTTCCTTTTAAAGGACGAAAAGATTTAAAGGGGGAGGAATGTGATATCCCAGAATTCCAAGCAAATAAAATGTGATAATCTTCTTTTAATTATTTTAAATGACCGTAGTGTTATAATAATGTTTCGTTGTTAAAGAGACCAGGATCGGAAGTTGTCATACTCTCTGCCAACTCCGAAAACCACTTTAACAACCGTGTACGCGGTGGAGATTCCAGAATAAAGTAGAATGGTGGCTACGTTTCCTTTGAGGTATATACTTGGACCCGACTCCCATGAGTTGGCATAAGGTGGCTAAAACAGGAGCGATTCCGGGCAAATGAGGTCATTCCTCTAATCAGACACACTCCTTCGATACTATACTTTGTCTTTTGGATTAATTCGGTGGCCACTTTTGATTTTTTATTTGGGGTGTGGCTCACAAGGTGGGCGGTAGTAGCTGCTATGCGTCACCACCAGTCCGGATAGTAATTTGTATATCTACCCTGACATTGTCTAGTTGTGCCGTGTCACCTACCCTAGTGCGCCTTGTACGAGTTTAGTTTTATCCCGTAGCCTGCGTCGTATCCTGTGGTGGCTTCCCAATCAGGAGGGACTAAGATACTGGATGGACTACTGGGACTATTAGGTGTTAAGGGGAATGTTGGGTTACTCCTTAATGCTGTTTAAAAGTAAGTTTATTTTACTATAGACATTATTATAATAGCGAAATATTACTACATAGTAAATAGTTTAACGGATCCTTAGGAGATGTGAATCCCGAGCATCTCTTAAGTTACTACACGCACGATAGATACTGGATAGGAGATGTCAAATCCCGTAAACATCTCTGACGCCGTTCCACTCATATTTTGCCGTTGATTTAACTTACATAAGATCTTTTAGTTCCGACTCGAGTGTTTTGTCTTTTCAATTCGCTTGGGTAAGTCCGAGCATTTCAGGATTGAAGACCTTATTTCTGGAGGACGAAGACGAAGATTGTATTACTGTTATTTATTATATTATTCCACTGCATTCATACTGTTCTGCTGCATTATTTATTATTCTCTGGTATGTGTAACTCTGATATGTGTTGTATAAGTATAATCAAATGTTTTGTAAAACAACTTCATGAACTGTTATTTAATTATTATATTTTATCGTTCCGATATGAGATTCTGTTTTGTTTTATTTCTTTATCTGTTTTTCTTATTCACCCCAATAACAATCCGCTCTTTTGTATGGTTTGAGTCTAACGTGTGTGGTTTATCGTCGATTTAAAGCGAATAAAAAGGCGGGATGTTACACGTCATCACCAAAATTATTTTCCATCGACTGAAGTGAGTTCAGTGCTTTATCACCTCAAAAACCATTTGTAAAACATTTTCATTTCAAAAATCTCAAATTTAACTCCATTATTCTTTCAACCACTTTGGAAAACATTTTTAAAACTATCGAGATTTCAAATTTCCAAATATTTAGTTCAAACTCATTTAAAACATTTCTCAAGGCTTCTGGGATTTTAAATCTCCAAATTCTAGTTTGAATCCATTTGAACTACAATCCATTTGTATAATTCATACTTATACAAAATTTCATTTGGTTACATAAACCAGTTCTAATTTTATAGTCTTATTTTGATTATATAATAACAACCAAACAAATCACTATAATAATTTTCAAAAAATTATTCCATTTTTATCAAAATATAGTTTGGATAAAATTATTTCATTTACCCACTTCAAAACCATACTATGTCAGTTTATCATATTTAAGTGTTTAGAAAAACTTATCGATTCTAGTAGCATCCCATTATTCGACCAGAATTTATATACCACTCAACCAATAAATCAACATAATACAAAACAATTTATATTCACTAACAAATATGCGCTTATATCTATTAACACTCACCTCATTTTAGGGTACTACTGATCTTATCTCTAATGAATAATCCCGACCAAAGCCAAGGTTCTTGCTTAACCTTCATCTTTAATAACAAATGAGACGAACCAGAATTATCGATCCTCGAAAATCGACATCAATACGTTCACTCTATAGAATGCCGAGAAATCGAGTGCCGAAAATACCAGATCGTAGGGGTGAAGAAGTAAGAGATAGAAGAAAATAGAACAATAATATCACAAAATCTAACAATCATAGCGGAGCAGTATCTGATAAATAATAACACATTTCCATACAAAAGAATCCGTAGCTATTAATTTACATATAATAATAAGAGTACAACGATTAATACATCAATATGGACAGTTATTATAACTGTCCTCACTAGTGCTGACTATACAGTCTACACACATAGCAGAATATAACCAAGTATGTGTAGTACGACTCTATCATCCAGTTCGTCTTCTGAGCTCCTTAGCATCCTAATCTGAATTTGTAATACTCGGTCTAAACCGAGCATTATAATAAAATAACACCTGAGTCAGTTTGGAAAATCATCGTGAGAAAACAAACTCAATTTGAATTATTAACTTTTATCAAAATCCTCTGAAAACATAGGTACCTCGTATGACCACTCACGCATAAACACGACGGGTTTTACCTTATAATAACCAAAACAATTGATATCAAAATCGTCTGATATTATAATAGTGTCTATAGAAAGTAAATAGCTGAAAATGCTGGCATATCATGTTTCAGCATAGTTGGACACAATCAGAACCGTACGGCGCTTATTGGATGATGGATTCCATGCATAACTAGGCACTGGGGTACCACCTATCATAGTACACATCTAGAAACATGTACCGAGGACCTCATCGGGATCCCTCACAACGCAAGACCAGCCCTATTCCTAACTTGGATAGAACCGAATATGTTATCACCCTGGGTGTTCCCCCTTAAAAATAGAGTGCTTGTTTTTCCATGCACAACCATATCAATAGTTTATATATATTTCCGAGGGTATCTAGAGAGGTGATAACATACCCCAATTGGGTGCTACCACTTAGCTTTGCTGCATCTCCCCTGTTTTAGTCATTCTTAATTGATAAGGCTTGAGGCTAACGTTTACCTTTTGAATAGCATTCATTATAGGAATGCTAACACTGCATTGCTAGCAACGATGCAATGATAGCATTCTTCCAACAACTTGTCTTGGGTCTGGAAAAACCGAGTCACCGTTTCCACCATCTTTACGATACCATCATTTGTAACGTTCAAACCGGATCGAAGTGGTTTTTGGATAATTAAACCTAATCTCAGTCGCTTCGAAACGATCAACGAATTTGGCCAAAATTGGTAGTTGGTTATTTAAGTATAATAAAAAAACATCCATAAGCATACATCATGCCTTATTATAAATTTTCCAAAAATTATTTTTAAAATATCTGTATAAGATATATATTCAAATTACTTTCATTATTCAAATATTTGAAACAATTTCAAATCCTTATATTATCAACAGAAGTTCCAAACATCCTAACAATTGGAATATTTTTCCAACTCCAGTTTATGTTTGACACTTAGGAAGTATTCCACTTATTTCCTATTCCCAATTTTATCAAAATTCATTTACAACTTATTTGTAAACTCCTTAAATCATTTATAATGAATTTAATAATTGTTGGGATTTCTTTATTTATTCCCATTAATATTTTCCAAAGTCAAATACACTCTTCTATAATTCCAATTACCCCTTTTCTATTTATGAGTTCTAATTCATTCGAATTTCATTCTTGTTTAACTACTTTTGAAATTTCATTACTTCTCTCAAATTCCATTTTGGGAATTGTCTTATAGTCCCATCTACTAAATAACCATCTTCTAAAACCTTAAGAAGGTTTATAAATAAAATTAAATCATACGACATCTATGTATATATGTATGTGTGTGTGTGTGTGTATTTTAATATTATAATTATTTAAAAAAATAATAATTTATTTTTAAAACATATTCAAGTAATTTCTTAGAAATATCGAAACACTTTTTATAAACATTAATAATTCATTTTTATATAAACAAATCAATTTGAAAGCTGATTTTTTAAAATTTGAAATTACTAAAATAAATATTAAGTATTTGAAATAATTAACTTTTTGATGAATTTCAATTTTTCTAGTTCAAATTACATAGTTTGATAAATAAACTTCCCTTTTTATAAACAAATTAACTTTTTGGTAATAAAAATGTATTTTCAGAATTCCAGTAACCACTTAATTTATAAATTCCTCTCGATTTCCAACACATTGCTTCATTCCAAATCTCCTAACCATTTCCGCCTTCGAAAAATCGAATCCACTATTTTTCCTCAACCCTATTTCCATATCCTAATATAAATTCACCCTATGAATTTGTATTCCTAAATTATCATCCGATCGATTTTCTTTATTTATAAACATCATTTATAAATTTACAACTCTTTTGAGTTTCACTTTTTATAAAGCTAATCTCGTTTATATAATCTCATTTTATAAGTCTATTTCTTTATAAATTCCATTTATTTTTTAGATATATATTTAATATCGTTTTCAACTCTTTTTTATATTTTTCAGATATGATTTTAAAAAAAATACTTTTTATAGATTATTTAAAAAATCTCTCTATTTAACAACCTGTAGATTTTTTAAGTTCAGTCGAAAATCAAATTTATTGTTTATCCAATCATTTCCTTTCTAAATAGTCCAAATTTCTATATAATTATTTTAACATCCAAATCTCTTTTTATTTCTTGAAAAATTTACAGATAATACTTATGGTATCTAAAATACCGAAATTTAGACCAAGGCTACTATAGGAATTGATAATTTAAATCACACAACAATCCAACTAATTATTCAATCACACCATATATTTTCATATAAAAAACATCAAATGTATTTGGGGAATCCAGTTGGATCCCTTCAACCCGTTTCCCTACATCCGTAGATGTTAATGCAATATAAAAATGTAAGTCCCAGGCGGGATATCACGGTAATATAGGATCATCGAATCGCCTTTTTTGGATGGTTTAAATCGATGATAAGACACACACGTCAAGCTTAAACCATTTGAGGATTGTTATGGGGTAAATAAGAAAAAGCAGAGAAAGAAAAAAAATACAGAATCTGTAGCAGAATGACAGAATATAATAATCAAATAAACAGTTCATAAAGCTGTTTACAAATAACATTGATTATACTTTTACAATGCAGATCAGAGTTATATACAACAAGGATAAATAAATCAATGTAGCGGAACAACATGATGCAGTGGATTAAAGATAATAAATAATAATAATAATAATAATAATAATAATAATAATAATAATAATAATAATAATAATAATAATAATAATAATAGAAAATCTTCATCTTCATCCTCTAGCAAGGAGTCTTCGATATAATGAAAAGCTCAGAGTGACCACAACGAATTGAAAAGTCAAAACACTCAAGTCAGAACTAAAAGATCTTATGTAAGTTAAATCAATAATAAGTAAATATGAGTATAAAGGCGTCAGAAAAGTTTACGGGTTTTTGACATCTCCTATCCTATGTCTAACATGAGCGCAATAACTTAAGAGATATTTGAGATTCCCATCTCTTAAGGATCCTTTAAACTATCTACTATGTAGTACAATATGCTATTATAATAGTGTCTACAGTAAAATATTAAAATAGCGTTAAGGCGTTACCCATATCAACCTCAACACATTTTATATAATGCCCTAGTCTATACAGATACTTTAAATTCCACTTGCAAGTGGGCTATCAGGGAGCACTCTATCGGTATGACATAAAACAGACCCGTAGAAAGTGCGATAGGGCATGTGCAAAAGGCACTTGAGGCAATGTCAGGCAAGATATACCAATTGCAGATCCGGACTAGTGGTAACGCATAGTAGCTACTACCGCCCACCTTGGAACACACTCCCATAATCAAATCAAAGGTTCGGGACCAAATCATCACAAAGTCACAATATGGTATCGAAGAAATATGTCCTATCGGTCGAATAACCTACTTGGCCCGACATGGCTCTTGTATTAGTCACATCTAAGTTGACTCAAGGGAGTCAGGGTAACGTAAATACCTCATACAGAATCGTTCGTCAAACCATCCTACTTCATTTCTAGAATCTCCACTACGTACACAGTTGCTAAGTATTTTTCAGTATTGGCACAGAGGACAACAATATTTGATCGGTCCCTTTAACAACCAAAAGCTTATTGCACACTGGATGGTTCTTTTACATTTTCAAAACCAATTCATAATTGATATCAAAATATCAAATTCAATTCAAACCGTATCACTTTTAAAATTATATTCACAATTAGGATTCTCATTTCAAAATCATCATATTTACTTAAATATGTCATTTCACTAGCAAATGTCCTTTCATATCCCTTATGTTATGACATTATTAAACCTTATTCGCTTTCAAAATCAAGGCATTATTTATAAACATTTCCACTTTACGCCATCTAAAATTTAGAAAGTATTTTAGATAGTTATAAATAGTTTAATTAGTTTAACAAAGTTTTATATGTATAAATTAGGTTAAATAGGTTTAAGATCGATTAGATAAATTTAAAATAGATTAAAATACTTTAAATAGATTTAAAATAGTTTAAATGGTTTAAAATAGATTAAATAGGTTTAATATGGATTATGTAACGATCCCGGTTTAAAGACAAATTTAAATTTGTAATTAAATTAAATTTTTGGGTTAAATTGTGGATTTGTTTGAATTTTTCAAATTTAATAAGAGATATATACTTATTTATTTTAAAATTTGGATTTGAAACTCAAAATAAATTCGAAATTAATTGGATTTAAAGATTATACTTTGAAAAAAAAGAATAATATGTATAATTGTTTATTAAATGTATAGATTGTGTTTTAATTCATTTTCTTTAAAAGGTTATAAAAAGTATAAGATAAAATTTATCCTATTAATATTAAATATAAGTGTAAAATATAAGAATACAATATATGTTATAAATTTAATGTTTGATAATTAAACTATAATTAGAAGTCAAGAATTATGTTAATAATAAATATGTAGGGAAACTCGTATGGATGTATGAGATTATTTATTAAAAATAAAATATAAATACTTAACTAAACATAAGATAAATACATACTATAATAATTTTCATATGAAGTACAAGTATATTGTATGTGAGTTAGGCAATAAAGAAATAAATAAACCAAAGTGTTATGTACATATAAAGAAACAAGAAAATATATAGGCTTGCAAAAGAAGATAATGAAACAAACAAAAAATATCTACAACACAAAAAAAAACTGCACATATACAATTCAAATAGGCTTGCTGTAACAAAATAGGGGATATATGAATTCATTTCCATCATCTCAGCCGAAATAAGAATTACTTCATTTCAGTTTACAGAAAAATCTTTAGTCAAAAAATAAATCTGTTCAACAAAAGAGGCTTTACCAGGTATGACCTACCCTGTATAAACATTGTTTCTGTATATATATATATATATATATATATGTATCTTCCTATACATGCTCGTTCATAAGGAAAGAAATTAGGCAAACCAGAGGAAAAAATAAGAAACATCATTCAACAACAAACCAGGATTCAAAAGAAGATTTAATTGCAGGCTTTCTAAAACTCAGAGTTCTCTATGTTCTTCAATTTGAGGTGAGTGAACATAATTTTAAAAGACCTAAGTTTAATTTAATCTGTGTGCATGATTCCTTGATAATAATAGGTTTGCATATGTATTTGTTTTTCTGTGTTCATGTATGGGTATCCTGTAATGTTTGAATATACAGTTTTTTTTAGTTACAGAGTTAAGTAGATGAAGAAAAAATTCAAAATATCTTCGTTCAATCATTTATAGGCTTACGTTTTGAAATAAAGTAAGTTTGTTTGAACATAAATCAAGTTTTCAAAATTTGTTTCAACCTGTTAATGAAATATATCAATTGGAAAGTTCATTTACAGGGTAAACCATAATTTTAGGTTTAATTCAAGTATTTTGAATTGCTAATTCAACTAAATGGCTTGAATCTACATACAAAAGTACGATTTTTAAAACGAAAATGGATTTTTTCAGTTAAGTATCTTATGAGCAGTTTGTAGTTGATCAAAAAACACATTTCGATGAAATTCTGGTGGTCGAAGAAATTTTGGATGGTAAAACTTTGCATGAAGCAAGGATGGCCATCGATGATCTCAGGAAAAATGTTACAAAAAAAATATCTATTGCAGGAATCAATAGGACGAGAGCATTTTAGGGTTTAAGACTGTGAAAAAATGGCGTTTGGGTTTTCGGTTCGTGCACGCTCGTCAATGCGTCGAGCGTGGTCAAATTTGGAGAAGGAGTATTAGGGATGTAGATGGAGGAACGGACGAAGGCGTGGCGGTTCCGGCGGTCGGCGTGAGGGTGACGAGGCGCTTTGGGTTTGGTGTATTCGAGTTGCAGTTCGAACGAATGGGTGAATTGCGATTTTGAGGTTTTGGGTTCGAATTCCATTTTGTTTTCAGGTGTAGAAAATTTTCACGACTTGCCGGTGAAGGCGAAGTTGGCCGGAGTGATGGCGAAGTGCCGTACACGGCAGTAAATGGTGTCAGTGTAGGTGAAAGGGTGATGACTCGAGTCAACACTCGAGAAAATGCATGCGTTGCTTCGGTGTGGAACTCGTGTATGCTAGTGTACTTCCTGTTGTTTTTGTTTGGAAACTTAAGTTAAATTCTAACTGGAAAGAAAAGAAGGGGGAAGAAGAAGAAACAAAGGTGAAAAGGAGAGGTCTCGGGGAAGATGGAGGAAAACTCGAAGTGGTACTCGAGTAAAACCTGGGACAGCTCGGGTTGTTTCAGAAAGGGGTTAAGTTTTACAAATTTAAAGCTAGTAATGTTTAGTGTTAACCAGGTAATCAATGTTTGATTATTTTGAGTTGAGAATTCGTTTCAAATTTAAATTTACCAAGTGAATACGTAAGAATGTTTTAAATCTTAATTAATATTTTAATTAAGTAGATAATTTAATAAAGTATTTAATTAATTTAACATTAAAGTTTTGTAGTTAGTAATAAGTTGTTTTCAAAGTGTAAAGAAAATTTTTAAAATGTTAATTAAGACAAATAATTATTATTAATTGTTTAAAAAGGGTCATTAAGATGATTAATTAATTTACAATTGTAATTAACTAGGTGATTAGAGATTGATTAATTTGAAATTAAAGATTTGGTTAATTAACAATTAAGTATTTAATTATTTGTAATTAAGAATTGTAAATTAGATGATTAAAGTTAATTAATTTATAATTTGTAGTCAAATAAGATAATTGACTAAGGAATGATTAATTAAAAATCTAATTAATTTATCATTAAGAATAGTTAATCATTGATTTAAATAAATCAATAAAAATAGTTATGTGTTTAATTCTTTTTAATCACCTTCACCTTAAATTAAAGATGATTGACTATCATCAGATGTTTTGTACTAGATTGATATTTCTGTTTGTGATTGTGATACTGTGTGATGTGAATTGCTTTATGTTGAACTGTGATTTGTGATTTGTTTCTATATGTATGTGAAAACCCCTTTGCCTGTAAAACGGCATTTGAATTTCGATGCGACAGGGAATCGGATTCCAGTTGGTTATCCAAAACCCACATCGAATTGTAATGATGAATCTTTTTGATTGATAAATTTGCCTTATCTATGAATCTGTGAATGAAGATTAGCGTTATGGGTTATACCGCTTATCGATATATCTGTGATGATTGATATTGTGCACTATTGTGTAAAACCCCTGGACTACACTATACGCACACAATATGGATTGAACGTGGAAATTGGTTAAGTCACAGATTTTAGAAATAATTCTTAAATCGAATTTTGGAACTCAAATAGTTTTGGAAATGGAATTGAACTAAATATAAAAAAGCTTTCAAAAATAAAAGTTTTTCTCAATTACTTGGTTAAGATTTGAAATTTGAATAATTTGATTTAAATTAGAATTCAATATCTGAAATTGAATTCTATATTAGGTATTTATGATTTAAAAACGGTATACAAGTTTATATGGGTTTTAAACCATTTTTAAAGTGTTGTTTTTTGGGAAATTGATTTAACCCAAAAAATTTAACTTGTATAAATGAGATTGGATTTTCTCGAAATAAAATTCTTTGTTTTCTAACAATAAAAGCTTTCATATGAGAATGAATTTCAAATTTGTATTAAAGGAACTTCAAGTTTGAATTGAAAATGGTTTTTCCAAGTTATGGATGAATCTTTGGAAACGAGTTTTGAAAGCTATAAGTCAAATCTTGATTTAAAGATTTAAATGAATTTATCCAATGGAAATGGAAGTTGTTTCAAAACCCATGAATATATCTTTGTGAAACTGAGTGTACTTTGTGAACTGAATCTTTTCGTTTAAAAGACCTGAAATGGTAACTGGTGTAAACCATTTGAAAATGCAAGTTTTGAATTTTAAAGTTGTGACTTAATTGAAATGCCATATCCATATGTTTTTAAATATTATGCTCATTATTCGATTTAGCCATGAGAGGACCTTGTGTCATATAACCCATTCCGAATAATGATACGTCGTTATAGATAGCATTTGAAGACCGGTGGTGAAGACCGGTTATTTGCGAGAACGATAGGATGACCTATCGATTGTCTCTGCACTGAGTAGCTACGGTATAGAGATTCCCTAAGTGATGGAAAGTCCGATCGGGATTGTGAATACCCGGATTGCAAGGCTTCTTCGGAAGTGCCTTTGGTTCTGTTCGAACCCAGGACAGACTTGTATGGTTGTATGTCTGACATTACACTTTGAGATATAAAGCAAATTTTTTTCAAATACATATCTGTTGGTGATGGAGAATTCATTAGCTTATCTTAACACCCTTCTCTGAGACGTACGAGCTTAGAGGTTATGTAGTTGAAGGTTATCTGCGATATACTCCAAATTTGGTAGTGTGGCATGCTAAGAGCTGCTGTGTGTTGATGATCATTTGTTGATCATTTGTGATCAAAGCATGGCTTTCGTGTAAAGCGTAGCTTTGTGGATGAGACCTCATCGAGCCTCACAAACCGGTAATGGTCGAAACAGAAAGAATGCGGCAAGGTTTCAGGGGTAGCTACCCTAGGGTATGACCGTTCCTTCTGAAAAAGGGTAGTATCATGGCATGGAGCCCGGATACTTACTCATGTGGGCACTGTAGTATATTTATTATTGTGTGATGTTGTTGGTGTAGAGGATCCTCGGATAAAGGTCGAAAACGACCGGGGGTGGCATATATTTAGGTATTACTCCCAAGCAGGGAGGAAACCGACCTTGTGTTGGAAGAGAGCCGGGTAGGTTCTCGGGGCGTCCCACCAGAGGCGTTCCCATGTGGCAATAGGAAATTCCTTAGCCTGACCATTTGTTGGAAATCTAAACAAAACAATACGAGCCTTAACGATTGCAGTTGTATTACCTGCAACCTCAGGGGGTAGCTATAGCAGGAATAATATAATGGTACCTATGCTGGCTAAGATTAATATTATATTTTCGAAGTGTTTTCCAATATGAACTAGTAATAATAATATCAAAAAGGATTTTTGCATAGTAAGCATCTTTGACTATCATAAGGAGAAATCTCCCCCATGTGTGCGATTGCTTTGTGTGTGTGCCGGAAGGCCTTATGGTAGTAACATTTTCCAAAAGCATCGTGGATTTCAAATTTAAAATCTTTTGATTGTTTTAAAAAAACAAACCGTTTTTGTTTGCTCATACCAGTCCCATGACTGACTCGGAGTTTGATTTTCCACACGGGCAGTCTAGAGTTTGATTTTTTCAGATAGTCAGGTTTAGTAGATTATCTGGAGCTAGTTCAGTCCTTGGATGACTGACCTTGCTCATCTTTGTGCAACAGTGATGGTGGATCGAGCTTGAAGTTTTGGAGTTCTAGCTTTGGAGCTTTTGGATTGGAGTTGCAGTATTGGATCCTGTGAAGACGTATCTTATATTGTATCATGTTCCGCTGTATTTTGTGTTGTGTAATCTCTGATATTGATGAATATCATTGTATCAAATTGATGTATTGGATATTATATTCATGTTGTATCAGTGATATCATCTTTTATTTCCGCTGTGTTATTTATCATCTAATGTTGTTGCAAGCTCCGGCGATCAGAATTTGATGTTGGTTGTCGGACATCGAGTTTGGGTCGTCACATTTGGTATCAGAGTTAGAGGTTGAGTAAGAACTTTAGCTACGGAGTGTAACACATTATATGACTCATTAGAGATAGGGTGAAGTATACCCTAGAATGAGTATAACCAGGGAAACCAAAATATGAATTTCTTAGTCTATTCTTTTTATCTGTTGTTATTCTCTAAGATATTTCGTCCGAATGCCTAAATCGTTCTTCTTACTATTATAGATAGTAAGAATGAGTAGAAAAAGAGGACGAGATTGGAGACAGGGAAGTACCACTTCAACTGGTCAAAGCCCTACAACGACAGATATTCCCATTCAATCTCAATCAAATCTGGCTGATTTATATCGAAGCTTTTCTAGACTTGGTGGAAAACCATTCACTGGCAAAGAATCTGTTATCGAAGCACAAGCATGGATTCGATCGTACGAAAGGATTTTCAAGGGACTAAAACTAGAAGATGATCAGATGAGATTGATAGCTTCTTGGCAGCTCCAGGAAGAGGCTTTAGTGTGGTGGGAAACAGTTGCATTGGATGAGCCGGCGGATGAATTAACTTGGAGTCGTTTCAAGGAAGTATTCGAGCAGCAATATATGTCGTCTATTGGCATCTCTAGAATGTTCCAGGAGTTTATGGATTTGAAGCAAGGAAGCTTATCATTTGAGGAATACTTAAACAAATTCAATGAATTATCTCGATTTGGTCCAGAATTGGTGAATACGCCGTTAAAGAAGAATGAAAAGTTTATTCGGGGAATGAACAAGGAATTTCAGCAGAGGAAGACTACTCACATAAAGGAATCTTTTTTTGAATTAATTGATATGGGCTATCAATACGATACTCTGGATAAGCAAAAAAAAGATTCGGAGGAGAATGGAAATACAAGTAATCTGAATTGGAGGAAAAAATAAATTTGGTGGAAAGAAACCGAGGAAAGATAAAGGAAAGAAGAATATACATAAGAAAAAGGTGAAAGATGTTACTTGTTTCAACTGCTTGGAGAAAGATCATTACTTGAACAATTGTAAGAATCCCAGGAAACAAGGAATGAGAGAGCCATTTATGAAGCCAGAACAAGAATCTAGGGAATGTTGTTACTGCCATAAGCCGGGACATGGGATCATGAATTGCCCAGCACTGAAGCTAGCTCATGCAGCGATGGCGTATGCAATCAAAGGTGATTCTTTAACCTCAAAAGCTGATTAAGGAAATGAAATTTTATAAGGTAACTATCTCGTTTATGAATAAATTGTTCGAATTTTGTTCGACATGAGAACTACCCATAGTTTTATTTCTCAACAAATCGTAAATGAGTTAAATCTTGAATCTGAGATGGTAATCGAATCTATTTTTGTCTATTTCATTGGGTTTCGATATATTCTACGAATGGTTAGTTATCCCTTCGAACTAACCAATACCCCTGTATACTTTGTAGATCAGATAAACCAATTGTTTCGTAGTTAATTGAGTTTGTTATCATATCTATTGTTGATATTCTGATTTGGTAAGCCAAATGCAGAATAAACATTCAGTTTAATCTGAAAAGATGTTTCGCTATCTTTTATCTATTCTTAGTTGTCTCCTTGGCAAATTTCAGGGACGAAATTTCTTAAGGGGGGAATATGTAACGATCCCGGTTTAAAGACGAATTTAAATTTGTAATTAAATTAAATTTTTGGGTTAAATTGTGGATTTGTTTGAATTTTTCAAATTTAATAAGAGATATATACTTATTTATTTTAAAATTTGGATTTGAAACTCAAAATAAATTCAAAATGAATTAGATTTAAAGATTATACTTTGAAAAAACAAAATAATATGTATAATTATTTATTAAATGTATAAATTGTGTTTTAATTCATTTTCTTTAAAAGGTTATATAAAGTATAAGACAAAATTTATCCTATCAATATTAAATATAAGTGTAAAATATAAGAATAAAATATATGTTATAAATTTAATATTTGATAATTAAACTATAAATAGAAATAGAAGTCAAGAATTATGTTAATAATAAATATATAGGGAAACTCATACGGATATATGAGATTATTCTATTAAAAATAAAATATAAATACTTAAGTAAACATAAGATAAATACGTACTATAACAATTTTCATATGAAGTACAAGTATATTATATGTGAGTTAGGCAAGCAAGAAATAAATAAACCAAAGTGTTATGTACATATAAAGAAACAAGAAAATATATAGGCTTGCAAAAGAAGATAATGAAACAAACAAAAAAAATATGTACAACACAGAAAAAAACTGCACATATACAATTCAAATGGGTTTGCTATAAACAAAATAGGGGACATATGAATTCATTTCCATCAACTCAGCCGAAATAAGAATTACTTCATTTCAGTTTACAGAAAAATCTTTAGTCAAAAAAAATCTATTCAACAAAAGAGGCTTTACCAGTTATGACCTACCCTGTATAAACATTGTTTCTTTATATATGTATCTTCCTATACTTGCTCGTTCATTAGGAAAGAAATTAGGAAAACCAGAGAAAAAAAAAGAAACATCATTCAACAACAAACCAGGATTCAAAAGAAGATTTAATTGCAGGCTTTCTAAAACTCAGATTTCTCTCTGTTCTTCAATTCGAGGTGAGTGAACATAATTTTAAAAGACCTAAGTTTAATTAAATCTATGTGTATGATTCCGTGATAATAATAGGTTTGCATATGTATTTGTTTTTCTGTGTTCATATGTGGGTATGCTGTAAAGTTTGAATATACAGTTTTTTTTTAGTTACAGAGTTAAGTAGACGAAGAAAAAATTCAAAATATCTTTGTTCAATCATTTATAGGCTTACATTTTGAAATAAAATAAGTATGTTTGAACATAAATCAAGTTTTCAAAATTTGTTTCAACCTGTTAATGAAATATATCAATTGGAAAGTTGATTTATAGGGTAACCCATAATTTTAGGTTTAATTCAAGTATTTGAAATTGCTAATTCAATTAAATGGCTTGAATCTACATACAAAAGTATGATTTTTAAAACGAAAATGGTTTTTTTAGTTAAGTATCTTATGAGCAGTTTGTAGTTGATCAGAAAACACATTTCAATGAAATTATGGTGGCTGAAGAAATTTTGGATGGTAAAACTTTGCATGAAGCAAGGATGGCCATCGATGATCTCAGGAAAAATGTTACAAAAATTATCTATTGCAGGAATCAATAGGACGAGAGCATTTTAGGGTTTAAGACTGTGAAAAAATGGCGTTTGGGTTTTGGGTTCGTGCACGCTCGTCAATGCGTCGAGTGTGGTCAAATTTGGAGGAGGAGTACTGGGGACGTAGATGGAGGCAAGGACGAAGGCGCGGCGGTTTCGGTGGTCGGCGTGAAGGTGATGAGGCATTTTGGGTTTGGTGTATTCGAGTTGCAGTTCGAACGAATAGGTGAATTGCGATTTTGAGATTTTGGGTTCGAATTTCGTTTTGTTTTCAGGTGCAGAGGATTTTCACGACTTACCGGTGATGGCGCAGTTTGCCGGAGTGACGGCGAAGTGCCGTGCACATGCACGGAAGTGAATGGTGTCAACGTGGGTGAAAGGGTGAATGACTCGAGTCAACACTCGAGAAAATGCATGCGTTGCTTAGGTGTGGAACTCGTGTATGCTAGTGTACTTCCTGTTGTTTTTGTTTGGAAACTTAAGTTAACCTAAATTCTAACTGGAAAAAAAAGAAGGGGGAAGAAGAAGAAACAAATATGACAGGGAGAGGTCTCGGGGAAGATGGAGGAAAACTCGAAGTGGTACTCGAGTAAAACCTGGGACAGCTCGGGTTGTTTCAGAAAGGGGTTAAGTTTTACAAATTTAAAGCAAATAATGTTACATAAGTTTTAGTGTTAACCAGGTAATTAATGTTTGATTATTTTGAGTTGAGAATTTGTTTCAAATTTAAATTTACCAAGTGAATACGTAAGAATGTTTTAAATCTTACTTAATATTTTAATTAAGTAGATAATTTAGTTAAGTATTTAATTAATTTAACATTAAAATTTTGTAGTTAGTAATAAGTTATTTTCAAAGTGTAAAGAAGATTTTTAAAATGTTAATTAAGACAAATAATAATTATTATTAATTGTTTAAAAAGGGTAATTAAGATGATTAATTAATTTACAATTGTAATTAACTAGGTGACTAGAGATTGATTAATTTGAAATTAAAGATTTGGTTAATTAACAATTAAGTACTTAATTTATTTGTAATTAAGAATTGTGAATTAGATGATTAAAGTTAATTAATTTATAATTTGTAGTCAATTAAGATAATTGACTAAGGAATAATTAAATAAAAATCTAATTAATTTATCATTAAGAATAGTTAATCATTGATTTAAATAAATCAATAAAAATAGTTATGTGTTTAATTCTTTTTAATCACCTTCACCTTAAACTAAAGATGATTGGCTATCATCAGATGTTGTGTACTGGATTGATATTTCTGTTTGTGATTGTGGTACTGTGTGATGTGAATTACTTTATGCTGAACTATGATTTGTGATTTGTTTCTGTATGTATGTGAAAACCCCTTTGCCTATAAAACAGCATTTGAATTTGATGCGACAAGGAATCAGATTCCAGTTGGTTATCCGAAACCCACATCGAATTGTAATGATGAATCTTTGTGATTGATAAATTTACCTTATCTATGAATCTGTGAATGAAGATAAGCGTTATGGGTTATACGCTTATCGATATATCTTTGATGATTGATGTTGTGCACTATTGTGTAAACCCCTGGACTACACTATACACACACAATATGGATTGCACGTGGTTTTGAAATTGTTGAATACTTAAAGTTTTGAGATATATTGAATTTGGAATGGTTTATTTTATGGATCAATCTGCTATGAAATCGATATAATTTGGAATAGTTTATTCAAAAATCGAATTGAATTGAAATTTATGATTTGGGATTTGGTTAAATATAAAATCTATAAATTCTAGTTGTTCTGGAGTTGATTTGTGAAATTGAAGAAGCTATTTATTATATAAAGTGGTTTAAATATTTAAGCCATTTAAGTGGTGGAAGTTTTGTTCAAAGTATCATGATTTGAAAATGTTATATTACAAGTGCTACGATTTCGAAGTGTTATAACGTTGAAAGTGCTATGATTTTTGGAAAGGATATATTTGAAATAAAAATGATATTTTAGTTATTTGAGTTTTAATAAAATGATATCATATTGGTTGGTTTTGAAATGGAAATGACATCATATTTATATGGTTTTGAAAAGGGAAATGATATTTTGGTTTTAAAGTATAAATTATTTTGAAAATGACCGCGGTGTTATAATAACGTTTGGTTGTTAAATAGACCGGGATCGGAAGTTGTCATACTCTCTGCCAACTCCGAAAACCACGTTAACAACCGTGTATGCGGTGGAGATTCCAGAATGAAGTAGGACGGCGGCGACATTCCTTTGAGGTATATACGTAGATCCAACTCTTGTGAGTTGGCATAAGGTGGCTAAAACATGAGCGATTATCGGGCCAAGGAGGTAGCCCCTCTTATCAGACACACTCCTTCGATATTATATTCTGACTTTGGATTGTTTTGGTGGCCACTTTTGATTTTTGATTTTGGGGATGTGGCTCGAAATGGGCGGTAGCATCTGCTACGCGTTACCACCAGCCCAGATGCGTAATTGGTATATCTAACCTGGTATTGCCTTGTGTGCCGTGTCACCTACCCTATCGCGCCTTGTACGAGTTTGGTTTTCTCCCGTAGCCCGTGTGGTATCCTCTGGTGGCTTCCCGATCAGGAGGGACCATGATACTGGATGGACTACTGGGACTATTACGTGGTAAGGCCAATATGGGTAACCCCATAACGCTAATAAAAAGTAAGTTTATTTTACTATAGACATTATTATAATAGCAAAATATTACTACATAGTAAATAGTTTAACGGATCCTAAGGAGATGTAAATCCCGAGCATTTCTTAAGTTACTGCACTCACGGTTGACACTGGATAGGGGATGTCAAATCCCGTAAACATCTCTGACGCCGTTCCACTCATATTATTTATTGTTGATTTAACTTACATAAGATCTTTTAGTTCCGACTCGAGTGTTTTGCCTTTTCAATTTGCTCGGGTCAGTCTGAGCATTTCAGGACTTTGAAGACTTTATCTCTAGAGGACGAAGATGAAGATTTGTATTACTATTATTTACTATATTGTTCCACTGCATTCATACTGTTCCACTGCATTATTTATTAGTCACCAGCATGTGTAACTCTATATGTGTTGTATAAGTAAAATCAAATGTTTTGTAAAACAGCTTCATGAACTGTTATTTGATTATTATATTTTGTCGTTCCGCCGCAAGATTTTTTTTGTTTCTCTTCATTCCCTGCTTTTTCATATTCACCCCAATAACAATCTGCCCTTCTGTATGGTTTGAGTTTGACGTGTGTGGTTTATCATCGATTTAAAGCGTACAAAAAGACGGAATGTTACACGTAATTTATGGAATCAAAAGCAATAGCTGTTGCTTCCATAACCTGTATTTCCCTTATATACTCCAAAGAGGTTAACAATTAAGTAAAAGAGAAATATTTAAGTCGTTTCAACTAATAACAACAAAACAATCATAACATAATAATAATCATTCGCAAATCAAAGAGTACAAACATCATTTTCAACAAATGGAGCAATTTTCGATCCATAGCAACCAAAACAAATGATGTGTTCGGTTCTGAAACTTTTAATCATATAAAATGATAAATAAACTACAAAGTATACCATACATTCAACAATCGTAGATAAAACTTGTTAGATTATTCATACATCCTAAACAATTTAAAGTATCATCCCCCCAACATCCAATAGTCCAAAATAAATAACGATTTCATGTATTATTCAAGTTTATTCTTAATAATTATATTTCACAACATTTATAGTTCATAATTTTTCAATTGTACAGTGATTATTTCTTAAATTTTCATTTATCACTTACAAATTCATTTCCCATTAAATTACATTCATGAAAATTTAATTTCTCATTTGTACATACAATGCTATTTTTCTTTTTCTATTACTTACATTCATTGCTTACATAAGCTATTTCCATTCAATTATCTAGATTATCCATTATTATGTTTCTTTACAGTTTAATTTATCATTAATAGATATTTTCTTTTCCATACTCATTTCTAACATATATAATGTTGTTGATATTAACTCCATTTCTAGATCATTTAACATTTTCTTAAGTTATAATTATTCAACTAATATAGTATTCGCTTTTACTATTCATTTAATTAGTAGCATTTCAACTATTAATTTAAGAATACAACATTTAATTTTAACATCAGAATTTCTTGTTTATCGAAATGATTCCATTGAACACTTTCATTTTCTAAGTTTTACTTGTATAATATTCTATTACATATTTTTATTAACATTTCAACTTTTAGTATTTTGGTAAGCAATAAGTATATACATGTTTTTTTAGAATGCAATTTAATATTACCCAAGTTTCTCTTATATATTTAGTTAACAAAATGTTCAACAGTTGCTGTTTCTTATATTCTATTCCTTTTTATTTATAGTTTACAAATTTTCAATTTCTTATCTATTTCATTAATCTTTTTAACATCAATTTTTCATTTTAAAAGTTTCCAATCATTAAATATAGTCGAGATTTCATTCATTACAATAATTTCAATTTCTCATTTACATAAACTTAAGAAATAACAAACGGGTTCCATTTCAATCCTTTTAAAATTATATATATATATATATATATATATATATATATATATATATATATATATATATATATACCCATAACTTATATATATATATATATCAAATAAAACTTCAAAATTAAAATTAAGATTCATTTACCAAAACATATGTGCAGTAAAACTACTACATCAGTCTTCCCACTTTAAAACCCGAAAATGAACGTCGATGATGCGTGCACTCATCATCGAAATTATTTCCAACGACGAAGAGGGAAGTACAGACTTATTTCCTCTAAAATTCCTTTAAAACGTTCCTTTAAAATCATATTGAAATATTTGTATCAGAAAATACTTCCAAATAATACTAATATTATATTCAAAAATCTTTTGAAAGAGATTTCCAAAATCCCGGAATTTAAGTTCTCAAATTTCAATTTATATTAATTTTTTTTGTAAATCTTATTTCACAACAAACTATTCATGGAACTTCACTTCGTATAAACAATTTTATCACCTCCAATTATAATATTTATAAAATTATTCTTTTATATATAAAATATAATACTAGGTAAAATTATTTCGTTTACCTATATTTCAAAACCAATATTGTGCCCGTCTGCCCTATTAAGTGTTTAAAAATCCATATCGGCACGCATGTATCGACTGGAATTTATAAATACAAAACATAAAAAATTAACACAGTACAAACACATTTTATAACACTAACAAACACGCTCTCTCATATATATACACTCAGTGGGTCATACTTGGGTATTACTACCCTATTTCAAGTGAGTCGGACCGCACAAAGCTAAGGTTGCCGCTAAACCAAAGCTCTGATACCAACTGTAACAACTCGCCTTTTTTGTGCGGTTTAAATCGACAATGAGCCACACGCGTCAAGGTCGAACCATTCAAGATGGAAGATTTTTATGGGGTAAATAAGAAAAAGAGGAGAAAGTAAGAAAAAAAAACAAGTACAGATCTCGCAGCGAAATGACAAAATGTAATAACCAAATTAACAGTTAATGAAGCTGTTTACAAATAACATTGGTTATACTTTTACAATACAGATCAGAATTACATACAATAAGGATAAATAAATTAAGGCAGCGGAACAACATGATGCAGTGGAATAAAAATAAAAATAATAATAGTAAAAAATCTTCGTCTTCAACCTCCAGAAAGCAGTCCTCGATATACTTAAAAACTCGGACTGACCCGAGCGAATTGAAAGGACCAAATACTCGAGTCAGAACTAAAAGATCTTATATAAGTAAAATCAACAATAGATAAACATCAGTTTAATGACGTCAGAGATGTTTATGGGTTTTTGACATCTCTTATCCAGTTTCTGAGCGCAATAACTTAAAGAGATGTTCAGGATTCCCATCTCCTAAGAATCCGTTAAACTGGCTACTATGTAGCACAATATGCAATTATAATAGTGTCTTTAGTAAAGTATAGTATTAAAATAGCGTTAAGGCGTTAGCCATATCCTCCTTAACACAATTTATATAATGTCGTAGTCTATACAGATACTGTAACCTCCACCCGCAGGTGGGCTATCAAGGTGCATTCCATAGGTACGACACATAACAAACTCATAGAAGGTGTAATAGGACATGTGAACATGGCATTCGAGGCAATGGCAGGGTAGATATACCAATTGTGGATCCGGACTGGTGGTAACGTATAGCAGCTACTACCGTCCACCTCGGAACACACTCATAATCAAAATCAAGGGTTAGCCACCAAATCATCCCAAAGTCATAATACGGTATCGAAGAAATTTGTCTGATCGGAGGAATGACTTCACTTGGCCCAGCGTGGCTTTGTTTTAGTCACATCTAAGCAGGCTTACGGGGGTCAGGGTCATGTAAATACCTTATACAAAATCGTTCGCCAAACCATCTGTAACGACCTGGAATTTTGGAAATTTGAAATTGGAATATTTAATTGAGTTTAAATATTTAAAGGTTAAATTTTAACTTGAATTTCAAATATAACTATTTATTGGCAATTTAATTTTTGAATTAAATAATTGGAAATTGGTTAAAATTTTGAATCTGAAGTTTTAAGCTTGTTAAAAATAATTTATGGGCTTATAAAATTTATATTCATAATAACAAAGATAATAAAAATTTTAAAATTTGATTTAAAGATGATTTGTTCTGTTTAAAAAAAATATCGTTTAAATTGACATTTAAAAATAGCCTTCCTAGGGACAGTCTTGGATTTCAATGAAAATAATGCTACTGGATTCGTAGTAGGTATTATTATCGGATTTCAAATTTCAAATAGGGGTATAACATTATGAAAGCTCAGCGGCGCGCCTTGGTAGGAAGTCAAGATTTTAAGTTACGAATTCGAGACGATTTAAATTTAAGTAATACATTTGATTTGACAAATAAATTCATATCGGAACTTTTTTCTTCATTTTCAATCATTATTCATTAACTATTCAAACATGTTTTCCCCTTTTCAAATATCACATTCCCCTCTATTTTGTAGTGAATCAAACACAAACAAAAGAAATAAAAATGGAAGCTTTAAATTTTTTTTTACTTAATTTCTCACTTAAAAATCGTGAAATTGGTTTGTAAATTCAAGTTTTAGCATTTGTTCCGATCTGGTGGTGGTTTTATAGCATGCGGTGATGATGGGGTGAAATCGACAGTGAAAGTCGAGATGGGTTTTGAATTAGGGTTGTTGATTATGTGCGATTGAGGGCGTAACTCGAGAAATGGAGGATGGGATAGCGATGAGAGAGGAGTGTAGCATCTACGACGCGAAGATGGGCATGTGCGATGTTGTTTTAGGAATCACATGTGAAGTACCATAGCAGTAGAGCATAGTACTGGATGCGTTTTGATGGGTTGGGGGGAGGCGTTAAGATGGTGGTCGTCCATTCGAGTGCGGGGAGAGAATCTCATAGGCGATGCCAGATTTTGGTTTCAAGCATTGGAGCGTTGTGTCAGGGATGTGCACGCGTGTGTATATTGGGTATTTTTTGTGTACGTGCATTGTTTAGGGGAGAAGAAGAAGGCTTTCGGAGGGAGATGGGTCGGGCCTATGTAGTGGGTGGGTTTTCTTTTTTAAAAAAATAAAAGGGAAATTAAATTATGTTTTTATTTAAAATAATCGATGAACTTAAAAATGTATCTCCCTCATGTGAGGTCGAATTGGAACAGGACCATTTGCATTACGATCGTGATTACGAGAGCTTCAAAATGAAACTAGTTTGAAAAGATTTGGAGACAATCAAAATTTGGGTTAACATCGCACGTTGTCCATTTTTAGTCCCAAACCGAAACATCCGAGCGACGATAAAATCAAAGGTGAGTTAATCTCACTCAACTTTGGATCACCGTAACTAATTTTAAATCGTTAAAATTTATTATTTATTGATTGATGGAATTGGTAATTATTATTGTACGTGGATGTGATATTGTGTATATACATAGCAGTGTGTATATATATATATTGGAGTGATTGATGTTCCCTCATTTATAGAGCGGATGAGACCCTATGTTCCCCGCATAATAGTGGACAACCCTATATACACAAATATCCATCTCGAAGTGGGATTTGTATTTTTTATATTATGCTAACATCTATGAATGTAGGGAAACGGGTTGGAGGGTTCCAATCGAATTCCTCATAATGTTGAAATTATAATCATATTTATAGATATGACTTATTTGAATAATCTGTGATAGATTATATTGGAAACTGAATTTGTTGGATGTTATGGTATTGTTGGATAGATTTTTGGAATTTTAAAATATCAAAAACATGAATATTGAATTTTTAGAGGAAAATAAAAAGGGAATTTTAAAGTAAAATATTTATAATAAAGTTGGATAAACTAAAAAGGAATGAATTTGAAAAAAAATAGTTTGATTTTATAATCCTATTTAACGATCCCGAAATACAAAAAAATAGAGATTTTTTAATAAATGTCAATAAAACGGTTTTTTTTTAAAATAAGGATTTAAGCGATATTGTTTAAGTATAAAAGAATTTATTTTAAATTTGAGATTTAAATAGTTAGGAAAAATAAAAGGGGAATTTTGAAAATAAAATTTGAAATTGATGTTCCAGATTTAAATAAGAATTTAAATCAAGAAAAGGAAGTGAATATGAAGTTAGGGGGTTCTGGAATAAATTTGGGTTAACTAAGAAATTAACTTTAAAATGGAATTTAATTTGAAAATAAATTATAGGTAAAGTGTTGTGAAACAGTGATAAAACGGGAAATGAGATTATGGAAATTATAATTGAAGTCTAAAAATTAAAGCAAAGGAATTATCAATGGATAACTTTAAATTATAAATTTATGGTTGAAATTTATAAGGAGATGGATAAATTGTTTTAAAAACAAATTGTAGTTTTATTTTTAGAAATGTGAGAAAGGAAATTTACGGGATTGGAACGTAAATTAAATTAGAGATAAATCGAGAGGGATATACAAATAACTAGACTAGCTATATTGAAGTTGAAAATGTATTTTTCTGAGAAGTTAAGTTATTTTGAAAGGGAAATATTTTAAAGTATTAATTAGAAAATTTAAAGGTCTTTATTAGAATGTTTCAGAAAAATTGTTATTTAGTTGTTCAAAAATTGTTAAAGTATTTATAAATTAAATTAGTTATAGTAGTTAATTATTATTAAAGATTTAATCAGCATTATTATTTTAAAGAATTATTAAATATTTACATTTTATATAATAGCTTTTATTTTAAAAGTAGTTTTTGTCTAAAGTTTTACTTGAAGAATTGTTATAGAAATTTCATAAGTATTGTTTTGAAAATTTTAAAACTTTTCGTGAAGTATTGGTATACTCGCATGGCGTAAATCGGAGGTAGTGAGTGCCTATAGTTAAGTTCTGGATTTCTCTGGAATAGAGTGGTAACCATTAAACTGTGATTCATGGTTTTATGCCGTGTGGTACTTTCCCTATTATTTAAATAGGTTTCCAAATATTTTGAAAAAAAAAAGATAATTTGTGAATATGCCGAATTCAATAAGATAAGTGTATATTTTTGGATAAAGGGATTTAATTTATTGAAAAACCAAATTAAATAAGAATTGGTATTTTCAGTGAAAATGAAGTGTTTGGTTGAATTGATTGTTTATTTGATAGTTAAAGAACCGACTATCAAAATCTGGATCTAAATATAACTTTGGGAATATATAGGAGAAATACGGGAATTATATGGTACAATTACCGTTCGAGGTGCTTATTTCATCTTCTAGGAAATTTATAAGGAAATCCATTCACAAATGGTTAGAAGGTGATCTTCGATGTTATTTTCGTCAGTTTATTTCCTAAAGAACCGGGGTTGAGTTTACTGGAGAAATCGAACGTTATTTCGAAGAGAATGGGTTCAGATAAATTATTCAAAAACCACTTCGATCCAACGATTATGTTTTTAGTGTGCAAACTAGAGCATGGAGTCGAAGATGGAGCAGTGAATTACAAGGGATAATCGGTACTAATCTTGAGGGTGATTCCAAAATGGATGTAGTAGGAGTAGTTCCTCGGTTCCGTTCGAGCCCGAAACGAACTTGTATGGATGATTGTTTTCAGTACATTATCATTGGAGGACAATGAGCATTCTAAGTTAATATTTCTAAAATGGTAATCGTAGCCTCTACCCTCATCAACCGGGAACGACTGAAAAGCAGGGGAGAAGCAGCAAGGCTAAGTGGGTAGCACTCAATTTGCCTATGTTTATCACCTTTTTATATACCCATGGATATTATTACCAAGGTTATGGAAGGAGCTTGAAAAAGGATGGAAACACCCGAGGTAATAGCACATTCGGTCTATCCAGGTTAGGGATAGTCTGGTCATGTGTAGCAGGGGATCTCGGTATTGTCCTTGGTATGCTATTCTAGACATGACTATGATAGGTGGTACCCCAATGCCTAGTCATTTTGATGGAATCCATTCTCCAAAAGCGCCATATGGTTTTGATTGTGCTCAGCTATGTTGGAACGTGAGATGAAAGCATTTCAGCTATCCAAATAGGTATTTGCACTTAGACACTGTTATAATATCAACAGATTTGATATAAAGTGTTCTCGGTTATCGTAAGGTAAATACCCAATCGTATTTATTTGTGGCATGGTCTTATGAGATGCCTTTGATTTCAAAGGATTTGATAACTTTGATAATTCAATTTGAGTAGGTTTTCTCACGCTGGATTTCCAGACTGACTTGTGTGTTATTTTATTATAAAGCTCAGGTCAGACTGAGTATTATAGATACAAGATAAGATGCTATGGGGTTGAGGAGACACACGTACTTGATTTATTCTGTTGTGTATGGTATGTTGTATACTTAGCTTTTGTGACGACAAGTTATTGTAGCCGTCCAGTATTATGCTATTGATTTGTGTTGTACTCTGATGATGTAATCTATAAAAATAGTTATAGTTCTTATTGTATAAAGATCAGTTGTTATCTATTATATATTGTTACGCTACGACTATGAGATTCTATGATGTGGCTTCTATTTTCTTCTTCTACCTTTTTCTTCTTTTCCCCAACGATATGGTATTTCCAGCATTCGATTGGTCGGCATGTAATACAATGGACATATTAATGCCGATTTTCGAGCGTCCAAAATCTGGTTCGTGCCATTTGGTATCAGTTCTAAAGGTTAAGCGAGAACCTTGGCTCTGGTGGGGATTATTCATTAGAGATAGGGTCAGTAGCACCTTAGAATGAGTTTGAGTGTATTAATAGATGTGACCGTATATTTGTTCGTAAATATAAAATTGTTTCATATGGTGTTGATTGGTTTGTTGAGTGGTTATGGAGTCTGGCCAATACGAGTACTTAACGTTATCGATAGGAATCTCTAAACACTATAATAGAACAATTCGACATGGTTTGTTTTAAAATAGGGTAAATGAAATAATTTTACCCAAATTATGTTTATATATATAAAAGGAAATAATTTTTCATAAATTGTTATAGTTATATATGGTGCTAGGTTGTTAGGAAATGTAATATTAAACCATTTTCAATTGTGGTTGTGGTAATTAAATAGGAATTGAAGCTATAACCAAAATTTAAGTAAACTAGTTCATATAACATAATAGAGATTTTAAATATGATCATAAAGGTGATTTATAATTTGAAATGGATTAAAAACCCAGAGTAATATTTAAATAAAGATTTAAAGGATTTGAAATTTAGAAATTTGGGAATTTAAATCCCATTGGGTCTGAAAATGATTTTCAAAGTTGGAAAAAATATAGTAATATTATCTGGAAATATTTTTGCATGGGAATTAAAATCTATTTAGATTTTCAATGAAAATATTTAAAAATAGTGTTAATAAAAAATAAAAGCATTGGCCGCACTTTGTTCGCTAGAAAATAATTCCGATGATGAACGCGACATCATCGGTGTTCATTTTTGAGTCTCCAAAGGAGGAATTGCTAGTTGAATATTTTGATTTGGAGTTTGCTTGCAAAACTGGGGTAGATTGAAATTCAAAGGAATAATTTTATATATCAAAGGATTGCGTGTCTGTATATATATATATATATATATATATATATATATATACATACACATACATATATATGATTTCAAAAATGATTTTGGATGTTTAGGAAATTGTTTAAACTCTGGGAGTTTATTTAAAAATGTTTCATGGAATATTAATAAGTTTGGTAACTTAAGAAATTTTGGAATTTGCATATAGGAACGAAATTAGCTTGAATTAACTTGTTTCCTAGAGATTTGACCAGGCAACTTGGTACTCGACATTCTAAACATTCGGCATACAAGGAACGCTCGGCATCCATGAAGGTTTGGCCTGAATCTTGTTCGGCATCCCGAGACCGCTCGGCATTCAAGAGGCACTCGGCATCCAAGTTCGTTCGACGTCTATGGAACGTTCCGCATGACAGAGCATTCAGCATTGAGAGACGTTCGGTGTGGAATAACGTTCGGCACGTGAGAACGTTCGGCATGGCAGGATTGTCTGTCATCAACTATCATTCATCCCAAACATTAATCGGCCAAACTACCGTTCGGCCCTAACTATTGTTTGGCCTAAGAATCGTTCGGGCAAGACATAGCTCAGACTAGGTAGCGCTCAGCCAAAGTATCGTCCGGCCTAAGTTTTTCTCGGAATACAAACATCATTCGGCCAAGACATCATTCGACAAAGTCACTGGTTCGGCTTCCAGCATCGTTCGGTGCAGATGCTTCCCACGGCATTCAGAGTGCTCGGCCTTGCTGCGCTTGGCATGAGGAGGCTGTTCGACATCCATACCCTGTTCGGCCTTCGACGTTCGACATTTATGGGTCGACACACAGAAGTTACACCATTTGGGCCAAGATATTCAGCCGCCAGGCCCACCAGGGAAGTACAATCCACCTTCGTCTTAAATAGAGAGGCAAGGGCACAGTGAAATGGGATCAGTTTTTTGGGAACACTGGGAAAACTCTGCCGCATTCAACACTCTTTCGACACCTAGTTTTTGGTTTTGCAATTGTATTCAAGTAATTAGAAGCGGATTGTATCTGTAATCAACTATCAAGGAAATCAATAGAAATCAACTTCAAAGTGGACGTAGGCAGTTATGCCGAACCACTATAATTTGGTGTTCTTGTTCTACGCACTGAAATTTACATATTTTTCTCTATTTTAATTTACTTTCTTCATTAATCTCTCTACACAGTCTTTCTAAGGGTGTTAGTGACCAATTTTGATGCTAACATTTTGGTGCTTTCACTGAGAATTGAATTCTTAGGCTGTTAGGATCTACTTTGTAGCAACTCGATTGCAAAAATCCCCCAGAGGAGATCCAAGAACATTCATAAGGTGTCTGTTGATTCTATTCAGAGTTACAACCAACAACTCTACTATGGGGAGACCATGAACCAGATCGGCCTCCCACAACACAGATGTCCATGAAATTGCTAGCGTACAACAAGTTGGACCAGGAAATCAGCAAACAACCAGAGGTGCAGGACCCTCCACCCAAAACCAAGCGGAAGTTGTTTCCTGAGCGGAATTCAACGACTTGATAAGAGAACTCAAGGAAAGTAGAAGGCAACTTGCCGAGCAGATTCAAGCCAACACTAACCTCATGACTCAGCTCGCTCAGCAGCAGCGCCAGAATACTCGAGCTAACCCTGCCCTTTATTCTGAATCTGATAGTTCAACCTCAGCTGACGAACCTCCTAGGCATAGACGCCGTAAGGATGAAGGTGCCCAGGCAGGCGCTGGGAATCAAACCCGCGAAGAGACCAGACACCCAAACCTCCAAGACCCAAATCAGGCAAGACACCAACCCGCATGGTCCCGTGGAACGAAAACGAACCTTCGATCCTCCATACAAACTCCGAACTTGACAGCTATGGTCAAGCAGTTGATGAGAGTGAACCATGGCTTGACAAATGAAGATTAGGGAGTGATCAGAAGTCATACTCCCTTTACGGACTGTATCCTGTAGGCTGAGTACCCCAAGAAGTTCAATATGCCAACTATCCCAGCCTATGAAGGGAAGACGGATCCTAGGCAGCATGTGATAAGGTACGAATGGATGATGGATTCTGCAAGAGCTAATGATGCGACCAAGTGTAGGTGCTTCCCAATCACCCTGTCCGAAATTGCCACCATGTTGTTTACTCGACTTCCCCCGCAGTCTATGTCCAGCTTCGATGAATTGGCAATGAAATTCATAGAACAGTTCAGGATACACACCACTCGTCCAAAGGATGTGATGTCCTCATCAAGCGTAATCCAAGCTCTAGGAGAGTCATTGAAATCATACTTGCAGAGATTTTATGTTGCTGCTACTGAGGTGAGCAATCCAAACGACCACGTAACTTTGATGGCGGTAATGCATGGAGTGGATCCAGACTCTAAATTTGGAGATTGGTTGGCGGGAAAGCCCCCAGCCACGCTGGAGCGTTTTTAATCGAAAGCTCATCAGTTCATAAGAAGGGAAGAAGCTCGATGGACAAGACGAGACAAGGCACCAAGGCCTGCGCAGAAGATTGAGAAAAGTACCGTCACCATGAAGCAAGCCAGCGATAATTTGGGAAAAGCCCAAGTCAACGTCCAAAACAAGCCTGGGCAGTCTAAAGGATCCAGAGGTGGAAATCCTGGTAAGAAGAGAGCGACGGGGAAATGGAAGTCAAGGATCCTGATCTACACTGAATACACCCCGCTCAACGCATTACTTGAGAACATCTATTTGTCAACTTGCAACACTTTCAACTATAGCAAACCACGCCCAAAGGAATCAATAGAGGAACAGAAGCGGACTGGGAAGTACTGCCGCTTTCATGAGTCTTATGGGCACAACACAGAGGAGTGCAGGCACCTCCATGACGCTATTGAAAAGTTGATTAGACAGAAGAAGCTACAGGAGTTGGTCAAAGACCCACAAGACGGAAGACAAGAGACATCGGAACCCGGACGTGGGCCAGCTCCACGCCAACCAGAACAACCTGCTCGAACTGTGGGTAGATTGGTTATCAAAACAATTACGGGCGGACCCCATCCTGCGGATAAGAATTGTCAGGAGATGGAGCGATATGCTAACTCTTTAAGACATGCGGAATACGAGTGCTTTTAGAATGTGGAGGATGGGACTCCTGCAAAACAACGGCGCACGATGGATGACGATATTGTATTCATGAGCCGAGATGCGGATAAGGTGGAGGCCCCTACCATCGACCCGATGGTCATATCTGCGACCATCGGGCCGGCGTTTGTGAAGAGAATTCTAATTGATTGTTGAAGTTCCGTTAACATCATCTTCAAGAAGGCATATGACGAAATGAAGCTGGAGGCTAAGGATTTGAAACCATCCAATGCTAGAATCCATGGCTTTAATGGCGCAACAACAGATGCAGTGGGATATGTGAAGTTACCAGTTCAACTGGGGCAAGGCGAGCATAGGAGGGTGCGAATCCTACCATTCATAGTGTTGGATGTTGACTCTCCATATAACGTATTTCTAGGACGTCCAGCATTGGCAGAATTTAGGGCAGCATTGGCCCCTTAGTGTGTGACATTGAAATTTCCCACAGACAGTGGTGTTGGAGTAGTACCCGGCGATTAGGCGACAGGACATGCATGCTATGTGTCTGGGCTGAGAGAGGCTCAGCGTAGAGATAAAGGAAAGGTTGCAGACAGCTTCGTCCGCATCCAAAATTCTGATAATTGACAAGTAGCGCCCGAGCCCTGGCTCGGGCAACATTCTCGGATCTATAGAGACATAGATCCGAGAGACGACGGTAGGGGACCCAGGGAAACCAATGCAGCACCGGCTGAACTCATAATTGACATCCCAGTCAGCTGGGATGACCCATCACGAATTCTTAAAATTGGATCACAACTCGACCCCGTGGTGGCCGAGAACCTCACCGACTCTATCCGAGCGAATCTTAATGTTTTTGCTTGGACTCACTCTGATATGTGCAGGATTTCTCCAACAGTTGCCAGTCATATGTTGAACATAGACCCCAAGTACATTCCTGTAAAATAGAAAAGGAGAGGTATGGACCCAGAGAGGTCCGCAGCTCCCAAAGAGGAGGCGGACAAACTCAAAGCCAATGGATTCGTCCGCGACGCCCTCTATCCTGAATGGGTATCTAACTCGATGCTAGTAAAGAAAGCGAATGGAAAATGGAGAACTTGTGTCGATTATTCTTATTTAAACAAAGCATGCCCGAAGGATGGTTTTCCGTTGCCCAGGAATGACCAGCTAGTCGATTCAACTGCCGGGCATGAGTTACTATCATTTATGGATGCTTACTCCGGATATAACCAAACCCGATGCACCTCCCAGACCAAGAACACACCAGTTTCTCACGAACGTTGGGTTGTATTGATATGTAGTAATGCCCTTTGGATTGAAAAACGCAGGAGCAACTTATCAGCATCTGGTGAATCGGATGTTCAAAGACCAGATTGGTAAAACGATTGAAGTTTATGTGGATGACATGCTCATGAAGTCACGGTAGTCAAACGACCACATCCGAGACTTAGCGAAAATGTTTGACATACTCAGGCATTATGGAATGAAGTTCAATCCTTTGAAGTGTACATTCGGCGTAGTGTCAGGAAATTTTTTGGATTTCATTGTGAATGCACGAGGAATCGAGGCTAACCCGGAGAAAATTCAAGCCATCCGTGATATACAAGTGCCTAGAACCATAAAGCAGGTGCAAAGCTTGAACGGAAAGGTGGCCGCGCTGAGCCGATTCATATCCAGGGCCACAAACAAGTGTATTCCTTTCTTCGATGTTATATAGAAAGGAAAGAGAAATTTCGAGTGGACATCCGACTGTGAGGAAGCATTCAGAGCTCTTGTAAGGCACTTAGAAAGTCCCCCGGTATTGTCGAAACCAATAGACCATGAAATGTTGTACATATACTTGGCTGTATCCCAACACGCTATCAGTACATCCTTGGTTCGCGAGGAAGACCAGGTTCAAAAGCCTGTGTACAATGTTAGTAAACGTTTAACGGGGGCAGAAAGAAATTATCCAAAGATTGAAAAACTAGCCTATTGCTTGGTGATTGCATCACGCAAGCTTCGCCCGTATTTTCAGGCACACTCACTCAGTGTTTATACTGATCAACCTTTGCGATAGATACTCCAACGACTAGAAACTTCCGGAAGGAAGTTAAAATAGAATATTGAGTTAATTCAGTTTGAAATTACCTACCTGCCACGAAGGGCCATACAAGGACAAGCACTAGCTTACTTCATTGCTGAATTTACTATGACAGGCGAATCAAACAACCACAATGTCATACCTCCCGTTTGATGGAAGATATACACCGATGGGGCATCTAACGATGTTGTTCGGGGTTGGCATAGTTATCGTAACTCCTAAGAGCCAATCAGTCTGCTACGCTTTGACGCTCGAATTCACAGCAACAAATAACGAAGCTGAATACGAAGCGTTGATCGTCGGCTTGAAACTTATCAAAAAACTGGTAGTAAAAGCGGTTGAAATCTTTAGCGACTCGCAGTTGGTGGTGTACCAAGTGCGAGGAGACTACCAACCAAGGGGGTAGAGACTTTGCCCCATATTTGGTCCGAGTTCAGGAGCTGCTAGAGAATCTCGAGTATTATGATATTCCACATGTCCCGCGTGAGCGAAACAGAGCAGCCGATTCATTGGCAAAATTCGCAAGCACAGGCGATGCACAACAAATGGAATTATTTCCTGTTGTGACCGTCCATGCTCCGAGTATAGATATGATGGAGGTAGATTTTGTGTTAGAAACAGAAATCGAGAAGGAATCGTGGATGACCCCAATCAAGTAGTACTTGTTATTCGAGACCTTACCCAAAGAAAGGAGCGAAAGATGACAAGTCCTTCGTAAGGCTTCTCGTTATATAATACAGGACGGAATAATGTATCGAAGGGGATTCTCGACCCCACTACTCCGACACATTGCGTCCATGAATGAGAGTGCAGCGACCATACTGGAGGGCAAACATTGGCAAAGAAGATCCTCCGTTACGGATACTACTGTCCAACTATGAATCGGGATGCTGCAGACTATGTGAGAAGATGTGATAAATGCCAGAGATATGGAAAAGTCTCGAGAACTCCGCCGATGGAACTCACGCAAATGGTAGTCCCTAGCCATTTGCAAAGTGGGGAATTGACCTAGTTGGTTCTTTACCCATAGCCAAAGGTGGAGTGAAACACGCAATAGTTGCGGTCGACTGCTTCACCAAATGGGCAGAAGCAGAGCCTCTGGCCACAATAACAACCATGAAGGTTATTAATTTCATCGTACGAAATATCATATACCGTTTCGGCCTTCCATGGGCCATCTTTACAGACAACGGGACTCAATTCGAAAGCAAGGAGTTCAAAGAATTTTGTCAGAAATATGGCATTGAAAAGAAGTTTGCAGCGGTTGCTCACCAGAAAGCCAACGGACAAGTGGAAGCCGTAAACAAGATAATCAAGTCCATATTGAAAAAACGTCTGGAAAAAGCTAGAGCCAAGTGGGTGGATGAACTTCCAACAGCGCTTTGGGCCTACAGGACCACCCACAAGACCGCGACTAGCCACACTCCATTTGCATTGGCATATGGCAAGGAAGCTGTCATACCCGTGGAACTTGAAGTTCCATCACATCGGGTAACTTATTACGACCCCGAGTCGAACCAGAACCTTCTATTTGAATTGTCGGACTTCATTGACGAAAAACGCGAAGAGGCCAATTTGAGAGCGGCCGCATACAGACATAGAGTCACAAAATATTATAACAAAAAGGTCCGACCAAGAATTTTTAGTGTGGGAGACCTCGTTTTGAAACAAGTTTTTCCGATCTCGTCTTATATGAAACCCGCATGGGAAGGTCCATACGTCATCGAACGGAAGCTTGGAGAAGGAACTTTCAAGCTAGTGACCGTCGATGGTGCGACACTCCCCCGAGCATGGAACGGCGAGCAATTGCGGCATTATTATACTTAGTCTATTTCTTTCATGTATCAGTTTTCATTTATTTCCAGTACGCCTTTATTTCTAGTTCTTGGCATGTAGTAAGACAATTCAGCTTGCTTTCATTAATAAAGGCTTGAAGCCATTTTTTCCATAAATAACTAATGTCTCTGCGTACGATGATCCTGTGACAGGCAAACAAAACCATATTATTCTGGCTAACATACGAACACGCGCAAACGATTCAAAATCTCCAACTCCCCAGAGTGCGGACTGGAGTACTCTAAGTCCCCGTAGCGTGGACTCGAGTATAAACGATTCAAAATCTCCAAGTCCCCAGAGTGAGGACTGAAGTACTTTAAGTCCCCGGAGCACGGACTTGAGTATAAACGACTCAAAATCTCCAAGTCACCAGTGTGCGGACTGGAGTACTCTAAGTCCCTGATGTGCGGACTCGAGTATAAACGACTCAAAATCCCCAAGTCCCCGGAGTGCGGACTGGAGTACTCTAAGTCCCTGGAGCGCAGACTGGAGTATAAACGACTCAAAATCTCTAAGTCCCCGAAGTGCGGACTGGAGTACTCTAAGTCCCTGGAGCGCAGACTGGAGTATAAACGACTCAAAATCTCCAAGTCCCCGGAGTGCGGACTGAAGTACTCTAAGTCCCCGGAGCGCAGACTCGAGTATGAACGACCCAAAATCTCCAAGTCCCTAGAGTGCGGACTGGAGTACTCTAAGTCCCCGGAGCATGGACTCGAGTATAAACGACTCAAAATCTCCAAGTCCCCGGAGTGCGGACTAGAGTACTCTAAGTCCCCGTAGTGCGGACTCGAGTATAAATGATTCAAATCTCCAAGTCCCCGGAGTGCGGACTGGAGTACCATAAGTCCTCGGAGTGCAGACTCGAGTATAAATGATTCAAAATCTCGAATTCCCCGGAGTGCCGACTGGAGTACCCTAAGTCCCCAGAGTGCGGACTAGAGTATAATCGACTCAAATCAAGTCCCTAGAGCGCGGACTGGAGTACTCTAAGTCCCTGATGTGTAGAATAAAAAATATTCTAAGCGCTTGAAGCGTAGAAGGAAGAATGAACGACTCTCGAAGAATCTCTGAGCTATATGAAGGTGAACCGGGAAGTCCATGTTATTCACAATAGCTCGGATTGAAATCAAAAGCATAAAAAAATTGAATGACAACAACCTTTTGAAAGAGAGAAAAAAGGAACTAAACTTTATTCAGACAAAGTTTTTACTACAAAGTTCAGAGTAGACAATCTATTTACAAAGACTACGGAAGTAAATGAAAATAATTACATAACTTAAACTAACTCTCGTTGAACAATAGTAATGGTCATTTCTTGTGCTTCTTCGGCTTCCTCACCTCCGTGGCCTTCTCGGACGGCTCCTCCCATGTGCGTTTACCCTTGGTACTCTTCTTTGATAGAGGGGTAGCAGCTGTAGAAGTACAGGGAACATCCACGGGCTTGGACCTGCCAAGGAGAATGATCTTTAATGGCTTGTGCGTGGGATCGTCTAGGCCACAACTCGAGGCTCGACCTTGATCTCCGCCGACTCTCCCTTCTTCTTCTCGAGCCACTCCTTCATACTCAGCTCAGATGTGTGTTCAGAGGCGCCTATGATCTCTACTTCATAACTCCCCTCGATGGGAGAAGAAGTCTTAGATTTGTCTTTGTCCAGCGCCCCAATCACCTGAACATCTGGCCCGGGAGTTTCTCCTACCTGACTGGCCTCACGTATCTTTTCCCCGACCTCCTTGGCAACATCGTTCCTCGGAGTGTGCCCAGATCAGAGTGACCTGCGCAAAAGCATGAAAAACAAGCATTAGAATACAATAGTCCTTCATAAAGAATGATGACATTTGGAATCTTAAAGTGAAGAGTTATCTACCAGGTTCCAGTAGGCTCTCAACCGTCAAGGGGGTCTCACCCTCCAGAATGGGAGACACAATATGGACGCCAAGGCCGGGGTCCTTCGGATTGTAACCAATATGTTACTCAAATGGATCAAGTATCGGCCGATCGAGTAGGCGCATGAGCTGGAGGCATGACAGAGGAGGGACCAGTAATAACTTCTTTCCCATTCTTTGAGGGGGAGCCTTTGTCATATATAGCTTCAGCTGCAGACAAGTCCAAAGGCTCGTTTCCCCTGAGAAATTCTTTTATCAAGGCCCCTCGTCAATCTCTTCGGTACCGTGCTCGGCCTTTCTGATTTCGATTAAAGTCTCCCATGCCTCGGCCAGAGATTCAAGATAATCCTCACCCAACAAAGTCAAGCCTCCGTGCATGAGAACGCAGGCGTTGAATTCAGCGATTAGCGGGTCAAACATGCTTTTGACCTCTTCCATGCCTTCTTCCCTAGCCGCCTCGAGATGCTAGTCGATATCCATGGACGTCACCTTCTTGCCCTCTTCACGGGATTCACTCTTTAATGCCTCAATCCTGTAAAGCTCCCCCTTAAGTTTTTCTTTTAAAAGTCGAGTAGCAACGATCTCATCACAGTATCCTTGTGACTCCTCTTGGGGTGTCGTTTTCTCTTCCTTCTCTCTACGGAGCTGCTACTCAAGTTCCTTAACTTGAAGGCTGAATGCGTCCCTCTCCTTTTGAACTGAGTCCTTCTCTAGAGCCAAAGCCCTACAGCACTGTACCGCCTCGTCGAGTTCTTTCTTGTGAGTTGCTTCTAGACAAGTGACGGCCTCCGCGGTGTCCTTGGCGCTCCGATGGGCAACGACTAGTTCAGACTTGTAAGTTGCGATTTCTTCATCCAGATCCTTAATGATGTCTTTGTCGTAGATAGCCTCAAGCTTCAGGCGATTGATTTCATGTTGGCGCTCCACGGAGACTTCGAAAAGTTTTTCAGCCAAGTAAACAAACGCATCATGTTGAGCATAGACGTCGTTGGTATAGGCGATGGAGCTCTGCTTGACATGATCGGGGATAGGATGAATCACCGGGAGGAATTTTAGGCCGTCGAAGCAGATTTTCGAAAATTTATCTTTAAGCTCGGCCAGCCTCTCCGATACTATCGGGTCTGTTGCAGGAGCGGGAGGAGACGGCTTTGAAAGTTCGGCTCTCCTGTGTGGATCTCGAGACCGTTGAGTGGTATAGGATTTAGAGTGTTGATCTCGGAAGGCATCAGATTGCAACCCCTTATGGTCGCACTTGTCTTTCCTAGGTTCAGAATGAGAAGAGGGATGATGGTGGTACTTAGGCTGATAGTATGTTTTCTTCTGGGATAATGAGTCCCGGGAATGATAATCCCAATCGCCATCGTCGTCTCTGTCCCGACGTCTCCCGCAACCTGAGTCATGCCTGGAGTGATAGAAAACAGACGACCCGTGGAGGCGATCAATGCCGTGTGTACGTCCTATGCCACCTGTACAAAATTTGAGAAAGAGGTAGCAATGAGAAGAGTAGCGAGATGACGAAAATCTAGGTGCAAATTGAAGTGCAAGTGTTTGTGCTTGTCCTAGTGTTTCCCCCCGACGGACCTGTTGCGTTACTAATGGGAGTTATCTCTCCTTGACCCTAGGCTAGAGCGCCCGCATCACCTCTGATGGGCGAGTGAAGTTGAAATGCTTCCGAGTCATCGAAGTCATAATTGAGCAGGTCATTGGGAATAGAGAGGTTCTAAAGAACTTTCCACATGCTGTGAAGATGCCTCTTTCTCCGTTGGAATAAGTGTAACTTTCGAAGTTCCGCCAACCTTTTCCTTTCTAATCTTGTACGTCAATCCCTTTTTCCTCTTTGAAGGAGAAGATGACGTTTCGATATCGTGCACTTCGACTATAGGATCTTGAGCGGGACCCAAATTCTTACCTTGTGCTTCGGGTGTTTCATTCTCTTTGATTTCCCCCTCTTCCTGTACATCAGGGGTGTGGCGTGATGACGACTCAGCTAATTTTTTCCCTTTACCGGATGCGGGCTTGGGTATGGAGACGCCCTCGGGAAGGCTTACCCGACGACCTTCTGCTAACAGTCCAAACCACGATAGTGACTCATTTGAAATGAGAGTTCGGATGTCTAGTTCTTCGGCGGGAAGAGCACTAATAGCTTCAACGGCCTCAGAATATCCGCGACCGTCGGGATGTGGATTGATACCTAAGAAGATGAAACAAGAGTTAGAAAAGGCATAGCCTCGACCAAAACATGAGTATCGTTCCAAGAAGAAGACTTACTTCCTTCAACCCTTCTCCTCGCGAAACCAGGGCACAACGCACATAGAACCATTCCTGTTTGTACAGGGAAAACTTGCTCCACGCCTCAGTTAAAATTTGGCATTTGTGGTGCGGCTCGAGGAACACAAAGGAGGGGCTGTCTCTCCGCTTCTTGATCATATAAATATATCTGATGTTGCCAGGAGTTGGAGGCCTAGAGAAGATGGTCATGAAGAGTATGCAAGTTCCATAGATGAACGCGTGACCGTTTGGGTGTAGTTGCGACGCCGCGATGTCGATGTATTGCAGCACCTCTCGAAGAAATAAATTGAGCGGTGGCACGTTGCCAACCCAGCACATGAATTTATTACACGTCGTGTATCCAACTGGGGGCAGGTGCGGCCGATCATGCCCCGATGGAACCATCACGTCGTCAAAAGGTATTCCGTGGATGGAACATATTCGCCGGAGCGCAACTTCATTGATTTTTGAAGCCTGTGAATCAACAGGGTTGTCCAAGAGAATCGATGCCTCCAGGGCATCGGGGGCTAAGTTATGTGCAGGGGAGGTTGATGGATTAGAGACATCTACGTCTTCCTGTAGAGAGGATGGTCCCGGTCTGTCAGAAATCTTGGCGGAGCTAGATTTCTTAGACATCTCCGACAAATATCGAGTTTGACAAGAGCACATGTTTGAGCTATACTCGAAAAACAATCGACGTCAGAATTAACAACAAAAGAATTCCCCCCGTGTGGTGTGTGAACTAGTGTGATCATTCGTGTGTAAGCGCTAAAAAATTGAAAGCCACGGGGTTACTAGTATAAAACTGAGCTCTGAATTATCACCTTCGAAGACCGTCATCGCTGATCGTCTCCAAAAGCCTGCCTTATGGTGTCTACTATTTCGGGTTCAGAAAAGGTTAGAAGAAGCTATCCGATTATGTCGATTTAAGTTCAGGTTCGTGTCCACTGGAACTAGGAGGTTATCAGTCCGAATCAGTTCGATATGCTAGTATGTTGGAGTCCTTGTCCATGTTTTGTTGTATGATTAGGCAAGGTAAACAAGTGTTCGGCCTAAGCTAAGGGATGGTGCGACATTCATAATGGCTCGGCCTAAAAGTTGTTCGGCCTAAGTATCGATCGGCCAAATGTCATTCAAACCAGCCACCGTTCGGCCTGAATATTGTTCGGTCAAACTTTCGTTCGGCCCAACTAACGTTCGACCTAGGTAGCGCTCGACAAAGTATCGTTCGGCCAAAATTCTATTCGTCCGAAACAACACTCGGCATCCCATCTAACTCATGCTTCCTCCCTAACCTCCCAACCTATTATTCGGCATGTGGTGAGACACGCCGAACCAGACTACGCCGAGCCCCAACGCTCGGCAATCCTCCCATAACTACAGTTTCATTTTTTTCCTCTCCTCCTCCATCCTTTCTTCTCCTCCAATCTCGTTCGGCACAAGAGAACCGTGCCGAACCACAATACACCTCCCAACATCTCCCTCGTATACTCGATGCAGGCCACTTCTCTCTCCATCCATGCCATCTAACCTAAACAAATATCCTAATCGAACTTCGATTCCTCCATCCGCGCAACACATATCCGCTACAGTTCAAATTTTACGGACTCGGGCCTCGTGTTAAAACCCATTCATTCGGGGAAAATACTTAGATAGAGGGATCATTACCTAGCTAGTAGATCGAGACTTGGAGAAATCTTGGGTTAAGGGCACGGCTTTGATCAATGCCGAATGGATTGGGAAGGAATGGTTGTTAACAGGTGAAATTTGCAAGTATGAGGTAGCGGAGGTAAAAAGGTGAAATGAGAAGAAGGAGGAAGACGCTTGCCTTTATAGGGAAAAAGAAGTAGTCGAAGAGGCTATGGCCGGTGGAACCGGTCAAAGCCGCATCGTTCGGCTTCGGCATACAAAGCCGTTCGGCACACGTGGAGCGTTCGGCTTCGGCCGTATCGTTCGGCATCCGCGTTACGCTCGGCACACACCACTTCATCAAGTGCTCACAAGAAAACAACCTCCAAGGGTGATGGGCCAAGGTTTGAAGCGAAGCACAAAGGATTCATAGTTCAAAGTGTATCGCGTTCGGTCACGCGATACACTTTGGAGGGCAAGTGTTTCCTAGAGATTTGACCAGGCAACTTGGTACTCGGCATTCTAAACATTCGGCATACAAGGAACGCTCGGCATCCACGAAGGTTCGGCCTGAATCTTGTTTGGCATCCCGAGACTGCTCGGCATTCAAGAGGCACTCGGCATCAAAGTTCGTTCGGTGTCTATGGAACGTTCGGCATGACAGAGCATTCGACATTGAGAGACGTTCGGTGTGGAATAACGTTCGTCATGTGAGAACGTTCGGCATGGTAGGACTATCCGGCATCAACTACCGTTCGGCCTAAACATTGATCGGCCAAACTACCGTTCGGCCCAATTATTTTTCGGCCTAAGAATCGTTCGGCCAAGACATAGTTCGGACTAGGTAGCGCTCGGCCAAAGTATCGTCCGACCTAAGTTTTGCTCAGCATACAAACATCGTTCGGCCAAGTCACTGGTTCGTCTTCTAGCATCGTTCGGCGCAAATGCTTCCCACGGCATTCAGAGTGTTCGGCCTCTCTACACTCGGCATGAGGAGACTGTTCGGCATCCATACCCTGGTCGGCCTTCAACGTTCAGCATCTATGGGTCGGCACACAGAAGTTACTCCATTTGGGCCGAGATATTCAGCCACCAGGCCCACCAGGGAGTCCAACCCACCTTCATCTATAAATAGAGAGGCAGGGGCAGTGTGAAAAGGGATCAGTTTCTTGGGAACATCAGGGAAACACTACCGCATTCAACACTCTTTCAAGACCTAGTCTTTGGTTTTACAATTGTATTCAAGTAATTAAAAACGGATTGTATCTGTAATCAACTATCAAGGAAATCAATAGAAATCAACTTCAAAGTTGACGTAGGCAGTTACGCCGAACCACTATAAATTTGGTGTTCTTGTTCTCTGCACTGAAATTTACATATTTTTTCTATTTTAATTTACTTTCTTCATTAATCTCTCTACACAATCTTTCTAAGGGTGTTAGTGACCAATTTTTGTGCTAACATAACTTATTAAAGTGAATTTGAGAAATTAAGCCTAGTGGGATAAATGGAATAAGTTATTGGAATAGAATTTATTAAGTTGGAAATAAATTAGTGGGTGAACAAATTGATTTGACTTGTAAGTAAGTGAATTTAAATTGAATATTGGAACGATATTTAATTTGAATTGTGTTGGATAAAGTGAAATTGAAAAATTAGTTCGAGTGGACCAAATAATATAAAAGTTTTGAAACAAAGCTTGATTAGGATGTGAAATAAATTAGAGAATGGAGCTAAATTAAAGAAATTAGTTAATTAAATATGGTAGGGAATATGGTTGTTAAAATTCAGTATTTAAAGTTTGGAGAAAAATTGAGTTGAAAATGGAATTGAAAATTTAATTTAAATAAAAATGGATATAAGTTTAAGTGGTGAAGTGGAAATAAATATAAGAAGTTGTATTAAATGTTTACAATGGACTCAAAAAGGTTAATGGTGAATATTTAAGTGAAACTGGTACTTTAGATATATTCTAAGTAAACATTTGAATGCAGATTTAATAAAGAATGTAAACAATGGTTTGTGAAAAACGTTGAATGGAAATGTAAGTAAATGGGAATAGAAAAGAAATTGGTTATAGGTAATAGTCAATTGAAAATTAATGCGTAAGTTGTACATATATTATTTTATTCGTATAACGATTTGATCCAGATTCGAGCATAGAATTTCGAGATAGTTATATCGATCCGAGTAAGGATTTTTCACTCGATTTTCGACGGCAAAAGCTGGATTTGGATTTTTGATCGATCCTGAAATTCTATATCATAAAAAATGGCTATGTAAGGAGAGTGACGGTTTCTGATCAAGAAACCAGATCTAAGTCCGCACTAGAGAGTCGTGTGAACGATACTAGTTCGGAAGTGAAATTGTGTGATCGAGTGAGCGGTCAGATTTGATATTGCGTACGAATGATATATGTACATCATGCAGGCTTATGTAAAGAAAATTTTGGAAATTTTGAAAAGGAGAAATGTATGATTGGATATTAATGTTAAATAAGGTGTAGGCAATTAAAAGCAAAGGATGAATTGATGTCTTCGATTTCAGAAGAAAATTTTGATTGCTTGACAAAAAGGTACGTATTTAAAATTGTTGTATGAATTTGGTGGTTTTCTGATTAAGCCACTTGGCTTTTGTTTGGGGCCGTAGGGGTATTTTGTAGTTTTCGAATCTAGCCACGCAAAGGAGATGTTGGCGAAATTTTTTGAAAATATAAGGAGTTAGAAAAAATTTAAAGAAAATTTTGATAATTTAAAATTTGGTTTAAATAGTTAGTTGAGTTTATAATATTAGTTTTAATCTATGTTTGAAATTGGAAATTTGTAGAGGTGATATTTTATCTACAATAAATTGATTTAGAAAGTTGCTTAAACTGGTGGGGTTTGGGAGAAAATAGCTAACGGGTTTGGACCATTCTTCTTATTTAGCAATTTCAAGGATGAAATTCTTTCAAGTGAAAGGAATATAACGACCCGGAATTTTGGATATTTGAAATTGGAATATTTAGTTGATTTTAAATATTTAAAATTTAATTTTTAACTTGAATTTGAAATATAACTATTTATTGGCAATTTAATTTTTGAATTAAATAATTGGAAATTGGGTTAAATATTAAATCTAGAGTTTTAAGCTTGTTAAAAATAATTTAAGGGCTTATAAAATTTATATTGATAATCATAAAGATAATAAAGTTTTAAAATCTGATTTAATGGTGATTTGTTCAGTTTTAAAAATACATCGTTTAAATTGACATTTAAAAATAGCCTTCCAGGGGACAGTCTCGGAATTCGATGAAATTAGTGCTATTGGATTTGTAATAGTGTATTATTATCGAATTTCAAATTTCTTAGCGTTTGGAGGTATCATTTGGTCGTACGGGTTATAAACGTGTTGAAATTTTTATCGAAAATTCAATATAATAATTGGGTCTGAAAAGCAATCTTCTCCATACGATCAAATTAGGACTCGAAACCTTTTGAGTCGCGTTCCGAATAGGGATATAGCATTATATACGCCTAGCTCATGCCTCGATAGAAGGCCAAGATTTTAAGTTACGAATTCGAGATGATTTAAATTAAAATAATATATATAAAAATTGATTTGACAAATAATTCACATCATGACTTTTTCCTTCCTCTTCAATCACTGTTCATTAAATATTCAAACATGTTTTCCCCGTTTTAAATGTTATGTTCCCCTCCATTTTGAACATTGAATCGAACATAGTAAAAAGAAATAAAATTGGAAGCTTTAAAATTCATTATCTCCTCGATTTCTCACTTAAAAATCGTGAAATCGGTTTGTAAATTCAAGTTTTAGCATTTGCTTCGATCTGGTTGTGGTTTTGTAGCATGCGATGATGATGGGGTGAACTCGACAGTGAAAGTCGAGATGGGTTTCGAACTAAGGTTGCCGATTGCGTGCGATTGAGGGCGTAACTTGAGAAGTGGAGGATGGGATAGCGATGAGAGAGGAGTATAGCTTCTACGGTGCGAAGATGTGGTTGTGCAACGCTGTATTGAGGATCGCGTGTGATGTACTATAGCAGTAGAGCATAGTGCAGGTCGCGTTTTGATGGGTTGGGGTGGAGGCATTGAGATGGTGGCGTCCAGTCGAGTGCGGGGAGAGAATCTTGTAAGCGATGCCGAATTTCTGTTTCAAGCATTGGAGCTCCATGTCAGGGAAGCGCACACTCGTGTATACCAGGTATGTTTCGTGTACAGGCATTATTTAAGGGAGAAGAAGGCTTGAGGAGGGATATGGGCTGAGCCTACGTAGTGGGTGGGTTTTTTTTTTAAAGAAAGGTAAATTAAATTGTGTTTTTATTTGAAATAGTCGATGAACTTAAAAATGAATATCTCCCTCATGCTAGGCCCGATTGGAATGAGACCTTTTGCCTTACGATCATGATGGCGAGATCTTGGAAATGAAACTAGTTTGGACAGATTTAGAGACAGTCAAAATTTGGGTTAAAATCGGACGTCGTCTGATTTAACCCTAAACCGAAACATCCGAGCGACAAAATCAAAGTTGAGTTAACCTCACTCAATTTTGGATTAACGTTATTAATTTTAGATAGTGAAAATTAATTATTGACTGATTGATGGAATTGGTAATTATTATTATACGTGGATGCGATATTGTATATAGTAGTGTGTGTGTGTGTGTGTGTGTGTTTGAGTGATTGATATTCCCGCATTTATATAGCGGGTGAGACCCTATGCGCACCGCATAATAGCGGATGACCCTATATACCGCGATACCCCCCTCGAAGTGGGATTGGTATTTTCATATTGTGCTGACATATGTGGATGTAGGGAAACAGGTTGGAGGGATCCAACGGGATTCCTTGAAATGTTGAAATTATTTTCGTATTTAGTGATATGATTTATTTGAATAATCTACGATATTTATATTGGAAATTGAATTTATTGGATGTTGTGGTATAGTTGGATATATTTCTAGAATTTTGAAATATCAAAAATATGAATATTGAATTTTTAGAGGAAAATAAAAAGGAATTTTAAAGTAAAATATTTATAGTAAAGTTGGATAAATTAAAAGGTAATGAATTTGAAAAAAAAATAGTTTGACTTTAAAATCCTATTTAATAATCCCGGAATGTGGAAAAATAGGGATTTTTGAATAAATGTGAATAAAGTTTTGTAACGACCCGTATTTTATGTGTCGATGATATCGTAAAATTATTAGGTCGTTGGTATTGTTTATGTCGTCCAAAGCTTAAGTCGTCCGGAGTTAGCTCGTGAGCGATTTAGTGAGGTAGAACGACCTAGGAGTTAGGTCGTGTAAAAGTTATGTCATGTGAAAGATAGGTCGGGTGGAGCGACCTATAGAGTTAACGACCTAAGAGTGTGGGCGACTTATAGGATTAGCGACCTATAGGATGGGAACGACCTAAGGTAGATATCCGACCTATAGAAATGAGTGACTTAGGGTTAGCGACCTAGCAGTTAGGCGAGTTAACGGGTTGAAGGTAGTTAACGACCTAAGAGCTATCGGGTTAGAGGTCCCAACGACCTAGTAGTGAGCGACCTAAAGCAGAGTGTTGCGTAGAGTTAGGTCAAGTGTAGCGACCTAAGAAGGGTAGCGACCTAAGGAGGCTAGTTACGATTGGTTAGGTCGCAAACGACCTAAGTTAGAATGCTGTGTTTGTTAGGTCGCAGGGATGATAGGTCGCGCGAGTGATAGATCGTGGGGTTGCTTAACCCAGTTAGGTCGATCGGTCGCATGGATCGTTAGGTCGCGTGAGTACACCAGTTAGGTCGGGGAAGTGGCTAGGTTGTTAGGTCGTGATGTTTTAGGTCGTGGATGACCTAATAGTGAGCGACCTAAAACCGAGCGACCTAAAAACTGCCTATAAATACACGGCCATTTCCTCACTTTTTGGCACCGGATTTTGAAGCAACGAAGTGCTGCCATTTTGAGAGCTCGACTACAACATTTCTTCACTTCTTTTCTCTACTCTAATCTTGTGCTAACATCCATCCAAGATCGAAGATCCAAGAGCCAAAGTTGAAGATCTTCATCCAACAAAGTGAGATTTCATCGTTTCAAGTGGGATTTCGACAAATCAAGCTTGAATCTTTGCTGTCCAGATCTGAAGCGTATTGCTTTTGGGTTGTTTTGGAGATTCGGTGAGTGATAGTTATCTCTCACGCGGACCCAAAGGAGTATATTGGATTGGTGGCTTGTTTGAGTGTTAAAGTTAGAGATTTCATGCATTTCTCTTAGTTCCAAGACTAGATTCATTACTTTTGAAGATGTTTACCTATGCAAGTTCAATTAACAAGTTATAGAGACAAAACCCATGTTTTATATTTGATAGATCTATGCTAAAATCCATGATTTCATATATGTTAGACTTATGCTCATTTATTTACGAAATTGCCATTATAGTTTATATTACTTGATTAGATCTTGTTTGAATGCTTGATTGCTTAAGCTAATGATTGATTTGATTGATTGCTATGTATGTTAGTTGATTGATAGTTAGATCTAGACAAGATGGTCGAAGATGATTCAAAAGCTAAGTGGAAAGGCTCTTGAATGGTGAAAGCTGCTGTGGCATATGAAGCGGATGATGAAGCTCATATGGATGGGTTCGAGGACTTTGCTATAGTTAGAGGAAGCGAAGTATGATGATGAAATGGACTTTGCCATGATATGTTGAGGCGAAGTATGATGATGAGATGGACTTTGCTAAGATGCGTTGGAGCAAAGCATGATGTGACATAGCCTTGGTTTAATCCAGACGGGATCATCCCAAGCATGTTGATAACTCGATGATGCGATGCGAGTTGGTTGATAATGGTTAGCTTGAGAGGCGCTTGAGCTAGTATGGAAATAGTCGTCGAGGAGGATGACTAGGAGGCTGAGATCTCATCGTTGTTGAAGGTTCTAGCATGCTCAAAGCAAGAGTACGTTGGAACGGGCTGCGACGACGTTCCAAGCACGGGCTGCGACGACGTGCTAGTACTCTGGGTAGTTGCGAAAATTCCTAGGCACGGGCTGCGACGACGTGCGGAGTTATGTCTAGAACCGGGGTTACCATTAGCCCTTGACAGATGGTCGTTCAACAAACGGTGAAATCAAGGCAATGATAACAGTGATAGCCAGAGTCATGGATGTTTGGACATTTGATTGTATCATCATTCGGTCTCAAGAGCGGTGTTTTCTGGGTGCTTATCTGATCTTGGTTTAGGCCTTGGGGGTTTGTATTTGGAAAACATCGACCTTGACTCAAGTGATTATTGCTTTACTTTAATTGCTTGCTATGTTATGCTTGCTTCTCCTTAGTATGTGTCTGGGGGCTATCATTGTAGAAAGAGGCGGAGTGGGATGGTTTGGTTCCTATTCCTTTTATCCCTTATGCCCTTTTGGTATGTTTGATAGTTGATTTACTGCTCACTAAGACTTTGTCTGACTCAAGGTTTTATGTCTCCTCTTATTATCTTGGGCTGTTCATCCATGTTGGGATTTGCAGACTAGGTAGCAGGTGACAGGTGCTGTTCTTGGAGATCTACGCTGATGATGACGAAGACGAGCAGGAGGCTTTTGCATACTATTTCATATTATGTACTGGGTGTTCCGCTGTATATACTTTGAGTGCTTTGTAGTGAGGTTTTGATGTATTGACTGTTCTGATGGTTGTATCAAACTTCTAAGATGCTTATTTGATGATATTCTTGTATGAAGCTTCACTATACATATATTTCTCTATTGTATTTTATCCATGCGCTGTGAGTTATGCGATAGATTCTGCGATGTTTATTCTACCCTTGACGGTCACCCATGGCTGCCTGGCACGCCTTTCAGCGCATTATTTCCTTGTTTTGGTGCGGGAGTCATGGGCGGTCGTCACATTTGGTATCAGAGCTTTGGTTAATCGATTTTAGCCAACGCTCGCTGACGTAACTACGTATGAGAGACGTAATTGTATTTTGATGAATGATTACTATATATAATATAGTAGTTTAGAAGGATTTGAACTCCTTATGCAGTTGTTTCTCAAGGTGTTCTAAGTCATTCCTTTTTATAGATATTAAGGATGAGTCGAAGGGGGAGACCAGCTGCTAGGGAAGGCCGTGCTGCTAGGGAAGCTGTTGATTATGCTCCTATGTTTGAGGCCATGATGACTTCGATCATGAGAAGGATACCAGCCTCGGGGCCATCAGTAGATGTTGGAGTTCAAGTTCAAGCTCCAAGACCAGTGGATTTTGCTAAGCTTTGCAAGGACTATACTTCTCTTGGAGGAAAGGTTTTCTTGGGAACGGAATCAACCATTGAAGTGCAAAGATGGATTGATGCTTGTAGAAGGATCTTTGGTGACTTGGGAATTGAGGATGCAACTAAGAGGAAGCTTGCATCAAGGCAACTTCAAGGGAGAGCTTCGGATTGGTGGAATTCTATCACCATTGATACGCCGGAGGAGGAGATTACTTGGGAGCAATTCCAAGCTAGATTTGAAGCTAAGTTCATCTCTACGGCTCAAAAATCTGTTCTGTTTAGGAAGTTTGTGGAGCTCAAGCAAGGTGGGAGACCAGTTCTTGAGTATGTTTCTGAGTTTGAAGCTTTGTCCAAGTATGCTCGATCGTATATTGATTCTCCCTATCAGAAGAATGAGAAGTTTGTGACCGGTTTGGACGCTTATCTTAGGAGGCAATTGGTGGATCACTTAGACGATCCGTTTGAGAAGCTTGTGGAAAAAGATCTCAGGCATGAGAGTTTGTTTCCTAGGGAGAGTTCTGTTGTTGCTGTAACCAAGGAAGGGTTTAAGCCACAGAAGGGTGGAAACAAGAAGAGGAAGCAACAGCAACAGAAGGGTAAGGATGGCCAGAAGAAGCCGAGGGGCGAAATGACTTGCTACAATTGCCAGCAGAAGGGTCATCTCTCCAAGGATTGTAGGAATCCAAGGGCGCCGGCGAAATGCCACAATTGTGATAAGCCAGGGCATTTCAGGAGGGATTGTCCGGAACCAAGGAGGGATAGGCAGATTGTGCAAGCTTATGCTATGGGAGCTGTGCCGTCGTCTTCAAAAGCTCCTACTGCTAAAGAGAAGGGGAAGAGTGTGGTGGTTCAAGGTACTCTTTCCATTTGTGGTGTTCCAATTAGAGTGTTATTTGATACTGGAGCGTATCATTCTTTTGTTTGTGATGATTTGGTAGGCCGGTTAGGTTTGAAACCGGATGTTGTTGATAGGCCATTGGTTGTGACAAATCCAGTTGGGGGTTCGTCATGTTTGTGTATGATATGCCATGGTCTAGTTGTGTCGAGTCATGATTGCTCGTTTGTTTGTGATTGCTTTGTTCTGAACTTTGCGGGGTTCGGAATTATTTTGGGTATGGACTGGCTTAGGAAGTATGCGGCAAGGATTGATTGTGAGAGGCTGGAGGTGACAGTCGGGAATGTGGAAGGGCGAAAGGTTGTGATACGATGTAAGCATGAAGAAGGCGTCTTCATGAGCTTCATGTATTCGCTGGTTGTTCCACGGGATGGACTGTCATCGGTGCCTATTGTGAATGGATTTGAGGATGTCTTTGACGAGGTCAAAGGGTTACCGCCGCATAGGGAGATCGAGTTTTGTATCGATCTAGTTGAGGGAGCCAGACCTGTTGTGATGCCTCTTAGGCGGATGGCGCCTAGGGAGCAGCAAGAGTTGAAGGTGCAAGTTGATGACCTTTTACAGAAAGGACTCATTCGGCGTAGTGTGTCCGAATGGGGTGCACCAGTTGTGTTCGCAACCAAAGCGGATGGATCGTTAAGGTTGTGTGTGGATTAACGTGAGCTGAATAAAGTGACTAAGAAGAACAAGTATCCATTGCCAAGGATAGATGACTTGTTTGATCAGCTTCACAAGGCTAAGGTGTTCTCTCAGATGGATTTGGCAACGGGATTTCACCAGTTGAGAGTGGCTAAGGATAGTGTGCCGAAGACTGCTTTCAGGACACCATCGGGTTTTTATGAGTGGCTGGTAATGCCGTTTGGATTGACTAACGCACCAGCATATTTTGTGGATCTTATGAATAGAGTATTCAGAGATCAGTTGAACAAGTTCGTACTTGTATTCGTGGATGATATTCTGATTTATTCCAGAACTGAGGAAGAGCACAAGACGCACTTGCGTATTGTTTTGGAAATCTTACGGAAACATCAGCTGAAGGCTAAGTTTTCGAAGTGTCACTTCTGGAAGAGTGAAGTGAGATTCTTAGGCCATGTTATTTTTGGAAATGGAATAGAGGTTGATCCCGCTAAGGTGGCAGCAATCCAGGATTGGGTTAGACCTAAGAATGCATCCGATGTAAGAAGCTTTCTTGGATTAGCAGGATATTATCGTCGGTTTATCAAAGACTTTTCCAAGATAGCTGCACCGTTAACAGGATTGATGAAGAAGAACCAAGTGTTCAGATGGGATGATAAGTGTGAGCAAGCTTTCGTAATCCTAAAAGAGCGACTAACAAGTGCTCCTGTTTTGACTATTCCAAGTGGGAATGATGAGATGGTGGTTTACACCGATGCATGTGGTACTGGACTTGGAGCAGTGCTAATGAAAAAGGATAGAGTTGTTGCGTATGCAAGTCGACAACTAAAGCCGCATGAAAGGAATTACCCGACTCATGATTTGGAGTTGGCGGCGATTGTGTTTGCTCTGAAGATGTGGAGACATTATCTATTGGGAGTTCGATTCGAGTTGTTTACGGATCATAAGTCGTTGAAGTATCTTTTCTCCCAAAAGGATTTGAATCTTCGGCAGCAACGGTGGCTAGAGTTTTTGGCATCATATGATTTTGGTATAGCTTATACTCCGGGAAAAGGTAACGCAGTAGCTGATGCGTTGAGTCGAAGACATGCAGGATTGGGAGCCATGTTTTCGGAATGGAAGAGTCTCGAGTATTTGGCTGGATTTGATTTCAGGCCCAGATGTGAATAGGAACCTGAGATGTTGGCAAACTTATCGATAAGGCCTACTCTGGTGGAGAGAATTGGCGAGGGCCAAAAGCGAGACGATAAGCTTGTCAAGATTATCCGAGATTTGGAATCTGGATTGGACCCAGAAAAGGATAAAGGATTCGAAGTCGATCGAGAGGGTTGGCTTCGGAAGCAAGGACGACTAGTTGTTCCCGATGTAGATGGATTGAGAGATGAAGTTCTTAGAGAAAGTCATCACTCGAAGTTGACAATCCATCCAGGTGGAAATAAGATATATTGGGATATGAAGAGAACCTATTATTGGGAAGGTATGAAGAAGGATGTTGGAAATTTTATTTCCAAGTGTATGAATTGTCAGTTGGTTAAAGCAAAGCAGAAAAAGCCCAGTGGATTACTTCAGCCATTAGAGGTTCCTATATGGAAGTGGGAGCAAGTGTCGATGGATTTTATCGATGGCCTACCTAGAACCAGAGTAGGGAATGAAGGGATTTGGGTCATAGTAGATCGGTTGACCAAGAGTGCAAGGTTCATTCCTGTTCGATCAACTAGGACTGCATCGAAGTTGGCTGAGCTGTATGTTAAGTGGATAGTTCGATTCCATGGTATTCCGAAGAGTATAGTAAGCGATCGAGACCCTTTGTTCACTAGTGGATTTTGGAAGAGCTTCCAGGAAGTTTTGGGAACCGAGTTGTGTTTGGGTACAGCTTATCATCCCCAAACAGATGGTCAGACTGAGAGAGTCAACCGAGTTTTGGAAGATCTCTTGAGGGCATGCGTTTTGGATTTCGGAGGATCATGGGAGGATCATCTTCATTTGGTGGAATTTGCTTATAACAACAGTTATCAGTCGAGTATTGGTATGGCACCATTTGAGGCATTGTATGGAAGACCGTGTAACTCTCCGACATGTTGGTTGGAAACTGGAGAAAAACTGATACTTGGGCCAGAGATGATTCGACAGACTTCGGATTGTATAGGGATCATTCGGCAACGAATGAAGGCAGCCCAAGATCGTCAGAAAAGTTATGCCGATAATCGTCGTAAGGATTTGGAATTCGACGTAGGTGATATGGTTTTTGTGAAGATTTCTCCTCTGAAGAATGTTATTCGATTTGGAAAGAAAGGAAAGTTAACTCCGAGATTTGTTGGACCATTCCCGATTATCGAGCGAATTGGAAAGCTCGCTTATAGATTGGAGTTACCGGAAAAGATGGCGGGTGTGCACAATGTTTTTCATGTATCTTATCTACGGAAGTATGTGCATGACTCGAATACGGTGGTTTCTGCTGATAGCTGTGAAGATTTAGAAGTTGATCCAGTTGTTTCGAGACCTCGTAAGCCGCTTCGTGTTGTTGAAACCGACACGAAACAGCTTAGGAGGAAGACGATTACGTTGCTCAAGATACAATGGAGTGATGATGTTAACGACTGTACATGGGAGGAGGAAGAGAGGATGAAGGCAGCTCATCCTGAACTCTTCGAGGTATGGCCCTAAGGTGTCGTGACATCTCATGAATTTGTAACTTGTTCTAATCTTAGAATTCTGCATGCTAGGCTAGAATTTGGATGCATGGTTTGTTGATTGCTATGGATGGTAGGCATGCAGAATAGTTTTGGTTGCTCTTGTTTGTTTGGAATTTCGGGGGCGAAATTCCTAAGGGGGAGAGAATGTAACGACCCGTATTTTACGTGTCGATGATATCGTAGAATTATTAGGTCGTTGGTATTGTTTATGTCGTCCAAAGCTTAAGTCGTCTGGAGTTAGCTCGTGAGCGATTTAGTGAGGTAGAACGACCTAGGAGTTAGGTCGTGTAAAAGTTTTGTCGTGTGAAAGATAGGTCGGGTGGAGCAACCTATAGAGTTAACGACCTAAGAGTGTGGGCGACTTATAGGATTAGCGACCTATAGGATGGGAACGACCTAAGGTAGATATCCGACCTATAGAAATGAGTGACTTAGGGTTAGCGACCTAGCAGTTAGGCGAGTTAACGGGTTGAAGGTAGTTAACGACCTAAGAGCTATCGGGTTAGGGGTCCCAACGACCTAGTAGTGAGCGACCTAAAGCAGAGTGTTGCGTAGAGTTAGGTCAAGTGTAGCGACCTAAGAAGGGTAGCGACCTAAGGAGGCTAGTTACGATTGGTTAGGTCGTAAACGACCTAAGTTAGAATGCTGTGTTTGTTAGGTCGCAGGGATGATAGGTCGCGCGAGTGATAGATCGTGGGGTTGCTTAACCCAGTTAGGTCGATCGGTCGCATGGATCGTTAGGTCGCGTGAGTACACCAGTTAGGTCGGGGAAGTGGCTAGGTTGTTAGGTCGTGATGTTTTAGGTCGTGGATGACCTAATAGTGAGCGACCTAAAACCGAGCGACCTAAAAACTGCCTATAAATACACGGCCATTTCCTCACTTTTTGGCACCGGATTTTGAAGCGACGAAGTGCTGCCATTTTGAGAGCTCGACTACAACATTTCTTCACTTCTTTTCTCTACTCTAATCTTGTGCTAACATCCATCCAAGATCGAAGATCCAAGAGCCAAAGTTGAAGATCTTCATCCAACAAAGTGAGATTTCATCGTTTCAAGCGGGATTTCGACAAATCAAGCTTGAATCTTTGCTGTCCAGATCTAAAGCGTATTGTTTTTGGGTTGTTTTGGAGATTCGGTGAGTGGTAGTTATCTCTCACGCGGACCCAAAGGAGTATATTGGATTGGTGGCTTGTTTGAGTGTTAAAGTTAGAGATTTCATGCATTTCTCTTAGTTCCAAGACTAGATTCATTACTTTTGAAGATGTTTACCTATGCAAGTTCAATTAACAAGTTATAGAGACAAAACCCATGTTTTATATTTGATAGATCTATGCTAAAATCCATGATTTCATATATGTTAGACTTATGCTCATTTATTTACGAAATTGCCATTATAGTTGATATTACTTGATTAGATCTTGTTTGAATGCTTGATTGCTTAAGCTAATGATTGATTTGATTGATTGCTATGTATGTTAGTTGATTGATAGTTAGATCTAGACAAGATGGTCGAAGATGATTCAAAAGCTAAGTGGAAAGGCTCTTGAATGGTGAAAGCTGCTGTGGCATATGAAGCGGATGATGAAGCTCATATGGATGGGTTCGAGGACTTTGCTATAGTTAGAGGAAGCGAAGTATGATGATGAAATGGACTTTGCCATGATATGTTGAGGCGAAGTATGATGATGAGATGGACTTTGCTAAGATGCGTTGGAGCAAAGCATGATGTGAGATAGCCTTGGTTTAATCCAGACGGGATCATCCCAAGCATGTTGATAACTCGATGATGCGATGCGAGTTGGTTGATAATGGTTAGCTTGAGAGGCGCTTGAGCTAGTATGGAAATAGTCGTCGAGGAGGATGACTAGGAGGCTGAGATCTCATCGTTGTTGAAGGTTCTAGCATGCTCAAAGCAAGAGTACATTGGAACGGGCTGCGACGACGTTCCAAGCACGGGCTGCGACGACGTGCTAGTACTCTGGGTAGTTGCGAAAATTCCTAGGCACGGGCTGCGACGACGTGCGGAGTTATGTCTAGAACCGGGGTTACCATTAGCCCTTGACAGATGGTCGTTCAACAAACGGTGAAATCAAGGCAATGATAACAGTGATAGCCAGAGTCATGGATGTTTGGACATTTGATTGTATCATCATTCGGTCTCAAGAGCGGTGTTTTCTGGGTGCTTATCTGATCTTGGTTTAGGCCTTGGGGGTTTGTATTTGGAAAACATCGACCTTGACTCGAGTGATTATTGCTTTACTTTAATTGCTTGCTATGTTATGCTTGCTTCTCCTTAGTATGTGTCTGGGGGCTATCACTGTAGAAAGAGGCGGAGTGGGATGGTTTGGTTCCTATTCCTTTTATCCCTTATGCTCTTTTGGTATGTTTGATAGTTGATTTACTGCTCACTAAGACTTTGTCTGACTCAAGGTTTTATGTCTCCTCTTATTACCTTGGGTTGTTCATCCATGTTGGGATGGGCAGACTAGGTAGCAGGTGACAGGTGGTGTTCTTGGAGATCTACGCTGATGATGACGAAGACGAGCAGGAGGCTTTTGCATACTATTTCATATTATGTACTGGGTGTTCCGCTGTATATACTTTGAGTGCTTTGTAGTGAGGTTTTGATGTATTGACTGTTCTGATGGTTGTATCAAACTTCTAAGATGCTTATTTGATGATATTCTGTTATGAAGCTTCACTATACATATATTTCTCTATTGTATTTTATCCATGCGCTGTGAGTTATGCGATAGATTCTGCGATGTTTATTCTACCCTTGACGGTCACCCATGGCTGCCTGGCACGCCTTTCAGCGCATTATTTCCTTGTTTTGGTGCGGGAGTCATGGGCGGTCGTCACAAGTTTTTTTTTGAATTAAGCACTTAAGCGATATTGTTTAAGTCTAAAAGATTTTATTTTTAAATTTGAGATTTATATAGTCGGGAAAAATAAAAAGGGGATTTTGAAAATAAAATAAGAAATTGACGTTCCATATTTAATTAATATTTTAAATCGGAAAAGGAAGTGAATCTAAAATTAGGGGGATTGTAACGGTCCGCCTTTTTGTATGTCTTAAATTGACGATAAACCACACATGTCAGACTCAAACCATACAAAAAGGGGATTGTTATTGGGGTGAATAAGAAAAAGGAAGAAAGAAAGAAAACAAAACAGAATCTCGCAGCGGAATGAAAAATATAATAATCAAATAACAGTCCATGAAGCTGTTTTCTAAACAATTGATTATGCTTATACAACACAGAATCAGAGTTACACTTACCAAAGAAAAATAAATAACAATGCAGCATAACAATGTGATGTAGTAAACAATATAGTAAATAGTAATAATACAATCTTCGTCTTCGTCCTCCAAAAATAAAATCTCAAATCCTAAAATGCTTAGGCTGACCCAAGCGATTTGAAAAGACAAAACACTCGAGTCAGAACTAAAAGATCTTATGTATGTTAGATCAACTGTAAATAATATGAGTGGAATGGCGTCAGAGATGTTTACGGAATTTGACATCTGCTATCCAGTGCCTAATGTGAGTGCAGTAACTTAAGAGATGTTCGGGATTTACATCTCCTAAGGATCCGTTGAACTATTTACTATGTAGTAATATACACTATTATAATAATGTCTAATAGTAAAATAAACTTACTTTAAAATAGCATTAAGGCTTTACATTTTCCACCTTAACACATAAATAGTGCCAGTAGTCTATATAGTGCCATAATACCTCCTGATCGGAAGGCTACCAGAGGATACTCCATAGGTACGGGATAAATCAAACTCGTACAAGGCATGCTAGGGTAGGTGACACGGCACAACTTGACGATGCCAGGGTAGACATACTAGTTACTATCTGGGCTGGTGGAAACGCATAGCCGCAACTACCGCCCACCTCAAGCCACACAACCAAATCAAAAAAAATCAAAGGTGGCTACCAAAACAATCTCAAAGTCAGAATAGAATATCGAAGGAGTGTGTCCAATCAGAGGAGCTACCTCATTTGCCCGAAAATCGCTCTTGTTTTAGCCACCTTATGCCAACTCAAGGGAATCGAGTCCACGTATATACCTCAAAAGAACACCGCCACCATCCTACTTCATTTTGGAATCTCCACCGCGTACACGGTTGTTAAAGTGGTTTTCGGAGTTGGCAAAGAGTATGACAACTTCCGATCCCGGTCTCTTTAACAACCAAACGTTATTATAACACCGCGGTCATTTTAAATAGTTTATCTTTAAACCGAAATATCATTGCCATTTCAAAACCATATAAATATGATATCATTTCCATTTCAAATTGAATCAATGCGATATCATTTTTATTTCAAATAAGTCCTTTCCCAAAAATCATAGCACTTTCGAAGTTATACACTTCGAAACCAAAACACTTGAAATTACAACACTTTCAAATCATACTTTGAAACTCGTAACTTTGAAACATAACTTCCACCACTCAAATGGTTTAAATATAAAATACTTATATAATAAAATAGCTTCTTCAATTTCATAAATCAATTCCAAAACAACTTGAATTTCTAAACTTTAATTTTAACCAAATTCCAAATCATAAATTTCAATACGATTCAGTTTCCAATTAAACTATTCCAAATTTTATCGATTTCAAAATAGGTTTGATCCATAGAGTAAACCATTTCAAATTCAGTATATTTCAAACTCTAAGTATTCAACAATTTCAAAGATAAGTTTGGTAACTATGATTCAACAATCCAATTTTCTATTATTTAGTTTTGAAATATGTTATATAATAAATCCATTATCATTTAAATAAAACTCAAATTACAAATAACTAAATATTTCCTTCAATTTATTTATACTTGAAATATTCATTTAATTCACCTTAACAAAAATCAAGTTATAAAAATCATACCTTCTAAAATTTCAAATTTAATAACTTTCACATCACACTTGTTTGAGTTTAATTCTTAAATAAATTCAATTTCAAATAAATCTCAAATTTATCACCCAACCTTAATTTATTTAAATCATTATAAACTCTATATTAAAATATAATTTAAATACTTAACCATATTGTCTTCAATAAAAATCAACTTATTATTAAGCCTATTCTACATTAATACAAATTATACATAGCTTAAAATCATGGATAAATCAACATTTATATAATATCCAAAATCAAAATTTATCTAAAACCATATATTTCTTTACAAAACCATAGAAATCATTTCAAAATATTTTTATATATAGACCACGGTACCTGTATATAATTTTCTATCATATGGTCAAGTGATACGGATGTTTATCATTTCAATCCGCAATTTACAATACAAATATATAATTTTCTATCATATGCTCAAGTGATACGAATGTTTATCATTTCAATCCGTAATTTAAAATACAAATACGGTTATATATCATTTCAAACCGCAATCCCAAATGAAATAGAAATCCACATCAAGTTGCGGTTTATAACAATATAAAATACAACATCCATTCATCCAATGTCAATCATCAAAAATTTATCACAATCATCACCCAATTCAATCGGTAACATTAATATATAATAGATAATAAATAACGGGTATTTACTGGCATTTTGTATTCAATAATAAATTAAATAACCGTTTTATCCAGATAAATTCAAATAAACTGAGATGATGATTCAAAATATGCCAAACCATCATAAATAAATTTCTAATCACATCATAAATCAATTTAATAAACATAAGAAATTTTATAAGTTGTGAGTGGGTTAAAACACTCACCTTTGGAATTTAAATTCAATTTAAACCAAAAGTTCAAAAAGTCTTAGAATTTGTCCAAACCAGCGCGAAAATGTCTGGAATTCCAATACGAACCTAGTAGAGGAAACCGCACAAGAAACGGGCCCGTATGTGGAAATTATTCGAGTTCGAAGATTTAAAACAAAATTAAAATAAAAAAAAACAATCAAACGAACCAGACGAACGCAGACACGTCATCACGCGTCTTCACCACGTACACGAGAACATCACAGCAGTTCGAAACCCAAACGAGGCCGTTGACCACCCCTTTGACCTCGCCTCTACACCGCCGCCGGCCACCTGACCTCCAGCGACCACCACCTCCAGTCTTGTAACCATGCCCTCCGTCAGACCCCCAAGTCCGGTCACCCAAAACGCTGCTAGCCGCCGTCCAAAATCGAACCCTAGATCGCCAAGCTCTGCCGCTATAGCCAACAATCGACGACACGACCACCACCATAAACTCTGCATCATGATCTCCTTCTAATCCAATCAACAATTTCTCCAATCGACGACATACAAAGATTTTCCCAAATCATATATTAGGTTGCACGATTCAAACCTTTGATCATGATTTGACGATGATTGAAGCATTGATACAACAAACGAACACCAGACGCTTACTCCATTCATCGAGAGCTTCGCAACAACATATAATTTGATATATATTAAGGAGTTTAAATTTTTGAAGTTGTATTTCGAATTGAAGCGGGCTTGTAAATTTTAGGGTTTTTCTACCATCGAGAAAGAGGAGCAACTGAAATTTATGTACGTACAGAAATGAGAAATAGAAAAGTGACTAGGGTTTATAACGAGGTACATATAGGTAGGTCAGAAATAGAGATGTACGGACACGATTTGATTGAGCGATAGCGACCCGAAAAGCCCATTCTGCCTCCAAAACGAAAATGGGTCAAACCATATACCAAAATAGGTGTTTTTAAATATTCTAAAATCGATGGAATATGTTTCAAATCCAAATTCTATCATATGAATAAGTTATGCAAAGATCGAGTTATTTCAAATTGATTTCAATTAAATTGACTTCAAGGCGTTTCGAGTCCGTACGATCAAACGACAAGTCCGATCATTACCAAACTTGAAATCCTACAATCATTTGCTGTTACTGATCCGATAAAACCGGTTTCTCAAAATCCGAGTCAGTGGCCAAAATGGCTATTTTCTAGTTAATTAAATAAATTAATATAAAATTAAGTTAAATCACTTTTCAATCAAATTTAATTATTTACCATTTCTATCATTTCTGATTACAAATAAACTTATAATTCATTAACCAAAATTTCCATGTCAATCAAATAAGGATTTATTGCAAAATTTATAGTATTTACCTTCAATTTAAGTGAATTCAAATAAATTATATTTTTAATTTCAAATAAATAAATTCGGTTTGTTTTAAATCCCTTTATTCAATCAATCATCTTCTTATGGATAAATTAACATTAGTATATATCCAATTACCCTAATATTTTTACAGTCATCAATTAAATTCATATTAAAGTATTTTTTAATTACATTTAATTACAATGGATTAAAATCTAATTCAATAAAATAAATAAATGGGTAAACAAGTAATGATTATCACCATTTGCCTAATTTACCCCATTCATACTTTATTATCCAGCAACAAATATTGTAATTACATATCTAACACTGATTTAATCAAATTGCAGTTTATTGCGTATTATTTCATCAGTTAATATAATTTTGAATTTATTTCCTAATTTACTATTTACAATCAATTATAACCTTAGAATTGGTTCAATTAATTGGGATTACACTAATTTAGTTATTTATTAACCTGCATTAACATTATTACCTAAATTTACATTAAATTACTATTAACAACGTGTTATTTCATTAGTCATTTATATAATCACATTTGTTTTCCTATATTCACTTTGTAACCAAAGATAGCCTTTCAATCATCATATTAAACTTGAATTCCATTAACTTCTTAATAATTCACTTAAATTACATTTTGTTTTAGTTATCATTTCATTCTCAAATTAATTTTTTTTATTTCTTCCAGATTTAATCACCAAAATCATATTAAATTATCAAATTTAAAACATCGAAATTTACGGGTCTTTACACTCTCCTCTACTCAAAACTTTTCGTCCCTGAAAAGAAAAAAGGAGGGAAAGAAGGGATGAAGTAATCAATATATCTTATTCAAAAATACTGACTTTATAATCAAATAAATTTACAAAATTAATTAATTTAAATAAAATATACCAATTTATGACCATTAAATCTTTTTATACTCAAATTAATAGATTTTGGAGAACATTTTCAAAAAAATTCTAAGTCCAAAATTTACGAAAAATTTCGACGGAGTCTCCTTTGTACGGAGAGGCTCGGGAGAAAATATAATATCATATATATATATCAATATGTAACATATGTTTTCCAAATAATATATCCCAACATGGGAAAATAATATACATAATACCGCTAGAAAACCGTAATCCAAGAACGTACCTACTTGTCGAGCAAACAACATTTAATTATGAAACCAAAAGCAGTAGCAATTGCTTCCATAACATATATTTCACTTGTATAATCCAAAAGGAGTTAGTAATTATATAAAACGAAATATTTAAAGTTGTTTCAACCACCAATAAACAAATCCATATAAACAACAATCACTTACAACCACAGCATACAATCATCACATAAAGTCAACACCAGTCAATTATCCATTCAAAACAAATAGTTGTTCGGGTTCAAAAACTTTAAATTGTAAAAAATGGAAAATAAACTACTAAGTGCATCATTTACTCAACATCCTTAAATGAAACTATTAGATTATTCGTACATCCAAACAATTTTAAAATATCCTTTCCCAAACAGACATAAACCTAACAAACAATGACCCCAAGCATGAACTAATTTCATTCTTATTAATTTCATTTCATAAAATTTGTTGTTTGATTTCCTTTTCATTCATATAATGATGTATCTTTTTAAATTTACATTTATTTCCTGCAAATTTTCATTTCCATCCATTGATTTAGTGTTTATTTCACTTATTCGCATTTATACTTACGTAAATTCATTTTTATTTATTCATATCATATAAATTTTCTTTTTATGGCATTAAATTCATGTTCACTTCAGTTACTTGGAATATCAATTTCATTAACTTAAGTTTAAAATCTTTCACTTACAATGCTCCCTTTCTATTACATTTAATTTCAATAACATAAGTTTATAACAATTATAACATCAATTCCTATTAATAAAAGCAATCTATTGAACACTTCAATTACATAGTTTAACTTGTATAATTTCCATTACATTTTCTTATTAAACATTACAACTTTTAATATTTGGTAAGTTATATATATGCTTTAATAATGTATTTGAAAGTTATACAAGTTTTTCTCATTTCTTTTAATAAATTTAATGTTTAATAATCATATCGTTTGTTTTATAGGTTACTAATTTCACTTCCTCGTAATTTCATTTATAACCTAGCATTAAATCTCTTATTTCATTTAGAGGTTCCAATTATTAATTAGCTACATTCCATTTCACTACCATAATTGAAATTATTAATTAACAAAACTTAAGAACTAAATACCGGGTATAATTTCAAATCATTTTAAAATAATAGATAAACGTATATACTTACAACATATACATATCTGATTCTATTTAAAGCAATTTAAAATTTATATTTGTTTATCAAAATATATCTGTAATAAAACTACTACAGTGGCCTTCCCACTTAGAAACTCGAAAATGAATGTCGACGATGCATGCACACATCACCGAAATTATTTCCCAACGATATAGAGGGGAGTACAGAACTTATTTCCTTCCAACATTTCTTTTTAAAAAAATAGTCCTTTCAAATCTTATTGAAATATTTATACCAGATAATACTTCCAAATAATATTACTATTATTATATTCAAAATCATTTGAAAGAAAATTTCAAATACCCCTGAACTTGAGTTCTAAATCCCAATTTATTATAATTTATTTTATTTTCAACCAATATTTATAAACTTCACTACCTAACAACCAATATATTTAACCAAATATATCATTTATAAAATTTATTATTTTACCTATAGAAAAAATAATAGGCAAAATTATTTCATTCACCTATATTCAAAACAAATATTGTGTCAGCCGGTCCTATTAAGTGTTTAGAAATCCCTATTGACATCATAGTGTCCTATGCACCAACCAGAATTTGTAACCACAAAACAAAACAAATTAACACAATATAAAAACTTTTTATAACACTAAAATATGCTCTCTCATTTATACACTCTCAGCGACTCATTCTAGGGTATTACTACCCTATTTTATTTGAGTCAGACCCCACAAAGCTAAGGTTTATCGCTAAACCAAAGCTATAATACCAAATGTAACGGTCCGCCTTTTTGTACGTTTTAAATCGACGATAAACCACACACATCAGACTCAAACCATAGAAATTGGGGTTAATAAGAAAAAGGAAGAAAGAAAGAAAACAAAACAGAATCTCGCAGTGGAATGAAAAAATATAATAAATAAATAACAGTTCATGAAGCTGTTTTCCAAAACATTTGATTATACTTATACAACACATAATCAGAGTTATACTTACCAAAGAATAATAAATAACAATGAAGTGGAACAATGTGATGCAGTGAACAATATAGTAAATAGTAATAATACAATCTTCGTCTCCGTCCTCCAGAAATAAATCTTCAAATGCTAAAATGCTCAGGATGAGCCAAGCGAATTGAAAAGACAAAACACTCGAGTGAGAACTAAAAGATCTTATACAAGTTAAATCAACGGTAAATAATATGAGTGGAATGGCGTCAGAGATGTTTACGAGATGTGACATCTTCTATCCAGTGTCTAAAGTGAGTGCAGTAACTTAAGAGATGTTCGGGATTTACATCCCCTAAGAATCCGTTAAATTATTTACTATGTAGTAATATATGTTATTATAATAACGTCTAACAGTAAAATAAACTTACTTTAAAATAATGTTAAGGCTTTACATTTTCCACCTTAACACATATATAGTGCCATTAATCTATACAGTGTCGTAATACCTCCTAATCGGGATGCTACCAGAGGATACTCCATAGGTACGACACAAATCAAACTCGTACAAGGTGTGTTGTGGTAGGTGATACGACACAACTAGGCAATGCCAAAGTAGATATACCAATTACTATCTGGGCTGGTGGTAACGCATAGCCGCAGCTCCCGCCCACCTCGAGCCATACCCCCAAATCAATAAAAAAAATCAAAAGTGGCCACCAAAACAATCTCAAAGTCAGTATATAATATCAAAGGAGTGTGTCCGATCATAGGAGCTACCTCATCGGCCCGAGAATCGCTCCTATTTTAGCCACCATATGTGAACTCATAGGAGTTGGGTCCACGTATATACCTCAATAGAACGCCGCCGCCATCCTACTTCATTCTAGAATCTCCATCGCATACACGGTTGTTAAAGTGGTTTTCGAAGTTGGCAGAGAGTATGACAATTTTCGATCCCAGTCTCTTTAACAACCAAACGTTATTATATCGCGGTCATTTTAAATAGTTTATACCTTAAACCGAAATAACATTGACATTTCAAAACCATTTAAATATGATATCATTTCCATTTCAAACTAAATCAATACGATATCATTTTTATTTCTAATATATCCTTTTCCAAAAATCATAGCAATTTTAAAGTTATGCACTTCGAAAACAAAACACTTGAAATTACAGCACTTTTAAGTCATAATACTTTGAAACTCGCAACTTTGAAACATAACTTCCACCACTTAAATGGTTTAAATATAAAATACTTTATATAACAAAATAGCTTCTTCAATTTCACAAATCAACTCCAAAACAACTTGAATTTATAAATTTTAGTTTTAATCAAATCCCAAATCATAAATTTCAATACGATTCAGTTTCTAATTAAACTATTCCAAATTTTATCGATTTCAGAACAGATTTGATCCGTAGAGTAAACCATTTTAAATTCCATATATTTCAAACTATAAGTATTCAACATTTTCAAATCTAAATTTGGTAATTACAATTCAACAATCCAATTTTCCATTATTTATTTTTAAAATATGTTACATGATAAACCCATTATCATTTAAATAAAACTCAAATTACAAATAACTAAATGTTTCCTTCAATTTATTTATACTTGAAATATTCATTTAATTCACCTTAACAAAAATCAAGTTATAAAAATCATACCTTCTAAAATTTCAAATTTAATAAATTTCACATCAAATTATTTGAGTTTAATTCTTAAATAAATTCAATTTCAAATAAATCTCAAATTTATCTCCCAGCCTTAAATTATTTAAATCATTATAAATTCTATTTAACATATAATTTAAATACTTAACCATATTGTCTTCAATAAAAATCAACTTATTATTAAGCTTATTCTATATTAAAACAAATTATACATAGCTTAAAATCAAGGATAAATCAACATTTATATAATATCTAAAATCAATATTTATATAAAACCACCACTCCTCATTTGGATTTGAACTCATTCATCTTCGATTTGGAAATGGAGTTTGAAATTGGGATTGATTCAAACTGGGTAAGGTTGACTGGATTAAGTGAATTGAGTTTAACTTTGGAAAGGTTAAATAAGTTGGAATGATCAACCTGATTTGATAATTTAACTCGAATTTATATAATTCGAGATGGTTTAAATTTGGAATTTGAATTTAAATTAGTTCAAATTCATTTTGATATGAATTAATTGGTATTGTGGTTGAAAATGGATAAGTTTAAAAATTCAAATGGAAAATTTGAATTGGATTGATTTGAAATGAATTCAAAGAGTGAGGGTCGAAACAACTTTGGTAAAGACGGCGTGGATTCACATGGGCGAGTTCGTCGACGATTAGTAGTTTGGTGAAATGTAACGACTCAGAAATTTCTATCCCGAAAACTCCAGATAATTATGAAAAAGAAGAAAGAGATAGGAGAAAATGAAGATAAACAGAAACACCAAAACATAGATTCTCACATTCGAAGCGGATCAAAATATAATATTAAATAAATAGCAGTTATACAAAGGAAAACTGTATTGGGCAAATTACACTTTAATATATCAGAGTTACAATATTTATACAACACTGAGCAGTTTAATTCAACCTGCTCCAGATAAGCTATAAATAAACATAGCGGAATACCCTCCAAACATTCCTGTCCTCCAGCTCGCCTCCTGAGCTTCAGAACGTCCTTACCTGAAAATCTATAATACCCTGTCTGACGCGAGCATTACATCAAAGTAACACCCGGGTCAGGCTGGAAACCTGCATGAGTAAACCCATCAAGCATGAATTACAAAATCATACAGCTTATACCTAACCCGGGTAACTTATATCAATTTACAACTTCACAAGTTGTTATAGACATCACTTATTTCACAAATCAATTTCAAAGTGCCAAAACTTAGATTAAATGATCCAATTTACTTAAATTATTTCATTACAACCTACTGATTTCACATATCAATCTAAAAAAATCAAAGTGGTTTCGGGTATTTACTAATACCCGACTCCGGTCTCTTCGAATTCAATACCATATTAATCCAAGTCATACAAGTGAAATACAATTTAATTTCAAATAGGATGTCACTTCTTACACTGCGATTTACTATCGATAGATATCCATATCATCACCCTTTTAAACCAATCATCTCATATCACATAGCATCACATATCAGAGATATCAACTAATCTCTGGCATACAATATTATTCAATCATTCATGAGCAAGATAAATCAGTTATACCATTATAATTAATTTTAACAAATTAAATTAATTACACCAATCATCCTTGATCCTGCTTATTTAATTTTAGTAAATCATAATCCCAATTTGATTAATCTTACCTTAATTCATCAATTTCAATTAATCATCCTTTACTAATCAATCTTTGATTACATTAAGTAATTAATCTTTAATTATCACATAGATTAATTAGCCTAATCATTCTCACTTATTATCCTTGAATTAATCTCCCAAATAAATTCACCAAATTTATTTTCCGGATCCTTAATTAATTGCTCTAATTAATTATCCTATGCTTATTTACATTGATTAATATTGTATGCCGGAGATTAGTGGATATCTCTGATATGTGATGCTATGTGATATGAGATGATTGGTTTAAAAGGGTGATGATTTAGATATCTATCGATAGTAAATCGCAGTGTAAGAAGTGACATCCTATTTGAAGTTAAATTGTATTACACTTGTATAACTTGGGTTAATATGGTATTGAATTCGAAGAGACTGGAGTCGGGTATTAGTAAATACCCGAAACCACTTCGATTTTTTTAGATTGATATGTGAAATCAGTAGGATGTAATGAAATAATTTAAGTAAATTGGATCATTTAATCTAAGTTTTGGCACTTTGAAATTGATGTGTGAAATAAGTGATGTCTATAACGACTTGTGAAGTTGTAAATTGACATAAGTTACCCGGGTTGTATATAAGCTGTATGATTTTGTAATTCATGCTTGATGGGTTTACTCATGCTGGTTTCCAGCCTAACCCATGTATTACTTTGATGTAATGCCCGGGTCAGACCGAGTATTACAGATTTTCAGGTAAGGACGTTCTGAAGCTCAGGAGGCGAGCTAAAGGACAGGAACGTATGGAGGGTATTCCGCTGTATTTATTTATAGCTTATCTGGAGCAGGTTGAATTAAACTGCTCAACATTGTGTAAATATTGTAACTATGATATATTAAAGTGTAATTTGTCCAGTATAGTTTTCCTTTGTATAACTGCTATTTATTTAATATTATATTTTGATCCGCTGCGAATGTGAGAATCTGTGTTTTGGTGTTTCTATTTTTCTTCATTTTCTCCTATCCCTTTCTTCTTTTTCATAACTATCTGGAGTTTTCAGGATAGAAATTTCCGGGTCGTTACAATTTCTTTACAAAACCATAAAAATCATTTCAAAATATTTTTATATATAGACCACGGTGTCTGTATATAATTTTCTATCCTATGATCAAGTGATACAGATGTTTATCATTTCAATCCGTAATTTAAATATAAATACGGTTATATAACATTTCAAACCGCAAACCTGAATGAAATAAAAATCCATAACAAGTTGTTGTTTAAATCAATGTAAAATACAACATCCATTCATCCAATATCAATCATCAAACATTTATCACAATCATCCCCAAATTCAGTTAATAACATCAATATATATAACAGATAATAAATAACAGAAATTTACTGGAAGTTTATATTCAATAATAATAAATTAAACAATGGTTTTATCCAAATAAATTCAAATAAACTGAGATGATGATTCAAAATATGCCAAACTGTCATAAATAAATTTCTAATCACATCATAAATCAATTTAACAAACATAAGAAATTTTAGAAGTTGTGAGTGGGTTAAAACACTCACCTTTTGAATTTATATCGAATTTAAATTCAATTTAAACCCAAAATTCAAATAGTCTCAGAATCCTTCCAAACCAATGTTAAAATGTCTGGAATTCCAATACGAACCTAGCGGAGGAAACCGCACGAGAAACGGACCTCGTATGTGGAAATTATTCGAGTTAGAAGAATGAAAACAATATTAAAATAAAATAAAATAACAATCAAACGAATCAGACCAACGTAGACACGTAATCACGCGTACACAAGAACATCATAGCAGTTCAAAACCCAAACGAGGTCGTTGACCTCCCCTTTGATCCTGCAACTCTGCCCTCCGTCATACCCCCAGGTCCGGTCACCCAAAACACTGCCAGCCGCTGCACAAAATTGAACCCTAAATCGCCAGTCCCTACCGCTACAGCCAATAATCGGAGACATGGCCACCACGATACAACTCTGCATCATGATCTCCCTCTAATCCAATAAAAAATTTCACGAATCCACGACATACAAAGATTTACGCAAATCATAAGGTTGCACAATCCGAAACTTTGACCATGATTTGATGATGTATGAAGCATTGATACAACAAAAAAACACCAGATGCTTACTCCGTTCATCGAGATCTTTGCAACAACCTATAATTCGATATATATATTGAGGAGTTTAAATTTTTGAAGTTGAATTTCAAATTGAAACTGGCTCGTAAATTTTAGGGTATGTCTACCATCGAGAAAGATGAGCAACGGAAATTTTTATACGTACAGAAATGAGAAATATAAAGGCTGCTAGGGTTTATAACGAGGTATATATAGGTAGGTCAGAAAAAGAGATGTATGGACACGACATGATTGAGCGTTAGCGACCCAGAAAGCCCGTTCTGCCTCCGGAACGAAAATGGGTCAAACCATATATCAAAATAGGTGTTTTTATATATTTTAAAATCGATTGAAAAAGTTTCAAGTCCAAATTCCATCGTATGAAGAAGATATGCAAAGATCAAGTTATTTCAAATTGATTTCAATTGATTTCAATTAAATTGACTTCAACGCGTTTCGAGTCCGTACGATCAAACGACAAGTCCGATCGTTACGAAACTTGAAATCCTACAATAATTCACCATTACGGATCCGATGAAACCGGTTTCTTCGAAATCCAAGTTAGTGGCCAAGATGGCTATTTTCTAGTAGATTAAATAAATTAATATTAAATTAAGTTAAATACTTTTCAATTCAAATTTAATTATTTACTATTTCTATCATTTCTGATTACAAATAAACTTAAAATTCAGTAATCTAAATTTCCATGTCAATCCAATAAGGATTTATTGCAAAATTTATAGTGTTTACCTTCAATTTAAGTGAATTCAAATAAATTATATTTTTAATTTCAAAAAAATTAATCCAGTTTGTCTTAAATCCCTTTATTCAATCAATCATCATCTTATGGCTAAATTTACATTAGTATATACCCGATTACCCTAATATTTTTTAAAATCATCAACTAAATTCATATTAACGTAGTTTTTAATTACGTTTAATTACAATGGATTTAAATCTGATTCAATAAATTAAATAAATGGGTAAACAAGTAATGATTATCATTTGTTATCAAGCAATAAATACTATAATTACTTATCTAACATTGATTTTATCAAATTACAGTTTATTGCGTATTATTTCATCAATTAATATAACTTTAATTTATTTCCTAATTTACTATTTACAATCAATTATAACCTTACAATTGTTTCAATTAATTGGTATTACACTAATTTAGTTATTTATTAACCTGCATTAACATTATTACCTTAATTTACATTCAATTACTATTAACTATGTGTTTTTTCATTAGTCATTTATATAATTACATTTGTTTTCCTATATCCACTTTGTAACCAAAGATAGCCTTTCAATCATCTTATTAAACTTGAATTCCATTAACTTATTAATAATTCACTTAAGTTAACTTTGTTACATTTCGTTTTAGTTATCATTTCATTCTCAAATTACAAATATATTTTTATTTCTTCCAGATTTAATTACCAAAATTAAATTAAATTAAAAAATTTAAAACATCGAAATTTACGGGTCGTTACAGGGTTTTGGAATAAATTTGGGTTAACTGAGAAATTAATTTAAAATGGAATTTAATTTGTAAATTGATTTAAAATCGGCAAAATGTTGTGAAACAATGACAAAATGGGAAATGAGATTATGGAAATTTTAATCATAATTTATAAATTAAAGAGAAGTAATGGATAATTTGAAATTATAAATTCACGATTGGAATTTATAAGGAGATAGGTAAATCATTTGACAAATAAATAGTAGTTTTATTTTTTAAAATGTGAGAAAGGAAATTAACGGGATTGGAACGTAAATTAAATTGGAGATAAATTAAGAGGGATTTATAAATGATTAGATTGGCTATATTGAAGTTGAAAATGTAATTTTCTGAGAAGTTAAGTTATTTTAAAAAGGAAAGATTTTAAAGTATTAATTAGAAAATTTAAAAGTGCTTATAAGAATATTTCAAAAAGTTTATTATTTAGTTGTTCAAAAATTGTTAAAGTATTTATAAATTAAGTTAGTTATAGTAGTTAATTATTATTAAAGGTTTAATCGGCATTATTATTTTAAAGAATAATTATTAAATATTTATATTTTATATAATAGCTATTATCTAAAAAGTAGTTTTGTCTAAAGTTTTACTTGGAGAATTAGTATATAAGTATTATTTTTAAAATTTTAAATAGAGTTTTCGGGAGTATTGGTATACTGGCATGGCGTAAATCGGAGGCAGTGAGGTCTGCAATTAAGTTTTGGATTTCTCTGGGATGGAGATGTAACTATTGAACTATGATCCATGGTTTGACACCGCAGTGGTACTTTCTATATTATTCAAATGGGTTTCCAAATATTTTAAAAAAAAAAGATAATTTGTGAATATGCCGAATTCGATAAGATAAGTGTATATTTTTGGATAAAGGGATTAAATTTATTTAAAAAGTAATTAAATAAGACTTGACATTTTCAGTGAAAATGAATTGTTTGGTTGAATTGATTCTTTTATTTGATAGTTAAAGAATCGACTGTCAAAATCTGGACCTGAATATAACTTTAGAAATATCTAGAAGAAATACGGGAATTATGTGGTACAATTACCGTTTGAGGTGCTATATTGTATGTATAAACTCGTTCGTTCTTCTAGGAAAGTTATAAGGAAATCCGACCACAAATGGTCAGGAGGTGATCTCCGATCTTATTTTCTTCAGTTAATTTCCTAAAGAACTGGGGTTGAGTTTACCGAAGAATATCAAATGTTGTTTTGAAGAGACCGAGATCGGATAAGTTATCCAAAAACCACTTCGATCCAACAAGTACGTTTTCGATGTGAAAACAAGAGCATGAGTCAAAGATGGAGCAATGAAATGCATGGGCTAATCGCTACTAATCTTGAGGGTGATTCCGAAATGGATGTAGTAAGAGTAGTGCCTTCGGTTCCGTTCGAACCCGAAACAGACTTGTATGGATGAATGTTTTCAGTACACTGTCATTAGAGGACAATGAGAATTCTAAGTTAATATTTCTAAATAGGTAATCGTAGCCTCTACCCTCATCAACCGAGAATGACTGAAAAGTAGGGGAGATGCAGCAAGTCTAAGTGGGTAGCACTCAATTTGGCTATGTTTATTATCTTTTTATATACCCTCGGATATTATTACCATGATTATGGAAGGAGCTCGAAAAAGGATGGGAACACCTAGGGTGATAGCATATTCGATTTATCCAGGTCAAGGATAGTCCGGTCTTGTGTAGCAGGGGATCTCGGCGTGGCCTTCTGTGCGCTGTTCTAGACCTATACTGTGACTGGTGGTACCCCAATGCCTAGTCATTTGGATGGAATCTATTCTCCAATAAGCGTCGTATGGTTTTGATTGTGCCCAACTGTGTTGGAATGTGAGATGCAAGCATTTCAGCTATTTGAATAAGTATTTGTACTTAGGCACTATTATAATATCAGAGGATTTGATATAAAGTGTTCTTGGTAATCGTAAGGTAAAAACGCATCGTATTTATTTATGGCGTGGTCTTACGAGATACCTTTTATTTTCAAAGGATTTGATAACTTTAATAATTCAATTTGAGTATGTTTTCTCATGGTAATTTTCCAGACTAACTCAGTTCTTATTTTATTATAATGCTTGGGATAGACCGAGTATTACAGATACATGATAGGATACTATGGAGCTCAGGAGATGAGTTGGATGACGAAGATGTATGTGTATGGTATGATGTATATTCAGCTTTTGTCAGGACAAGTTATTATAACTGTCAAGTATTGTACTATTGATTAGTGCTCCGATAATGTAATGTATAAAAGTTGTTATAGTTCATTTTGTATAAAGATCAGTTGTTATCTATTACATATTGTTCTGCTGCGACTGTGAGATTCTGTGTTGTTGTTTCTATTTTTTTCTTCTACTTCTTTCTTCTTTTCCCTAACGATCTGGTATTTCCAGCATTATGTTGGTCGGCATGTAATACAGTGGACGTATTGATGTTGATTTTCATACGTCGAAAATCCTGTTCGTGACACAATCTTGCTTCATTTCTGAAATCTCAACCATGTGCACAGTTGTTAAAGTGGTTTTCAGTATCGGTAGAGAGTTTGACAATATCCGATCCTGGTCTCTTTAACAACCAAATGCTTATTACACACTGGATGGTTCTTTTACATTTCCAAAACTAATTCATGATTGTTATCAAAATAGCATATTCAATTCAAACCGTTTCACTTTCGAAATTATATTCACAATTAGGATTCATATTTCAAAATCATCATATTTACTTAAATATGTCAATTCACCAGCATATATCATTTCAAATCCCTTATGTTATAAAATTATTAAGCCTTATTCGCTTTAAAAATCAAAGCTTTATTTACAAACATTTCCACTTTACAACATCTGAAATTTAGAAAGTAATTTAGATAGTTATAATAGTTGAATTTTTTAACATAGTTTTAAATAAATATAAATTTGGTTAAATAGGTTTAAGGTAGATTAAATAAATTTAAAATAGACTAAAATATTTAAATAGATTCAAAATAGTTTAAATGGTTTAAAATAGATTAAATTAGTTGTTATGGATTAACTAGATTTAAAATAGTTTAATTGAATTTAGAATGGATCAAATAAAATTAAAATAGATTAAATAGTTTTAAAATAAATTAAAATAGTTTAAAATTAATTAATATAGTTTAATATAGTTAATACAGTTTAAATGATTTAAAATATATTAAAATATATTAAAATAGATTAAATAGATTAAAATTGATTTAGATAGACTAAATAGGTTAATTAATTTAAAGTAGATTAAAATAACTTAAAATAAATTAAATAATTTAAATTGATTAAGTTGGTTTAAATAAATTAACTTATTTTAATAGTTGAGAGTCTTAAAATTAGAATTTAAAAGAACATTTACAGTTTATATCGAGATAAACAATTTTGAAATTAACATCATATTTAACCATTTCTTCCATTCCAAAAAATCTAGACCATGTCCAGATTTCAAATCAAAACCAAATTTGAAATCTTGAAATATCAAATTTAACTATTCCAATTTTAATAGATTTTTCAAAGTTACGGCTTCCAACAATTCAATAACTCAATTTCGATGAATGTCGTTTATAAGTCAAATTCAACTTTAAAATTTCAATTTAAATCCTTTAAATATTTGCTTAAAATAATTCAATTTATATCAGTCAAATTCTGTTTCAAATAACGTTTAACTAGAATCAAAGCTTAAAGTTTTAAAATCATTTCACCCAAAACGATTTTCCCCTATTCTATATGATCGTTCGGGTATGTATCACTTCAACCCATAGGGAACTTGCAGTGTTATAATAATATAAAATATAACATCCAGTTATCCAATGTCAATAATCAAACATTCATCACAATCATCATCTAAATCAACCAATAAACTTCAATAGATAATTGATTATCATTAGCAGATATTAATTGACAATTAAATTCAATATTAAATTAAACGATGATTAAATGCAATAAAAGTCAAATTTAACTAAAATGACAATTTGAACAAACCAAACATCAAGCAATTAATTCCAAAACACATCATAAATTTAGTTTAACTAACATAAGTTAATTAGTAATTGTGAGTGGGTTAAAACACTCAGCTTTGATTTCAGATCGATTTGAAATCCAAAATAAGGCCTAAAAGCTAACAGTCTCAGAATTCATCTAAATCGATTCCATAATGTCCGGAATTTCGATACAATTCCAAAGGAGAAAAACGCGTATGGATCCGAGCTCGTATGCAAAAGTTATTAACATTCGAAGATTGAAAATTTTCGACTTTAGGTCTTACTTCGAGTCGCAGCCTCAACTACCTAGTGCTTGCTTTGAGTTTTTGCCATAATGGCTCGAGGCCCAAGTCATTTGGCTCCTGACCTGAAGATCGTCTCTGGAACTCGAAGCGCGCCCAGATCCGCCTTATTTGGCATGGAACTCTCTTTGACCCGAAGACGCTGCTGGGTTTTCGCGTCTGGAACTCAAAGTGAACCTCATCCCGACTCAAAGTAAACTTGGAGCAACATTTTTTGCTTCTTTTCTTTTTCTTTTTTTGAAATTATGTTTTGGAATTTGGTAATTAGGTTTGATGTTCTGATGTTTGAGAAGGAGGAAGAATATGTACGTACAGAAATAATAAAATGAAAACAATTAGGGTTTATAACAGCCTATATATAGGCAGGCTTGGATTGAAATGATAATAACGAACCGAAAAGCCCGTTTCATTCCAAAAACGAAAATGGGTCATCAATATATCGAAATAATGGTTTTCGATATTTTCAAACTCAATGGCACAGGTTTTAAGTCCTAGTTCATCATATAAAAAAGTTAGCTTTAAAATTAGCTTATTTCGAATTGAATTCAATTGAACTGATTTCTACGCGTTTCAAGCTCGTACGATGAAATGACTAGTTCGATCACTACGTAACATGAAATCCTATAATAATTCACCGTTACGAATCCGATGAAATTGGTTTCGTCGAAAGCCGAATCAATGGCCAAAATGACAATTTTCACATTAATTATATAAATTATTATTAAATCAGTTAAATCGCATTTTCAATTCAAATTTAATAACTAACAAATTTTTCCATTTTTGATTACTTGGACATTTATAATAATTTAAAACAAATTTATATGTCAATTAAATGTTAACTATTTTACTAGTTACAGTGTTTAATTTTAATTGAAATAAATACAGTGATTATTACTTTAACTTCCAATAAATCCGTTTATTCGCATTTTCATCTTATTATTCAATCAATTGTCATCTCATGGCTATAATTAACATTTGTTTATATCTTATTACACTAATATTTTACAATTACCATCTTAATTTTCATTAACGTGATGTTTAATTATATTTAATTAAAATAAATCCATTTGTTATAATTTAATTTCCAATAAATTGATCAAATTAGATTTCAATCTTTTTATTCAACCAATCATTACTTATGGAAATAGTTAACATTGGTTTACATCTTATTGCATTAATATTCTACAATTATCAATTTAATTCACGTTAAGTGGACTAATTATGTGAATTAATTGCAATTGATTTTCAATTTACTATAAATGAATTAAATAGTGAATTTATAATTAAACCATTGTTATAACTTACCAATTCAAACATGTTTCTATGTTTATTGTTAACAAACAAAATTAATAAATTCACATATGGACTAATTATTCTATTTTAATCAGTTTCAATTTATTACATATAATTTCACCGTTTAATACAACATTTGATTTATTTACTCATTTATAGTTTATACCCAATTTTAACTTTACAGTCATTCCAATTAATTGGGATTTCATTAAAATAGTTATCAATTACCTTAAATTAATATTATTAATTTTCAATAGTTGAAATTCCATTAAAATTGTTATCCATTAGCTTACACTAACATTATTTTATTTCATTACAGTTATTATTCTCATTATTAAACTTAAATTTTTATTTTTTCACAACATTAAATTCCAAAACATATTTAATTAATAAATTTAATTATCGAAATTTATGGGTCGTTACACTCTCCTCCACTCAAAACTTTTCGTCCTCGAAAAGGGAAGGAAGGAATTAATATATTTTATCCAAAATATTCAATTTATAGCAATTAATTTACATAATTTAGTATTAAATAAAATATATCAACTAATAACCACTTAAATCCTTTATAGTCAAGTTAATAAAAGTTTGAAAAACATTTTCACTTTTACAAAAAATTCTAAGTTCAAAATTTACGGAAAATGTGGGTAGAGTCTCCATTGTACGGAGAGGTCCGGAAGAAATAATAATATCAACGATAAACATATATATATATATATATATCATATTTCAAAATAAAATATCCCAAATCTTGGGGAAAAAATATAATATCGCTAGAAAACCATAATCCGAAAACGTACCTATTTGTCGAGCAAACAAAGCTTAATTTATGGAACCAAAAGTAGTAGCTATTGCTTCCATAACCTGATTTCCCTTATATAATCCCAAGAGGTTAATTATTAAGTAAAAGAGAAATATTAAAGTTTTCTCAACTAATAGCAACAAAAAACACAACATAACAATAATCATTCGCAAATCAAATAGTACAAACATCATTTTCAAAGAAGAGAGCAATTATCCATCCATAGCAACCAAAACAATTGGTGTATTCGGATTCAGAAACTTTTAATTATATAAAATGATAAATAAACTACTTAGTATACCACACATTCAACAGTCTTAGATGAAACTTGATAGATTATTCGTAAATCCTAAACAATTTAAAGTATCATCTCCCCAACACCCATAGGCCAAAATAAATAATAATTTCAAGTATTGTTCAAATTCGTTCTTATTAATTTTATTTTACATCATTTATAGTTCATCATTTTTCATTCGTACAATATTTATTTCTTAAGTTTTCATTTATCACTTACAAATTCATTTCCCATTAAATTACATTCATTAAAATTTCATTTCTCATTTATACATACAATGCTATTTTTCTCTTTCCATTACTTACATTCATTGCTTACATAAGCTACTTCCATTAAAATATCTAGACTAAACTAAAGATGGGCTTAGAACTTAAACGAACTTCCATTATTATGTTTCTTTATAATTTAATTCATCATTAATAATATATTTTTCCATGTTCATTTCTTTTATATATAATGTTGTTGAATAGTAATTCCATTTCTAAATCATTCAACATCATCTGAAGTTATAATCATTCAATTAATACACTATTCACGTTTACTATTCATTTAAGTAGTGGCGTTTCAACTATTAATTTAAGTATATAACATTTTTTAACATCAGAATTTCTTGTTTGTAGAAATGATTCTATTAAAGACTTTCATTTTCTATGTTTTACTTGTATAATACTCTATTACATATTCTTAATAACATTTCAACTTTTGATATTTTGGTAACTCTTATATACATACATACATACATACATACATACATATATATATATATATTTATGTTTTTTAGAATGCAATTGAATATTACCCAAGTTTCTCTTATATATATATATATATATATATAGTTAACAAAATATTCAATAGTTACCCTTTCTTATTTTTATTTCCTTTTTATTTACGGTTTACAAATTTTCAATTTCTTATCCATTTCATTAATCATTTTAGCATCAAATTTCTTATTTTCATGTTAGAAATTTCCAGTTATTAATATAGTCATGATTCCATTCATTTCAATAATTTCAATTTCCAATTTACAGAAACTCAAGAACTAACAACCGAGTTCCATTTCAATCATTTTAAAATATTATATATACCCATAATGTGACGACCCAGATTTTAAACATTTGAAATTCAAATATTTAAATGTGACGACCTAGAATTTTAAACATTTAAAATTGAATTATTTAATTGATTTTAAATATTTGAAAGTTGGTTTAACTTTAATTTCAAAAATATTTGTTTATTTGGCAATTAAATTATTGAATTTAATTATTGAAATTTGGGTAAAATATTGAATCTTGATTTTTAAGCTGGTTAAAAATATTTCAAAGGCTTGTAAAAATTAAATTGATGATACTGAAGATAATGGAAACTTCAAAATTGAATTTGGATGTTTTACTCAGTTTTGAAAATTTATCGTTTAAATCGGTACTTAAAAATAGCCTTCCGATGCACAGTCTCGAAATTCGAAGGAACATGTTCCATTGGATCTGTACTATTGTATTATAATCAGATTTCAATTCTCATAACATTCAGTATTGTCACATGACCGTACGATTGATAAACGCGTTGAAATTTATATCGAAATTTAATTTAATTGCTGGGTCCAAAAGGCTATCTTCTCCAAAAGCATTCCGTATTCAGTTTAGGAAGGCCTTATGGTAGTTTCATTTTCCAAAAGCATTCCGTTTCTTTTGTGCAGATAACTGTTTTTTAATCTTATACCAGTCCCATGACTGACATGGAGTTTATTGTTCCCTTTCTAAACTTTGGGCGTCCATAATTGTCCACACGGGCAGTCTAGAGTCAGCTTATCAGTTGTTTTGGAGCGAAGTCAGAAAAGTATGCTGGAAGATCAGGAGACAAGCTGGATGGCGGGACGTACACTTATATTATGTAGTATCTGCTACGAATGGGTTGCTGCAAGTTCAGTTTTTATATAGACAAGTTGTCATAATGTCTAGTGTCGTGTTTTGTTGTTGGAATACTCTGATAGTTTATGTATAACTGATATAGTTCTTTTGTCTTAAAAATAATTCATTTACTTATTATATATTGTTCCGCTGCAAATGTGAGATTCTGATATTGTTCCGTTTTCTTCTTCTTTAACCCTAATGGTTCGGCTTTCCGGCATTCGACTGTTCGGCATTTGATATAGTAGACGTATTGATGTCGACTTTCGGACATCGAAAAATCAGGTCGTTGCAGAGTGGTATCAGACTGGTTGGTTTAGCGAGAACCTTGGCTTTGGTGGGGAAATTTCTCATTAGAGATAGAGTCGGTAGTACTCTAAAATGAGTTTGAGTGTATTAATAGATATGAGAGTGTATTTTTTAGCGAAAGTAAAATTGTTTTATATTGTATTGATTGGTTTGTTGAGTGGGATATGGATTCTAGTCGGTACGAGTAATAAACTTTATAGACAGGGATCTCTAAATTCTTGTACAGAACAATTCGACACGATATTGTTTTAAAATTGGGTAAATGAAATAATTTTACCTAAATTATTTATGTATACAAAAGAAATAATTTTCCATAAATTATTATAGTTATATATGGTTGCTTGATTGTTAGGAAATGATAATATTACATTATTATCATTGATATGTGAAATTGAATAAGAAATTAAAAATAACTAAACGATAAGAAATAAATTCATATACAAATGGGATTTGTAAATAAATTGTAAATGTGATTTATAATTTGAAATAAAATTCAAGAGAAATATTTGAAAGGATCTGAAATTTTGAGATTTGGGAAATTTAAATCCCTTTTGAGTTTGAAAATGATTTTCAAAAGTTTTGGGAAAAAATGGTGATATTATTTAGGGAAATATTTTTGAATTGGATATGAAATCTTGTGAGATTTGGATTTGAAAATATTTGGAAATGTTTTAAAGGAGTAAAAGCACTAAACTGTTTTCGGTCGCTGGAAAATAATTCTGATGATGATCGCGACATCATCTGTGTTTATTTTCGAGTTTCCAGGAGAGGAATTGCTGCCAAAATGTTTTAAATTGAAGTTGTTTGCAAAACCAGGTTTGGTTTTGGAAATTCAAAAGATAATTTGAATTGATTTCGAAAATGATTTTTGAAATGATGGAAAGAGTCTAGAATCCTATTTAAGATGCTTATGGAATAATAAATAACTTTGGAAACTTAGAAAAATAGGGATTGAAACTAAATTTAATTTGGATTAATTTGAATAAAATTTATTAGGGTGGAAAAATAAATTTGTGAACGAACGAATGAATATAAAATTGAAAGTAAATGAAATTGAAACTAAATGTTGAAATTCATTTTGAATTTGTAAGTAAATGGAAATTGTCAAGTTGGATCAAATGAAGCGAAGTATTAAAATAAAATTACTAAGTGAAACTAATTGAAGGAATGACAAATTAAATATAGTTTGAAGATAAATTGAATTCAAGTAGGATTGAAAATGAAAAAAAGGATAAAAGTTGGAAATAAAAGTTTTGAGATTTGAAATTAATTAGTAGATTGAAGCAAATTGAATTCATATAGAATTGGAAATCCTGTTTTAATATAAGTAGTTATAAACCAAAGTGGTGAATTGAAAATCAATATTGGAAGTATATAAATTATTTATATCGAACTTAAGAAAAAGGTTGTTAAATTCTTAAGTAAAAAGAAATTTTGAAGTCCGAAAAATATATTGAGTGAAAGTTTATTAAAAAGTGGTAAAGTGAAAATTGTGAATGGAAATAAAATAAATGTGAATAAAAAGAGAAATTGATATAGCTAATGATTAGTTGATAGATACGTGGGATGTACGTATATTATTTTTATTCGCATAACGATTTGATCCAAATTCGAGCATAGAATTTCGAGATAATTTCATCAATCCGGGTTAGAACTTTTCACTTGATTTTCGACGGCGAACCCTGGATATGGATTTTTGGTTGATTTTGAAAATTCTCTATCACAGTTTACGGCTATGCAAGGAGAATGACGATTTTTGATCCATAAGCTTGATCTGAGTCCACACTAGAGAGTCGGGTGGACGATACTAGTTCAGAAATAAAATTGTGTGATTGAGTGAGCGTTCGAATTTGGTATCGCGTACGAATGATATATGTGTATCGTACGGATTTGAATGAAATAAATATTGGAACTTTTGTAAAGAATGTGCAAAATGATTTTGAATGTTGTAATTGGACATTATTGTTAAATAGGATATGCAGGTGTTATAAAGGAAAAGGGAATTGGATTTTTGATTTCGAAGATAAATAAAATTGCTCGACAAAAATATATGTATTTAAATTTCTGAATGAAATTTGATGTTCTTCTAATCTAGCCATTTGACATTTTGTTTTCTTTTGAAATCTGACGGCCCATTGTGGCATTTTGTAGTCGTACAGGGCAAGCCGCGCAAAGAAGACGCTGGCGAAAATTTTCAAATATTTAAGGAGTTAGAAAAATTATGAGTAAATTTTTTTAATTTAAAATTTTAATTTAAATTAAATTTGAACTGTAGAGTAAATAATGTTGTTTGGAAACTATGGGAAATTTTGGAAGTTAGTTAAAAAGATAAATGAGTCTTTAATAAAAATTGTTTTGGAAAGTTGAAATAGTTGGGTTTTGGTAAGTTGCTAAAAGCTGTTTGGTTTTGGGAAAATAGTAACGGGTATTGGATCACTCTTCTTAACTAGTAATTTCGGGATGAAATTATTTTAAGGGGGGAAGAATGTAACGACCTAGAATTTTGAATATTTGTAATTCAAATATTTAAATGCGACGACCCATAATTTTGAACATTTGAAATTGAAATATTTAATTGATTTTAAATATTTGAAAGTTGGTTTAACTTGAATTTCAAAAATATCTGTTTATTTGGCAATTAAATTATCGAATTTAATCATTGAAATTTGGGTAAAATATTGAATCTTGATTTTTAAGCTGGTTAAAAATATTTCAAAGGTTTGTAATATTTGAATTGATGATACTAAAGATAATGAAAGCTTCAGAATTGAATTTGGAAATGTTTTTTCAGTTTTGAAAATTTGTCGTTTAAATCAATATTTAAAAATAGCCTTCCGAGGCACAGTCTCGAAATTCGACGAAACCAGTTCTGTTGGATCCTAATATTGTATTATTATCAAATTTCAATTTCTGTAACATTTGGTGTTGTCGTATGACCATACGATTGATAAACGCGTTGAAATTTATATCAAAATTTAATTTAATAGTCGGGTCCAAAAAGCTATCTTCTCCATACGATCGAATTTGGACCAAAACCTTTTCCATTGCATTCAAAATAGGGGTTTAACATTATAAACGCCTTGCATCACGCCTCGATAGGAGGTCAAGATTGCAAGTTGCGTAATTCGAGATGATTTGAATTTAAATTTAAATTGAATATATATATTCACATTCAATGGGAAAATTTAACACATTCTCTTTTCTAACACTTGGCATTTCTTTTAAAACACTTGTCCTTTAATTTAACACGCGTTAGAATTTAAAACTAAAGAAAAAACATAAGATAAAAAATATGAGCAGAGCCCTTCTCCTTTCAGATTGTATCTCATCTCGTTGAAAAAAAAATGGCTGCTCTATATTCGAATTCGGTTAACAAAAAAAGGGGGGAAATCGTTAGTATCTTCTACTGCAAATCGAGTCACTTGTCGCGAGGCAAGACTTCAACCCGGCCACGATGAAATCGAAGCTAGGAGGGAGGCAACCAGATCGCCTCTAGTTGGAGGCGCTCACGCATACACGCTCGTGAGTTGCATGTATGTGCTCAAGTGTTTGGCGATGTCGCATAGCCGTGGTGGGCGGCACCTTAGGTCGTGGTCGCGAGTGTGTGCTCGGCGCAGCGATGGTATGGAGCAAAGTTCGAAAGCGCAGGCCAGATTAATTTGTAGGCAAATGGTTCGGGTTTCGTGCAGTGTAGCTCGCGCGGGACAGTGCGGGCGGGTCCCGTGACAGATGGCGGCGATGGCATCGAGGCAGGGTCGGCGTTCGCGAGCGTATGTGGCGGTGCATCATGCATCGCGATATGGAGAAGGCAGTTTCGGCTCTACTGAGCATGTCGTGAATCTGAATGGCGATGGGAAGGCTCGAATCATTAGTGTCGAGGGGATGTGTTTGTCGATGGCCATAGGGGCAGGTCCTGGTTCTGGCAGTAAGGTATATAGCTAACTTCGTTTTTTTTTAAATTATATATATACGTCGACTTACTATTTTACATATATGCACAGAAGAAAATATATTACAGTAAAGTGAACTACCGATATTATATTTAGAGAAGAAAAAAATTATATACAGTTTTTCAATTTATAGTCAGATGCAGGAATATTTTATTTTAACTATATATAGTTAAGCCTAAAAAAGATAAATAAATTGGAATTTTTAAATATTGATAGTTAATGTAAAATTAGTTTTTTAAAACCGAGAAATTATTTTTAGTTTCAATTTGAAAATTAAATATGCATCCTTTAATTTACGAAAAATAATTTAATAAAAGAAATACTAGCTTAAGTTAAACTATCGGTTTAAATTTCAATTATTTGTTTAAATTAAAATATTAGTTAAAACTAAAATTAAATAAATTTATTTAAACGATAATTGATTTTGCAGTTTTTCAAAATATTAATCAACTTTATAATGTTTATACAAGGTCGAAATTGTGAAGAAAATCAAGCCGAATTGGAATTGATTGCAAAACAAATAAAGAGGCAAAGGTGAGATTCTCTCACTCAAACAAATTGTTTTGTTTAATTTAAATAGTTAAATTTAAATTGTTAGTTGTGCTTTGGATAAATTTGATGATTTATCTGTTGGGTGTTATTATATATAGTAGAGTGTGTGTGTATTGGAGTGATTCATTTCCCGCATTATATAGTGGTTGAGACCCTATGCGCCGCATAATAGCGGATGATATGATATAATCCCATATACCATGATATTCCACCTCGAAGTGGAATTGGTATTTAATTGTTATGCTGACATCTATGGATGCAGGGAAACAGGTTGGAGGGATCCAACTGGATTCCTCAAATTGTTGAATTTATTTTATATGTTGTGATGTGATTTACTGATAATCTGTGAACGATTATATTGGTGACTGAAATCATTGAAAGCAATGTTTGACCGAGTATATTTTTGGTATCGTAGGATTCCAGAAATATATAATTGGATTTTTGGAAATTAAAGAAGAAATTTTGAGTAAATTAATTTTAGAGAATTGGATAAATTTAAAAGAAGGAATTTAAAAAGGGTAAAGATTGATTTTTGTAATCCTATCGAATTAATTCCAAAACATGGGGAAAAGATTTTAATAAATGTATTTTGAGTAATATTGTTCAAAAGTGGAGAATTTATTCAAAATTCATATCTTAATTGGTTTTGGAGAAATAAAGGAATTTATTTTAAAAATGTAGTAAATTTGGAAATCAATTTGGAATTTGATTTGGTGTTTGAAAGTAAAATTTTGAAATCGATTTAAAAATTGTATATCAGTGGATATTTGGAAATATAAATTTACAATAGGAATTTGTAATGGAATGGGAATTTGTTTTAAAATAAATTGTAGTTTATTTTTAAAGGTGTGAAAGGAAAGTGTATTTTCTCTGGAAAGCCAAGTATGTTTTCAAAGTAGCTTTCAAACATAAATTAAAAGTTCTCGAGCTGGTTTAAAAAAATGTTTTAAAGAAATTATTCTTGTGAATTGTTTCAAAATCTTTAAAATGAATATTTATTAAGTTAGCTATAGAAGTGATTATTTTAAAGATTTAATTGATATTGGATTTAGAAAATGGTTATTTAAATAGTTACACTCTATCTAATAATTTTACCTTTTAAAGTTAGTTAGGACTTGAGTTTTATGTAAGATATTGGTATAAAATTTCATAACCAATATTTTAAATAAAGTGTTTAAAGTAGTTTTTATTTTAAGTGTTTCCAATTATATTTTTGTATAAGTGCTTTAAATTATTTTAAAGTGTTTGGACTCGGCAAATTTTGAGTGAAAATAGATAATATTTGGAAATTTATTCCGCAAAAGGAAAGTGATTTGAAAATTGTTTTCAAAGGGTTGTAGTGTGAAAATATATCTAGCGAAGATATTTTGAAATAAATAATTTAGGGAAATTATTTAAATTGATGGTTGTTGTGAATATTGTTTGATAGTTAAATAACCGACTATCAATATTGGCCTTTAGACGGCATTTGAATTTTGATGCGACCGGGGGTAAGATTCCAAATGGTTATCTGAAAACCACATCGAATCTTAGTGATGAATCTTTTGATTAAGAGATAAAAGTGGAAATTTGTTGTCACTTTCTTGAAATCTGAATGTAACCGCTTATTTTTAAAATAAGCGCTCATTATTCGAATTAGCCGGGAGAGGACATTGAGTCATAAAACCCATTCCGAATAATAATACGATGGAATTGGATTGCATTCGAAGATGGTGTTGAAGATCGGGTATTTTCTAAAATGAAAGGATTACCTTTCGAATGTCTCTGCACCGAGTTGCTCCGGTATAGAGTTTTGTATCACCCTTTGTGATGAGGCATCCGGACGTGATTAGTGAATATCCGGATTTGCAAGGGCTTCTTTCCTTGATTGGAGGAAGTGCCTTCAGTTCCATTCAGACCCAGGATGGACTTGTATGGATGTATGTCCGACGTTACACTTTGAGATGTAAAGCCGGTTTCTATCAAATATATTTTTGTTGTTGGCGGTGAATTTATTCTCTTAGCTTAATACCCTTCTCTAAGACGTAAAAGCTCAAAGGTTATGTAGTTGTTGGTTACTAGTTATATATTCCCAATTTGGCAATGTGTCATGCTCAGTGTTGATCATTTTTTGATTAAAGCATGACTTTTGTGAAAAGCGTAGCTTTGTGGATGAGACTTCGTCAAAAGTCACACCCCATAAATTGTTGAAAGAGGAAAAGATGCATCAAGGTTATGAGGGGCGCGCCCCTCAGGGTATGTACATTTCCTTCTGGATAAAAAGTGGTATCTGGTATGGAGCCCAGATATTTAACTTGTGTGGATAAAAAGTGGTGTTCTGATATGGAGCCCAGATTATTTACTTATGTGGTTGTTGGTTGTTGAGGCTCCTCGGAAAAGGTCGGTCTAGACCGGGGGGGTGGCATACTCGTGACAGTTAGTTACCTAGTTATAAAGGTAACCCGGCCTTGTGTTGGCAGAGATCAGGTTAGGTTCTCGGGGCATCCCTCAAGAGGCGTACCCATTCGGTGAAGGAATTTCCTTAGCCTTGACCATTTGTTGGAAATCCAAACAAAACAATACGAGCCCTTTGCGATTGTAGTTGTATAACCTGCAACCTTAGGTGGTAGCTATAACAGGCATAATACAATGGTACCTATGCCGACTAAGATTTATATTATGCTTTCGAAATGTTTTCCACACTATGCAATAATAATAATATCAAAAATATTTCTGTGTATCAAGCATGTTTGACTATCATAAGGAGAAATCTCCTCCAAGTGTGCGATTGCATTATGTGTGTAGCGGGAGGCCTTATGGTAGTTTCATTTTCCAAAAGCATAACGGATTTCTTTTCCTTTTCTTTTGTGCTAATAACAATTTTTGGATCTCAGACCTGTCCCATGACTGACTTAGAGTTTATTTTTCCCTTTCTAAACTCTAGGTGCCCATAATTTTCCACAGGGCAGCCTAGAGTAAGGTTATCAGTTGTTATGGAGCGAAATCAAAAAAAGTATGTCGTGGAGATCAGGAGACAAGCTAGATGGCGAGATGTACCACTTATATTATGTAGAATCTGCAGCGAATGGGTTGCTGCAAGTTCAGTTTTTATATAGACATATGGTCATAAATGTCTAGTGTCATGTTTTCTTGTTGAAATACTCTGATAGTCTATGTATAACTGATATAATTCTTTAGTTTCAAAGATTATTCATTTACTTATTATATATTGTTCCGCTGCGAATGTGGGATTTTGATATTGTTCTATTTTCTTCTTCTATCTTCTTCTTCTTTAACCCTAACGGTTCGGTTTTGCGGCATTCGATTGTTCGGCATTTGATATAGTAGACGTATTGATGTCGACTTTCGGGCGTCGAAAAATCGGGTGGTTACACATAACTTTTTTATATATATATGTGTGTCAAATCAAACTTCAAATATAAAAATTAGGATTCATTATCAGAGCAGATGTCCAGTAAAACTACTACAGCAGTCTTTCCACTTTGAAACCCGAAATGAACGACGGTGATGCGTGCACTCATCATCGAAATTATTTTCCAGTGACACAGAGGGGAGTACAGAACTTAGTTCCTTTAAAATTCCTTTAAAATGTTCCTTTCAAATCTTATTGAAATATATATATCAGAAAATACTTCCAAATAATACTAATATTATATTCAACAATCTTTTGAAAGAGATTTCAAAAATCCTGGAATTTAAGATCTCAAATTTCTATGTATACTCATTTTATTTGTAAATCTTATTTTACAACCAACTATTCATAGAATTTCACTTCTTATAAACAATTATATCACCTCCAATTGTATTATTTATAAAATTATTCTTTTATATACGAAATATAATACTAGATAAAATTATTTCATTTACCTATATTTCAAAACCAGTATTGTGTCGGTCTTCCCTAATAAGTGTTTAAAGATCCATATCGATACCATAGCGTCGTATGTACCGAAATTTATAAATACAAAACAAAACAAATTAACACAATACGAAACCTTTTATAACACTAACAAATGTGCTCTTTCACATATATAATGCTCAGCGGCTCATTCAAGGGTATTACTAATCTATTTCTAGTGAGTCAGACCCCACAAAGCTAAGGTTATCACTAAACCAAAGCTCTGATACCAACTGTAACAACCCTCCTTTTTTGTATGGTTTAAATCGATGATAAGCCACACACGTCAAGCGCAAAACTTTCAAAATGGAGGATTGTTATAGGTTAAATAAGAAAAAGTAGAGAAACAAAGAAAAAAATACGGAATCTCCGAGCAGAATGAAAAAATATAATAATCAAATAAACAGTTCATGAAGATGTTTGCAAACAACATTGATCATACTTTTACAATACAGATCAGAGTTACATACAACAAGAATAAATAAATCAATGCAGCGGAATAATATGATGCAGTGGAATAAAGATAATAAAGAATAATAGCACAAAATCATCGTAATTCGTCCTCTAGAAAGTAGTCTTCGATGTATAGAAAAGCTCAGACTGTCTCGAGCGAAATGAAAGGACAAAACATTCGACTCAGAACTAAAAGATCTTATGTGGGTTAAATCAACAGTAAATAAATATGAGTGTAACGGCGTTAGAGATGTTTACGGGTTTTTGACATCTCATATCCAGTGTCTAACATGAGCGCAATAACTTAAGAGATGTTTGAGATTCCAAACTCCTAAGGATCCATTAAACTATCTACTATGTAGTACAATACACTATGATAATAGTGTCTATAGTATAGTAAAGTAGCGTTAAGACATTGCACTTCCCCCTTAACACATTTTATATAATGCCGTAATCTATACAGATAATGTAAACTCCACCCGTGGGTGGGCTATCAGGGAGAACTCCATAAATACGACACAAAATAAAATCGCAGAAGGTGTGATATGGCATATGAATACGACACTCGAGGCAATGCCAGGGTAGATATACCAATAGTGCATCCAGACTGGTGTAATGCATAGCAGCTACTACCGCCCACCTTAGAACACACTCCCATAATCAAAATCAAGGGGTGGCCACGAAATCATCATAAAGTCATAATAGGGTATCGAAGAAATATGTCCGTTCGGAGGAATGACCTCACTTGGCCTTATGTGGCTCCGATTTTAGTAATAACTAAGTTGATTCACATGAGTCAGGCTCACGTAAATACCTCATACAGAATCTTTCGCAAAACCATCCTACTTCATTTTTGGAATCGCCACCACGTACACAGTTGTTAAAGTGGTTTTCTGTATTGGCAGAGAGTATGACAATATCTAATCCATGTCTCTTTAACAACCAAATGCTTATTACACACCGGGTGGTTCTTTTACATTTCAAAACCAATTCATAATTGATATCAAAATATCATATTCAATTCAAACCGTATCACTTTCGAAATTATATTCACAATTAGGATTCTCATTTCAAAATCATCATATTTACTTAAATATGTCATTTCACCAGCAAATATCATTTCAAATCCCTTATGTTATAACATTATTAAACCTTATACGCTTTAAAAATCAAGGATTTATTTATAAACATTTCCACTTTACACCATCTGGAGTTTAGAAAGTAATTTAGATAGTTATAAATAGTTTAATATGTTTAAACATAGTTTTAAATAGGTATAAATTGGGTTAAATAAGTTTAGGATAGATTAAATAAATTTAAAATAGATTAAAATAGATTAAAATACTTTAAATATATTTAAAATAGTTTAAATGGTTTAAAATAGATTAAATAGGTTTATTATGGATTAATTATATTTAAAATAGATTAAATGAATTTGAAATGGATTAAACAGAATTAAATAGATTAAATGGTTTTAAAATATATTAAAGTAGTTTAAAATTAATTAAAATAGTTTAATACAATTTAAGTGATTTAAAATAGATTAAAATAGATTAAATAGGTTAAAATAAATTTAGATAGATTAAATAGGTTAATTAGTTTAAAATAGGTTAAATTAGATTAAAATAAATTAAATAGTTTAAATTGATTAAGTTGGTTTAAAATAACTTAACTTATTTTAATAGTTGGGAATCTTAAAATTAGAACTTAAAACAACGTTTATAGTTTATATTGAGATAATAAATTTTGAAATTAACATCATATTTAACTATTTCTTCCATTCCAACAAATCTGGACCATGTCCAGATTTTAAATCAAAACCCAATTTCAATTCTTGAAATAACAAATTTAACTATTTCAATTTAAATAGAATTTTCAAAGTTATAGTTTCCATCAATTCAATAACTCAATGTCGATGAACGTCGTTTATACTTCAAATTCTACTTTAAAATTTCAATTTAAATCCTTTAAATTATTGCTTAAAACAATTCAATTAGTATCAGTCAAATTCTATTTCAAATATCGTTTAACTGGATTCAAAGTTTATCGTTTAACTGAATTCAAAGTTTAAAGATTTAAAATCATTAAATTTAACTAATCTAGTGTTCATATATAATTCTCTACCCTAGCTATGGTCAAGTGATATGGATATTTATCATTTCAATCCGCAAATACTTAAATTTCATGGGTAATATTATTTCAACCCGCAATCCCAAAATTTATTTCATTGAAAATCGCTTGGGTTTATCATTTCAACTCATAACGATTTCCCTTATTCTATATATGATCGTTCGATATGTATCATTTCAGCCCATAGGGAACTTGCAGTGTTATAACAATGTAAAATATAACATACGGTCATCCAATACCAACGACCAAAAATCCATCACAATCATCATCCCAATCAACCAGTAAACATCAATAGATAATTGATTATCATTAACAGGTACTAGATTGACAATTAAATTCAATATTAAATTAAACGATGATTAAATGCAATAAAAGTCAAATTTAACTAGAATGACAACTTGAACACACCAAACATTAAGCAATTAATTGCAAAACACATCATAAATTTAGTTCAACTAACATAACATTATACAAAACCTTTTATAACGCTAAAAAATGCGCTCGTTCATATATATACACTCAGCGACTCATTCTAGGGTATTACTACCCTATTTCCAGTGAGTCAAACCCCACAAAGCTAAGGTTATCGCTAAACCAAAGATGTGATACCAACTGTAACGACCCGTCTTTTTTGTACGGTTTAAATTGACGATAAGCCACACACGTCAAGCTCAAAACATTTAACACAGAGGGTTGATATAGGGTAAATAAGAAACAGCAGAGAAAGAAAGAAAAACCTAAAAATTCTCGCAGTGGAATGACAAAATATAGTAATCTAATAAACAGTTCATGAAGCTATTTACAATAACATTGATCACACTTTTACAATATAGATCAGAGTTACTTACAACAAGAATAAATAAACTGGACCACTTCCCCATCACCTACCATGGCGTTCCGCTTCACCCCCACTAAACTTGCCCGACTGGACTGGCTCCCGCTTATCTCCAAGATTGAATCTCGGCTTTCATCATGGAAGGCCAAATCTCTATCATCTGTAGGTCGTCTCATCCTTGTTAAATCAGTCCTATTAGCCCTTCCTTCCTATTGGATATTGTTTGATAAATTGTCGAATTGGGTTATAAACAAAATTGATGCTATTAGACGATCTTTTCTCTAGAATGGCAATAAAGCAAAAATGTTTGATCAACTGGAAGTCTGTTCTGTTTGCACCAAGATCATGGTGGCCTAGGAATAGTTAATCTCGGCTCTTTCAACATAGCTCTCCTATCTAAATGGCTTTGGCGTATCAAAACACCGGGCAATTTCATCTGAAAAGAGTGGATACTTCAGCTTCATTATCACTCCAACCCTTACCTAGTCCTTCACTCCACCCTCGTCTTAAACCTTCTCCCTTCTGGGCTGGCATTTTACAGTTCATACCTCGTGTCAAATCCCTATTCCATGTCTCCATTGGCAATGGTAGTAGTTGTCTTTTCTGGCTAGACATGTGGCATGATCAAACACCTCTCTCCCACTCGTTCTCTAACCTATTTTCCCATACCTCCCACCATAACTCAACAGTTGACGAGGTTTCAACCCTTGGCCCAGACTGCCTGTGTCCCCCAACTCTCGTTGGCCTAAACACCATGAATGATCTCACTTCATCCACTAACCTGCTCCTTTCTCTCCAGCTCTTTAACACAACAGACCATTATGCCTGGGCCTTATATCTTGAGATAGTCTTTACAATCGCCTCATGCTACTTATTCCTTAACCACCCAGGAAGATCATTCTCTTTCGCAAGAATATGGAAATGCAGACTCCCTCCCCGCATTCTTTTTTCCAATGGTGCCTCATCCATGCTTGTATCAAAACCAAAGATAGACATAGACATATGAATATCCCTCTAGAGCCTCTTTGTGCCTAGTGCTTTATGCAAGATGAATCCATTTCTCATCTCTTTTTTGGATGTGATTTCTCCTACTACTTTTAGGCCATGACCAGTGCTAATCTCATCGGCTACAGCCCTGTCCTCTACTCGTTCTTTGACTACTTGCGTATAACCCACCGGATAGAAAACTCAATTCTTTCATTGCCATTTACAGTTGGTGCATCTGGAAAGAAAGAAATGCATACGTTTTCAACAAGGCCAAATGCAGTGTTGAAGGAATCTGTAACCGAATCTCCTACTTGTTTACTTTCTGGACAGGTTCAGCGCGAAGATGCCTTTCACTCTACGTCTCCCTCCCAGTGACAATGCTCCTGCTGACTAATTGGAAAGTACATGGGAATTCTCTTCTTGCTGGCCCCTTTTTGACTCATATGTATGATCATCAGCTTAATAGTCAATGATAGTAATGCTCTTACTTTGGCTTGGTACTTTTACACAATGCTGCTATTTTTTGTATATATTTCTATCTGTATATGCTGAACTTGGGACCAGATTGGTCCGTGAAACTTATTTTTTGGTTATCGATCAGGCCTGTTGATCGACTACTACTAATTTTATTAATATCTACTCGGCTGTGTAGTCTCACGCTACACACCCGTTTCCCTCAATAAAATAAAAAAATCAATGCATTGGAAAAGTATGATGCAGTGGAATAAAGATAATAAAGAATAATCGTACAAAATCTTCATCTCCATCCTCCAAAAAGTAGTCTTCGATATACTGAAAAGTTCAGACAGACCCTAGCGAATTGAAAGGACAAAACATTAGAGTTAGAAATAAAAGAACTTATGTAAGTTAAGTAAAAAGTAAACAAATATGAGTATAACGACATTAGAGATGTTTACAAGTTTTTGACGTCTCTTGTCTAGTGTCTAACATGAGCTCAATAACTTAAGAGATGTTTGTGATTCCATACTCCTAAAGATACATTAAGCTATCTAATATGTAGTACAATATGTTGTGATAATAGTGTCTACATTAATGTAAAGTATTAAAATAGCGTTAAGACGTTACACATATCCCCCTTAACACATTTTATATAATGTCGTAGTTTATACAGATACTGTAAACTCCACCCTCAGATGGGCTATTAGGGAGCACTACATAAGTACGACACAAAACTAACTCGTAGAAGGTAAGATGGGGCATGTGAACATTGCACTCGAGGCAATGCTATGGTAGATATACCAATTGTGCATCCGGACAGGTGGTAACTCATAGCAGCTAGTACCTCCCACCTCGAAGCACACTCTTATAATCAAAATAAAGGGGTGGCCACCAAATCATCACAAAGTCATAATATGGTATCGAAGAAATATGTCTGATCGGAAGAATGACCTCACTTGGCCCGACGTGGCTCCGCTTTTAATCACATCTAAGGTGACTCACATTAGTCAGGGTCACATAAATACCTCATACAAAATCGTTCGCCAAACCATCCTACTTTATTTCTGTAATCTCCACCACGTACACAGTCGTTAAAGTGGTTTTCATTATTGGCAGAGAGTATGACAATATATGATCCCCGTCTCTTTAACAACCAAACGCTTATTACATACTGTATGGTTCTTTTACATTTCCAAAACCAATTCATAATTGATATCAAAATATCATATTCAATTCAAACCATATCACTTTCAAAATTTTATTCACAAATTAGGATTCTCATTTCAAAATCATCATATTTACTTAAATATGTCATTTCACCAGCAAATATCATTTCAAATCCCTTGTGTTATAACAATATTAAACTTTATTCGCTTTAAAAATCTTATTTATAAACATTTCCACTTTACACCATCTGAAACTTAGAAAGAAATTTAGATAGTAATAAATAGTTTAATTAGTTTAAACATAGTTTTAAATAGGTATAAATTAGGTTAACGAGGTTCAAGATAAATTGAATAAATTTAAAATAGATTAAAATACTTTAAATAGATTTAAAATAGTTTAAATTGTTTAAAATAGATTAAATAGGTTTATTATGGATTAATTATATTAAAATAGATTAAATGAATTAAAAATGGATTAAGTAGAATTAAATAGAAAAATAGTTTTAAAATAAATTATGATAGTTTAAAATTAATTAAAATAATTTAATACAATTTAAATGATTTAAAATAGATTAAATAGTTTAAAATAGATTTAGATAGATTAAATAGGTTAATTAGTTTGAAATAGGTTAAATTAGATTAAAATAAATTAAATAGTTTAAATTGATTAAGTTGGTTTAAAATAAATTAACTTATTTTAATAGTTGAGAATCTTAAAATTAAAATTTAAAAGAATGTTTACAGTTTAAATTCAGATAATAAAATTTGAAATTAACAATATATTTAACTATTTCTTCCATTCCAACAAATCTACCTTGTCCAGATTTTAAATCAAAACCCAATTTCAAATCTTGAAATATCAAATTTAACTATTCCAATTTTAATAGAATTTTCAAAGTTATAGTTTCCAACAATTCAATAACTCAATTCCGATGAATGTCGTTTATGCATCAAATTTTACTTTAAAATTTCAATTTAAATCCTTTAAATAATTGTTTAAAACAATTCAATTTATATCAGTCAAATTCTTTTTCAAATATAATTTGACTAGATTCAAAGTTTAAAGATTTAAAATCATTAAATTTAACCAATCCGATGTTCGTACATAATTCTCTACCTTATGGTCAAGTGATACAGATATCTATAATTCCAATCCATAAATATTTAAATTTTACGAGTATATATTATATCAACCTGCAATCCTAAAATTTATTTCATTGAATATCGCTTGGGTTTATCATTTCAACTCATAACAATTTTCTCCTATTTATATGATCGTTCGGGTATGTATCATTTCAGCCCATAGGGAACTTGTAGTATTATAACAATATAAAATATAACATCCGGTCATCCATTACCGACAACCAAACATCCATCACAATCATCATCCAAATCAACCAGTAAACATCAATAGATAACTGATTATCATTAACAGGTATTAGATTGACAATTAAATTCAATTTTAAATTAAACAATGATTAAATGCAATAAAAGTCAAATTTAACTAGAATGACAATTTGAACACACCAAACATCAAGCAATTAATTACAAAACACATCATAAATTTAGTTTAACTAACATAAGATAATTAAGTAATTGTTAATGGGTTAAAAAACGCACCTTTGATTTCAAATCGATTTGAAATCCAAAATAAGGCCTAAAATCTAACAGTCTCAGAATTCGTCTAAGCCAGTTCCAAAATGTCCGTAATTCCGATACGATCCCAAAGGAGAAAATCATACATGAATTCGAGCTCGTATGAAAAAGCTATTAACCTTAGAAGATTGGAAAATTTTGACTTTGGGTCATACTTCGAGTCACCACGTCAATTACCTGGTGCTTGCTTTGAGTTTTTGCCTAAATGACCCAAGACCGAAGTCATTTGGCTTTTGACCCGAATTCGCTACAGGATTTTCGCCTTTGGAACTCAAAACCACCCAGATCCGCCTTGTTTGGCATGGAACTCCCTGTGGCCCGAAGCGCTGCTGGGTTTTCGCCTCCGGAATCGAAGTAAACCGCTTCCCGACTCGAAGTAAACCTGGCGTAACATTTTTTCTCTCTGTTTTTTTTTTAAATTAGGTTTTAGAATTTGAGAATTAGGTTTGATGTTCTGACGTTTGAGAAGGAGGAAGAAGATGTTCGTACAGAAATAATAAAATGAGAAACAATTAGGGTTTATAGCAGCCTATATAAAGGCAAGGTTCGATCGAAACGAAAGTAACGACCCAAAAAGCCCGTTTTGTTCCCGAATGAAAATGGATCATCCAATATATCTAAATATAGGTTTTCAATATTTTTGAACTCAATGGAACAGGCTTCGTGTACTAATTCCATCGTATAAAAAAGTTAGCTTTAAAATTAGCTTATTTCAAATTGAATTCAATTAAATTAATTTCTGTGTGTTTCAAGTGTGCACGATCAGACGACAAGTCTGATCGCTACGATACATGAAATCCTATAATAATTCACCGTTACGGATCTGATGAAACTGGTTTCGTCGAAATCCGAATCAGTGACCAAAATGGCTATTTTCACATCAATTATATAAATTATTATTAAATTAATTAAATCACATTTTCAATTCAAATTTAATAAATAACAAATTTTGTCATTTTTGATTACTTAGACATTTACAATAATTTAAAATAAATTTACATGTCAATTTAACGTTAATTATTTTTACTAGTTACGGTGTCTAATTTCAATTGAAATAAATATGGTGATTATTACTTTAAATTCCAATAAATCTCTTTACTAGCCCTTTCATCTTATTATTCAAACACTTGTCATCTCACGGCTATAATTAACGTTTGTTTATCTCTTATTACACTAATATTTTACAATTACCATCTTAATTTTCATTAACGTAATATTTGGTTACATTTAATTGAAATAAATCCATTTATTATAATTTAAATTCCAATAAATTGCTCAAACTTGATTTCAATCTTTTTATTCAACCAACCATTACTTATGGAAATAGTTAACATTAGTTTACATCTTATTGCATTAATATTCTACAATTATCAATTTTATTCACATTAATCGCATTAATTAAGCGAATTAATTGCAATTGATTACCAATTTATTATCAATGGATTAAATAGTGAATTTATAATTAAACCATTGTTATAACTTACAAATTCAAACACATATCCATGTATATTGTTAACAAACAAAAATAATAAATTCACATGTGGATTAATTATTCTATTTTAATCAATTTCAATTTATTATGTATAATTTCACCATTTAATACAACATTTTATTTATTTACTCATTTACAGTTTATACCCAATTTTAACTTTACAATCATTCCAATTAATTAAGATTTCATTAAAATGGTTATCAATTACCTTAAATTAACATTATTAAATTTCAGTTAATTGAAACTGCATTAAAATGATTTTCCATTGACTTACACTAACATTATTACATTTCATTCTATGTATTATTCTCGTTATTAAATTTAAATTTTTAATTTTTCACAACATTAAATTTCAAACTTATTTAATTTATAAATTTAATTATTTAACTAAGGATCATTATACAACCGTTATTATGTGGGACGCAAAGGGTCTCATCCGCTAAAATATGCGGAACATCAATCCAACTACTAGTATAAATACTACTACTACATATATTAAAACATCCATCTGATAATAACTTATAAATTCAATCCATCACCCAATAATAAATTTTAACTATTTAAAATTTAACCAGTAATCCAAAAATGGGTGAGATATTACTCATCTTGATTTTTAATTTGGAGATCCATTCCAATTTCCTTCCGTATCCTACGAATTAAATGCCATGACGTCGTACGAAAAATTTATGACGTATATACGTTAGTGATTTTTCTAAAATTAAACTAATTACACTTATTTTGAATTTAATTAAAATAAATAAATTTTATATTTTACTTCTCATCATACATGAACCCATCCCCAATCCCACGACACCTTACAGCCTGCTACAGGCCATCAACTTCACTGCTTGACCTCCAGTAATCGTCTACCTCCATCCCTCTCCGATCTACATCCGATCGACCTCACTAAGTCGCATCCACACCTCCTCCCACTTACGAACCTCTCTCTCATTGCTTTCGATGATAGCATGCACTCAGGTTAGCTCATCTAGTCAAGTTCGATAAATCATCGCGGCTTCATCTTTCCCTCCCCTTTTTTATAACGCACGCAACCAGTATTTTGCTACCGCTGACCCTGCGATAGCCCCACCTCACATTCGTGACCACAACCACGTCGTCGCACCCATCGAGCTCGCCACCCTCGCCTCCAGTCACCAATGCACAGTAATCAAAGACCAACCCAAACTCAAATCCATGCCTTCAATCTCTGATAAAACCAAAGCCCTAACATATTGTAAATTTTCGATCTTCCCACCGAAATCCAAACTCGAATCAGCCACGATTTCGACCATGATGCGATTCAATTATATTTTTTATATTTAAGCGAAACGATTTCGTTTCTTTTTCTTTTTTTCTTTATAGACCAGATGTTGTTCGGAAAGAGGGAGAAGTCATGATTTTAAATGATGGAGTGGGTACGAAAAGAAGGTAGGGTGGCTGATAATGATAGGTTAGGTCTGCTCTGATGGACTTTGATTGATTTATAAATATACATATATTATCTTCAAAATATTTTCGAAATTTTTGAACCCCTGTTAACGCATGCCGCCTGGAGTTCCTAATGTTATACCGCCTATTTCAAACCCAATGGAATAAGTTTCGAAGTATAATTTGATCCTATGGAAAAGATAGCTTTTAAATTGAAATTTTAGATTAAATTAGATTGAATTATTCTGGCGGTTTTCAGATCGTATAACCCAACGGTACATCCAAACACTATGAAATTTGAAATCCGATAATAATATACTATTATGGATCTAATGGAACTGGTTTCGTTGAATTCCGAGATAATGCGCTGGATCGCTATCTTAACGCATCGATTAAATTGACGATTTCGAAAATTAATTAAATCACTTGAACTTTCAGTTTTAAAAACTTATTAACTAAATTAAAATTCCAAATCCCATATCTAAACCATTTAAATATTCAAAATTGAACGATGAAAAATCTGGGTTAGTACAGATCCACAATAACCCACAACTATCATGCCCAAACTTAGAACAAGGTAAACCATCGGTAAAGTCCATGAAACCAACATAAGATAATTAATTTGATCAATATTTAGATCAATTCAAAAGAAATTTAAGTATGAACTCAATTCTATCCAAGTCCATATTTATCTGATCTTACTTCCACAATGAGATTCTAAAGGCTGAAGAAGACCATTAGGCCTCTGGTGTTCTGCCTTAACCAACTGGCAAGTGACACAGCAACCAACAAACCGAGCAATGTCTCACTTCATATCCTCCCAATAATATAATCTCTTCTTATCCACATCATCTTACTACTACTGGGATGGATGGTATAATGAGAAAAATGACACTCTTCCATAATATCTCTTTGGAGATTATCTAAATCCGGTGCAATAAGTCTACCATGTGTCTGAAATAAACCTTGAATGTCAATAACAAACTCCTTCAACTTCTAAACACTTCTGCCAATACAAAGATTTTGCACAAGCTCAACTGGTTCGGGATCTTGCTTCTTGGCTTCTACAATACATTAAAGAATAGAAGGACGAGGCACTACAAAGCACTATATCTGATCTCAACTTTGAATCCCAATTCCCTAATATCACATATAGAAATTACCTCCAAAACGTTCCATTCAACAAATATCATAGAAACCACAACATGATTTCTATGACTAAGGGCATCAGCTACAGAATTAGCCATTCTAGGAGTATGACGAATCTCAAGATCATACGATGCCAAAAATTCCAACCACCGATGTTGATGCATATTTACTTCTTTTTGGGAGAATACATAATTATTTATGGTCGATATAAAGAATGAATCTCTGACCCAAAAGACATAATCTTTGCGGGATTGACTGAAAGTCCTACTTCAAAAATAACATGGCCCAAAAATTTCACTTGCGTCTGCCAAAAATGGCATTTGGAAAATTTAGTCTTAAGTTGAAGGCTATAGAGAGTTTCCAACGTAATACTAGGATGCTTCTCATGCTTCTCTTCGGAATGAGAATATACTAAGATACCATCAATAAAAACAAGCACGAACTTATCAAGATTCCTAGAATATACGATTCATTAAGTCAATAAAATACACGAGCGCATTTGTTAACCCGAATGGTATAACGAACGAAGCTGATGAAAACCATAATGAGTTTTAAATGCTGTAAGCAGAGTACTATCTTCCACCGCACGAAGCTGATGAAAACCGATCGTTAAGTCTAATTGGAAAAAGAATTTTGTGCAATTAAGTTGATCAAACATAACATCAATACGAGGTAAAGGACAACGATTCTTAATAGTTAGCTCATTCAATTGCCTATAAATGATACACAACCTAAGTGTACCATCAGCCTTTCTCACAAACACCACATCTACACCCCACGACGAACTACCACACGAAATATGATTCTTTGCCTTGAGCTCAACTAACTACTTCTTTAACTCTTTATTTTCCTTTATAGATATCCTTATGGGAGGTCCACTGAAAGGCTGAGCACTAGGTGTTAAATCAATACGAAATTCGATTTCCTTCTTAGGAGGCAATCTAGAAATCGATTCAAAGATATCCATAAAATAACACATGATGGGAATACTAGCTATTTCATCCCCTTTGCCAGATTCGATAGCATATAGAGAAACATTTAAATTCCGATCCACTTCTTCAAGAGCAAGAGGAAGTAAATCACTAAAAGATGGACGCATGAGTTAAATAATATGTTTCGGACAAAGAATAATAGCTCCATATTTATTGAGCTAATCCAAATAGAAAATCATGCCGAAATTCAGACAAGGAATAACATGCAAATCAGCTAAGCAAGAGAATCCATCAAGAATGATTTCGACATCCTTACAAAACAAACTAATGGTTGCAAATCCACCAATGTGGTTCGTAATCCTTAAAAATGATAATAGACAAGCTACTTCCAAAGAAAAACTTTAAACTAGCTCCTTCGACACAAACGAGTGTAATGCTCTCGTATTGAATAGAACTCTAATAAAATGATCATGGAATAAGGTAGTACCTTCTAGAATAGATGACAATAAACCTTTCTGATGGCCCGAACCTCCTTAAGCCTCTACTATATTCAACTTCCCATTTTACTTAAAAGCTAAAACTAGACAAATGGTAATCTGGTGCCCATGCTTCATGCAATAGAAACATACATTGGAAGAAACTGATGTTGATGAATGAGACTTGTTGCACTCCCTCGCATAATGTCCTTTAACTCCAAACTTGTAGCATTCCAATTCTTCTTTCTTTTGGCCTCAAGCTTTCAAATCTTGTTTCTTAGACTTCTTATTTGGATATTGAGGCTTAGTCTTCCTAATTGCTTCTTCTTCTTAGGAATGAAATTCCTCTTCTAAGGAGTAGCTTCACATTCGATGTCCTTTTCAGCTTCTTCAAGCCCAATAGCCGTGTCAATTAACTTCTTGGATGTAATATCCAACTAAGGAAAGAGCACCTTCCTCAAATACTTCCTCATTCCATACATAAGTTTTGATTCTTTTTACGAGATGTACTAATGAGATCCACCTTGACAAAGACTCAAACATCACCACATACTCTGCTATAGATGAATCCCTTGCTTAAGATCTATGAACCTCCAAGCTAAGGGTGCCATTTCATCTTTTGGCATAAACTTCATCTTGAACCTTGACTTCAACTGCTCCCAAGATAAATCGACTTCAACAACCTCCAAATTAAGCAAGTCATACCAATCCACTGCTCTCTCCTGAAGCTGAATGGATGCCACTTGTATCTTATGCATATTTGAAAGCTCCATGCGATTGAAAATCTTGTGCTTAACCGTGCATGAATCTCTATAACCCCTCGGTTCCCTTGAACCGCTCTTCTCCTAAGTGAGCATAATTTCTACACATCCTAGCAAAACTTGAACGATAGGGTTGGTATCAAAAGTCTGAACATTTATGACCAACTCCATAATTCGTTGAGTAGTCAAAAATACTCCCTCTGGTGTCGGTCCATTGGATGGTCCAGAGTGAAAATGAGTAGCTCCACCACTAGCCATAATCAATCTACAACAAAGGAGATTTGAATTAAGAAACTCAAAAGTAGTAATCGAAAGATGAGAAAAGAAACATTAAAATTAGTCTCATCATTATATCCTAAAAGAAAAGGAACTAATTATACCCACAAACTCAAGGGTCGGGACTCTAAGTCTTCCTAGGACAAGATTCATGTCTCCTATATTTTATATTGTTAAGAAACATAGCTCTGATACCAAGCTGTGGTGGACCACCTTTAGACCTATATTCACAAAGAATATTTCTACGTAATATCATCTGCTAATGCATAGAATAAGGCTGGTTAAGAGCGAACATTCGTATTTATTGCTTTGTGCTAACACTATCACATTTTACCTTTTCGACTGGACAATATAATATATGTTAATAGTCTTGGCACAAAGTAATAGATACGTTGGCTCTAGAAAAATTCAGAATAATAAACTAAATATCATAAAACACAAAACTAGATAACACAGCGGAAAATATAATACATCGAATATATATTGTGAGTCTACAAAAGTGAGATCAAACCCATATAATATACATACGGACTACATCAAGTCTCAAAATATACATGATAACCAGAGTATCTGTCTAATACAAAATACATATCAAATAAAGGTTGACTACATAATGTACATATGACATAGCAAACTATAGATGCGTAATAGTCTACACCTAAGAGCTAGCATAAGTCCAAATTCCTCAAGTCCGGGTATATGTTAAGTCTCGGTTTAATCCAAGCATAAAAATAACACTTGGACCAAAATATCTCTAATTATCAAAAATGTAAGATCAAGATAACAGTTTTATTGAGTATACAACAATTATAATTGTTTATAGTTAATAATGTAAAACATACGTATGATCTTAAAAATTCTTATCATAAGATATTCACCATGTCACAAAAAGTCACCTCATGCCCAACAACGGCAGTCGTCTAAAAATACAATGAAACAAATCTCATAAATCACAACTAATACGAATACTAACAAGTGAAACAATGCCATAAAACCATGAAAATCAAATGACCGCGTGAAAGCAAGTCAACGAAGCAACTTCACAAACGCAAGTCAAACACAATAACGGATTTTATATTTACCTTTTTAACAAACGAATATTCTTAGTGCAAATTGCTTTCTTCCAACAGTAGACTGTTGCGAAAAGCTCAAGGATTTTATCTTGCTAAACTCCTACAGCCCAAAATGTACCGAATGTCCATAAAAGTTATTCAACTTATTTATTGCTCCTCTAAGATGTCACACCGAATAATGGATGGCGCAATTGTTATGACAGCGAATATATCCCTAGAGACAAATTGCCGGTTCAGTGGAATTGGGCTAGAACTAAGTGAATACCACAACTCAAGGGGCGACCCCTGCAGTCAAGCCACTAGGTAAACCACTAGCCTCAAGATAAAGCTACTAAATGCACTAATGAATATAGCCAATTATAAATAATACACTTTCACTAAGATACTATTTTAGTCCTATAGTGGCATTTACTCTTTTAACAGTAATCATTAAAGTAAAACCCATGTCCCATAACCACTGGATGTTGCTAAAATATTTACTGTTACTTAGTAAATTTCACTACACATAAACACTACACAAACAAGTCATTTAATTAGAAAAAGAAGTGATAATTAATGTCTCATAACCACTTATTATTACTAAATTGTTTAAATATAATTCTCATTTTATAGCAAAAGAATTGTTTAGCTTAAAAGCCAAATTCCACCAAACCCATCACTTAAGTAATAATTTGTTTCTTGTTATTTGATAACTAATCATTTTCATTTGAAAACTAAGATTTTGGAATCGAAAATATTAATATGGCTTTATATAAGTTAGAAATGATTTTTTGAGCTAAGTTAATATAAATTTAATATAGCTTATAAATTTTTTCTTTGAAATCATATTAACACTTCTATAAAACCGTATTTAACCAAATTAAGGTGTTACCATGTTATACCAAAATTGGTCACTAACATCCTTGAATAGAATTATGTAGAGAGATTAATGAAGAAAATAAATTTAAGCAGAGGAATATCATAGTAGAATGCAAAGAGAACAACAAGAAACGTGAACACCAGATTTATAGTGGTTCGGCGTAACTGCCTACGTCCACTTTGAATGTAATCTTTATTGCTTCTTCAAACAATTTAATATAGATACAATCCGTACACAAATAACTTGAGTACAAGATTTAACGGAAAAGAAATGTGTATAGAAATGGCAGAGTCTCCATGGAGTTCTCGAAAAAAGGTCCCTTCAACTGTACCCTTGCCTCTCTATTTATATACGAAGATTAGCTGGACTTCCTGTGCAAGCCCGAGACCAAGGTAGCTCGGCCCATAGGTGTAGATTAAGTGGACCAAACGAGTAATGCCGACCCATGTCCATCGAGCCACATATGCCAACCTAGAGGTTGTCTCGTTGCTGAATCAAAGCTGACCCCCAAAGAACTCAGAGAAAGCAGTAGTATAACTCGAATCATAGAAACGTTGGTCGCATCACTTGGATGTAAACCAAATGAATCGTCAACTTCTTCAAGGCACACGACCCAAATATGCCAGCCCACACGTGCCAAATCACACCAGTCTGAGCTTCACTAGCTTTCCCATCATGGCCGAACGATGCTTGCTGCCCAATCCAGGCCAAGCGACGCAGACTGAACCATCTAGACCGAGCGATGTAGGCTGAACCATCTAGACCAAACCATGCACGGTCTTGCTTCCTTCACCGGGCCACTAACACCGACCCATACACGCCGAACCACATAAATCAAACTTTCTAAGTCAGACCCATATATGCCGAACCATGCTTAAAGGCCGAACTGTATATTCATGCCGAACCACGTGCATAGGGCGAACCACGTGCATAGGCCGAACCATCAAGATTGGACCAATCCCTTATATCTCCAGTCTGTCATTGGCTCGGGTCTCGTTTACATCCAACTAAGCCTCTGCTAATATCACCCTGTAACCTGGCCAAGTGGCCGGGCAACATTTGCTCCCTAAAGCGTGTCTTGCGAATCGACATGACGTGCTTTCAATTAGCAATCGGTCCTAGCTTTCAGAAGCTAACTTATTCAGAATGATAATCATCCGTCATTTAGATCATGTTCTTAACTTTCCAAAAGCTAAATGTACATGACCTCTTAGAGGTTGAAAACATACTGGGTTTCCCCAACCCAAATCTTCTCTTCCTATCGGGCGAAATCGATCGCTCAATTATACTGTCATCTTCGATTAACTTTACAAGTATACATATGCGTTGATTCATAGGTTTTGATTCATGACACAAGCTTCAGAGATCATGAGACGAACTACAAAGAGAATACTATACAAAGGCGATAAAAGGAGAATAAAAGTATATTGTGCACTATAAAGGCGACGAGACTACAATCCAGAGATTAGTATTAATATTTTATTATATTGAGTCTTAGAATATTGTTAAAATCATTCCTCAAGTAGTCACACAAACATACTGTAAACGATCGCGATTTTTCGTTGCCGAAAAATCGAACCGTTAGAGTTTTTTGAAGAAGAAAGAGGTAGAAGAAGAAAGAAAAGAAAGAGAAGAGAAAACAGAAAAACAAGTAACAGAACGAGAAACAATATCAGAATCTCACAATCGCAGCGGAACAACATATAATAGATAAATGAATATCATTAAAACAAAAGAACTATACATTTTATACATACATCACAATACATCATATCATCAGAGTGTACAAAAATAAAACAGCGGAAAGGATACTATATACAATAGATAATAGACTACGCTATCCAAGCTCGCCTCCAAATCTGCACGGCAACTCTCGAATCCAGAATAACCTGATAACCTAACTCTAGACTGCCCGTGTGGAAAATAGTGGGCACCCAGAGTTTAGGAAAGGAACAATAAACTCCAGGTCAGTCATGTGACTGGTGTGAGAACTCAAAACAGTTTATCTTTAAACACGCAACAAGAAAGTTTAAATTTTGAAATCCGCAATGCTTTTTGGAAAATGAAACTACCATAAGGCCTCCCGGCACACACACAATGCAAACGCACACATGGGGGAGATTTCTCCTTATGATAGTCAAACATGCTTACTACGAGAAAAATTCTTTGATATTATTACTAGTGCATAGTGGAAAATATTTCGAAAGTATAATATAAATCCTAGCCAGCATAGGTACCATGATACTATGCCTACTATAGCTGCCATGTTAAATGGCAGGTTCTACAACTAAAACCGTACAGGGCGCGTATTGGATGAATGGATTTCCAACAAATGGTCAGGCTAAGGAACTTCCTACTGCCACATGGGATCGCCTCTGGCGGGACGTCCCGAGAACTAACGTTACGGTTAGATCTCTGCCAACACAAGGCCGGGTTACCTCTGTAACTAGGTAACTACTACACGAATATGTCATCCCCCGGTCCTTTGGGACCTTTATCCGAGCGCTCGATACCAACAACACCACACAGAAATAGATATAGTGTTTCCACATGAGTAAATATCTGGGCTCCATACCATGATACCACCCTTTTCCAGAAGGAAATGACATACCCTAAAGGGCGCGACCCTCATAACCTTGCCGCATATTCCTGTTTCGACCATTTCCGGGGAGTGAGGTCCTGACGAAGTCTCGTCCACAAAGCTACGCTTTGTGCAACAAAGCCATGCTTTGGGTCCACAGATGACCAAAGCAATAATCACAAAGATAAATGATCAAACAAATGATCATATCCAAACGATCAACCAATGATCATCACACAGCAGCACTCAGCATGCCACATTACCAGATTGGGAAATATCGCTGATAACCTTCAACTACATAACCTCTGAGCTCGTACGTCTCAGAGAAGGGTGTTAAGCTAAGAGAATAAATTCTCCGCCACCAACAGAAATGTATTTGAAAGAAATCTGCTCTATCTCTCAAAATGTAATGTCAGACATGTAACCATACAAGTCTGTTCCGGGTTCGAACAGAACCGAAGGCACTTCCAAGGAAGCCCTTGCAATCCGGGTATTCACAATCCCGATAAAATTTCCCATCACAAAGGAAATCTCCATATCGTAGCTAACAATGCGGAGACAATCGATAGGTCATCCTATCGTTTTCACAAATACCCGGTCTTCAACACCGGTCTTCAAATGCAATCCAAACGACGTATCGCATATTCGGAATGGGATATATGACACAAAGGTCCTCTCCCGGCTAAACCGAATAGCGAGCGCTTATTTTTAAAAATAAGTGTGCATTCAATTCCAAACAAACACAATCAATACCATCCAAGGGTAAATATTGATAGTCGGTTATTTAACTATCAATAAAGATGCGCCACATCATCAGATTCCAAATAATTTTTCCAAAATTATTAAGTCCCAAAATATCTTTACAAGATATATATACACAATTTCCAAATAATTGCCCAATTTATTTGCTTTACCAAAACACCTTCACGATATAATTTCCACACTTAACCATTTGAAAACCCATTTCAAATTAACACCTCAACCATTTGAAAACAAATTTCAAATTACATTAACCATTTGCAAACCAATTTCAAATAACCTTAACCATTTGAAAACTAATTTCAAATCACCTTAACCATTTGAAAACTAATTTCAAATTACTTTTCATCCTTTATACCCTTTGAAAACAAATTTCAAATCATCAAATAAATCTTTACCGATTTAATTTAAATTTACGTCCCAAATCCGTAAATTCATTTTCATACTTCAAAATAAATCAATATTTATTTTTAAACAAATTTCCCTTCATATATATATAAATTCCAAGGTGGATTTAAATTCCAAGCATCTACTAGCATACGATTCCCAAATCGATTTCAAGTTATTTGCTTTCAATTACCTTAAAGGTGAATTCACAAAAACCGTTCCATTTCATATTAGAAAACCATTCCCATGCTTATTTTAAAAATAAGTAATTCACAAATTTATTTATTTTCAACGATTTGAAAATATTCCATATACTTAAATCACAGTTAAGTATTTATTCCATTCTCTTTAAGAAAACATTCCTTTATTCACATTTATTTGGGTTAAAAACGAATGTTGCGTAAAACATCGTTACGACAACCCAAAAACACTAGTATATGGATTTGAAATAAAAAAATGGATACATAAATCCACTACTATTCAAAATATTCCCTTCTATTTCTCGAAATCGTCTATTTCAACAATCAATGTTGAAATCTATGATTTCGATACTTAACATATCTTAAAACGTCTTTAATTAGTTTTAAATTCCATTTAGAACGTTCTTTTCCAAAAACACGTTCATTTAATAAAATAATACATTCACCGTTCAAAAATAGTGAATACAACCCCTTTAACAAATTCCATATTCAATTTATCAAATTAAATTGATTTTTCGGATTTATAACAATGTCCATACATCCCATTTCTATTTATGAAACTTCGTTTTAGAAATCTCCTTTTATTAGTCCAATTCGATTTACATAACTCGATTATATACTAAAATCAATATTATAAGTTAAATACTTATAATATTATCTATTTACCCAAATCGTTCTTTTGAACTTCACCAATTTAAAATCTTATCACTTACAAGATTTCTTTATGGCTTATAATAATTTCAACTAATGAAATCTTCATTTATTAACAATTTCTATAAAATTCCCCTTTTTAATGCCCAAATCCATTTCTATAAGTTAATAACTTATAAACTTAAATTTTTCCAATAACCGTTCGTTTTATAAATTTCACATTTATTAATCTATAAATCCTAGTGAAATTCATGTTATACATCAACTTAACACTTTATAAATTTATCCTATAACTTCAATAATTTTTATTTAAAAACATCCATTTATAAAATCCTTTATATAAACCATTAATAATAATAACTTCCCAAAAACCAAATTTAACTATTTTATAAAAACCTATTATTGTTAAAAATTTCTTTTAAGTTATATTTTATAAAAATATAAATTTTTAAAACATAAAATTTTATCCATCTATTTATTTTAAAATTTAATCAATTCAAAATTTTTAATAAACCATATTCTTTGAAAAATCGATTTAAAACCCCTTTAAATTCAAAACCGTTATTTTAATTTTTTTAAAAATTTGAATCCGATGATGCAACAACATCAGATGGTCAATCACGGGAATAAGTGTCATATATCAATATGATTATCAACAATCAACATAATATTTATAAACAAATAAATATGTGAGGAATCCAGTTGGATCCCTCCAACCTGTTACCCTGCATCCACAGACGTTAGCACAATACCAATTCCACTTCGAGGTGGAATATCGCGGTATATGGGATTTTATAAATATCCGCTTAATAGGCGGCGCAATAGGGTCTCATCCGCTATACGAGGCGGGAAATCAAATTCAATATATACATATGCCAATATATATATATTGCTATATATAATATATATCCTATTATATCTACTACCACAATCAATCAACAATTATCAATCAATATTAACTATTTAAAATTTTAAACAAAACCTTTCGATTGAGTGAGGAGTTCTCACCTTGATTTTATTTTCCGTTTTCGCTATTATTTCGAATATAATTAAACACGCGTTTAATTATACCCGAAATTTTCGCTAGCTCCAAAGATTCCCAATCCAGCTCCATCGTGAAGAGCGCGATCATACGATTGCAATGCAACTGGTTTCGTAATTTTTCGATCTCGTACGAAAGAGATACATTAGTTTAAAGTTATACGAACTAAATATAAATGGATTTACAACTTTTATTTTAAATTTTAAACCCACATCTTTCTCTGGCCGTTGGATCTGTGTTGAAGCAAATCAGGGCCGCAAGCTGATGTTCTTCCCCATGCGAATTTTTTTTTTTTTTTTTTTTTTTTTTCCAGATCGTGAAACCCACCCATCTTCGCGTGCAAACCCTAATGGCCGCCCCCCTAAACGACAACTAGACGATGATCAGAAGGTGCCATCACCACCGCCTTCTCGTGCACCACCCACGGCCCCAGTGGCCTCGAACTCGGCGCCTCCATCATCCCAAAAATCGAACACGAACGGTAGGTGAACGCGGCTCAACTGCTTCGCCCATAGTCGACGAAACCCCATCATCCCCGTACAACTGTGAAGCCCTCGATTCACACTTTATTTTCTTAGTTGATCGTTTGTTGAATCCATGCATGGATATGAAGATTTTTAGGGAGGAAGATGGAACACTCTCGGCCATTAACCATAAACTGGCGGCTAGCTTGAGCATATAGGGTTTAGTGAAGATATAAATGAATGTATATGTTATAAATATTATTTTAATAATAAAATTCTCCTTTTCAATAACTTATGCAAACGAACTCCAATCCTTACGTTCCGACAGGCGATTCTAAAGTTTTTCCACGTTCCGGACGCAATGGGACAGGTTTTGGCAGCTAATTCCATCGTATGTGTGAGATACGACAATAAACGCTCAATTTAAATTAAAACCGATTTAAACGATTTCTAGGCGTTTTGGCTTGTACCGGACAAACGATATATCCGAACGACTTAAAATTTAAAATCCTACAATAATATCATATTACGGATCCGATGAAACTGGTTTCGTCGAAATCCGAGACCGTTTGAAAAATGGCTATTTTAACTCGCCGAATTAAAATTAAAACGATATCGATGCGTTTCGAGCTGCCACGGTCAAACGACAACTCTGATTGCTATGAAAATTGAGATCCGATAATAACTAACTATTACGGATCCAATGGAACTCGTTTCGTTCAATTCTGAGACTGTTCAAAAATTGGCTATTTTTCAGTCGATAATTAAATATTAAAATATTCGATTTTTACAAATAAATTCCAAATTCAATTTTAAAAGTCCTAAAACATTTCTATAACTTTAATATGATAAAACAAAATTTTCCAAATCATTTTCAATCACATTTAACCCAATATTTAATTATTTTTGGAATTTCACTATTAAATTATCGATTTAATTATCCCATTAAATCCAATATTCGAAAAATAAATTATTCTACTTAAAAATTCCACTTATTAATATTTAAAATTAATTAAATACTCAAATTCAAATTATCAGAAATTCTGGGTCGTTACAATCTTCCCCCCTTAAAAGAATTTCGTCCTCGAAATTGCAAGTTAAGGAGAATGATTCCTAAACCGTCTATTATTTTTCCAAAACTAATAGTTTTATCCACCTTCTAACACCAATCTTTTTATTAAAGATTTACTATCATTTCAATTAGCTTTCTAACTTCAATTATAGGTTTCAAACAACATTGTTTACTCAACAATTCAAATTTAAATTCAAATTTCAAACTTTCAAAATTTTCTCAAAAATTTTCTAACACCCGAAATTTTCGAAAAATTTCGCCAGAGTCTCCTTTGCGCGGCTAGATCGGTACGACTACAAAATGGCACTACGGCCCCTCAGAATCAAAAAGAAAAGAGAAAGCCAAGTGGCTGGAGAAGGAAATCATCAATTCTCATACTAAAAGTGAAATACGTACCTTTCTGTCGAGTCATTCAATTTTTAACTTCAAAATCAAAATTCCAATCCATTATATACCTGTATATCCTGCTAGTAGTAGTATCCAATTCCAACATTCAAACTATTTTGCCAATTCAAGTTCAAAATTTCCAATACATGCTTCTTATACATTTTTGGTTTATTATTGAAGTTGCATATTCAATTCATTCGTTTCAATTAGTTACATTCACTAATTAAATTCACATTGGTTCACTTTCAACTCAACTCAAATTCAATTCTATTCAAATTTATTTACTTCACTTTCAATTTGAATTCAATTATATAGCTTTCAAATGCGCTAATTAAATTTCATTAACACTTAATGAATTTACATACAATCAACCAACAACAAGTTAACAACCAATGTATATCCAATAAAACCAAATTATTAATTTTTCTCTCATTACATTCAATTTGGTTCAACAGTTTTAATTCCAATTGATTTAACATTCAACTGATTTTCATTCAATTATTCAACTAGCTCGAAATGAATTTACACTTACATACATCATTTCATATCAACTTATTCACATTCGATTAATTAACATTCAATCCATACTTTAATTCAGTTGCCAATTCTTTTTACATATAAAATTGGACTTCATTTATATAACTCAAGTTCACATCATTTAACGATTTCATTAATTCACTTTATTCATTTTATTTTGATATCAACATCAATTCTTTCAACATTATTCAAGTTATATTCCATTCAACTTCATTTACATTTACTTCCACTATTCAACTTAAGTATTCTCCTAATTCATTTCAAACTCTATTCCATTTAACATAATTTGTTCAAATAAACTTAAGTTTCCACTTATCAATCCAATTCGGTTTCCAATTCTAAAGTAAATTCTATTTAACTTTTACTTAAGTCAAATTCATATCAACAATCAAATTCGTATTTCATTTTACTTAACTTAATTGTTTAACCACTTCAATAATTGGTTTTACTTACATTTTCTCATTCTATAAGTTATACAACTTATTATTCAACTTCCAACTCATATTATAAGTTCAAAACCCCTTTTTTTTCACTTATATTTGACAATTTCAAGTTGAATTTTAATTTCAAATTTGTTTATTTCAACAAAACCTCAATTTTTAATTCATTATTGTAGCAAATCCATCACATAGAAACTCGAAAATGATATTGATGATGCTGCAGTCATCATCCTTATTATTTCCCAGTAACAATAGTGAATCAGTGCTAAATATTCTTTCAAAATTTCCTTTTATTTATAAATTACATTTATAAATCTTACTTATAAAATTTCACTTCTTATATATATACAAGATTATCTTACAATTGTAACTCATTTTAATTATAATTTTATACTTATAATTCATTAGTTTATACAATTGTTCTTTTTACAATTGTTGCTTTTATTAGCTTATTCAACAACTTTGATTATCTTATATATATATCTATTATTATTTACAACTACCAAGCAATTAATTATATAAACACATCAATAATTTCTTGAAAAATTATTTTCTTTATATACAAAATATAATCAAGGTAAAATTATTTCATTTACCCAATTTAAAACAACATCGTGTTGAATTGTTCTGCACAAGGGTTTAGAGATCCCTATCGATAGAGTTGTACAGACTATACCGACCAGAATCCATATACCACTCAACAAACCAATCATCACAATATAAAACAATTTTATATTCACTAACAAATACGCGCTCATATCTATTATTACACTCACACTCATTCTAGAGTACTACTGACTCTATCTCTAATGAGTAATACCCAACAGAGCAGGTTGTCGCTTAACCATATGCTCTGATACCAAATGTAAACGATCGCGATTTTTCGTTGCCGAAAAATCGAACCGTTAGAGTTTTTTGAAGAAGAAAGAGGTAGAAGAAGAAAGAAAAGAAAGAGAAGAGAAAACATAAAAACAAGTAACAGAACGAGAAACAATATCAGAATCTCACAATCGCAGCGGAACAACATATAATAGATAAATGAATATCATTAAAACAAAAGAACTATACATTTTATACATACATCACAATACATCATATCATCAGAGTGTACAAAAATAAAACAGCGGAAAGGATACTATATACAATAGATAATAGACTACGCTATCCAAGCTCGCCTCCAAATCTGCACGGCAACTCTCGAATCCAGAATAACCTGATAACCTAACTCTAGACTGCCCGTGTGGAAAATAGTGGGCACCCAGAGTTTAGGAAAGGAACAATAAACTCCAGGTCAGTCATGTGACTGGTGTGAGAACTCAAAACAGTTTATCTTTAAACACGCAACAAGAAAGTTTAAATTTTGAAATCCGCAATGCTTTTTGGAAAATGAAACTACCATAAGGCCTCCCGGCACACACACAATGCAAACGCACACATGGGGGAGATTTCTCCTTATGATAGTCAAACATGCTTACTACGAGAAAAATTCTTTGATATTATTACTAGTGCATAGTGGAAAATATTTCGAAAGTATAATATAAATCCTAGCCAGCATAGGTACCATGATACTATGCCTACTATAGCTGCCATGTTAAATGGCAGGTTCTACAACTAAAACCGTACAGGGCGCGTATTGGATGAATGGATTTCCAACAAATGGTCAGGCTAAGGAACTTCCTACTGCCACATGGGATCGCCTCTGGCGGGACGTCCCGAGAACTAACGTTACGGTTAGATCTCTGCCAACACAAGGCCGGGTTACCTCTGTAACTAGGTAACTACTACACGAATATGTCATCCCCCGGTCCTTTGGGACCTTTATCCGAGCGCTCGATACCAACAACACCACACAGAAATAGATATAGTGTTTCCACATGAGTAAATATCTGGGCTCCATACCATGATACCACCCTTTTCCAGAAGGAAATGACATACCCTAAAGGGCGCGACCCTCATAACCTTGCCGCATATTCCTGTTTCGACCATTTCCGGGGAGTGAGGTCCTGACGAAGTCTCGTCCACAAAGCTACGCTTTGTGCAACAAAGCCATGCTTTGGGTCCACAGATGACCAAAGCAATAATCACAAAGATAAATGATCAAACAAATGATCATATCCAAACGATCAACCAATGATCATCACACAGCAGCACTCAGCATGCCACATTACCAGATTGGGAAATATCGCTGATAACCTTCAACTACATAACCTCTGAGCTCGTACGTCTCAGAGAAGGGTGTTAAGCTAAGAGAATAAATTCTCCGCCACCAACAGAAATGTATTTGAAAGAAATCTGCTCTATCTCTCAAAATGTAATGTCAGACATGTAACCATACAAGTCTGTTCCGGGTTCGAACAGAACCGAAGGCACTTCCAAGGAAGCCCTTGCAATCCGGGTATTCACAATCCCGATAAAATTTCCCATCACAAAGGAAATCTCCATATCGTAGCTAACAATGCGGAGACAATCGATAGGTCATCCTATCGTTTTCACAAATACCCGGTCTTCAACACCGGTCTTCAAATGCAATCCAAACGACGTATCGCATATTCGGAATGGGATATATGACACAAAGGTCCTCTCCCGGCTAAACCGAATAGCGAGCGCTTATTTTTAAAAATAAGTGTGCATTCAATTCCAAACAAACACAATCAATACCATCCAAGGGTAAATATTGATAGTCGGTTATTTAACTATCAATAAAGATGCGCCACATCATCAGATTCCAAATAATTTTTCCAAAATTATTAAGTCCCAAAATATCTTTACAAGATATATATACACAATTTCCAAATAATTGCCCAATTTATTTGCTTTACCAAAACACCTTCACGATATAATTTCCACACTTAACCATTTGAAAACCCATTTCAAATTAACACCTCAACCATTTGAAAACAAATTTCAAATTACATTAACCATTTGCAAACCAATTTCAAATAACCTTAACCATTTGAAAACTAATTTCAAATCACCTTAACCATTTGAAAACTAATTTCAAATTACTTTTCATCCTTTATACCCTTTGAAAACAAATTTCAAATCATCAAATAAATCTTTACCGATTTAATTTAAATTTACGTCCCAAATCCGTAAATTCATTTTCATACTTCAAAATAAATCAATATTTATTTTTAAACAAATTTCCCTTCATATATATATAAATTCCAAGGTGGATTTAAATTCCAAGCATCTACTAGCATACGATTCCCAAATCGATTTCAAGTTATTTGCTTTCAATTACCTTAAAGGTGAATTCACAAAAACCGTTCCATTTCATATTAGAAAACCATTCCCATGCTTATTTTAAAAATAAGTAATTCACAAATTTATTTATTTTCAACGATTTGAAAATATTCCATATACTTAAATCACAGTTAAGTATTTATTCCATTCTCTTTAAGAAAACATTCCTTTATTCACATTTATTTGGGTTAAAAACGAATGTTGCGTAAAACATCGTTACGACAACCCAAAAACACTAGTATATGGATTTGAAATAAAAAAATGGATACATAAATCCACTACTATTCAAAATATTCCCTTCTATTTCTCGAAATCGTCTATTTCAACAATCAATGTTGAAATCTATGATTTCGATACTTAACATATCTTAAAACGTCTTTAATTAGTTTTAAATTCCATTTAGAACGTTCTTTTCCAAAAACACGTTCATTTAATAAAATAATACATTCACCGTTCAAAAATAGTGAATACAACCCCTTTAACAAATTCCATATTCAATTTATCAAATTAAATTGATTTTTCGGATTTATAACAATGTCCATACATCCCATTTCTATTTATGAAACTTCGTTTTAGAAATCTCCTTTTATTAGTCCAATTCGATTTACATAACTCGATTATATACTAAAATCAATATTATAAGTTAAATACTTATAATATTATCTATTTACCCAAATCGTTCTTTTGAACTTCACCAATTTAAAATCTTATCACTTACAAGATTTCTTTATGGCTTATAATAATTTCAACTAATGAAATCTTCATTTATTAACAATTTCTATAAAATTCCCCTTTTTAATGCCCAAATCCATTTCTATAAGTTAATAACTTATAAACTTAAATTTTTCCAATAACCGTTCGTTTTATAAATTTCACATTTATTAATCTATAAATCCTAGTGAAATTCATGTTATACATCAACTTAACACTTTATAAATTTATCCTATAACTTCAATAATTTTTATTTAAAAACATCCATTTATAAAATCCTTTATATAAACCATTAATAATAATAACTTCCCAAAAACCAAATTTAACTATTTTATAAAAACCTATTATTGTTAAAAATTTCTTTTAAGTTATATTTTATAAAAATATAAATTTTTAAAACATAAAATTTTATCCATCTATTTATTTTAAAATTTAATCAATTCAAAATTTTTAATAAACCATATTCTTTGAAAAATCGATTTAAAACCCCTTTAAATTCAAAACCGTTATTTTAATTTTTTTAAAAATTTGAATCCGATGATGCAACAACATCAGATGGTCAATCACGGGAATAAGTGTCATATATCAATATGATTATCAACAATCAACATAATATTTATAAACAAATAAATATGTGAGGAATCCAGTTGGATCCCTCCAACCTGTTACCCTGCATCCACAGACGTTAGCACAATACCAATTCCACTTCGAGGTGGAATATCGCGGTATATGGGATTTTATAAATATCCGCTTAATAGGCGGCGCAATAGGGTCTCATCCGCTATACGAGGCGGGAAATCAAATTCAATATATACATATGCCAATATATATATATTGCTATATATAATATATATCCTATTATATCTACTACCACAATCAATCAACAATTATCAATCAATATTAACTATTTAAAATTTTAAACAAAACCTTTCGATTGAGTGAGGAGTTCTCACCTTGATTTTATTTTCCGTTTTCGCTATTATTTCGAATATAATTAAACACGCGTTTAATTATACCCGAAATTTTCGCTAGCTCCAAAGATTCCCAATCCAGCTCCATCGTGAAGAGCGCGATCATACGATTGCAATGCAACTGGTTTCGTAATTTTTCGATCTCGTACGAAAGAGATACATTAGTTTAAAGTTATACGAACTAAATATAAATGGATTTACAACTTTTATTTTAAATTTTAAACCCACATCTTTCTCTGGCCGTTGGATCTGTGTTGAAGCAAATCAGGGCCGCAAGCTGATGTTCTTCCCCATGCGAATTTTTTTTTTTTTTTTTTTTTTTCCAGATCGTGAAACCCACCCATCTTCGCGTGCAAACCCTAATGGCCGCCCCCCTAAACGACAACTAGACGATGATCAGAAGGTGCCATCACCACCGCCTTCTCGTGCACCACCCACGGCCCCAGTGGCCTCGAACTCGGCGCCTCCATCATCCCAAAAATCGAACACGAACGGTAGGTGAACGCGGCTCAACTGCTTCGCCCATAGTCGACGAAACCCCATCATCCCCGTACAACTGTGAAGCCCTCGATTCACACTTTATTTTCTTAGTTGATCGTTTGTTGAATCCATGCATGGATATGAAGATTTTTAGGGAGGAAGATGGAACACTCTCGGCCATTAACCATAAACTGGCGGCTAGCTTGAGCATATAGGGTTTAGTGAAGATATAAATGAATGTATATGTTATAAATATTATTTTAATAATAAAATTCTCCTTTTCAATAACTTATGCAAACGAACTCCAATCCTTACGTTCCGACAGGCGATTCTAAAGTTTTTCCACGTTCCGGACGCAATGGGACAGGTTTTGGCAGCTAATTCCATCGTATGTGTGAGATACGACAATAAACGCTCAATTTAAATTAAAACCGATTTAAACGATTTCTAGGCGTTTTGGCTTGTACCGGACAAACGATATATCCGAACGACTTAAAATTTAAAATCCTACAATAATATCATATTACGGATCCGATGAAACTGGTTTCGTCGAAATCCGAGACCGTTTGAAAAATGGCTATTTTAACTCGCCGAATTAAAATTAAAACGATATCGATGCGTTTCGAGCTGCCACGGTCAAACGACAACTCTGATTGCTATGAAAATTGAGATCCGATAATAACTAACTATTACGGATCCAATGGAACTCGTTTCGTTCAATTCTGAGACTGTTCAAAAATTGGCTATTTTTCAGTCGATAATTAAATATTAAAATATTCGATTTTTACAAATAAATTCCAAATTCAATTTTAAAAGTCCTAAAACATTTCTATAACTTTAATATGATAAAACAAAATTTTCCAAATCATTTTCAATCACATTTAACCCAATATTTAATTATTTTTGGAATTTCACTATTAAATTATCGATTTAATTATCCCATTAAATCCAATATTCGAAAAATAAATTATTCTACTTAAAAATTCCACTTATTAATATTTAAAATTAATTAAATACTCAAATTCAAATTATCAGAAATTCTGGGTCGTTACACATACAAATAGTTGTATATTGTTTTATACTTTAAAAAAAATATGATCTGTGCACATAACATCAGGACGGTCGACCGACCAGTAAACTCGGCTGACCGAACCTGTTATTAGTGCACAAATATGCACTGTTTTATGCACGATTTTAAACTCAGCAGACCGGCCAGAATTTTCAGTCAATCGACCTGGAAATAACGAATATTTTTCTCAAGAGTTGCGATCGTTCGTGAAGAGGAATCACGTTCAATCCAAGAGATATGGTCACAACCTTTGATTGAAACTCTTCATGAAAGATTATAACTATTATACAACTATATAAACATGTTTAATTCATTCCTACAATCACCAATTCTTGTTTATAATTCTGAAATCTATTCTCTATTTTTTTTACAAATAAAAGCTTTTATTCTCATTCAATATCGCTAGAATCTCTGAATTAATTTATATACTTTGATTCTACGAGATTATCCTCCTTCTAAATCTTCACACACACTACATATTCTTTAGGATATGATAATAGGAAAATTGTACTATCAAAAGACAATCCGTGTTATCTAGAACACACTCGTCAACAAATTATTTGTATTAAGTTGAAGTCCTCTTCAGCTGTTGAGGCGGAAAAATTCCTGTTCGGCTGCTCAGGTGTGGTATACCTATTCCTCCGGGTTAAGTGAGGGGTTTAGTCTAAATCTAGAAGATATTCTGGGACTGGACGTAGAACGGGAAGTTCGAACCAGTATAAAAGTTCCTGGTGTGCTTACTTTAATTCTTATTTTACTGCTATTATCAGTTTCCGCATTTGTATATTATATTACACGATCCTTAGTACTGCACGTGCACTTTCATTTGGTATCAGAGCAAGGTTATCCTATAACCGTCACAAAGTTATTTGATATTTATTTCTAGTAATATGGCAATGACACAAACTAACGATGTTGGCACTAACACTAATACTAGTTTCACAGAGGGTCAATCAACTTCACGACCTCCACTTTCTAATGGTATAAATTATAATTATTGGTCAACTAGAATGAGAATCTATATGAAATCTAGTGGTTTTGATATTTGGAATGTTATACAAAGAGAGTACACAACTCCTACTGGAGAATACTCAACTTGGAGTAACACACTAAAATAGATGCTACATCAAATGCAAAGGCTATGAATATTTTATTTTGTGCATTAGATAGAAATGAATTCAATAGAGTTAGCATGTGCACTACTGGTTATGAAATATGGAGAACACTTAAGATAACACATGAAGGAACGAACAAAGTTGAATTAACCAAAATTTCTATGTTAAAAAATCAATTTGAAAATTTCAAAACGAGGCCAAATGAATCTATAAATTATATGTACTCTAGATTCCAGGATATTTATCATGCTCTACTATCATTAGAACAAACATTTACTAATTTTGATGTTGTCACAAAAATTTAAATTCTTTAACTGACGAATGGGAAAGAAAAGTCCTCGCCATTGAAGAAGCAAGTGATTTATGAACATTAAAACCAGAAGTATTGATAGGTAATTTAATGTCCTACGAAGTAAATTTATAGGCAAAGAGAAATTTAGCACAAGAAAAGAAGAATGTGGCATTTCAAGCAGAAAAAGATGATTCCGACTCAGAGAATGAAAATATGGCAATGATTGCTTAAAATTTCAAAAAAATTTCTGAAATTCAAAAGAAATAATTTAATGGTAAACAAAAATAAGTCCAATAACAATATCAAAAGTAGCATCATCTTCAGCAATGGAATGTTATGAATGTCACAAGAAAGGTCACATGAAGAAGGATTGTCCAGAACGTAAAAAGAGCAATTTTAAGAAGGACAGAACCAAATGAAGAGCTTTTTTAGTCACTTGGGACGACACAGACTCATCATACTCATCAGAAAGTGAAAGTGACAATGAAAATGAACAAGCAAAAGTGTGCTTCATGGCTTCATCAGATGATGTAAGTGATCTTAGTTTTGAAGATTTAATTGAAATTAGTTCTGAATTAGTAAACTTAGCAATGCAACTTAAAAAGAAAAATAAAGATTTACAAAGAAAATTAGATAGGACGGTCTTAGAAGTAGAATGCTGAAAGATGAGAAGAAAATATTGGAAGAAGAACTTGAAATTTCTCAACAATCAAATTCCAACTTATCTTCTCAAATTTATTCAATATCTGAAGAAGTAGAAATTCAGAAAAATAAAAATGATGTTTTATTTTTTGAAAATAATAGTTTAAATTCTAAAATTAAAGATTTAGATTTAGAAAAATCTAGTCTAAAAATAAAATTTGATGGCATCTCTAAAAATGTCTCCAATTTCAATAAAGGAAGAGAGAATCTTTCTAAAATACTAGAAAATTCTCAATCCACTAACAATAAATCTGGACTAGGGTTTAAGAAACAAAATAATTTTGTTAAAAGTACGATTAATAATAATATTAAAAAGGATATTAAGAAAATAGTTTGTTCAAACACTAAAACCATTAAGATATGGATTCCAAAATCAAATAATGTTTTTATAAGAAATAAACATATCAAAATGTTCGTGGAAATTGTTCATAATAACAGAAACTATGTTTATAAAGGGAATTCTAAACCCGTATGGGTTTGGCTTCCTAAGATCTAACTCTTAGGACCCTAAAAAGAAACGGGTACCAACTTTTTATAAATTTTTGCAGGTACCACATAAAAGGAGAGGAAAATGGATTTTAGATAGCGGTTGCTCAAAACATATGACTGGAAACAAAGAAATGTTGTCAAATATTATCTACACAAATGGAGGATCAGTCACTTTTAGAGATAACTCTAAAGGATATATCATTGGTAAAGGCGATATCAACAGCAACGGTACCACTAATTTACCTCTCATTACCGATGTTTTATTAGTCAAAAATTTAAAACATAATTTATTGAGTATTAGTCAGTTATGTGATAAAGGTTTTAATATAACTTTTTCAGAAAATAAATGTAATATTTTCGATAAAAATCATAACACTATTTTTGAAGGAATAAGAGATAAAAACATTTATATTTTAAATATGAACGTTAAAAATGATTCCTGTCTTTGGCACAAAAGATTTTGTCACATCAATTTTAATACCATCAACAAATTAGCTAAAAATAAATTAGTTAAAGGATTACCTGACATGAAATTCAAAACGAATATATTTTGTGATGCATGTAAATTAGTAAAATTAACAAAATCTTCTTTTAAATCAAAAAAAGTAATTTCTACAAAACAACCACTTGAACTTTTACACATGGATCCTTTTGGTCCAACTCAAGTTCAGTCTATTAATCATAATAGATATGTGTTTGTTATTGTAGATGATTTTTCTAGATACACTTGGATTTTCTTTTAAAAAAAATAAAAGTGATGCTTTTTCTAATTTTAAAGTGTTTGTTAAAAGAATACAAAATATTAAATGTTTGAAAATTGGAAATATCAGAAGTGATCATGGAAGAGAATTTTAAAATGAAGTTTTTGAACAATTTTGTAACAAGAAAGGTATTAACCATAATTTTCATTTTCTAGAACACCACAACAAAATGGCGTTGTAGAAAGAAAAAATAGAACGTTACAAGAATGTGCAAGAACTTTATTAAATGGAACCACTTTATCAAAACATTTTTGGGCAGAAGCTGTTGCTACTTCTTGTTATGTATTGAATCGTGTTTCCATTCGACCATTAACTAAGAATACTCCGTATGAACTTCTAAATGGAAGAAAACCAAATATTTTATATCTTAAAGTTTTTGGTTCTAAATGTTTTATTTTGAATACTAAAGATCAGCTAGGAAAATTCGATCCAAAATCCGATGAAGGAATATTCGTAGGATATTCGGAACGAAGTAAAGCTTATCAAATTTTTAATAAAAGAACTCAGATTACTGAAGAAAGTTTACATGTTTCATTTGAAAAAAAATTTAAAAATATAAATCCAAATATTACTATCGATTCTGATGATGAAACTATTCAAAATAAAAACAGTAATACTAGTGAAAATTTTGATAATATTAATGAAATTACCGAAAATACAAACATTACTACTAATATAATAATATCTCTACCTAGAATTTACGGGATCATCTTGTACAAAATATAATTGGATAAGTAAATACGAACGTTAAAGCCAGACATCAATTAAATCAAGTTGGTCATGTAGCTTTTCTCTTTAACATAGAACCTAAGAATATAAAAGAAGCCTCAACTGATGACTACTGGATTCTTGCCATGCAAGAAGAACTAAATCAATTTGAGCGAAATGAAGTTTGGGAACTTGTTCATAGACCAAGTGATCAATCAGTCATTGGTACTAAATGGGCAGACGATCTAGGAAATATAACTATTAATAAAGCTAGATTAGTTGCACAAGGATATAATCAAGAAGTGGGAATTGACTACGAAGAAACATTTGCTCCAGTCGCCCGACTTGAAGCAATACGAATTTTATTGGCGTTTGCATGTTTTCATAATTTTAAACCTTATCAAATGGATGTTAAAAGTGCATTTTTAAATGGTTACATAAAAGAAAATGTTTTTGTTGAACAACCACCTCTTTTTTATCATGAAAAATTTCCGAATCATGTTTATAAACTCAAAAAGGCTTTATACGGTTTAAAGCAAGCACCTCGTGCTTGGTATGATCGTCTTAAAAGCTATTTAGTAGAATCAGGTTTTGAAATTGGTAAAGTAGATCAAACTCTTTTTATTAAGAAAACTAAGAAAGATATTTTGATAATTCAAATTTATGTTGATGATATTATCTTTTGATCAACAAATGATAAGTTATGTCAGGAATTTTCAACTATAATGACAAATGAATTTGAAATGTCTCATATGGGAGTATTGTCATATTTTCTTGGATTACAAATTAAACAAATTAAAAATGGAATTTTTATTAATCAAGAAAAGTATTGTTATAATTTAATTAAACGATTTGGTCTGGAAAACACTTCTGCCAAACCAACTCCTATGAGCACAACGATTCATCTCGATAGAGACGAGGAGGGCAAAAGTGTTGATCAAAAACTATATCGTAGTATGATTGGATCGTTATTATATTTAACAGCTAGTCGACCTGATATAATGCTGAGTGTTTGTATATGTGCTAGATTTCAAGCAAATCCCAAAGAATCGCATATGCGAGCTGTTAAACGCATTATTCGTCATCTAACTAATACCAAAGATTTTGGGTTATTTTATCCAAAAGAATGTCCTTTCGAATTAGTTTCCTATAGCGACGCTGATTTTGGAGGAAGTCGGACGGATAGAAAAAGTACTAGCAGAACATGTCACTTCACTGGACGTTCCTTAGTCTATTGGTTCAGTAAAAAAACAAAACTGTGTTTCTTTATCGACATGTGAAGCAAAATATATATCTGCTGCTTTGGCATGTGCACAAGTCATTTACATGCAATAAACGCTTCAGGATTTTAATTGTCATCTTGAAAATTCAATAATTTATTGTGATAATACTAGTGCAATAAATCTTTCTAAAAATCCTGTCAATCACTCACAAACAAAACATATAGATATTCGTCACCATTTTCTTCGTGATTGTTTGGAAAAAGGATTGATAAATTTAGAGTTTATTAATAATGAAAATCAGATTGTTGACATTTTTACTAAACCATTAAATGAAAATAGTTTTATCAAACTTAGACGAGATTTAGGAATATTGTCTCTAAAAGTGTTATTACTAAAAATATGCAAAATGTTTAAAACAAAATTTTTTTCTGACCGAAGTGAGATTTGAACCCATGACCTCTTACTTGCTTGTTATATGGTGTATTATAGCCACTTGAGCTATAGTTGTTTCTTGTCGCAATCGCCTTTTTAGTTTAAATTGTATTTTCATAACACTATTTTTACAAATTATTTTGCAATTAATTACCTATGATGAGAATTAAATACTAATTCTAATCCACTTGTTTTTAAGTAAACAAATACTTATATAAACTATGTTCAGTTTTCAAATAAATACTAAGAAAAGTTTATATTCAAAATTATTTGAAAATGTCATCTAACAATGATTCTTTCAATTCTGAGAACTCTCGTTTATCGTATACATCTCCGAACGATGATTCCGATCGTATTCCTTAAAACGGACCTTATCCTATTTTTCCCTTACCTAACAGTGTCCTTGAATTCTCTCCTTCCCTGGATAAAGACCCCCGACATGGCTGGAAACCATGGGAGAACACTCATACCGGTTATACACCGGAAAAGAAGAAAGGCAAGAATGCTATGGTCATATCTCCTTCAACTAAACAGAAAATAGATGAGATACACCACTATCAACAGCAACAAATGGATCTACAAAAGGAGTTATACTATGAACAAAATGTTACGGCAAGATGTTTGAGCTTCCTAGAACGGATGGCCATAAAAATCTGTTTGTCGAAAAAGGAAGACGTTAAACCCACATCTAGACCCTCAACCTCCTCAAATCCTGCTCAATCACCAGTAGCTCCTACGTGGTCACCTATAGAGAATGTTCCATCTCCGAATTCTTGGAAACATCGATATTAACAACCGGTGGCTAAGCAATCTTTAATATATATATATATATATATATATATATATATATATGTATGTATATATGTTGCTGATTTTCTGTAAGTTGTATTAATATCATTCAAAAATAATAAAATTTCTCTTTGTACAATTTTTTCTAAAACCAAAACAAGCATATCTAGGCAGAACAACAGGGTCGGTCGACCGAAATCCTGAGTCGGTCAGCTGAATCCTTCCCGAAAGTTTCTTTTGTTCATTTAACAGAGTCGGTCGGCCGACCAGACATTACGGTCGACCGAACGACATAAAACTGGTGCTACTGGTTACAAATTTTTAACCCACCCATTCATTTTTTCACCTACCTCTTCATTTTCACTTTCCCAATTTCAGATTTTTACCTCAGATTCCATTGAAATTTTATCAAATTTAAATGCCTTCTAGAAAGAAAACTAAATCTACCGATGCTTCTTCATCAACGCCAGTGGATTCTCAAATAGCCTCATGGCTTGTGAGTGATAAAGCACTCGAAACATGGATAAAACTTCAAGATGCCAAGATCTTCGAGGAATCCTTCGTAAGTTATACCGATTTCTCTTCTTACAGTATTGAAAATGCCGCAATTGAAAGTGGGCTTGATACTTTTCTTGACCACAAAAAGAACAATTTGAAAATTAACCACATTATGGTCAAATTATTTCTTGCTAACCTAAACCTTGTTAATCCTCCTAGAAGCACTGAAAATTGTGTTTGGACGTCGGCATGTGGTACGGCAATTTTCCTTTCACTAGATAGAATAAATCATATTTTGAATGCTCGACCGGGTGGAATATCGTTACATGATGTGGATTGCAATGTAATGACACGCGACCAAATAAGCCATCTCTTTTTTGAAGATGATGTTATAGATTTTAGACAAACATCATCTCTTCGACCAAAAGCTAGACTTTTTCATCGTTTCATGATGAAATCCATTGTTCCAAGAGGCGGATCCTACCACTTAGTGTATCCTAAAAATTTTAAAGCTTTATATGCTATATGTGGGAATATACGAGTCACTTGGGCATAATTACTTATGGATGAGTTTCTCTCATTTAATCAAGGCAAGATGCTTCATATTTATTATGGAGAATATATAATGAGATTAATCAACAACTCAGTCACATGTTCCAGAATTCGAAACTACCAACGTTCATTATTTTGATTCAAGGACCATTAAATTAATGAAGTTGCCGGATGCTCCACCAAGATTTATAAAATTTGATCAATGGCGTGCTACTTATAGAGATCAACTACGCCGTAGCCATTCCATACCACATCCAGCCAATCATTCTACGGAATGCTTAATTCCCCAGTCCACAATTCAAAGACCAACACCCGGACTTGGTACGGAAGCTGCTATTGATCTTCTGGCTCGAAATCAATTAGTTTTAGATGCCCAGCTATGGAAAATGGACGAAAGATTCAAGAAAATCAAAGGCTTCTTTGTTAATCTTTGGGATGCGTTATCATGCACTTCTGAAGCATGTGCCTCTCATCTTGCTCCCCGAAAAAGACCAGCACCAAATTTTTCTTGGTCAACTTTGGAAAATACAAGTTCAGGAACATCAGGAACTCATACTTCTCATACTCAGCGTCGTGGTAAAGAACAAGCTCCTCCTGATGAAAATATTCGTCCAGAATTTTGGGACACTGACGACGGTGAGGAGTGATCTTGTTGAATTATTTCTATTTTGTTTTTATTGTGAACAATATTTCTATTGCATGCCGTGTTAAGTAATGTATCATTCACATTTTTTTTTTAATTCTATATTCCTAAATTTGATACATGATTTCTTATTTTTTTATGCATCATAAGTATTCCTTTTTGTCGATGACAAAGGGGGAGAAATATATAAAAGCTAACAAGTTTTTGCAGAAAAGTTGTCGTATATTCAGGGGGACAATTACAATATATACTACTTCGTCACATAAGTATTGTCATCAATCAAAAAGGAGGAGAATGTTGATTCATATGTTTTGATTCATGACACAAGCTTCAGAGATCATGAGACGAACTACAAAGAAAATACTATACAAAGGCGACAAAAAGAGAATAAAAGTATATTGTGCACTACAAAGGAGACAAGTCTACAATCCAGAGATTAGTATTAATATTTTATTATATTGAGTCTTAGAATATTGTTAAAATCATTCCTCAAGTAGTCACACACACATACAAATAGTTGTATATTGTTTTATACCTGAAAAAAATATGATCTGTGCACATAACATCAGGACGGTCGACCGACCAGTAAACTCGGCTGACCGAACCTGTTATTAGTGCAAAGATATGCTTTGTTTTGTGCATGATTTTAAACTCAGATGATCGTCCAGAATTTTCAGTCAACCGATCTGGAAATAACGGCTATTTTTCTGAAGAGTTGCGATCGTTCGTGAAGAGGAATCACCTTCAATCCAAGAGATATGGTCACAACCTTTGATTGAAACTCTTCATGAAAGATTGTAACTATTCTACAACTATATAAACATGTTTAATTCATTCCTACTATCAACAATTCTTGTTTATAATTCTGAAATCTATTCTCTATTTATTTCTACAGATAAAAGCATTCATTCTCATTAAATATCGCTAGAATCTCTGAATTAATTTATATACTTCGATTCTACGAGATTATCCTCCTTCTAAATCTTCACACACACTACATATTCTTGAGGATTTGATTATAGGAAAATTGTACTATCAAAAGACAATCCGTGTTATTCAGAACATACTCGTCAACAAATTATTTGTATTAAGTTGAAGTCCTCTTCGGCCGTTGAGGCGAAAAAATTCCTGTTCGGCTGCTCAGGTGTGGTGTACCTATTCTTCCGGGTAAGTGAGGAGTTTAGTCTAAATCTAGAAGATATTCTGGGACTGGACGTAGAACGGGAAGTTCGAACCAGTATATAAATTCCTAGTTTGCTTACTTTAATTCTTATTTTACTGCTATTATTAGTTTCCGCATTTATATATTATATTACACGATCCTTTGTACTGCACGTGCACTTTCAATATTTGTGTGTATGTATGTGTGTGTGTGTGCACATTTGCGTTTAAGATTATTTTCGTTCATTTATCGTTATTTTATTTTATTATTTAATTATTATTTTCAATGAAGGGGTCGGCATATGAGGGCCGATCCACTTCGTTGGCTTACCTAGGCTGGGTCGACCTATCGACTTGCCGATCCTGTGAAACATGACAACTTGGTCTTTGAGAAAACACCAATTCACCTTCCTCTCTACATATAAAAGCCCAGGCCCTTACTTTCTTCTTCCCACTTTAACTTTATTATTCTCTTCCTTTGGTTCTGCTCAAAACCCAAGCTCCATTCTTCTACCAAACTGCCATACTTCTCTATTCAATCATTTTCCCCAATACGCTCCCCCACCATTCTCGACTTCAAGCCCCAGGAATCACTTGTCTCAGCTTCTAATTGCTGCATCGGTAAGGATCCACGCTCCTTTTAGAACTATTAGGGATTTTTTTACTGGACTAGACATGAGTTTGAGCTATGCATATGACTCTTCGTGGTGAGTAGAAGAGGAGAGAAATACAAGGAGAGAAAGGATAGGAAAATGTAGTTGGGAGAGAGTTTGACATTGGTGTTATTAGAAAGGAGGTGGGTGAGTTTTGGTTCGGTGCACGGGCTATAGATTCACGCTTGGCATACCGATCGAAGGAGAGGTTTTGGCAGGTTCATGGAGTAGGATTGGATCTGTAGGCATTCCATGGAAGTCTGGGCTTAGAAAACGTGAGTTGTTGATCGGTAAATCTTTTATGGGAGTGATGCTAGAGAGAGACTCGGTACCTTGAGGGGGAGTGTCGTTCGTTCTGGAATGAGAGGGAGAAAGTGTGTCGGTCAACACATATTTAGAATTGTGGCTGCTCGGTATTAAGTGAGTTGCCATGAGTCATAGGAGTCTAGGGAAGTGGGTCGCTAAATACTTGAGAAAGGTTTAGGGGAGAAGTATTGTGAATAAGGTTCGGCATCCAATGAAGTGATGTAGGTCGGTAGAAGTCCGAGTGAGGTCATTCGGTAGTTAAAGGGACGTCGCGAGCGAGTGGATCGGCATTAGCAATCAAAATTGTTTCAACTTGAACATAATACACATTTTGGGAACTTACCTCCACAACCAACCATAATGTATTGGACAATGACAAGCAATGAAGAACATAAGTCCAACGACTCAATTTGAACTAACTCCCCTATAGCTTGAACGATCTTAAATGCAAATTTAATTTAACAAATGCGAACAACAGCCTTCACACTCTATGATGCCAATGTTTGATTCTAGGGATTATACTACCAATCATATGATAAATGCAGGGGACGGTTAGCGATGACAGTCTCCATGAACAACAACTTAAAGTTCCATCACACCACACTTGTGTTTAAAACTTTAGTTTTTTCTGCACTCATGTTTAAGTCGTCACATTAGTTCACACACAACACGGGGAGATATATTATTGTCGTTATATTTGATGTCGACTGTCTTTCTAGTATAGCTTAAACATGTATCTATTCATACTTGACGCTCGTTGAAGATGTCCAAAAGGTCAAGCTCTGCTACAATTTCTGACAAGCCCGAGCCAAGTTCTCAGCAGGAGTTAGAAGGAACTTCGAATCCACTGATAACCTCTACACAGGGTATTCCGGATCCATCTACTGTAACTATAGGCCTGACTTCTGAAGTCATAAATGGAGCCATTATTCTGGATAATCCTATTGATTCACAAGATTCAAAAATCGACGAAGCCGCTCTTCATCGGTTGTGCTCAATTCATGGAATCCCTTTCGGCGACGTTTTAGTTCCATCGGGACAAGATCGGCATCACCTGCACCCAGCCTGATATACTGCATGCAACAAATTCATGTGTTGGGTTGGAATTGTGCCACCCTTCAACCCCATCCTCTGTGAAGTGTTTTAGTATAATGGGATTGCTCTGGCACAGCTACACCTTAATAGTCACGCGTTTATTCATGGAACTTGTGCTCTCTTCATGGGCACCTTATTCAGACTCCCTACTCTCGAGGATATCCGCTATTTCTACTGCTTCAAAAGACGGTCTGATAGTCCATCCTTCATATTTATCGAGCCACATTCCAAATGACAAATCCTGACGGGGGCTTGGAGTAAATTTTCCTAGTATAAGCAAGAGCAGTTTTACGTATGCTGCCCCAATGGCTTTGCATGAAGACGGCTGGAAGGGAATAAGTTTCATTCCTAGACTAATATTTGTCTAAGGCTCGAAGTGCATCCTTTCTAAACTTTCTTCGACTTTTATAAGTATCCGCCCATGACCTGAAGGCACTGGGTATTCTAAGGCCGTCGAGACAATTCGAGCTATTCCCATGAGAGACTGTGACACTAAATCTGTTATTTCTAACGAATTGCTTTTGAAGTTTGGATTACTGATGGAGGGTCGTCGAACTTGCATCCCAACTGGCGCCACTACAATCAGATCCGTTGTGGAATAAGGAAAAGAGCAGGTCCAGCCTTCAGTGCCCTCTATAGGAGGGGCACCCAATACATCTGAAGAAGGCGAAATAAAAGAGGCTGAGGTGCTAGGAGTATCTGATGAGAATATAAGTCCTGACTTAGCACTAGTAACTGATGAACCCGGTATTGTTAAACCGCCTCCTCCTTCAAAGAGGAAGAAGAGCCCATCCTACAAACTGAGAAAGAAAATAGTGGGCGGAACTTCAAGAGTCACAATTACTCTAGTTGAGAAAGAGATGTCTCCCTAAAATCTTGAGGGTTCGCTAAAAGGTCTATCAGACCTGACCATCCTTGATAACTTGCTAAATTACGGCTTTAATGATCCAAAGGCCATGGGACTTAGTTCCCCCGCGAGAGGCAATGAAAGCGATCAGACTCGTCATCAAGGTGAGAAAACCCAATAAGTAAAGAAAAGAAACTGGTCCGTTATAGGGAAACACTAGGACACACATACACTTACACTTCACCCTACACTTAAATTTTTGCCATCATACGATTCTTACTAACTCATCCTCACTTGGTTTCTGTGCGGGTGATATGGGGCGCACACAAGGCATAAACCATCTCCGTAGATCCTCTATCTTCTACCACTCCAGTCATGATTCGAGATCAGGTAGACGTCGAAATAGTAATGACAGCTGCGATAGAAACTACCGTCCCAGAGATTCATTGTCTTCTCGAAGAAAATTTTATAGCCATTCTTCATATACCAATGATCCTCCACCTTGTCCAGAGCATAGTAGGGAGAAATCCATTCAAAAGGGATCTCAATTTGAAGCTCCCCATGAACAACACTCTTGCTCGTACATCACCAAGCAATCTTGTGAGCCTCATAAAAGTCTGTGACTCCGGCTAAGCAGACTCCTCCAGCCTCTGTACACGATCCATTGACAGTTGAAAAATTAGCCGAGCTTAAGGCGACACTTTTGAAGATATGCTTTGACAAATTGAAATTTCTTCCTGAGATTCATCCTATTCCAGGGCAGGTCAAATAAAGCACCATTGCCTGCAATAATGATGTCTATGTTCAACATGACGCGTTCGTACATTTGGCGGAGAAACTTTTAGAGGTTTCTATGGAACGTCAACATGAAATTGATCACCTAAAACTTGAAGCCATTCATGACAAAGATTTCGTCAAAGCCTAGGATGAAGAGCTATCCTTGTACAAATCTCAACTCGAGGTCACCTAGAAAAACGCCAAGGATACAGCCAAGGCAGTCATTCGTTTGGAGGCCACTCATGTAAAGGAAATTGATGAGGCAGTCCAACGTAGTGATGCTCTAGCTTTAGAAAAAGACTCCATCTAGAAAGAAAAGGATATCCTCGCTCGACGAATTAAAGAACTGGAGGAACCGCTCCTCAAAGAGAAAGAAGAGAAAACAACAGCACAGGAAGAGTCACAACGATATTGCGATGAAATTGTCGCAACACGACTTCTAAAGATGAAGCTTGATGAGGAACTTTCTAAAGCTGAAACGCTAAAGGAGGCAGCTGGCAAGGAGGTAAGAGAACGATGCACTCAGAAGTCGATTCTAGTCTCGAGGCAACTACTGAACCGATAGGGAAGAAATTAAGTGCTTATTTGATCATCTCATTTCCGAGTATAATGCTCGAGTTCTCATGCATCATGATCTATCTTTTCTAGGCAAGGGTTACCTCGAATCATTGGCCGAGGCATGAGATACTTTAATAAAGATTAAAAAAGCTAAGCTGGGCACCAAAGAAGTTGATGTGGAAGCTCTTGTGTGGGAAGTGATTCGAAGGAACGAGCCATCTGACTTATCCGCAGCGAAGGCCCTCTTCGAAAGAAACTCCTCCTCAACAAAGGGGAAGGACGACATTGATTGGCCATCTGGAATGAGTCTCCAGTTCCTTCTTTTTCTCAGTCGGCCGGTTGCCCATCACTCAATCCCTCCTAGCAGCATGTTGGCTATGACCCAGAGAAGCTCGGACTTGATGCTCGCATTCTATCTCCTATTCCAGAGGGTGAGACTCCCAAAATCGTTGAGAGTCAACCCGAAGCCGACATGAATTTTTTCCTTCTAGAGTTAAAAAAACCATTGGTTTTGGCATCTAATAGGTGTATTCTAACATATGCCTTTTACGATTTCATGCAAGCCTTTCTGATCCGAATCAACTCCAAGGAGCAACATCGCCAAGGGGGGAAGAGAAAATGGTGGAGGCACTTCATACTGGGGATTTTCCTGGATCGATGCCCAAGTGATCGAGGCGCTCGATGATGACAAGCTCGAGAATCCTTCGCCTCAAGATGAACATGATGAGGTTGAAATCACAGGCGCCTTCGGACCTACTTCAAAACATAGCATGGGGGAGCGAATCATGGAAGAAGAGACAAAGAAAGCTGAAGTTAAGATAGAACCTCAGATTGTGGAGCTTGATGATCCTCTAATTAGGCCTCTGAAGGTAATTCTCCCCAGTGGGACCATACCTCTAGAGATCCCTCTCCCTCTTCCCTAGAATACCACTTCATTGGGAAGCAAGGGGTCCAGGAGGAGACGTTGGACCGAGGAGCCTTCGAAAAAACCAAAGAAGGAGAAAAAGTTTAAGAAGTAACTTCCATCTTGTTACGTCTTGCTCAGGCTGCATAAACCTGAATCATGTAGTAGCTTCCTTTTCTTTTTTATAGTCGTTGTAGATAGGCTTTTGCTCCAAAATTCAGAGAAACTATAATGGAACTAAATATTTGATTAGTAAATAAAATTTTATTTCTTTATTTTCGATGATTTCATTATTTAGCTTATCAACCAACTTGTAATTAAAATCCAAAGTTTTGTGGGTCATGTAAGCGCAAGTTCGCTTCCACATAACTTGTAGATTTTTGAATTACTTATACTTTATTATACACTCCAAAGACATGGAGATTTTTTGAATCATTTACACTCCAGTTCGCACTCCAAGAATTAGAGTACTCTAGTCCGTGCTCCCGGTACTTAGAGATTTTTTGAATCGTTTATACTCTAGTCCCCACTTCGGGGACTTAGAGTACTCTAGTCTACGCTCTGGGGACATAGAGATTTTTTGAATCATTTATACTCTAGTCTGCACTTTGGGGCTCAAAGTACTCTAGTCCGTGCTCCGTGGACCTATAGATTTTTTGAATTGTTCATATTCTAATCTGCAATCCGGTCACTCATAATACTCTAATCCGCGCTCCATGGACTTGGAGATTTTTTGAATCGTTTATACTCTAGTCCGAATTCCGGGGACTCAGAGTACTCTTGTCCGTGCTCCGGGGACTTAGAGATTTTTGAATCATGTATACTCTAGTCTGCACTCTGGGGACTCAAAGTACTCTAGTCTGCACTCCGGGGACTTAGAGATTTTTTGAATTGTCTATACTCCAGTCCGCACTCCAGGGACTCAAAATACTCTCGTCCATGCTCTGGGGGCTTAGAGATTTTTTGAAACGTTTATACTCTAGTCCGCGCTATGGGGACTCGGGTTACTCTAGTCCATGCTCCAGGGACTTAGAGTTTTTCTTGAATCATTTATGTGTGCATATATGCCAAACAAATCAACGCAATTCTATTTTTCCACGAAATATCAAAACACAAAACACTAATAGCTCATAGGAAAACAGCTTTAAGCCTTTATTGATCGTTGAAAATAATGATAACTAAATTATCATATTACATGTCGGAAACCGAAAACAAAAAAATAAAATTTGTTGAAACAATCGCTACTAAAATGCAAAAAAAATAATCTAAGTGTAGGCGCAAATGTTCACTATTCCATGCTCTAGGGGTATCACGCCATCACTCGTCGCTAGCTTAAAGGTTCCTTCTCAAAGCTTTCGTTCAATGACGTACAGACCTTCCCATGTGGGATTCATATGTGATGGGACTGGAAAAACTTGCTTCAAAACAAGATCACCCACATCAAAGATTCTCGGTCGAACTTTTCATTGTAATATCTGTAGGATCGATTTCACCCTAGAGGGGGGTGAATAGGGTGATAGTGTTAATTATAAAAATTAATTGCGGAAGCTTATAAACTAATATTAACACAGATCACAGAATACTACCAGCACAGAAATAAATAGCAGAATAATAAAATGCAGAACAGAACAACACAGAATTTACCCAGCTTCGGCAAAACCCTGCCTACGTGCTGCCCCCAAGGTTTCTACTAGAAATTAGATAGTCCCTCGCTTACACACGTAAACTCGCTATACCCGCTATTGACTAATCTAACTCTACGCTCAAAACCCTGACCACAACTCAACTACCGAGTTGCAAATTCCCAAACTACACACCGTAGTTTGCACCCTAGTCACACGACTAGAAAATTAAAACGGTTTAAAAAGAAAATACAATTAAAAACGATTATAAAACAAAATAACCCTAATTAGAAACCCTTATATATAAAAAAAATTCTCCCTTTTAAAACAATAGGCCGGCCTCTTTTATATTCTAGCCCGTCTCTTTTCTTTATGTTAATGGCGGCTTTTCTTTCTCTCGTTCCTCCTGATTAAAAACTAGGGCTTCTGTGAATTTTGGGGCTTTTGCTCCTTGATCCAATTTAGGGTTATTCTAAAAGCCGACGTTATTTTGATTGATTCAGTGAGTATTTGCGTTTAGCCTTGATCGATCGTACCCCTTGTTGCTCACTTCGGCTGCTTCGTTGATCAAGTTCGTCCCTTCTTCGGTATGTAATTTTATGCTTTTGTTTTTGCTGGTTTTATGCTTGGTTGAACTCGATAAATAAAATTGCCGATGATGATTTCTTTATATAGGGTTTGTAACCCTAGATTTGCGTTCGTTCGAATATATATGAATTTGTCAAATTGTTTGCTCTGGCCATTCGATTACACTTGGATGCTCGTGATTTTTCCTTGACTAAATCAATTGTGTAAATACTCGATTGCTTGATTGACACGGCTTTAAAAATTGTGATGAGCACGGCTTTAATTTGACTTTGTCATATTCGTATATTTCATGTTGATTTCTTGGTATTTTTACTTTGACTTGTTCAACATTGACATGGCGATTTCTGTTGGTTCTTCTCAAAAATTGTCGTGCCACTTTTCATGATTTCGACTTCTCTGTGAACTTTTGCTTGTTGCCTGTTGAACTTGTTTTGTATCACTGCAAAATTTATTGAGTTGTCATTTGGGTTTGTAAGTTGTATCATAGTGATGCCTAGTGCTATGTTGCATTGAACTCGACATATGCATCATGTGTTCCAGTGCATTGTTGTACATGGTGTTGCTTTCGACTTCGAATCTGCACTCATCTTTACTTATATCACTGGTCCTCTCGGCCCATCACCATTGCTTTGATATTGTTGCTCTGACTTGTATCACTGCATCCATGTAGAGACTTTGCTTTCATATAGTCTTGTTGCCTCTGTTTCATATTGTATGGTCTGATTCATCATGCATCATTTTGTACATGCTCGGTGTCAAGCATTGTCTTTGTTGATGCCTCTGATTGACTTTACTGCATAGCATATTTGTGTAGTTGGTTCAGTTGCATTTGTCCATTTCCTTACTGTTGCTGTGCACTTCTGTTTTCACTGTCCATATATGTACATTTGTTGTAGCCGTGGTCTTTGCATTGCATATAAACTTGGTTAGCTTGTATAACTGAGCTGCTATTGATCTGGTTCACTTTGATCTTCTTATCTTGATGCTGCAGCTTGGTCTTTGTTGCATTCATGTTGCTCCCCTGACCTTGTATCACTTGATGACTTGAGCTTGCATGCTTCATTCATTTGTATAGTTCTTGACCATTATCATTGTTGACTGCTGACTTCATTTGGTTGTTGCATTTATGAATTTCATTTTATAATCTGTAGCATGGCACTGTGACTCGAGTTTTCACTGTCATGTTGTTTGCAGCTGTGCTTCATTTGGCACTGTTTACTTGATGCTGCATCACTTATAGCTTTGATCATGTTTCTGTCATGTTTGAACATAGTTGCATTATGTTGGCCGAGCTTTGATTCTTTGTTGGCACTTGAGTTGAACCTGATTTTTCATTTGGGTTTGACCTATGCTCACCTGTCCCTGTAAAACAATCAAGTGTATATATCGGCGTGCACGGCCTTGTGGCATATACAGTAATACACTGTGTATGTCACAAGTTGTTCGTGTATGATGAATTCAAATTTAAATGATGACGAACAACCCAAATAACTGAGGCAAATATTATTTTCAAAAATCATATCTTATTTTAATTTGCAAAAATATTTCTTTTTCAATTTTACTGCGTTAGTGAATATTTTTGCAGATTTCTCAGATGCTGGATTCAAACTGGAATGAAGTTGAAGATAAATACGAGTGTGAGTGATATGTAGTGAGGTGAATTGTAAATGTGAAATGTGATGTAATTGTAATCAAAGTTGTATAGTTATAGTGAGAGCTTGAAATTGTACTATTCAAAGATGTAATAAATATTTGTTTGAATAAAATATTCGTTTGAATTCAAATTTCGTGTTATTTATTTTATTCTGCAAATATTTATTTAATCTGTGAAAAAATAAAATAGTATATTATCAAATACATTTAAACAAATGAATATATGTTTATTATCATCAAACAAAAATCATATAAGCGCATATTCAACAATCTCCCCCTTTTGATGATAACAAACATATATTTAAGATTTTGAATATGTTAAATGTATTTGATCATTGATATATCCTAATTGCTCCCCCTATTTAATTGCTTCCTCTCTACACAAAACTCCCCCTACATATATGCATACAAATCTAGATGCAAAATGGAAAATTATTTGACCTTTGCTAGATTTTATTTGAAAAAATCTTAACTTTTCTCTCCCCCTTTTGTTATCAGCAAAAGAATAATAGTGTTAGAGAAAATAGAGATAAAGTAATCGATATCAATTCAACATTAAAACTCAATTTAATATAAATATCAAATTTCAATAAAAAAATCAAACAAAAATCATAAAAATTTTGTTAGGCGCATATTCTACTTTTAGAATGATGGAGATGATGTCATCATATAAAACCATACAATTGTGTCTATTTGTGGTATTTTTATATCAGGAATTTGAATATCTACTAATCATGCATAACCGTTAGGACTTTTAAATGAGATTAGTAGCATTCCAAATTTATTTTAGAAAAATGAATTCAAGTATCTTCTAACCACGCATAACCGTGAGGACTTTTAAATGGGATTAGAATCAACTTGTTTATTTTATTTTTTTTAAAAATCAACTTTTGATATGTTCCATACATGCTAACCGTAAGGACTTTTAAATGAGCATGGAAGCACATAACAAATTCCAAGTAATTCACCCATGCATAACCGTGAGGACTTTTAAATGAGAGTGAACACTTTGGTATTTATTTATTGTTATTAATTTTTTTTTTATTATTATTTAAAAAAAATGAAAAACGAACGATTCCTGTTTAAAGTACCACATATCGACAAACTATATAGAATTTTGATGAATGATGGTTGATAGAAATATGATAGGTATAGAGATGGTCATGGAATTTTTACCAACAAAAAGTTTTATAACTCTTGTTTACATTTCTAAAGAAATTTTCTAATTATACTTTCTCGAGTTATAATATATAATCAATATCAACACTCATCACTTTTTCAATCACTATTTTTCTTTTCGATGATTTGTAGGGAGAAAAAAATGTTAAATATTCAGCAAATTTCTAAAACACCTAGACTGAGTCGTAGTTTACAAAAACTATTTTCTGATAGGGGTTTTGTAAAGATGTCTGCCAATTGAGAATCAGTTGAAATAAAATTTATGCAGATATTTTCTTTGGAAATATGATCTCTAATAAAATGATGTCTTACATCTATATGTTTTGTTCGCGAATGATGTACAGGATTATTTGTGAGATCAATTGCGCTTTTGCTATCACACATTAGTGGTACACGTTTAAAATTTAGACCATAGTCATGCAAAGTTTGTATCATCCATAAGATTTGAGCAGAGCAACCGCTCAAAGCAATATACTCTGCCTCTGTTGTGGATAATGCAATACAATTTTGTTTTCTACTCGACCATGCAACTAATGAATGTCCTAGCATAAAACATGCTCCACTAGTACTTTTTCTATCAACCAAGTTTCCGGCATAATCAGCATCTGAAAAACCTTTCAATTCAAAATTATCATTTGATGGATACCAAAGACCAAATCGTGGGGTGTGCAATAAATATCTTATAATTCTTTTAACAGCTTTTAAATGAGATTCTTTTGGGTTAGATTGAAAACGTGCACATAAGCAGACAGAAAACATGATGTCAGGTCTAGAGGCGGTAAGATAAAGGAGTGATCCAATCATACCTCTGTACTGCTTTTGATCAACTGTCTTACCCTTTTCATCTTTGTCAAGTTTAAGTGTTGTACTCATGGGAGTTCTTGCTGGTTTAGCATCTTTCAATCCAAATTTGTTGACAAGTTCCCTAATATATTTTGTTTGAGAAATGAATGTGCCTTTATTGCTTTGTTGGATTTGAAATCCTAAAAAGAATTTTAACTCTCCAACCAAGCTCATTTCAAACTTTTCCTGCATGACTTTTTCAAATTTCTCATACAATAACTTGTTAGTAGCACCATAAATGATGTCATCAACATATATTTGAACAATCAAAATATCATTGTTTTCATGCAACAGAAATAGTGTGGTATCTACACATCCCTTTTTGAACCCATTTTCAAGGAGATAAGAAGTAAGACATTCATACCAAGCTCTGGGAGCTTATTTTAATCCATATAATGCCTTCCTTAGTTTGTATACATGGTTTGGATATTCATGACTTTCAAAACCTTCTGGTTGTTCAGCAAACACATCTTCTTTTAAAACTCCGTTAAGAAAAGCACTCTTAATGTCCATTTGTCTTAGTTTAAATCCTTTGTAACAAGCAAAAGCTAACAATATTCTAATTGATTCTAGTCTAGCTACAGGCGCAAAAGTTTCATCAAAGTCAACTCCTTCAATTTGATTGTATCCTTTAGCAACTAGTCTAGCTTTATTTCTAATTATATTTCCAGATTCATCATATTTATTTTTAAAAATCCATTTTGTTCCTATAACTGGATAATCCTTAGGTCTAGGTGCTAGACTCCAAACATTATTTCGTTCAAACTGATTTAGCTCTTCTTGCATGGCCATGAACTAGTTTTCATCATTAAGGGCTGAATCTATGTTATTTGGTTCTATTTCTGAAATAAATCCACTATATAAGCACAGATCACATAGATTTTTAAAAGATGAACGAGTTTGTATACCTGCTATAGGGTTTCCAATTACCAATTCTGGTGGATGGTCTGTTTTGTATTTCAGCTTTTCTGGATCCAGATTTCTTCGGACTTCTTGAGTTGTGGTAGTTTCTCTAGCATCAGCAGTTTCTTTTGGTTTTTAAAATTCATCTTTTTATTTCTCCTCTTCAACGTTGCTTTTGGATGTATCCTGTTCGTCAATGCCTTCATCAAATTTCACATTGATTGACTCTACGATTGTTTTAGTCTTTTTGTTGTAAACTCTATAAGCTTTGCTTCTCGAAGAGTAACCTATGAAGATGCCATCATCAGCCTTTGCTTCAAATTTTCCTAACTGATCACCTGTATTAAGAATATAGCAAGGACATCCAGACACTTTGAAGTAAGCGATGTTTGGTTTTTTGTTGAACCATAGCTCATAGGGGGTTTTGTTAAGAATCGGTCTGATGATAACTCTATTCATTACATAACATGCTGTATTTATAGCTTCTGCCCAGAGATGCAGAGGTAGTTCATATTCATTTAACATAGACCTAGCTAATTCTTGTAAAGTTCAATTTTTTCTCTCAACTACCCCATTTTGTTGTGGAGTACGTGGTGCAGAGAACTCATGTTTGATTCCGTTTTCATCACAGAAAGTTTCAAATTCATAATTTTCAAATTCTCCACCATGATCACTTCTTAACGAAACAATAGAGACTTCTTTTTCATTTTGCACAAATTTTGCGAATCTTGTGAAGTATGAAAAAGTTTCTGATTTTTTAGCTAAGAAGTATACCCATGTATATCATGAGTAATCATCAACTAACACAAAGCAATATTTCTTACCTCCTAAGCTAGCAATGTCATTAGGTCCAAATAGATCCATATGAATAAGTTCAAGAACTCTAGAAGTGCTTACATTGTTTTTGGCATGAAACGATGATTTTCTAAGTTTTCCCAAAGTACATGCTTTACAGATGTTTTCAGATTCAAACTCATGTGATGGCAACCCTCTTACCAAACTTTTTCTTTTTAATTTGTTTAATAAGTTCATACTAGCATGCCCTAAACGTCTATGCCATAAATTCACTTCTATATCCTTAGCTACCAAACATTTGGGGAGGATGAGATCATCAAAAGATAGAGAATATATATTACCTTTCCTTTTTCCTGAAAATAAGATTTCTTTTGATGATTTGTCAACAATTTTACACATGTCAGAATCAAAGATAACATTCATACCTTTATCACATAGCTGGCTTATTGATATCAAATTGTGGTGCAGATTTTCAACATATAGAACGTCATTCAAGGTAAATGTATTGTTACCTACTTTACCTTTACCGACAATTTTACACTTGTCATTGTTCCCCATTGTGACTCTGCCACCTTTGTACTTTTCTAGGCTAAGGAACTTCAACTTATCGCCTGTCATGTGCCTGGAACAGCCAGAATCCAAGTACCATTGCTGTTGTTTCTTAGCCTGCCAGCATACCTACACGAGAAGAGAGTTTAGTGACCTATTTGTTTTTATAGGTCCATGGTTGTTAGTGGCAGAAAATTTTGAAAAATAATTTTGTGTAGACCCAAAACTATTTATAATTGTTCCCTTTGGCACCCAAATTTGTTTAACTTTGAGAGATTTTATATTTGTGCCTTTTGAAACCCAAATCGGTATAGTTTTCACATGTTTGGGTCTATACCAACAATTATTGTGACCGTGTCCAAATTTTCTACAAATTGTGCACATAGAATTAACTTGATTAATCTTGTTTTCAACAATTTTCGAATTATTATATCCAAGTCCTTGTCTAACCGTATTAACAGTTTGCTTTCCTAATAGCATATTCAACGATTTTTCACTTTTTGAAAATTTATCTAAAGTCGTTGACAATTGTTGGACTTGTGATTTGAGAGATTCATTTTCGTTTAACAACTGTGTGCACTTTTTAATAGAATTCTCTCTCCTAGTATTTTCATTCTCTTTTAAAATCAGAATTTCATTTTCAAGTGATTTTATATTGATTTCCGATTTTTTAATTTCTTCTTCGAATGTTGGACACTTATCACACTTAGGAATTCTACATTGATAGTTCTTAACTAATTGATCAAGTTGTTTATTGCATTCTATCAAAGTATCCTTTTGAGATTCAAGTTTAGCATATTTTTCCCTAAGTCGTTCATAACAGCCATTTACTTCATGGAAATAAATTAGTAATTCAGAATGAGTGAGTTTTGATACCTCGCTTGGCTTGTCGTCATCACTGTCTGTAACTTCACCATGAAGACACATATTTGCTTTTTCACTCTCACTCTCGGTGTTATCACTTTCATCTTCGTCAGTTTCATCCCAAGTAGCCGCAAAGCTTTTCTTCTTTAGTTTCTTTCCTTGATTTGATCGTTTTTGAGGACATTGTGGCTTGATATGGCCGGGTTTGTTGCATTTGTAACAGATGATTTTCTGATCTTCTGGGTTGTCTAGTGCTTTGCCTATTCTGTTTTTCAATTCATGATTTCGAGCTGGATTTCCGTATTTGCGATTCCACTTTTTGAATTTCTTTATTAGTAGCGCTAGCTCTGCTGCTCCATCATCATCGTCATCATTCTCATCATCACTTTCAGTCGTTCCTTTGAGAGCTATTGATTTCTTTCGAGTATCTCCACCTTCACGCTCTTCCTTGAATTTCATTTCTAGCTCATAAGTGGTGAGATTTCCGATGAGTTCTTCGACTTTGAGTTGTTTTAAATCTTTCGATTCTTGAATGGCAGTTACTTTTGCTTCAAAGCTTCGTGGAAGGACTCTGAGGATTTTACGGACTATTTCCAATTCGGTGTATGTTTTTCCGAGAGCTTTTGATTTGTATATGATGTTGGAAAGTCGTCCGTACATCTCTTTGACATTTTCTTCTTTCGCCATTGTAAAGTTCTCGTATTCGCTGCTTAGCATGGCAAGGCGAGATTCTTTGACTTGAGATGTTCCTTCGTGAGTTACTTCTAATATGTGCCATATTTCCTGCGCAGTTAGACAATGTGAGACACGATTAAATTCAAATTGATCTAATGAACAGATAATAGAATTCATAGCTTTGGCATTAGTATTCTGTAATTTATTTTCTAGTTCTGTCCATTGTTCTTTTGGTTTCTCTATTTCCTGATCATCTACAGTTATAGTTGGTATTCTATAACCGTCTCAACAATATCCCAAGCGTCAATGGTTTTCAAAAAAAATTTCATCCTATTTTTTCAAAAAGCATATTCACCATTGAACATTGGTGGTCTAACTATGGATTGACCTTCTGCAAAAGCATTATTAAAAGAAGCCATTTTAAAAATTCGAATTTTTAAACAAAAACTGTTTTTTTAAAAAAAAAAAAATAGAATTTTTTTAAAACAAATGTTGACTTCTATTCCTAGCTCCGATACCACTTGTAGGATCGATTTCACCTTAGAGGGGGGGGTGAATAGGCTGATAGTGTTAATTATAAAAATTAATTACGGAAGCTTATAAACTAATATTAACACAGATCACAGAATACTACCAGCACAGAAATAAATAGCAGAATAATAAAATGCAGAACAGAACAACACAGAATTTACCCAGCTTCGGCAAAACCCTGCCTACGTGCTGCCCCCAAGGTTTCTACTAGAAATTAGATAGTCCCTCGCTTACACACGTAAACTCGCTATACCCGCTATTGACTAATCTAACTCTACGCTCAAAACCCTGACCACAATTCAACTACCGAGTTGCAAATTCCCAAACTACACACCGTAGTTTGCACCCTAGTCACACGACTAGAAAATTAAAACGGTTTAAAAAGAAAATACAATTAAAAACGATTATAAAACAAAATAACCCTAATTAGAAACCCTTATATATAAAAAAAAATCTCCCTTTTAAAACAATAGGCCGGCCTCTTTTATATTCTAGCCCGTCTCTTTTCTTTATGTTAATGGCGGCTTTTCTTTCTCTCGTTCCTCCTGATTAAAAACTAGGGCTTCTGTGAATTTTGGGGCTTTTGCTCCTTGATCCAATTTAGGGTTATTCTAAAAGCCGACGTTATGTTGATCGATTCAGTGAGTATTTGCATTTAGCCTTGATCGATCGTACCCCTTGTTGCTCACTTCGGCTGCTTCGTTGATCAAGTTCATCCCTTCTTCGGTATGTAATTTTATGCTTTTGTTTTTTCTGGTTTTATGCTTGGTTGAACTCGATAAATAAAATTGCCGATGATGATTTCTTTATATAGGGTTTGTAACCCTAGATTTGCGTTCGTTCGAATATATATGAATTTGTCAAATTGTTTGCTCTGGCCATTCGATTACACTTGGATGCTCGTGATTTTTCCTTGACTAAATCAATTGTGTAAATACTCGATTGCCTGATTGACACGGCTTTAAAAATTGTGATGAGCACGGCTTTAATTTGACTTTGTCATATTCGTATATTTCATGTTGATTTCTTGGTATTTTTACTTTGACTTGTTCAACATTGACATGGCGATTTCTGTTGGTTCTTCTCAAAAATTGCCGTGCCACTTTTCATGATTTCGACTTCTCTGTGAACTTTTGCTTGTTGCCTGTTGAACTTGTTCTGTATCACTGCAAAATTTATTGAGTTGTCATTTGGGTTTGTAAGTTGTATCATAGTGATGCCTGGTGCTATGTTGCATTGAACTCGACATATGCATCATGTGTTCCAGTGCATTGTTGTACATGGTGTTGCTTTCGACTTCGAATCTGCACTCATCTTTACTTATATCACTGGTCCTCTCGGCCCATCACCATTGCTTTGATATTGTTGCTCTGACTTGTATCACTGCATCCATGTAGAGACTTTGCTTGCATATAGTCTTGTTGCCTCTGTTTCATATTGTATGGTCTGATTCATCATGCATCATTTTGTACATGCTCGGTGTCAAGCATTGTCTTTGTTGATGCCTCTGATTGACTTTACTGCATAGCATATTTGTGTAGTTGGTTCAGTTGCATTTGTCCATTTCCTTACTGTTGCTGTGCACTTCTGTTTTCACTGTCCATATATGTACATTTGTTGTAGCCGTGGTCTTTGCATTGCATATAAACTTGGTTAGCTTGTATAACTGAGCTGCTATTGATCTGGTTCACTTTGATCTTCTTATCTTGATGCTGCAGCTTGGTCTTTGTTGCATTCATGTTGCTCCCCTGACCTTGTATCACTTGATGTCTTGAGCTTGCATGCTTCATTCATTTGTATAGTTCTTGACCATTATCATTGTTGACTGCTGACTTCATTTGGTTGTTGCATTTATGAATTTCATTTTATAATCTGTAGCATGGCACTGTGACTCGAGTTTTCACTGTCATGTTGTTTGCAGCTGTGCTTCATTTGGCACTGTTTACTTGATGCTGCATCACTTATAGCTTTGATCATGTTTCTGTCATGTTTGAACATAGTTGCATTATGTTGGCCGAGCTTTGATTCTTTGTTGGCACTTGAGTTGAACCTGATTTTTCATTTGGGTTTGACCTGTGCTCACCTGTCCTTGTAAAACAATCAAGTGTATATATCGGCGTGCACGGCCTTGTGGCATATACAGTAATACACTGTGTATGTCACAAGTTGTTCGTGTATGATGAATTCAAATTTAAATGATGACGAACAACCCAAATAACTGAGGCAAATATTATTTTCAAAAATCATATCTTATTTTAATTTGCAAAAATATTTCTTTTCCAATTTTACTGCGTTAGTGAATATTTTTGCAGATTTCTCAGATGCTGGATTCAAACTGGAATGAAGTTGAAGATAAATACGAGTGTGAGTGATATGTAGTGAGGTGAATTGTAAATGTGAAATGTGATGTAATTGTAATCAAAGTTGTATAGTTATAGTGAGAGCTTGAAATTGTACTATTCAAAGATGTAATAAATATTTGTTTGAATAAAATATTCGTTTGAATTCAAATTTCGTGTTATTTATTTTATTCTGCAAATATTTATTTAATCTGTGAAAAAATAAAATAGTATATTATCAAATACATTTAAACAAATTAATATATGTTTATTATCATCAAACAAAAATCATATAAGCGCATATTCAACAATATCAAGCGACTCAGTGCCGATAAGCAGTCGCCCTTAAATCACCTTCTTCACGTTTTTCGGTCGACAAAGTCCAGCGATTCCAGTAGGAGATTCAAATTCGTCCTAGGATCATAATGAGTCACCCAGTGAGAGGGAACTTTAAGTTCCACGGTTATAACAGCTTCAGTGCCATATGCCAAGGTGAATGGAGAATGGCCAGTCGGAGACTTGTGTTTGGTTCTGTAGGCCCCGATTGTTGTTGGAAGCTCATTCACCTACTTGCCTCTGGCCTTCTCCAAATGTTTTTTCGATATGGACTTGATTATTTTATTTACGGCTTCAACTTGTCCATTGGCTTTAGAATGCTTGACTGCCTCAAACCTTTTCTCAATGCAATATTTTTGGCAGAACTCTTCGAACTCCATACTCTCAAATTGAGTTCCGTTGTCCATTATGATAGTTCTTGGGAGGCTAAAGTGGCATATTATATTTCGCACAATGAAATTAATGACCGTTTTGGTGGTGATCGTAGATAAAGGCTCTACTTCCGCCCACTTTGTGAAATAATCGATCGCAACAATTGCATATTTCGCACCACCTTTGGTGATTTGCAAGGAGCTGATTATATCGATCCCCTATATTACAAATGGCTAAGGACTAACCATTGGCGTGAGTTCTATCGGCGAAGCTCTTGGGATCTTTGCATACTTTTGATATTTGTTGCATCTTCTTACATAATCCACGACATCTCCATTCACGTTTGGTCAATAGTATACATAGCGGAGGATCTTTTTAGCTAGTTTCTGCCCCCTAGTATGGTTGCTATATTCTCCTTCAAGAAATTTTTTCAAGACCCGCTTTATCTCACCAAAGGCAATGCACTGAATTAAGGGAATTGAGAATCCTTTTCGATACATTACTCCATCTTGTATTATATACCGATAGGCTTTGTGGACGACTTGTCGTCTTTCGTTCTTTCTCTTAGGAAAAGTTCCATGTAATAGGTATTCTTTGAATGGGGTCATCCACGATCACTTTTAGTTTTCGTTTCCAACACAGAATCTACTTCCATTTCATTTATACTTGGGGAATGTAAGATTTCGAAGGGAACTCAGCCCATCTACTGCGCATCACCGGTACATGCAAATTTTGCCAGTGACTTGGCTTCTCCATTTTGTTCACGCGGGGTATACGAAATATCGTAATATTCAAGGTCTGCCAACATTTCTTGAACTCGAGCAAGATAGGGGGCAAGTCTTTGCCTCTTTGCTTGATTGTCTCCACGTACTTGGTACGCCACCAATTGTGAGTCACAAAAGATTTCCACCAATTTTACTCCTAGTTCCCTGGTAAATATTAAGCCAGTAATCAATGCTTCATATTCGGCTTCATTATTTTAGCAGCAAAATCGAGTTTCAAAGCATAAAAATTGATCGATTTTTGGGAATTACAAGAAGAACACCAGCCCCGGAATGACGATCATTGGATGTCCCGTCGGTGTGTAGTTTCCATCGAATGGGGAGGAACAATATCACCACTACTCGGCTCATTTGATATGGAGAATTCTATAGTGATGTCTGCTAGCGCTTTCCCTTGGATAGATCTGTGGAAAGTATGTGATATCGAATTAAATCGACTCAGTGTTCCATTTGAGCAACCTTCATGAAGTTTCTGGTCATTGGAGCACCTATCGTAGGGATGGAACGGTATAAACACTGATCGGGTGCACCTGAAAATACAGATGAAGTTCGAGTGATGCAATCACCAAACAGTAGGCTAGCTTCTCAATCTTAGGATAATTTCTGTCTGCTCCCGTTAAATGTTTACTGACATAGTACACTGGCTTTTGAATTCGGTCCTCCTCGCGAATCAAGGCTGTACTGATGGCATGCTGAGACACGGCCAAGTAAACAAATAATTCCTCATGGTCTACAGTTTAACAGAACCGGAGGCCTCTCCAAGTTACTCACCATAGCTCGAAATGCATCCTCACAGTCCGACGTCCATTTATAATTTCTCTTTCCTTTCCTTATCACATCGAAGAACGGAATACACTTATCGGTGGCTCCGGATATGAATCGACTCGATGCGGCGACTTTTCCATTCAGGCTTTGTACTTACTTTATAGTTCTGGGCACTTGTGTGTCTCGTATATCCTGAATCTTTTTTGGGTTAGCTTCGATTTCCCACGCATTGACAATAAAACCAAAAACTTTCCCGACGCAATGCCAAAGGAACATTTTAGCGGATTGATTTTCATTCCGTAGTATCTGAGTATATCAAACATCTCCGCTAAGTCTCGAATATGGTCGTTTGACTACCATAACGTCACGAGCATGTCATCCACATGGACTTCCATTCTTCTACCAATTTGGTCCTTAACTGATTCACCATACGTTGATAAGTTGCTTCTACGTTCTTCAACCCACAAGGCATCAATACATAACAGTACAGTCCAATGTCCATGACAAAACTAGTATGTTCCTAGTCTAGAATGTGCATCGAGATCTTATTGTATCCCAAATACGCATGCTTAAATGACAATAATTCATGTCATGTTGTTGAGTCGACCAGCTGATCAATTCTGGGTAAACGAAAACAACCCTTAGTGCATGCCTTGTTCAGGTCGGAGTAATCAACACAGGTCCTCCATTTCCCATTTACCTTTCTCACAAATATGGGGTTAGATACTCATTCAGGGTAAAGGGCATAAAAGATGAAACCATTTTCTTTGAATTTGTCAACTTCCTCTTTAAGAGAAGTAGACCTCTCCAGGTCTATACCTCTCCTTTTTTGCTTCACTGGCACATACTTCGTGTCAATGTTCAACATAGGACTTGCGATGGCGAGTGAAATCTTGCACATATCAGAGTGGGTCCAAGTGAAAACATCCAGGTTCGCTTGGAGGAAATTATTAATATCCTTAATCATCGAGGGGTTCAGTTGTGATCCAATCTTAAGCACCCATGATGGATCATCATGGCTGACTGGAATGTCAATCGTCAGTTCAACCGGTGCTACTTTAGCCTCCTTGGGTTCTTCATCATCATCTCTTGGATCTATGTCTCTAACGATCCAACCTTGCTGCCCGAGCCAAGGCTTGGGCATTACTTGTCAATTTTAAGCAGCATGGATGCAGACAGAGTTGTCCACAACCTTTCCTTTCTCTCTTCGTTGAGCCTCTCTCAACTTAGCCACATAACATGCAGGACCAATCGCTTGATCTCCATGCACTACACCAACTCCTCTATCTATTGGAAATTTTAATGTTAACACCACGGGGCCAAAGCTACCCTAAACACCGTCAGGGCCGGTCGGCCCAAAAACACATTATACGGGGAATCAACATCCAAAAAATGAACGGTCGGATCTGTGCACTCCTACGCTCAACTTCTCCTAACTCAACTGGCAATTCTAAAAAAACCTATTGCATCAGTGGCTACACCATTAAAGCCGTGAATGCGGCCATTAGATGGTTTCAGATCCTTCACCTCCATCTTCATTTGGTCATACACCTTTTTCAAGATAATATTCACAGAACTCCCACGATCAATCAGTATCCTTCTCACAAGTGTCGGCCCAATCGTGGCTAAGATGACCATCAGGTCAATGGTAGGTGCCTCTACTCGATCGGCATCCCTGCTCTAGAATACTATATCATCTGTCAACATTCGGTGCTGTTTCGTTGAGGTCCCGTCTTCTGTGTTTGAGTAGCATTCAAAATCTGCATGCTTTAGAGAACTAGCATGGTGTTCCATTTCTCGCCAACCCTTATCTACCAAGTGAGGCCCACCGACGATCGTGTTTATAAACAGTCTACCTCCAGTCCAAGCAGGTTCCTCAGGTCAATGTAGAGTCTGGCCAGGATTGCGGTCAGAGGTCCCCTGTCTGCCTTACTACGGATTCTTAACAAACTGCCGTAACTTCTTCTGTCAAATCAGCTTTTCTATAGCATCATGGAGGTGTCTACATTCTTCAGTGTTATGCTCGTTATTCTCATGGAAGCGACAATACTTCCCTATCTGCTTTTGTTCCTTAAGGGATTCCTTTTGGCGTGGCTTTCGGTATTGGAATGTTCTACAAGTCGATAGATAAATATTCTACAGAGATGTGTTTGAAGGATTGTATTCGTTATAGGTTAGGATCTTTGGTTCTACTTTCTTGCTTCCTGCATTCTTTCAAGATTTCCTCCTCCAGATCATTTGGACTGCCCTGGCTTATTTTGAACATTAACTGAGACCTTGCTGGAGCTGTCGTCAGTTTGCTTTATCGCAATGTTGCTTTGCACCGCGTCCTTGCCGAGCCCTGGTGCACTGCTTTTCCTCGTCCACTTGGCCTCTTCTCTACTCATGAACTGGTTCGCCTTTGAATAGAAGCATCCAAAGATAGTCGATGATTTTTCCTGCAAGCCAATCACCAAACTCTGAGTTTGGGTCTACCCCTCGCATCACTGCCATAAGAATAGTGTGGTCATTCGGGTTGCTAACTTCGGTAGTAGCAACGTGAAACCTTTGCGACTATTCCTTTAATGACTCCCCTGGAGCCTAGATTACATAGGATAAAGACATTACGTCCTTTAGGAGAGTGGTATGGATTCTGAACTGTTCCACAAATATAATCGCTAACTCATCAAACCTGGAGATCAATCGCGGAGGAAGTCTAGTGAACCACATGGTAGCGATTCTGGAAAAGGTTGTTGGAAACATCTACATTTAGTCGCATCAGTTGCCCTAACCGAGTCCATCATCCACTCGTATCTCATTACATGCTGTCGGGGATCAGTCTTCCCTTCATAGGCTAGAATAGTCGGCATATTAAACTTCCGGGGGTACTTAGCCTGTAAGATAGCATTTGTGAATGGAGTATGACTCCTAGATATGCCGCAATCATCATTGGATAAGCCCAAATTTACTCTCATCGGCTATTTGACAATAGCTGATAAATCCGAGGTTTGGATGGGAGGTGGTAAGTTGGACTATGTCCTTTGTGATCATTCCGGTTGGTGCCTCCTCGATAAGTGATATCCCAAGTGCTAGTCATGGGGACCTGCTTCACTACGACCTTGACATGGTGGTGGACTAGCTTCCACTGGTGCTCTGGATCTTAAGTCTCCCACTCTAGTTTGTGTGCGATTTTCCAGGTGTAGGTGAGGGGCCACGGTTCCAAGTAGAGGGCTGGACCATTTCTACTGGATTGCTCTGCTGCACATGTATGCACCGTTTCGATCCTACGCATCTACGCTTGTGATGTCCATGTGACGAAGTAGAGCTATCGGATGACAAGTTGGAAGCGAGGCTCCCTCCAGCATTCTAATGATGTTGCCGAGCGATTTGGGAAATGAGATTGGCATTAGTTTGAATTTTCTCGTTAAGCAATCTACTGCTTTCCACGAATTATCTCTTCAGCTCATTGAACTCTGCCCTAGTGACAACTTTTGATTGGTTTAGGATGGTTGCCATCCCTGCACCTGGGATAGGTTGTTGATTGCTGCGTATCACTTGCTGGGCGCCTGCAGTCTCATTAACATCCAATTATGGAAGGCTGATCTGGTACGTGGTCTTCCCATATTAGAGTTATCTATCTGAACTCTAACTAGATTCTATGAACTCTTGAGAATAAACTTGGATCTCCTTTGTGGGATTTCTTCAATCCAGTAGCGATAAAGTAGATCCTAATAGCCTGAGAATGCAATTCTCAGTGAAAACACAAAAACGTTAGTACCAAAATTGGTCACTACACTCTTGAATAGAATTATGTAGATAGATTAATGAAGAAAATAAATTTAAACAGAGGAATATCACAGTAGAATGCAAAAAGAACAACAAGAAACGAGAACACCAGATTTATAGTGGTTCGGCGTAACTACCAACGTCCACTTTGAATACAATCTTTATTGCTTCTTTAAAAAATTAAATACAGATATAATCCATACAAAAAAATTGAGTACAAGTTTTAAAAGAAAATAAATGAGTATAGAAAATGGCAGAGTCTCCCAAGAGTTCTTGGAAAAAGGTCCCTTCAACTGTACCCCTGTCTCTCTATTTATAGACGAAGATTAGCTGGACTTCTTGTGCAAGCCCGATACCAAGGTAGCTTGGCCCATGGGTGTAGATTAAGTGGACCGAACGAGTCATGCTCAACCATGTCCATCGAGCTACCTTTGCCGACCCAGAGATCATCTCGTTGCCGACTTAGAGCACACCCCCAAAGAACTCGGAGTAAGCGGTAGTATAACTCGAATCATAGAAACTTTGGTCGCATCACTCGGATGTAAAAAAAATGAATTTTCAACTTCTTCAAGGATAATCGACCCAGATATGGCATCCCACACGTGACAAACCACATTCGTTTGAATTCTGAATAGATTCTATGAACTCTTCAATATGAATGTGGATCTCCTTTGGGGGAATTCTTCAATCCAGTATTGACAAAGTAGATCCTAACAGCCTGAGAATGCAATTCTCAGTGAAAGCACCAAAATTTTAGTACCAAAATTGGTCACTAACACCCTTGAATGGAATTATATAGAGACATTAATGAAGAAAATAAATTTAAACAGAGGAATATCACAGTAGAATGCAAAGAGAACAACAAGAAACGAGAACATCAGATTTATAGTGGTTCGGCGTAACTGCCTACGTCCACTTTGAATGTAATCTTCAAACAATTTAATACATATACCATGCATACAAAAACAATTTGAGTACAAGTTTTAACAGAAAAGAAATAAGTATAGAAAATGGCAGAGTCTCCCTGGAGTTCTCGAAAAAGGTCCCTTCAACTGTACCCCTGCCCCTCTAATTAAAGACAAAGATTAGATGGACTTCTTGTGTAAGCCCAAGACCAAGGTAGTTCATCCCATAGTTGTAGATTAAGTGGTTTGAACGAGTCATGCCGACCCATGTCCACCGAGCCACCTATGGCGACCTAGAGGTTGTCTCATTGCCGACTCAAAGCAGACTCGCATAGAACTTGGAGCATGCGGTAGTATAACTCGAATCATAGAAACATTGGCCGCATCACTCAAATGTAAACTAAATGAATTGTCAACTTCTTCAAGGCACACCGACCCAGATAAGCCGGCCTATACGTGCCGAACCACATTCGTCTGAACTTCACTAACTTTCCCATCATGGCTGAAGGATACTTGCTGACCCATCCAGGCCGAGCGACGTAGACTAAACCATCTAGATCAAGCGACGTACGCTAAACCATCTAGACCGAACCACGCACGCACGGTCCTACTTTCTTCACCAAGCCAATCACACTGACCCATATGCACCAAAATACATAAACCATACCTTCCAAGGCCGACCCATATGTGTCGAACCACACACAAAGGCCGAACCATACATTCATGCCGAACCATGTGTACAAACCAAACCACGCTTAAAGGTCGAACCATCTAGATTGGGCCAATCCATTATATCTCCAACTCTCCTTGCCTCAAGTCTTGTTTAGATCCAACCAAATCCTCTGCTAATATTATCTTGTAGTTGGGCCACGTGACCAGGCAACAATCCATATGTAAAACAATCTACATACTATCATTAGAGCCAAAAAATAAACAAAAACATCAAAACGAATTATATCGAAAACTAGTTAAAATCTTCGAGTGGATGCTCCAATTTTTTTTATGGTCGATCTGCTGGTAAACCCAACCGATAGAACATTGATGTGAATTCTTCTGGAGCTTTGCTCCTGATTTCACGTCTCCACCTTCGATGATCTTTTCGATGATTTTGGACACATTATACTACTTCTATTAATATGATTTCATTACATTTCATACATACAACATCTATAAACAAGCATATAATCATAGGTGATGAAATCTAACATTAAAACTTGCATTTTCTGTAGGGTTTGTAATTTTAGTTCAATGTAAAATCAATTAGGCATCAAACAGCAGAGATTAGACAACATGCAAACCTTATTTGCTTTAATTCAATTGCTAACACATGAAATTCAGACTTCAGAGATAATTACGAGAGTAAAATCTCATCTTTTTCCTTAGCTAGCAAAGATCAAACTAAAGTAGTTCACTTCTCCCATTCTTCTTAAAACCCTAGAACAACAATTTCACAAACAAGATAACAAAAGATCAAAACCTTAACCAAAATCAGAAATTGATGGTTCTGAAAGCTAGAAATAGATAGGAGATTTTCTTTGAATTTATCCGAAATTATAGAGATTTATTTCAATTTGTCTGAGAAGATTTTGCTAACTTTTCTATTTGAAAACTAAGAGTTTTCATTCTCTGGTTTTGGAGTTTCTGAGCAGTGTACGAACTACTTTTGTTATAATGAGAAAGAAAGTATTCTTTCTCTTCTTTAGTAATAAGCTTAACCTAATTAGCTTCTAATTACTAATTTAATTAGTCTAATTAACTTATAAACCCCTACTTAATCAACAAATCAATTCCTCTTTTATTTATTAGCCAATCCTTTTATTTCTTTTACATGTTTTAAACTCTAACTAGTTAGTAACTTAGTAATTAAAATCCAACTTTACATATTTCCAAAATACACTCTGTTTTGTTTTAAGAAATAGTTTAACTCTGATTAAGTTCTTACTTATGTAATATGAATAAGATTTCGAAAATGAATAAAAAGAGAAATTAACACTTTAAAAACCCTTATAATGATTTCGCCTTTCACCTTATATTTTAATAAAATTACAATACATATTTAAATAGGTACAATCATTATTTCTATAATTTTTCCATTTATTAAATAAATCATTCCAAATAAAATTTATCTCCTTTAATTACACAAAAATCAATATTTTCCTTATTTACGTAGTTAAATTATAAATCCCTTTAATTACTCTTAGAATAATTGTTATAAAATTTGAATCAAGGTAATTATACAATCACGTTGTTATAAGAACATGTCCCATGAACTGCTAATCTTCATAACTTGCCGGATTAGTTGGTGAATGAGATTTCATATTCACTTCTCTAGTTACGTGCGTGATTGTATAGTGTTCAATGTCATTCAATAGTTCCACTGTCTTTATCGGGTAAGGTGCAAGTCTCGCTCCCTTAGCCTGAATTTCCTTCTTGACTTGGAAGACCACCAACTAGGAGTCACTATATATATGTGTGTTGCCTTGACCCCATGTTGGTTCACTATCTTGAGTTCGCAAGTGATGCTTCATATTCAACTTCATTATTCACTACCGAGAAATTTAGTTAAGTGTGTAGCATCTTAATAATCCTTGCCGGGTCACAAGAATCATTCCTACCTTAGAACTTCATTCATTAGTCGCTCCTTCTATGTATAACTTCCATTGGGAAACTTGACCGTATTTTCTTCCTCTTCTCCATCCCAAACAGTGGATATAGTAATCAAATCAGGCATTGCCTATCCTCGTATTACCTTTCTAGGATAGTATGTTTTATCATATTATCCCAGCTCGATATTTCACCTCATTAATCTTACTGAGGTCTTAGTTCGATGTACTACTTTCCTTAGTGGTCGATCAGTCAGAACATTAATGGTTGAGCGTAGATGTATGGTCCTAGTTTCCTAGAAGCTTTAACAAGTAGTACGCTAGCTTCTCCAACTTCAGGTATTTCTTTTCTACTTTGGCAAATCGCTTACTGATATAGTATATGGGCCTCTGGATCTTTGATTCTTCACATACGAAGGCTATACTTTGTGCATGAGCAGATGTCGATGAGTGAAAGAATAGAACATTTCCTTCCAAAAGATTCGACAAGATTGGAAGTCTTTCCATATGCTCCAACAATTTTTCGAAAGCTTATTAGGATTCCTTAGTTCAAATAACTTTTATTTTTCTTTCTTGATGGCATCATAGAATGGCATGCATTTGTTTGTTTCTTTTAAAATAAATAGACATAGTGTGGCAACTTTCCCCTTCAATCTTTACATTTCCTTTCTAATTTTCAAGGCAGTAGCATTTTTCAACGCTTGAATCTACTCCCAATTTGCTTCGATTCCCCCTAAGTTCATGAATCAAATGGCATCATATGATAATAGTACAAGACTAAAACAGTGATGAAACTCAGGTGCTCCATCAGGAATGTGCATTGCTATTTGATTTAGTCGGAATACGCATTCATGAAGGATTAAAATTCAATTTTAGCCATTGAGTCCACTAGTTGGTCAATCTTTCACAGCTAGAAGATTCCTTTAGGGCATACTTGATTCAAGTCTAAATAATCGATGCACGTTCACCATTCCATTTGGCTTCTTGACCGACACAAGGTTTTGATACCCATTTAGGGTACAAGGTGACGTGGAAAAGATATTTGCCTTCAGTTTACCTACCTTTTCTTTAAAGGCAATGGATCATTCCATACCAAAGATGTGTCTCCTCTACTTCATAAAAGGGGATCTTAGGTCCACATTTAATGACTGGCATGTTATCTTCGGCGAAATTCCACATATATCTAAATGTGTCCAGGAAAACACATCCAAGTTTGCACAGAGAAACCCTACCAACTCCTTTCTCATTTTTCTACCGAGCCGAGATTCGACCTTGAGGACCCTAGTAGGATCGTCCTCGTCAATCAAGATGGTGATTGTCAGCTCCGTTGATGCCACCCTTTAATCCTTCGGCTTTTTCAATGATACATATACTTGTAGAACTTACTATGGTACCTAAGCCAGGAACTGGGCGTTTGTTGGTATGCATTTGAAATCTTGCAAAGAGCCTTCTCTGCATCTTTCCTTTACTCATTTTGCTTTATCTCTTTGAGATCCGTGATATAGTGTTCTCCACTAATGCTTTGGTTATCTTGAATAGCTTCAACCCCATTCTTAGTGGACACCATGGGACCAATGTGTACGAACCATAATTTTATTTAACATTATTTAGGAGATTTAATTGGATAAATTAAATAAAATAATGTAAAAGGTTAATGAGAGTGGGATTTGATAATTAGTATGGGTTGATCTTTAATTAAGAACTAATGGAATAAATTAGAATATTATTAAGGTGGATATATGAGAGGGGTAAAATAGAAAATAAGTGCGCATTTCCAAATATAAATTCCCACCTCTTTTTTCTTCATTCATTTTACATTTATACAACCATAACTAAATTTTAGGACGGCCATTGCTAGAGGATTCTAGAGGAAGAAAATCTAGGAAAACGAGTAGAAAGCTTAGGGGAACCCAATTAAATTCAAGTCTGAACATTCTTAAACCGTTGGAGGTGAATAATATTTATGCATCTCATGTTTTATCTATTATTTTCAGTTTTAATCATAAATTCGATTCTTTTGCTCATATTATGCCATGCTATGATAGTATCGAATGATTATATGCTTATTGGTGAATATATGGAATTTATTTATGAAATTAAGTGATATGTTTAAGCTAAAGAAACGATCGTATGATAGTTGAATGGCTTGAAGTTTTAGTATGATGTTGGAAACATTATTTTAGAAGTGGGTTTTTTAATACTTTTTTTGATTTAATGAGCATATTTGATGAATTTTCTATGATTGGAAAATGAGATATTTTAGGTTTGATTAATAAAAAACTAATTCTGTTTTGGTCCCAAAAGTTTTATATGTTAAAGAATATAATAAATTGGATTTATTATGATTTTTGAGGATTCTTTTCCAAATGTTTATGATTTATTATGAATTATTTAACTAAAAAAGCTTAAGTATCATGTTAAAATATTAATATAAAAGTGGTGTTTAAAAATGTTTTGGGAATGATAAATTCAGGTACTGGGCATATTTCTACAAAGAATTATGATAAGGCGTTTGTTAAACAATAAGATTTGTACAAACAATAAGGGTTGGTGGAAAAGAAGTTACTTTTATTAGCAAGTAAGCAGTTTTAACATTAATAACGAAAATGCCATATCGACAATGATGACATCGTCGTTCCTCTTCATCGTTGCTACAACTTTGATGACAGCTAACCGTGATGCACATGATATTAATTATTATTGGTATGAAGTGAACCTGCTAAGGTTGAAGAGGCACAAAGTCGGCATCTTTATCATCAAAGTCGACATTGCCACATGTTTTGATGTAGTGCCACACTTCATATAGATACAAAGGTATGGTGCCTCATATCTATAAAGTCGCCGACCCTATTTCTTTCAAAGTACTTATATTGACTTTAGCTCTAATAAGGCTGCTTATTTTCTATAAGGCAATGATGCGGCATCTTATCTACTTCGACCCCAATGAGGCCATGCTCTTTATAAGGGCAATGATGCCACTATTTAGTATTGCTTATACATGATACCGCGTTTTATTACTTTGACAATAATGACTATCGAATTCAATCTTTATAACCTGTTTTCGAAGATCATAGTATAGTGCCACATTTTATAACGTTGGCTCTAATGAAGCCACCTATTTTTCTTTGAGGCATTTGATGCCTACATTTAACTATGCCTACATTATGTTTAAAACCTTAAACTATTTAGACCATGTTTTATATCCTACGACGTCGACTCTCTAAGAAGTGTGATGTTCATATTAGCAACCCTATGGCTTATGTTATATAAGTTAAAGACTTTAACTTATTTTTATATTAAAAAAGGACAAAAAACCTTAGTGGCGATGAGGTCGCTGATGTTATCAATATAAAGGTTTATTGTTATTTAGCTCTATAGCTTATGGTTTCGAAGTTAGGTAACTTCCAAATGTATTAGAGATTCATCAATACTGTTTTATAAAAGCATACATTATGGCATAATTGTTTGGAATAAAGTAAATGGAAATATTTTCCTTGTAAAAGTATGATTTCAAAGGTTAAATCATTTATTAAGAAAGAGTTTTCAACAAAATAGAAAAGTTTATTTAGAAAAGAATTTTACTAAATTATTTCTTTAATCACTTTTGGATAAATTGTGATAGGATGAATTAACTCAGAGATTATAAAATCAAATAGGACTCGTGAGGGTAGCGCCGTATACTTTAGCTGTTAGCCTCTAGCTGATATTAGCCCAAAATTCTAATGCATAGGAGTTTTTCAAGGGTAAGACAAAAAGTAGGTGTATGCATAGAAAGGAATACATAAGGATAAGATGGGCTATAGGTTGGCATATAAAACCTTTAGACTCATAGTAAACCTAGCAAAACAATGAAATTGAAAGATAGTCAGGTAAATACTAGGATTATTTTATTTGGACAGACTGTCAAGTTTCCCTCTAACCATCAGTTAGAAGATTTGGTATATCTGACTCGAAGTTTATGCTTTTCCCTTAAACAATTGGATGCTCAAAATTGGATTTGAGTAGATTAGGAGTAAGGGCTCTACATTTTAAGTAGGTTTTGGCGAATGAAGCTTCCGAACATGGAGGAGGAAAAGCTAACTATGTAGGAGTTTATTAATTACTATTATCTGCTGTGTAATGCCAGTTGTTGTATGAATGTATTGATAGTAGATCTATCTTTCTATTTAGTAAATTTGATCAACCAAGGAGGCATCTTCATATGTCGCTCTTAGAATATTTTGTAGTATTCATATTTTATCCGAACCTAGGCAACATTTGGGACTATGTAACTAATATGAAATATTGTGTTTGAAATAAAATGTGAAAGTATGCTTTGGAATTGTGTTTAAAATTATTTCACATTCTTGTGCTTCTAATATTATAAATACCATTAACATGAGCACATTTTTTCGTCAGATTTAGTACAATAGATGACTGCAGCATCTGTAGCGTTTAGTTTCATGTCTTAAAATGAGGGATATTACAACGTGGTATCAGAGCATAGGTTTATGAAATACTTAATAATTTTGAAGTTTAAAAAGAGTTTTGAAAACATAATCTAGATGAATCAGAGAATGAAATTGGGGTATAGGATAATGCTATATAAACGTACCTGTATTTGATATATATATAAGTATATACTTTATCTCTATTCTCTCCCTCTCGTAGATCGTTCTTCCATTACTTACTGAGGTACAAATGAAAATTTAAGGACGTAGGATATAGAGGTAGGAAACAGAAGAGTGAATCTCAGTGGAGGAAGCACCTTTACCAATATAAAACTCAGGCCCGATACTAAAAGGAACAAGGTCAACAAACAACTCCTAATATGGGTGTAGGAGCACCACTGGTTGATATAGGATCAATGTGTAAATTTTTTGTCAATGTGATGCAAGTAGAATCTGCTCCTATATTAGTTGGTGGAAATGCTAGAGGAGCTAATCAGGAAGTTCAAGTTATCAACAATTATGTTGTTTTAAGTATGGACTGTGCAAGGCTTGAAGGGAAATCATTTATTAGAGTGAAGGATGCAATTTAAATGGAGAAATGGTTGCTTCATTATGAAAGTATTTGATGATCTTGGTTTGAACGATGAACAGAAAAGGAGATTGGCATCTAGGAAATTGCAAGGAGCTACAATATACTGGTGGAACGGTGTGACTATTGGGGTTGCAGAGGAAACTTTGACTTGGGCTGTGTTTAGGATAAGGTTTGAAGAAAGATTTATGTTTGAGATTTCTAATTCAACTCTTTTAAAGAAGTTTGTTGAATTGATGTAAGATGATATGGCGATGTTTGAGTATGCAACCAAATTCGAGGAGCTGTCCCGATGTGGATATGATATATTGACACGTTGATTAAGAGAAATGAGAAGTTCATCCAAGGATTAAGATTTGAGCTTGCTAAGGAGACTTTACCACATCTTAGGGATCCATACGATGTTGTCGTGGATATAGCTCTGCAAAATGAAGAGATGTTTGCTATGTTCAATAATAATAAGCCAGCAGAGAGTTAGGGTAGACAGAATCAGAAGAGAATGTTTTACCAAAAGATTAGAGCTCTGAAGGGTGGAGCTGCCAAGAAAGGAAAGTCTGAGGTTGTGTGTACAAGTGTGACAAGAAGGGACATTATACTCATGAGTGTCGAACTAGCAAGGGAAACGAAGTCGTGGGAGAGAGGAACATTAAGTACTTTAACTCAACCGAGTAGGACATTACATGAACAAACGTTCGGAAGCGGACAAAGCATTAAAATAAAATGTGCTTGCTTTGGAACCGGCTACCTCAAAACCAACAACTAAGGAGAAAGGGAAAGCTGTGAAGGGAGGTACACTTTTGGTTCATGATATCCCTGTTAGAGTACTATATGATACTGGTTTATCACATTCTTTTATATCTCATTGTTTAGTGGATAAGCTTCACCTAAAGCCCTTATACCTGGTTACTTTTGCGAATCCAACCAAAGGGTATGCAACTCTGGGGATACAATGTGACCACTAATCTAAAAATCCTTTTAGGCCTCTAACCAAGTCCTGCCAAGGCGCTTGGCAAGGCTTATGACATAGCGATTTGCTTAGGCCTACCTAGACAAGGTTTACCTACTCATGCAAGAATCAAAACATATATTTATGAATTAGTTGGGCATTATTTAAGGTTCAATGCCATATATAAGCATAAATGTGCTAATTTTAGGCAATATTGTGCCCTTGAATACTCATAAGACATTCAAATTTCGAAAATTCAAATTATATCAACTAACACTAAAAACACAAAATTTTATCCAAAATATATGAGTTATTAAAAAAATTAGCTCCAATTAATCTCTTTTGTAACATCCCTTATCTAGAGGCCCAAAGCTAAGTGCTACAGATATTGCAGTCATCCATAGTATTTACTTCCGGCAACAAAATACGGCTATGTCAATTGTATCTATAATATCAGAAATAACGGAATATGAAACAAAACACAGATTTCGAAAAAAAATCTACATTACATTCAAAACAGATGTTCCATTTTCATTTCACACAATCCCAATACGTTCCCAGGCACCGATCAAATATACTTATTACAAAATACGCAAGAGCGGTATATGAAGATACCCCCTTGGATGATCAGAGTCATATAGTCGCAAAAGACTTCAGACAGACGCAGCGGATAGTCAACAAAACATAAAACAAATACTGAAAATCCTAAATAACTACCTGTTTTCCTCCTGCATGCCTCCGGTAGTCTTATTCGTCATCCTACCAAAACTGAAAAGAACTTAACAACTCAGCCTACTCAAATTAAATTTGAGCACCCGAGAGTTTGAGGAGAAAACATAAACTTCAAGTCAGGCAAAAATCCTGGTGTGAATAATATTATACATCCCAGAATATATATGTTAAGTGAGACCATGCCACTTAGCCGAACGGGATTCCCCTCACTAACATCCTTTTGAAACATATCTTTGCAAAACATTTTTCCTGCAACCAAAAGTGGTTATATACTGTAAAGCATCATTATGTAAACATACATAAATATCAGGTAATAATGACCTATCTATTCAGACACATAAGTTTTTTTTGGATAACTTTTAACCCTTGGCTGACTCTACCCGACAATATAATCAAAATTAATCTAACACCTATTAGTTATTATTCTTCTGGATTATCTATCCTTAACTATTTGTTAAATACTCCACTTCTAAACGGTCTATCCCTAGCTTAATCATCTCCCAGGTCTTCCTGATCCTAATGGTTTTTGAGCTCACCAATAACCTATCTATATACAAACATATGTTCCTTTTGGTGTGTAATCATAATTTTAGTCTACCTATGACCAAGCCCTACATACTAGAAGTTTGGACAACAATTAGCTGGGGCTAATTGCTAACGTATAGGGCGCGACCCTATACTAGTCCCATATGGTATTCTAATATCCGAGCCATTTTAATTTAAGTATCCCCTCCCATAATTTTCCTTGAAAACATTTTCAAAATGATTTAAAACCTTTAAATCAAACTTAAACAAGGAAAAGTATATTGTCATTATGATTTGCTCGAAATTATATCACCACGTTATATATATATATATATATATATATATATATATATATATATATATATATATATATATATATCTTCTTTGCTCAAATCTTAATTGATGAAAACGTTTAAACTCTTGAAAACACCTCTTTCTAAACTTTTGAAAACACCTTTTTCAAAGCCAAACATCAAATCTTTCAAAATCATATCGAAAATAAAACTTCTAGAAAGCTTTCTTTAAAATTACTTTAAAACATTACCTTATAAAAAACCCTAGAAAACCTTCCATATCAAAACTTTCGAATCCTTTCAAAACAAACCTTTCGAAATCATCTAACTCAAACCTTTCGAATCCATTGAATCGAACCTTTCAAAATCATGGAACTCAAACCTTTCGAAACCATTGAACTAAAATCTTTTGAATACATTGAATCAAAAACTTTCGAAACCATTGAACTCAAACCTTTCAAAACCATTCAAAATAAACCTTTCGAAACCATTGAATAAACAAACCTTTCAAAACCGTTAAACCTTTTAAAACATAAACCTTTTGACTTCATTGGAAGCAACCTTTTTATTTTGTCAAAGGCTCTGCTTCAAAAAATTTAGTTATACATCATTTAGAAAACAAGGATAAATCACCTAAGTCGGAAGCTTTCCTTCGAAAGCACAGAGAAGCGGCCAGGGAAACCTTTCAACTTTGTCAAAATGTTCAAATCAAAATAAAACAAAAGTGGCAGTAACCTTTCGACTGTATTGGAAGGTTCAAAACATAAAGTACAAGTAACCTTTTGACTGCGTTGGAAGTTCTAAAACCTTTATCTTAATTAATTGACCGGGTTCGAACCAACCAAGTCGGAGGCTCCTTTTCAAAAACAAAGCGGGCTATCTTTGGTTTACAAAACAAACACACTTCAACCTCTTTGGCAGCCAACCTTTGGACTTAGAACTCTTCAACTTTGTCCAATTCATTATGTACCAAGTAACTTGATACCATATGAATTAGTTTAACCTTGTCAAAAGCTTTGAACCTCTCGATCTTGTCGGAAGGTCTATGTCGGAAGGTTTAACGCTAGAATTGGCTAAAACATGCTTAAAGTACGATTTCTTTGTTTTTAACTTAAAAAGGATAATTTTCAACTAACCTGCCTTTAATTGCCAAATTCTCAATGGTTAACAAATACATTTCAGAGAAGTGCTACCACTATTTTAAGAATTGAATAATCGTTTTATTTTATAAAATGCCCCTTTTCCTTTATTAAATATATAAAACATCTAAGTCCCATACCTTAAATAATTTTATATATTCATCAAATAATTTAGAAAAAATTTGAAAAAAACCTCCAAAAAATCTATTTTAATATGTTTTCAAACATATAAAAATTTCAAACCCAAATAATTATTATTTTAGCCGTAAATACTTTATAATCCAATAAAGCATTTTCTTCACTAGAAAATTAATATAAAATCCACATAAATTCAGAAAATTATGAAAATTGGGACATATCTCTAAAATATCATTTCTGACCTACACACAAATTTTAAAGGCATTTGGATGTCATTTAATAGGGTTTTCATGTTAAACACATCATAAAAACTAATATGAACATATATAATTCACCAATCAAGCATATATATAACTTTAATCATCAAAGCATGGCATATACTTGCAAAAACATTTCAGATCTAATTCTTAAAACTGAAATCATAAGAAAATGGGATGTACTAATTATTCACCTTAGCTTTGAGATTATAAGATATGAGAGTTGATTGTTGATTTAGTTGATTATCTTCCATCCCTTGAATCCTAGTTATCTTCTCTTGAGCACAATAATGGTGGCCGGCATTGGTATAATTTTAGTTTGAGTGAAAATGAAATGAACGTGAGTTTAACTTCCTAAGGTTTTAGGGTATCCTTTCCTATTTCCCATGATGCCCTTACTCATTCCTAACACCTTTTATATGTTATTTTATTTTATTTAACACCCTACTATGACACGGCTACTCTTAGTCTAATCAAATCTCAACCTATTAATCTTCACATTATTTAATTTACCTAATTAACTATTGTACATAATTTTATAAAAATATGGGGTATTATAGACTCCCTCCTTAAAGAATTTCATCCTTGAAATTAATATAAGGTACTCAAAAAACAATCAAAGGTAAAACATAACATCAAGCAAATCAGGGTAAGCCTCTCCAACCTTGCTCTCATTTTCCCAAGTAAAATCTCTTGCATCGTCACTCCACTGGAAATTCACTACTCTGATTGTCTTGTTCCTCAACTACTTTTCATCTTTCTCGACTATCTGGACATGCTTTCTAACAATAGTTAAATCCGTCTCTACTACTAAATCTTCTAACACTGTAGGTGCTATAGTGGTCTTCGTGTCCCTAACACGCTTTCTAACATGAGAAATGTGGAAATTATCGTGGACTCCTACCAAACTATTCAGTAACTCCACTTTGTAAGCGATTTTCCCAATCCTCTCAACAATACGGAAGGGTCCAATAAATCTAGGTTCTAACTTCCTTGACTTTCCAAATCTAATCACACCTTTCATCGGTGAAGCCTTGATAAACACGTAGTATCCAATAGAGAATTCCTAGACCTTCCTTCTTCTGTTTGCATACTTTACTATCTAGACTGAGCTTCCTTCGTCCTAGCTTGGATCAACTCAATCTTCACTGCGGCTTCCTTCACCAAATATGGACCAAGAATAAATCGATCCCCAGTTTCTAACCAATATACAGAAGATTTGCATGGCCTTCCATACAAAGCTTCAAACAGTGCTATCCCAATACTAGTCTGATAAGTATTTTTATACAATAACTCGACTAAATGGAGATGGCCTTCCTATGATCCCCTAAAATCCAATATGCACGCTCTTAACAAATCCTCCAAGATTTTGTCAACTCTTTCCATTTTCCCATCAGTCTACAGATGGTAAGTGGTACTCATATTGAGCTTGGTCCCTAATGCTTCCTATAGACTCTTCCAGAAATTACTAGTAAACAAAGAATCTCTATCACTGACAATGCTACTAGAAATCCCATGTTGTCTAACTGCATTCTTTTTAAACAACTTTGCCAGACTAGGTGCCGTCCTATTTGATCTGTCGTGAATGAAATAGGCACTCTTGGTAAATCTATCCACTATGACCCATATGCTTTCATTCCCTCTATAGATCTTGATAACCCATCACTAAAATCCATAGAGGTAAATCCATATCCACATCGGAACATCCAACAGCTGAAGTAATCTGCACGGCTTCTGGTGTTTAGCCTTTGCCTTTTGGTAGTTCAAGCACTGCTTAACACATAAACCAATATCCTGTATCTTTCCCTACCAACTGTGACAACCCGTCTTTCTCTCCCTAGAAAGAAGCATCGTCTTTAAGAAAGAAAGCGATAGAAAAGAGAAAGATAGAGAAGAAAGAAAGAAACAACATCGGAATCTCAACAGCGGAATGAATAAATTATATTAATCATATAAAATACTACATAATATACAACATCTATTAGAGTTACACAGATTATACATCAAATACTAGGCAGTTGTAAACACATGTCTAGTCATTACAACTCAATACAACACAAACATTTGACTCAGAGATCACACAACAAAATACTATATATATCTACAAACGCTGTAGCCTCCTGCTCTATTACTCCTCCAGAATTCGTCAAAGCTAACCTGAATCCCTTGGCTAGTCATAAAAATTTTAGTACCCAAGAGTTTAAGAAAACAGAAGATAAACTCTGGGTCAGAATGGGTCTGGTATGAGTAACAAGTTAAAGTTGCTTAACTTTGAAAAACCATTGAAAGAAAAGGTATCACGTAAGACTCACCACATATAAACATGGGTAAGTTTTTACCTTACACTAACCAGAACATTTGATAGGAAATCCAGTGTTATTATAATAAGGTCTAGGGTTTTCAAATAAATAAGAAATAGCCGAAATTGTTACATTTATTAAATTCCAGCATACATAAGTTTACAATCAAATCCAAGGGCACTTATTGGAGTTTAGGTTTTCATACAATGGCGGGGGTATCTCCCGTCACAGTACGTGTCCTAGATCACCAAACTGATCATACTTGAACTGCTGGTTCCACAAAACTCTTATGACTATCATGGGCAGTCTTCATCCTTCCTGATCAGCTTAACCTTTGCTGATGCTACACAAAACAAACTGGACCAAAAACAACTCTGATATGGAGAAGATGATAATGTGAAGAGAAGAAACTTCTCTTCATATCTTAATACATCTTCGTTCCTCCTAGACGGAAAGTTAACTTTGAACAGTGGTATTCATCCAAAACCTCTTTCCTTATGTCGCCTACATTCGAAACACACAACCTGTAACGACCCGCAAATCCGTACCCCTTGAGTTAACACTATTCTACAACAATCAACTCAAGTTGCACAGAAATACGAACCATTTGGGTTAAAGAAGAAGAGGTAGAAGAAGAAAATAGAAAACAACAACAGAATCTAACCATCGCAGCGGAATAAAATATAATAGATAATAAATAATCTTTACTCAAGAATCAAATATACCAGTTTATATACTACATCATCAGAGTACATCGATCACAGCTTAATAGCAATAACATACAAATGGATAAACAGTAACTCAGCACACCAGAATACATATATAAACAAGTAAGAGAGTACGTATCGTCATCCAGCTCGTCTCCTGAGCTCCACAGCATCAAATCCTGTATCCTATAATACTCGATCTGACTCGAGCATTACAGTTAAATAACACCCGAGGCAGTCTGGAATACCAGCATGAGAAAATCACACTCAATTGATTATTAAAGTTTCAAAAATCCTTTGAAAACAAAAGCATCTCGTAAGACCACGCCATAAATAAACATGTCGGGTTCTTACCTTACGATGGCTAAAACAATTTTTATAGAAATCCTCTGATATTATAATAGGGTCTATATACAAATACTTATAAAATAGCCAAAATTGTTACATGATTAAATTCCAGCTACTAGCCACAGAGTGGGTAATTCAAACAAAACTCGTACAAGGCTCGTTGGGAAAATGGATTTCCAACTAATGACTAGGCACTGGGGTACCACCAGTCACAGTACGTGGCCTGGATCACAGTACCGAGGAGTACGCACGCTCCCCTGCAACACAAGACCGGGACTACCCCTTACTGGATAATCCCGAGTGATATCACCCCGCGGTTGGGATCAGCAACCGCCCACTAAGCCGAAATAAAAGGAACATCTAGGCAGGAATGACCTCACCCTGCTTGGGTGCTACCCACCTAGCCTTGTTGCATAACCCCTGATTTTCAGTCATTCCCATTTGATGAGGCTTGAGGCTAAGCGTTACCTTTTTAGAACATATCCCTTAGAATGCCCATCGTCCACATGACGATGTTTCGAAAGCATTAATCCATACTAGTCCGTTCCGGGTTCGAATGAACCCGAAGACACTATTCCTACTACATCCATTTTGGAAATATCCTCAGGATTAGTAGCGACTAGCCCTTGCACTTTACTGCTCCTTCTTCGAATCCAAACTCGTTTCCACGAAACGTACAAACCGAATCGAAGTGGTTTTCGAGAAATAAATCTCGATCCCAGTCTCTTCGAAACGATCAACGTATTTGGCCAATATTGATAGTCGGTTATTTAACTATCAATTTATATTCATAAACAACCATCAACCAATAAATAATTTTCTCAAATTATTTATTAACCTCAAAATATCTTCACAAGATATATTTCTATTTCCAACCCTTTGAAAACAGTTTCAAATCATCTTTCCTTTCAGAATAAACTTTCTCAAATATTTTCTATCTCCACTGAAATCACCAAGTACAAAACTAGGTTTTTAAAATAATTTCAGAACAGTTTATTGTAAAATATGTTTAACATTTAATTTAGAAAATTTTACTTTAGTACTTAATTTAAAATAATACTTTAGAAACAATTAAAATAAATTTACTTTATAAATATAACTAGATTTTCTTCTTTAAACAAAATACCAAATCATTCTTTAAATAATTATTATAATAATAGATTAAAAAAAATACTTACTTTGGAATTTACTTTAAAACATTTAAGCTAAAACTACTTCAATAATTGGTTAAAAATACATACTATTTAAATATTTGAAAATATGGTTACTTTATAAAATATACAGCTAGGTTTCACTCTATAAAACAACACTAAGTTACCTTTTTATAAATAATTACTATCATAATAGATAAAAAGGGAAATACTTACTTTAGAGTGTAAATATTAGAAATAATAAATTTTCCAAATCTTGCTTTTTAAAACAACTTTAAAACTTTTAACTTATATTTTAAAATTTTACTTTGAAAACGTACTTGGTGATTCAGGAAGAATGTCCAATCTCAATCGCTTAAATCAATTTCCCAAATTGATTCCCAATTTGTTCCATTTGAAATAAATTACTTTACTTATCAGTTTATTTCAAAATTCATTAACTATGGACTTTATATTTATTATTATTATTTTCCGTTTGATTTTGTATCATTTAAATGAAATATACCAATTTCAGCTTCTTCCCAATTTCTTCTTTATTCTTTCCAATAAATTGAATCTTAAATTTTAAATAAATGTTTTATTCTTTTAAAATAATAACACTGAAGTTTAAAATTCATTAATTTTCTGATTATTCAAATTTTCCCTCACTAAACTTAAGATTTATTTATTAGAATTTTAAAGGCACTTTTATTTATTAGAATTTTAAAGGCACTTTTATTTATTAGAATTTTAAAGGCACTTTATTTCTTTTCCAATTCATTCTTAAATTTATTCAAATTTCTATAGTTATTTTACTTACAAATTCACTTCTTTTATTATCTTTCCATAATCCAATAATTCATCATACCCAATTATGTCCAATCAAACCATAGCATTCAATATTCCAATAAAGTTCATCATAGAATATCAAATAATCACAACAGAGGGTATTAAATAATTTTAAATAAATGTTGAGGGATCCAGTTGGATCCCTCCAACCTGTTTTTCCTGCATCCACAGACGTTAGCACAACATAAAATACCAATTCCAAAATATACCATACTATAGCACATAACTCAGTTCAACCATTCAAAAAATTATTTAAATTTAATAAATTAAATTCAAATTTAATCAATTAAATTTAAATTTAACTGAGTGAGATTAACTCACCTTGATTTTGATTGGCAAATCCTATCCCATCTCGATCGTTATCCCCAAATCTTGACCTCGTATAAATATTATACGTTTTATAAATATTCGAAGTAATCTAAAATCAATTTCCATTCAATAAATTAATTTAACTAAAAATTAAATTTTAACTAAAGATTTATCTTAATCAAATAATTAAATTTTATTTAAACTAATTGTCGTTAAATAAATTAGTTTCAGAAAAACACATATACTAATATAATGATCTGCATTACCGTTTACCTTTCTATATCCCTATGTCTTATCCATATACTTTCCTGCTTGCACTATATAAATTTAAACTAAACCACGATGTGAAAATATTTATTATTATTTTTTACTGTTCCACATTAAAGATTTATCTTTTCAAACTCACATAAAAATTTAATAAAAGAAATACCTTACTTCCCAATCGGTCAGAAATCACGCCGACCATCGACAACCACTGCCAATCACGAGCGCGATCCCCAACTCACGACGCTTCCAAACCCTAGCCCAAGCTTCGGTTCACACGACATCCTGGGTTGAACAACTCCACGCTGCCTCCTCACGGCGGCTTCCCAGTCGCGCCTCCAAAATTCAAGCTCCAGCTCGCTACACGCCATTACATAGAAATGAAAACACGAGCCCCTTGCCTCTGACCACCGACCCCATGCCCTTGCCAGCACTCGCGTTACCTTACGCGAACGCCACCGCACCCATACCGAGCTCGACGCGAAACCACATCTCACCCGAGTCGAGTTCGAGCACCGTCATTCAATCAGATCTTTTTTTCTTTTCGTCGAGTGATTTCAATTTTGAGAAGGAATTGAATTTGCCTCCCGTTTAGAAGAGAAAGGAGAACACGGTTTTAAGTTAAAAGAAACGGCGTATATGAGAAGCTTGACTAAGTAAATTTCATTAGATTATTATCAATTAAGTTTTTAAGCGCATTTATATATCGTACACTCACATACTAACTCCGATCAATATGAAATTTGAAACCCGATAATAATTCAATATTACGGACCCAATGGAACTGGTTTCGTCGAATTCGGAGACTCTGCCTCGGAAGGCTATTTTGAAATTCAATTTAAACGATAAAATTTCAAAACTGAACTGATCACTATTAAATTTAATTTTAACACTTCTATTATCTTCAGTATTATCAATATAGATTTTATAGGCCTTCAAATTATTTTTTATAGGCTTAAAACTCCAGATTCAACAATTCACCCAACTTCAAAATTATTTAATTCAATAATTATTTATCAAATAAATTGTGATATTCGTAATTCAAGTTAAAACTATTCCATTGAATACTTAAAATCAGTTAAATATTCCGATTACAAATGCTTAACAATTCAGGGTCGTCACATTCCTCCCCCCTTAAAAGAATTACGTCCCCAAAATTACTAGTTAGGAAGAATGATCCAATACCCGTTTACTTTTCTCAAAACCAACAATCTAACATCCTACCAACTATTCTTTATAAAAGACCCATATATCTTTCTTACCAACTTCTCAATTCTCCCAATAGTTTCAAACAATACTATTTGTTTAACCATTCAAGATTCAATTTTAAAACCAATTTTTGAATTATCAAAAATTTCTCAAAAATTTTCTAACTCCCTAAATTTTCAAAAAATTTCGCCAGCGTCTCCTTTGCGCGGCTAGCTCGGTACAACTATAAAAGGCCTCTACGGGCTCCCAAATCCCAAAAGAAAACAAAAAGGCCAAGTGGCTCGATCAAAAACACAATCAAATTTCATACAGAAATTTAAACACATACTTTTTTGTCGAGCAATTTCAAATTTATCCTTTGAAATCAAAACCAATTCTCCTTTCCCTTTATAATACCTGCATATCTTACTTGGCAATAATATCCAATCACAACTTTCAACACATATTATTGACTTCCTTACCAATGTCAATATCTATTCATCCAAATATCATTTAGAATATATTTGTAAGATCAATTTCCAATTAAGAATTCACCATTCCTTTCTTAAGTTCGGTATAAGTATTTAATACGTTTCTTATATTTATTTTCACTTTACCATTCTAGTTTATATCTACTTCTATTCAAATTGATTCTTTCATTTTCATCCGAATTCAATTTTATCTTCAACTTTGTGTATCTAATTAATTTTTTTTTAATTCATTCATATCGTTATTTTAAATTAGTTTCATTCACCAATTTATTTTAGTTTCCAATTTTGAAATCGTTTTGTCGCTAACTAAAATCTTTCCCAAAAAATTTCAAAAATTTTTCTAACTCCCAAAATTTCTGAAATTTTTTGGCAGAGCCCCTTTGTATAGAGGAGCTTTTGCAATCTGACAAAAGATATAAATATATATACATCGACCCACACGGTCGGAAAAACCAAAAACAGTTCATATTTCCTATTTTTATTGCGTAGGCGTACCTTATTTAGCATTTATAAGCAAGAGGCTTATTTATTTTAGCATTTAGCACGATCCAATCCAGCCAAACGGCTTCCCTGAACCTGTACTCACTCAATTTAAACATATAAGTACTATATATAGGAAGTTTATTGCATTTCACTTAAATTTAAATAGCTAAAACATCGATGTTGTAACAATGCATGTGATATACTGGCATAAACACATAAATTTCGCATATAATGCATGTTATGTAATTTCCATAAGCATATATATAAGGTTCCGACACTTATTACAATTGCTTATAATCAATTCTCAAACCATTCCATCTAGTTGAAGTGATTTACAACTTACTTGCTTTTATTTAATTCATTCCAAGCAAAACAAACTCATATTCATTCCTATTTATGCAAAAATCAATTTATCAAACTGCTATTGATTCATATAATTTTGTTTACCTCCGTTTACTTCGAACGACCAATTTTCTAATGTAATTCGACAATATTAATGTGAATAAATAATTACATAGGCTTTATAAACATTCAAATTGATTACAACACAATTTACACTTAATCCCATTCCATTTTAAATTTATTCACAAACTTTCATTACATTTCTTTCATATCTAAAAAGTTTAATTCCAAATTATTGTTATTATACTCGACATCATCCCATACGTCTATTAATTTTTAACTTAAGTTAATTTACTTCAATTCACCCCCATTTCATAAATTAAGTTCATCCCCATTTTAATTTATTCATACTCGAATTGGATTTAATTTCATCTCAAATCATTTTTATTTTAATCCAATTCCATACAACTCAAACTTTCTTTCCAAACTCTATTACCTATTCACAATCTTTGAATTGATTTTCCTTTGATCAAACCCAACCATTTCACTAATTTATTCGATTAGTTTATTCTTTTATCCATTTTAAATTTTCATTTACATTAACAATTCATTATTGAATTCATTAATAACAAGGTCATTCAGTTTATGCTTGAATTGGATTTGTTTATATTTCACACCATATCTATTTTAATCCGATTAAATTTTCATTCAACAATGCTTCCGATTATAATTCCATACTTTGATTTTCTTTTCATTTATCTTGTAAATCATTTTATTTGATTTATTTGAGTTCAATCTTATTTTATATCCAAATTTGGATTTTTATCTCAGAATACAATATATATATATATATATATATATATATATATATATATATATTCCGGCTTATTAATTCCATTTTAGAATTTTTATAAACTACTCACTTATTAATATCCACTCTTCCCCAACTATTTACAATTAATTATATTCACGTTTTACTTTTAACTAGGGGTTATATATATATTTCCAATGTTTTTTAATTCTTTTATAAGCTTCTGAAGTTTATTTAATTTAACTCAATACTTGTTTAATTTACATTTGTTTGAGTATAATTTTATTCCATTCAATAATATCCATAACTCGACTGAATTTATTTCAACCCAAATTTATTTAGCTTAACTCCAATTAAATCAAGCTACACCATTCCTTTTGAATTTTGCTAAGCAGGGATTTAAGTCCATTTAATATTATTCATGACACAACTGAATTTTGATTCAGTTCAAAATCCAAATCTAACTAAATTTTATTCCTCAATATATGAGTTCAAAACTTATTTATTTATTCGAAAGCTTATATTGCTCATTTGAGTCATTTCATCTTATAACCAAAATTTCAACTTATATATATCACTTACTAGCGTAAGGTATAAATTTTCATTTCACAATTATAATCATTTTACCTTTCAACTTTATATCAAATTTAATTCAATTTCAAATTTCAATTTATTTAACTTATCTCATGTTAAATTCAAATATATTCTCTTCACTTTCATTCACTTAAGTTAAATTTTAATTCCTGGATTAAAATTTTCAATTCCTTCTTATTAATATCAACTTTACTTTATAAGTTCAATAGTTGATCCATTTATTCATTCACAAATTCATTTTCAACCAATAAATTTTATTCCTAAACATTAATTATTTTTAGTTCATTTAAACTAATTCTGCACTATTTTTTTCAATTAAATCAAGCATCATCCAATATTGAATTTCATTTCATTTGCATACTATATTAATTAATCTTAAAACTTGTTTATTTAATCCAACTTAAATATTTTTCAAACTTAAGTTCAACATTCAATTTTGAAAACATATATATCTAACCAAACTATTCCTTTGCATTTTCAAAATCAACCAAATTCCTCCAACAAACTTTAATCCAAAACATCCTGGTAGCAATCTCTCTTTGGAAACTCGAAAACGAACACCGATGATGCTGCAGTCATCACCGAAATTATTTTCCAGCAATCGAAAGAGTTCAATGTTTTTGTCTCTTTCAAAACATTTCAAATATTTTCAAATTCCAAATCTCTCTAGATTTCAAATCTGATTCAAAAATATTTCTCACAAATATATTACTTTTTCCAACCTTTGGGAATCATTTTCAAATTCAAAGGAACTCAAATTCCCAAACTTTCAAATTCCAAACTCTTTAAATTTATATTCAAACATTACTTTGGAATCTTATTTTATTTTGATTATTAATCACATTATAATTTACATTATAGTTTACATTTACACATATCATTTATATATGAAATTGTTTCCTAGTTTTTAATTATGTTTTTCAATTCCTTATTCAATTATAATCACATTTGCAAATTTCATTCATTTTATTAATTTATTCCTTAATCTTTGGTTATTATCCCAATTTCTTATTCAATTTTACACATTAATAATAATAATTCAATGTTGTTATTCCTAACAACCAATCATCCGTATATAACTATAATAATTTACGACAAATTATTTCCTTTATATACAAAATAATTTTGTGTAAAATTATTTCAATTACCCTAGTTAAAACAATATTGTGTCGGTTTATCTTGTTTAAGAGTTTAGAAATCCCTATCGATGACATGGCGTCCCATACATCGACTAGAATCCATAAACACTCAACCGATAAACCAACGCAATATAAAACAATTTTATATTTACCAACAAATACGCGTTCATATCTATTAATACTCTCAAACTCATTCTAGAGCACTACGGACTCCATTTAGTGAGCAATTCCCACCAGAGCCAAGGTTGTCACCAACCTAAGCTCTGATACCAAGTGTAACGACCCGCAAATCCGTACTCCTTGAGTCAGCACTATTCTACAATAATCAACTCAAGTTGCATAGAAATACGAACCATTTGGGTCAAAGAAGAAGAGGTAGAAGGAGAAAATAGAAAACAACAACAGAATCTAACCATCGCAGCGGAATAAAATATAATAGATAATAAATAATCTTTACTCAAGAATCAAATATACCAGTTTATATACTACATCATCAGAATACATCGATCACAACTCAATATAAATAACATACAAATGGATACACAGCAACTCAGCACAGCGGAATACATATATAAACAAGTACGAGAGTACGTTTCGTCATCCAGCTCGTCTCCTGTGCTCCACAGCATCAAATCATGTATCCTATAATACTCGGTCTGACCCAAGCATTACAGTTAAATAACACCCGAGCCAGTCTGGAATACCAGCGTGAAAAAATCACACTCAATTGATTATTAAAGTTTCAAAAATCCTTTGAAAACAAAAGCATGTCGTTAAGACCACGCCATAAATAAACATGTCGGGTTTTTACCTTACGATAGCTAAAACAATTTTATAGAAATCCGCTGATATTATAATAGGGTCTATATACAAATACTTATAAAATAGCCGAAATTGTTACATTATTAAATTCCAGCTACTAGCCACAAAGTGGGTAATTCAAACAAAACTCGTACAGGGCTCGTAGGGAAAATGGATTTCCAACTAATGACTAGGCACTGGGTACCACCTGTCACAGTACGTGGCCTAGATCACAGTACCGAGGAGTACGCCCGCTCTCCTGCAATGCAAGACAGGGACTACCCCTTACTGGATAATTCCGAGTGAGATCACCCCGCGGTTGGGATCAGCAACCGCCCACTAAACCAAAATAAAAGGAACATCTAGGCAGGAATGACCTCACCCTGCTTGGGTGCTACCCACGAGCCTTGCAACATAACCCCTGATTTTCAGTCATTCCCATTTGATGAGGCTTGAGGCTAAACGTTACCTTTTTAGAACATATCCCTTAGAATGCCCATCGTCCACCTGACGATGTTTCGAAAACATTCATCTATACAAGTCCGTCCCGGGTTCGAACGGAACCGAAGGCACTATTCCTACTACATCCATTTTGGAAATATCCTCAGGATTAGTAGCGACTAGCCCTTGCACTTCACTGCTCCATCTTCGAATCCAAACTCGTTTCCATGAAACGTACAAACCGGATCGAAGTGGTTCTCGAGAAATAAATCTCGATCCCGGTCCCTTCGAAACGATCAACGTATTTGGCCAATATTGATAGTCGGTTATTTAACTATCAATTTATATTCACAAACAACCATCAACCAATAAATAATTTTCTCAAATTATTTATTAACCTCAAAATATCTTCACAAGATATATTTCTATTTCCTACCCTTTGAAAACGGTTTCAAATCATCTTTCCTTTCAAAATAAACTTTCTCAAATATTTTCTCTCTCTCCACTGCAATCAACAAGTACAAAACTAGGTTTTTTAAAATAATTTCAAAACACTTTATTGTAAAATATGTTTAACATTTAATTTAGAAAATTTTACTTTAGTACTTAATTTAAAATAATACTTTAGAAACAATTAAAATAAGTTTACTTTATAAATATAACTAGATTTTCTTCTTTAAACAAAATACCAAATCATTCTTTATATAATAATTATAATAATAGATTAAAAAAAATACTTACTTTGGAATTTACTTTAAAACATTTAATCTAAAACTACTTCAATAATTGGTTAAAAATACATACTATATAAATATTTGAAAATATGGTTACTTTATAAAATATACAACTAGGTTTTCACTCTATAAAACAACACTAAGTTACCTTTTTATAAATAATTACTATCATAATAGATAAAAGGGGAAATACTTACTTTTGAGTTTAAATATTAGAAATAATAAATTTTCCAAATCTTTCTTTTTAAAACAACTTTAAAACATTTAACTTATACTTTAAAATTTTACTTTGAGAACGTACTTGGTTATTCAGGAAGAATTTCCAATCTCAATCACTTAAATCAATTTCCCAAATTAATTCCCAATTTGTTCCATTTGAAATAAATTTCTTTACTTATCAGTTTATTTCAAAATTCATTAATTATGGACTTTATATTTATTATTATTATTTTCCGTTTGATTTTATATCATTTAAATGAAATATACCAATTTCAGCTTCTTCCCAATTTCTTCTTTATTCTTTCCAATAAATTGAATCTTAAATTTTAAATAAATGTTTTATTCTTTTAAAATAATAACACTGAAGTTTAAAATTCATTAATTTTCTGATTATTCAAAATTTCCTTACTAAACTTAAGATTTATTTATTAGAATTTTAAAGGCACTTTATTTCTTTTCCAATTCATTCTTAAATTTATTCAAATTTCTATAGTTATTTTACTTACAAATTCACTTCTTTTATAATCTTTCCATAATCCAATTTATATATTTTTGGTAATTCATCATACCCAATTATATCCAATCAAACCATAGCATTCAATATTCCAATAAAGTTCATCATAGAATATCAAATAATCACAACAGAGGGTATTAAATAATTTTAAATAAATGTTGAGGGATCCAGTTGGATCCCTCCAACCTGTTTTTCCTGCATCCACAGACGTTAGCACAACATAAAATACCAATTCCAAAATATACCATACTATAGCACATAACTCAGTTCAACCATTCAAAAAATTATTTAAATTTAATCATCTAAATTTAAATTTAACTGAGTGAGATTAACTCACCTTGATTTTGATTGGCAAATCCTATCCCATCTCGATCGTTATCCCCAAATCTTGACCTCGTATAAATATTATACGTTTTATAAATATTCGAAGTAATCCAAAATCAATTTCCATTCAATAAATTAATTTAACTAAAAATTAAATTTTAACTAATGATTTATCTTAATCAAATAATTAAATTTTATTTAAACTAATTGTCGTTAAATAAATTAGTTTCAGAAAAACACATATACTAATATAATGATCTGCATTACCGTTTTAACTTTCTATATCCCTATGTCTTATCCATATACTTTCCTGCTTGCACTATGTATATATTTAAACTAAACCACGATGTGAAAATATTTATTATTATTTTTTTACTGTTCCACATTAAAGATTTATTTTTTCAAACTCACATAAAAATTTAATAAAAGAAATACCTTACTTCCCTATCGGTCAGAAATCACGCCGACCATCGACAACCACTGCCAATCACGAGCGCGACCCCCAACTCACGATGCTTCCAAACCCTAGCCCAAGCTTCGGGTCGCATGACATCCTGGGTTGAACAACTCCACGCTGCCTCCTCACGGCGGCTTCCCAGTCGCGCCTCCAAAATTCGAGCTCCAGCTCGCTACACGCCATCACACCGAAATGAAAATGCGAGCCCCTTGCCTCTGACCACCGACCCCATGCCCTTGCCTGCACTTGCGTTACCTTACGTGAACGCCGCCGCACCCATACCGAGCTCGACGCGAAACCACATCTCACCCGACTCGAGTTCGAGCGCCGCCATTCAATTAGATTTTTTTTCTTTTCGTCGAGTGATTTCGATTTTGAGAAGGAATTGAATTTGCCTCTCTTTAGAAGATAAAAGGTAACACGGTTTTAAGTTAAAAGAAGCGGCGTATATGAGAAGCTTGACTAAGTAAATTTCATTAGATTATTATCAATTAAGTTTTTAAGCGCGTTTATATATCGTACACTCACATACTAACTCCGATCAATATGAAATTTGAAACCCGATAATAATTCAATATTACGGACCCAATGGAACTGGTTTCGTCGAATTCCGAGACTGTGCCTCGGAAGGCTATTTTTAAATTCAATTTAAACGATAAAATTTCAAAACTGAACAGATCACTGTTAAATTTAATTTTAACACTTCTATTATCTTCAGTATTATCAATATAGATTTTATAGGCCTTCAAATTATTTTTTATAGGCTTAAAACTCCAGATTCAACAATTCACCCAACTTCAAAATTATTTAATTCAATAATTAATTATCAAATAAATTGTGATATTCGTAATTCAAGTTAAAACTATTCCATTGAATACTTAAAATCAGTTAAATATTCCGATTACAAATGCTTAAAATTCAGGGTCGTCACACAACCATCCTTTCTTTCTTAACCATCCCTTCTGGTCAAGACTGAAATCTTTTAAGCATCACTCTCTGTTCCTTCTTTTATCTTTCTGATCTGCTCAATCCAAATCGAATCAAGCTCCCATTTAGGAGCTATCTTCTCAATTATTACCGGTTGAACTTCTAAACATGACAATATTGAACTTCCTGCACTAGAAGCTACTTCGGATCTAAACTGCACTCTATAAGTTGACAATACTTCCAAGTCTTTCCACTCAACAATCATAGCCAATAAATCATTCTGATGTTTCATACTAAGTGCATCCGCTACCTTGTTTCCTTTTTTGGGTGTGTACTCAATTCCAAAATCATAAGCAGTAATAAAGTCCTCCCATCTATGTTGTCTCATGTTAAGCTCCTTCTAACAGAAAAGTACTTCAATGACTTATGATCTGTATAAAGCTCAAATCGCTCTTCCAAAAGATAATGCCTCCACACCTTCAAAGAAAATATTACGGCATTTAACTCCAAATCATGCATAGGATACCTAACTTCATGTGGTCTGAGCTGTCTAAAAGCATAATCAATCACTTTACCTCTTTGCATCAACACAGTTCCCAATACAGTTCCACAGGCATCAGTATAAACAATTAAATCCCGATTCCCCTCCGAAACCACCAACAATGGTGCATGGGTCAATAAGTGTTTTAAGGTGTGGAACGCTTACTCACGCTTATCAGTCCATGAAAACTTCACATTTTTTCGCGTAAGCTTAGTCATCGATGCAGCTATCTACGGAAAACCATTTATAAACCTTCGATAATATCTAGCCAATCCAAGAAAGCTTTTTATCTCGGTCGCTGTCTCGGGCCACTTCCAATTATTCACCGCCTCAATCTTGGTCGGATCTACAGGAAACCTTTTCTTTGAGACTATATGACCAAGGAGTTTAATGTCCTTCTTCTAGAAGTGGCACTTCGAACGTTGAACTTCATGCTCCTTCTCATCCTTAGAGTACATCAAAATACCATCTATGAAGACCAACGCAAATCTATCCAAGTGCTCTTAGAAAATTCGATTCATCAGGTCTACAAAGAAAGCTGGCGCATTAGTTAGTCTGAATGGCCTAATTGACCAGTCGTACGATCCACATCGGGTCCTAAACGCTATCAATGCCATACTATCTTTTGAAACTCTAAGCTGATGAAACCCGGTAGCCAAATCCAACTGAGAAAATATCTTTTCTCCACTCAACTGGTCGAAAAAATCATCAATTCTCGGTAATAAGTATCGATTCTTTGTCTTCAACTCATTCAGCTTACGATAATCGAAACATAGCCTCAACGATCCGCTCAGCTTCTTAGCAAAAACTACGGCAGCTCCCAAAGGTGAACTAGTTGGTCGAATAAAATTCTTACCTTCCAAATCTACCAACTACACCTTCAGCTCTTTCATCTCTATTGGAGTCATTCTACTTGGTGGCCTACTCAACAGTTTTGCTCGAGACACCAAATCTATCTAAAACTTAATAGTGTTTCGCTGGCAGACTAGTCACCGGCTCAAACATATCTGCGAATTCTCTTGCCATTAAACTTGACTTCGCTCATCTTCTAACACCATAATACCCAATAAAGCATTCACTTCACAATTAGGGCTTTCCATAGTACAAGTAATCCGCTCACTACAACTGGGTGACTGAGTGATATTTTCCTATCGTGGAAACATATCCTAGCGTCATACTCTCTTAATCAATCCAAACCCAATAAAATTCCTAACCCTACAAAGTCAAATACATGCAAACTGCAAGAAAAGGTGTAACCTAGCAAATCAAACTCTAAGCGGTCACATCTCATCTCAAGTGTTACAACGCTCCTATCGGGTTTGCATCCCTTAAGGAAGTAATTAAATATGAGGGTTCCAGGTCAAGCTTATCTACTAACAATAGAGAAATAAAAGAATGTGATGCATCAGTATCAATAGGACACTAATAGAAATACTGTCAATCTGTAGCGAGACTCCAAGAACAGCCTTCCTTTTCTCCACCACAACTGGCCTTGAATTTGTCCTTTTTCTTCTCTAATAGGATGTAGACATTTGTTCATATAATGGCCGATTAGATCGTAATTAAAGCATCAGATGTTATTTTTCCCATTCACCCCCTTTCCTTTCTCTTTTCCTTTCCCATTACAACACTCATTAGCGTAGTGTCCTTTCTTATCACAGTTATAACAACAGACCTCCTTCACTTTTCCCTTCTTCTATACTCCTCCCTTTTGAGCATTCCTCTTTTGGAAAAACTTTCTTTTCTAGCCCGGACCTACCTGGGTCTCCTTCATTTTCTTCCCTAAGCAAGATAACGCCTCTTCCAGCGTCAGCTCCATTTCTACCGCTACATCACTGGTATCTCTTAAGCGTGCAAAGTAGCACTAATCAGTTTCGGCCTCAAGTCGGTTATAAACTTCTCATTCCTCCTGATCACTATATTAACCAAAGCATACCCGTACCGGGAAAGCCCTTCAAATTTTCTTGCATACTCTAAAACATTCATTTTCTCTTGCTCTAGTTCAGCAAACTTCCTAACCAATGTCGACTGCGCCATCATCGACATAAACCTTTCTTAAAACCTTCTTCTAAACTCCACCCAAGTCGTGGTTTCCTCATCAACACCAACTACAACAGTATTCCACCACAATAGAGCGGCTGCTTGAAGCTGTCTCGAAGGTAATCTCCTCTTCTGCTCATCATTCAATCTTAGGTCAGCAAAAATTCTCTCGCAATGCAACAACTAATTTTCAACCTCAATCGCATCTTCAGTTTCAATGAACGGCTTCCCTCCAAGCTTGGTTTAGTCTCTGCTCAAGTTATCATACCGGTTGACCATCAGAGCTTCCATTACTCCACCTCCAGCAACATTTCCGCCGACAACTCCCACCGCAATTGTAGCGTGCATCATGTTTACAAAGAAATGATACATGGCTCCTATGTCCACTTAGGGAACCCAAGCACCAACAGTTTCAGCTTGAGCCTGAAGTGGTCCTCTTCTAGCATTTGGTCGGGCATTTCCATTAGTGTTGGTGCTATCTCCTCGTCGATTCTCAGCCTCATCTTACTCCCATATCTGTATTCAGACCTCATGAGATACAGATGAATGGCCTAACTAAGATAGGAGTCTAGAAATATAGCATATACTTATATATATAACAAATACAAGTACATTACTATAGCATTATCACACATGCCAATCTTAAATCTAATTACTAAGGATTATGTTTTCAAAGCCATTTTTAGTTAAAGTACTTCATAAACTGTGCTCTGATACCAAGTCGTAACATTCCTTATCTAAAACCAAAGCTAAGCACCACAGATGTTGTAGTCATCCATAGTATTAACTTCCGACGACTAGGTACGGCTATTTTAATGGCATCTATAATATCAGAAACAACTGAATATGAAACAAAACATAGATTTCAAAACCATTTTTCTTCATTACATTCAAAACTGATGTTCCATATTCATTTCACATAGTCCTAACACCTCCCCAAGTAAAGATCAAATATACTTATTACAAAATACGCTAGAGCGGTATATAAAGATACCCTCTTCGATGATCGGAGTCATATAGTCATAATAAACTTATTACAAACACAATGGAGATTCAAAAAACATAAAACAAAAACTACAAATCCTAAATAGCTATATGTTTGCCTCCTACATGCCTTTGGTAGTCTAATTCGTCATCCTATGAAACCTAAAAAAAAAACCTTAACCCCTCGTCCTACTCAAATTAATTTTGGACACCCGAGAGTTTAAGGGGAAAACATGAATTCCGAGTCGGACGTAAAGCCTGGTGTGAAATATCTCGGAATATATTGTTAAGTGAGATCATGCCGCTTTGCGGAACAAGTTTCCCCTCACTAACATCCCTTTAATGTACATCTTTGGAAAACCTTTTTCCTGCAACCAAAACCATTTATATACTATAAAGCATCATTATGTAAACATACTTAAATATCAGGTAATAATGAACTGTCTGTTCAAACACATAAGTTTTTATGGATAACTTTTAACCGTTGGCTAACTCGGGCCTACCAAACAATGCAATCAAATTTAATCTAACAACTAGTTATTATTTTTCTGGATTATCAATCCTTAACTATTTGTTAAATACTCCATTTCCGGACAACCTGTCCCTCGCCTAATCACCTCATAGGTCTTTTTTATCCTAATGGTTTTTCGAATTCACCAGTAACCTATCTGTATACAAACATATATTCCTTTCACTGTGTAATCATAATTTTAGTCTACCTGTAACCAAGCCCTACACACTAGAATTTTGGACAACAATTAGCTAGGTCTAATAGCTAATGCATAGAGCATGACCCCATACTAGTCCCATCTAGTATTCTAATTTCTAAGTCATTTTAATTTAAAGATCCCTTCCAATAATTTTTCTTGAAAACATTTCAAAATGATTTAAAACCTTTAAATCAAACTTAAACAAGGAAAAGTATGTAGTCATTATGCTTTACTTCACATTATATCACCATGTTATATATATATATATATATATATATATATATTGCTCAAATCTTAATTGATGAAAAAGTTAAAATCTTGAAAGAACCTTTCTCTAAACTTTTGAAAACGACTCTCTCAAAACCATATATCAAACCTTTCGAAATCATACCTTTCGAAAATAATAAAACTTTTAGACACCCTTCTTCAAAATTACTTTAAAACATTTTCTTAGAAAAACCTTAGAAATCCTTCCATATTAAACCTTTTGAATCCTTTCAAGACAAACCTTTCGTAATCATTGAACTCAAACCTTTCGAATCCATTGAATCAAACGTATAGAAACCATTGAACTCAAACAATTTGAAACCATTAAACTAAAATCTTTTGAATCCATTGAATCAAAACCTTTCAAAACCATTGAACTCAAACACTTCGAAACCATTCAAAATAAACCTTTCGGGACCATTGAATAAACAAACATTTCAAAAGCGTTAATGTAGGATCGATTTCACCCTAGAAGGGGGTGAATAGGGTGGTACTGTTAATTATAAAATTTATTGCGAAAGCTTATAAAATTATTTCAACGCAAATAAATCAAAATTATAGCAGCATAGATAATAGTAGACTAATAAATGCAGAAATAGAACGACACAGAATTTACCCAGCTTCGACAAAACCCTGCCTACGTGCTACCCCCAAGGTTTCTACTAGAAATTAAGTAGTCACATGCTTACACACGTAAACTCGCGACACCCGCTACTGACTAACCTAACTCTACGCTCAAAACTCTGCCACTGAGTTGCGAATTCTCAAACTACGCTATGTAGTTTGTCCCCTAGTCACACGACTAGTAATTACATAATTTTCAAAAGAAAATACAAAAGACAACAATTTAAAACAATTAAAAAATAAAACCCTAATTAACCAATACTAAAGATAGAAGGGCCGGCCCAAATTATATTCACTAAAATACGGCCACATTCTGTCCTTTATTTATTTTTCTCTGAGAAAAAATGTCGGCCTCGGTTCCTTCTTTTGTTCGATCCTATTAGCTCTGAAATTAGGGCTTGTGCAATCGAAGAACCCGATTGATTGTTGATCGATTACAATTGATTTTCTGATTTGCTTCGGCAATCGACCATCTCTTTACTTTGCTCACGGTTCCTTCAATTTGTATCGAGTTCGAATCAAAATTGGTATGTAATTTTCTTTTTGCTTTTCTGTTTTTGCTTACTTGAACTCGATGCTTGCAATTTGTCAATGATGTTACTTATTTATATAGGATTCGAAATCCTTGATTTTCGTTTGTATACATCTATTTGAATTTGCCTTCGGCCATTTGATTATTCCTGAACGATGGTGATTTATATGACTTCTTCAATTCATATAATTTCGTTGCTTGATGCTCACGGTGTTGATTTCTGACTTGATCAATTTACTTGGCCACCACGGTTTCGTATTGATTTTGCTGATGTTGATTTCTTTCTTTGTTTCCTTTGACTCTGATCAATTGCTCATGGCTTTAACTTGATTTTTGACATTACCAGACTTTGACATCACTGAACTTCGGCATTAACTTGTTCAACTTGATGTTGCTTGATGTTGTGCTGTTGAGCTTTGTTTGAACTTGTACCCTGGTTATTTTGAGACTGCTACCTCGTTTATGTTTTGTTCATCATTGTTCCAGTTTGGAGCTTGTGAGTTTCATCCCTTGTCCGGTATACATGTTCACTTTGTTCATTTGAGTCGGTTTTCATTTGAATTGCATACTTGAGTCTTTTTGACATTTACATAGTATTTGACTTAAGTTTCATTGACGTATATGCTGTAGCTGTGTCATATTGCTTTGAGGCAATTTTCATTATTTAACTTAGTAGCATCGAGCTCTGCCTTTACTGCAACCATATGTATGCCTCCGGTCTTTGATGTTGAGACTGTGCCATTGTTTCTTTTGTAGCATTGACTCATGTGTTCATGTTATCTGTGCATCCATGTTGTACAGTTTTGCATATTTGTTTCATGTACAATCTGCTTGGTATACACGTTGTAGCTTAATTTCTTGCATATTGACATTGATCCACTGTTTCACTGTTTTATGTACTTTGTCCATGTTATACTGCTCATTGATCAAAACTACCACTTGATGCTTGCATCCCTGTGCTTAATGTTTTTTAGTCTGGTTTTCATTGTGATGTTCATTTATTGTTGTGATCTGTTGCAGTTTGTTGTGACCAGACTTTGTTTGTAATTTTGCTCTTGTTTGGTTTTTGGTGCCACTACATGTATGTATACATGTGTATATACATATGTATATATATGTTTATGCATTGTATTGTAGTCACATATGTGAACTTGAGATCTTGTGCCTTATCTGGTTCATCTCTGTAGCCTGGCTGTCATGTATGCTTCATTGTTGCATTTTTTAGTTGTGTTGACTTGGTTTTGAAACTGCTGATTTGAAACTCCTGTTATATTTGGCTTGGCCATTTTTGAAAATTCTTTCTCGATTTTGTCTCGGCCTGTACTTGTCCATTTGCATCCCTGTAGCATACTTGACTTGATGTTTGAGATTATTTGGAAATTGCTACTGTTATTGCATTGTGGTTAGTTGCTTTTTGTATTTTTTCTTAACCATTCGCTTGCTTGCTACTGCAGTTTCACTGTGCATTTCTCGATGCTTGCATGTATATGTGTGTGTTTATATATATATATATATATATATGCATACATGTATGTATATATGTGCTATCATCTTATACATCTCTATCTCGAGTAGCTCTGCATTGTTGTGGCTATGCATTTATTCGAACTTGCCACCACTGTATCATTTACTGGTTTATGTGTATTTGGCCTTGCCATATGGTCAGTGCTGCACTGAGTTGGTTCATATTGCATTTGTACATTTGGATTTTAGTCGTGGCTTGTTTTAGTTGTCTTGACCATTTTCATGAACTTGCACCTGTGTTGAATTCAGCTTGGAGCTCGGGTTTGACCTTGTGCTGATATTGTGACATTATTTTTATTGCACTTGAGTTGAACCCGGCGTTTTGGGTTTGACCTGTGCTCACCTGTCCCTATAATTTTATCAGGTGTATATATCGGTGTGCACGGCCTTGTGGCATATACATTGATACACTGTGTATGTCACAAGTTGTTCGTGTATGATGAATTCAAAATTAGATGATGACGAACAACCAAAATAACTGAGGAAAATATTATTTTCAAAGTCCACATTTTATTTTATACTACAAAAATATTTTATTTTCAATTTCAGCAGATTGCTCAGATGTTGGATTCACATTGGAATGAAGTTGAAGATCAATACGAGTTGAGTGAATGAGTGATATGTAGTGAGGTGCAATGAAAATGTGAATTGTAATTTAATCAGATTTGCATTGTAATTGAAATTGTGTACATATATAGTGAGAGCTTAAAATTTGTACTATACAATAATTGTAATAAATATTTGTTTGAATAAAATTTCTATTTGAATTCAAATTCTGTGTTATTTATTTTATTCAGCAAATATTTATTTAATCTATGAAAAATAAAATAGTACATTAACAAATACATTTAAATGAATATATATATATATATGTTTATTATCATCAAACAAAAATCATATAATCGTATATTCAACAATCTCCCCCTTTTGATGATGACAAACATATATTTAAGACTATGAATACGTTAAATGTATTTGATCATTGATATACTCTAATTGTTCCCCCTATTTAAATGCTTCCTCTCTACACAAAGCTCCCTCTTCATATATGCAAACAATTAAAAATATGCAAAGGAGCCTAGATGCAAATAGAAAATATTTGACCTTTGCTTGATTTTATTTGACAAAATCTTAACTTTTCTCTCCCCCTTTTGTTATCAGCAAAAGAGTAACAGTGTTAGAAAAATGGAGATAAAGTGATAGATATTAATCCAACATTAAAAATCAATTGAATATAAATATTAAATTTCAATAAAAAATTAAATAAAAATCATAAATACTTTATTAGGCGCATATTCCACTTTTAGAATGATGGGAATGATGTCATCATATAAAACCGTACAATTGAGTCTATTTGTGGTATATTTATATCAGGAATTTGAATATCTACCAACCATGCATAACTGTCAGGACTTTTAAATGAGATTAGTAATATTACAATTTTATTTTTAAAAAATTAATTCAAGTATCTTCTAACTATGCATAACCGTGAGGACTTTTATATGGGATAAGAATCAACTTGTTTATTATTAAAAAAATCAATTTTGATATGCATTCCATACATGCATAACCGTGAGGGCTTTTAAATAAGCATGAAAGCACATAACAAATTCCAAGTAATTCACCCATGCATAACCGTGAGGACTTTTAAATGAGAGTGAATACTTTTGATTTTATTTTATTATTATTATTAATATTTTTTATTAAAAAATATAAAATGAAAAACGAATGATTCCAATTTAAAGTACCACATATTGACAAACTATATTGAATTTTGATGAGTGATAGTCGTTAGAAATATGATAGAAATAGAGATGGTCGTGGAATTTTTTACCAACAAAAAGTTTTATAACTCTTGTTTAAATTTCTAAAGAAATTTACTAATTATACCATCTCGAGTCATAATATATGATAAATATTAACACTCGTCACTTTTTTCAATCACTATTTATCTTTTTGATAATTAGTAGGGAGTCAAATTAGTCAATGTTATAATTTTAAAATTCAAAAATAATTATAAAATCAACTTTTCTAAAAATGACCAATTTGAAAACAAGGTCAAAGATGATTTCTAGAAGGGGTTTTGAAAAAAAATTCTGCTAAAAAAAATTATGAAATGAAAAATATGCAGATATTTTCTTTGAAAAATGATGCAATTGCTAAATGTCTCAACAAATCACGTTCCACTAGTAATTTTTCTATCAACTAGATTACCAGTGTAATCTGCATCTGAATTTCTCTTTCAATCAAAATTATCATTAATTGAATTTGATAGACCAGACCATGAAGTGTGCAACAAAATATATCAAAATCAATTTTAACAGCTTTTTAAATGACATTCTCCTGAATTTGAATTAAAACCGTGTAAATAATCAAAAACCGTGAATATAGAGTTAGCCGTAAAATAACCAAATGTATTATCATCCAATAAAACACTATTATTAATCCAAACTAATATATATATATATATATATATATGAAGTAATTCAATGACTCTACAGATTTTTATAGTGTTCTTGGCATAAGAATATAATTGGCCAACAATTTTGAATAAGTCAGAATCAAAATCATCATTATTTCATCATCACATTATTGGCTGATTTAACTCAGATTACGGTGCAGATTATCACATTTAATATGCCATTCAAATAAATATATCATTACATGTTTTACCTTTACGATATTTTTCGTTGTTGTCCATTGTGATTCTGTCACCTTTATAATAGGCTAAGGAACTTTGCTTTGCCGCCCGTTGTGTTTCTGGAACAGCCAGAATCCAGATAACACTATTGTTGTTCCTTAGCCTGCCACCACTCCTACACGATAAAAGATTTTTGTGACCTATTTGTTTTTATAGGTCCATGATTGTTAGTGGCATAATATTTTGAAAAATAATTTTGTGGAGACCCAAAACTATTTATATATGTTCCTTTCGGCACCCAGATTTGTTTAACTTTGAGAGATTTTATATTTGTGCCTTTTGGAACCCAAATTGGAATGGTTTTTACGTGTTTGGGTCTATACCAACAACTATTTTGATTGTGCCCAAATTTTCTACAAATTGTGCACATTGAAAGTACTTGATTAATATCATTTCTAATATTTTTAGATTGATTATACCCAAGTCCTTGTCTAAGTGTATTAACAGTTTGTTTTCCTAATAGCATATTCAATGATTTTTCACTTTTTGAAAATTTATCTAAAGTCGTTGACAGTTGTTGGACTTGTGTTTTGGGAGATTCATTTTCGTTTAACAATTATGTGCACTTTTTAATAGAATTTTCTCTCATAGTATTTTCACTTTCTTTTAAAATCAGAATTTCATATTCAAGTGATTTTATATCAATTTCTGATTTTTTAATTTCTTCTTCAAATAATGGACACTTATTACACTTAGGGCACTTATTTTGATAGTTTTTAACTAGTTGTTCAAGCTGATCATTTAGTTCAATCAAACTGTGTCTTTGTGATTCAATTTTGGCATATTTCTTCCTAAGTCGTTCAAAACAGCCATTTGCTTTGTGGAAATATATAAGTAATTCTGAATGAGTAAGTTTTGATATCTCGCTTGGCTCGTCATCGTCGCTATCAGTTACATTACCTTGAAGGCACATATATGCTTTCTCACTCTCATTGCTTGTACTCTGATTATCTTCATCACTTGTATTCCACGTGGCTGCAAAACTTCTCCTTTTTGATTTCTTTTCAAAGTCATGTTGATTTTGAGGACAATTGGGCTTGATGTGTCCGGGTTGGTTGCACTTATGACAGATGATCTTCTATTCATCTGAGTTGTCTAGTGCTTTTCAATTTTCGATTTAGAGCTGGATTTCTGTATTTGTAATTCCACCTTTTGAATTTCTTTATTATCAGCTCCAATTCTGTTGCTCCATCATCATCATCTTCACCATCACTTTCTGTTGTTCCTTTAAGAGCTATTGATTTCTTTCGAGTGTCACCTCCTTCACGCTCTTCCTTGAATTTCATTTCTAGCTCATAATTGGTGAGATTTCCGATGAGTTCTTCAACTTTCATTTGTTTTAAATCTTTCGATTCTTGAATGGCAATCACTTTTGCTTCACATCTTCATGGATTTTTCGGACTATTTCCAATTCCGTGTATGATTTTTCGAGAGCTTTTGATTTGTATACAATATTGCAAAGTCGTCCGTACATCTCTTTGATATTTTCTTCCTTGGCCATTGTGAAATTCTTGTATTCGCTGCTTAGCATGGCAAGGCGAGATTCTTTGACTTGAGATCTTCCTTCATGAGTCACTTCGAGTGTGTGCCATATTTCCTTCGCAGTTAGACAATGCGAGACATGATTAAATTCAAATTGATCCAACGAACAGATAATAGAATTCATAGCTTTAGCATTAGCATTTGGTTAATTTATTTTCTAGTTCTGACCATTGATCCTTTGGTTTATCTATTTCCTGGTTATCTATAATTATAGTTGGTGCTCTATAACCTGTCTCAACAATATTCCAAGCGTTAATGGTTTTAAAAAAAATTCATTCTATTTTTCCAGTAGGCATATTCACCATTGAACAATGGTGGTCTAACTATGGACTGACCCTCAGCAAAAGCAGTATTAAAAGAATCCATTTTAAAAATTCAACTTTTTAAAACAAAAATTAGTTTTTGAAAAACTATTTTTAAAAAAAAAACAAAAGTTGACTTCTATTCATAGTTCTGATACCACTTGTAGGATTGATTTCACCCTAGAGGGGGGTGAATAGGGTGATACTGTTAATTATGGAAATTATTGCGGAAGCTTATAAAATTATTTCAACATAGATAAATCAAAATTATAGCAGCACAGATAATAGCAGAATAATAAATGCAGAAATAGAACGACGCAGAATTTACCCAGCTTTGGCAAAACCCTGCCTACGTGCTGCCCCTAAGGTTTCTACTAGAAATTAAGTGGTCACACGCTTACACACATAAAATCGCGACACCCGCTACTGACAAACCTAACTCTACACTCAAAACCCGGCCACAACTCAGCCACTGAGTTGTGAATTTTCAAACTACACCACGTAGTTTGTCCCCTAGTCACACGACTAGTAATTGCACAATTTTCGAAAGAAAATACAAAAGACAACAATTTAAAACAATTAAAAAACAAAACCCTAATTAACCAATACTAAAGATAAAAAGGCGGACCCAAATTATATTCACTAAAATATGGCCCCGTTATCTCCTTTATTTATTTTTCTCTGAGAAAAAATGTCGGCCTCGGTTCCTTCTTTTGTTCGATCCTTTTAGCTTTGAAATTAGGGCTTGTGCAATCGAAGAACCCGATTGATTGTTGATCGATTACAATTGATTTTCTGATTTCCGTCAGCAATCGACCATCTCTTCACTTTGCTTACGGTTCCTTCAATTTGCGTCGAGTTCGAATCAAAATTGGTATGTAATTTTCTTTTTGCTTTTTTGATTTTGCTTACTTGAACTCGATGCTTGCAATTTGCCGATGTTGCTACTTATTTATATAGGATTTGAAATCCTTGATTTTCGTTTGTATTCATCTATTTGAATTTGTCTTCGGCCATTTGATTATTCTTGAACGATGATTATTTATCTGACTTCTTCAATTCATATAATTTTGTTGCTTGATACTCACGGTGTTGATTTCTGACTTGGTCAATTTACTTGGCCACCACGGTTTCGTATTGATTTCACTGATGTTGATTTCATTCTTTGTTTCCTTTGACTCCGATCAGTTGCTCGTGGCTTCAACTTGATTTTTGATATTACCAGACTTTGACATCACTGAACTTCGGCATTAACTTTTTCAAATTGATGCTACTTGATGTTGTGCTATTGAGCTTTGTTCGAACTTGTACCCTGGTTTTTTTGAGACTGCTACCTCGTTTATGTTTGTTTATCACTGTTCCAGTTTGGAGCTTGTGAGTTTCATCCCTAGTATGGTATACATGTTCACTTTGTTCATTTGATTCGGTTTGCATTTGAATTGCATACTTGAGTCTTTTTGACATTTACATAGTATTTGACTTGAGTTTCATTGACGTATATGTTGTAGCTGTGTCATATTGCTTTGAGGCAATTTTCATTGTTTAACTTGGTAGCCTCAAGCTCTGCCTTTACCGCAACCATATGTATGCCTCCGTTCTTTGATGTTGCGACTGTGCCATTGTTTCTTTTGTAGCACTGACTCATGTGTTCATGTTGTCTGTGCATCCATGCTGTCCAGTCTTGCACATTTGTTTCATGTACAATCTGCTTGGTGTACATGTTGTAGCTTGATTTCTTGCATATTGATATTGAGCCATTGTTTCACTGTTTTATGTACTTTGTCCATGCTATACTGCTCTTTGATCAAAACTGCCACTTGATTCTTACATCCATATGCTTAATGTTTTTTAGTCTGGTTTTCATTATGATGTTCATTCATTGTTGTGATCTGTTGCAGTTTGTTGTGACCAGACTTTGTTTGCAGTTTTTCTCTTGTTTGGTTTTTAGTGCCACTACATGTATGTATACATGTGTATATACATATGTGTGTGTGTGTATATATATATATATATATATATATGTTTGTGCATTGTATTGTAGTCACATATATGAACTTGAGATCTTGTGCCTTATCTGATTCGTCTCTGTAGCCTGGTTGTCATGTATACTTCAGTGTTGCATTTTGTAGTTGTGTTGACTTGGTTTTGAAACTGCTGATTTGAAACTCCTGTTATATTTGGCTTCGGTCATTTTTGAAAATTCTTTCTCGATTTTGTCTCAGCCTGTACTTGTCCATTTGCATCCCTGTAGCATACTTGACTTGATGCTTGAGATTATTTTGAAACTGTTACTATTGTTGCATTGTGGTGAGTTGCTTTTTGTAATTTTTCTTGGCCATTCGCTTGTTTGCAACTGCAGTTTCATTGTGCATTTCTTGATGCTTGCATGTATATGTGTATATATATATATATATATATGCATTCATGTATGCATATATGTGCTATCATCTTATACATCTTTGTGTCGAGCAGTTTGCATTGTTGTGGCTATGCATTTGTTCGAACTTTCCACCACTGTATCATTTACGGTTTCATGTGTATTTGGCCTTGTTGTATGGTCAGTGCTGCACTGAGTTGGTTCATACTGCATTTGTACATTTGTATTTTGGTCGAGGCTTGTTTTAGTTGTCTTGACCATTTTCATGAACTTGCACCTGTGTTGAATCCAGCTTGGGGCTCGGGTTTGACCTTGTGCTGATATTGTGACATTATTTTTATTGCACTTGAGTTGAACCCGATGTTTTGGGTTTGACCTGTGCTCACATTTCCCTGTAATTTGATCATGTGTATATATCGGTGTGCACGGCCTTGTGGCATATACAGTGATACACTGTGTATGTCACAAGCTATTCGTGTATGATGAATTCAAAATTAGATGATGACAAACAACACAAATAACTGAGGCAAATATTATTTTCAAAATCCACATTTTATATTGCAAAAATAATTTATTTTCAATTTTACTGCGTCAATGTATATTTCTACAGATTGCTCAGATGTTGGATTCACATTGGAATGAAGTTGAAGATCAATACGAGTTGAGCGAATGAGTGATATGTAGTGAGGTGCAATGTAAATGTGAATTGTAATTTAATCAAATTTGTATTGTAATTGAAATTGTACATATATAGTGAGAGCTTGAAATTTGTACTATACAAAAATTGTAATAAATATTTGTTTGAATAAAATTTCTGTTTGAATTCAAATTCTGTGTTATTTATTTTATTCGGCAAATATTTTCTATGAAAAATAAAATAGTACATTAACAAATGGATTTAAATGAATATATATATATATATATATGTTTATTATCATCAAACAAAAATCATATAATCGCATATTCAACAGTTAATCCTTTTAAAACATAAACCTTTTGACTTTATTGGAAGCAACCTTTCAACTTTGTCGAAAGCTCTACTTCGAATACTTTGGTTATACTTCATTTTTGAAAACAAGGGTAAATCACCTATGTCGGAAGCTTTCCATGAATAGCATGGAGAAGTGGCTTGTTTTAGAAACAAGGAAAAATTTCGACTTTGTTGGAAGGTTAAAATTAAAACAAAACAAAAGTGGCAATAACCTTTTAACTGTGTTGGAATATTCAAAACATAGAGTAGAAGTAACCTTTCGACTGTACTGAAAGGTTTAAAACCTTTATCTTAATTAGTTGACCAGGTCGAAAGCAACCATGTCGAAAGGTCCTTTTCGAAAATAAAGCAAGCTATCTTTGGTTTACAAAACAAACACACTTCAACCTCTTTGGCAACCTACCTTTCGACTTAGAACCCTTCGACTATGTCCAATTCATTACGTACCATGTAACTTGATACTATATGCATTGATTTGACCTTGTCAAAAGCATTGAACCTCTTGACTTTGTTGGAAGGTCTGGGTCGGAAGGTTTAATGCCAGAATTGGCTCAAACATGCTAAAAGTTTGATTTCTTTGTTTTTAACATAAAAAGGACAATTTTCAACTATGCTGCCTTTATTTGTCAAATACTCATCGGCTAACAAATACTTTTTAGAAACATGTTGCCACTATTTTCAGAATTAAATAATCATTTTATTTTATAAAATGCCTCTTCTCCTTAATTAATATAATCAAATATCCAAGTCCCATACCTTAAATATTTTATATATTCTTCAAATATCTTAGGAAAAATCTAAAATAACCCCATAAAATCTATTTTAATATGTTTTTCAATATATAAAAATTTCGAACACAAATAATAACTATTTTAGCCGTAAATACTTTATAACCCAATAAAGCGTTTTCTTTACTAGAAAATTTATAAAAAATCCACACAAATTCAAAAAATTATGAAAATTAAGGGAAATATCATTTCTGACCTGTATTTTAATTTTCAAGGCATTTGGACATCGTTTAATATGATTTTCATTTTAAACACATCCTAAAAACTAACATGAACATATATAATTCATCAATCAAGCATATATATAGCTTTAATCATCAAAACGTGGCATATACTTGTAAAAACATTTCATATCTAATTCTTAAAACCAAATGCATAACAAAATGGGATGCTGTAATAATTCACCATAATTTTGACATTATAAGATGTGAGATTTGATTGTTGATTTAGTTGATTATCGTCCTTCACTTGAATCCTAGCTTTATCTTGAGAATAATAATGGTGGTCGACCGTGGTGTAATTTTAGTTTGAGTGAAAAGGAAATGAACGTGAATTTCATTTTTCAAATGCTAAGGGTATAAGCCTTTCATATTCCCCATAATGCTCCTAACACCTTTTTTTTGTTATTTTTTTTAATTAACACGCTAACATGGCACGGCTACCCTTAGTCTAATCAAATATCAACTTATTAAACTTTACATTTTTTATTTAATTTAACTAATTAATTATTCTAAATAATGTTATAAAAAAATGGGATTTTACACTAGTCCATACTAACCGCCTAGCATCCGCTTAGAGATTTGTACAGCCAAGGATGTGACCAATTAGAGCTTGAATTATTATACCATAAATTCGTCTGAAGTTTGCATGTGTTTGATTTCATGGGATTTCAGATTATTTTGGGTATGGACTGTTTAAGTAAAAATGATGCTGATATATATTTCCAAGATAGGAAAATATCACTAAGACACCTAATATTAGCGATCGAATTATGTAACGACCCACTATTTTGTACTATTCGAATTCGACAATAATAGAACATGTCAAGCTGGAATAGTTCAAAATAGTAGATTGTAAATATAGCTACGGAACAAATGAAACCAAATACACAGAATCACAGACACAGATATCAGAATCTCACAGCGGAATATAAAATAATACAGTGGTTCATGAAGCCACTGAAAACCATTACCAACAGAAATACATTGTTTACAAATCTTTAGTACAATTTTTTAAGCCATAAGCAAAATAGTTCCCGAATGTCTTGAATTACAAAATATATAAAGACGAAGAAGCTTCCAACTAGCAAGAGTGATCTAGTCCTAGCTCCAGAAAGAAAAGCTGAATCTGCAACTCAGGCTGACCCGAGCGTACAATAAAACAAAACACTCGAGTCAGGACATACATACTTATATAATGTAAGCTAAATCAAGTGTACTGTAATGTAAAGAGCAAGTAACTTAAAGGATGCTTGGGATCGCCCATCCTCTAAGGATCCGTTAAACTATTTACTATATAGTATATTGCGCTATTATAATAGTGTCTATATTAAAATAAACTTACTTTTTAATAGCGTTAAGGGGTTACCCATATAGCCCTTAACACGTAATAGTCCCAGTAGTCCATCCAATATCATAGCTCCTCCTGATCGGGAAGCAACTAGAGGATACCACACGGGCTACGGGAGAAAACCAAACTCGTACAAGGCTCGATATGGTAGGTGACACGGCACAACTAGGCAATGCCAGGGTAGATATACCAATTGCTATCCGGACCGGTGGTAACGCGAAGCCGCAGCAACCGCCCACCTCGAACAACACTCCCAAATCAAAGGTGCGCACCAAACAATCACAAAAGTAATAGAAGGGCAAACGAAGAAGTGCGTTCGATCAGAGGAGCTACCTCATTAATCCGAGAATCGCTCCTGTTTTAGCCACCTTAAGCCAACTCACGGGAGTCGGGTCCACGTATATACCTTTCAAGAAACCGCCCCCACCATCCTACTTCATTCTGGAATCTCCACCGCGTACACGGTTGTCAAAGTGGTTTTCGGTATCGACAGAGAGTATGTCCATATCCGATCCCGGTCTCTTTGCCAACCAAACGTTATTATAACCCGTGGTTATAGTTTGAAAAATGGTATTTATTTTTCCAAATCAATATATATTTCAAATACCTTAAATTTCAAATCCTTGATTTAAACATTTTCTTTAAAAATATACCATTTCAATTTATTCAATCAAATTTGGAATTTATTTCTTTTATAATAGAAATCATATTTTCCTTTAAAATCTATCCAACTCAATTTCTAGATTCTTTTATTTATTACATATTTAAATTCCAAAGTTTAACTTATTCTCAAAAATCTTCCATAGATTTTCAAATAAATCCATCTTAATTTCTACAGCATTCAGGAAATGCTGTCTAAAGTTATGAGTTTAACCTAGTCAAATTTCAAAAGATAGCACTTAAATGCGATTGTAGATTTTTAGATTTAAAATCTATTTCTAAATATAACTTGTTATATATATATAATTCTCTAAATTTAAATCTTATTCTTTCAAAACTCCAGAACTTTTGGAACAAGTTATACTAAAATTTTATTCTATATTTATTTATTTTTAACATTTAAAACATTATAAAAATTTTACTAGAATATCCTCAATTTCTTAAAAAATAATTTAAAATATTTCCAGAAAATAATATATATAAACCACGGGCCTGTATAAGATTTTCTAGCCTAGGTCAAGTGAAACGGATCTATATCATTTCAATCCGATATTTACACAACCCCGGGTTCTATCATTTCGAACCCGCAATCCCAAGATAATTTACAGCAGTTAACAAAATAAGTGATCAATAAAAATCAATTAGGCCTATCATTTCAGCCCATACCATCTATAATAACAGGGAACTTACAGTGGTGATTTAAGCAGTAAATAAACAATAACATAACTGCAGAAATAATATAACAGATAATACTGATGAGATGTCAATTTTAAACGGGTCCATCATTCTATATTACACTACAGACAGATAATAGTGAAATGCAATCATACACATACACTTGCAATAATTTACGAAATATAAATACGTATGTCTGGTGAGAAATACTCACTTGGGTGTTGCAGAAAATTTGAATTCAAAAATGACAATTCACCGGTACAGACTGACAGAGAGTAACGGTCAAATTTCCCGGGCGTCGCCTAGATTTAGATCTAGAACAAAATTTCAAAATATAGGAACGCGACTTAGATTTTATAGTCAAAGAAAATTCAAAGATAAGGAAGAGAAATTTTTGACTTGCTCGACCCAAAATTTTCTAAAACACGATTGCAAAATGAATACGAGTGCACCCCTAACTTGTTCATGCCTACCCTATACATATGCACCGCCTACCCTTTTTTTCTTCTTTTTTTTTTCTCTTTCCTTCCAGAATCTCAAATACATATCAGATCACCCCTGCACAGACAACTCTACAATATTTGTCTCCAACTCGAGTTTCCCCTCATTTTGCTTCGAGTCACAACAGGGTTTTCTTCGAGTCAAATTTAGTCTGCTTCGGGTTAAATAAGTATCTGCTTCGAGTCATTTGTGGAAGTGTTGAAACACTTCAATTTCCAGAAATCCACCTTCTCTGGCCTTCACTGCCATTCCTTCCTCCTACCACTGACTTCACCTGTCCATCCACCTCCTATACACCAAGCTAAAAATGTCAGACCCTTCAGACCTGCACTTGAGTGTCTCTGCTGTGCACAGGCCCTGTGCACGTGCACCCTTAGATATGCAAACTGTGGCACCTATCTCCCCCTTCAAAGCCTTCCACTTCTACTGTTAGCCTATCAACTTATCTGAGCAAAACAGTCTCAACCTAACATAAATCCACCTATGCACCTTTCAGATCTGCCAGTCTTCATTCAAACCTTCCCCCTTCCAGATTTTCAGACCTGGCAGCTCCACCAACCTCAGCCATGTTCAACTACACTTCAGTTTACATGCTACCCTATCTCTCATCTATCAGTGCTACATCTAGTATGTGTGCAGACTGAATTATGAAGGTAGATCTGAACTTAAACATGCCTACATATGCAACTGACACCATATTCATATGCACTGTCTGAACTACTAATATGATTTATACATATACCCTATCATGATGCAGACAACTCTTATACAAAATTATATGAATGGTGGGTCTTGAACACTTAAATATGTATGTAGATGCAACTGAAATCATCTGCCTACCTGATGCAAACTAAAAATCATATTCATATGCACTGACTACCACTATGATTTATAACATGCCTTATCATGATACAAGACATACTCTTATACAACATTATAGCCTACTCCAACACTGCAGGCTTCATCAAACAGAACACACAACCCAGACTTGTTCATATCTCCCCAGATCTACATGTCTCCTACTGCTGATATTATGCTATCAACAGATTTGGCTATCAACTATAGACTGCTTAGGTTTCACCAAACATCCTATATGTCAACTCTGTAAATCTATAGAGACAGTACACATACAGATCCTATACCAAAAATGGCCTGGCCGAGCAAGACACAAAAATGACAGGGAGAAACTTAGAATAGGAAGGAAAAAGAAGGAAGACCATTACCTGAATTTACTGAGCAAAAGAACTGACTGAATGTAGAGAAAAATATGTAGAAAAAGGTGAAAGATATATAGGCCGAGACTTAAAATTCCAGAGGAGATCAAGGCAGTTTCTTATGTAATGACTCTGGAAATTTTCGAGCAAATCAAGCTTCCAGTTTCAATTAAAAGCCTGATGCGTGATCTAGGTTTTAATTATTGATGATGCAGAGATGAAACAAATTTAAATACACACGTTACAAATAAAATAAAACTTGCGTGGTATATGCTCTGATATTGAATGTTGAAGCAAAGGAATTGATATGTTTTTTCAGTTTTATATTTCCAGAGCATATTAAATTTCGAACATAATCAGTGGTTACAGATTTATTGGTGATTTGCATGATGTTAGCTTGGTCATGAATGAGATAGAGATGGATGGATGTGCATGCTTCAGTTTTGAAAATGAGGAATGTACAAGTGCAAAAGAACGGCCGAGAGAATGTGAACACAATGGCTTTGGTTTGAACGTTTTAAATATATAAATGTTGTGATTATTTTGGTTAAATCTTCCTCTGATTTAGATTGATATTTTTAAATGCAAGTGTTAACGTTTCATTTTTTTTTTTATGTAGTCAGTTAAAATTTTACGTATGTCAAAAATTATATAAAACAACGGTCCGAACCAACGTCCGTCTTGAAATCCCTGACCAAAAATTTTCTTCAGAAAAATTTGAAAATATTATTTTTACACTGCGTTAAACAGACGCAGTCTAAAATATCAAAAATTTTCACAAAAATGACATTTTGAAAACACACGTTTTATAACGTCACTTTAACCCGATAAATCATGCGTCTTTCAACTCGAAATTTAACGGTTCGATCCTAGCTTAAAATTTTACAGTTATTATTTAATTTTATTGTCATATAAAAATTTTCAAAATATATCTCAAATTTAAATATTTAACTATATTGGTAAACCCAATTTATAAAATATATTATTTAAAAATAAAAACAAATTAAATAAAATAAATAAAATAACAAGCTGAACTTGGGTTGTTACACTCTCCCCCACTTAAGAACTTTTCGTCCTCGAAAAGGAACGAAAAAAAAAGAAACAAAAGGAATATAAGCTAGATAGATAAGTACCTTAAACGAATAGTTCTGGGTTTGAAGCACGGATGCTCTCCTCCGTTTCCCATGTGCAATCTCGCCCATCAGTGCTCCATTGCACTTTGACCAACGGGATGGATTTTCTTCTGAGCTGTTTCGTACCTTGATCGACGATACGAAGCGGCTTCCTTTCCATAGTCAAATCAGGCTCGATGTCCAGACCATCGAGAGCAGTAGGCTGGATGACTAAAGATGGGTCGTGAAGACAGCGACGAAGGTGAGATACATGGAATACATTGTGAATTCCAGCAAATTTCTCAGGTAGATCTAGTCTATAAGCGAGAGACCCAATCCTCTCCAAAATACGGAATGGACCGATGAATCTAGGGGCTAGCTTTCCTCTTCGACCAAACCGGACTACATTCTTTAAAGGGGAGATTTTCAAAAATACCAAATCACCAACATCAAACTCCAATTTCCTTCTACGCCGATCAGCGTACTTCTTTTGTCTGTCTTGGGCAACTTTTAATCTCCTCTTAATCTCCTCTACCTTCTCTGAAGCTTCTAGAATCATCTCAGGACCAAGAACTAGACGATTACCCGACTCAATCCAACACGAAGGAGATCTACACGGTTTCCCGTATAGAGCAGCAAAAGGAGACATCTTAAGACTAGCCTGATAACTATTGTTATAGGTGAATTCCACAAGATGAAGATGGTCTTCCCAAGATCCTCCATAGTCCAAGATGCAAGCACGAAGAAGATCTTCAAGAATCTGATTTACCCTTTCAGTCTGACCGTCAGTTTGTGGGTGGTAAGCGGTGCTTAGATTCAAACGAGTACCCAAGGACTCTTGGAACGCTTTCCAAAACTGACTAGTGAAAATGGGGTCACGATCGCAGACAATGCTAAGAGGAACGCCATGGAGACGAACAATCTCCCTCATATAAATCTCAGATAAACACGAAGCTGTGCGGGTAGATCTGACTGGAATAAAATGAGCGGACTTAGTCAATCTATCCACAATGACCCAGATGCTTTCATTTCCCCTCCGAGATCTCGGCAATCCATCAATAAAGTCCATAGAAACTTGTTCCCACTTCCAGTTTGGAATTTCCAAAGGCTGCAATAAACCGGGTGTTTTCTGATGGTCTGCCTTAACTTGCTGGCAAGTCGCACATCTACTGACAAAGATGGAGACATCTCGCTTCATACCCTTCCACCAGTATAGCTTCTTCAAATCCTGATACATTTTAGCTACGCCAGGATGAATGGAGAGTCGGGACTGATGATGTTCCCGGAGTAATTCCTGCCTTAAACCGTCAACATTAGGGACACAAATCCTTCCATTTATCCTTAAAACTCCTTTATCATCGATCTGAGCTCCCTTTCCATCAGAGCTATTACCACCAATTCTGCTACGAACACTTCCCTTTATACGCCTAAGCATCTCGTCTTCATCTTGTTTAGCCACGATACGATCCAAAAGAGGGGAAGATACAAAAATCTGACATAACAAAGATTTCTTCCTGCTTAGCGCATCTGCCACTACATTGGCTTTCCCAGGAGTATAGTTGATGTCGAGGTCATATGCAGCAAGGAACTCGAGCCATCGCACTTGTCTCTGATTTAAATCTTTCTGGGTAAAGATATATTTCAGAGATTTATGATCAGTAAAGAGATCAAACTTAGCTCCCAAGAGATGGTGTCTCCAAAGCTTCAAAGCAAATACAACAGCCAGCAATTCTAAATCGTGGGCAGCGTAATTAGCTTCATGTGTCTTCAGCTGACGACTAGCATAAGCAATTACTCTCCCATCTTGCATCAACACTGCTCCCAATCCTTCTCGACAAGCATCGGTGAATACCGTTAATCTTTCACTTCCATTTGGTACAATAAGTACTGGGGCGGAGGTGAGCTTATCCTTTAACTCTTTGAAAGCAGCCTTACACTTATCGCTCCATACAAACTTGACATTCTTCCGAGTTAGAGCAGTCAGAGGTGCCGAAATCCGAGCAAAATTCTCAATGAATCTTCGGTAGTAGCCGGCAAGGCCTAGGAAACTACGGATATCGGTAGGAGTCTTAGGTTCTTCCCAATCTTGGATTGTAGCAATCTTGACTGGATCAACAGAAACTCCTTCTCTAGAGACAATATGTCCAAGGAATCGGACTTCTTCTTCCCAGAAATGGCATTTAGAGAACTTAGCCTTCAATTGGTGATTCCGGAGAGTCTCTAAAACATACATCAAATGAACTCTATGTTCTTCCTCAGACTTGGAGAAAACAAGGATGTCATCAATAAAGACAAGGACAAATTTATTGAGCACATCGCGGAAAACTCGGTTCATCAAGTCGACGAAGAAAGCAGGGGCATTTGTCAAGCCAAAAGGCATAACTAGCCATTCAAAGAAGCCGTTCTCAGTTCGGAAAGCAGTTTTGGGGATGCTTTCCTCAGCAATTCTTAGCTGATGGAAACCTGTAGCTAAATCAAGCTGAGAGAAAACAGTTGCTCCAAAGAGTTGATCGAACATATCGTTTATGCGGGGCATAGGATATCTGTTCTTCATGGTAAGCTTGTTGAGTTCTCTATAATCAACACACATCCTGAGAGAACCATCAGATTTTGTGACAAAGACAACAGCTGCTCCCCATTCAGAGAAGCTAGGTCTAATCAGACCTTTGGAAGATAAGTCTTGAATCTGATTTCTTAATTCGCTCTTCTCTCGTGGTGCCATTCTTCTTGGTGGAAGGACTACCGGTCGTGCTCCAGGGATAAGATCGATACGGAAATCAATTTCCCGTTTTGGAGGTAAAGAAGTGACTTCCCCAAACACGTCGGGAAACAGTTTGACTACAGGGGTAGAATGGATATCATCCGGAAAAGTGTCAAGAGAATAGATGAAACTACCAGCAAACTCCTGAGGCAGCTTACACTGGATCTCTAATGGATTCCCTAAATCATCTTTAAGAACAACAGTACGAGAACTACAAGAGATATCTGCACCATGCCTATCTAACCAATCGCCTCCGAGTAAAAGGTCGAAAGCGTCGAAACCCAAAACATAAAAGTCTCCAGTGAAGCATTGTTGGAAATGGAGGAGCTTCACATCCCTACAAACTTTACTAAGGTTCGCAGGACCACCGATGGGGTTTGAGACACATAAAGGTATAGAAGAAAGTTCAGGAGAAAGGCGATGTTCAAATCTATTACAGAGATCGGATGAAATGAAGCTGTGGGAAGCTCCGGTATCGAATAAAACTCGAACGGGTAATTTGAACAAAGTAAAAGATCCCTGAAGAGTACCTTGAGAATCATCTGGAGCTGGAGCTGGTGCAGGTGCAGGCTGCGGAGCTGTAGAAGATGCAGAAGTTACTGCAAAGACTCCGGATGTTGTGCCTCTCTTTTGAGTGGGACAATCCTTCTTGTAGTGTCCTGGCTGGAGGCAGATGTGACATAGATCCCTCCTAGCAAACTGAGCTGGTGGTGGAATGGAAGCACCCAAGGTAGGACAGCGATTGGCAAAATGTCCTTTCTGGTGGCACCTATGGCAGGTGATGGTAGACAGATCTACAGGTGGCCTCGCAGAAACAGAAGATGATGATGATCCTAACCCTAGAGCCTTGTTCCTCTTATGACGGTAGAAATTTGACTTCCTTTTTCTTGAATTACCGGAAGACCGAGCTGATGCAGACTGGGCAGCTGGAGTGTTCTTAGATGTAGGGTTCTCGTACCGGAGAGCCATATCCATCAATGCCGTAAATGTCCCATGCACATGAGTAATGAGTCGATCGTAGAACTCAGGTCGAGCTCCAGCGATAAACTTCTCGTTCAGCTTGAGTGGGGTGTCAATCAGGTTCAGACCATACTGTGAGAGTTCGTTAAACTTCCTCTCATACTCCGTGAAGGTCATATTGCCTTGCTTAAGATCCATGAATTCCCTATAGAGCTGAGACTTGCCCGCTTCAGGCATCCACTTGGCCAGAAAGGCCTCCCTAAAGCACGATAAGAGTTTAAAAGATAGATTCAAAGATGGAATTCAAATCCGAATTTTTGACAACCAAAAGATACCTAAATTGCTCCCAAGTGAGGTCAGCCTCATTTGTCTGAGCAGTAAAAGATAGCCACCAATTCAAGGCAGCGCCCTTCATCTGCCAGGCTGCGAGTTGCCTTTGCTGGGCATTAGTAATCTCGAGGCAGGAGAAAATCCTTTCTAAATCTCGAAGCCATTGCTGAGCTTCTATGATAGTCTCTGTCCCCATAAATTTTGTGCCACCTAGCTCAACATAGTCCTTGCACAATTTAGTGAAACGGACAGGGGCAGCAGGAGGAGGAGCGACTTGCCCTCGACCTTGATTATTTCTTCTATTCATCCTGAAAGATTAAGGATGGATACTAAGGATAGAGAAAAATATCAATAAGATAAAATTAAGAAACTAACAAGAGCTCGAATATAACGATGGAGAGAAAGAAGAAGTGTTGGAAACTTATTTTAAAATAGGTAATTTTATACTAAAATACTTCCTTTAAAATCTTTTTGAAATCATTTTATATTTTTAAAATACGTTCTCTCACAAGAAAAGATTCCGGAATTTGACTTCACTCATTCTAGAGTATTGCTACTCTATCTCTAATGAGTTTTTTGTTCCTTAGCTATGGATAAACCTGGCTCTGATACCAACTGTAACGACCCACTATTTTGTACTATTCGAATTCGACAATAATAGAACATGTCAAGCTGGAATAGTTCAAAATAGTAGATTGTAAATATAGCTACGGAACAAATGAAACCAAATACACAGAATCACAGACACAGATATCAGAATCTCACAGCGGAATATAAAATAATACAGTGGTTCATGAAGCCACTGAAAACCATTACCAACAGAAATACATTGTTTACAAATCTTTAGTACAATTTTTTAAGCCATAAGCAAAATAGTTCCCGAATGTCTTGAATTACAAAATATATAAAGACGAAGAAGCTTCCAACTAGCAAGAGTGATCTAGTCCTAGCTCCAGAAAGAAAAGCTGAATCTGCAACTCAGGCTGACCCGAGCGTACAATAAAACAAAACACTCGAGTCAGGACATACATACTTATATAATGTAAGCTAAATCAAGTGTACTGTAATGTAAAGAGCAAGTAACTTAAAGGATGCTTGGGATCGCCCATCCTCTAAGGATCCGTTAAACTATTTACTATATAGTATATTGCGCTATTATAATAGTGTCTATATTAAAATAAACTTACTTTTTAATAGCGTTAAGGGGTTACCCATATAGCCCTTAACACGTAATAGTCCCAGTAGTCCATCCAATATCATAGCTCCTCCTGATCGGGAAGCAACTAGAGGATACCACACGGGCTACGGGAGAAAACCAAACTCGTACAAGGCTCGATATGGTAGGTGACACGGCACAACTAGGCAATGCCAGGGTAGATATACCAATTGCTATCCGGACCGGTGGTAACGCGAAGCCGCAGCAACCGCCCACCTCGAACAACACTCCCAAATCAAAGGTGCGCACCAAACAATCACAAAAGTAATAGAAGGGCAAACGAAGAAGTGCGTTCGATCAGAGGAGCTACCTCATTAATCCGAGAATCGCTCCTGTTTTAGCCACCTTAAGCCAACTCACGGGAGTCGGGTCCACGTATATACCTTTCAAGAAACCGCCCCCACCATCCTACTTCATTCTGGAATCTCCACCGCGTACACGGTTGTCAAAGTGGTTTTCGGTATCGACAGAGAGTATGTCCATATCCGATCCCGGTCTCTTTGCCAACCAAACGTTATTATAACCCGTGGTTATAGTTTGAAAAATGGTATTTATTTTTCCAAATCAATATATATTTCAAATACCTTAAATTTCAAATCCTTGATTTAAACATTTTCTTTAAAAATATACCATTTCAATTTATTCAATCAAATTTGGAATTTATTTCTTTTATAATAGAAATCATATTTTCCTTTAAAATCTATCCAACTCAATTTCTAGATTCTTTTATTTATTACATATTTAAATTCCAAAGTTTAACTTATTCTCAAAAATCTTCCATAGATTTTCAAATAAATCCATCTTAATTTCTACAGCATTCAGGAAATGCTGTCTAAAGTTATGAGTTTAACCTAGTCAAATTTCAAAAGATAGCACTTAAATGCGATTGTAGATTTTTAGATTTAAAATCTATTTCTAAATATAACTTGTTATATATATATAATTCTCTAAATTTAAATCTTATTCTTTCAAAACTCCAGAACTTTTGGAACAAGTTATACTAAAATTTTATTCTATATTTATTTATTTTTAACATTTAAAACATTATAAAAATTTTACTAGAATATCCTCAATTTCTTAAAAAATAATTTAAAATATTTCCAGAAAATAATATATATAAACCACGGGCCTGTATAAGATTTTCTAGCCTAGGTCAAGTGAAACGGATCTATATCATTTCAATCCGATATTTACACAACCCCGGGTTCTATCATTTCGAACCCGCAATCCCAAGATAATTTACAGCAGTTAACAAAATAAGTGATCAATAAAAATCAATTAGGCCTATCATTTCAGCCCATACCATCTATAATAACAGGGAACTTACAGTGGTGATTTAAGCAGTAAATAAACAATAACATAACTGCAGAAATAATATAACAGATAATACTGATGAGATGTCAATTTTAAACGGGTCCATCATTCTATATTACACTACAGACAGATAATAGTGAAATGCAATCATACACATACACTTGCAATAATTTACGAAATATAAATACGTATGTCTGGTGAGAAATACTCACTTGGGTGTTGCAGAAAATTTGAATTCAAAAATGACAATTCACCGGTACAGACTGACAGAGAGTAACGGTCAAATTTCCCGGGCGTCGCCTAGATTTAGATCTAGAACAAAATTTCAAAATATAGGAACGCGACTTAGATTTTATAGTCAAAGAAAATTCAAAGATAAGGAAGAGAAATTTTTGACTTGCTCGACCCAAAATTTTCTAAAACACGATTGCAAAATGAATACGAGTGCACCCCTAACTTGTTCATGCCTACCCTATACATATGCACCGCCTACCCTTTTTTTCTTCTTTTTTTTTTCTCTTTCCTTCCAGAATCTCAAATACATATCAGATCACCCCTGCACAGACAACTCTACAATATTTGTCTCCAACTCGAGTTTCCCCTCATTTTGCTTCGAGTCACAACAGGGTTTTCTTCGAGTCAAATTTAGTCTGCTTCGGGTTAAATAAGTATCTGCTTCGAGTCATTTGTGGAAGTGTTGAAACACTTCAATTTCCAGAAATCCACCTTCTCTGGCCTTCACTGCCATTCCTTCCTCCTACCACTGACTTCACCTGTCCATCCACCTCCTATACACCAAGCTAAAAATGTCAGACCCTTCAGACCTGCACTTGAGTGTCTCTGCTGTGCACAGGCCCTGTGCACGTGCACCCTTAGATATGCAAACTGTGGCACCTATCTCCCCCTTCAAAGCCTTCCACTTCTACTGTTAGCCTATCAACTTATCTGAGCAAAACAGTCTCAACCTAACATAAATCCACCTATGCACCTTTCAGATCTGCCAGTCTTCATTCAAACCTTCCCCCTTCCAGATTTTCAGACCTGGCAGCTCCACCAACCTCAGCCATGTTCAACTACACTTCAGTTTACATGCTACCCTATCTCTCATCTATCAGTGCTACATCTAGTATGTGTGCAGACTGAATTATGAAGGTAGATCTGAACTTAAACATGCCTACATATGCAACTGACACCATATTCATATGCACTGTCTGAACTACTAATATGATTTATACATATACCCTATCATGATGCAGACAACTCTTATACAAAATTATATGAATGGTGGGTCTTGAACACTTAAATATGTATGTAGATGCAACTGAAATCATCTGCCTACCTGATGCAAACTAAAAATCATATTCATATGCACTGACTACCACTATGATTTATAACATGCCTTATCATGATACAAGACATACTCTTATACAACATTATAGCCTACTCCAACACTGCAGGCTTCATCAAACAGAACACACAACCCAGACTTGTTCATATCTCCCCAGATCTACATGTCTCCTACTGCTGATATTATGCTATCAACAGATTTGGCTATCAACTATAGACTGCTTAGGTTTCACCAAACATCCTATATGTCAACTCTGTAAATCTATAGAGACAGTACACATACAGATCCTATACCAAAAATGGCCTGGCCGAGCAAGACACAAAAATGACAGGGAGAAACTTAGAATAGGAAGGAAAAAGAAGGAAGACCATTACCTGAATTTACTGAGCAAAAGAACTGACTGAATGTAGAGAAAAATATGTAGAAAAAGGTGAAAGATATATAGGCCGAGACTTAAAATTCCAGAGGAGATCAAGGCAGTTTCTTATGTAATGACTCTGGAAATTTTCGAGCAAATCAAGCTTCCAGTTTCAATTAAAAGCCTGATGCGTGATCTAGGTTTTAATTATTGATGATGCAGAGATGAAACAAATTTAAATACACACGTTACAAATAAAATAAAACTTGCGTGGTATATGCTCTGATATTGAATGTTGAAGCAAAGGAATTGATATGTTTTTTCAGTTTTATATTTCCAGAGCATATTAAATTTCGAACATAATCAGTGGTTACAGATTTATTGGTGATTTGCATGATGTTAGCTTGGTCATGAATGAGATAGAGATGGATGGATGTGCATGCTTCAGTTTTGAAAATGAGGAATGTACAAGTGCAAAAGAACGGCCGAGAGAATGTGAACACAATGGCTTTGGTTTGAACGTTTTAAATATATAAATGTTGTGATTATTTTGGTTAAATCTTCCTCTGATTTAGATTGATATTTTTAAATGCAAGTGTTAACGTTTCATTTTTTTTTTTTTATGTAGTCAGTTAAAATTTTACGTATGTCAAAAATTATATAAAACAACGGTCCGAACCAACGTCCGTCTTGAAATCCCTGACCAAAAATTTTCTTCAGAAAAATTTGAAAATATTATTTTTACACTGCGTTAAACAGACGCAGTCTAAAATATCAAAAATTTTCACAAAAATGACATTTTGAAAACACACGTTTTATAACGTCACTTTAACCCGATAAATCATGCGTCTTTCAACTCGAAATTTAACGGTTCGATCCTAGCTTAAAATTTTACAGTTATTATTTAATTTTATTGTCATATAAAAATTTTCAAAATATATCTCAAATTTAAATATTTAACTATATTGGTAAACCCAATTTATAAAATATATTATTTAAAAATAAAAACAAATTAAATAAAATAAATAAAATAACAAGCTGAACTTGGGTTGTTACAAATTATATACACAAGAGAATCCAAATTTTGATGTTTGTGCTTTTTCGGTGTAACGGAAGAGGAAGATGAATTTAATTTGGTTTTTGTTGTTAAAGAATTTGCAGATATTTTTTTAGCCTATTACAGGACTATCACCAAAACGAGCTATTGAGTTTCGAATAGATCTTATACTTGGAGTTGAACCCATAAGTAAACCACCTAGTAGGATTACACCTACCGAGATGAAGGAGTTAAAGGTGTGGCCCGTGGATTATAAAGGAAATAATTTTATTAAACCAAGAAGTTCGCCATAGGGAGCGGCCACGATGTTTGTAAACAAACTGAACTGGTCGTTAAGATTGTGTATCGATTATCATAAGTAGAATGATAAGAAGATAAAGAGCTGATATCCCCGATCGAGAATCAACAATTTATTTGATCAGTTAAGTGGAGCCAATGTGTTTTCTCATTTGGATTTGACGACAGGGTTCCATCAACTAAGGGTGGCAGAAGGCGGTATTCCATTGACGGCGTTTAGAACAAGATACATTTTGTACAAGTAGTTAGTAATGCCATTCAAATTGACCAATGCACCTGCTTTCTTCATAGACTTAATGAATTATATTTTCTAAGGACACTTGGATAGGTTTGTATTGGTATTCATAGATGACATTTTGATATATTCTAAGGATGAAAGAGATCATGAGATTCATCTTATAATAGTGCTTGAGATACTGAGGCGGCATAAGTTAAAAGCGAAGTTTTTGAAGTGTCATTTTTTAAAGAAGAAGGTGAAGTTTCTTGGTCATGTTATCTAACAAAAAGGCTTGTCCAAGGATCTAACTATGATAAAAGATATAGATAATTGGAAGAGACACGAGACGGTAATTGAGATAAAGAGCTTTCTTGGTTTAGCTAGATACTACTTGAGATTCATCAATGATTTCTCTCGTATGGTAGCGCCGATGACCATACTAACAAGAAAGGACGTGAAGTATGTTTGGATTGATAAATGGAAGGAGGCAGTCCAAAAGCTGAAACTTTTGCTAATTAGTGTGCCCATGTTAGTTGTGCCAAATGGAAATCAAGATTTGGTGGTGTATACTGTGCATGTAGAATAAGACTACCAATTGTGTTAATGTATTGGGATAAAGTGATTGCCTATGCTTTGTGATAGCTTAGACAACATGACGTTAGATATCTAACTCATGACATAGAGTTGGCTACCGTAATATTTTCTTAGATGGTATGGAGACATTCCCATTCGGAGAACAATTCTAGTCGTATACGAATCACATGTCACTAAAATACTTATTCTCTTAAAAGAAGCTAAACATGAGATAGCAGAGGTAGTTAGAGTTTATTGCTGCTTATGATTTTAGGATTGAGTACACATAGGGGGAAGGAAATAAAGTTGTGGATGCATTTAGTAGGAAATATCAAAAGGTGGTATTAGTTATGTGGGCTAAATGGAAAGATTTGGAAGCATTAACTACTTGTAATGTGTAGTTAAGATCGACTACCAGTTCTAGTTAGAATGCTACTATATTATCTTATTTGGAAGTTCGACGGGTATTGATTGATAAAATTGCTTCATTGCAATGATATGATCCTTTGCAAGTTGAAAGAATTAGAAGATTGGAAGGTGGAACTGAGATTGATGACTTGAAGAATTTTATGTTGACCAGAATAGATGGTTGAGAAAGAAGGGATGATAGTATGTTCCTAATATGGGTGACCTAAGAAAAGAAGTTCTTATGAAATGCCATTGATCAAAGTTTACTATTCATTCTGGAGGACTAAGATGTGTCAAGATATGAAGAAGAGTTTCTTCTTAGAGGGTATGCAACGGGATGTAGAATTATGGATAAAACAATGTTTGAATTGCCAGCAAGTGAAAGCTGAATAACAAAAGCCAAGTGGATTGCTTCAACCTTTAGATATACCAATTTGGAAATGGGATTCGATATCCATGGATTTTATTGATGGGATGCTAAGGTGAAACAAGGGAAATGAAAGTTTATAGGTTATAGTGGATAGACTGACCAAGAGTGCACATTCATTCTCACTAAGTCAACTAGGATGGCACCTGAATTGGCTAAATTGTTTATGAAGAATATTGTTAAACTGCATGGGAATCCTGGTAGTATAGTCAGTGATAGAGATTCTTTATTTACCAGCAACTTTTTGAGGATTCTGGAGGAAATATTAGGTACTAAGCTTAAGATGAGCATCACTTATCACCGATAGACAGGTGGAAAATAGAGAGAATCAATAAGGTACTTGAAGATTTATGAGGGCTTGTGTACTACATTTTGTTGGGCCATGGGAAGACCATTTAAATTTGGTTGAGTTTTTCTATAATAATAGTTATCAGATAGTATAGGAATGGCGCCTTTTGAAGCTTTATACGAAAGGCCGTGTAAATCACTTATATATCGGTTAGAGACTGGCGATAAAATGATTCTTGGTCCAGAAATGTAAGAGAAACCAAAGAGAAGATTGAGTTAATCCGAGGTAGAATGAGAGAAGCTTGGTCTAGGCAAAAAATTTACGTAGATAAGAGACGAAAGAACTTTGAGTTCTCGATTGGAGACCAAGTTTTCGTTAAAGTATGATCGATGAAAGGTGTAATAAGTTTTGGAATATCAGGGAAATTGGCATTATGTTTGTTGGACCATTTCCTATTATAGGAAGGATCGAGAAACTCGCTTACAGGTTCAAGTTACCAAACAGTTTGGTCGGAGTCCACATTGTTTTCCATATTTCTCATCTAAGGAAGTGTATGCATGATGCAAAGGCTACTATTACTCTGACTAGATTTAAAGATTTATTAGTAGAACCAAAGCTGACTTTTATGAGATAATCAGTTCGAGTTGTAGCGAGGGATAGGAAAAGGCTAAGGAATAAGATAGTTAGATTAGTGGAAGCCCAGCGGAGTGATGATGACAGAGACTGTACTTGGAAAACGGAGAGCAAGATTAGAGACACGCATCATGACTTATGTGACGATATATTTTACATCTATGCTTTTATGCTTGAGGTATGTGCCATATCGTAATTTCGAGGACAAAATTCTTTAAGGAGGGGAGTCCGTGATAATCCTAAATTTAAGTAACATTATTTAAGAGATTAATTGGATAAATAAATAAAATAATGTAAAGATTGAGGAGTGTGAGATTTGATAATTAGTATGGGTCAAGCCTTAATGAATGAAATAATGGAACTAATTAAAACATTAATAAGAAGGAGGATATATGAAAAGGATAAAGTAGGAAATAGGGTTACATTTCCTAATACAAACCCCCCACCTCCTTTCTCTTCACTCATTTGACACTTACACAAATACAATGAAATTTAGGCGGGTCATTGCTAGAGGGTTCAAGCTGAAGGAAAGCTAGGAAAATAAGTAGAAAGCTTAGTGGAATCAAAATCAATTTCAAATCTCAATCTTCTTAAACCATTCAAGGTGAATAATAGTTATATACCTCATATGTTATTGTTATTTTCGATTTTAAGCATAAATCCGATTATTTGCTTTTATTATGCCAAGTTATAATAGGTTGAATGATTGTATGCTTATTGGTGAAATTATGAAAATTATTTATGAAAATTAAGTGATATGTTTGAGTCAGAAAACCTTTCACATGAAACAAAAATAATTTAAAATTTTAATACGATGTTGGAAACATTATTATAAAAGCGGGCATTTAATCTCATAATTTTCTGATTTGATGAAGATATTTGGTGAATTTTCTAAGATTGCAAAATAAGGTATTTCTGATTTAGTTATTTAAAATAATTAAATTATGATTTTGGTCCCAAATTTTTATATGTTAAAGAATATAATAAATTAGATTTATTATGACTTTCTAGATTTTTCTAAGTGTTTATGATTTACTGTGAATTATTTAAGCTAGAACAGCATAAGATTATGTTTGAAAATTAATATAAAAGATGTAATTTGAAAATGTTTTGGTAATGATAAATTCAGGTAATGGGCAGGTTTTTGTAAAGAATTATGATAAATTATTTATTAACTAATAAGATTTTGACAAATAATAGGGATTGGAGGAAAAGAACTTACTTTTATTAGCAAATCAATAGTTTTATTATTAATTACGGTAAAGTTATGTTGGCAATGATGATGTCGTCATTCCACTTCATCGCTGCTAGGACTTCGATGACAACCAATGGCGATGCACATGATATCAATTATTGTTGGTATGAAGTGAATCTGCTAAGGTTGAAGAGGCTCAAAGTCGACATCCTTATCGTCGACGTTGACCTTGCCACATGTTTTGATATAGTGCCATACTTTATATAGATGTAAGGGTATGGTGCTCATACTTTTAACGTCACCGACGTTATTGTTTTCGAAGTACTTATATTGACTTTGGCTCTATTAAGGCCCCTTATTTTCTATAAGGCAATGATGCCACATTTTATCTACTTCGAAGCTATTGAGGCCATATTTTCTATAAGGATGATGATACCGTGTTTAATACTTCGACCTTAATAACTATCGACTTCAATCTTTATAACCTTTTCGAAGAATCCAATATAGTGTTGCATTTTATGACTTCGGCTTTAATGAAGATGCCTATTTTTCTTTAAGGCATTTGATATTGATATTTAACTATGTCGATATTAAGTTTACGACCTTAAACTATGCAAATTATGTTTTATATCCTGCGATGTCGACACTCTATGAAGTGCAATGTTCATATTAGCGGCCCCATAGCCTTCTATTTTATAAGTTAAAGACTTTAACTTATTTTTATATTAAAGAAGGGCCAAAACCCTTAATGGTGATGAGGTCGCCGAATTTATTGGTATAAAGGTTTTATATTACTATGGTTCTATGGCCTACCGTTTCGAACTGGGTTAATATCCAAGTGATTTAGTGATTCATCAATACTGTTTTATAAATGCATATATCAAGGCTTAATTATTTTAAACAAAGTAAAGGGCTATATTTTCTATGTTTTGAAAGTGTGATTTCAAGGGTTAAATCATTTGTGAATAAAGTGTTTCGAGGAAATAGAAAATGGCATTTAGTCTAGAATTTTACTAAAGAATTATTACTCTTATCATTTTTGGATAGATTGTGATAAGAAGAATTGACTCAAATATTAGAAAACCAAATGGGACTGATGTAGGATTGTAGGATAGCACCCTATACTTTAGTTGTTAGCCCCTAGATGATATAAGTCCAAAATTCCAATGTGTAGGGTTTTGTCAATGGTAAGACTAAAAGTAGATGTATGCACGGAGAGGAATACATAAAGATAAGATAGATTATAGGTTGGTCGGGAAAACCTTTAGTTTCATCGTGAGCCTAGAAAAATTATAAGATTGATAGATAGTAAGGTAAACACTAGGATAAGTGTATTTGGACAGACCGTCTAGTTTCCTTCTAACAGTTAGTAGAAAAATTTTTATATCTGGTAGGCTAAGTAAGCCATGTTGGTTGGTAGTTACCCTATAAAAACTAAATGTTGGGATGAATAGTCTACTAATTTGGTGGATTTTCATGATTACCTATGTAGCATGCATGCACGTTATTGCTTATATTATTTATTATAACTAGTCTCATTTCAAGACTTTGATTTGCAAAAAACATATATTACTAGAAGGATATTATTGAGAGGAAAACCCATTTCGCTTAGCAGCATGGTCTCACTTAATATCAATAAATCGAGACGACATATTATTATCCATACTACGCTTTCTGTCTAACTCGAAGTTTATGTTTTCCCCTTAAACTCTTGAGTGGAAAAAAAATTTAGTATGTCGGAAGTAAGGGCTTTATAGGTTAAGTAGGTTTTGGCAAATAAAGCTTTCGGAGACATGCGGGAGCCAAAGCAAGCTATGTAGGAGTTTATTTATTGCTATCATCCATTATGATATGTCAGTTGTCGTGTGAATGTATTGACAGTAGATATATCTGTCTATTTAGTAACTCTGGTCAACGAAGGGAGCATCTTCATATGTCACTCTTGGAGTATCTTGTAATAATTATATTTTATCTAAACCTGAACAATGTTTGGGATTACGTAACAAATATGGAATATTATCTTTGAAATGGAATGTGAAAGTTTGTTTTGAAATTATCTTCCAAATTATTTCATATTCTTGTGCTTTGAATATTATGGGTACCATCAACATAACCACATTATGTCATTGGAAATTAATACTATAGATGGCTGAAGCATTTGTAGTGCTTCGTTTAAGGGCTCAAAATGGGTGATGTTATATAGTGTTATTAAGAAATTAGCATGGATCGGTCATCCTAGAAAAGCATTGTAAGTAGAAAACTCATCAACTATTAATAAGATCAGCACCCACACAATCTTACAATCACCTTCAACCAACTCCACCCTTAGGCTAACGCATCCTCTTTGTAAATCCTTAACCGTGGGATTTACATGGCATTATGTCCTTTGGGTTGATCTTCATTTGGTCAAATGTTTCTTTAAACATAAGGTTAATCGAGCTTCTAAAGTCAATCCGAATTCGGTGCGTAGTTGCTGGCCCTAACATGGCCGTAAACGCCATGGGGCCAAGCGTCAGTTCTTACACCGTGGGTGCATCTCTATTTCAAAAAACAATATCGTTGTTCATCATCTATAGTTGTTTTGCCAAAACTCTATCTTCGACAGAAAACAATTTTCATATGGCATCTGCTATAATCAAGCTTTATATTGCTCTATCTCATTCCAGCACTTGTCCACTAGGTAAGGAAATCCACTTCTGGTATTAATCACAATCCTACCATCCGGTCGCCTAGGCCCCTCTCCACTGGACCCAAGTCAATCCCTCAATGCATTTTGCCCTTGAGGTCTAGGTTCTACGTGCCATCCTATGGATCTCTCATGAACTGTTGCAACTTCATTTTACGTATTTAACTCCAATCTTGTCTCTTATATGATGGCTCTCATAGGAATTATGGCTTAAGTGTCATGGAAATGACAATACTTCCCAATGTCATTTGGCTTCAGTTACCTCGGTCTAAGGTGGCACCCTATAATTCTTCGTTCCTTATGTGAAAAAATATATATCAGGTTGGATGATGATGTAACAAGATGATAAAAGGCTAGAATCTTTGGATGTTGTCTCACGATGGGAGTAGGTTCCGAAGATGGAAGCTCATAAAAAATTGAGTCGTAGGATCGAGGAAGGTGGATAGGTTCCTCATGAACAATGGAAACTGGATTGAGCAAGAAGGGCTCAGTGTCCAAATGGAGAAAAGATGGGCTCGTGAGTATGTCCTAAGGAATCATTGATGCTCGGAGTGTTTTCGGTTGTACTCAAAGCAAGGTATTATATATAGGGACTCATATGGATTGGTAGCGAGGATCCATATACCCTAGACATTTGGCTTTGGTTCTAGTATCCAGCTTTGGGCTGTAAGACAAATATCCATCTTTAGGCTGTAAGATACCAGAGTACAATGAAGAATCTATATTTCCATTTGTCCCTGGTAGTAAAGAGGCCATATGAGTTATCATATATTTAGAGCACATAGAGTGATAGTTGCAATTATTTAATAGAGGCTAAGGTTGCTTTGGTTGCCTTCTTTCATACGCTATTACTTGGGAATATCAAAGGAAAGGAGGCATTGAAGATAGGAATACCTGGAGTGCTGATATCCTTAACCTTAATTTGTAGTATGCTTTATGATGGTATTGAGTAGAACATATCATATTGTTATGTGCTAACTCTTTGGTTATGAGGACAGGTTAGGTGTGGTTCATGTACTCTTATTCCTTACCAAACTTACTTGTATAGTATTTTGAGATCCATTTACCACACACACAAGACTATTGTCTGATCTAAACTTTTATGCTTTGCTTCTTATTATGTTGGGTACTCTTAAATGAGTAGACTAGATAATTGGTCTAGATGATGCAGTAGCTTTTCGACGGACGAGTTGGATTGAGCTATCTCACATTATATACTTGTATGGATTCTATGCTTATTTCATTGTGTAGCACTGGAGAGTCTAGTATATGACAGTTATTGAGTTTGATTCCATTATACAACTCTATGACATTTGACGTACAACTTTGTGGATTTGTACTTTGATGATTTGTTTGCATAGTTATTACTGTCTCTTCTATTATGTATATGATATTATACTTTATCCATGCACTGTGAGATATGATAGGTAATATGATGTTTCTGTTATTGTTCATTTGGATGATTTAGCCAGACAAGACTTAATGCACTATTTAGTTATTACCTATGCCGGTGGTATAGGGCGGTTATCGTAATAAGCTTTCGAATGGAAGACATCTTGAAGATGATGGAAATCGAAGACAAAGTTTTTTGAAATGCACGGGATACATACTATTAATCCTAAGGGCGATTATAAGAGGCATGTAATAGAATTAGTACCTTCGGTTCGTTCCATCCCAGATCAACTTCTATAGATGAATGTTGGCATGGCATTATTGCTTGGAGGGTGGTGTTAGCATTTCAAGTAGGATTTGCTAAAAGGGTAAAACTTAGCATCAAGCCTTACACCTAAAAATGACTAAAACAGGAGTTAGGCCATAGGGGTACGTGGTTTGCTCTCATTACGGTATGATCATCGCCTGATCTAGATCAGTATTTATGGATTTTTGTATGCTTCAGGCATGGTACAATTGTTTATGACTATCGAGGGATGATCATATTCGGTAATAACCGGAAGCGGGTAGGCCATTCCTGATTCGAAAAGGTGTAATGTTTGTAGCCTTAGTACATTTTCTATAGAGGTATACTGTATGGAAGGTAGTTTTACCTTGTCATTGCATCGAATCCATGTTCCAAACGTGCCTTTATGAATTTAGTTCTATACTATATAAGTTATTGAATGTACATAATGTAACCATTCTGGCTATGTTAAATATAAATTTTAAACCATGGACATTATTATAATATCACAAGACTTCCTTATAAAATGGTTTGGTTATCGTAAGGTAAAAACCCGTCCATGTTATTTGCGGTATGGTCCTATGAGATACCTTTATTTTTAAAGGGTTATATAAATATAAAAATATGTATGATTTGGGTTTCTCACGCTGGTTTACCAGACTAATCCAGGAGTTATTTTCTTATAATGCTCGGGTCTTCCCCCGAGTATATTTCTAGATTTGGCTAGACGCTTTGGAGATTCAAGAGAGTAGCTGGATGCCTCTAAGACCAATTCACGTATTTTATTTTCTACAGCATTTCTTGTTCGTTTTTATCAACAACTATAAGGACAGGTTGTTGTAATTGTTCAGGCTGATAATAGGTTAGTTCCTCTGACTGTTGCATGTATATAAAATTTTCTTTTGTAAAGGTCTATTGTATATTATATATTACTCATCACGATGTGATATCCTATTTTGCCTTTTCTTTTCTTTTCTTTCACTCCAACAATCTATTTTTCTAGTACTCAGATGCATGGCATATAACTACAGTAGATATATTAATGTTGACTTTTAAGGTCTGAAAAGGAAGGTCGTTACAGAGTGGTGTCGTAGCTTAGGTTGAGCGAACACCTAGGCCTTGGTGGGGTACACTCGCTAGAGATAGGTTAAGTGACACTCTAGAATGAGTTAAGTGTATTTTATAAATGAGAGCTTATTTGTTATTTCTATAAAAACATATTGGAATTCGAATCTGAATAAAACCAAAAACAAGTTGGTAATAGATGTTTTGATAAAACAATGGATATGGAAATATATGCAGTGTTGTATCAAATAAGGGATTCGAAAAAGAAGAAATAATTTAACAACAAGTTTTAATGGGTTAAATTTAATAAGGAGGTTTTAGGAAACTTTATTTCGCTAAACCATGTCTTTTGTTTTAGGACTTAAGTTGTGAAAAAACTATTTGATGTTATTGGACCAGTTGTTAAACATCTTTACCTTAAAGGTGTCTAAGGAAAAGTAGACTGTAGGACTAAGTATGGATAACAGCATCCTACTCTTCTAAGCTATTTACCAGATTGAATGGGTAAAGAGGTTGAATCAATTTTAAGACCCATATTTATTTTGGGGCTACATCTGAATTGAAGGAAAAAGAAAAGATAAAGGATTGAATAAAATAGTGATATATACACTCAGAATGTAGTAGGGTATTATTCCAGTTTGAAATTTAGGTTATATTTTTTCAAACGTTTTCATATATAATTTTCGGAAGTTATAAGAATTGGTGTAGTCGAGATAAAACTGCAAGTTGGACTTGAATCATTTATTCGCATGATAGTTCTTGATTCCAAGATCAGGTATATGATTTCTAGGCGATATACACCAGTCTGAACTAGGCGTTTTCAATCGATTTCTCGACGAGGAGTACTTAGATGGATTTTTGGGATGATATGAGTCTTTTATCATAGTTTAGGATTATGTAAGGAAAACATAAGTATCAGATCAATGAACTAGATCAGAGTTTTTAATATGAGAAGTTAGGTGATATATACTAGTTTGCATGGGGGGTTTATGTGTCTGAGCAAGTGATCAGGTAGGACATTGTGTATGGATGATTCATGCACTTCATACAAGCTTGAGTAAAAAGGTTAAGTTTTTGTGTTAGTTTGGTTATGATGAAATTTCTAAGTCGAAATTCTTTTAAGGGAGGAATCATTTAACGTGTAAGAATTTTATCGCTTTAATTTGTGAATAATCATTAATATTAAGATTCATTTAATGGCTTTTAATAATAAAATAACTTTTTTAATTAATAACAAATGATTGAAAATTTATTTTTGAAATGTGTTTACAAAAATATATAATTTGAAGTAATGTTGAAAATGTGTCTAAAAACTTTTTATAAATGTTAACAAGAAAACTAAAAACACCCCAATATAGAATTCAAAATATAGATAACTTTTTTGAGACCATGTTTCAAAAATATGAAGGTAGTTGACCCTTCTTAATCAGGTTGAGATCGTTATAATCCATTCCATTCTCTTCAATTTTCCTTTCATGTAAGTTATTATGGTTGATACTACTTCCTATTGGACCTTTCGATTTAAATGAAACACTAAAAACCCTTCTTGTATTGCCTTTCAAACCAGTTAATCGACTTTGGTACTCTGTTGATACCCCCTATCAAATCATTTGAAAAAACTCTAATGTTGGCTTTAATTAGTTAAGGATATGGGTTGGATATTTGGTTTCAACTTATTCGGAAGCCAACCTTTCGGTAGCTTGAGTGTAGGAGTTAAGCTCTAAGGATATTGGTTAAACTAAAGGTTTCGATTCACTCTAATGATGACTGTTCAATCAAGTCAACTCAATAAAATTATGAACTGAATTTAATAGAGATATCTAATCAGCTGAATATCCCAAAATTCCATGATCTTTCTTTTATTAAACTCAAGTAGCACAACCTGATCAAATTCCCAATATAATTTGAAAGTTAGGGTTTATAGCTTTTAGAAAATACAACAGTGGGGTGAAAGGATTCGAATTCCTAAAATAGACCCCTAAGGTCTTATTTATAGGTGTGGGTTAGCACCTTTCGACTCAGTGCTTTCGACCTGGTCGAAAGACCACCTTGTAGACCTTTCGTCATTTGCACATCCTTCTATATTACATTTGAACGGATTTGAATGCTTATGTTTTCATCAAAAGGGGTGGTGTGCCTATTCATCTTATGTTGCTTTGTTGTTGCAAGTAAGAAGAAGCATGAGCTTTTGACTCTGTCAATCGGTAGTCCTTTAGGGTTTTGAAAGTGTTGAAATGTTGAGGGTTTCAACGCTGGGTAACTTCCAAATACATGCTTGCGAATTGATGTGGTACCCCTCATGGTTGTGAAAGGTTTCGTCTGGTTTGTACTGCTTAGCCATGCTTTGGAAAGGGTAGCTCCTTCAAAACATCATTCTAAGTAATTTGAATGACGGCGAAACCTTTGGTTTTAAAAGGTTTGGTGCACATGTGAGTGGCTATTATCTACTTCCTTCGAAAGTTATCCTCCCACTTATTCAAAACATGTTCAAGAAGGTGAAAGCATCTATTTCCAAAGGAAGGGATTAAAGCCAAAGGGTGCTTTCGACCCCTTCAACCCCATGGAAAGCTTATAACACATCTGACTTTTGGTTGTAGCATCCCTTGACTCCTTCGAAAGGTTTTGTTGGTGCTACATCTCATGTATTTCCTTCTCTACTATCCATCTAGGTTTCGATAAGGTTGAAGTGAGAATTGATGTAAAACTTGTCCCCCTTGCCCCCCTTTCGACAGGATGCGTTTGAATTTTCAAGTCATTTTCCTTGATGCCCCTATTTACTTTATTATTGAAATTTCTCGCTTTTTCATATTCTTGCATAAATCCTAGCCGTTTATTTAAATTTGATCGTACGGTCAATCCTTCATGCTGACTTTTCTTATAAATCACATTCCTTTCTTCCTCTTTTTCATTTATCTGCAATTTAAAGAAACTTCCAACAAGAATCAAAGCTTTTAATTTCTTAAATGATTCTTATTTCAAACAAACAAAACTCGAATTCAAAGTAAGTTTTTATTATTTCGGTTTTCAAACTAACTTTCCATGCTAAATTTCAATTTTAAAATTTTCTAGGTTTGAATTTGATTTAAATTTTTCTTTCATGAAAATATCCTTCGATTCATTTCTTTGGCTTTTTATTCCATTTCTCTCATCAATTTATTCTTCGGATTTATCTGATTTGGGTTTCTCTTCTTTTCCTTCCTTTATTTTAAGGTTCGAATTTGCATTTTAGGGATATTTATAATTATTGATTGTAAACCCTTGCCCAAATCAATTTTGTTTTTAAATTTTTCAAAATATTGGGTTAAAATTGAATTTGGGAAAGAAAAAGTTTTCCAGTTACTTCATAGAGAAGTTTAAGCCGTATGAATCGCAATTTGGCATTTTAACTTTACATTTCTACAACTTCAAAAGGGGTTGAGGTGGCTAACTTTGTTTTTCTTCTTCTACCTCTTTCGATGGGGTTGAAAGAAAGTCTAACGCATATCCCTTAATTGATCTAGTCAAAAGGTTGATGTAGTTAATATGAAATGGACTTCTTCATAAGCATAACTATATTTTAGTATATTCTGATACACTTCAAAGAAGTGGCCCGTTGTGCTTTACTAAATGATTACCTAGTACATACTTTCGAAAGCATAATTTTTATTTTACTGGTTTTGAAAACTCTAGTACATGCCTACTTATAATTTATTTAAGGAGATGTGAGGAGTTAGAGATCCATTTTTCTTTTCATAAATTGGATTGAGGAAGACATATTTTGTTTAATTTGAAAATAAAACCATACCTTTTGACTTGATGGAAACCTACTTATTGAATCAAGTTTGGTTGTTACTATGTTTTCGAAACCATATACTCCTCTCGAAATTCTCGATGCCCTTTTTAACTATTTAGGAATGGACCATCATTTTATACAAATGTTGTTAAAACATCTCAAAACCTTTTCATTTATATTAATATTACTCAAACCCAAACCTTTCGACTCAATCGACATATAGGGTTTCGACAACTTTCATATTCCCTTAGTAAAACAAAGTCTAAGGGTTTCGACGGTGTCGAAAGATTTGCTTGTCTGGTTTATTGAGTGTTGTTAGTGCATATTTACATCTGAATTAGTTGTGTAGGCTTTAACTACTCATTTCAATAATAAATTTTTCCTTGAGATTTTGACATTTTTGAATGGTTTTTATTGGAGGTCCACTTCCATTTTCCTTTTCGACACTGTCAAAAGCTAAACAGATTTCATTTTCCAAAACTAACTCTAACATTCTTTCAAGGATTTGAAATTTCATGTTTTGATTATTTGAATTATTGTAATAGGTTTTTGGTATCCTTGAAAATTGTTGCTTACATAACAAATTATAACTTCTTACTGAAGTGATTTCACCTGGCAGGATCATGGATGTGAAAAAGACTTCTCAAAAACTAGAAAAAGATATATTGCCGACGATGGAATCTTATCCAAAGAACATTGAATTGACTTCTTAATAATCTTTAATATCCTCTCAGGATGAGATGGACATAATTACAAATGAATTCGGCATTACTGGGGTGGTAGAAATTCCCCTAAGCGATAATGACACCATATAAAGCACTCTTGAAGGATATTTCGCCTATAACGATATCCATATTTGGCATGGTGGCTTCTTACCTTTCTCAAATTTCTTATCCAAATTCTTGACCTACCTAAGCATTGCTCCCATTTAGCAATCTCCAAATGTGTATACATATCTTCTATCCCTGGAACTTATGGCTCTGGAGTCTAGGATTCCGTTACTAAATGCTGAAGTTCTGAACTATCTAGCTTGATTTGTTAAACTTAACAACTTGGAAAATCAAATTTTTAGAGCCAGTCCCCCCTAAAAAGCTAATTTTTGATGGGGTAAACAAACTTAGAGATTGGAAAATGCAATTCTTCTTTGTCAAATGCTTTCGCCATATCAATGAAGATTTCCCTTCCTCTTGTATGTTGATCAAAGTCTTTATTTTTATCCAATTGCTTACTTTTGCTAATTTATGCTTCCTTAATAGGTCCTTCTGCTAAAGATCTAAATGACAAAGATAAGAGAACTGTCAAGCTATTGATTATTGATTCGAGTAGCATCGGGAATAGGCTTACTTTGTTGAATTCCTCAGATCTTCAGAAGCATTCTCTCCTACCGATAGGTCAAGGGGTACTTGGTTAACCTCCCCTAGTTCAACACACTTCTCGAAGCAAATGCTTCCCATCATTGGATGATCTGAAGAACTTCTCCCCGATGTCTCCAATTTTCCCCGATAACTCTAGTTGGTCTAAACATAATACTTGCATTTTTCCGTTGTATTACATTTTAAATTACTCCAATAACTAGTAATTTTTTTTGAATTTTCAACAACTGCTCTTCAAGCTGAACTAATCATATATGATCTGGCTCTCCCAACTCCTACATCCCATGCATCATCTTTTACTGAAGTCGTTGCTTGGTCATAGATGGCTGCTAAAATAAAACTGGGTAAAGTTGTCGTGGTGGAACCATTCCTCAAGAAAGCCAAAATTGTTGAAGTTCCAGATTCTCCGCCACTTGAAAAGGGTGAAGCTATTGATATGAGTAAAACTTCAAAGAGTCCAAGTGTAGAAGCTTCTATTGATTGACCTAAGATGACTCCCTCAAAGGATGATCCTTTGTCTCACATCATCATTTCTTGCTCTGCTCACGCCATTGAGAAGATACAAAAGGACTTAGGAACTTCAACTCCCTCGGTACCCACGTCACCCATGTCTATAAGTGAGTTTGAGAAGATAATTTGATCTATCTTGATTTCTTCACCTTTTCCTTCTATTCAACCCCCTTCTTCTTTTTCAGATCCAGCGGGTTATAATCAGTCACCTATACATAAACAACTCCTGGTACATTTAACATTGTTTATCCTTATTATCATTATTTCTTTCTAAATGCTGACTTGCATCATGCTTTTCCTTTCAGATTTCCACAAGCTGGCTCTCTCTGCAAGAAAATGCATTAAAATCCTCCGCTGAAAAATCAAAACTTCAAGAGGAAATCTCAAAATTGAACAGCCAAGTCATCCCCTTGACTGTTGGTAAAAATGAAGCCACAATGGAACAAGAGATATTGAGAGCCTCTCTTTCTCATTCAGAGTCTATTATTTCTGGGGAAAGAAAAGAACGTCAACTTTTAGCTGATGAAAATTTGGCTTTGAAAATGGCTTCGAAAGAGTCTGAAAATGAAAAAATCCAAATGCGGGCTAAACAATACTATCTCTTGAAAAAGTTGGGGAAAAAGAAAATTTCACCAAAGTTGACTGTCAATTCATCTCTAATACTATGAAATGGTTGTTATAGTTCCTAAATACTTCCCTCGATGACATCATTGTTAACTCCTACGAGGACCTCTTATGCTTGCTTATGCCGACAACGTAGAAAAATGCTAGATTTGAGCTTCTTTCTCCCAACCCTTCTGTTTTTAATATATTTATGACTAAAGTCGAAGGGATGGACCGGGGGTTGAAGTTCCTAAAAGAGAGGTGATTGATGTCTCCAAAATCTTATCCTTCAAAGTCCCTTTCTTCGAAGTAGATTCTGATTCTGAGGATAAAGGTGATAAAGATGAAGCTGCCGCGGAAGAGGGCGGTAATGAAGATGATGACAATGATGATGAAGTTGGTGATGACAATAATGATGTTAATTAAGATGGAGGCCAAGGTTCAGGTAGCGATGGGGGTGGTCACTCAAATGTTCATGAAGAAGATGACGATAACAATACCAGGGCTTCTGAAAAGACCAACCCTGATCCAATCATCCATGATCAAGCTAACCTGAACCCATATAGCCTTGTCGCCTTCCAAAAGACACTGCGAACATTGACACGGATGAACAAAGGGAGAAAAAGCGGGTCTCTTAAACTACAATTCTTATTTCTCAGGTATGAGATTCATTGTTTGAATGGGTTTCACTTCCAGGATAATAATAGTTTACACCTTTTATTTTAGATATGGAGAAAATCCATTCACTCTTATAAAACCAAGCTTGAAAGAAAACAAGCAAAAATAAATAGCTTGTATAGAGAGTTAGATAAGTAGTAAAAAGAACACAATATCCTCTACGATAAATATCATAGGCTTAACAGAAGTGCAGTAGTGTTAGCGTCTTTCAAAAATCAAGAAGATGCCAGACAACAAAGGAGGGCATGCCTTCGATGTGATTGCCTTTTGAAAGAGAATCAGGAGTTAATTACGTTCTTTTGGATGTTGGTTGAAGAGAGGAACATCCTTGTAGACTTCTTATACAAAACCTATTGAAGACACCCAGCTGTAGGTTTTTCATATCTAGGTGATTTTAAGGGGGGTCTAGTTAAGTGTTTACACAAGAGATATGTGGATGAATTTGGATTAGATCCACATCCAAGAGCCTGCTGGTACTTACCACTAGTCAAATCGATTCCCCAAGGGTTGCCTTCTTTAAAACTTAAATACTATAAGGATAAATTTGTTTTAGAGTTATTCAAAAAGTCAACTTTTGTATAAATCGGATGAACATTCATAATTATGTAATAATATTAGTTTGTGAATTTTTGCTCTAGTTTCCTTCTATACTTAGCTGTATTTTATTACGTTATCATAGAATGAATGTCCCCCAAGCAGCCTTGTTTCTAAGGATTATTTAGGAAAGTATGTTAAACTAAGAAGAGATAACCTAGAAAAACTTCACTTTTGAAATCTTCAAAATTTGGTCAGATATTTCTTTCTTAGAGATTTGCAAAGGCTTTACATGGAACATCCTCGTCTTCGTTTTGATTTTCTTGGCAAAGAAAGAAAAAGCTTCTTAAAGAAATTCATATATATCATACCGAATTTATAGTCCTCCTGCCGTGGAGTGGGACTACAGCAAATATGCTTCAGTTATTACCTCGGAAGGATTTAATGCTCCTTTTGACTTAGTAGTTATTCTTTCAGCTAATTCCTTGAGTAAAGTTAGAAACACAGTTTCTCAACTTTAAATGTGAAACAAATGTCCAATTGTACTTTTTGTTTCATTTCTAGTTAAGTTGTAATCTTTTATTATTATAATAAAAGAGATTAATTATTTGAGTCTTGGCTTTATTTTCTTTCTATTATTTAAATAGGAGTTACAGTTATCTATAATGCCAATCTCGCTAGATTTAACGTCTCGCTTTATCAGTATTAGAGATAGGTTGCTAGAAGATATTGAAAAGAGGAAGCTTCTTAGCAATCCTTTGTCTACTTGCTTTCAAAATAATGCTGAAGCTCTAGAATGACATAGAAGATATTTGCTTCAAAAGAAAATCGTTAGAAATCTATCACGACCAGAAATTCAGCATTCAGAAATCAACATTAAGTACCTCACTTGTATTCGACTGTCGGAGATTCAAACGTAGAACTCCAGTTCGGATGGAGCATATAACAACATTAGATGAATATAAACAGCGGAAATAAAAGCTGATATTATATATCACAACATGGATACAACATTATCACATATTCGATTACAACAATTTAATCCCATTATTAGAGTGATATACACAAGATACAATAACAGGATGAAAACACCACAGCAGAACAATAACTGTGACTTCAAATATTTCCAACATATTTCGACTTTGAGATGATCTTCCAAAAATTCCAAACACTTCAAAAGATTTCGAAGGCCAATAGCTTCCCAAAATCCAACAGCTTCCGAAAAGATTTCAAAAGATTCCAAGCTAACTCCAGAACACTGATAACCTGCTTCTAGTGTGACGACCGCCCATGACTCCCGCACCAAAACAAGAGAATAGTGCGCTGAAAGGTGTGCCAGGCAGCCATGGACGATAGTCAGGGTAAAATAAAATCGCAGAATCTCTATCGTAACTCACAGCGCATGGATAAAATACAATAGAGAAATATATATATATATAGTGAAGCCTCATAACAGAGAAATATCATCATATAAGCATCATAGTAGTTTTATACAATCATCTCAACAAATCCATACAACAAGACCTCACTACAAAACACTCAATCAAATACAGCAGCGGATCCAAGTACATATAGAAAGAAATAATATGCATAGCCTCCTGCCCGTCTTCGTCATCATCAGCGGATCACCCTAAGCACAGCACCTGCCACCTGCTACCTAGTCTGCCCATCCCAACATGGATGAACAGCCCAAGGTAATAAGAGGAGACATAAAACCTTGAGTCAGACAAAGTCTTAGTGAGCAGTAAATTAACTATCAAACATACCAAAAGAGCATAAGGGATAAAAGGAATAGGAACCAAACCATCCCACTCCACCTCTTTCTACAGTGATAGCCCCCAGACACACACTAAGGAGAAGTAAGCAAAACATAGCAGATAAGTAAGGTAAAGCAATAACCACTCGAGTCAAGGACGATGTTCTCCAAATACAAACCCCCAAGGCCTAAACCAAGATCAGATAGGTACCCAGAAAACACCGCTCTTGAGACCGAATGATGATACAACCAAACATCCATGACTCTGGCTATCACTGTTATCATTGCCTTGATTTCACCGTTAGTTGAATGACCACCTGTCAAGGGCTAATGGTAACCCCGGCTTTAGACATAACTCCGCACGTCATCATGACCCGTGCCTAAGCTGAACGCATCAGCCCAGAGTACTAGCACGTCATCGTGACCCGTGCTTGGAACGTCATCGTGACCCGTTCCAACGTACCCTTGCTTGAGTATGCTAGAACCTTCAACAACGATGAGATCTTAGCCTCCTAGTCATCCTCCTTGACGACTATTTCCATACTAGCTCATGCGCCTCTCAAGCTAACCATTATCCACACCAACCCGGACCGCATCACCGAGTTATAACTTCGCACGTCGTCATGACCCGTGCTTGGAACGTCATTATGACCCGTCCCATCTCAACATATGTCTTGCCTCATCATATCATAGCAAAGTCCCTCATCTTGGAACGTCATCATGGCCCGTCCCATTTCAACATATGCCTTGCCTCATCACACCATAGCAAAGTCCCATATCAACATCATGCTTTGCCTTCTCACACCATGGCAAGATCCCACATCCTCGAATCCATTCATATGAGCTTCCACCTCCGCTTCATATGCTACAGGCAGCTTTCACCATTCAAGAGCCTTTCCACTTAGCTTTTGAATCAACTTCAACCTTCTTGTTCCAAATCAACTACAAGCTAACTTGAAACAATCAAATCAATCATACATCCAACATTCAAGCATTCAAACAAGATCTAATAAGAAATATCAACTATAATGGCAATTTCGTAAATAAATGAGAAAAATTCCAGCATGCATGATTCATAAGTTTCTAGCATAGATCTATCAAATATAAAACATGGGTTTTGTTTCTATAACTTAATAAATGAACTTGCATAGGTAAACATCTTCACAAACAATGGATCTATACTTGGATCTAAGGAAAATGCACAAAATCACTATCTACAACACTCCAACAAACCACCAATCCAATATACTCCTTTGGATCCGCGTGAGAGATAACTACCACTCACCAAATCACCCAAACGCCTCAAAAACTAATCACTCCAGATCTGGACAGCGAAGAACAAGGCTTGATCCGGCAAAAATCTCGCTTCAATCGATGAAATCTAACTCGAACGGATGAAGATCTTCAGCTTTGGCTCTTGGATCTTCAATCTCTATCTTCGATCTTGGATGGATGTTAGAACTAGATTGGAATGGAGAAAAGAAGATGAAGAAATGTTGTAGTCGAGTCTTCAAAATGGCAGCACTTCGTCGCTTCAAAAACCGGTGCCAAAAAGTGAGCCGAACCCCTCTATTTATAGGCTGGAACCACCATGAGTCGTCGCTCTTAAGTCGTCGCCGACCAAACCCCTGAGTCGCCCCCGACTCATCCCCATGCCGACTCAACACAGCCGACTTACACGACTCAACAACCCAGCGTCCTAAAACCTTACGCGACCTACGACTCACGGCTTAACCAATGAGCGACTCAACATCCGCCGACTCAACTCAGTTCCGAGTCAAACGACTCATCACACCAACATCCTAACGACTTATCTATCACTCGACTCAATACAAGTGCCGACCAAACCCCTAGCCGACTCATGGTAAACCGGTCACGACTCAAGCCCCTTTGCCGACTCAACTATGATGCCGACTCACGACTCATCCACCAAGCTGACTCAAAACAACTTATGACCTATGACTCGGCCACGACTCATCTTGCTAACCCGTTAAGTCCTAAGTCGGTCTTTCTTAAGTCGGTCACCAACCCTTAAACCGCTGTCTCGTGAGTCGGTCACCATCCTTATCTCGGCCAAACCTATAAGCCGTCCCCCCTATAAGTCGTAACTCGTGCACGACTTAACCTATAAGTCGCTGCTTCTATAAGTCGGCAACTACTATGCCGTTCTAACCCTTAACTCGGTCCATTCCCTTAAGTCGTCTACGACTTATCTATGAGTCGGTCACGACTCATCACTTGCATTCGGGTCAACTCCTAAACGACTCAAGCTAGAAGCAACACAAACAATACTATCGACCTGCAAATTCTACGATTTATCGACACGTAAAATACGGGTCGTTACATTCTCTCCCCCTTAGAAATTTCGCCCCCGAAATTCCAAGCAAACAATAGTAATCACAATTATTCCGCATGCCTACCATCCATAGCAATCAACAAACCATGCATCCAATTCTAGCCTAGCATGCAGAATTCTAAGACTTAGAACAAGCTACAAATTCATGAGATGTCACGACACTTTAGGGCAATACCTCGAAGAGTCCGGGATGAGCTGCCTTCATCCTCTCTTCCTCCTCCCATGTACAGTCGTTAACATCATCACTCCATTGTACCTTGAGCAACGTAATCGTCTTCCTCCTAAGCTGTTTCGTATCAGTTTCAACAATACGAAGCGGCTTACGAGGTCTCGTAACCACTGGATCAACCTCTAAGTCTTCACAGCTATCAGCAGAAACCACCGTAGTTGGGTCGTGCACGTACTTCCGTAGATAAGACACATGAAAAACATTGTGCACACCCGCCATCTTTTCTGGTAACTCCAATCTATAAGCGAGCTTTCCAATTCGCTCGATAATCGGGAATGGTCCAACAAATCTTGGAGTCAACTTTCCTTTCTTCCCGAATCTAATAACATTCTTCAATGGAGAAATCTTCACAAAAACCATATCACATACGTCGAATTCCAAATCTTTTCGACGATTATCCGCATAACTTTTCTGACGATCTTGGGCTGCCTTCATTCGTTGCCGAATGATCTCTATACAATCCGAAGTCTGTCGAATCATCTCTGGCCCAAGTATCAGCTTTTCTCCAGTTTCCAACCAACATGTCGGAGAGTTACACGGCCTTCCATATAATGCCTCATATGGTGCCATACCAATACTCGACTGATAACTGTTATTATAAGCAAACTCCACCAAATGAAGGTGATCTTCCCATGATCCTCCGAAGTCCAAAACACATGCTCTAAGAAGATCTTCCAAAACTCGGTTGACTCTCTCAGTCTGACCATCTGTTTGAGGGTGATAAGCTGTACTCAAACACAACTCAGTTCCCAAAACTTCCTGGAAGCTCTTCCAAAATCCACTAGTGAACAATGAGTCTCGATCGCTCACTATACTCTTCGGAATACCATGGAATCGAACTATCCACTTAACATAAAGCTCAGCCAACTTCGATGCAGTCCTAGTCGATCGAACAGGAATGAACCTTGCACTCTTGGTCAAACGATCTACTATGACCCAAATCCCTTCATTCCCTGCTCTTGTCCTAGGTAGACCATCGATAAAATCCATCGACACTTGCTCCCACTTCCATGTAGGAACTTCTAGTGGCTGAAGCAATCCACTGGGCTTCTTCTGCTCAGCTTTCACCAACTGGCAGTTCATACACTTGGAAATAAAACTTCCAACATCTTTCTTCATACCTTCCCAGTAGTAGGTCCTCTTCATATCTCGATACATCTTATTACCACCTGGATGAATCGTCAACTTCGAGTGATGACTTTCCCTCATAACTTCATCTCTCAATCCTTCTATATCGGGAACAACCAATCGTCCTTGCTTTCGAAGCCAACCTTCTCGATCGACCTCGAATCCCTTATCCTTCTCCGGATCCAATCCGGATTCCAAATCACAGATAATCTTGACAAGCTTATCATCTCTCTTTTGGCTCTCGCCAATCCTTTCCACAAGAGTAGGTCTTATCGATAAGTTTTCCAACATCTCGGGTTCCAATTCACATCTAGGCCTGAAGTCAAATCCAGCCAAATACTCGAGATTCTTCCATTCCGAAAACATGGCTCCCAACCCTGCATGTCTTCGACTCAACGCATCTGCCACTGCGTTGCCTTTTCCTGGAGTATAGGCTATACCAAAATCATAAGATGCTAAAAACTCTAGCCACCGTTGCTGTCGAAGATTCAAATCCTTTTGGGAGAACAGATACTTCAGCGACTTATGATCTGTAAATAACTCAAATCTAACTCCCAATAAATAGTGTCTCCACATCTTCAAAGCAAACACAATCGCCGCTAACTCCAAATCATGAGTCGGATAATTCCTTTCATGCGGTTTCAGTTGTCGACTTGCATACGCAACAACTTTATCCTTCTGCATTAGCACTGCTCCCAGTCCAGTACCGCATGCATCGGTGTAAACCACCATCTCATCATTCCCACTTGGAATAGTCAAAACAGGAGCACTCGTCAGTCGCTCTTTCAGGATTACGAAAGCTTGCTCACTCTTGTCATCCCATCTGAACACTTGGTTCTTCTTCGTCAATCCTGTTAATGGTGCAGCTATCTTGGAAAAGTCTTTGATAAACCGTCGATAATATCCTGCTAATCCAAGAAAACTCCTCACATCAGATGCATTCTTAGGCCTAATCCAATCCTGGATTGCTGCCACCTTAGCGGGATCAACCGCTATTCCATTTCCAGAGATAACATGGCCTAAGAACCTCACTTCCCTCTTCCAGAAGTGACACTTCGAAAACTTGGCCTTCAGCTGATGTTTCCGCAAGATTTCCAAAACAATCTTCAAGTGCGTCTTGTGCTCTTCCTCAGTTTTGGAATAAACCAAAATATCATCCACGAACACAAGCACGAACTCATTCAACTGATCTCTGAATACCCTATTCATAAGATCTACAAAATATGCTGGGGCGTTAGTCAATCCAAACGGCATTACCAGCCACTCATAAAATCCGGATGGTGTCCTAAAAGCAGTCTTCGGCACACTATCCTTCGCCACTCTCAACTGGTGAAATCCCGTTGCCAAATCCATTTGAGAAAACACCTTCGCTTCGTGGAGCTGATCAAACAAGTCATCTATTCTCGGCAACGGATACTTGTTCTTCTTAGTCACCTTATTCAGCTCACGATAATCAACACACAACCTCAACGATCCATCCACTTTGGTTGCGAACACAACTGGTGCACCCCATTCGGACACACTACGCCGAATGAATCCTTTCTGCAAAAGGTCATCAACTTGCACCTTCAACTCTTGCTGCTCCCTAGGCGCCGTCCGCCTAAGAGGCATCACAACAGGTCTGGCTCCCTCAACTAGATCGATACGAAACTCGATCTCCCTATGCGGCGGTAACCCTTTGACCTCGTCAAAGACGTCCTCAAATCCATTCACAATAGGCACCGACGACAGTCCATTCCGTGGAACAACCAGCGAATACATGAAGCTCATGAAGACGCCTTCCTCATGCTTACATCGTATCACAACCTTTCGCCCTTCCACATTTCCGACTGTCACCTCCAGCCTCTCACAATCAATCCTTGCCGCATACCTCCTAAGCCAGTCCATACCCAAAATAATTCCGAACCCCGTAAAGTTCAGAACAAAGCAATCACTGATAAACGAGCAATCATGACTCGACACAACTAGACCACGGCATAACATACACAAACAAGTCGAACCCCCAACTGGATTAGTCACAACCAATGGCCTATCAACAATATCCGGTTTCAAACCTAACCGGCCTACCAAATCATCACAAACAAAAGAATGCGACGCTCCAGTATCAAACAACACTCTAACTGGAACACCACAAATAGAAAGAGTACCTTGAACCACCACACTCTTCCCCTTCTCTTCAGCAATAGGAGCTTTTGAAGACGACGGCACAGCTCCCAAAGCATAAGCTTGCACAACCTGCCTATCTTTCCTCGGTTCTGGACAGTCCTTCTTGATATGTCCCAGCTTATCACAGTTGTGGCACTTCAACTGCACCTTTGGATTCTTGCAATCCCGGGAGAGATGACCCTTCTGTCGGCAGTTGTAGCAAGTCACTTCGCCTTTCAACTTCTTCTGGCCATCCTTACCCTTCTGCTGCTGCTGCTTCCTCCTCTTATTGCCATTCTGGTGTGGTTTAGATCCTTCTCTGGTTACAGCAACAACAGAACTTTCCTTAGGAAACAAACTCTCATGCCTAAGGGCTTTCTCCACAAGCTTCTCAAATGGATCGTCCAAATGATCCACTAACTGCCTCCCAAGATAAGCATCCAGACCAGTCACAAACTTTTCATTCTTCTGGTAGGGAGAATCAATATACGGTCTGGCATACTTGGACAAGGCTTCAAACTCAGAAATATACTCAAGAACGGGTCTCCCACCTTGCTTGAGCTCCACAAACCTCTTAAACAAAACAGATTTCTGAGCCGTAGAGATGAACTTGGCTTCAAATCTGACTTGGAATTGCTCCCAAGTGATCCCTTCCTCTGGATTATCGATGGTGATGGAATTCCACCAATCAGCAGCTCTTCCCTGAAGCTGTCTTGATGCAAGCTTCCTCTTGGTTGCATCCTCAATTCCCAAGTCCCCAAAGATTCTTCGGCAAGCATCAATCCACCTCTGCACTTCAATAGTCGACTCTGTCCCCAAGAAAGCTTTTCCTCCAAGAGAAGTATAGTCCTTGCAAAGCTTAGCAAAATACACTGGTCTTGGAGCTTGAACTTGAACTCCAACATCTACTGATGATCCTGAAGCTGGTATCCTTCTCATGATCGAAGTCATCATCGCTTCGAACATAGTTCCATAATCAACAGCTCCTTCAGTAGCACGGCCTTCCCTTGCAGTTGGTCTCCCTCTTCGACTCATCTTTAGTATCTAGAAAAAGGAATGATTAGAACACCTTAAGAAACAACTGCATAAGGAGTTCAAATCCTTCTAAGCCACTATATTATATATAGTAATCATCCATCAAAATACAATTACGTCTCTCATACGCAGTTACGTCAGCGAGAGTTGGCTAAAATCGATTAACCAAAGCTCCGATACCAAATGTGACGACCGCCCATGACTCCCGCACCAAAACAAGAGAATAGTGCGCTGAAAGGTGTGCCAGGCAGCCATGGACGATAGTCAGGGTAAAATAAAATCGCAGAATCTCTATCGTAACTCATAGCGCATGGATAAAATACAATAGAGAAATATATATATATAGTGAAGCCTCATAACAGAGAAATATCATCATATAAGCATCATAGTAGTTTTATACAATCATCTCAACAAATCCATACAACAAGACCTCACTACAAAACACTCAATCAAATACAGCAGCGGATCCCAGTACATATAGAAAGAAATAATATGCATAGCCTCCTGCCCGTCTTCGTCATCATCAGCGGATCACCCTAAGCACAGCACCTGCCACCTGCTACCTAGTCTGCCCATCCCAACATGGATGAACAGCCCAAGGTAATAAGAGGAGACATAAAACCTTGAGTCAGACAAAGTCTTAGTGAGCAGTAAATTAACTATCAAACATACCAAAAGAGCATAAGGGATAAAAGGAATAGGAACCAAACCATCCCACTCCACCTCTTTCTACAGTGATAGCCCCCAGACACACACTAAGGTGAAGTAAGCAAAACATAGCAGATAAGTAAGGTAAAGCAATAACCACTCGAGTCAAGGACGATGTTCTCCAAATACAAACCCCCAAGGCCTAAACCAAGATCAGATAGGTACCCAGAAAACACCGCTCTTGAGACCGAATGATGATACAACCAAACATCCATGACTCTGGCTATCACTGTTATCATTGCCTTGATTTCACCGTTAGTTGAATGACCACCTGTCAAGGGCTAATGGTAACCCCGGCTTTAGACATAACTCCGCACGTCATCATGACCCGTGCCTAAGCTGAATGCATCAGCCCAGAGTACTAGCACGTCATCGTGACCCGTGCTTGGAACGTCATCGTGACCCGTTCCAACGTACCCTTGCTTGAGTATGCTAGAACCTTCAACAACGATGAGATCTTAGCCTCCTAGTCATCCTCCTTGACGACTATTTCCATACTAGCTCATGCGCCTCTCAAGCTAACCATTATCCACACCAACCCGGACCGCATCACCGAGTTATAACTTCGCACGTCGTCATGACCCGTGCTTGGAACGTCATCATGACCCGTCCCATCTCAACATATGTCTTGCCTCATCATATCATAGCAAAGTCTCTCATCTTGGAACGTCATCATGGCCCGTCCCATTTCAACATATGCCTTGCCTCATCACACCATAGCAAAGTCCCATATCAACATCATGCTTTGCCTTCTCACACCATGGCAAGATCCCACATCCTCGAATCCATTCATATGAGCTTCCACCTCTGCTTCATATGCTACAGGCAGCTTTCACCATTCAAGAGCCTTTCCACTTAGCTTTTGAATCAACTTCAACCTTCTTGTTCCAAATCAACTACAAGCTAACTTGAAACAATCAAATCAATCATACATCCAACATTCAAGCATTCAAACAAGATCTAATAAGAAATATCAACTATAATGGCAATTTCGTAAATAAATGAGAAAAATTCCAGCATGCATGATTCATAAGTTTCTAGCATAGATCTATCAAATATAAAACATGGGTTTTGTTTCTATAACTTAATAAATGAACTTGCATAGGTAAACATCTTCACAAACAATGGATCTATACTTGGATCTAAGGAAAATGCACAAAATCACTATCTACAACACTACAACAAACCACCAATCCAATATACTCCTTTGGATCCGCGTGAGAGATAACTACCACTCACCAAATCACCCAAACGCCTCAAAAACTAATCACTCCAGATCTGGACAGCGAAGAACAAGGCTTGATCCGGCAAAAATCTCGCTTCAATCGATGAAATCTAACTCGAACGGATGAAGATCTTCAGCTTTGGCTCTTGGATCTTCAATCTCGATCTTCGATCTTGGATGGATGTTAGAACTAGATTGGAATGGAGAAAAGAAGATGAAGAAATGTTGTAGTCGAGTCTTCAAAATGGCAGCACTTCGTCGCTTCAAAAACCGGTGCCAAAAAGTGAGCCGAACCCCTCTATTTATAGGCTGGAACCACCATGAGTCGTCGCTCTTAAGTCGTCGCCGACCCAACCCCTGAGTCGCCCCCGACTCATCCCCATGCCGACTCAACACAGCCGACTTACACGACTCAACAACCCAGCGTCCTAAAACCTTACGCGACCTACGACTCACGGCTTACCCAATGAGCGACTCAACATCCGCCGACTCAACTCAGCTCCGAGTCAAACGACTCATCACACCAACATCCTAACGACTTATCTATCACTCGACTCAATACAAGTGCCGACCAAACCCCTAGCCGACTCATGGTAAACCGGTCACGACTCAAGCCCCTTTGCCGACTCAACTATGATGCCGACTCACGACTCATCCACCAAGCTGACTCAAAACAACTTATGACCTATGACTCGGCCACGACTCATCTTGCTAACCCGTTAAGTCCTAAGTCGGTCTTTCTTAAGTCGGTCACCAACCCTTAAACCGCTGTCTCGTGAGTCGGTCACCATCCTTATCTCGGCCAAACCTATAAGCCGTCCCCCCTATAAGTCGTAACTCGTGCACGACTTAACCTATAAGTCGCTGCTTCTATAAGTCGGCAACTACTATGCCGTTCTAACCCTTAACTCGGTCCATTCCCTTAAGTCGTCTACGACTTACCTATGAGTCGGTCACGACTCATCACTTGCATTCGGGTCAACTCCTAAACGACTCAAGCTAGAAGCAACACAAACAATACTATCGACCTGCAAATTCTACGATTTATCGACACGTAAAATACGGGTCGTTACATCTAGGCTGCCCATGTGGAAAATTATGGGCACCCAGAGTTTTAGATAGGGAACAATAAACACGAGGTCGGTCATGGGAATGGTGTGAGAAAACGAAAACAGATTTAAACAAAAGCAAACAACAAAAGAATTTAAGATTGAAATCCGCAATGCTTTTTGGAAAATGAAACTACCATAAGGTGTCCCTCCACACACACAATGCAAGTGCACAATTGGAGGAGATTTCTCTTTATGATAGTCAAAAATGCTTGATACGCAAAAATATTTTGATATTATTATTAGTGCATAGTGCAGAAAACCTTTCGAAAGTATAATATTAATCTTAGCCAGCATAGACATTTCGAACTATGCCTACTATAGCTACCATCTAAACAGTGATGACCAACATAAGTAAATGGCAGGTTATACAACTAAAACCGTACAGGGTGTGTATTGGATGATTGGATTTCCAACAATGGTCAGGCTAAGGAACTTCCCTATCAAATAGAATGCCTCTAGAGGGACGCCGTCAAGAACCAAACTAGATCTCTGCCAACACAAGGCCAGGTTACCTCTATGACTAGGTAACGCCTAAAAGTAAGCCATCCCTGGTCGTTACCCACCTTTATCCTGGGATTCACCAAAAAATAGCAACAACCACACAATTAAATATATGGGCTCCATACCATGATACCACTTTTTATCTAGAAGGAAATGGACATACCCTAGGGGTGTGACCCCTAAAAACCTTGCCGCAACATTCCTGTTTCGATCATTTCCGGGTTGTGAGGCTCGACAAAGTCTCGTCCACAAAGCCACGCTTTTCACAAAAGCCACGCTTTTCACAAAAGCCATGCTTCGATCAACACATGATCAGCAGCACTTCATATGCCACATTACCAAATTGGGAATGTATCACTAGTAACCATCAACTACATAACTGAAACGACCCTGACTCAACCTTCGAAAATCGGCACCGAATACGACACTTGTATTCAAATGCCGCAGATCCAAACGTCGAATCTAGTTCGCTGGAGCTTATAACACAATTAAGTATAACAACGCAGTGGAAGAAAGGAAATGAATATCATTGATATACAATATTCGGTACAACAATGATATAAAATAAATCAATATCAGAGATACAAGATAACAATGCTACATCGGAATAACAATATGAAATAGCAGCGGAAAAACAAATAGCCAAGAGATAACTCCAAACCCATGCTCCAAATATAAAACTCCAAACCACCAGCTCGAACCACCATCAATTTGCACCAATCTAAGCAAGTCCATTCCATGAATCCGAAGACTCCAAAGAATACCAAAAAGGAAGCTGAAAGCTATCAAATCGATGTCTACTATCTGAAAAACCCAACTCTAGACCGCCCGTGTGGAAAGTAGTGGATACCCAGAGTTTAGGAAAGGAACAATAAACTCCAGGTCAGTCGTGGGACTGGTATGAGCAAACGAAAACAATTTTATATTTAAAAAAACGAAAGAATTTAAAATTTGAAATCCGCAATTCTTTTAGAAAATGAAACTACCATAAGGCCTCCCGCCACACACACAATACCAACGCAGAATTGGAGGAGATTTCTCCTTATGATAGTCAAATATGCTTGACACGTGAAATCCTTTTTATATTATTATTAGTGCATAGTGCAGAAAACCTTTCGAAAGTATAATATTAATTTTATCCAGCATAGGTATCATTATATTATGCCTACTATAGCTACCATGTTAGATGGCAGGTTTTACAACTAAAATCATACAAGGTGCGTATTGGTGATTGGATTTCCAACAAATGGTCAGGCCAAGGAACTTCCCATTGCCACATGGGTACGCCTCTGGAGGGACGTCTCGAGAACCTAACCGGATCTCTGCCAACACAAGGACGGGTTACCTCTGTAACTAGGTAACTACTATACGAGTATGCCATCCCCCGTTCGTAATCAACTTTTATCCCAGGATTTACCAACAACCACAAAGTAATAAATTTGCAGCAACCACATAGGTTAAGTATCTGGGCTCCATACCATGATACCACCTCTATCCAGAAGGAAATGAACATACCCTCAGGGGGCGCTACCAACAAATAACCTTGCCGCATTCTTCCTATTTCGACCATTCCGGGTTGTGAAGTTCGACGAAGTCTCGTCCATAAAGCTACGCTTTTCACAAAAGCCATGCTTTGATCAACAAATGATTAGCAGAACTTCAAATGCCACGTTACCAAATTGGGAATGTATCACTGGCAACCATCAACTACATAACCTCTAAGCTCGTACATCTCAGAGAAGGGTGTTAAGCTAAGAGAATAAATCTCCGCCACCAAACAGAAATGTATTTGATAGAAACCGGTTTTACATTTCAAGGTGTAACATCAGACACACGATCCATACAAGTCTGTTGCGGGTTCGAACAGAACCGATGGCACTTCCAAAGAAGTCCTTGCAAATCCGGATAATTCCTACTCATGTCCGGACTTTCCATCACAATTGGTGCTCAAATCTCTATACCGGGGATCAGACGATGCAGAGACATTCGACAAGAAATCCTTTCGTTTTCGAAAATATCCGGTCTTCACCACTGGTCTTCAAATGTTATCCATAATGTCGTATCACTATTCGGAACGGGTTATATGACACAAAGGTCCTCTCCCGGCTAAACCAAATAGTGAGCGCAATATTAAAAAAAACATATGGATATGGGATCTCAGTTAAGTCACAACTTATTACCCAAACTTTTCTTTCAAATGGTTAAACAAATTACCATTTCAAATCTTTTAAACGAAAAGATTCATTTCAAAAACCTTCAATGGTTTAAACAATTTCCACACTTTAAATCTTTTAAACAAAAGATTCACTTTTAAGACCCCTTCCAATTTAAAACAAGGTTTACCAATCTTTTAAACAAAGATTCATTCATAGCCTTTCAAAACAAATCCATTTTAAATTGGAAATCTTTTCACCATAATTTTGGAAATTCTTTCCTTGTATAAAAGCTATTGTTATTTGAAAATCTCTTGTTCCGTTTTGGAAAACCCGATTGTAATTGCACGAGTTAAGGCCTTTAAATATAAACTTGGGTTAAATTCAAATTCTCAAAGTAATACTTTTAAAATGATTTAAAATCCATATAAACACTTTTATAACTTTGTATAACATTTTTACGTCATAAATACGAGATGTAGAATTCAATTTCAGATATTGAATTCAGTTTAAATCAAATTTCAAATCTTTATTAAGTTATTCAAAATAATTTTCATTTTTAAAACACCTTTTCAAAAGTTTTTCACTTTAAACCCAATCCATTTCCAAAACCATTTAAATTTAAAATTCAAATTCAAAACTGTTTTAAAAATCTGTGACTTAGTCCGATTTCCACGCGCAATCCATATTTGTGTGTGTATAGTTTAGTCTAGGGGCTTTACACAATAGTGCACAACATCAATCATCACAGATATAAACACAGAAATATCGATAAGCGGTATAATCTACAATGCTTATCCTTATTCACAGATAAATTACATTTATCAATTGCAAATATTCAACATTTATGATTCGATGTGGGTTTCAGATAACCAACTGGAATCCGACTCCCTGTCGCATCGAAATTTAAATGTCATTTTACGGGTCAAGAGGTTTTTCATATTCATTCAACAGTATATTCATCATAGATAAAACAGCTCAGCACAAAGCATCACATCACATATCAATATATCAATCCATCGCGTAGCATTCAATAGCAATGAAACATCTACAGCTAAGATGAGTAAATTGGGTGGTTTTAAATTTATTACCTAAATAATTACTTTTATTAGAAATCTTTAATCAATGATTAAATTCATTAACTACAATTTATTTAGTCTTAATCACCTTCATTTATTAAATCTTTTCTTAATTAATTATCTAAATTAATTAACCCTCAATTGTAATTAATTAAATGTTAATTACTTTTATTAATAAACCCCTAATTATTAATTAAATCTTAATTAAAATTAATTGTTATTAATTGATTAATTAATAGGTTTATTCCTTAATTAATTTCAATAATTAATTACTCCTTAATAAATAATGATTTCGTAATCACTTTAAGTTAATTAACCATTAATTATCTTCTCTTAATTACTTTCACTAAGTAATTACTATTTTTATTAAATCATTCATTAATTACTGGATTAATTAACTTGAATTACTAATTAATTTACTCTAATTACTTACATTAAGTAATTTACCTCAAATAATAATTCTCCTTTAACAAATGTATTAGCTTAAACTTTGAGAGTTAATTAACCATTTTAAAACATCCTTAATAAGTAACCAAATTAATTATCTTAAATTAATTATCTTAATTAGTTATAATCATTAGTTAATTAACCATAAATTAATCACATTAATTAATTATTATTTAATCAATCAAAGACAAATCATAAATCTTAGTACATTTTCAAATCAAGACAATTTTATTTTCAAAACTCTCGCATTTATAATTATATATTTTGAAATTTTGTTTTTTTGAAAATTTGATCAATCTTTTTTTGAAACCCTTTAATATTTGTTTAATAACCCATTATTAAAAACTTTTAGACCAAGCCCAAACTTAAATGAACTGATTATTCTATACTAGGATCAATCCAAAGGTTGTTTAACCTTTTTAAGACTTGTTTAGTCAAAGTTTTCAACCGTTAATAATATACTAAAAGTATTCACCAAAATTTCCCAAGTAATTCTTTGTTTAACCCTAGCCAAACACAGGAAAACTCGAGCACGACTTCGGGTTTTTCAGGCGGCACAACTTTCTTCGAGAAATTTCGTAATTCCCTCGAATCAAACCCGCGTGCGCCATCGTCTTCGCAAACATCAACATTTCCAGCACCCCCAAATGTGCACGGTGCACGTGCACTGACCCTCCGACCACCTTTGATCGTTGTCTCGACCACCTTCGGATCACTCGCGACCATGCTAAAACTTCTGGCTACCCAGCTTGAAGAAAACAACAGCATATCGAAATTGAGCATATCGATGTCTAAATGAAACAAAATTGGTCACCTCAAAACGCCTCGCCCAATCACCTCGACCATTTGAACGCCGTGCCACCACGATTACAACCTCGTCTCGACCTCCATCCACTATCCCCCCTGCTCCGATCCACCCCGATCCATCCATGGCAGTGAATTAAATTCGAGAATGTCATTGAATAAAACACGTCCCTAAACCCTATGACGACACCAACCCACCACCACGGTTATTAATGAATTCAATGAGTATTTTTCCTATCATTCCCGAACTACAAGCTTTCTCTAACAAAAATCTCAAGTCCTAATATTGCCTCGATCGACGGCAATTAACCGAAGAACATTTTCCATTCATCTCGCGATTTCTCAACGAATTCTTATCTAAAAAAATTGATATTGTCATCAAAATTCATAACATTCAAGTGTGAATCCAAACATATAACTCTGCAATTTAAAACCTTGATACTTGGTTTTCTGATAAAAATTTATTTATCACTGTAATTTTCAATTTATAAAATATTTATTGCATAAAAACATTTGAAACTATTTTTAAAATTTGTATTACACTGTCGTCATAATTTTTCATTTAGAGATCAGTGCTTAATTCTTTTTAAAATTTGAGATATGATTTTTTTTCCTGTTGTTCTTTATCAATCATGTTATTAACACAGAGATAAGTTATTTTCTTTCCTTTATCTTCTTTTCATCTACAAGCATGCTCAGATACACATGGATACATATAATCATACATGCAAAATAACATCCACTATTCTACTTCAAAAAATCAACCACAACATCAAGATATAAGTATAGATTCGAGTCAAGTTTGCTCACCTTTAAAAATGCAGAGAGCTTGCACATGACTTTGAAACTGGAATGAATTTGAATGCCTTAGTTTTTTTATTCTAGAAAATTTTTATTGCTTTTATTCCTTTAAACTGGGTTGCTTTATAGAACTGAAGTTGCTTTGTTTTCCAGATTGAACTTGTAAAGAATTTGTTTTGTTTCAGGCCTTTTGATCTTTGCATTGAATCTGTATTGTCTTAAATTCCCTAAAGCTTAAATCCTGATTTTGATCTTTTCTTTACTTTAATTAAACTTGAAGTTGCAGACTTTCTTCTATCTTTGCTTTGTTTGATTCTTCTTATTGCTTCAGATTGTAATTTGATTTGTTTTTCCTGCAACTTCAATTGTTTTTCCAGATTTTGCCTTTCATCTGCTTTCAGGTTTGAAACCTGAGCAATCATGCATTTTGTAACGACCCAGGATTTTGAATAATTTAATTTGAAAATATTTAATTAATTTTAAATATTTGAATGATGGTTTAGTTTGAATTTTTAATATAACTTTGAATATGACAATTAAATTATAGAATTTAATCTATTGAAAGTTGAATAAAAATTTGAATCTTCAATTTTAAGCCGATTAAAAATATTTCGAAGGCTTGTAAAATTCATATTGATAATACTGAAGATTATAGAAGCTTTAGAATTGGAATAGAAAGTGAATTGTTCAGTTTTGAAATTTAATCGTTTGAATCGATATTTAAAATAGCCGTCCGAGGCACAGTCTCGGAATTCGACGAAACCAGTTCCATTGGGTCCGGAATATTGAATTATTGCCGGATTTCAAATTTCGTAATTTTTGGAGCTGATATGTGATCACAGGCGTGTAAACGCATTGAAATAAAATCAAATTCAATTTAAATTTAAATTTAAATTTAGTTAAACGGTACCACGTTATCCCATTTATCACGCCTAAGATCGCTCCTACCATCACGCCTTCGATCGTGTAGCGCATACCTCCTTCACGATAAATCTCCCTCTCCTGATTCATAAAGGAAGACAAAATCACGCAGAAAAAATTTAATGGCCGATACCTTAAGATTTATCTCTCCCTTCAGTAAATCGCGAATCCCTCTCCCTCTCCAGTTTCTAAAACAATCCGTTCCCCTTTCCTTTATAAATCAAAATCAAAATCGACTCGGTGAAAAAAAAAAAAAAAAAAAAAAGAAATCAATGGCACGGCGACGCGTGCGATAGGGGGGGAGGCATGGTCGCGAGGCACGACAGCGACGTTGGAGGCGATGTCAGCTGAGCGCTCGACCGCGCGCGTGGGACGAGGTGTCAATGGTGATTTGGGAGCTCGAGGCGGCACGAGGCAACTCGCGGCGGCAGCACTGTTAAGTCGCGGTGGAGCAACAACAAAGGCAACGACGAAGCTAGAGTTTCGCTCGCGTGAGGAAGGGTCGCGGTGGCTCTGATTAGGGTTCAAGCTCGCGATTGATGGAGGAGGCGGTCGCGATATCTGGCATAGGGCAGGGGTTCTCGAGCACAGCAGGATGGCAACGGCGTTGGGATTTTGGGGGGGGTATCGCGATCGGCGATGGCTTGGCAGAGCAGCGACTTTGGAGTGAGCGGCGACGTGGTCGCGATGGTTCGCGAGCTCGATTCTGGTCATCGATGTTGGGGTTTCGCATTGGGTTGTGGCCGCGAGTTTCATAGCAGAGGTGAAGTTTTCTTGTCTGTTGCAGTTTTAAATTTTGGTTAATCCTAAATTTAATTGAAAAATGGATATTAAAAACAGTAAGACATATGTATATATGCTAGAGAAATGATTTGCACTCAGGTGAAGTTTTGAAGAAAAAAATAAAATAACATGTTACTGTAATAAATTTTAGAAGTATTTAAAGTAAAATGATGTTTATTTTAGTTAGTTGATGGAAAAGATGGAAATTTAGTTTTTTTTTTTTAAAACTAAAATATTTAGTTAAGCAAATTTATAAAGGAAATTCATTTGAGATAAAGATATTAATATTTAAAATAAAATCTTGGTTAGATAGATTTATTGAAAAGGGATCAGTTCGAATTATAAATTTTTATTTTGAAAAGAAAATCATTGGTTAAAAATAAATGGTTAGTTAATTAAATTTATCCATTGAAAGGAAATTTGATAGAGATTTAATTTATTAGATAAAATGACTTATCAAAAGAAATTATAATTTTTGGTTAGAAAAGGAAATTTAATAATTTGTTTGATAAATTTAAATTAAGGGTAAGTTAATTTAATCAAATTAAATTAGAAATTTATTATTCGATTATTTCGAATATTAATAAATTGTGTATAATATTTATACAAGGTATAAATGAAGAAAACAAGTTGAATTGGAAGTGGATTGCAAACGGGAATAAAGGTGAGAACTTCTCACTCAAAAAGGGTTTATTAAATTTTTAATAGTTATATTTAAAATTTGTTGATGGATTGATTGATTGTTTGCTTGATTGTGATAGTAGATATTTTAGGATATATCTATATATAGCAATATATATATATTGGCATATGTATATATTGCAGTTGATTGATTTCCCGCCTCGTATAGCGGATGAGACCCTATTGCGCCGTTAGTAAGCGGAATATTTTTTAAAATCCCATATACCGCGATATTCCACCTCGAAGTGGAATGGGTATTGTGCTAACTCTTTGGATGCAGGGAAACAGGTTGGAGGGATCCAACTGGACCCCTCACAAATATTTATTTGTTTATAAATATTTTTGATGATTGTGAATATCATATCGATATATGATATTTGTGTAGTGATTGACCAATTGATGCTGTGGCATCATCGGATTCGTTTTTAAAGTTAAAAATAATGATTTTTGATTTTAAAGGGATTTTTAAATCGATTTTCCAAATATATGTTTTTAGTAAAATTTTGAATTGATTCATTTTAAACCAAATTAAAAAATTTAATTTTTGAAGTTATAGAATTTAAGATTTTTATAAAATAAAATCAAATTGAGATTTTTGGAAATAAATAGTTAAGTAAATTGAAATTGGTTTAAATTGGAATTTTTGAATTATTAAAAACAATGTATATAAAAGATTTTTAAATTGATTTTTATAAATTTAAAATGATTGGAATTATAAATTGAGTTTTTATAAATGTTATAAATGAAGTATAAATTGTTTTTATAAGTAAATAAAAATTTATAAATTTATAAAGTGTGAAGTTAGAAAATGTATAGATTTGTAAAACAAAAGTCTATAAGTAAATTTCTTATGAATTGGACCTTGTCATTTATGTGGAAGATAAATGGAATTTGCTAATAAATTGACTTTTGGTAAATAGAAGTTTATGAAATTATAAATGGGATTTATAAACGTTGTTTTATAAATCCGAAATCAAATCGAATTTGATAAGTTGGAAATAGGAAATTTATAAAGAAAACTTATAAGTAATAAGATTTATAATTGGTGAAGTTCAAAGGAACGATTTGTAAATAAATAAATTATAAGTACTTGACTTATAATATAAACCTTTGGTATTAAAATTGAGTAGTATCAATTGAATTGGGTTAATAAACGAGATTTACAAAAATCGAAGCTTTTAAATAGAAATGGAATTTATAACCGAAACCAATTGAATTTGATGAATTGAATATAGAAGTTTATAAAGAAGTTATATTCACGTTTTTGAACGGTAAATATATTATTGAATAAAATGGATATCTTTTGAGGAAAGAATGTGTTAAAAAGAAATTAAAACGGTTTAAAGATATTTTAAAATGCATTGAGTATTGAGAACATAGATTTCAACATTTATTGTTGAAATAGACGTTTTCAAGAAATAGAAGGGAATGAGAACATAGATTTCAACATTTATTGTTGAAATAGACGTTTTCAAGAAATAGAAGGGAATGAGAACATAGATTTCAACATTTATTGTTGAAATAGACGTTTTCAAGAAATAGAAGGGAATGAGAACATAGATTTCAACATTTATTGTTGAAATAGACGTTTTCGAGAAATAGAAGGAAATGGTGGACTATAACACTGTTGTTATAGTAAATGATTTCCGAAAGGAAATGTTTTATATAGTATTGGGATTTATATATCTATTTTAATTTTGAATCCCTATACTAGTGATTTTGGGTTGTCGTAACGATGTTTTACGCAACATTCGTTTTGACCCAAATAAATTATAATAAAAGAATGATTTCCTTAAAGAATGAAATATATACTTGACTATGGTTTAAGTATATTGAATATTTTTCAAATTGTTGAAAATAAATAAGATTTGTGAATACTTATTTTTAGAATAAGTATGGAATTACTTTTCCAATATGAAATGGAATATTTTTAAGAATTTATCTTTTTGAAGATAAAATTGGAATTTAAAAATAAAAATCTATTGAAACTGTAAATCAATAGAAAATATGAAATATAAATTCACTATAGAATTTATAAATGAAAAAGGGAAATTGGTTTCAAAATAAACATTGGTTTATTTTTGAAGTATTGAGATTTTATATCTAGTATAGATATTTTTGGAAAAATAAATAATTTGGAAAATTATTTGGAATCTGATGATGTGGCGCATCTTTATTGATAGTTAAATAACCGACTATCAATATTTACCCTTGAATGAGTAATTGCTGTGATTGCTTAAATTGGATGCCACACTTATTTTTAAAATAAGCGCTCACTATTCGGGTTAACCGGGAAAGGACCATGGGGTCGTATAACCCATTCCGAATATGTGATACGTCGTTATGAATTGCATTCGAAGACCGGTGTTGAAGACCGGATATTTTCGAAAAACGAGAGGGTTTCTTGTTGATTGTCTCTGCACTGGCTGATCCCCGGTATAGAGATCACCATAAGTGATGGGAAATCCGAACGTGATTAGAGATTATTCGGATTGCAAGGACTTCTTTGTAAGTGCCTTCGGTTCTGTTCGAGCCCGGAACAGACTTGTATGGATTGTATGTCTGACATTACAATTTGAGATATAAAGTCGATTTCTTTCAAATATATTTCTGTTGGTGGCGGAGAATTTATTCTTTTAGCTTAACACCCTTCTTTGAGACGTACGAGCTCAAAGGTTATATAGTTGAAGTTATCAGCGATATATTCCCAATTTGGTAATGTGACATGCTGAGTGTTGCTGAAATGATCATTGTGTTGATTATTTGTGATAGGATCATTTATTTGATCGTCTATCTTAGTGATCATTGTGTTGATCATTTGTTGACCCAAAGCATGGCTTTTGTATAAAGTATGTTTTTGTGGACGTGAATTCATCGAGCCTCACATCCCGGAAATGGTCAAAACAGGAAAGATGCGGCAAGGTTATTAGGGGTTGCTGTAGCTCCCCTTAGGGTATGTGCATTTCCTTCTGGAAAGGGGTGGTATCATGGTATGGAGCCCAGATACTTACTCATGTTGAAAACACTCTATTTATTATGGTGTGATGTTGGATATCGAGCGCTCGGTTGAAAAGGTCCTAAAGGACCGGGAAATGGCGTGCTCGTGTCAGTAGTTACCCAGTTAGGGGTAACCCGGCCTTGTGTTGGCAGAGTTCCGGTTTGGTTCTCGGGGGTGTCTTTCCAGAGGCATTCTCAGTGGCAATGGGAAGTTCCTTGGCCTGACCATTTGTTGGAAATCCAATTCCCAATACGAAACTTGTACGGTATTAGTTGTAGAACCTGCTATTCACTTATGGTGGTCACCACTGTTTGGATGGTAGCTATAGTAGGCATAGTTCGAAATGTCTATGCTGGCTAAGATTTATATTCTACTTTCGAAATGAATTTTTTTTCTACACTATACACTAATAATAATATCAAATGTTATTTTAAATGCGTATCAAGCATCTTTGACTATCATAAGGAGAAATCTCCTCCGATTCTGCGTTTGCATTGTGTGTGTGTGCGGGAGGCCTTATGGTAGTCTCATTTTTAAAAGCATTGCGAATTGAATTAAAAGTATCCCTCTATTTTTGGATTTTAAAGTTAAATAAACTGTTTTGAGTTCTCGCACCAGTCACATGACTGACTTGGAGTTTATTGTTTTCCTTCCTAAACTCTGGGTGCCCACCAATTTCCACACGGGCAGTCAAGAGTTAAGGTTTATCAGGATATTCTGGATATTCAGGAGTTGCTGGAGGCAAGCTGGATGGCATGTCGTATTACTAGTTTATATAGTATTTCTTTTTTCGCTGCACTGTTGATGTTGTATGATGTTGTACACTCTGATGATATGATGTAATGTAATAACTGATATAGTTCTTTGTTTAAAGATTATTCATTTATTATTATATGTTGTTCCGCTGCGAATTGTGAGATTCTGATGTTGTTCTTTCTGTTCTGTTGTTCCTTTCTGTCAGTTCTATTTTAAAAATTTTCTATTCTCTTTTTTTCTATTTTCAAATTCTCTATTTTCTATCTTCTTATCTACTCTTCTCTCTTTTTCTTTTCTTAAAATTCTTTTAAAACCCCTAACTATTCGGTTTTTCGGCAACGAAAACCCGCGTCGTTACAGTTGGTATCAGAGCTGTTGGTTAAGCGACAACCATGGCTCTGTAGGGTATTACTCGTTAGAGATAGAGTCAGCAGTACTCTAGAATGAGTTTGAGTGTAATAATAGATATGAGCGCGTATTTGTTAGTGAATATAAAATTGATTTATATTATAAGATAATTTTGCCCAAAACTATTTTTGTATAGAAAAAGAAATGATTTTCTATGAATTATTATAGTATATGGTTGCATGATTGTTAGGAAGTAATAATATTGAATTATTATTATTAATAATGGAAAGAAATAAATGGATTGAATTCAAGAAAATTAACTTGATAATTTATTCATATGTGAAATAATTTCAAATGGAATGAATATGAATATGGAATGTGAATAAAAATTGAATTGAGCAACTAAGTAAATTTGAGATGAATTGAATATTGAAATGAATTAATGAATGAAACTAATTTAAAGTAGTAATATGAATTACTAAATGAAAGTTAATCGTTAGAGTTCAATGTTTGGAATTAAGAATTGAATTCGAATGGAATTGAAATTGTGAATTGAATTGAAATGTAAAATTCAATGAAATAGATATGTAACTTCAATAGTGAAGTGAAAAACGTATAAGAAACATATATCGAAATTTTGCAATAGAATTGGCAAATTGGTTTGAATATTGTATTTGGATTTGGATGCTACTACTAGCAGGTTATACAGGTGTATAAAGGAATGGAAATTTTGATTTCAAAGATAAAATTGAATTGCTCGACAAAAAGGTACGTATTTCAATTTCAGTATGAGATTTGGTGACTTTCTTCTCTAGCCACTTGGCTTTTCTCTTTTCTTTTTGATTCTGAGGGGCCGTGGTGCCATTTTGTAGTCGTACCGAGCTAGCCGCGCAAAGGAGACGCTGGCGAAATTTTTCGAAAATTTAGGGTGTTAGAAAATTTTTGAGAAAATTTTGAAAGTTTGAAATTTGAATTTGAATTTAAATTTGAATGGATAGCACAACAATATAGTTTGAAACTTATAATTGAAGTTGGAAAGCTAGTTGAAATGATAGTAAATTTCTAGTAAAAAGATTTAGGCTAGAAAGTTGATAAAACTATTTGAATGGTGAAAAGTAATAGACGAGATAAAGGCATTCTTCTTAACTTATAATTTCGGGACGAAATTCTTTTAAGGGGGAAAGATTGTAACGACCCAGGATTTTGAATAATTTAATTTGAAAATATTTAATTAATTTTAAATATTTGAATGATGGTTTAGTTTGAATTTTTAATATAACTTTGAATATGACAATTAAATTATAGAATTTAATCTATTGAAAGTTGAATAAAAATTTGAATCTTCAATTTTAAGCCGATTAAAAATATTTCGAAGGCTTGTAAAATTCATATTGATAATACTGAAGATTATAGAAGCTTTAGAATTGGAATAGAAAGTGAATTGTTCAGTTTTGAAATTTAATCGTTTGAATCGATATTTAAAATAGCCGTCCGAGGCACAGTCTCGGAATTCGACGAAACCAGTTCCATTGGGTCCGGAATATTGAATTATTGCCGGATTTCAAATTTCGTAATTTTTGGAGCTGATATGTGATCACAGGCGTGTAAACGCATTGAAATAAAATCAAATTCAATTTAAATTTAAATTTAAATTTAGTTAAACGGTACCACGTTATCCCATTTATCACGCCTAAGATCGCTCCTACCATCACGCCTTCGATCGTGTAGCGCATACCTCCTTCACGATAAATCTCCCTCTCCTGATTCATAAAGGAAGACAAAATCACGCAGAAAAAATTTAATGGCCGATACCTTAAGATTTATCTCTCCCTTCAGTAAATCGCGAATCCCTCTCCCTCTCCAGTTTCTAAAACAATCCGTTCCCCTTTCCTTTATAAATCAAAATCAAAATCGACTCGGTGAAAAAAAAAAAAAAAAAAGAAATCAATGGCACGGCGACGCGTGCGATAGGGGGGGAGGCATGGTCGCGAGGCACGACAGCGACGTTGGAGGCGATGTCAGCTGAGCGCTCGACCGCGCGCGTGGGACGAGGTGTCAATGGTGATTTGGGAGCTCGAGGCGGCACGAGGCAACTCGCGGCGGCAGCACTGTTAAGTCGCGGTGGAGCAACAACAAAGGCAACGACGAAGCTAGAGTTTCGCTCGCGTGAGGAAGGGTCGCGGTGGCTCTGATTAGGGTTCAAGCTCGCGATTGATGGAGGAGGCGGTCGCGATATCTGGCATAGGGCAGGGGTTCTCGAGCACAGCAGGATGGCAACGGCGTTGGGATTTTGGGGGGGGTATCGCGATCGGCGATGGCTTGGCAGAGCAGCGACTTTGGAGTGAGCGGCGACGTGGTCGCGATGGTTCGCGAGCTCGATTCTGGTCATCGATGTTGGGGTTTCGCATTGGGTTGTGGCCGCGAGTTTCATAGCAGAGGTGAAGTTTTCTTGTCTGTTGCAGTTTTAAATTTTGGTTAATCCTAAATTTAATTGAAAAATGGATATTAAAAACAGTAAGACATATGTATATATGCTAGAGAAATGATTTGCACTCAGGTGAAGTTTTGAAGAAAAAAATAAAATAACATGTTACTGTAATAAATTTTAGAAGTATTTAAAGTAAAATGATGTTTATTTTAGTTAGTTGATGGAAAAGATGGAAATTTAGTTTTTTTTTTTAAAAACTAAAATATTTAGTTAAGCAAATTTATAAAGGAAATTCATTTGAGATAAAGATATTAATATTTAAAATAAAATCTTGGTTAGATAGATTTATTGAAAAGGGATCAGTTCGAATTATAAATTTTTATTTTGAAAAGAAAATCATTGGTTAAAAATAAATGGTTAGTTAATTAAATTTATCCATTGAAAGGAAATTTGATAGAGATTTAATTTATTAGATAAAATGACTTATCAAAAGAAATTATAATTTTTGGTTAGAAAAGGAAATTTAATAATTTGTTTGATAAATTTAAATTAAGGGTAAGTTAATTTAATCAAATTAAATTAGAAATTTATTATTCGATTATTTCGAATATTAATAAATTGTGTATAATATTTATACAAGGTATAAATGAAGAAAACAAGTTGAATTGGAAGTGGATTGCAAACGGGAATAAAGGTGAGAACTTCTCACTCAAAAAGGGTTTATTAAATTTTTAATAGTTATATTTAAAATTTGTTGATGGATTGATTGATTGTTTGCTTGATTGTGATAGTAGATATTTTAGGATATATCTATATATAGCAATATATATATATTGGCATATGTATATATTGCAGTTGATTGATTTCCCGCCTCGTATAGCGGATGAGACCCTATTGCGCCGTTAGTAAGCGGAATATTTTTTAAAATCCCATATACCGCGATATTCCACCTCGAAGTGGAATGGGTATTGTGCTAACTCTTTGGATGCAGGGAAACAGGTTGGAGGGATCCAACTGGACCCCTCACAAATATTTATTTGTTTATAAATATTTTTGATGATTGTGAATATCATATCGATATATGATATTTGTGTAGTGATTGACCAATTGATGCTGTGGCATCATCGGATTCGTTTTTAAAGTTAAAAATAATGATTTTTGATTTTAAAGGGATTTTTAAATCGATTTTCCAAATATATGTTTTTAGTAAAATTTTGAATTGATTCATTTTAAACCAAATTAAAAAATTTAATTTTTGAAGTTATAGAATTTAAGATTTTTATAAAATAAAATCAAATTGAGATTTTTGGAAATAAATAGTTAAGTAAATTGAAATTGGTTTAAATTGGAATTTTTGAATTATTAAAAACAATGTATATAAAAGATTTTTAAATTGATTTTTATAAATTTAAAATGATTGGAATTATAAATTGAGTTTTTATAAATGTTATAAATGAAGTATAAATTGTTTTTATAAGTAAATAAAAATTTATAAATTTATAAAGTGTGAAGTTAGAAAATGTATAGATTTGTAAAACAAAAGTCTATAAGTAAATTTCTTATGAATTGGACCTTGTCATTTATGTGGAAGATAAATGGAATTTGCTAATAAATTGACTTTTGGTAAATAGAAGTTTATGAAATTATAAATGGGATTTATAAACGTTGTTTTATAAATCCGAAATCAAATCGAATTTGATAAGTTGGAAATAGGAAATTTATAAAGAAAACTTATAAGTAATAAGATTTATAATTGGTGAAGTTCAAAGGAACGATTTGTAAATAAATAAATTATAAGTACTTGACTTATAATATAAACCTTTGGTATTAAAATTGAGTAGTATCAATTGAATTGGGTTAATAAACGAGATTTACAAAAATCGAAGCTTTTAAATAGAAATGGAATTTATAACCGAAACCAATTGAATTTGATGAATTGAATATAGAAGTTTATAAAGAAGTTATATTCACGTTTTTGAACGGTAAATATATTATTGAATAAAATGGATATCTTTTGAGGAAAGAATGTGTTAAAAAGAAATTAAAACGGTTTAAAGATATTTTAAAATGCATTGAGTATTGAGAACATAGATTTCAACATTTATTGTTGAAATAGACGTTTTCAAGAAATAGAAGGGAATGAGAACATAGATTTCAACATTTATTGTTGAAATAGACGTTTTCAAGAAATAGAAGGGAATGAGAACATAGATTTCAACATTTATTGTTGAAATAGACGTTTTCAAGAAATAGAAGGGAATGAGAACATAGATTTCAACATTTATTGTTGAAATAGACGTTTTCGAGAAATAGAAGGAAATGGTGGACTATAACACTGTTGTTATAGTAAATGATTTCCGAAAGGAAATGTTTTATATAGTATTGGGATTTATATATCTATTTTAATTTTGAATCCCTATACTAGTGATTTTGGGTTGTCGTAACGATGTTTTACGCAACATTCGTTTTGACCCAAATAAATTATAATAAAAGAATGATTTCCTTAAAGAATGAAATATATACTTGACTATGGTTTAAGTATATTGAATATTTTTCAAATTGTTGAAAATAAATAAGATTTGTGAATACTTATTTTTAGAATAAGTATGGAATTACTTTTCCAATATGAAATGGAATATTTTTAAGAATTTATCTTTTTGAAGATAAAATTGGAATTTAAAAATAAAAATCTATTGAAACTGTAAATCAATAGAAAATATGAAATATAAATTCACTATAGAATTTATAAATGAAAAAGGGAAATTGGTTTCAAAATAAACATTGGTTTATTTTTGAAGTATTGAGATTTTATATCTAGTATAGATATTTTTGGAAAAATAAATAATTTGGAAAATTATTTGGAATCTGATGATGTGGCGCATCTTTATTGATAGTTAAATAACCGACTATCAATATTTACCCTTGAATGAGTAATTGCTGTGATTGCTTAAATTGGATGCCACACTTATTTTTAAAATAAGCGCTCACTATTCGGGTTAACCGGGAAAGGACCATGGGGTCGTATAACCCATTCCGAATATGTGATACGTCGTTATGAATTGCATTCGAAGACCGGTGTTGAAGACCGGATATTTTCGAAAAACGAGAGGGTTTCTTGTTGATTGTCTCTGCACTGGCTGATCCCCGGTATAGAGATCACCATAAGTGATGGGAAATCCGAACGTGATTAGAGATTATTCGGATTGCAAGGACTTCTTTGTAAGTGCCTTCGGTTCTGTTCGAGCCCGGAACAGACTTGTATGGATTGTATGTCTGACATTACAATTTGAGATATAAAGTCGATTTCTTTCAAATATATTTCTGTTGGTGGCGGAGAATTTATTCTTTTAGCTTAACACCCTTCTTTGAGACGTACGAGCTCAAAGGTTATATAGTTGAAGTTATCAGCGATATATTCCCAATTTGGTAATGTGACATGCTGAGTGTTGCTGAAATGATCATTGTGTTGATTATTTGTGATAGGATCATTTATTTGATCGTCTATCTTAGTGATCATTGTGTTGATCATTTGTTGACCCAAAGCATGGCTTTTGTATAAAGTATGTTTTTGTGGACGTGAATTCATCGAGCCTCACATCCCGGAAATGGTCAAAACAGGAAAGATGCGGCAAGGTTATTAGGGGTTGCTGTAGCTCCCCTTAGGGTATGTGCATTTCCTTCTGGAAAGGGGTGGTATCATGGTATGGAGCCCAGATACTTACTCATGTTGAAAACACTCTATTTATTATGGTGTGATGTTGGATATCGAGCGCTCGGTTGAAAAGGTCCTAAAGGACCGGGAAATGGCGTGCTCGTGTCAGTAGTTACCCAGTTAGGGGTAACCCGGCCTTGTGTTGGCAGAGTTTCGGTTTGGTTCTCGGGGGTGTCTTTCCAGAGGCATTCTCAGTGGCAATGGGAAGTTCCTTGGCCTGACCATTTGTTGGAAATCCAATTCCCAATACGAAACTTGTACGGTATTAGTTGTAGAACCTGCTATTCACTTATGGTGGTCACCACTGTTTGGATGGTAGCTATAGTAGGCATAGTTCGAAATGTCTATGCTGGCTAAGATTTATATTCTACTTTCGAAATGAATTTTTTTTCTACACTATACACTAATAATAATATCAAATGTTATTTTAAATGCGTATCAAGCATCTTTGACTATCATAAGGAGAAATCTCCTCCGATTCTGCGTTTGCATTGTGTGTGTGTGCGGGAGGCCTTATGGTAGTCTCATTTTTAAAAGCATTGCGAATTGAATTAAAAGTATCCCTCTATTTTTGGATTTTAAAGTTAAATAAACTGTTTTGAGTTCTCGCACCAGTCACATGACTGACTTGGAGTTTATTGTTTTCCTTCCTAAACTCTGGGTGCCCACCAATTTCCACACGGGCAGTCAAGAGTTAAGGTTTATCAGGATATTCTGGATATTCAGGAGTTGCTGGAGGCAAGCTGGATGGCATGTCGTATTACTAGTTTATATAGTATTTCTTTTTTCGCTGCACTGTTGATGTTGTATGATGTTGTACACTCTGATGATATGATGTAATGTAATAACTGATATAGTTCTTTGTTTAAAGATTATTCATTTATTATTATATGTTGTTCCGCTGCGAATTGTGAGATTCTGATGTTGTTCTTTCTGTTCTGTTGTTCCTTTCTGTCAGTTCTATTTTAAAAATTTTCTATTCTCTTTTTTTCTATTTTCAAATTCTCTATTTTCTATCTTCTTATCTACTCTTCTCTCTTTTTCTTTTCTTAAAATTCTTTTAAAACCCCTAACTATTCGGTTTTTCGGCAACGAAAACCCGCGTCGTTACACATTTGTTGAAGTGGAGCTATGATCTGATGATGTTGGCTTAATTAGGTTTGTAATTTGTTCATTCTCAGGTTTTGATATTTTCCAGGTTTGTTTCTTTACAAGTTTCTTTACTTTGAAATCTTAAAGATGAAAAAAAATACATGACACTTATTCATTAGTTAAACCATTTGAGTTACACTTAATTTATAAATTTTGTTTAAACCCATTATTCAATTAAATTTACATATGTATATTTTCTAAATTTGTTTTAAACCCTTATTTCAATTAAATTTGAATTTTGTATTTAAACCTTGTCTTGAATTGACTTAATCTTTTGTTTTTAAACCTTGTTTTATCTTTATTTGTCCACATACACATTTCCCATTTTTTATTTTATTTTCTTATTTATTTACAAATCATGTTTATTTTCAAAAGATAATTTTAACTACTTATACTTATACAATTTAAAGAAAAAATGGTTTGAAATTAAATTATACATTACTAATAAAGATTTATAAGTTAGTAAATACAATTTTTATTTTTAATACATTTATATTTTTAAACTTAAGATATTAAACTTATTTCAAATATAAATTTCTTTAAGTCTGATTAAATTTCGAGTGATTAAAATATTGAAGTGATTAAAATATACATTACCAAGAAAGAAATTTCTCAAGTAGATACAATTTTTATTGAATTCAAATTCAAATCTCCAAATAAATTCATAATTAAATTTGTAATTAAAATATTATTCAAAATATTTATTTCAGAATTTTCAAATAAAAATTCTATTTAAAAATCATATTTAAATTCATTTATATTAATAAACAAATAAACATCTATTTATTTGGAAAACACCCAATTTATTCATCATTTAACCAAATTTTAAAATTAATTACCAATAATTTCATAATTAATTTCCAAAAATTAAACTAATTATCAAATTATTTTTAGCTGAAATACAGGAATGTTACAATAACCTCTAAGCTCATACATTTTAGAAAAGGGTGTTAAGCTTAGAGAATAAATTCTCTGCCACCAAATAGAAATGTATTTGATAGAAACCAGCTTTACATTTCAAAGTGTAACGTAAGACATACACCATACAAGTCTGCTCCAGGTTCGAACAGAACCGAAGGCACTTCACAAAGAAGCCCTTGCAATCCGGGTATTGACAATCCCGATCGGACTCCCCATCACATATGGAGATCTCTATACCGTAGCTACTCAGTGCAGAGTCATTCGACGGGTAATCCTTTCTTTCTCGAAAATACCCGGTCTTCACCAACGGTCTTCAACTGTTATCCATATCATTTTATCATTATTCGGAATGGGTTATATGACACAAAGTCCTCCTGGCTAAACCGGATAATGAGCACAATATTTAAAAACATATGGATATTTGGATCTTAGTTAAGTCACAACTTTCACACAAAACCTTTTTTTTCAAATGGTTTAAAAAAATTACCATTTTCAAATCTTTAAACAAACAGATTCACTTCATAAAGTTCACCAATCTTTCACAAAGATTCATTTATAGTTTTCAAAAACTATTTCAATTTCAAATCTTTTATACAAAAGATACGTATTTTTAATCTTTTAAACAAAAGATTTACCCTTGAAGATCCTCTTCAATTTTAAAACAAAGTTCACCAAATCTTTAATAAAGATTCATCTATAGCTTTCAAAACTATTAATAATTCAAATTCACACAGTTTGAAATCCTTTCAACAAAAATTGGAAATCTTTCCGTTATATGAAAGCCATTATTATTTGAAAACAAAAACATTTTGTTTCGGAAAAATACGACCAAATATGCATAAGTTATATCCTTTAAAGTATAAGCTTTGGTTAAATATAGATTCCTAAAATAATACATTTAAAATGGTTTTAAAACCCATATAAATACATTATATAACTTGTTAAACCATAATTCAAATCTTGTATTCAAATTCAAGTCAAACGATTAAAATTTCAAAACTTTATCAAGTTATTCAAAATAACTTTTATCTTTAAAATTTCTTTCCAAAAGCTTTTCATATTTAACCCAATTCCATTTCCTTAACCATTTGGATTCAAAATCCAACTTTAAAACCATTTCATTTAAATTCATATATCTATGACTTAACCAAATTCCTCGTGCAATCTATATTTGTGTGTGTATATTGTAGTCCAGTGGTTTTACACAACAGTGCAACATCATCAATCATCACAGATTCAAGCACATCCATATCGATAAGCAGTATAATTTATAACGCATATCTTCCATTCATAGATTCATGGATAAATAATATACATTCATCGTAGATAAATAAATTACATTCATCACAGCTCACATCAAAACGATCCATATCACAAAGCATCACATATCAAGGATATCAAACATTTCGAAGCAACCAATACAACCCAAACATCCATAAGTAAAATAAATTAATCATCTGATTAATTTAAATCAGATTAATTAATTATGAATAAATTACTAATTCTGGTTAATTAATCATTTATTATTTACAATTCATTTAATTAATTACCCTTTAATCATTTATTAATTAACCTTTAATAATAAATTAATTAACCTCTAAATCATTAAATAATTAACCTTTAATTATTTAATTATTCTTTAATTAATTAATTACATTAATTAATTAATCCTTAATTAATTGCCATTTAATTGATTATCTTTAATTAATTGCAATATATGATTATCCTTAATCACTTATATTAATAAATCTCAAATTAATTTTAATCACTTGATTACTCAACTTCTAATCATTTATTAAT